>OY992531.1:261990159-264795841 GCA_963921185.1 Dasysyrphus tricinctus
AGCATAAGTCTGTATCTCGTACAGGGAAAGTGTTATAGCCAATACCTGTTATAGGTGTTATAGCGCACTGCAAGAGTTATTGGGCTATAATATTTTCCCTGCACGAGAAACAGACTTATGCCCAAAGTAAAAGCACTCATTGAGACCTTTCCAATGATATTAATCAGAAAGTGTTACAACATATGGGACGAAACGCACATTCTCCTTTAAATAACTTTTCTATATGTTAATAAGGGTGGTCGTTCGTTTTGTAGTACCTCGTGGCTTGATGGTTAGTGCGTAGGACTGTCATGTCGAAGGTGTGGGCTCGATTCCCAGCCGTCCCACCTATAAACAGAAATGTTTTATTCGAGGTACTGCCTCTTGCGAGGAGCTGACAAATCCTCCAAGAGTATACTTGTCATGAAAAAGTGCTTCTCATTTAGCCGTTCGGACTCGGCAAAAAACTGTAGGTCCCCTCCAATCCTGCCAACAAACACGCACACAGGAATGGTTGTGAGTTGTAAGTCACTAGGCCCTGGTTCTCCACGAGCTGTTGCGCCACCCAATTTATTTATTTATTAAGGGTGGTCGTTAAAAAAAGTCATCTTGGATGGGTCTAAATCGGCTCTAAATGAAGAAAAAACTAATTTTGCAAATTTGTGTTTTCATCATCTATAGTCGCTGTAGGGGTTAATTAAACTGCCTATTTTCTTGCATATTAGATGATTCGCGGAAAATCTGCCAAATAATTCTGGTTTTGTGGGTTGAAAGTAGACAAGAAAAAAAATCAAAACTCTTTTTTTTAATTGTATTCAATTAAATATTTATTTGGTTAAGTTTTTAATGCTCCTACTAATTTCAATTCGAATGCTTAAGCCATATGGTGTTATGTCTTAGTTTTTGTGAAAATTGCAAAATATTTTTTTTTTATTTTTTTTTTAAATATTTAGTTTGAAACCAATTTTTTCTGAAACCGTTTTGAAAATAAACCATAAGAACGGACTTTAAGCTTTCCGGAAAACTAAGAAACAATGCGCTGTTGTTTTTAGTTTATTTTTCTTCTATATTATTAAATTTTTTTTTATAAAAGTGCCCCTTCTGTCTAAGTAAGGGGAAATTTTACCCCTCTCCTTTAGGATTTTTCTTCTCTGCTTTGAACCTATGCTCTGAATCTGTTGGCAGATTTTACGTGAATCACCTAGTATGCAAAAAAAAAAAATAGCTACTTTTGGGAATGAAAAACATCTAGCTAATTTGTATGTCTTCATTTAGAGCAGCTTTAGTCTAGCCCAAATATAAAAACTAAAAAAAAAAAAAACAAAAACAAAAAAGCACGTATCAGTTCTATAGCACGTATCAGATCTATATTTTATCGTGAAATACGCTTGCTCCCAAAAATCGTAGGAATTAAATCCACAATTTGTTTATTAAAAAAAAAACTTCCGAACTCCATACAAATTTTGCGATTTTCTCTTGGGGAGCTGGCAAAGCTCCGTGAAATAACTTCCTAGTGCCGACATGTTCAATTCCTATGATTACTTAAATTGGAATACAAATCTTGATCATTAAATTGCCAAAGAGTAAGTTTTCTAAGATTATATTTTTTTACTACTCAGTTGGCAACAGTTTGTCAGCAAAAACCTTTTCTGTTTGTTAAATGACTACATAAGAAACATTTATGTACATACATGGATGTTTGTCTTTTTTATACTCCTAAATGCTGCTGTGCATGACTAATTGTTTTTTTTGTTAATATATATTTTTGCAGAGGGACGAGTTGAAGTCTCACGTGAAGGGAAATATTTATCAACATTGTCCGGCGCAAAAGTACTTGGAGAATTGGCCATACTTTACAATTGTCAACGAACGGCAACCATCACGGCCATTACCGAATGTAAACTTTGGGCCATAGAACGACAATGTTTCCAAACGATTATGATGCGAACTGGTTTGATCCGTCAAGCCGAATACACGGACTTCCTCAAAAGGTGAGTTTTATTTTTTTTTTAATTAATTTATTGCTTGTTGTGTTGAAAAAGCTTTGTGGCGAAAAATTAATGTTTGCCCATAAGCCCATTGATTTTTCGTGTAAATGCGAAATTTTGTTGACCATTTTAATTTGTACACTTTTAAAACTTTCGTTGTTGCGTTGCTTCACATGTTGAAGCTATTGGCCAACACTTAAGCTATGGACAAGCAACATTTATACGTGCTGCGGGTATAGTGCGGTTTAAATGATCAACAACAAAAAATCCCAGCGGTTAGTAATCGTGCGGGGAAAAAAGATTCACTTTGGGGAAAAACTCAAAACCCGGCGTGCTGTGAATACACAGTTGACTGATTATGGTTCTGTTTCACTGTTTTTGTTGTGTCTTATGCAACGATCTGTTTTCTTTTGTCACCATAATTCGTCTACCAGTGACGAGTGACGACTGACGACCTGCCTCACTACCCGCCTGGAAGACGCTTCAAGCGTTTCAAGTCGTTTATCTACATGATAGTACTTGATTGCCATACTTCATGGCTTCCGTTTTTATGGTGGCTATTAACCCAGGGTTTAAATTAGATAGCTTGTTTGCCGCATACGGATACCTTTGTGCAAGGTTGGGTTGACTATCAAATGAAAAGGAAAGTTGTGTATGTATAAAACTGCCGCCCACTGGCAACGAGGCGGTTACGGTGGTGGCGATCGTCTAGAATTACAACAGCTAAACGTTGGAATTGGCAAGTCCGATGCCTCACTTCAAAAAATCTATATTTGAAAGTAAAAGTGAATCGGATGGGCAGCACTATGTGTTCTTTGCTTTCGAACTCAAAACATGAAATTAGATCTTTAATGAGTCGGTAGCTGAGTGTCCAGTTCCATGTTTGTGCAATACAAACAGCCAACCGTGTTATTTTAAGTGCTTCGTGTGCAAATTGAGGTAACTAGATTCGAAGAATGTCAAAGTATCATGATGAAGATATACTATTTCATTTTTCATTAGTCATTTTGTTGTAAGTCAGCCCCCAGAGATGTGATGTCATCCAACCTGCAATGAATTGCCAAACAAACACATGATTTTCACTGTGGATTTAATAGTTTTGTGTTTCGCCAATAACTTACCAAACAACTGCATAAACATTATAGCCATTTATGCATTTATGTAATTATTTTTGAGGAAATCTATTTTTATCATTATTGTAAAAAAAAATGTTTGATGAAAAAGTTTGCAAATTACCTTAATGGTTTAACATACACACATAATGGAGGCTTTCTTTAAGATATGCATTTTCAAACTTACGCTGGAAATCTGTTACAATCGTATAGGCTAATCGAATTTTTAATTGCGGATGGTTTGTATTTGCTTTTTGTCTTCATTCGCACAGCATCTATTGGTGAAATTTATTTGGTCCATTTTAATGTGCAGATTCCAAAAAAAAATTGTATAAAAACTTCAGGTAGGTAGTTAAAGAATAAAAATAAAACGATAAATAGAGATGGGCTGTAGGGCAATTTCAATTGAATTTCGTGTTCATTTTCAACAGCAAAAGTTATATGGAAATTATTTCTTATTAACATTAAGCAATGAAGTTATGTATAAATAAAATAAAATTAAATAAATTAAAACTTTTAAATAATCCAGCATAGTGAAAAGGGTAAATATTTGTCTGTAGTATAGCCTGGTCCATCCAGTTTCTTCTAGCCTGTTGGTAAGCTGTTATACGACAGCCTGATCACTGACACGTCATTTAGTTCTATTGTTAAATCTTAAGTATCTATTAAATTTAAAATTTTACCGACAGGTCACCATTCACCACACTATCTACGTAAATATACTTCAAGAAAATAATATGTATATTTTTAAAGAAACATAGGGAACTAAAGTTTAAGAGGACACACAAAAACAAAAGAGGCCATCTAGAATCTCACCAATAGCACTGTCGAAAAAAGAAAACGAGCTTCGATATAAAACAATCTCTGTAGCGTATATTTTAGTCTAAGTAGGTACATTAACGTATATGATCTTTAAAAGTTGTAGAAAAATTCTTTAACAGAGCAAAAACTGAAAATCTCTCAATAGCCGATAGCCTAAGATGATTGAGATCATATAATTGACAAATAAATGCAAAGTAAAGCTTACAACTGTCATATAATAAATTCTTATGTGAGCTGGAAGTCAGTTTTTGTTTTTATTTTTATCAAATTGCTCACATAGGAATTTATTATATTACTAAAAAGGTCCACGAATAAGGATATAGCTTACAACTGTCGCTTGTTTCATGTAATAATTGTAGGTTATTTCTGTTTTCGTCCAAAATTTTATAAAAGTTTAACCAAATTGAAAGTACACCAGACAGGGTTTGCAAATGATGCAGATAAAGGCGAATTTCTAAACGTCCCTTATTTTTCCGGACATTTTTGTCCAAATCAAATAATTTTGATATCTGAATACATAGGTTATTAAATGTTGGTTATATCGTGCACAGAACCAGACTTCGAGCTCAAAAAGTTTTTTTTTTTTTTTAATATTCAAGTTTCCGCTAAAATAACACTGAAACGTTTTTTTGGTAACCAAAATTGAAGCTAAATAGTTATGTACAAAATATGTTTCCAGTTTTTATGGATAAGTTTTTATTTGCCATGGAAGTTTTAACAAATGCATTTCCCGTCAATTAAAGTAAGACTGAAGTTGGTGAACAAAATCTAGTTAAATGAAATTTTCAAAAATTTATTTAAACTTTTTTAAAATTAGAAATTTTTGGAAAAGACCCGATTTGTTTTGATATTTTGCTAAAAAGAAAGCTCATGTCATAGCATAAGTAAGTTCAAAGTTAAGACTCCACAGCTTGAAAAAAAAATGTGAAAACTTACCACTCTTTTGCCAGAAATTAATCTTTTTGAAACGAGATTTACCAGGTAAACCACGATTTTGTAGGTTGCCAGCTCTAACGTTATAAATGTACATACAAAATCGCACATATACATATATTTTCAAGAGTTGGAATAGATGTCAAAAATGCTAAAGTAAAAGTTAAAAATTGTTCAAGTTTTGCAGCTGCAGCATTTTTGACATCTAATCTATTTCCGTCTCCAATTTATTATGTTCAGGCAGTTAATCGAAAAGTTAAAAAAGTGGAGAGCATGCAAAAGATACCAAACTCCCGGGGATATAGAGATAAACTGTCGTTCTAGTGCAGTTATACTATTTTGTGACTTACACCAGGCAATATATATTGCCTACTATCCCTTATTGTGCAAAGATATTTTTCATCACTAATTTTATATATTAATTGTTTTTCGTGATACAATCGATGACGGTGAAGTTGATTTTTTTAGCTCTTAAGTCAAAAAGGTAGTGTTTCTGGGTGATATTCATCTTGTTTACCTACAGGACTATTTTTTTTTTTTAGATTTTGTTACGTTTAATAAACGCAATAATCACCTAAATCGTTATCATGTTGAAGCTGAGTACAGCAAAGTGCATTGAGATCAAATTTAAAACGATATTCACTGACTTTGACAACATTTTACTGTCCTGAAATTATATTAAATCAAATGAAAACTGAATATTGGTTATGAAAAATTCATCAAATTAAAAATTAATATTGGTTATGAAAAATTCATTCAACTCTTTATGATGTGCCAAACGCGTTTGCTGTCAAATATTACGAGTGCAACGCACTTTGTATAATCGTATAATCGTTTGGTGTGTTAACTCCTTCGCTGCCGTTCAAGTTGCATTTTTAAACAGTTTCACTTGAAAGCGTCAAGTATGTTCATATGTATATCCATCCGTATCACACCAGGCCGTTTAGTTGAAATTAGTAAATCCAACAACAGGCTATTAGAAAGCTCGCCCAAGCGGTTTTATTATTATTATTCTCAACCTTAATTAATCGCAAGAGATGACGAAAGGGGCAATGTACGTATGTGGATCGATCACCTGTCTGTCTGTTTGCCTGTCTTCAAAGATGAAAACAAACATTAAATCAATTCAATATGGTTGTTCGTAATTTTAACATTTCGCACACCATTTGTAGGTGCAACTTTGGAAAAATAGTGAAATCATTCCGTAACCATAACAAGAAGATAAACACAGTCCATTAGTTGTCTACCGACGAAATCATATGTAAGTCACAGCTCAAAGACAACAACTGATGCGCATCCAAATTAATAGTTAGGGAGTTGGTGGCAGAGTTATTATTAGGAGTTAATCATGTGGAAAAAGTGGGTCAAGGTAAAATTTTCGAAAAATTATCGTGATAAGTAAAATGTTGCCAAATATTTTATTTGTAAATTAATTAATTAACACCCACTTAGAAAATTTGCTCTTACAGCTAAAATTCAACTCTGGTTTCTTAAGGTATCTTAAATTTTGGTTTTATGTTGTACCTACCTAAGTCGTGAGGAAATATAAATCAGCTACTTTATGTTGGTTAAAATTACTTAAAAGTTGACTCTCGCTAGTCTAGTAGGCCTCCATTTTAAAAGATTTATAAATGCATTTAAATGTTTAATTTTGTGCTAATATCGGAAATTTTAGGAATATTTTGAAAAAAACACTGAAGATTTTTTTTTGTTGGTACTGGAGCAAACTTTTATGTTCCGAAGAGACTCATCTGTCGTTTCAAAGATATAGAAAAGTCGCAAACACCAAATCTTGCTACAGCTTTTGAATTTTGTTTCATCAGAGATGGAATATGAGTCATGAATGAAAAAATCCGTCTATAGCTGTTAAGCCATTTTTTAACACGACCATTACAAATATTAGATGATATTGAATGAAATCCTCTGTGCGATAAATTCCTGAAAAAGCTCTTACGACTATCCATAGTATAAACTTAAGCTTGTATATCTTATTCTGTTAACTAAAACTAATATCATAACTGCCACTAGCTCCCTACATAAAAGCACACAAATAATTCCCTCAAGTACGCTCGGAGGTGCATAAGTATATGCCTTAAAAAGAGTTATGTGTAATTTTTTTTTTTGCAAGAAAAAAGATATCTTCAAGATTATTAGGCAATTTAATGTGTAAATTTACAATCGATTGAGGCCTTGCCTTTATAACTTTCCCTGGTTGGACGAGCCTTTAGAGTTAATGACCAATTGGTTTCGATGCGCTTGTCTACCATCAGCTCAAACAGTCTCAGGACTGGTAAAACAACAACTATATCCGCAAAATTGTATATTTATCAATGGCAATTTCTCATTAAATCAATCTCAATAAAATCTCAAATCCGTTTGAAGCCAATGATCTGCTCAGCTAAGCCAGTCAGCCATCGTTATTGAATAATACTTGTCCCGACACTAATTTCAAAGGAATGCAAAACTTTCTTCGTTTTTTTTTTCTGTAATGTAATGCACTTTTAAACTTGTCGGCATTCCGGCACGAGGAACGACGACTGAAAGAGTTCGATGCCTCCTCCATCATGATGAGGAAATGCAACACACAACAAACAAACAAAATTCAAATTGAAATGAAAACAAAAAATAATAACATTTTCACGTTTTTCCAGTGTGCCGATCTTCAAGAATCTGCCGGAAGACACTCTCATCAAAATATCAGACGTGCTGGAAGAGACGTATTATCAAATGGGCGATTACATCGTCCGCCAAGGAGCCCGAGGTGACACTTTCTTCATAATATCCAAAGGTCAAGTTCGTGTAACTATCAAACAGGAAGACGCCCAGGAAGAGAAATTCATTCGGACTCTAAGCAAAGGTGACTTCTTTGGAGAAAAAGCACTCCAAGGGTAAGTTGTTAAGAAAAAATATTGTAACATTGTAACAGATTCAAGTTTCTATTTTCTTCTTGGAATCCCGCAGAGATGATCTTCGTACCGCAAATATCATTTGCAATTCACCGGATGGAGTTACTTGTTTGGTGATCGATAGAGAGACGTTTAACCAGCTCATATCGAATCTAGACGAGATACGTCATCGGTACGATGATGAGGGAACGCTTGAAAGGAAAAAGTGAGTATGCCATTATTTAGCACTTCATTGATTTTACATATTAGACATAGACATACTTATCCATATGTATGTACATCATATGGTTCAAATGTTCAAGATTTTGTTAATTTTATTTGTTTTGTTGTTCTTTTTTTTGAGCCGCTACTATATCATTTGAACTTTCACGAATAGCAGCGGCAGCGATGGTGGCGTTATTTTTGTTGTAGTCAAGGTTCGAAAAAGTACCTTTTCACTTGTACTTTCTATCACGGGGCTTTGGACACGTGCAGTCGTGTTGGCTTTAGCAATTAACATTTATTTGATATGAATATGACGTGACGCTGCTAATAATAATAACAGACGAGACATATGTAGTATCTTAAACAATGTTTATATGTGCTAAAAAGATACATATTTAAATCGTTATAAAATTCTAAGGCTGCTATAGCATAAGAGGATGCTATTTTTAATGTGGAAACGTATTAGTCAAAGAATATGTAAGTTTTTATACATATTACATATTACTACATATTTGTGCCAAAAAAAAAAGAAATGTTAATTTTCCAGGAGTAGATTTAAAATCTCGGTAGAGGCTCCTGAAGTATTAATCCTCTTAAAATTTAACCTTTTTATATTGATATTTAGACGTAGCGCATCGCAAATTTCTTTTTGCATACAAAATGTATGGACAAAAACATGGTGTAGCGTTTTCATGCTTATATCTCAAAAAATATCTAGTCCATTAGATCCTATTTATATTAGATTGATATAAAATTTTACGCTTTACCAAAAAGAAGAAGAAAATTTACGTATACATCGCACTGTCTTTAATGGTATTTTTTTTTAAATTTTAACTACATAAATGCCTGTTAGACCTAAGGTCTTTTAAATGCAACCTGAATTGCACGGCACAAGTTACAAAGAGTAAGAGGAAAGGAAAGATTTGGCACAGTGGATTGAGATCAAGGTGTTTATTATCTCATTAAATCTTACGGGTGGTGTCCAGTTAAGCTGGGAGAAGATAGAAAATAATGCTGCCTAGAATGGGGCTCGAACACACACCTCTAAGTAAGCAGTCAAGTACTACATCCACTGCACCATTGCCACCCATTCCGCCCTATTCTCACAGGCCATACTTTTTCCATACAAATAAGTTTATGAATATGATGTAACATTTTTTCGCCTCAAACTAAAACTGCTGTTCTAATTTTTTTTTATTCTGTAACAACCCCTTTAAAAGACCTCCTTCAAAAAAATGCGCACAAAAATTCAATATTAAATATTTCGATTTTTAAAAGAAATTTGATAATTTTATGACTTCAGAATTTTCAAATATTTGTTTCGTTAGTTTTTGAATGTGATGTTTTATAGAGATAATAATAAAACAAAATTTTGATAGCTGCTTTAATTCGTGAGACAAAAAAATTAAACATAAAAAGTGCAAGACATCTCATACAAATGTGTATGGAAAAGTATGACACGGCGAAATATCATCAAAACTTTGTTATATACTTAAATTTTACTTACATTTTTGTTCAGGGTAAATTTTTCTATCAGTATTCAACTTTTTCATTGACTAGAAACTAGATGGTTTTTAAGATATAAGCATGAGAACGCAACACCATCACCCCTATTACGATTATCAACTATCAACCTTGAAAATTGGGTTTTTAAACTCGGGATAGTTAAAAAAAAAATCTTTAAAAAATTAACACGGACAAATTAACAAAAACCAACATAACAAACATTGAAAAATCAAATTTTTGTTCATTTTTTTCTAAATTGCGCATAACTTTTTTTCGGATTTAAAAAAAGTAGAGGCTGCAATCTTTAATATGACATGTTCAATAAGCATAGATAGAAATATAATTCAAAATAAAACAGATACATATAGCCATTCAAGCAATATCTTTTTTTGCCCGAAACCCTGCTTTTTATTAGCACATGACAAATTTAACAATTTTTGAACCTAGTACCACGTTTTATGTTTATCGACCCAGCGAAAAATTGTAAGAAATGGTAAAGCTTAAATGGGTAAAGATCTGTCAATTTTGAATAAAAGTTACTTTTTTTAACCTCCCATATTAAGGCCACGAGCCTCTACTTTATTTTTTTCAGGCATATTTTGAGTCTATGCTTGCTCCAAAAATACATAGCTTTGCGCAATTTATTAAAAAGTTTTAAAATTCTTAATTTTTTAATTTTTTTTGGTTGGTTTTAGTTTATTCTTCCTGCTAAAATTTTTTATAAAACTTTTTAAACCATCCATTTTGATAGGAAATTTAATTTGAACAAACAGTTTTAAGAGTAAAATTCTCTGATTTGGCTTAGTTTCCGAGTTATATCAAACATATTGAAAAGAGGCCACTGTGACCATTCTCCAAGAAACGCATGGGTGAATTTAGCAGCATTTTCGGATCTTAGCATGCTTATGGGCTTGCACGTAACTGCTCCCTTATACCTCTCATTTTTGGGTCTATTCAATAGCCTACTATGTCATCGCTTAATCAAATTAAGCCTGACCTTTGTGGCACTCGGCAGGTATTTGAACGGATTTCATAATCCATACATATGTAAATAAATATGCTAAATAAAAATATCTCGTTTCAACATCTGCCCATCTTTTTGTAAAACACTTTAGTTCCTTGCTTGTAGTTATGCTTTATGTTGGTGCCATATGAATGACTTCCTTAGGATGACAACATTTTAATGGCATATGGTTATCTAATAGCGGTATACTTGAACTACAACAGAAATACGTTAAAATAATATAAATAAATTATGTATACATATTTTGTCTTCGATTTAAGTCCAACAAATTGATTGATTTATAACATTTCAATTTTGCTTACAATTAACAAAACAAAGAACCAGAAATGAAATATTAAGTAAGTTCCTCATAAACAAACTTCATAGTTTTCATTCACCCCTCATTTTATTCATTTTACTAATTTGCTTCCAATTTTCTAAGGATCAACGAACAATTCCGTGAAGTCAGCCTCTCTGATCTTCGAGTTCTTGCCACTCTGGGTGTTGGTGGTTTTGGTCGTGTAGAATTGGTCCAAATCATATCCGATCCATCACGCTCGTTTGCTCTGAAACAGATGAAGAAATCCCAAATAGTAGAAACACGCCAACAGCAGCATATAATGTCCGAAAAGGAAATAATGGGCGAAGCCAATTGCCAGTTCATAGTGAAGCTTTATAAAACTTTCAAAGATAAGAAATATCTTTATATGTTGATGGAAAGTTGTTTGGGTGGAGAATTATGGACGATCCTTCGTGATAAGGGAAATTTTGATGACTCAACAACAAGATTCTATACAGCTTGTGTGGTAGAAGCTTTTGACTATCTGCACTCGCGGAACATAATCTATCGTGACTTGAAGCCCGAAAATCTTTTGTTGGATGAAAGGGGCTATGTGAAGCTAGTTGATTTTGGTTTTGCCAAGAAACTACAATCTGGACGTAAGACCTGGACTTTCTGTGGTACTCCGGAGTATGTTGCTCCTGAGGTTATATTGAATCGTGGCCATGACATAAGTGCCGACTATTGGTCGTTGGGTGTACTCATGTTTGAACTCTTAACAGGTAAGATGTTTTGTTTTTTGTTTTGATGTTTTCAGAAATTGAATGATTGTCTTAAGGTACTCCACCATTTACCGGTTCGGATCCAATGCGGACCTACAACATAATTCTGAAGGGAATTGATGCTATTGAGTTTCCACGCAATATCACCCGCAATGCCAGTAATCTTATCAAAAAACTTTGCCGGGACAATCCTGCTGAACGTCTAGGCTACCAGCGAGGTGGAATCAGTGAAATTCAAAAACACAAGTAAGTTCTTTCTTTTGGAAATCCCAATGGATTTAGTTTAATTTATTGATTTTCTCAGATGGTTTGATGGTTTTTACTGGGACGGACTACAAAACCGTAGCTTGGAGCCACCAATCTTACCCACTGTGAAGAATCCTACAGACACAACTAACTTTGATGACTATCCCCCAGATCCAG
This sequence comes from Dasysyrphus tricinctus, assembly GCA_963921185.1. Classification (NCBI taxonomy): domain Eukaryota; kingdom Metazoa; phylum Arthropoda; class Insecta; order Diptera; family Syrphidae; genus Dasysyrphus; species Dasysyrphus tricinctus. Next base: position 262,002,098 of record OY992531.1, read on the forward strand.
ATGGTCCACCGCCAGATGACGCCACTGGTTGGGACAAAGACTTCTAACGTAAAATCTTTACACTAAAGTTTGCCTGCTCAAAATTAAGAATCTATAATTAGAAGCGACTGCTCTCATAGTTCTGGCGTTATTTGAAGGTTGTTTTTTTAATTAACCAACTACAACGAACCGAAAATCCTTTGTCTTCCTAGAGTAGTCAGAGAGCCTATAGGGAAAGTGTAAATATATAATCAAAACTAAAATCGAATATTATGAAATATTTTATTTTTTACGTATTTGCATATTATTCCCAGCTAGTTAAAAAAAAAATAATAAAAACATATATTTAACGCGATTTATTCGTCAAACGCCATGCAATAAACGCTAGACTAACTTTCACTTATTAATAAAATAAACATAAATTTATATAAAACAAAAAATATTATATTTACCCATTTCTTGCTAGACTATAACTATTGGAACTTATCTATAAATGTGTCGTTGTTACATTGATATGAATTTATTATATTTTATAAAAATGCTTATATAATATTTTATTATTATAAAATTAAAAATCATTTGTTATTCAAAAAAAAAAAATATGATTATACACCTACATTAAAGAAAGAAATCATAACAGTTTTTTGTAGAATTATTTTATGTAAGAGTATACATTGTGAATAAAAGTATGTGTAGATTTTTTGTTATAAATTTATTATCTGGTTTTTATTAGCAAAACTGTGGTGTTTTATTATTAAATATTTTCTAACTTATATTTTATATATTGTAAGCTTAAAATGCAAGATATGTTTTTATGATTGGTAAAACTCTTGTTAGTTAAATATTTGCAAGAATTAAAAGCTTCCTTAAATAAAAATGAGTTTACCTTGAATAAAGCAGATGGAGTTTCCTGCCCATTAATCAGAGTTAATGAAAAAATACAATTTTGAGCTTCAGCATTGAAAGCCATATAGAATTGTTCAAAAAAATGTAGAAACGATTTCAATCGAGCTATGGACATTAGCGAAAAAATAAACTTTGAATTTTTTAAGATACCTTTGACAAAGTACGGGAAAAATTTAAGTATACTTTTTGGTAGTAAAAAGAGAGGTGCTTCCAAAATATGAAAATGAAGGAACATACTCTCAGCTAAAGGCGTTTTCCTTTGGAGGTGGCGAAATACATGCAAGTACTTTGCTAGCTTTTTTCAATGGAACACATCAAACTACTCGCACATGAGAGCATGTGCAGTTGGTAGTACTAAAATAGGGTTTTCATCTACTCATAAGTACTTTGCCACCTCCAAAGGAAAACGGCTTATATGTTATGTGTATAGATATATTCGCTACTACGAAATCCCTTTTCGTGTTTAGCACTCCCATTTTGTATTGTCTTAAAGAGATTAAGACAAGTAAGAACTTGCTGTGCATAACTGGCTGAACAGAATAGAATGCTGCAACTGGAGCTGCAACTGCAACTGGAATAGCTGTCAAAAAGTGTCGTACGTGATTTTTTTTACGCGCCCACAATTCAGCTGTACAGCTTTCTGACATTTAAGTATCGAAAATAAAAATGAAAACAAAAATAAGAATGAATAATGATGAAAAAGAAGCTAAAATTGCTTTACGTCTTTATGAGTGATTGAAAAGAGTTTAAAAATCACTTTAACCCACATGTAAACACTTCGTTTTGCTCGCAATTTTGAAACGTCAAAAAAGCTGCAAGCAAAAGTTAAAAGTTGGCCAACTGCGTCTGCAGCTCCGTCTGCAGTGTTCTGTTCGCATCATTGAATTTGTGTGTATTCAAATTGCTGCTATTCCAATTGCAGCTCCAGTTGCAGCTCCGTCTCCATTCTGTTCAGCCAGTAAACATAATGCATACCTATTACTATAGCTGAACTAAAAATAATGGTGCAAAATTTTAAACATTGCTCGTTTAGGGAATAGAAGCGGCTCTAAATAACGTAGTCGTTTTGCTTCGAAACTTTGTCTAACTATTTCATAATTTTAAACGCATTAAACAACTCCTCTAACTAGAGTGAGCTCCGCAATTTAACGTAAGAATATTTAGGTTGAACAAGCCCAAATCTGACAGCTGAAGAAAGAGGCACAGCTACACAGCAGAAAAAAATTAAAAATGAGCACAAACAAAAAAAAAGGTAAATTTTATAAAATATTTAGTGAAACTGCTATTAGATTGTTTAAATACATGAAGACAACAATTATATCTTTGCTTTCAAAAAAAAAAATATTGTTGTACTCCCTCGGGAATTGTTTCAATTTAGTTGAGGCGTTGGTACAGTGTATGTGTGTTTCATCGCTACAATATTGCAGGAGATCCCTTAATTAAATTCATCCTCATTTTATATGTTTTTGCTTATTATAAAGTAAAAAAAATCTTCAAAAGCTAAAAAAAAAACTATTAAAACATTTTCTTTTAGGTAATTCCTTTTCGTGAAATAACTTTCTCAATGGATAAAGTATACTTTCTATGAGATAATAAAGGGTTTTGCTGCTTTTAAAGTAAGACGAGTGCTTTAATGTTAAAGTATACTTTATCTCATTTAAAATTGAAAAAGAGCCGACTCTCGCTCTAAAACAATTATTTAGAGCAGACGGCAATTTTAAGAGTGATTTAGAGCTGGTTTTAAATGTTTAAAATTTTGCGCCAATAACTTGAGATCATGATGTTAATTTACTTTTGCCTACTGTACAGAACGCTGAGAAAAATAGACCAAAGAGTTCAATTTTTTTTTCCATTCCATTTGATGCGGTTAAGGGCATCCTATTGATACAAAGAGTAAATTCACAAACGCATCGTTGCAGCAATGATGCACAATCATTTCCGCCAAACATTCAATAATGCATAAAACTCACATCACTTTTTGCGTAACAAGTTCACTATTGCAAACTTGCATCAAGTGATGAGCAAACTTCAAACAAATTAGAATCAAGAAAATTGCTGATGCATCTGTATCAGCATCAGCTGCGTTGCGCATCAGCATCGCAAAAAAGCAGTGATGCGGAAACATTTGACGTTTATGAATTTACACAAAATATCTCCAGTGAAAAACTCGATATCTTAAAGCATTTACTATGGGCCTTACTTATAACGTAGGCAATAACCAATCGATGAAGAAACGACTAAGTGAACGCCACGTTAAACTTTACATTATTTGTGCTTTAACAAAGAAGCAAATTAAACACGCTCTTCTAACTAGCGCTCAGATACTAAATATAAAATAAACAAATAAGGTGCCAGTTATAGCTATCATTGAAATTCATCATTGAAAATTTTAATGATTGATATTGAGTCGTTTAGGAAGAAAAATCAGTTATTATTTTGATTGACAAATAAAGCTTAGGACTTAGTTAATATTTTTAGCCAAAAAAATTATTCAAATAGGCCCAACTTTCCACAAAAAAGACTTTTACTTTTTCAATTACCATTGGTAAGGTAGTTCAATCATTGAATTGAACTTTTTATGTGGAAAGTTGGGCCTATTTGAAATTTTTTTGGCTAAAAATATTAATTAAGTCTTAAGCTTTATTTGCTCATCAAAATATTATTTTGCTCTCTCAACGTCTCAAAATCAATAATTAAAATTTTCAATGATGAGTTTCAATGATAGCTATAACTGGCACCTAAGTGTTGTGTTCACTTGTTGATTTAGATCCGTTTGCTAACACGAAACTTAAGCATTTATGTTTTACTTAAACGCTTATATTACACACTGTCACATGAGCGCTTATGTTCGACTTAAATATTTTAGTTTCAGATCAGCAGTAATGAGCTCCGACGATCAAGACATAATAATTAACCTCCAAAACATTTTGATAAATGTGAGAATGTGACACATCGGTGAACGTAGACATTCAAAAAGGAATCAAACTTTTCATAGAATAAGATATGCATTATATGCACGTGCCCAGATTTCGATCTTTTGATTGGATAGTAAAGCAATTCGTCACTATTGAAATAATGAGGCCCAACTATCAGCTATTTTTTGCTCAGCTGCCCTGGATTTCCTACATAATGTTTCTTTACATACCAAACCTTGACTCATTCGGATTCTAGCACAGATATTCACCCTAAGACCCACAGTGGATCCATTGGGAACATACACTGAGCGTCACTTGTTTGAGGCCACTATTTTTTCCAATCGTTTTGTTTTTTTCGCGTGATAAATACCTGTAAGAAATATTTTTCCTGCAAATGTTTGATACAATAAATTTCAAAAGTCAATTTGTAAAGTTCGTCGAATTTTTCAAAATTATATTAATGAATTGCAAAAAATGGTATAAAAATTGCGTCACTTGATTGAGGCCACTCAAAAAATATTTTGAAAAATTAACAAAAATACCTAAATGAAATTTTTTGTGTTGATTTCAAACAATAAATAATGACTGTGCCCATATTGTTTTTGTAATTGGGGCTTTAAGACGGTTTTAAATTGAATAAAACAGTTTTATCAAGTGAAAACTTGCTCCAAGCGTCTTTATCTCCAACTATCTACCTATTAGATGAGCTGTTTTGTTGTTTTTAGTGCATAGGGTGGCCATGGCAATAGCTCTACGTATTTCGACAAAATCCAGCTTAGCTACTCTGGATGTGTGGATATCTTGGGTTATTATCTTATTGTAAAATCCAAGGTACAGGTACAATAATGTCTGTTGCCTTTTGATATGCCCATTCCATCAGTTATTCGTAACTATTTCCATTAGTTGCTGTAGTTATAAACTTCTATACATGAAACTGTCCCATAATAGGTGATTGCTTTTTATCCCTTAGCACCTGAGTACTTCGTGCTCAACAAAAAAAATTGTAACTTTTATTTATTTTTCTTTGAATAAGATTTTTTAATAATAAATTTATAACTTCATTTTTCTCGGAATCAACTCAAGTGGATTTAAGCCGTTTTCCCTGAACCCTTCAATTGGCTTATTTTTACTATCCTTTTGTTTTATTCTCAACCTAAAACTATGAAATATTCTGATTACAATTACGTTTAAATGCACTTAATAACAGAAACGCTTATAATAAAGTTTTAACATCAGCTCTTTTATTTAAAAACATAACTTGGGAGTCGGATTTAAAGTCAAACATTCTGTTGGACACAGCAGCCGTTATAGTAAATGGTACATTCTGTTATGAGGATTAAATTTCTTCAAAATGTTTGGTTTGTGTATCTACTATTAAGGAACTATTACACATATAGATGGCGACACAATCATTTTTCAATGTTTAAACCTGCTCAACAGTTTTTTATATTTTGTTGGTATTTAAACATTTTTGTTTTCTTTTTTTGTGGTAGATCTTTCTTTTTTATTTATTTCTTTTGTTGCTAAGAATTGAGATGCGGTAATTATAATAAGTAATCAAAACATTGAACAATATCTGTTAGGGTGGTAATGGTGTGTACAATTTTTTTCTTTCTCAAAAGATTAGTGTCAATATTAATCTAGCATTTTGAATGATGGGATTTTCTAGGAAAGTTTTATACATTCGTGATGGAGTCCAGTAAGGAAGAAGAAGGTATAAAAACAAATGTTAATTTCGTTTGAGGAATCAGTTGTGTGACAGACGTCAACGATTAAACAAGTACCTTGAAATAAAAAAAAAATAAACCAAAATCATTTATAATGAAGTTCTTGTTTGCTTTGATTGTTGTTATTGCTTTGGTTTTCGCTGCTCAAGCTCAAGTTGATAAAGCAGGTAAGTTTCATAAGAAATACATATTTCTGTACCCATCTTTATTAATTTTGTAAATATTTTTATTTTTTTGTTTTGTTAAGTGTGCGCTCTGCCAAAAGATGTAGGACCATGTCGTAGCTCTAAATCAAATTACTTCTATAATTCAGAATCTAAGGCTTGTGAGCAATTCTTGTATGGTGGATGCATGGGCAATGATAACAGATTCGAAAGCAAGGAGCAGTGTGAAACGACCTGTTTGTAAATAAAGTGATTTTACAGTTACTTCATAATTTTGACTTGAATAAATATATTATTGAAACTCAAATTGTTTCGTGTTTTACATAAAATAAAATATTCACCCTGATAACAGAATCAAGATGCACAAGGAATCAGTCTCAATATTCACTTTTTTAATATGAGCGAAATATTAAAATTGAGGCTGATTCCCTCCGCACCTCATTCATCGGATTTAGTAATTGAGGTGATTATAAACATTTAAAAAGGTGTTAAAATCAACTTTTAAAACTATCACATTGCTTTGTTTATATGAGATTTATTATATCTGTACATACGTGGATATTGAGATAATACTGTTTACATTTAGCAACTAATTTAAATTTATAATTTCAGTATGCGCTTGATAACAAGCTTTCAAACATTAAATGATTGGACGCTAAAATAATTTATTCTCTAAAGTTTATGCAAATTTACTTAGATATACGAATTCAAAAAATTATGGATAGCTTATATCATTCGCCATGAAGACTAGTGCTTCATAATATTCACATTATTTGTTTATTTTATCTCCTTGCTTTCAAAACCTTAAGTAGGGTATACAGGTTTTGGCTCCCGCAGATATGGTTAATTGAACTCAAGCGTAACTTTAATTGTGTTTGTTTTAAGTTTTTTTTATCATTATGACACAAAAAGACGATTGCCCAGCAAATGTGGTGACTAATATATATGTATTCCGCGATTATGGTCGCGAATTAAAAAAAAAAAACACGAAGTCAAAAAAAAAAACGATCTTTCAACAAAAAGGTAAAAAATAATTTTCTTGTAAATAAATTTTGAAGGTTTCTTTTTCTGCTGATGTATTGAACGCAATCTTTAAAATTTCTCATCGAATAAGAAGTTTTTGTATCCTTTGCTATTTACATACATAATTTTGTATTTATTTCTCAGATAACTATTAATCATTAAAAAGAATTTTTTTTCAAACTAGTGCCGTGCAATTCACGCTGCATTTAGAAGACTTTAGGCCATACCAGGAATATAGTTATAATTATTAAATTACTAAACATTCACCCAAGGACTTAAGGTTTACTTTCAAAATAATGGCTCTTTTAGTTAGTTTCTAATAGAAGATAAGAATAATTGGTGAGTGACTCTAAAACATTTTGCATATGCACACAACTCCCCAAATTTGTGTGATCTATAAGACTACACAAGTCAATAAAATTAGGGGAACAAGATTCTTTCTATTTTTTAAATGTTTTTGATGAAAACATATACAACTAATTTTACAGTTTCATGATTTATAAAATTAAGATTTTTTGGATATAATTATTGGACGTTACCGGTAAACGGTTTTATGAACGTAATTCAATTTACTCGCAAATGCATTTTATATTTACGGACACGATCTCTGGTTTCTCAACTTTTTTACCGTCAACTCGATTTTTTTGCTGCGCAGCTGCAACGCAGATGATGTTTTCAAACATGTGACTTTAGCAGTTTGCGTTAAAGAATATTCTGCAAATGCATTTTTGTCGCAGATGACGTTTTCGAAAACTGCCTATGTCATATAATTTGTTTTCAGCTTTAATTGCTTTTTATTTTTTGGTAAAATTTTGCTTTGTCTTTGATCACCAATATATCTGTAAATAATGACAACACACAAAATTCACTGTATATTACAAGATTCTTTTAAGACTTTTTAGTTTAAGAAAAGTACCTACAAAAAAAAAAACAAATTTGTTATGATTTTTGGTACTAAATTTTTTGTTATTTGCAAAGCAAATAGTTATTGCTGATACCCCAAATATTTAAATTTTCGAATTAATTTTTCGAGCCGTTCTTACCCTACCAAATGATCAAAGTTGTACATTGTAAAACACCAAGTTCCTAAACATATCATCATAAAAATGAAAACAAAAACAGTTTTGCATTGGTAACATACACATTTATGAAGTAAGAAGAAATAAAAAGCAAATTTTCCAAAAATTAAAATCCAAACTAAATTTTGATGTTTTGCTTTTGAAAAATTAAGATTATTTTTTTTTGTTTAATTACTTGATTCATAGATTGTTTAAAATCACAGAACATAAATCTAATGTTATATAGTGTGCAGGTGTTCAAAATTGAAAGTGTCAAAAATAAAAAACGGCTGTGTCCGTGAGGCCAAGCACAACAACAAATATTGACATTTGACACTAATTTTGATAGATGTGCAATGCTAAGTTCGCACCAACTTTTACAAATAAGTGAAAACATATGTCCACTTTTGCACGTCACTGTATCTTCTTTTATCAAATTCAAAACATACAAGTATCTATTCGACTCCTTGAGATATCTTTAGCTTATTAAGTCTTCACTTAACCGTAGAGAATTTAAAAATAATGGTATAATATGCTAAACACTACATTTTAAGGCCTAGTATGATGCTGATGCGAAACGAAAAATCCCATTAAATGAAATGAAAACTTAAGTATGACTAGGGATTTCTCAGAGAGTATACAATAAGATATTGAAAAATTTAAATGGGTCTTTGAAGAAGTAGATTATTACTTCAGGAATCGTTGCAAATATAGCGAAAACACTGTATTTTTCATTTTTTTACTGGAAAACAATAGATGCTAATAGTAAATAGTCTTTGAAATTTCCTATACATACCAGGTCAAAATTGATGGGCGTATTTTAATTGTAGATAGGATTTGAAACTTTATTCATTACCAAACAAAAACTGTGACATGTACAGTGAGCGTCAAAAGTAAGTAAACACTAATATGATTACTAGAGTTACAAGTATTTTAAACCCAAATATAAACGCGTAAAATAAAGAGTATATTTACTTTTTGTTAAGAAAAAATTCATTAGTTTTATTTTGAATATCTTTTTTTTGTTTTGATGTATTGCTATTTAATAAAGCTCTTTTTTTTAACTATTGGGATGTGCAATTTTTATTTATTTGTTTGTTTAAATTTCATGTTACTCCAGAAATAATAGTCTTGTTTACTATCTTTTGGCACTTACTGTATTTCCTATGAATAATTTTTTTTCAAAGAAACAAAGATTTTTCAGTCCAATACATTAACCTTTAAACAATAAAATAAAAACAATAACCATTTGAATTTGAATAAATTAACTTCAAACTGTGCAATTCGGTGTCCTTTTCAAAATTTTAACAACAAAATTATTTTATTGAATTTTTAGTAAGATTTCAAAGATGAAATTTATTGTTATCTTAAACGATTTTGGTTAAGATAACATTTCAGTTAATTATTTACTTGCTCTAAGCCCCAAATATTGGTTTAGATGTATAAAAAAATTTTCGAAGTTCTAGTCATCAATCTATGGTAGATGGTGGAAAAGTTATTAAAACATTGCGGATTTCGACCGTCCATTAGTCTGTGCATCTGTATTGTTCAATGTTCATCGAGCTAGGGTCTAAAAGATGAACCAATTTGGTACAGAGCATCGTTCTGATGATGTGAATCCCTGCATATAAAAATCTTTTTTTTTTAAGCTAATCTATCTAACGGGTCACTACTATGCAACAGCTAGAACGTTTTTGACTAAATTTCGTATCTGTAATATTCGAAACAATTGTATTTTGATTTTCAGTGAAGAATTCATAGATAACGAAAAAACATAGTACTGTACTTGACGATTATAAGAAACAAGCTTATAAGATAAACTTGCTTACAAAACACGAATGGAAGCACCGTGTCCCTTTCTACATATATAAGGGTGAACATTTCAAAATATTAATGTTTCAGTCTCCTTCATTTTTGAACCGAAATAAAAGATTTATTTTAAGTTTGTTAGTTGGATGACTTAAAACAAACGGGTTCCAACATTCGCTCTAAGAAAAAAGTTAAAAAATATCATACCCGCGATCTCCATTTAAACACCCAAAATATCATTCCCCTGATGTGACCCCAGGCCTTCTTACCACACTACAATTAATTTTAGAAACGAAGCAAAAAACGACGACAAAATCTATTAATGCAGTCCTTTTAATAATATGCACTCTTACTAAAAAATGGTTAGTTTTATTTTACTTGCCTGACTTTTTTAAATAGGAGCTATTAAGTAAGTGTCCTCCATAAAATGATCATTTCTATCCCACAAATGGAAATTAAGGAAAATAAAATGCACGATATGGTCGCACGTACTTGCTCTGCCGGTTTAAGAAAATTGTATATAAAAACATGGAAATTATGAGAGAAAAATGTAGAGAAGCATGAAATACGACATTTTAATTGGCTAAAACAACTCTTTTCACAGTTTGAGGTGAAAAAAAAGAATGCCATCTTAATTCTTGATTGAATATGATTGTGTGGGAAAAACTTTGAAATCTATATAAAATTCTCAAAACATTTTTAAGAAAAAATTTTGATATGCAAATCTAATGTAAATATTTATGCGTATTTAAAAACAAATTTTGAAAAAAAATTGTCAACTCGTTTTTGAGATATTGAGTCTTCAAAAATATTATTTTTAAACTTTTTTTAAAAATCCATGAACTTTTTTTTTGAAAATTTTGATATGCAATATTATTAAATCTTATCTGAAATTTGTATATAAAAAAATTCATCTAAATGCGTTTAGCCGATAACGAAAAAATTCAAAATAAAAAATACGTTCTATGACAGGTACTATTAATAGTTGCTAAGTGTAAAATTTTATAATTTTTGGTAGTAGATCGTACTAATTTAAGTACATACATATATGAAGAAAGTTTAATCAAAATCGTAGAAGTAATTATTAAGCAAAAAAATATTTTCCTTTGCGGTTTTTTAATTTTTGTATGGAAGGTTCGGTTATTTTTTCATAAATGTAAAATTTTTTCTAAAAATATTTTAGAGAGTACTTAAAAACTCTTAAATATTGAGTTTCAAAAAAATCGATTTTGATTTTCAAAACAAAAATTTTGAAACATTTTTTAAAAATCCAAAAATTATGGTACATAAAACAATTTATATTTTTTGGAGGCTTCTGTATAAAAAAAATAATTGAAATCGTTTATACCGTTTTGAAGAAAATCAACAATTAAAAAATGTTTTTTTTTTCACTATGTACCAAGTTTGAAGAAAATCGATCGAGCCGTTTAGGCTGTAGACGAACAGACAGACAGACAGACATGTTTGATTGTTATCTCAACATTTTTTTTTGCACGAATCCAAAACTTGCCTTAAAGTACCTATATCGCAATTAAAAATATATAGACTCAAAATAGAAAACTGATTTTTTTGTTGTTAAACGGAACAGGATTGCTCTTTATGAGAATTTAAGCAAGAGTTTGAAAAACACTTTGTTGTCTTTTATATTTCAAGTTAGGGCAACGACTTTTTTTTTCGCCCGGCGATTTTGTCATTCCTCTAGTGCATGTGTTTTACTAAACCGTTTGGTATAAAAACTAAACAAGTTTACTCGTCTGCGTCTTTTACAAGTACCTACATGATAAATAATACAAAACATCTAATTTTCTAACGACTATGATTTAATTCTCATAAAACACACTTCAGATTCATTGCCCTAACATCATTTTTTGTGTCATTCCCCTGACTTTCAAGTTTTCGTTATAACGCTTGATTGCGTTTTGGTTCTTCTAAAAGGATCAATAATATTGCGTTTCAACATATTTTCAGCATTTTTAGTAGTTTTCATTTTTTTCACATTTTCTCCTTCAAAATATCATAAAATAATATAATTATTACTCAAAAATGTCTAGTCACGCAAAAAGCTTGAGCTATAAGAGCAAGTTCGTGCGACATAGTCGTGGATGCTATTTTTAATGATAGTTTTGTTTTTTTTTTCTTTATCCTCCTGAAACCATCCGCAAAATTAAATATCTTCTAATCACCGGAGTTAATATGGATTTTTGTCATTCCCCTGATACAAATGTCATTTCCCAGACTTAAAACCGTTGGAATTAATCAAATACTATGACCCCTTTTGAAACAAGGGTGGTTATATAAGAGTTATTAAGAGATATAATTCTTATTCTAGCAAAATAAGTTGTTTTGAACGAGGGTCCAATTTGAATTGAAAAATATTAATGTTTTGAAATATTGACCCATTAACCAATGTTAAAAGAAAATAAACACGTTTTTAAGAAAAACACTGATAGTAGAAACATTTTTATGACACCAATTTTCAATTTTCCTGTAAAGTTGGATATATTTACTATATGAGAAATATTTTTAAATAAAATCTATTCATGTTTTTTTATACACAATTTATTTAACGTTTTTTTTTTTCATTTACATTTATTTAAACAAACTTGTTTCTAATATCCGTTTTATTGATATAAGAAACTTGATTCTTATATCTGTGAAGATTAGGATATAAGAAAAACTCTGTTAAAAGAAGCAAAGCTATGCCACAAGGTATTTCTTATAAGCGTCACGAGCTGTACTCGTATATGTATATTTTTTTATAAACAAACAAATAAAGAAAAAATTATGTGTTTGTACTTTTTGCGCACTTTTCCATTATCCATGCAATTGTATCAAAAACCTAGTGCCTTATACCTTCGATACCATTGACGTTATAGCCTTGAACCACAAGAGCAAGTTTGTGCGATCCAGTCGTGCATATATTTTTATTTGTCAACCAAATATCAAAAAATGTATGATTTTTACTCTAAGAAACCCTACATTTGAAAACATTTCCATTAATTGAACTTTGGATCAAGTTTCTTTGATTTTATTATTTCCTGTTTGAGGAAAAAATTGTTTACCAAAAAGTTAATTTAATTGCTTATTTTTTGATTTTTTTTAAGATTGCTCTTGAATTAGTGTCTTCAGCGTTTCAAACTGAGCTTAACCAACGAAATATTTCGCGTTAACACAGGAAGGCGCACATCTGAATGATTGCAATGCGATCAGAAACTAGTTCTGTGGAGCGGTGGTAATCAAAAACAAGACGTCAATGCGGCTTTTGATGTTCACAACAAGCCCCAACATCGAGCGCACCAACAAGTTTAAGTAGTCGCAGTTCGATAGTGTCTTCATAACTACTTGATAAAATAATTGTCATCTTGTGGATTCCTTTAATAATAAAATAAAAATAATTATAAAAATGAAAAAGATAACGCTTAGCTTGGCGTTAATTCTGACGCTAATAGTTTACCTAATCCCTGAAGCCAGCAGTAGAATTGAGGGCCGTTACAAAGGTTTGTTTTTTGTTTGCTCTATGATGGATTCTCCTGTAAGCTATCGATTTCTTTTGATTCTATAGATTTACCTAAGGAGTGCCTGATGCCCATGAATTACGGATACTGCAAGGCGAAGATGATGAGGTTCTTCTTCAACGCCAACCGAAACAGGTGTTCACCATTCTACTTCGGAGGATGTGCTGGGAATGCGAATAATTTCGAGACCTTGGAGGAATGTACTGAAGTGTGTGGAGGCATTGCATTGACCCAGCAGATACCAAATGAACAAAACTAATTTTAAGAATCATAGAGTGTGTATATAGTTAATAAATCTTTTGCATTTGCTAGTGTAAAAAACATTAGACGAGTTATGATTCAGTGTGGAAGTATGAAGTTTTGCATGAATATAAGTTTTTTTTTGTTGCGGTAACCTTGAATATCTATTGAGAATTTAAGTGCAGTGTCGTCATTTGTTTTTGCCAATAATTTTTTAAAAATATTTTAAGGTCGCTTCAATGAGACTTCTTGACTGGTTTAAGTAGAAGATGAGAGGATTATTCAATGCAGACAGGGCTATTATTTAAAGAAACTTGTTCTAAGCTATAAAGTAGGTGTTGTACAGAGTGATGGTGGCCTTGAAATTGTGATGTTACTAAAAGTTTTCACACTTTGTTGTGAAATTCAAATATAATTTAATTTTCAATGTAATTTTGTTTAAATAGTTTGAGTCTTTTGTGTGAAAGTACTTGTTAGAGGTTTTAACAATCAATTTTGCTATTTTGTTTTCTCTCGCGAGATCTAGAGATTTCCAACGTTTAATTTTCACCAGTTTGAACAATGTGCTCCTTGCGTACATATCATTCACAATGCCGCCACAACTAGCTACTCTGAGCTGCTTTCTATAAATTGCATTATAGATCCAGAGATCCGGTGGCCTCTGATGATGAATTGTTGGAAAAAATATTGTGATCTCATAATTGAATCTTAATTTATTTTGTACACTTGAAAATGTTTTTTTTTTTTCGTTTTGTATCTTCAAGTAGCCCACTTTACTAGTTTTGTTTTTTGTTTGATTTAATATTGTTCACTGTAATTGCTCTCATGCCGCATGGTCTTGAAAATATTTCTTAAGCTTTTGCTTGAATGTTAAACCTACATACATAATAACATACCGAGCAAAATGAGTAGATAAATAAATTATTATTGACATATTGATGGTCATAAATTTGAATCACTTTTGGCGTGATGACATTTTTCACTGTTGGGAAATCGGGGAAAATACCAGAAAAAAATATTTTTTTTTTGTATATCTCAGGAAATATTTTCGTACCCGTAAATAAGTATTTTAGTGATAATTCACCAGAATTAAATACACTATAAGAAATACCCTCTTTTGATAAAACAACAGGATTTTGTCTTATTTTGTAAGAAAAAATTTATTTTCAACTATCATACCTCGGCGAAACACATTTTGGAGTTGAGCTTGTTTGAACTTTTAATATTGATGTTGAGTAGGTAGATAAAAATTATTTAAAAAAACCAACGGAAAAACTTGGACCCAGGCCTTTAGGATTAATTCAATAAGTTAACTCTTGAAGCAAGTTTGCAGTCAATTTTAGATCTGGAGACTTAAGTTAACTTTGAGTTAGCTCATTAAATTTGTTCAGTTTAGTCTCACTCAGGGACTAGGTGCAAGCGTGCAAGTTATAAAAACAAGCCTAGGATTTGAAATTTAAGATATCCTAATAAAATATTATGTTTAATTCTAATACATACATATTTCTATAAATTGCAAATAAATGCAATCGCACAGTTTGATTTATTTTCTCTTTGTTTAAATTTTTGACAAAGGGTGTTCTATCTATATACATATTTGGATGTACAAACATTCAAGCTGACAATTTTATTTTGATTACATCCATATCAATTATAAAAATAAAAGCAAACATTTATGGATGTCTTTGTTAAGGTAGATAATTTTAAAATCGCAAGCTGGTAAAAGCAGATATTCTATAGGCAAATCACACTCAGGACACGACACATGCAGGCAGACGAAAAAGGAAAACAAAGAAACAAAAAACCACAATCATGTTTGGAATAAATTTTTCAAAGTCGAAAGCATTATTATATTTGTCTGAATATTAAAAAATTGCAATCAATCGAATCCGAAATAAATTTTAAGTAAATATATATTCAAAAAAAAAAAACGTATTTCGGCGTGCTTTAATTTGTTGTTTTAAGACTATAGAGGTTAAAAGACGAAAACATTTCTGCCAATTAGTAAAATTACCGATGCTTTGGCTATTATATAAAATGCATAAGGCACATAAGTAGATAGTTCAAGATAAATATGGAGAGTAAACATAAAACAAAAATCGTTAAGTCATTGTATGTAATCTGGACTTACTATCTACCTATACATATACACAAACATTTACAAATTTTGGTTCTCTGCTAAAAAAAAGAAAACAATTTCGAAATGGATTTGTCAGAAAATTTGTAGGGGAGGGTGGCCTAAAACGGTCCCACCTAAGGAAAATGCCCCATAGTTTTGCTAAAAAGTGACATAATTTCAAATGTCATATTCTCGTCTAAGTTAAATCAATGACGCTAACATATTAAGGTTAAGTCTAATCGATTTTAAAAAGTTCCAAAAAGTATTTAATTATTTTAATTTTCAAAATGTCTTCAAGTTCCACTCGTCAAAATTGTCTGGGTGAAATGGGATACTGGTGTGTCATTTTTCCAGGCAAGTATAAACCAAAAACCATTTGCAATTAACATAAACTTTATTTAAAACAGAATCTAAGATCAAAGTGAAATAAAAATTCCCAAAAAAAATATAATTAGCTATAGCAATGAATTATTGTATTAATATCACAAACGCACTTTTTACGGACTTTCTTACATCTGCGCACTTACAGTTGATGATTGACAATTGAAGTATTTTACCCATGGAATCTGTTCTTTTCGCTATAAGAAAAATGAAAATGTGAGGTTAAGCTAAAATGGCACACTATGCCGTATGCCATTTTAGCCGAGTGCAATTTTATCCGTTTGGGGTATCTTTATTTTGCTTTTAATACTGAACAAACTAAAATATGTTCATGTACATGCAGTCTTGCCCAAAAGTATTAGACATCCTTAATTTGTTGATCTATAGTCAACAAAGGTGAAATGTTCGTGCTGTGCCGTACAAAAGGCTTTAGATAGGACTCGGAAGACAAGAACACCACTTTATTACAAAATAACCACGTATAGTAAGGGTCGGTTTATAATACAAAAAGGGCCGTCAAAAATCGCAAAGAAAAACTTCAAATCAAATTTTTTCTGTAGCAACGGAATATTTTAAAAAAGCAATCTCCGCTAGAACCGATAGAAGAAAACTTACAGAAGGTGCTCCAAAGGTTGCGTACTTGTAAACATTAACACTTGCTCACAGTGGCCAGTTCACTTATTTTTACTTGCGATGTATTAGCACTATATTACAAGTTATGCATCCGTAAAAAGTTAATCGAACTCATACTTGTTATTACGATCATAGAGAGGACGAAAAAAGTTGGTCTCACAATTCTGTCTGTCAAATTTGGAACACAACATCTCCCCACATGTTTTGTTTCCTATTTTCTTATAATGAAAAATAACGGTGCCTGCCATACATCTTTTTTTAGAAATTTAACATAATCGTATTTTTTTCAAGCCCGGCTCCACAACTTTTCTAAAAAAAAGTTAAATAAATTACTTTTAGTAAAGGCTACTTTTGTGTAGGAAACCATTTTTGAAAATTCAATTTCGATTTTCTTCTGTTGATTTCAATAATTTTTTTTAACAGAAGCTTCCAACAATAAAAATAGTATTGTGTAGGTACTAATTGTTAAAAAAAAGTGTTTTGGATTTGTAATAAATAATTTGAATTTTATGGAAAATGGAAGCATTAAAGAATATTATTAATTTTTAGTACTCCGATGCTGTATCAAATGAACGTACGGGAAAGTCTTTTAAGCCTTTGACTTCAATTTCATCAATTAAAAATTTTAATAAAATTGCTTCCAAAATATTTGAAATTTAATATTTATGGCCATTACTGTACCATAATTTTTAGGATTGTGTCTAAGCTAAGTCAGTTCTATAAAATTATAGGAAATTTGGACTTGTTATATTTCGAATACAACAACCCAAACCCAAAGTTGTTATAATTATTATGACAAATACAGTTTGGAATATTTTTGAAATTATGTGGTGAATTTGGATGCAAATTAATTTAAAATTTATACCTAGTTTAAATATTTTTGTCTGTAAAGTTCTATTATATAAAAATACGGTGTGTTGGGTAATTTAAATTTTCCCGCAAATTCACATAAAATTATCACAAATTGTCACAAATTCCAGTTTGTTAACTCCAAAAAGTTGCACCGAGTGAGCACAGAAAAGGATACAATTTCACCCGTCCCTTGAAAAAATTGTAATACTTGTCAAACTACCCGGCTGTTAGTTTTTTTCTATATTAAACAGTTTGGCATATAAATAACTTGTGAAATGTTTGTGTAATTACCGCCATAGTTCTACATTTCGATTGGAATCGAATTGATATTAAATTTAATTTTAATTCGAAATCAAATCCCATTTACCAAATTTCGATCGTTTTGAAGATTTCGCAAAAATTTCGAACTGGCGAAATTGGAGGTTTGTCTATTTTCAATTATTTTGTAAAATTGTAAAATGAAATTATTTCTGGTATGAAAACGGATTTAAAGAATAAAGGGGAACTCAAAAAAAAATTACCTAAACAAGTGAAGAGAGTGAATAAAACCAAATGTCTTGGTTCTTAAATGTTGGATTTGGATCTCTTCCTGTTAAGGCTCAGTCAGAAAAGTTTTTAACATTGCCTTGACATTGCTAAATGTTTGTCAGGTCAATGAAGAAACTTTGAAATAATTGTCTCCAAGTTGTGTGTGTTATATATTAGGGGTGTCGGAATTGTATGTTGGAGCTTGTAAAGGGTTTCGAAAGACGAAATTTTTGTCCTGGCACATTTTCCAAAATGGAATTTTGAGATCCCGCGGCCGTTTTTAGTTAAAAAACAGCACAATTCGAAAAAGTGGTCTGGAAAACCAATAAAATGTGCTCAAAATACTTACAATGTTTTATTTTGGCTTGTTTTTCTCATATATATTGACCGAACATCAATTTAAGAATGCTCTATAGTGTTTAGAATGTAAGTTTCAACCAATTCGAGCTTTCCATTTAGAAAAAATAATAGAAAACATCTAGAAAATCGATCTGTTTCTTATGAAGATTTAAGGTAAGAAGTTGTGTCATGATATTTTGACAAGGAGATTTTAATGCTATTTCCTTAGCAACAGGTTACAAAAGCAAAACAAAATCATTATAAGTTACTGTGACCTCATATAATATTGTTTTTTCAGACCGCTTTTTCAATTTGAGGATTTTTAACCTAAAAACGGCCGCGGGGTCTCAAAATTCAATTAAGCCAAATGTCCCAGAACAAAAATTACTTCTTTCTAAACCCTTTACAAGATCCACAATACCCATTTTGAATATAAAAAATAAAAAAAATTCCGACACCCCTATTATATATAAATAAATTACAAATAATTAAATTAATAATAAATTAAAACAAATAATTACACAAGTGGATTCAATTTATTGTTAGTTTATAATCAAGATTTACTTTGAAGAAAGAAAGAAGAACTCGAAAAAATATTTATATAAAGTTGTGACAATAATTTCTAAAATTATAATCTAAATAAAAAAAAAAAAACAATTGAAACAACTTGTGTTTTTTTTAAATTTTTTTAAATTTATTAATCAATGTAAATATAATTAAATATATTATTTAATATAAATCAGATTCCCTGAAAGTATTAAAAAATACAGAACACTGATTTTCATTTTCGAAATTAAAATTAACAATTACCATTCACTTCCCTTTTATCATAAAAATAAGCTCCCAATTTCTGCAATGCAGAACATAGGCGTTAATTTAAATTGTTTGAATTAAATGTAATTGAAGACGGGACGTGGTGATATAAATGTTTAAAAGTTAAAATTAAAACATTTTTGTGTTTGCGTGAATAAAGTATCCAACATGAAAAATATATATAAATATAATAATAATTTTATAATATTTCTTCAATTTAAGGCCCATAGAGGAAATTTGATAACAATAAAAATAATCTTCTATAAGTAAGGAAATAACTGCCCTAAGGATTCCAATACGTCATTTTATAAAACACAAGTCAAAATTATAAAAAAATAAAGTTGAAAGTTGAACATTAACCATGTAAAGTTGCAAGTGCAAGTTGCATGTTGTGCAAGTTGCATGTGCAAGTTGCATGTGCAAGTTGCATGTGCAAGTTGCATGTGCAAGTTGCATGTGCAAGTTGCATATGTTGCATGTGCAAGTTTAGGTACTTTCCGATTTAAAAATTCTTTCATCTCGTGGACCGGGTTAAAGCCTAGAACGCTGCTGATGTGAAATGAAATTTAAGTTGGTCTCCAACAGGACAACGAAATGCTTTGGGAACGGAAGCGGAAAGATAGCGTAACGGATACAATTGTTGGCACCCCTAAGGAAATTTCGACTTCAATCAACCACAACTTTTCTATCTGAGGAGTGATGAGAATTCTTTGTATATCAAAGTATTATTTAATAAAATTTGGGTTGGTTAATTAAAGTTATTATAAGTTTATTAACTAAAAGTTAGCTTTTAACGACAATTTAAAAAAAGTTGACTAAAAACTACAATTATTGGCACCACGATATAATTATTGGCACCCAAAAAAAGTACAATTATTGGCACCCTATTAAGTGGAAAAAATTAAATATTTTGATTTCTAACGTTCATTTCGGGATTTTGTCAACATAAAATCAATAACCGATGAATGCTACAATTTTTGGCAGTGTAAAAACTACATTTATTGGCAGTGCCAGTAATTGAATCTCCATAGGATGTAATTATTGGCACCCCTTGCCAACAATTGAACCTTTGTTTTTTTAGGAACAAATTATTGGCACCCATTTAGTTAATAAAACAATTAATTTTTAACAAAACAAAAATGCTTTATTTAAAGCATTTTTATAATAAATTAAATAAGTTTTCATCAAAAAATTGAGCCAGAAACAGTGAACAACATCTTTCAAAATAATGGGTCCTTAACAAAAACATCCGAAATTTACGCAATTTCTTGTTTTAGTCGCACGTGTTTACAGTTTACACTTTTATTTGAAAGAGATAATTGAAAGAAAATATCTTTAAACCAAAGATACGAAAATGTGAGAAATATTTGCAAGTTCAAAATAATAAATTAAATTGACTTAATCGGCTAACGAGTTATTGAGAAAATCACTATTGAATAATGGGTGCCAAAAAATTAAAACAAATGGAAATGCGAAAACATCTCAGGCAATCAAAGAATCAACAAAATAAACATGAAAAAACACAAATGCCATCCTCCCGTAGACAATATTAATGCTCTGGACATATTAATTATTGTGTGCGAAAAAATAGTGTAGATTTCTCCAAATAATCTGCTATTATAATCAATTTCGCTCGTTTATGATTTCGTGGTGTCATTTTTCTAAGAGATTTTTCGTTTCGCATCAGCTGGTGACTTGGCTGAACGGTAAAATAATGACCTAAAATTTTTCATAAATTGTGTTTTAGCAGTAAACTTCTTAAGGACTATTCTAATGTTTCACAAATACACATCTTCGCTTAATAGAACAACAATTGCGCTTTGTAAGAGCAAATAAACATTTTAACAACATAATCCCCTTAACTGGCATCTGGCAACCATGATAGTAAAACTGCCATTTATAAAGGCATATTAGGGTTCGGACTCTTGAATCTATGGCTTGAATTAAATGAGATGAAAAAGCTTAAATAACGACGATGATAACAGTAACAGAAGATCGGTAAATGATGTGTTGATAAACTTCAAATAATGAGTAAGAAATTGTTACAATGGCTTCTTCATTAATATTAAAAATGAGATCAAGAGATTTTACTATGGCAGTTTTAAATCACCTCTTGATGATTAATAGATCGTGTGGCCTGCTTAAATCATTTTGTTTCATTCGCATCAATAGAATGATATTGTGGGAATTCTGCTAAAAGGAAAATTAATGAAATTAAGAAGAAAAAAAGGTTATTTTAAATTTTCTGATACAAATGAATTTATTTTGTTGACATCATCAATATTATACTTTGTTTTGTGCTATTCTTATAATACTACATCAGCTTAGGCTACTCTAAAAACTAATATCCCTGACGCTTATATTAACACTATTTACATAATTCTATTCTATCAATAGAATCAAGCTTTCATTCTGACTGTTCACTGGTTAATGTAACCAACAATAGGAGGAACTAACAATGGTGTAGGTTGTTGAACTTTTCGCGGTCGTCCTTGACCATGCGATTGTACTTCCACTTAGAATCCTCCATCTTGTGTGAGCTGCTACTACTGCTACCATTCCCACTTCGAAAGCTGCTGTCAGTGGAGCTACTTTTCAACGATGTGCTGACTGACTTAGTCTTAACTTCCGTAGGTGAACCATTTGATAGGTACTTGTCGGTGCGTTCTGTATAAACCATTTTTATTTTAAATCAATTTGTGTGATTCTTTGGAGGGGTTATCAATTCAGGGTACGTATTGGATGAGAGTTAGAACGTGGAGTTCTAAATTATTTGCTGAGTTTCCTGTGCGGGAGCCTTTGATTGACGATAGGTTCTTCGATAATCTGTAAAATATATAATTTTTAATAATTGTTCATGAGCACCAAGGCAGTCAAAAATTTCTTACCTCAACGATTTCAGAATCTTCAGTTTAATATCCGTGTATTTGGGATTAAGCATTGACACCAATCGTAATCCTCTCTGCTGTCATGAGTTGAGAAATTAGAAATTATATTCCACACGCGAAACAATAGAATTTGTTTGAAAATATTCGAATATCCAGAAATGTGTACACCGAGCTATTTTCTTGGTTCACGGAGAGCTTGAGGTAGCTTGCAACTTACTAATGCGATTCGTTACCCTGGCAGTCTCTTAAATACCTACTGCTTTGCATGCTACGAAAAGATATTCTCACCAAAGGCAAATTAATCAGACCGGTTTTGCAGTAATACCTATAATGTATCTATATACTTGTTGCCATGTTCATGTATAGCTAAGTTGCTAAGGTGGCCACAAATAAGGCGGCATCTCTGTTCCTGGGTAGTGGACTGATCGTGATCATGCACTTTGTTCCTTTTTTTAACCAGTGTTGCATTACAAATTAAATAAATTCATTATTTAGTATCAAGTTTAGTTTGACGCTTGATTTACAATAATTCAGTCCAGAAAGTGTGTCTTCCTAGAATTTTCAGAAAGAAGAAAGTTAGTGAAAAGTCAAAGAATATTAGAGGTCACTTTTGAATTTTATTTTTCTATTTGTTTTATAAATTGTCTTTTTATTAATGAATTAAATTACAAATTCTGCCATTAACTTATTTATCGATCTTCAATTTACATTTCTGATGAAATGTTCGAACAATATTGCATCAGCCATTTCACACCATGAATAGCATACAAAGTGATCAAACATCGATCTAGGCAGACTACTTAAATGAATGTTTGCATATATTTATCTCAGAAATCTATTTTAATCAAATATTTGTTTAGCTTAAATATATTAAGTCACGTGTTTGTACTTTGGATTTTGAAACAATTTTTAGAGGCTTTAAACTTTCCACTTAGGTTTAAGATCAATCAAAAAAGTTATTTTTGTTTTGAGAGAAGTTGGTAACACTTCTTCCGTGTGAATACAGAAAAAATGAACTTCATACACTTAACTTGCATCCATTTCTGAAGGAAATTTTCAAATGGAAAAGAATAAAAAAAAGGAAACTTTCCTATTCTCTCAATTATTTGCCACCAAATTCTTATATTTTATAGATCTCTCTGTTGTACATATCGTGGCGTGGCGTAAATAATTTGAAAAGGGAAGATGAAGCAGACAATTAATCATCTGCAAACTTAAGAACCTTATCTCACTGTTTTTTTCACAAGATAGTACATCTGCACACGGTGTTTTTTTTTCTACATTAAAATATCGAAATAGAAACTCTCGGTCGTTTTCCATTTCAGATGCATTTTTGTAAATGGTTAGGTATATCAGTTTCTACAAGAAATGTTTGGTATCTCAAAATATTAATACATACCTACATGATTTCATATAAGCTCGGTCAAATTTCGAAAATTCTTTTTTGAGTTTGCCAGAATTAAAGCTCCTATGCTGATATCTATTTATAAAAAACCTGTTAGTTTATGAAATTTCATAATGCCAACCTTTTTCATTTGTCAATCAACTGGCACAAACAAAATCATTAACTCATTTAAATTACACTTACATGCCCGCGTCTCAGAATTTTCATTTGCATACCTAATGTACATAGATACATTTCTTTAATAAAACAATTATATTTACTAATTTCAAGGACATCTTAAAGATCGCAGCTCAAATTTGCTCATGAAATCATGCCCACTGTTTTTTCTAAAGGAAAATGGTCTTAATTTTCGAACAATATAAAATCTCATCTACTTTTCCTGTTACCTCATCAGGAGAAATTTCTTATATCTTTTTTTTTTGAAAAGTGTTAGGCCAAAAACTTTTTGGCAAGGAAATAGTGTTTTAATTTTTTTTAAATAAATATTTTTATATTAAAATGCAGTCTTTTATTTTATTTATTTATTTTTCTATTATTTTCCCGTGATTTTAGACCTTTATTTAGAAAATCCGACTATTAGAACTCAAGCTATGAGCTTATTACTGAACAACATTGATATTTTGAGCACAGTCACTTTAAATAAGACAAGAACAGCCATGATATTCCTTTCATAAAATACAAACATACAAATACTCATGATATCCTACCGAATGGACTTATATACGCTTCTTGGTATAATATGAATTCACATCTTCACCTACACATACCTAAAACCCATGCTATTAAATTTCTGTATCTATTTCCACTGTCAAGTTTCAATCCACATTTTCATCGTCAGCCACAAAGATTCTCTCTCCCCAAATGTTCATCAACCGTTTTCATACAAAATAATAAGACGATCGTTCGCGTCTTATTTTAATTGTTTTGCATCCCTTTTTTTTGGAAAGTTTTTTTAACCTTTCCTTGTCCACCCCACCTCTGAAATAAATCAAAAGGGGTCCCAAAAGAGGCCCCAGAACAAAAAACAAGGGGCCCTTTTAAGAAATTGCCATGAAGGAGAGAATACAAAAAGTGTTACTAGTACATAAAGGAGCAAAACATTTGATAAACATTAATTTAAAATCTAAAGTAACATTTATTCTTAATAGTAACAAATAAAATTTATTTTACTAAGATTACAACAAAAATGTAGATAGGTAACTATTTTTACCTTTTAAATGAATTCGAAAATGAATTTTATTTTATTCCTTTCGTCTGCCGTTTTGCAGAATTTAGTACAAAACTTGGTGAAGTTTTAATGTAAAAACCCAATCTTTAATGTATTTCACATACATTTTTAGAAAGCGGCCAATTGGTAGATTAAAAAAAAAGACGCAAACAAGGGGCCATTTGTCCACTAAAAGAGCCAAGTGGCAGCGCTGGCTAGGCATTAGACAAAATAAAATGGTCTTCTCCGTGTTTTAAGCAGTAAATTTGTTCATTTGCTAAATAAAAATAAGGAAAAAAGCGTAATTTTATAAACTTTAAATTAATTGCCCCAAATGAATATACCAGTTCAATCTATGATGCGAATTTTTGGCCATCGGGAGTAACTATACGACCATTTGTATATATTCCAAAAAACGAATAAACGTTAGTTCTCAGAGGTCTGAGAACTACGCTTCGTATTCTTCAAATGATATGAATGGTGTTGCTGATGTTGCTGTTCGTGCTGTTGATGCTTTAGCTGCTGATGATATTAATGTATTTATTGATATTAGAAGTAATATCGAAATTGAATGTGCTGCTTATGCTGATGCCAATGTAGTTTATTCTGAAATTGCTGATGGTGATATTAATGTAGTTGCTGATGTTGCTGATGTGGTTGAACTTGCTGATAATGCTATAATTCCTGTTGAAGCTATAGTTGCTGATCTTGCTGCTGATGCTGTTATTGCTGATGAAGTTAATCCTCCATTTCTAATTCCACTTAATCGCCCGGAAGGTCATCAGATTGTGGTTGATACAAAATTCTCTTGCTACTATCAAAACGTTGGTGGCATGCGCACCAAATCAAACAATTTTTGGCTCGCTTCTTCGAATTGCTCTTACGATTTGATATCTCTTACTGAAACTTGGCTTTGTGATGGAATTCTAACGACCGAATTTTTCGACGCTCAATTCAATGTGTTTCGTAAGGATCGGCATCTGCCAGGCACAAATATCGTTGGTGGAGGCTTGATGATGGCTATTCGTTCTGGTTCTGGTTACCTCAGCCAAGAAATTTTGCTGGAACATTCTTCTGTTGAACAGATGTGTATTCGAGTTGACCTTCCTGATAATCACTTTGGTAACAGGTTTTTAAGTATTTATATATTTGTATCTTATATTCCACCTAGATCTACTGATGAAATGTATACCTTGCATTTTTTAAACATATTTAAAATTTTAGAAAATATTAAAGATAGAGATCATGTTGTTATCTTAGGTGATTTTAACCTTGGTAATGTAAACTGGGTTTATTCTCAGGAAGAAAAATGTCTGGTTCCTCTTAATATAAGCAATACGATTGATTCAAATTTTTTGGATTCTATTATGTCTCTTGGCCTAGTGCAAATCAATAATGTTAAAAATTCAATTGGAAGAACGCTCGACTTAGTTTTTGTAGATCATATAGTTAATGCAGAGCTCTGCGAAGTTGATATTCCTATATTAGAAAATAGTATTCATCATAA
Organism: Dasysyrphus tricinctus; assembly: GCA_963921185.1. Lineage (NCBI taxonomy): Eukaryota > Metazoa > Arthropoda > Insecta > Diptera > Syrphidae > Dasysyrphus > Dasysyrphus tricinctus. Next base: position 262,028,106 of record OY992531.1, read on the forward strand.
AGCTCTTCAGTTCATTCTTGATTTATTGTCATGTAAAATTTCTAAATTTGAGAATGATGAATATAGGTTTGATTTTGCTAAAGCTGATTACATTGCGATTAATCAATTTTTATCTCAAATAGAATGGAATATTGTTTTTAATAGCAACTTACTTGGAAACTTTAATTTCCTCTTAAATATAATTAACACTGCATTTGTCAACTATGTGCCGAAAAAAAGACAAAGAGAAACAATAGACCGATTTGGTTCAATAGGCGCCTACTTAACTTAAAGAATGCTATGAATAAAAAATTTAAGAAGAGTAAATCCAATCCATCTTTCCGTTCGGAGTATTTGCGGACAAAAAAAGAATATGAATTCTTAAAAAAATTCTTATACAAACAGTATCTTTTCTCTGTTTAGTCAAATATAAGATCGAACCCCAAAGCATTCTGGTCGTTCCTTAATAGTAAAAGAAAAACGATAGGTTATCCAAAAAATATGTTTTATGAAGGAGGCGTATCGAAAAGTGAGGATGATATTTGTGATATGTTCAGTTATTTCTTTCAGTCAAATTTTGTAGAAGACTTAGACGCTTCAAGCCTTAATGGTAATATTTATAGGGGAAATAATATATCAAATCTTGGTTATGTGATTCTAACTGTGGATGAAGTAAGGGCTGAGTTGTTGAGTTTGGATTCAAACCTTGCTTGTAGTCCTGACAATATTCCACCCATATTTTTTAAAAATTGTTCTGAGTTTATGGCAATAGCACTTACTTCAATCTTCAACTTATCTTTGCAAACTGGGGAATTTCTGGATTCATGGAAAGTACCCTTAATAACCCCAATATTCAAATCAGGTTCAAGACAAAACATTTCTAACTATCCTCCTATATCTAAATTGCCACTGATCCCGAAAATTTTCGATGCAATTGTAAAACGAAGAATTTATAATGAAGTAAAAAACTATATTTGCGAACCCCAACATGGGTTTTTTACCGGTCGATCTACCACTACCAATTTAACTTTATTTTCTAATTTCTTAAGAACTGAATTAGAGGATGGTTGTCAGGTAGATGTTATATTTACTGACTTTGCAAAGGCCTTTGACAGGGTGCAACATCAAATACTTATAAGAAAATTGCAGTTAATAGGGTTTCACTCTTCTTTGCTCATTTGGTTGTCCAGTTATTTGACTGGACGAAGGCAATATGTATGTATTGGGAACAAAATGTCAAAGGTTATCTTTAACCGATCTGGAGTTCCTCAGGGAAGTCACTTGGGACCTATTCTTTTTCTGCTTTTCATAAATGATTTGCCTTTGTACATTATGAATTCTTCAAAATGTCTGCTTTATGCTGATGACCTCAAGATTTTTAAGTCTTTGAAAAGTATAGAGGACTGCAGTCTTCTTCAAGAGGATCTTAATAATGTTCTTAATTGGTGTGCTATTAATAGATTGCACTTTAATATTTCTAAATGTAATGTTCTCTCGTTTTTCATGTTTATCTACCGGATCTTCAACATTGTCGATCAACATGCTAGTGTGTACCTCAAAAACTTTCGTAGCAACAATTTGTGTGGATTGGAATTTTCTAATCGATGCGTCAGGATCCAACCGAAGGTTTCAGGGTTCAAATCTTGGGGGTAACCAACTATTTTTTATTTTTTTTGTGAACAATAAAGTTTAAACGTTTTTTTTTTTCATTTTTTTTTTTCATTTATTAGTCGTTCCTATTTAAGAAATAATAACAATATTTTTAATAATTAAAGTAAATACTATAGTAATAATAAAATACTATAATATAAATAATTAAAGTAAATACTTAAAGTAAATACTTAATGTATTACTAACATTAAATACTTATTCACAACAAATATTGCATTTTTCATCTAATATAAATTGATTAATAACGCACAAAACCAATAAATTATTTTCATGAAATTAAAGCCCTACAAATGTTTTTAATAAAATGGAATTTGTTGAACAACTTTGTCGATTGCTATCCATTTGAATCGGATTGCGTTCGGGTCAACAAATGTTGATCGGCATTGTCGATCAACACGTCTACACTTACTCAACACTGTTGATCTACACAATTCAACATAAAGTGGACGCGGCTTAAGACTTCGTGTCCTTCGTGGGCCAGTTATAGCTCCTTGCATCGAAATGCACAAATATGTGTTCACGTATCAGTTAATTTCCATGTAACTGGGTATATGAAACCTTTTCGTCAAAAAATCTTTAAATTGTATACTCAAGACAAGGGATGCCACTTTGCAGCAATTGCAGTGGATCTACTGCACTTTCCGGAAAAAATAAAACTTCTTCCGATAAATCCAATCTACTGCCTTAATGCCTTATTTTGCTTCATCAATCTTCTCTCTAGCATTATGTAAAAAAAAACATGCAAAAATGTAACCGCTGTAAGTTTTATTTTAACGATAAAAAAAATCAAACGACTCAAGTAGGTACATGTATGTGAAGTTAGTGGTCGATGGTGATATGCCATCATTATTACCAATTTTAGAATGCTTTTCATTTATTTACTGCAGCAAAGAAAATTTAAACAGTCTTTACTAGGATAAGAAGAACTTTTATGTAAATATTATAAATTATGCTCCTTTAAGACTGTTTAAGATTTTGGTGTGAATTATTCTTTACAAAAAACGATATTGGGGTAAATATAAGTCGAACTTTGCGAGTATATGTTGATTTGGTGTTCACTCCCTCATGGTAGTACTACTGCAGAGCGAAAGTTTTCGACTGTAAGCCTATTTAAATAACGAAACAAATTAAATGTTAATACTCTGGAAAATTATTTATTATTACCTATAGTCTTAAGAGTGTTCCGAACTGAACAAAACCAGTCATTTGCTAACTTTTTTTTTTGCATATACAGGGTGTCCTGTAAATAATGGATAACCTTGCAACTGGTTGTAGCAGGCCTTATGACCTTTCCAGAAAAAAATATAAAAAAAATATTTTCCCAGTGGTTACTATGTTATGATGTTTTTTCCAAAAGTTGTTAACAAGTACTACTTTCCTCGAATACGTGAACGCTACGACCATGGATGAACAATTTTTACTATTTTTATATTTTTTTAATATTCTAGAATAACTGTTGTAATAGATGGGTGGTAAAATTTAACAGTAGTTATTGCATTTTTCTTATTATAATTTTTTAAAATATTTTTTTCAGTACAAAAATTTATTTTCGAAAAAGTTTGACCACCTCTAATAAACTAAAATTGTATGAGAACATGAGTGGCCAATTGCTTAAAAAAGTTGTCTATTTAATGCACTTTTCAAAATGGTATAACACATGCTTGTGTATTAACGAAATAACCAAGAAAATTTGTCAATCATCTAATAAAGCTGCTCTTAACATTTTGGCAAAATGTCTATCAAAATGTTACAACAACCTCAAAATTTGGGTTGGACAAAAATTTTCTCTTTTGATGTGTAAAGGGGTTCAGTGCAAGTATAAAACTCTATTTTAGGTGTTGAAAGACCCACCAATTGGCCACCATATTGAAAAACGAGTTCTGCAAAGTTTTCCATGGCAACTTAAATTTTATTAGTCTTAGAAAAAAAACTTCGGTACAATTTTGTATCAAATTCAATTTTCTTCAATTTATGTTAACATACTTTTTACCCTAAAGTTATAAATAAAAAAGTTATAATCAAAAACATATGAATTTTTTCAATGTTTAAATTTTGATTATAACTTTTTTATTTATAACTTTAGGGAAAAAAGTATGTTAACATAAATTGAAGAGAATTGAATTTGCTACAAAATTGTACCAAAGCTTTTTTTCTAAGACTAATAAAATTTAAGTTGCCATGGAAAACATTTTAGAACTCGATTTCCAATATGGTGGCCAAATGGTTTGGCTTTTCAACACCTAAAATCGAGTTTTATACTTGCACTGAACCCCCTTACACATCAAAAGAGAAAATCTTTGTCCAACCCCAATTTGGAGGTTATTGTAACATTTTGATAGACATTTTGCCAAAATGTTAAGAGCAGCTTTATTAGATGATTGACAAATTTTCTTGGTTATTTCGTTAATACACAAGCATGTGTTATACCATTTTGAAAAGTGCATTAAATAGACAACTTTTTTAAGCAATTGGCCACTCATGTTCTCATACAATTTTAATTTATTAGAGGTGGTCAAACTTTTTCGAAAATAAATTTTTGTACTGAAAAAAATATTTTAAAAAATTATAATAAACAAAATGCAATAACTACTGTTAAATTTTACCACCCATCTATTACAACAGTTATTCTAGAATATTACAAAAATATAAAAATAGTTAAAATTGTTCATCCATGGTCGTAGCGTTCACGTATTCGAGGAAAGTAGTACTTGTTAACAACTTTTGGAAAAAACATCATAACATAGTAACCACAGGGAAAATATTTTTTTTATATTTTTTTCTGGAAAGGTCATAAGGCCTGCTATAACCAGTTGCAAGGTTATCCATTATTTACAGGACACCTTGTATAAGACCGTTTTTTTTTTCATCAGATACTTTGTTTTATAAAACTTTGCATTTTTAATAATTGGTCACTAGTAGGCGTATTATTGTATTAAAAAAAATTCTAAAAGTAACTGATTTTAACATAACATAAATTTTCTGTCAAAAAGTGCATTTTAAGAATTAAAAATTTCAATATCAAATGATACAAATATGATTACATTATAATGAAAATCATGACAAATATATTGAATTTTTATCCACTGCAAAAAAATTTGTCAAAAAAATACCGTTAGGTATAAAAAATTTACTGTCAAAAATGGGTTTTTTCAAAATTCACAAGCATTTTTATTTTGCATTATCAAAATTTTTATTAGGTACAAAATTAAAAATTTTCTCCAATAGTGGCATAATAAAAATATGGAATTTTATGTTATTTAACATTTTTTTGCAAAAAATTGTATAGTGTAGGCTACATTTGCTTTGAAAAACAGTCATTTTAGCCATTTTCTCGATTGCTTAGAGGCTTTTACCAAAATCTAGAGCACAAAATTCAATTTATTTTCCAATGATGGCATAGAGAATAAGTTTATCTATCCATAGACACCTTAATCGCTTTGATCGGATAAGTACACGCTTCGCAATCTTATTCATGAAATCACCATTTCAGTCCGGAACACTCTTAAGAAACGACATCGTTAGCGGCAAAGTTTTGCGTAGGTACGAAAATTGTTACTTACCAGAACAAATTTTTTTGTGAGTTAAAATTAACAATATGGTATGGGATATACATATGTACATACAATCATACATATAGAGAAGTAGGTGAGGCAAAAAAATACCTTAATAGTGTGGGTTACACACATTTAGTACCTATGAGCTTTGTTCTTCACTCATTTAATTACTATGTTTCCTATACGACTTGATAAAAAAGAACATTTTTCTAAGAAACTTTATAAAAACATTACATTTTTGATGAAAACAGCTGTACCTGACTTTAATTATTTTAAAATGTGGGTCTACCTGTGAGCTCTTATCACACATTCGAAAATTTCATTAGATATTATAAGTATTATAGATTTAAGACCACATCTCTATACACATACTACATACACAAGTTGAAACACAGTGGCCCGCAGGACCAGGATTCCCTACTGGTGAGAACCTCTTATCTATTTTTTTTCCCTATACATATAGCATAATAAATTAGTGATAAACATAAAATTATATGTATGTTTACATACATACGTATGTATATGTAAGTGTCAATAAATGTTCCCTAATTTCGTTTCTTTTCTTCTTAAGAAAACTTGGTCTTATGAACGTTGAACATATAATTTTTAAGTAGAAAAAGATTATCTGCTTGAAGCATCAATGAACCACAGTTAATTCGCCTAATCGGTAAGTTAAAATTATTGAACCACGAATTAAACCATTGGACCACGTTTGTACAACTGTTCCCAAAAGCTCTCTTCTGCAAAGATTGGATAGTGTAAAAAAGAGAAGATTTTTCTCAAAGGTTCTTTAGTTCTGTCAAGCATTAACGCGAAAATGACTTTTTTGTACCATAATTATACTAAACATAGGGAATTATTGTTTACACCAGCCAAATTGTTTGGTCTTAGTGCCACGGTATGCCGGCCGGTATTTTCAATATATTCAAGTTTTTTTTGTTTCGTAAACACCAACCCCACAACTCGATTAAGTTCGTGACCCTACAAAATATTTCCTAATACAAAATCAGAGTCAGATTCAAGTTCTGATGTCTGAATCTAGAGATGAATAGGCAATAGTTTTGCCTACTATACCTACTACACTGTCACCAAGACTACATACAAGACTGTATATCTATCTGCCTGTGCTACATATCTACTTCACATTATTTTATATCTTATGAATCGACTTTGGTTTGCGAACTTGCAATTGAGCACGTTGTCAGGTCTGTATCATCAAGTTTAATTAATCAGCAACAAGCTATAGTTTATGTTGGTATTCTATACATGCATTTGTATTTAACGTTATTAAATATGTAAATTCAATACTCACGCTAACAGTGCACCACAAACTGGAAACTTTACTTCAATATGAATATGTAATCTAGATATCAGTATAACTGGTTTATACCTACCTATAAGTATATCTGACTTGAATTAGAATATAATTTTTAAACTACTATTTAGCTTTAAACTTGTATTTAATTGTATCTCAGTTATAAACGCCAGGCAACATGGCTGCAACAGACTTATCTTCTTCTATGAATGCTAAGAAAAGTCTATTACATATTGATTTATGCCTTCCTATAATCGTGACTCAAAAAGATTTGAAGATCTAGCTAAATAAAAACATATTGGTCTTCTTTCTTTTTTAAACATCCTATGGTCTTGATTGGTTTCGTTTCTATGCCAACAATATGACGTTGTTGTCGCCTGCCTAGCTACCTGAACCCTGAGCATCTACTAATGAAAGTTACTAGTTACTGCCTAAATTAAACGCGAATTCGGAGGAATGTTATGGTCAAACAATTTATTTGCTTCAGACGTCATCATCAGCCAACCGAAATTCTTGAAAAACCTGTAATATAAAAGATAAAAATAAATATAAAATTAACTATATCATAACATTCAAAATGTGATTATGTACATTTATACAGTTTGTTTTTATTAATTCAAAGTTTGTAACATTCATCCTAGATTTGGTGTTCCCCATTCAAAAAGAAAAAAATTGTTTACCTTTAATTGATCACGTTCTCAGCGAGTGACTATGACTTAAATTAACATTAAACATAGTCTGTTGGGGTATGGTTGACGTCTTCGACCAAAGTTTAAAAATTTGAGAATTTGAATTTTAAATCCGGCAAACATAGTGGAAAAACACCACCAAAAAAGTCAAAGACCAAAATTTTCGTATGGGTAAATAATGTTCATACAAAAATGCTAAAGTTGAAAGAAGAGCAACTTAAGGACCAGGGGCATATTTCTGCGCTACTACATACATCAATTACATCAACTACATTTTACAGCTTCATCCTACAACTACACCAGTTACATTTGTAATTTATTAAACTTTTTTATCTTTTATTTCATTACTCCAGTTGTATGTTTGAATCAGACAAATATAAAATGATGCAGTTAAAGGATTTTAGTGTACGATGTATGTAGTTGATGTAGCTCTGTTGTAGTAGCGCTGAAATGGGCCCCAGGTTATACTAACAATACCTCGTGGTATAATGATAAGTGCATTTGACTGTCATGTCGAAGATCTGGGTTCGATTCCCCAGCCGTTGCCCCCTAAAAAAACAGAAATGTTTTCTTCGTGGTACTGCCTCTTTATGAGGAACTGACAAATCCGACAAGAGTATACTTGTCATGGCTAAGCGCTTCTCATAAAGCCGTTCGGACTCGACAAAAAATTATAGGACCCCCCATTCCTGCCAACAACACGCACATACGAATGGATGAATTGAACTTCACTAGGCCCTGATTCTTCACGAACTGTTGCACCACTAAATTTATTTTTTTAATTTCTATAAACAATTTTCAGATTAACACTAAGGTTTAATCACGGTTCATGTATTTGATTTGATCTTTTAATATTTCGATTAAGAATAAAATCTGGATTTTGTCATCTTCATGTTATAAATTTCCCTCCAGAAAATAAATTACTGCGAACCATAACAAGGAGCTCTAGACATTTTTTGTTTTTAAAGTCTGTTGACTTAAACGTACAATTTTAAGAGAATCTACAAACCAACAACTTTACAACATTAAACGACACTCAATGGACATTGGACCTACTTTCGATCAAAGAAGTTATCACTGTTAATATTAGTAAACTTTTTCAACCATAAACGAAAAAAAAACCGGTCCAAATTTAAATTTTAAACAAATTACATTCACACGCGTAGCTTAGCTGTTATGCTGTTTGTGTCAGAGTATAAAAGTAACTCTCCAATAATGAAATCTAACAGACCAATTTTGTGATTTCTTAAGATAACAAGTAGCACTTTTGCCAAAACTGAATTTAATCAGGGAATGTGTCAATGAATAACCGCGCAGACGGAAAACAGAAATTACTTGCTAATTTGAGGTAACAACATTCAAATTATTTTCAATTAAATATATTACTTACGTGTTTTTATTTTAATTCAATTATGCAGCTTATCAAAGCACCTCTCATCCAAAAAAGGATCTCGCACAAGCAATTGTGGAAATTGTTTAGAAAATTCTGTGTTAGTTTACATCCATAGTGTGCCTTGAGTGCAAAAACAAAGACTATTAGCAGTTCCCATCTATAAATTTATTCAATACCACCACCAACACGAACAACCAACACTTCATCAATATGGTTCAAAAGCAACGTTGTTTGAATAATACCGTAGCCGCCAAGGATGTCAGTCCAGTGCGTCAATGGGAGAAAGAATCTTCAAATTTGCAGGTTGTCAGAAATGACCAAAATTCGTACTCCACGACCAATGACGCTGACAAATGGAAATTTTCAAGAATGGTCGCTAGTGACAGAAATACATTTAACAATCTTCATTTTTGCTGAATGTATATAGGGAATACCTACCAACAATATATACACAGTGAACCTTGTTTGTTTAAGTGTTAAGAATAAATTAATATTAAAGCAGATGGGAATATGAAATATTTATGAAGTTTGGTATCGGTTTCTATTTGAAGTGATTTTGTCGTACGAGTTTTTGAGATATAGAATTTTGTAGGCAGAAATGTGTATGTGTAAATAGTCGATACCTATTGTGAAAACAAATATTTAAAATGTGTCCATAAACTTGAAACGAATACAATTCTACCAAATTCAATGGTAACAAAGACATTGAATAAAAACAACTTAAACTTATGCAAATCTAGTGATAAACTAATGCCTGTTTTGTCCGTTTATAACTTGGGAATTAATTCTTGATCTGTGAAGCTGTGAAGTTATTGATGATAGAACATGTGGATTTTCCATTGATAAATGAAGATCTCATACTACCTTGGAACCGACCTAACGACCTTTTCATTTTCAAACGTCTTTCGAAATTAATTTTTAGTTTAACTTACTTCTTTTGTGAAAATATTTTCCGAAATAATTTGGTATTTATTGTATTAATTTCCATTAAAAACGTGGTTTTCTGAGCGGAGGTGAAAAGTTAACAAATATTTCCCTCGAGATTGATTATATTTGTCTTGATTTTGGAATCGATTTGCTTCATGGATTTTCACCGAACAGTTTGGTTGGGATAGAAATCATGTGAGGTGGTTTTGCCATACAATTTTAATTGGAATTTTTCACAAATAGTAAATAGAATTAGGTGCGAAATTATTAAATGTGTTATTTCGCAATGCCACAGAATGAGAATTGACCCACGGATCCGAATTCATATGAGAAAACAATGAGTCGCAAAATCCGATTCAATTAAAGTACGAAGCACCATAATAATACGTGGTAAATTAATTTGAAATGAATTTTCCTGCCTGCATCTTTATTTAAGAGTTTGTGCTCAAACCATATTGTTAATAACTAGATGAAAAATGTCGGCTTTGCATTTGAACTTCGAACTTTCTGCATAAAAATGAGTCGTCAAAGTTTTATAAGTCATCAAAAACAAAATCTGAAAAGCTTTCAAATAATATCGCAGACGACTAAAGATAAGGAACAAATAATAATACTAACACAACACTTTGATTTGTATTTAAAACTCAAGAACAAAAATCTTTTCCAGATAATAAGATTAAAACATCCTTTTTGAAACTTAAAATTTGAGCAAAATCAAAAATGTTGAAACATACTTTCAGGGCATACCTTTCAATATCCGCATTAATATCTTACAAGAGAGCCGCTTTTTGATAAAAAAAAAATATATTGCATTCCCATGTTTTCAATATATTTTTGGATTGGTAATAAAGGTACCTAGTGAGTTTTACCTCGGGACTGACAAATTTCAGACCACAAAATATTGATTTGCAAATCCTTTTACTTTTTCACGATTCTAAGAAATAAGGTAAGAAATTCCTTTGCAAAGTAGCGAAGACAATTTGATAATATTTAATAGATGCTATTTGCCTTTTTCGTGTTTAAATTGTCAGCTCAAGGAAGAATATTGCAGCTGTTGCCTAGACCTAAGAACTTCAACACGTCAAACATCTCAACATATGGACATCAATCGCACTATGGCACTACCCCGAGGAGAAAGAATTTTGAAAAAAGATCTTATTATTATCAATCGAACAAGGTCCAATATTTACTCATTAAAGTTACTACTCACTTCGTTATCGTTTCTCTGTTTGGGCCTTAGAGCAGCTCCCAATTTACGACAGTTTTGCTTAAAGTATCATCTTTTTGGATAAAGCCTAGCCTAAACAAATCTATGAAAATATTTTCGCATGTCAAAAATAATTGAGGTGAAATGCAAAATTATTTGTTTGCATGATTGGTTTTCAGTTCCATGCAAAAAAAAAAATCATTGCCGTCATGGAATGTCATGCAAAACGATGTACCGGAAATTGTTTTGCATGCGAAAAAAAGTGTGGTGAATAAAATATTTTTTTCTTTGGATGGTCGGCTTACACTTCCAAAAAAAATATTTACCTTAAAGTATTATTTGCATGCAAATGGTTTTTGTATCCGAAAATAATTATTTTCCATTTTAATTCCTATAGTTTATTAATAAAGGGTAAATTAATGAATCAATGGATGGCTTAGGCAAAGGCAAACGTTTTTCGCCTTGAATGTTATTCAATTGGTTGCACAGAATAGGTGGTAAATCGTTTTGAAAATTTTGATTTTTTTTTTCGCAGGTGTGAACAGTAAACTATGCTTAAAGTGCATTTTAATCTCAGCAGTAACATTTATTTATTTGAATCAAGCTAATTAATCTAGCGTACAAGTTTGTAACTTAGAGTTAGTAAAAATTATAAATTATAAAATCATCTTTTAAAGTCAATATTTGATACAGCAGAATTAATTAATAAATTATGATTTACGTTAGACAAAATCAACATATTATTTAAAGGTGAGCTCCGCTCGTAGTTGGTACGATAGTGCGTTATGAATAAAGGGTCAGGTATAACTCTCAAATTGCGTTGCGGGACATTAAAATTAACGCGAGACAAAAGGTTCAAAGCATCAATTTGACCATCAATAAGCTTAACAATAAAAACGAGACACAAATAAGAACGTCTACTCTCAAGACTGGGTAGATCAATAAGCCTGAGTCGGTTATTATATGAAGGAAGATTTAATGGGTTCTGCCAACCTAGACCTCTTAGAGCGAATTTCAAGAACCTTTTCTGAATGCTTTCTATTCTTATTTTATGGCAACTGTAATAAGGAGACCACACTAGACACTTGACAAGCATACTCCAAAAACATAAACAAGTTTAATTGCATATTTAGAACTTGGAAGATAAACTCGGAGTCACGGAGAACCTCACTCGATTTGTTGCACACTAAGTGCATTCTGGACTTGTGTTGTGGTGTTTGGATTGGCAACATTATCTGCCCATCCGTTTAAGGCACCGATATGTCACAGTCTAATGATGCTACTGAGGCATGATAACAATTTTGTATGGACAGCAATTAAGAATTTAGACTTTGGCGGGATACAAGTTCCATCAAGGTGGGGCTACGTGCCAAACAAACCGTCCAACACTCAACTTGTTTTACACAAAGTTCATCAATCGAGTTATGAGTTGTTTTGGTGAAGTAGCTTCGAAATTAAATTTGAAGTAAGGAGTTTTTGGTGAGATTTGATTGTCTGTTTGAAGTTCTTTAATGTACTCTCTCCGACCTTTCAAACAATGTAATCATGTTAACCTTGTTGGCAAAACTTTTTTTAGTGTAATTCAATTAATTTGCTATCAGAATAAACAGATAAACGCATCATAAGCACATGTAGGTGTACTGTATACAAATTCGGGCAAATATCTACAAGATCCTCTGGTAATGTTCCAAAGCTTTCCTTATAACATTTTAAGAATAATTGTTTGCACAATATTAAAAGCAATTGAACCAGTATAACAAGCTTCATCTGCCGTGGCTGGGCTATATAATACTATATACCTGATTAAATCAACACGCCCCATATAAGATAGGTAAACCCGGTTTGATGAAATCAGTGATCAGGTTTACACAACCTTCAAGTTAAATGTAAGTACTTTACCTATAGTTCGTTCTTCCAATCTATAGATCTATTTTTAATAAAGCAGTCATTTCAGAGGAAATGTATTTTATTTGAAAAACTTTCATTAGATGATTTGAATTTTTCCTTTGAAATTTGTGGTATGTATATTGTAGTATAGCAAGGTCTATGTTCAAGGTTTCATGCTGAAGACAGAGATGGAAAAAATAACAATGGGGGTAGTCAAGATCAAGTGCAACAAGCCCCTAGTAAAATATTGAAAAGTTTTTTATATTGTATTTACACTGTATACATATAGCAAAGTCAAAAAATTTCACAAACGAATATCAGCTGATTGTGAGAGTAAGAATGACATTTGGCAAGCTATTAAATACACAAATGCAAACTTAACTCTGTTTTTTTTTTTTATTTTACACTTTTTCAATGATTCTATTATTATATTATTAACTAGTTACATCGAATCGTGAATACCCGCCCTAATGACTAACAAAAGGTTTTTTTTTTGGTATGAAACTGAGAGCTCATTTTTTTCGATTAAAATTAACTGGATTTCTTATGAATAATATAAAATCATCATTTTTTTTTGTTAATTCCAAAAGAAAATTAATGTAAGGGCTTAAATGTTCTTTCACTTTGAGAGATCATGATGGATGCATCTTTTCTTCGAAATTATTAATAATTTACCCCACAGAAACCATACATACATAGATTGAGGTTTAATTGATAAAGTCAAAAGCTATTAAGATCATACTTTTTTGGGTGTCTTCAAAGCAGCTATAGTTCATATCGTTCCATGATTCTATTTCAAAATTTAATCATATTACTGGTTGAAAAATATATGTATAATCTAGTTTCTAAAAATAGTAAACACTTTATCTTGGTTTAATGCAAACATTCCAAAACAAACGCCAAAATAAAAATTAGAAGAGGTAAACATATACTCTGAGAGAACATTATTTCCTGTCAGTTTCGTTGGCTCTGTTTGTTTATTTTATCGAAAAATTGGTATAAACTTGAATAAACCACTATTACGTACGCAATTTCATTGAAATTCAGGTGATTTTCTAAGTTGACTCCAACGGAAACTTTTTTACAAATAAAAAAAGACCTAAGTAAAAATTGCAAAGCCTTAGAAATTTGAAGGGTCAAGAAGAGAAAATGCGTGAACTATGGTAACTATAAATACCCTTTGTTCTTTGAAAATCGTTTGGCCGAGAAGAAATGTCTTGATATAATTTTGAAGACCATTATATCCCAGATATCTACTCCAACGAGTGACAAAGATTTTCCGTCAACGAGTAACTTGAAATTTGTATGCTGACGAAATGGCTCAAATGGATACAAATGCATGTACACACCAAAAAATTGTGAAATTCTTCACCGAAATTTGTATTTTGAAAAGTGAAAATTAAATTGATTCTATGAACTTACTCAATCTGGCTTCTTTTATGAAATATTCTCTTTGCTTATTTCACCATTTTATAGGTATGTACTTGTTATTTTTAATCGTTAATAATTTTTGGGATGTGATGGTCTTTTTTAATAACAAGCTATCTAAAGACATGTAAGTAAATTTATAGATTCTACCTGATTTGTAATCTGTTAAAACTACTTCTCTGTTTTCCTGACTAAGCAATGAATAATGGTTATGAATTACATAACCCAGCTGCCTGTCTGCAAATCAATACCATAAATATCAATTTTAGAACCCCCTTTCATCCATAGATGCGTATTGCAAATTCCAGCTGTAAACACTGTTTTTTATTTTTGCAAAATCTGTGCCACGTGTCATGCGGTTGCCCTGAACATTTTGAAAATAAATATTCCCATTAGGAACAAACATACAAAATTAATTTAATTTAATAATAAAAAAAACATATATCGCACATACGTGCGTCTATATGTATGTATTAAGCCTTAAGGTTTCAAAGCGTGTGCCAACCATTGAAGCTTACAAAAAAAGAAGCACAGTGAACTACGTACACATCAGGAGCCTCCTCCGATAAATCATAGTTATGTCACGTACTTTTGTAGCAAGTTTGTCATCTGGAATATGGTATCAATCATTTCTGTGGCCACACAACCACATTTCAACTTCAGTGACCCACAAACTTTTTTGTTTTAAAAGTTCCCTCATCCAGAAGTGCATTTCAGAGTGACTCTGACTTGACATGTAAATCTAGCCAACGGATTTCTATTACAACTGCAAACAACAACAATTTAACAAGTTTTGTAGGTTCATTTGAATTTAAGCGTCTCATGAAATAAAATGTTTTTATTGCATCAGCCACTACTTCGCTTTCGCTGTTTTTCTGTGTCTTCTTTTCTGATCACGCAGTATTTCAAGTTAAGGATTTTAGTGGGTGGAAATTTCCAATCGATAAAATTATGGTTACGAGCAAACTCGGTCCTAAAACCCGAGTTAAAGTTGTGACACAAAAGGTAACACACTCACTGCAGATTTAATTAATTTTAAACTATCGTGACAAATGTATGAAATGTCTTCTTATTCCAAATTAGAACTTCCTGTTATATATATTTGCTATACACTTATATGTTGATAGAAATAGAATGATAAGATTACTAAGATTCTTCGATATAAGGACGTACATATCTCATTTACAAAATTCCCACAAACAATCCTAATTAAGGATAACAATAAAGGGATGCCTTCCAACTGTGCGTGTGTGTTGTATTCGGGTTATAGGTACACTTGTCTTGTTTTCGGTTGAGTGGGTGTTGAGTCATATTGTTACATGTGGTGGCAATGTGAAAAACGTTTCCTCCCCTATATAACACACATAATATCTGGATGTTCGGCGTCAGCAGTCATTAAATTATCACACGCTTAACTTCAAAACAATTCAAAAATTCTCTTATCCCAATCCAACCCCCGCAATATGCTGCCCGCATTACATGAGTCAAACATGGTTATTACATCAAGGGTACATTACCCACGTTAAATCTAATACCCGATCTAAGGAATGGATTATGAAAAACAGTGATGTTATTCGGTGGAGAGATTAGATTTCTAATAGGCCTTAGGCTTTGTTTGGTTTGTAAAACAATGATAGTTATTTAAGATTTGGCTAGGCAACTTTAGGCTGGGCTACAGGGTTGCCAGAACGGGCTCTTTATCGCCAATTGGGCTTCGTGAACTTTTTACTCGCTCCTTAACATTGTGATTTGCGATAAATCCCAATTTGGGCTATTTAGTTTTGAAATTGTGAAATTTTAGGCTCCTTAAAAATTGGGTCAGAAACATATTTTTTTTAAAGTTATGAAAAATCTATCATGAATGAGCCTACTTACATTTCAACATTTTCTTGTAAATTGGGACATGAGATTTGATCAATATATAATTCATTATAAATTGGGACCTGAGATTTGATCAATATATAATTCATAATCTCTGCTATTGGGACCCTTGGAGCAGTATTGGGAATTCGAACCAGAATTCAGTTTACTAAAAAATAGTGTAAGCTGTAAGAACTTTTATGTGACTTTAAATGTGTAAAACTTGTTTGGTAAAAATATTTACTCAAATTTGATTTCAAAGAGACAGAAAAAATTGAAAACATTTTCTTAGCAGTTTTCGAGTTTTAATGATGAGTCTGATTTTATTTATAACTTTAAAAAATGTCTACCAATCGAAAAATTTTTCTTTACGTACTAATTTATGTGCACCATTTTTGGGTGGGGCTATTTTCGGCTCCAAGATTTTTCAAATTGGGCTCCACTCGTCGAAAAATCTGCCAACACTACTGGGCTATGTGATGCTATTACAAACTTAGTCACACTTAAAAACCAATTGCTGCGATACCACATGATTCGTACAAACCTTTTCTTACGATTACGAATACGAGACTTCTTAACTTCTTATCTTCTTATTCTTGATTTGCTTACCAGTTTAATCAGATAATTTTTTGTCTGTGGTATTTTTAGATTTGATTAATAGCTCAAAATTTCTTATACAAAATCAACAAATCATAAGGTAAGAAGGTCTCTTAAGTTCTACAGCTATAGTAGCAGGATTGGAAGTTGATAAAAAGTTTGTGTTATTTTTTCAGCAAAAAGAATATGTATAAATAGAAGAAATCCTTAGGAGTTGCATCTACAGACTTTTCAATCATGCATGGATGCAAGGGCATTCCAAAATGGAAGAGGTAAATAGTCTTGCATTTTTTTAGCATCGCAATAATTCGAAATAATTTCTAGATAACTTCATCGAAAATCTTACAACATAAATAAAATATATAAACAGAATTCCTGGCATAGAAGTCGAAGCAACTCTCTTTTTCTTATCTTTAATGTGAACAAAATAATTGAGCATGCGAATCCAAAAAATTTCAGTCTCAGTTTTTAGGGGGAAAAGTGAGGAATTTTTGAGAGAAATCCTATTAATATTTTTGAGCCATCTGAGCCCTCTGAGATCTCAGAAATATTAACTGGCTCAATATCTGCCAGCAAAAGTTGATTCTTTTCATGAAATTTTGCATCATGTTACGAGTAACAGCTCCGATGTTTTCTTTATGTGCATACATTTTTGGTAGATCATTGACGTAAGCTTTATTTTTAACACAACACACCTGGGTTTTCAGTCACACACTCAGCTTCAGCGGTGAAATTTTCACCTAACCTATCCCGGAGATCAGGGATTGGAAACTTAAATCAACAAACCTGCCCAAAATGTTCATATTCATTTTTTAAATTCACTATAGCTAGGCAAGATGGGACTTTACAGAACTTTTCCACGATATTCTCACCATTTTTATTGTAAATTTTCACTATGGTTTTTTTAATGTTGATAAATATAAAAATGGAGCAAAAGATAAATGAAACCACCTGCGGAAGACCCTGCATGTATTATGATTATATACTTAAAGTGTAGATAATATTAAAAATCTCAATCTCATGTTCAAAATTTATGATCCCCACAAGCAGTCCCTTATTTCCCATAATTCCCTTCCAATTTTTTATAAAAAAAAAACTATAACATCACTGCCTATTCTTGTTCACATCATGGTTTATTGCACAAAGCTAGTGAACACTGAACACATTACATAATCGGCTTCGAACTGATTTACTTTACGATTGCTGGACGAGTCTGGAGATGCCATTCGATCCGAGAGGACATCAAATGCAAAGGGATTTGCTCATAAATCATAATCGAAACATCGGTTCCAGAACTCCATCAGTATAATACTTGACCCCAGCGGGAATGCCTTTGTAGCATTATTACATCATTAGGGTGATGACGTAGTCGGCAACAACTACTACGATGGACGACGACGAACGATGTGGTTGTATAGTTATATAGCTTTCGTCAATTATTGACCAAATAGCAAGTGATGTTGTTTAGAAGGCGAATCTGGAATATATCCCAATCATACAAACGAAGTCATTACCAGGTTTTTCTTTCTATTATGAGCGTGTTTTGCATGGTCATTTAGTGCGCTACTGATGGGAACCTTCTAATCTCGATAAAATAAAAACTGTTTCGGCTTAAAGGCGCATGCCTTTCAATATGATGATGGTGATGGTTAAAATGTAGTATACTTATAGTAATTCTGACTAGACACGAAGATTGATTATTTTCTGCCACCTTTATCCCCAAGGGGAGAGAGTGAAAAGTTGGGACTTAAGAGTTGAGCAAAAAAAATATGCAATTTTTTTGATATGGCAAAATTAATCGAAATGGATCCCTGTTCTTCATTGAACTTCCATAGCTCCTCTTCGGGTTCTTCTTCAATCATCGTCATATAACAGAACTCTTGCTGCTGTTCGAGAAATAAATTGATTACTGTCACGGAAGTATCACCCAGGAATTAAAACTTTTATCCCTTTTGGCAAAATCTATTTCTGGCACAGGAATCTCATTCTTCCCTATACACGACACACACAAAACTGATAGATCACGTGAGAAGTACATGCAGTCTTCAAGGAAACAAATACAATTTCCGGAAAACTTCAATATTCCTATACAATTGCTGTTGGTCGTATGGGTACATTTGCTGTGTGCAGGTAAGTTTATTTCAGATATTCGAGTTTAGCGTAAAAGGGATTTCGATTTATTTGAAAAAAAACCTATTCAGAAAAGGGGAAACTGATAGACAGTAATTAAATATAATACTTTCGGATTTAACGTCACGGCAGCTCTAGGAAAATCAATGTATTCCCTGTGCGAGGAAGTTATAGTTCGAAAACAATGAAAATTTGTAAAAAAAAAATGCCTTAGTCAGTTAAATAGGAACAACCAAAAGTATTTGTGTTTAAAATAAAGAGCATTGCAAAACAAATTTGTTGTTCAAAAAATCCTTCACCCACCTTGAAATAAAATATTTTATCTAGTCAAAGCAAAGGTGTGAAAGATAATTCGTCTGAAAGTTTTTGACGTTTCCTTGCACATTTTCGCAGTACGGGAACTAAAATTAGTGTGAAAGGGTAATACAAATTTGGTTTTACCTGCTCACTTGTTCAGAAATGTGCCACCCCACCAGTACCAGTAGCACATAAATGACCAAATTAAACGAATGTGTAATGTTTTTTCCCGAACAATATGTTCATTAGGGTGGTCCTTATATTGCTTTTTTTTTTTAAATTCTAACTTGGATAGGCATCAAATGACTCTAAATAGAGAAAAACAAATTTCCTAATTTTTTCAGATTTTTATTTCACCCCTTCAAGGTACAAATAATGGATTTAGGGTGATTCTTATAAAACGCGAAAAAAAACTCAGAACTTATAGATTTGACGAAAAAAAAATCGTATTGGAGGGGGGGTCTATTCCCCCCCCCCCCCGTGCAGGCGGTAGGGGTAATTTTAAAAATTTGACCAAAAATAGAAAAAAATGATTAAAAAACAACGGGACCACTTACAATGGCATGCTATAGTTTTTTTTTAAAGCCATGCATCCAGTCTCTCATATGTTTTTTAAATCAAGTTTTTATTGTTAACATTTTCTGAAAAAAATAAATTTCAAACGTAAAAAATTATTATTTTTGTTTTTATTTTTAGTGCCTTGAAGTGAAAAAAGGGAGACCAGGGGGTGAAATAAAAATCTGAAAAAATTAGGGAAATTGTTTTTCAATGTTTTGTATCGAATGAGGGCTATCCAAGACAATGTCAAATTTAAGGACCACCCTAATGTTCATATGAAACTTTTAAAAAATAACGGCAACATTAGCAAAGTCATGGGGTAGCTTTTTTTAAATAAAAAAAATCCATTTTCTAATTAACTTTTTGAATAAAGTTGTGTTTGTAAATATTTTTTTTAAATAATTTTCAATCTTAAAATTTTCATGAAAAAAAAAACTTATCAAAAACTATTTTTTATTTTCAAAATTTTGCGTTATTAAGTACGATTTTTGTTTCTAGTATGTATTCAACTCTCTTATTAATTTTTAATCAAACACTAGTCATAGCTCCTATTGGGATTTAATATAACGTTGGGGTAGACATTTTTTTCTTGCCATCGTTAGAGTACTTTATAGGAAGCTTACATCCAAGCTTTTGACCATCAAAACTATGCAGAGTTTCCGCCATCTTCGTTTAAAGAGTGAACTGAGTTTTGGTTATTTTCTAAACGGGAAGGTAGAAGGATGTTTTTGTCTGTATTCGATATATTGTGCAATTATACAATAAAGTCATTGGTGCAATGAAAAATAAAGGAATGAAGATGTGAACGTTTAAAAGTCAAAAACGGGGAAGAAAATGGCTAAGAAATAATTTGCAATGATTCAGGATGAAAATAACTTATTTTTGGAAAGGTTAGAAAAAAATATTTTACCTATGATTGAGCAATTTTTGATTAAGTGTTAGATTTTGGGGCAAAATTTATTTGGAAATCGCAATTTTTCTTGATCAATTTTTTTCAGGTTCTTATTTGATTTTTAAATTTTTACCATATGCTTAAAAATGGGAATTCATTAGAAATGATGCCGACTATCAATTTCTTTTTTTAATCAATCGATTAATAACATTAAATTAAGCGCAGAGAAGATTGCGAGCTCATATTAATTTTGGGTTTTCAAATATATAAATTTATTTACTTAACTATTATATAAACTTTTAAGAGAAAATGTCTACGTACCACTGAACAAAAATTGAATAAAAAATATGTAAGCTCCATTTTTTGCGTATAATTAGTTATAGCTCTTTAGATACATACATAAAACATGAAAAAATACCACAGATAAATTTGTAGATCTTATTCTTCTTGCCATGCATTTGTATTTTTTCGATAAAATTAAAAATACGGATTTTATTTTTGAAAACGTATCAAAAGTGTGAGTGTTGCGCTCTTGCCACCATTTCTACCTTTTTGTGAAAAACGAGTTCTTAATTGAAGATAGTGGCAACCCTGTTATGGATTGATGGTTGAAAATTTGGATGAATTATAGTACTTCAACGAACTTGAAAATAAAAAATGTCTTCCCCGTTTCCATATTGAGAAAAACCGACCCACATTTTAAAACACTTGATGATGATAATGTGTGGATACCTTTCAGGCAATACAGTTGGTACACAATTTGCTTATAAATAGAAAATGTTAAGGACTAAACTATACGATATAGTGATTACCAAAACTTTTAAAGGGAATTGTATCGTAATACTGAAAGAAAAAAATATTAAGTCTGAACTCCATTTTTTTTGCTCATAATTGGTTATAACTCATTAAATACAGTAAAAAATTGAAAAAATATCATGTGTTCGCATTTTTAGAACTTAATTTTTTTGTTAGGAATGCATTTTTATTTTTTCGATAAATTTAAAATAACGGATATTATTCGTTAAAAACGAATTCACTCTTTAAGTCAATATAGCGACAACCCTGCAAGGGCTTTGGTGGTCGAAAATTTGGACTTAATCTTATCCTGTATGGTACTTTAACGAAATCAAGAAAATTGCTTCTCTAATCTTTTATTCAAAAAAGTCTAAATTGACTGAATTATAAGGAAAATTGAAGTGATCTGTTTTATAGTTTTGATTTTTGGTACGTATACGCCACAGTGTGCCGTTTTCATAAAAACCGATTACATTGCTTGGATTGAAAAAAGAACGCTAGCTTAATTCTTTTGTTGGTTACTGTATTTATCAATAACAAATAAAGTAGAAAATGTAGATTGATGATATATTTGCAGTTACCGTTACGTAGACAAGACATATGTGTTCGGGAAAAATTTTGTTATCATAAAGGGTAGCATTTTTCGTTTTCCACCGCAATATACCATTTAATACATGAATAAATTGGTTTTTGTGAATATTGTGTAAAAATTGTTTATAAATAAAGTGTGTAAGGATAAAGTGGGGCTAGTTGGGACACGAGGAAAGTTGGACTACGTCAATATTTCCGAAACTACAAGGCTTTAATAAACACGATCAAACATTATGCTCAAATGAGGCATGTGTACTTACCCAGGCATGCCAAATCGGTATCTTTTTGAGTTATTCATTCAGATTATGGAACTCGCAATACATGGATTCACAGTTATCTACTCATTTGTCGTGCAAAGAAAAGAGAACACCACACTACTGTGATTTGAAGTGAATCCAGTGTTGCGAACTCTATAACCGGCAGGATTTTGGTGAAAACCTGCGAGTTTAAAAACAAGGTACAGAAGTTTTTAGAGTCCCGTTATTGAATTAAAGTATTCCACGTATTAAATTGAACACCTTGAAGTTATATTTTTTTTTTTTTGTCAAAACTGGCAGAAAGTAATCATCAAGAGGAGTGAAAGGTAAGTTGGTCTACGGTGGTCTTTTATGTGTAAGTGCAACCAATAAACTGAAAGAGGTGGTGCGAATCTGAAAAATACAGCTACAAGAACTGTTTTTTAAAAAGAAGAATCTTTGAAGGAAGTGGTGTCTGAATATGAAATATCCAAAACAGCTCAAATAAGATTCTTTATTTTGCTTTTGCATTTAGGTTTTTACATTAAGTTAAAATAAGTGGCATTTTTGAGCTTCTTTTTCCATTTTTGAGGCATAGATCCAATGAACAATGAACCAATACCACTAACAATATTATTCTTCTGATATTTCCTGCATACATAATGTACCTAATTCCATTTTTTAGATTTATTAAAGCAGCTGAAATTTCATTCTTTCTATATGGGACCCAGTTAAATTGTAATGTTATGAATTGATGATTTGCAATGTGAATGTAATTTCTAATAAAAATTCACCCAACTATAGCCCCACCCTACCCAACATTTTTTTTTTGTTAATTTTATGTCATGAAAACATGGCTTTGAGAGAATTTACTTGTCATGAACTATAGAACAATGCTTTTGGTGGTTGATTAAGAACTGGAAACTGAATGTTTCTGTGCTAACAACTACACCGCATGATAATATTGGCAAAAAAACAAATATGAAGCTATTGCAAAAAAAAAAACAGCAACACTTGCAATGTCAATGTTGTTTATGTAAATATTTTTTGAAAAATAATTTTCAATCTTAAATTAAAAAAAAAAAAGAAAAGAAAAATTCTTCTTTCATGGTTGGTTGGAGGTTTGTCAGTGCCTCGCAAGGGAAACTACCTCTGAACGAATATTTTTTGTTTTTAGTTAAAATAAAGTAAGTATATAATTGAAAGCATATCTAAGGTCTTAAACAAATCTACATATTTATGTATATCAGTTTAAGCGTATCTACCTTTACGTTTGTATACAACTCTCTCATTACAATATTTTCTTTTGCTTTGAGAGGAATTTTTTTTTTACACTTCAGATTCTTTGTTGTAGTGAGCTTAGAGCAAGCTGCATTCTACAATCAGAGGCTCATCATGAGTGCATGTGTTAGTGGTTGGTAAAATTAAGCAAACTAACACAAGCACATGTATAACTACAAAATTAGAACAAAAACAAAATTAGATATAATATAAAAAAACATTTAAACTAAACATACAAAGTTAAAACAATTAATACATTAACGAGAGTGGAGCACTGGTTCGAAATAATGTTTTTAATCCTATTTTACTCATGTTACTCTACATTCAACAACCTTTTCAAATGCCAATGCCCCTTTTTTATTCTTTTCAACAAATGCAACTTGTCGTATACCTACAACCTAAAACTATGCAATAACATTGAGCAGTGAGAAAAAAAAACACCAAGAGCATCATCATCATAATTTGCTAGTGTAAAAAATATATCTAAAATAACACTTCTCATCCAACGGGAGAAGGGGGTTGAATACAAGTTTAAAGTGCTGCCGTAACTAATGCTGTGTATATCATTAATCTCTCATTACATTTAAAGCCACTTGTGCCAACGAGAAGCACTCATTTTGTTTCCGCTCTAATGGACACAGACAGTGTCAACTCATAGGAAACTGCCTTTGACCACAAAAACATATGCCATAGGCATCATCGTCTGAGTCGAGAAAATGATGAGCGGAACTGAATCAGGAAGCTGCAATTTTAAACGACATTTCATGTCACGTGCCTTTACACCTCCTCTCTCGCCTTTGATTATATAAAATGGCTTAAGGTTATTTTTACAGAGATGTCACATACGCCACGTGTCCTAAACGTGCCCTTAGATAGAATTGAGGGCTTAAATTTAACATCAATTTTATGTTCGCACTGTCACCTGACTTAAAAAAATATTAATAGCTTTCGATTTATCATCAGGAACGCACCATTCTATTGGCATAGGCACAAATTTAAATGAGAAATTGTCCATTGTCCAGTTCCACAACTATACCTAACCTATAGTCTCGCTCTATCTCTGTCTCTGATGTCCTGGGCATGAGACAATTGCTTTTAATTTATTTTGCACAGGATGTGACTGACTGTTGACGCAATTACCCAGCCAGACAAAGTGATATTTTCAAAATTGAAATTTATAAATTTCCCAACGAGCTGTTTTCAGCCCAAACCCCATATCCCTACACCCACTGTGGTAAATTTTTACATTTATTTTTGCAGGCAATAAATGGATGTGTCAGAAATTATTACCACAACAGGCAAAGGCAAGAGTGGCCTTTGATGCTCACTGCGGGGATACTTTTCCAACTTTCTTGTTTTCCACGCACTCCTCATCGCAGCAGACTGCAAATGAAATGTCTTTGCTCTTCCCGAATCCCGTCACTTGGCAAAGGATTCAATCAAGGAAGTGTTACAATACTCTCTCTTTACTGATGTGCCTTGTAATAATGATGACAGGATAATCAAAAATGTGTTTCCTTCGTCATGTCGCCACCATAGTCAGCGTCGTCGCCTGTGTAATTAAAACATCTCCACAGGTGATCTCTGATGTCTTACCGAAATGTCACTTCCAGGATATCCTATATCTTGATAAACCAAAAAAGTGTACGTATGTACATTTTATTTTTATTTCAAATTTCTATATTTGGGTGTTAAAGGGTATTCTATTACCATCCCCCACAGGAAAAGTGTTTACTTTCGCATCTCTATTAAGAGACCATTAAACACTTAATTCAGACAACAGGCGTTTTATCGTGCAAGAAAAAACTCGCAAATTTAATCCTCTTCCCTCAATCTGTCAGCAAACATATTTTTTTAAAGAGAAAAAATCCACACTGATATGGTATCCAGAATATCTATATGGAGAAAGGAGCAAAAAACACATCATCCCTTCTGGAGAGGACGACGATAAATCACAGAGACATGATAATAGCCGTCAAGCACGTGCCACCCTCGTCACAGTTCTCGCCTATTCAGTTGCAATATTCTGCTTGCTATAAAAGAACAAGTGCTGCAACCCCTTTTTCTTAGTTCATTTCAATTACGACATTAACCACCCCCTCTTAGGAAAGTGTAGGTATACAATAAAATGTGATAACTCCTTCAAAACGAAGTCACAAAGGCGATTGCTACCACGTAAGGGATATAAATAAATTCCACTTTCCGTCTTTTTGCCTTTGTGTGAGTCGAAAAGCGTGGGACATTTTTACACCAAAAAAAATGAAAAAGATGAAAATGGAAAACTTTTTAGCCAACCTGAAAAGCCAAAAGTGAAACACGCGAATTGTCAATTAAAACGAAATTAACTCCTCTTCACAGTACCGGACCAATCCGCAAAGAGGCCCGAAAGTTAATGGTTATTAACTGGTAATTTCCAATTAAATTCAATTCAATTCAATTCAATTCAATTCAATTCAATTCAATTCAATTCAATTCAATTCAATTCAATTCAATTCAATTCAATTCAATTCAATTCAATTCAATTCAATTCAATTCAGTTCGATTCAGTTCCATTCAATATTTCTGTTACATGCGGTTGAATTAAATTTCGTTTTATTTAATTCATTTCACTTCAATACAATTAGACATAATATAGATCTCATCGGTTTGGTTTAAATATAAATATACAAGAACACCCGTTTTATAGCAATACAAAAACTTCTTGTGGTAGGTTAAAACTATTTTGAAAAAACACTTACCATTTATTCAAATTTTACCAATATCAAAATACATATTTCCAAGACTTTGAACATACGTACTCGTATATGTCTTACTAAAAACCCTTTTTTCACAAAATATTTAATAATTTGTAATGGGCCCTTTTACGGGGGAGTCTAATAGTATGGTAGAATACCGCTCAATTCCAGCTCCTGAATATCTTAAAGGGACTATTCACGTTGAGACGGTCATAAGGACTGTAACAAGGTTTGTATAGAGATTTTCAATGGAATATTGACAGGTTCTATGGTGAATGAGCATCGTGTGACCTGATATCCCTTGAAAGTCCTTGTAACACAATCCTTCCAACTGTGTTAGCCCCTTTTAAACATCATCACCAACAGGAAGAAAAAATATAAACACCTTCTGGATGAAATCTTATTTGCTTAATAAATTGTTTCGGCGAAAAATTAACGAAATTTGAAAACTTTTTGGAAAAGTTAAATAATTTTATATATTTTACTACCACTTTGCATTTCTCAAAAAAAGGAATCCAATGTTGCTATGGTGGGAGAGATGGTTTATAAATTAATGATTAAGAAAAAATTCTTAATAATAACGGGGGCGCGTTAGTATGCAGTCCTTGTCTGTCATAAAATTAACTGAACTTACGATGGAGATAAATTTAAGAAATCTTGCAATTACCAGTGAGCCCACATCACACAGTCTGTGCGCACTGAATTAACTGTATAAAAACAAAATCAGGATACACACACCCTTCCTTATCCCTATAAGAGGGTGAAGAAAGTTCATTCTTATGATTCTGCTAATAATTACAATCTGGGAATTTTATTAATTATTATTATTATTGCCGAAGCATTATTGTTTATGACGTCATCTGCTATTGATTGCCAAAACCTTTCATCCCCAGCAGGATTAAATATAAGCAGGATGGTTGGATTCAATTGCGATGCGAGGCCTTCGCTGTGTAGTGTCGTGTCGTGTGGGGCAAATAATGTTAGCCATCCCGGAATACCCATGAGAAATGATAACACAATCAAGAGTGTAAATGGGAACAATTCCAACTTTGGTCGTTTGGTGCTATTTCCCAAGAAATGTACAAAAAAAAGGATTGTCGATTTAAAATTTAAATTGCACACACATGATAAGGAATCTATTACAGTATCCTTTTTTTCATTTTTTTGGCACATGTTTGGTAGTTATCGATTGAGAGGAGAGGATATTTCCTTTTTTAAGAATGCTTAGTCGTATAGGTAGTCGGTTGGCCATTTGCGTGAATGGTCTGCAATTGCGATAAGCGTTTTTCAACAAAGAGATGGTGGTCGTTAGGTTTTAAAAATGTTTTTAAAATTCATCACACGTAAGATTGGAAATGGTTTTGAAGATACAACTATGAAGGTATATATAAATCAGGAGAGGGGTAAGGATTAATGGGTGCAAGATAATGTATTTTCATTTATGTGTGCATCCTGCAATCTGTGTAAACCATTTAAACGGAGTTTGGATGAAAGTTATCTTTTAAAATAATCTAGAATGGTATTACATATGTATAAAGTTGGAAAAAGAATTGAATGGAAGAGAGAGATAAGAGCTACTCATCTACATAACATAACCAATTGAAGTTTTTACTTTGAATAATATTATTTTGAGCGTTTTACAAGTGCGTAGTTCATTCTATAGTTAGATGGTTAATAATGAATGAGATGATGTGCCAAAATAAAATTAGGGTTCTTAGAGAAAATATTAAAAGGTACCTTAATACGAAGTCTTGGTAAATTTTCATAACATATTATTAAATGCACTTGTACAAAATATGCAAAACATATTGAGTGTGTTTCTTTATTCATTCTGAACCTTCAGAATGAGCATTTTGCGTTTCTTTATTCAATGGAATATTCTGGATAAACCATTTTGTTGTTTCTTTTTTTATTCCGGAACATTTGGAATGCATTCTTTTTATTTCATTTGAAAGATGGAATAAAAGGAAAAAGGTGCGTTCAGTGCAATTTTTTACCTTTGAATTCTCATTTATGGTAGATATGCACGGGCGTTATTCACTTTAAAATAACAAAAACACGTCTCGCACCACATTTCTATGCATTTAATGTTATTTTGTACTCATTTTGCATTTCAGCAATAAATAATTACGTAAAACAAAAATATATTTGTACTCAATTGTTTTGACATATCAAGGAACAACTGGTTGCTATTCCTTTTGCTTCCAGTTTTGATTCTTTATTCATTCCATTCTGGATATTCTGGATAAATATTTCACCTATTTATCTTTTACATTCCTATTCCGGAATGAATAAAGAAACACACTCATTGAGTATGAATGATATTTTTTGTAAGCAACAAAATTCAACTATAGCCATATTAGTATAGGAAAAGTAGGTACATATGTTATGTTCCTATCCCCTTATACCTTTCCAAGCAGTTAGGCACATATCCACCATTTCACTAGTAGTGAACTGACTTGCTTGTTAAAAATGTATTTAAATCTCAATATGTACAATAGGTATACATACATTATTAAGGTATGCAAATACCTTATCTTCGTTTTGAATATGTATACTTTTTAAGTGATAAGACCAATTCTTAAAATATAAAAATATATATGAAATATTTTAATTTTGAAAATAGTCTTGCGTAAAAGAATATTAGTCATTTGCACTTCAATTGAAATATCAAACCGAAACAATCAAAATATTTTGGAATTTTGTTTTATTTATATAAAAAAAAAACATAACACAGCAATTAACGAAATACATTATCAGCTAACTCCTTTAAAAAAGTGATTTTACTAGAATTTAACTAGTTTCAAATTTGAAGTTTTTAACAAATTGGTTTTATTCACCAAAGTATATTCACCTTTAAAACTTGAAATTTGAAAACTAATTGAAGAAATTACTCGAAATTCAGAAAACCAGAATGCTGGTTTAGTTAGACTACTATTACTGTCATACTATCAACAAATAATTGTTAATGACATTCTGCTGCACTGTGCCACCCGTATTCCACGAATTATTTTATCGTTCATATCTAAACATTAGTGTGCACAGTGTTTCTTATCTACTCTTGGTAACAACGATGACCTATACGCTTGTTCAAAATTATATGAATTGCATATGCGTTATGTCCAGTGTCTAAACAAGTGCAATAAAAATTAATATATTTATAATAGATTGCACCCAAAGGTTTTGTCAAACAAAAATCAATAATTTGTATGACCAAATTTTATGTTTTGTGACCCTAAACCGAAATTCGTTTGTCAACCAGGTGCAAGTTCGACGAATATCTTTTTTCTTATTCGTCCCATAACTTTTAAGTTGCAGAAAACGAATATGAATACACCTTTTACCTTACCTATTCATGTTTAAATTGACATGGTGGTATTTCTGGATAGGTAACATCCCGTAGTTGATTGAAGAAGACTCCATGTTATTTTAAATGAAACATTTGTTAAACGCGAGAACATCCAGCTTTCAGGTCGGTTTATTGGTCGAGGATTTTGCTGGAAAGTGTTGATTTTCTTCAAAGATGCTCACTTTAGTCTCTTGGAAACAACGCAAAATAGATTATTAAAATCTTTTTGGTAATAGAACTACAACATTCATATCTCTTGAATATTTTCATGTATGCTTGATAAAAAACTGAAACCCGTATGCTAAAATATTTTTTGAAAAATAAAATGCCTATTTTTCTACTACTGGGTGTTTGGTGGAAACAACAATTTGATTTCCAAGGTGCCAAATTTTTGAAAGCTAATATTCCAGTCCTAAGTTAATTTGTTTGTTTTCGTGAAAAGTTTTTAAGAATTTAAATTTTAAAGTCAATAGGCGTGTTCAGGAAAATGAGATCTCAGAAGGCTCAGTGACAAAAACTGAGCAAGCGAATCCAATATTATGTTTCCTCAGTAATTTGACAACAAAATTTCTGAGTAATCCTGTTCACGAGACTGAGATTACTGTGGGCTCTGAGATCTTATATAATTTCACTGAAACTTTTTAATTTCTCTGAAACTTTTCAAAAAACAAGCTGATTTGAAAAAACAAAAATTACGACTGGGTCGCACCTACTTGCTCTTATGTTCAAGAGGCTGTAAATGTATATCTTCAGATAATTTGAGGTGATAAAAAAAGAATGTAAATTTAATTCTTGATTAAATAATAAATAAATAAATAAATTGCGTGGAGATCCAGGCGGGCCTAGTGACTTAAAACTCTCAACCATTCCTGTGTGCGTGTTATTGCAGGAATGGAGAGACCTACAGTTTGTTGCCGAGTCCGCACGGCTAAGTGAGAAGCACTTTTTCATGACAAGTAGGTATACTCTTGGAGGATTTGTCAGTTCCTCGCAAGAGGCAGTACCTCGGATAAAACATTCCTGTTTTTAGGTGGCACGGCTGGGAATCGAACTCATACATTTGGCATGACAGTCCTACGCACTAACCATCATGCCACGAGGTACTACTTGATTAAATAATATGTTTGTATGAAAAAAAATTAAAGATCGATGGAGCGGTTTTTTAAAAAATTATTTTCTTATATATCAAATTCTTAAAATATTTTTAAGGAAAAATGTTGCTATGCAAATCTTAAGAATTTATTTATGTGCATATAAACATAAAATTAAAAAAAAAGAAATTGTCAACCTGTTTTCGAGATATCGAATTTTCAAAAAAATTATTAGAAACTTTTTTTTTTTAAAACTCATACATTTCTTTTTTGAGAATTTTGATATGCAATATTATTTGAACTTATTTGAAATTTGTATTTAAAAATTTTATCTTAATCCGTTCAGCAGATAATGAGAAAATTCAAAATAAAAAAGCATTCTATGAAAGGTAGGTACCTACTACTAATAGTTTCTAAGTGTTAAATTTCATAATTTTTTGTAGTTAAATCAAAATTGTAGGAGCCGTTTTTGATACAAAAATATTTTCCTAAAAGCATTTTTAGTTTTTATGGAAGGTACTGTTAGTCTTGCATTAAAGTAAATTTTGTTCTTAAAATATTTTATAAAATATTAAACACTCTTAAGTATCCAGTTTAAAAAAGAATATATCTTGTCGTTTTCGAAATATTTGATTTTCAAAAAAAATTTGAAACAGTTTTTTAAAAATCCAAGAAATATTATATGAAAATATTGGTATCGAAAACTGCTTATATTTTTTATAAGCTTCTCTATAAAAAAAATTACTGAAATAATAAGCACCGTTTCAAAGATAGTCCTAAATACAAAAATGGTTCTTTGGGAGGTACCATTAATAACTATTTTTTGAAAAATGGTTTCCTTTCTAAAAGTAGCCTTTACCAAAAAAAAAAAATGTATTGAATTTTTTAAAGAAAAGTTGTGGAGCCGTTTTTGAGAAAAATTATATTTTGCAAAATTGCTAAGACAAAATTGTATGGCAGGTACCGTTATTTTTGGTTCTAAAAGGAAATGAAGTATAGGAAGAGTGACCAAAAAACGCTAAGTACCAAGCTTGAAGAAAATCGATTAAGCCGTTTAGGCTGTAGCCCAACGGACAGATAGACAGACAGAATTGTGAGACCGACTTTTTTCTTTTTTCCTATCAACGTAATGAAAAGTCTGATCAAAATCTCGAGTTTGATTTTTTTACGAATGCATAACTTGCCATATATGCAGTACCTTTTTACATATGTATGTATTGCAAGTAAAAATGGCAGTGAACGTGATGATATAAATACACGTAAATAAAACAACAAATTAAAATTTAAGTAAGGAGATAGAATTGGAATCGCCTTTGGACATACATTTATACATACATAAACAGCAGTATTAATAAAAAACTGGTATCCGCTCCCTAACACACGTGTTAACTGGCACACGGATAGACAACTTGTCCGCTTGGTAACTTTTCTTATTAAAAAAGATATGATATCTTTCCAGTATTTATCATTTCACCAAATTCACCACTTCATCAAATTATGGTGATTTTCTAATACATGTGTCACATATGCATGCACTGCCTTACGAAGTGTATACTGGTAGTAGTAAATGGTGCTATCATACGCGTGCTTGTATGTGTTAAGAAGTTATCCGTTCATTATACGTGGAATCTGGCTAGTTAAAGTTATCCGTACGTTAACACACGTCACAGACTATTACGCATTTCGCACCTCCGGTACAATAACGACGTAATTGCAGTTTTTTGTGAAATTGAGTTAAAAATGCCATAATGTCCCAAATTTCAAGTTTTATACGTGGTCAAATCGACGTAATTGTATCTTTGCTAGTGTTCAAAAGAGGCCACTTTTTTGTTTGACACAATAGCTGAATCTATAAAACTTTTCGGAGCAAGAAAGACGTAATTGTACTTTGCGCGACACAAAAGCTGAAACAAAAAACTTTTCAATGCAACAAAGACATAATTGTCAGTATGTCAGTTGCGCGCGATACTTTGTAAATAGTAGTTGTGCAAAGTCATTAGAACGCCGCGCCGTAACGTACGAAAGGTCAGTAAATGAGTGTGTATTTTAGGGCAACAATGACATAACAGCACTTTGCGTCGTTGTTTCTGAGTTTTTTGTTTTAAGTGCTCTTTAATTTACAGTTTGTTTGTATATATCACGTATATATCACTTATTCGAAGTGCTCGGAAAAAGGGGCCTCCGTACCAAATATTTGAAATGAGCTACAAGGACTTTGAAGACCTAAAATTGTTGACCGATGAAATGTCCTTTAACCTAACAAAAAACTCGAACAACGACCAAATTAAAATTTCGGAGTTGAAAATGGTTACAGTTGAAAAAGGATAGGAAACCTACAAATACAAGACTTCCTTCGAAGGTGAGTGGATCCTTGCTCCAATTCGAGGCCGTGGACGAGCTTTAAACATCAAACCATTTGAAAATATTAAGCTAACGCCAGCCTACACATGCAAAATTCCAATTCCAAACAGAAAGAAGGAAGACCTCCTTCACTTAATAAAAACAAACATTGTTCCTCAATATTATGAGACATTTTACAACAGCCTTTTAAATAAACATACATTTTTGAATACATTTAAGAAGCGTTTTTCAATTCCAAAATGCCCATTAATTTAGAGTAAGAACGACTCAACTGTCAAAAAAAATTAATTCCTGGATCAAAAATGACACAATTGAGGTTCCTCAAACCCTCCAAAAGCTCAAAAAAGAAGCTGGTGAAAGATATAAAAGGTAATAATATGAAATCTAACTCACTGAACTATCAGCTATTTTTAGGACTCTTGAAGTCGATTCTGTAGGCCTATTTTATTGCGTTATTGTATTTTGAATAAGCACGCAAACTTTAAACGTGTTTCCTCAACATTAAAGAAAAGTGCAATTACGTCGTTATTGTACCGGAGGTGCGATTTGTTAATAAGACCTACTAGTTAACAGATGTATAAACGCTAGCACGTTGTAATCCGCCGTTTATTAATATGGGGGAAAATCTTTACTTTATTATCGTCAACAAATACTGTATGAAACCTTTTATGAAAATAATAAATATTGAAATTCATATTTGAATACAATTAGAAATAAATTAGGACAATGTTATATTTTAAACTTAAGAAAGCACTTTTTTTGGCTGGCAATAGTCAATGCTTTGGTGTGAAATATGTACAGGGTTGCCAGTTTGGGGGTTTTCCCCCCAGACTTAGGGGTTTTTTTCATCGTTGGGGGGAATCTGGGGTGACGAAATGTCTGGGGGGAAATCTGGGGGTATAATTTTTAAAGGTAAAAATTTAAAAATTGTATGACTGCTTAATTTTCTTCATTTTAAAAATAACGTCTTATAGGAATTGAAGCAGCTGGTATTTAGATTTTTGTTATGCTGATAATATTCGAGGCCATGTGTGCAAAAGTGGTGTAACCCATATTTTGGAAAAATTGATAATTTTGTCTCGTAGTTCCACATTTAAGCATCAAAGTCATCAAAGCGAAAAACTCAATTCTTAAATATTTAAGCCTTCCAAAAATGTGACTTATCCTTCTTGAGTATCAAATCAAATACTACGATCGATTCAAAATAAAAAATATGCTAAAAAAAGTGGGTTACATCACTTTTCAACTCACGGCCTCATTTGTAATTGAGATATTCCTTACATTCTGGAGCGCAGAATTTTACGCCATGAGAGGAAACGCTGAGAGGAGATGTCACTACTCACTAGTGAAAACGACTGCAAAAATGAAGATGACGAGCGTAGATATTATTCTTGATTTTTTTTTTAAATGAAGTATTTTTATGAAGCTAGATGCAAATTTTCATATTTATTATAAATTTTTGTATTTCATCTGAAATATGTAATGAACTTATATCCGTTGAAAGAAAAAATAAATTTTGAAGTTGGAAAAAAATCTAGGGGCTTTTTTTTCTCAAAATGTGGAAATCTGGGGGTTTCTAAATTTTTCTGGGGGGACTATTTTTTTTCATCTGGAAATGTAACACCATTTCAAGTCTAAATAAATAATAAAATCAGATTAGACCGAGAGCCCACAGCAGATTTTGGGTGTGAACGATAGCAAAACAAGAAGTATAGGCGTCGAAAGCTTCATTAAATTCAATTAAACAAATCAAAGTCTTGCAGTCCACAACTGGGGCCTTTGCGAGTAACAGTGCATCGAAAAAAAATATGAATGCAACTTCGAGGATAATCGTGTTAGCCGAAATTGGTTTTCACTCCTCCCTAGATAAGCTCCTCGGATCACATATCACGGAATCTGAGACCATTTGAGTGTATAGTTGGGTCTACTAGACCGTTTAAAAAATTCAAAATTCAAAGTGAAAAACGGTTTTTTTAAACAGTCTGGCAGGGCGAATTTAACACTCAAATGATCTCAGATTCCGTGATATGGGATCCGCGGAGCTTATCTAGGGATGGGTGAAAACCAATTTCGGCTAACACGATTATCCTCGAAGTTGCATTCATATTTTTTTTTTCGATGCACTGTTACTCGCAAAGGCCCCAGTTGTGGACTGCAAGACTTTGATTTTTTTAATAGCCTTTAATGAAGCTTTCGACGCCTATACTTCTTTTTTTGCTATCGTTCACACCCAAAATCTGCTGTGGGCTCTTAGTCTAGATACATAATTATCTACTTCTAACAAGTACTACTAAACAGTTACAAATTTTAATATTTATAATTTTGTTTAATATCTGCTTTATAGCCGGAATCGTTGTTGTGTCTTACTTGTGTTTATTTTGTGCACAAAAACTTCACCAAATAATAATAAAAGATGTATCTATCGATAAATAATGAACTCATACAATATTGAAATTGGATTATGATATGTGTCTAGGTACCTTTATTCGAATTCGAACCCAACTTAAAATTAAATAAATATGATCCGGTATAAATATTCACATCTTTCTCATGCAAATTAAGCAAACAACGTACCTATCCTTATCTTAAATAAACTATGTTATGAAATATTTAATTGCACAAAATTCATATTCATATACTGATTCCACAAGCAATGACTTTATATGTGAAGAAGACTAGGTATATCAATTCTACCCATCACCCTAAAAACTGTCACTTTCCATATACTATGGCTTTTTCTTCTGGATCTTTCAGGATAATGACACCGAAACCAATCATAATTATTTTCCAATCCATATAGACACCTCATAGTTTATTCATGAGGTTTTTACTAGGACAATACACCAAGGATAATCGCCACCCGACTTCCGTCAATAAAACTCCCATCGAAGATCATAATTTTGCTCTTTGATCGACAGCTGTCAAGTCATAAATTTGAATATCTTGTAATAATTTTATTGGTTGCTTCTCATACTCCGCTGTAGTACACCCGAGATACACACCACTTCCGTAACAGCATCAGCAACAGGAACAGCTTCAGATTCAGTTGCGGCGGCGACACAATTTAAATGTAGTCCTTTCAGAGTTTCAAAGTTCACCCCCTTGGTAACCGATTTCAAACTGCCATTGTATTATTTAAGTGAATGATGTAAAATAAAAAAGCAAAAAAAAAAAAGAAAACAACACAAATAAAAGAACTGGCCCGCCATTTGAACATCATCGTTTTTAAGTTCATCGCTCGAAACCCGCCAAATACGTATCAAACAATTATGTCGAGTTTTGTTCACATTCAAAAAAAAAAAACATTTAAATGCTTTTCCACTCGCCAAGCATTCATTCCAGCAGCGACCTCCTCCTTAAAAAAAATATATGTACACCTATCCTTGGAATGGGATTACTCGACGTTTTTCTCCGCGATTTTTTTTACTTCGGGTTTGTTTAAAAGCACAGCAAATTGTTTTATTCCATGAGGTTTTGTTTCTGGTTGTTTTGCAATTATTGATGATAGCCAAAAAAGGGGGATGAAATATACGGCAACCCTGCGCTCACTCACTAGACGCGGCAGCGGATCTGTGCCGGATATTTGTTGTCTTTTCAATCATACGTTTCGGATGCACAATGCGCTGAGCGGAGTACAATTTTATTCATAATTTGTGCCGAGGTGAGGAGAACACACCCTTTAACCTCTAAGCATGTTATTCGTTTGGAGAATTCGTCCTGTTTAACCTACTGCCACGACCGACGAAGACTGCATCAGCATCATTATGGTCTCGTTTTAGCGATTCCATTGTTGGTCGTTAGGTAGCTGCTGGAGCTGCTTTTAAGCGGTGATTTTAGTAT
This sequence comes from Dasysyrphus tricinctus, assembly GCA_963921185.1. Lineage (NCBI taxonomy): Eukaryota > Metazoa > Arthropoda > Insecta > Diptera > Syrphidae > Dasysyrphus > Dasysyrphus tricinctus. The sequence continues at coordinate 262,064,769 of OY992531.1, forward strand.
ATCGTTGTTATGGGATTGCAAAATTATTTTAAAGTTGCCAGATGGTAGGTACTTTGAAAATCCATTTTCAAAAAAAATAAAAACGAACAAATTGTAATAAGCTTCTAGGTTAGGTTTTTCATAAAGATAATATGCTACTGAATACACCGGAAGATGAGAGGAATAAAAGAACAATTATTTCCAGAGTTTTTATAAATAAATATGTTTGTTTGTGGCAAAGGAATGCTTAAAACCGAAAATACTTCTCAATTCACTGAAACGATTGTGAGGAAATGGTCACATTTACCACTTTTCAATATAAAATTTGGTAGAGTTTGGAAACTATGCAAAATTTGAAAAAATTAAATTTTGTTCAAAATTTCATAAGAAATAAATAATTTTAGAAATTTGATGTACAAAATATAACAGGAAAAGTTATCAAAAATAAAAGAAAAAATTTAAGATATTTTAATTTTGTACTAAATTGCGCATGATTTTTTTCGGAGGAAAACTGCTTTATGCTAAGGGTTACTTTATGTCACACAATGTCGGTCCAACCTTCTTTGACCCGAAGCTTGAAACAGTTCATTAAAGTAAACTCATTCAAGGAGAAAATTTGGTGAACACACCCAAATTTATAAAAAGGGTCCACCAAAGATTTTAATCTTTTTATTCAAACTCCATCGGGCTATTTTCTCCCAAGCAACAATTTTCTATCCAGTTTCCCTTCCCCTCACCACCTGAAAATTGTTTTAATATTTCACAAATTTTGCGTAGAAACCAATCTATACCTGGCAACTCTGACTTAATTCGAGGTCGACATGATGACGATATTATGTCTTTGGTGTTATGCTGTGGTTCGCATATTATTCGCATCGAGTGTGTGGTGTGTCGTGTTCCTTTAACCCCGATTGAGGCAAAATGAAAGAGGGTTGCTTAAAGTGTTAAACAATACGAAAACATTTGCTGGTAGGTACTTATGCTAAGCCATTGCACCATATTATACAACATAACATCTTTGCCACTTGGCTCTCTGGCTGTGCTGGCTCTAGCTCTAGCTCCTTTATGTTGTTGCTGAAGAGCATAAGTGTCCTCTCGAGTTCCAAATGTAGATATTATCACTCCAATTAAAATGAATTTCATGATCCAGATACATTTCCGTAGGTCTCTTTTATTTCTAGAGTGACATGATAGGTCCTCTTGGAGGTTTCGAGGTCTGTAAAATTGATGCAAGTTCTTATGAAACTTTCCAAAATCTCAGAGGTCTAATCCGTTTCTTCTCCTTGACGAATGGTGGTTTCTTGAAAATGTCATCTTTTTTGTATTATTAAGTCATAATCAACATGCTTGACAAGTTAATATCCTGTGTCACAACGTGTCATCTGCAAGAAAGTTTCAATTTCCACCCCACTTGTGATGGCAATAGTCGAAAGGATTTATGCTGCCACCGTGTACTTACTCGCAGGAGTAAAGTATGTTCCTTGGCGTATCGTCAACGTAGTATTCGTGTCGTCGTCGTCATACCGTCTAACATCTGTCGGAAGTCGTTGACAACAAATGAGAATGTATAGCTATCTCGCCTTCGTGTGATGTGCAAACGGGAAAATTACATTTTGATGGGCTGCAAATTGTCATCTGATAATACACCGTGGTGCTATAGGTAATATTTTTTCCTCGGTACGCTCTACCAAACCATACCTCCTCCATGGCAAGGATATTCATACTTTTTGAAATTTCCAAGCAGGCGCTCAGACGATGACGGGTCTGCTGCTGCTTCTGCTACTGGTGATGGTGAAGATGTTATCAAATGGTAATAAGGGTGCCGGAGGACATTCTATTGTCAAAGACAAGAAGACAATAAGGCACACTAATAAATATGCTTCTTGTATCTACGAATTGATTTAAGGGCTTCAACAAGAGGGCGTGAAGCTATAATTTAGCGAGTTTTTCTTTTTATCTCCTTTCAAAGGAAAATGTGTACAAAATGTGGCACGAGTTGAAATTCCGAAAGGTGTGATTTTGATTTTTCTTCGCGGTATATTGCTATGAGCTGGGCTGAAGCTTATAGTTCATAGATGGATTAGGATCTGTTTATGATTTGAGAACATGGTGTTTTTGAATATTCTGAAGAGGAGGAATGCTGATTATTTATAAGGTAAAAGAAAAAGCGCGGGGAAAATAATTTTTCCTTCATATTAAACCATGAGACAACATAATAGAATAATTTGTTTTCTTTTGAAAGGGGATTTTGAAATTATTTTTGTTCAACCAATAATTTTGTGATGTATATAAAGTTAGCAGGACACTTTTGGAAATTCATGTTAAAAACTATCCTAATATTAGTTGCTACTTAATTGCGAATTAGTTACGCAAAAAAATTTAGTTGCATTTTTGGTTTGCGAAAAAATGGATGTCCTGCTAACTTCATATAAACTTGGCAGGACAACTTTCTCAAAAATAAAGAAAGTTGCAATTAATTAGTTCTCAATAACCAAGTTTTTTCAGCTCGATTATCTCTTTTTTTGAGAAAGGTGTCCTGCTAAGTTCATATGAAGTTAGCAGGACACCCATTTTTTCGCAAACCAAAAGTGCAATAAAATTTTTTTTTGCGTAACTAATTCGCAATTAATTAGTTCTCAAAAACCAACTTTTTTCAGATCGATTATCTATCCAATGGTAATTGTTAAATATCTTTTTAAAGAAACTTTTAATATAATTTTTCTTTAAACCACAATTAATAAAAATAAATAAATATAATTAAATTGGGTGGTACAACAGCTCGTGGAGAACCAGGGCCTAGAGACTTACAACTCTCAACTATTCCTGTGTGCGAGTTTTGTTGGCAGGAATGGAGGGGACCTACAGTTTTTTTTGCCGAGTCCGAAAGGCTAAATGAGAATCACTTTTTCATGACAAGTATACTCTTGGAGGATTTGTCAGTTCCTCGCAAGAGGCAGTACCTCGAATAAAACATTTCTGTTTTTAGGTGACACGGCTGAGAATCGAACCCACACCTTCGGCATGACAGTCCTACGCACTAACCATTATGCCATGAGGTACTACGCCACAACCACAATTAATAGATTTCAAAATCTATGATGATGAAAACACGTTGTTTTTTGTTGTATTACCATTGTATATAAATTCTATAGTATTCTCATGAAGAAAAAAAGCTCGTGGCCATCTATGCGTGCAAATGTAATACTAATTTTTGTTAAGGGATCTCGGTAAGGCGATCACAGCGAACCTATCGACCAAATGTCTACCTACAAAATCGTGTTTCATGAGAATACTATAGATTGGATATACAATGGTATTACTACATTTTTATTAATCCTAAACTATTAGTTGTGTGTATTTTTTGTATGGGCTATAATACTTAACTACAAAATTGGCGGTTAAATCAAATATAATTTATTTGCATTAATTTTGGGACACACTCAAAACAAGGTTAGGAATTAATTTACATTTTTAGATGCAAACTCCGCAGCAGAAATTCAAAAAGTAGCTTACATGCCATTTTTATAATCAGTTGAAAAAGGTGCTTGTTAACGCCTGCACTATGCAGTTATGCACGATTTGTTGTAGCCCAAGATTTAAGAAGTAGGACTATCACTTATCACATGATAGTGCAACAGAAGAATAGTTTAGCATCAGCTGCGTTGCTTGAAAATTGTTCAAAAATTTGTGTCATAATTTAAAAGTTCATTTCGCTCTAACAATTAGTTACTAAATAATGTTTTAACGACTTTTTATTGGAAAATATACTCTACGTACCTATACATAAAAACAGAGTAAAATACAATTTTTTAATATATATAATTTTTTAGAACAAAGTCTTTTTTTTCGTATTTTTCATCATACCTAAAACTTAATTGCTAAACCCTGAGATCATATTACAAAAAAAATGTTGATATTTTTCTAATCTCTTTCACTAATTTGCCTTCTATACTCAAGACCCAAGCTTTTTTGTGCTATGCCCCACCACAACTTTTCCAAAATTCATATGTCCCCCAACAATATACCTACTTCAATAATAATTTTAACATTATTTTTTTTTAAATGTTCTCTTAAAAACCTGATTGATTAAAAACTAGGAAGAAATCACCAGAATTAGAAAATTTTTCTTTTAAATTCGGCCATAATTTTTCAGTTGGTCGACAGTACAATCCCTAGCAGTATCAGTCAATTCGCATTTTTGAAACCAATGACACGTCTAGCAAATATTTATGTCTGACATAGAGACATATATGAGCTAAAATTTCGTTCCCATACAAAATTCTCTCCAAAATTTATCCAAGCTAAAATTCAGCCAAGCACTTTAGCCGGGAGGTTCTTCAGTTGAAAAATCAAATTTTCATACAGCGGTATCATCTGTCAAAATTTAGGGCGTGAAATAATTGTCCGGCACATTAATTTTCGAGCTTAATAATTGTGCAGGGTATTTTATTCTTTAGATTTATGTTGAACTTTACTTTGTGAAAATGAAATGGAAAGCGACAAGGGATTTATCAATTTTAAAGCGAAAAATCTATTTTATTTCATCTGATTGATTTGAAATATTGAAACAAAATTCTTTGAAATGTTTATTTAAAATTTCTTTTAAGAGGACAGCTGTTTTCTGTGATATAACATCCACCAAAATCTGACGTCATAATTTAGCAAGGGTCTTAGCTGTTGTTTGGAGAGAAATGTGAGAGCGAAAACTTAGCACGATCTGCGTAATTGGCTTAAGGGTAGAGAAACAAAATATCTTCGGTTTTGCTTCGACCAGGGCTATAATATTTTGTCCTTCTTAAATGAATATCCAGTTTTTTTGTTGAAAATATCAACTAGATAACTCAAAAATACCTTACCATCAAACGTGTGTGAAGTCTCTAATGGTCTTCACTTTGTTCTGCACAAAATTTCTGCAGAAAGCTCGAACAAGCCAAGATGGAGTCCGGACTCTTTTTGAAATAAAATTACTATGAAAGTAAGATCATTTTGCATCAGAATGTAAAATTGCCCCCATTAAAATCGAATGGGCCACCTATGGTGGCAGCCCAACTCCCAACATTGGGAACCACTGCTCTAGACTCTTGCACTTGTCTTGTAGTATATTTTTATATATAAGGCATCCTAGACACAAACACAAAACATTCATCAAATTCTATTTTGACAGCGTTCATACACCCATTCGAACCCATACATACTTTACAGTCCAGTAAAATAAAATAAAATAATTCGGAATTGTATCTACAAAATATATTCTGTGTCTATTTGTTTCTATAAAAGTACCTCTTGTTGGAGAAGCTAAATGCACAAATTTCAAACAATATGGTTTTGTTTGACTTTGAAGGTAAAAAATTTTATAGAACTTTTATTTACAAATATTTTTGACATCTCTTTCAGATGAAAAGTTATTGTCGAAAAACTGTCGACATTTTTGAGTAAAAAATGGGTTTTAGAGTTTATCTCGCCTCTTGTTCATCTGAGCCAAAAATTACTCAGATAGTTTTTTGTAGAGCACGTAGTTTCCTATATTTTTGTATATTTATATTTTATATACAGAAAAAGATGGCTTAAATACAGCATTACAAATTTGCCAATATCCAACAAATAGTTCCTTATGGGGAGTTATGATTCGTAGTGTGGCGCAGTAAAATAACGGATTCTTGCAGAAGGATGCAATGCATGTGTATACCACTATACACTTATACCGTAAACTTAACTTAAATGGTGAGATTTTTTTTCGAAAAAAAGCCCCCCGCCCCACAAAAAAACTGTCTGGCTACGTCCTTGTAGCGAGGTATACTTCTTACAGCTTACATAAAGAGGGGGACACTGCTAGCTATCGATGAGGTCGGGGTAAGTGTTCTATAATTTTGTTAATTTTAAGATTTAAAACTCATCAAAATCCAGAGGGACTGTATTCTCTACTTACTAGCGTCAATTAAATATTGAATCATTCAAATTAGGTAGGTACTGTTACAATGATATAATTACTTTATTTCATTCCAATATCCAATAACTATAAAGAAAGGTTTCTGAATGCTCGTAAATCTGCTAAATATTATTGAGGTAAATCGCAATTCAATTGACATTTATTTTACATTTATTTTGCGAATTATAACTCTGCTGTATAGGTGTGGGTATTTAAATTCATGTCAAACAATCTTAATTAGATTGCATATTGTGGAACAATGCTAGTTAAACAACTACAACATCCAACGATTGTTTCTCGTGTATAAATGTATTCAGCCCGGGGTGTTCTATACGAGCATGAACATTAAACATAAACATATTGTTCTGTGCGCTGTATATTATGTGCATTTGAAAAGCCAACCCTGTTTCAATATGTTAATTATTAAAATAAATGCAGTGTTTAAAAATTAATGTAATTACATGCCAGGACGAGTTTGGAAAAAAAAAATCACCTTCAGGCGGTAAGCCGCCCACCGTGATCCCACAGTGCCGTTCCAACCTACCAGACGCATCGCAATAACGCTAAAAAAACAAAATACACAAGCATAACAACAATAATGGCACAAGAAGTAGTGCCTACATATAAGCAGGTATGATTGTTTATGAATTTGGCACATTCATAAACACAACACACACCGCTTCGGAAGTAAAACGAAAATTCTCTCCTCCTAAGTGGTTTTCCACTTTTCCAGCAATTCTATTCTCGACTCCTTGCAGTGGGTCAGTATTGCAAATCTGCCTAAGACTAGCTCAAAGTGCCCTTCAATTGGATGAATGTTTGCTTAGCCAACACCGGCGGCGGCGGCGGCGTCCTAGTTCTAATAAAAGAGGAACATGACTTAAGGAACAGTTATAATTTATAGCCCCCAGCAATCGTGGGTTGTTTGGCTTCTTGTAATAATTGTTTAATTACCGACTCACACACAACCACCCTCGTGGTAGGTACAGTACAAGCCGCAATGCCACCTTCAAACACAATGCCGTCGGCATTCTCATGATTTATCCTTTATCCATCGCCAACCCCGACGGGATATTGTTTCCCAGGACACACACCATCAGATACAAAGATACAAATACAAATACAACCCCACCATCCTCACCCACCCTTTCCTGGTAACATATTGACACACAATAATTTGTCTTAATGAAATTTTAAACTAATTTATGTGATAGTCAAGACAATTGCCATTCACGCAGAAAGTGGAAGTGTACGCTCTTGTAATTAACAACTCTTGTGACACAGGATAACGGTTTTCGTTGAAAACATCCTGCATAGGTATTCACAATCAATCTGGATGTAGCGAATCCTTAGAAAGCTCAACGCCCGAGCCAAGCAAACAGGGCGGCTTTTGTGTCTGACTAATTGAGATTTCCCTTAACAAATGTGATGATGGCCTATTCCTTAGAATAACTTTATTGTTATTCACTGATGACGTCGTCATCAACATCACCATCGTCGTCGTCATAGTGGCTGGGTTTTCCTTTTCTGTGGGTTTTCTCATTTGAATTTTCCTTGGAAGTATCAAAAATATTATTGTGGTACGAAGGTGAGTTCTATTGTTCGTCAGACAGCTAATATCGTTTTTAGATTAAAAAGGAGTGGGAGAGGGGCAAATAAAAGTTTAAAATGTTGTTATTTTCTGAACAAAAATGAAGTAAAAAAGATGTCCAGCACGTGTCGTTATTTTAATAAATTGAATTCTTAGCTGCTATTATAAGATCCATCACCTTTGATCTCACACCACTGAGATAGCTTTCTGGAAATGGTTTTAAATTGTTTCGGAAAATTGAAATTTGTTTTTTTTTTCTATTTTGTTGAATATGAACTTAAGAATGTGAATGCTTATGACAGGTAGTAAGGAAGTAAGGTGTTTGTGTTGAGTTAAATTGACGAAAGATGACCGCAAAAATACATTAAACCTCAATTCATTTCATAAAGTGATATTTTTATTTGCTATTAGGGTGACCAACTTATTAAATTCATAATTTTTTTTTTAACTTGTTTGATTAAACGAAAAATGGTAAACGAATTCGTGGTGTTATACTATGTGTACGCTGAGGAAAAACTTTATGTTACTAACACAAAAACTTTAATGTATGCAAGCTCTGTAACACATGAGTTCAAATTAATGAAGCCCATCCATTAACTAGCACCGGTTGAGACAATTTCTAATTTTATGTAGGGCCTCTATTGAAAGTTTACCACGTATCATGTAGTGAATACAGACAATATGTACTCAATACATAACAATGGACCAGATTCAGTGAAATAGGAACTACTTAATAATTTATGTAATCACATCTCATTGGGTCCGATTCTTCAAAGTGCATTTAAATCGAAAGCTACTAAAGTAATTTAATGGAATGCCCATAGTCCACAGACCACAGAGAAGTCTAGTGGCGAATCTAGAGAGATTCCAAAGAGAGTTAGACAAAAAAATTAGATGACGTACTTGCTCTTATGTTCAAGATACTGCGGGTTTAAGAAAATTGTATATAAAAACATGGAAATTATAAGAGAAAAATGTAGAGAAGCATGAAATACGACATTTAAATTGGCTTAAACAACTCTTTTGACTGTTTGAGGCGCAAAAAAAAATTGCCATCTTAATTCTTGATTGAGTATGATTGTATGGGAAAACAAAAATTTAAATCGTTGGAGCGGTTTTTTTAAATATTTATTTTTGTACATATAAAGTTCTTTAAACATTTTTAAGAAAAAATGTTGGTATGCAAATCTCAAGTACGTACTTATATGTATGTAAAAACAAAATTTGAAAAAAAATTGTCAACCCGTTTTTGAGATATCGAATTTTCAAAAGAAATTGAAACTTTTTTTAAAAATTCAAAAACTTTTTGTTGTTGGAAATTTTGATAAGCAATATTATTTATTCTTATCTGAAATTTGTATATAAGAAATTCATCAAAATCCGTTAAGCCGATAACGAGAAAATTCAAAATAGAAAAATACGTTCTATGACAGGTACTATTAATAGTTGCTATAAGTGTAAAATTTCATAATTTTTGATAGTGGCTCGTACTTATTTTAGTACATGAAAAAAGTTTAATCAAAATCGTAGGAGTCGTTTTTGAGCAAAAAAATATCTTCCATTGGGGTATTTTTTTCATAAATGTAAATTGTTTTATAAAAATATTTTAGATAGTACTAAAAAACTTTTAAATATCGAGTTTCAAATAAATCGATCATGTCGTTTTCGAAATATTTGATTTCCAAAACAAAATTTGAAACATTTTTCCAAAATCCAAAAAATATATTTTTTTTTTAATTTTGGTACACAAAACTATTTATATTTTTTGGAAGCTTCTGTATAAACAAAATAAGTGAAATCGGTCGAACTGTTTTGAAGAAAATCAAAAATTTAAAAAATGGTTCTGTGGGAGTTACCATTAATAACCATTTTTGAAAAATGGTTTTCCACCCAAAGAAAGCCTTTACTGATATAAATTTTTTATCGGAAAAATATGTTATAGAAGTTATTGCAAATTTTTGGAGATTTTGGCAATCAAAATTATTTTTTTGGGTTTTTGTTAATTTCTCTTACATTTTCTTTGGATACCTATTAACTTCCCATTGGAAGTTATTGTAATTGGTCCGATTTGTCGAATCGAAAATTTTTACATTTGTTCACGTTTCGAGCTCCTTAGAATCGGAATCCATCATTTTTAGATAGATGTCTGTGTTTGTACGTACGTTCGTACGTTCACTCGCCTTTTTTCGTTCACCATATCTCAAGAACGAATAAAGATATCGACTCCGGATGAATTTTTTTTTATAGATAATAGTTTCGTAACGTGCAAGAAGGATTCAAAAAAATTGAATGAACCGGTTTTTTTAATATAGAAATTTAAAAAAATAGTTGTTGAATTTCCTTAGTCCTGAATATCTCGAGAACAAATCATGCTATCGACTTCGTGTTAATTTTATTTTACGCGTATTGACGAAATAAGGAATTGGTAAAAATATAGAAACATATCAACCTATAGTTTTTTTTAAATACAAAAAAAATGGCTAAAAAAGTTGTTTGGCTCAAATATCTTGAGAACAAACAATGATATTGGTTTCGAGGTAATTTTAATTTATACACTAGCTTATATATAAAAATCATTAAATTTTTAAAAATATTTAATTTAGAATTTTTTTTAAAGCAAAAAAAAACTGCAAGCAATTTAACCAATAATTTTCAAAAAATTGTTTTTTGCCTCAAATATCTTGAGAACAGACAATGATATTGGCTTCTGGTTAGTTTAATTCTAAATTGATACTAGATTATAATAAATTGATAATAGATAGCTTTTGCAAAAAAATTCAACAAACAGTTTTCTAAAAGCGAAAAAAATACAAGAAACTTTGCCTACCAAAAATTGTTGAACATTTTCTTAGTCTCAAATATCTTAAGAACAAACTTTGATATGTGCATTGGGAAAGTTTAGCTCTGCATAGTTCAAATTTGTAAAAAAAGTAATAAACAGTTTATAGAAAAGGGCTACAAACATTATTCAACAATATTTTTCTCTGATATCTCGAAGGCAAACCAATCTTACTTAAGTCTTCGCTTGCTTGCATATGGAACACCTGAAAAAGTTTTCGAAGAGCGAGGATCGGTGATTTTTTAATAAGAAACTAATACTGGGCCTCTAGCTTCTGCGGGAAGTTACTAGTGTGGGTCGCACCCAGACTCTTTTTTTTATATTGAATTCTAAGGCAGTTACAAAAGAACGGTACCCACCTTCCATAAATGTATTTAACATATGTATATAATATTCGAAGTTTTTCATGACTATTTTTTCATTATTGCTGCCAAATTGTTTACTTGGGTTGCCTAAACAAAAATTTGAATTTTAACAGTTATCGTATCAAATGCACCATTATTTGAAGCAAAATGGTCATTTCTCTTTTAAGTGGCGAATGGATAACTAACTTAAAATGCCTTATTCTTATATTTTCATCAAAAATATAGGGCTACCAAGCTTCATACTATTGTACCTAACTTAAATAAAATTTAATTATTTCTTTAAATACTATTCAAATAAATTTTTTGTACACATGCATTAATAACATAAACTTTTTTTTTAAGTCACTCAACAGAATTCCAAACATAGGCAGTCAGCATCAGTAGGTAAATGGTCACATTGAATTTTTAGCAAAATAACTTAATATTTACAAAAAAATACTTTTTTTCTTATTTATAGATCCATAGCGGATGTTGGAGAAATCATTTCGCATCAGGCTATTTTCTCGTTCATACAGTCTTGGAGCAGACAATGTCCGTTTATAATGCAGAAAACATCCTGTTCATCGTTTCTTTTATAATCATCCATCATCGCCTGGTTTTCCATTATGTTATCTACGTCCGTGCGTCGCTCCAAGTGATATCCACTGCCAGATCCGGTGTTTTGTTTGCCATCGCTCACACATTGACTACCATAAAGATGATCTGGAAGAAGAAAAAAAAAATCCTGAAAGGGTTAAATTTGCGATTATTTCATAATAAAAAAAGGATAAACATTATTCAATGTGGAGGAGTACGAATGATAAAGAGATGAGGTTATAACTAGTCTCGAAGACATCTTCTGTAATGAAATAAAAAGTCTACTTGGGGCGATTTTTGCATTGTGTGGCTGTATGTTGAAAGAGGACATTCTCGTCGTCTTTGAGATTTGTATCAGAAGCGAGCAGATCGCCTTTGTGTCACCATAACATTCCCACATTTATTAATAAAGGTAATCATGGAGGGTCTTATCTCTTTCTTTGTTTTCCAGGTTATGAAAAGAAAATAATTCCTTACCATCATCTTTAGCATCGTGGGAGTCCAGATACAAAAGGAAGATGAGCAAGCTGGACAAGTTTAATTCCTGAAAGTAAAATAAAACGTAAATTCAAAGAAACATACAAAAGTTGATTTGAATAAAAAAAACAAAAACATTTTTGAAATAAGAACATTGACCTCGAAGGTCCTGCCTAGTATGTAGATTTTGGTGTTAAAACTTTTTTTTAAAGTTATTTTGTTTCCATAATCAGTTTTTTTTAGTATAGTCATTTCCCGTCATGTGTACCTGAACTCAATAAACTTTACATGCATGTCTGCAATTTATGTCTAAAGCACGCATTTCCGTCCAGACTTTTGCCAGTTTGGCTACATCAAACTATTTAATTACCATCGACTTCCTGCGAACGTAGAAAACAGATAGCTGGCTGTCCACGTTCAGGAAGTCGTCTTAGTTTTTCCAAAGCCCATAAACTCTCCACTTCTTTGACTCGATTCAGGTGTCCTCCGCACATCTACTTTGTACAAAGGTATATACAAATGGACACATTCCTGATGTTTGAAATTTACATAAGTTGTCTGCTAACGTGATTGTCTCAATCCACAGGACACCATCACGGTTGGCCCGAAGAAGAAAAAGCGAAAAAAAGGACAACTCATTCGGTCATTAGACTCCTTGCATATAAATTGCTCGTTACTCGTCATTCGTTTCAGATATCTTCCATCGTGATTTTTATTCGTTTCTTGCTGCTCTGCATAAAGCTCCTGTGGTGGTCTACAAACACATAAAAGAACGCCCACCAACTATTATCCTTGAGAATGGAATGAACGATTTATTTCAGTTGATATGGCGGCTCATTTCCATATTTATGAATAATGAACAATTTCTCTAATCCCTTTTTTGTGGTTCTCCCAATGACAGAGACACGATAGAAGGACTCTCCTCAACCCCACCCTTCCTCTGTTCCTTTGTAGGTCTTGACTAAAGCCGTTGTCGTCGGTGGAATCGCCGTTGTCCGTCAAAGTGGCCCCAATCGTTTGGCTGGTTCGTGTCGTTCAGGTGATGGGTTGCGTGATACTTGACCACCGTTTGTTCATCGTAGATGTCCTCGTATTTTTACAAAGAGTATACACCACCACCCTCTCATTTGTTTCTCCAACAATTCTACCTCTGCCATTGGAGGACATTAAAGGACACAACTCTACTCAAGTCCATATAGAAAGGTTTTTAGAAAAAGTCGTGGTCGCGGATCCTACCATTCCTTAGCTGGAGCTGGTTGGGGGTTTGTTCATTTATTCGTCCGAAAAGGAAAGAGTCCCTGTCTTGTTGCATGTTTTTTGCTATGTGAAAAACCGTCACGAACGGAAGCTCTGATAAGGCTTCAGTGTTTTTGTTGTCATAGCAGATATTTATTGCTGCTGCCATAGGGCTAATAACTGCCTTCATCATCGAGTCATTACGGTGATTTTTTTCTAGTCTTTTTTTTATCGAGCGGCAGTTGAACAAATTTTTACTTGAGATTATGACATAACATGCATGTATTGGAGAAGGTTTTAGCTGCTCGCTATAGATGTTGATCTCACACGCACTCATTGATTCACTGTTGATATAAAATACGAGTACGATTTTATGTGCTTGTGCCCGTGTCCTAAGATATCGGTTTTAAGGCAACGCAAGGTTCTTTTTCTTATAGGTATTCCGCCCTAGATTTAAAAATACTATGTATCTTACTTGAACTTGGGTGACGAAGATTCGAATGCATCAAATTCATTTCAACCAAGCTAATTTGATATTATTTGAAAAATTTCAAAAATTTATAAACGGATTGAGATACTTAAAAAATGACAATGGCCCATGATCCTAAGGATACCGCCTTGGATGACGAATGACGATCTCTTTATCATTGGTTTATTATCAATACTAAGCTTAGAATATTTACCGAGTAGCCAGTTCATATCTGTTAATTTACTTTTTAATTCTTCGCATTTCTTTTTTACGTGCTGCTTCCATTTTAATTTCGTCTCTAGAGTCATTCCCAAATATTTTGCCTCATTCGCAAATGGAACACGACCGGTATTTAGAAAGACGGGCAATCTATTTATTTTTTTATACGTAAAGTCCACGTGGACTGACTTTTGTTCATTGAGCCATTGAGCGCTATTCGCCATGTTTTTGTCCACTCATTAACATAATTAAGAGCATTTTGTAATTTAATCGTAGCTTCGTTAATCGGTTTGCCTACTGCTAGTATTGCAGTATTATCAGCAAACGTTGCTACGAAAGTGTCTTCTGTTTGAGGTGTATCACATGTAAATAAAAGGTACAGAACTGGACCTAAGACACTTCCTTGTGGTACCCCAGCCACTATTTCCTTGAAATTAGAATATTCATTTCCGTGTCTTACACGAAAAAGTCTGTTTTCTAGATATTCGTTTAGAATTGTATAAAGTCCTTCAGGCAGAACTTATATCTTAAATTGAATTTGAGGCCTTGGTGTCATACCTTGTCAAACGCTTGCGACACATCCAAAAAGACCGTCGAACAGATTTTCTTTTCTTCAAGAGCTCTCTCAATTACGTCAGTTATTCTATGCACTTGATCAATGGTCGGCTGCTTTCTTCTAAATTCGAACTGATGTTCAGGAGCAGTATTCTTTCAAAAACTTTCGATATTATAGGAAGAAGCGAAATCGGTCTGTAAGAGTTCTTTTCATGAGATGGTTTGCCAGGTTTCAAAACCATTATGACTTCCACAAATTTCCATTGGCTCCGAACATATTCAAACTAAGGGCGGCATTTATTATATAAAGGAGGTTGATCAAACCTTTACGAGGAAGCATTTTTAGAATTTCTGCCGTGATCAATAAAATTTGATGAAATTTTCTCAGAGAGAAGTACATTGCTCAACAAGTATGGAACGGTTTGGTGGCAACTGTTGACAACAATTCTTTCATTTGAAATTTGACTAGCGTCAACTTAGCATCTGACAGACCAAAGAAATATCTTGGGCAAAATTTGTCAGGAGCTCACTCTCTCCTTAGCGCTATTTTCCCAAAACTATACCGATTTTTTGATGTATAGAACGTCATTTGGGCTAAAATTGGTGAAAAATAGTAGCTAATGATTGAAAGGTTTGGTCAATAGTTTAGTGTTTAGAACAAAGTTACTGACTTCTTTAGTCCCATGAACCAATTTATAATTTGAAAGTAGTCCTCGGTGATCCCTAAATTCTGAAACTTTCTCAAATTAAACTGCATTTATAGTGAGATACCTACTTTAAATCTTTCCAACTTAGTTTAACTTACGGTATAAACAAATCCATTGATTCAACTCAGCTATCAGTAATGTTTTTAAATAAAATTAAAGATTCCCAGCTATGACAATAAATTAGGGATATAGTTGACAAGAGACGATAGCGCATCTTTAAACAATTTCACGCCACATCAAGTGGGTTTTCAAAGAAACTTGATACTTGTCTCTCCCTAACTGATCTCAATTAGGATCGGTCGGCTTTCTCTGATGCCCTCTTAGGCACTCCGTTTTTTTTCTTTTTCTTTTTTAAAAAAAAAGAAAACTCAATTAATTTTTATTGATTTTAATAATTTATGATAAAGTGTGAAAGACATCAAATCTCCAAAGATGGGAACAAATTTTGATTTTTGTTTACAAATTTATAGAAAGTCAAACTGCAAAGAACCATCATTCAATGACAGTCCCACAGTTAAAAAAAAAACATGTATAGGCAAATTGACTCAAGTGCCACTCGCATCATAAAGATATTATGGAAAACCACCCTCGATGTGCTCACAGCGATTAAACCCGATTGAACTAAACAACCCTAAGTGCAGTGAAATAACAAAACAAGGATATTACATTATTGTTACATCAAGGATAAAATTCCCAAATTGGGGGTGAAAAATGGTAATGATATCCATATTGAGCTGATTTCCAAAAATGATTACCTCGCAGAGAGAGGACATCGAAAACACAAAGGATGTCAATAAATCATAAACGAACCATCAATTCCAGGAGTGCGTACTTGACCCCTGCTAGACCCCAGAGCAACGGTGTGTCGGCGGCGCTGTGGTATGAAGGCATGGCATCATAGCTTGCCCGAGGCCGTGGTATTGGCTATTATCGTGCCCCCGGGGGTGTATAAGTGAAAAACAATCAGCCAGGTCAGGCTCGTTTCGAGATGTGCTAGATTGAAATCGGAAGTGGGAACGATGTTTTCTTGCTTTTTTATTGCATTATCCGATTGGAAGCCATATTTGAATGTCATAACTTGGGGCAGAGGTTTTGCTCATTGTGAAGTAAAATGTTGCGAATTCTTTGAGGAATGAGAGAAGGCAGTGAAGTGATAGACATAAAGAGAAGACCCAAGGGAAGGAACTTTTGAAGCGCGCTTAATGTGCCTCTCTGTCCTTTGTTACGTTGAGAAAGACGCGCGCTTTGCAAAGGTCTATCCAGCGAATAGAAGTTTCCAAGTGACTTGGTTGATAAGGATATTACGACGTTGCACGATTATTCCAGTAGAGAAATTCACTTTCAAGAAGGGTTGAGAAATTTTTTCTTCATTCGTATTCTTTCCCTTTTGCCATGGCTTGCAAGTTCGTCTGTGTGGTTGGGGTTAAGAAAAAATGTTATAAAGGACAGAAAAAAAATGGAGAAATTATCTGGAAGTGGAGGTGCCTCTCATAGCTCATACTGCATTTTACCGCCTACCTTTACCCAATTTGGGGGGCTTAAATAAATGTGTAGCATTTATTGAACAATAAAGCTTATTGTTGCAAAGTTAGTTATGTACACTTGCCCCCATGCATGATGCTTTCCTTCCGTACCACTGGCTACATGGTGAACGAACATTTTGTATACGCAACAACATTTTTCTTCCACATCGTGCGTGCGTAGGTAAGAATAAAATAAAATATTTCCGCTCTGTCTTTATAGTTGGTTTTGAATTAAAGTTTAAAGCATTCCTTGAATTATAACAACATTTTAAGCAATATATACATTTTACGTATGTATATGTATGCATGTAGGTATATGAAATTAAAAAACTAATATTTTGTGTAATTTTTCTATGCTAAACGTCGAAAATATTTGAAAAAAGTTCAAGGGTAAATTTTACACTGGCATTTCCATTTGAAACTATTTTCATGCATCTTTCTTAAATTTCGTTTGGTTAAGCTGTGTTGAGTTTGAACACTGTTAGACCGACAGTACAGAGCTTAGGACTTAGGAGTGAAGAACATTATGTGTAACATAATACAGATCTTGGTTTGGCCAATCATCTGTCAAAGATATTAAGTGAAATCCCCTTTACATGCTTGTATGTTTATCAACTTATAAGCAGCAACACTTATACGATATCAATTTCCTTCTGGTAGAGCAAAAATCTGTTTTCCTTTACAATCTTCAAAAATGAAGATGTAAATCAATTCGCATAGTAACTTAATTCACTTCCTCCTATCTCCGTACGTGACTTAACAATTTCCCAAAGCATTAACCAAAGTGGTCATCATTTTATTGATGGTATCAATCTCATAATGCCTTCAATTCTCAATTCGTTTTGCAACATATTTATCGTAGCAAAACATTCGCAGAACATGACTTTTTTTTGCCCCATGTATACTCCAATGAAGGTCTTATAATTTATTTTGACTAACAAAAAGAGCTAAAAAATGTAATTCAATACCTTTGGCCTTAGAAATTTCAAGAAGCGCACGCCACTGCAGAAATGTTTATTTATTTTTTTATTCTGGTCTGATCTCTGCTGATAAAATTTTAGCATAAGGCTGAGGGTGCTGACAGCTAAATGGTTTAAAGAAGATCTCAGTTTCAAATTTAAATACATACTTCGAACGTGACTTTCTCTGGTATACGCGATGCGCAGGAGCATCCTTGTTTTTTGTCTGACAGACACAAGGAGAAAGAACTTTTTTGTGTTTTTTTTTTGTATATTGGGTAGTGGAGTACGGGGTTTATTTGCATGGTAGGTCAATTTAAGAAAAAGATATTCGGATGATGTTCGGTTTTTTTTGGTAATATCGATGAAGCATATGGGGGAGAATATTCAACGATGAAGATGGTTAAATGAGCTTGAGAGCTACATCAACTGGGCCAAAACTACGAAAGTACCTTTACGGTGACTAATTCATTGCTATTTTCAACTTTCTTAAAACAAACATAATTTAAATAACATAATTGTGTACATTTATATATGTACATGTACATACATCTGTATGTATATGTTTAGTTCAATTGAAACTTCAAATGGGCTGAACTCCAAAATGTGTTTCACCCCAGGTAAGATAGTTGGAGTTTGGGCTCATCAGTTGGATGGTTTGGTTTATCATGATCACCATCATTATCGTACCCTACTTAAATTTGTATCGATGTTTACAGACATTGGAGATGCTGTTAGTTTTAAAATTCTAAGGGAATTTGTTTGAATTCAGACACTTAGGGCCAGTTTTTCTGTTCAGGGTAAGCTCTAAGTTAATTCAATGTTACCTAATCGTAAAAATAAATTAACCCCGAGTTAACTCAGGAACAGTTTTTCAGTTGAGTATTAACTCTATTCTTCAGCTGTCTAAAATCTATTGAAATCGAATCGATGTGCGACACTATGGAAATCACCTTTTCACGCATCAAAATAGAGATGGCTCTACAACGAAATTGCACTGACACTGATTGGAAAAACCCCTCAATTTATCTGCCCTCGAGTTAACTCCCCATATTAGGTGAGTTAACTCGGAGTTAACTTAGGAATTGAATGAAAAATACGTTTCCGGAGGCTTAACCCCGAGACTACATAGGAAGATCCCGCATAGAAAAACGGGCCCTTTGAATATCAATTGCTCAGGTTTTTATAGTAATGAATAGTAACAAAATTTAAAAAGAAAATTCTTCTGTTTAGGTGGAAGGACTGAATATAATTCAATGCTAAAAGTTCCAATGAGCCAAACTCAAAAATGCGTTTTGCACAGTTGTCCCACCTAAACGGAAGAACTTTCTTTTTAAATTTTGTTCATATTCAATATTATAATAATATGTCTGTGTACATATTTATAAATTTCAATTGAAATACGATAAAAAATGGAATGTATAATATAAAACAAAAATATCTAATTACTGGCATGACAAAGAAAGTAAACATAGAATTTCATTTTTTCAAAAATAGAATATTAGTTTACACACTTCTCCCCTAAATAATTATTGTATACAAACGAAGTTAATCGGAAGCGAAATTGATATCTTCATTTTATTATTGGGATCTAATTTGTTGAAAATTTATTCATTATATGTGGAGTGTGATGCAAAACGCATTTGCAGATAAACTTCAACGTTTCGTTATTAAGAAGGTATAATTCAGATCACATTGGTCAGTAGAAAAAGTACCTACACATATTTAAAAATTAAATGTAGGTATGTACCTTTAATTCTTTGTTTGTGGTTCATCTAAAGTAAATGTATAAAAACACAGCAACTTTGGATGGACTTGTAGGTACTTTGGGTAAGACCTATTACAATAAGAGAGAGGGAGGTATGTATGTATTTGTATACATATCGCGCATTCTAAATTAACATTATGCAATATTGATGAACACGACATTGCTTCAATTTCAATACCTGTGAAACAGTCAGTCTATCGGTAGATACAGTAACAAATAATTGTGAAGGCTTCTGGAAATTACGGCAAATCGTTTTTTTTTTTAGAAATTAATAGAAAATTAGCTTTCAAGTCCTAGCGCCCTTTTCCACATGTGCCTTCGTTCAACACGTATTCCTTTGAAACAGTTCAAATGGTAAATTACAAAAATGTTCTCAATAGCTTTGACTCATAACAATAACAAAAATTTAACAATATTTAACAAACAACATATCATAATATGTACTTATGAATCTCCATATGGCTATGACCAGAAAAAGGATTTTGTTGATCTAAAAAAACTTAAAAAAGGCAAAATGAAATCCTAAAAAAGGCAAAAAAAAGGCATTTTTTAAATAAAGATAATAATAACATAGCTTAACGTTCATATAGAAGCATATTAAACCACCAACAGCTTTTTAAAATTCTAAGTTTACAGCTTTCTGCGAAAATTGTCTCTTGATAGAGTTCAACTTTTTCTTGTGCCACTGACATCTGCCCAAAGAAATTTCTTGGACAGAATTTATCAGGAACGTGAAATGTTTTAGGCACTCTCTGGGAAGCATTCTCTTCCAGGCCCAGCAGATAATATGGGTAGTGTGGGTAGCACTACCCACTCGAGATTTTTCGAGTGAGTAAAATACCCACTCGAGGTCTTACGGTATTTTTTAAAAAGTTTACCATTACATGTAAAATGTACATGTTCCCACATACTATGTATATGGATAAATAGGTTGCGACCTCTCCAAATAGTCTGCTACAATTATCAATTTCACTCGAACGAAAAGTAGAACTTAAATTTTCATTTATGATTTCGTTGTCATTTTTGTTTGAGATTTTTCATTTTGCATCATCAGCGAACAAGACCTGTAATTTGTGTGCATTTTTTGTTTTATATTTTGAATTGGTGACACTATCCATGAATATTTTCAAATGTTTTTAGAAGCATTTCTAATGAAAAATGTATAGCTTCTATTTCTTTTTCCCTTTTCTTGATTTGTAATTTATTTTTGTTTTGCAATATAAAGTCTGTCCCTGTTCTTCTCATAAGTGCCAATTTCTACCCATTTTAGTCCAAAGTTTTGTCAAAAATCATATAAAAAAATGAAATTGACAGAACTTTGGGCTGAAATGGGGAATTTTGGGAAGTACACCAACAGAGGTATTTATAGCTGTGCGGTAACAGGAAATCTCTTGCAAATTGGATAAGGAAATGAGTGGCTTAAAAGCGTATATTTCTTATCTGACATTAGTGAACATTAAGATATTGAACAAAGACTGATGGAGTCGGATCGCTGAGCTTACGAATGCTATCAAAACCCACAGTACACATATTAAAGGTAATATATTCCGAGTTTTCATTTTCGTTCAAGTTCGCGCATATGTCAAAATCTTAGAGACCCCTGTCAGTTCATTGTGTGTGTACTGTGACATGTTCAACACTTTCCAAATTTAACATTTAGATTTTCAGTTTTCTCAATTTTCCAAGCCTCTGATTGGCCAGAATTCAGAAATCTGAAGAGTCAGTACTGAAATTGAGGCATTGAATGTACCCATTGTCAATTTGACAAGGTCTCTGAGAATCAATTTGTTTATTTGTTCAGTATCTGACAACCGATTTTTGAAAACATGCGCAATATATTAGCTTTAATATGTGTACTGTGATCAAAACCAAGAAGCAGTAGGTAAGTGGCATCTTCTTTGTTTGAAAATATTCATATTTGGCGAAGAAGCGTTGGAGCCGTCGTCAGCGAGGCTCGATTACGACAAGCTAAGAACATCAGACTATGCGTCGCAGCACAAAATTACAAAATTAATCCATAGAGACACAATCGAAAACGTCAAATTACAAACACGAACATCCGTTTCATTTTTCTATTACTGAAGCTCATAAAGATTCTATGATCATCAATCAGCATCCAGGAAGTTCCAATTAAGAGTGTTTTTTTGTTCTTCGTTGACTCAAATTTTCTTTCATATAAACAATGTTGTATATGTAAAACAGGATAAGTCTTAAAAAAGGTATTGTTTTTTTTTTGCTTCTTTATTGCGATAATATCTATTCGAACCAATTTCGCAGAAATCAAAGGGCAGTGGAGTATTTTCATTAAGAAACTAAAATATTATTTAAGAAATATGTGAATTAATAAGAAAAATATTAATTAAAATGTATAACTTATTATTTGTATGAGTGTTTTGCTGATACGTTTTGGTTTTGTATTTTATACCGACTACCCAGTCGGGCTGAGCATAATATGCCGGGCCTGCTTTCTTCTGCTCAAAACAAGTAAATTTTTGAAGTATGGAAAAAAATTGAACAAATAAGTAGGTGACATTGGCCGAATAAAAATTTGTAAATAAAATGTTTGAATAAAAAAAGTACGTGATGCACATGGATACTGTATACTAACTGTTTTTTGTACTTTAGGATTTTTTATATTGAAAAACAGTAAACTTTGAAGATAAAAAAGGCGTTGAAAAATAGGCAAATAGGAAAAAGGCAAACAAAAGGCCCTAACGGGTAAAGATGCAAAAAAAAGGCAAAATAAACTATACATTTTTGGAATCAGGATACGTGTTTATATAAAATTGATACTTTTATACGTTAACGCACAAAAAAAGACAAAGTTAGCAAAATCTTATCCATGGTTATAACTATGTTGCCTTCAGACCATAAGTTCAGACTTTTAATTTTTGGCATTTTTTCCAAACCTTAAAAAGGGCATGAACTTTTTCAATTTCTTAAAATGCAAAAATACATAGAGAACTTTTAAAAAATAAACCAGAAATTTTGGTAAAAGTTGGAAAAAAAAACCTTTTCAAAAGAGTAGTACACTGAGAAAAATATTAAACATATTCATATTTAATTCAAACTCAAACACATATGATTTGGCATGGAAGCGATTTCTATTTAATTTAAATAGAATCGTATTAATTCGTTGTTGAAACGATTTGAACATGATTTTGTTCAAATTTACTATGCTTTCTATTTAACATAAGGATATTTCTGTTTGTTTTAATTAAATTCATTTGATGTTGTTTCAAATAGAATCATATTAATTTTTTTGAATATTTTTCGTGTTTGGGTCAAATATGTTTTCTGTTTAAAACAAATGATTTCAATGTTAGTTTTTTCAAAAAGATGCTAGATCCTTTGAATTTAATACGAATGTATTCTATTTGTAATGATGGGAGCGTTTCCTATAGCTGTAACACATACATACATATCGTGCTGTCGGTTCAAAGTTAAAACTCACTTACTAACAATTTACACTTTTTAAAGAAATCGGATTGAAACTAAAAGTCACTTTTTGCAAAATTTTAAATTAAGTTCTTTTGCATAGCTTTCAATGTCTTTATAAAAACTGGGCAAAATTATACTGTTTGGATTAAAAAAATGCGTTTCATTATCATTTTCTTGAACATTTTATTCCGCACTTAGTGAGTTTTACCTTTGGACCGACGATACTACGGTGGCACTAATTTTTGAACTATTTGAACATTTTGCACGACGTGGTCGCGACGGATTCTTTTGCAATTTTTTTAGATGCCAAGTACCTGTAAGAATCATAAGACAGTTACAGTTATGTCTTGTATTCCTTTGAGTTCAATTCAAATTGATTCGAGTTTAAATTAAACATTTCTGTTCAATCCCTGTTTCTTCTTAATATTTTGAATGCATTTATATTTGAAACAAACTCGTGCATGTTAATTTAATGTTTAACATTTTTAATTGAGTAAAATAATTTAACAGGCCTTTCGAAAATCAAACTCAAGTAGGCTTGAATTCATGTAAAAAGTTACGTGTAGCTTCCAATGTAATAATTAAACATGATTTACTTTGAATTAAACAGATTTTACCCAAAATAATAGTATTTTTGAATTTGAATAGATAAGAGGTAGATTTAAATTGATTTCTATTTGTACTTATTTAAACATATAGCTAAACATGCTTCTGTTTAAATAACTCATAGTTCAGTTTTCTCAGTGTAGGAATAATATGAGGATAGGAAGATAGGTATTTCTGTTGACTTGATACAGTTACTAGAGAATTTGGTGATTAACACTATGTCATGAAATCACACTGGTGTGTGTAGCATCCGGTTGATATTGGGAAATATACAAAAATGCACTTTAAAGTCTATAATGGGGCTCGAAATCCACACAGTCAAATATTACACGCACATGCAATTTCGTACCAGTTAACCCTAGATAAGAGATGCGGTTTCAGGTTATGAGTTCGATTGTCTAAAATAAAGCATGCCGAATATAAAAATAATATATCACTGCCATATACGATTGTTCAAAAATGGTATTATGACTATCTATGTAGGTCAAACTTGATATCATTGCTCATAGCAAACATCAACGCTTCTAAAAAAGGAGAAAAACTTACTAATGAACGGTACTCCGCTTTATATTTTACAGTGTTGCTGAACTAAACTAGTATTAGATACATTCATGAATTTTCCAAATATTTAGCACTATTAAGACATTAACTTATCACAATAAAGCGTCTTCGAAATCTAATTAATACGGCTTTCAGTTTCTGCCAACGAAGCTTGATATAGGTATGAAACTAGGTAAAATCTTTGATGTTCAATACAAAACTTCCTTGTTTTTCTTCTAAAACTTCATTTTTTATCGGACACATCCTAAATAAGACCGACATTTTTTTTTTGTTAACTATTTCGATATGATATGAATTTGTCACAATACAAAACACATATGGATTTAGTAATTAAATAAAATTAAATTCTATTTGTGTATCTCTGTACATTATACATGTTTTTTGTTAAGATGTCAAAGTTATTTGAGATAAAACACGAATAGCTATACGGTTATTCATATACTACGATATGTTTAGTAAAGTTAATATCGATTTTCCACAAACATATTATTACCACCATATCTCCTCTCAAGATAAAGCAATAGAACGACTTAAAGGTGATGGTGCTTCTATTTGATAAAGAATACAATTCAAACCACAACCAAATGACTCACATTTTTCACTTGGTCTTTTTAATAGCCCTTTTGGAGCAACATCTCACTGCTGAACCCATTCTCGTATTCTCGCAGACGCATCACTGGATTCGTAAGGCATTTTCTTTATGAGTAAACTTCCATCGTTCCTCAAATTACCATAACGAATTCTCATAGAGAACTACATTCTCCATCAAACCCCAGCTCCCAGCACGGCTCATATCGATTCTCTTCTGCTTCGAACTTTATGTCTTTATTAAATTACTTGTGACGCGAACGAATAAAAGATGACGAGTTTGACTTTAATTTGCAGACACTTGGTCATAACCTATGCCAACAAAAGGGCTGCCAGTAGGCATCTTATGATGGGCCAAAAGGCCATATATAAGTATGAACTGAATAGAAGTATCCGGTTGCAATGTGGACACTGGACAACAACTTGTCAACACTCTTGTGGTGTTGATGCTATACTACAATACCGATACCCATTACTCCATTGCCAAATTCGCATACAAAAAGTCACGTTCTGGCGATTGCTTTGCGCCTTTGAATGATGTTGCTAAAGGAACGAATCGGTAGACAGGTTGCCTTTGGCGAGAATCCATATCTCCAGGGCAATGACATGATAGATATTGAAGCTGACCATGACACGATGATGATGAGAAAAGATATCATTGTCACAATGATTGTTTATGATGCCTGATGTTTTTTGTGTTTATAATGAATTTGTATTATTTACGCTTATTTCAATAGGTGTCTTCTAATTATGTGGAAAAGTATATGTACCTATGTGTATATGTATGTATATAGTATTACATACGATAGAGTACGGGATACGTTTTGGAAAATTGAAATCTATTCTTTTAATAGATTTCCACGTTCCACAACTTATCCCTAACAAAGGAATACAATTTAAACGGAACTATATACCTAATATTATTTTCTCAGACATGTATTCAAATTTTTAATAGCGATGAAAGCTTAATCCTTTGGACTATTTATCAGCATTAATAAGGACATAACTTTTTTTTTTTTAAAGAAAATCGAAAATATCAGTCATAATTTCAGCAAAAAAAAAGAGACTGGGTCATACAAAGTGTTGCCAGATGAAAACAAAATTCAGAAACCCCCCAGATTACTATATTTTGACATAAAAGCCCCTAGATTTTGTTCACAACTTTTATCTTTTTTTTTGCTTTCAATACTCATAACTTCATTACCAGGGCCGTGCCTAGGATTGGGTCAATGGGGCAGTTGACCCCGGGTGGCACCTTGTCACAAAAGGCGCCGTACCGCAAAGAGAGCACCGGCCGTTCCGTGAAAGGTGCCAACGTGCTATGTAAGCCGCACCGGCTGCTGGTGCGTCGAACTCAAAAAGTAAAATAACTACAAATTTGAATTGCAAAATTATTATTGCTACCTATCATTATTGAGCAACTCAAATCGATTGTGTTAGAAACGTTGACTTTATATCGAAGCGATATATCGATTCCATAAGATCGATTTTTATAATCTCGACAGTCGACACCAATTTTTGACTGGTTTCAGGACATTCTGATCCAAAATTACAAACAAAATTTTACCGACTTTTTTAAATGATGATTTCTCAAAATGTCGACAGTCATGAACATTTTGATCAGATCATACTTTACGGAATGACATGACGTTTACAACCCAAACCACCAATGGACAACCGGGACGGAACACCCCGAGAGCATCAAAGTCAACCGACTTTTAATTTTAAGTTGACATGTATAATATATATTTATATTTCCTATTAAATCTAAGCCAATGTATAACAATAGGCCCCCTATGTGCCATAAGATTTATATTCTTCAATGTATTTAATAGTCGTAAGTTAACTCAAATTGTATATAAATGTTCAATAAAAAAAATCGTTAAATCGTTAAAATGACGTTTACAAGCTTACGCTTCTGATCTGATTAAAAAACTTACTTGTTTTGGATTATCATCAATCACTGAATAATAACATATGTTTCAAACAGAGTCTACAATTCCCAAAATCCAATGACTGATAAGTACATGTCAAAAATTCAGTCAAGAATTTATGATTCTAATTTATGATTTGAGTTTTTTTCTCATGCATCGTTTCATGCAGAGTGTTGTTCTTTAAGACACGCAAGAATAATCGACCGAAAAAACGATGACATGTTAAGATGTGGACTGGTAAAAATATCAATTTGTATCGACTTTTTTGTATGAACCTATATACTTGGAAAAAATATCGACAAGTTAATAAAAGTCGATATTTTCTCCAATTTTTTCCATAGAGTCCACTTTTTGTCAAGTCGGGTTTTCAAAATTCCCCAAGAAAGTAGACATAAATCGACATTTAAACCAGTCTCTAACTTTTTTTCGGTGTAATTGGACATTTTGTATGGGAAAAGGCGGGTTCTCTGAGCTTGCCCCAGGTGCTCTATGGGCTAGGAACGGCACTGTTCATTACATACTCGTATTTCAGATAAAATAAAATAACTATAATAAATATGAAGATATGCATCTACCTACAATAAAATACTTCATTTAAAAATCATCAAGAAAAATACAACCGTCATCTTCATTTTGCAGTCGTTCATAAGATTCTCCGATCCAAAATGGAAGGAATATCTCACTCACAAATAAGGTACAAAAGTGGTGTTACCCACTTTTTTTGAGCATATTTTATCATTTTTACTCGAACTTTAGTACTAATTTGATAATCAAGGAGGATAAGCTACTTTTTTGGAAAGCTTAGAACTTTAAGAATTACAAATTTTCGCTTTGATGACTTTTGATGTATAAATTTAGGACTAAAAGACAAAAAACTATTAATTTTTCCAAAATATGGGTAACACGCTTACGTACATTAAGCGGAAAATGCAACCTAAAAAATGGAATTTTCAAACCATTGCCACCTGATAAAGCTTGACCGACTCCGACCATGACTTTTGTTAATGTTTAGACTAAAGCTGTCAGTTGGCTTCCTCGGGCCACGTTGAGGTAGATAATCTTACGGTGTCGGCTCCCGGACTAAACAGCCCCAAAATTTTTAATTTTTAACTTTAAAAATAATACCCCCAGATTTCACCCCTGACATTTCGTCATCCCAGATTTCCCTCCAACGATGATAAATACCCCTAAATCTGGGGGGGAAACTCCCCAAACTGGAAACCCTGGTCATACATTTTTTTTTTAACAATTTTACAAAATATCATTTTTCTCAAAATCGGCTCCACTACTTTTCTTTAAGAAAATTCAATAAATTTCGTTTAGTAAAGTCTACCTTTGACTAGGAAGCCATTTTTCAGAAAAATGTTGTTCATGGCACCTCCATTTTTTATATTTGATTATCTTCAAAACGGTACTTTTGATTTCAATAATTTGTTTATACCGAAATCTTCTTAAAAATATAAATAAATGGCTTTAGCTACCAAAATGTAAACAAAAAATTTTTTGGACTTTTAAGAAATGTTTCAAACTTTTTTTTTAAATCAAAAATTTCAAAAACAACAATATCGATTTTTTTTTTAACTTGATACCTGCCTTACAAAAGTTAAAAAAATGTTTAGAAAAATATTTTCTTACGATTTTGATAAAACTTTTTTTGTAGGCCAAAACAATTGCGATCTACTACAAAAAAAATATAAAATTTGACACTTAGCGACTACTAGTATTAGGGGAAGGGTGCGAATAGTAAGACAATGCCTATTGTGTTTCCCCAAAAGCTTACACAGACATGCCAATGATACAAATAGCTTTTTATTTCTAAATAAATAAATAAATTGGGTGGCGCAACAGCTCGTGGAGAACCAGGGCCTAGTGACATGACAAGTATACTCTTGGAGGATTTGTCAGTTCCTCGCAAGAGGCAGTACCTCGGATGAAACATTTCTGTTTTTTCTTTCTATGCCACATTCTATATTTCTATTACGCATTTAATAAAGATGAGCATATGCTTTTTGAGCGCTCAAACAAAAGAGTTGTTTTCTTAAATGTTTTTTTAATTTGCGTTAACACTCGATATTATACATATTCAATTTAATGAACTAAGTTTTTTTTAAATAATTTATTGCTATATATTCTTTTAATGCAACAAACCAATCGGATAAATATTAAACAATTTTTATTTTAAAGTCACAAAGGGTGAACCAGTGGGATATTTTCAAAAAGCGAATAGTGAGACATTTCTTTAAATTTTGGAAATACCCCTCTTTTTCTTGTGTTATGTGGTTAACTGTCGAGCAAGCAGAAGAGAGTTTAGGTCTTGTTCTATGTTATTTATTTGTTTGAAAGGACAATCGGCAAAACTGTATGGAAGGTAGTCTAGGAACCGATAAAAACGAGTCTTATGTCGTTGGAAATGTATTTTTATGCACTACAATAGTCACTATGGCAGTTCATTTCAAATCGCTGTGTGAAAAAAGTTATTTACTAACCAAGGTTTTGTTTTGGTACATTTCAGTGTGGAACAAATTTATACAAACTGGTCTCACCAATAAAATGCATGTCGTTGAAAAGGTATTGTTTTGAACAATAATAGTTTTCATAACAACTTATTTAAAATCACTGTGTGAAAAAAGTTATTCGCTGTTTAATGGAATTTTGGTACAGATATAATATATAGAGCATGGGTAACAAGTAGCGAATAACTTTTTTCACACAGTGATTTTAAATAAGCTGCCTCATTAACTATTGTATTACATAAAATTTCCTTTCCAACGACATGC
Source organism: Dasysyrphus tricinctus (assembly GCA_963921185.1). NCBI lineage: Eukaryota > Metazoa > Arthropoda > Insecta > Diptera > Syrphidae > Dasysyrphus > Dasysyrphus tricinctus. The sequence goes on from OY992531.1 coordinate 262,093,865, forward strand.
GTCCTGTTGTTATTAGTTGAACTTGGGCTTACACTTTTTGCCCATACTTAAAAAAAACATTTTTTCACATTAAAATTAACCACAATAATTCGTTAGTTTTCGAATAACTTCTTTCACACAGTGATTTGAACTGAACTGCTATTGAAGTTATTGTAGGTAATGGAAATACCTTTCCAATGACATATATATTGTTGTTATTTGTTTGACCAGTTTTCATAAATTTTGCCCATACTAAATATATTTTATTCATACTAGAATGCACCATAACACAATTCTATTTAGGGAATAACTTTTTTACACAGCAATTTGAAGTAACTCCTCATAGTAACTATTGTAGTTCATAAAAATACCTTTCCAACGACATATGTCTAGTCGTTATTGGTTTTGTCCTATTCTCCTTTGTATTAATTTCTTTATTTAAAAATTAATAATATAAGTAAAGCTTTAATTGTATGTAAAGGGTCCGCCAAATAACTTTTTTTTTTTTTAAATGCTATAAAAAAAAACTACTGAATATTTTCTCAAATTTCTTTTTTTATTTGAAAGTAGTTACAATCCTTCCGGTTAATAATGAAAAATAATTTAATTCAAATGGCTGCCTCGGCTGGCCATGCAGTAGCCTACACGATCGGTCCAATTTTTAAACACATTATCGATTGTGTGCAGCTGTATTTCACCAATGGTTTCACGAATATTGTCATTTAAAGCGTCAATTGTCTCTGGCTTGTCGGCGTAACACTTATCTTTTACGGCACCCCACAAATAATAGTACAACGGTGTCAAATCGCAGCTCCGAGGTGGCCAAACGACATCAGCTCTGCGGCTGATAATGCGATCTTCAAAAACAGGGCGCAAAACATCGAGTGTAGCTTCGGCTGTGTGGCACGTAGCGCCGTCCTGTTGAAACCATATGTTGCAAATATCCTCCTCTTCAATTTTTGTGAACAAAAATTCGTTCAACATGGCCCGATAACGATCGCCATTGACTGCAACGGCCACTCCTTGCTCATTTTCGAAGAAAAATGGCCCAATTATGCCTCCATTTTGGGTGTATCGGCTTTTCAATGTATGCGTGCGGGTTTTCTGTGCCCCAAATGCGACAATTTTGCTTGTTTACATACCCGCCAAGATCAAAATGAGCTTCATCTGAAAAGATGATTTTTTTGGCAAAATCGGCATCTTCTCTGAGTCGATCGCAGGCCCACTTAGCGAAGCAGCCATTTGAATGAAATTATTTTTCATTATTAACTGGAAGGATTGTGCTTTCAAATAAAAAAAGAAATTTGAGAAAATATTCAGTAGTTTTTTTTATAGCATTTTCAAACAAAAAAAAGTTATTTGGCGGACCCTTTACTATCAAAGTTTCTGTAAGATTGCATTCTTAAAGAGTGCAAAGCTATACCAACTTGAAAAATAAGTGTCTTACTGTTCTCATCTCTTCCCTGCCTCTCATATAATGTTTTTTTTTTTTAATTTTCTCGTTATCAGGTGGTTGGACTTAGATACAAAATTGTATGTAAAAATTTCAAATAAGTTAAAAAATAAAGCCTATCAAAATTAAAAATTTTTTTTTGAATTTTTAAAAAAAGTTTCAAATAATTTTTTGAAAGTTCAATATCTCAAAACCGTAATGATTTTTTTTTTAATTTTATTTTTATGTGCACATAAATAAATGCTAAAGATTTACATACCAACATTTTTCCTTAAAAATGTTTTTAAAATATTGATAACTATATAAAAATTATAACAAAAAAAAACTGCTGAAACGATTTTTAATTTTGTCCATACAATCATATTTAATCAACGTTCTTTTTCTCACCTCAAACCATCAAAAGAGCTGTTTTAGGTAGTTTAAATATCGGATTTGATGCTTATCAACATTTTTCTCTCATAATTTCCATGTCTTTATATACAATTTTCTTAAATCCGCAGCCTCTTGAACATAAGTACGTGCGACCCAGTCGTGCATTTTTTGTTTTAGATAGCTTATAAACGGCTTATTGAATTTTTTTGAAAGTTCTTTTTGCGACATTTTTCTTAATAAAATAAAATTTATCCGAAGTCGATCTCGATATTTTTATTCGTTCTTGAAATATGGTGAACGAAAATAAGAGGAGGAACGTACCAACCAACGATCGTACAAACGTGGGCTGGTTCAAACTCTCTAAAAATAATGGATTCCGATTCAGGGGAGAGCGAAGCGTGAAGGTATGTCAAAATTTCCGATTTGACAAATTGGACCAATAACAATAACTTCCAATGATAAGTGAAAAATTGAATATGCCATACATGTAGCACCTACCTATCTCTGCATTAAAATACGATCGATTTTCTTTTCTTTATTATCGTAGAAGATTCCATTAATATTCTCTTCGCCGGTATAATCTAATCTAAAAGCACACATAAAATTCTTAGAGAAATGGTTTCTCAGAACAAAATTGTATTCGGGATATAACTGTAATAATAGTAGCTACCTACCAATTAAAAGTAGCTAGAGGAGATATTTTTGATATTTATGCTGAAATAGCAATTAATTCGATTGATATGCCTCAGGATAAGTTAGCTCCCTCTAATTTTAAACTTGCCTTACTACTATTATAAACTTCCTTGTAATAATTTCCCACACTTCAATTATGTATATATCAAAAGATAAATCAGTTTGTAGATCAAATACCAAGATGAAAACATTCGTACAGTAATATTCATGAAATGATGTTGCTTCTCAACCTACATCAACCCCCTCAGACACTGTAATTAAATTAATAGTTGATGGTAACAACCAATTCTTCACATATTGTAGGTAACACTATTGTTATGAATGCTGTTTGTCAAAAAAATATTCCTCTCCACTGATGGCTGAAGAGGGCGTGTTGGAAAAGGTGAACGGAAACTGAATACCAAACCAACAGCACACAAAACAGGGAATACAAATCCTTTTGTTTTCGCGATTATACTCTAACTATCCCTCTTAAAGTGAAGCAGGGTTGCGCGCGATGTGATTTTTTTGTTGCCTCCTGTCTTCAGTAAATTCTATTTATACCTATGCTGTGTACCTACTCTGCATGCATCTGCTAAGGCAAAAGTTGGTAAGTAATTGCTCAATCCTCGCTGTGTGTATTCACACTCGCTTATTTATTTCATACCAAATTATATTCAAACATCCTTGTATCCTCGTTTATTCTATCCACCGCAAAACATACATTTATTAAGGTCCTGCAAGACGAAAATGAACAAGAATATTATGTACCTCCTCTACTCGCTCACTCTCCCACAAAAGGGGCATGTAAAACATTGAAATAAACCACCGGCTAAATCGTCCGGAAACTTGGAAAATTGTTTAACGACTTTATCATTGATTTAAGGAAGATCAGACCGTGGTTTCAAATTGGTTGTAAAGTATAGCGAAGAAAAACGTTGAAATTCACTGGACTCGTAAATCATAATTATCCACGTCGTTTGATGCGCCCATGAAGTAGCCAAGTTGCAGGCAGACCAAAACCCGAGCACAACAAGCACAGGGAAATCCAAGAACAAATCCAAAGACGATGGCAAAAGAAGGATTCCCTCCATATGCATCAACGAAGAGCTCGGGGGCGTAACATCTGTGGATTTCAGGATTTCCTAATTTCAAGGATATTATTCGAGTTGGCATTGGAATGGCGCGCGAGGAAATCATTCTAACTATGCTTCTGTTTTGTGGTGGGAAGTCTGATTTGGAACGCCACTGTCACTTTGGAAATGAATTATGTACGCAATGGAATTGCCATCCAGGTAGCAATTACAAAAATAAGAAAAAACATTTGCCATAATTCTCGATTAACGGCGGCGGTGGAGGTGACTACAAAACACAGTCCGGGATCCAGAATTCAGCTCCAGCATCAGCAATAATGTCAAGCATGGAACCCATAAACAAAACCATAAACATGTCTCTTTATCCTATGGTTCTGCCCGAAATGAGAAACAATAAAACATCTCCTGCCAACAAACCACCCGAAAATTGCCGAATTGCCGTTAACAAATCCGCCATATTGTGCAAAAGTTGTTATTTTTGATTTATGTGCCAGAGCGAGAGGAAACTTTGGTGTGGTGTGCCTGTGCACATCGTGCCCTATCATCCTCCCCGCGAATTCAGGACCTGATGGAGTTCAAATAAAATCCGAATCGGTTTGCCGATCCACCGAATTAATGTCACTGTATAGTATTGGCCGTCTGGAGTGGGCTATGGGCGTTGTCCGCATTAGTGTTTTATGTTTGCTATTGAGGACAATATGTCATGAACATTAAGTAATAATCACTCGTTGCTTTTCGCTCGCCATCTGAAGATATTATCAGGGGTCTTCAGATCTATCGCCGGGTCCTAGCTTGACCTAAAACCTCGAGAGCCCGTAATTAGCCAATCTAAATTCAAAGAATGCCACGTATAATGCTTGTGGTCGTTAAGTGACCAAAGGCTTGGTAGCCTCATCCCAAAACAGAGTATTCCCCATCACCGACATGCAATTATTATAGAAAAGTGGAAAGGAGGAGAAAGGTTTGGACGTCCCACCTGACCAACTGTTATTAATCCTCATTTTCTGTCATAAAGATTGTTATCCTTCATCCAGGGTCTTGACGGAACACCGAAGAATCATTCAAATTACCACGTGAAAAAAGAGTCATACTTCTTTCTTGTTTCTACCTGGGAAGAGAGGCAATGAGGTGAAATCAGAGTCGCGTGTTCCATGTGAGTTTCGCGGACGCGGAGTGTGTGAGCGCGCACTCAATTTTGAATTTCATTATAGAAATAGAAAAAGTCGCGACCATCACACGACAGAGGACGAAATACACGGTCGCAAAGTTTTATCAATTCTCGCATAAGTCAGAAATGTTGTGGGCATAGAAAATTGTGTCACGACAGGAAACTAGATAAGACCATAATTTCGGAAGTCGGAGAGACCCTCCGCAGTTGCCAACCACTCTACATGGAGGTGTCCTACGGATATTCTAACGACGAAGAAATGACCTTATGCCGTTGATACACTATGAAGGAACATGCCTTCATTTCAATGAAATTATTATTCCTTGGTTTTTCTTCCCACAGTGAGTGGTGTAATCATATCTTAGGCATAGGGAATGGTTTTCGCTTCGGGACACGTGTCCAATAACTTTTTGACCTTAATTACTTTAACTACTGCTATAGTCAAAATAATTTCTATGTCTTAGGATTTTTTCTTTTTCAACGAGAATGATATTTGACAAATGATAATTTTATGAATATTTAACTTTTTAATTTATCATATATACCTACAACACTACACAATATACAAAATTAAATGTACAACTGGGTCGCACGTTCTTGTTCTTAATGTAGGTATGTACAAATATGCAAAATATTTTATGTTGGTATAGCATTTCATTTGTATCTAACCCAATGACAAATTAACTTGACATAAACGCAAATGTATTTAACTTATTATTAAAAAACTAATTTATTATATTATTTTTTAATAAAATGTGCATAGGGCACACACGCCTACTTTTTGAAACCCGCTTGATTTTGATTGATTTTGTTGTTTTCGAACTTTTCTAAAATTAAGTAGATTTTTTTGAATTTGGTTCACAATAGAATTAGAACTTTTTATTAAAAGCCTTAGCATACGAAAATTGATCAGCCGTATCAAAAATAAATATCTTAAATTCTAAATGAAGCTTTTAGTATGTTAGAAAATATTTTTTTGTTTTTGACAAACTTGTATCAAATCGCTTTTATATTTCATGACATTTACTTGAACACGACCAACGAAAAATTCAAAGCCTTTTCGAATTTTCGGTGAACTTTCTTCGTTGTTGTCACCACAGGAAGAACGAGTGTTAAATGCAGCTTTAGACCAAGTCATAGGGGTTGAACCCAAGTTAACACCTGTGGCAGACGCGTTTGTGGAGCAGCTGTTTAAGGGAGCAATGCTAGAATGCAACTGGCTATTTCACTAGAACACTGTTTGTATAAGGGAAGGTGGCCTAAAATGGTCGTAGAATCAATAAGAATTAGGATGTTTTGTGAACACAATTATTTAGTGTATCTGGCAGCACAGACATATGCGAAATGTTAGCAACTTCAAGTTATTATTTGATATTTGACAGATAAAACTGTGTCAAGCCGTCTCCAAAGGTGGACCAAACATTTACATATGTATTATCGTGAAAACTTTATTTAACAATTTCTTTTTTTAATTAAGTTTTGCAGAATGGTGTACATTAATGTATGTGTATTAGGGTGGTACTTATTTTTGAAATGTTTGAATTTCACGGTAATTAAAAAAAATCTGTGCTAATTTTTTTGAAATCGGTTAACGTTAACACGTGCCAGCAAGTACTTTAAATTTCCAATACAAAATACATGGAGATATCTCAGTCTTTTACTCAAAATTTTGGACAAAGTATGAAAGTGGATGGAAAATTTTTAAACTAGGTAAGGTACTTTACTTATTTATATTAGGGTGAATTTTTTATAAATTTTGTATTCAAAATGGGTATTTTGGTTCTTGTAAAGGGTTTAGAAAGAAGTAATTTTTGATTCAAAATAGCTTTTTATGGCCTTTAGTCCTACAAATTGGCGTTTCGTTCGGCTTACTCACTTGAACTCATCAGTGACATAGTGAGGGCTTTGTTTAACTGAACTTAGAACAAATTGCGTATGACAATGCCCTCTTATAGAAGTAATTTTTGTTTTGGGACATTTGGCAAAATTGAATTTTGAGACCCCGCGGCCGTTCTGAGGTCAAAAAACCTCAATCCGAAAAAGCGGTCTGAAAAACCAATATTATATGAGGCCAAAGTAACTTATAATGATTTTGTTTTGCTTTTGTAACCTGTTGCTAAGAAAATAACATTAAAATCAGCTTGTCAAAGTATCATGACATAACTTTTACATTAAATCCCCCCGAAAATAGATCGATTTTTTAGATGCTTTCGATTATTTTTTCTAAATCGAATGCTCGAATTGGTTGAAATTTGCTTTTTTAACACTAAACAGCATTTTTAAATAGATGTTCGGTCAAAACAAATGAGAAGAGAAAGCCAAAATAAAACATTATAAATAATTTTGAGCACATATCGAAGCAAATTTAATTGGTTTACCTAACCACTTTTTCGAATTGTGCTGTTTTGTATCTAAGGGTCTGTCCCAGAAAAAAAATTTTGTCTTTCTTAACCCTTTACAAGATCCACCATACCCATAGGGAGTATAGAAAAAAATTATTAAGAACCATAGGGAGTATACAAAAAAATTATTGACTATTATAAAACAAAGTATATATGTATTAGCTTGAAAATGGTTTTTGTTTACTTGCCTGAGTTAAATATCAAACCAGTAGTTATGCTGTATGCCATTTTACCTAAAGCAATTTTGATGAGTGGAATTTTTGAACGTTTCTAAAACTAAAAACTTTATAAACTTTTTGGAAGTTTTGAACTCGGTACGCTGAAAAATGTAAGCGTTATTGATTAAACTTTGAAAAAAATATAAAATTTTTAAGGCCACTTTCCCCTATAATTCATTTCTTAAAACAAAATATGTATTGTGAGGTTTTAATTCAGGACTAATAAATATGGTGAAAATACATTTCAAAATCTTTGTTCATGACATTCTGACAAGCAGTTAAAGTCAAGGAGAAAAAATGGTTATAAAAATAAAAAAAAAAAACAATGAATTTATTTGAAGGAACGATGCAGTGAAAAAGGTAAGTCTCTGGAAACTAGATCCACCTAGTGGGAAATAATATAGGCAAAGTTATCATGGAAGTTTTGTTAGTAAAAGGTGTTCCAATTTAAGGACGCCATATTTTTACGACGGCGATGTTTTTTCAGGAAAAATTGATTGCTACACGAGTGAACAACAATTTTTCAATATTAAAACTTATTTTTAAGTTGTTCAGGGGAAAATGTTCAGACAAACCGTAAAAATTATCATTGATAAATTTGAAGAAACTAGTTTAGTTAAAATTCAGAGAAGCAGAATTAATTATCGTAGTGCTTTTTAGGGAAAATATTGCACCTAAAGTGTTGCTGAAGAGGCAACGAGAACAATTCGTCGTCTTTCACAACAATTAAAGCCTAAAAGTTATTCAAAATCTTGGTAAAAGGTTAATCAGCCTACCGTAGTAGCAGAAGGTGGACATTCTTTTTCATTATTAACCGAAATCAATGATGTATGTGCCTTAACTTCCAAAACGAATAAATTAAGATTTATTTATTTATTTATAGTTTATATTTTTTTTTTGTGAGGAACTTACTATTTTTATTTTAATATTTTTTTTAGGAAAATATGCAGCATTGGTTTATTCGGTTGAAAAGGCTATTTTTATTAATATAGCTTAAGCTTTTAACGAGAAAATAGAAGAGTTCTCAGCTATGCTTATTAGCTTTTTGATAAAATTCTATTTGACAATACGAATATGTAACAGCTGTGGACTGTGGTGTTTGGTAGAAACATGATGATAATTCAATACAAACATTTGCATCTTTACGTCCACTTTAAATCAAGCTATAGCCTTAACGGGTAGACCGATTTTCTTCATATTTAAAAAAACTTAAACATGTTCCTTGAAAAATTACGCTCCGTATTTGAAACAAAGTTCACCCACTCGTGGCAACAGAAAAAAAATTCTGTACTACCATTGGTATCCTGTAGAAGACGATCGATCTTAACTTTCATTTGATACCCCATTTATAGAAGTTGCTTATATTATTGGTACACTTAGCGGAAAATTCAACCTGAAAAGTGCATTTTCTAACCATTGCGACCAGAAAAAGCTTGTCCAACCAGTAGTTTTGAAATTGTTTTGACTAAAGCTATCGGTTGGCATTCAATTTCTTACGGTGGGCTCCCGACTGTTGGTGTCTCTTGAAAAATTTTCTATTTTCGAATAGAGGTTTTGAAAAAAATTGGTGATTGTACCTCGTGATGTTCAGTGTTTGAAATGCAGTTGAGAAATAATATTTTAAGCTATGTATGTATTGGAAGTTCTTTAAGGTTTGCCACCCAATAAAATTAAGACAGTTGCTGTTTTATTTTGATTTATTTCTTTGACTTTTTTAATTTAATTTAATTCAAGTTCAAGTCTTTGCTCTCTATTTAAAGGCTTGCTTATCTCAAAACTTTAAAAAAGCTATAAGTCAACTTTTTTTTTACTTTACTACTTATAAAGGGCTCTGGAGACGCTAGAACTTGGTGCGAGTGAACATGGTTCAAGTACTATGTTCGAGTTGATTTTATTTGTCTGCGGGCTGGTTCGAGTATAAATAATTTGGTGTCACTAAACAAAAATTTGGTCTCACCAAAATCAAAAGGAGTTTGATATTTTTCGATGTTCGAGGGCGGGGCTAATCGTTTGTCGTACCAGATTTGACTGTTTGCGGACCGGTTTCGTATGTTTACTCGAACATTTCGGTTTAATTTTCAGTTCAATATTAAAAAATCAAAAGAAAAATTTCAAATAATCTGAATAAAAATAAAATAAATGTGACAGTCAATATTGTGAATGACATATAAGTCGTAAAAATAATGAAGTTCGAGTAGTTTGGTTTCTGTGTCTGCGGAGTTTAGTCGAACTATGTTCACTAGCACCATGTTCGAGCGTCTCCAGGGCCCTTAAAGTATCAAAAGTTTTTGGAATTTTGATATAAACAAATTTTTTTATTTTTATCTCTAACTTTTTGTTTTTATATGAACGTTTTTCTGCCGTAGGTATCTAATGAACAACGTACAGGAAAATTATTTTCTCTAAAGTTTATTTACCGGATCTACAAATGATTGTATGGTAGTTAATAAAGTCAATTTTTCTTAAAAGAAAAATAACTGCAGATATGTCAGTTTTTCAAACAAACAGCATACCTAATTCTATTCAATATCATTAAGCGTTTTACCATTAAAAAAAGTGATTGAGGATAGGGTGGGGCGGATTGGAAACATTTTCTGAAGATAGCGTATAACTTCTTTAAATATGAATACCTATTTGATCGATATTTTTATTTGAAGCCTCAAACGTTAAACTGTTGAAATAGATACATTTAATAGACTTTACACAAACCTAATACCTAGTTAATTACAATTTATTTAAAAAAACTAAATCAAAATATAAGATTGTACCCTATGGTTAGGGGAAATCTTACATTGATATTGAACACTAAGTTTTTAGCTGGCCATCCAGAAAATAAAATATCACTTACCTCGTGTACAAGAAAAATGACAAAAATCACCATAAAATCTAACTGGTCTAGCCACCGAATTTTTTGAAGAAGAACTGCCAATATTTTTATTTAATTAGAGAGTAGTGCAACCCACGTTCTCATTGAAAATTTTATTTAAAAACCAACTGATCTTCAGAAAGCAAAGTCAAAAGTGCTCCACCCGACCCAACCCTAGTACTTTTATTTTTAAGGAAACAAATCAAATAATAAGAATATCAAGGATATCAAAACTGGTCCTAACTCAAAACAGCAAAAAATGTAGATACGTTTTACTTCTAAACACGGCAGTACACAAATGACAAATAAAAACTAAAATTTACTACAAGTAAATAATTAAAAACAAAACAACCCGGAAATCTTCTACTTGCATATGTAGGTATGGTAGGTACATAATTAATGTATAAGGTAGGTACCTATACCTACCGCCAGATGAAATTCCTTCAACATTAATAAAAGTTCCCAGAACTCAGATAGTTTATCGACTTTGTCCTTTATTAACACATAACCAAAACATCCGCATTAGCTGGCAGCCCCATTAACCCTTAAACAAGAGGGTACGAGGTATGAGCATTTCACTATAATGGTTCTTAACCTGACAAATGCCAACTCTCCGTCTCCACCAACAACAACAAAAAAGACCAACAACTTCAGATCCTTAGCAGAGCTCCAAGCGATGTGCAGGTAGTGAAAGTTTTCGAGGGCACTACCTATTTGATAAAAAAAAATGGAGAACAAACACTTTTGTCACACACACAACTCTCAGTTCAAGCAGCTCGCTCGGGGGTGAGCTTGAGCTGGCTATAGAGATGAAATCACATGGAGTCATTTTATTTTCGTAATTTTTTTTTTTCATTTCCCCAACTAGCAACAGATAAACCACTACAGAGCAGCAAAGATAGAATAGCACAGAGATATGATACTGTTTTGTTCGTATTCGTAGATATCTCTTGTCATGCCACGCCTTTGAGCTTTGCCTCGTCAAATAAAAATCATTGTCACCGCACAAAATCAACCCCAAATGTTTTTTTGTATAAATCATTATATTTCTTATTTTATTTTCTTAGGATCCCCCGACGGACTGACGAATTAAAGGATGTGATGAGCTCACGAAAGAGATTATCACGGACGTTGAGAATCTTTAATTGAACCGCCACGATTGCCCAGCCATCGACTGTATACGTGCACAAAATGCACCACAAAAAGTAAAAACTCGTCTGTCGTCTCCACTTCATTAAGTCAAGCGTTTCCCATGATTTTTATTATGATATTATGCGTTTGCCGGGAAAATGCGGAGGGAAATTCACATCCATTTTCTCAGAGACGAAGAAAAATCATTCGATGCGGGAAAAGAAATGTTGCGGCGGCAGCGACGGCGAAAAGCTCCTCCCACAATATTAGTCGACGTTAGAAATAATTTGATAGCGCAGACGCGAGAAAGTTCGCCGCCGTCCGTTTCCTCTCCACGTCTCCATCGTCATTGCTGCCAGTCGCCACTCGTCAAAGCCAGCAGAGATAATTGAAGGAGATAAGAGCAACCAGAGCCACACCGCACTCTCTGTCCACAATTTCTTCGTGCTGATTTCGAATGCCGTTGGGGCATTGGGGGTTGTGGGGTTGGTTCGGCGACAATCTCTCCCCACGTTCGCTTTACGTTGGGGGTGGAAATTCAATCGATCAACGATACACGTTCTCTGAATGGTCGTCGTTGTACTCGTCGTCAGTGAGAAAGTGGATGGGTGGCTGAGTGGGTGAGTGAGGAGTTGAGTAGCTGGGCTGGGGGTGGACAAGGCAGTAAGCGGTTGGGAAATACAGAATTGATGGGTCGTTTATGAGATTGGAGGGTGCCTTTTTGCCTTTTTGCCTTTTTTGTGAAAATAATAAAATTTTAATTTTTCCATTATCTGAATGATGAAAAATTCTGTGAGCTTTAGTTGGCGTATCTTTCTCCCACTTCTATTTTCTGGAGCAGGGAGTTTCTTGTATGTGATGAGTTGCTCATATTAACTTGATAGTGGGTATAGGTATGTGTGTGAGTGCGAATGTTTGTTTATTGTTGGGAAAACTATGTGTGAGCGATAAAATATCTCATATTACGAATTTTTCTTAGAAATCTAATTTAATCGCACAGATGCTGTAAATTACACACGTTTACGATATTTCGGAATGAGGCGCAGCAAATTGCAGCAGTTTTGAAAATCTTTTATTATTATAGATTTCATTCGATTCCGCTATCTCCTGTTGAATCTCATGCGTTCGGCCATATTCGCTGCAATTAGGAATTTGAATTGTTTTTGTTGCAATTTCAATTAATATTTTTTTTTTTTTAAATAACCTTATGTACCTTAGTAGGTATAGTAATATTTTGCTTTGGGAAGGAAGATGAGTAATAGGTAAGTAGCTCATCGAAAGAGTAAGTTCGGTATTTTCTGTTAAAATTAGGTAGATATGTATACCAAGCACTTTTGTTTGATAATTTTGGTATCTAAGCATGAAATATGGCGGTTTATATCCGACAGAGTTAAAGCATAAACACGGTTAATTTATGCCAAAATATCCGCAACTTAGTGAAATTACGTTTAAAATTGATATTTTAATTGAATATTATGGAAAAAGAAGTGCAAAAGTAAGCCAAAAAAAGGTGAAAATTAGGGTGGTCCAAAAAACAATTTTTTTAAGATTTGCCCCACCACATAATATTGTGACATCGATCAATTGTGTTATCAGCACAAAATTTCTACCTCCTAGGTTTAATGCAGGAGGGAGCATTAGTGGCTTACTTTTTTATATTTTTGCTAGAAAAATCCCTGTAAATAGTTACTTATAAATTTTTGTTTGTACAGAATATCCGCTAATTCGTGATCGATATTTCGGAGGATGATACCTAGGATCATTCTAAGAAAAAATTGTGCGAGGGAAAATCCTTTCTCTATCTGTGAAAAATTGATGAAAATGGAAAAAAATTTAAAAAATCAACGAAACCTTTAATGTTGTGCCGTAATTTAGTTGAAAGAAAATATTCTATTCTTCAATTTGTTTTCTAAAACCCGTTTGCTGATACGAAACTTATGCATTTATGTTTTACTTAAAAGCTTATGTTCTATTTTTTCCTCTTCTAAGCATAAGTGCTTATTTTCTACTTAAACTCTATAAGTTTCGTATCAGCAAATGGGCCTAGTAGGGATGTAGACCGAAAAATGTGGGGTATTAAGGAACAATTACGTTCAAGAACTTTTATTATTGAATTATGTTTATTTGGCCCATACGCATGCTTAAAACCGAAAATGCTACCAAAGCCACCAATGTGTTTCTGAGAGAACGGTAGCACTGCTTTCTAAGACAACGGACACTAGCGGTCAATAGTTTGGATATAACTCGGAAACTATGCCAAATTTGACGATTTTACTCCTAAAACTTTTTGTTCAAAATCAAATCTTCTATTGAAATGGAAAATTTTATAAAACAATTAGAGCAGGAAGAGTAAACAAAAACCGGCTTTAAAAAAATCAAAGACTTTTAATATTTAAATAAACTGGGCATAACTTCTTTGGAAGCAACGATTGGGTCTATTCATGCATATACAAAATAAAGAAGAGACTAAAGGCTTTAATTTGGCATTTTTCGCAGATTTGGCCCGTTACAATATGGCAAATTTCACATTCGTTAATATATTCGAAATCAAGATTTTGATATAATATTATGAGATTACGACTATAGGTAGAGAGAATTTAAAAAGCATGTAAGCTCGTATAGTTTTGTTTTTCGACTGTTTTTAATTGCTTTCAGACCTACACACTGAACAGCTGGTCCAATTAATATTAGATTTGGTACTAGGTGGTAGAAATACTAAATTTGTCATAAAGTCTTTCGGGCAAAAACTGCGAAAAATGATTAGAAATGGTAAAGATTTAAGCTGGTTATACCTATCTCGTTAGTTTTCAAATAATATGGCTTTTAATATTAATGCCTGAAAACTCTACTCTATTTTTTTTTTTTTTTGAGTTTGTTTATTGAGCGTATCTAATCCGAAAAAAGTAGTGTAAGTAAATAAATTGGGTGGCGCAACAGCTCGTGGAGAACCAGGGCCTAGTGACTTACAACTCTCAACCATTCCTGTGTGCATGTTAATGGCAGGAATGGAGGGGACCTACAGTTTTTTTCCGAGTCCAAACGGCTCGGTGAGCAGCACTTATTCATGACAAGTATACTCTTGGAGGATTTGTCAGTTCCTCGCAAGAGGCAGTAACTCGGATAAAACATTTCTGTTTTAGGTGGCACGGCGGGGAATCTAACCCACACCTTCGGCATGACAGTCCTACGCACTAACCATTATGCCACGAGGTACTACGATAAAAAAGTAATGTGCTGTTTAGAAAAAAAAATTAAAAATCTTAGATTTTTCGATTCATTATGTTGGTTTTTGTTAATTCTTCCTGCTTAAATTTCTTTATAAAATTTTTGAAACTATCCATTTTGATGGAACATTTAATTCTGAACAAAAAGTCTTAAGCGTAAAATTCAGCTTAGTTTCCAAGTTATAGGGTAAAGTCGGGTGATATGGCACCCATTTTCAGTTTTCTTTATAATTTACAAAGTAAAAATGGTTTTTATTTTAAACTTTTATATATGTGTTCTGAAGTTAATTAAAAAAAAAAAAAAAAAAATAGGTTGATTACGAAAGCTTTTATAAAAACACATATTTTTAAAAGAAATTAAAATACCTTAAAAAAAAGACATGTGAAAAAATGGCGGGTGATATGGCACCTGCTAGAGGGTGATATGGAACTTTACTTTTTGTATGGATTTTTGCCACGCTCAATGCAGTTTAATGTCAAATGCAATGAGAAAAGCCAAATAATGCACTTTTTGGCTCAAATGTAATAAAAAAACGGTCTTAGAAAGTCAATGAAAAATTACCAAAATTTAGTAGTGGGTGAAATGGCACCATTGCAATTTGTACTAAGCTTAAGGGGTGCCATATCTCCCTTTTGATATTACCACTGTTTTTTTAAATTACTCAGACAAAACAAGCATACTTACATATTGTGATAATTAAAAACAAATAAACACGCATCACTCTTCTTTTTTTCCTTGAAGCGAGCACCTGGTGCAAAATAATTCCGATGCTACACTTTGTTGTGTTATGCACAAAAAAAAAAAATTGACTTAAATATAGTCACTACTTATTATTTTACTTTCGGTTGTGGTTTTAAATTTAAAAAAGCTACTTCATGTTTTAACAGCATCAATTGAGAGCTACAGTTAAACTTGATGATATTCTGATATTTTTGTTTTAAAAATAATTAATTAAGTAGGAAATATTTAATGGTGCCATATCTCCCGTGGTGCCATATAACCCGACTTTACCCTACCAAAAAATTCAAAAGTGGCCAGCGCACAGTGGGGCCAAATCTACGATTTAGTTTTAACCGTTATTTCGGCCGAAAGCAAATTTTTTACCAAAAAATCATTGTAACCCCTGGATTCCACATGGAAAATACTGATAGAAAAGTGTATCGCAATACTTTATTAAACAATTTACGTCTGTGAAGTTAGCAGACTACTTTCACCCACGCAAATGGGAGCTTCACAAGAATTTGCAGTTTTTTTTCCATTTTTTTTTGTATTTCTATTCCCGATTTTGCAGTTTGCCAAATAAGGGTGTAATTGAATGATATGACTTGCCAACTTCACAGTGAAGTAAGCAGGTCACAAGGTGTATCTCAGGAACCAAGCGTGCTAGGAACTTGTAGTAAGGCTCCAAATTTGTAGTTTATTTGCATTTCAACGATAGGCTTGCTTCGAAATTTGAAGTCCTCAATTTGAAAAAAAAGGCCTGCTAACCTGCTAACTTCACAGTTTTTTTTGCATCTTTACGATAGGTTATAGTCAGAACTTGAAGTCCTCAATCTATAAATTTCCCATATTTGACTTCAATATGAAAAAATTAGGTCACTTAGTGTATCTCACGAACCAAGCATGCTAGGAACTTGCAGTAAGGCCCCAAATTTGCAGTTTTTTTTGCATTTCAGGAAAAGGCTAGGTTTAAATTTTGAAGTTTTTTTTTTTGAAAAAAATTTCATACTGACCTGCTAACTTCACAGTGAAGTTAGCAAGTCATATCGTGTATCTCAAGAACCAGGCATGCTGGGAATTTGCAACAAGGCTCCAAATTTGCATTTTTTTTTGCACTTCAACGATAGACTAGGTTCAAAATTTGAAGTCCTCAGTTTAAAAAAAATTGCATACTGACCTGCTAATTTCACAGTGAAGTTATCAGGTCACATGGTGTATCTCAGGAACCAAGCATGCTAGGAACTTGCAATAGTTCTCAAAACTTGCAGTTTTTTTTTGCATTTCAACGATAAGTTATGTTCAAAATTTGAACTCCTCAATTCAAAAATTTCCCAAATTCATTGTCGTCTAAGCCCACTGCATTCTGCTTTGTAAATGGATTATAGCGAGAACAAAAAACAAATGTGAGTGAAATTGATGGTGAATTGTAATCGAATTTTTCAAGGGCAATATCAGTTCATTATTTTATTATTTCATTCAATGAGTGAAAAAGTTATTCGCTAATTATTACATTAAAAGACTGCACCATTAGATTCTTTAGTATAATTTTAAGTTACGTTTCTAAGGTTCATTGCAGTGTGGTAAGCAGGCCTGGGGACACGTCAGGCGAATATGTCATTCAGTGTTTAAATCGAGATCTATTGCACTTATGAAATGATGTGATTTTTTATTTCGGTTCAAAATATGACGGAAAATTAAATATTAATATTTTCAAATACTGACCCAAATATAAAATCAAAATAACTACTTATCCCTAAATAAAATAATCATGAATGAATGTTTTCCGATAATAAATGTGATTAAATTTTTCAATTCAATATTGGTACAAGTGGGAAACACCGATTTTGTTTTAGTTTAATGACATTTTTCCGGTGGTGAGAAACTATTTATTTAAAGTTCACAACAGTGAATTTTACTTAGCCCAGTCAAATTAGTCAAAAAAAGGGCATCAAATCGCATTTTTCGATGGACAAAATTTTGTTTATGGAATCCGTTTGGCTACGTCTCCTGATCATAAAAACGAGTTTTTGGGATTTTTGAGGTTAGGGAAGACCCACCATGAAAAAGAGATTGGTTTTGTTTTTATGCAATAACTCGCTTGCATTTTATTTTACAACAAAACGTCCTAGAACAATCTTGTAGAAGATAAAATTACCTATAAAATTAGCTATCAACTACCTCTGTAGGTGATTTCATTTTTGAAATATAATGGACCAATGTTCCCCTATGGGTTGTGTTTTGGGGGTGGTATGACTTTTCTTGAGCTATCTAGGTAACCGTTGATTCTTTTGGATGATGCTCTTAGAATCATTTTCAGTTCATGTATCAACCTATAAAATGAGCCATCGATCGATATCATCGGCCACGAATTGTTCGAGTTATCCAATTCATAGGATCACACTTTATGAGTAAGGAGAAAAACATAAATATATTTTTTTTTTCGAAAATGTTTATCCGGTGAATCGTACAAAAAAACTATTACTTAAAATGTTGTCCATAGTAATGATAACAATTTAACATACATGCAACGTGGAGTTGCATCCGCACCACACAGAAGGTTGTAAAGCAGCCGGGAAACTTAAGACACATACATTTCTTGTTATTGAAAACTGAGTTATCTTTTTTCAATCCAAATGTAAAAGGTATTGCATGCGGTTTCCTAGGTACTACGAAGAAAAACTTAATTGAATTTCAAATTTATTGATTGGTTTTTATTAACAGAATAATTTGATAAAATGATAAAAAAAAAGGTAAAGTGTATTTTACATTAAGTTTTCTCTGTGAAAGTATTTGAAGGGGAGACAAAAATATTAAGGGGAATATTTTGAGACTTTTAAAGGTCCTGGTAGCATTTCATCATCGCATACATCAGCTTCAAAAATCGTTTCGTTTGGTGTCATTTCATCGTTATGAATCTGCAAGAGCAGAGTACTTTCATCTTCGCAATAATCTTCAGCAATTGTAATACATTTGGGGATGTTGCTGCAAGTTTCACCGCTGCAGTGTGCACAGACGGCGGAACATTTTAAACCCGCTTTGCGACATCCACAAGCCGCTCCACATTTTGATGCGCAGGAACAAGAAATAACCTTCATTATTTCGGAAGGAGCTGGTTCCTTGGTGGTCATCACAGGAACATACATTTTTGTATTTTTTTTCCAACCCCACTTTTCCGGATCCTGTTCGTTTCCTAGCCACGTTTGTACCTGGTGATACGTCCGAAATATATGCTGTCGTAGCGCATCTTTTGTGGGTGGAAGGGAACATAAATTGTTTTTCGTTTTTGCCACAGACTTCGTAAATTTTTTATAATGAAGTTCGTCAATTGAAGTTGTCTTGCCTCCACCATAGAGCGCCATGAAGAATTTTTCCCCTGCCACAATAAGTTCTTCTGGGTCAGCAACTTTTCGTTTAAAAATTTCCACTTCTGCAGCAAGGTAGCCAGCATCTTGTCATCGCTGACAGAGGAAAGCATCTTGTTTTTTCTTTGAAAACTCAATAATCCAAATTTTTGCCCAAATGTTTTTGAAAGCAAGTTTAGTTCGGTTTTTAGTCTGAGCACTGGTGTTTTGATTTTTATAAAAGAATACCAATCAATAAATTCTAAATCTTGTTGAGTTTTTTTTTAGGTAACACCTGTGAAATTGCATGCAATACCTTCGGTTTACATTTAGATCGAGAAAAGATAACTCAGTTTTCAACAACAAGAAATGTAGGTATGTCTTAAGTTTCCCGGCTGCTTTACAACTTTCTGTGTGGTGCGGATGCAACTCCACGTACCATGTATGTTAAATTGTTATCATTACTATGGACAACACTTTAAGTAATAGTTTTTTGTATGATTCACCGGATAAACATTTTTGAAAAAAAATATATTTATGTTTTTCTCCCAACTCATAAGGTGTGATCCTATGAATTGGATAACTCGCACAATTCGTGACCGATGATATCGATCGACGGCTCATTTTATAGGTCGATTCAAGAACTGAAAATGATTCTAAGAGCATCATCCAAAAAAATCAACGGTTACCTAGATAGCTCAAGAAAAGTCATACCACCCCCAAAACACAACCCATAGGGGAACATTGGTCCATTATATCTCAAAAATGAAACCACCTACAGAGGTAGTTGATAGCTTATTTTATAGGTAATTTTATCTTCTACAAGATTGTTCTAGGACGTTTTGTTGTAAAATAAAATGCAAGCGAGTTATTGCATAAAAACAAAACCAATCTCTTTTTCAAGATGGTGGGTCTTCCCTAACCTCAAAAATCCCAAAAACTCGTTTTTATGATCAGGAGACGTAGCCAAACAGATTCCATACAAAAAATTTTGTACATCGAAAAATGCGATTTGATTTCCTAATTTGACTGGGCTATATAGGTAAACTAAAAGATAATAAGTTTATAATTGAAGAAAGTATGCCACAACGTTACAACTCACAAATATACTCTTGGTTGGTTATTGGAGTTTTTTTCCATTTCATGGCATAAACTGAAATTTTTTGTGAAATACTGTTTCTCATTAACATTGAGAAGTGATGTTATATAAAAATTAAATACTTTCTTGCAGTTTTATTAAAGATTTCTGATAATTTTCCTAATAATAATATGAACAAAATATTTCGCAAGGAATTTCCCTTTTTCTTTGAATGTTTTGTCATTGATTCGTGTAGCATTTGTGCTTCAATTCAGTTTAAAACGTGGTAAATAATCCATTTGAAAAATGTTTCCTGATCCATTTGCCTGATTGGTATAGCTGGCTCCTAAGTCTACTTCTGGTCCAGCGACAAACTATAGTCTTAGTTAGCCCTACCCTAACCACGATATTATTCGAAAGCCTACCTTTAAAATAATTAGTCCAAAAAGTGGAGTGTAATGAAATGAACTGTGGAGGTTGTAATAAGAAAGTGGTTTATTGGTGTGAAAAGTGTTTGCTGTGGTGTCATCTTCAGTTTTATTAAGAAATTTAAGTATAGTTCTGTACCTATTCAAAATTAAATTTCGGAGAATTGTAGGATAATAATACGATTTTCTTGAAAAACGGGATGGTTTTTATCCTACGAGTATAAAGAAGATCAAAACCATATTGTAATCATTCAAAGCATTCAAATATTTATTTGAAAAAATAGAACAAAATAATCCTGATGTAATATATTAAAATTAATTTTAATAAAGAAGGTATGTACAATAATTGAACATTAATAAAGGTACCTATGTATGTGTAGGTATTGTATGAATATGTAGGTATACCATTTGCAATACTATACTTACAAATCGCTTCTGTATAATTTTTTCCTGAATTCTTATCGAAGTGTGGTCTTCACCTTCCTTTTCCGACCACAATTTTTCTTCTATAAGCGTTACAAATTCAGGACATTGTCAAACGATACAATCTCATGCAAACAACATCAACGTCGGTCGTCGTTCGTGTTTTAGTTATTGTTATCTGCAAATGATGAAATTATTCACAAGTATAGTAAATGAGAACATTCAACATCTCGGCAGTCGATGGAGCAGCCGAGTCACCCCGCGCCGCGCCGCGAATACACACACCCACACCGATTAGTCACACTATCCGTGCAAGAAGCTCAGAACTTTTTTTTTACGACATCATCATCACACACGACTGTCGCTGTCGTTGTCGTTGTCGTTGCCGTTGTGATGTCGATGGCTACGATGTTGTTGAAGTCGATGTCTGTTTTCTTGAGAGTAAGTCACAGTCACATTCGTGAGGTTACTTCATCGAACCACACATTCCCAGCAAGTGCTCTTGCATACGCGCGTCGTATCCGTATCCGTTCCGCATATATTCTGTTTCTGATCCTCCATCATCCTCTTGTCGTCATTCGTCAGAAATTCATCCTCCCGCGCAACATATTCATCAAACTCATTATAAATGAGCATTCCTGGTTCATATCCATATCCATAGAGCATACAAAAAAGTTCCAACAACAACAACAAAAAAAATAAAAACAATTGACACCCCTTGGCGGGGGGAGGCTTTTTTGTGGCGTGCTGGTGGTTGAAAGTTCGGAGTTAAATAAAAAAAACAAGTTGAAAAAAAAAGAACAACCACCCCCTTGGGTCTATGTAAACACAAACCCATCTAATTAGGTCCTCGAATGGAAATTTGTTTGGTTGTAACTTTTCCTGCCCCCTCGCCGTTGTTCCGTTCCCGTGCCCGTTCCGCTGCAAGTGCTGGAGCAGTTTTTCTTTAGGAGTTTTTTGTGTCGTCGCCGCAAGTTTTTTGCTGTCAAGGAGTCTCGTCAGTCGCGACTGAGGTGCTTTAATGAAAACAGGTGCGACGTAGAACAGGAGTTTTTTTCTTTTGTTCCTCTTCTTGGTCGAAAGAAAAATAGCAAGGATTTCCATTCCTGCAGACGGTGTGGCGGTGTGGCAGTGGCGGGTGCTCCCTGTGCAAATCTGTGTACCAACGTCGCAGTCGGGATGTTTGCAAAGCAGTAAACTAAAGTTCACAACCCTCAGGAGTTGTTCTTCTCGGATGTTGATGTTGATGTGGCGCATTGGCTGTGTATTTGTTTGTTATTGTTTCGCTGTGTGTTGTATACCTATGTGTGTGGGGTGAACTTGTGTTTATACCCCGATGTGCGAAAAAAAAGTTTTCGTTTATTCGAGCGCGCGGAAAAGCCAATACGGTGGAAAATTAAGCGGCAACTGCCTCAATTTGAATCGTTGACCTTGTGGTTTCACTTTCCACTTTTGTTTCCATCACATGACGACGACGACGTTTATGGTGACGCTGACGGAGACGGTGTGGCAGTAGTCGAACTTATTAGATTGCGCTACTGGCTGATATTTCACTTGGATTTTTTTTTTCATTTTTTTTTACAACATAACACCTCGAACTTCCCCTTGCACTATATTCCTATTTATAGGTTCGCGCTATGTCTGGTGCACTACTATAAACTTGAGGAATTTCGTAATCAACGTCTATACCCTATAAATCTAATCGATAAACGATGTCAACGTTCGTCCTTTGACGACTCACTACAAACAGTGCGATTTGATTTCGATTTGAATTCGATTAACAAGTTGTTGTTTTGTTTTTTTTTTTGTTTTACACATCATGGGCTCTTATTATAAAATGTGCGGTTAAGTTGCGATAGTGCGCCCATAAATTTTATTTTTGGTTGTATGTATTGTTTTTTTTTTTTTAAGGAGAAACTACGTGAAAAAAAGTGGAATAATAGATGATTATAATGATAATGTCACCGCACAGTTGATTGCACAAATAAGTACTTACCTGTCAATTTGCTTCGAAAATTAATCAATTAAATTTGGAGAATCTTTATGGCATCCCTACTGGAGATAATCATGCGATCGAAAGCGATAGCAAGGAAACTGAATCAAGGTGAGTTATATAGAGACTTTTAAACGTGGGTTTTAGGTACGGTGGCCATATTTTTAAGAACAAAACCCAGAATAAAAAAGTTAAATATTTAACAACACTTGAACACAAAAATATAATAATGCTCTTGAATTCCACGTTTCATAAATTATTATTAAAGTGAAAAGTAGGTGCGATCAAATTTACACAAAAACTCATATAAAATCAGAGAATGGTGACGGTTGGTCAGCAAATAAATAGTGGATGAAAATTGGGTAGGTATACGACTTTACCCTTTTTTTTTAGAAAAGAGCATTTTTTTCGTTAAGCTATTACAAAATGAAAACAAACATTTGTAAAAGCTTAACGAAAAAAATGCTCTTTTCTAAAAAAAAAAAGGGTAAAGTCGTATAGGTACCTACCCAATTTTCATCCACTATTTATTTATCACCATTCTCTGATTTTATATAAATTTAAAATAATAGCTAAATATACCTATATATTTTTTGAGAGCTAAATCCTTAAATTTGACCATGTTTTGATGTAAAACTCTTGTTAGGTATAGGTGTTCAAGTTTAATTCTCAAACGTTCGTTGAATTAACTCTCGGTGACAGCTAAAGGTCGTGGAGGATTTACAAATATAATTGTAAAAGATAGGTACGTGATTGACCAAAATTGTGTTTGTAGCAGATAGTCGCTATTAAGGGATTGGCACTTTCAAAAGACTGCAATTTTTGTTAAATACGACTTTTAGACTTTTAATAATATTTAAACAAGTAATATTATGAAAATACGGGAGAAGTATAAAAAACGAAAAATGAGACATACCTACCTATGCATTGAACAGAACTGTCCTGGAAAAATCAGGACGGATGGTCACCGTAGATATATGTAAACCTACACCCAACCTGTATTATAAAATTTTATAATTTAGAATAGACCTTAGACTTTCAAAAGTCTGTTTTGATTCAATTCATAAAACCGATGGGATAAAAACATTTTTAATACAATCTTCTGCTTGTTATTATAATTTAATGAACTCTCATCCTGGACATCAACCAGGCACTTTGTTTGTCCCCGGTTCTAGTCTTATGTTGCTGATTGTTGTCGCCTTATAGGTTTGTACCTATTTCAATTATGGCCTTGGATTTCAGCCATAAATTTCAATGTGATGGGAAAATACCCAGTTAATACCATTTTTAGTTCTTATTACCCCATTTTTTGTTTAGCTGTGTGCATTTCTTTCATCATAAAAGGAAGTTCCCGGCAAACGCGAAGCTACTTGCTTTAATTAAGTTTATTAAATTCTAGAATATAAAAAACCATCAGCAAGTCTAATGAAAAATTTAACACCATAGTTCAACTGTATCTTTGTGTTTTAGTTTGCGAGACATTTGAAAACAACAAACCTAATATTTTCGTCTAGATACAGAATTTTTGTGCATAGTATAGATAGGTGCATTTTAACCGTCATTTGATCAAAAACTTTGTAATTTCTTGAACCCTTAAAAGACCCATAGTTTTCCATCGATGGATACTGACAAGAAAAACTTTAATTTGAATTACATTCAAAGTCCACAAAATCAAAAACCAAAAAACTTTTTCATAGATTTTCTATTGTTTGCGCTTTTTCTTCTTCTTCTCGTTCTTGGTCCAAATCAAGGGCTACTTTTAATAATCGCTTAAGACATCTGACATAAGTCTTATTTGGGCCACTGTAACATAAAGTTATTCTTTGTTTAATTTGTTTAATATTTATTGAGCGAGTAGTTAAAAAAAGTATTAACCTCATTTTTAAAGATGGTGGTCTTTCATTTACCCCTGTCACCTAAGAATTTTGTTTTATAATGAGGAGATGTACCCAAACACAAATAAAACAAAATGTTCCTATCCATAAATGCAGTGTTAGTTAATTTTGCGATGTACTACGCATAAATAATCATGAAATGATGTTTTGGGACGTTTTTTATAAATCTAATAATTGCATATGAAAACAAAAATATTCTAATTTTCTTTGTGTAGAGTTATACATAGTTTTCAATTTTTTCACATTTTTTACAAAAAAATTGACAATTTTCGAAGCTATTTACAACAAATTGAATTTGACATCTCCTAAAAACAAAAATTAACTAAATTTAAGATGCTAAATATCTCGGAATTTTTTCGGCATTTTGAAATTTGTTGTCTAGTTTTTTGAGCTATCTAATGCATTTAACGATGATTAATTTTTATTTACTTTTTTGTGATGGTTCTTCAAGAAGTGTTTGAAATACCGCATTCGAATTTTCACTTAAAATGCTCAAAATAAATTTTAATTTTAGACCCAAAGCGTAAATATTTTGAACCACTTGACGTATGAAGCTATATTTAAAGACATTGAGGCATATTCATAGATGTTGTCTAAGCTGTTGCTAGCAAAAACTGAAGTTTTTCTATTGAAATTCCCATAGGATAAACTGCACTTTTTCCCAGCAATAGCTTAGCCAACATCTATGAATAGGCCCCCATTTTTTTTTTAATTACTTACTCTTATCATTTCGCACTCAAAATTTCAATGAGAAGGTATTATGTATTTGTGGTTTTCAAAACCACAAAAAACCAAGCCTTTTAGCATCCTCTACTCTCTATAACACTCCTAATTGCTTAAATTTACAGTCAAATCCCGTGAGCAGTCACATTCCAATTCCATGACTAAATTTCAAAAGAACAGCTTCAATTTTATATTTTTGATAAGACCATAGTGAAGATAATAATTATTAAAAATAAAAAGTATGCCACATGTTGTGAATCCTTCTTGCAAAACCTCCTCAAAGATAAAAAAAATCTTGAAAACGAAAATTCAAATTAATTTACTTGCTACGAACATCACAATTCTTAACTCCGAGTCGTATAGAACCTTAGAGATTGTGAAAAAAAAAAACTAAAAAATAGCTTCAACCCGAATTCGTTATCTGCGAAAACAGTTTTCTCCAAAAATATATCTAAAAATACAGAAATTCCTAAATTAAAAAAAAAAAAAAAATATATCAGAAAGTAGTCGTGCCCACACAAAAAAACAGAAGATACTCGGACTCACCCCTTTGGTTTCTGTTTGCTTCCTTTTGTTTATGATAAGGGCTGATGGCTTTGAGGTTCTGTGTTCGGCTTTTCGAGGTTCAAGACTCAACATCAACATCATTCGAGAAGCGGCAACGTTGCTATTGCGCACTGGGTTACTAACCACACAATCGGTACACAGATTTATCTCATTTTCTCATGGATACTCCTCACAACAATGTGCGGTCGACCACATTTATCAGTAAATTGACATAAGGCTGTGCTCTCCTATTGTGTTCTTTAGCAACTCATTCAATTATGTCACCACACATGTTTCTGAAACGAATTCATTCTTCTTATCTTTGACAAAGTTCCAGTTTTTATTTTTCTTATTTTTGTCTTAAAAAAAAAATAATTAAGAAAAATAAGTTTTCGCAACAATTTTCATGGGCAGATTTCTAATAACGATTCTGCCATTGGATTTCTTGTTGCGTGGGTATAAAGTTAAAAACACTTTACTTGTCCCCACTTCCTGCGTATTGCGAGCCATTAGAAATTAGAAGCTGATAAGTTAGAATGAAAAGATAACAGTCATATAATTTTTATGAAATTGTCAGTAAGGTATGAGTTCTTGGAATGATGTGATTTAATTCATTTGGAAAATATTTAGTTCTCAAAATAAATTTCGGAAAGTTTACATATCTAATTGAATTTTAAGAAATTTGAGTTGCGAAATAGTGTTGCCTGAAAATTTAATTTTGAACATTTTGAAATTTTCAGGTAAGTGAAAATGTGAAATGTACAACACAGGCACAGGGGTGGAACCCGCTAAGGTGATTTTTGATAATCACATTTCTGACTATCCCATGAAATTTTCACGAATAATTATTATTCAAAGTTAGGAATCGCTTTCAAGGAATTCACAAACCTTTTGTCATAATATTGTTCATTTTTATCTCTCACTATTTTGAGAGTTGTTGTAAAGCTATGTTTCTACTTGCCCTTTATCTACTGATATTTACAAAATTTAAAAAAAATGACGAATGAAAATATTCGGAAATTGGTTGTCTTTGAACTAACAAACACTGGTTAATCACTGAAGGGCAACAAATGGAAATAGTTCAATTGACAAAAAAAATGTCACTTTGCCTTTGATTGACAAAGAAAATACTTTCTCAACGTATTTCATCTTTGTTAATGAAAAACATTTCCTTGACAGCTAATTGAATTCAAATTGTAAATGATATTGAGATGTTCGACCAATTTTACAATCCAAAAGTGAACGAAATAAGGCTGTGAAATGAGTGACTTCAACATAAGCTATCCTCCATCTCCTTCAGAGGATGATAATGTTCCTGACAACAACTCTAGAGTGAACAATAAAAATGAACCAATCGCTAATTATACAAAAGGTACTGAAATTGGAGTTTATTTGGGATTCAAACCACAAATTCTATAAAATTACAAGAAATGAAATAGTAGACATTAACAATAATTCTTCGCAACACTAAACGCAGCTCATACGTCATTGAAGATGACTGACAGCGATTGAATCGTTGAAAGACCAAAATAATAATCTGTCAAGCAGTGTCAAGGTATGTGGAAAGCTAGTATGTATAAGTGTCAAGAAAAAATCATAAAAGTGTGGCTATCACTTGTGATAATCACCTTTCAAAGAAGAAAGTTGTTTATTGTCAATATCATTTATCACAAATTACATTAGCCAATTCCAGCCCATGTTTTAAAGTGAATTCCTCCAAGCTCAAATTGTTTTTGAAGAATTTTTTGTTTTTCAATAATTTCCCGGTATTGAATTCCATCCACCTTATCCACAACTTGATCATTATTTTCGAAACATTTGGACCAATGATCTTTTCTGAGGTTGGCCCAGGGCAAACTATATACCTTGTCCATTCATGTAACTATTGACGTGAAAATGGCTATAATTTTTCATTACGAAGTAATCGATTGTGAGTGTAACTCTTACTAACTCTATCGATAGTTTCTTACTGTCCTTGAATGTATCTTACATGATGTAGATCAAAAAAATAATTTTATTCTGAAATTTTAATTTTTGTTAATCAAATAGTTTAAATAAGTAAAAATATTACATACATTGTATACAAAATGCGAAAGAATTGATTGAATAACTTAAGCCCGCATGACACTACATTTTTTATTCATTCTATTTCTCATTAAAACAATCAAAGTGTCAGCAGAGCAAATAAGATGCACGACTGGGTCGCACGTACTTGCTCTTATGTTCAAGACACTGCGAGTTTAAGAAAATTGTATATACAAACATGGAAATTATGAGAGACAAATGTAGAGAAGCATGAAATACGACATTTAAACTAGCTAAAACAACTCTTTTGACAGTTTGAGGTGAAAAAAAGTATGCCATCTTAATTCATGATGGAATATGATTGTATGGGAAAAAATTTTTTAAAATCGTTGGAGCGGTTTTCTTTTAAATTAATTTCTTATATATAAAATTCTTAAAACATTTTTAAGAACAAATTTTGGTTTGCAGATTTAAACTATATATTTATGTGTATATTAAAGCAAAATTTGAAAAAAAAAATGTCAACCCGTTTTTGAGATATCGAATTTTCAAAAAAAAAGTTTGAAACTTTTTTTAAAAATCCAAAAAACTTTTTTTTTGAATATTTTGATATGCAATATTATTTGATTTTATCTGAAATTTGTATATAAGAAAATTCATCTAAATCCGTTCAGCCGCTAACGAGAATATTCAAAATAAAAAAATACGTTCTATGACAGGTACTATTAATAGTTGCAAAGTGTAAAATTTTATAATTTTGGTAGTAGATTTTTTTTAACTTTTGTATGGAAGGTACCGTTATTTTTTCATAAATGTAAAATTTTTTCTAAAAATATTTTATAAAGTACTAAAAAAGTCTTAAATATTGAGTTTCAAATAAATCGAACATGCCGTTTCCGAAATATTTGATTTTCAAAAAAAAACTTTGAAACATTTTTTAAAAATCCAATAAACATTTTTTCAAAAATTTTGGTA
Organism: Dasysyrphus tricinctus; assembly: GCA_963921185.1. Classification (NCBI taxonomy): domain Eukaryota; kingdom Metazoa; phylum Arthropoda; class Insecta; order Diptera; family Syrphidae; genus Dasysyrphus; species Dasysyrphus tricinctus. Next base: position 262,122,592 of record OY992531.1, read on the forward strand.
CACAAGACTATTTATATTTTTTGGAAGCTTCTGTGTAAAAAAAATAATTAAAATCGGTCGTACCGTTTTGAAGAAAATCAAAAATAAAAAAAATGGTTCTTTGGGAGGTACCATTAATAACCATTTTTGAAAAATGGTTCTCCACCCAAGGAAAGCCTTTACTAAAATAAATATATTGAATTTTTTTTAAGAAAAGTTGTTGAGCCGTTTTTGAAAAAAATACGATTATGTAAATTTGGCAAAAAAAATGTATGACAGGCACCGTTATTTTTGGTTCTAAACAAAAATGAAAAAAAAAATGTGGGCAGTATCACCAAAAACCACAACCAAGTACCAAGTTTGAAGAAAATCGATCGGGCCGCTTAGGCTGTAGACGAACAGACAGACAGACAGACAGAATTGTGCCACCCACTTATTTGGTGTTCTCTATCATCGTAATATCATGTTTGATTGTTATCTCAAATTTTTTTTTTTTGCACGAATCCAAAACTTGCCTTATATTACCTATAATCGCAAGTTAAAAGGGATAAAAAGTGTTCTTGAGAAAGAGATAGCATTTTTCTAAATTAGATTTCACAATTACAATGTGTCCCAAAAGTGAATATACATCATAAACTAGTGTTCTGTAGTGTTCAATGTTTATTTTCCTTTGTGACTGAGTGTACCTTGAAATCATTTTTGATTTTTAATTCTGAAGTGTCAAGAAAAATCTGCCAGAACCTGACAAATATTATTTGAAAGTCACATTTTTCATAAATTTTTTGCGACATATTTGCATTTATGGATATAGTGCATACCCACTCATACCTATATCGAAGTTCGAATAAGAAATTGTACGTTCTGCTTTTATTTCATTTGCAGTTCATTAAAAATGAGAGAAAAATGTAGTGTCATACCACAGTACACATATTAAAGGTAATATCATTAGAGTTTTGATTTTTGTTTCTTCTGCGCATATATCAAAATTTGTGTCAAATGTCAGTATTTGTTGTTGTTTTTACGTGTGTTTTCTTCCTCACTCGCACAGCCATTTTTATTACTGACAATTTCAATTTTAATTTGTTGTTGTTTTTACGTGTGTTTTCTTCCTCACTCGCACAGCCATTTTTTATTTTCGACTGACAACCTGCGCAGTATAATACCTTAGATTTGTGTACTGTGGTGTCATACGGGCTTTAAATTTAGATTTTTCTTTGTTTAATTTGTTTATAAAAATTAATATTTGTGTCTTCGTACTCAATGAGTTCACACAAATTGAAATTTATAGAATTTTTTTAATAGTAAGGGGAAAGTTTTGAGAGTAGATTTTGTTAAATCAAGCCAACAACAACCGAGGCCGAAGCCGAGTAGTATGTAGAATTTCAATTTAAACACTAACAGCCCTATCAACAGAAACAACTCAGATATCTTCTAATTCACAAATTAACTAAAACGTCAATCAGAAGTTAGTTCACGAATTAAAATTTCATATCAATAAAAATATAAACTGCTAATCCACGTTTAGTTCAAAAGCTTAACGAAAATCTATTACAATCAAGAACAAGAACTCTGCTCTTTCCAAAGACTATTTATGGAACTGCACATACACTTTCTCACTAAATGTGAACTTTCGCACATACACTCTCTCATTTGAGGCTGTAGAAAGCATGTGTGTCACGCGTCTTTTTCCTTTTATCTCTAGTTTTGACAACAATGGCAGAAGTATTTTTAACTTAATTACTTGTTTAATGTACCTACTTTGGTGAGTTAGTTTAATGCCATGAATTTTGATTTATTGATGTGATTTGACACTTAACTCACTGATCATAGATAATTTAAGTGACAAATTGAAAATAAAATAAAATTAAATCATAAGAATTATTAGTTTATTAGTTTATCAGCTTCCTAAAAGTTCTACATACCAGCTTCTCAAACAATCGAAGAATCACAATCATACATCGAAGCCGGTCCACGAAAATTCAAGAGCGAAACATCACGAATGTTGTACGCAAATGCATTAATTATAAGCTTTCGAATTTCCATCCTCCACCTGAACTCCTGTTGTCGCTGCTTTTTTCATTGCTTTCGGCAAATAAGCCGAGTCGAAGCACGCGCTGTAAGACCGATGTGTTTAAACAAGTACAATATTGTGTTATTAAATTGCACCACATCTTTGATCAACATGAGCAAGTTCATCGCCCGTGAAGTAGATTTTTAAAATGTATTTCCAACAGTTAGAAACGATCCTATGCGGTGGTAAATTTGAAATTGTATTTTCAAATATACTTAACAAAAAGTGCTTCCGTTCGGCTAATTTGCCCATAAACAATGATGACGACAGGCGTTTAGGTGGAGGATGCAAATTTGAAAGTTAGGCTTTTCTGTTTGCGATTATTATTAATAATAATAATAAACAAAATCTGTGCCTTTCATTGAAAGGCGAGCACGGGTGAGCTAGTTTTTAATAAAATAGTTTATCGATTGATTTTCCAATATCTTTGCAAACTTATAAAGAATGAATAAAAAACCTTGCAAGTATAAAAAATATGAAATAATGACCTGCTATGTCAAATAAAATCAAAATCGAAAATTTTTTTCTGATGTTGGTTCTAGATTTATAAGAATAGCTTTAGCTTTGGCAACAAAACTGGTTGCACGTATTCCCAGCATTGTAATAAGTTTATCTCTTGAAAATTATTATTGTTAATGAAAAACTCACTTTGTTTGAATGACTAGACAACAGTCGATAGTGATTAAAAACATGTTACCGATAGTGGAAACTATTGACTATGATCAATAGTTCTCCACCTCTAATTTATGAGTTTGAAAATTAACACGTTGGTTTCTCGGAAAAATCTTTGAGAACGCTGAGCATTTTAATGCGTGTTTTTGCGGATCATTTCATTTTAACTCGTGAAGCTTAAACCAATTGAATCTTTTATGGACAAAACAACATGCTTTCCATATTAGAACTAAGACCGTGACACTCAATGATAAATCGTATTTTGAAATTAATCTTCATAAACCCATAGCCAGCCATAACCAATGTAGTTTCAGTCGATAAATGACAAAGATAAGTTTTAGCTCAGCTCACAAAAATCTTTCGGATCAATTTCAATATAAATATTGATAATGCCAACACTCTTGCCATCAAAGGTAATTAACGAGAACAAAAATTCAACTTTAGCACGTTTGTCCTGAGTGTTATCATTCCAAAAATGTTTGTTCATTTCGCTATCGCTAATTTGTCATTATAAACCTGTCAACAATAGCTGTCATAGCTCTTATCCATATTATATAGTGTATGACAAAAAGCTCAATCGGATTTGTATAAAACCTTTAATTCTCAAATAATATCAAAGTCATTTTACTGCAGCCAACTTCTTCGATTGCTTCCAAAAATATCGACGGGCATGTAGGTTTGTATATCGCTGAAGTGGGGAAATCCTCCAATTTGCTGTCAATAATTACTAAAAACAACAAGCTAATGGTATAATTTATTACAAAATCAATCGAAGCACGCTATAATGTTTTATGAAGCTAAAACAAAAATATTGCTTTATCGGTTGATTTGTTAATTTGTTGTGTTAGTCCAACTGAAGACAATCTTGGTGATCAAAGTTCGCTACTATCTGGCACTGTCATACAAAAAAGTTAAAATAGCTAAGCTGTCAATGTGACATGTTTCCATACCACAATAACATATCCTTGGAGTAGCATTTCGCCATCGCAATCCTCATAAAGTATAACTCCATACAGCCTTTGTTATCATCTAATATACCTACGGTACCGATCGATAAAATTTTAGAGGTCTTGAGCAGCAACAGATAGACATGATCATTATTGTTGTACACATAAGTTAATCAATCAAATTATCGAAAATCGTGTAGATATAATAATATGGGCGACTGATTTCATCAACAAAAAATTGTTATAGCTTTGTTTATTCGTTTATTGGGTCTTTATTTATGGTTTTGAAAATTTTGAATTACTGATAGATAGTCTCCGATGGCGTTCGTTTTTTATTTTATTTTTCTATCATTGATGGAAAAGATAGCACACTTCAAGTGGATTTTGTGTCCATAAATTCATTGTTTGATAATAATTATTTGAAGCCCCAAAATATTTATTGATACGTCAAAATTTTTTTAGGGGAATATATTTTATGGCTCAACTTTAGTTTCAGAGAGAGAGATCGAAATTAAAACTTAATCATTAGAAAGTTCTTTAAGATTTCGCTTGGTTCTCTTGCTTTTAAAATTGCCCGGTCTTTCGCAGTGAGAGACTTTTATTTCGATTATTTTAGGTTTTGTTTGACCACTGACCACTCTTATCGATGAGAGAAAAAAATAAATTTCATTTGCAGATTTGTATATTGTAGGTAGGTACCTATATGTACTGTCCATTTCGAAGCTGTGCTTTTGGAACTCCAATTAATTTTTTAATCCGTCACCGTTTCCGTGGTATTCATCTGTGGTGTTGTGGTGTTTGTCTCTTCAGGGTCTCGCCGCGGGTGTCAACAGTTTCTTCTCATTATGGCTTATTTGAAAAATTTGCTTCAAAGGTTCTTCTAAGGATAGTCAACAGCTTTCTTGGGCGACTCACTTCATGTTTCTCATCTAGATAATCAGTCGGCAGGACGCAAATATGCATCACGGTAAGACCAAAGCGAGACTAGAACGTGAAAACCACGACACAAAAACCACGCGAAGACGCGTGTGGCGAGACAATAGTGGGACAAACACAATCACCAAGACACTGAAAGCTACGTGTAGATGACCAAGGCGAAACTTCAGCGAGATGACGCGAAGTCGAGTCATCGTGGTCACACCCCTAACCTAACCAGAACTGAAAATAGATTCTTATCTGTTCATGACGGCTTGTGTCTACCGGGTTTTGATTCTGAGAAGAACTGAAATATTTCAAACAGCACCGCTTTTATATATTTATGTACACTTTTTCTTTGAGTGAAAATACCATTTTGACTCATTTAATAATAATAAATTTAATAAATTTTTAATTTCTTAAGTCCCCTTCAGTTTGAATTTAGGTCAAGTTTGTCAACAGAAGATGCTCTGTTAAACTTTTGTTGTTTAATCCAGCAAGGTGTAGATAAAAAAATGAAATGTGCTGCTCTTTTTGTTGACATCACGAAAGCATTTGATATGGTTAATCATAAAATCCTTTTGAATAAACTATTATGATGCTGGTTTTCGTGGATTCATTTACAATTGGTTTGAATCTTACCTTAGTAATCGAAATCAAAGAGTCAAAGTGTGTAATACATTAAGTAATTCTATGTATATTAATATAGGTGTCCCACAAGGATCAGTCCTTGGGCCCATCCTTTTTTTGATATATATAAATTCTCTTTTTGACCTACCTTTTTTGGGGACAGTGAATGCCTTTGCTGATGATATTGCGATTGGATATAATGCAGTAAATCCATTGAATTTAGTTGCTGATATCAATCGTGACGTTCATTTATTAAGGTTATAGTTCGCTGACCATAAACTAATTGTTTGTAACAAGGCCAAATTGAGGCTATTCGGCCCTGATTTAAATTCCCAAACTGACATAAAATTAATGTTTCCTGCTTCGTATTGCACCCGTTTTAGCCTGCTTAATAGTGACTGCTTAAGATCTTCTCCATTATGTAGTTTTAATGACATAGAAGCTTGCAATAGTATGTGCTTTAATGTTGACATTGTAAAAGATTTCAAATATCTAGGCGTCACAATTGATCAACACTTGAAGTGGACTGAGCACATTTTGAATCTTAAGCAGTACTTCCTTTCTACGATAAGATGTTTTTACCGCCTAAGAAAGTTCTGTTCAAATTCAACATTAAAAAACACCTATTACGGAATATTTCAATCCAAATTACAATATGGAATTCAACTGACGATCCTTCAAAAGTGTATTTTAAGAAATATATGCAACGCTTCTCGCTTAGCTCACTCTTTAGAATTATTTACTTACTTACTTACTTATCCGGCTCCCGATCCATGAAGGGTCTCTGCCTGAGATATTGCGGTCTTCCATCGGTTGCGGTCCCTCGCACGCTCCCTCCAGTCGTCGAGACCAAGCGCTCTTGCGTCTGTGACCGCCTGGTCCCTATAGCGGAGGTTCGGTCTTCCTGGTCGTCTCGAACCTGGGGGCTGGGATTCGAAGATTTTCTTGGCTGGAGCGTTGTTGTCCATTCGCTCGATGTGGCCGAGCCAATGTAGTCGACGTGTTTTGGCTCTTTGGACTACATCCACATCTTGGTACAGCTCGTACAGTTCACGATTGAATCTTCTCCTCCAATCGCCCTCTTCGCATATAGGACCAAATATCCGTCGTAGAATTTTTCTCTCGAAAGTGCCCAGGATCAATTCCCCTTTTTTACTTATCGTCCAGCACTCGGCGCCGTAGAGTAGAACTGGTAAAATAAGAGTTTTGTATAGCGTGCACTTTGTCTTTCGAGAAAGGAGTTTTGAACCCATTTGTTTGGCCAAACCGAAGTAGCAGCGGTTCGCTAGGGTAATTCTTCGTCGGATTTCCACTAAGGTGTCGTTCGTGGGATTGATGTTTGTTCCGAGGTAGGTGAACTCCTTGACTACCTCGAAATTTCTGCTACCTACAGTGACATTTTGTCCTAGGCGATGGACAGATGAGGCTTTGTTTGTTGATAGCATATACTTTGTTTTGTCCTCATTCACTTCAAGACCAACGCGTTTCGCCTGTTCATCAATAGCTGTGAATGCTTCAAGTACAGCTCTGTTAGAACGGCCGATGATGTCGATGTCGTCCGCATAACCAAGCAGTTGAGAAGACCTGTTAAAGATAGTACCTTCCATGTTAACACCACTCTTGCGCACTATCTGCTCCAGGACTAGGTTGAAGAAATCACATGATAGCGCATCTCCTTGTCTGAACCCTGTACACGTCTGGAATAACTCGGATGAGCTGTTACCCATTTGCACGTTGCACCGCGTATTTTGTAACGTCATGCGGCATAGCTGGATCAGTTTTTTCGGGATCCCGAGTTCCGATATCGCCAATAGAAGCTCTTGGCGACTTATGCTATCATATGCGGCTTTGAAGTCGATGAATAGGTGGTGGGTCTCGACTTGAAACTCGTTGGTCTTTTCCAGGATTTGCCTCAATGTGAAGATTTGGTCTATCGTTGATCTGCCTGGCCTGAAGCCACACTGGTACGTGCCGATCATAGTGTTGCAGAAAGGTTTTAGACGCTCACATAGTACGTTGGATAGGATCTTGTAGGCAACATTAAGCAGGGATATGCCTCTGTAGTTCTTGCAGGACATAGGATCGCCTTTTTTGTAGATTGGGCATATGGAGCTATTTGACCAGTCGTCGGGCATACTTTCCTCCCCCCAAACTTGGTTGATGAGCTGGTGCATGCACCCTACCAGAACATCTCCTCCATACTTGAAGAGTTCCGTTGGTAGGCCATCCGAGCCGGCGGATTTGTTGTTCTTAAGCTTGTGGATGGCTTTCTTAACCTCTTCAGTACTGGGTGCTGGGACTGGATCTTCATTGACTGGTCTAATGCTTCTTTGTTCCTCTATTGCCTCCTCTACATAATGCCCATCAAGCAGCTGCTGGAAATGCTGCTTAAACACGTCTACAATTCCCTGTGCTTCGGTGACTAGGTTCCCTTCGCTGTTTCGAAGAGCTTGCGTGCCAGTCCTATAACCAGATGCCAGTTGCTTGGCTGTTTTGTAGAACCGGCGGGTGTTGGTGGCGGTGCTGGACTCTTCGAGATACTTGAGCTGAGAGGCTGCGGATGCTCTTTTCTTTCTACGCAGGGTTTTTTTCTCTTTCCTTCTCTTTTCACGGTACTCCTCTCTTGCTGCTCTTGTTTTCCGTTGCAGCATTTGCATTCGTGCATTTTCCGTCTCCTGCTTCAATACCGCGCATTCATCATCATACCACGGGTTCTTTTTTCTGGGTGGTTGATAGCCTATGGTGGTCTCGGCTGTCTCCTTAATAATGTCGCGATACTGGTTCCACTGGTTGTTGACGCTTGTGGCTGGGTGTACGGCAGAGAGTTTCCCGGTCAATTGCTCACTGTAGTCTCTGGCTTTCTCAGATGTGCTAAGGCATGCGATGTTGAACTTCTTTCTTTGGGCGGTCTTCGTTTTCTTTTCGTTGGACAGTCGGGCTCTGAACTTTGTCACAACAAGAAAGTGGTCAGAGTCCACGTTTGCACCTCGGAAAGTTCACACGTCCAAGATGTTCGATGCGTACCTTGCGCCAATTAGCACGTGGTCGATTTGGTTCGCCGTTCGACCATCTGGAGATTGCCAGGTTGCTGTGTGTATCCTTCGCCTGGGGAACCTAGTGCTACTTATCACCGTATTACGAGCTGCAGCAAAGTCGATTAGAATTATTTAGACAGACGAAAATTCTACTAGTAAGACACTTGTTTTATTTCAAAGTCTTAAAAATATTTTTTATGAGAGGTGGTCATTTGGAAAGCCTTATAACAGACCTATATTACTTAAGAAGAAATGCTACCACTGTTCAAACTTTACCCTTTCGGACTACACTTTTTAGAAACTCATACACAATCGTTTCTCGCAAATTATACAACAGACTCCCAATAGAACTACGGAGCATTAGAAACTTGACACTATTTTTTAAGTTCCTTAAAATCATGGCTTCTCCACTTTAATACTGATGACATCGAATCTCTGCTAAGCTACCTTGTTTGATTTAATTTATAATTTACTACCATGATCTCTTATGAATGTTTTTTTTTTGTAAATTTTTTTTGTTTCTTTTTTATACTTCAATTGATGAAAATTATGTTATTTGCTTAATTCATATCAATTATTGTAATACTTTTCTATTTATCCAACGTTGATTTCTGTATTCACCCCACAATAGAATAAGTTTTTGTTAATCTGGCATTATCTCAATTTGTAATTAAATTTAAATGCTACAAACTATTCTCTTAAATTATTATAAAAACTGAATGTGTATTTATTTATCATAGATATAAGTTATTAAAAAATTGTTAGGAGAATAATAGTCCAGTAACCTTGTAGTTTCATAGTACTGAGACCTTGCGTCAGGTCCGGTAGTTCTGATTTCTTGCTGAGTTGTTTATGATGTTGGCCTAGTATTAAATCTGATTTTTCGACCTCGAGCGCCGAACGCAACATTGGTAAAAATCCAAAAAATCGCGAATTTTTCGCGGTTTTTTCACTTATTGGCTATTTTAACCATTACGCCTTAACTTTCGAATAAAACATTGCTCTATGATTTCAACCTTACTAAATTTGCTTCAATTTGAGTCCAAAGCCGGTTCTGTAGACATAACGGTTTCCAAGGGACGGCATTTCAAAATACAGCAATAAAAAATTTAAAACAACAAGTAGTATATAAAACAGTATAATAACAAAAACATGGTCTTTGACATATGCTGCATCAAAGCAATAGAGCGTGTAGATTGGGCCAAAAGAAGAAAACAATAGTACCGGATGGGGGGTATATATCCCCCCGTTTAGGCGGGAGGGGCAATTTTAAGAAAAGTTGACTTCAAATAGAAAAATAACAATAAAAATACAATGGTAATATCTGGACGAAAATCCATCCCTCATCTCAAAGCCAGAAATCCATTCTTTAATTTTTTTTTAAATAAAGTTTTTTTAGCTGATAGTTTTTGAAAAATTTACTTTCAAACTCAAAATTTTGAGAAAAAGACGATTTTTTTTTTGTTAATCTATTTTTTTCTTTATTTTATGGTATTAAGTACTATTTTTGATTTTGATTTTCAATGCCCTTATTAATTCTTAGTTAAAAACTGAAAACCAAATGCTAAAATGACTTCTAGTTTTTGAGAAAACTGAAATTAACATGATCAACTTCACTGTTTTCAGTCTAGTATCCTTTTTCTTCGGGGTGGGAGGGCTCTGCCTCAGGTGCGGTAGTTCTGATTTTAAGATGAGTTGTTTATGATGTTGGCCTTAGTAATAATCCAAGTTTTCGACCTCGAGCGCCGAACGCAACTTTGTGAAATACGCAAAAAACCGAGAAATTTTCGCGGTTTTTTCAGTTATTGGCTATTTTAACCTTTAAGGCCTGGTTTTCCGATTATAACTTTGCTCTACTATTTCAAAATAATTAAACGGGCTTCAATTTGAACTAAAAATCAATTCAAATTGTGATTTTTTTCATCAACTTTTGAATTTAGAATGCTGCAAATCGAATTGAAAGGGGCTTATTCACCCCTTGTGTGAAATCGTTTGCCCCTTTTCAATGATTTTTTTATACTGTGTAGCGTGTCATGTTGGCTTTGCTTTTAGATCTTTATCATGAAGATCGGATGGGTAGAAACGGAGTTATGATTTTTTAAAGTCAACCATATAAAGCTCGAACTAAAACATTCGCTTCAGATAATTCGCACTGGTGGGTACTGAACTGAGTACTGTTTTAGTTCGAGTTTTATATGGTTGACTTTAAAAAATCATATCTCCGTTTCTACTCATTCGATCTTCATGATTAAGATCTTAAAATAAAGCCAACATGAGACGCTACACAATATAAAAAAAATCATTGAAAAGGGGCAAACGATTTCACATAAGGGTGAATAAGCCCCCTTCAATTCGATTTGCAGCATTCTAAATTCGAAACTTGATGAAAAATTTCACAATCTGAATTGATTTTTCGCTCAAATTGAAGCCCATTTAATTATTTTGAAATGGTAAAGCAAAATTATAATCGCAAACCAGGCCTTTAAGTTTAAAATAGCCAATAACTGAAAAAACCGCGAAAAATTCTCGGTCTTTTGCGTATTTTACGAAGTTGCGTTCGGCGCTCGAGGTCGAAAACTTGGATTATTACTAAGGCCAACATCATAAACAACTCATCTAAAAATCAGAACTACCGCACCTGAGGCAGAGCCCTCCCACCCCGAAGAAAAAGGATACTAGACTGAAAACAGTGAAGTTGATCATGTTAATTTCAGTTTTCTCAAAAACTAGAAGTCATTTTAGCATTTGGTTTTCAGTTTTTAACTAAGAATTAATAAGGGCATTGAAAATCAAAATCAAAAATAGTACTTAATACCATAAAATAAAAAAAAAAATAGATTAACAAAAAAAAATCGTCTTTTTCTCAAAATTTTGAGTTTGAAAGTAAATTTTTCAAAAACTATCAGCTAAAAATACTTTATTTAAAAAAAAATTAAAGAATGGATTTCTGGCTTTGAGATGAGGAATGGATTTTCGTCCAGATATTACCATTGTATTTTTATTGTTATTTTTCTATTTGAAGTCAACTTTTCTTAAAATTGCCCCTCCCGCCTAAACGGGGGGATATATACCCCCCATCCGGTACTATTGTTTTCTTCTTTTGGCCCAATCTACACGCTCTATTGCTTTGATGCAGCATATGTCAAAGACCATGTTTTTGTTATTATACTGTTTTATATACTACTTGTTGTTTTAAATTTTTTATTGCTGTATTTTGAAATGCCGTCCCTTGGAAACCGTTATGTCTACAGAACCGGCTTTGGACTCAAATTGAAGCAAATTTAGTAAGGTTGAAATCGTAGAGCAATGTTTTATTCGAAAGTTAAGGCGTAATGGTTAAAATAGCCAATAAGTGAAAAAACCGCGAAAAATTCGCGGTTTTTTGGATTTTTACCAATGTTGCGTTCGGCGCTCGAGGTCGAAAAATCAGATTTAATACTAGGCCAACATCATAAACAACTCAGCAAAAAATCAGAACTACCGGACCTGACGCAAGGTCCAATGTATATAGTTACTGGACTATAAGGACTCAATAAATTCAATTCAATTAATTGAATTCAATAAATCTTACCAAAAAACCTACAAGATAAATATTTTAAAATAAATTTCTGACCAATACCAAAGTAAAATTTCATGAATTACCTTAAGTCTTTCATTGGTCTGGTGTAAAATAAAAACTAGCTGTATTTCATCAATCAAAATTGAAGATCAATTATTTCATGGATTTATAAGTCAAAAAGATCTTGAGTTATCTCCAATCATTTTTTCGCTTCAAATAGACCAAATTCTATACATACCTACCGAACTCAAAAGTCATAATTTTTAATAGTTTGAAATTAATTCTAAGTCAATGTAATAATACGTAGTTTAAAAGCATTATATTTATTTTATTTATGTTTTTGATGATGTGGTGTTCTGGTGTTGCCTTATTACAAATATTGATACAAATCCAACTTTAAATTTTATAAAGGAAGTTTCATTCTTTTTTGATCTAGTTGCAAGTTTTGTGAAAAAAGATTATCTGTGGTATAACATAACCTTAACTTTCAAAAACTTTTTACATGCGATTATAGGTACTATAAGGCAATTTTTTTATTCGTGCAAAAAAAAATTGAGATAAAAATCAAACATGATATTACGATAATAGAGAACACCAAAAAAGTGGGTGGCACAATTCTGTCTGTCTGTCTGTTCGTCTACAGCCTAAGCGGCTCGATCGATTTTCTTCAAACCTGGTACATAGTGGTTTTTGGTGATTATGCCCAAACGTTTTTTTCATTTTATTTTAGAATCAAAAATAACGGTACCTGCCATACAATTTTTTTTAGCAATTTTACATAATCGTATTTTTCTCAAAAACGGCTCGACAACTTTTCTTAAAAAAATTCAATAAATTTATTTTAGTAAAGGCTTTGTTTTGGTGGAATACCATTTTTCAGAAATGGTTATTAATGGTACCTCCCAAAGAACCATTTTTTTTATTTGTTATTTTCTTCAAAACGGTACGACCGATTTCAATTATTTTTTTTAACAGAGAAGCTTCCAAAAAATATAAATAGTTTTGTGTGCCAACATTTTTGAAAAAAAAAAATATTTTTTGAATTTTTAAAAAAAGTTTCAACTTTTTTTTTGAAAATTCGATATCTCAAAAACGGGTTGACAATTTTTTTTTCAAATTTTGTTTTTATATACACATAAATATATACTTTAGATTTGCATACCAAGATTTGTTCTTAAAAATTTTTTAAGAATTTTATATATACAAAATTAATTTTTTTAAAAACCGCTCCAACGATTTTAAATTTTTTTTCCCATACAATCATATTCAATCAAGAATTAAGATGGCATTCTTTTTTTCCACGTCAAACTGTCAAAAGAGTTGTTTTATCCAATTTTAAAGTCGTATTTCATGCTTCTCTACATTTTTCTCTCATAATTTCTATGTTTTTATATACAATTTTATTAAGCCCACAGTGTCTTGAACATAAAAGCAAGTACGAGCGACCCAGTCGTGCATTTTATTTTCTTAACTTTTAGAGATATTTTAGTTATCTCAAAAACTTGACGCGCTAGAGCAATTCTGAGACCAGATCCGAGTTCAGTACATCAAAAGCCGCTAGAAACATATATTTTGGTTAATGAAGCAGAAACTAATTAAAATTAAAACTCAAGAAATCATAATAGTTCATAAATAGGCCCTTTATTGAGCTCATTTATACCGGTGATGCAATGTATTATTTATTGCATTGCTTACATCAGTCAGTTTAAACTTGATTTTATAATAACTTAGCAAAAAACGTCTATATCATAAAATATTTCGATCGCAAGTGAGAAAAATAATGTTACGTATGAAAAAAATATATGTGACCCGGCCTATGAAAAGGTGGCTTATGACTCAAAAAATTATTTTTCAATTTTTTTTGGTTAGGATAGTTTTTGAGACGCTCTTTCACATGGTGAAAACAAGAAAGTCCTATTTTGCTTAGAAGTGTACTAAAAATGTAGAGAAAAGTACTGATGATAGCTGATAACATTCTCAAACTCACTTCAGTATTACCGATACAAAAATCCGAAAGTAGCAACGTGAAGCAATTAACTTACATAATATTTGGAGCAAAAGCAACACTGCATCTCACTTGGTGCCCTTGGACAACGGGAGACACTGGGTAATGGGAAGGAATAAGAACAACTCCGAGAAACTGTCGAAATGCATTGTTTATCTTTAAGAGCTGATTTATCGAAATTTTGTTTTTGAGTCATAGGCCACCTTTTCATAGACCGGGTCACATATTATCAGAATAATCAGAAATGGGAAATATAATATTGCTGAGATTTTCTTAATAACTTTTATGTTACCTAAAATAAAAAAAAATACAAATTTGTGCATCGAAATTTTGTTGTGGCAAATCGATTACCGATTCAATTTTTGAAATCGATGAATTTTTACGGTGCTGGTTACAGTTCAAAAATTTTCAAAGCTGCAAAGCGCTGCACAGTGCGTTGACCAGTGGGCAAAAATCAAAAAATAAAAAATGCAATTTTGTTCTATTTAATATGCTTTGTTGTTTGACTTTTTTAGATGATAGATTAGCGGAATTCTTTAAAGCAAATAAGGTTATTATAATAGCCCGATTCTTGTTGTGAAACGCCATTTTGTGCGAAATTGTTTAGATGGTGATTGGGTAGTGATTATTAATTTTCATTTAGAGCTGGTTTGACTAGTTTTATTTGGTTTTTGAAATATGTAGTTTGTAACTTTATTGAAAATAGCATTTTTAAGGAATTTTTTCACTTTGGTTTAGCTTTTTAAAAAAGTTTAGCAAAGTTTAGCAGAATTTTGAGTGTCATTACATTGTCCTACTATTTGATTTTTCGAAAATGCAAGGTTTTCCTGCTACTTTTTGCTAACCTTCAAAATATTCAACTATTCAACTTTTTGTAGGACAAGGTCAAATCTTTAAAAATTAACAAATTTATTAAAAATGGATTACTTTTGATAAAAAATCACGAATAAAAGATATTTTAACATTTATGTTCAATGAACTGAAGATAAATAAATGTCCCTTGAAAACAAAAAATTATTTAAAGTCCGAAACGAAGTTTTTCGACTCAAACCTTTAACGACGACGAAAGCAATATTCAAGGAATCATGCTATCTTCAAGAAGCGCTTTTGCTTTGAAAAAGTTTTCCACTTACTGGTAGTATTTCAATTCATCTGCAAAATGCATCGCCTCTTGATGACCAAGGAACTAGTCGGGTTCGGGGAAGAAACCAAACACCATTTTTAGAAGCATCGAAATAGGCGAAAAAACAATGGATTGCGAATCTTTTAGCCTTCAATTCAACTGAAGAGTCGAGGTTCGATGCAGAAACTTCCGAAAGTTCCTCAACTTCGTCACACAAGAAAATCTTCTCGTGTTTATACTAGCGAAGATATTTTGACAGTCCTGCTTTTCAGATTTGATCCTTTAATTTCAAATTAAGGTAAAAAAGAATTAAAATTATCAAAGGAAGACAAAGAACAAATTGCACAATGTATTCAAATTACTGAATGTGTTGATACATATCTTCGGCTTCCACTTACTTTTTCTACCAGTGAAGATTTTGAAAAATCCGACTCCAATTTTTATTTTTTTTTTAAAGAAGAATTGTTAATTTTCGTACACTTTACATGTTTTAAAATCGCACCATTTTAACGCCACTGTTGACAGTCCAAAATATGATACTCAAATCGTCTGCAAAGTTCAGGATCATTAATGTATTCATGACTTTGCCAAAATTTATTTTGATTAATAACATTTTCAAAAAAGCTACTTTTCATAAGGTTGGGCTCTCTTCATATGAAAATAATGATTCGGAAATTATATAGACAAGGAACCCGCAGCAGATTTTGGGTGTGATTGATAGCGAAAACAGAAGTATATGCGTCAAAAGCTCCATTAAAGGCTATTCAAACAATCAAAATCTTGCAGTCCACAACCGGGGCTTTAGTGATTATACAGTGCATCGAAACAAAAATATGAATGCAACTTCGAGGGTCACTAAAGCCCCAGTTGTGAACAGCAAGGCTTTGATTTTGAAAAGCCTTTCATGAAGCTTTCGACACCTTTACTAATTTTTTTGATATCACTCTCACAAAAAATCTGCTGTGAACACTCGGTCTAATAGTCTTAACTCAATAAGTAATTCAACCTAGCTTTATTTATACATGTTAGGAAAACCTTTTCACACAGTTAATCAGCCGTGTAATATCATCCGAAATTTTTTTGGAATTCTAAAAGCTATTATGCCTTTCACCCGAACTTCTCCTGCTATACAATAAAAAACAAACTTACGCAGAGAGCACCAGTACCTCTTGTTTTTCCTTCGTCCACCGCCAAAATAACGTTAAAAGATCCGAGCTCTTAATTACGTTACATTTCGCCCGAAATGATTACTTACTATAAGGGGAATTAGGAAACATTAAACACTTTTCGGGTGAAACTCACAATAGGCCCAATGTGAAATTCAAATTTTTTCCAGGTGGAATGCTTTTGGGGTGAAACTCACAGTAAGGCTAAAGCTATCAAACGATAAATTGTCCAACCGTGTGCAAGCTAAAGCATAATAGGGTTGATACTTTTTAGTTTTGAGTATATAGGAAATCATACTCGAACTCGTACTATTGGCTTTCATTTTTCTAAGTTGATGTATAATCTAATAGGTCGGACTTACTCTTTGTTCCCTTTCAATATATTGTTTTCTATGCAATGTTGAATTTAGAAGTAAAACCTTCTTGACCATACAACAATATACTTTGTGACTCGTTATCATTGTCTCAAAATTGAAGATAGTAGCAGGTGTAGATATGTTTTTTTTTTTAATTTGACATACTCTCTGTATTCTATTTATTTCTTAACTTAATTTTGTTGTCAAAATGTCTTCGATGGATAGTTCGAGTTTAGTGATGATATTGTTTGTTTAACTTTAAACATTTGTCTGATTCCGATAAGGTCTACATATATACCTGATTTGCCGTCGCGTTGTCGTCGTCGGTTAAGTAAATGTGAAAACAAACAAAACTGTCAAGACATTCTTAAATCAAAAAAGGATACGTGAAATTTGTGCTGTCGAATTGAATTTTAAAAAAGTGTAACACGCTTCCTATATGTATAACATCACTTTACGGTAAGAAAATGTCTCAATCGAAAAAAATTCTCTCACGCTCGTTGTAAAAGGACGAATACCGATCTTGTTGTCTTGTCTTCTCCTGATGTGTTTGTGTGACCTTACGATGATTATGGGATTAATCTACCTGGATATAGTGTGCACAGTGATTACAATTAATTTTTGATTGTGATTAACCCTTTTTTTGGGTTAAATAATGATCTTTTTCAGATTTTTTTTTTTAAATCTTGTACCACAATAATGGAAGTGTGTAAGGGCTGATATAAGGTGACCTACATATGACAGAAGAGGATGAAATTTAATTGATTTTATTATTGGTAGTGATGGTCTTAACTGATTTTTTATGAGCAATTGATTTCTAGCTAGAAACCAATTAATTGTTGGTTTGAAGCAATCTTTATTTATATATTGGAATATATGTACCTTATTGGTATTGGTTATTTGAATGTCAAGATCTAGAATATAATTTACAATTTCTTCAAGAACTATATTAACGCCTCATCTTGCCTTATACCTTTCTTGACATCAAAATGTTCAGTGGTTTTCTTGCCCACTGCGACTCTGAGCTAGATTTCTCAAGCTTTATACTTGGTTCACGAGGGTACAGCGTATAAGCTGAGATAAAACGGATTTTTTTTTACTTTGGGCCTAGAAATTAATGTTTACCAATTGGAAATTCCTGATTTTTTTTCAAAACTTAACCAACACGCAGCGCAATGGTGGAGGCTAGTGCAGAACCCAGGACTTATAACTTAAATCTCAAACATTCTTGATGCGTGCCTTTTGTAAGTTTGCAGTGAAGAGCGTAACGTAAGGGGGACAGGAAGATTCACTTGCCTATTCAAAATATATTTCATACATTAGGCAATTTTTCTTCTTTTGAATGCAACTGAAAATAACATTTCTGTACCAACACTATTCCTTGAAGGAATTTATTATAAACACCGTGCTTCTCATCAAATACTTGCATAAAACCCATTAATATATTTTCAATTATATGTATTTGAGAAGTGAATTTTTTCAATTACAACTAATGGAAATATATGTTTTTTCAATTACAATTATTATGTTATCATAATAGGAAAAGTTCATTTATTGAAATGAATTACCAAAAGTAATCACTATTTTGCTAATCTTAGGTATAATTTTGCCAAAAAAAATATAATTGCATTAAAGATCTTCACTTGGATTTTTTCCGCAGATTGGCGGGTCTTTTGTACTCTTTTTTCTGGGCTAGGTATATGTAATGAAAGTAAATCTTTCATGTTCAATTTTTATTTATAATTTCTAAAACTGATTAGTTCTTATCAATTAAGTGGAATATCCGCTTTCAACCTTTTCCTAAGCATTTGGATTAGAGTTTTATAGATTGTCTTGATATCTTTGTGTCTTGTATTTTTGCTTACAGATACTGTAAGGCTCTTATAAAAAACATTATATCCACAGCAATCAATGCTAGATTATAAATAAATAAAATATAAATAAATTGGGTGGCGCAACAGCTCATGGAGAACCAGGGCCTAGTGACTTACAACTCACAACCATTCCTGTGTGCGTGTTTGTTGGCAGGAATGGAGGGGACCTACAGTTTTTTGCCGAGTCCGAACGGCTAAATGAGAAGCACTTTTTCATGACAAGTATACTCTTGGAGGATTTGTCAGTTCCTCGCAAGAGGCAGTACCTCGAATAAAACATTTCTGTTTTTAGGTGGCACGGCTGGGAATCGAACCCACACTTTCGGCATGACAGTCCTACGCACTAACCATCAAGCCACGAGGTACTACAATGCTAGATTACTGGAAACTAACTTATCTTCGAAGTTCTTTTAGGGTTAAAACTGCAATCGACCACAACCACCTGATTTCTTCTTAAGTTCTGGGGTTTGGCTGAAGTTATTTTTATCTGCAGATGAGTCTTGTATTGGGAGTTGAGGCTTATTAACAGCTTAGTCAAGAAATCAGTTACAAACCCACTTACTTTCGAATGAGGAAAATTCAAATTTATTGCAGCTCTGGAACATTATAGCTTTAAATATGGGTTAGTGATGTTTGCCCAAAAATCATATCCCCAAATAAAAATCACCAAAGAAAAAATCCCCAAGTTTAAACCTAGTAAAGACAAAATCTCCAAAACAAAATTTCTTGGAAGAAATGTCCCCAAGTGAAAATCCCAAATATATGATGTGCAATAAGTACATTCAGCAATAAAATCGCCCGATTCACTACTTGCACATATTATTTTTGATATTTTCTCTTGGTGAGTTGTCCTTTAAAATCAGTTTTGGAGATTCTAGGACTTTCTTATTATATAAATTAAAAAAACTTTATTAATAAAAAGAGAGTGTGCTGTGAGCAAGCCCCGGAAACACATATTGAAAAAAAAAGATTTATCATTTCAGGAACTACAAAAACCGGAAATTTGGGTTGGGCTTCTGGCTCTTCTGAAAATGACTACAACCCTACGCGGTAAATAGAAAAAGTCTGCCATGCACCAATGTCAACAGTTTTCTTAGGGACACAAGTTCCTTTGGATAGCCCACTTCGCGAGTTGAAAGGATTTTACTTCATCACGGGTCCTCTGTCCCGCTCACGCAACTTCATTGCTCTGCTGACGTTATGTTAAGTCACCAGGCAGTCGCCTATATCAACAATTTTCCTGGAAACCCAAACATTGAGTGGTCTGGGCAAGGCTGTAGCTCTTTTCATTTCAAAACAACAATAAAGCAAATGTGTTTCATTCAAAACAGCCTAACAGCTCTATAGCAAACTCATCAAAGCCACAGTTTATATGCTCTATGCTATTTAAATGAAATGCACGACTGGATCGCACGTCTTGCTCTTATGCTCAAGTTGCTTGGAACTTAAGCACTTTTAAAATATACAACTAATTATATGAAAAATATATAAAAATATAAAAAGTATCAAAAAATCATTTAAATCGTTCTTTAAGGAACTAGTAAAATTGTATAGCCCTCAAATCCAAGAACGCCATTTTCTTACTTAGAAAAATAGGAATACATTATATATGTATATGCAAACAAAAAAGTTTAAACCGTTGGAGCGGTTTTCTTAAAAACTAATTAATATAAAATTTTAGTAAAATTTAAATACATTCATTTAAATACCGTAGATTTAGTGAATCTCGAAATAGTGAACTATCCGTCGCGCAAGCATTTTCCATAGCTTGAGAGCTCTGAGGAATTGTTTCTGTTTTTTTTTAAGCCTGAGTGAAAGCATTGTTTATTAATGCTTAGATAAAATTACAAAAATCACATCGAACGAAATGTGCATTTTGGATCAAATTCACCTTTAAAAAGCCTTAGAAAACTCCCGCTCGAAACAATCTCGAAACAGTGAACAGGCCTGTTTTTTATTACTTCACTATATCAAGCGTCTACTGTTCATTCAAAAACCTAGTTTAAAAAGTATTCATAAACCCATTTTTGAAATATTGAATTTTCAAAAAAAGAAACTTGATATTTTTTTAAAAACCTTTTTCATTAAAAATCCATTGAACCGTTAATGAGAAAATCGAAAATAAAAAAAAAACATTACATGGCAGGTACCGTTTATAACAGTTTTTGTAATTTTTTTCCACCAAAATTTACACCATGCCGAAAATAGCGGACTGATATTTTTATTAAAATTATTGGATCCATTTTTGGGATAAATAAGCTTTTCGTTGATGGTTGTATGGCAAGTACCGTTTTTGTATCTCAAAATTTTTGTTTATCGCAAGTAAAATCTTTGTTGGGGATCATTAGAGATTTTTGGGGATTTTGGCAAGTAAAAATATTTATTTGGTATTTTGTCCATGAGGCCCCCTTCCCCATGGGGATTTTGTCTAGTTGCATTTCATTTTTTGGAGATTTCGTCCAATTGAGATATTTTTTGTTTGGGATAAGGGGTGTCTCCCTTTTAATATAACGAAGGCTCTGATTAATTCCAAAATAATTGCTCTGAAGGTTAGAAATCTTGGGAAATAGAAGATTTTCTGGTGAACAAAACAAAATAACACTATTGATTTTCAGCTGAAATAATGATTTACATATGTAAAACAGATCATTGTTCGAAGCTATTTTCCGGTTTTCGAAATAAAAAGAAACCAATCAATGATATCCCGGTACTTGCTTCGGGGCATCAACAAGGAATTTGTAATTCTGATCAAAGTGCCAAATGCCGAATCAATTCTCAAAGTTCCCGCTCTTTTTCCGTATTCTTTCTTCTTGTTGCCAATTGTTGAAGTTTTTTTTTGTTAAACTTAGTCAATAATGTCCTTGAAAATTATACTCATACTTATGTACGTTTTCTAAAATATTTTCAAGAGCGCAGTATAAATTCCGGAAGGGGTTGCGTCAACACATCAGAGATCAATTGTTGCTCTCCATCCATATATACATTCCCTCAAAAGTCCTTATTGTAAATGTGATGATTTGCTTAACAAAAAGTCATATTTCTTCGTGAAGGTACATATATGGGAATGACGATTCAGAATTGCTACCGATGATGGACTTTGCTGGTATTTTTGACGACGGCAAAAATAACGCTGACGGAGGCCTATAATTAACTCGGTTGGAAACCAAAAGTTTATTCTATTTTCTCATGTAATGATGTCAATGAAGTCCCCTTCTTCTTGTTTTTGCCATCAGTCTTACTCAAAGAACTGTCTTAAGTACTGACAATATCCGTGAATTCTTGCTCTTGGCTGTTTTACGACTATACGTGAAGAGCTAACGATTTATAATATAACCGATTCGACCCGACCTCCTTCTGCTTTCAATCATTGTTTTGTGTTTTCTCTCTCGAAAATATAAAAAAAAATATACATACACGTCGTCCTACTAAAAGTCCTTTGTGTTGATTTTTTTTTTTAAATAAAACCTAAGGAACAAGATGACGAGGAGGACTAGGAGTATACACAAAAAAACTGAACAGTTAAAATGGATCTGAACTCAACTCAAGTCAGCGCATACAAAAGTCATCGAGGATTCCATTCAGGAATTGCAAGCGGAAGTCGCGAAGAGTGGCCGCCGCGCCGCAGAACCGATATGTACGTTTTCGGATCAAAAGACAAAAGCCCCCTCTCGAAAGTAGTCTAAATGTGCTGCGCGGTTCAACGAGCGTTCAAATCTGCAATAATATGGAAGGGTCAGAGCGCTATTAAGGGAATCATTGTGAAATGTCAAGGAAATAAAATATTAGACAACATCTTGACTGTCATTCAAATAGATTTCTTAACAATCGACTCTCTCTTTCTATGAAGTAGTAATTATACGTACACACAAGGAACATGCTTGAATTGGAGGCTCTGTTATGCACATCAGAATCATAAGAAGCCCAGCGCAGCGCTCAGAACTAGATGAAATTCAATACGATTTCAAAAAAAAAATCAATTGCATCAGTATAGAAACACTACACGATGCATAAGGCATAGGTGGTAAGATTTCGGCATTCGGCACCACTCCGTCTGGGACATTCATTCATTTGGAGTTCATTCAACACTCTCGCAATGCAATTCACTCTAAAAGGACCAAAGGAGGCGGCTCGAATGCGGAGGGCGTAAACGGGGGTAGTTTCTATTGTTGAAAAACTCTCGTAACTCGTGGTAACCTATTCTTTCTTCGAGATGATGAAAGTCGCTATATTGCACCGGAAGCATATTGACGCGTGTCTTATAGGTCCTCGTCTAGCTAGATGCATATTTCCAAATAAGAAAAATGATTTTTACAAAAGAAACTCGCGATGACGTTTGTCATCTGTTCTGCAGAAACCGTATGGATTACTCACTTTCAATTTCAATATCACAACAACGTTTAGCAATCAAGAGGATTTTTGGGTTTGACTATAAATTGATGGAGGACTCTAATTGTGATGATTCTAGGGTGAATGTGTGGGAACTCAATGTTCATTGAAATTCCAAAACAATGCTGTTTTTAGAGTTGGAATAGTAGGTAAAGGTATTTGATCTTATGTGGTATTGGCTGCGAAGTCTGTTCAAAACAATTAGTTCTGCTACTGGAGAGATTCGAATGTAGGTACTCACCTCTTTCAATAGCATGACAAATAACTATTTAGTACGATACATTTCTAGATGTATTTGTTAATATTTTTAATCAATTTCTAAATTATCTATGTAGATTAGGGTAGTTGTTAAAAAAAGTCATCGCGGATGGACCAAAATCGAAGAAAAAAAAATTCCCTAAGTTTTTCAGATTTATTTATAATTTAAAAATGGACCTCTGTCTTTCCAATCCAAAAAGCTACAAAACATTACTGTAAGTGTTGCCGTTGTTTTTTAATATTTTTTTTTCTTTTTTATGCAATTATTTTATTAATTTGTCCCTCTCGTCTTAGTGGGGGGGGGGGAACATATTACCCCCCTCTTGTAGGATTTTTTCTACATGCTCTAAAGTTTTTTTGCCGATTTTACGTGAATTTCCTAGCATGCCAAAAAAAGCGGAATTTAATTTACTTCCACAGCGACTATAGGGGATGAAAATAAAAACCTGAACAAAATTAGGCAATTTTTTTTTCTTCATTTAGAGCCGATTTAGCCCATCCAAATACAAAAGCTCAAAAAATCCATGTAACAATCACCCTAATGTACATAGGGACATATAAAGAAATTTGAGTTTGCAATCTCGGCTCTGTTAACCAAAATTCCATTAAGAAAAAACTGGTGACCTTAATTTTGTGTAGTTATTCAGTCCTAAAAATCTTTGCTTCTGTTTAGAATAATTATTTTAACTTGTAATAGTTATTCGGCATATGATCAAAGGCTCACACCACACGCCTGAGGTCCACGGTGTACTTATTAGCCTTCTGGGTGAATTATAAGGCCACAAATCAATAATTGTAAACTTAGAACCCACCTGTTTAAAAAAGTAATAAGTGAAAGTACTTATTATTTAGTTCATAATTCTCCAATTTCAGAAAAGAAGTGTGTTAAAAGTGCAAAATATTGTTAGGAGTTTTAATACTTACAAAGAAATTAAAATGCTAAAATGTTAAAAACCATGAAAAACGATATTTAAATTATCTCCTTTAATAGTTTGGAGTAAAATAAGAAAATACCTCTGAATTCTCGATCAATTATAAGTGTATAGAAAACAATAACTATAAATCAAATTTTTAAGGAAACATTTTGGCATGCAAATATAAAAATCTTAAATCTAAGTATTTATTTATTTCTAAAGTTATAAAAATAGAATTTCAAAAAATTGTCAAACCATTTTTTAGATAACGAATTTTTAAAATAAAATTCAAAAATTTTTTTTTTTGAAAACTTTGATATGCAGTCTTATTTGAAACTCTTGCACATAAAATCCGTTGAGCCGATTATAAGAAAATTTAAAATAAATAGAATTGTCTATATTAATAGTATCTAAGTGTCAAATTTTATAATTTTTGGTAGTAGATGACACTAGCTTTAGCATACAGAAAAATGTTTTATAAAAATTTAAGGAGCCGTTTTTAAGAAATAAATATTTTCCTCAACGATTTTTTTAACATTTGTGTGGAAGGTACCGTTATTTTTCCTAAGAATAAAATATATGTAATATTGTAGAAAAGTACTGTTAAAAAATCCTTAAATATCGAGTTTTAAAAAAATCGACCATGTAGTTTTCAAAATATGTATTTTGGAAAATTTTGATTAACAAACTAGATATTAATATTTTTTAAAAGTTCCTGTATAAATATTATAGAAATAACAAACACAGTTTTGAAGAAAATAAAAAATAAAAATAGTGGTTCCATGGGACCATGGGAGGTACCATTAATAACCAATTTGTGAAAAAATGGTTCCCTATTTAAACGTAGCCTTTGATAAAAAAAATTAATTGATTTTTTAAAAATAAATTGTGAAGCTATTTTTGAGAGAATAAGATTGTGTAAAATTGCTACCGTTATTTTTAGTGCTGGGAAAAAAATTAAAAAATGTGTGAGGAGGATTGCCAAAAACCACTATGCACCGAGTTTTAAGAAAATCGATCTATCCGTTTAGGCTGTAGCCAAGCAGATAGACAGACAGAATTGTGAGACTCACTTTTTCGTCTTCCGTATCATCGTTATGACAAGCCTGATCAAAATCTCGAGTTCAATTTTTTTTAGGAATTCATAACTTGCCATAAAGTGCCTGTATAGTATATATCGTAGAGGAAAGGTTGTACATGCATTGGTACAAGATTATTGTATTTAAGATTAATTGAGAATAAACAAATAAAGTGACCAATGTATTGGTTGCTGAAAAAAAAGACCCTTTAAATTTAAAAATACAAATTTAAAATAGGTATTTGTCCCACACTATAGCCCAGTCGGAATGTATATGGGTCAATATTTCAAAATATTAATATTTCAGTCTCCTGCATTTTTGAACTGAAGTACAAAATTGTATTATAAGTTTGTTAATTGGATGGCTTGAAACAAACGGGTTCTAATATTCGCTCTAGATACAAAAATTTAAAAAGTTATCATACCCGCTATCTTCATTTAAACACCCAAAATGTCATTCCCCTGACGTGTCCTCAGGCCTACTTACCACACTGCCTGCATTTTAGCAACGAAGCTAAAAACGATACAAGAAATCTAATGATGCAGTCTTTTTAATAATATATGCCTTCTAACTAAAACATAGTTAAATGATTTTTAATTGCTTAATTTTTTTAAATAGGAGCTATTAAGTAAGTGTCCCCCATAAATTGCTCTTTTCTATCCCACCAATATAAATTTAAAAAAAATATATATAGGCTCAAAATAGAAAACTGATTTTTTTGTTGTTTAACGGTACAGAATTGCTCTTTATGAAAATTGAAGTAAGAGTTTCAAAAAAACTTAGTTGTCTTTTTAGTTTCAAGTTAAGGCAACGAATTTGTTTTTCGTCAAGCGAAATTGTCATTCCTCTAACGCGTGTTTTTACTAAGCCGTGTGGTATAAAAATTGAAAAATTTTACTCGTCTGTGTATTTTACAAGGGTATACGTGAACAATAATATAAAACATCTAATTTTCTAATAACCTCCATTTAATTCTGATAAAACACCCTTCGGAGTCATTCCCCTAACATCATTTTTTGTGTCATTCCCCTGACTTTCAAGTTTTCATTATAATGGTTGATTGCGTTTTGGTAACTCTAGAAGAATCAATAATATAACATTTAAACATATTTACAGTATTTTTAGTAGTCTTGAATTTTTTCACATTTTCTCGGTCAAAATATCATAAAAAAAAATACGATTATTACTATAAAATGTTAAGTCACGCAAAATCCTTGAATCACGAGAGCAAGTTCGTGCAACATAGTCGTGGATGCTATTTTTCATGTTAGTATTTGTTCTCTTTTTTCTTTACACTCCTGAAACCATTCGCAAAATTAAATATCCATCTAATCAACGGAGTAAATATAAATTTTTGTCATTCCCCTGATACAAGTATCATTTCCCTGGCTTAAAAAACCTTTTTAATAACCTTTTAAAGTGGTTATAAAGAGTTAAGGGATATAATTGTTCGTCTACCAAAATAGGTTCTTTTGAGCGAGGGTCCACTTTGGAGTGAAAAATATTAATGTTTTGAAATATTGACCCATATTTGAAATGGAAAGAATTAGATGAAGTATTTTTTTGATTCGATTCGTTAGCAGAATTCATAAAGAGTCTAAAACAAAGTTTTCGACCTTCTACCCCCATTGTGTTGGCCACAATCTTGAGTTTTAGAAAAATTAATTTTTGCTAAATAACACGGCCATTTTCAACTTTTGAGTAAAAATTCACTTAAGAAAATTTGTTCAAAATTTAATTATCTACAACTTTCAGCATTACCATTTTTTCTCTACGATTGATATTTTGTGAGCGTTTATGACTATACAAATATAAATTTTAAAATTTTTTTTCAACTCGTTGAAAGAGAGGAGTATATGGAGTCTTCAACCAAGTTTTCGAACATTTTTTTGGCTTTCAAAAATGAAATAGTATGACATTGCAATTATTGTGGTTGTTTTTTGTTTTCAATTTTAAGTCCTCCCACCCACCTTAACGAGTGCGAATAGACCCCCTCCCGAAACAATTTTCTTGTATCAACCCAACTCACTCAATTAGGCTTTTGTCATACACCCTATGCTTATGCAAAACACCCTGTATATTTTACAGAATCCATTTTCTTTAAATTCAAGATGGTGGCCAAAGTTAAAATAACTTGCTGCAGACCGTAAAGGATGGAGACGTATTTTTAACGCCCTATGCCCCAACCGGGCTTACAGGACATGATGATGATGATGTTCAAGCTAGAATCTAGGTCACTCTCTAAAAAGAAGGCTTTATGTATCAAAGTAAATTGTGAGTTTTCTCATTGAGCCCTTTATTATATCAAGTTCCAAATCAAAAGCTTTATAAAGTCCTTATTTCTCGTCCGTATAGTCAGTATAAAAAAGATTTAAAGTTCCGAAAAAGAGGATTCCATATCTGTTTTTTTTTTCTTTTATTGCAGGTACAACCCTTTGGATGCATTTTGCACCCTTCAAATACAAAAAGTGGCAATAATTTTGACTTTTATGCGTCAATGAATTTTGAAAACCGTTAAGGGGTTTTGGGTTTTTTCTAGTGCACATGCAAATTGAGCGTGTTATCTTTGTTGCAATAGCTTATAATGTACTTCCCCTCGCTCTGTATATTATAATGTTCATCCCTTCAGAGCTATTTGCCATCAGGGGTTGACATTTCATAGTTATGACACACACCACACCAAACCAAAATCTATTCGAAGATGATACATGACAGTATGACACAACGTTTAACGCCAAAGTGTTGCCCTAATTTTGTTGTCTGATGCCGCGCGGATGGGTCTATTAGACATGACATTAATGGCATAGTGTCATACAAGGGTTCGTCGGGCTTGTCGAGGTGTTATTTATGACCAATGAAACAATTAACACAATCGTTTTGCATTTTCTTCTTCCTGTTTTACATGACAAGTTATGTTTATTTTTTTTATATCGGAACTTGCCATGGACGAGGTGGTATATCTGTCTTCGTAGTTTGGTGTGGAAGGATACGCTAGTTCTTTTTTTATTATTGATAATGGAAATAGATAGAGAGATATACAGTCAATGAAATTAAATGGGGTGAAGTTTATAATTATATTTATTAAGGTAGGTATTTAAATTATGACTGTCTATAGTTTATTCTTTCTTTTTTTAAATTATGAATAAATTTTAAAAAGAAGGAAGTTATTCCAGTTTCTGGGTGTGTGAATTGAATATTTTATTTGTATTCGAGAAATGTATACCTAACTTGTTTCATTTTTGTATGTCTATATATGTAGGTACGTTAGACAAAAATCAATTTCAAACATAGTTTCTTAGCTGCATTAAATCCTGTGAAGGATTTGAATAGTATCTAGTATTCGGATGTCTTCACTTGGAGATAAAATAAACTTAAAGCACGTTATCTGTTGACTTGTTGAGTTTTGAATTCAAAATACATTTTTAAAAAGGGTTAAGACCAACAGAAAAAAACATTAAGTGGAATATTGATCGGACCAATTCGTGTTTATGTAGGAAGTAATTCTGTTGTTAATGATTAGGTTTTTGAAAAAATCATGCATTGCATGCGCACACCACCATTTTGAAAATTAAAAGAATTTTGAGAAATGAAAGCTTTTATATTTAAAACTCAATGATAAATTAAAAACCGAGCTTGGTGAACCCTTGGCATAATGGTTAGTGTATTGACTGAAGCCTTTAGCCTAGCGTCATTTTATAAGGCTGGCTTTGCTTACGCCCCGAGTCTCTCTGATTTAAAAGATATTTATCCCAAAATTCAAGAAGATTGGAGAATATTTAGAGCTTGTAGTCTAAGAGCCAACGACATACAAAGTCAAGCCATTTGCGTAAACTTGTAGGCAGTGTCGACGCGAGATTAAAAAATATAGTCGTTCACTTCATTCATTTTTATTTTCTTATGATTTAAGTTTACACAATTTTTGGTGCTATGTAGGTACCTACCTACTAGTATTTTTATTCAAATTTTATCGATTTGTTTAAAAATATTTGCACCACACTTTTGTGAGATGAACTGTTTTCCTTAGAAGTTTTTTTTTCAATAGTTGTCCTAGAAAAGGTAGATTTTAAATCTTTTAAGTTAAGAAAAAGATTTTCAAACAGATAATTTATAAGTTTCTGAAAAAAATTGCATTTATTATTTATAGATGCGATGTAAGAAAAAAATAATTTAATAAAACAAAAATTTAGTTAAAAATGATTTTAAAAAATGTCCCACAAAAATAAATGAATAGATTCAACATCCTTAGGAAATTGACAAGCAAAAGAAATTGTTAAACTTCAAACAACGCCTAAAGCTGCAAAGTTAAAAAAAAATTAATAATATGTATGTATATTCAAATTTCTAAAACACTCTCCTGATTTTAGACACTTTTTTTCTCAAAATTCTTTTTTGGAATAATCAGCTAAAGCCCCTACTTTAATGCAGGATCATATTCATAAATATTAAAATACCTATGTATATGATCCTATAAATACAATGTTTACTTTTTTCTACCACCCACCCACTTAGCTATTGTAATGTTCGATTTCATAATACCTTAATTTTTGCATGCACTCAATTATTTTGCTTTGAAATTTTACTCTTCAACGAACCCAGAGAAGTTTCACATAAAAAAACTCAATCTCTTGAACAAATCGGTATATATTTTCCATTTCGTTCATATTCTACTTGCACGAATAGCCAAAGGGATCATACAACAACCACTCATACTTTACTCACCCATCCATCCTATATCGAACACAAAGCACAAAAAACATTTGCTTAATTTCGTTTGAAGTTCGAACCCACCACCACCATCAGAAACCATCCCAACACCAAACACCAAACAAACAAAATTTGAGTGTAAAAACTTGAGCCAACCTCACCACACTTGCTTGAATTCGTTCACAGGTGATTTGAACGAATAGGTCGGTAGTATTTTGGTTATACTTTTTTTGTTGTCCGTATGTGTTTTAGTGGTTACATTTCGTTCACAATTCATGTGAACGAGTTGAAGGTTAAAAATGAGTGGAAATTTTGCTGTCACAGTAGCAGGTTTTTTTTGTTTGTTTTTATTTAAACTGCGTGCACAAAAGGGTTGCACGAGCTTAAAAATTGGAAATTGAGTGCGAAATTGACTAGTTTGAATAGAAAGGCAAAAGAATTTTGTTTTGTGGGTGGTTAGGTTAATTTAATAAACTTTTATCATAGTAATTTGATCTGAAAGCTAGTCGTGCATGAACGAATTGAACAATAGGACGCCTCGCCACTGCTTGTAGGTCATATCAGTAATAGGATTCAAGGTGTTGAACCATTAGCCGTTTGTCTGCCTACCTAAACACGTGACGATTTATCGATTTATTTCAATGTCTATTGGTCGGAGGGAAAAAGTGTGCATGGTTGAAATATTTAGCTTGCAATTTTGAACAATTGTTGTCACGGGTCCATCTCTCTGTAGTGAATCCCTAAGAAGATAAAGAGCCATACGAAGTTTCCAAAAATCACTTGTTTTCCCTATGTTTGCCTAAGTGTTTCTTGCATATTTTGCCGCTCTCTATCTTTTAAGGGACAAACAACAGAGATTTTTACCTTTAACAACAATTGTTCAAAATTAAAAGCTTCATAATCATCTATGCACACTTTTTCCCTCCGACCAAAATGCATTGAAATAAATCGTGGTAAGTTCCTCCGATCACATATCTGAAACCATTTGAGTGTATAGTGCGCTCTACAGGACGGTTTAAGAAATTTAAAACTCTCAGTGAAAAACGGTTTTTAAACAGTCTGGCAGGGCGAACTAAACACTCAACTGATCTCAGATTCCGTGACATGGGATCCGCGGAGCTTATCTAGGGAGGGGTGAAAACCAATTTCGGCTAACACGATTATCCTCGAAGTTGCATTCATATTTTTTTTGATGCACTGTTTAATCACAAAGGCCCCAGTTGTGTACTGCAAGACCTTGATTTTTTGAATAGCCTTTAAGGAAGCTTTCGACTCCAATACTTCTTTTTTTTTTGCTATCACTCACACCCAAAATCTACTGTGGGCTCTCGGTCAATTATCTAATGCATTTTCTAAATAATATCCAACCTTCTAGAAATTTGGGATAAAGTAAAGTCAGATGAAAATCAAATCTTTTGGAAAATGACACACCCTCTTAGCCCGTTAAATATTTTAGTATAGGTACTGTCCAGCCCAGGATTTACCCTTAGGCCAACATGGCCCAGGCCTAAGACATCACGATAAAAGGGGCCACAAAAGTAAGTAAACACAATGAAGCAACTGAATCTTTATTGCTCATACGAGCAAAATGGATAATTGATTTTCACAAATCTTCAAATTCGGCAAACGGCAACGCTCAAGTATTTTCATATAAGATGGCCAGCCTATTGAACGCTTCTTTACGTTTTTGGAGATGCATTCTCATACTGGATCCAGTATTGCTAATCAAGCATTAAAGTATCTGAGTGAACATATATGTATGTTATATGTTATATGTTATATGTTATATGTTATATGTTATATGTTATATGTTATATGTTATATGTTATATGTTATATGTTATATGTTATATGTTATATGTTATATGTTATATGTTATATGTTATATGTTATATGTTATATGTTATATGTTATATGTTATATGTTATATGTTATATGTTATATGTTATATGTTATATGTTATATGTTATATGTTATATGTTATATGTTATATGTTATATGTTATATGTTATATGTTATATGTTATATGTTATATGTTATATGTTATATGTTATATGTTATATGTTATATGTTATATGTTATATGTTATATGTTATATGTTATATGTTATATGTTATATGTTATATGTTATATGTTATATGTTATATTTTATATGTTATATGTTATATGTTATATGTTATATGTTATATGTTATATGTTATATGTTATATGCCCAACTAACAATTTAACTTCTGTTAGGGTCTATCGAAGTTTTTCCCATTTAGCAAATTTGCTTCTATAAGTCCTTAGAAAAGTGGATTTGGCCCACTTGAGAAGCTTAAAAGGCTTTTAAACAGTCACATACAGGTTGGTTGGAGATCCTAGATTTATTTTTATAAAACCTTATAGAAACAACAATATTCAAACATTACAAATGCGGCAGGCTTTTACTTTCCGAGAAAAGTAATCTTCAAGTTTCTAGAACAGGCTATTTATTTGCATCAAGAAGTACTATGATAGCAGATACAGCACCCAAATGAAACATCTTGGAACACTCACGGGACCTTATAAAAGCTTTGGGGAAGCCTTTATGCAAATTAAATAAAAAATATTTTTTATATTTGTATATCTCTATTTTCTCCTTTTTTTCTTCCAAGCAAGCAATTCTACTCTGAAACTTGGTTTACAATTATAATGTGATGAAAAAACATTTTGCTTACTTGATGGATTTTCTGGGATTTGAACCATGAATATACTGATTGACAGTCAGGTAGCTTACGCATCGTGCTACAGTGCTACATATCTAGTAAGCATCAAATCGGAACCAGTTGAAACCGAAGTAAGCTTCCTAAGAACTTCGATGTAACTTTCTGATGATGACTGTACATGATTCAACATAAGGTGACCATTCGTTTTTTTTTTTTGTTCGAAGTGAGTTTTTACTTTTTGTATGTTTGGAAACTGTTTTAAAATATGTATTTTTTTCATGATTTCTCATTAATTAGAACATGAGAAAATTGATAGAAAATTTAATTTTCCTAGACATGAAAGTGAAAGACCAAAGTATAATTTTCGCGTTATGAAATGACATTCATAACAAATATTTAGATTTTAGAAACAAGTAATCAAAATGTCTTATAACAAAATTTAATACAATTAAAATTCCATTCAATGAGTCCATTCTATTATGTACCTTCAAGGGCATAGTGTAAATTGTTATTTTCATCTTTGAGGGCCACTAAAAATGACCATAGTCAGTCTTTCAACTTTTAACATTCACAACATAATAATATTATTTTGACAATTGCAAGGTTTTTTCGTATAGTGATTTTATAGCTTTTATATTATTTAATAAAAAAGATATCAAAACAAAAATAATAATAATTTATATTGAGTGTTTTGTCTGTGTGAAAATTATAAGCAGGTACACATATGTACATATGTACGAGTAAACAGTATAAATTATAATTAATCATTTGAGCTTTTTTATTTTGTCTATTCATATCGTAGAATATTGAAAATATTATCTTCCATTGGACATACATAGCTACAAATTTATCTTAACAAAAAATTAGGAAAATATATAAAAATATTCGTATTCGTGATGAACTAGAAAAGATATAATGGTCACCTCAGATGTTCATCTTC
Organism: Dasysyrphus tricinctus; assembly: GCA_963921185.1. Lineage (NCBI taxonomy): Eukaryota > Metazoa > Arthropoda > Insecta > Diptera > Syrphidae > Dasysyrphus > Dasysyrphus tricinctus. Next base: position 262,155,891 of record OY992531.1, read on the forward strand.
ACTTCCATTATTCATATTGAAATAACTCCGCTAAGACAAAATAATCGAGATCATTGCTTCCTGCGCATGCGCTTCATAGTACAAACCAATTATGCTTGTATCAGGCTTTTGTTCACAGGATTTATAGAAACAAAATCAAGTGACATCACTTCTCTCAGGCCAACTTATCGAAAAGAATGCTTCCAGCACATTCATTCGAAAAATAATCAAAACATGTTTGTATCGGGCTTGTATTCAAAGGACTTATGCAACCAAAATTAGTTGACATCACTTCGCTAGACAATCTCATCGAAATATATGCTTTTCGAAACAAAATAACAGCTTGTTTCAGGCTTTTGTGAACAGGCCTCAACAAACTCTTTGATGGAGCTTCTTAAAGAAAGCTTTTTCAGGCTTATATTTTACGTGCTTCTACAAATGAAGCCTTATTGAAATATTAATGAAGCTGCACCCATATAAACTTGCAAATAGTTTGGAAGTGCACCTGTAATAGGTTTCAATGAAGCTGTTGACAAAAATACATTCTAGAATATTTGAAACTTCGATAAATAAACTCAGTACAGGCCCTGTTGAGAAAAATTAATCTATGATTTCAAAAAATTTAATACAATTACAGATGAACAATATTTTAATCATTGATTCATCCTATTTAGAAATGTAACTTAAAGGACATTTTTTTAGATCATATTTTTTTTTTTTTTTTGTAAGCAGAGGCGACTTCTACAACCAAAATTAGTTGACATCACTTCGCTCAGACAATCTCATCGACATAAATACTTCTCAAAACAAAACAACAGCTTGTTTCAGACTTTTGTGAACAGGCCTCAACAAACTCTTTGATGGAGCTTCTTAAAGAAAGCTTTTTCCAGGCTTTTATTTCGCGTGCTTCTACAAGTGAGTTTGAGGAAGCCTTATTGCAATATTAATAAAGCTGCACCCATATAAGCTAATAAATAATTTCGAAGTACACCTGTAATAGGTTTCAATGAAGCTGTTGACAAAAATACAGCCTCGAAGAATCAAAACTTCGATGTACAACCTCAATACAGGCCCTGTAGAGGTAATAACTTCATGAAATTCAAAAATTGGACCTAACCGAGGGAAAAATGTTAGTTGGGTGTTATATGTTATATGTTATATGTTATATGTTACATGTTATATGTTATATGTCATATGTTATATGTTATATGTTATATGTTATATGTTATATGTTATATGTTATATGTTATATGTTATATGTTATATGTTATATGTTATATGTTATATGTTATATGTTATATGTTATATGTTATATGTTATAACATATAAATTTTAAAATGCAGAAGGCATACATACGACTATGCTTCAAATATTTCCGGTCAGTATAAAGGGATGCAACAGCAAATTCTTCTGAGAAATCCATATGCAGTCTATGTACCTTGTGCATCACACTCTTCAAATCTTGTTGGCCGCTGTGCTGTCGATTGCTGTCTTATCGCAGTTGATTTTTTTTTTTCTGTCGTACAATCGCTATACAATTTTTTTTTCTGCATCTAAACTAAACTAAATAAATAAAAAATTCTGTGGTGCAACAGCTCGTGGGGAACCAGGGCCTAGTGACTTACAACTCTCAACCATTCCTGTGTGCGTGTTGTTGGCAGGAATGGAGGGGACCTACAGTTTTTTGCCGAGTCCAAACGGCTAGATGAGAAGCACTTTTTCACGACAAGTATTACTCTTGGAGGATTTGTCAGTTCCTCGCAAAAGGCAGTACCTCGAATAAAACATTTCTGTTTTTTAGGTGGCATGGCTGGGAATCGAACCCAGACCTTCGGCATGACAGTCCTACGCACCTACCATCAAGCCACGAGGTACTACTTTTCTGCATCAACTAGTAGATAGCAAACGTTAAAATCTGCTCTTCAAAATGACAATGTAATAAAATCACTCTCAGATACACGATGGGAAGCTCATGCTGCAGCTACTTTTGCCATCATTAAATCATATAATAAATTATTAGATACTTTAAACGACATTTCTGAAGATAATACAATAAAAGGAGATGCTAGGAGGGAAGCTGGTGATCTACTAAACAAAATTAATAAACTAGAATTTGCCTTAATGCTTGTGATTTGGAACGATATTTTACAAAGTTTTCAAAAAGTCAGTAAAGTTTTGCAAAAGCGAAGACGTAACACTACTGACGTGCGCGAATTTGTATAGATCATTGTCCGATCAACTGGAGAAAATACGTGATAATTTCGACACTATTGAAATGCGCTCTAAAGAATTTCTACCTGATGACAGCTACATGATTACACGAAAGAGAATTCGCAAAAAAATGGCTAACGATGGTAATGCTCCCGATGTAGATTTAAGCCCGAAGGATAAGTTTCGAATAAACGCTTTTTATATTTTTATCGATAAGTTAAGAATACAAATGGACTCCAGAGGTAAAATATATAAGGACATTTCTGAACGATTGGATTTTCTTAGCACAAGCAATGAAAGTCAACGTTATAGCCTGTGCCCAGCGTTTGGTGTCAAATTATCCGGAAGATTTAAATTCAGAACTTGCTGATGAGTTAATACAATTCCATCGTTATGTGATGCATAAAAATGGCAATAATTTTAAATTTTTCAATCAAGCTAATTTATATAAGATTATGTGGGAAGATAAAATTACATCAGCGTTTCCGAACGTAGACACGTCATTACGTTTATTTTTAAGTCTGATGGTGACAAATTGTTCTGCGGAAAGATCATATAGTCAATTAAAACGCTTAAAAAGTCCTTGTCGAACAATGATAATGCAGGAAAGACATGATGCACTATCTCTGCTCTGTATTGAGAGTGACTTGCTTCATGAAATAGATTTCGATGAACTTATAAAAGACTTCGCTGCTAAAAAAACAAGAAAACAATATTTCAAAAATTAAGTAAAAAAAATCTGTAAAAAAAAGTCGTATACATGTGTACATATTCTTGTAACTACCATTATAAATAAAATTAATTTTTGTTTTATGGAATTCGTTATAATTTGTTTTTTAAGTATTTAATTTTGTATGTAGTAAACCATACAATATAAGAGAATATATGCAAAGGGGGCACCATTTACTCTTCAGGCCTAGGGCCCAAAAAAGCTAAATCCGGCGCTGGTACTGTCACTTGCGAGGATATGTCAAATCTTTCTAGACTATCACAAGAGTGGAAATTTGCTTTCTTCACCATGATCAATATACTTTTGCATGCGCTTAAACCATACTTCGTTAGTACCTCGTGGCATAATGGTTAGTGCGTTGGACTGTCATGCCGAAGATCTGGGTGCGATTCCCAGTCGCTGCCACCTAAAAGCAGAAATGTTTTTTCCGAGGTACTGCCCCTTGCGAGGAACAAATCTTCCAAGAGTATCATCATCATCGTGTCCTGTAACCCCGGCTGGGGCATAGGGCGTCGACAAAACGTCTCCATCCTTCACGGTCTGCTGCAAGGTACTTTAGCTGTGGCCACGTCTTTCTCTGGGATTCTGCTTCCGCTAAGACAGTTGATTTCCATGTTGTTCTTGGTCTTCCAACCCGCCGTGCACCCTGAGGATTCCATTCAAAGGACTGCTTTGCAATTTCATCGTTTGGTTTCCTCAGTGTGTGACCAATCCAACGCCATTTACGCTTTATTATGTCGACGTCCAGCCGCTCTTGACTTGTCCTGCGCCACAATTCCTCATTTGATATTATTTGTGGCCAGCGAATCTTCAAGAGTATACATGTCATGAATAAGCTCTTGACGTTCGGACCCGGCAAAAAATTGTAGGTCCCCTCCATTCCTGCCAACAACATGCATTAGGGAATGGTTGAGAATTGTCCAAATATGATTTTTGGAGGCATCAACAGACTTCCGACTCTTGTATAGTTCCTGGCTAATAAGCAAGATTCATGAATTATCACCTGTGACTGATTTTATCACATCAGCTTTAAAGCCACCTCGATCGATTTCCTGAGAGTTTAAATGCACCAAAGATTGAAACATAACCACTAAACTCAGTTTTCAAGACACTGAAAATTCATGATCAACATGACGCATTAATACTCTCTATACTGAGAACAAAACTTTTTCCAACAGTATGTGGGTATATTTTCCGTAGGGCTTACCTATATTCTTATTCAACCTAGGTATAATGTGAGTAACTTATTTTTAAGTCGTAGCAAGCTTTTGACCGCTTTTCAACACTTTCTTTTGAAAATGTCATTAATAAAAGCCTTAGCTCTATAAAGCTTCCATTGATAATATTATAGAAGTTTTTAACATTTTAAATACCTAAACTTAAAAAAAATTATGGAAAATCATGCTTTTGTGTTTTAAAAGGAACACTTGTTTTGTTGAGCAATTGCTCTCCTAGCTAGAGTTTAAGGCGAATCTACTAATCTCAAAGATAAAAAGAGGTTTTAGCTATTTAAGGCTTCCATTGCAAATTGTATTGAATATTGAAATTTCTACTGTTTTTATTAAAGCGATAAAGTATATTTTGATATTTGGAAAGAAATGTAGGATCGTTAGAAAATCGCTCAAAGATTTTATCTTAGATTATTTAGTTTTTATTTATAATGCCACTGCTGTCTTTGACACTGTTTCCACTAAACTTCAGCTACACCTGAATTAAAATAAATCATACTCGTATCTACATATGTACATTTACATATTTCTTGCTGATTTTTTATGAAACTATTTGAAGCTAGACGCACTCTTTTCTTATTTCTACGACCCAGTTGTGTACACTAACAATTCTCTTTGAGGCAATGTAAAGCCATTAGAGTGTCTGTCAGAAACACTTCTGAGAACAATGCAGGATCAACCAAACATAAACCCCAAAACCTAAAAGAGATGGCAAAAAATTGGCAAAAATCAATTAAACGGTCTCCGAAGACGGCAAATAGGAAACATTCGGAGGTACTCAGATAGTACCTATACCTACCTATGGCAATCCCAAATATAAAAAAAAAAAAGTTTATTAAAAGTCTATCCAACTCATCGAAGCCACCAATTCGTTTTGGTTTAACAAAAAAGAAAAACAAACAAAAAAGAAATCTCACAAAATCCCTACACTCGAAGTCCTCGTTTTGTTATCCCACAAGAACCAAGTTTAGTGAAGGTTTTTACCACCTCCTCCTCCAAATCACAATTATTATTATCCAACCCCACCACCACCGTCCACCACCCTATACCTACATGATGCCGGGCGGTTTGCAACTATCTACAAACATGAAAGTACACATACCTCTAGCAACTATCTATGGGCCAGCCACAGTTGTAGCAGAGCAGCACCATACCATTCCTCATTCATCCGTTCATCCATAACTGGGAATCGTTCGTTCGGTTTTATACTAGAAGCCCACTTTTTGTTGTTAAATATGAATTCACTATACCTCTAGGTACCTACTCACTAGTTCCTTGCGGTGTGGCGGGTGGTGAAAAGGGGTGGCAGTAGCCCAAGGGGATGGGAATCAAGAATCAGCCCCCAGAATTTAGCCTGGATACCAACCGACAGATATATCATTTTCCACCCACATCTCCCCAACAAACAAAAAAAAATACCTACCCACCTTACATGCGTATAGTGCAGTGGAGCAATACCTACAACCTATCGACAGAATGCTGAAACTTTCCTAGGGAATCACCAGTCCACCCCCGGCCCGGACATATTGCGCAAGCTTACCAAATAACTTTATCTCTTGCTGTCTCTATCTCTGGAGTGCTGCCAATGTACAAAGCACAGCGGGGGATGAACAAAAAGTTCAACCAACAAAAAAGCAACAGCAACCGTTACGACATACATTCAATTTATAACGAGACGCGGGGAAGAGCCCCCAAAACCCCAACAACATCCCGAAGCCGGAAGGAGAGCAGCACAACGGGAAAGGGAAACGAAAAGGCAAAGCGCAAAGGACGGACGTCATCGGCGTTTGTCGTCTACCAAAGATTACACAGTGATAATTTGCTTTATATGTGTGTTTACTAATGTGAGGCTTCTGCTGCAGCATCACTTTTTTGTGTATACCATCTGGTGGACCAGGAAGACTGTGTGATGTGCGACTGTGATACCTCGAGATGAGAGAGAATCGGTTCGCAGATCCCGCCTATTTATTGCTCCTCCCTTGTTGTATCGAATCCTTGTGAGAGAACAGAGCAAGCAGCTCTTCATTTCATATTCACACAAATAACAGCAGCATCAACCCAATATAACAGGACAGCACCGAAAAAAAATAAATGAGGATGAATCCGAACTGAAGATTCATCCTTTTACACAGATACACTATCTGCGATATGTGTCGTAGTCGTAGTCGTGGTGTGGTGTTAAAGTACATTCATTTGGCCGAATTCCCATTTGAAGATAGCAGTTCATTCCAATTGGAATTTTACCGCTATCGGGTTCACCCGATGAACCGATGAACAAAAGATGAACATCAGTGAACCGAGAAGTTACGGACAGACGGTAGGTTTTCGAGTATCTCCGGTCGTTGCTGGATTCGAAGTTTGTTATCGTTTGGGACTGGGACCGCCGCGCACCGACCGACGGACGGGACAGCATGGTTCGTATTCGGCTTCGGATTCGGATAAACGTTTCGCTGCCTCTGGCATGATAAGTGAGAACGAGAGCGACGTGTGTGTGAGTGTACGGGATGGCAACGATGATGATGACGATGATGATGTTGGAGATAAGCAGGATAACCCAGATGATTCGTATTCGTACACACACAACCAGCATCAGCAGCAGCATCAGAAGGACATTTTACTGTTGGAAGGATATCATCAAACAACCACCATCACCATTGCCATTTTGCTGTGTCGCGGTGGTTGATTTTGGTTTTGATTTTCTCCGCCGCACTTCGCCTTCGTCATCGTTGTACAAATGCGAATACGAATGAGAAGCAGAGGATACGAACTCAGGAACACATCCCCTGCTGTTTGTATGGATGTTACCGTTCGTTTGACAATCGAATCAAAACACAGTTTTTAGTCCAGCAAAAGCATCCGTCAGACAGACAACATTTTCCTCTCTCAGTCCTAGGGGTTGGTTTTTACATTGCGCTCCTCGCTCGGATTTCCATTGGATTTTCATCAATTCAACGAACGACGAGTTTGTTGTCTGTTGGTTGTCAATCGTGTATGTTCGTCGTTCGTGTCAGTTGGTCACCGTTATTTGCAAAGCGGATATACAAAATATATTAATCTATTCTTTACTAACTGTGATCTCCCGATAATCGACCGTGCTTTTTTATGTTCGATATTTTTGTACCTATGAATGGTTTAGCTGCTGAACAAACTGAGATAAGATATTTTTTTTCGATTTCAATTTATTGCCAGTAGAAGTGCGAAGTACCCCATGATTAGCGGAATTTTTGGCTGAATTTAAGTTCAATTTATTGAAGAACCATTTGGTTTAGTGTGTGATAGCGAGGTGTTTGGTCATACTAATCCCCCAAAGTGAACGGAGTCCGCGTTGGATTCGATTTCAGTTTCTATTTAGTGCGTGAACTCTCTCAAGCGGTTTCTAGCACGAACAAGTGCGTGAAGTGAAATGAAAATGTAATTTTACAAGTGTGAAAGTAAAAAATACATAAACCAAAGATAAAAGCTGTGTTAACAGAAAAATTGGGAGCCTGCCGCCCAAATCACCTACCTTAAACCTATACCAAAGCCTGTTCCTGTATTTCTGCAATTGGATAGTTTCAACTTGAGCATCAAAAATGCTCTTCGATCGGTATGCAATGTCAGGTACGTTAAAGTTGGGCATTTTTATTTTGAACTATATCAATAACTTCCCGTTTTGATAAACTAAACTAATATTTTGGCTTACATGATTGGATACAAAGCTTTTTTCATAATTTGTGCTGAACTTACACGACTGATGGAACACCATTTCTTCTGTCATATTTTAGTTCACATATGTCCATATAGTCTTAAAAGTGGTCTTAAATCTCTCGCTATCATGGTTGGCTACGTTCCTTAATTGTGGTTTTCGTTTAACCGAGCAATATTACAGAGCACTATAAGAATACATTTCTATGGGAAATTATTCACTCTCGCCACGTGGCTGGCAACATACATAAATCTAGTCGTGTTTTGACAAAAATTAGTACAAAACGGAGAAATAATAGTGGTTTGTCGGTTGTTTAAACTCAGTATTACACAAACACTTCATTGGTTGCTGACCATTATTAGTAGGAACCATTTTTGAAGTGGGATTTCAGAAGAAGTCTCAGTTGCAAATTAGTAAAAACTAGACTTTTTAAGGCAATAGGTAAAGGTAGATACCTTTCTTATGACAAAAATGCTTGATCAAGGGAAAATATCTTCCCAAAGCTACTCTTTACTAAGACATGAAGGAGACAAATATTTTACTATGTTTAGTGCAACAAAGGAGCTATTTTCTAAAAAGATAATTCACGTAAGTATAGCATGGGCAACACTGAAATATATTTAAAAACGGTGAAGGAATTACCGGTTTTATATTCTTGCCTAAGCCGATGATAGTTAAGACTCCTTACCAAGCCAAGCATCTATACAAAAAATCCGAGTGGATGGATGGAGCAGAAAATTGTCAAGCATGTGAAATCAAGGCAGAACGTAGGCATTGAATCGGTTGGAATTTTAAACAAAACAAAGCGACGGTCATGATTCAGTTCACCAGCAACAGGTCAGTGTTTTTTAACATTTAGAGTCCCAACAAAGTCGTATCCTCTATAATGGCATAAATAGCCAGATACTGCTGACAGTATTAAAATTCCTCTTTGGTCAACCGGATCATAGGTTTAAAGTTGCTCCAGCCTTTTATTTAAAAAAAAAAGAATTCTTACACTTTTCTTAACTGAAACCATGGGTAGATTATAAGATTTGTTAAGAAAGTATTAGGAACTTTATATCCAGAACATTCTTGAAGGATCGATTGATCGATCGATTTAAATATTTAGTATATATACAAGATACAATCAGCATCATCATCATATCCTGTAACCCCTGTTGGGGCATAGGTCGCCAACAAATCGTTTTCATCCTTAAAGGTCTGCAGCTAGATATTTTAACAGTAACCACGTCTTTCTTTATGGGATAGTCTGCTTCTTTTTAGGGCTGTTAATTTCCTTGTTTTTCTTGGTCTTCCAACCCGCCCGCCGTGCACCCTGAGGATTTTGCTAAGAAATTTCATCGTATGGTTTCCTCAGTGTTTGACCTATCCATTTCCATTTACGCTTTCTTATGTCGACGCCCAGTCGCTCTCGACTTGTCCCGCGCCACATTTCTTCATTTGACCCAATTCCTCTCTATTAACGTAGGAACCTTCTCCGAACGAAAATCTTAAATTCGGTATTGTTTCTACTTCCAGAAAATTAATTTGAAATAAACGATACATTGTATATGCTCCTTAGCAATAAAAAGGGACTTTAGGTCTTAATTATTTTCCTAAAGATCAAAATTGTCAAGAAATGATATTTGATTCATAAAAGCTTTGGAATTTCCTCTCACTCAGTTTAACAATGGATATTTTTGACTAAAATATGGCATCAGGTCCACTGATCGAGTTTTTCAAATCAAATAAATGAGTTATGAGAAATGCGCAGAAAAATAAAACATGAAAAGTTTTAGTCAGTATTCTTCTTACAACAAATTTAAATCTGTACCTTGCTTCTAAAAGGGCCAAAGTCCATTTTTTTCAATATTAACTCAAGTGCACTTTCCGACTCAGTGGAAGATGTTCTGCGACTGTGATAAGGGCAGATGTGCTCCAATTGTTTCTCAACAAGATACCGAAAATTATAGAAAGTTAAATTTTTAAAATTAATAAGCACTTTTAGAAACCAAAGTACAGATATATAATAACCTAGATCTATTCCAATATTCCATATGTATGTAGATGTAGATACTCTAATCAAAACATGTGTTATGCTAAACATACACAAACTTAGAACTTGGCATACTTTAAGATCTTATTATGTACTTTTCATGACTGATTTGTTCCACAGATTTTTAATGAATTTGGCTCCTTTTTAACATTTACCTATGTTTTTGGGAACACTTAACTCCTTTTTGCAAATATATCTGCAAAACTGGGTTTACTCCACGGTATTGCATGCACTACACTTCCGTATCAACTTGAAAAAACGTATCTGTATTTTTGGCATTCATCTCTATCTTTTTCGTTTTGTTAGTGAATGTTGTTCTGTTGTGTAGGTACAATTTTTTTTTGTTAGATTATTTGTCGGATCTACAACAGATGTTTGTATGGTAGTCACTTTTTTTTTAATTTAGAAGTTTCTTGACAAAATTTTATTTTTCCTAAGCATTTTTAACCATTACAAAAGCAAGTTATGGGACTTTTATTTTTAAGGAATGAAATATCAAACATATCAAAGATTTTAAAACATGGCACCAACTCAAAATAGCTTAAAAAACAGATACGTTTTTTTCTTTTTAACACGGCAGTAAAGTCCTAATACTCTTCCAAATTTTATTATTCTATGACAGTCTAGGTAAAATACATTTTCAAATAGTGGGTGATAGTGGGTGGATGCCACGCCCCTTGAATGGAAAATCTCAAATGTTCAAGTATAGGCTTTGCATGCACTACAAATAGGTACTTTCACTTTACCAAATCCATCATTCTTCAACAATCGGAATTGCCTCAATAATTTATAACTATTCAGGAAAAGTGGGCGGCTGCCACACCCTTCGAACGCAAAATCTCAAATTTTGAATTATTCCTTTAGAATTCATTGTAAGTCTTACTTTTTCACCAGATTACAAGATTGTACTGTATGTGGAAGTTCTCCATATATTTAATATTGGTTTTAGTGGAAATGGGTGGATACCACGCCCCTTTGTATGCACTCTAATATCTGGCGTTGTGCAAAATTTTACGATTCTACGGTATCGTGATGTGCTCCATCTGAGTGACTGAGTGAGTGATGAGTCAGACAGTTACGTTTTTAGCGAGGGAAGTGTACAAAATCCCGAATGACAAAAGAAGATAATCATGATTTCCAAAATCCCAAATACCCAAAATTCGGAATGCATGAGAAAATCCCAAATGGACAAAGTCCCGAAAGCAAAAATCTCGAATGGACAAAATCACGAATGATGTCAAAAAATCCCGAATTTCAATACTTTTTAGTATTTTTTCTGTACTTTAAAAGAAATCAAACTGTTCGGTATGGCTTTTGACTTCTGCTCACTTCAGCACCATAACATTTTCTATAAACGAAATTTGGAAATAAACAATGTCAATCGCCTTTATTATGATTATCATTAATTCAAGGGCGATTGATAATTGATAAACAATGAAATATGGCTTTAAAAAAGTCAATTGTTAAAAAACTCACCAACTGTTCATTGAAAATTAATAATATCGATACCTTCCCGTAAGAATGTAATAAGCGACATTTCAAAAATTTTAGAGGCATCGAAAAAAAAATCCTGTTCAGTTATTTATTTGTGTACTTAAAGGAATAAAAAGTTTTGAGACGGAATTTTCAACTCAAAATCCCCTCAAAATACACAAATAAATAACTGATCAAGAGGTTTTTAAAAATTTTAATTTAAAATTTTGAGAATGTCGCTTAATACATTCTTACGGGAAGGTATCGATATTCTTGCCACTCGCAACGATCTACATCATTTTCAATGATCAAAACATTTATCAATCACGTTATTAAATATCAACATTCAATTCATTGACAACCGGGAATGCACACCCTGAGGACGATTAAGTCAGCCGACTTTTAATTTAATTTTTTGACATGTAATTTATATATCTATAATTTGTTAAACTTAAGACATTGTATAACGTTAGGCCCCCTATGCGCCAACAAATGTAAATTTATCAAAGTATCATGTTAGCTATAAGCCAGATCGTATCAAAGTATCATGTTAGCTATAAGCCAGATTGTATATACTATGTTCAATAAAAGAAATTGAATTTAAATTGAATCAACATTCAATATTCATCAATCATAAACTGATAATTGTCAATCGTAGTTGAAGTGAATAAAAATCTTGAATGTGAAAATATCGAACGTATCTACACAAATTTAGAATGTAAAAATCGCGAATTACTTATAGCATATACATAGAAAAATAACTTCCTCGACCTATTTAAAATATCCAAATCAACAAGTACCAATAAGCATCAAAAAAACCATTATAAAAAGTTTATTTTAAATATATATTGACATTCGGGATTCTGGCATTTGGGATTTTATCATTCGGGATTTTGTCATTCCGGATATTTGCTTTTTCGGGATTTTGGAAAAATTGGACCTTAATCAACTACAAGATGCTAATATTTAATAGAAAAATACTTTGAAATTGTCTTAATGCTATTTTGAGAGTTCGTGTCTTTTTAAGAAATCATTTTTATTTAGAAAATCTACTTGTGTATCCATACGAACCATCTCTATTGCAACCTTTACTTGAATTATTTATAAGAGAAGTATTCTAGCAGTAATTGTATTACTTTTTTACCATTAGTTGTGTGTGATTCTAGTTTGGCAGATTCAGCAACAATGACTAACATATAAGTCTTTTAAAAGCCATGTAGTTCTTGCTCCTTCAATTGAAATTCCTGTTGTGTTCTACTAGACATAATCTAAGTTCTAAGTTATCGATATGAATTCTTTTGAATACTTTAAACACAATTAATAGCCGTTAAGGTACCTATACTAATTATTATTAAACCTATTAAGAAGGTAGGTACCTTTATTTATCTATCAGTTTTACTGGACATTGGTCACTCTTTTTTTTTGTAGGTAAAAAACAAATATAGATTAAAATTTATTTCAAAGAAAACTGTTGCTGTTTTTTTTTGGATTTTTGTTTAAATTTTTTGTTATTTTATCTTCAGTCAACTTGTCTTTGATGACTGGATTTTTAAAAATTATCTTGCCAAACATCCAATCTATATGACGAAATTTAATTTAAGTTTTATTTTTTTTTTTTTTGACGATAAGGATATTTTAGGTACCAACAGACACACAGTCTATCGTATCAAACTTTCTCTTTCTCTTTGTATTTATTTGTTTGACAGTAGCAATGTAAATTACTTTTTAATTGGAATACAAAGGGTTTTAAACGTAGGTACATATAGGTTCTTGAAAGTCTTAACACTCAAAACTTCAAATCACAAATGTAATTGTATAATGTTTCTATTAGGGTTTTAATGAATCCACATTAATGGATAGAATTTGTACATTAGGGTGGTCGTTTAATGTTTTTTTTTAGTTTTATATTTTGATAGACCAAAATCAGCTCCCAATAAAGAAACAAAACTTCTCGATTTTTTCAGATTCTTATTTTACACCCCCTATAGTTGCTTGAGGGGTAAATTAAACTGCCTATTTTTTATTTGCATGCTAGGACATTCACGTAAGATCTGCCAAAAACTTCAGAGCGTGTAGTTTTGAGGTAGACAAGAAAGCAAATGTACAGGAGGTTTGTAACATTTTTGATCATCCTTATTTTTGACCACCCACAGTTTTTGAGAAAATCGATTTTGGTGGACCAAAAGAACGCTGCGCCTTAAAAATTTATTTGTTCAAATTTGATTAATTTTATCGATATGTATTTTTTTTTAACTTTTTTAACCACCCCTTGAAAACCCGATTATAAATCAATTTTTCAAAATTTAGAGTTTTGAGGTAATTTTTTTCTGGCTGCAGTGTTTTTCGCAGCGTTTTGCATTTTGCATGCACAGACTTTGCCATTGAAAGTCATCGATTGTAAGCTTGCGTTGTGGATCAGTTGATTTTTGTGAAAATCTTTGCCCTAAATAATTCAATTTAGTATTTTTTTCAATATTGCGTAAAAAGTTTTTTGCTATGAAACGTTAAGTTGCAGGTGTGTGCTTTATTATATAGCAACATTTTTGATTATTGAAGATTTAGTTTAGTAGATATTGGATTTAATTCAAATGTATGAAAATGGGCATGTTTGCTTTCTTTTCTTCTTTGCAGTATGGACCTTTTTTTGGTAACATTTTTGGTGACATCTTATAAAAGAAGATGCTGTCAAGAAGCAAAAACAAAAATAAAATGCTACCCGTAACTGCCTCTCTAGATTTGATCGTCCTTTATGTGTGCCTAGTTTAATGGAAATTCAAAAACGCTTTATTTTAAATACATATATGTACATATGTATATAAAAATATATAAAATGTTTTGCCTGACGGATCGTGCGTTGGCTTGTGCATTCCTACTTAAAATTAGTTATTTGATGCTCTGAATGAGTATGAAAAAAATTATTTTGAAGCCAAATTTCATCACCCATAGAGCTATTTTGTCTAAAAAATTGTCTTGCACTGAGAAAAACATGTTGTATTTGATTTTTACAAACACTTTTATACATTTACCATACGACTTTCAATAAAAAGCAATTATTGTACTTATAACGTAAAATTTTGAAAAAAAAAACTTGAACTTTGAAAATAGTTTTTTAAAAAAGTATTTGCAATAAAAACTTTTTTTTAAGTTAATTAGAGGATGTGCTTTTGACTTCAATAAAAGCTTTAGCGCCTTAATGTGAGCGGGTTTTCAAGGCGAATTTCCCTATGTGCACCCCTGGAAATATTTATTTTTGATTTTTGAAATTTTTATTTTATTTTTTTTTGTATATTCCCTTTTCATTTTTTTTAATTCGAATGTTTAAAGATGACCACAGTGAAAAACTCAATTATCAAAATTGAACAACCGCACCGTTTAAAGTCGCTCTAAATCCTCAAAAAGTAAATATTTGTTCGAGTTTTGAAAGATGATACTGTGATAAATTCAATTATATAAAAAGACTAATGTTCATCTTTCAAATTGAAAAAAAAAAAATACTTTTTGATAAGTTAGAGTGATTTTAAAGGGTGCTCATGAGTTTCTCACAATGGTCATCTTTCAAAACTCGAAAATTCCAAAAAAAAAAATGAAAATTGAATAGATATACCAAATCGAAATAAAAAACTTCAAAAATAAAAAAAAAAAAATTCTAAGCGTGGTCTAAAAATGTTAAAGGGTGGTCATTTATGTTCAAAAAAATACCTATGGAAAACATTAATCAAATTTGAAAAAAAAGTTAAAGGGTATTCAAAAGTGGTCAAAAATGGACACTTTTGGGGGACAAGATAACGCAGCTTGTTTCAGTGACATTTGAGTTTTATGAAAGCAAAGAAAGAATGAAGCTTGATTCACAAATCACAATGCAACAAGGGAACAAGATGTCGACGTGACGAGATTTTCTAGCTTTTGTTCTCTCTTAAATTCAAAATAAGGAAATAATGTATAATAAAGCATTTATAGTCGTCTCGTCACGTCATTGTCTCGAAACATTGAAAAAAGTCTCAACGTAAGAGAGAACAACTGCAAAGAGATCTCGTACGTTGAAGTCTCGTTTTCGTTTCACGTCGCATTGTCAATAAAGCTTTCTGTTTTCTTACTGAAAATTCTATTTGAGTTAATTTTGAAATTGACCTTTTGTTTTTTTTTTTTATTTCACGAATGAATTCTTTCCTTTTCATTTTTTTGCCCAGTTCACTGAGGGAAAAAATGCAATTTAAAATCTAATAGAAAATATTTGATTTAAAGTTGAATAATATTCAATAAATCATATTTAATTTCAAGTTGAAAACCTGTTGATTTAAATAGGCAACGTAGATTTAACAAAGCCAACTTAGTTTCAAAGCGAAACGTATTCAATTTTACATTGAAATCAACTTTTCGAACATTTAAAGTACACTCAACGTAGTTTTAAAGTGCAAGATGCTAATATTTTTCGAAATCGAATTTCAAATTTCCATGCACGTACTTTTAAAGTGCTGCGTAGTTAGGCCAACGTAGAAGTAAGATTTTTTTGATTTTTTAATCACTTTTTAATTTATATTTTAGCTTAATATATAGAATTTCGAGAGCGCTTCGTAATTTCACGAAGTATCTACAAAACATTTGTGAACAAAATTAACGCGCACTCAAAATTCACTTACATTTAATCAAAAACAAAAATTATTACTATTCTCTATTTATTTTTGTCATTTGTTTAATGAATTAGTTTCCATTTTATTTTAAATCAATAACTGGACGAAGTTGAATTAAAGTTTTAAAAAAGTATTTTAAAATTTGTATGCATTTCAATCCTCCAAAAGTACTTGAGAGTGCTAGGACGCCATATGGCCCTAGGCTCAATGATAGGAAAATCCCTATGCACACCTCCGCGTGGTGGAGGGTGGGTAACGCTAACGTGCAGGGGGACCGAATGGATGCCGGGATAAGCAGACAACCCCAGCTTTGCTGGTCAGGGCACAAACTTGTCCTTGGGATGGTTAAAAGCCCCCTTAAGACGGATGAACTGCAGGTGGCGGTCAACGGCATGATAGTCTGGTGGCGGAGGAGCGTTTTTTTTTTTTTTTTTTTTTTTTTTTTTTTTTGTTAAAAGGCCAACGGCAGCAGCAGGTAGCGTCTGTAACCCATATTGGGCGGCTACAAAAGGCGTCTGTTTTCCCATAGTGGGCGGCCTCGAGCAGTTATGTGTTTGACCATACAAAAGGCGGGTGTGCCTGTCAAATCTGAGCTTATGTATGTTATTAATCGTATCTCGGAAAACACCATGGTGGAAGGATATATGCTATTACATGAAATATGACAACAATTGGAAATGAGTCCCCAAGAGGTAACCATTTTATGGAGAATCCTTCTGCAGCTTCGGCTGCTGTAAACCGCACATCGGATTTGGGGGTGTGGCATCTTTCGTGTACCAGCGTCAATCAGGACGCCATAACAATAAATGAATCGTTAACAAATAGAAGAAGTCTTTTAAGAAGAGCAAATGATACTTTTGGCTACCGCATACGTACGAAAATCGGAGCATGGAACGTTCGATCCTTGTACGGCGAAGGTAGATACGAGCAGGTTGAGCGTGAAATGCTTCACCTTAAGATCAGTATCCTGGGCATCAGTGAAACTAGGTGGAGAGGAAGAGCCGAATACAGAGCTGACTCTGGGCAAACGAGAATGCTGTATTCCGGGGAGGATGAAAGAGAGGGTGGCCAAAGGCTGCATGGTGTCGGAATTATGTTGAACGAAGAAGCAAGGCGTAGTCTTATATCCTGGGCGCCCATTTCTGCAAGAATAATGACAGCACGGTTCCGTTCAAAAATTCACAACGTCACATTAATTCAGTGCTACGCCCCCACAAATGAAGCGACCGAGGAAGACAAAACCGCTTTCTACACTCATCTTAACTCAGTTTACAGAGGTGTTCCAAGAGCCGACATCATAATTGTCATGGGAGATCTCAATGCCCAAGTCGGATCAGACAACTACGGTCTGGAACGCGTCATGGGGAAAAATGGCTTGGGGTCACGAAATGAAAATGGCGATTTGCTGGTCGATTTTTGTAACGCTAATCGTCTTGTACTGGGTGGAACTGTGTTTAAACATAAGACTTGCAACAAAATCACCTGGGTACATCCGGATGGTCAAACTGAAAACCAAATTGACCACATCATGATTCAGCAGCGATGGAGGAAGTCAATGTGCGATGTTCGGAGCATAAGAAATGCCGACATTGGAAGCGACCATCATTTGGTTCTCATGAGTCTCAAGCTACGAACGGCAGCTGTAAAACGTCAATCACAGGGTGCAGCAAGGAATTCGAAGTTCAATACAAATGCTTTAAGTGATCCCAACATATGTCGTAACTATGTCACCAACCTTAACGACAGAGCTTCGTCATTAAAGGGAATACAACATTCAACAATTGATGAGATGTGGGGTGATATAAAAAGTGTTTTTATGGATGCTGGATCCAAAACTGTACCCAAGCAGTCGAGAGTTAGAGACTCTTGGATATCCCAAGACACCTGGGATAAAATCGAGCTTCGCAAATCGTTGAAGATGCAAATAAATGCCGAAGCAGATGCTCAACGAAAGGCTGAATTGCGAAGAGAGTATCGCTTAGCACATAAGATGGTCTATCGCTGTGTGAGACGAGACAAGAGGGTGAGGTTAGACGGTCTCGCAGAAAATGCGGAAAACGCTGCAAGAAGAGGAGACATGAGGGAATTGTACCAAATATCCAAGGAAGTTGTCGGGAAGAAAACCAACACCAATCATCCTGTAATGGATGTGGATGGTACACTTTTGGTATCAATCGAGGATCAGCTGCGCAGGTGGAAGGAGCACTTTTGTGCCTTGCTTAATGAGTATTCTGTCGAGCAGAGTGCTGAAGTGCCCCAGCTTAACGAGATGCGTAGATCATATAGGGGTATTGACATCGAGCCCCCTACAGTACTGGAAATTCAATCTTCGATAAATCTTCTCAAAAACAACAAAGCAGCTGGACTTGATGGTATACCAGCCGAGTTCCTGAAAGCTGACCCTGTCAGAACGGCTAGTATTCTACACCCGTTGATACAAGCTGTGTGGGAAAATGAAATCTATCCCAGCGACTGGAAGGATGGTGTAATTGTTAAGTTGCCAAAGAAAGGTGATCTTAAGAATTGCAACAATTGGCGAGGTATTACAGTTTTGTCCGTTTTTCCAAAATTAATGGCAACCATCATTCTGGAGCGGATAAAGGTTACAATCGAGTCTACACTCAAGAGGCATCAAGCTGGTTTCCGCAGTGGGCGGTCTTGTGTCGACCATATCAACACTCTGCGTATCGTTCTTGAGCAGTCTGCGGAGTTTCAATCACCGCTTTACCTCATGTTCGTGGATTTTGAGAAGGCCTTTGACCGAGTCAACCGTGAATGTATATGGAGATCACTTCTTGGTAGAGGAATTCCCCCAAAAATTGTTGCCATTATAAGAGAGTCCTATAACAACGCAAGATGCTTTGTTTTACACAATGGGCAGCTATCCGACTCTTTCGAAGTGCGGCAGGGTGTGAGACAGGGAGATGTTCTATCGCCAATTCTCTTTCTACTGGCGATTGACGATGTCTTGACGGCCAGCGTTGGAACATCAGAGAGGCAGGGCATTCAATGGAGACCGTTTGAAAGGCTTAGCCACTTAGACTATGCCGATGATATATGTCTCTTGGCAAATAACATCAGCGGGCTGAAGGGGATGTGTCAAGCTCTGAAGGTAAAAGGAGAGGCGAGTGGTCTGAAAATAAATAGCAAAAAGACAAAAATAATGCTCACAGGCCGCTCCACACATCAGCGTATTTTAATACAGGAGACGCCAGTTGAAGAGGTTGAACAATTTAACTACCTTGGAAGTATTGTTTCAGCAAATGGTGGTACTGATCTGGACGTTCAAAGTAGAATAAATAAAGCTCGCGCAGCCTTCGGTTCTCTCTCCCAAATTTGGAAATCATGTCAAATCTCCTTGCGCACAAAGTTGAGATTCTTCGAATCCAATGTCAAATCCGTGCTGTTATATGCTTGCGAAACCTGGAAAGTCACGACTACCATCTCAAAGAAATTGCAGGCTTTTGTGAACCGTTGTCTACGCCATATTCTAAAAATTCGCTGGCCACAAATTATATCAAACGAGGAATTGTGGCGCAGGACAAGACAGGAGCGGCTGGACGTTGACATAAGAAAGCGTAAATGGCAATGGATTGGTCACACACTGAGGAAACCAAACGATGAAATTGCAAAGCAGTCATTTGAATGGAATCCTCAAGGTGCACGGCGGGTTGGAAGACCAAGAACAACATGGAAATCAACAGTTCTAGCAGAAGCAGACTCCCAGAGAAAGACGTGGCCACAGTTAAAATATCTATCTGCAGACCGAGAAGGATGGAAACGATTTGTTGGCGCCCTATGCCCCAACCGGGGTTACAGGACTTGATGATGATGATAATGCATTTCAATCAACGATGCTTGTAGTTTAATCGAAGTTGATACATATTGTTTTAAAGATGGATGAATTCAAATCAACGATGATGACATCTCAAATGAAGAGAAAAAATAGTTAAATCATATTTGTTTTTAAAGAGGTAAACACTTTGAATTGATGTCATTGCTACTTTGAATTAAAAATTTTCGTTTTCGAAGCCAAATCGTTCCGAAAAATATTTAAATCAAAGTTGTTTCCGTTGATTTTACGTTGTTTTTTTTTCTCGGTGTTCCAATGCGTACATGTAAGAAAAGAGCTTCAGATTTGATTATTTACGGTTAGAAATTGTCAGACAAAATTAATACTTGGTTTATTTTGAAAAAATAAAAATTGATAACAAGTACAAATACACGTTCAACAAAATAAAGTT
This sequence comes from Dasysyrphus tricinctus, assembly GCA_963921185.1. Taxonomy (NCBI): domain Eukaryota; kingdom Metazoa; phylum Arthropoda; class Insecta; order Diptera; family Syrphidae; genus Dasysyrphus; species Dasysyrphus tricinctus. The sequence continues at coordinate 262,176,108 of OY992531.1, forward strand.
CAATCTTTGATTCAAATTGCACCTGCAGTTCATTCAAGAATACAAAAATAAGAAGTTCTTATATCCAATTCCATTCATCAAAAACACCATCTTTGTTCAAACAATAAAAAAAAGATAAGGACTTCATATTATGTGAAACTCAATATACTGAAAATCATGTCCGCTCTTTTATTTAAAAAAAAAAAAAAAAAACAGATCTATCACAAGATAACGATCATTTTTATATTGTTGTGATGAGCAATCAACATTGTTTGTGAAAAATAGAAGACAACAACAACACACATTTTCTAAGATAAGAGATCTTCCTTCCTTCCCTTTTGATATACCAACCTATTTGTGGTTTTGAGAGCGCAATTTATACAAGTTGGTCCTTGAGATGAAATTGCATCCGAATCTTTTCTTTGTTTTTCTATACCGGAAAAGCAAAACCGCCTTCACAAATAAAAAATCCTTGATAAATACCGCAAAGGTCAAATAATGTTTACGCGGTTTTGAAGTATCTCGCACCTTAAATGCAAATATTACCCTGAGGTCACCCAAGAAGATGTCGAAATAAGGTTAAGGCCCGGCGCGCGGCGAAACGCGGCAATGGCGGTGTAACCACACTTATTGGAGGCAAATTCTCAAAGTAAATATTTGATATTCAAACAAGGGTTTTAGATTTTCCTTAAAAATAGTTACTTTATGCATTTTATGTTACCATTCCAAAAATGACAAAGATAACAGAAGAACGCGATAGGAATTGGGAACTGCCAATCAGATACAAATTTATCTTATTGTTGTATCTGCCACATGACTTGGAGAATTCTGTGATTTTTGTTTTTTAATTTTTGAAGTCACTCAGTATGAGATTGGCAGATAGTGTCATTTCTCACCTTAACTCACTGTCAAGATAAATCGTTGTCAACAAGTTCGTACTATCACTTGGTAAAGTGTTTTTATTCTATCTTTCACCTCAAACAAATGGAATCAGACTAATCTTAATCTAATATTTTTTATTTTGTATTTCAGGGAGTAGTGGTGATGAGTTCGAGCCAATTAATCGCCACAATCCACACAGTCTAGGCCAACAGGCTGACGAGCACGAACTTCAAGACTACCGGGGCTACCAGAGCGCACCCACCAATATACCCACGAACTTAATGGATCAACTATACAGCGGTGCTCTGCGAGACCGATCTACAGAACGTCTATTCAGCGAGATGGCGGCTCTGCAGGAACTCATATGTGATTTAGACATACGCGAGAACGGCGTCTATGCCAAGGTCTTCCTGCACCGAGGCACCCGTTTTGGGCCGTTCACAGTGACAAATTGCGATAAGCCCACCGACCGGAAACTAGCCTGGGAGGTAAGTTCTTCACATTATGTACAGTACATCCAGAACACAATAAATTTTAATCCTTTCGCTATTTCGAGGGGAAATAAAAAAAAGGTTCGAATTTCATGTGATTTCGTTCTTTTTTTGGTAAAAAAATGCATCTAATCAAGGTTGTAACTTAATCCCATCAAATATTGCGTCTTTTGGGGTAGAAATTAATGAAGAAAATACCAAAACCCAATTTTGCACCCGAAAATTAAGTGATTGGGAAAATATTTGATTAAAAACCGACACACGATTGTCAATCATCATGATTCACAGAAGGTTCACTGAGATCGAGAGAACAATAAGGAAGAAGGAAGTTGTCAGTTTTGAATCCTGAACATCAGCAGCCCCTTCTTCCAAACGAAGATAATCCTCTGTCCGTATTCGAGGGCTAATTTCTAAATGTGTCCTTGCCATCATCGTCATTCTCGCCGTCGTCAGTATAATAGTCGACCAAAAAGCAAACAAGCGTAAATCCACAAAATGCCCCCTAAATGAGACTTAAATTCGGTTACGGCTGTTGAAAATCGGTGACGGCAGTAATTTCAATTAAGGATCTCTTGTAGCCCTCTTTCCAATCAAAATAAGGAGATGTCTCTGAGCTCTGACTGGGACTGATGCGGTATCTGAAAAATCGTACCATCATCAAAGACAGTAGCAGAAGACGACATCGAAAAGTAAGTGTTTAGATAACAAACATCAAAATGAGGTGATCCTCAGTGTGTGTATGTTTTTCTATGGCATGATCGTAGCTCTCGATCAGATTAGATTCATCCCTACGTACATCTATACGAGCTGATGGATCTGATGGAATGAAAAGGTGTGAATAAGGACCGCTTGTGTCAGGTAGACAAATATTTTTCTTAATGTTGACATCTCAATTGGCAAGATATATCTCAGTCGGTTACAACTTGAGTACTTTCGACAGAAAAAAAACGATGTTCTCTCTCTTTCTGATCAATAACACGCCCGGTTGGTTTTTGAAGATATTCTAGTTCTGTAGTTCTATTTGTATTATTTGAGAGATTGTATTCTGGAGCAGAAGGTGAGAAAATCTAAAGCAAGGAACATATAACAATGTAGTCCGGGATTAGAGATGATCTGCTCGTTGTCATTCATTGACAAAGCACGAACAGATCCAGACACAGAGAATCCAATTTCCAAATGTGATCAGATTGAAGAATAGAAATATAGGGCTGGTAAGCAATTGTTTGGAAATTTGAATGGGGGCACACCATACATATGAGTTGAATGCACGTTTTCTAACAAATCAACAAATTGATAGTCGTAGGTATAGGTATGCAGTAGCTTAATAAGTTGCAAGCCTTGTGATCACTCCCATATACAAATAACTTAGTAATTAGCTGCTTAAAATTGGGTAGCAATGTCTGATGAATTTTCGGAGCAGCCATAATGGTGTTTTCAAGAATTTAGCTATTGCAAAAAAAATTATTAAAAAATGCATACAAAATGTAGTTTCATTTCATTAAAGTATTTTGTTATTAAGGGACACCAACTTGTTAAAAATGCATTAGACATTCAGACAAAACAACTGCCAAATGTGCCACCCAGTCAGTCAGAAAAATTATAGAATTAAAAGTACATATTGCGAAATTGGCTCTTCGAAATCAACAAAGGTAACTACCTCTTAAAGTAGTTTCTGGGACTTGATAACGGCCCAATATTAATGTGAATACAAAAGATTTGCAAATAGAGCACCAAACAGGGGAAAATTGGCAAGACAAAAAAATTTCCTACGACAATACCTAATAAATGTTTAAATTTTGCGAATAGAATCTTGTTTAAAGGCCTTTATCCAGACACCCCTACAGTTGAAATTTCGTGCCAATTGATATATGCTAAGTGATCTCTAATATATATGTATGAGGATATCTACCACAGAGATCCTTGAAATCGCTTTACATTTGCACTGAAGTGTCACTAAAAAAATCTCTTTTTCACTCTTTGTTTGGTCACCACCAGCACCAGGCCCGTATTAAGGTTTATATACAAAAAAAAAAATCAAAACCTACTGAGGGACTTTAAAGAACCTTCAATGCATAAATGGTTTTTTTGTCCTCAAAATGCGGGATCTATGACCAATTTTTAAGTTCAACATTATAGGTGCTCTCGCAAAAACAATAATATCCAATTCAATCATGTAATTTAGCAGCAGCTGCGAATTAAAAAGAAAAAAAGAACACAACATCATATCATCACCCCATTTGAAGTATATTTTTTTAAAGCACCCACTTTGAAATAAATCCTATTTATATTATACAAAGGACACCCGTGCAGTTTGTTTTTAGCCAATCGAAGAGCAAAAATCATGACGCGGGTTTTTTTTATTTCCTGCCCTCCTTTTACTTTCTATTTGTTCTTTCAAACCTCCCTTAATTAATTGCGAAGTGTTTTAATTTTGCGCAAATCGCCACTTATGTTGGCCATTAGGCAAATAGGCAACCGCAGCGATCTTTAGAGCCATTAGAGAAGTCATCATTTTTTCAACCCGGCAACCCAAATTCGTTAGCCCAAGTGGCCACTCAATTAAAATGTCGTTTTTCCGAATGACTTACGAGATAAGACCATCGACCACCGCAGCGCATACAACGCGCACCCCCCCAAAACTCGTATGAATGTAATTTCTCAGTCCTTATTCCACTCCAAATCGTCCTCAAGTATGTCGTGTAGAGGTTTTCTGTGCCGCGAATTAGTTCACCCAACCGAAATTGTCCTGTTTTGTTGCTCATTTAGAAAAATTCTGATCCTGATGGCCTTTCGGATTGCACTTCAAAGAGCAAACGTCGTCGTAGTCCTTATGCGTCCTGCTGTGCCTTTAAACATGTGGGGGTGGTTTTTTTTCAATTTTTTCTTATACGTGATTTCGCGTTACGGACACGTTGCAATCCCTTAAGGTGAATCCACCTTCTCCTCTGTCTTTCGACTTGAATATAGTTGTCATTTTAGCTTCCAAAAAGGAGCTGATCCTTTGTGATGAAGATTGTGCGTGATTTTGAACAAAAAAAAAGCAAATTGCCAAAACCATATCCTTTTTGTTCGTACATACTGTTATTGTTCTATGTTCTTCTGCCGCTCCTGCAGAGCACCCACCGCATCAAAGGAGTTTTTTTTTTTACCAAGCCTTCTCTTTGTCAAATGTACAAGGATGTGCGTTATCCTTAAGGATAATGATGATTACTTTATGATTTGTTGTGTTTGCTTCGGTTGCTTCCTACACATACACACAACGTGCAGTCAGTTGTTGTCACACCTAGTTGACAATGCGCCTAAGCAAGGATGAACAAATTTTTAAAAGGAATCAATTATGATTATCCTTGTACAGTTATTTGCGAGAAGAGCAAATGTTTTTCATTGGTGTGCTAACACGTACCAATATACTGATAGTGACATAAATTAATGATGCTTGCAAGACGTATACATTGGATATTATGATGTTTTTTAATGTTAAAGGATGTTCAGATCTTCGCTTCGGTGGCGACGGGCTGTCTGCTGTGTTTTGTTATGAATACTGAAAATAATTAATCAAAAATTGATTGTTAATTTTTTTTGCTTATTAAGCAGTTAGGTAGCTCTTGGTATTTTCAAAGGAAAATCATGACGAGGTTATGTATGTATTTTAGTACCAGACCTACATGATGTTCATTTTCATTAATTTCTCTGATACGAGAACAAACAAAAAATATAACAACCAAAATCAAAACATGATGACATTATGCAGGAGGGGGAGAGGGAAGACTAGATACTTAAGCTTCTGGCCCAGTATGGAACATGATCTAAAGAGATTTAAAAAGAACATATTTCTGTAATCGATTTAAATACAAATATAAAATTAAATTATTTCTCCCAAAAAAGCAAGAAAAAGGGTAAAACAAAAAAAATATTTGAAGGCCACCCTGTTTGGAGGATATGTCACTTATATCCTTAATGAAGATTAAATTTTCGATTGAATCAGTGAGTGGAAGAACAATACAAGCGCCAAATTAAAAATGGAAGAAAAACATGCATAAATTCTTATTGATTTTTCTATACCTATGCAAATGTAAAAAAGGATTGCTCATGATTGAATAGTTTAAAATTTATTTTTTTAAAACATTTGTTTCTGCAATGGCAATTGTACTGCTCTTACACTTACCGATTTAGTTACGTTGGCCATATTTTGTCCTTTGGTAATTTTTTCCGCGGGTGTTATCGGATTGCACTGCACCATAGAATATAGGTAGTTCTTTCACGATAAGGGTCTGAAAAGATAGGGCAATTCGTTGACATTTTGATATTTTCAAAAAAATTCAACATTTTGAAACTTCGTTGTTCCTTGAGCGATTTCAATGAAATTGACACACATGTGATGGCTAATATAGAATTAAAATAGAAGCAACATTTTTCAAAACAAGGTGTTTCAAAAAACAATGTCAACTTCGTTATTCCTTTCACTGTGTTCAATTCGATCGAATCAAAAATAAAATTCCCCTTCGAATTTTTCACTAGAGAACGAATCATATTTTATCGTTCTACCAACCTTGTTTTATTTTTAACTATAAAGAGCATCATAATATGTATGCACATATATATGTTCACAAAATAACATAAATATGCAAAACACTTCTTAATTTGTCTACCTTCTTATCGAAATTCTCTAATATTTTTATGAAGAAACATTTTAGTGTGTTTATCATTTTTCCATAGAAATTTATATTTTTCACATTTGGAATCACTTACGATAAGAGATTGCCAAATATAAAGACATTCCAGGGTAATAATTGTTTTCGTGTTTTCGATAAGACTGGCGGAAGGGTAGTTGAAGTTTTGATACAACAAGAATGAGTATGCATAAGTGTGAAGCAAAATTCTAGTTTTTTGTTTAAATTATGTATAAACCATGGGTAGATAGATTTTACAAATAAATCAATCATATTTGTGTTTAAACTTGCAATTATGTAGATGTAATCAAATATTTCAATGATTGATCGCTACCCGATTGTGATCTTTTGTATGATAATTAGATAAATATAAGTTCGTACATTATATCCGTCTCGGTCGTGAAGAACCAGGTAAGTCGAGATAAAGCTATATTTTCACCAAAGGTTTATCTCAGTTCAGATTTAATAAATCTATTAGGTGTTTCCACCGCACAAAAAGACTTAAGATTTTATTTTGACAACACTTTTCAAAATGCAAATGGTGATTTATTTTGAGATGGAACGTCTCATTTGTGAAGAACTGAATTCAGCCACGAATGAACCCTTCAGCGCCATATAAGAATAGGTTAGTTCGATTTGTAAAAGTATTTGTAATAGGAAGATTTAACAAGATTAATTTCTATAATCTTCAAGATTTGCGAAATAAATTAGTATGGTACATCCTGGAGATTTGAAGAAATCTCTTGAGGTATATCTTATTAAATCTCAGATTAGTATTAGGTGAAGCATAAGTGAAGTATATTAATTCACTTCTTTATAAAAAGTTAACAAAGTTTAACGAAATTTTGCCCTTGTGAATATATGAATAGGTACATGATGAACACTTTTCCCACGTTTGTAAGGTTTTGTGAATGATATTAAAAATAAACCTAAATTTTTCAAGAGCTTGATTTGCCTCTGGCTCTCCACGACCGCCACTGAGCTGTTGTTCTATTTTTAATTTTGGAAACAAAATATCCAATGTTTTAAAGATACCAGCCCAGCCATTGGTTAAAAAATTCATAAAAACTTTTATAAATTTAATGCGGAAAGTTATGCATCAAATGGATCTTTGAATCTTTTGAAATTAAATTAGGTAGGTACTCAACGATACAATGATTCATAGCTAGTGAAAATCCAATATTTTTGTCATTTTTGCTTTTCTTTAAGGCCATCGGCATTGGTCCTATGAAAAAATTGTCGTAATTTTTTAATTATTTAATTTACTAAAATTACTTTTCAATAGCTTTCACCCACTGAAATTTTCGAAACTTGATCTTAAACAACTTTTTACTCCCGGGTCAGTAAATGGGAACTTTTTGAAATTGATTCGGCTTTTTCAGAATTTTGGAAAATGTCTTTTTCGGCTGGACTGCTATTAATGCACATTTTAACCATTTAAATAATTATTTCTTATTGTTTATTTTGTAACTTTTTTTTGTGTTATAATGATTTTTGGTTAAGTTAACAATCATGTATAGTATGTATGATATGTTTAGTAAAATAAGTGAAAATAGGAATACAACCATCCCAAACTCCTAATAAAATATAAAATATTTAACCGAATATTAATGGCGGTCACTGTTGTATGTATTTTAATATTTTCTCAGGTTCGTTTATAAAACGTATGGCCAATTTCATAAACAAACACTAAAATTCCTTTTATCTAAACTCCTTCTAAATTTTATCAGACAATTAAAATTTGTCAGTTTCACCAATACAGAAAAGGGATATTTTAGGGATATTTTAATTTTACTTAGTTTGCTCACATCCCTGGTTTCAAAAAAAAGAGATTGTTTCCCTCGCACATGCAAGGTCTATGAGAAAAAGTGAAAAAGCATTATGTATGAGGGATAATTATTCTGACAGCAAAATATCAGCTGTTGTTGACTGGAATGGCTTAACAAAAAGGACTTTTAAATTTAATGAGACAAAAACGAGCTCTTAGTTTACAAGGGCATTTACATATTTCACAAAATAAAACACTTTACTTTTCTTATTAAACAATTTATGGTTCATCACTGAAGTATACTGAAATTAATTCACCAACTTTACTTTTCACTTTTTTTACAACCAGCTTTATTTATACACGATTAAAAACAAACTGTAGCACTGCCGGTCAAACATGTACCTTTTGTACTTCTTTGACAAGCCCTGGAAATTGGTAGAATTTTCTGGTATCTGCTTCTAGAGCTTTCTGTTGAGAAATTTCCCTTCTTAAAGCTTTTATTTTGATATTTAGAATATAATCTCTAAAGCTCACGAAAGCGCTCTCTAGCATTATCAGGTATAGTTCGGAGATGGCACTTCTACATTCGAGAGTCGTTAAAGTTCGTTCGAGAGTTGTTATAATTAGTTAAGGGTATATGTATGTACACTGTGACCTTAAGCTCTATTGTGCCCGTTTGTTTGCTGTTGTGAGTCGTTATAGTTCAAATGTGAAGGTCATAACAGTATAAATAAAAAAGAAAAAGGCTTTTTTGTCCTATATACTAAAAAGCTGCATTTGACTTCATTAGTTATTAGTGAAAGAAATCATTTGTTCTTTAATTTTCCTTAAAAAAAACTAAGCTGTTTAAGTAGGAAGGTTTAAAAACTGTTTGCTTAATACCTCATGCAGTCGACAGATGAAGTTTCACAGTCTCGTTTAAATCTTGAACTGAGTTCAATTGATCTGCTGAACTAAAGTTTTAACCAAAAGTGCACTTTTAACTTCCACTGTGAAATTGGGGGTGAGCTATACAAATTTTCGGTTTTGTTATAAAATAGCTAGTTGTATTTTTTATTCAGGCAACTCTATAAGGAAATTTATTTGCTTCAGTACAAAAGTCCAATTTTTGAGTGGAAGATTAAAAAGAGTTAAACTAGACTTAACTCCAAAAATGTCAAAGAGATAACTCAATTTTAACTCCAAAACAAAGAAGAGCGCCCACTGAAAAACCGGCCGTAGTTAATCTTTAAATCTACATATATGTAGGTACTCCAATGAATATAGATGAATAACCAATTTCGAAAAGGTCGCACATCTCAATTTTTCTGACAAAAACTTTTTTCATATCAATGTAATCTTAATGCTTTCCTGCACTTCTTATGCTAAGAAAAAGTACATCTTTAGAGTTTTTACTGTTATTGCCATGTAACTCAGAAGTAAATTTTATAATTTTTTGACCAGGCTTTTAAATAATTAGTTTTTCTTATATCCATTTCAATTGATGGCTATTCAAATAAAGACGTCAATCCATGGACTACTTTTCTATATACTGTCAATTACAAAAACCCAAAAGCTATAAACAAAGGTTTACCCCCTGACCTAAAAATTGTCTTTATGTTTTCCGTTCTGTTAGGTATCATTATTTTTCTCTTAATAATTTTGTTCACAAATCATGGTTTATTAATGAAAAAAGAAATATATAACCATCTGTAAGTTATAATGTAAACTCCACCAGGGGCCTATTTCAGCGCTACTACAACAGAGCTACATCAACTACATCGACTACATCGTACATTAAAATCCTTTAACTACATCATTTATATTTGTCTGATTCAAACATACAACTGGAGTAATGAAATAAAAGATAAAAAAGTTTAATAAATTACAAATGTAACTGGTTTAGTTGCAGGATGAAGCTGTAAAATGTAGTTGATGTAATTGATGTAGGAGCGCAGAAATAGGCCCCAGATATTGTCTTTTCTTCACAACAACAAAAATATATAAAAGTCGTTTGAATTTAAAATAAAATTCAAAAGAAACGATAAATTCATCATCTGAAACTGTTATACACTTTTATACCCAGTATTGATTTTAGCAAAAATCCGAACCATTTTTTGAAGTTCGCGGTAGAAATACCCAGGTGGCGCTAGTATAAACAAGAAGATTATGGAAAACCGCGAACGTTATTGAAGAAATCATTTCAAATTAAATTTTGTTTTTTTTTTTTGTTAATTCTTATAGGGTGGAACTAGTGACCAACACCGAGGTTGGTTAGAAACCAGGCCCGAAGTAGCAGCATGGTTAAGAAAAATCCGTTCAGTAAATAATGCCAAAGAAGCTAATCTACAGGATTTTATAGTCCAAGGAGATGTAAGTTAAATAAAAAAGATAATTCTTGCAGAGTTCCCCTCCAATATTATTAACGACTTTTTATTTTGTTTTGAAGCTATGGTACGAAACAAGTAGAGATATTCCAGCTGGCGAGGAGATTTCCATTGATTCCGAATCTAAAATTCTGCCGCGTCTAAATGATATTTTCAGTCCTCGATTTAATTACGACAACAGGAGTGAGAAGGAAAATGGTAAGTTTTTTTTTATATTTCTATATAATTATTTATTCATTTATTTTATTCAAAAAAAAAAAAAAAAAGTCTATCATCATCGTTTTAACCGATGTAAGTTTTTTGTTGATTCTAATTTGGATAAAAAATTAAATTAATTGTCACGAGCGTGGCTTGTGCCCAAGAATCAGGACCCCAGACATGAAGGCATATAGTAAAACAAATCGAAATTTGATAGGCTTGATACTTTTTTTGTCTTCGATAAATTTTTTGTCACCCAGAGATTTAGTCAGATTCTGTGGGTAACCCTTTTTTTTGTTAGACTTTCGTTGATTTTTAATTATTCTCAACCCTCCCGGTCGGTGGTGGAAGTGTGTAGTTTTTATACGCAAATCCAATTTGATACGTTTTTTTCTTTTCTCGAAAACTAAAACCTCGATGGTCTTTTTTTTTAAACAATTTTGTACGACCCTGGTTATGTGAATATATTTTTTTTTTGTTCTTTGCATAATTCCTAAGTGACAAAGTTAAATCCTTTTTTTATTGCAAATGTACCTACTCGAGGACTCGTGATTCTAACATCATGATTGGAAGAGAACATGACATAAAGCAGTATGACAGGATTGCCGTTCATCATTGTGCTGATGCGCGCCCGTGCGTCGCTTCGTGTTGTCCACAGAAGTATCAATTATGATTAGGATTCGGGCGCTTATAGGGGTAGAGAGTATAATATGTCCATGCGCGGGCACGGGGGCTGATTAGGTTCGTTATATAACGATGCTGGCAGAAGTCGTGGTGGTTATATGGTGTTGCAGTTGCAGTGTGTTGACGATCAATTACACAATTATTTGTTTAGCGCACCGCGCGTCCTAAGCACTTTTCTGTTACAAACGGATAAACATCAACGGAAGCTGGATATGACATCATAAGGGTCTATCGTGGCACACGTGAACTACCCTAATAGAGATGTCATCATCAAATCGGCTGTAACGAGCTCGAGCAAGCAAACGAAATAAAAAAAAGGACAACGATCCTTTGTTTGATTGTGGGATTTATATAAATTGTCTTTATTGGCATTGTTCGGGACGAAATATGCATAATGAATAACTGAGGCTTAACCACATGTTTTATTCCAGCACACATCGACGACATTATAATATACACACGGTCAATTTAATCCTAAGCCGGGGGCAGATTGACACTATCGACTAGCTTCAATCTATAGGGATTTGATGTTCGCATGCTTGTTGTAGTTATAGTGTCAAAGCGAGTTATGACTGGCGGTATATTGTTGTCGTTTCTGTCAACCCCGCAGAGGCAGCAGACTTGCAATGTCACATTTGCATCTGCGGTAAATATATAGCTGATCGTGAGGTGTTGATGGAAGTCTTAGATTTATGGAGGATATTTTCTAATCCGAGATGGGAAAATGTTGATATTTAATTATCCACAATGTTTGTTGATTTTGCATCTATGTTTAATTTAATAAAGATACGGCAGTGGGCTTTGTATCTTCAGGACCCCTTTTATTTAATTAAATTAATGTATGACGTATGCGGTGTTTGAATTTCAGTCTTTAGTTGGGTTTGAATTATTCAATTTTCTTTTTTGACGGTTACAGATTTCACTGCTACACACCTGCTCTGAAATATTATAACTTCTGAATAAAAATTCAGTTTAGTTTATGATAAAACTCACCTTTGTTCACCTGTTTCTTTATGTGTGGCTTACTGGCACATAATTACATTCTTTTATTGTTCCGTAACGAATAAAAAAAAAGCCAAACACGCAAAATTCCAACATCATCGTCACGGATCCTGGGCATGTCCCTATGTGTCCTATGTACATATATGTGAATTCGTATACTTTGTATATTAAATTAATTTAAATGATTTGAATAGGGAAACTCTGAAAATACAAAAAGAAAATACTTTTTTTCAACAGTTGACTGGTTAAATATTCAGCTACCTAGAAAAGTCCTATTTAATAGTGGTTTTATCAAAATGAGTGATCATTAATAAATGGTAAAACTCGTTTTTGTAAGGTCAGTAAGGATCTAAGTATACTAGAATTAAAAAAAGGAAGAAAGTTTATGGAATCGTACTATAATCTTGTAGCCTTACCCGTCAGTAAGGAACTAATGCTTAAACAAATGCTTTAACTAATAAAAACTAGTTTTGTGTGATTAAAAACCAAGCTTAAGCTAGCAACTAAAAGATAACTTCTATTAATCGCTATTTTTAAATACAAAAAGCTAAATTCGTGTAGATTTAGCTTGTTTTTCCAGCTAAGCTTCAATTTTTGTAATTAAAATAGCTTTATCTAGATTACTATACTAAAAAGTAAAAAATATATAGATTCCTAACTTGAAAGCTTTAACTAGTTCTTTTCACATGAAAACAATATACTTGTCATATAGAGCAAGGAAACAGTTTTGATAAATCAACATCCAAAATCTCCTTGCGTTGTTTTTCTTTCGCAAAACTAACAGTTTATGCCTAAGCTTCTAAGCCAATACATGTGAATAAATAAACGAGAGCTAAAAATATTAAAATTGAGCTTAAATTTTTTAGTTAAAGCTTATCTTTTTTTTTTATTGACAGAAAAGAAAGCTTAAGCTAGAACTGTCCCTTAGCTACTGTAGTAGCTATATGTATTACTAGCTAGATTTAGCTTCTTCTAAAAATAGCTCTTACTACATTTTACATTTGATCAAATGATTCTACAAACAGGGTTGTAAAAGAATGCAATCTTTTGTTAATACAATCTTTTGTGACTTTAATTAAAAGATTGCATTCACTGTCTTCACTTCAAGACTGCGACTTTAAATTCTGCATTTGTCATAAAAAGATTGCAATCATTTCTTCTCCTAATCATTTAACAGCAATCATTTGAGAATGCATACATTCTTTGTTTCTTTTGCAATCATTTTACAATATTTGCATTCATTTGCATTCCTGGCATTCATTTTTATTCTTTTCATTCATTTGCATTCATTAATTTTATAATCTCTAAATTCTTTGCATTCATTTGCATTCATTTGCAGTCTTTGCATTCATTTGGACTTTTTGCATTCATTTGAATTCTTCAGCATTCTTTGCATATTGCATTCGTTGAATCATATTAAATTTTTCGCTGAAGAGTTCAAATGAATACAAAAATTGCAAATGAATGCAAGGAATGCAAATTAATTCAAAGAATGAAAACTAATTCAAAGAACTCAAAGGAATGCAAAGATTGTAAAATTAATGCAAAGAATGCGAAAGAATGCACATGCATTTTCAAATGATTGCATTCAATTGATTGTTGTAAAATGATTGGGGGAAAAAATGATTCAATCTTTGTAAGGCAAGTGAATGGTGATTGCAGAATTTAAAGTCGCAATCTCAAAGTGAAGTCAATGAATGCAATCTTTCAACTGAATTCAAAAAGTATATGATTGCATTCACAAAAAATTTCATTCTTTTACAACTCTGCCTATAAGGCCCACTATCGATGAATACTCAGTTAAAGTGAAATTGAAATTATAAAATCGATGCTAGATTCAAGATTTAGTTTAATCCACTCAAATTGAGTATTACAAATTCCAAGTGGAGTTCCAAAAATTCAATGGAAGAATAAATTACGTTTGTATAATGGTTTAATCCTATGTATTTTGCAGCAGGTTTAATTTTTCATTTCACACGACCAATCATTCAATCAATATCCAAGAAGATTCGTTCACAACATACCGTTAAGTACAGATATTCTTTCTTCAGCCGTACTACACGAATGTGAAATTTCTTAACCAGCTCTAATTCTCCTTGCCATTTTGATATTCAGACGTTTAAAGTCAAATGTGCATCCTTATCTCCTACTTAATCCTCCTACTACTTCCTAAACGCTCGCAATATATTAAATATAATAGTTAAATGGTATTCATAACCCCTAGATATATAGAAAAATAAAAATAGACTTTTCTGGAAAGGTTCTGATTATACTCGAAAATAAACAATTCTATTTTTTTAAAAATGTCTCAATTTGCAAGGTTCCTAAGATCACCTATTTAAAAACCAAATAGTTCGAGTTGAAATACGCCGCAACTTTTTTTTTTTCAAAATTAAAATATAAAAATCACGTTTGCCAGAAAACCGACCAGGTAAAGGATTAGAAAGGTTAAGAATTTTTACCGCAACACAAAAAAAAAAAAAATAAAAATCTGTTGTTGTCTGAAAAGATAGAGTCAGTCAAAAGAAGAGTGACACAAAATCACTATAACTCACAAAACAAAGCGAAAATTAGAAAATTATTTCTAAGGTTTTTCAACTTAAAATTATCTCAGGAATGCATGGTTTTCGTCAGCGGCGGCGTTTCAGATTTTTCAAATATTTTGAATTTTAGAATATTCAGTCAAGTTTACTTAAAACACATGTGCAAAACACATATTTGCAAATATTTTTAGGTCCAGTTGTACAAAAGTGATTCAAATTTTGATCCGGGGTTCAACATATTTGTACAGGCTGTTTTCAGCAGAGTTACTGAGGTTCAACGATGGTTCAATGGTGAAGTATGTTATAGCAGCCAATTTAATGCCTGAACCGTCGCGTCGTTGAACCGCAGTAAATTCGGCGAAGTCAGTGAGTAAAAATTGCTGAACCACGTGATAAATATTTGTACAACTGGCCCTAGGACTTTCTTTGATGTCAGTTTAGAATATTATTATTCGCTCAATGAGAGTGATTCTTGACAATCTAAAACTGCAAATATTCCAAATATGCTCCAGCTCCGGGATCTTATAGTCACTAATTATAACCCTTTATATTTTACAAGAAACAATCAATCAATCATTGGCTCATCTTATTACATTTTAATTAAATCCACACGCTTACATCACTTTTATTGATTTAACTCACACGTCATCCCTCTCACATGTCGTTATTTCATCATTTTTATAAAATCGACGACCAAGCATCAATTATAGCATCATCATCATCCAACCAACACTCATTTATCAAATTCATGTCACCTTGCAATACAATAGGCAAAGAAATAAAAGGATTCAACATGGTGTCGTCTTAATTTACGAATTACGAACGGACGCGACGTGTGCCTATCGTTGAGGATTTGGATGCGGGATGTGAGAGAAAGGGTTGTGATGTGCCAGGAATGTGCAACATTAGCGAATTATACGCCTTTTAGGGATTTTATTGACAATACGTTGTAGAGTGAGAGATGATAATGATGATGATGAACCGATGTCCGATTAGGAATCATTTTTGCTGAGTTTTACTTCAAAGGAGTGATTCTCCGGGAATACCTTTGTCGATGACACAGGGGGATTATGTTTGCTTATTGAAGTCACCAAGGTGACACACGTGGTTTGGGGACAGGGAATTGACATTGGGAATTTTCTTCTCTTGCTTTACAAAAATGGAAAAAATCCGAAGTGATTAATCGTTGGTTTGACAGTGGAAATCGAAAGGTGTACACCTAAAGCTGCTGCTGCTGAACTACTGCTGCATTCTGTTTCTGAGGCTTGCGTGACAACACTTCAACTGGTTTCACATGTCCTCGATGGTAGCAGAGTGCTGCAGCAAAGCGGTGGTGGCGGCCAGCTCAATGGTGAATGCTTTTGAACGTTCTAAAATATACAATCGGTGGACAAGTTGATGGTGGTGGCGGTAAGGTAACACAGATTTCAGAGGGTTGCATATTGCATTTGATAACTGTCGTGTTATTAAAAAGAAGTCAAAGATACCAGTTGACTTTTGACGCATTATACGCACGTGCTGCTCGTTTCGACACACATAACTTTTTAATGATCTCGGACAGTATGGCAAAAAAGGATGTCCCGAAAATATTTTCCCACGATTCTTTTTGCCAAGAAAATACCATATGGTTGGTGTCTGAGTGAGTTATGCCAGGTCAAGGATGGCTGCTCCTTCACTACCGCTCCAACGAGGACATTATGGATTCCGGAAAACGTTCTCACCGTGGGAAATTTTCTCCCGCCAAATGCGGAAGATTCTCATTTCAATGATCTTTATGTATTTCTTTTAAGTCAATTTTTCCTTTATTGGGGTCCTTATAGCACAGGGTGTCTTACAAAAAACGAGAATGCAACACCTTTGTGCCTTCTTGTGGTGATGGTGGTGCGAGGTGCTATATGAGCTCGAGGTAGCCCACTGGAACCGTTTGACGTTTAACCGCGAACTGTGCTTCTTCAAGCGTGCCAAAGACCGGGAGAAGGGATTGCCCTGCATGCACGTTAAACATACACACAGTATAACTCATGTCCATCACCCAGAGTTCAACTTGACCCCTGGAAAATCATCCCTTACCTGAGTGAGCATTTTAGAAAATAATAATTTTGTCTATTGAGAGGGTGAGTTTTGAGTTATATTTTGTTTCTTTGTGATCAGGGGTCCCACTCCGGAAGAAGGACTTTCGTTTCGTATGAGCTCGGACGATGACGAAGACGACGACTGTGATGGACGCCACCGGCAGTCGGTCGTGGCTTCACCTGTGGAGGTGAATTGTTTTCATTCTAATTGAGTGTCCTTTGATTGAATTCAGGTGTTTTATTTTCATTTCCCTGGTGGCGTATGTGGTGGTGTTTATGTGAAGGTACACCATATTCTAAGGGTGGGGGTTGGACTGCATATGTGTAATTATCTTTTTTTTGTTCTCCATCGACTGGACACAACTCGTTGATATGGTGAACTATGAAGTCAGGTATAGGCAATCAAGAAGGGTTCGATTAGTATGTGTGTGTCTGTTCTTGCGATGAACTGAGTGTAAAGCGCTCTTTGAAGGATACGCGGATGGCCACTGAAGCCACTTGTCTTTCAGTCGATGAAGAGTTCAGATGTCCTCGTATGAGCATCTTGTGTGTTTTTCAAGTGGAAATAATCCTTCAATCTCAAAAATTTAAAGTGTGAGTTTTTGTTTTACATCATAATTTAGTGCCTTGTTTCTGTTGCTGCCACATTGTCGTCCTCTAAAACATACTGCTGTCGCCCCATCAATAATCACAACACACTAACTTGTAGACAAGTTCATAAAACTTGATGCACCTCGTAGGTTGAAAGTTTGCAACACAGTTCTTCTCGTCGTTCATTGCTATACCTACTGGTTTTTGGTTCGGTTTATGGATCATCATTACTTAAAGGGGGCGGGATAAACAAGGCACTTAATAGCCCCGCCGCCGCACATCGAAATGGGAAGAGATTTCAACTCGTCCGAAGAGTGCTGTTAGGAGTAGTAGTGGTGGTGGTGGAAGGAGTTGCTGGTCAATTGACCCCTGTGTGGCGTGTAAACGATGTTGCAACTACTTGATTTTTCTTAACCATTCATAGCGCAAAAAAAGGTTTATCGCACCAAAATGTTGAATGCCGCCAGTGGCTGTGGAAAATATGCGGTTTTTCGCAGGAAATAGGTGCAAGCAAGCAGCTCCGCGTATATTGGCTTATTGCGGATTCGTTGATGGTGGCTTATACATTGGCGAAGCCCCCCAGGTGGCTGGGGCGAATGAATCATAATTTGAAATCGTGTTGAAATTTCTCATAGCTAGATGTTGTTTTGGATTTATTTTCTTCTTTCTTTTGGTTATTGGATATTAGAAAACAGGGCAACACTAATTGCAATCTTCCCGTATCCCCTATAAGTTGGTTGAGTTTTCAACATTTTTATTTTTATATTTGCAGGATCTCAATACAGTGGAAATACAACTGGTGATGACGAGTTTAATAATTCGTCCAACGATCAGGATAATAATATCAAAAGTGAAAATAATAATCGAAACGTTGATAATAAAAGTGATAAACTACAACCTGGTGAACATCAGGATACAGATGATGAGAATGGTATTGATATACGTTGTGAAGTTTGCGAAAAACCGTATTACGATTTAGATCGGTAAGTTTTCTCTTTTGTTATACCATTTTTTAATTTAAATTTGCTAAGGATAATAAATGTTCTGAGTGCCAAGATAAATTTTCGAAGAAAATATTTAACCTAGTAAATTTAAATCAACCTCGTATCAAATTTAAATCTTAAGCCTAATATATCAAAGCGAAGTGAAATTTTTTCATAAAAATAACTTTTTATGATCAATAGTTTTGGTTGACCCGAAAGATCAAATGACGAATATTATTTTTTTGTAAGCCTATCAGACCGAGTTTATGTTTTATTTCAGTTACTATTCAACTTTCTATTGATGTCCTTTTATGCGAAATAGGCTTTAGTAAGGCTTTTTAGACAATTTTTAAATATTAATTCATTTATAAATGATTTTATCAAAAAAATTATTTCTTAAGTATAGATCCAATACCAAAAACCTTAAAAAAAAACCACCCAATACTCTTGCTAATTTGCAGGTAATTAAAATAACTTTAGTTACCTACTACTTAAAATTTTGTGATAGAAAAAAACTCAGTTACAAATGCTTAATATACATAACTTAAAGCCTATTGAATAGACCGGAAAATGAGGGGTATAAATTAACAATAACATGCAAGGGTTCTTATCATTGAATATGTTTGTTTGGCTCATAAGCATGCTTAAATCCGAAAATGATACTAAATTCACCCATGCGTTTCTGAGAAAATAATCACGCTGGCCACTTTTCAATATTTTTGGTATAACTCGAAAACTAAGCCGAATTTCACAATTTTACATTTAATACTTTTTGTTCAAAACTAAATTTTCTATTGGAATGGATAGTTGAAATAATTTTACAAACAAATTTAAGCAGGTAAAAAACAAAAACCAACCTAAAAAAATTTAAAAAAACAAGGATTTTGAAATGTTTCAATAAATTTTCTTGAAGCAAAGATAGGCTCAAGACATGCGCAGACAAAATAAAGTAGAGACTAAAGGCTTTAATATGGCATGTTCAAAAATAAATATTTGTTCAAAATAGACAGAGATATTCCCATTCAAAAATTATCATTTCTTATAATTTTACGCAGTTTTGGCCTGAAAGTCCCATTTTTGGTTCAATGTGGCAAATTTCACTTTCGTTAAAATGTTCGAAATCAAAATTTTGATATAATATGACGTTACAACTTTAGAAAATTTTTAAAAAGTAAGTAAGTTCGCAATTTCGTTTTTCGGCTGTCTTTAAATGCTTTCAGACCTACAGACCAAATGGCTGGTCCGATTAACATAAGATTTGGTACTAGGTGCTAAGAACGTTAAATTTGTCATAAAGCTCCAAAAAATTGGCTTCCGGGCTAAAACTGCGAAAAATGATAAGAAACGGTAAAGTTTGAATGGCTATATCTCTGTCAATTTTCAAATAATATGGCTTTCTTAACATGTCATATTAGGGCCTTAAGACTCAACTTTACTTTGTTTATGCATGTCTTGAGCGTATCTTTGCTCCGAAATACGTTATGCGCTATTTAGAAATAAAATTTTCGATTTTTTTATGTTGGTTTTTGTTTACATTTCCTGCTTAAATTTTTATAAAAAAAATTTCCAAAGTATCCATTTCGATTGCAAATTTAATTTTGAACAAAAAGTTTTGTATGCAAAATTGTAATATTCGGTTTAGTTTTCGAGTTATACCAAAAATACTGAAAAGTGGACAGTGTGACCATTCTCTCAGAAACGCATGGGTGAATTTAGTAGCATTTTCGGTTTTAAGCATGCTTATGTGCCAAACAAACATATTCAATAATAAAAACCCTTGCACGTAATTGTCCCTTTTAAAAAGGTCTATTCAATAGGCTATTATAATAAGTTTTATTTATTAAAAATCGAGAGAGTATAGTTTTATTCGATTTTTTTAAATTATTAAAAAAAATACATTTCTGGCGTGACAAATGTTGTAAGTCTTGTAATTTAGATGAACATTTCTCAAATCGATTTTGAATTATCTCATAATTTCAACCAAATTTGCATGAAATAAAGAGAGAATTAAATGAGAACCTAACTTGACCATTTTGTATGAAAATATCACAACTCATGAACAAAAGCAGAATAGAAATATAAAACGAAAAAACAAGCATTTTCAATTTTAAATGAAAAATCTCGTGAAACTTCAATTTGAACCCAGATCTGCAGTATGATAGTCCAACGTACTAAACATTACGCCAAGTGCCACCAATTTTTGCATAATTAAGAATTGTATTACATTATACTGTATTGGGAATGGACTAATTAAATATTACAGTCTACTGCTTGCTAAATCGTTTTTATTTTCTTAACATTTTTGAATGCATTGCTCCAATTAGATCTAAAGTGTTTTATCCTGGCTTGCTATACTGGCTGAACAGATAACTGATATTTTTGGGAGCGGTATACGATAAACAAAACACTCTATAACGAAATCTCGCAAAAAAAAAATCTGGAATAACGAAATCTCGCAAGTTTAAAATAAAATTAATCACGTAAGAAACCGAAACCTTCAGGTAATATTTCCACCATTCTTCTTCCTGTGGTTATGCTTGAGCATTCTACCATTGCTTTTACTGTTTGTTGAAATTTCTCTTTCTTCTGCTAACTCTAACAATTCTTCAGTTGATTTCTCTTTTAATTCGCTCAGATCTAATGTTTTTCTGTTTTTCTCAGTACCTTCATTGACCATCTGTTTTACTATATCGTTATTGTGAATTTGCTCACTTTTTCAGAATGAGCTGTAACCTTTCCTTTTATTCATAATCTCGCAATTACAAAATCTTACTTTTAACAATCTCGCATTTACATCTGAACACAAAAATCTCGCAAATTTCCACCAAAAACTCGCAATTTAAAATCTCGCAAATTCAAATGTCGCAGCAACAAATCGCACACGGCATTTACAAACAAATATTTTTTTTTTTGAGAATACACCCAAGAATATTTTTTTATAAGTAATAACTAGATATACCCGTCAATAAGAAGTTTTTTACCAGCTTTATTACTGTTTACAACTTCTATAATTATTTCACGTTCCTAGTTGCCTTTTACGCATTTATCATGAAACTTAAATTAATTTCTGGTTCAAATTTAAGTAATGACAGTGTGGTCTAAAAGTACTCATGGTTATTAACCATCAACTCAAGAAATCATAAATCCATTGAAAATCTCTTGATTCGATTTTTAAGCTAATTTCATTACCGAAAAGTCAAAAGTTTTCTGTAGTTCACTCAAATTTTAAAATCCATTCCATACTTTAAGGGTTTTCACCATAATTAAACTTTAAAAGTCGATTAAATCAAAAAAATACCGAACTTTCTTTAGCTAGATAACAAAGCTGCTAAAGCTGAAATATAATTCTAGTCATGTCTCAGTTAGTCGTACTAAAGGCTTAACGACACCCAGGACTTTTTTTTGAAGTAAAAACAAATCTTAAGAGTACGAAATTGTGTTGCCACTAAAGATGCCTGTGTGCGAACAAGCGTACGAAAGCTGTATTTTGAATGTCAAATAAATATGCATCATGATATCGAGTACAAAAATCTATCAGGTTTTTTCAGCCCTTGGCGGGGTGTAGGTTAAACACAGCGAATTTGATGACTTCTGCTTCTTCTCTATCTAATTTAATTTATTTTTAAAACTTAAAATTATGCTGTTATATCCTTTTAGCGTCATAATAACTTATCTTGGAAACTAAAGCAAAAAATTGACAAGAATGAATTTAAGCCCCTCACAAAAGGCTGAGAAAAAACTGTCAGACTGTCATTAAATGCCACGGCCTGTAAACTTTCATATAGCTCATACTGATTACTTTACCTTTTAACGCCAAGTCACAAAATTAGCCTTAGGACCTTGGTCTAAAATAATCTCATGATTTTTTTTGGTAAAATCATGATAAAAATCATGTTAATTTTATTTTTGAATCGGCAACACTGGTTGAGCCTTGGATTAGAAAATTAGCTGAACAACATGGTAAATTAAAATGTAAATGCAATCCATCAACGATCTACGCGAATACAAAATTCTGAGCAGTAGCTGTAAAACAACTACCTATGTAGTTGCAATAAATGTAAATATAGAGAAAATAAAAAACCGATCAAACGAAATAAGAAATAATATTTTTTTTCCGAGATACTGCTTCTTGTGAGAAACTGACAAATCCTCCAAGAGTATACTTTTCATGAAAAGTGCTTCTCGTCATCTGGAATCGGCAAAAAATTGTCCTCCATTCCTGCCAACAACATGCACACAGGAATGGTTGAGAGTTTTTAGTCACTAGGCCCTTGATCTCCACGAGCTAATATGCCACCAATTTTTTTTTAGGTACTGTAATAAAAAAATTATGCTTTTTTTAAGAAAATTGTCCTTAATCCCTGGAAGGTTTTTAGAAATAAATGAACTCCCACTAATTGAGGACAACATTATCTTATTAATTATTTAACTAAACTCTTTTTTCTCTAAAAAAAAAAACAATCAAGAATCTAAATAAATAATGATTATAGACATTCCATTTGCCCCCCATACATAGAGGTACACTCAAATATAGTCAATTTAACACCACCACACTATTTATGGCATCAGTCAGTTCCATCCTCACTAAAATATCGCACAGTAAATTTCAATTTGTTGTCGGGTGTAATTAACGTTGTTATTACGCACCGCCTCTCGTTTGATGACAATCTAACGGGCTTACTTATTCATCACTAATTGATTAGATCTGGCAACATGTGAGTCTTTTAATTGGACCTTGGCTATGAATATACCTACTTTTGTGATGGTTTGAGGGTTAATTTGTTTAGAAACTGGCAGAAAGACCAATGATGGGTGGTATGGTATTCTACTGATTGTGTTAATACTTACCATGGGATTCTATAGGTAATTAGAATATGATAGTTGAACTTCTAGTGCGATAACCCTTTCATTCGGAAAATATAATACAAAAAAACGCACTCGATAATTTGTTTGATAAATAATTATTCTAAGCAAACTATAAGGAACAACGAGACACCATCATTTCATTGTCGTGTTAGTTAGTTAAATAAATTTACTCACAAAACAGGGTGTCGATCAATATATATTTACGAATCGCCTTTAATTGGGGTCTTCAAGGAAAGACATACAAATAATATTCCATTCAAGTCCACAAAACACAGAAATGGTTTTACCATTACTCCTCATGGTCAACGGCTGTGTACACAATCATTTTGGATTTTGCTCTTCAGGAGGCGATTTAAATCCGCGTTAATTAAGAACTGTTTGAGCTATTTGATCGATTAAATGCCCAAGATGTGCCCTGGCTAACTAGACAAAAGTATCTGTTTATTGATTCAAATAAATGAATGGCTTGATGGTGTGTTCCACTAACCAACTATATCTACCTACATATATACTCGGTTGAGACTCTTAAGCACGACGTCACGTGTCCTGAAATAGAAACTAATTTGGACTTTTTAACAGTTTGCTTTTGCCTGTCCATTCTAAATTTCTCTCCAGGGACTCGGCCGGTGCATTTGGTGGATAAACTCAATTAATTCTAGCACCCGCCGCCGCTTACCAAGAGTGAGGTAGCACATTTCACATATATATATTTACCTTCTGTAGACTCATATTATTTGAGTGAATGGCAAACAAGAGAACGTTTGTCACCTCTTGATCATTTGTTTGCTTATAGGTGCCTTGAGTAAACACTGCAACGCAAAGAGTTGCCATATTATTTTGTAGATATTAAAAGCCATTGATTTCGATTTTTTAATTAAAAAAATATCGTAATTTCAGAGCAATATGGTTTCAAAATCCGTCAAATAGTAGGTAACTGGCTGGGAATTACCACTTCCGTTATAAATTTTCGTCATTTTATATTTAATGAAAAATCTATGAATAAAATGTAAATTTAATAATACAAATATTTTTGTGAAGGAATAATAATAAAGGGTATTCATGCAACAGCGTAAACTCGTCGTAAACATCGTAAAGTTTTAAACTTCGTAAATCTGTCAAATTTTCCATACAAATTGTGACAGAATTACGAAGTTTTAAAGTTTACAACGTTTACGACGACTTTACGCTGTTGTATGAATACCCTTATAGTTTTGAGACATTTTGGTTTGAAACATTTTTGATATGTGATCTGAGCTTATACAATTTAAAATTTAATCCTGCCCTGTTTCTGAGTTCATTTAGATTAGACGTTCATGTTTACTATCGTAGATTTGAATTAATAAATATTTTAGTTGATTATTGACCTACAAAAACACGAATGGCAACCCTTTTATAGTATTTGGTGAGCTTTCAATTCTATTTTTTTTTGTAGGCGACAAAAATAAAAATCGAGTTTCCCATTATGAAATGAAAATCTGAACACGCAAATCTACCTGTGATTTTTTTTCATCGCCTCGAAAACGATGACATTTTTCTGTGCTTGTGCATTATTGATGAGTACACTACAAAGCCATTCATTGAAACCATCCATTCGGGCAGAAAAGGACACTCAATGAACAACAGAGTGTGTCCTGTGCATGCCTGTTATCAGATTCATCAGAGTCACCGCCTCTTACAGGCCACCAGCAAACACTAAGCCCAGGTATAATATGGATGATGGCTGATGGGTGGCTGGGTGGAGTGGTGAGTTCTTGAATAGCACAATCGAGTGCGGGCGCCGATTAAGATCTTTGTCATCGCTCGCATCAAGGACGAAACTAAATACACGCCTAGGATCTAATCGAACATTAAATATTGAACATCATTTGGCTAATTGTCTCTCCTGTGGGCATTTTTTTTGTTTGTTATCATGAATCAGGATTTTTTCCTCTCTCTCCTTTTGTTTAATTCGACCAACAGCAGCTAGCTATTCGACTCGCATTGTTGTAGTGTGTGAAGCTACCCACATGTTGAGTTGAATTTTGAGTTGTTCCATCAACAATCAAATCTACATAGTTTATAATTCGTCCTTTAACTGATTGTATATTGGACACTGAATTAAGTTTGTTTTGTTTGTTTTACTTGCAGATTGGACGAGCATTTAGTTGCTGCACATCATTATCGCAAGGACGAGTATAGCTGTGATTTGTGTGTTAAAAGTTATTCATATCGGCCGTCTTTGTTGAAACATCGTGCATTAGTTCATAACGATATCAGGAAATATCCTTGTGAGAACTGCACCAAGGTAAGTGAAGAGGTGAATATATATATTTTAATAAATAATAAAATTGTTTCTCTGTATGATATCGATGAAGCTCAGCTGCTATTTAAATGAAAAGATATTGTTATTTTAAGGACCATTTTCAAACACAAATGGCTGTTCAAAAATTAAAAGAAAATAGCCAAGGTGATTATTTTGTCTATTATTTTTTTCAAAACGCCGAATATTTTACTCACTCAGAGGACAAAATGGCTTCTACTTCAGTTTGTTTAAGGAATCTTGAATAAAGAATAATAAGAAAATCTTTAAATTTATATTTTTCTTTTCTACGAGAACATCTTAACGATACCCTTAGTCAAGTTCAAGACAAGCTGTTCAGTATAGCAATCGGATGGATCTAGAGCCATTTTAGTAAAGCCATTGATAGAAAAAATAAACCACAAACCTTTGGTTAGGTACACGAATTACAATAAATTGTGTCTAGTTTGTGCAGAATCGATGTTGATTTAGAAAATATAGGCCATGAAATAAAATCTGTTTTATATTTTTTTTTTTTAATATTTCCTACCAGGTACCTTTACCAAATTTGTATTAGTTTCTTAAGAAATCATATTAGGGGCCATCACCAAAATTTAATTTTGATTAATTAAATTGAAAATCCATATTGATTAAAATAAATTGAAATTTTCTAAACGCATGATGCAGCAATCGCAAAACTAGCTAGGTATGTTTTTACAAAAAAGTTTTTTTTTATTACGAATTTATTCTTAAATTGATAAGAAAATTGAATGCACGACTGGATCGCACGTACTTGCTCTTATATTCAAGTTGCTTGGAACCTAAGAACTTTTAAAGTTATTATAGAACAAATATATATATAATATAAAACAATAAAGAAAAATACATATAAAGCTTAAATCGTTTTTTAAATTGTATAAACAAAAAATCAAGTATGCCATTTTATTACTTGCAAAAATAGGAATGAATATAGGTATGCAAAAAAAAAAAACAATTAAAAATCGTTAGAGCGGTTTTCTTAAAAACTAATTTGTTATGTATAAAATTTTAGTTATATTTTTCAAACAAAATTTTGCGATGCCAGTTTTGAGTATTTATTAATATACATTTACAAAATTATTTTCAAAAAAAATCATCAACCCATTTTCAAAATATTGAGTTTTCAAAAAAAAATGTGTTGTACATAAAAATGTGCAAATTATGAGAGAAAAATATTTGGAAGCATGAATTACGATATTTTAATTAGGTGAAAAAAGAAGGCCACTTTAATTTTTGATTGAATATGATTGTATGGCAAAACATAAGTTTAAAATCATTAGAGCGGAATAAAAAAAAACTTTTTTATATATAAAATTCTTAAAAAAATTTTAAGGACAAATTTTTTTTGTTGAAAATTTTGACAAGAAATATATGACTTTTTTTTTAATTAAAAAAAATTGAAAATTTTGATATGCATTATTATTCAACTTTATTCCAAACTTGTAGGTATATACAAAACTAATTTAAATCCTTTGAGCCGATAATGAGAAAATTCAAAATAAAAAAACGTTCCATGAGAGGTACAATTAATAGTGGCCAAGTGTAAATTTTCATAATTTTTAGTAGTAAATCGGACTAATTTGTGCATACAGAAAAAGTTTTATAAAATTATAAGAGCCATTTTTGAGAAAAAAGTATTTTCCTCAACGATTTTTTAACATTTGTATGGAAGGTACCTACCGTTATTTTTTCATTAAATATTATCAATTTTTTTTTAATATTTAAGAGAATGTCAAAAATCATTTCATAAAAACGACTGGGTAGTTTTCAAAATATTTGATTTTCAAAACAAAAATAGAACAGTTTTTAAAAATTTATATTTTTTAAAAGCTTCTGTATAAATAACTATTGAAGTCACGAACACAGCTTTGAAGAAAATAGAAAATAAAAAAAATAGTTTTTGGGAGGTACCATTTATAACCACTTTTTGAAAAATGGTTTCCTAAAGGTAATAGCCTAAAAGAAATGTATTGAATTTTTTTTTAGAAATGTTGTGGAGTCGTTTTTGAGAAAATAAGAACTTGTAAAATTTGCTGAAAAAAAAATGTATGGCAGGTACTGTTATTTTATTAAAAATAAAAAAACTTGCGGACAGAAATACCAAAAACCACTATGTACCAAGTTTCAAGACAATCGATCAAGTCGTTTAGGATGTAACCGAACAGACAGACATACAGACAGAATTTTGAGACCCACTTTTTTCATCTTCCTTATCATCGTAATGACAAGTCTGATCAAAATTTCGAGTTAATATTTTTTACGAATGCATCCCTTGCCACAGTACCTATATATCGCAAATAAAAAAAATCGTTCCTTGGGCAATGCCATGAAAAAAACAAGATTAACAAAATGCTGTTTGTTGTTTATTCAAAACTTGCTTTCAAAACCTCTACTATTGTACCTTTACTTTACTTATTATAGCCAAACCAAACCTGAATTATTCTTAAAAGTTCTTATAAGTACCTAGCCATGTAATCTCCGTTCATATCCGTGATCTTCAAGGTTTAATTCCTCTTTTAATTCGGTAGTCTTCTTAGCTATTCTTTTTTCGTATTCAAATTATAAAAGCTTACATATTTTTCGATCTTCAGTGATGTCAAAGTATACAAAAATGCTTCCTACATATCCAAACACTCAAACAAAAACCCGAGGTCGACTACTTTGCTTTACTTAAACACCCATCCATTCATTCATCTTCCTTCGCCTAAGCGTAGCCAATTCAGGTGACAATTTTCCAATTGTAATTCGCTTCAAGTCGTTATAGAGGAAGGCGGTCTCTAATGGTTTGACTTATAAGTAACACAAAAATATATAAATCGATCTCCACTTGTTCGGCAAAATAGCTATCAGCTTAATTGATCAATAATCGAATAGATAATGTCGAAGCTGTAACATTCATCTAAATCCACCTACATCTTGTATAGATACTCGTACTTTTGATTTCTATATGAAATCAAATAGACTCAGGCTTCCCGCATCATATACATAGGTAGACTCAATTGAACATTGAGTTTGTTCAAAAATTAGGGCGTGTGCGCACACACTCCAACCAAAGCCGAAGATACAATTATTCTCGGTCACTCTTGTGAAATATGTTTGGTATCCACAAGAAATACTAAGATTGAAAAAAAAAAACAAACTCATAAAGTGGAGACGCAAGATGATTAGGCTGTGTACCTACAGCCTGAGGTATCTATAAGTACCTATAACCTAACTCCTTTGATCGATCGGATAAAAATGGCTTTCGGATTTTGAAATCCCATCTTTCGATTGCTTTTATCAACCAAATTGAGATTGAAATTGAGACCACTTATGAACAATGCACAGTGGGCTGTTTATTTATTTATTTTTTGAAAGCGAAATACTCGTATAATTTTTTTAAGTCGAAAACAATTTTCAATTTATTTTAAAAGTTCTTTATTAACTATATATGCTTTTGAAGAACTTAGATTTATGTAGATTTTTAAGGTGCTCATAAATTAAGTTTTTGAAGTTTTTAAAGCCCTTTGGATAATTTGACAGTACTTTTCTAAAAGATCTGAGATCTTGTTGTGATCTGAATTCAATTAGTATCAATCTTTGTGTTTTTGAAAATAATTTGAACTCTCGGAATTTTCTTAGTACATAGTTCTTTGTAATATTTTATTATTATTTTTATTCATTTTTTATATCTTTTGGAACTACTGGAACCTATAATTTTGGTATCTTTTAACGATCTTAAAAGCATCTTGAATTCTCAAACCAAAAGCCATTCTGAGTGCTTAAGATGTTCATGAATTTAATCTATTCGATGTTTTTAATATCGGGAAACTAAAAAGTGTCTTCTTAGAGTTTTTATTTAAAAAAATTCAAATGTATATTTTACAATATTTGAAATTCGTTTTCATTTCAAATCTTTTGAACTTGGCAGGTCTTTTGCAAGATTGAAACTTTCAGTTTCTCAGTTATTTGAATAGGACACACTCCGAAGACTAAGCCATTCTGCCCCACTGTATAGCTATGACTTTGATTACTTTCTTTTCTGCGGTGGGTTGTCTGTCTTTTAAAATGCAGAAGATATTGGGCATACCAGTAAATTGCTCCTAATTCAGTGCGCCTTGGTTTGTGTATAGACTGCGCATTTTTAGTTCCAAGGAAAAAAGCCATAATAATATGCCAAAGGCGTCGATCGATCGAGACACTTTTTCTGCTTCTATTGGACAAACAACGACGACGTTACACTGCGACGATCTCTTATAGCTTGTGCCTTATTATGACAGAATGATTTCGAATAATGATCTTTGTTTGTTGATACCATGAGGATCAGAGGGGTATAGGTTTGAAGGTAACAGGTAAAATTTTTTCGGGAAGACAATTGGTGCTGGAGGCAATGTGCGCAGTTTTGCGTAATCCCACCCCACCACACCATATGTATATCAATGATTGATGGTGGTATTCGATTGTTGTCGTTTAATTTGATTGAAAATTGCATGAAAAATTCAATAACACAAAAATGGTAGCTGAGTCTCCGCTCTAATTTGATTGCCTATATGCGGCACACATACACACATATGGCTATAATGTTTGTTAAACAAAAATTTTTTCTTCAAATATATTTTTTAGGTTTTTTGTGATCCATCAAATCTTCAGAGACATATTCGTGCCCACCACGTCGGCGCTCGAAGTCACGCGTGTCCCGAGTGCGGTAAGACATTCGCTACATCGTCCGGCTTGAAACAACACACGCATATCCATTCGTCGGTGAAGCCGTTTCAGTGTGAGGTCTGTCTCAAGGCGTATACACAATTCTCAAACTTGTGTCGCCACAAACGGATGCACGCCGATTGTCGCATGCAAATTAAATGCAATAAGTGCGGTCAGAGTTTCAGCACGGTAACATCGCTATCGAAGCATAAACGGTTCTGTGATTCAACGACAGTCGCTCCACCTACTGGAATTCCCACACATCATCACAATCACCATCAGCATCCACACCATCCTCAAATGCATCATCAGTCGGTGTCGAATCACTCAAGTCAGCGAGGCCTCCAGCCAAACGGAATTCCATCGGCCATGAATACAACACCAAACCCGTTCTTTATGTTCCGATCACCGTCATCGTTTTTCCCACCGGGATTTACATCGTATGGTCTGCCGGGAATGTATCCACCTCCTCCCGCACAAGCATCGAATTTTCCTCTTCTGTTCCCGAAGCCCGCAATGGATATTTCAATACCACCGCCACCGTCCGATAAGGAAGCCATTTCGCCACCAATGAGACATTTAAGCCAACGAAGGAATTCTTTAGAGAAGAGTTATTTCTCTCAGAACTTGCGTCATCTGGGCAACCATGGAGATATAAAGCCATCAGCGGTTTTGCCTCCGCAGAAATCACCGGAATCTAGAAAATTCAATCCTCAATCACCAAGGAGTAATCATGCAAGGCCACATGACGATGACACGAGTGCCCCATTTATCGACTCTAAGCCCATCAACGTTGTGGTCAAGAAAGAAGAACCACAGCCACACAATGATAATGATGATATCGATTCTGGAGATGATAAGGTAAGTTTGGTCTTATGTTGTATAATGGCGAATCCTAAGTTTATTTATTTTCTTCTAGAAACACATAAACGTGACAACGCCATCACCGCCTGCTCCAGAAGAGGCGTCCACGTCAAACGGAGAACAGCCACTTGACTTGACAGTAGGACGGAAGCGAAAACTTGAAGAAGAAAGCACCTCTGAGTTGGCCGCAGCAGTCACTCCAAATAACAGCCAAGCAGAGGACCCTGAACCTGTAAGAAAACGTCTGTCGTCAGATGAGACTCCACAGCAGACTTTCCAGGTAAACAGTCCTGCAGCATCGGTGTCACCAGGGCCTACCCCATCGCCATCACCTCCAAATAATGGACCAGAAGTTATGGCGTGTCCACAGCCTATCTACCCAATGCTGATGGCTTTTTACAATCAGGCTAGACAACCTGGCATGGGAGTTGGATCGGACTTCTCTCGGCCATTTCCTTTTTTAGGGCCAATGGGCGGACGGCCAACCTTTGATCATTTGCTGCACCGCAATGGACCGTATCCGCCCAAGTCCAATTTTCATGATGCCTTGATGGCCGCTGGAGCAATATCTGGAGGGTTGACGGCAGTTCCGGGCAAAATAAAGGATCGATACACGTGTAAGTTCTGCGGTAAGGTGTTCCCTCGATCAGCAAACCTAACTCGCCACTTGCGAACCCACACCGGTGAGCAACCTTACACTTGCAAATACTGTGAGCGCGCCTTCAGCATTTCCAGCAACCTGCAACGTCACGTAAGAAACATTCACAACAAGGAACGTCCATTCCGGTGTCATCTGTGCGACCGATGTTTCGGTCAGCAGACAAATCTCGATAGGCATCTGAAGAAGCATGAGGCCGATACATCGGGCCTCGGAATAGGCCTTGGCGACTCGCCGTCTTCCAATGAAGCCGACCGTGAAGACTCCTACTTCGATGAGATCCGATCCTTCATGGGACAAGTGACGTACAACGAAGATCTGTACACGCCTACCAGCATTGGTGGCGGTGAGAATGACACCGAATGCAGCAGCGATGTTGAAAACGACATCACTCCCAACAGTACCAAAGACCCCATGAACAATAATGACGCTGCCATCGAAGTCACCACATAGATGATAGCAGGACGCAATGCCTTAGACTAGATATTTGTTGGTAGTTGAATTTTCTAGATTTCCCTACTCGTTGTTATACTCGTTATAAGTTTACTAAAAATTAAAAAGAAGAAAAAAGTATTACTACTGTCGCAGGTGGACTTCTTTGTTTGTACATAGATATCACTGACAAGGAAGAAATCCTTCTAAAGGATAAATTAAGCATACAAAATACCTTGGTCTCAAATAAAAATTTGTAAATAAGACATACACACATCGGTGCCCCTCTCTGGCAAAAGGAATACATCGAAAGTTTGTTAACAAAATTAAATCAACAAAACAACACAAAAAAACACTATAATCAGTTATTATTATATTAATATATTTGAGTGAAAGGACGGATTTTGTAACTAATCATTATAATAGAAAAGGATTCTACGATTATTATTATAATTATTGTTGTAGCATTTAAATAGCCTACTGCATCCCAGTTAGTTTAAAATAAAATAAAAAAAAATAAAACATTTATGTACATAATATCTAAGAAAATCTTGTTTAGTTTAGTTTAATAATGTAAATCTTTTGCTATATATACGGAACTCTACTACTAGATATCTTAAATTATTATTATTATTGCAGATGAAAAATAAAATTAATTTTTGAAATTAAATTATTATTTACACATTTTTTAAAATTGTAAGTTTTCCTACCCAGATCTGGAATAGAGTCCTTGAACTATTTTTGATAATACCGACAGAAGAATTGTCTTCTTTTAAATTAATTCAACTCGAATTTTTAGTTAGATAATGATATTTACTTATTTTTTGAGTCTTTCATTTTTATTTAATTTAGTCTTAAATCAATGAAGAATACTAAAACTTCCAAAAAATTAATACTTAATATTGGCAACTATTACGGACAAACGACGCACCTGTGCTGCGACTTCATAACAAAAGGCACGGAAGTGCACAAACAAACTCAGGCGATTTTCAACCCCCCTCTAACTTCACTATCAATAAAGTCAGAACCTTCAAATTCGCAGTATTTGCTTAGCTAATCAATTCCCGAGATATAGGACTTCAAAATTTGCAAAAACCCGTAACTGACTGACTCACTGACAGATCATCAAAATTATGGAGCACTTCCCGACATCGTAGATACTTGAAATTTCACACAACGGTAGGCCTTGTGGTGCATCCGACGGAAAAAATCGAAAATTTGAAATTTTCTACTTAGGGGGCGTGGCATCCACCTACTTTCTTAAAAATTCTTGTAAATTATATGGAGTACTTCCGATTGTTGTAGAACGATGAAAATTGGTAGATCGGTAGGGCCTGAAGTACTTTGAAAGAAAAAAATTGAAAATTTGGAATTTTCCATTCAGGGGATGTGGCGTAAGCTCACTTTATCAGAACTGTCTTATTTATATGGAGCACTTTCGGTTGTCGTAGAACTATGAAATTTTGTAGAGCGGTAGGGCTTGATTTTTACCTGGCAAAATAAATTTTTGCAAAAAGGAGTCACATCACAACAAAAACATAAATTTAAAAAAAAAAACGAAGTTCTTCTATGTACAAGAAACCTGTGCGTAAGAAATCAGCAAAAAAATGTAATGAGATCTTAAATTTACATATGCCAAGTTTTAAGTTCATGAAGTTTAATATAAAATATCTTAAGTAGAGTTATATCGAAACAGTTCCAAATTATGATTTGGTATTTAGTGATTAAAAGTTGGTGAATTTACCTCATAAGTTTTTTCGTAATTCCTTACTTAGTCAGAAATTTAAAATTTATGAAAACTTGACCAGTGAACCCACCAAATTGTAATCAGTAATCATTAAATACCAAATTTCTGTTATAATTTGGAATTTGTTTCGATATTACTCTACTTAAGATATTTGATATTAAACTTCATGAACTTAAAACTTCGCTCTTTTTTTTTAATTTATGTTTTTGTTGTGATTTAGTTTTTCGCTAACATCAGTCTTGAATATGCAAAAAAAATGCTTGCCATTTGTTAAACAGGTAGAGGGGGACAACGAATTAATTTTGTGCGAGTGACTTAGGGCTTTTATATTGACAGCCTTTTTATCCACATTATGTATTGTATGTATATACAATATTATTCAGAACAAATAATAAAAAAAATTTAACTTGTTAAAAAAATAAAGTCAACAAATTATTTGTAATTGAAGTACATTAATGACCCAATAAGACCAAGAGAACTAAAGTTATAAGCTATATAAGAAGGTTTTATAATACAAATTCTATATACTACTGAAATAATTCAGCCAAATAGAAGACTTTGCATTAAGGATTGGACTTGTTGAATTATTGATTCAAAATAGCTTTTTATGGCCTTTAGTCCTACAAATTGGCGTTTTGTTCGGCTTACTCACTTGAACTCATCAGTGACATAGTGATGGCTTTGTCATACGCAATTTGTTTTAAGTTCAGTTCAACGTACATGAATTTTTCAACGAAAATCCACTGTAAACTATATCCAACAAGATTAGAATTTCTTATTATTAAGCTGGAAGTTGTTTTGCCTGGGGCCAGGCATAGTTTCTATATAAGAAGGTTTTATAAAGTTATAAAGTTATAAGCTTTCAAAAGGAGCAATGCACTCGTGTATACCCCAGTTTTGATTTCTGAATCAAATCCGTACACGTTATTGCGGATTCAAAAATCATGATTTGAATTAAGTTCGAATGCACTTCAAGATTATTCGATATTAACACCCGTTTTTCTTTCGAAATCCTTAAAAATAATATTTGAAGCGTCAAACGTGTTAAAGAAATATGAGTTTAAACAAATAACATTTGTAAATCCGTGTCTTTTTAGTGCAAATCTGTGATGTGTGATACAGACTTACATTTTCAAATTATTTCAAATTAAAAAAAAAGGTAAACTTCAAATGAATTCTGAACTTCAAGCTGGTTTTCAATCTGACCGAATATTAAAACACACTCATTCCGCAAGTATTGACAACAAAAAGTATTTCAAAGCACCGAGAGTTTGAGAACAAAAGGATTTTATAATTGGAATTCGGAATTCAGAACAGGGGTGATACTCTTTTGAATCTCCCTGTCCCTAGTGATGTAGTAACTAGTGAGTCTGTGAAGCATATTATTGAACAAACAAAGGCAAAAATGGTATATCAATAAATCAATTATATTTGTGCAAATTAAGAAAAAATGGAAATAAAGCCAACAATTTGTCAAGGATTTATTTATTGATACCTGAAGACAGGTACTAGAAAAATTCAATTTTGTCACCCCGAAATGTTTGACATTACCATTGAGAAATAAAAAATTTCAAAATCACTTTTTGAAAAATTCATAGCACTGAAATAAATTCCATACTAAAATCAAAAACTCCTCAGAAATAGATATGAAGAGTGTAATTTTTATCAAGACCATTGAGGAAAAGATTTTTGACTCTTCATTGCATAGCAAACGAACAAATAAATAATATAATTACTCTGCATTATTAAAAAAATACAATTCCGTTGTGCATAGGTACATAACAGGATATTTGAGAAGAGTTTTCTATAACACTTTCTACAAACAATTCAGTTTTTTACATTAACTGCCTCTACGTCTTGCGATTCTTAGGTAAGAATATAGCTTACTTAAAAATATCAAACCAATATTTGAATATTTAGAAAATAGAACCTTTTCAGACAACCCCCCCTTTTTGAACGGCCTCTGTTCTCATTTTTGAAGATGTCTGATTTTAAACAAACAAAAAATTTGTATCCAAAAATTGTATGTATACCAGCCCCGGATCTTCAGTTTTTCCTAACCGGGGCAAATCTTCATTTTGGCGCCCCTCCAGTTATTGAGTTAAATGAAAAAAATGGCATACTTAGTTGAATTTTTTGTAACCGGGAGAATAAGACTTCTAAATTAATTTTGTACTCGATATTACCTACTCAGCAACTTTCTTTCTTTATTTATGTTAGATTATTCAATAGACAATGCCTGACACTTTTGACAAAGACTATATGTTACTCACACTTTCAATCATTATGTTTATTCATTATCATTAGAAATGCTACCAAACTCAACTCTGCAGCAATGTCTTACGTGTTACGATTTATCTTAATTATAAACTTTGACGGAAAAGGAACATATAATTCGATCCAAATGTCACTCAATTACCCTACAATCACTTTTTCCCAGAGCGGTAAAAAAACTTCAAAAATGTTTGATCTTTTAAAGGCTTTTAAGTTCGTCGACATCGGAGCCACCCTTCAATAGAGTTTGACAGTTGTGGATGGCTCGGCAAATGGAACGAAGTATATTTGACGTAAAAACAGAAAGTGTAGGTATTTCGATCCGAAAGTCAACCAGTTTACCTTAAATCACCTTTTTCCGAAGTAGTTAAATTTCAAATGTTTTCAAAGTTTTTAATCCATCCACATTATATTAAGCCCCATCAAACAAAGGCGTTAGGTGAAGACAATTCGTTTAAGATTTTTATTAGCTTCCGATTATTCGGTTTTGTTCGACTGTTAGAGAACAAACAGTAGGTACTTTTAGCCGGACCCGATGCCAAATCGAGTTACATACTGAAACAGAACCGCAAGCATTCATTTTAAACAAACCGAACTAAATTACATTCCGGTTCATGTTCCAGGCTTTTCACATTTAGTGACTAATCGCTAAACAGGAGGTTTGAAATTGCATTTGACGACACGAAAATCCGTTCCCCAAAAAATGGGAGTTTCTTAGCTTTTGGCGATTTTATTCATTTTAGTTAAGAAATCCTTCTATTTTCTAGTTTTCATTGAAATTTTACATTTTTTAATTAATTTTTGCTGAATGGCCCCATCGAAATACTGAATCTAAACGCAACCAAAAACTGAAAATCGATTTCTTTCCCATCCTTTTAGATTTTTGAATTCGGTTATTTATGGAGTGGACATTTTTTAAATTTTACGATGTTTTGGTAATTAATATTTTAAGTTTGGTGAATTGAAAATTGTTTCAATGCAACGACCACCTGTAACTATAGAAAAAACATAAATTTTAGTGTCTGAATCTTCTAAAGTTGTTCAATCTTGCTTCTTCGGTGGAACCAGAAAAGTCTTACTGTCGATTTGTCTAAGGTGGGCAGTTCATTTTCTTAGATGTGCACTGCCCCCCTTCATACACCAATTAGTTTCGTCAATTTTCTCAGATTTTTTAATAGAAAGGAAATCCCAATTAGAAAAATCCTCCAGCCAAAAATAGACCAAAATTAAACATGTTGCACAAAAATGAGCAAACAGAAATTATTCTGAGTGCAGGAAGTTTGAAATCATTTTTAGTTCAAATGGTGAAATTGTAGAGAGAAACAGCTTAAGGCTGACGGAGAAATACAATTTGAAATTCTATTTCCGCATATCATTACATTAAGTATCAGCAATTCCTTATACCTATTGTTTTTTAGGCACATGGATTTGGCGCCCCATGAAACTGCCGCCCGGGGCACAGGCCCCGGTTTGCCCCCCCATAGACCCGGGGCTGATGTATACAGGTTGTTTCCTTTTTGAATGCTAGAAAAAGACTTCACCCAAAACTGCTACTTTTCCTGATGATTTTTTTCTATATCTTTAGAAGGTGGGCAGTAGGCACTCTCGAAGAAATTTATTCTTGAAATGTATGAGCTTTGTAAATGAATGAATGGTTTCTTAAAGGAATTGAGGGTCAGGCAAAGAACCTCATCTAAATAAAGATTTTTCAAAGGGAAACTAACTGAAATAGCAACTATTTTTCACGAGCAAAACTAGCACTTTTAGATATAATACAGTTTATTTCCCGGTGAATGATTTTTATGAGTAAAATAATACCAAAAATATTGAAATGTTTAAGCAATGTATTAGCAACCGAATATTCTAATTTTTCCTCTGGATAAGGGTAAACTGTCACAAAAGTGGTTATGTTTTACTTAAATATATAAGTTTCGTATCAGCCAATGGCCTTTAATATAAGAATATCATTACTGATACGAAAACTGATAAGTTATGAATGTTCAACGACAGTATCTGTCGAATACGGAAATGAGTTTAGGGTTGCTCAGTTGGCTGTCGTGAAATCCAATAAAATGAAATGAACTTTTCTGGAAAATATACTAAAACCTCGAAATAATTGCGCAAATCTGAGGTCAGATTTCAGGAGATAAAATATTTCAGTAAAGTATTATCTGATTTTGGAAACACACATAGCTAAATTAAGTTACTTGGCGGAATTATGACTTTTCAAAATCTTGGAAGATATTGGCAATATTTTCGAATATTAAAAATCAGAAATATTTACCAAGTTTGTGTTAATATCTTGATGTTTTTTTTTGGTAAATCGTAGAACCATTATGTATAATATAGATTTGTCGGGGGTTCGAGGAGATTTTTTTTTTACTAATGTCACGTTTGTATCAAATTTCAAAGAAATCTCTTTCTTCTTTGATTGTTACCTATTACAGTTCGCTAGAAAACCTTGTTTACCTTGTTGACCTTGTACAAATACATACCTACATATTTAGAAGATATAAAATTAACACATCTCTGATCAATATCAGGAGTAATTCAGGAACAGGATTTAAAAAACAACCTTGAGCTTAGTTGTATAAAGCTTTAAAGATTTAATTAAAAGATTTCAAATGCACTCTAACTACATTCTAGATCATTCAAATTGATATCGTATCTCTAACAATTGTAGCTTCTCATTTTTACCACCATGCGCAGTTAAAATCTAAAATAATTACTTCAAGAAGTCATTGTTGGAAGTATAAATTAAGGTGGTTTAAAATCATATCGCAATAAGAACGTGAGATAGTCTTCCGCTTGCCAAGATATGTCATAATAAAATATAACAAGGTCATACATTTTTGTTTTAAATTCGTAAGCAAATTAAAGGAAGGAGGCTTTGTGTTTAACAAATTCTCAAATGCAGACACCCTTTTACTGTCGACATTTAACCAACCAGCACGTCTCAGAGCAAATAAAATAGTATTAATTGACTAATCTTTGTGTTTTTTTTTTTTAAATTAAACTAAGGTCATAAATTAGCAAAACAAAATGCCAGACCAAACCAGAAATAAAAAAAAAAAATACATGGACAAGGCATGGCTTGACCACTTTTCTTCTCAAAACCAAGCTAAGACAAACGAAAGGTCGCTATGGCAACAATGAGATAACTTTGCACAAACAGGAATAAAGCCGAATCTGTCCTCTTCAGCTATGCACACTTAACACCTGCCAAATGGCTGACAGTTTATGGGCCAGTACACAAGCAATGATCATCAAATATCAGCCCAGCCAGCGCAGCGGTCAGCCGCATAAAGCAGGCAATTAAACGAATAATACAATAAAAATTAAATTAATTAAACCAATTGCACGACCTTTCTCTTTTTGTGTGCTTATAGTCGTGTTAAGAGCTATCATACTTCTGGGGAAGCCACCACGCCACCCGCTGCCACACAGTGGGGCGTTTGTCTTAAAAATGTGACATTAAAATAAAATATTTTTTGTGGGTTTAAATTTAAACCATTTGAAAATAAGCCACAGTTCTCTTATGAGTAAATACTTGCTCCAGAAACTTATAAGATCTGCTAAGTTATCTTCTAATTCACGTATTACAATTTATTATTAATACAAAATATACTGCAAGATCACGTTAAGTAAATTAATTTTAGAAAAGATTATAGTTTATAATTCGAAAATAGTTTCTTTTAAACTACCTAGATAATAGCCTTGTTTTTTAGAGGATTTTTATCTTCACTTACAAAAATGTAACATGTTAAATACAACAACAATACGGTTGTATTTAACATGCTCCATTTTTTGTAAGCGGAGATAAAAATGCACTAAAAACAAGGCGAATATTATTGTGTAAGACTCGTGTGTGGACATTATTTAAGTTTTAAGTCAATTTTATTTAAAAGCAGATTTAAGAACAGACTTTAAAGTAAATCGATTGATAAGGGGCAGTTATTTATACAAAATTTCTGATGGAAAACATTACAAAATTTTCATTTTTGTCAACGTTATAACTCTTACAGTATATTTCCTTGATTTTATGGTTCTATTATTATACAAGCATCCCACAGTACACCCGCTGCCATATTCACTTAATGTCCAAGTAGCACACTCTAAATTTTTGAATTCGATGCGTTTGATTGACGTTCATATAAAAAGATCGTATCCGTGGTACAAATCTCGATCAATTATATTGCGAATTTGAAAAGTCTAAGAGATCGTGATGCGGGCGCGGGCCTCTTTAAGTGAAGGAGGTTGAGTTAACATTCACAATTTGGTCGATTAATTGAGATCGAGTGAAGCTTTTAAGATTTG
The DNA here is from genome assembly GCA_963921185.1 of Dasysyrphus tricinctus. Lineage (NCBI taxonomy): Eukaryota > Metazoa > Arthropoda > Insecta > Diptera > Syrphidae > Dasysyrphus > Dasysyrphus tricinctus. Next base: position 262,216,495 of record OY992531.1, read on the forward strand.
CGCAAAGAATTTTATTGAATAACAAAGCCGCTACTGTGTTGGCTATGGTCATGGCCATGTCACGCTGCCGCCGCGCGCCGCCGCCGCCGCCACGCTGGAGCGAAAGTGTGCTTTAACTGTTTTTTTTTTTTATATTTTCCGTGATTCGCCTGCGCACATTCCGTTCGTTATAGCCATGATGAATGCCATTCAATTAGCCTGGCAGTAGGCACGTTCCATCAAAGGCAGGGCGTAGAGTAACGAAACACTAATTAGCTAAATCATCATTACCTTGCCAAAAACTGCTCGAAGCTACATCTTGCCTGCTTTATGTAAAAATATTTTTCGCATCGTAAGCATTATAGTTCTTTAAAGGGGCCACGATGTGATTGTTTATACCTAAGTGCGTGAGATTTATGAGAAGCAAGAGTGAGTAATTTATTATGAGTGCGTTTGCATGGTATAGCTGATTTATTTGAAACATCATTGAATATTAATGATGCATATATTTTTTTTAAGAAGATTTTAATTTTCTTTATAAACTTATTTTTATTCTATTCCCATCAGTATGCATTGGAGGTTTTCTAGGTAATTAAAATAGAACAAAGATGATAAAGGGAGTGGTTGATTTGTGTGTGTGTTTTTTTTTTCAAAAATTACTCCATTTACCTTCGGAAAATTTTAAGCATTTATATGTAAATAATATTTTAAATAATCTAAGGAATCTGTTTAGAGTTAAGAACAAATATTATTATTTGAGGTCACAAAAAAACTTTTTAAAATAACCTTTACCAAAAATTTTGAATGGGAACTTTGACTAAAATAAATAAATGAAGGCAAAAGTCCTTGAAAAATAATAATATCTTTACCTTAGATGGGCATTTTAGAGTTATATTTGAGGCTTCTTTTGAAAATAATTAGCGGCAGTACCAGTAATGAACAAATAACTAAAGAACCAAAAATTAGATGCACTTCTTCAGACTTTCATAACCTTACATTAAGTTCTAAACTTTCCATAAAACACCAAGAGTTACACAAAGCAAATTAAAAAATACAAAGTGGTAAGGGCTGATGAAAAGATATTTCCTAATGGTTTATTGATGTATAATATTGATGAGATTGCAGGCAAAAAATAAAGCGATGGTCAAAATTGTAATGCATTTCTATGAGCTGATGGACTGACGCTTGAGGCATAGAAAAAAAACAGGTAGGATTTGAAAATAAATTCGTCTTCACAATCAAGAAAATTATATGCAAATAAAACAAAAGAGCTGAACTCCGAACTTTTTTTTTTTTGTATGACTTCTGAAAGAAAAGGGGCCATTCACGTTGAGACTACGAGGTCGGAAATATGATCGCAGGGTTTAAAGAGATATTCAAAACACCGCAGGTTAAAAGAGGCTCATACAAAATAGAACATGACAATACGTAGTTAAATTTTCTTATAAATTTTCACAAAGGAAAGCAAACCAAATACATACACTTGTACTGAAAAAAATTGTTTGGTGTTACAAATTCATCCTATCTCGGTTCCATTGAAAACAAAAGATCATCAATAATTAGAAAAAAAAACACTACCCAAACTAATTCTAGCTGTGGTTGCTTACAAAAATTAATATGCGTGATCTCTTACAACATTAAGTACAGCATGCTGAAGCAAGAAAACATTTTGCTTCCTACTTTCGAACGGATATTCCGGTGAAAACTCAATTAGTGCCGATAAATCATCAGCACACTACGCGAAAAGTGTGGCTATGTTCCGCATCCTGCCATGTTTACTACACGTACATGTTTGCCATCTTGTCCACCTTCTCCTTCAATCAAAATAAAAGAAACAAAAACATGTATACAAGGCCCAGATATAAACAACCTCTTGTTTTCGCTCTCTCAGAAAAAGAAGTCTCCATTCAACTTCAATTGTTAAGTATCTTCACTGGAAGATTAAGTGTGTGATAAGAGTGGCGGCGGCATCAGCAGAAGCAACAGCAACAGCAGCGCAGGAGTCTGCTCCGACAAGTGAGTGAATTCCATGATGGAATTGCATTCAGATTGGACTTGGACTCCATTTATAATTGAGTAATCTTATCTTAAAACTTGAGCTTGAACCATAAATAAGTCGTGTGTAGGTATATTAAAACTGCTGGTACAGAATTTGGCAGAGTATACCCAGGCAAGACCATCCGCCTGAGCCTGACCCACATTTCCAGTTTCTACCCAAGACGGATAACTTGGTATCTGCCAACCAACAATCATTCAAATGAGCAACCTGACAAAGCGTTTTCTTTTTTTTGTCTTAATTCTTTATCTCTGGACTTTCAAAATATCGTTTTTGGGACACAATCATCTGCATTCGAACGACAGCAGTCGTTTCCATTTGAGATAGTTTGTTTATTTTTGTTTTTTGTGATGGGGAGGGGAATTTACCATCTCCTTGACAAGACCCTGAGATAACTCATTAAACACAAATTGGTTGTTGGGTTTTGCCTTTCAAATTTGTTGGTCCTTCACACGTTGAATGAATGAAACTTGAAAAATAAATGGTACCATCTTCAATAAGTGTTTCTTATGTAAGTCAATGTGTATAGGTATATATAGGTATTCGAGACTTGCATTTTTTTTTCAATAAATTTAGCAAGAAGATATTTTTTTCTGTTCGTATTTTCATCCAGGGATAAAATAATACTTTTTATAAGGTTATCGCTTAAAATAAAGAGGTTGGTAAATTTTCCAGTATTTTTGAAATTCTTGTGGATTTTATACAATGGCTTTGAAGTTAATCACCTTAAGAGCTTTAATACTGTAATGAATAGGAAAGTTTATAAATTTTGGCACCAAATGGTCAAAGAAGTAAAAGGTAAATATGTTAGTCCTTTGAGGAATTTACAAATCTAGAATGTGCGGCTCATAATTTATTATTTAGAATTTTTTAGATTGTAAATTATTTGGTTGCACAACGAGAGCTACTTTTTTCTCTTTAGAGCATTGTGAAATTCTATTGAGTCTCTGCACATCACAGAAATTTTTAAGAAAATAATTATTTCATCTTTCCATCTAAGATAAAAGATAAGATATTATGTAAACTCTATGAATACAATTTTTCGAGGGATCAATCTAGTTTATGTTAACTATATTTTCATATGTATATAATATGTACTCAACAATGACTTGATCCCGCCCTTACTTAAAAATGATATAACTTTGCATGCCACAAGAACCAGTGTTTCGATCCTGTGTCCCATAAAATATTGTCATGTAAACTGGAAAACATATAGCCTCGCATGAAGATATGACACACAGAAAACAATGTATATTCGTAGATATCATTTCTACTCCTCTCCTAGAGCTCACTCCATAGGTGCTCCAAATATCCGGACACACAACCAACGTGTTCTTCACTTGCTCGCATATACACATACCACCAACGACCATCGACCACCGATTGAATTGGAGTACAAACTCAGAGATATTGCGTCTGGATCAAGCAGTTATGGAATCAAACTTCATTCCTCAGCACCACCGTAAGTAAAAAAAAAATAGAAAAAAAAAAACCTTAACAGAACCCCCTGAACTAAGTTTCAGCAACAACCACCCAACATAACGTCACTCCCCTGTCATGGCAGAGGGTCTCCAGCTTTTCAAACGAAAGTAGTTTATTTGTTCTCGGAGCTTGGAGTGCTATGAGTCTATTTTTTTTTTCTATTTTTTTGCTTAGCCTTAAGGTCTCCAGCGTTAGCTAACAACTCATGTAGCCGTCGTCGTCAATAGAATGGCTGAATGTTTTGCCCAGCTCTTCATCGCTGATATAGCCCATACGATACTGAGACAACCATATGGGCCACACCCATGCCTGAGGGTAAATTTAAACCTCATGAGGTCGGTTTTGCATCTCGCAAATACAAAACAACCACCACCCGACCGGAGTCAACCAGCCAGCCAGATAGAGCAGCAGCAACCTGGATTCATAGCTTTAGCTTTGGTCTATGTCGGATCATTGGGCAGTAACAACAACTCAGGGCTGGATTAAATTATTATTATTTATAAGTGATTTTATGTAAAATACTTGGACTATGTAAAAAGAAAACTGAATTGGATTTAAGGGGCTTTTAGTTAAGCTAAAAAGAAAATAAATAAATGGTATTACATAGTTGAAACGTAGTATTTTAATTAATGATTTAAACACTTGTAAGGAAGTTAGCTTTAAGTTTGGCAAAATAAAAAGTAAAAATAAAAATAAAAATAAAAATAAAAATAAAAATAAAAATAAAAATAAAAATAAAAATAAAAATAAAAATAACACTCTTTTAAATAAGTGTTACATATCCAGTTCTAAAATTTTAAATAAAATAATTCTGGGAGTACAAGGCGAAATCTTTTCTTTTCTTCTACTTCAATTTCTGCAATCACCATTCATTTTTCATTAAAAAGATTTCAATCTTTGTTTTCCTCATTTCTTTTACACCAATCAATGCAATCTATTGAGAAGACATCCATTTTTGCAAACTTTGCATTTCTTTGCATTCTTTGATTGATAACCTAATAGCTGTAAAATTGATGGGGAAAAAGTAATTGCCAATTCTTTTAAATTACAAAAAAAATTTTGATTACAGATTTTGAAGACAAAGTCTTAAAGTGAAGTCAGTGAATTCAATCTTTTAATTGAAGTCATTAAAGATTGCATTCACAAGATTTCACTCTTTTACAATTATGAAGTAAGTACTAGATGAAGGTCATAACCAGGGAAAGGATTTTGTTGACCTTTAAAATTAAAAAAGACAAAATAAAATTCTTAAAAAGGTATTTATTTAAAATAAAGAGAATATTGGCATAGCCTAACCTTCAATTTCAGTACCATTAAACTACCAATATCTTTTTTAAAATTCTCAGGAAACAGCTTTCTACGATTGTCTCTTAAGAGGAAGCTAAAGGACCTCTCCACTTGAGCCGAAAAAAGTGAATCTTATTTAAAACTCTATACATCCATTTCCTAGAACGATCTCGGGAAGTTTGGAATTGACGTTGCCATTCATTACAGCATTTATGTCATTTGATCAATAGTCTTAAGTCCCATATTTACATTTGAAGCCAAAAGTATTTACCAAATTTTCGTTGTAAGAGAACACTTGTCCATTTGATTTCCTTGATGAAAACCATCGCTTTGCTCCAGAGATTTTTGGGAAAAAAACGGCGAAAAAAGATAGTATAAGCAGAAAAAGCAAAAACGGAAAAAAGCACAAACGGGTAAGAAAGGCAAGAGAAATATGCATATTTTTGGAATAAGGAGATGAAACGTATTTGGATATAAAGTCGATACTTGCATACGACAACGCACAAAAAATAGGTAAAGTTGGCATAATCCTATCCTTGATCATAACGCTTTTAAAACAACTTTTTTTCAAGATGCAATATTTTACGTTTTCAAAAGGCAATATGGTCCTAGTTAATTAAGATAATCCAGCCCTGCAAACAAACAACATCATCTCATTGCCTTACCGCACCGCGTGTCGCACGTACCTACTAAAAATGTCTGATTGGCTTCGCAAAAGGGGGGAAATAAATCGCAACTACTCCGAAATACAACAAGAGATACATGTATCTATGAATAGAAAAACGAGCTACTTTACGTGCGCTGTTAAATTGGGATTAGATGATTTGCGTTGCCGTGGAGGAATTCGCTTACAAAAATACTCTCGACGCGGCCGGCGCGACGGAACCCGTTTTGGTGGTGGTGCTGGCCTGACTGGACAGACGACGACGCGCTGGACGATTGTTGGACATAAAGACAGATAGCCTCTTGCCCGTTGTTGTACCTACTCCACAGTTAGTCGCCCAGCCGAACATTAATCTTTTTTTTTATTATTATTATTCAGTTCACTTTCAGTTTCAATGTTTTGTACAAATAAAAATATATAAGATCTCTTACGAGCGTATCTGCATATTCTTACATACTTAACTGATAGATTATAGTCAGACTATCTACATTCTATATGATGGAAAAAGAAGCTGGCGATCGATAGCCTCAAGAAATTGAAAGTTTGTGAAGGCGTTGTTGTTCTGCCATTACCAATGCGATGAAAGCATGTTTTTTTTAATTATTTTGACAATCCGAAAGCTGTCTTGTGATGGTTTTAGATTCAATCAGTTATTTCTTCAGTATGAACAAATCAATGAGTCTTGTTAATAAAAATATTTATAGATTCAACGTCTCAAATCTACTAATTAAATTAATAGGATCAAATGGTAAAGTGTTTCGTAATGATCCTCAAAAATTGACATGGATTCGAATAAAATGTAAAATAAAAGAAATCAAACATATACTTCAGAGCTCTTAATTTTCAAATACGGTGACCATATTTTAGAAAACGAAGTAACAAAAAGTTTTGATTGGTTTACAATTCGCTGTTTTGTACTGTCATGAGTTCTTCAATCGAAAGGCAATTTAATCATTTCTGAAGAAGAAAAATAAAGTTTCAATATTGATGCTTTTGAAAAGCGGTCGAAAATTTTTCATTCACAAGACAAACACACAAAAAGTGAACAATTCAGCACTATTTCCTATATTTTTTGTAAATATAAATATTTCATCTGACTACCTATAAAATGATTGACTTAATCATTTCAAAAACTACTTAAGTCACATTTTTTTTTCCAATATGCGTTTTTTGCTGTGAGCATCGGTCTTTAAAACCGTTAAATTAATTTTTCGCAAACATTTTTAATGTGATTTGTGGTAGCTTCATCATTCGTTTCGACCTTTAACTTAATGTGGTCTAGTATTTTTATAGTATGAGTGTGGTTTATGGTGTTTTTGAAATAACATTCAATTCCAAAGGAAGTGTTTTAAAAGGCACCATATTTGTGTTATTTTTCTTTAACATTTAAAGGACTTAAAGTTGCAAGAAAATATCATCTTTGATAAAAACGGTGCTTGGTCACCCTAATATCTATATAATAAATGATATCAAGCAAACGTTGTTTTATGAATATTTATACTCCATTAAAGTCTTAGATATATTGGAGCCAATGATAGAAGTGCGACAGGCTTTTTTTGCCTGCCAGTCTGCCTAAGCTGCACAATTTTAGATTTAGCTGAAAGTATAGTTGTGCCAAACTAGCACCAATCTGGAGCAATTATGTAAGAGCGAAGACACGCGAGCGGCACGGGATAATATATCATTTTCATTTTCACTTTCGGTATCGGTATCGCTGTATCGCTAAAGCCGTATCGTTATAAGGATTTTATTTTATAGTGCACAACTTGAACTACATTCACTCTCGTGCCAGCTTTGGTATCGCTGATCGCGTAGCCATTTTTTATATCCTACTTGTCCACTTAGCAGAGATATTCAAATTAACAGCATCAGGTTGATTCTTCTATTTGTGGGCACTATATCTGTGGCAGAGAGTGCAGAAGGGAAGATGAAATGTTGCATATAGATGATATTTGGCATGGAATTCGGATTGTTTGGTTCGGAGTTAGTGGATGTTTGTTTATGTGGTGCAGTGTTTTGTTTATTTGTATTTGTTTATAAAGAAAAAGAAAATATTCGTTATATTTGAATAAATCCAAACATAGACGCTTACATATGTATGTATGTATATGAGAGATTTTCCAACAAAGAATTCCCAGTCCTAAAAATTCGAAAGCCTTTCGTTATAATTGGCTATACTTTAATTGGCAGTAAATATAATTTTTTTTATTATTGTCTTAATTACATATGTATTAGAACTTAGAACTGAAAAGCTTCAGATCGTTATAGACCTTACGTACATAACAAACATAAAGCAACTTGCAAAAATAAGAAAATTATAGGCACGGTAAAGAGTGAATTTGTCTTTTAAGTATTTCCTATTTGTTCCTATTAGACCTTAGTTGAATACTAAAAATTAGATGGTTATGATAAAATTAAAAATTAACAGTTGTATTTATTAGATTTTCTTAGAACACGCTTGGGCAGCTGTCCAGCTAGTCAATGCCCAAATAGTTTGGGCAACTTGTTATTTATAAACGCATTTCAACAATTGCCCAAATGTGACCTCATTTATTCAGTGACATGCCTGTATTTATTCATTTTTGAATGAATTAATGAATTTTAGTACGCTTTGGGACACGTTCAACTAGCTTTTCATTCATTTCAAAACTAGAAAATTAGAAAACCAGAAATATTTGCCTACCTTATTCATTAAACGTGTCTTCTTTGAAATAAGATTTGGACAGCCAATTTCAGTGGCTAAGTTAGCCAATCGGTGCTAATTTTTTATAAATGACATTTTGGAGTTGGACAGGTGTCTAAAGTTAGACATTGCTTGGAATGGGTTAAAAATACCACTGTAAGTTTCTTTCGATTTTTATTAGTCAGAAAAAAAAAACTGATACAAAAGTCAGATTTTGGAGTCCTTAGTCATATCTTAAATTTTGTTTGCACTTAATGCCCACAAATTAAGAGCCTGATAGTACCCCAAACACAATTTTGTTTTCAGTTGTGCCCCATAACAGTTTAATCAGAGCAATGACCTTTAAAATTTAGAACTGAAAATTTAAAAAAAAAAGTGTGCCATAGTTAGCCCCGCACCTTCCTCTCCATCACACACCAAGGGCGGATCCAGACTTTTGCCCAGGGGGTAGGTCACGTTCTTCAAAATTTATGGTAATGCACTAAGAAATAAATATTTTTTTTTGCAAATATAGTTTGGGAACCGTATTTTGTTTGCCTTAAAACTTTATCCCTTAAATTTTTCTCTTTTGTCTTGTAAACGTTGTAACACGAAGCAACTTAAGTTACTTAGGTACTACGTTCTTTATTGACATTCCCTACACAATACAGCAGTTCGTTATCATAATACCTACAACCAAACGTTGAATTTCCAATAGTTTCTGCCAAGTTGCAAGGTGGGCAAGTTCAAGCAATCAAGTCCTCCAGCAAATCGAAGCAAAATGCGGTGGAATTGCAATCAAAAACTTAGTTTGCTACCGTAATTTACTTTTCAATATCAGCCACGATTTTTGGAAGCTTATTTGTAAGCTGTTCTCAAAAAGTGTGTGCCAGTGCACCACAAACCTTTATGCTGACAGTGCACATAATCTACTGAACATTTTTTGCTCAAACTCTAACCCTGGTCACCAATAGGAATCGAATTTTTTTTAAGGGAAAAATGGAGCGGGCTAGGATATCGAGACAAAATTTATCTTCCATTTAAAATTTTTCCCAGGACTTTACATATTCAAAGGAATTGAGGAGCTTAGGGACTACGCCGGATATTTCCATTTAATAATTTTTTCAGAAATTGAAAACCAAAATTCAGATATGTAGGTGTCTATATTGAATGTAAAATGTTAATATAAAATTACCTTTCAGGTAAAATTTTAGGTAGAGCATGCTATTGTCTTAAGCTGAATGAACGAAAGTTAAGAATATTGATAGAATTCATCATTAAAGTTACTATTGAATTTGACCACAAGAGCAAATGTCTCATTTTTTCCTACGCTTTTCTGTTGATACCTTTCTGGCTTAGCTGACTGACTCCGAGAAATTTTAGAGCTCATAACTCTTAAAACTGTGTTTCCGATGCAAACAAATAACTTAACATGAAATGTTTTCGAGCAACTCAATCAAACAATTATTGTTTGAAACGAATGATTTGCAGTTCGAAGATATTTTTACGATTTAATACTTTCCCTTGTGATTTTTTAATCTAAGTTTCTCTTGCTGCTTTCTTTAAAATAAAAATAAATAAAATTAAATAAGTTGATAAATATTCATTAAATATTTATGACAAGAAATGGTAGGATCATTCAAACAAACGGTGCGGCTGTAAATGGTTGCTTTATGAATATATCAATAACATGTTTTAACCAATATCTTTGGAACGCGGTAAAATTTTGCTTCCATACAAAATTCTCCCCAAAATTTTGCCAAGTATTTTAGCAAAGGGGTATGCAACTCCATTAAAATTTTCGTTTCTTACTGTACATCACCAAGATACCTGTAAAAACTTAGTGCGTTGTCAGATTTACTTGAAATATTGAGTAAAATTTGTATTCAGAGGACAGCTGTTTTATGTGTTACTCTCCACAAAAATGTTATGTTAAAATAGAGCAAGCATTTTAGCTGGTGCTTGGAGAGAAATTGGTAAGCTAAAATTCAGCACAATCTGCGTACTGACTTATAAATTCTACAAAAAACATTCAGTATAAAAAGAAAGACATCTGAATTCTAAGAACTTTTTGTAAAATTTTTCATTATGAAACAATTGTTTGACTCTGCCGACAGCCTACATTCTGAGAAAAGAAAATTAGGATTGAGAGAGATTGTGCCTTTTTTTAAATTGTAAGTCTAAAATAGGAGCCTTGAACCAAAATATCTATTTTGCTAGGAACCGGATAGTGTTATAAGTTGACAAACTATTTAAACGTTAATTTAGAAGGTTATATGGAATGCATATATAGATACTTCCTTACACTTTGTTTTTAACTGTGTAAATATTTAATTTATAAAATTCAACTCAATGTGATTGAAACAAATGTGTGTGTTTAGTGTTTTTCTTTATATGCATCAACCTTCTTCTCAGTAACCTTACGTTTATATCTGCGGATCTAAATTCAAACAAAAATACCTATAAGACAAACAGAACTTAATATCAACTTGTATTACTTATGCAATTAATCAACAGATTCAATTTAATTTTCTTTGGAAAAAAATCGTTACACAAGAATCCATCCTTATCCTTGTAAAAAACATATTAAACCCACAAGCTTCTGAAAATAAAGTCTCAATTTTATTTTATTTCTGTTTCCTGATCTACCTGCCACGAAAATAGTTTTAAAAGTATTTATTAAAATATTGTTTGCTCTTTGCAACCCCAATAGTCAAACGTCGGGTCGTTAGTCTTTCGTATATGATTTGCCAATAAATGGCGTGAACATGCCTCGGCAATCATCCGGAAATTTATAGAGCACACACAAATATTTCACCGAACTCCATTGGCAGCTATATTACAGCTACTCTACGGTATCATCTAGGACTCATACATTCATACAAAATAAAATCCAACAACAACAGAAAAAAAACGCAATATTTATGCCTCCAATTTGTGAATGGGTATCTCTTGCGAAAGTGGAATGATACATATTGCTGCTCGGTTGGGCGGGCAGCTGCGGTAGCTGCAGACCATAAACTAAAATGCATCACTATAAATAGTGCAGCCATGTGGAGCCTCGGAACCGCGAACAAAAATCAAAATCGTACCAAGTGCGCGTTGCACAGTACGACGAGCATGCTCCTCTCGTCGAAGACAAGGTGTGGTCAGTACTGAAAACGAGCTATATAGTATTTCGTAATTTCGGAGGCAGCATTGTAGAATACCTTCCATGCTTCCATCCACCAGATGCCTGATGCTGCCTGCGACCACCACCCGTCTCGCAGCGACACTTACTCTGTTGTGCGCAGGAAAATCGCTTTGGACTAATGGCTGGGCCGGGCTGTGGCAGCAGCCGTTTCGGAGTACCCGAGGACCGGAGTACCGGTGCTGCTAACTGAATTGGCTGCAGCAACTGCTGCAAGGAAACCAAAAGCTTATTGCTCTAGGTGGAGGCTTTGCCTGCCTCAGTTTAGCTCCATAGTGAAATTAAGGTACCTACATACCTCTGCAGATGGAAGTAGCGACAGCGCGCAATATGCTTAGTGAAGAACTTCTGCGGTTTCTGCGCTGCCCTGCCGCCTGCCACCGCACTGCTGCGCACTATCGCCATGTCTATCTGATATGCATTTTTCATTCCAAGTGAGTGAGTCTGCAGAGGCGCACGACGGATATGTTGATGCTGAATGGACGTCGCTTTGCGAGGACTCCCGCTAATGGTTATGTTCAATGACTTTGCCAACATCTAGGACGGACGTTGATATAATACACAGATGGTTGCTTGGTTCTCTTTTTTGCTGCCTTTGATCGAAAATTGATTTTGCAATCGTCTCTATAATGGATATTGGATTAGATCGAATCGGATGGATGCGGGGCTGCGCTTTGGTATGCGGCATTGCAGTTTGTGGCTCTTACCCGAAGCCTAACCCGCTGCCGAGAGCACACGGTCATTAGATGCGATTTTTACGAAATATCATCTCAACAAGAGCAGCACATACATGGATAAAACGAAACAACGATGGACGTACCAAAGTCATTGTTGAACTATGCTTGCCTCTGTGTGTGCGGAATTAAGCGCCTGCATGGCTCTGACGAAAACAACGACGACGACGCAACACGTATGAAGCCCGGCCAAAACGGGATGTAATTAATAAAACAGATAAATAACGCGATCCGAAACCAACCGCGACATGGTTTTATGTGCGGCAAGGCTAACATTCTTCTGTGCTGTGGCTGTGGCTGTAGCTGTGGCGTTTGGGCGATGGCCATTTGCTGATGGTTTTGTATGTGACTCATACCTTTTGGTATTTTTGCACAAAGTGGTAATTTGGCTGCTTATTTGCAAGTAGAAGTAACCATTGCACTTAGGGTAGAGTTACTTATGGCAAATCGGTTGGGTGGAACCTGGGAATTTATTAATAAATTTCAAATTTTATTTTTTTTTTTATATTTTACAATTTTTATTGATAAGAAAATAGAGAAATAAAATTTTAGAAGTGCTTATTAAAAGCTTTATTTTTTATAAATTTTCAATGTATTTTTCAGCAATTCATTAATAATGAAATACAGTAAAAAGGCAAAAAGAGTTGTTAAAAATCGTAAACTGGAAAACTAAGCAAAGGAACCGTTATTGGGAATTGGAACAGTTTCTTAAAAAAATTTTAGCAAAAGTTTCAGTTCTATATATGAAATGATAAAATATTTGATAAAGTATAATACAGGGTGGGTCAAAAGACAAAGGGTGGGCCAAAAGTCACGCCTGCGTGTACAAATTGAATAACTTTTTTGTTTATTATTATTTATACTGTTTTTTTTTTTAATAAAAAGTTATTATTACATTAAAAAAAAAAACAATACAAATAATATTCGCCAAAAAAGTTATTAAATCTTTACACATGAGGGGTGACTTTTAGACCTACCCTGTAAGTCCCCCGTAAAATACTAGGTGAGATCATCTTAAGTTTTTTTTATTTTAAGTATTAAATAGGGATTGGTTGCATAACCACTACACGCGTGATTATAATACAAGGCCACCATCTAATCTAAATACACCGCTTTTGCGTATTTAGCTTTTCTTGTTTGTATAATGGGCGGGTATTCAAGGAAAATTGACAACTTTCAGAAAAAGATTAACTGAGGCATACCGATCATTAGTTCTGAGTATTAAAGTTAATCATCGATGATCTCAAAGATTCCGAATACTTACAACATATCTAAGACATTCTACCTATCTACTGCAAACAAAATATTATGTAACATTTGTATTAAAAATTATTCAATTTATAAACTCAGAAAATCAATAATGGTACAAAATTTGACGATCAGGCCTTCACACTAGAAATTCTTACCAGTATACACTTATTATAATAACACCTATTTCTCCATAACTTTTGTCAAAGGTTCAAATAAAATTTAAATTCGCTACATATACATTTTCAGATGAAAACAAATTTGCTCCAAAAATACAAATAAAAACACGCAACAACTATAGCAAAAGGTTACACTTTTTTTTGTTGCCTAACAATGAAACCTTTAAGACCTCTCATAGTATAATATACTACAATTTGCTGTGTATGATTGTTAATTTAAATTCGCTTAAAACACCCAGGTGCACAATAATTTCACCACCACATCTAAGACACACAATATTTATCTGCTGTTGGGCGCCTTCCTCTACCATCCACATTGATCGTAGCTCCAGGTAGTTCAGCACAAACCTATATACCTATCAGTGTGTATGTAGATGTATAAAATGCGCAAACTACATGTATGTTGCAACATAGTGTCTCCCTCAACAAAAAAGTTTAGGTAACTATGCCATTGCAGCCAGGGCGTTGTTAGCCTATTTCGCAGCTGCAACACCATCACTTCAATTCCAAACCAAACCAATCCTATCTATTTCATCGGCGTGTTTTTACAGAGTATCTCTCTGTGCCAGCAAGCTGCCCGTTCTTATCTTATGGTAAGAGGTATCCACTTCATAACGCGTGATTATTGGATTGGGTGTGGCAATGTGCCTGGCGCTAAGTACTATCTGGCTTCGACTCACTGTATAATGTATGCACGTTGTCCACTATCAAGGTCGATTAGAGAAGCAAAGAAAAAAAACAAAATTAACTACAAGAAGTTGCAATTCCGGACTTCAATCTGGCTCTTAAAAATCGTCCTTCAGCTCAAGAATCAAAAGTTTTTATCGTATAAAATTCCATTATGCAATCAACTTCATCTTAATACACCCCTTAGAACAATGGGGCTAGCAAGATAAATCCATTAGAACAAATTAAATCTAATAATAGACATTCAAATTTTTTGCTCTAAATTTAACGATCAAATCGTCAGAAATAATATATTTAATACTTCGCCTCATGCGCGATATTCCTCGCCTGTATATGCACAAGTTCATCTTAAACTATCGGAGTGGAAGCAGAAACTGAGGATCACGATTTTTCTGGCGAGGTGACTTCACGGAATTATAAGCATTTCTCATAATAACTTTATTACAAATCACTTAGGACCATAACGGGCCTCTGTTTAGAAGAATGAATACAAGTGAGCACAAAAAAAAATCAAATCCGCATCATCATCATCATAATAATCATCATCCCAGAAATCCAAGATCATGCACGTGACTGGAGATTCATTTTGTAATGGGATCACCCCCCAACAATAGAATGATTTATTGCGAAATTTTTCAAAGTCTTAACATTGGCGCTTGCTGCTCTGAAAATATATTTTTGTTCTGCTCTTGTTACTTCTACATTTATTTATCTTCTTCGTCTATATTTTGTTGTTTGCTATTGCTAAGTCTCAAACCCGAAATCTGTTGATCGTGAGGATTGAGCTGTTTGTGAAATCAGCACATACGATTAACAAAGATACCCTTCAAAACTGTCTTTTGTGTAAATCAACCATAAACTTTGCATTACCATTGATTTGTCAAATAAAAAATCGAGTTAAAGGGGTGGTGTTCAATATATTGAAACAAAAGAGCTGAACAGCGAACTTGATTTTGTTACCATTGAGAAGGATTTTATTGAGTTTTTGTGCAGGGCTTAGTATTTGCTATGAAAATTTATGATGATATAAATATAGGAAAATAAACTGTGGAGCAAATAAATAAAAGGGAGGGTTTTCTGATGGATTTTTGTAGGAGAAAAAGATATAAACGACATGAAGCAATTATTGGGATATGAGTTACAATTCTTTAAAATTTTACAAACTGTATACTGTTTTTAATTTGTATATAAATATTTTTGCAAAGTTTATTTGAAACACATTTGGAATACATTTTTCAGTTAAGAGTACTAAGCAAAGTAGAAGACTTAGCATTAAGGATTGGACTTTTGACGAATTATTATTGATTCAGAATTGCTTTTTATGGCCTTTAGTCCTACAAATTGGCGTTTGTCCGGCTTACTCACTTGGACTCATCAGTGACATATTGAGGGCCTTGTCATACACAATTTGTATTTAGTTCCTTTCAACTAACGTGGATTTCTTGACAAAAAACCACTGTTAACTATATCAAACAAGATTCGAATTCCTAATCATTAAGTTGGAAATTTTTTCCGGGGCCAGGCATAGTTTCTATATAAGAACGTTTTTATTATTTATTTGAAGAGAAACTTATTTAATTCCACGGTGGACAGAATTGTTCAGGTAAATCAAGCAATTTATCATGAGGAAGGGTAATTCCATGAGAAAATGGACACGAAGATAGAAAAACGGAAAATTTATCCCGCTCCTCTGTCTATTATTCGCTAGTTCTAAAACTAGAATTTTGAAACAGGCTGAAAATAAAATCAAATTATAAAAGGCTTAGCTCTAATTTTTTTTAAATTGAAAACGTGAAATAACGTGAATTACCTTTTATAACATGAATTACCATTTATTTTATTAAATTTGTTTAAAATATTTTTAGTAAGTCTCTGTACGCTCGTTGTTATAAACAGGCTAATATATAACCGGTAGCTTTATTGGTTTGTTTAATTTTTAAAAAATTAGTGCAAAGTATTGCTCCCACAAATAGTCGAAATCATTACCATGTATAGAGTTTATATTTTGTTTCATTCATACATATTTAAATAAGGATGAAAATTTGAATAAGAATGCTTGTAAGACTCTCCCAAATGTAACGTGAGCTACTATAAAATTGCCTGGAAATAAAAGTCATTTTGAAGATAAATGTTTGTGCTGAATTCAAATCTGTTAACCGTTTTTTGCCATCAGCTCAGGTTTAGAAAAAAAGTTTTTTTTTTACTATTTTTGAAGTTATGTTACAAAATAAGGTAATTTTTAAAACAAAATTGACAACGATTCCTGATAGAATGAATTTTCTTCTTTAAAAATAAGTCAATTTTTTTCAATATCTCTTTTACTCTCTTAGAAATCCTAAGTTACTAACAGGAGCACTCTCGAATGTAAATAAAAGAGCAGAGCTACTTACTCTGTTTATTTTTCTAACTCTACGTGCTAACGACATAGGCCCCGGAAAGATTTAATTGGATCTCTTAACGCATAATTCAAAGCAGCACGTAATTTCAATCTGGAGAAATTAAGACATCAACACAGTTCAGTCAAATAACGCTCATTATTGACAATATATTTTATAAAACTACCGTCTGCTGGTAATGCTCGCATTACGTTCGATTGCACATTGGACATCGTAAAATTGAATTTAATTTTCACATTATTTTCATTTTATGATATGAGTTCGCACCGCAACATTTATACATACATAAAGCGCTGAGAGGCTAGAGCTAAAAGCTAGACGTTGCTGGTGGTGGTTAAGTGACTTTGCGATTCGAGACTATATTGCGCTTATCGCACTCGCATCAAGATTCAAGATAGATGTAGGTACGTGTGTGTATAGAAACATAGCATGCTCGGGTTAAACAACGGTAGAGTGTGTATACGCTTTGCTATAACTGGTTAACAAACTACATATACTGACAGGCAAATATTCTTTCTCGATGGTCAGTTTCAGTCGACGACATACCAATATAGCTTGGCATTAATGTTGTCCACTATGTAGACGACGACGGAGACACGATGTACAGTGGGACATGGCTAATGATGATTTTTTAAATAGAATTTTTGAAACATCAAGTTGATGGAATTTTCTTATGATTTCAAAGTTAAAAAAAGAAAAATCAATAAAATACAGGACTAGCTTAAAAGAAATACTGTTACAACGCGAAGCTCAAGAATTCCCATTTTGAATATTTCAATCAAGAAACGATATGAAGATTGAAACAAAATACATAAGATTCGTAAAATTTGGCAACGTTTCTCAACTAGTCATGACTTAAGTACAATCTTAAAATTTATTTTATTGATTTCTTTCCACAATTGCTTTAAATTTAAGAAAAACATATTGCTGGGTGGTCTGCCTAGTCAGTTTCTTCAATCCCAAAATAGGTAGAAAATACGTTTATTTTTTTTTTTTTAGATTTTTAAGTATTTTTAAAACTTTAGCTAAAATCAAAAGTATCATTAAAAATAAGCATTTTACTTGTTAACAACAACAACTTTTTTCTGCGTGAATCCTTACAGCTTTTTGTAAAATATATTGAATTTCGGTTTAATGAAGATGAAATTAAAAATGTTTGTGGGCAATACTGACTGGACATAATGTAATCAATTCAGCAGGCCGTATTTATTTTAAGATACAAATTAATTCAGTCCCACTGTGCAACGGGTGGTGAATTAATATGTACCGCTGAACTCAGGCATCTTGACCACAGCAATATGCCTTTAATTCGGGTGAATACGAGGAAGCTGAAGAATAAAGCTGTGCTCTGCTACAACACCGATAGACTATGTCTCTTAAAAATGGATACCACAGTGCTGCGTTTTAGTGCTATAATTCTGTAAAATAATTATCCAATCTTCGCTTAATTATTATTGCAGTTAAGTTAATTAGTTTGCATTAGCTTCAATATAAATTACGTTTTTCAAATGGGCAGTATTTGTGTCGTCTTAAAGCACTGCTGAAGTGAATACAATTCAATAAAGTTTTGAACTTTAAGCAGGTTAAATGCAAAGAAATTCTATATAGCTTATAGCTAGGAAATAGGAGAGGTTCAATTGAATAAATATTATACGCTTGATGCTAAGGTATGTACATTGTACATAAGTGTATTCCCATATGCATTACGTGTGCAACTGCCGTTAGATTGAAGTATAGAAAGTGCTTTGATTTGATATTATTGATTGAGCCACTTATAAAGTGCAGCGTGATATCACCTTCTTTTGTTTTAATTCTTCAAAGTCACCCAAGCAATTAAAGTAAAGCATGTAATTGGTCTATAATACCGCCAAAGAGTGAAATGAAGAAAACTAATTATTATCAAGTGATGGGGATGACCGAGTGATGTATATGAGTGTTGCATGATTTTTGTTTTACTTGTTCGGAATTTATTTTTGATTGACATTTTGCTTTACTTTCACTCAAATTGCGTACACTATTATAATCTCAATTAATTGCTTTTAGTAAGCAAACGGTTGCGTTATTTTTGTAAGGATCTGATAAAAAATTATAATTTTATTTATTTTTGTTTGTATCACAGGAATATTTTTGGCGTTCACCAACCACACTTGAAGATTATTTTTTTTATTTTTTTTATTTTAAAACACATTTTTGTTTTCTTAGTAAAGCCTGGTTTATACATCCATGTGAAGTGTAATTTTCATAGAAAAAAATACTTTTTTTCCTAGGCGTGAAAAACTGTCAAAAACTAAATGCAATTATTTTGGCGACAAGGAGGAACAAATTTGTCTCGAAACAAATGCAAATCAATGGGCTGTTTTTAACCAAATATTATGACGAAAACTATTTTTCTGAAAACCTTTTGGTTCATTAATTATTGATGTTTCATTTCAAATATGATTTCACTTCACTTTGAAGTATAAACTAGGCTTAAAGTAAGAAATTAATACAAAATTGGATTTAATCGACCGTTTAGCAAAATTTCGGTTTGAAAATCATATCGAGATCTCGAATTGAAAATCCAGCAGCTTAAGCTTAAACTATTATTTCTTTTTTTACAAAAAAAAAGGGATTATGAAATTTGGTTTCCCAAGCATTGCAAGCCGTGTTCTTATGTAAAAAGAACATTTTGAGATTTTAATCAAACTTAACATCACGTTGATTGATGGATAGGTCCAAAAATATTGTTATCATATCATTCCTTAGTCAATGCGTTTGTATATCCTCTGTACATTGAGCTAGAGCTTTAACAGATGTACCCATTTGCTTCAATTTTTTCAAATTTTCACAAAATTGGTTCTAGCGTTTTATATCAAACTTCGTACCGAATGAACAATAACCAGAGCAATTTTCAAAGGACTACTTTTCAGGTTTTCCATTAAAAACACACATAACGGAAATAGAGAGTTGAAGTTTTTTGAGAACATTGGTTTATTTCGATCCAATTTTGGCATAGATATTTCATCTGGGAGCAAACCACGAACCTGGCGATTCAACCGAATGAACAATAGCAAGCTTGTGTGAGTTTATAAAAATACTAGTAGCTGTAGCTGTTGCAATTGATAAACAATGAAACCTGCGTTGGGATTGAGCTAACCATGTGACTTCAGTGGTTCGGTGTTTATTGCATCGGCTTCTGAATCGCAAGATTCGTGGTTCGCTCCCAGATGACGGCAAAGAGTTTTTCAATCAATACGAGCATTACCAGACTTAGCACCCACTAAAGGAGCCTGATGATCGAGGTGGCACTCGTGAAATAACTATAACTCCAGCCTATATACTTGGTGGTAACACACACAGGTTGTTGTTGTTCATTTAAAATAGTCTAGCTTAAGCTATTTTTAATCACACACATTGGAGCTTATAGGCCAGGAAAAATGGGTTTCGAGGTTGAAAAAAATAATTCATGAAATATTAAAATTGGAATCGACGCAGAATTGCAACCTCTGTAACATATTGAAAGTCCCCCAAAATCCCCGTATTGGCTTTTTGTGTAGATGCATTTGTAGAAGTGCAGACGGGGAGAATTTGGAGTTCTATCGAACTAAAATATTTATTTGGGTAAAACCTTATCATATGATACATGTTTTAAGGGTAGTTTTTAACGCTGAATTTAATGAAACTAAATTCAAAATGATACAACCACCCAATAGTCCTTTTTATGTAATGATGACATTTTCTCAGGTTCAACAGGTAAAATATTACCGAAAACCTTGTAAAAAATAAGGTATGTTAATGAAACTTTGAATAAAAGCTCCATGTGTCATACGAACTAAAAATATCTTTTGTGAAAGGGTGTTTTTTAAGGGGGAGGGGCAAGTGTGTAATGTTTACCATAACACCCACGAAAAAACTCTTACACTAAGGGCACTCGCCAAAAATATTAATTTCGTCATGGCAACCAAGAATAAAAATAGTCCATAAAAATATCTTTGTTCTAATAGTGTTTTTTTGAAAGTTCAATTTTGACATGTTCTACGGAAAATACGATTTCAAAAACTAATTTATGCACGAAAAGGACCATAACTTTGTTTAAGGTGCTTGTATCATTTTAAATTTGGTTTTATTAGATTCAGCGTTAAAAACTACTCTTCAATCATGTACCATACTTTTTGTATATACCTCAACTTTGGCAAATCTGAATTTTGGCTCAAATCTAATAAAAAATCCCCAGAACCAATATATTTATGTATGGACTATTTTGATTTTGGTTGCCATGACAAATTTAATATTTTTGGCGAATTTCATGACTGTAAGAGTTTTTTCGTGGGTGTTATGGTAAAAATTCTACACTTTCTCCTTCTCCTTAAAAAAACAGCCTTTTGCCATGGATATTTAGGACTCTATTGATTCTTAGTTCGTAAGACACATGGAACAATTATTCCAAGTTTCATTAACATACCTTTATTTTCAAAGGGTTTCGGCAATATTTTACCTGTTGTACCTGAAAAAAAGTCATCATTATATAAAAATGGCTATAACTTTTTTTTTGTGTGGTTGTATCATTTTGAAGTTGATTGCATTAGATTCAGCGTTAAAAACTACCCTTAAAGCATGCATCATATGATTATGTTTTACCCAAACAAATTTCTTAGTTTGATAGACCTCCAAGTTCTCCCCGTCTGCACCTCTTCAAATGCATCTACATAAATAGCCAATGCGAGGATTTTGGGGGACTTTGGATATGTTATAGAGGTTGCAATTAAGGGTCGATTCCAATTTTGATATTTTATGAATTGATTTTTTCAAGGTTCCCCATGTGCTATTTTTCCTGGTCTATAAGGCTGGAAAAATAGGCTAAAGCTGCACGAATTTAGCTTAATTTTTTTTTTTATTAGCTTTTAATAGAAGACATCTATTTTTGAAAGCTTAAGCCTGTTCTTAATCACGAAAAGCCTAGCTTTTACTGACAATTATAAATTTTAGCTTTTTTCATTCACAAGACCCAAAATGTTGATATATGAAAATTTGTTAGGCTCAGCTGTATACCACAATTTCAATCAATCCTGCTTTTTTTGCTACTCAAATGAAACTTTTCTCTGCTTTTTGTCAATTTACGTACATACTCGTATGTGGGATAGTGAATAAAATTTGCTGAAATATTTGTTTACCCAATTCTGTTCCCCACATTTTATTCCACACCAAGGTGATGCATTAATGTCAAGATCCTGTACCAGCTGCGACTATCTTGTGAGCTTTAATTTTAAACTTGATAATTAGATCCTCATTAGAAAATAATTTTAAAGCTGTGGGAACCCGACAAAAATTAAAAACAATACACTCCACTCTCAGGATAAATAGAAGGATAGATACGCAGTTAAAAAAATCTCATTATTAATGCTACTATGTACAGTCAGATCTATGGTTTTGTCTCAAGACTTTTATTATATAGCAAATTCTTCATCCAAATAACTTAAATCGTCTTTTACTCCACAAAGTTAATTCAAGATGAGCTGAACTTAGCAATAATTGCAAATGACATAAGGCCCTCACTAGTGACTGATGAGTTGAAGTGAGATGACCAAGAAGAAACACTAATTCTTGTGGATTAAAAAGCAATAAAAGCTATTTCAACCAATAATTCAACAGGCCCATTCAGATAGTGTTAAGTCTTCTACTTAAGTGATTGATTTCAGTAATTACACAGAAGTTATATTATACATAAATACATTCTGATATAGAAAATTCTATTAAATATGTATGCAAAAATATTTCCTTATGGTATATTTAATCCTATTCTAATTCACAAAATTCTTTCTTTTTTTAAGTTATAAACTGTTTTCCTGGCACAAAATAAATTCCACACGCCCATCAATACACATTTTCTGCTTAGACATCTTCGTCTGATTCTGGGTAAACCTCATATCCATCCGTGACGTGACAATAATTTATGGGCCTTGATTTCATAGTATTCCTCGGCGCATGTCACATTTATCATATCGAAAAGAAAGAGTTAAGCGAGTAAACACCGAGCATTTGCGCACTCACATAATCAAATCAAAAAGTCTTTGTAGGCTAGATCGGTGGCGGTGGGGTAGTGGTGGAAGGTGATGCGGCGCTGTGAGCTCTGGCGAGAATCAACAATTTGCACCGCAATCCGACTTAAATCTCCCAAAATCCAAAATCAAAAAGAAGTTATCTAATCTTTATGGCAACAGGAAGACGCTGACAACAACTGCCCTCCTGTTGTACATCTAGAGAGAATTGTTGTCTGGGAGAAGACGCGCGACAACATCTCCTCCAAGGACTAGGCTAGCTCTGTTGATGGTGTAGTGCTGGTAATGCGACTACGGTGACAACAATCAACGGAATATAATCGTATTTCTTGAGCCCCGTAAAACCAATTCCTCTGCTCGTCCGCCTCCACCTCCACTGCCGCCACCATTCCCATCGTGATCAACTCAACCATCCAGGTCTCGCCACCTCTATAAAAAGCTAAAGCAGCATCATGCATGTTCTTCAGAGAGTCTCCCTAGGCTTAGGAAAATTTATGTTGATGCGTGGGCTTGAATTATGTCTCGAATGTCATCATGAGATTCAATGCGAGAGCGTTTTGCATAAATTTAGCAAGTACAACGCAAAGAAATTAGTTCCATCACAGTGTGGTTCGTGCGGCCCTAGATATATGTACCTATTCGTACTCAGAGTGTGCTAGATGCAATGCGATGTATGTATGATGTTGAATGGTTAAAAGGACAATGTTTAAAATTGTTGTAAATGTTGTATGTGGATGGGTAAATATATTGTACGACGTGTTTGATGATGACTGCAAAAGAGTTTATTTCTTAACAAAATCAACTTAAATTAACCTAAGTCGAGTTTTGTAATTGAATATTAAGTGTTCGGTATACCGACCTTCTTCGTTATATAGGTTTTTAACTTTGAAAATATTTTAGAAAATGAGTTTAGAATAAACAAAAGTTCTCTTTCAATTTAAACAAATATAACAAAATGACAGGGATATTATGTTATATTTTTAAGATTTTTGGATGTTATATTTTCTAAAAAACTAGCACTACCGGTCATATAACGATCTTAAAAAAAAAAACACTATACTCTTGTAATTAGAAAATTCTGTTGACGATGTACCTTAGTATTCTCTATCTTTTGGTTTAAACTGTTTTAATAGAAAAGATCTTTCTCTATTTTCAACAAGGGTAAGGCGCATATTCAAGGTTTTTACTAAAGACCTAATGTCTTAGAGGCATATTATAGTTAAAATTATCACAATTATTATTATTATTAGATTCGGGTGAAACAACGACTATGATAATTTTGGTTTTAACAGTGTATTTATACCATTGACAAAATCTTCTAAGAGATCCTACAGCGTTTCTAAGATTCAAATACCGATGTGCACTCCTTAAATCATTTTCAAAGCCGCTTATGACTGTTTCTTTCGAGATAAAAAATATCGTTCCATTTCAAGTTTTGGCTTACCTTGTCAAATTAACGAATATTTCGATACCAACAACCAACCGCTCTGTTTTTGTTTCTAGGTTTTTGATAGGCGAGTTAAAATTTTCAAGTAGGTGCAGCTAATATGATGGTTACTTAATTACTATCAATACTTAAGGAAAACTAAACTTCATCAATTTACCAGTACTTCCTCTTGGAAGTACCTTCACCGTTATCGAACCTCGATTAGCTTGAAGACGTTTTATCCATTTCCAGCCTGTCTGTTATATAGATTTGAAATTTGTTAGAAAATTCTCTCCAATGACATGATTGCCGCAAAGGTATTCGATGCAACAATGCAATTTAAACTTACAGCCTGCGAGCTGAATTTCGGTTATTTCAATTGCTTTTGCTGTTTCGATATTCGATATTCCCTTGTAATTGGTTCACAATTTCCTTTACTCCAGTAATACAACGTCGACGACGCGACGCGACGTTAAACTGATGAAACTTTCGCCCGTTTAGTTTAGGCAGATCACTAGAGTATCGGTACGTCCTGATTGCGAAAAAAAAAAAAAAAAAAAAACTACTCCCGGAGGATGCGCAGAGCTGCGCAAAGAAAAGCAGTCGCTGTATCTATCAAATTTGTTGCATCTGCACAGTTCGTTCGTGGGCAAACTGCAAAGTCTATATATAATGGATATGCAAAGATCGAAGCTATTCGGGTATGTAACGAACTGACATCTGCGCGTTCACTTGTTCCATAGACTTTGTCTCTGCCATCACCACCGTCTCTACTGCCGCCGCCCTCAAACTCTGGGGGTCTTTATGGATCAAAGAGGTACGCGTGATAACCAATGGGCATAAATAAATTCCGCCAAGAAATGTCTATAATAGCTCTATAGTTGGGTCAATCTGCTGCGCAGCCACAGTTGTAGCAGCAGCCGTCTTTTACGAGGGCATATACACAACAGAGGCGCATAGCATCGTTAAAATCGTATACTCGAGCTATTTTGTTGCAACAAAAAAAAACTAAACCTAGCATGCACTATTATAGCCGTTATTTGAATTTGTTTTGTTTCCATTATTATTTTTTTTTTTCGTATTTTATTTCTATGGTAACACAAAACGAAGTTTCATTTGTTAAACGTGAAGCTGTATTCCATGGGGAATTTGATTTCCGACATGTCTATTAAATAATAAAGACACAAATGATGTACGCGAGTTCAAGCCTATTTAGCAAACAAACTATTAAAGAGTTATTATAATTTTTTAATGACCGAGCGTTGAAACTTCATTTGAAAACCGAAGCTAAATACTAAAAATCAATTAAGAAAATAAAACGTATAGGTACTTCTTATGCTGTCTTACATTTTCATTATTTGTTAACGATGAATTGGAAGATTTTAAAGCCTTTTGTAAGTTGTAAAAAAACAATGCATGAAGAAACTGTTTTTAAGTTTCCAAAGATTTTATATTTTGAAGCAACTTGGATATCGATATTTCAATAAAACTAATACTCTCAGCACTGGAGATCTTGATGATGTTTTAATTTTCCACATCATCATTTTAAATCATTTTAAATGTATTGGCGTTTTTTGGTAAATGCAAATTTTTAATTTTAATTATTTAATTTCTTCAGGAACGATTTTCTCACATGAAAACCAGTATCATTTAAATTATATTTATTTTAAATTTATTGAAATTATATCAAAAATAGTTCATTAGTCGAAAAAATAATATATTTTTTTATTATTTTTACATAAAAACAGACAGTGGACAGTGATGATATCATTTACTGCTGTTCCGTTGCCAGCTCTAATCTCTCCGGACTGTCAACCTCCTCGAGGCAGAGTAAAATCTCCAACCACAGGAAGACAGTAAAACGACTAGGCACAAAGGGGTGGGATGAACTAACAGAAGCTGAACGCAAAAGACTGCACAACGCATGTGAGTTTCTGCAGAAGGAGGAGAAGGAGCAGTACCTCGGATAAAACATTTCTGTTTTAAGGTGGCATGGCTGTGAAACGAGCCCACACCTTCGGCATGACAGTCCTACGCACTAACCATCATGCTACGAGGTACTACATGAACCAAATATACCGGACTATCGAACTAGCTTGCCGGGGGAGGTAAGTGAAGAGTGTAGAGTGTATAGTGTAGAGTGTAGTGTGTAGAGTGTAGAGTGTAGAGTGTAGAGTGTAGAGTGTAGAGTGTAGAGTGTAGAGTGTAGAGTGTAGAGTGTTAAGTGTAGAGTATAGAGTGTAGAGTAGTACCTCGTGGCATGATGGTTAGTGCGTTGGACTCTCATGCCGAAGGTGTGGGTTCGACTCCCCGCCGTGCCACCTAAAAACAGAAATGTTTTATTCGAGGTACTGCCTCTTGCGAGGGACTGACAAATCCTCCAAGAGTATACTTGTCGTGAATAAGTGCCTCTCATCTAGCCGTTCGGACTCGGCAAAAACTGTAGGTCCCTTCCATTCCTGCCAACAATAACACGCACACAGGAATGGTTGAGAGTTGTAAATCACTAGGCCCTGGTTCTCCACGAGCTGTTGCGCCACCCAATTTATTTATTTATTTATTTATAGAGTGTAGAGTGTAGAGTGTAGAGTGTAGAGTGAAGAGTGTGGAGTGTAGAGTGTAGAATGTAGAGTGTAGAGTGTAGAGGTGTAGAGAGCACACATGAGCAACATCCAGGGCCATAGCCCTACATGCAACTTAGGTGCATCTACCTCTTCACAACCAGAGCAACGTGGCAAGACTAACCCAACAAGGAAACACGTCACTGAGCTACCCAACACTGATCATTAATTTGAAATATTGTGTTTGCCAATGAGGAAGTCTAAAAGACTGATATGACTTTTTTACATTGATTGAACCAAGTTCCCGAATGATATATGTATTCAAAAAATTAAATGCAATGGTACATTTTGTGTCTTTTTGCCTATTTGGCACCTTTTCGTACTAGTCTTACACGTATAGTAGCCTTAGCGCAAATACAAGGAACAAAGTATTAATTATTATGAAGTGGACAAAGTACTGCTCAACGATAACCTTACATATACCGTGGTGGACACATAAATAGCACACTTTAACCTTCATTTGGTTAATTGCGTACAGACCTGAGCTTTAATTTTAAAGTAACGGGATCTCTCTTTGTTTTAATTGTATGAAAACAGGAGAAAATGAACCCGTTAAATTTTTATGTTTTTTCCATTACCTATTCGAATTTGTAACAATAGTCGTGAATCATCATTGTTGAAGCGTGGTCATTTAATTAGCACAGTTCGAGTTACATTCAAAGCTGATTAATAATTTAATGTTTAACATAATTTATTGGAACGGTAAGTCTATTTGTGAGATCAATTTAAAATAAGTTGCTATAAAAATATACGATAGACTAATAAAATATACGACAGATATGGGAAAAGGACCACATTGTTCATCAGAAAAAAGGATTTTAATAAACGAGCTGAAAGCTCAAGGAAGAACCGTAAGTGAAATATCGGAAGTATTAAACTGTTCCAGGAAACTAGTTTATAATGCAATTCGGCATCTTGACACTTATGGAACTACAAAAAACGTTTCTAGAGCCCCGCGTGAGTTATAGAATTATTTCCCAACCCAAATAACAACAAAAGCATACCAAGCATATTTGCTTGAATCGACACCATTAGGATGTCATAAAGACTTTTTATAAACTTAACCTAACCGTCAGTGAAGTATCTCCTACAGAACTTCCAGACATAAATATATGTATGTACCTAACTAATGTAAGCAAAGTATCTTTCAATAAATATCAACAATGAACGTAGTTCATTAACAATGATTCATATTTGCATTTCATTGCGGATGATCATATCCGATGTCATTAACTTAAAAAAGCATATCAGCACTTTTTGCCTTCAGCAGCTTGTGTGGGAGAATATTTCAAAATAAAGAACAATATGAATCATTGCATCATCCGCAGTCAAACTAAGATTTGCTGCGTTAGCATTTAATTATTATAAAAAGAGATCATTCGATCTCATTAATTCTCAGTTCTATTTACGTGTCACTTCGTATAGCCGAAGATTTCCCCCCACCAGTGGTAAAGGATCTGAAGCTCATTAATAAATAAAAATATAATAAATTTCAATGAGTGTTTTATTTTAAATTTTTAAAAAAACAGATCCCGGAGGATCAAAAACAAAATTGGCGCAGTCGGTAGGATCTCACTAAGACATTAAGCGAAAATTAATGAATAGATGAGATTCAGTGATCGAACCGAAAAAAAAAAAATATATAATTTTTTTAACCGGTAGAATTTTAGTGCGGATTTAAGTAGGTACAACGTACATAGTCTTAAAATTCAACGATCGCAGTTAAATTGTTTTGTTTTGTGAAAATTAATAACACCGAAGTGTTTTAGTGGACAAAACTATTTTTTAAATCACCGAAGTGACAAAACAAAAGAAACAATAAAAAAAAAAAAAAAAAATTTTTTTTTGCTGACTAAAGTGTTCATACAAATACACGAATTCTCGTAGAGAGATTAGTTAAAAGCAATTTTAAAAAGTGTCTACGAAAAAGACAAAGGGTCTATGTAAAAGACAAAGGAAGTGAAGAAGAAGTGAAAAAAAAAAGTGCAGATTAATAAAAAAAAAAAGATTGAAAATAATTAAAGGGAGCAGTTCGAATTAGAAATATATATACAAAAGAAAAATGGCTTTACCAGCACCAGACCAAAACGTACCGTTGTTACGCCTAGAGAAGTTACATACATTCTCGGGTCGTTCTGATGAGGACATTATATCCTTCATAGAATATATTGAATATTTATTCGGCTATATAAGTCCAGAAAATCAACCAATTGCTATTCACATAGTAAAAAATAAAATACAAGGAGCTGCAATTAACACCTTAAGAAGAACTCTCGAACCAACATGGACAGCTATTAAAGAAGCCTTAATTCAAGACTTTGGAGTTCGGGAAACCTTTGAGCAAATTCTACAAGATCTTCATATGATCAACACTAGTGATCTTCAACAATTATTTGAGCAGACCGAAGGCATCCTGTTAAAACTAAACAAGAAGTGTAAGTTAGAACATAGTTTAGTTTATAACCCTTTAAACAATGAAAGCATTGTAATGAATAAATTTTTAAATAATTTAAATGCCAATCAGGCATCAGTTATCATTGCGCAAAATATCAATAACATAAGAGAGGCTTATACTTTGCTAATACGCCATAGAAATTTAAATAAAGAACAAAAAGAGAGCAATTTTAATAATAATAATAAAAATAATAAAGTTAATCAAAATTATAATAATCGAGGTATGAATTTTTATCAGAAACCAAATAATCATTTCAACATAAGACCCCCATTCCAACATAATTTCAAAAATAATTTTAATAATCAAAGGCAAAACTCAGGACAGTTTAGAAGTTATAATAATAATAATCAGGGTCAGGGTCAAATTAACAATAATCAAAGACCCCATAATTCAGGACAGTATAGGAATAATAATAATTATTATAACAATAATTACAATAGGAATCCTAGGACAGAACCTATGGATGTAAATAATACAGAAATTAAACATGAAGAGGTAAATTTTATCATAACCGGGAAGAAGAATCACTTCCCATAATAAAAATTACAATAAATAATAAGAAATTCAATATTCTAATAGATACCGGCTCAACAACAAGCATACTTGATGAGTCACAACTATTAGAAATTCCAAGAACTTTAATGAAAGTTCCAATTAAAGTTAAATCCTTAAATCATGAGAATATAATTAAATTTGAGATCATAACTGAAGTACCGGTAGAATTCAATGAAGATGAAGCTACCATGGTATGGAAGTTAATGAGAATTCAAAATAATAAATTTGTAGGAATCATAGGTCAAAATTTACTAAAACCTTTAGGAGCGGAATTAAATTTGAAAGAAGGGTATATAGAAATAAATAAAATAAAAACATATTTTGAAAATTACAATAAAGAAAAAACAGCAACGGCATGTTTGTATGAATATGAAGAAATTCACACTCTAGAATATTGTAACTCAACGCATATGAGTCAATTAATAGATGAGAATTTAAACTTTGAAGAAAAACAAGAATTAAAGAAATTTATTGATGAAAATAAATACATATTTTATAAAGAAGGTGATAAGCTAACCTCAACAACGCAAACTATGCACAGCATTAGGACTGAGCATGATAGTCCAATATTTAGTAAGATATATAGATATCCTAAGATCCACGAAAAGGAAATTGAACGTCAAGTTAAAGACTTATTGCAACAAGGAATAATAAGAAAAAGTGTTTCCCCTTATAATGCACCTATTTGGGTAGTCCCAAAGAAAGTAGATAATTCAGGTGAACAAAAATGGCGCATGGTAGTTGATTATAGAAAATTAAATGAAAAAACAATTGAATTCAAACATCCTATACCTAATATCGACGAGATATTAGATAAATTAGGAAGAGCCCAATATTTTTCAACCCTTGACCTTGCTAAAGGTTTCCATCAGATAAAAATGAATCCTACAGATTCTGAGAAAACAGCTTTCTCAACTCCATATGGACATTACGAATGGCTACGAATGCCATTTGGTTTAAAAAATGCACCAGCTACGTTCCAAAGAATGATGAATGAGGTGTTAGAAGGATTAATTAATAAAATTTGTGTTGTATATCTTGATGATATATTAATTTTTAGTACTTCATTACAGGAGCATATGGTAAATCTTCGATTAGTTTTTCAACGACTAAAAAAATATAATCTTAAAGTTCAGGTAGATAAATGTAATTTTCTTAAAAGAGAAACTAAGTTTTTAGGGCACACAATTACAGACAAAGGTGTGAAACCGAATATAGATAAAATAGAAGCTATCGAAAAAATTCAACTTCCTAGTACAGCTAAAGAAATTAAATCATTTCTGGGAATAACAGGCTACTACAGGAAATTTATTAAAGATTTTGCAAAAATTGCACAACCCATCACCAAGTATTTAAAGAAAGATAAGAAAATTGATAAAAACGATATAAATTACATTAAAGCACATCAAGAACTAAAAAATGCACTTCAAACGGGACCAGTACTTGCATATCCTGATTTTAATGAAAAATTCGTCTTAACGACAGACGCATCCAATTATGCCATTGGAGCAGTGCTAACACAAAAGGGACATCCAATTACGTTTATAAGTAGAACTCTCAACGAACATGAAAGAAACTACAGTACGACAGAAAAAGAACTATTAGCTATAGTTTGGTCAGTAAAATATTTACGACCGTATTTATATGGTAGACGATTTGATCTTAAAACTGATCACCAGCCTTTAAAATGGCTTCAGACAAAAAACTTAGGAAGAGATATTTCACCCCGATTACAAAGATGGATACTCCAATTAGGAGAATATGACATGCAAATTGAATATTTAAAAGGTACAAGCAATACTGTAGCAGATTTTTTTGAGTAGAGAAATTAAAAATATACAAGAAATAAACATGTTAGAACAAGATTCGGTTAGAGCTACAATACATTCACAATATGAACAATTGAATGATCACTTTCCAATTAAAGATAGTGCAGTGAACATATTTAAACAACAAATAATATTACAAGCAGGAAATGAAATAAAGAAAGATTCAAAATATAAAAGAATACATATTGGAATAAATGAAATACATAAAGAAAATTTTAATGATCTTATAATACCATTAGTAGAAAAAGTTAACACAGGAATTTATACTGAACTAACAGACAACGAGTATAATATACTTCAACAAAAATTGATAGAGTTATTTGGAACAAGAATTAAATTTTATAAGTGTGTATACTTTGCTAAGAACTTAGAAACAGAAGAAGAAGCCATTAAACAAATAAAATTATATCATGAAAAAGAAACAGGGCATTCAGGAATTGAAGAAAATTATAGAGGACTTAGAACAAAAATCTATTTTAAGAAATTAAAAGAACTAATTAATGACGTAATCAATAGTTGCAACATATGCAAACAATCTAAATATGATAGACGACCAGTTAAAGAAAGATTTCATCTGACAGAAACCCCAAAAGATATTAATGAGATAGTTCACTTAGATATTTATTGTATTAATAAAACAAAATACTTAACTTCAATTGATAAATTTAGTAAGCTAACTACAGCTACTTACGTTCCTAATGTTTCTCATGAAACTTTAGAAGAAACTATCTTACAATTACTAGCAATAAACGGTAAATCAAAAAGATTTGTAATGGACAATGAATTTAATTTTCCTAGAATTATAAAATTACTAGAAGACCTTGAAGTAGAAGTTCATTTTACTAGACCTAACAGTCATACAGGTAATTCAGACATTGAAGTTTTCCATAGAACATTAGCTGAAAAAGTAAGAGCACTCCTAAACGGAAAAACGAACCCTAGTGTACATGAAATTCGAATAGCTGTTCACAAAGCCAATCTCTTTTATAATAATTCAGTACATTCCACTACCAAACAAAAACCATACGACATACACAAAGGAAATGTGGACAAAAATAAACTTCATGATCTCATGATCAAAAACAAAGAAAAATTAATAGATAAACTAAATATCAATCGAGAGGAATACAGTGAAAATAGAACGGAAGGGTTTGTTAAAAATTCCAGAACGGACCGTCATAAGACAGCACCAAGATATAAGTATGATAGTCTAGAAAATCAACATACAAAAAATATTCAGAAGGAAAGAAAGAGTAGGCATATAAACCAAGATAATTTAATAAAAGCGAGTCAAGTTAATAGAAAAACTCAAAGAAGAGTTTTAGTTTAGATTCAGATTGAGAACGAATAAGTCGCAAAAATGAAAAGTCTCGTAGTATTATTCGCTATTATAAGCTTAGTTAACAGTAAATTTACTGCCGAAGAAATTATAAACACTAATGGTTACGCGGTAATTAAATATGATGAAGTGAACATAGTAAACAAGTTCAATTCTATATTACATATAATTAATTTAACTGAAATAAATTCAGTATTAATAAAAACAAATAAACAGTGGTTACAACAAAAGAATTTTATTGTGAAAACTCCAGAAGATGTTATGATGACATCACATATAGATAATGAACTTAATTTAATTCAAGAAGAATTAAAAAGTATAAAAGGACATAAAACCCACTCAAGAAACACAAGAAGCTTAGTAAACATAGGAGGAAGAATTTTGAACTTTTTATTTGGAACAATGGATGATGAAGACAAAACCGAAATCGAAAATCGATTGGAAACCCTAACTTTAAATAATCATGAACTGGTAATAAATAATAATAAACAGGTAGGCATAAATAATCAACTTCAGGAAGAAATAGAAATAATTAAAAAATTAATTGATATGAAAATAATTAATAATTCCGGTCTATCAAAAGAATTAAAATTAATAGAAAAGAGAATAACAATTTTAGAATATACTAGAAGAATAGACAAGCTAAAAGAAATTATTGAAAAAATACAAAATCTGGTTTTGGCAAGTAGGTTACAAATAATGACACATAGCCTGCTAACGGCAGAAGAAATAGAATATTATGATATAGATTTGTTTAAATTAAAAAATATTAAACTCTCTCTTAGTGAATACGATAGTGATATTCTAATTTTTATAATTCAAATACCTGATATAACTTATAAATTTGATAAATATTTTATTACTTCCATGCCCAATGAGGAAAATATGGAATTAGATATAAAAGATGAAAACATTGTCAAAATAAATGAAACTTTTTATAAATATTGTCAAAATAAAGAATTAAAACATTTAAAACCCTATGTTAATTGTATAAATAAAAACAATTGCCTAAAAAGAAAGAATGAAGAAAAAAATATTGTGAAGGAACTTAAAAAAGGTATATTAATTGTTAAAAACAGTGATTTTAAAGTAAAAAGTTCTTGTGACGAAAGAAAAATAATTCAAATAAAAGGAAATGTACTAATTAATTTTGAAAACTGTAATATTAAAATAAATGACAAAGAATATTTAAACAAATATTCAATTGTAAACCAACCAATAAATATTTATATGGAAGATACATTCAAATTGACTGAAATTGACTTGAAAATCGAAGATTATAATTTAACAAGATTTGAAAATATTAAAGAAATTGTAGAAAAAGTCTCAGACCAGTCATATATTAATTTTAGTATAAATGGATTTATTATTGTAATAATTTGTGCTATACTTATAATTTTGTATAAGAAATTGTTCCAGGAGAAACAAAAGTCAAAGGGGGGAGGAGTTATAGAATTATTTCCCAACCCAAATAACAACAAAAGCATACCAAGCATATTTGCTTGAATCGACACCATTAGGATGTCATAAAGACTTTTTATAAACTTAACCTAACCGTCAGTGAAGTATCTCCTACAGAACTTCCAGACATAAATATATGTATGTACCTAACTAATGTAAGCAAAGTATCTTTCAATAAATATCAACAATGAACGTAGTTCATTAACAATGATTCATATTTGCATTTCATTGCGGATGATCATATCCGATGTCATTAACTTAAAAAAGCATATCAGCACTTTTTGCCTTCAGCAGCTTGTGTGGGAGAATATTTCAAAATAAAGAACAATATGAATCATTGCATCATCCGCAGTCAAACTAAGATTTGCTGCGTTAGCATTTAATTATTATAAAAAGAGATCATTCGATCTCATTAATTCTCAGTTCTATTTACGTGTCACTTCGTATAGCCGAAGATTTCCCCCCACCAGTGGTAAAGGATCTGAAGCTCATTAATAAATAAAAATATAATAAATTTCAATGAGTGTTTTATTTTAAATTTTTAAAAAAACAGATCCCGGAGGATCAAAAACAAAATTCGTGCAAGAAAAACGAGTGTAAGAGAGGACAATTTAATACACAGAGCTTCGACTGCAGACCCATTCAAAACTTCGAAGCAAATAAAATCAGATGTTGAGTCACAATACGGAATTTCTTTGTCTTCCCGAACAATACGACGATGCCTGAATGAAAATCACTTAAGAGGCTGCATAGCCCAGAAAAAGCCGTTTGTTTCGAAAAAGAATTTAAAGTGCAGAATTCAATTTGCAAAGGAGCACCTCCGAAAACCTATACATTTTTGGAAAAACATGTTATGGATTGATGAATCGAAGTTTTGCAGATTCGGGTCGGATGGAAAAAAATATGTTTGGCGTCCACCTAACCAACAACACAACCCAAAATACACACTCAAGACAATAAAACATGGAGGGGGAAATGTTATGGTGTGGGGAGCTTTCTCTTGGCACGGTGTGGGTCCAATTGTCAAAATCAACACAAAAATGGACCAACATGTGTATAAGAACATATTGGAAGATCACATGATTCCCTATGCTGACGACAATTTGCCATTGACCTGGCGATTTATGCACGACAATGATCCGAAGCATACTTCTCGCCTGGTGCAATCGTGCTTAGAAGGTAATTTTGTCAATGTATTGAATTGGCCGGCTCAGTCTCCCGATCTCAACCCGATTGAGAATCTGTGAAATGACATTGAACGCCAAATAGAAGGTCAAAATCCTAAAAACCTCAATGAACTGTGGGAAAACATCAAAAGTGCCTGGTATGCAACGCCAATAGAACGCTGCAGAAAATTAGTGGAAAGTTTGCCAAGAAGATGTCAAGCTGTCATTGCAAACAAGGGATTTCCAACAAAATATTAAATTAAATGTTGAAATTTTAAGGTTCAATAGCTTTTTCAGGTAATGTGCTAATTATATGTCCAAGCAATAACATTAACTTTAAAATAACTGTGTTACTTTTGTTTATTTTTTACAGTTGTGACTGGATCAAAAACAAAAAGATGGATTTTTTATAGATCACATAATGTGTTAGCTTTCAAAAATCTACTAACTTATTATATAGTTAAGCCTAAACTGTTTTCATATTCAAATTTAATAAAAAATCAAAATTAATAAAAATGTGTGCTATTTCCATGTCCACCACTGTACATATAATTCAAGTTAAAAGATCAAGTGAGCTCAACTTGAATTATAAATATTCAGTCCCTCCCGCACTACAACAGAAGAATTTCTTTTCAAATTTTCTTCATATTCTAGTACACATACATACATATGTATGTATGCGGGCATTTGCTTTTTCTTTTAAAATATAACTTATAATACAAATAAAATCAGAACCTCGTGGCAAAATAGTTATAGTGCGTTGGACTTCAGGCCAAAGGGTTGGGATCGATTCCCAGCCGCTGCTTTTTCCCGAGGTACTGACTCTTGCGCGGACTCACAATTCCTCCAAGAGTATACTCATCATGAATAAGTGCTTCTCATTTAGCCGTTCGGACTCGGCAAAAAATTGTAGTTCCCCTCCATTCCTGCTAACACATGCACACACACGAATAGTTGAGAGTTGTAAGTCACTAGGCCCGGGTTCTCCATGATCTGTTGCGCCACATTTAATTAAATTTTTAGAACTAAAAATATTAATAGTGATTTAAAATTAATATAATACATTTAAATAATACTGTATTTTTTCTCCAAGTGATGCCAAATAATATTTTGTTGCTATTTTACTATAAAGGGTTTATAAGGGAAAGAACTCTAAGAGAAATTTAAAAATGAAATAAGTTTTCGGCTGAGTTAAATTTTGAAATCCTGGATGTACATAATTTAAATCACTTTTTTTGCATTAAAGCTATTTGCGTCAAAAAATTTGCAGGGCATCAGCTTTACCTCCATCTAAAAAAGTGTTAATTTCTTGCTTAATTTCGGTCATCGAAAAAGACAAATTTTAAGTTTCTTTGTTAGATTTTTAAGAATAAAGATTGAAAGTTTTTGCTAAAAATATCAAAAGGTTAAGAAATTAAATTTTTGATTTATGATTTATTTTATATTAAAACAGTAAATTATAAATTATAACAATCCCACTTTTATAGTGTCTTTGAGCCGACTCTATATTCATGTAAAATGTTTATTGCAATTGAATGTTCAAACTATTTTATTTTTCCATAAAAGTGTAAATTACCGTGGTGAAATGTTTCTTCATTATTCTTCTTTAATTTTTTTTTTTGTCATCTTCATAAATAATTGAAGTATGATTGATGCTCTTTACTCACTTAAGAGCTAACCATAAGGCTGTGTCTCAACTGAGGAAAGGATGACCAACAAAAAGATTTTCTTTGCAAAATTTGCTCAGACTGTCATCCAAAAAAATTTGGCATCGAACACTTCAATTAATTTAAATATTATTTTGCTCCCCGCAAGGGAAATAAAACTACTTTCGTTATTATCTATTATCTTAATTCAAAATGTCATCCGAAGCTTCTTGTAATTAAAATTAAGTGTCCAGCTGAAGTATAAGTAGTTGTGCAGCAAGCCATGCGACACTTTCCGCGCTTCGAATTCCAATGACTAGGGAAAGCGTTCATACAGCTGAACAAACACGTTTTTCTTATAGTCTTTGGCTCTGACAGCCTCTCGGTCTGCAATGACTTTTGCTTTCAATATTATTAGCAGCCAGGGTGTGATCCGAGAGCCGAGAACCACCGACTTTTGCCAAGAGAAGAAAAATTGCTTCTCTTTAACGCAAAGCACTCTTAAGACCAAGAAGTATTCTCAATAACGGTGCTGAAAACTGTTAAACAAAAAGCTCCATTATTTAATCCGTTATACTCTTGTATTTTATTTTTAATTTTCGAGTTTTGATCTCAAGTCTTTTGTTTTCATGCTCTCCTATTTTATATCCATAACGAGAAGTTAAAGAAAGAGAGACACAGACGCAAAAGCAAAAGCAAAAAAGGCTGCATGGCTAGATGATGAAGGCGGTAGTCGAAGTTGCTGCATCATGGACCACAAACCCAACCTCGAGGGAGGTATGGTGGAATGGGACAGGAGGATATACTCCTGTGGACGGGGATGAAGTGAATGTCTCAAACTACTCTTCTATGGCACCACACCCATGTCATGATGTGGATTGTGATTACATTTTCATTTAATTTTTTTCACCTTGGTTGTTGGCTGGCGTGCGATTTTCTTCATTGTAAGTTCATACATATAAAATAGATACACATATAGATACATTTTATTATTTTTATTTATTTATTTTCTAAATCGACTATGAAAAATCTTGTTTTTGCTCTTATTTCCTTCAATTCTTGTTTGGCCCGTTTGCTATTTTTTGTACATGGTTTTATTACTGAGTGACTTCTTGTTTGTTTATTTTCCGATAAAATGTGTTGTTTTTTTTTTTCTTCTGTTATTCATTCTTTTTATTATTTGCTTACGTACTAACACTTTTACTTTTAATCAATTTATGTATTAGGGGCTACTGTTCACTTTTACTCTTGTGATAGTTATTTTTAAATTGAAAACTGAAGCTTATTATGGTATCGTTAGTGATTGATTTTATTTGATTGGATGTGTGTGATAAGTTTGTTTCTTTTTTTTTTTGCTTTTTCAAAGGACATGTGTGATGGAAGGTGTTTTTAGACACTTGCTGATTTGTTTGGCTATAATTAGTTTGAGTTTCTTGTAATTTGTTGTTCTTTGTTGTATAAATTAGCTGTAGCATTTTTTAAAAGGTGTTTTGCTTTAAGGAAGAAAAAAACAATTTCACAATTATGAAATGAGGAAAGAAGAAAAGATATTAAGAACTTGTTGAGATCTGCTCGAATATTTGTATTTGTTTTTTGTTTTATTTTTTCTGAATTTATGAATTTAGATGGTTTAGAAAAAGAGAAGCGAATTAAACAATAGTATTTTGTTTTGGCGCAAATTGACGAATATTTAGTTTTCTTTTTATCATAATTGTCTTCTTTTATTAATTGAGGAAAAATAGAAGTTCGAATCGGTGCATGGGGAAAAAAGAAAGAAACCGACTGAACAATAACAAGCTTGTGTGTGTTAGTAAAAATGCTAGTCGCGGTTGCAATTGATAAACAACGAAACCTGCATTGGGATAGAGCTAACCTTGTGGCTTCAGTGGCGCGATGTATAGTGCATCGGCCTCTGAATCGCAAGGTTCATGGCTCGCTCCCATATGACGGCAAAGAGTTTTTCAATTAATACGAGCATAACCAGACTTAGCACCACTAAAGGAGTCTGATGATCGAGGTGGCTCTCGTGAAATAGCTATAACTCCATCCTATAAACTTGGTGGTAACACACACAAGTTGTTGTTGTTCATTCAAAATTATTCAAGAAAATTAAAAGTTCGATATTTAAAATTAAAAAAACATTGGTCTTTGACATCTTAAAAAAATTTTCTTAGAAAAATCAATATTGATTAATGTATATTTAAATATTAATTTTTTAACGAAGAAGACATGAGTGATGAATTATAGACTATCCCTTTGGCAACAAAAAATATATTTTTACTCATTCTTAATTAAGTTTTATTTTAGTAGGTACTGGTTAATGAGTTCGGTATTTGGAAACTTTTAAACGAACTGCACTTTAAACAACAAAAATTTAAGTTTATAAATAAATTTGGAGGTAAATACACTGCCGATATATACGTATTTGAAAGCAATTTGTTGATTTGTTTATACTTAGTTCGAGAGATAAAACCAAAACGGAAATTAGTTATTTATTTAGATGTGGTACTTTGATCATACGAACTCAAGAAGATTGAAGGCGCATTTCCTTGCAATTTGTATTAAGCAGTGGTTTTTTATGAAATTTTATTCTTTTTAAATATTTAACACTTCGAATGACTCACTTTACCCTAGCCAAAGTTCCAGTTAACATTTCATTTTGTTAAGCAAAGTGGTGAGAGTTGGGTGCAGCTCTGGATTGTTCATCTACCCGCTTTTGTGATCACTGTGTAACAGTCTGCCTTTGTTATATTCTCATTGCCCGACTTATTTCGCAAATTACTTCATACTATATTGTGGCCCTTACCAATTTTTGCAAATTTTTTAAACTAACTGCAAACTTTTAATTCACTTTTTCTTCTTCTATCAGCGACCCTTTAGTTTATGAACCGTTTGTTAAAAACAGTTCCAATTACTTGCCAATGGCAAGCAAAACAAGACAAGAGCTAACTCAGTTTGACCTAAACTTAAATTATCGGCAGTAAGCCTATTCAAATGGCCCACAAAACTCGGTTGATTTTGTCAATTCTTATAAAAATTGGCAAATTGGCCCTCTAATAATTATAATGTAAAACATACTTGCAGTAAATATTTAGTATGAAAAGAAAAATATTGTTAGAAAATTATAACGTCTAACTGGCCGCTAGTGTAGGTCGTGGGAGAGCCCGGTCTAGTGATTAAAAACTATTGGATTTGATTTGGATTCGATTGGCTAATGAAAAGCACTTTTTCATGTCACTTTATAAGCTCATAGGAGAAAAAACATTTTTATTTTTCAGAGACAGAGGCTGGAAATTAATCACTTCTAGAACTCTTGGCGATTGAATTGATATCTTGCATCAATTTTGGCAAAGGGAAGTGATTTCCACATAATTTCAGAGCTAAATAATTGATTTTCTTATATTTTGGAGATAGCTAAATTTTAAGATGATTATTTTCTAAGAACGATGAATAGTTTTATGTCAATTTTTTTTTCAATATTTTGTGATTCTGGAATCTACAATTTGGAATAAAATAAGTTAAAAACTTTTAACTTCAGGCGCTTTGTTGATAGGCTATTGATTATGTCATATAATTAGGAAGTAAGACGTTCACGAAATTTTATTGTAAAAATCATCAAAGGGGTCATTGAAAATGAGAAAACCGCGGAGTGCAAAAGCACCCTTTTTGGTTTTTTGCATATAATTCGAAAACGAAGCAAAATTTCGAGATAATTCTTAAAGCCTTTTTTGTAGAGATTAAAATTTACTGTCGAAATGGATTTTTGAGAAAAAAATTTAAAAAATTTTTAGTTAGCTAATTTTTAAAAAAATCATTGCAAAAAAATGTGAAAAATCGCATTTTTTGGTTTTTTTTACGTATTTGCTTATAACTTTTTTACCAGCAGAGATAGGTATAGGCATTGCTCCATATAAAAGAAAGATAATTAAATTTTCTTTAAAATAAATTTAAAAAAAAATGGTTTGGATAAAAATCGACCGAGAAATAGTCGTTCAAACTAGGCTGATGAAAAGTTTTTAAAGCTTTATAAATGGCATTTTTGGCTATTTTGATGGACTTGTTAGATTATACACTCAAACTGGGTGTATTAGAGAGTCATGACCAGTTGAGTCAAAAATAAAAGTCAAGTTTCAAATTTTTCGCACTTTTAGGGTTGCCATCTAATTTTTTCAAAATTTAAAATAATTGTCAAAACCAACACACTTGCTTTTACAAAGCCGGGTTTTGAGCACATGTTAGCGTATACCTACTCGAACATGAAAAAAAATTGTGTTAGACCAATTTTACGGTTGAAGGTCCTTGCCAGACCAGCTAAACATTTTCTAAGTAGAAGTAGTAAGGAAATAACTTTTTTTATTTTGGAATACGTAACTCGTCTGGCACTATTTTGTCCATATAACGAAAGGCATAAACTACCAAATACCCCGGTTTGTTAAAGTAGATTTGTTAGTTTTGATAATTATTTAAAAAATTAGAAAACAAAAGGAAAAAAACATCACCAACATTATAACTTTAAGGGCCGTCTGGCATGCATTTTCAATAGCCAAACTCGTCTGGCACAGTTTTGTCTCTATTTAAGGAGATATTAGCTAGCATATATTGAAAACCCGGCTTTGTAGGACAAGGTCTGACAGTTATTTGAAATTTAAAAAAAAGTTATTTCTTATCTACTACCTACCTATTACCTACTTTGAAATAGTTGAGCTCGTCTGGCAAAGACTTTCAACCGCAAAACTTGTCTGGAACTTTCTGGAAAGTTTGAACGACTATTTCTCGGTCGATTTTTATCCAAACCATTTTTTTTTTTAATTTATTTTAAAGAAAATTTAATTATCTTTCTTTTATGTGAAGCAATGCCTATACCTATCTCTGCTGGTAAAAAAGTTTTAAGCAAATACGTAAAAAAACCAAAAAATATGATTTTTCACATTTTTTTGCAATGATTTTTTTTTAAATTAGCTAACTAAAAATTTTTTTAATTTTTTTTCAAAAATCCATTTCGACGGTAAATTTTATTCTCTACAAAAAAGGTTTTGAGAATTATCTCGAAATTTTGCTTCGTTTTCGAGTTATATGCAAAAAACCAAAAAGGGTGCTTTTGCACCCCCCTCTCAAAAATGCACCCTCCAATTTAATAGCACTCCGCGGTTTTCTCATCTTCAATGACCCCTTTGATGATTTTTACAATAAAATTCCGTGAACGTCTTACTTCCTTATTGCCCTGTTTTTTAGGACATAATCAATAGCCTATGAATCTTAACAGCAAATGCCATGTAAATTAAAAACCAAATCTTTGTCGACTTCTATAAGTTGATCTCGCTCAAACCTGATGTAGGTCTTATTATACCTTCCCAGTTGCGATATATTTAACCAAATATCAAAATTTCTTTTCTGATGCTTTTTCTAAAATATAAAAACTTTCAAAACTCAAATGTTTTTGAAATTCCTCCAAATGCAAACAGCTTCACTGCTTTGCGACTAAAATTTCGTGACGCAACAAGGATAAAATACAAAAAATTATGCAAAAATTCAGTTTCTGGGTGTTTTTCACTTATGGCTCGAAAACAACCAATTATTCATAAATTTCATCAAAGCACCACTGAAAGTATACATCTTTTCCAACAAATCTTTGTTTGAGATTTTTTCTGCGATAACCCATTTGGACTCAAATGCTGGTTGAAAATCGGAGTATTTTTACTGTTTCCGAAACTCCACTCGAAAGCACTAATTAACTACTGTGTTATAAGTTTTGAGTTTTAGTCTCTAACATGAACCAAGATATATTTTTATAATGGTCTTTGATGCGTTGAGTTCGAATCTAACCTTAAAATTTCTCTAACACGTCATATTTTTGAGGTATTTGAATCTAAGAAAATTTAAAAAAAAATGAGTTTTTATGCAAGTTTGGGATTATATTATTTCTCGAGGGACTTTTTTTCAAATAAATGTTTACTGTCATTCTGAAGTATGAGCCTCTTACTTCGAAACTCTTTTTGAATCTATCAAAAATCTTCATTTATCTTAGAGAAATCATTAATTAGTTGTTAGCCTTCGTCTAAAACTACAAAATTTGAAAACATGCGGATTTTTTATAGAGTAATAGGAATGGATTGCTGCAGAAAAAACCCTAAACCAAAATTTATTCTAAATTGTATTGTGCTTAGATGTAATTTCAAAAAAAATAATCTTCGAGTTATTAGTGAAAAACTCCAAAAGAGTACATTTTCGTACCACTTTTTGCATTTTGCGTCACGAAATTTTAGTCGCAAATCTCAGATTCGGTTTCAATACCCCAAAAACATAAAGCAGGGAAAATTTAAAATACCCCTCAATTTGCTCGCTAAAAAGGGCCCTTTTTTTGCACAAACTGACTGGATTAGCATATTTTCAAATAATTAAGTTTGAGACGAAGGCTTAGATCTTAATAAGGATTTATCGAAGATGAATGAAGGCGTTTGAAAGAGGAGAATATTCAAACTTAAGAGTGACCACAAAAAGAGTCCAAATGGGTTGTCACAGAAACAAATCGTGAAAACAGATTACTTGGAAACTGTGTATACTTTCGTGTTTTGATGCAATTTACGAATAGTTTATAGCTTTAGAGCAATAAGTGAAAAACTCTCCAAAAACGTATTTTTGCATTTTGTTCCATGTTGCCTTACGAAGTTTTAGTCGCAAACATCAGATTCGGATTCAGCGCCCCCGAACAAATAAAGCTTCAAGGGTATAATCAAAAATACCCAGCAATTTGCCTGTTAAGGGCTCTTTTGAGCATACATTGAATGG
Source organism: Dasysyrphus tricinctus (assembly GCA_963921185.1). NCBI lineage: Eukaryota > Metazoa > Arthropoda > Insecta > Diptera > Syrphidae > Dasysyrphus > Dasysyrphus tricinctus. The sequence goes on from OY992531.1 coordinate 262,260,378, forward strand.
ACTATAAAAAAACTTGTATGAAGTTCATATCAAACCCCTATAAACGCTTTCGAGAAAAAAAAATAAAAACCATTAAAACTTGGAACTATCTCCTGGAAAATATTATTGAAATTTTCTATCCCAAACTTGCAGCAACGAACCAGAAATATAACTTCCAACCACGCTGAATATCTCCTTGGTAATTTTTGAATTAGTTTCAAATATGTACCTACTTACTCACTTGTATCTCATAGGACACAAAATTTAAAGCTGCTAATGATACTCTAGTTCAATTCTAGTGTTGTTATTGATTTATCTGTCAAGATATCACACAACTACACCAAAGGCGGACACATCTTTCCAAAAACGAACTAAATGACAAGATCCAACATAGTGAGAGGACGACAACGCGAGACAGTGGGACCAGGGCAGGGTGTGTAGAACTCGTGCGCAAAGAGATCCCCCCGAACGAGATTGCGCCAAAGGTAACGCCATCTTAAGCTTAAACCATGTGTAAAAGAAAAAGCGTTTTTTTTTTTTTTAATATTTAAAAGAAAAATCAAGAAGTATAAAAAGCTGAATAAGAAGAAGAAGCAGAAAACGCGCTGCGCAAATTGGGCAGGGGCACGAATATTTTCAGCTGCGCCAAAGGCGAATTCACCTCTGCGGTGCACTTCGGCTGCTGTTGTTGCACTCTTGCATCGAGCTGCTACTACTGCCGCTGCCGCACTGCTGCTGCACTACTGGCGTACGTACACACAACACAACGAATAGAGCTCTCGATAGGAGACATAAAAGTAATGAAGTGCGCGGGTGTGGTCGCCATTATTGCGCCGCAAATAGCGGTACTCAAGGTTGTGCTATGGTACGTTTCATTTAATTGCATTGCAGCCGGCGCGGTGATCTGCAATATTGTGTGCTATGCTTTGCTCCTCCAACATCTAAGCCGGTCTCTAGTTGAGTTGTGTGGTGTGTACAAGAATGATTACGATTTCGAGTCAGTGCTGGTGGAAGGTAATATTTCGTACTATAAGGTAGTGTTTCGTTACATTGATTATAGAATAATTTTTGTATAAACCAATTTATTGTATCAAAAAGATTAAGAATGTCAAGTAGACAAAGCAAAGTTGACCAATTGAAAAACGATTTAGTGCATAGCTTACCAATATGAACCTAGTTATAAGAAAAAGTTGTTTATACAGTTCCAACAGGTTGTTCAGTTTTTTCAATAATTTGTTGCTGCTTATTCTAAGCGAAATGAAAAATAAACTCTTACAAACGTGTTTCCTCTAAACATTGTTTTTGTGATCAATAAGTGCCATCAAAGACGTGAATTTAAACCTGCCTGATCAGAATGGAAAACGGAGATGGAATGGAATGCTGCAGCCAGAGATGCATGAGCTGAACTATTTTTAACTTTAAGTGCAGCATTTTTACATCTATGCGCCCTCAGTCTCCCAATCTGTTCAGGGTTTAAAGCAGCTTGTAAAATATTTCTTTTTCTTCGAATTCAAATTTGTAGATGTATTATTTTGAAGCATAAACTGACAATTTTGACGTAAAATATCATTCTCACTCATTAACGGCCAATTTCTTCACAGAGTACTAACGTAAGTACCGGTATTAGTCCTTAAGCTAGTACTCAAATCAGTATCCCTCATTCTTTCATACACACAAGTTTGAATAAATGAGAGATACTGATTTCAGTATCAACTTTAGGACTAGTGCCGGTACTAACGTTAGTACTCTGTGAAGAAATTGGCTGTAAGATCTTTTGAGACTTCTTTATTAGTTTTGTGGAAACATATTGGGCCTTACTAATAATCAAATTTAGTGTTAAGCTTAAAAGAAAATCTCCAGATTTTAGAAAATCCACATACCAATAACGAGTTTAATCTCCAGTTTAGTCGTTAGCAATATGTCAAAATTTAATACATGGAAATCCATGATTAAAGTCGAACACTAAATAAAAAGTGTTGCCTTAGTGCTGTTTTATGGTATTTAAATTTGTATTTAATACTTAAATCTGTTTCCAAGTTATCAGGTTGATTTTAATAGGCATAGGTATTGATAAATAATAAATAAATTAATTGAGCATAACAGCTCATGGAGAACCAGGGCCTAGTGACTTACAACTCTCAAACATTCTTGTTTGCGTGTTTTTTGCAGGAATGGAGGGGACCTACAGTTTTATGCCGATTCCGAACGGCTAAAAGAGAAGCACTTTTGAATGACAAACATACTCTTGGAGGATTTGTCAGTTCTTCGCAACAGGCAGTACTTCGGATAAAACATTTCTGTGCTTAGGTGACACGGCTGGGAATCGAACCTACACTTTCGGTATGACGGTCCTACGCACTAATCATCATGCCACGAGGTATTGAATTGATGGGTTGGTTTATATCTTCAGATTTTAGTTTTACAGTGAAAAAGAAGAACTTGAGTTAGACGTATACTTTATTTATTGTTTGCATGTTTATGTATTGCAACAGGAATAGATTATTTAATTTTTTCGAAAGTATTTGGTACGTCTGGATCTTACGTTAAATACGCGGTTGATTTGCTTATTCCGTTTTATATATTTAAGTACCCAATTACGTATATCTAAAAAGTAATTTTTTGTGTTGAACGGGAATCGATTTAAGATTTTTTCAGGTGCACACTTTTACATGTAAACATACCTAAAGTCATTCTTCGAATTACTTGTCCGAGAAATAATTGTTTGAAAAAGGGTTTCTCATAAAATGGCGTGGTTTAGTAAAATATTTATGAAAGGCGTTCGTTGTTTCATATTTTACGAAAGGCGTTCGTTTCATATTTTACCATAATTGAAAAGAATAAAACGCGAGAAAAAAACCAATGAAAACAACAGAACTCTGACCCCTAAAAAAATATTTAAAAAATTGGCAGGAAGAGAAATATCACTTAAAATCCCGAAAGAAAATAATTTGTTGCAATTTCGTAGGTACTGATATGTGCATATTGCAAAAACCATGAAGTTAACTCAAAATATGCATGTTCTTGTATAATGTTAATCAACTATCTTCATAAAACAAAATTAAAACCGTCCAAACCCTTTGAACTTATTAAATACTTTAGTACTGAAAAAGTTGCTGTTAAAAAAGAATACGGAAATACTTATCTTCACACTTGGAACAAAAAAAAACCAAATCGAAATTCATCTGTCACTTTGCCGAGCTAAAGGAACGTGTTTTAAGATTTCAAATCGTTAAACTAGTGAAAAAAGCATATTAAACTAAAAAAAAAGTGTAATATAATTAATGTGTAATGAACATTTGAAATACTTTATTAAACAAAATATAAAAAAACACGTGGTGCTACGAAAAATCTTGTAAAAATGCCTATAATAAAGAGTGTACAAATATTTAATTTCACAAGCTAGTTTTTCTGATATTTCTACATAAAGTAATGTGAAGTGATGTTTTTAAAGTTATTAAATGATCGTAGAATACTTTTAAATTGAGATATTTCATGAAATTGTGCTTAAAAGAATCTAATATGTTAATAAAAATATACTTCATTCGAGTGATTTAGTTGAGATTCATCTGTCAAACAAGAAATTCTCGTCCAGCAGGGACGGATTAAATTTTGTTGGTGATGGCAAGGCACTCAAATCCTATTAGCGCTTCATGTGCAGAGTTATTTTCAACGTTTTGAATGAAATATTCTCAAAGGCATTTCCACTGTTAGCCCTATCTATCATATCAGTTTTGTATTTTAATCAAGAAGTCTTACGTCAGTTTGAAAGTATTCTACGATAATGTATTAACCTAAAAACACCACTTCACATAATTGTATGTAGAATATGAGACAAAATTAACTGTGATATAAAAAATTTGTTCACTCCATATTATAAGTGTTTTTACATTATTTAATGCCGCATGTTGTCTTATATATTTTTTAAAAATAAGAATGGCAAATATTCACTGTATTTTTATTTCACTTTTTATTTAGTTTAAAAAGCTTTTTTTTACTCTGCTTACTATATAAAATGTCTGAACACTTTTTTATATCTCGGCAAAATGATAGAAGCACCTCAATGATTTTTTCTTTTTTTGAAATGTTGCTTTCCTTGGGCGCCCCAGAATTTAGCCGTGTAACTGCATGCCGACCCTGTGTCATTGCATTTGTGTTTGTTTATTTCTTCTTCTATGTTTTTACTTGAGTTATTGTAGTGTGTGGTTTTTTTAGAGCATGTTTGATGGAGTTTGATGGAAATTGTAGTAGATTAAAGGAAAGTCTGAGGATTTTGTTAGCAAAAGGGTAAAATTGATTATTGGTAGCATTTTGTTAAAGCTCCACACTTAACTTTGATCTTAAAGTTAACTAATAGTCGACATTAGTGTTTGATTATTAGTAAGGCCCATTGTATTTTGCAATAAGGGTTTTATAAAACAAGTTTGTTTTTGTACTGAAACAAACTGTTAGGTTATGTAATGAGGTATTTTTTAAAAAAAATATGACACTTTTTAAAATAAAATTATTCTTTAGAACTCGTTACTAATAATGAATGTCCATTCATTTTGCACACTCTTACGCCCTCTAACTTATTTCCAAAAAGAGGTCAATTTCTAGGTGGAACTATGCATCCATCATTTAGTAAACTTGCTCAAAGCCTTTGAAAAGTACTACTGTCAAAATGTCTTAAACGACATCACTGTTATTAATAAGAGAACTGAGCATCTGTATCTGCATCCATAAGATATACAAAGATACTCTGGGTATAATAGCTGTAGGGTTTCCTAAGCACTCCGTGCTGGCCTGGCACATTGGTTCAAAATGATTATGAAATCGCACGAGCGGTCTTCACCAGGAATTTCTTTGTTGGTTGTAACGTTGGTAGTTCGACAGATACCCGTACAGTATACATACCTGCATACATATATGACCAGAGCTATAGCTACATGGATATGTGTATCTAATGCGAGGACCAGGTTAAGACCTGGGAGGATGGGAGGATGGTGAAACTGCTGCTGCTGCTGCTGGGCTAAAACATGGATTGTCGTTCTTGAGTTGGGGCAAGTCGTGTGGCATATGTAGGTATATGTAGAGCGATGTACCCCTGTAATGACCGTACAACTCTTAACTAGTTCAATTTAAATTATTTCAAAGCTGACGCGTAACAAAATTTTTTAATTGAACAAATATTTGGCTTTGCTTTTAAGTGCATTTTTCTAACAACTGCTGCATACAAAATGATGAATTATATTGATTGATTGATTGGGTTAGCTCTTGAGTGGGAGGAAATTTTGGAGCTTATCCATTTAGCAAACTATTGCAGCATCCGCTAGCTGTGGCCATTGTTGGAAAAGTGCCCCTCGGAGTTGGCTTAAATTCTATCTATTCAATTAATGATATCGGTGTTGGGAGCTCTCCCCGCGACGGCGATGGTTTCCATTCAAAAACAGACTGCCGAAACACCAGCACTTTGGGTGAATGAAAATTGCACGAAATCTGATCATCAGCGTGCGATTTGGTATGATTCAGTGTGGTTGAATGAGTATAGCTTGGTTGCGCTATGGTTGCTAGATGAGTACCTTCAGCTTGAGAGAGTAGAAGGAGTGGCAGCAGTAGCTTATTGTGGAAGACCTTTGAGGTCTAAGTTTTTTACAAATTGCTATAATAGATAGATTCCAATGTGCTGTGGATGTATGAATATTACCACTCCATGCCTTTGGATGGTGTATTGATTTTCTTTCGGATTCTCCTTGCAGCTGTTGGTGGTGATGCAGCTGTACTGATTTTAATGCTCCTGCTGTTGCTGCTGTTTGGAACTACCTTGCAACTTTGTGCTTGCTGCCGCCAAATTCGAAAGATGCTTTATACAGAATCAACCTACTGCAAGACGATGAAAGCTATGTGATGTTTTTGTTCGTTCGTGTTTGAAGACGTTCGTGACAGGAAAAATTTGTTGAAAAATTGTAACACTTGGTTTCTGTTTAATTACACAGCATGTAAAATTGATGTTGAATGTGTTCTTAAAGTGTTGCCAAAGATGTCAGAAAAGGTGTATCATAGCTTTAATTGAAATTCAAAATAATGTATACCTTATTTGATAAATTTTTTTCTGCAAAACTTCAGAATTACTATACATAATTTCGAACTACAGAGTTTGATTCTGATTTATAATTTTTTGACTTCGGTGCAAAAATTCTTTTATTTTCCAGCTTCTAGACTTCTTGTTAGATGAAAAGTATTTTTTTATTTAGATACTTCTTACTTTGGTTATTCATCAATTAAAACTAGAACTATACAAAACAAAGGTAAAGGTATTCCTTAAAATAATGAAACAGTTAAGGTGACTGAATTGTTAATATATTTTAACCTCATACTTTTTCCAAAAAAAAAGTTTAGAGCAACAGCAAGTTAAGGTCTATAAATTTTTTTTTTTGAAAGTAAGAAATAAGCAGTCATATGGGTAATACTTTTGAGTCTAGGCCTAGGAAATGAAAATCCAAGTGTAGTATTAAGTCAATTATTTAAACAAAAGCCGTTTTTCACTTTGAACTTTAAATTTTTTGAATGGGCTGGAGGGGCGAACTTTACACTCAAGGGCATTCCATTTTCACGTACTCGACTTTCGTACGCTAATTAAGATTTAAGCTTTGCATCTTTAGATAGTTTGAAGCCGTCGCTTTAATGCGCAAAATATTTATAAGTCAAAGTTCAAGAATCTACTGACTATAAGCTGTGTATTTTGTGTCACGTTCCCGACAGTAAAACAACAAAGATTTTAAGCTTCATTTATTCTTAGTTTATTAAAGCTAAGTTTCCAACAAGTACAATAAAAACCATACATTCTACAAAATAATAATTGACTAGATATCTGCTGAGCAAAAAAAAATTATTGAAAAGAGAATAGTGCTGAATTTATGCATAATAACTCTTGTTACATGCCCGACGCTTTCTTACGTGCCCGACATGTATACGAATCAAAGAGCATGTTGGAAAACGTTGTGTTTTTGGTGAAAATTTGTAAATTTACGTATGTTCGTACCTACAACCTACATTGTATTTCCATCACATTGCAGCAAATAAATTGGAAAATGCTTGAAATAAGACCGACTTTTTCCCATGGTGTTTTGCAGTAACTTAGACATTGATTTCCGTTTCCAATATGTTATTTTCTATTGGGAACCATTCGGGCAGCTAAGTTCCTTAAATCTTCAAATCTTGACTAGAGACATAGTTTTTTGGCTCTCAGTCTAGCCACACATTTGCTTTAGAACTCGATTTTCTTCAAATTCTGATAAAATATACATACAAATATCAAAACTTACCATTTTTCATATGGAATGCCCCTCAAATGGTCTCAGATTCCATGTAATGTGATCAGAGATCTACGGAATAGCCTTTACATAAGCTTTCGCACCCAAAATTGCCTGTGGGCTGTCAGTCTAAAATGTGTGTGATTTTGTATATGTGGAAATCAGCTGTCTGGTAAGCAGTGAAGTTAATATAGAGATGACTCACAAGTGCAGTAAAAGAACCTGATGAAGCTATGGGGATGAGCATATTTTCTTTTGTAATGAGTCCGTAGAATCTCATATTGGTTACATTACATATCTTAATAATAAGATATGTAGTCAACATATAGCGAAATTTTGAAAACAAATGATATGAGATTGATATTTGTTTGCAATTTGAATAGATTTTTATTTTTCGCAAAAATAAAAAGTTACTTATAATAATTTTTGTATAACCCTAACTTGATGGTAATTATTAACTCTATAGACTTCGTGTTAACCACGTAAGGTTTGTAGTTATTTAAAAATACTAACAAGCAATATCACAGAATTACAAATCAGACAACATCATTTCCAGAACCAGAAACGGGACATAAAGGTCATAGATTATGAAATTTGCTAACGATGGAAGCAAACACTACCTACATATACACTATACGGGCAACATAACAAATATAAAACTAATTATTGTGGTTAGTTGGAAACATTTTAAATTGCCAAAGTAAGTTGTTTCATAAATCGATATTAAGAGTCATCACAACAGTTAAGACAAATAATACAATAAATATAGAATTATCGTTTGTTCAAAGAATACAATTTTCAGAAAAAAATTCAGGAACTGTGTCTTAAACAATGGTTTCTATAAAAACAAAAAAACAAACAACATTTTATTTGCATTTATTTAACAAGTACATACTACAAGTTGCTACTTAAGTAAAAAATACTCGTAGTCGTACTACACAGGTTTTTCGTTATAAATCTTTCGTACAAAATAAAACCAAAAACAGAAACCAAAACCAAATGTCAAGTAACCTATCACCTGAACTCCCTCGCTTTACATTTCATTCCAATTCCCTGATGAAAAAAAAAAAACAAAAAACAAAACCAAAAGAAAAAACTAAAAGAAAATTCATTAAAAGTCTGCTGAACAACAAATCTAACATTTTTGCGACGCAAAGCTGAGTTCTTCCAACAAATCGGCAAAACATCATTGACGCTGTACTAGAACGTCAGTGATGTTACAAAAAAAAGCTGTTGCTGCACTAAACAAAAAAAAAAGAATTACAAATGAAATAAACCCAAACGCCCAAATCGAAGTACTCAACCCGAACTGTTAGCAGCTTTGGGTGGCTGTGTCGTATCCAAAGGATTACGGGATAGCTGCTTAGGCGAATGGTTTTTTACCTTCGGCCGATGCTCGATGCTGATGCTGATGCTGGTGCCGACTGCCAAGATGCAATGAAAACCACCAACAACAAAACAACAACAAACCAGCAAACAAAAAAATCGAAGAACAGGCAAAATCACTCGTAATGTGCAGCACGCGCGAAATTCGTGACAGGGCGTACGTCTGGCAATAAATCTCGGCTAAGATACTTATTTAAATGTGGTGCAGTATGCCCAGGCCCAGGCTCAGGCCCAGACCCAGGCAAAGGCGTCCGTATCAAGTGGAGATTAAGCCTTACCTCACTCGGCACAGTGATCACCTCTAATTTCTGCCGTCTTCTTTCGTGTTACCAGTACTAGTACTAGGATCTGGGCTTCGACTTGAAGACTCTAAAACTCGAACTTACGTTCGGCGATTGACTGACTTCTGCACCTCGTCTCTGTGATTTAACTGAATTTGCATGTTTTTTTTTTTTGTTTAGTCGAAGCTGAGAGATACGTGTGTGGCTGGCTACGGAAAGTAGATTTGCTGTCCGCCTCATGACGATTTGGGTGGTGATGCTTTGAGAGTCTCTCAAGCCCCATGCCGGGGTGTTAACTATCTTAAAACATATTAGACTTGGCCGTTTTTTGTTGGCTTTAAGTTCAAAGATGGCTCTGCAATCCAAGACCGAATTTCTCTTCGAACTACTTTTAACCAAAGTAATTGATGCTATTTCGATTAACTTTTTGTCGATTCATCTGTACCATAAGAGGCACTTAACCTAATTTTGTTTCCCCTATTCGATGGCACTGACCACAAATATTTGCCATTTGCATTGTACTCTGCCGCATCCCACGCCCTTCTTAATCGATATCATTTTTGTTGGTTTTTTCTTCATTTTTCAAATTAACTCAATCAAGCCACTGTGAAAATAATTATGTCTTAATTGAGCATTGCCGCAGGGTGTGGTATCTGATGGGATGGTGTGGCGTACGATGGACTGCGAGCCAAAAATGATAACAATAAAATCAAAAACGCGGATGTTATGTAATATTAACCACACTTTCGGGTTATTTTGAATTCCTCTCGACAGCTTATAATATACAGGGCCGTCTGTTATTTATTTTGTTTGGTATATGGTATTATAAGCATGTGTATTGGGTAAAGGGTTAAAAAATAAGTAACTTTCCAAAGCTTCAAAAATTTTGTAGTTCCTTAAAATTTAATCATACTCAAGAACTCTGAACCTCTGAGCCTTAAATTTTTAAGATAACAACAATTATTTGTTAAATTAATGAATAAAGTGAATTAAGACTTGTTGCGGAAAAAACTATTAAGTAGACTTTAATTAAGTTAAAGTTAAATTGAGTAAACTGGGAAAAATGAAGAAAAAAACGGCATTTACAGCAGAAATTTTGTGCAGTGAGATATACAAAATTCTTACCGCTTCGAATCTGCTGATAAAATTGAAATGAAGTTGATTTCAAGATTCGCTAGCACGAAACTAGTTCCTTTCAAGTTGTAGGAAAAATGTCTTTCAAATTTTACTAAGCATTTCTAAAGGAGCCAGATAATAGAATTGGCACTCTTGTAAAATAGCTAGAACTTCATCACACCATAAACTTGGTCGTAGCACACTCAAGTTATTTTTGTCTTCAATGTTCAATATTAATTATTGATGCACCTTAGCTCCGCAACCTATTCAGCATATATTAATGGTTATCGTATGAATAATTATCACCTTAGAGGAACGGAGTGAATATATAATCAAAACGGTATTTTTTGTCCCCTTACTATAGAAGTGTTTTTGAAAGAAACACAAAAACTATAATTCTTAAGTAAAAATCATAAACTGATTCAAGAAGAAGCTTTGAAAATTAGTAGGTATATTTACGACTTGCCCATCAACATTAAACAATCAGCAACGGCCGTGCTTGCAATCAACGCCCGATGCGGCTGCACACTTTTAAAATGAGGAGATGCCATAGACATAGAGATTTCCATAACAATGATTTGAATCATCATCATGCAATCGGAGTTGGAGGAGGAAGTGCTTGTGCAGATATGGGTCTATGACTGAGGACACCCTGGTACTCACTCACAATTGCTGCGTGAGTTGGTACTCAACTCAACACACAAATCCGGATCCAAATTGCATACCACGCTCTCCATATAACCAAACCATATCTACCAGCCATAGCAGCCACCACCTTAGTCACAATCGCAGGGAAATATTGTGCAAGCCATTAGAGCATCGTTGTGGCCCCATGTGTCTCGCGCTATACCTCTGTCGAGCTGTTGGACTGTCGGATTGTCGACTATCCGCCCGCCTTTGTGTAAGCACTTGGCTTCGATTTTTATTGGAGCAATCAGCATCAGCATTGCGGGCAAAAAAGAAGAAACCAAAACCTAAAATAAACGACCAGTTCAGCTAAAAGCGAGTGGACCGTATCGGATGCTTTGGAAATATGAAAGTAGTTTTCTAGAATGAGACCACACCTAAGCCTCAGGGCAGTTTCTAGCGCGCAACACCCCCTGCTCAGCAGCTCGTCTGTGTTGCGCGAGTATGTTGTTGCTGATCATGATGCTATTGCCGTTGTTAATGTTGTCGTCGTTGTTGTTGTTATTGTTGGTATAACGTTGGCTGGGTTAGTTGGTCTGCCACCACCGCGCACCAATTGTGGGCATTACCACCAATAACAATGTGGTGCAAAAAATAAGGCGGCTGAAGACAGTAGTAATTGTGTACATTAAAAGTGCAAGGAATTGGAGTTGCAATCTCGATCAAAGACCACTGCCACAGTAAAGGTACTGCGACTACGACGCGACGTCGCAAAAGCACCCGTTTCTATGTGAAGTCCCTAATGAAATTCATTAGGAGCAGCATCAACAGCAGCAGTTAAAAGTATGAATTTAGCTGGGCAGCGCCAGCGTGCAGATTTCGCTGGGCTTAGGTGCCGCTTATAATTTGCGTCCAGCTTAACATTTTTAAATTAGTATCGCAAAATATGGAAAAGTCACTGACTGGCTTTGTGTGGCTAGCAGTAGCTATCGTCTCGGAGATGAAAACCCAAGGGTACGTGCAAGCATGCCTCGTTGTTGTTTTTGACAAACTGTCGTCGGGTAGATGGACATCTGAGGACTGAGGTGGTGGTGAGGGTATCTGCGGGAGATAGTGGTATGATGGCGGCGCTTGCTTTGTGTGCTCGCAGATGGTCTGGTGGTGGTCTAGTGGCGGGTGTGTATCGTTGTTGGACGAATTGGAAAGACGGAAAAGACTTTTAACTCATGATGGTGTGTAACACTGAGCTCTTGATATCTCCCGCTGTGATAGCCAATTGCGTTGACATTGCTAATTAATGAAATTCTGTCAAGACATTGTGCTGATTAATTTCTTGGTGTTGAACGCGATAATTCCTTGAGGGAATAGCTATAACTAGGCTGTGCTGCGAGAGTTTAAAAATTGCGTGGTTGTCTCACTTGAAATTGAATGCTTTAAAACGTTGATATAGTGCGCCTGGTTGATATCGTATAGCTGTAGCGCGTAAAAACTGTCAACTGCTTCGCTCTGCTTTTGGTATGCATACTGGTTTTTGGTTATTTAATTGTTACCAAAGTGTTCAATATTTCTCTCATAGTCGATGACATGTAGCTGTCAGCACGAATTATTAGGCGAGTTCAGGAAAATGAGATCTCAGAGCCCTCAGCAATCTCAGTCTCGTGAAAAGAACATGCCTAATAGGCGTGTTCAGGAAAATTATATCTCCGACGCGACGGCTCAATGTCAAAAACTGAGCAAGCGAATCCAATATTTTCTTTCCTCAGTTATTTGTCAACAAATTGTCTGAGGAATCCTGTTCACGAGACAGAGATTGCTGAGGGCTCTGAGATCTCATATTCCTGAACTCGCCTATTTAAAAAAACTCAATATCAGAAACAAGTATGGTAAGAATAATTACAATTATCTACTATAAGCACAATAATAAGCTGATATTTTGCTATTTCGTTTAAATTAAAATTGTTTGGCTTTTTTGTATTTAATTTTGAGTTTTTAACTTTTTCTGGAAATAATTTTTCAACTAGCACTCGCAACTTTATATTTCTTCAAACTGGGCCTGTTACAAAACTTCAAATTTTATAAGAATGTTTTTAACACCGTTGCGCATATGAATGAAAACTCACAAACAATTTTTAGTGGCACTTGGATAAATTACATATATCACCCTTAAATCCAACAAAAAATTCAAATTTTATCGTTTTGGTCCACGAACATGAGTGGGAGATATTATTCGAATGTGGAACAACACTCTTCACAGTAAATCAAAAGAGCTGAGTTGCAAACCTTAATATACCTAACAATTACTGTTTTCTCATACAAAATTTAAGTAAAAAGTTGATCACATTATTGTGAAATAAAGCACCAAAACACATTAAGTAATGATTATTTTAATTTCTACCCAGAAAATACCATCCACGATATTTTAAAATACCGTCCTAAATTTTCAAACTTCTTGATTTTTATTTATGAATAAAATAAAAATATAAACATAGGAACCTCCTACGAAAAAATCTCATTTTTTTTATTACAAAATCTTCAAATAATCTTGATCACCACAATGACAGTATATGATCATATTTTCATACAAGGCGGACACATTGCTTTTTTTCAAAACCCTTAGGAAACAAGCTTTATACAGTTGATATCTAATTTTAAATGAAGGAGGAATCAATTTTGGTCTAAGTAGACATATATCATTAAACATTCGACACCTTGCCTTTTGTTTGCGCTCATCAGCATCAAACACGCACGCCACAAATGAACAGATGGATCACAATTGAAGAGTTCCAAGAAATATCATAAACAAATTGAAAAACCCAGATTAAAAGATACATCATTTGATCAAAGAACAGCACATTATAGACACATAAGAAAATCTTGACTAAAGAGGGGTAGGAGAATAAGCATGACAAACATCAAATGATTAACAGATTTACACATGGCAGTGGGTTAAATTGTGTGTATCAATGGGTTTCATTTTACATTTTTTCCAAAATTCCCCTTCCAGAGCTGCTGCTGCCATGCCACTTTTGAAGACATCGAGTGCTCTCATCATTGAGGAGCTCAGGGCAATGTTATAATTCGATCTCGATATCGAAACGTTGTTGCGTAGGCGATAAAGTCTTCAAACTGAATTGAAACTAAACGAAAGCGAAGAATGACAGCGAGGAATTCCTCAAAAATTGTCAGCGGATCAGTTTTATTTAAATGTGTGTGTGTTTTTTTGTTTCTTTTGGATTATTTCAAAGGTATTATGCAAGAGCAAAAACCACAATGGAACATCGATGACTTAACTTATCCTTTTGGTTTATCACAAAGACATCCAACCAGCAATATACTACGTTTCCTGTCCTGCTGCCTGTTAAGCTAACAATCGCTAGCATGCAATCAATTTGACTGGATTTAGTGAGTGCATGCATGAGATATAGAGGTATAGAGCGGTCCCCCTCTCGGAAAAGCGGCCAAAGATTCCCTTCATCCACCATCAGTATACTGCCACTCTTGCCCCACACTGGGCACTGATCTGATCTGCGACGAGTGCAAGAAAATCCAATAAAAGATTTCAAACACGGATACGTACGCATCTCTTGCCTTGTTAAGTGCAGCTCTAGGGCTTCACCACCGACCTAGGAAAACAAACCCCCTTCCACCACTGATCATTGTTGTATCGCTAGGAAAGAAGACGAAACAGATACCAAATAGCATATCATGACGAAGAAATGGAGTTGGAGTCTGTGGTAACGAGCGCGCGGCTGATAAAGTCAAGTTTTTAAGTACTGCGCATCGCGTCGTTGTTGACGCTGCCACACAGTTCCAAAACTATCTACAAATATGTGTGCAGTGCTACACATTCGTTGATCGGCCGAGTTCTTACGAAAGTCCACTTACTGATTAGGTGACCAGATTTTTGTTTTCATCTAATGGTAAAAAGATACGATATACTCGTATGCGATTTTCAGAAATTGTTAACCTCATTTGATATACAATAAAAGAATGCGCTTTAAACTTTTGAAAAAGCATCGTAAGCATTTCTGTTGTTTCTGAACAGCTATTTATCTATTTTACATCAATGTTTTGGGAATTTATACCTCCCGTATGAAAAGGAGGGGGAAATAACCCCCCTCTTATATAATTTTATTCTTAGGATATGTCCTTAAATTATTTCATAAAGTATTAGCCAATAACTTGGAAACATCCTGTGTACTTCTTACCATTGGAGAAACAATGTTTCTAATATGAAAATTAGCACTGTATCAAAAATATTAAATTACATTCTTCACACAACCGCCTCCCTCACACCCCAACTTGTTCTCATGACATCACTAGAATGACCATGAATCAATATTATACTTTTTCCATTATTTCTGGGTAAATTGATCAAAAAACGTTGATTATTAAAGAAAATAATATTGTTTTTCAAATATTTGAAATTTCCACTCCCCGTATTTTTCTTAACATTGCTCCTTGCCGAATATATGAATTAAACTTTTTTGTAGGAAATTTAATATTCTTTCATTTTGTAGTGCACACTTTTCCGCTAATACGCTTAATTTTTAAAATATTCACGAAAATTTACAAAAGGGGACCTTTAACCCCCCCTCCTGCCTTAAGCCCCTACCACATTAAATAATAACCTAGAGAGCACGATTTATTGCATTTATTTTGTAATATTGAGGTTTTCTTGACTGTAATATTGTAAAAATCAATGAATAATACGAGGGTAGGTCAATTAGTCCCTGAAAATTTACAATTATAGCCTTGCAATGTCAAATCCAACGAACAGGCTATTATAGAGGATATTTCAAAAGAATGTCCTGAAATTTGTATTCATATCAGTTAAATAGTTTTGTTTTTAAAGTGGTTTTAATCGGAAGAGGTCGAAATTCTTTCAACAAAATGGAAAAATCCGAATTTCGCATGCTGATAAAACACTATTTTTGCGAAAAAAAAACATTACAGAATCAAAAAAAAAAGCTTATAAATATTACGGAGACTCTTCTCCATCTATGATGATCATCACAGACCAGAGACCAAAGAACAGTGTAAACAGTAGATTTCTCCCTAGGTGAATCGAAGCCAAAGAAAGCCAAAGTGGGTTTGATGAATGTTTTTTGGGATGCGGGAGTTATCGTTCATATCGATTACCTTCAGAAAGGTTAGAAAACGTCCGGTGCTTATTTTGCTGGTCTCTTGGAGCGAATCGACACTGATTTAAAGAGAAAAACACCCCATTTGGAGAGGAAAAATCTTCTTTTTCATCAAGACAACGCTCCTTCGAAGTTCACAGTTGCAATGGCAAAATTGCATGAAATAAGATGTTCTTCGGATTTGGCTCACTGCAAATATTTCTTTTTTCCAAATATGAAGAAATGTCTCGTGAACAAAAAATTGCCTTGAATTCTGAGGTTTTTCAAAAAACGAATCCGTATTTTGACCGTTTCGAAAAACCATTTTTCTTGGAGGGAATACAAAAATTTGAAAAACGTTGAATGAAGTGTATCGAGCTAAAAAAAAGATTTTGTCGAGAAATAAAAGGTTTTGTTTTCGAAAGAGCGTTCCTTTTTTATTAATTCAAACTCAGTTTTTTTTTTGTTCTCCTGAAAATGTTCAGAAAAGTTACATACTTACAACTTTTTCCAGTACCAAAACGGCGCGGCGGAGCGGCGCCCCGGCGATAAGTCAAAATAATTCAGTGAATGGATATGGTCACACTGATTCTTCAAAAGCTATGTATGGTTTGCTTCTTTTTGCGATGTTTTACCCGATTTGCAAGCCCATTCGGCTATGCAATATTTCCTGTAAATGGTATCTTGAGTTATGCACCTAAAATAAAGTACTCCAGTTGTTGTTGTTGTTGTTGCTCGTAGCATTATCGACAGTCGTTGATCTTGTTCGCTGAGCCGAGAGAAAGACCTCTGAAGGTGGTATTATACCAGCGAGTTGAGTGTTGCCGGAGGATGAAAAAGGGGAATTTGGCGTTGGATATAACAACAACAAGGCTGCTTCCGCCAAGTGAGTGTGGTCAGCAAATTTCCACAAACTAACCAACGAATAAGAAGACGATGATAATAACGATGACGATGATGATGAGGACGACGATGGTGCGGATGCTGATGCTCCTGGAGGTCTTGGTGAGGTCAATAATGTGGGTACATAAAACTGCCTCATCGCAATGTGTTCCAGTTTAACTCCACTATACTCGTCTATGCACTCTAGGTTATATATTTTCGATGAGCTCAATCGTACCTACATATACAGCAGCAGCAGTATTAAAAAGGTAGAGTGTTCTTCCTCCACTTGCAGTAGTGCGGACACAGTTCACTGAGCTGCTTCATTATTTCCTAGTTTAACTGAAACCGAAAAGAAGAAATGGCGATTTGTGGTTTCGGTCTTAGCAACGTGATGCATCCCAAAAGCATTTTCAGATCGAACACAATAAATAGGACAACACCGCCACCACCGTTCGAATTAGTGTATTCAAATGGTATTGTTGTCGTTTTGGTTCTTCTGCAGCAGCAATAACAGCAGCAGCAGTGAAAAAAAAGAAATATTGGCCTTCTATATTTCTCTGAATTAACAATCCTCTTTCAATACAATTACGATGGGAACATTCCACGTAAATTGGACCCACAAGCCATACACTGATAGAAAAGAAAAGGAGACTACGAAAAATATCACTTTTGCAATTAATCATCCCGATCTTATCTTCGTTAAGTCTTGATTATGAAGGCCTTCCATTAGTATCCCAGTTCTTAATATGAACATTTTTTTTAGAATGAAATGAAAAACTTTAGGACAAAATTTAAGTTTAGTATAAAGGGAATTTATGTAGCCGTTCGTTATCCAGATGAATCTTAGCACACGCTGACTTACTTACTTACTTAAGGTGGCGCTACAGTCCGGGGTGGACCAGGGCCTCAACCAACAAGCTTCTTCCAGCCGGCTCGGTTTCTAGCTAGCTGTCTCCAGTTTCGCACGCCAAGTTGGTTGAGGTCCTCTTCCACTTGCGTGCGCCACCTTTTACGCTGTCCACCTCTACTGCGTTGTCCCACGGGGTTGGATTCAAAGACTTTCCGGGCCGGAGCATTGGTGTCCATTCGCTCTAGATGACCCAGCCATCTCAGTCGTTGGCTTTTCACCTTTGTGGCTAGGTCGGTGTCGCTGTACAGCCCATACAGTTCGTTGTTGTATCTTCTTCTCCATTTCCCATCTATGCAGACGGGACCAAAAATCACCCGGAGAATTTTCCTCTCAAAACAGCCTAACGCGTTCTCATCCACTGTTAGCAGTGTCCATGCTTCTGCACCATACATCAGGACCGGGATGATAAGCGTCTTATACAGGGACAGTTTAGTTGCTCGAGAGAGGGCTTTGCTTCTCAATTGCCTTCTTAGCCCAAAGAAACAGCGATTGGCAAGAGTAATTCTTCGTTTGATCTCAGCGCTGGTGTCGTTCGCTGAGTTTATAGCGGATCCTAGGTAGACAAAGTCTCTGACTACCTCAAAATTATAGCTGTCTATAGTGACGTTCTGTCCGAGACGTCGGTGTTGGGTGTCCTTTCTTGTGGACAGCATATATTTTGTTTTGCTTTCATTCACCGTTAAACCCATCTTCTTGGCTTCCTTCTCAATGCTCACAAAAGCACCACTGACATCACGCTTTGTTCGTCCGATTATGTCAATGTCGTCAGCGTAAGCGAGTACACGCTGACACGCATAATGAAAATTTAGTCCGACTATTTTTAAGTTAAATACAATATTGCTAGAAATACTTTGTCTGTTCAAATACTGTCCAACACTACGATTTTTATCGAATTTGGTGCAAAGTTCTGTCAAAGTTCATAAGCAAACAAAATAAAATTGTACTAAAATTTATCGGAATTAGTCTTTTTGGGAAGCACCAACACGTATGTACAGACATTTATTTAAAAATGTATACTTTCGCAACTCTTTTCTGGATATCAAGCAAATATGAATACAAAAATCACCAAATTTTTCATCTACCTAATTAAGATCGTGCAGTGGATAGCTAGGTTAAACTCTGTATAAGTTATACCTTTGCGATGTAAGCAAATATGTAGCGTTCTTTTAAATTTCGAAATAAAAAAAATCAGTATTAGCATTTTGATAGCAAAAGTGAGGACTTTTGTTGCAGAATTGTGTTCACATTTCTGAGATTGCTGAGAAATATTTGTGTTCGCATTTTTTAGATTACTGAGATCTTGTAAACGTGAACTGGGTACATGTGTATGTAGATAATCAGCATCATATTTACTTAAGCCACATATAAGACATCGAAAGTACCTACGTCTTGAAAACAATAAGTCACTCTACGTTTAGAAATCATCGATATCTGAACAATCTCAGATATGTTATGGATTCGGTTGCTCAATTACTTTTTGTCGTAGTTTCTCCACTTTATAAGAAAGGTGGTTTTGACTTCTTGCGGATAAATCTTTGGGAGGTTTCTCGTCCCACTCAGTCAAAATGATGACGGAGCAATCCCTCTGAGATCTCAAAAACATGGATGACTACATCCTGAAATAAATGCTGGCAAAAATTGATTCTATAAATTGTTTATCATGTATCGTAAATAGTTGATAAGAGAATTTATATTGTTTACTTAGTCGTTTATTGTTTTTATTTGTGTATACTAGGCAAGAAACAAATTATATATAATACTTTTAGATTGTTGAATTTTTATCAGTGTAGGTATAACAAATGAAGTATTTTATCCGTAACGCGGATATCCTTGAATAATCCACCATCAGAGTGTGATTGCTAATCCGGAATATTTGTATTCGCATTTGCTCAATGATTAATTTGTGACAACTGGCACAGAACATTCATATACAACAACACTTCTATACAGAGGCTCGCGCTCAGAGTTGACAAATAATACCACCGCTTAATTAGAATTTAATTACAATAATTGATTGGCAGCACAAGTTGTATATACAGTTGAAGTGACAGACCAAACGTCATATGCAATAACACACACACAATATTTTGACTTGTTGCTGCTGCAAACCAACGTCACGCTCACGATTGAAAAGCCATAGTTGGAAGAAGATTGATTATAAAGAGAATCTAATAAAATTTTTTTGTTCTGTTCAATGTTCAGAGGGAATTTTCATCCAAACTCTTTGGGGAAATCCGATATTTGTCAGTTTGGCTCTGATGCTTTAATCTCAAATTTCTAATGAACTACATTAGAATTTCACGTGATGATGGAAGTATACAACGAATAGGAATCTTGTTTTGTAGTGATTAATTGATAAAAAAAAATCGTTACACATCCTGATTATAAGATTTATATCATTTAAAATTGTGTGCGGATGTTCAGAAGACATACCAGAATTATTATTGCGGTGGGATTTTTTCAGAAATAATGAGTGAATTGAAGCGGAAATTCATATCAGAATGGAAAACTGTTACTAAAAATCAGCAATTCCATCACAGTTCTGAACTTGATTAAATAATATTTTTTATCCGTTTGAAGTTTCAAGAATTATTGATATGGTTCTTTTGAGTCATTTTACATTGTTTCTTCTTAACAAACTGTTGTCATTAAGTAGATAAAACACATATTTTTTTATAGAGTGTGTTTGAATTGTATATGTAATTACTGAATGTTTGTATTAGTCTAAGAGCCCACAGCAGATTTTGGGTATGAGTGATAGCAAAAAAAGAAGTATAGGCGTCGAAAGCTTCATTAAAGACTATTCAAAAAATTAAGGTCTTGCAGTCCACAACTGGGGCCTATGTGATTAAACAGTGCATCAAACAAAAAATATGAATACAACTTCGAGGATAATCGTGTTAGCCGAAATTGGTTTTCTCCCCTCCCTAGATAAGCTCCGCGGATCCCATATCACGGAATCTGAGATCAGTTGAGTGTTTAATTCACCCTGTCAGACAAAAAAACCGTTTTTCACTTAGAATTTCGAATTTTTTAAAGGGTCCGGTAGAGCGCACTATACACTCAAATGGTCTCAGATTCCGTGATATGTGATCGGAGGAGCTTATCTAGGTTGGGGTGAAACCAATTTTTGCTAACACGATTATCCTCGAAGTTGCATTCATATTGTTTTTTGATGCACTGTTTAATCACAAAGGCCCCAGTTGTGGACTGCAAGACCTTGATTTTTTGAATAGCCTTAATGAAGCTTTCGACGCTTAAACTTCTTTTTTCACACCCAAAATCTGCTGTGGGCTCTCGATCTCTCGATTCAGAGATTGTATTTTTGAAAAATTGATTTAATATAAATTTTAGAGATAGCAAAGTTCAAAGATACCTAGCTACTAGAGAACGATTGAAAGAGAAATCTATAATTAAAAGATGTTATTTTGAATAACACTTATTTTATTTATTTATTTACTTAAATGCATTTCATATAAAACTTACTGACGATGGAAGCATTGTTTCCGAAATGCATTTAAGTAAATAAATAAATAAAATAAGTGTTTTTTAGTTATTCAAAATAATATCTTTTATTTATTTCATGAAAAAACACGTTGAAAATATCCAATATCAAATCAGTGAAATCTATATGAATCTTACACTTCACAAATAGTATAAATTTGGTATGGTAGACAAAATTTGAACGAAAGGTCTTGAAAACTGCACAAAATAATACCCTTTTTCCCGAGATATTGTATAAATTGAAAATTGAATGAATGTACCTAGTTCTTGCAATTATGGGACGATATGTAATCCTTTGTTCTTATTTTGTAATGTCGATTTTCTAAGATCACAAACCAAAACTATTTCAAGTTCAGTTTAATGAAAAATGCAAAAACAACAATGTTCAAAGACAAACTTAAAACAAAATTCAAAAATTATAGGTGGAGAATTGTTACTCTAGTCCCTGCTGTGATAATACATATACATATGTAAAATAGTCTTGGGCGCCCTTTTTTCATTACCAAAACAATTTTTCCTTTGGAATACAGAAACTGTTTTGATAACGAAAAGAGTTTAGCTTTTGTTCCACCGGATGAAGTCTCTCAATACCACACTAACTTACGTTAGCTATTTTGAAGAAGAGGAGGCACAATTCAAATTTTGACCTGGTTTGAAAAAAATATGTATTTATAAAAAAAAAATCTCAAATCCAAAATATTCACCCAAATTAGGGTCGGCTTATATGACAACTCATCGAGTAGAACGAAGACGAAGACATTTCTTAGAACTCAAAATAGTGTCGAGACAGGCACAGGCACAGGCAAGTCTTAGTAGGAAGAAGCTAAATTGGAATTTATAAGCTTATTGATGATCTAAGAAAGGAACCTATTTGATCAAAAAAGCAAAAAAAGAATAACTTTAAGTCTAACTGAATATTTATAAAGATTAGTCAAGAGTCTTCATCTCTATTGGATTTTAGTTATTAATTTTGTTTTTTCGTTAGATTTAAGTTTTTAGTTATTTATTGAGCATTTTTCTTTACAGTCCATTGTAATTTTTGGTAATTGTATAAAATTTGTTGAATGGGGACTACAAATCTGTTCAAAATTATTGCAGAATTTTAATTTAAAAGTTTGGATTTACAGAATTTTGAAAAGAACTATGGATATACCTACAGAATTTTAAAATACAGAATATTGGTTTTAAAGCATTTTGAAATACATATGTTCATACTGAATATTTGATCGATATACCGAATTTTGATCATATAGAATTTTTGAATACAGAATAACGACCCGTTCTTGTATTCACGTGGTTATTTTATTTCAAACTTTGATAGTATCTCGGTAAAAAAAAAATTGTTTTAAGTAAGTCTTAAGGACGGTCCACACTATGTCAACCAACATTGTTGGTTAACATTGTCGATCAACATGCTAGTGTCTACGTGAAAAACTTTCATAGCAAACATTTGTGGGGTTTGGAATTTTCTGATCGATGCGTCAAGATACAACCGAAGGGTTCTGGGTTAGAGTCCTGGTGGTACCCAACTTTTTTTTGTTTTTTCTTGTGAACAATAAAGTTAAAACGATATTACTAACATTAAATACTTTTTCACAACAAATATTGCATTTTTCATCTTATAAAAATGTGATTAATAACGCAGAAAACCAAGAAATTATGTTCATAAAATTAAAACCCTACAAATGTTTTTAATAAAATGAGATTTGTTGAATAACTTTGTCGATTGTAATCCGTTTGAATCGGGTTACGTTCGGGTCAACAAATGTTGAATAGCTTTGCCGATCGACACGTCTACACTTACTCAACACTGTTGATCAACGATGTTGATCTACACAATTCGACATAATGTGGACGCGGCTTTACAAAACTTCCGCTATTTTGAAAATTGAGTGTTTTCAATCTAAAGATTAATCAAAGATTTGAGGAGGATAAATGCTTCATGTCAAATATTTTTAATAATTCGTTTTTTTTTTAGACTAAATATTTTTTAAATACTTCAGTTGAATACAAAAAATACAGGGTTAAGCTTTATTCGAATTACCTGCGGCTTTTTTTGTTGAACATTTGTTGCCAAATTTAATTTCATAGCAAACTTTTGCAGCAATATAATAAGGGTATTCATACAACAGCGTAAAGTCGTCGTAAACATTGTAAACTTTTAAACTTCGTAATTCTGTCACAATTTGTATGGAGAGTTTGGCAGATTTACGAACTTTACAACTTTACGATGTTTACGACGAGTTTACGCTCTTGCATGAATACCCTTAATATGTTTTTAAATTTTGAGTTTAGTAGATTCAAATTCATTGGCCTGAAAAATGTTTTTTATATTATTTGAATCATGTGATGATAACAAGGAATACCAGAAAATTATCAAGGCAAAAGTGAGGTAGTTTGTCACTAGGAAGACACATAGGGTGTTTCGCATAAAATGAGACAAGACCTATTGAAAAAATATATTTATAAAAAAGCAGAACTAAGATTATAGTTTCCAGTCTTTATTTTTCATGACTTATATTTTTCGCGTTGATTACAAAATTTGAATACGTTTTTCAAATTTGCTCACTTTTATTATATTTCCTTTAAATTGATTAACATTCATTCATTGCTGCATCTCTTTTGTTTTCAACAAAGTAGCATCAGATAAAAATGGAAGCTTGGACAAGTCAAGGGCTGTGTTTCTTCGAGAGACTCACACACGTCATCTGCTTCATCTTAATCTTCTATTTGATTTCATTTAAAAAATAAATAGAACAGTTTTGAAAATTACTATGAGTTTATATGAAAGATATGGCCCTTTTGATTGTTAAAAAAATAAAAATAGCCTCGTTTTGATCCCAAACTCAAAATTAAAATAGTAAAAACTTCTAAATTAGTTCGATTTGAAGAAAATTGAAATCTGTTAGATATCTTTAATACGCAAATATATTTAGGTATGTATTTTTTGAATTATTTATTTTTTCATTTGCTAGTTCTTTATATGATTATTTATTTTTCATTATTTATACGTTTACTTCTGAATTTCTTAGTAAATTTTTGCTAATTTTGTGCATGCCATAATCAGGCAAAGGAAAAGGATTTTGTTGACCTAAAAAACTTAAAAAGGCAAAATAAAATCCTAAAAAAGGCTAAAAAGGCATTTATTAAATAAAGGCAATATTAATTTAATTTAACGTTCATACAGAAGCATTTAGCTACTAAAAGCTTTTTTAAAATCCTAAGTTTATAGCTTTCTACAATAAATTGTTTCTTGAAAGCGTTTTGAAGTACCGAGTGGAACCCGTTTCAACTCCATACATCCATTCACTTTAACAATTTTGGCTTTTGGGATGTTTGTAATTGATGTCGCCATTCATTACAGCATTTTTTTGCTCAACAGTTTTAAATCCCATATTTGCATTCAAAACAGCACTGAGTTTCTTCAAAGTCTAATTTGCAATCGGCCCTTCGATTTTCCTAAATTTTTGTTGATATACTTAAAATTGAGAACTCTTGCCCAATTGGAGTTGATATTCTTTGATGAAAATAGTAGGCTTGTTCCAGAGATTTTTGGACAAAAATTGTCAGTGTGGCAAAGATGAATTTTTGACTTTTCTTGTGCCATGACAATCTGCCCAAAGAATATCTGGTCAAATAAATAACAGAATGTATCAGGAAGGTGAAATGTTTTAGGTACTCTCTGGGAATGACTCTTTTCTGCCCCAAACAAATACATTTATGAAATGTGGAACAAAAATTGAACAAATAAGTAACATTGGTCGAATAAAAATTATAAAATTAGATTGGTGAATATAGTACGTACACAGATACTCAAAACTAAATTTTTTTGTACTTTAAGGCCGTGTGCCAATTGCGTTAAAATCCTGGTTAAATTTGATCCCATGGCTAAATTTTGACATTACCAAGGTGAATATAGACTTCAAAATTTAACCTGCTTAGGAGCTCATTAAAATTGTAGTTGGTGGTTAATTTTTGACATGTCTATGGGCGCGTTCGGCTACGTATCTTAAGCGATCCGGATTTGTTTGTGTTGTTGTAAACCCTTATAAAAAAACTGCTGAGGGAGACGAATGTAGATAAATATTTTATTTTGCTATCAAGAAGTCATGAATCCTATCGGGAAAGATGAAAAATGGAAAAAAAACTAAAATTAAATGAAAGGATTAAGAAATATAGACAAAGACCTTATAATAAATTTAAGTATGCACTCAAGAAGAAGTTTGAATAACTTGAGATAAATCCTTGATAATGTAAAAGAATCAATAAAATTTATTGAAAATACTTTTTCAGATGATTCATTCATTTTGCAAACTGATATGTTTGCGAACTATCATTACTGAGAAAAATGCAACAACAAAACTAATGGGAAGTGAATATAAAACAAAATCCCATTTAATCCAATTGACACAGCAAAAACCTTAAATTTTACTCACCCCTATAAAAAGAGATAACATTTAACTGGGATCAAATTTAACCAGAATTTTAACGCAATTGGCACACGGCCTAAGATTGTTATATTCCAAAACAGTAAACTGTGAAGAAAAAAAAGCGAAAAAAGGAAAAACGGCTAAATAGAAATAAAGGCACTAATGGATAAAAAGGCAAAATAAATGACATTTTTGGAATCAGGAGGACATGAAACGTGTTTGTATAAAGTCGATACTTGCATACGATAACGCACAAAAAAAGGAAAAGTTAGCAAAATCCTATCCCTGGCCATAATTAACGCATAAAAGTTGCATACATACATATGTTTAAGACTTAATTGCTACTTTTTTTTCATAAACTTCCCCTTCTTCGCTATTAATGGGATGAAACAAAAAAGGTATTAAATTAAAATTTTGTTTTCCTTTGAAAGGTAATACTAAGAGTGTACCTTTACTTTTTAAAATTTTTGGTATTTTTACTTAATTTATTAATTAGATAAAATTCGTAGAAAGTTTACCTAAATTTATATTTTTAAATAGGTGTACCCATTTTTAAGGGTGCCTTAAGCGCTAAGTATTTTCCAAATTAAAAATCAAACTCAAAATTTTTAACATTGGTTACGTGCCTTCAGTTGTAAACTAAGAAAAAATATATTTTTACTGCAAAGAAAAAGTCCACGTAATTTTCAACAGTTTAGATAATGATATAAAAGATTGACTATTCTATTCCCTACTGATTTTGTTTGACTTCCGTTTCTTATTAGTTTTGTCTGCTTGGATTTTTTCAATTTGATAAATTTTGAATAGTTTTCTAAGTTTGTTTGTAATGAGACTTAGAGTTTTCTATCATAATAAAAATATGAAAAAACCGCATCATAAATTAAAAGTACTTATTATAAAAATGTATCGTTCTACCAAAGCTTCATAAAAGTATAAATGTTAGGTTTTCCTTCATATGTCTCAAAAGTTTTAGATAGGGATATTTAAAAAAAATTCTTAACACTTTGAAAAAACATTCAGCAAGTCTTTTGCGATGAAAGGTGAGCACAAACGCCGGTGAACGGTCTTCTACTAAATATTATACATGAATAATAAAAAAAAAAATCCTTAATAGTGACCGTCGAGAGTGTTTTCGTGAAGTTTCATCAAAATAGGAATAATAAAATATAAAAAAATATTAATATTTTTGAAATATAAAAGGCAATAATACGTTCGTCTGAACCGACTTATGATGCTACGAGGCATCCGGAATAACACCCCTTGACAAATACATGATCAGTGCTGCCAAAAGACTGACGAACAACCTAAGCAATCATCCAAACCCTCTGGTGAGAACCATCACAAGTGAAGAGAGACACCCCGAGCCACGATACCTTGATGTGACAGCACTACTGGACAACGGAATCATTCCTATCAACGACGACGAGGCACTTCAATTTTACGAAGATACAGCGTCAAATTATCACCGTGGCTAGAAGCCACCGAAACCCCACATCCTTCCAAAAGACAACCGGATTTGAACAACCCGAGATGAATCATCCTCATAGTATTAAATAGTATAATCATCAATCACAATCTTTTAAATAATTTTTATAAAAATAAAACAATGTATAAAATTAGGCCCCTTATGTGCCAAAACAAATTAAAATGTCAATGTAATAATAATATAAGAATAGAATTAAGAACCAATTGTAAATATTAATTTCCGAAAAAAAAAAAAAAAAAAAAAAAAAAAAAAAAACCGACTTATGATGAGAAATCAATTATTCTTGGTGGTACATGTGAAGTTGTGGATTAATTAATTATTAATTATTAAACTATAGTAGTACCTCGTGGCTTGATGGTTAGTGCGTAGGACTGTCATGCCGAAGGTGTGGGTTCGATTCCCAGCCGTGCCACCTAAAAACAGAAATGTTTTATTCGAGGTACTGCCTCTTGCGAGGAACTGACAAATCCTCCAAGAGTATACTTGTCATGAAAAAGTGCTTCTCATTTAGCCGTTCGGACTCGGCAAAAAACTGTAGGTCCCCTCCATTCCTGCCAACAAACACGCACACAAGAATGGTTGTGAGTTGTAAGTCACTAGGCCCTGGTTCTCCATGAGCTGTTGCGCCACCCAATTTAATTAATTTATTTATTTATTAAACTATAAGTAAATAATAGTTACAAAAAAATGTAATGAAAATTCGCAGACTATAAGAGACACTATAAACAATTTACTGGCTAAAACTTGTTCGATCCTCTGCTGCGTTTCGCGTCTGGTCAAGTGTCCCTTCTCAGTTGCTCGTGTGCCATTCAATTTAACGCATCATAAAATCTTCATGTCAATACAATTCACCAATCACTTTCATTTTCTGTTTTAAATCATTAAACACCGAATTCGGATCTGCGTATATGTTATGTGTGCTCTTGGTCTTGATGTTTGCAGCCATGTCAGACCGTAATCCTGACAGGGCCAATTAAGAGCGACACAGATTTTTCATTTTCATTTATGGATTCAGCGGTGGCGGCTGCCAAAACTTTTTATTTGTTAATTTTATAGAGTGCACCACAATGCACTCTATAAATTGATTTTTGGTATTAACAATCTTTAAAAAAGCGCACAAGTGAAGGGTTAAAGATGGTGTAAGCACCACTTATACATCTTAGACACGCATCTATCAATTTTGGGCCAAACTAAGATCGGACTTCAATTAGTTGCGGTTGCAGCCTTTTAAGGCCATGGAAATGTGCTGCCTGTCAAAGTTTATAAGCAATGTAAATCACTATACGTACGAACGGAATACGCTTTACTTTTTTTGGGATGTTTTAATGGATTTCGGCAGTGCATGACGTCGTCGTTGTCGGTGAGGAAATTTTGTCTGCTTTGGTGCTCTTTTATGCTTTGCATATCACCCATTTAGTGAGTCCGTCAATCAAAGTGCCGTTACATCTGAATTACTATAAGAAAAATGAAAGTTACTTTTATTTGGTTGATTAATAAATTTGAAACGTTTGATGACTGAGCATATAACAAGTTAAAATAAAATAAAGACAAATTTGTGAAATAACTAACATTTATACGTATGTATGTATGTACATTAGGGAGGTCGTTAAAAAACATGGTCAGCACGGATGGTCCTAAATCGGCTCTTAATGAAGAAAATAAGATTCCCTAGTTTTTCCAGATTTTTGTTTTCATTAAATTAAATTTTCCTCTTTTTTGCATATACTAGAAAATTCGCTTACAGCCCTATTATTGACACGATTCAAAACTAGTTTCAATATAAAACTAGTTTTATAGGGGTTTCGAGTTGCAGGTTTTGAGCATATTGGTATTATTCAAACAAAAATTGACATCTAAAACTCGAAATCAGAATTTTAGATGTCAATTTTTGTTTGAATAATTACCAATATGTTCAAAACCTGCAACTCGAAACCTCTATAGAACTAGTTTTACCTTGAAACTAGTTTTGAATCGTGTCAATAATAGGGCTGTTAGAGTTTTCCAAAAAACTCAGAGCATGTAAAATGTTGAACGGAAGGGGCATTTTTATAAAATAGTTGTATAAAATAGAAAAAAAATAATTAAAAAACAATGACAGCACTTGCAGTAATGCTTTGAAGCTGTTTGGAAAGCCAGAAGTCCATTCTTACGGTTTGATTTCAATTTAAGTTTATTTGATGAACGGTTTTGGCAAAAAATTGTCTCAATTCCAATATTTTGAAGACAAAATATTTTTTGTTTTTAAAATTTAAAGTCTGAGAACAGTTTTTGCCGAAATTATTTATATCAAGAACTTTATTTGAGAATAAACTATGATATTGGACTTTTGGCTTTCAAAAAAGCCACACAACATTACTGTAAATGTTACCGTTGTTCTTGATCATTTTTTTTTTCTATTTTATGTCACTATTTTATAAAATTGCCCCTCCCATTCCAGCGAGAAGAGATAGACCCCCCCATCCCCTCCGCTAGGATTTTTTTTCTTGTCTATTTTACACCTGTACATGCTCTGAGTCTTTTGCCATATTTTACGCGAATTTCCTATGCAAAAATTAAAAAAATTGGGAATTTTGTTTTTCTTCATTTAGAGCCGATTTGGGCTCATCCAAATATAAAAACTCAAAAGAGCTCATATGACGACCACCCTAAAGGACATACATATGCGAGTTATAATCATTTCATTTGTTATATGTTTTTAACTTTAATTATTCATTTCACGTGGTCAACCTAATAAAAAGACCATCAACCATTTCTTATTATTCAGAAAAAAATACCAGAATAGCTATAGTCATTGTATATAAATTCTATAGTATTCTCATGAAGAAAAAAAGCTCGTGGCCATCTATGCGTCCAAATGTAATACTAATTTTTGTTAAGGGATCTCCGTAAGGCGATCACAGCGAACCTATCGACCAAATGTCTACCTACAAAATCGTGTTTCATGAGAATACTATAGATTGGATATATAATGCTATAGTGCATGTCAGATGGATAGTTTCAATGAAGAACAGATACCAATTCTAAAAAAAAATAAAATAAAAAAAATAAAAACGTCTAAAAAAATGATTTTTTTTTTAAGATATATTTTCCAACAATTTTTTGGATGAATGCATTTAAGAGCAATGTTTTCCGTAATACCACGATTAATAGATATTTTCAAGTTTGTCCAAAGCTTCCAAATTCAACCTACCCTGGTAATCAATTCCTTTGTATTTGTTCATACCGTTATTCAAAAAAACAAACTGCAATTAATATTGTATCGTTTACAAGTCAAAAATCTATAGTTAGCTTGAAAATCACCCTTAAGCTAGCAAGCCATTAACTTGAGAATAGAAATAGGTACTATATTTTTGTTTCATCAAAATTATTAAAATAGAGGTTTATGAGGCATTAACAACGTCTCAATTTTAACGACACATAGCCCTAGGATGTGAGTTTAGTATTTTATGTGAGTTTATTTGCATAAAATGTGCCAATATGTAAATAACCCCACACGATTCCTTTGCACACAGCCATCACGTTAGGGTAATAATAGAAAACCCAACTGCAAATAGCTGCAGTAAGATATTTTTACACTCCATCATTGCAATATTCAATTCATGGGTTTTCGGTCTGTGTCTGGCCTGAGATAATTATTTTTCTACAAGCGCAGCACAATCCTCTAATCGGTTTAACTGCATGATGTGAGGAACATTACCCCATCCAGCAAGACATGCCTCCGTCAGGTGTTCATCGATATTCATCTGAAGTTTCTCTGCAGCGACGCAGCAGCAATGTTTGCAATTGTCGCCCACGCAAATCACAACTGCAGCAGCAGGAAGACGCCACAAATCGATTACTTCTTGACACCACCATCGTCGTCGTTTGTTCGGTAGCTCGAAGCTACTGCATCAGCCATGACTGCTCCCCTGTACCCCTCACAGAAATCATGACCGCATATTCAAGTGAGATGTGCGCTGCGACACGCCACACCATGCTAATCGTCTAATCATGCTCCACACCAACTATTTACAACGAGCATAGACACAATATAATGTCGAATGTCCGCCTCGAAATGCCTCATGCTCACATAATTTATTCCCCACCCAATGGCAGGGAAGCTTTCTATTTACAGCGCCCCAGCCAGTCGAGTTCCAAGCCCCATCAATAGCCTCCCATGTACGAGTTTATACATACTGAGCACATACTGACACCCGGAGTTGGAATCGGAGTAGTAGGAGAGGGAGACCCACCACTTGGCCAAGTGGCATTCAGCATTCTCGAACTCGATGCGAACATGTAACTCTTTATCGATTATTTTTCTGCTGCTTAGCGCTGCTGCTCCCCACCCAAACGGTGGCGCTGCACTGGCGGCGGCGCGGAAAGGCAAAAAAGCGAATCTTTCGACCAAGAATGGTTGGCGGAAAATAAAAGGTAAATCACACACATATTTTTTTTTTTTCTGTTTGGTGAGGCGGGCGGGACTACTGTCCGTCGTCATCGTCTTCATCTTCGTCGCCACTGCACGTCGCAGCTCGGATAAGGTTGAAGAGACACAAGCCCAAAAGGTGGTGGTAAGCTATGAACATGTTGCACCATGTGAAGACGACACCACTAGTGATGGTAACTGATGATGGTGAAGTGGTGAGACACCTTGCAGCCTTCTTCGTGCGTGCAGTTACCTCAGCCAGCACAGCGCCATCCAGTAGGGAACAAAATTAACATAATTACGTTCCATCCGACAGACGATTATATTATGTGCTTTGCCAGACGTTGCTTTTGTGAGCTTCTAATTGGCTGATGGTAGCATTTAACAGCATTTAACAGCATTTATGTATTTATTTTCAGTTAGAGATGAGCACAAGCAGGCGTTACTACCATTATAGTTTCAAAAAATATTTTATAAATATAAAAGACTATTTTAAAGTATTTTCATAAGAGCAGATTTGGTACGTATGCACATGTGTATGTGTATGTCGCCGAATAATTAATTGATGAATATAGTATTTTCGAGAGTGATTTCATACTATATTATACTAGTGGATACCCGGCATGTAGTACAACTTTACATATAGTACCCACTATACTATTAAGTAGTATGTATACTACGCATAAGTTCAAATCTGAACTGAATTTCGATATTGGCTCACATTTACCTACCATGTATGTATGTAGTTATTTCCGTGGAAAAGCGTTAGCTCAATCAAGGCACCCGGTCCGTGGAAAATATTGCTACTGTAATCTGTAACTGAGAGTAAGGCCCATGACCCGAACTTATCACTCATGTTTTTATGGTTCCCCATAACAAATTTTTAGAATTTCTTCCTCCAACTGCGCAAAACTCTGCTAGGATACCAGTCAGTGGCGTATTTAAAGATTGGGCGCCCATCAAAAAGTCATAAAATAACAAACAGAATTTTAATATTTTTGACGGCACACAATTAGTTGAAACATTCATCAATAGCACTACTGTTATAATTGACCGATTCCGCTTAGTCAGAATTAAGGATCTAAAGAGATGGCCTAGCTGACGTCCATTATTTTGGAGGACACTATCGGCAGAATAAAATAATTTTGATATCTGAATTTGTAACTTACTAAATGCATATTTTTTGCGCAAACCATATATCTATGGAGTCTGATCAAAGCAACATAAGTCCAAAATCTTAGTTTTGAGAAAAATGCATTTTAAAGTTTAAAAATTTCCTCTAAATCCGGGTTTGGTTATTTCAAAAATATTGTGATGCAGTATTTCTATAAATAATGGGTTTTACACAGAAATAATAACACATTTCAAAATTTATGTTTCTATGTATGTTTTAAGGGAGATATGTTGTTTTGACCAAACGGTTTCTTTAATTTGGTGGAGATAAGACCCGTACTGAAATAATTTGTATAAATATAAAGTTGTTTTATAGACAAACTAATTCATTTAACTTTGATTGCAAAAACAGTATTCAAAAACAGAAACGAATAATGGAGTTTTCAAAGTATTCAAAGTATTAGTGGTTTGTACTTTTTTGATGGAACTAATATTCTTTATTAGAAGAATCAATTGGATCAGGATCTTTATAGTCTACTCTCTCCTTGTTTTGTTGGAATCAACGGCATAAAAGCAATTATATAATATTTTTCTTCCGATACCTATCGGTGCGGGTATGACATTTTTTGTTTCAAGAACCGATGAATTTCTACCTGTTTTGTGAAGTTTACTACATCGGAAATTTGTTTCTACATTTAACGTTGTTTTGAAAAATAATTATCGGGTATCTGTTTTTAAATATCGTTTAAAACCAAACATTTTTCCATTGTCGTCTTTCTTGCCAACTACAACTTAATCCAGTATACCAATTAAGTTAAACGATTCCAATTCTAAATATTGGTTAAACTAGGCCGTAAAGTTGACGTCAACTGCGTCAAAAAATGCATTTGCAAAATGTTCTTACATGCAAACTGCATGCTCGAAAACGAGAAAACAAATTTTACTGCAATAAAATTGTGTTTGATAGTGTAGCTTGCTGAAGTCAGATTCTAAAACATCATCTACGCTGCACCTGTGCAACAACAAAATTTAGTTGACGAACTACTATTGAAAAGCCAGAGAGCTTATTCGAAAGGTTCAAATGCGTTTGCAAGAGTATTGACCGACTTTGATCAAAGCACTTTTGCATATTTGGCGATAGCAACTTCTGCGTCAAAAAATGACGATCAAACTGACTTTGATTTGACGTTTTTGAAAACAGCCCTAGTCAAGATTAGGTGCATCACCGAATTTCAACTTCTTAGAATTAGTGGTTTCTGAGATATAGTACTTGAAAAATCACTGAAAGCGTAACTGACTGATTCATCACTCACCCACTCACTCACTCGCTGACGGATCATTAAAATTATGGTGCACTCCTTGACATCCAATGTAGAATCTTGAAATCTTTGAAAAAATGAAAAATTTGAGGTTTTTTATTTATCCGACCATTTTCCCCAAATTTTTATTATATTATATGACCCATGTCCAATCCCAAGTTTGGCAGGTTTAATTTTTATTGCTCAATTACCCACAGTTTAAAAGGCTTTGACGAGTAAACTGCAAATTTTAGTCAGTAAATATTAAATAAAAATTCTTTTCATATCTTGGAGTTATTTCGATATAACTCAACTTTAACTTAGAACTTGGCATACCTATTATCTCTTACTTTTCGTCACTTATTTGTTTCACAGATATTTTGCACATAGGAAAACTTGGCTCCCTTTGTAACAAAACGATTGATTTTTGAAAATAAACCGTGTCGTTACTAAACAGCAAGCATTTAACTTTACATACTTACGAAATAGAAGCAATGGAGTTATGTTATTTTGACCAGATTTTTATTTGAAAAATTGAAAATTCTTGTTCGGTTAAAACAACACAAGTGGAGTTGTGTCGTTTTGGCCAAACATAATATAAAAATCAAAACCGAAGTGCTGTTAGGGCCATAGAATATCTTGTGAATCGGTTTACTTAGACTTAAGCTGTTAAGACCAAACAAAACTAGATTTTTTTGTCTATAATTCTGCATTCATAACTCAATTTTGACAAAAATGGACTTATGCTGTTTTGACCAGACTCCATTGATATTTTCCCCGTATTATGTATTAAAGTTTTCGCTACAATAAGTCTGAAGTTCGCGATGAAAATTTTAAATATAATAGGTACGAATATAATTTTGTATTTGCCATATGAATTTGTAGAAAATTAAATGCTAACTCGTTGCACACGCTCCGTTTTGCAGCCCAAAAGTTTTTGAGTATTTAAGTTTTTGCTAAACAAGAATGAAGTTACCGAACAAAAATAAGAATATTTTGATTCTTTTAGTGCACAAAATTTTAGCTTTTCATATACTAATTTTGTATGCATAAATGAGTTTTGTAGCTCGAATGGATTGTTCTTTCAATTTTTAAAATGAAATTCGCAGTAATATTGCGCATTTTTACATAAATAAAACGCCAATTTAAATATCAAAATTATTTGATTTTGCCAAAATAAGGGACGTGCTTAGCTATCCGGTTGTTCTACCCTTATCCTGGAGCAATATAATTTGTCTGTTTTTGAATACGGGAAAATGTTCGGGAAACGTTCTTCACTGCAACTTGTCTTCAGAAACATTATACGCAGGGTAGCCCCTCCCGCTATGACAAGTTAGACACCCTTTTTTTTATTGAAACATCTCGGAATGCTTTTAAGCAATCTATAATAGTATATTAAGATTTTAATAATAAATATGGGTTGTGCCAAAAAATCGTAAATATTTATCCTCCTTAAATTTGAGCTTTTCATATTAGGTCAGTCTCACTAAATAAGATCTCACTGATAAGCGTTCAATGTCAATTTGGCTTAGGTGGAATGATTTGGTGGGACAAGATTCTCCATTCAATTGTAAAAAAACATGTAATAATTCTCATGCTGAGCTTCTGGAAACAAATTTCAACTTTACTTTAAATATTTAATTGTGAAAGCACAACACTTTATGAAATTAATTAATGAAAAATAATTCCAGGTTCAATTTATTTTCATTTGTCTCAACATTCCTTCTTTATTTTCTATTTATTTATCGTTTTCAAATTTGCAATTCACCAACAAATTGGAATTTAGCGAAGAGCTGTTTTGACCCTTTTGAGTAAAAAGGACACTGAGAAATTAATCAACAAAATTTTTGACTCAGTGATCTCTCAAAAAATCACAGTGCTCAAGGTCAGATTTTCTGCTGCATTTGTCGCACTTAAAAACCTCTTAGCGTTCAGAGATTATATTTGGTGAAACACGCCTATTGATATTTTTAAGTGGGAATATCACAATTGTATGTATTTACTGTGTTGCGTTCTTACTTTGATATCTCTAAGACTGATTAGTACAATTGAAAGTTATTATATAAGTATCTATGGTAGACAATTTAACGTTCTACAAAAATAGTTAAATACGTTGGTACCTATTCTACCTTTATCACATCGTTTTGATGATATTCTGCTTGGCACCTCTATACTTTACTTTTCCCATAGAAATTAGCAAAGGAATTTTAAATTTTGCATCCAAAGTTGAATGCCGCCCTTTGCAGTGTGCCGCCGCAGGCCATGGCCCTTTTTGCCCCTAGGGTAAATACGCCACAAGAGGACGCTGCTCTTCAAAAAAATCGCTTTTTAATTCGGACTCGAAAGTGAATCTAAAGTACTATTTATGTGTATGGGTCAATATTTCAAAATATTAATATTTCAGTCTCCTTCATTTTTGAACCGAAGTACAAAATTTTATTATAAGTTTGTTAATTGGATGGCTTGAAACAAACGGGTTCTAATATTCGCTCTAGAAAAAATAAAGTTAAAAAAAATATCATACCCGCTATCTTCATTTAAACACCCAAAATGTCATTCCCCTGACGTGTCCCCAGGCCTACTTACCACACTGTCTGAATTTTTGCAACGAAACTAAAAACGATACAAAAAATCTAATGATGCATTCTTTTTAATAATATATGCATCCTTACTAAAAAATAGTTAAATGATTTTTAATTGCTTTATTTTTTTAAATAGGAGCTATTAAGTAAGTGTCCCCCATAAATTGATTATTTCTATCCCACCAATGGAAATTTAAAAAATATATATATAGGCTCAAAATAGAAAACTGATTTTTTTTGTTGTTTAACGGTACAGAATTGTTCTTTAAATTTAAACATATTTACAGTATTTTTAGTAGTTTTGAATTTTTTCACATTTTCTCGGTCAAAATATCATAAAAATACGATTATTACTATAGAATGTTTAGTCTCGCAAAATTCTTGAATCATGAGAGCAAGTTCGTGCAACATAGTCGTGGATGCTATTTTTCATGTAAGTATTTGTTCTTCTTTTTCTTTACACTCCTGAAACCATTCGCAAAATTAAATATCCATCTAATCAACGGAGTAAATATAAACTTTTGTCATTCCCCTGATACAAGTATCATTTTCCTGACTTAAAAAACCGTTAGATTTGATCAAATGTTATGACTCCTTGTTTTAAAGTGGTTATTATAAAGTTATTAAGAGACATAATTGTTCGTCTAACAAAATAAGTTCTTTTGAGCGAGGGTCAACTTTGGAGTGAAAAATATTAATGTTTTGAAATATTGACCCATATATAAAAACCAAATTTGAAAAAAAAATTGTCGACCTGTTTTTGAGATACCGAATTTTCAAAAAAAAAAATTGAAACTATTTTTAAAAATCCAAAAACTTTTTTTTGAAAATTTTGATATGCAATATTATTTAATTTTATCTGAAATTTGTATATAAAAAAAAATAATCTTAATCCGTTTAGCCGATAATGAAAAAACTCAAAATACAAAAATACGGTCTAATAGTTGCTAAGTGTAAAATTTTATAATTTTTGGTAGTAGATCGTACTAATTTTAGTATATGAAAAAATTTTAATCAAAATCGTAGGAGTCGTTTTCAAGCAAAAAAATATTTTCCTTTGCGGTTTTTTCACTTTTGTATGGAAGGTACCGTTATTTTTCCATAAATGTAAAATTTTTCAAAAATTATTTTAGAGAGTACTATAAAACTCTTAAATGTTGAGTTTCAAAAAAAAACCAACCATGTCGTTCTCGAGATATTTGATTTTCCAAACAAAAATTTGAAAAATGTTTTGAAAACCCAACAAATATTTTTTCAAAAATTTTGGTACACAAAAACTATTTATATTTTTTGGAAGCTTCTGTATAAAAAAAACGATTGAAATCGGTTGAACCATTTTGCAGGAAATCAAAAATTAAAAAAATGGTTCTTTTGGAGGTACCATTAATAACCATTTTTGAAAAATGGGTTTCCATCCAAAGGAAGCCTTTACTAAAATAAATGTATTGATTTTTTAAGAAAAGTTGTCGAGCCAGTTTTGAGAAAAATACGATTATGTAAAATTGCGAAAAAAAATTGTGTGGCAGGTACCGTTATATTTGGTTCTAAAAAAAAATGAAAAAAACGTGTGGGCATAATCATCAAAACCCCTATGTAACAAGTTTGAAGAAAATCGATGGAACCGTTTAGGCTGTAGACGAAAAGACAGACAGACAAAGCAGCGCAAGCATGGGCCAAATAGTTTAAAATAAAATTCTTATGTTAAAAATATCTTGAAACACTTTACCCCCTAGGCTTAAGAGTTGCTTTGGATTTAATTTAAAATTGAATTGAAAAACGTACTTGGAATATAATCACTTGAACAACATTAACTACATCCTAAACAACATACTTCTACAATTTCCATCACCTTAGTTATAAATTGATGCCGTGAGCAACGTGTTTTCTATCCCATTAGAACCACAAAATTGAAACTTTACTGCATACAGAGAACGATAAATCATTATGGTAACGTAAGTTACCCCCATTACCCTATGAGAGGTGAGCTAATTGTGAGGTAAACTGTTTTAGGAAAGGATAGCTCCGGTCTCCGGTGTTCGGTATTCGGTCCATCCATGGTGGTCAATTAACTCAAAAACTCATTTCTTTGATGTGGAAATTGTGACCCAGTTTAAACTGCGCAATCCGTTAGAACATTCAACACGGCGAAGATATCTGGAAGTGCAATTACATTTGTGGTTCGCCTTAGCCGCAACATACAGCATCATCCATAGTATACCACACCGCACGGACAGTTGCGCGAAGCTAGTTCGGCGCAGCAAGATCTCCTGGCATCCAGTTTTCGAACGGCCACTTTTGATTATATAGGTGAGTGAACTGTGAGGCAGAGGTGTATCCCCATTAGACGCATACCCAGAGCTCTAACGACGACGACAACAACGACCACAAAGACGACGACAAAGCCTGCAACTATATATGAGACGACTCTACGTCGACATCGTTCCTACTACTACCTACCGCATATGAACATCTGTAGCTGGAATTGCTCCAGTTTTCACTTTTTTCATATCTGATAGCCCGTCGTCGTTGTCCATAAACTGCAACTCTTCAACACACGTCGTCGTCGTCGTGCCTGTTGCATCCACCGCAAAGCACCCAAGGAGATGCCATAAGCCTGTCCCGAGCCGATACCTCCAGCTCCAGCTCATACGCAAGCTCTTGTTTTTATCTATCCAAACCGCATTTTACTGCTGCCATCATAGGCCGTGTAAATTTATCGTCTCGTTGATTAAGAAAAAAAACTCGTTGGAAATAGTGGGCAGTTTTGCGCACATACTTTTGCAACTTGCAATAATATGCCGAACGGCGACGCGGCGCAGCACAGCGTGGAATCTATGAACTTCTTTGCAATTAGAAACTGAAGCTGAGTGACATAATTGGTTCAGATTCCAGAATCTATTGAAATAGAAAGGACTCCGATTCCAATACTTCCTCCTACTGCCACGCAACAAAATTTCGCTTTTCAGCCGCGCATTCACATATATAGAGACAATGTTGGGCAGCCCGACCAGCTTTGGAGTGTCGATTGATATTACTCAATCTCCCTTGCTGGCTGAGGCGAAAACCAGTCCGGAAGGAGAACTGGATTCAGAATACTTCGAAAAGGCTAACCCAGCGCTAGTGCTTAGCCAATTTCCACATCATCATCCATCCTTCACTTCTATTAATGGCGGCCGTTTATTTCTAGCGGTGATTTTTCGCGTTGACGACACGAAACGAAGCGACGCAAAACACGATCCAGTATTCCAGTTGAATGTTGCGCGATCTACGAGTGCGCGCGCTCTCGTATGTTATTCATTTTCATCCGCCCATTTCCTTGGCGCAGATCGAAGATACCGGAGCCATAACATAGCCCATTGTGGCTTGTTAAGATCTAATTTACGTAAGCGAAAATAGAACCGAATCACCTTCGGATGGTAATCGCCTCGCCATCCCGCCGCAGCAGCAACAACAAAGCAGCTCAGCGCAGGCGCACAGCGATCACACATAGACTTCCTCGTTGTCTTTGGTAGCAGACAGTATCTATAAAATTCATAGAAATGTCGCCTACATGCGCGCCCATTTCCAATGGCTTTTTAAATTATGCGCACCGCTGAAAGTTCGGTTCAGTTCGGTTAGCTTCGATGTTGCCCCTGGCTGCGCCTGCTCCTGTCCCTAAGCCTTTTACAGACTTTTGTCGCTGGGTCGCCTCTGCGTGTCGGTGTAGCGGTTGATTTTTGCTAGAATGTCAACTAAGCTCTGTAAAGACCTTACCCACCCTGACGTCTGATCTGACCGGTCGTCACTTATAGAATAGTGCAACCAACTACCCTTTTTTAAAGTTAATAGCTTACTTTTATTCAGTATTTTTAATGACGAATCCGGCGAAAACTTTCGAAATTTTGAGCCTTGAAACTGATATTTTGGAAAATTCCTCCATCTCATGGATTATTATTTAAAATGTTTCCATTAATGTAATATGTTTATATATACCTTAGAAGTATCTGATAAGAAAATGATTTACACCATTTTTCATACTGGCTCGAAAAATCTAGAGAAAAATTTGGACTTTGGGTGTACTTCACTTGACTTGAGTAGCCACCTTCCTAGGGTCAGTCTCAGAACTGTTCTTGTTGTCTTGCTAGTACGGAAGATCATGTTAGCCAGATCCTACGATTTTTTGGATCAGTGAATACAAATTCAATTTAAAAGATAAGATAATATTTCTGATTGAATAAAGAAATAAATTGGGTGGCACAACAGCGCGTGGAGAACCAGGGCCTAGTGACTTACAACTCTAAACCATTCCTGCGTGCGTGTTGTTGGCAGGAATGGAGGGAACTACAGTTTTTTTCCGAGTCCGAACAGCTTGATGAGAAGCACTTATTCATGATAAGTATACTCTTGGAGGTTTTGTCAGTTCCTCGCAAGAGGCAATACCTCGGATAAGACATTTATGTTTTTAGCTGGCACGGCGCGGCGGGGAATCGAACCCACACCTTCGGCGTGACAGTCCAACGCACTAACCATTATGCCACGAGGTACAACTGATTTCTGATTCCATATAACCGTTTCAATATAGACGTGATTTTTTTTAACAAGACTTGGAAACGGAATCTGAAAGTTCTACTTTTCTCCTTCAAAATAGTATTGTTTTTAGTTTTCACTTGAGTATACTTGATACAAAATAAAAAAATAATACTTAACTCTGGTTATGAAACGGATATTACCATTAGATTCAGCGGGTAAAATTACATACAAAATTATACCGCTCAGGAGTTTTTTCTCTAAACGCTGGTTGGGCGCCACTATGCATCGGCTTCTGAAGAAAATCAGACATCAGGCTGGCTTGAACATTCTTCATTATTGGAAAAAATATGAATGAAAATATTCAAATAAAGGAATCCATGTTGATGAGCTGACTGCAAAACGTAAATCAATATGATCTTTACCATATAGGTATTCAAAAATACGATATGGAGATATTTTTGAATCGAATCTTCTGTAAATTTATCATTCCACTTTAAAAGAAGAATTTTCTTTTCAAATTTTCTTTATATTCTATTATTAGGACTGTTTATATTAAAAGTTAAATTCATTCAAAGAGTGTGTTTTGTGGCTAACCCACTTCCATACAAAAATTCAAATGGTCACACTATTTTCAAGTGTGTGGGGCTGGTGCGTGTTTTCGAGCTCCAGAAACTGGACAACCTTCTTACGTCGATCTACGGGTGTTGGCATTATTTGCATTCGACAGTATAAATTTACAGTCACCACCACCGACACCACTCGCTGGTCACATTTGGCCATCTTTTGATTGCTTTTATAATTTTATTGGATTAATTGCGGAGTAGTCGTTGCGTTGCGTACTCTGGGGATGAATCAAAAATTCATAAACCAAGTGGGTGCGGTTCCGGTTGTCGCTTTACTAAGCTGCTATACAGCTCCACACCACACAGCCACATCGCCACAACTTGCCGCCACCGAGACCTGACAACATCACCTGAACACTTTCGGTCATACTAAGCCATCGAGTTGACAAGTAGCGCTTCCAAAATTGGATTCTTGTCCCGATGGAGTCGGGGCTGTGCACAGACGAGATTATATGGCAGCGGAGGGAAGGGGAATCGAATACTAGACCGATGTTATTCCTTCTATGTTATGTTTGCGGAGACTCGAAGTGCTTTTCGAATTTTATGCGACACGATTGTTGCTTCAGGAAAAAATTTGTGATCAGTTTTCCTGGCCTTTTATTTACGATGTCTTGGACCCAATGCGCGAGATCTTTCACTGCAAATCCATGGCTATAAAGAATCGCCCACACCAGCGTGTAATATTGCTTGTTCGGATTGCTCGCAATGTAGAAATATATCAAGTGGTCAGTAGCGCGCTGGCTCATGGCTCTGGCTGGAGGATTTGACTGGTGTTGTTGTTGTTGTTGTTGTTGTTGTTTGGCTTTGTTTTGCTTCCTCTTTTCGTTGCCGGGCCGTATACTTGTCGTTGTCTGTCGCCCGCCATTGCCATCGCTAGTACTTCTGAATCCGAGAATGTGTGGAGGGAGATTGCTTTATGTTTGTTGCTTCGTTAAAATGTTGACACTTTCTTGGCCATGCCATAGTTCCAGAGTGGTTGAGGAGAGAGACACAGAGAGATCCTGCGGAATGGACCAAAAACGATGCTGTATGCAGATAGCGAGCCAACTCCAGCTATACAAGCTCTATTTGCGCGAAAGTCAAATTTTGTGCTATGTTCAGATGTTCACTTTGGCTATCTTTGTGGGTGTCTGGATATTTACGAGTTGACAATGATAACAGTACCTACTATATACTCTTAGGTTCAGGCCACGGGTAATGCCTTGTTTAAGGTAGCCGGCCGCCATGTCTTGAAGATTTAATATTTCACTCGACTTCTGTCAGTCTGACATTTACATTCACTTTGAAGAGTAGAAAGTCGCACAGTCTCCGCAACAGATATAGCTGCGCTGCAATGCTCTATCACTATCACCTTCACCGAGCTTCTCCAAGGGAGAGCAGAGCTACTTTTCATCTCGTGTCACTCGCATTTCACATTTCAGACTAAAACAGTTCATTCCGTTTTTCTATTTTTGTTTGATGCTTGGTTATTAATCAAAAGCAATTCAGATGCAGTTGAATTCGATTAAACTGACTTGGGCCTATAGTTGTATTGCATCCGTGATGATTAAACAATCTGATCCGTTTTCTTTGGATTTTATTTGCTGGCTGATACACTGATAGAAATAATAATAACACCCACAAAAAGACTATATTACTCAGCATTTTTAGAAGCTGAGGAATCTTTATATTATATTCTGCGGATGATGTTATATGATTGAACATTCAATTTTTACCACAATAGTGTACTAAATACGAGTGAACTTTTGTACTTAACTGCTTCTTTTTTAAGAATGTCTACTTTAGCGTACTAGGCTTAACAGTTCAAATCAAAAATAAAAGTAAGTTAACTTTTTGTGATCCTACGCTAAAGCTTACATTCAATAGCTTCTTTAATTGAATCAAAACTTATCAGTTGTCAATTGTGAAATAAAAACCTCTTTCAAACCACGTCTCTTGAAAATGTGGTAATTAGTGAATTGCGGAATTCATTCATTTTTCACTTTCATTGAGGTGAATAATAGACTTAACTCAGCCTTTTCCTTTAAAGATGATATTATACGATTGCAAAACGAATTAAGCTTGCCTTTCACGAGTGGTGAATTCTAGGTTTAAGCTTCAAGATTAATTTGTTATTTTAAAGCTGGAAGTCTCAGTATCAAATCCAAGCCTATTTCACCAAAATGATTGTCCTAGGGTACCGTGCTTCTCGTGTTAGCCTTGGGATTTAGTTTGTATTTTTTTTGAATATACAGATATCTAGAATTTTGAAATACAGAATATTGGTCGTATAAAATAAAAAAAAAACAACAAAATGTTGGTCACACAGAATTTTGAAACCCTGTATTCTGACCCGCTCGTAAAAAATCCCCATTACCTAGTAAAATATTGAATAGATAAAAATGGCTTATAAAGTTGATGACGAAGATCATCGCTTATAGAAAAAATAATATTTTTAGTGCATCTTTACTACATTTACTCTTTTGATTTTTTGTATCAGTGTATGCATACATTTCTGAAATCCTCAACAGAAAGATGCTGCAGCCACAATTTGAATGCAATATTCACTCCCGACCAAAAAAAAAAAGAAAAACAAAAAAGGAGCAAATATTTCTGCTCAAGACAAGTGCGCCAAGTTCGGATGGAATAAAAACAGTTTAAGTTCAATAAAAAATACCGCTTTACTGAGAGTTGGTGATGCTTGTGTTATTCCAATCCAACATTTAGTTCAGTGATTTTGCAAAGTGGAGACAGCTCTTCAGCGTCATCAGAGATCAAAGTGATGGCTATGTCGTGGCAAAAGAAGGCAGGTATAGTTAAGGAATCGCCTGAATGGAAGCTATTCGGTCCGTCATGATGATGGTGGAGCGGTAAGTTGGCCGTTTGTCTTTTGACGCGCATACGAATCCATCAAAATGATACTGACATCTGGACATGACAGTCACAATTTAGATCATCGGACAATGAGATGATACACTGCTGATATACAGAAAATCAGTCTTGGGCCCTTCTTGGCGATGTTATTTATGTAGTTTATCAAAATGTCAGAGTAACTGTCAGCTATATCTAATATATGCGCAGACACGTAATGGGGTGGTTTAACAAACATTAATAGGTGTATACGAGATGGACCTATAGTAGTTGCTGCAGTATGATTGTCCGTTCTTTTTGTGAGTATCTTTATGCTGTTGATTGATCTACTGTATGAAAAATATTTTATTTATTGAAAGTCCTTTCCGACATCAAATTGAAAATCACCACAATATATGACGGAACCGGTCAAAATAAAGGAGAATTACAGAAAATCGTTTCATTTTCCCGAACAGTCACATTCGATAAATTTTACTAGATTTC
The DNA here is from genome assembly GCA_963921185.1 of Dasysyrphus tricinctus. Lineage (NCBI taxonomy): Eukaryota > Metazoa > Arthropoda > Insecta > Diptera > Syrphidae > Dasysyrphus > Dasysyrphus tricinctus. The sequence continues at coordinate 262,305,260 of OY992531.1, forward strand.
AGACAAACTCATTTTTAGAATTTATTTGTATGTAAAATCGCACATACATACATACAAGCTAAAGCGCAAAGGTTGGAACCTGTAAAGAGAAAGAAAAGTATTGGAAAAGGTGTTCGTGCTGGGTGTCTATAGTATCTCCCATCGCTTAAGCCAGAAGAGCAATTTTCAAAGAAAATTACTAGTTAACAACGATATTGTCGAAGTTGCTCCAACACGGGCGTATCCCAAAAATTGCATGAACTGAACTCAAATATTTGTCATATTTGGAAAAATCTTCACTTGAAAATAATAGTTCTCATCAGAGGACTCTCAATGACGGAATTGATCATCTGTACGCTCTACGATACCAATTAAAATAGTTTTGAAAAGTTTTGAGTTCAAAATTCGCCATCTTATTTCATAAAAAAATATATAATCGCACAGGTTTAATATCTTTTAATTTTAATTTAAAAAAAGAGAAAAAAGAGAGGTTCTATTTACATATATAATTTCAATATGAAAATGTACAAAAAAGAGAAAATAAAAAAAAGAAAAATGAGAAGGTGAGAAGATGAGGACTTATCTAATAAATATTATCAACGATTTGGCAAATAATTAAAAACTAAAGATTTAAACCTATTCGCGCTTCTTATACTTCTCATCGCGGTGGGCAGGGAGTTCTTAAAGCGTGTAACATGGACAAAAAATTGATGCTCAGTAATGAGATTTTAAATCGAGGCTGTATGAGGACAAATACTAGATTTGTGTACTGTGGCGAATACTTACTTTTTATAGCGGAAACCTTTTCGGAATTTTACGATTTTGATTTTTGTTTGATTATCTATTTTAAAACTTTGGGATAGTTTGTTCACATTGAGTTGAATCTGTTATAAGTTTTCCACAGGTTCTGCTTAAATGGAGGTGATCAACCAATATAGGCTGATTAGCGATTTCGATACTTAGATAACATCTCAAACTATGAATTTGTTGACTAAATTTTAGCTAACAAACACATCCGAGGATTTACCAGACACAGAAATCAATGATAAAAGATGATAAGCAGGTGGACAAACCGGCCTTTGGTGTGACAGTATGGATATGGATAACCACCCTTTTTTTTTATTGTTGTCGTTCACTGGAACTAGGGAGACAGAACCATGTTGCTACTGCAGATTTGTTACTGACTCTCCAAAAGTTTGAGGAGTATCAAATTAATAAATTGGATCAACCACAAGAGGTATGCATCGTTTTCTAAGGTGTTAAATCTAAGATTAAGATAAACAAAGCTAATGAGCATGATAGGATGTCAGATTTTGCTCTGTTTTTATTTTTATTGGTAACAGATTTCTTTTGATGCAATTTGCCATCCTTACTATCAAAGAATCCATTAAACAATACGGTGGCGTGCTCTCCCATTAAGACCAGTCCAAGAACATCTTTCTATTATTTTCTAGATTCCATCTTAAAAATTTCTATCCATAACTGTGCTCATGGGTCTTTTTCAGTATCACCCTTTTCAACTTTGTTTTCATGAAAATACACTAATTTATTAGATTATTAGGCATTCTCATTTATATGTATTGATAAATTATACCGCAATTTCTCGGAGATATTGGAACAAAATTAAACTCCATTTTGAAGAACGAAGTTAGTATGTATTTTAAGCATAATTTACAGTTCCCATGCGAAAAAAATCAAAATTTTTACAACGATTTTCCATCTATTCTGTGCACCAAATTGAATAATATTAAAGGCCTTGGCCTAAGCCACCCATTGAGTCAAAACTTACCCCTAATAAATAAACTATAGGTCTAAAAATGGAAAATAATTATTTTTGGATGCAAAAACCATTTGCATGCAAATAATGCCTTGAGGTGAATATATATTTTTTTTGTTTGACCGACCATCCAAAAAAAATATATTCTATTCCCCACGCATGCAAAACAATTGCCAGTCTATCGTTTTGCATGACATTCCATGACAGCAATGGTTTTTATTTTTGCATGAAACTGTAAACCAATCATGCAAACAATTACTTTTGCATTTCACCTAAATTATTTTTGACATGCGAGAATATTAGCATAAATTTTGTTTGCCCAAGGGAACTGTAAACTAGGTTTTAAGCATAATTTACAGTTTCCCGGCAAAAAAATCAACATTTTCAACAAAAAAAAATGGTCAGCTATCCTATCCTCCCCAAATGGGGGAGTTCTTTCATTTTGAAATAAGTCCCCAAGTTTGAAGATGAAATAAATCCCCAAAAACGAATGAAATACGTCTCCAAACCAAAAAAGAAATAAGTCCCCAAAGATCTGTTATGAATTTTTTTACTGAACCTATGAAATAACGTTGTTAAGTAAAAAAATAGTTTCTTTGTATATTAACAGCCGAAGTGTTGGGCGGTGGCCCGGCAGCGCGGAGTGAATAACTTTTGACATAGTATTTGCATATGTATTATTTTTTCGCACGGAAACTGTCGTTGCAAGTTTTGTTTAAAAATGTACTGCTCGTTGTTACATAACCTAAAAAATAAAAGTTTTTAAAACTCTACCACGTGAATATTTCACATACCAGAGCTGATGGAATCGGAAGATGGATTTGAGTTCAGCACCAATGCAACAACCCTTAGGTACTTCCTGTGTAATTAAAAAAAAAAAGATTCAATTGACCGGCAATTGTTTTGCCTGCGAGAAAAAAGTGTGGGTGTATAAAAAATATTGGTTTTTTTTTAGGTCAGTTTACGATTAAAACAAAAAGTATGTTCGATATAAATAGTTTAAAATAAAATGCAAATAATACGTGGAAATTGTATTTAAAATTGATTTCTTTCGCATGGGAATTGTTAAGATATTACATACAAAATTAACATACAAAGTTTTGACCCAAATACTAAGTCAATCTTTCAAGTCCTTTAAACTTTTGCATAGAGACTTTTCTCACTTTTCATCTTTTTAAAATATTATAATTTTGTATAAAATCTGGAATTCAATCTTTTTCGGGAATCTTGATATGACCTAAATCAGCTTCTTTTAGAAAACTCTAAAACAAATAATATATTTAAGTTTTTCCTTGTTCAACGCTATTTATTATCGTCTGACATCTACCCTGATCTAACCTTATATACAAAAATAAACATTAATTTAAAAACCATCACATTCAAAAAAATCATAAGTAGTTAGACATAATAATTTTAATATAATTTATTGAATTAATTACTTTTGCGCAATTATCGCACTTACGAGTAGTTAATTCTGAGTATCCGTAACTGTAATAAATAATTTACTTAATGTATAACGAACGTAATTGAATTTAAGAAAAAAAAAAACATTTCATGTAGCAATTCAAAACATACATACATATATGGACCCCACCTTCTAAGCGCAAACACCTTTGAAGGCCATGCTCGCTTTAACCACAGTGACGAGAACATCGTTCGATGTTGCTTTATAAGAAAGAAAATCTACTCTCAGCACACTAAAGGCAAGTTCGAAGTTTGTTTTCAGCTAGAGAGCTTTTTGGCTCCCATCACAGAAAATACTATTCTTCCTCAACATCTCTATCTTCCTCTCCCTCTGTTTCTCGCTCTGTCTCTAGAAAGAAACATATGATCAAAAATAAACAGAGATATCTTACGCTCTTCGGTTGATCTAGTTTCAAAGCTTTGCTTCCTACTCTCTGTTTACAAATATGATCTTGCTCCAGTTCATCGTTTTTCCTTTGTTACTCTTTTATGACTCATTTGTTAAGAGAACTTCTACGAGATATTTTTTCTAAGCCAAGATTTAAAACCACATGTTAAGTAGCAAGATCAAGAAAAAAGACGGCTCTTGCTCTCTCAGTATCTCTCTGATTTCAATCCAAAATCTCTCTCGTGCATTTCAAAGTTGGGTGTGTTTGTATGCGCGTGCCTTGCCACGAACTCGTGGGCTGTGTACGTCCATCCGCTGCCGCTCAGAAGCAGCAGCAGCTCTCGCACTTTTCAATGAACCAACGATGGAGCGATCTTCTACGATGACGCGGTGTCGGCGGGCGCAGCACAACGATGCTGTGTGCTTGGATGCTTGGGGATCTGGTGCTACTCTTGTTGTGTTTTTGTTCTGCTTTTATTTTGTTGTTTTTCTCTGCCATGCACTTTATTGTAACAGTTTTATACAGTTTCTTATTCCTCCTCACTTCTTTCTGCCGCAATCGACCAACTGATCGAGGCTGAAGCTGAAGTTGAAGCCGAGGCATGTCTTTTTGAACTGCCCGCAACTTTGGGTATGCTAAAAAGTTACGATCGTTTTCAGTTCAGTACCTTAACTCGAACTTGTAGCAGACGACACTGTGTACGGATAACGGTGCACATGATGCCTTAAAGTGTTTCATTCGAGCCTTCTTTCGTCTTCCATCATTGAGCACATTGAGCGCAGTGCTGCTCAGCATCTCCATCTATCGGAAGAGTCTGTTCGCCTGTTTGGTCGTGTTTTTTTTATTCAATTTCGATTTGATTATTGGAGCGGTTATCATCATTGCGCTTGTCAACGCGTGTGCAAGTAGCGCGCAGGATCAAAACAGAGCGTCAGGTCAAAAGTTTCGTTTCGTTTTCTTGTTTTTTTTTTTGTTTTGTTTATTATTTGTTGCTACTTTTTTCTGGAACAGGAAAAATTACTTGTTTCCGGTGAGTGTTTTGTGTGAACTAATAACCATAACGGGAAAAGGATGATTAATTTTTCTCTCGCTCTTTCCTTCTCTCTGTTTTGACAAAGATGATTAAAGGATACAAATAAAATATCCATGTTGAAGCAAACGTGTGATCGTAACATTTTCAAACTGCCACTTGGAAAATTATTAAAAAATTTTATTTTATTTTATTTGTTAAATAAATGAAGTTTTTAATGTGATAATTGTTGGCAAATGATTCAGAAAAATTGTCACTAAATATGCCGTTGTGGGGAATTTAATTGCTTATACCTTCCTACGTGATTAAAATAAATTAACAAGATTAAAATGAAATAGAAGTAAAAAAAAATATATATTAAAAAATGCGAGATACATAATAAAAATGTGAATGAAAGTGAAAAAATAAGAAAAGAAAAAAAAAAAGAGAAATTAATTTTGTAAATAATGTTTAATGCTGATTGAGTTGGACAGCTTTAATTTTTTTTTTGTTAATATTACCTTAAAGGATATCATTGCTGAGCTCGATTTGTTGACCCAACAGCTGATCACGGAATAAGTAAGTTATTTTGGTGTTTAATTCAATTTCAATTTCCCGTCGGTAGTTTTGATTTTTAGTTCAATTCAATACCATTCACGTATTAGTAACAGGATTAACTTTAATTTTTGATAAAAAATAATATTTAAAGCATTATGATGTGATGATGATTTATTTAACTTCAGGAACGAAAATGTTATTGTTGGATGTCGGAATCATTTGTCGATTATCGAGAGTTCACAAAGCTGTAAATTTGAGCGAGAAATGGATAAAAGTTATTTCCAATATATTTTTTAGAACAACAACAGAATGTTTTGTATTTATCAAGAAAATATAAATAAGCTGAGATGAAAAATTCGGCAATACAGTATATGACAGTTATAAGAAACATGCTCGTAAGAAAAAAAAAACATCCACGAAAGCACCGAGCACCTTTCGATATTACACTAATGTACAAATATCCCTTAAAAGCAAAACACTTATAGCAACAATAATTATTATTCTCGATGTAAAAAAAAAATATAACACTAGACAAAAAATGTTAAGTGTAAGGAAGTGATATGAAATTGAAAATACTGAGAAAGATTGTCACTAAAGTGCTGTGTATTTTTCTATTTTAAAATAAAATTTATTAATTTTTATAATAAAAATAATTAAGTTTTTTTTTTACAAAAAAAACTTGTTTCTTTATCCGTTATTTTGGCCCTTCAGGACAGTTTTAATTTTGTGGCATTAAGTTTTCATTTGAATTTTCTGATCAAAACCTTATACATACACTAGGTACTATATTTAAAATAAACAAAAAGACCAGTGAATTAACAAGGTGACTATTAGATTAAAATGCCTCCATTTAGAACAGTTTGCCGGGGTTTTGGCTCTTTCAAGGAAATGACAAATCGTTCAAAAGTATTTCTGGTCATGATAGAGTGCTTCTCATTTTACCCATTCGAGTGCAATAAAATTCGCAAAAACTAAAAAACCCAAAAGTCAGAGGAAAATATCAAAGAAACAAATTATTTTATCTAGCACAATGTATTTATACAAACATAAATTGGTTCTAATTTTATGATTTATTTGTTCTTAAACAGTGATATGAGTCAAAAGAATCTTCGAAGTTGGAGCCAAAATTTCGAACGTAGTTTTTAAAAATTTCTTATGAAAAAACTTGATATGATGTAATTGAAAACGGGGTCTTGCATTCAGACATCTTAAGAGTTTCAAAATGTTATTTTGAAAACAAAAAAAAAATATTCACAAGCGCGAACGTGAACCGTCATTGATATTTAATTTGTTTTGGGCAGGACTTTGAACAGAATATTGGATATTTTTTATAAAATTCCTATAAAAAATAATGTTTAATAGAAAAATTTTGCAGGAAATTTTAATGAAAACCAACCAAACCAAAACTACTAAATTTTTTAATAAATTACGTACAACTTTTTCTTAGAGCTAATAGGCACAAGATCTCTGTAAACAAAATAAGAAGAGGCTAAAAGCTTTAATTTGACATGCTGAAATTTGACAGAGAAATAGCAATTCAAACCTTACCATTTCCTATCATTTTATCCCAAAAGCCTTTTATCAATACTTCATGGCAATTATGGCATTACAATAGTAGAAAAAAGCATTTCAGTTCGAGACCACTAAAAAAAGGGCGACTGCAATAATTTTTGTTTGTTGTTTACATAGCCTGTGAACTATTTGTTTTCTTGGATATTTGATTCGAATGTAAGGTTTCCGCACTGCATTTTTTTTAAGCTGGTAAAGCAATGAATATAAAACGGTATGGCTCTGAAACTGGGCTTTCAAAAAACAAAAATAAAATTTAGGAGTGAAAATCCCTTACGAAATATTATGGTTTTTTTTAGGTGCATAGTGATAAAAAAAAATTGATTTATGAAAAATATAATAAAAGTATAAATAAATTGTATAATAATAATGATAATTCTCTTTTGGATATCTTTTTCAATTCAAAATTAGAGGTTGACCTAGGAGAAACTTATGTTTCCCTGAAAAGACTTTAATCCTAACTCATAAAACTCACCGAAACGTTATAAGTTTCCTCTTAATATTGAGAAAATTGATATTTTCCAAGAATACTCTACCTTAGTTGATATCTCCATGACGCTTTAACAAGTTTTAATTTTGAAAAATGGTCGTTTCAACAGTCGGAAATTACTTTTAACTAATTTTGTATCCTATTTTTGTCCAGGTTGGAAAAAATCTTAAAAAGTCCGTTAAGTCCTTCATTTTTTACGGAGCTTAAACTGCAACTTTGATACGAATTTTTAAAAAAATCGTAAAAAAACCCACAAAAGGTGGGCGTGGCAGGAAAACATTGCATGAGTGAATTATTAAAAAAAATAGACCTAATTTAAAATTATTCCCAGAACATAACCCAATTTTCTATTAATTCTTAAATTATACTAGTTTTTTTAAAGGTGGAAAAAAGTTGTAATTATGTCTTATGTTATTTCTTTAAATATTTGAAAGTTTCATTAAAATCTGTGAAGTAGTTGAGATTTTATTGAATTATGGCTCATGCAAACGGCACCACTGTGAGCTTGGCTTATAAGTATAAGACTTGATACCAACTAGGTGCATGGAATATTAAATTTGTCACATGGTATCAAAAACTAGGCTTTCGTGTGAAAGCTGCAAAAGTTGTAAGAAATGGTTTAGTTTGAATGGACTTACCTTTAATTGTTTTAAACTAAAATGGCTTTTCGAACATATCATAATCAAGCCTTGAACATCTTCTTTATTTTGACTAAGTAGGTATGTATCTTTGCTCTTAAAAGATGCATGCGCAATTTAGTAAAAAAAATTCAATTTTTAATTTTTCCAATTTTTGTTGTTTTTTTTTTAACTTTGTTTACAATTTTTTTTATAAAATTTTTGAAGTTAGTTTTTGTCCACTATCTAATCTTTGCCAAAGAGAGCTTAATACAAGCGACATCTATTTGCCAACACAAATCAAGTGCTCATCATAGTTATTAGGCAACAAACTTTTTAAGACATACACTTTACAAAATAAAATTACAAACGATAATATATTATAAAATAACAAATACAATAATAATGAAAGGATTTACAACTACAAAACTTTAAGAGCGTGGTTCACTGGTCTTCATTCCCGTCTTAAGACTAATTTTACTTATATTAAAATCAAAAAGGTTTGAGTTCAAATTCAAAAATTTGCAACTGCCGCTAAATTTCTCATGCATTCCATCATTAAGACGGTGTTGAGATATTTGAATTAGGTTTACACTATACGAGTGTCGTTACCTCATCCTCGGTAGTTAAGACTATTGTGAGAAAAAGATTATATATCGGGTGCAAAAATAATGCCTTTTAAAACTTGATGAATAATTACAATATCATTATTGATTCTTTTTTGAGTCAAAGGTTGAATCTGGAAGAAGCTTAATCTGATGTTCGTAAAGAGAAAGATTATGAGGCTCGAACCACAAGGCGAAATTATAAAACTACGCGGTACTGCTTCTAATCCATTTTTATGAACTTCGTATAAAGGAGTCCAAACCTGTGATGAGTATTTAAAAAGGGGGTGAACAAAGCAACTGTAGAGACCGCTGTTTAACAAACCCTAACATAGGAAATTCATTCAATTACAATAGTGGTCCACTCGGGCGTATACGCACTTTTTTAATCTTAACAAATTTTACTATGATTAAAAGTAATAATGTCTAAATATTTTTTTCCAAAGAAACCTTTAATTTGCGATGCCTTGTGGACGATTAAATTGATATGCTTCGAAAAATCAAGATTTAAAGTAAAATGAGCTCCCAGTCCTTGAAACTATCAACACAACGCAATGCGTGCTACGATATTTTATAACCTAATAAACAAGGAACTCTTTTTTAAGAAAAAATCATCACCTGAAATGTATTAAGATTGAGAATTTAACCATTTTTATTTATTTCGACAGGAAATTTTATTTTGAGCAAAAAATTTTGTATATAAAATTGTAAAATTCGGGTTAGTTTCCGAGTTATACCAAACAAATTGAAAAGTGGCCTGCGGCTAGCATTCTCTCAGAAACGCAAGAGTGTTTCTAGTAGCAAACATAATCAGAAATCAAAACCTTTGAACGCAATTGTTCCTTTATAACCCTCATTTTCCAATATTTTCAATAGCCTATACTTCATCAAATATTTCTCATACAAATCTACATAATGATTGTGGATCATCATTAGTTTAGTTTTTTTTTAAGTGGACTCAAGCGATTTTTTTTAATCTTCAATTACTTCAGACAAAAAAAAAAAACAAACAAGTCCCTATGAATTTTTAGTTCATTATTTTCAAGGTGTAGTTTGCTGAATTTTTGGTTTAATCTTTCTTTAAAACTATGACTGATGAAATGAGAAAAAGGAGATCTTTTATTTCAAGTTCAAAGTTTTTCTACATAATTTTTTCATCCAAACTATAATAACTTTCGATTACAAAATATTTAAGGGGCAAAGGAAAAGAACGTACCAAGGGAACAAAATATATGTTTATACGCCAAATATAAATATGTACATCAGATTTAGTTTGTTTGCCACGGACTTAAGGAAAAAGTAAAATGCAAAATCAAGCCTCTTAAAAATTTGATAATGTTACCATTTTTTGTTCTGTTTAACTGCAGTTATATTAAAGGAAAAAACCTATTTGAGAAAAGCAACTCAGGTTATTGCACTTTAATGGTTAAGTTTTCTAAGACATTTTCATATACAAATATGAACATATGTAGATATTTGCTCAAAAAGGCTACGGCCATCGCTTTTAAGAAGAATTAAATAGATGCAATGTTAGAGTGCAACACAAAATACATACATATTTTAACTTTTGTTTTGTTGTTTAAAAGGAATCAGATTTATTAAGTCAACAGATTAATACCTAGGTACTGCTTTTCAAAAGAATTAATTTTAAATGAAAAATATTATTTCCCATTAATAATTTACAAAAAGCCTTTTTTCTGTTACAATAAAAAGGATTTTGAAAGAATTCTAAAGTGACGGAATTAAAACTTTGACTGATATAATAATTAAAAAGTTGAAAAAAAAATAAATATTAGAAATGTTGACAGTTCATAGAAAAGAAAACAGTAAATATGTTTTGATTGAAATGGAGTAGAATGATTTTTAAATGTTGTTTATTGAAACTTAATTCCATTAATTAATTACAAGTATATGTATGTGCCCAAATAAAAATGAAAATTAAAATTGTTCTTTTCGGTCAAGAAAACAAATTTTATTTCAAAGAAACAGTTAAACCAAAAAATAAGATTCACGATCAAATGAAATATATAATTCTCTTTTGAATTTTGCAATAGAAAATGAATCATATCGTCGGCTTAGAGTGAAAAGCTCCATATTTTTTTATCAATATAGACTACTTCAAAAATTTCTTAAAAATACAAAAATTTATCAAATATTTTCAATTTCTTAGTTTAGCAATAACGAGTTTTGAAAAATACTTAATGTTATTTTGGCTTTATTCAAATAATGCCAACACTTTTTTTAAATGATTTTTCGTAAAAAACGCAACATAGGATTTAGCTGCTTTTTACATTAAGCTGACGATTTTGTATCATTCTTCGATTCGTATGCAATTTGGCAGAAAAAGTTGGTTAGTAAATAGATATTTACCTATATACAAACGCAGAAATTTGTCATATTTGTGCCATTTCTGTACTGTTAATATAGAACTGTCATTATTTTACTTAAATATTTGCTTTGTTAAAAATTCAGGTTAGCTGGAAAAATAACTACGGAGTGATTTTATAAAACTAAACCAAAAAGAAGCAAAACATTATTATAAGAAAAGAACTTGCTTCCAAATTAAAACAGTTTTTAAAAGATTGTGTCCAAAAAAACATACATATAAATAAGTAAAATACAAATGAAATTTAATTTAAGGTAAATTACTTGATAGAGACGCACAAAGATGCAAAAACAAACAATGAAGGATATGATAAAATCCACTATTGTGGGCTGCTCCATTATCGTAATGTTAAATTTTACTGAAACGAATACTTGTCTTATGATCAAGTAAAAATTAATTTCAAAACATTTAATTCAACTTCATCACGAAAATTTTAATTGGGAATAGAAGCATTTTGGTTTTTGAGTGCAAAACCGTATTAACATTATAATGTGGTTATGATAACATTAAACTTAATATCAAAAGAAAAAAATATATAAACTCAAAAATTTCTTCCATTTAAGTGGATCATTATTAACCACAAAACAGTTTATGAAATTACTCTCATAAAAGCAATGTAATCAATTAAAAATATATTGGCAAAAACCATTTTCAAATTGCGCAAAATCTCAGAAAGTAAACAATTACCTATTCCTATATTTGATTGAAGCTCCTCAGGCTTTTAACAAAGCCTGCCTGTATTATGTTTTCGCCACAAAATCATATTTATATATATTGAATGCCTCTTTCGTTTTTATTAGCAATATGATGATGATGATCATCATCTGCTAGTTATTAGCCCAGTTTCGAACTTACATGATACAAACAATAAACATATAGGTAAATAAATTTACTTAGCCTATGTACTATTTAAAAAGCCCGTGGGCATAAATATTTATCATCGGTGTAACCTAGATTTTTCCAATAAAATTGATTTTTTGAATTATGAAGTGAAATTTAAGCAAATTATACAAAGTAAAACAAAGCATAAACTTAATGGGTGTCATTAAGTAAAAAAGAAACATTTTTATATGAAGGGGATACGAAACAGTTGCAAATGGTTTCGATTTATTTTAAAGTTCGAAACTTTTTACAAAATAAATAAATCATTAGAAAATAGAAATACAGTTAGTCTTGTTAAAGTAAAAATTAATGGTAAGTGATGGCTAATTAAGGTTTTTTTTAATTTTTTCACTATATCTATTGTAAAAAAGTCTGAAGCATCTTTACAAAGATCTTGAATATATAGATTTAAAAGCTATGCGAACCAGAAACGATTAGAAGAACATTCAATCTTTTAGTACATTATCGATTTGACTACACTCGTATGACATATATAAATGAATAACATAATGTCAATAATATGTACTTAAATCTTAAAGAAAAAAAGAAAAATCCTCTTGACTGTTTTGACATAATGCACGTTCAGAACCAGTTGAATCAGTAAACAATATATATCATAGGGGTTTTTATCACTCAAATTAAAAAATAACACTTAAAGTTTAAAGTATTATAAGGTATTCGAACAACTTCCTGTCTATCTAGTCAGTTAAACAAGATGACAAATCGAGTATAAGAATTCACACCAACTAATTATGATCTGATCTTGCTTTAACTGCACCATAAATTCGTTCTAAATTGTTAGCCGGTTTATTCCTTTAATCTATTAAACCAAAATCTCTTTGTTTTTGCTCTTCCAATTAATTTTATCAGTTTCATCAAGAACGTAAACAGACATCTTAAGTTATGTTTTTCAATATATCAAAACCTCAGTAACAGTTTATTATCTTTTCAGTATATACTTAGGTACACGTCGTACACAAGCGCATCAGAGGTAATGAAAAATATTGAATCACACCCAGCAATAACAATTTTCGGCTTTAAGCTTGATTGAACAGCAAATATTATTGAAATTCTAAAGCCTTTGCAAAAACAAAATATTTAGGTATCACTTTTTTTCAGTAAGTAAGTGAATAATTTGTGCTGCGAAATAAAAATATAAATTATATTTTTAAAGACAAGTTATAAGAGTCATCTCTTGCATAATTTAAGTATTCACTTAGCAATTGATCATGTTGCTTAGGAGTTTTTTAAGCAAGAAATTAAAATTATTCAAAAAAAACAGGTGCGTCCTTTAAAACTTTTGACATATTTTTCAAAACGCCTTTATTATAAACATAGAAACAGAAAAGAAGTTTTATGGATGTTTTTTCTGTTTGTAAAGATAGACAGAATAATTTGTTAAAATTCGCTAACTATCTTCCAAAAATGTTTCTTTTCATACGTCAACTAAGTTGGAAATGACAATTTTCATTAATCTTGTAAACCTACTAAATAAAATAATATTTAATAACAAATGTCTCTTTATTTTAAGAACATATTTGATTTAAACCTTGATAAGCTTAACTTGACGTTTTTTTGGATCCCATTAAATTTCACGGCTGGCTGGTTTAAGTTTTTCTTTCTAAAAACATGTTTTTTTACATAAGAGAACTTTTGAAACATTAAAAAAGGCAAAATAAATCTATAAAAAGGTTAAAAAGCATTTATTAAACGAATGGAACATACCTAATGTTCCATCATAGTAGCATTAAACTAAAAACTGATTTTTAAAGTTCTTAGATAACAGTTTTCTACTATTGTCTCTTAAAACGCTTTAATTGAACTAAAGGACGTATATCTACTTGAGCAGAGACGAGTGGACCCCATTTAAAACCCTTAACATCGATTCACTTCAATATTTTCGGGAAGATTGGAACTGATGTTGCCAATTTTAAGTCCCGTATTTGCATTTAAAACCAACAAAATTTACCAAATTTTCGTTGATATTCTGCGTAAAATTGAAAACACTTATCCAAGTGATATTCATTGATGAAAATTATAGCTTTAATCCAGAGATTTTTGGGCAAAAATTAGAAGTCTATCAAATGTTGATGGAACTGCATCTGACATTTTTTTAATATCTCACATCTGACCTACACCTTGCATTTGACAGACCAAAGAATTTCTATACAAGGAAATTATTGAATTTATCAGGAATCTCTTCTGCCCAAAGTACTAATTTTTTTGAAAAGTCGAACTGACATCGGACGAATTAATATTGGTGACAAAAAGTAACATTGGCCGGTTTTGTCAAGGCTTGGAAAGAAAATATATATTTATAAAAAAAGTATGTACATAAGTGTGGAACACAGACATTCAAAACTCCCTTTTTTGTCTGGATAAACATTTGAATTTGAAGAAAAATGTCGAAAAATGGAAAAATATACAAAAACTGCATTAATGGAAAAAAGGCAAAATTTAACATATTTTTAGAATCAGGAGGACATATGAGACTATGAGAACCACAGTGACCTAACTGCATTTTTCCATTTTTTTTTTGTTTCAGTAGAGCAAACATAAGGAGCAGATTATTTTTTAACACTTCTTGTAGCACAGATACTGGAGTTACATCTGTAGATATCGCATCCAGGACAAATACAAATTACCATTTTTTCAATATTTTGTGATTGCAAGCTCTTTTCAATCGAATCGGTTAATCAAACTACTGATGACGTTTTTTATTTATGTCTACGTATGCAAATCTATGTTTATTTACATCATATGTGGTCCATAACACACACAATATTGATTTAACTGGGATGTAGATCTACGTCCCACGATAAAAAAAAGTAGTCATTTTTATTTGCTCTGCGTGCGATATCTATGTAACTATAGTATCTGTGCTTGTAGCTTTAAAAACAAAGTTTTTAAAAAAATTAACATAATTTTTATTTTCATTTGCAATACTATTAAAAATAAAAGGTTTTTGGTTCTGTATTAATGTTTCTTCAAAATACCATTATAACTGATCAGAAAGGCCACTTTTGCACTCAAGCTTTGAATTTTCTTGTGGGTGGCCCCTAATAAGTAGGTCATGGATGGAGCTATCAATTCAAAAAATTTAAATGCAGAAATATTTATTTAGACGTATAGATTAATTTTTTGTAATAAACTCAATTTCGATAAAATTGCAGAAAGGCCACTATGGATCTCACTGCCTAATATAAGATCAATACTTTCGTACGATAACGCACAAAAAAAGGCAAAGTTAGCAAAATCCTACCCCTGGTCGTGAGTGCATTGTTATGAAAGACTCTGATAAAGGCCCTCACTGATCACTGATTAGCCCAAGTATCGATTGGACGAAATGCAAATTTTTATTGAACTAAGGGCCACCAAAAGCTATTTTGAAAATATGGATTACAATATTGTTCATATGGTAAATGGAAATGACCATCCATCGTGAATCGTTATTGAAATCTTTTTAGTTTTTCATGGTACTTTGAAGTAGAGCATTTTCTATAAGCAGCAATATTTCCTTAACTTCAAGTTGTTTGCTATACTATTTTCACACAAGGAACTGTTCACAATTAATTTCAAGAAATGTTTCAAATCACTCTCTACTCAATATTTTTTTTATTTTCAATTTATTATTAACTTAAAGATACACAAAAATTCATACAAACAAAGCTAGGTACTTATCGTCGGCTTAGAGTGTAAAGCGGCTAACTCCACGTTTTTTTTGTGATTATAGACCACTTCAAAAATTGCTTAAAAATACAAAAATCTATCAAATATTTTCAATTTCAGCGAATTTAGCAAAAACGATTGCTGAAAAATAATTAACGTAATTTTGGTTTCATTCAAATAATGCGAACATTTTTATTTAAATTTTTGTATAGCACTATTTTTTTTATGGTAAGAAATCCGATAACTTGTCTGACGTGAAAAAAACTGCATTTGAGCCTACTGCTGCAGGTTCTTTTTTCTCAGGAATATGGTTTTTTGGAATTAGTTTGAAATCAATTTTTTTTTTTTGAACTCACACTTAATTGAAATCTATGCTAATAACACACACCCATTACCGATAAACCTTACAATATAGTAAAATTTAAAAAAAAGATGAAGAGTAAACCTGCACATCCAAAAACTAATCCCGCAGGAGTCCATCTACACGCTGATGCTTATTATTACCATAAAAACTGTTCTGTATGCATAAAATTTTAATGTCAATAATTTGCAGTGAAAATTGCCTGAAAAATTTACCACTTCAACACACAGAAGAAGGAGAAAGAAAGAAATAAAAAGCAAAGTACGCGCGCGTCAGTTGCCTGTTTACTGAAGCAGCCGCCCACCCCCATGCCACAGCAGTGTTTGCCGCGCTTCATGTGCCATGCAAATCGATTTAAGGAAAACTTAAACGAAGCTCCTAAGCCAAGCGTTGTTTGGACTTTTGGTCGTTGAAACTTCGCTCTGCTTCTTTTTGTTTGCGGTTTGTCCTCTTGGCCCGACCAAGATCTGCAATGTTCGCATCGTCATAGTCTACTTCGACTGAACGATATTAAAATGTCTTTGGTCCCATTTCAATACATACTATTTATTTTTTGTTTTCTATAGTTTTTCCTCCTTGCTCATTTTTGTGTAACATTTCCTTGTTGATCCACCGATCACCGCATGTTGCAAGTAGTGAGTCCAAATTGTGGTCGATAGCTGATGCCACCATAAAGCGGACATAGAGTATATTGTACTCGGAGTACTTTTGAAAGTCGTTCACATTCTTCCCTATTACAAGACGCCCGACAACCGAACGACGACGGACGTCTCAACGATCACAATCGACGAATGTAACGTATCACTGAGTATCTGTGGCAAGAAGATTCAATTAACCAAAAATCTCGATCTCCATGTTGTAGTGACGTATTGTAGGAGATGCCACCAACCCAGAGAGCACACAATGCAGTGCATGCAAATTTTTCCCCCAGCTCCTCGTGTCGCCCGTTGAAATGTGCTCTATCGAGGCGTACATTTTTATTTCAAACCAACAACGACGTCCTACAACAACATGCCACATACATAGTAGAAGGAGCGAAAAGTTTCCGCTTTGTGCTCGTCAAGATCCACTTGGGGAGTTTTAATGCGACGACGCCATCGCCATTCCTAACAAGCAATTGTACCCATGCCACAAATGACTTCTAAGCAGTGGTAGCGCACATCACTAGCACGTGCTGAGCTGGGCTGAGTATATGTCTCGTCCCGATTTCGATTGCCATGTGATACATATGCCTCGGCCAATGCAATCCGAGTGCATAATGTGCCGTACTTATCCGCCGCCATTAGAGACACACCATTATTTGATAGAGCACGGTATGCACGCGCTCGCGTTCGCGTTCACTATCCGTATCATTATTATTATTGTGGCGTACTCGTTCGATGTGGACCAAATGAACAAATAAATAAGCATCAACATCAAACTATCCACAGTGGTGCATAGCTATATGAGAATTGATTGAAAGTCTAAAAAAATAAGAACCACTATACTAAGTTTGGTGAATTTTTTAGACATTATTACAACCAATTAGGTTTATCCATCCACACTATGTTTGAATTATGTAAGAAGCGTTCTTAAGAGGAGTTGGAGTTTCTGCATAAAAAGTAGACTTTTTTTAGCAATAAGTTCTTAAAACAACCAAAGAACTCAATATTTTAAAAAGGAATAGTCTTTTTAATAATAATTTGAAATCCTAACCAAATTTTTTTCGACGTCTATTCAAAAAAATCGTTTCTTTTTAAATGCTGATTTTCTGATTTTATTCAAGCTTTTAAATTTTATTGGTATTTATTAATATGTAAACGTACCCTAACTTATAAATTTAATTAAAAATAAAAACGTTGTAAGTAGATATTGAAAGCCGTAGTGGGCACACATCCTCTATTTTGTCTCATCTGATTTATTGTTTCATTTTCTTTGTTTTACTTATCTTCTTTTTATTTAATTTTTTAGTATCGTGTAAAATGCTGATGATGAGCAGATTATCTGCCCATAGTGCATTCGATATTTAATTATATTTTGACGAATAAAACTTTAAATTTTGTTTAAAAAGTAATTTTTTGGTCTTTTTTAATATATTTATAAATTGTGTAGTAAAAAAAGGAATCTTATTAAAAAATAAAACCATCTCTTGATCACAATTTTGGTTTGATCTGTAAAGATATTGTATTGCATTTCACTGTCTCACTGGAGGTGTTAGGATCAAATCCCATAAATAATATAAAATCTAAAACCTAAAACCTAAAAATCAATCATTCAAAATTTCTTTTGCTTTTTCCTCTTCTGAACCACTGTCCTGCGCGTTAAAGCAAATCACATATTTGCAATCGGTTCGGGACATTGAGAGCGACGATGACGATGTCGATGATGGCGATGGCAAAGAGCAGTGAGGTAAACAGGAATTGCAAATCTAAGGTGAGCTAGAGAAGTTTATAGGTTTGTGTCTCTTGGGCGGTTGGTTTTCAATTGCCTTTTTATTTCCCGCACTGCTTTTAGCTTCAGTACTGACAGTTTGTAGTCGTCGTTAAAAAAAAGTGTCTAGCTTGGGAGTTGGAAAGAGTGACTGCGTCGTCGTGTCGTTCGGTCATATCGCTTATTAAATTATATTTGTGTATACATGCATGTGTGCCCATATGTCAGTTTTGACATTGCTGGAGGCAACCGGCATTGTAGATTAGTATACTAACGGAGTTTGCATAGTGCACTGCACACATACGCACACCATAATGACTGCTGATGGTTATTCTAAAATAATTTTGCAATAAATCAAATTGTCCAGCAGCCAGAGCGCAGCGGTGGCGGCGACTCTAGAGCTTCAGGTTGGGCAGTAAGTGGACGCCTTGCACTGGATTTTAATTAAGTATACATATCTGGCAATTTAAATAAAATCAAAAAACGAGTAAATGCTCAATGCTAACGCATGAGGTATTTCGTCTTATATGTGCATGACTTGCTTGTCCTTCTTTAAAGTGACACTAAGCAAAAGTAAAATGGGTTTTCGATAGAAATGAAAATTATATTTATTATTTTTAATTTTAATCAAGTTCGCATATCAGCTCTTTTGTATTTGAGAAGAGAGTGAGAAAACAAAATATATATATGGAATAAGTCTATAGTTAATGGACTCGTACATGTATAATTTGAAATTATTTAAAATAACAAAATTACATATTTGTATAAAAGTTTGTGCCTCAGCTCTTTTGTTTTGAAGCTACAAATGGTTGAGTCGATATTAAAATGTTTTAAATTGTGATGGTGTATACATCGGTAAAAAGGATTAAAATGCGTCCATACAATAGTAAACAAAAAATAAATTTGGTGGCGTAACAGCTCGTGGAGAACCAGGGCCTAGTGACTTACAACTCTCAACCATTCTTGTGTGCGTATTGTTGGCAGGAATGGAAGAGACCTAAAATTTTTTTGCGAACCCAAATGATTAGTTGAGAAGCACTTATTCATGACAAGTAAGATAATAATAATTTGGATAATTTGTCAGTTCCTCGTTAGAGGCAAAACATCGGAAAAAAAAACATTTCTGTTTTTAAGTGGCAGCGGCTGAAAATCGAACCCAGACCTTCCACATGACAGTCCAATGCAGTAACCATTACGCCACGAGTTACTTTTTAAACTTTATGTTGCACATTTGAAGTCTTTTCTTCAGCATTCAATGCTGTATGAAACAACCTCAGAAATAAAAAGCGGTGCTTCAATTAAGTAACTTTCTTATACCAAAAATCTTAAAGTGCTTCTTATTCGTGTATGAAAGTTTGTGAGATGAAACAACCATACTTACATAAAACTTTCATATACATGTACATATTTAAACATATCCCAATTGAACATTGCTGATACGATAGTGCAAAAATTGTTTATGTTGCTTCATCATATTTATTCATACCCATAAACATTTTAAGTTTTATTTTCCCCACTAATTCATCTATTTGATGTCATATGCCTCTCATAAAATATTTCTGAGTTCTGCAATATCCTTGTGACACATTTTGTTGAATTTTATCTTTTACGATGGATGTGAACTCAAATCAACTCAATTACAAACAGCAAATAAAATATAAATTGTTGTAGGTACTCTGCGATGTGATCGCATCGCTAATAACGAGCGGAAGAGCATCACGTAATTCCATGTACCTTCGGTATAAAAAGTCAATTGAGCTACAGGAAAACCGCAATATGTACTCTTAAGAGTTTACATGAACACAAATTTTCAATCTACCCAAGTACCTGCATAGTTTTTACTTTTTTCCATGTACTTTCCTCCACATACACATAATAAATGGAGCTCCATAAAAGCCGATCAACGCATTTAGCCAAAGCAGTCTTTTACGTTAGCGTAACGCTAAAACGATGCGGCGGCATATGGAGCACTTTCACTTTATTTTGCGGTATTTCATCTCCTTCTCTAATTCCTTCCAGAGTACATCTAGACCTAGAGATACACATGTATGTGAAATGGATGGATATAAATCTATAATCTTGTTTCGGACAACTTTGTTTGTAATTGTAAGTGTGTGTATAGTGTATGTTATGTGCTTGCAATAATAAATCCAAAATTAATTTATCAGCTCAATGAATCATTGTGCCTCTAAACCTGATTCAAACGGATGTGCAAGGAGACGATGGTATTTGCCAGGGAATACCATGGCTGACATGATGGCTATAATTAGTTTTGGGGAATTTTCAACTCATTATCTACACTTAAGACCAACAAAACGCATTAAAGAAAAAATCTTTACAAAACTCCATCAGTGCCTAGTGTTTGAAAAATGTTGTGTGCTTGGGCATTTTGTCCAAAGTAGCCACTTACCGCAATAAAAGTGTGTGGTTATCTGGATTATATGTACGAAGGTGATTCTCTTTGCGTGACTGATTGATTGGCCAATACACGCACACTTCAAATCTAAAATCCAAACAAGTGCGTAACTGACCCCGTTTCGGCAAATTGGCATAGAAGACGAAAGTCTCCTAGCAATAACCTGAGTCAATTATTTCTTCTTTTTTTTACAAAAAAAGTGCGAAACACCCTAAAATAAAAATAAAAAGTGTTTAACTGGAGCAACATTTCGTTTGATGAAAGCACCAACAGATTGTCTGCTTCTACATATGTAAAATGTACATATACGAATTGACAGCTAAATTATTTCAAGATGAATTTGTACTTTCGAACCACACTGTAATACAATTTCATTGTTATTTTGTCGGCTTCGTTTCGGATGCCCGTAATGGCTTCAATAGATGACCATTTATTGCCTGCGGCAGTAGCACATTGAACAAGGAAAAAACTTGCGTAAGAGAAGATTTTCTTAGCTTAGTGGGCACTTAAGCTTTTTTTCTATTATAAATATTTTTTGATGCCACCACATATTAAAAGAGGAAACAAATCATGAAGAAAAATATTAGCCTCCAAATTGTCGAAATTATTTCTTTCGTGAGGAACCACATTTATTACAATTTACTTTTTTTCTGCTCCATTTGTCGATTACGGGGTGTAATTGGAGCAGTATTTTTGAAAGCACATTGATGATGAGGACAGGTTTTTTTTAACAACTTCAAAAGTTTGAAATAAGCAATAGATTAACGAAGTGAGCTTCTCCCTGAAACAACAATATTATCGACATTGCGAGGGAATTTGACGTCAAACTATGAAATAATTGCCAGTGGCTGTGAATTAATGACCTTGAAGAAAAAAAAGCTTGAAATATAAATATTTCAAGAGAATTAAAAGAGTGCTTCTTTAAGATGACAAAAGATGTTGTTCATTTGATTTACTTGGCGAATAAGAAGCAAAATTTATCAACAACAACAAAAGTTTTGACAAAGTTGGATAATGAACTGGTTTGGAAATATTTCAATTAAATTTCCGTCCCAATAATCAATTAAGCCACCGCGTTAATGGGAACACATGTGAAATAAAATGTCAATTGCTGCACATGCTGAATAGCTGGTAACACCGTTTTCTGAAAGCCCTGCTATCATCAACTTTACTACTGATTCAAATAGCTTACAGTATGTAGCTGCTAATTTGACACTTTTGGAAAAGAGTTTGGAGCTTTTGTTTTTCACAGAATATAGCAGAATACAGCACCTCTGTTAATTTCTATAAAAAAAATTCGACAGAAATTCTTATCTAAGTAAACAAAATTACAATTTGGCAGAAAAATAAAAATTTAAGTTGAATATCGTATCGTGAGTATCATTAATATGGAAAACTGTGATTTCCAATTCACCCCAGTAAAATATTGAAGAAAAAACTTTTAATGGATATTTGTAAGAATGTGAATTGTCAATCCAAAATGGTCCTCATCGTATGCAAAATAATAAATTTGCCATAAAACAGTTGATCATATCATGGGTCTCCTGACATAAGAAAATGAGTCTTATCTAAGCCATTTTGAATCAGCAGAAAATTGTCAACTCGCGCATAAGAATATTTGAGACTTTGAGAGTTGTAAGCCTATAGCTGCGCAACCACCAAAAATATTTATTGTTTTACTCTGAGCTTCCCAAGACTTTTTTGCTCTCTTGGCCAGCCCTTACCACAAAAAAGGAAAGTGATGCTGAGAGGGTATTCTTAAGTCTTTGAGGAATATTAAATGCAAAGTCTGTTACAAATTTTGGATACGGCTATTATGGAGAATATTAAATGCTGGATACATGGGTCACCTTGAGCTAAATTATGAGCTCTTATCTTCATTATTATTTCAACTATAGCTTATTAACCTTAATGAATGAGTTAATTTTGATCAAAAATTTCACCATCATAAAAGCACTTTTGATGTTGATCAAACAGTTATGTTTCAGCACTGAGTTTCAGTCTTTTTTTTAGACGTCTCATTAAATTTGAAAAGAAGTGAACGCAAATATATAATTATGGGGTAGACCTACACACAAAAAGCGAATAAGAGGTTCCATTAGAAAGCTTTCTTATATGATTGTGATTGTGATTCTGATAATGCGAAATAATAGATAATGTTCCATAACAACCTAAAATGTAAATTTTAAAAGAAATTTTTTAAGTAACTGCGTCCACTATACTTTGGTTCAAGAGGATTTATTGATTTTTCATTTTATATTTCAAGACTCGAAATACTTAGATACGTAAGAGTTTTTATTTTTTAATCGATTCTAATAACATCTATTACAGCAGCTTATAGGTTCATTGAAACCGAGAAAGTTATTTTTTCAAAGATCATCTTCGCATCATTCCATTACCAAACCATCACCGTTACCCCAACCAACGACAGAAGAGTGAAACTGTCAGCATATCATAATGCAGCAGCTCTTGTTAGAGTTGTGGCAAAAGGCGCATCACTTAAATTGCACTTTTGCTTTTGGCGACAAAACAAAACCAGAGTAAAACTATACCTAGCCAGCTAAAGCTACACTGAAGAAAAAGTACGAGTTAGAACCACTTTAGGTTGATACAGTGTTTAATCTCAACACTTTGGGAATAAATATTTGACAAAATTAGGTAAGAATAAGGTCAACATTTTTACTATGTAAAATAATGAATTAAATTACTTGTTGTCAAAATTTACATCATCAAAAAATTGTAACAAGTTTCACCATAATGTACCTACATACATATGTATTCATCGAAGCTAAATTAAGTTCTCATATAAAAATATCCTTTTTTCCAAAATGTGAAAATTAATTCCATAAAAACTTCAATTAGAATGAGCTATAAGCCTATGTGATGTGTGATAAAATTTTGTTTGTGGAGCGAAACTTTTTGCTTCTTTCCTGTACCACGAAGAAATTCAAAGTCTGTGCAATTATTCTTATGTGTGTATGAAGGTTATATTTGTGGTAAAAATTAAATATTTTTAAATTCAAATTTTGTGCATAGATACCTATATACATATATATTTCAAATAAAATAGCAGGAAGAGACAAAGTTGTTTAAGAATTGTTACATTTATTTAAATTTAAACAAAAAGCAGATAAATTTTCAGTGTGGCACTTATAACTTTGTATGAGAATAAGTATGTAATAAGAAGAATTAGAAGAAAATCAATATCAAAAACAAACCCTTTTAATCCCCTGGTCGTTTAATTCTTTTACAAAACTTCAGAAGCAGTAGTTTTATGTGCACTTGTACTCAGAAATCTGTTGTTCCTTATTGGGTCCACCGCCAGTCCCATTTATTAATTTGAGGTTCGTAATCGCCTTTGATCTAACATATTTTCTTATCACTCCGCAGCTATGATTTTGTACATACATTGAATTTGAATCTACTAATAGTCTGGGAGCTGACCATAAGATTAAATATCTCATCGTGGCCACGCTAAAAGAGGATGCCAACCTACTATAGCTTAATTCCTAAGATTTACAAAACTACTGGTCGGTCAAGCTTTATCTGGTCGCAACGGTTAGAAAATGCACTTTTCAGGTTGTATTTTCCGCTAAATGTAATGTATAAGCAACTTCTATAAATGGGGTATGAAATGAAGACTGTCCTCTACACGATGCCAATTGCCGGACAAACTTTTTTGGTCGTTGCAACGCTTCCGACCACTTTTGTAATATTGGAGATTTTGTGCATCTTTGAATGAAAATGAAAAAAAAGTGGTTTGGGACTCTTTCTTAGCTATTTGAAAAGTTTTACTCAATTTTCCTTAATGTAAAACGCAATTTAAAAAAATTCCATTTTTTGTAAAAATGCTTGGACCCGTCGCATTAGTCAAAAATGTCCGAGCATTGGCATCCTGCAAAGGACAGTATTACCTTCCATTTGATACGCCATTTATAGAAGTTGCTTAATACATTACATGGCGTAATTTCCTATGGCGAAAAGCCTTTTCTAACCACTGCGACCAGACGAAGTTTGCCCGACTAGTAGTTTTGTTAATGTTTGGACTAAAGCTAACGGTTGGCATTTTATTTTTGCGAGGCCGCTATGAGATAAGAAATCTTACGGTCGGCTCCCAAACTATAATTTTTGTTCTAAATATACTTTTTTTCAATTTGCTCTCAAAGCTCAAACCTTTGCCATTTGCCAAATCAATGAGAGTTTCTTCCCTTGTTCCAGAAACACTAGATTTTTATTTAGACTTCAAAAATAATTGAAACGAAAAGGAAAATGTAATATTTGACGAGACGTGTTTTTTATCATCGGAATCTGGATCTGGATTAACTTTTAAGACGTGTTACAATTTGAATATGTCCCATTATTTTGTTGTTGTAAAAGTTAATCCAGATCCAGATCCCGATGATAAAAAAAACACGCCTAGTGATCAACTCTCCAGCAAATATGACGGAAAAAATCTCGTACCATATAAGTTCACATTTTTTGGCATTTAGAATGCCTGCTTTTTCCCGGGAAATTTTATTCCGTATTCGAAGTTCGGTTAGAATATGGGAGAAGGGAAAGTGAACAAAGTTCCCGGGAACTTTTCGTTTGAAATAAAAGGGAAGGGACAAGGGAAATATTGCCCCTGAAATTGTTATTTAGAGATTTTATTTTGAAATTGTTTTTACTTTTTCTAAAAAAGAGCTCATCTTTGCAGTTCAAGCGAACCGTGGACGGAGTTAAAATGTTGTTGATTAGAAAAAGTTATATTTAAAACTCGGTGAATATAACGACAAATCCTAAAACTGCTTGGAAATACATAGTAACGTCTCTCTCACGCGTCTTGGTTTCTCAATTTGGGAAATACATAATTGTTATAACCGTGAAATACACACAATATAGGGCTTCTAAACAATTAGCAATATATTTCTTGTTCGTTTATTTTCAAACGCCAAGCTGAGGACTTTGGTAAAATGACATTTAAGAGACAGCCATTTGATTATTTTTATTTTGGAGGGAAATATTGAAATTTATATTTGGAACTCGCATTTGGGTGAGAAGTAAAAAACTGTACGGAAATAAATTATTTATTATTAAAAATCAAAACTGTACCCAAACTTTTTTATCAGTTCGCCCTTCTTTGTGCAATTTCATCAGTCATCGTGTCAAAGTCTAAGCTGTGACTTTGACTGTCAGTGGTTTGTTTGTATAAACAATTCATTTTTTCCTACGTTTTCATTAGAGTCGAAATGAGGTGGTTTCGCAAAGCACCAGAAAAAGTGTTTTTTCATTCCATTTTTGAATTTCAACTTGCTGTTAATCGCTTCTTGTTGTTGATTTTTTCTTTCTACTTCCATTGAGCTTTGATATTTTCATACAAAACCTTTTCAGAGCTCTTCAAAACGTGGCCAGTTGGGTGTGTTTATTAGGTTTTGACTAAATTTTCAACCTATTTTCAGGCAAATTTGGCACATTTCAAAACGTGAGTTTGTATGGGTTATGCGATGATTTGGAAATGAAATGAAAATGAAAACGTATTAGTAATCATGAAGGTTTCAAAAAACTTCACTTTCAACAAAATAAAAACGAAACTGTGGCTTTTTGACACTGAAGTAAAGTTCGCAAGATTTGACAATTTTTAGGGATATGAATACTTCTAGAGGGAACAAAAATAAAAGCCCATGTTAATTATTTACTATTAAATTTTTCTCTCAGTGCAGCTTGAATTTAAAATAAAAAAAAATAAAACAAAATTGAAAACCCGATCGATCATTGAATGAACGATGAAAATTTCTTTCACACATGAATGGATATTATAGTTTTCCCAACAACTCGACTCTACTATACTCTCCGCGCTTTGGAAAATGTCTTGTTTTAAGTGTTCGCTCTAGTGCGTCTCAAAGAAAATGAGATATAAAAAGTTAAGCAGAAGAAGAGAGAAAAAACAAACATAAAGTTATAACAAACAACCAAACAGGAAGATCTGGAATTTCGCATCTTATGGATAGAGTATCTATTCGAGATACGATGCGAATGTGATGCGATGATTGCAAACTGTGTGCACACAAACCTGTAGCGTGTTGTATATTGCTCTTCTCCCGGTCCCAGTGAGTGAGTGAATGAGTGTAGCAGAATTTGATGTGAGCCTCCAAGTTGATGCGGTGTACAAAATTTTATCTATATGTATAGCGCAGCACTTTTAAGTGATGGGAATTATCTTGGACACTTTTTGAATGAGCTGGTTGTTACACTTTCCGTCATGGAGATATTCGCAAATTACGGTTGCGGTTTTGTTTCACTTTTCCCAGCACAGCACAACGATGGACGTCTGCCTTTAGCATCGCATCGTCTTTTGCGGCAGTACCACCACTCTGCCTGGCTGGATCTGGATCTGGATGGTTTGGTTGAATTGACTTGACTTGACTTGTGCGAAGAGTGTTTTTCGATCTCCTGCTGCTGGTCAACCGAGTTATAAAGTCCAATACTCCACAGATGGTCGAGCTTCTCTGCGCTCTGATGTAACACTGTGCAACTAGTATATAGCATTTCCAAGGAAATGTACTCTCGCTTTCAAATTCGATAATTTTCATTATGTGTGGCGGTGATAGAAACTGTCACGTAGCTAGCAGCTTGGCTGGTCTTCTTTCCCAAGACATCATTAGGAGATTTCACTTTTTAAACAATTGATTCAAGCGACCGACCGGTTGATACGTGCATTTATGTCGATCATATAGAAATATGATCGTAATATAATATGATCAGTTCGATGACAAGTTTTATTTCTTTGCTTTGCAATTTATTCAGCGAGAGTTATCTTATTTTTTGTTTTTTTTTTTTTTTTTTGATGAAGTGCGTAGGTGTCCTTAGCTATTTATTGAGTAAGTCATTGATTCAAGCATGTTTTTGTTTTTGAGCGAAATTATGTGAAACGATGCAACCTACATAGGGATAGAGCTGATGACGTGACTTTGGTAGCTTCTGAATACAGCTTGATTAAGGTTCAATCCCAGGATGGACAAAGTTTTTCAGCTAAATTTACATTAATAACTTAAAACCACACTCAAAGAGCCTTATGGTTGGGTTGGCTTTAGCTTGCTATTACGCTAGCATCTAAACTTGGTGGAGGCGTGCGTTTGACATGTTGTTGCTTCATTGAATTGAATATTTTTTCCAAGGCAAATAGTTTAAAACGCAAACATAAACACCATGTCAAGCTTTCTGATTCTTATTACATAAGATTCTATTTAGTTCATCAAATTCGAATGCATTTTTCTAACTTAGAGGTGTGGTTTAGAGCCCCATTCCAGGCAGCATTCTTTTCTTTATCCTCCCAGCTTAATTGGACGCCACCCGTGAGATTTAATGAGATATTTAACACCTTGATCTCAATCCACTGTGCCTAATCTTTCCTATCTTCTTACTCCTTCTAACTAGTGCCGTGCAATTCAGGTTGCATTTAAAAGTCTTAGGGCTTACAGGCATATAGCTAAAATTATTATTATTATTATAATTATAAATCTTGTTGCCCTAGAATTTAGCCTTTTCATGCTTCCATGTATCATGAAATTTTTGTTCGTAAATTGATTTACTTAAATTTGGCTGTTTGTTTATCGTGTATTTTTGATGGCTGAAGCATTTTTCTTACATTCGTGGAGGTGAAGCTTACAACTCCTCGGTGACCTAAACTGATCGTTCAACAATTCGTTTAAGTGTATTGCCCTTCACATCGGAAAAGTAAACTAGGTTTGAATTGATTTAAATTTTCTGTCTGTGGTTTAATGGTTTCCAATTTGTTGGTGTAACATAACCAAATATTTAGTCTCACAAAAATCAAAAGGCGGAGCTTCTTGTTTCTGATACCAAGTTTGATTCTGTGCCGACTAGTTTATAATATTTGCTCGAACATTTTGTGGGTGTTTTAAAAATGTAATCTTAAAAAATAAATAATTATGCACAACATTATGACGTCAAATTCGAGTAGATTTAGTCTCAGCTTAGTGGCACTGCCAGCAGAGTTAAGTCAGACCAAGTTCATTCGCACCATGTACTATTTTCTACAGAGCCTTTTAGTATTTGCAAGTCCTTAACTTTCCCTAAAAGTCTCTGTAAGCACTCAAAAATGGTGTGGGGTGGGTGACATGGTTAGAGTTCCTACTGTGTTCGAGTTGATTTTACTGGATGCCTGCTGTCTGGTTTGAGTACGGTTCATCAATCTCACCGAAAACAATATTTTGATAGGTGTTTATTATTGATTTTCAAAGGCGGTACTACGTGTTGAAGAATTTATTACTATCTAAGTTGGCTCGAACTTGTCATCTTTGTAATGAATTTTATACAGGAAGTTGACTTGCACTATGTTCAAGAGTTCACGGAGCTTTCTAAAATCAGTTTCAGAATCGAGGGCAAATTCATTATCAGGGAAAGGATTATGCTAACTTTGCCTTTTTTTTTGTGCAAGTTCCTATGAAAGTATCCACCTTATACAAATACGTTTCACGTCGTCCTGATTAAAAAAAAATATATCTTATTTTACTTATTTTAGCTGTTAATGCCTTTTTGCTTTTTTGCCTATTTTCTCCTACTTCAAGGCATTTTTAAGAGCCATTCATAGAAGCTGTTACCTGTGAACTTAAAAAAGCTGTTCCTAGTTTAATGATAGAACAATTGATATTGAACTTTAAATAATTATGTTAATTTTCCCTTTATTTTATAAATGCCTTTTTCATGATTTTATTTTACCTTTTAAAATTGTTTCTGTCATTAAAATCCTTTCCCTGGTCATTATTGATAAATACTTCAAAAAGTGTCAGTTGAGCCTTAAAACTATATATGAGCCCAAGCTATAATTGGATTGTTGATTATTTATAATCAAAATTTCACATCAGCAGTTTATTGAAACTGTCAAGTTTACTTTCAACGCCTTAACTTTTTTTTCAAACTAACACTAAAAATTCTTATAATTCAATGTTTCTACAAAAACAAAAAACTATAATACAAACCTACACCCAAACCGCCCTTAATCTCATTGTTTCTTTTACTCCATCTTTCAATGACAAGACAACATTTTATCAAATCGATATTTTTATACAGCTTTACCATAGAAAGAGAAGGATGCGTCATCATCTTTGGTTGACATAAGAACACCAAGTATATTAGAAGACCAAAACTTTACATAAAAAAATTCATAATCAGCTTCATCGAGGAACAAGATCAATTCATTCAAGGCTGTCGGAAGCTACGGATTAAGGCCCACTTCATTTTGATGGAGGCCAAATAATTCATCAATGATGCTGAACATGGACACGATTTGTATATACCTACACACTGAAGACAATCGTGAGGAGCTACTACAGCCAACTATCAGCCTCTTATACATCTGTAGCTCTATAGCTCTGCAATCAAGCCAAGAAACAAATAAAAAGAATGCGGTAGTCTATAAATAACCTATGCCTAAACTCTTCTTGAATAAAAAAATAACACCTGCATTCATGGATGTGTATATTATAACACCTCGTATTTGCCAAAACATGATCCATGATCCGTGTCTCGTCCCTCAATCCTCATATCCCTAACCATAAGAGACATTTCGAGAAAGTTCAAGTTTACTACGATCGGACGAGTAAACATTACAAATTACGCGGCGGCCAGAGCGCGAGCGCGATCCGAGCGCGAATGTGCATTTGCTGAGCGCGATTTATGTTTGCCATACGGTAGCCCGTGATTTCTCCTAATTCGACATATCTCATGTGCAACCGGGGCCAAACGGAGCTATGCTCTATTTGGTACGGTATTTCAAGCCATCGTAAACATTTACGACTGCTAATTTAGGAGTCATAATTATAAGAGACCCATCGCACTGGATGCGATTGAGTTTAGACGAAGCAATAAAATGAACAAACACGACTCCAGCTACCACTTGTAAACTTACTCTGCTTGATCATTTTGATGATGATGATGATGATGATCACACTCGAGATAGATGGATATAAAAACTTATTGGCCACAGGATCACCTTCGATGTAATAAAAATTGCTTCCAATTTGATATTTTAATAGGCAGTTTGTCAATCAAACGGAAGTTAAACACGCGCATGGCAAAACAAAAATACTTAATTCATTTGGTTTTGTTTGTCGGGTCGATCAGGTCGACACAGTGGCTCATGTGAGAGATAAAATTGGATTTTATTAGCATTTATAGGTAGCAATTTGGCTGTTTGAGATTCAAGCTCCACTAATTGGTGGAGGATTCGTAATAGAAATTATGTGTATTGACTTGATTCATGTTGCATGGAATGGAAGGCTTTACTTGAAAACGGTTTTAGTTTGAAAAAGCAACGAAGAAACTAATCGTGGGAAAAGCCTGTTGATGAAGATAGTAAGGTCTACTCTCCATTGTTAGGTTAAAGTAAAACATAGGTTAACTCACCAAATTTGAAAGGCTAACTCGGGCTCAACTCCAAAAATTGGTTTATTTTCGTTTTAGAAAATATTTATCAAAAAAATGAAACCCCTTAAAAGTTGTAAGGTTTAATATATTTGTCGCTTTACTTTTTCTAATGGTTTATAGATTCTTTTTATTTCAATAATAATAAATAATCAGAAACAAAAAATAGATACATATTTTATATGTTGATACAAAAACACCCCCAAATACCTAATAATATTTTTTTTTTATTTTTTTTTCTCAACTATAGTAACCGTTTTCTAAAGGAAGGGTTCAATAAGTTTCACTAATTTTTATCATACCCTTAAATTTGAAATACTTGTAGGTATAGAATGTATGAATAAAAGTTCGCTCCTTCATACAACTTGAGCCACTGTGCGTCTTCACTGTTGGCCTACAGAACCACGGTAAAAATATTCTCCGTCGTGATGACCCCGAAGGGTTTATCATTCCAAGATACTTCGGAAAAGGAGCATATAGTTTCCGCATCGGATTCAATATTATATAGTGAAGCCAAACTAGAGAGGTCTCCATTTGACCATCTGGGCAGTCAACTTTGAGTTGATGCTTGGAACAGACAAACTGGCAGATTCATGCGCGTGCATATGAAATGGGCTTCGTCGACTTTATTAAAAGTGAATTAGAGGGACGCGAGCGACCAGCGCAGCGGTCGGTGGGTGGTCTGTCCAAGTTCTAAGATCTCTCCTACTCAGCTTTTGTTTGCATCTGTAAAGGTGATCTACCGGTTAACAATAGAAAACCACAATGACGCGACGGACGATTTGACTGTCTTGCGGAATGAAGACAATATCGAGAGGATTCATTTTTGCACTCGTCAGTAGTAGTAGGTGGTTGGGTGGAGTGGCCTTCCTTTCGAAATCATCATCAGTGAGTCCCCTCTTTAGAGACGGAATGAATGAGTTATTGTAATAGACTGCCACCTCTATCTCTGTTAACCCTATCGCAGATGATGGAAACAAATAAAAGGAGATGAATGCGCTTCCAGTGTTATGACATCTGTCTTGCTTCATACTCTCGGCTCTGACGAAATGTTTGTGTTTTTGTTTTTTTTGGTTTCTGGTTTTTATGATTCAAAGTCAGATATTAGACTAACGAACATGTAAATGTGGTAGTTAGAAGGTTTTATATATCCATATAGGCAACTCAGGATTGTTCACGGTCGATAAGCGATATACACATATGCAAATCATATTTGTTGTTGGTTTTTTTTTTTACAGTTTGTGACTTTTTAATTGAAGAAGCAGATGAAGGCAAAGAAAAGAGATCCTTTGTCGAATACCATCATATCACCATTAAGATATCGAATAACCGAAAAAGAATTGTAGCCATGAATGAAGAGACGTAGATGTACTCTGTTTGAAGAAGAACTCGAAGATTCACCATCCAAAGTGGTTATTTATGAGTTGCAGTTTTTTAAAGACGTGCAACGGAAATTTGATACTCTAAAGTCTAAACGAACGTTTTTCTTCTTTGAGATTTAATTTCTTACTTTCTGGTGGATGCGCATCAGGAAATTATGATAGGTTCATTGGAATTTCGATTTCCAAAATATGCTTTAACTGAAAATGACTCAGAAGATGAAAAAAGTTATTAAAAAAAAAACAACTGGTCGAAAGCTAGGGTCTCTAACAGTGACTTACAATATTATAAACCATTCCTGAGTGAATTGTTGGAATGAGGGATACCTATACAATGCACAAAAAGGTACTTCTTCATGACCCTTGAAAAAATTTGGTGTTATGTATTTTCAAACCGTAATTTTTAAAGCATATGGCTGATAAATTTAAATAAGTCAAAAACAAAACCATTGAATACACTTCTGAAGAATTTAGTCAGGGGCAATTAGACAAAAATTATCCTTGACTCTGGCAAAATTTTGTACAAACTGAATTTTGATGGATATTATTCAGGAAAGTGCTCTTTATTATCAGAAAGTTTCCAGTCATTCTTAGGTGGGGTTTGGCCACCATCTTGAAAATACTGACAGAATCTTGGATTTTTCGAATTCGGATGTATTTCCAGATCTAATTCTTCTACAAAGAATATTTTTATGTCAAATTAATCGGTTTAACAGCCAAAATCAAAATAAATGCGTTAGAAATTTCTTCTCACTCTTGTTTACAATTATTATATGACTTTACAATAACATATATGCTATTGCTCAAAAGAAACAGATATTGGTATGGATCCTGGATATTACATGTCACTGCCGAAGGTCTTAATTTGATTTCCAGCAGTTTCCACCTGACAAAAAACAGACTTTTTTCTGAGGTACTGCCTGTTGCTAGGAACTGCCAAATCCTCTGAGTGTACTTGTCCTGAATGTGTTCTTCTCATCTAACCGGTTCCAACTCGGCAAACAAAATTGAAGGTCCTCCTGCAAACAACACGAACACAAGAATGGTGGAGAGTTGTAATTCACTAGGCTCTGGTTCTCCATGCGCTGTTGTGCCACTTAATTTGTTTATTATATCTTCAATAAATTAAAAACAATTATCAAAAATATAATGAACTAGTCGTAAACTCAATTTATCATTTGTAACTATTTGTTTAAATACTTATTTTATTATTATATTCTCGTTGATTCATCAATTAATTAACATTATAATCTGATATGAAAGCAGCTATAAGATACAATCGTACACAAAACAACTACACTATTTGTACACGTGCAAATTGATGAGTAAATATTTTTATAGTTTCTCCTTCATGACATTAAACTGAATTGCAAAATAGACAAATCATTTAAACTATATAAATTTACACATATCTATCAAATAATTTAAATGCACAATTTTGCTTACATCTTTATTAACTACCTATACGCCTCAGTCTACTTTGATATCATCGCGCAACGCCATTAATTATATTGATGTATAAACATATCAATAAATTATACACTTATTCCTTTTAATTAAGCATATATTCGACAGAGGTTACGTTTCGATTGAATTGTTGAAGAAAAAAAACTCATGCTGTCGATTTCCACAGCCATTAAGTGTTTTCTTTCTTTTTTTTTGAAGACTCGAATGACTTGCAACTATATAAACCCTCTTTCATGTCTTTGACTAAAGCCGAGCCCTTGAATTTGGATGTATTGATTTTTATTTTCATTTCATCAAACAATCCACACACAGAAGACAACAAAAAAATGTATTCCATCTTCATTGTAAGATCTCAATTTAATTTTTTTTCCCTCAGATAAAGGCGTCATCGTGCTAATAAAAATATCAAACTAGAGATGTACCAACAGACAATTGCTGCCACAGTAATTATGAAAGCAGACAAAAAAAATCACTCAATGTAGACTCAATCATACCGTTAATCACCCAATGCCACTCTCAGCCACAAGGCAACAACAAACAAAAAAAAAATAATAAATAAAATGTTTGTGGAAGACGCAGTCAATACTCATTTGCCTTCGGGTTGATTTGCATAAACCCAATGCGTAAAACATACTCACTGACTTGTTTCTCACTCAAGGCAATTAACTATTTCAAATTTGATCTAAGAGATTTGCAATATTTTCAAGACCAACATTTTTAGTGACAGATATTCCTCTCCCATAACTAATGTATATGATTCTCCCCACCACCTACACGTGACTTGAATGATGGTCGAGATGTGATTGGCCAACTCATCGCCTAATAGACCAATCTGGTCGATTCATCATCTCGTTAGCATTACACCTGTGCAAAAAAAATTAAAACAAAATGTTTGCTCATAATATTCGTCTATACATATTACCTACAGTATTGATATTCACACACAAATAAAGTTCTACAGCATGCCTCACAATCGAAATCGAAGCAAAATCAGCAGAATCCCGACGAACGGCACGAAACTACTTTACATGCCACACCATACGCCCAATGAAAATATTTTTCAGTTAGTAAATGATAATTATTAATCGAACCGTGACTTGTTTTTAGTTGAATGTACTAGCCTATACCCGCCTGTAGCGCAATACACATGCACCCAACAGATACAAAAAAAAAACAGCCGCAGTGCAAATACTGTAGCAAAACAAAAGAGCTGAGCAACGAACTTGGTTTTTAAGAAAAATGTGTAATAAACTCAGCATAAACGTTTTATTAACTCCAACGAGCATAACTTTACTTTGCAAGACAAAAAAATCGTTCATAGAATATACATAGATGATGGTGAGATGGATAAACGTGTGCGTTTGTATGCGCAAGTGCTGATTTAATTGGCGGATGCTAAATCAATTAACCAGTTCTCCTCCGAATAAATGATTAATGAGATTATATGGCAATACGAGTACAAAGTAATAGGGATATCAAGATAACTAACCGGATCTTTGAAAAATCAACAGAAATATTATTTCGGTTATTAACTGATAAATTAATGTAGTTCAAGAATATTTTATTTGAGAAGAACACACCTCTTTGGATCTGGTAGGAAAAACGGTAGTTTTATAAGTCGTACTGAAATAATCGGTTTTAATGAAGCTTTATCTTGGAGTAAGTAACAAGATTGTTGATCTTTTATTCCTTACAGAGCGCACCTATTTTCATGGAACTATACCTTGGAGGCCTGAATGTTCAGCTTCTGATATTTTTTTAATAAATGAAAACTTTGTTACGTTATGATCTTGCTGAAGGCTATTTGATCCCTGTTAAGGTGGATAACTTAAATGAAGTAGAGGAATAAAATTTTCTAAAAGATAAGAAAAATTTTTTTCTTGGAAAAGAAAAGGATGTAGTTATTATTTTTCTTTATTTTATTTTAAAAAGGTGAAATTTTAATGTAGTTAGTTTTCTAGTGAAACTTCTTTACAAACTCAAGAGTAAAATGGATTCATGAAAATTAATATAAATGATTTTTTTTGCACACGTAGTGGGGAATTGAGGTTGAAAATACTAATTTTTCCAATTTGTATGTCATGGGCACATAAAGTTAAATTCATTTATCAAAAAATGAGAAATAATGCTCGGCCATTTTTCCTAAGTCCATAGGCTTTAATTTTAACGATCCGATTAACCGAACTCAAGATTAAACTTTTGAACCTTATCGACCTTCTTTTGGAGACTTTTTTTATTTCAGATTTTTTAAATCTCCAATAATCTCTTGATGTGGTACGTTTCAAATGGTTATGTCTTGAGTACTATTGATCGGATCGTTAAAATTAAAATCTCTGGACTTAGGGAAAATTGCAGAGCATCATTTCCAATTTTTTAATAAATTCATTGAAGTGATTGTACCCTACACACAAAAATTGGAAAACCGTTATTTGTAACCTCAATACGGGTGGAAAAAAAATCCTGCCAGTCTTTTGTATTCGATATCCAGATGCAAGCACCTACAAACTCTCATACTCATAATATATTGGCTATCGTCGGTCTAGAGTGAAAAGCAGCTAACTCGTCTTTTGCATTTTTTACAAAAACTATTTAAGAAAAAGTTTTCGCATTGTTTGAATTCCTCGTACTCGTGATTTGATAGATTTTTGTATTTTTAAGAAATTTCTGAAGTGGTCTATAATGATAAAAAAAATGTGGAGTAAGGCGCTTTTCACTCTAAGCCAAAGTTACATATGTCTTTACCCACAAAATCCAATTCAACTTCAAAATTTGTCAAAAAAAAAAAAAAATTGTTATTACTTGAGGCTTTTTGCACCACCAATTATTTTCCCCTCAAAATAAACAACGGCACATAAAAATACTAAGCTTCTTCTCAAAAATTCGCTTAAAATTTTTCCAATTTTTTAATCGTTCCAACTTTGTTACTTAAAATATTTATATTATTTGTTTATGTTAATATATTTTATTTAAAATTGTACATTTTTATTCAGAGACCTATCGGATCATGATATAAATATTTTGTTGATAATAATTCCACAAAAAAAAAAATTATTGAAAAGTGCATTCGTCAATCAAAGCTTGCCAGACACATGGTTTTATGATTTCTTGCTATCAGTTGGTATCCTGTTTTAAAATCGTGATAAACTTTATATTTCCATGGTTTCTTCCCACACTTTAATCCTTAAGATAAAAATACATACACACATAAAATATAATTCAGACTTCATTTTCATCTACAAAAAATTGTAATAAAAAAAGAATCAAAATGTTCAATCAATTTCTACATGGCGTCAATGTCTCATCTGCCAAACAACATCCTTTTAATTAACTTTTAGATAAATACAAAAATCTCACTTTCTTTAAACTATCACAGCTGGTTTCTCCCGATCATGGTATTTTTGTTTCATGTTCATGAATGTGCACTTATTCTATACCAATAAAACCCGTTAAAATAAAAAGAAAAATTGCACAAATAATAACAAAGCATCATACAGCAGAGCACAGCCAGGCCAGCACCAGCGCTATAGCTTCAACTCCAGTATGCCTGTTAAAATAGTGTGGCGGAAGAATTCACCGCACCAATTTCACCCAGCAACAAAACGATACAAAACGCGCCATGCCAACCATAAGCAATCAGTTGCGGTTAAATCAATTGGAAGTCATTTGCAGCACCAAAGCATTCTTCACACTTGGCTGACTTTCAAATTACGACTAATCAACTGTATACACTTCTTTGGCTCTTCGCACGCCATCTATAAGATGCTTATAATATTTGCGCCAATTTTGTGGGACCAGACCAGAGTTGTACGTACATACACTCTAAGCTATGTACACACAATAAAACCTCGCCTCGCAACTTTAAGTCTCAATTGAGCCCACTGCGTTCATACGAAAGAATACCATCAGCAGCAACGATTGCCTAATGAACCAATTTGCGTGCAGATTACGCTTGATGCGCCACAGAGCTACATAACATAGCTAAACACCCACACTGGCACTGCCTGGATCATTTCAAGCCAGTTGCCAGTTTTTAATTGCCCACTGATTGCGTATTCCAACATCCTCCATTTGTTGATGTCGAACTGTTTATTAACAAATTAGGTTCAAATGACATTCAATTTCATTTGCATTAAAACAATGCAATGAGGTTGTCAACATTACGAACGAGTCCTCCACCTAGCAAATGCTGTGCCTCTCTCTCTCCTTTAGACCCAGAGCAAACACAGACGGCTTGTTCATCTTCCGAGTTTCGAGCCAAGTTATCGATTTCGGCTGTAAATCACTTGCCTTTCATCTGGCGCAGGATGTGATATGTTCCTAGATGATGTGATAGTATCCCACGCTGAACACAGACACATCGCCTGAAAGACTGTCATTGTTGTGCTCAATGTTGTGCAGAGGTGTCAATATGCCATCGCAAGGAAGGTTTATATTGTTGTTTTCTTGAGCTGTCACATTATTATATGGCAATGGTGGTGGTGGAGGCAGTGGTGGAGGTTTTAGGGTATATATCGTCTCCCAATCTAGTTGGAGTTGTAGTGAGAGCGCGCACGCCACTAGTTATTCAGGGCGCGGATGTCTATAATGAAAATTAGTTGAATTTAGTATAAATTTCTGAACGATGCTCGCGGGGTAAAATGTCAGTGGTGCGCCTAATTTCTTACATTTTTCGCGGGGATAATTGATTCGTCTATATGAATGGTTGATGTCCCATCTCTCTGAACTGCACGATTTCGTAAGGTAGCTAGAATGTTGGGTATTGTTGAATGAATTTTGAAGTGGGAGCCATCAACGTACCTGACATACTGTAGGAAGTTTGGAATTAAAATGCGCGGAATGCGTTCCATGGTGGAATGTTCTCCATTATTTCTGTATTCATTCGATTTGAATAAAAATGTACATAGAGCTGATTTCTTCGTTATTTTATACGAGTTATCACA
Source organism: Dasysyrphus tricinctus (assembly GCA_963921185.1). Taxonomy (NCBI): domain Eukaryota; kingdom Metazoa; phylum Arthropoda; class Insecta; order Diptera; family Syrphidae; genus Dasysyrphus; species Dasysyrphus tricinctus. Next base: position 262,344,048 of record OY992531.1, read on the forward strand.
AATAAGAACGAATTTATTTATCTCTTAAAGATAATTTTTTTGTGAGGTGAAAAAGAAGCATAGTACCAAATAACATCATTCAGTTTTATTTTTGTATGTTAATGTCTCATCATCATCTTAGGCAGATCAGCAAAAAATTTCAAGTCCCCTCTATTCCTGTGGATTAGACGCACACGTGAATGGTTGGAAATTGTATATGTCACTGAGGAACTGGTTCTCCACGAGCTGCTTAAAGTGCATTAAATAATGTTGTTTCTGTCAATCTGCACTGTAACTTTAATGCATTAAAGATCATTATCACTATGCTGCTCTTTTTTCAAAGCTCAACTGTGTATACCAATTATCAAAGGCATATTGACAATTTGTCAATTAAAAGTTGTGTTTTAATATAGAACCAAATTGCAGCTAGAATTTGTTGCTCCTTCACTTGTCGCTCACTGATTGGCCAAATCAGTCATTATATAAAATTTTTGTTTATTTAATTATTTTGTAAATCATATCTCCCGAAAACCGATTTAAAAATTATTAATGCTTAGCTCATGTCTGGAACAATTCCTCCAGTGCAGAAATTTAAAATTATGAAATTTTAACCATTTGAAAAGCATTTGAGTGAGCTTTCAAGTGGTATTCAAACAGAAGATAAAGGTTATCATTTATTACCATAAGATTAAGGCGTTCTGAAGTTTTTTTTTTTTTGTTTAAGTTACTACAAAAAAGCCTAAGTGAATAGCATACCAAATATAAAAAGCTTTGCTTTAAATTCAAGCGAAGGCTCTCGTTTTGCTATCAGTTATTCCAACCATCATTACACTTTTAGTTCAATATTAAACTTTTTTTCGATATAATATAACATTATCTCACGTTGGGCGCCAATAACAAACAAACGTTGCACAAATTAGCGAACTTTTCAATGCTAAACATATAAACAAACTATTGTTCTTGATAACTTTTTCATATAGTTCATTAATTAATTCACTTACACATCGATTAAATTGAAAGCTTCTACTGATTACTATTCACATGAGTTGTGTTTGGTGTGTTTTATGGGTCCAAGATGTTTGCGTCGTATTACAAACGACTTCTACATAGTAATCAATTCAGATTGAATTCCTCTTTTAAGCCTTTGCACACGAAATTCTCCTTTTAACAAGAAACAAACCTACGTTTTTATCTTAATTTAATGAAATTGACCCACATTGGGCGCCACTTTCATTAAATCACTATTCAGAACAGTCATAGTTCCGACCATAAAACAAAAACTTCTTTCATTTGTGGTAATTTTATTCATAATACATATTTACCATTCAGCCTTTTGTTACCATTTGAACCAAACCTGTTGCATTCAATATCCCAAATTTACAAAAATAAATTTCATAACAAAAGCAAACCAAACAATTCAAATGGAACCATGATTCGCTTTTTTTGTGTCATCTATTTTGTATTGATAAAACTGTGTGCCTTCTGCAGTAGGAACTGTGTGTAAATACCTGTTAAACACTGCTTTGTCCTGTAAAAAGCCACGTTAACAAGTTGTCGCTTAGCGCATCTCACCATCGCTTCTTTTCTATCGGTTTATTTTTTTGTTTCCTTATCCCAAACGCTAGTCGGGCCACGACGAAAGTTCTACTCTTGACTTAGGTACAACAGAGCTGATAAGCATCTCAACCCGTGTCTGAGAAGACAAAACAAAAGGACTGCCTTATGATGATGGTGTGTTTTTCGAGCACAATGAAAAGCCCTCGACTATATACACACCTTGTTGCAATAGAGCACAGCAAGGAGTCCCATCATCATCTTTAGTGGTTAAGTTCATCCCTTATGGCCGCTTCTGCTCTGGTGCTTTGGCACTGTATTGTAACTCTGGCATTTGCATATATGAAGCTTGAACACTATCGTGAAGATTATTAATAAACGGTTGCTACAGTTGTTTGCGCGCGCGTTGATATATCATTTATGACCTTATCACCCATCTAAGCCCGATATGGAGTACATAGTCGAGGCTATAGGCAGTCGAAGTTTGAATCGGGAGACTTAGCGAGACATTAGGAAATCCAAGTGAAGCAGTTCCTCTTCGACTTCAATGACGCGACATGTTGCAGAGAGCAAAAAAAAAGTCCCCTTCAGAGCACCAGATCTTGGCGAGACGATAGTGTTAGATGACGTCCATATAGTTATTGGACGGTATCTCCACCTCCGCCGATGGTTGCATAGGTCCCTCACGACGACATTATTTATTATTATTGCAGTCTTCCTTTTTTTGTTGTTGTTATCGTTTTTTTTTTTTGTTGTGTGCTGTCTCCTTTACTAACTGCCTGATGATGCTTGTGGCACAAAACTACTACACAGATAAAAAGTCGTTACAGAGGCTGAATGTAAAATGTGACCATTGCGCTATCCTGCTATTTTGTCTTAATGATACCAATTTGAGGCTATTTGGATTCCTGTTAATTCGCATTTATGCAGATAGCTTAGTCGCAGCAATTCTCTCCCACTATACTATACCTTCATGTCTAATATAAAAGACACAGCATCACCAACAAAAACGCTGCGATGCAGCAAACAAAAAGTAGTGCAACTTCTTGGACTCAGACTCGGGCTAAGATGAAATTACTGATATCTGTAAACTTTATTCAAAATTTATGACAATGACGCAAATGAAGACAAATATTACGATTTACCCCCAATTCAGTTTTTATTAACTAGCTTGGCAAATAAAGTGTGAAATAATACAGTTTGTTTTGTCTGTGCAAAAAAGCTGCAGCTACCGCACATCCTGGTTATTTTAAGCAAAACAACAGATCATAATTTAATGCAAATTAAAATACGTTATGTTTTGCGTTTTTTCTAATCAAATCATTCGTTTTTGAGCAAACACTCGAACAATCGAATTTGTGTTGTTTCCAACACTTGCAACAATGATTTTACGAAAATGCAAAGGAAAGAACGAACAAAATTATAGAGGGCAACTCATTTAAAAACCAATTAAATTTTATGGCCGATGTAGTGGCGAAAATTAAGCCGGTAGAGAATTCAGTGGGTCGATCGGTTTGCATGAAAATTGAAAATAATCTTAAATAAAGGAAGGATATCTAAAAATTGAAAACCTCTCCATCATGTTATCCTTATTTTTATTATAATTTGTTTGTGTTTGTGTCACCTAAGCAAGGTGTATTTGTGTTTTTTATTTGTTTTTCCGTAGGTTTTGATATAGAGCTTATATTTAGTAAAAAATATTAAATTAATCATGTTTTGATCTAAAACGGAAACAGTATCACCTTTTTAAACCCAATATGATGTGCAAAATGTCACCTTTTGATCCAACACCAAGCAAATGTTTCCAACAAATATGCCTCATTACACACAATGTAACATAACAAAACTTAATTATTTATTAATAACACGGTCTAACACATGTACATACATATAAATGAGCGAAACACTCTCTATTCAGATGTTTACATAATTTTATATAGAAGAATTAAAAATGTCATCATTTTTCATGAAAGTCCTTTTTCAAGATGAGTTTTCATTAATGCATGTTATTATTTATGACTAAATCTTATTGACAAGTGATAAAATTCAGGAATCTGGACCTGATTCAAAACAAAAAGTACCAAATGTTAAATTTTCACCTATTGTTCCTAAACTAAACATTTACTTTTCAAATATTTTTGCAGCATTATGTATGCATATGTACAGTACATACATGTTTCGATTTTTTATGGCATATTGTGTCATTATTTGTGCGTATTTTAGGAAGGTAGGTACATGATTTTTTAAATAAAAAAAGCCCGGGCCCAATTTATAGGTATTGATGTAAGCATATAGAATGGCACGTCTGGGATTTGTAAAAACAAATTACGATTTTTGTCAAACCTAATACAACGATTACAGAGAATACCAAAGAAATGTGACGGCAGTTCGGTCTGTCCACCACTGAACCCATTTTGTGTGGTCGAAATTTTGGTATATGAAAGGAGGATTTTAATTGAAACTGCTTAAACGATACTTGATATTTTATTTTCATTAATGTATTTGAATTTTGTTTTCTAAACTATATTATTAGTTTTAGTTATTGAATAGACCGGAAAATGAGAGGTATAAAGGAACAATTACGTGCAAGGGTTTTTATTATTGAATATGTTTGTTTGGCTCATAAGCATGCTTAAAACCAAAAATGCTACTAAATTCACCCATGCGTTTCTGAGAGAATGGTCACACTGGCCACTTTTCAGTATTTTTGGTATAACTCGAAAACTAAGCGGAATTTGACAATTTTACATTTATGTATGTAATACTTTTTGTTCAAAAATTAAATTTTCTATTGGAATGGATAGTTCAAAAAATTTTACGAAAAAATTTAAGCAGGAAAAGTTAACAAAAACCAAACTTAAAAAAAATCAAAAAATCAAGGATATCTAAATTTTTTAATAAATTGTGCATAACTTTTTTTGAAGCAAAGATAGGGTCAAGACATGCAGAGACAAAATAAAGTAGAGACTAAAGGCCTTAATATGGCATGTTCAAAAATTAATATTTGTTCAAAATTGACAGAGATATCCCCATTCAAACCTTATCATTTCTTATAATTTTTCGCAGTTTTGGCCCGAAAGTCCCTTTTTCGGTACAATATGGCAAATTTCACTTTCGTTAAAATGTTCAAAATCAAAATTTTGATATAATATGACATTAGAATTTATAAAAAGGATGTAAGTTCGCAATTTCGTTTTTCGGCTGTTTTTAAATGCGTTCAGACCTACAGACCGAACGGCTGGTCCGATTAACATAAGATTTGGTATTAGATGCTAGGAACGTTAAATTTGTCATAAAGTACCAAAAAATAGGCTTTCGGGCAAAAACTGCGGAAAATGATAAGAAATGGTAAAGTTTGAATGGCTATATCTCTGTCAATTTTTAAACAATATGGCTTTTTTAACATGTCATATTAAAGCCGTAAGACTCCAGTTTACTTTGTTCATGAATGTCTTGAGCGTTTCTTTGCTCCGAAAAAAACTATGCGCAATTTAGAAAAAAATTTAAAATCTTTGATTTTTCGATTTCGTTATGTTGGTTTTTGTTTACTTTTCCTGCTTAAATTTTTTTAAGAAATTTTCCAAACTATCCATTTCGATACAAAATTTCAGCTTAGTTTTCGAGTTATACCAAAAATACTGAAAATTGGCCAGTGCGACCATTCTCTCAGAAACGCATGGGTGAATTTAGTAGCATTTTCGGTTTTAAGCATGCTTATACGAATACGAATACGAATTTTTTTTTCCACTTCAGTAACAGCGTAAAACTTTTAAAATACTAATGAGAATATTATCTTTCAAAGAAATTTGCAGCATTTTCCTTCAAAATTCACTTTTAATCTTTCCAATGTCTGTCTTACTTTTTGAGGCACCTCTTTTTGTGATAAATGTGTTTGTATGTATGAGTAAAAGATATACATATGTATTGGTTTTAGGTAGGATTCAAACTGAATGTTCAAAAGGAGATAATTACTTGAAGGAAGGCAAACGTTTTCAAAGAGAAATATAAAAAGAAACTGGGTGCGGCCCACACTAGTAACTTCCCACTGGTGCCCTGGAAGTTAGAGGCTCAATGTTAATTTTTTTATAAAAAAAACGACAATTCTCGATCTTCGAAAACGGTATCAGGTCTTCAATATGCAATCAAGTGAAGACCAAAGAGTGGTTTGCTTTCGAGATATTTCCCAAGGCCACACGGGCAAGTACTGGCAAGCAAGTTGCACTACAAACACATTTGTTCACTAACACATACAAACCCAAGCAACTTGCTCATCTACTGGCATGGAATTTTTGAAGCCAGTAGTGAAGCAAGTTGAGAGGCAAATTGGGAGACAAGCAAGTGGAATGCAAGTGGAAGGCAAGTGGAAGGCAAGTGGAATGCAAGTTACGAATTTGACAAGCAGTGTATGTAGCCAACTTGGTTGCCATGCCAGTACTTGCCCATGTGGGCTCAGGGTTAGAGACTAAAACATTGTTGAATAATATCTTTGCAGCCTTTTTCATGAAATACTGTTTATTCCTTTTCAAAAAATCTTATCAATTTTTAATTAGGGTACAGAATAAAATTATCCCATCGTTCATATCAATGTTTGCTTCAAAAAAACTGTTTATTAAATATTTTACAAATTTTATCAATTATTTATTATAAACTAATGCATATAATAAAACTACCCCGAAACCAATATTATTGTTTGTTCTCAAGATACATATTTGAGACGAACAAAAATTTTTCACAATTTTTGGTAACGTTTCTTGCAGTTTGTTTCGCTTTAAAAAAAATGTTTTCTAAATAATTTTTACAAATTTTACCAATTATTTATTATATACTAGTTTATATAATAAAATTATGCCGCAGCCAATATAAGATATTTGAGCTGAAAAGCTTTTTTCAACAATTTTCAACAATTTTTTTTATTTGAAAAAACTGCGAGCTGATCTGTTTTTATTTTTACTAATTCTTTAATACGTCAATATGCGTAGAATAAAATTAGCCCGAAGTCGATAGCATCAATTGCTCTCGAGATATTCAAGAGTATAGAAATTTAACAAGGTTTTTTTCAAAATTGCTGTAGTAAATAAACCGCTATTTGGATTTTTTTGAAAGTTTTTTTTGCACGTAACAACATAAGTGTCTATAAAACAAAATTCATCCGAAGTTGATATCTTTATTCCTTCTTGAGCTATGGTGAACGATAAAATGAAGAAACATACGAGCTTACTAGTCTAAGAGCCAACGACATAAAAAGTCAAGTCATTTGCGTAAACTTGTAGGTCATATCACTCATAGCCTTTAAGGTGTTGAACCATTTCCTGTTTGTCTGCCTACCTAAACACATGACGAATAGGTGTAAAATTTGACGTAAATTTTGTACATCGATTTATTTCAATGCCTATTGGTCGGAGGGAAAAAGTGTGCATAGATGAAATATGAGCTTGCAATTTTGAACAATTGTTGTCATAGGTCCATCTCTCTGTAGTGAATCCCTTTGAAGATAAAAAGCCACGAAGTTTCCATTGCTTGTTTACCTGTGTTTACTGTAGCGTTTTTTTGCATATTTTGCCGCTTTCTATCTTATCTAAGGGACAAACAACAGAGAGTTTGTCCTTTGACAACAATTATTCAAAATTGAAAGATAAATATTTCATCTATGCACACTTTTTCCCTCCGACCAATAGGCATTGAAATAAATCGATGTTAAAAATGTTCGTGATTAGGTAGGCAGACAAACGGGTAATGGTTCAACACCTTAAAGGCTATTACTGATATGACTTACAAGTTTACGCAAATGACTTGACTTTTTATGTCGTTGGCTCTCAGTCTATACGTACAAGCATAGACATCTCCCTAAAAAGGATAGATTCCGATTCTAGGGACCTCGATACGTGATAAGTCACAATTTTTGATTCGACAAATCGCACCAATTACTATAACTTCCAATGGGAGTTTAAGAAATAGGGATGACTGAGTTCAGCACAAAAAAATTAAAAAATACAGGGACAGATGGATAAATTATACTAAATACATATTTTAAAACAACGATGTCTCGACCAAGACTCTAAATTAAAATTTTTATTATTTGATTTTGATTTTTAGAAAAACAAACATTGAGTCTCTCTGAAAACTAGTGTTGACTTTTTGAAGGCGCCAGTAGGTATTCGAAATTGTCAAGTTTATTTTCCTGAGCAAATGTTATAAAATTTTGGACTTTTAAACAACGGAATTATTTAAATGCTTTTGAACATAACACTTAACACTTTTTATCTATTTTGGTAGTTTAACGTTCAAAACGCTAAAGATGGGCAGCTTATCTTCTCGAAATGCATCCGACATAATTTATTACTCTGACGAATAAAAATTTAATTTTGATAAAGTTATTTTTGGTCTTTTTAGTTAATAACAATACCTAAAGTTGGTGGTCATTAAAGGAATTTTCTTTCAAAACAAAAACTGACGGAATTATTGCTTACCTATACACGAATGTCCAAATCAAAGGAAAAAGGTCTGCTATCAAAGCTTTTCATACCAAAATCAGTTACAACCCGCCACATTGGATTCAAATATTTTGTGTGCATTACAATTTCCTTGGATATAATATAAGGACAAATAAAATGCACGATTTCCTCCATTTTAACCATAATCGAAACGAATTTCATTTGAGTAAAAAAAGGACTTTATTATGTACATATATTATTTAAACCCTACTACTACGACTAGTAGTAGTAGGGCCCTCCAAAAGTACTTGAGAGTGCTAGGACGCCATATGGCCCTAGGCTCAATGATAGGAAAATCCCTATGCACACCTCCGCGTGGTGGAGGGTGGGTAACGCTAACGTGCAGGGGGACCGAATGGATGCCGGGATAAGCAGACAACCCAGCTTTGCTGGTCAGGGCACAAACTTATCCTTGGGATGGTTAAAAGCCCCCTTAAGACGGATGAACTGCAGGTGGCGGTCAACGGCATGATAGTCTGGTGGCGGAGGAGCGTTTTTGTTAAAAGGCCAACGGCAGCAGCAGGTAGCGTCTGTAACCCATATTGGGCGGCTACAAAAGGCGTCTGTTTTCCCATAGTGGGCGGCCTCGAGCAGTTATGTGTTTGACCATACAAAAGGCGGGTGTGCCTGTCAAATCTGAGCTTATGTATGTTATTAATCGTATCTCGGAAAACACCATGGTGGAAGGATATATGCTACTACATGAAATATGACAACAATTGGAAATGAGTCCCCAAGAGGTAACCATTTTATGGAGAATCCTTCTGCAGCTTCGGCTGCTGTAAACCGCACATCGGATTTGGGGGTGCGGCATCTTTCGTGTACCAGCGTCAATCAAGACGCCATAACAATAAATGAATCGTTAACAAATAGAAGAAGTCTTTTAAGAAGAGCAAATGATACTTTTGGCTACCGCATACGTACGAAAATCGGAGCATGGAACGTTCGATCCTTGTACGGTGAAGGTAGATACGAGCAGGTTGAGCGTGAAATGCTTCACCTTAAGATCAGTATCCTGGGCATCAGTGAAACTAGGTGGAGAGGAAGAGCCGAATACAGAGCTGACTCTGGGCAAACGAGAATGCTGTATTCCGGGGAGGATGAAAGAGAGGGTGGCCAAAGGCTGCATGGTGTCGGAATTATGTTGAACGAAGAAGCAAGGCGTAGTCTTATATCCTGGGCGCCCATTTCTGCAAGAATAATGACAGCAAGGTTCCGTTCAAAAATTCGCAACGTCACAATAATTCAGTGCTACGCCCCCACAAATGAAGCGACCGAGGAAGACAAAACCGCTTTCTACACTCATCTTAACTCAGTTTACAGTGGTGTTCCAAGAGCCGACATCATAATTGTCATGGGAGATCTCAATGCCCAAGTCGGATCAGACAACTACGGTCTGGAACGCGTCATGGGGAAAAATGGCTTGGGGTCACGAAATAAAAATGGCGATTTGCTGGTCGATTTTTGTAACGCTAATCGTCTTGTACTGGGTGGAACTGTGTTTAAACATAAGACTTGCAACAAAATCACCTGGGTACATCCGGATGGTCAAACTGAAAACCAAATTGACCACATCATGATTCAGCAGCGATGGAGGAAGTCAATGTGCGATGTTCGGAGCATAAGAAATGCCGACATTGGAAGCGACCATCATTTGGTTCTCATGAGTCTCAAGCTACGAACGGCAGCTGTACAACGTCAATCACAGGGTGCAGCAAGGAATTCGAAGTTCAATACAAATGCTTTAAGTGATCCCAACATATGTCGTAACTATGTCACCAACCTTAACGACAGAGCTTCGTCATTAAATGGAATACAACATTCAACAATTGATGAGATGTGGGGTGATATAAAAAGTGTTTTTATGGATGCTGGATCCGAAACTGTACCCAAGCAGTCGAGAGTTAGAGACTCTTGGATATCCCAAGACACCTGGGATAAAATCGAGCTTCGCAAATCGTTGAAGATGCAAATAAATGCCGAAGCAGATGCTCAACGAAAGGCTGAATTGCGAAGAGAGTATCGCTTAGCACATAAGATGGTCTATCGCTGTGTGAGACGAGACAAGAGGGTGAGGTTAGACGGTCTCGCAGAAAATGCGGAAAACGCTGCAAGAAGAGGAGACATGAGGGAATTGTACCAAATATCCAAGGAAGTTGTCGGGAAGAAAACCAACACCAATCATCCTGTAATGGATATGGATGGTACACTTTTGGTATCAATCGAGGATCAGCTGCGCAGGTGGAAGGAGCACTTTTGTGCCTTGCTTAATGAGGATTCTGTCGAGCAGAGTGCTGAAGTGCCCCAGCTTAACGAGATGCGTAGATCATATAGGGGTATTGACATCGGGCCCCCTACAGTACTGGAAATTCAATCTTCGATAAATCTTCTCAAAAACAACAAAGCAGCTGGACTTGATGGTATACCAGCCGAGTTCCTGAAAGCTGACCCTGTCAGAACGGCTAGTATTCTACACCCGTTGATACAAGCTGTGTGGGAAAATGAAATCTATCCCAGCGACTGGAAGGATGGTGTAATTGTTAAGTTGCCAAAGAAAGGTGATCTTAAGAATTGCAACAATTGGCGAGGTATTACAGTTTTGTCCGTTTTTCCAAAATTAATAGCAACCATCATTCTGGAGCGGATAAAGGTTAGAATCGAGTCTACACTCAAGAGGCATCAAGCTGGTTTCCGCAGTGGGCGGTCTTGTGTCGACCATATCAACACTCTGCGTATCGTTCTTGAGCAGTCTGCGGAGTTTCAATCACCGCTTTACCTCATGTTCGTGGATTTTGAGAAGGCCTTTGACCGAGTCAACCGTGAATGTATATGGAGATCACTTCTTGGTAGAGGAATTCCCCCAAAAATTGTTGCCATTATAAGAGAGTCCTATAACAACGCAAGATGCTTTGTTTTACACAATGGGCAGCTATCCGACTCTTTCGAAGTGCGGCAGGGTGTGAGACAGGGAGATGTTCTATCGCCAATTCTCTTTCTACTGGCGATTGACGATGTCTTGACGGCCAGCGTTGGAACATCAGAGAGGCAGGGCATTCAATGGAGACCGTTTGAAAGGCTTAGCCACTTAGACTATGCCGATGATATATGTCTCTTGGCAAATAACATCAGCGGGCTGAACGGGATGTGTCAAGCTCTGAAGTTAAAAGGAGAGGCGAGTGGTCTTAAAATAAATAGCAAAAAGACAAAAATAATGCTCACAGGCCGCTCCACACATCAGCGTATTTTAATACAGGAGACGCCAGTTGAAGAGGTTGAACAATTTAACTACCTTGGAAGTATTGTTTCAGCAAATGGTGGTACTGATCTGGACGTTCAAAGTAGAATAAATAAAGCTCGCGCAGCCTTCGGTTCTCTCTCCCAAATTTGGAACTCATGTCAAATCTCCTTGCGCACAAAGTTGAGATTCTTCGAATCCAATGTCAAGTCCGTGCTGTTATATGCTTGCGAAACCTGGAAAGTCACGACTACCATCTCAAAGAAATTGCAGGCTTTTGTGAACCGTTGTCTACGCCATATTCTTAAAATTCGCTGGCCACAAATTATATCAAACGAGGAATTGTGGCGCAGGACAAGCCAGGAGCGGCTGGACGTTGACATAAGAAAGCGTAAATGGCAATGGATTGGTCACACACTGAGGAAACCAAACGATGAAATTGCAAAGCAGGCATTTGAATGGAATCCTCAGGGTGCACGGCGGGTTGGAAGACCAAGAACAACATGGAAATCAACAGTTCTAGCAGAAGCAGACTCCCAGAGAAAGACGTGGCCACAGTTAAAATATCTATCTGCAGACCGAGAAGGATGGAAACGATTTGTTGGCGCCCTATGCCCCAACCGGGGTTACAGGACTTGATGATGATGATGACTACGACTATATGAGAGAATAATAAAACTCATTACTCATCCCATTCCCCAAAATCACCCAAATTTCAATATTTTCAAGTGCTGAAGCAATTATATTAATTACGTACGCCATATTCCTGTCAGGCTTTATGAATGATCACGTCAAAATTCTTGCTTTGCAAAAAGAAATACAAATCATATCATTCCGAATGGCCTTGGAAGCAACAAATCCGGATGAGGGGAAATGCAACACTTTCTTATTTGTTCGTGTTTATTTTTCTCTTTTTTTTTCTTTGATTAACTTGATTTTGACGAAAAGGAAGAAAATAAAAAAGAAACAACAACGACAACTTCAGCAACTAAAATTAAAAACTCACTCTAAAGTCTCAACACTACCGATGAAACTCCAATGATAAGGCAAGCTTTAGTACAGACAAACAGTTAATAACATAGCAAATAAATTAACAGCAGTTAGCTACCTGTTGTTTTACGCTGATTTATGATCGCTCTTAAATGTGTGAGATGATGAGATATGGTTTTGAAATTTATTTCAAGTTTATGACTGAAGTATCTTTCGTTTGTCGTTAGTACACTTCTTTTTTTAATTGTGTCGCTTGTTTTTTTTTTTACTTTTTTTTCGAAATACCTACATACTCGCATAGCTCTTGAATGTTGGTTGACGAAGAGTGCGTTCAAAAAATACGCAACGGTTATCGGATGTGATGTGAAATCTTAAAATAGCAACCAAACAACTAGCTGGTATAGGTATGGTGGTGGTCTTGATGTGCTATGGCATTTTATTACGTAATTAGTGCAATTGTAATTCTTAGGGATTACCAATCATTGTTTACCTTGGGTGCCTTGGACTTTTACAATATGATGCCAATCTATTGAGATCTCAATTATTCTTGAAGAGAGGCTCACACTGTATACCACACTCTGAGTTCCCATACTTGATGATTTGACCTAGTCTCTTTTATGACTCTGTTTTGTTTCATAACCCTCAAGACAATAAGAGTCTTGTCTTTTCAACTGGTTCTAGTCGTCTTAATGCTTGGACGGAGTAACTTATCTGATGATCACCATCGAAATGGATACAAAACGATGCTAAATGGTTTGTGCCTCTGGCCAAGGGCGTGTGAGATTTCCATGCGCTTGCACCTGTGTTGAAAGACTTGATATACTGTCAGGTAAATTGTTTTTTTTTTTTTTTTTTTTTTCTTTTTGAAAAATAGGTTCTATATTCGATTGAATTTACGTGAGATCTTTCAATCTTTGCTAAGTTGATATAAGATTAGCAATACTGCAGCTTTATTACTTGTCGGAATGAAAGTGTTAAATAGTACAATGCTATGTATAATTGAGAACATTAATTTTTTTAAATGAAAATACCAAGAATGTGTCAAGTTATGATTTGATGAGTATGAATTGTTTCTTTAGTTTTCAAACTTGGTTCTTTTGGTAAAGTCTTCTGAAAAAATTGCTGAACTTTCAAAAAAAATTGCTACCAATAAATTTAGAGAAAAGAATCAATTCTTCTTAAAATCATAGAAATAATGAAATTATCGAATTTTGGTATACTTGCACTTAAACTGCCATCGCCAATTCTCCGTCAACATTTCATTTCCGTAAAATGCCTTTTCAGGTTTAAAATTCAATAGAAATTATTCTTGTACCATTTTATTTGCTTTTTTGTGAAAGATTTAATTTCGTAGTCTCTATTTTGTCTAAGAACACGATATTTCTCAGATATTTTGGTCCATATCCCTCTAAGCACTTTATTTTTAGATAAAGAAAAATTTTATCATATTTACCTGATACCAGTGCAAACATTCAGTAACTCTCACATTCGGAATAATGTCTGACAAACGTTGAGAAACGGAACAACTTCAATTTTCTATTTTATTGATGTGAGTGTTACAAAACATGTTTAATTTCTTAAGATAATACGTACACACAATTCACATCTTCATTTTAGCTATAAAATAATATTTTAATTTTTCATTGTTACTTATTTTTGTAAATAATACCCATAACAATATTTGTCAACTACTAATAGGGTAAGTCAGGGCATTATGGCTTATATGGACCACCAGCTTTTCTTGCAACCCAGAAATACAATCGTGGGGAAACCTTTTTACAATGATGCGAAAACACTTTAAGCTAAACTATATGTAAGTTGAATAACTAATTTAAGTCGCCAATATGAATGCGTTTGCGAGTTTTGTAAAGTTTTTTTTTTAATGGGGTACCTGGTTGTGTTGATAGTACCTACATAATTTCTTCATAAGGTTGATCACATTTTTGATATTCAAATATTTGTTTTTTAAAGTACTAATTTTTCGAATTATTGAATTAAATATGAAATTTACGAGTATATATACATATATACATAAAAAGTTCGATAAAAACTAATATTTTTTGATTACAACTAGGTATGCATCATTATTTTCCCAAGCTAGTTTTTATCGTCGTACTTTCTGCATCCTCTTTTTTTCATTCAACTCACCACAAGTTTCAAAAATCAAATATTTTTCTGTGGTTTTTGAAGTTCTTAAAAAAGTGTGTTTTTTGGGCTCAGTTTTATATTTTGTTTTTTTTTTTGTGTTAATTTTATTTACTTTGAGTAGCTACTAATTTATTTAGAAAATGTAATTTTCGAAATAGAAACAAAAACAATTCGAACATCAATGTTTTCTAGCTTTTGCTGTCCAAAACAAAACTCTGTTTTAAAAAAATAATATATATGTAAGCCTTCATATTTACCAGTTTGTATGCTATAGTAAAACTCTTAAAATATAGTTTTGCATATGCCAATCTCAGCTTTCTCTAATTTTATATATTTCCAATCTAATTACATTAATTACACCTCATCAACATTTCCTATACAAACGTTTTATACGTCCTCAGCTTCTAAAAGCTATAAATCCCAAGATGACAGCTCCACAGGATTTTCATGGCGATCTGCGGTCTACCTCTGTGACAACATATTGATATATTTGGCTTTAATACACTTTACCTTTCCATATAAATGCATACATATGTATGTGTGTACTCGAATATGGTATACCGACTGATACTCATATGTGAGTATGTTGCATCGGCAATATGTGGATAGTTAATAAATCTCCATTCAAATAATTTGTCTAGGGAAAATTTAAGAGTCATTCCAGAGTTTAATTCTTTCTCTCGACCTGAGGTCCACATTTGGCTTACAACTCGCGGATGGTCCCGTGCCGCCACAAAGAAATCATTCATCCCATGCCAGCTATTGTTGCCGCATTTCGATTCCCCTTGTCTCTCATCCTTATTTGCCAGGCAATCCAACTCTCCACAATGCAATCCATGATCCATGCTGCAGCCAAGCCGTGCGGCTTGTTTCGCTTTGAGATGAATTTGCCACACGTGATATTTTAAGTAATCACCGATCATGACGACGAACGACGAAACGAAATGAACTTGCGGTCAATGGAATCGGTCAGACCAGACGCGGGGCGCTCTGGTCAGTGGTGATGGAATATCTGAGCTGAGCCAACAGAGCGAGCGGAATGGATATGGAAGGCCACGTACGGATTGTTTAATCGTTTAATCCGAAACGGTTAAAGATCACTGTTGAATGAAGAAGTTATCAAACAAAATGCGGAAAGAAAGTGAAATCTTCCTCCCAGCGAAGGCGTTAATAAAATAAGTTGAGACACAAAAAAAGTGTATACATATTATCAAAGTTGCTATTCCGAAGTATACCTACAGTAAGCTTAACAGCCTAGGTAAACTGATTATGGATAGTTATGGAGATTTTATAAAAAAGAAAAATCGTAGGGATGTACATTAGGGGTGTTGAATTTTTTTTTAATTTTTTATATTCAAAATGGGTATTGTGAATCTTGTTTGTAAAGGGTTTAGAAAAAAGTAATTTTAGCTCTGGGACATTTGGCAAAATTGAATTTTGAGACCCCGCGGCCGTTTTTAGGTTAAAAAACCTCAATTCAAAAAAGCGGTCTGAAAAAGCAGTCACAGTAACTTATAATGATGATGAGCTTTTGTAATCTGTTGCTAAGAAAATAGCATTAAAATCTGCTTGTCACATTAAATACCCCCGAATAATAGATCGATTTTCTAGATTTTTCTAAATGGAATGCTCGAATTGGTTGAAACTTGCTTTCTTGACACTATACATTTACATATATTTTTAAATTGATGTTCGGCCAATATAAATGAGAGAAGAAAGCCAAATTAAAATATTATAAGTAATTTTGAGAACATATCGACGCTAATTTAATTGGTTTTCCTGACCACTTTTTCGAATTTTTACCTAAAATCGGCCGCGGGGTATCAAAATTCCATTTTTTTAAAAGTCCCACAACAAAAATTTCGTCTTTCTAAACCTTTGACAAGATCCACCATACCCATTTTGAATATAAAAATAAAAAAAAATTCTGACACCCCTAATGTATATCCCAACCAGCGCTGCAGAAACAGACACTTAATCATATTTTTATTATTTGAATACATAGATATTAGCCCAGTCATATAAGCCATAAAAATGGCGAAAAGATGGATGGATCGATATGAGCACCACTAACAGTTTTAAGGGGAATCAAAGGCCACCCAAATGATTCTTAAGGAATATCTCCTGAACGACATTTCTTACGGAAAATGTGAAGTTAAGTAACTTTTTTTCATAAGAGTAACCGTTTTCGAGTCAATTCAAAATTCAATGGTTTTCTGTTTTTGACTTTAAATTAATAAGAGCATGGAATTTTGAAAACGAAAATAGTACTTAAATACGTACAAATAAGTTTGAAATTTTCGTATTTTTTTTTTCAAAACTTTAAGTTTGAAAATTAATATTTCAAAAACTGTTCACTCAAACAACTTAATTTAAAATTAAAATAAAAGAAGAGATTTTTGGCCTTACAAAAAGGTAAGCTTGGCATTACCGTCATTTTTTAGCAATTTTGTTCTCTTTTATGTAATTTTTTTTGAAAATTGCTCTTCTCGGCTTAACGGAGGATAATAGAACCTCTTTCCATATGATTGTTTTCTTTACTCAACCCACGCTACACGCTCAAGCTTTTGTCACATTTTATGCGAATCACACTTTATAAACGAAATACCATATTTAGTGACCTTCGATCCCGTATGATTAATGTAGTAGATCCCAGTTCGACGGGGAACTTTCGCAAAACCTATAACTAAATCCCTGTGCAATATGTATTTTTTTCTAATTTTCTGAGAAGATACCACGCAAGAAAACTCACCTTGTACTGAACCAACAAAATAATAATTGGCAATGCAATTTTTTCCAGCTACAGGGCTGATCCCAACCAATGACTGATTTTAACCATGGTTTTTTCATGAAGAGCTGAACTAATTTTGATAAGATATAATATTCTAATATAGTTTCTTAGTCATGTTATTTATTTAGGTAGGTACAGCAAAACATTTAATTTGAGAATGCATTTTTGACGTTTCATTTTTGTAAATGAATTTATTTGATAATTTTGTGTGCAGCAAAAATCGAGTCCTTAAAATTGTCATGACTCATGAAATAAGGAAGTATAGTTAACTGTTATTTTAAAGAAACTTAGGTTATCTATCCAAAACGAAAAAAAGAATAATTTGTATTTACCTATTTCAAAATTTTAAATTTGTGTATGAAAGGCATTTTCAAGGTGTAGGTTTATCTTTACATTTATAACCCAGGGCAAGAGCAGAAAAATATAATCAAAATGTATCTGTATCCAATGGATCTGGAGTGTTGGTTAGGTATGTTGATGTTGTATACCCTTGGCCATTCAAAATTAAAATTGTATATAAACACACAATCATTCAGCCAAGCGCAAAACTTATAACAACAAAAAATAACCTAACCTACAATTTCTCCGCCCAATTACAAGCAAAAAAAAACTCAGCTTTTAAATTACAAAATATCAGCATGCGCTCTGCTTCACTACTAATAATTTCAATGACAATTTCCACATTCGGAAACTAGTTCAACATTTTTGTAACAGCGTAAACACTTAATTGACGACAAAAGAAAGATATGAAAACAAAAATAACATTCAACAACAACAAAATTCCGACGATAATTTGTTTATAGGGAGGAATATAATAGTGGGAACTTTTTTTTGGAATTGGAAGTATACCTCTACCTACATACTTGTAGCTCTCAGATTGCATTGTATTTTTGCAAACAATTCCGAAATAATATAATGAATGCTTAAGAATCTTTTTTCGTTTAAATAAACATCGTGATTAGGCAGATTTGTTTTTTTTTTATTCTACGGGGTTCTATTGGAATATTTTTAATTTCTTACTAAGAGGCCTTCTTCAAAAGATGTGCAAGAAATATAGATTTGAATTTTTATGTTATCATAAGAATTAGGTGAATACGCTAAATTATTTGTTAGACAAGTTTTACATCTTACGGAAATCATAATTAAGAAAGAAAAATGTTAATATTAAAATGGTAAAACCCATTTTCGGCCAGTAAAAAATATCATGTTTTTATAACAAAAATTCTTACCTTGAAAATTTTTTTTAATCAAAAGAACTGTATACTTAAATTTACATGAAAAGAAAATTTAATCAAAAGCGTAAGAACAGTTTTCGTAAAAATGAGATTTTCCTTAACAGTAGGTGGGCAGGTAATGTTATTTTTAAATGAAAGTAAAATATATTTTTGAAATATTTTAAGAATGTCAAAAACCGTTTGGTACCAAGTTTCAATAACACCTACCAAGTTTTTTTTTTCTTCAAAATATTGAAAAAAAAATTAAGTTTTAAGAAAACCTCAAAAATGTCCCTAACCATTTTGGCACACAATACTATGTAAACTTTTTGAAAGCTTTTCCATAAAAATATTATCAGTATCCAGTTAAACAATTTTCAATAGAATTGAAATGATTCTTCAGGAGGTGAATGAAATGATAAATAAAAATTGTTTTGAAATTTATTTAAAATAATTTTTAATTTATTTATAAAAACTTTAATATTATCACATCATATATTGTTTTTTTAAATTATAAATATTAGCGACGCGTTTTGGACGAATTGTTCCATCTTCGGGCTTAATTAGTTGAATTTGGTATCTTGTTAGCTTTGTAAATTTTTAATTCCTCAAGAGCGTACAATGTTGTCCCTTTTCTGCATATGTGTATGGCTCTTATTTTGGTTTAGAAATTCGTGTAGTTGTGGTTATTGTCGATGAGGTGCAGTTCAAAGGTAAATTTTTGTGTTTGGTTTTGGTTTGTGTTCTAAAAAACTGTCGTTGAAAGTTCTACCTGGCTGTCCGATGTACATACCATACATAGAATTTGTCACAGTCATCACATTTGATCATGTATACCTACACCTGAATTAAATTTCATTTCAATTTTTTGTTTTTCTTTTAATATTTTTTGTATATTGTTATTGGAGGAGCTACCATTAACAGGTGGGTGAAATTACTTATTAATTTGTATTTTAATCCTGTAGAGCCATTTTTTGAGAAAAATAAGGTTTTTTCAAATTTATAAAAATATTATACGTACCTATACATGGTATGAACCGTTATTTTTAGTTCTAAGAAAAATGAAAAAATCTGTGACCAAATCGGTGTGTATCATCCTAAAAGAAGATAAATCCAACCATTTTGTCCGGACACAATTGTGAGATCCCCTTATTTTGTCTTCTTTATCATCATAACGACAAGATTAATCAAAATCTCGAGTTCGATTTGTTTGTTTTACGAATGCAAAACTTTTTTTTCCTGTATTCGATCATTTTCGAATGAATTTGAGTAAAATTTTGGGTACGTTCCATTAGCTTTCCATTTATTAATTTAAAATATAATTTTTGAATACAATATTTGAAGCTTTTTAAGTTACCAAGCTAGATTCAACAGGGTTAAGCCATATTCCTAAAATGCTGTAATATTTAAGAATTTCTAATGGTACCTTAAATAGCTTGTGGTGCATATTTGTAGATGTAAAAATAAGAGAAAATAATATCAATTTTACCAGCAAATAGGATACACCGTATTTTTGCACACACTGCTTCAATTTCAGGAGGAAAAAATTGTTTCGTCATTTTATTAAGTTTCAATTTTCAAGCCGAATAATTAACTTTTGCATTTTTATTCTTGATTATTTCAAAAATAGCTTTGTTATTACTTAAGTAGGTATATAGAGCCGTACGAAATGGACTTATTTTTTTCTTAAAATATTTAATTATTTAAGAAACATAATATTCTTAACACTTTGTGTCCTTAAGAATTTTGCTATATAAAACAAAAACCAAAAAAAAAACAACCCGCAACCCATTTTTGAATATTACAATTTTCCCAAGAGATTTTTTTTTTTTAAGTAAGAAAAAACTTCAGGTTACCTAGTTGAAAATCATCTCACGCGATTCAAAAATATTAATAGGACATATTTTCTAAGGCATTACCCATATCCCAAGACACATTAAAAATTTCTTGTTAGCTTATTAAAAAAAACGATTTATCAACTTCGTCCTGTTTTCAACCAAAATTGACTACTTAAATCAAAAGTTGAAAGCTGAAAAAAAAGTTACTACTCGATGGTAGAGTCACACCACAGTTAAAGGCTTCCTGCATCTGAAATCAAAAACCTATAGACTGAGAGATTGTTGTTTAAGAAATTTACATACCTGCATACATATATGTATGCCAGACAAAGTTTAGCGGTTTCCAAAAAAAAAAAAGCTTTCTTATCACTGTTGTTTTGTGCAATTTCACATAAAAAACTTTCATGGCTCATTTAAGACAGGATCTTGCAAAAATTCTCAGTATAAACTATAAAATTTCTAAAAAAAAACCCTATAGGAACCTCCAATTAACACTTCTTTTAATTAGCCAAAAAAACCAGCTTAGGTTTCCAAAAAAAAATGCAAAACAAAGAATCGCGTTAATTCCTCAATTAAATTCCAATAAACATACTAATCCGAAATTGAAAGTTATAATAAACATACACTTCAAAATCACTCATTAATTTTATGCCCACTTCACTGCCACCATTTAAGCCGGGCTACCAAGTTCAGCGCGTAATTACCCCCCAACCTATCGCTAGCCCATCTACAACCCATAAAAAGAGCAAATCTGAAAAGTCGTCGCTCGCTTGTCGTCTCAGCTGTAGACGTCGCATTGTATATAGCTTCAGCCACAGTCTTCGTCGCGTCATTCTAATTTGGCAATTTGTATGCAAATTCTTTGTAACCTTTAAAATAACGATGAGAAACCATTGAAACTATTCTACAATCTGAATGGATTAGGGCTTCGTTGTTGCGATTGCGTAACTATGGAGGGCGGCACACGTACGGTGAGAATTGTAATAAATATTTCAAGTGTGCCTGGCAAAGACAATGCGTTTTGCAAATATGTGAACAAAAACAGGCAGAATTGAGGACGAACCGAATTGTAATAATAAGTAAACTGCTCTGGGAAATGGAGCAGCACCTTTAATAAGATTTGCTGCCTCTGCTACCTCTGGGCTGATCTCTAGTACAGGCTTTATACAGACTACACGACACACGACAGTGAGATGGAGGTACTTTGTCGAGCTGCTTCCACTGTCTGCGCCACAACCGCCTCGCCGACCGACGAAGACAAGATGAGATGGTGATGATTCACATTGAGGTAACGCAATTTGGTAACAAGCGAGAGTTCTTTTTGTGCATTGCGACGCTATTGTTGGAGTGTACCAGTTCAAAGATACATTACAAAAGCGAACAACTTAATTTCAAGATGAATCTGACACTTAACAAATGTTGAACACCACCGTCACGTCGCGTCGCGTCTTCGTTGGCGGTGGCAGTGGTGGCGGCTGCGCGGAATTGTGGCTACAGATGTTCACCCGCATTTGTCTTGCGTCATCCACAGATTGTAGTTAGGGCCCTAAGTGTTACAGTTTGATCTTCATCTTCATTAAATGTTTGAGTATTTGTATCAGCACCAGCACGGTTGCTCAACCGCTAATTATAGGGATTTTAACCATAGAAGATGCTGAAATTTTGAGGTATAACCTAAGCATATAACTGTATACCAATATCAACCTTCAGTTTAATAACGATTGGATAAGAGCCATACGGGAGATCAGGAAATAATTAAGTTCTCATAGAATGTATGTCCTTTAAAAACAATTTTTTTAAGAAGGTACGTGTGCTTTGCGTGTCAGCTTTGTCCTTGTTTTGAATTTTACGTTGACCAGAAACTATAAAAGCTCAGCATAACATTGATTTACAAGCTTGTCAAAGGATTTTTTCCCGAATATATTTATGAATTAGGAAGTCTGTTTCAAACTCAATTTTTATGTTCATTTATGCTTTGCCTAAGCTCTAGCCAACAGATTTAACTTAAAAGGAAACGATAAGGATCTGTTGTTTTATTAAAGAACCAGCTTCATTTTTTAAGAAAACTTTATATTTAACTATAGCCAGGGGTTAGACAATCAACTTCGTTCTTAGTAAAAAATATTTAGGCAACACCGAAAACTGTTTATTTAAACTTTTCAATGTTCGAAAGCTGTCTTAAGTTGAACAAAACTCAAAACTACATTGTCATGTGAAATAGACGTAAACTGTAGGTAAGGTATGCTTGAAATTTCCCATTCCTTTTCCTGTCGTGTGTCGATCCACATTCACCTATAAGAAATTTGGAAAACTACAAATACAAAATATAAATAAATCTTCAAACCTATATAGTCTTAACATAATTTATTTATTAATTAATTTATTTAGAGAATAAATTGAAATTTCCCTCATTTATGTATTTAACTATTTTAACTATCCAATCGGATTTAATTAAAATAAAATTATTTTGAACCAGTTTTGCTAAAATCTTTCACTTATTTGCTGCTTGTAAGGCGGACATGAATAGTAATTTTTTACAATGCGAGTTTGGTTCTACCAAGCAATAAATAAAAAGCAAGGACAGAGTGAACTAATAGCATACTCTGATGTACATCATAAAATGTTTCACGCATAGAAGTGGCCAAAGACTTTATGCTTCAAAGCAGCTCTATCTCAAATTAAAAGTAACTCATCCAAAGTGACAACTTGAAAGACATCCTACAAAATCGAGTTTAAAAATGAATGATGATTAGTCGGAAGTATAAGAGATGGAAAACCAATCATGTCTGCCAACGCTCACGCAAGCAACCTTTGAACTTATCCACCCCCATCCCTCGAAGACACAAACACCACCACCACCACCCGTTAGTTAATCACCGACACACAGGGAAACCCATCGAACATAATCACCGACTAAAAACAATGAAAGCGCGAACAATCCGCCCCCACATGATGCATATTGAAAGACAAATTAAATTCTATCGTTCCATAAGCCCAAATAGGCAATGCCACAGCCTGTCCAGCACCACTCTCAGAGAGGACCATTAACCGAAGAGCACTCTACAATCTACATCCAAAAGATCCCAGATCCCATAGCCAAACGATCAACCTTCTGCGTCTTGTGCAATGAATGAGTTAGCAATTTATTATACATTGCTGCAGCATAACAACAAATTATTACCATTAAAATGCAAATTTGTCGTCTATGCAGAGTGCAACTTTAAGCAGAATTCAAGTCGATTCTTTGGATTGAGCTTGAGGTTTTGTCGCGCTATTGCGGAGCAATTTGCTTGGACATATTTTGAGCCTACCTACGCTACGTATGGTTCTTCAGGTTCCAGATATATCCATCCATCCATCTAGCTATCTATCCAATCTGCTCTCTGACGTAACAAGTATAACGCTTTAGCCGAATTTGCATTTTGTACAGTTTGCTTGTTTGTTGATCGCGATCTAGACGCCCGCTTTATGGAATTATATATTTACATTTTACAAAGAATATCGTAACATCCACCAAATTGCATTGGAACGTCCAAGGCCGGTTTGAGGGTGTGGTGGGCGAAGCTTAAGAAGTTAATACAAAATTGTTTCGTTTGTTATTGAAATTGGTGCGGAGTTGCATCAACTAATTGCATTCAATAGCCTTTTTCACCAAACTACATTTTACAATCACAAATTTTTACTTGTTAACTATTTTACAACTTATGTACATCAAATTTGTGTTTCACAAAATTAAAACACATTTACAAGAATTACAAATTTGTGGGAGTCTTATGATTAAATCAATAGATTTTAATAAGCAAGCAAAGGTGAAGATTTGTCAGAAACTGCAGGCAATAAATTAAAGTTTTTATTTCTCAGGATCATTAGCAATATGTGATCCAATTATTTAAGCCCAGCCTTAACTTCGGTTAATTTACCATTAATATTGAGGACGGTATAATTTCGAAAAATTTTACGTTAAACACTATTTCTATCAAGAAAACAGAATTTGTCCACAACTGAACAAATTTGTAAAGATTTTTTAACTGGTGAAAAGAAACTTAGACAAAATTTAATTTCAACAAAATTTGTAACTACAATTAAAAAAACTAGTCTTGGTGAAACGAAAACAAAAATATTCCTACTAATTTCTCTTTCTAAACTACAACTTCAATTTTGTAACAGAAACATTTTGTGAAACGGAATTGATCAGTTTTCAAAAAAATTTGTAAGAAATCACTTGTAAATTACAATTTGTAATTTGGTTAATTAGGCCACAGGACTAAAATACAATTTTGTGTCCTTAAACCTTTTGAATTCTTCATTCTTAGTTCTTAATCAATCTAAATTTCTCAAATCCTAATTCTTATTCTCTATTCCTTAATTCTTAATTATTTTCAATTATAAATTTATATTCCATAGTTCTTTATTGCTCATTATCCAATATTCACGGTTATTTTATTATATTCAGTATTCATTATTATTTTTTTCTTTTGCATTTTTGTTTTTATTTCTTTCTTAATTCCTTATTCTTATGTATGTAGTTCTAATTCTAGTTTTCTATTTTTGAATGTTTAAATACATACTATAATTTTAAAATTATTATTCTCAATTTTCTCAATAAAAACCAATGTTGGACTTCCTGTTCATGACCCATTCGGGCGCCAATTAACTTAAGCCCAGCCATGAAAACAACATCGGATATCATTGAGGGGAAAAACGCATCTAAGATTTGATTTATATCTCCAAGCCCTCAAAGCCAGTGCAAGTCGAGTGTGAGATGATTTGATAAAGCGATTTATTCGCAACTTATAAAAATGTGCATATCAAAGTAGCAAAAAAAAAGTGTGAACCAAAACGAAAAAATCATCAACAAGGTTGTTCAATGAAATAGCAAAAAAACGATATGAATATTTTTGGAATTGGGTTAGGTTGGTGTTTTTTGGAATTTATCGCAACTTAAATCAGTTTTTATTTTGCATGTTATATGAATTTGTGTCGATCTTTGAACACTAAGCGGGCCATACTGTATAAGAAGAACCTCGTCAAATCTAGAACAGACATCGACATTTCAATTGCGTAGGCAGGCGCAAACAGAGCAATAGATCTAGCATCTATATAGATACTGAAGTATGCCGCTACTGCTGTAAGACCACTTATGTAAATATGAATTTCGGAATTTATTTGGTCAAAGCAAACAGTTCAACAGGTATTCGTCAGATATTATAATAGAGCAAGATGTCATTGGGGTGTTTTGAATTTGATATTACCTATTTTGTTCTCGATGTAGAACACATCAGAGTAAACAAGGTTTTTCGAAAACAAGAAAACAAAACAGCTGTCCTCATAGATGGATTGACGAACTTTGGCAATATACACGTGCCATGATCATGTAGTTTTGAAGTTTTTATATCTTTAGTGGGGAAAGGTGTGTATTATTATTATACTCCCAGAAGGTTAGATAATTTCTGGGTATTTACGTATTTACCATTATTTATTTCGAGAACGACGATGAATTTTCTTAGAAACTATCGGTACCTAAAGAGTTCTGTAATACTCTAAAATAATTCTAAAAATCATGAAAAAATAGCGGTTCCTTCCATACAAATGTTAATGTTTTTCTCAAAAACGACTGCTTCGATTTTGATTAAACTTGTTCCTCATGCTAAAATAAGTGCGATCAACTACAGAAAATTATAGAAATTTACACTTAGAAACTATGTAAGTATTAATAGACCCTCTCAAAAAATGTTTTTTTTTTATTTTGAATTTTCTCATTATCAGCTGATTGGATTAAGATAATTTTTTTATATGAAAATTTCAAAAAAGTTCAAATAATATTGCATTACAAAATTTTCCATTTTTTTTTAATTAAAAAAAATAAAATTAGTTTTTTTGTTGAAAATTAGATATCTTAAAAATGGGTTGACAATTTTTTTTTTTAATTTAATTTTTATATGCACATAAATAAATACTCAAGATTTGCATACGTAAAATTCGACCTTAAAATTTGTTTTAACAATTTGATTTACTCATATAAGAAATTAATTTTTTAATGCACCACTCAACGATTTTAAATATTTTTTTTATACAATTCAATCAAGAGTTTTAGGATGGAATTCATTTTTTTGTCACAAACTATCGAAGGAGATTATTTAAATATAGTAAGGATATTCATAAAACAGCGTAAAGCCGTCGTAAACGAAGTAAAGTCTTAAAGTTCGTAAATCTGTCACAATTTGAATGGAAAATAGATTTAACGCAGCTTACAACTTTACTATACGTTTACGATGAGTATAGCCGGCCGTTTCATGAATACCCTCAGTATTTCATGCTTTTAAACATTTTTCTTTCATAATTTCCAAGTCCTTATGTACAATTTTAAACCTTCAGCCTCTTTAACATAAGGGCAAGTGCGTGTGACGCAATCGTGCATTGGATATATTCATAATGTTGGTTGATTGATACTTACTCATAGAAAACTTACCCACCTTCATACATATTTTAAAAAATCCCACTGCTTCAAAGATGTCTTCCATACTAGAAGATGATTCTTCTGCCATTACAAAGTTAAATTTGCATTAACGTTGTTATGTATTATACAAGTCATAACTATTTTTAGTCACTTAACAGTTCTTACAGTGTTTTCCAGTCAACTGAATTCTAGTTCGAACCAGTGACGATTCCTCTCAGTTGGCTAGGTTGGCTGCGCCAACCCTAAAATTTCGACTTAAATACACGTAACAAACAATTTGTTTGTATTAAAACTTGAGAAAATAATATCTTTCATATTGATAAAAAGCATAACCTCCCAATCCGTTTAACATTATAAAACCAACAAAACCTATTTAAATCGAGCCATTCAATACAACCCCTTCGTGCTATATACAAAGTAGATATCTCCTATTCTCCTCTAATATTTTTTTTTTTAATATTGGTCTGTGTTAGTGTGTTGGCTATAAAATTTTGCGCCAGCAAATCTCATACAACCTCTGTTCGTGTACTACCTAAAACAGCTCATTTTAGTCCAAAGTTCTATCAATTTGTCACTTTGGACTAAACTGGGTAGAAATTGGCAGTTTTGGGTAGTACGCGAACAGACCTAAAATCTACACTATTATTCCCGATGTGCTCTCTCATTCTATCTTTAAGAACAGACCCACAAAAATAACCACTCAGGTTGGCTCTATTGAAAGAGCCAACACCTGGGTAGAAAAAAGCGAAAAAAAATGTATGTGATTGCCGAAAACCAGTGGAATCTGAAGCGAAATGTTTTAGTTCGAGTTTAATATGGTTGACTTTAAAAAATCATAACTCCCATTCTACTCATCCGATCTTCAAGTTTGAGATCTCCAAATAAAGCCAACACGACACGGTTACATTGTATAGAAAAATCATTGAAAAGGGGCAAATATTTTCATACCAAAGGGGTTAATAATCCCCCCTTCAATTCGATTTGCAGCATTCTAAATTTAAAATTTGAGGAAAAATTTCACAATTTGAAAAAAAAAACAAAAAATGCTTGTTATTTGCTTATTTTCTCTTATAAAATTATGTTTTATAATGTTTTGCCAAACCTACATGACAGGTGCTAGAATTTTTTTTTAAATGATTTTTTTCAAATAAAATGCATTTTAATTAAAAAACAGACACAGCTTTCATTAATAAAATTATTACTCAAACAAATCTGCAAGAATTTTTCTGATTTGGGTTTTAAAATACTGTCAGTTAAATAATCTTTAGACTTATAAAAAAAATTACTATTTTCTATGTACATGGGAACTAAAAAATGTAAAAACAATTTGAACTTATGTTTTTTTTACACCTGCTTAATGGCCTAAATAACTAAAAAAAAAACCAAATAAATATTGAAAATAGAAAAAAAATGTAATCAAGTATTTTTATTTAGTATACCTACAGCCTAAATATATGTAGGTAATCACAAAGTTGTATATCCAACACCAGAGCAGAAATTAAATATTATTTGAATTTCTTACATTTAAAACAGGCTTTTTTGTACATTGTTCTGGGCTCACTAAAACGTTAATAACTTTTTTAATTACCAACGAATTTGAATGAATCTGATTTTTTTTTCGATTAACAATTAAAAATAATTTTATTTTAATGTATCATACATTATTGTAAGCCATGAAAAAGTTAAGAAAAATGTACACAAAAAAAAAATACCTTTAATTTTTGCTTATGAAAATATGTAATTGAAAGAATTCAATAAATAATGTAGCTTTTAACAAAGGTATTTTTTAAATATTCCAAAGTGAGGTGTCAAATAATAAATTTTTAATAATTTAAATTATTTTCAGCCAAACAAAATTATAAAAACTTCACAAGAAATTTTAAGGGGGAAACAAACTTAGGGCATCTATTAATATTATGGAACTAAAATACCCCTTAATTCAGATTAAGTATTTATTTTAAGTAGTCTGAAATAAATTATAAAGCTCAATTGGAAGTAAATTATCAAAAATGTGTTTTTAAAAAAAGTCTCACATTAAAACGGCTAAATTAGTCCCCCTTTTGGCAAACTATATGGCTAATAATTTGACATCCAAGCCCACAAAATGGATTTAATTTTTCGAAATTCTATTTCACAAATCCTATTTAAAATGTCGATACATGAAACATTGATGTACATAAGTTGCTCAAAAGCTTGAAAATTCACATTTTGATAATTTCCAAAGTAGCCGTAGAAGTCAAATAAAATACAAAATTGTCGAACCTACTACATTTAATTTGCTATGAGTCGAAAAATATTGCTTTGATTTTTAAAAATAAGCTGTCTATAGAGAGATTAATAATCAAATTTTAACAGCGTACTAAGGTTATATTTTCATAAAATTTGAGTAGCTGAGTGGCTTCGAAAGGCTATATTTACCATAATTATATCCTTATTTTTCAAACGATTTTCAAAATGTATATTTTTTAATAATTTGGACAAATATATCAAGAGAGAGAGAGAGAGAAAGAGAGAGAGATGTTGTCAAAGATAAGAAAAAGCGAAAGTTTTTAGGAACCGGCTCTCGAATTTTTTTGAAAATAGAGTGACGACTGGATTTTAGGTATAGATAAATTAGTTAAATTAAAACTAATAGACTTAGAGCTGGCAGCAAATTTTGTGAGTGAACGCATAACCAAAATTTGAGTATGAGGGTTTTTAGGTGCATGCATCTTGATATCGAATATCAAAGTCTGGCAGGATTTTTTTGGCGCCCGTAGAGGGGACGAGGGATTGAAAATAGCGGTTTTTCCATTTGTTGTGTCAAGGGTACAATCACTTCATTTCATTTTTTAAAAATGGGAATTAATGCTTTGTCATTTTCCCTAAATCCAAAGATTTTATTTTTAATGATCCAATTGATAATACTCAAGATATAAGCATTTTAGGCACACCATAACGAGAGATATTTGGAGATTTGAAAAAAATTAAAAATCAACAAAAAAAAGTCTCCAAAATAAGGCGGATAAGGTTCGCTTCAAAAGGGCATATCTTGAGTTTTATTAATCAGATAATTATAAAGAAAGTTTGTGGACAAAGGAAAAATGACCGAGCATCATTCCTCATTTTTAATAAATGAATTGAACTGGTCTTACTCATGACACAACATATGGGAAAACCACTATTTTCAATATCTCGTCCCCACTACGGGCGCCAAAAAAATCCTGCCAGACTTTTATATTCAATTCCAAGATGCATGCACCTACAAACCCTCATACTCAGATTTTGGTTATGCGTTCACCCACAAAATTTGCTACCGGCTCTTAGACTATAATTATAAAGGAAAGAAATTAAAAATGTTTGCTTTTTTAGATCAAAGGATTATTCGTAGCCAACCCAGAACTCAAGACCAGAAATCCCCACTGGTTCGAACTCGTAATTGGGCTTTTTCAGAAACTATCTTTGTCATTTCTATTTCTAATTTTGATGTCCTTTTTCGTGACATTTTAAGTTAAATAATAAATTTGTATGTGAGCTTGAGGTCAGTTTTTGATTTTATTTTTCTAAAATTGCGACGTTTCGGGCGTGGATACACCCTTCTTCAGCCAATTTTAAAAAGAGTAATATCCACAAATGACTGTAATATTTCTTTTGTTTTGCTATTTTATAATCTTTTGAAAATCTATGAAAAGACAATTCAAAAAATGTTCAATCAATTTGAATATTTAAATATTTAAATATTATAAAATAGCAAAACAAAACAAATATAACAGTTATTTGTGGATATTACTCTTTTAAATTGCCTGAGGAATTGTGTAACCAAACCACGCCCGAAACGTCGCAAATTTATAAAAATAAGAACAAAAACTGACCTCATGTTCACATAGGAATTTATTATCTTTCTAATTTTGACAGTGTTCACTAACAGCTGTGAACTTTTTTTTCTTTGGTTCTTTTTTGCTCGTTTGGTTCTGACTCCTGGAGAATATTCCGAATATTGCTAAAAGGGTCTCAATCAGAGATTATCAATCATAAAGACATACTCGAATCCCTCTAAATCGATCTCCTTCTAAGTCGAATTTTCCTCTAACTCGAATTTTTTCGCCATATTTTTGCAAAGCTCTCCTTACTCGAACTAATTTTGATATCCCATGAAAATTCGACTCAGAGAGAGTCAACTGTATATTTATAAATCTCTGGTCTCAATTATGAACTTGTTTCGTAAGTGTAGGTACAGTGTTCAAAGTGAATCAACAGCTGAGAGATGTGAGTGTGTGTGTGGTTACAATCAAATATTGAAATGTAAGTAAGCTCATTCATAATAGATTTCTATTTAATTTCCTAAATCCCAAGGAAACGGACATTTTGCTATTACAATTTCAAAAATAATCATTGGTTTTAACTAGTTGCACTGAAAATAAAAAAACAGTGTAAACAATTCTGCGCACAAACTATGTAGTAATTCTAAAAAATTGATCTATTTTTAATATCTGTTATTTATCGATATTTGCCCTTCAAGAACCTTCCTTATATAATTGATTTGTTATTGCATCTAATTTGTATCTGCTATTGATATTATTGAGCATTTTGGATCCACCAGTTTCTCAAATTCAAAACACATTTTGCAAATATATGTATCTTTCATCTCCAACAAAAATATCGTCTATAATCTATAGATTTTGTTTAAATATTGATTAACACGAGTTCTAAGTCAAATAATGAAAAGCTAACAGATCAGTCAAAAAAGCCTTCACTTAAGTCAATACATATTTTATTTGACGTTCAAAAGATATAGCTCGTTTTAATTCTATATACCTACATATTTCTCTTGTGTTGAAATATCAAATTTGATTTCACTAGCCTATTTTTTTTGTTTTGCTGGCTATATATGCATGTATGCTCGGATACTCAGTGTTTCGGTTTTTCTGATGAATTTTCTTGGACACAGTCTCTGAAATTATAACAATTAAGTCCTGGTAAGTGGTAGTCAAGTAAGTACTTTGATAGACACAATAAGGATTTTCAGGGGCTTTGAAAATTTATTGAAAAAGATGCTGAATAAGTTGATATACTAACTGCTTCGATTCATTATATAAAATTGCATCCTTAACGATGTGTGTGAGAAGGCAGCAGGACACTTTTAGAAATCAAGAGTAAAAAGTATCAAATCATTAGTTGCAAATCAATTGCGAATTAGTTACGTACTTTTTTGCCAAAATTTCCAGAACAAGAAAATCCTTTTGCCGAGAGTCGCTTCAAGTTGGAAAACTCAAGTCAACAAAAAGTTGCTTTCAATAAATTGCGTTTATGTTTGAGCAGCAGCTCTTCGTATCTACCTACACCCTTTTTGTTCCGTCCAGTATTTCAACTACTTTAATAATCAATTTCAAAAGCTTCGTATCAAACCTTGGCTGATTGGCTATACTTTCAAATATATACCCATTAAACTGACGAATTGCTGATAACAAATTATGAAAGAATAACACATTATATAAGAATTGTTTAAGAACTTCAAAATAGTTTAGTCTCCAGCACCATTGGTGCAACATCAGAGAATAGAATTTCTCTTGATCGACTAATAACAAAACGAAGGTATATATTTAAAAAACGGGGTATCGATCTAGTCAGAAGTAATTAGGGGTTTCCATATCGAACACCGATCTCAAACAACGGTGGTATGCTATATCTAGTATAGGTACTCTTCTATATACAACACAACACTGTATATTACATCAAAGCCTAAGTCATACAGCCTTCAAACTGCCAAAGCAAACTTATAACAGAACCTCTTCTGACTTCTCACTATGAGCTTATTGGAAAAGCAGGTAAATAGGTGGAGGCCAAGATCGAATCCGTTTCCATCATCTCACTCAACGATATATATCGCTTGCGAAGCGCACATTTTAAATGAACATTCCCAGTCCCAGCCCATAGCTGAGCTTCGTCCATCAAATCCAACTGGCTGACTTCAATTTCAAGAGTTATTAAGTGTGATTAGAGGTACAACTGTGCCAATTTTCCAGCTACCGATATCGATGATGCTGACGTCGCGGTCGCTCGTCGAAGTCGTCGTCGTTTGTTGCCACCATTCGACATCGCCGTCCGTCGCCTTCGACGTCGTCATCGTCGTCGCTGCCTTAGTTGGAGTCTTTATCTCAGGGAATACTCTCCCAGATCGATTTCGACACTTTCTGCGCTTTGATCTCTAGACCCATGTTTTACCATAATTCCATTATTGTTATGATTATGATTTCGCAAAGAGCCAATAAATTATAGAAAACAGAATGAAAAGGTTGGAACCTACCCGCAATCGTTCGTCAGCTGCTGTTGCTGCTGCTGCTGCTACATCAACAGCAGCTCTTCAGTCAATGCATGTGGCAGCAGACGTGCTACCATCCATCTGATCTGACAGATTGAGATTCATATTGAGTGCTCGCCGTGCACACTCGACTTACTGACAGGAAGCACTTTTTGTTAATGTATTGGTTCTTCGACTTAGAGTCGACCCTCGTCCGTTCGTTGGTGGCATAATTCCAGGTCAACTATTGGAATTTTCTTATAGCTCAACCTAGAAATTGATGACCCTTCGTCCGCATGGTGTGATGGCATCGGATGAAGATCGTGCTTTTGCTTGTGCTCGCATCCACATGGCAGGGATGGTAATGATGACGATGCTGATGATGCACATGCAGTTTGTCTATTAATGCTTAAAAAGATTTATAACGAGGATATAATTAATCTTTGATTTGACTTTATGATTTCCAAGCATCTTGGCCTGGCCTGGTCAGTCAGCAACTGTTATTTAAAAAGCGCGTACGCGCAATGAATAGTTGCACGAATTCCAACGTCAAAGCGCACAGGCCAATTGTTCCGTTGAAATTGTTGAAATTGGATGGAAATGCACTGAACTGATGGTAGAATAGGTGGGGCAGGCAGAGGTTGGGTTCATTTGATTGATCGATCGATAAATAAATCTCAACGGGCCAGAGCTATCTGTTGGACAGTCGAGTTCGATTTACCATTCGACTGTGCGTTGATTGGTTTATAGGTGTTAAATTTTCAATTCTTGGTGTCTATGTAGGTATACCGGTAAATAAAAGCGATGCTGCTGCTTCATTTCTCACTCTCGTTTTGTAACGTCTTTTCATTGTCCGTCAGTTGAAAGCTACTTGTGTTCGTCGATGTATTGTCTGTTCGTGGCTGCACGCAGAGCATAAATCGAGTTCAAAGATTAATCAAATGGCAATAAATTAGCAAAATACCGATAACAACTGGAGCAGAGATTGTATACACTGTCAGTAGTAGGTTTATTGCATTAAAAGACGTGTTAAGGCTTTTTGATGCTCGCATAAACATAGGTATATAAATTCAATTGCATAAACTACGCACTTACCTCCCAGTTTTACTCTACACAAATTAATTAGTTCAAAACTTTTTCGGCTCAAGATGGTTAGTAGTAATTTTTTTGTTCAACTAAAGTTCATTTTTATTTTAAAGAAAAAAGATCAAATTGTATACCTTAGGTATTGTATTTCCTTTATTCAAGCCAGTTTAAATATGATGGTATCATGTACCTAAATCTTATTTTACAAATATTTCCTCGTGTAAGCAACATTACCAACGCATTTAGCACTGATAATTGAAACAGCTTTCAAAAGAATATTTGACTTTATAGAAAAATACAACAGCAACATGGGACAGGAATTTAAAAGTTAGATTTATTTTATGTTCGGTTCCAAATGAAAACTGTGGTCAACAATGTTCTTTTTCCACTGTAAGGTACTTAAAAATTGATCTTGTATGTATTGCCTAGTTTTGTCAATCCTTTTACAAATGTAGCCCTGATGCATAAGCAAATTTACATTATTTTGCAACGAGATTAAATTATCGGTTCAACAAGTTGTTAACTATCTTGCCTAATCATTGCTCCAAACTATGTTAGTTTCGCTTAAAATTGATGTGCTCGTTGTCAGGTTACCTCTCGGTTCAAGAAGCATTAGTTAAAATATTGCGAAATATCTTCTCGGATTCAACGTAAACAAATATATTTTTATATTTTCGCTTTTAATTATATGACCCAATTAGCGATGATTACACGGGGACACCCAGTACTTTATAGAATCTCAATTAATTTCTCTTTCATTTTGCAACCTGAACTGCATCTTAGATCCACATGAATATAGTATAGACATGGTGTTCGCGTAGACGACTCTGCCGATGGACGGACGGATGGACGGAAGACACGATCAGGTTGATAGTATAGGTCTAAATTATACGAGAAAAAAAGCTGCCTCTCCTCTCGGTGCAACCATACATTTTAATCACACGAAAAACTCGTTTCATTTCGCAATTTCCATAATTACTTTAAAAAGTGCTCCAGATACAGATAGATAGATAGATTTACAGAATATTAACCAACCGCTCTTAAACTGTCGTCATCCTCGTTGGCAATGGCTGGTTAGGCTAGCCCACATGAAGTGATCTCATGAGACTATACCTGCTGTATAGCTTGTTATCCGAAGGCACAACTTCGACGTGAAGAAAAAAAATAAAATACCAATCCAAAAGAATGCTAAAGATAATTTAAGATAGATGCTATGTGTTTTAAAGGTATTGCTGAAAGATGTTTGCAAATTGAGGAACAATTTAGTTTTTATATATTTTTTTTTCTTCTTTAGATTGAATTCTTGCCATGAGCTTGTAGGTGAATATGCAATTTTTGTTTGTTTGTTTGTTATTGAACTTATGGATTTTTGATTATTCCCTATAGGAGAACAGACCAAAAACCGCTCCAACGATTTTGATAAAAAAAAATCAGTGATGTGTATGATGTAAATTTTGGTAGGAAAAAATGACCTAAGCCGGTTATTAATGATGGTACTTGCCTTATAACGGTTTTTTTATTTTTTATTTTCTCCTTAACGGCTTAACGAATTTCAATCAAAATTTTTATGAAAAGCTCCTTTAAAATGTCAATAATATTGCATTTCAAAATTTTGAAAGAAAATAAATTTGGGATTTTTAAAAAATACTTAACTATTTTTTTAGCGACCAAAATGTTGGGTAATTTTGATTCTTTTCCTACTAGGTATGTTTTCGGTGATACTGATTCGGAATCTGAAGTTTGCGACTAAAAAAATGCAAAAAAAATAAATTTGTGGGAGTTTTTCACTAATGACTCGAAAACTATCAATTATTCGTTAATAGCATCTTAAAACAAGGTTAAGGTTTTTTTACGACAACCTATTTGGAGCGCTAGTTGAAAATGGATGTGTTTTTACTGTTCCGAAAATCCACTCGAATATAATTTTCTGATGTTATTTGATACTCTGAATTCGATCTGGCCTCAGAATTGCTCTAGCACTTCATGTTTTTGAGATATTCGAATCTAAAACTTTGAAAAAAAGCATTTTTTAGGAAAATTTTGGGATATGTATAAATTTGTAGTTTTGTCGAATAAATTTCTATGGTTATTCTGAAATATGAAAATTTCCATTCAAGTCTTTTTTAATCCTTCAAATACCTTCATTCATCTTTGAGCAATCATTATTTAGTTATTTGCCTTCATCTTAAGCTACCTAATGGTGTTTTGCGGGAACAGCAAAAATACTCCAATATTCACCCAGCGCTTGAGCCCCAATTGCCATTTTTCTATCATTGTTTGCATTTTGTTTTCCATTCTGCATCACGATATCTTATTCGGGAACCTTAGATTTGGATTCAGCACCCGGAAAACATAATGAGGACAAAAATAGACTACCATTTGGTATCGTTGCGCAGTTCTATTCGAAA
Organism: Dasysyrphus tricinctus; assembly: GCA_963921185.1. Taxonomy (NCBI): domain Eukaryota; kingdom Metazoa; phylum Arthropoda; class Insecta; order Diptera; family Syrphidae; genus Dasysyrphus; species Dasysyrphus tricinctus. The sequence goes on from OY992531.1 coordinate 262,380,516, forward strand.
CTTTCATTCTAGCATGGATACCTGTTATTTTTTTTTGCATTTGCATTTCTTTTAATTTTTTAATTGGTAAAATATTTGTTCAGTACGCTTTTGGAGACCAACTTTAAATTTCACATCAGGCTTTAAGCTGCATTAACTCAAAAGGCATCAATTCCTTTGAGACATGAATTTGGTATTTTGTATTAAAAAATATTTCTGAATGTGATTTTATTTGTTAAAGATAAATTTTATTTGTTTCGAATAAGACTCTCATTTAACCAAAGCTCAATTCATTTGTATGTCAATTTGTATAACTGTTCAAAGTAAAAGAAAAACTTCTTTAAGACATATCAACTCATATGGAATGCAGAACAACTACCACATGTCATGATGCGGAAGAACTCCTGGTTTTCTAGATAATCTGCTATTAAAGTGAACATCGTACAAACATTCCAAGGCGTGTTCACTTATCTTGTTCGTTAACTCATGTGATGATCAATCAATACCCGAACCACAAAAACAGCCATGTGTCGAACCACTACTGTATGCTTCAAATATGACAGAACGAAGGCCGCCACATAAAATCCATCCCAACAATGGATCACCGAGTAAATGAGCCTACACTGTGTCAATATTCAATTCCATTGATCTACAAAAAACAAGTATCCAAATGCCTAAGTGCACGTACAAAGTTACAAAGTGGAAATAATTACATATCTAATCCAGCAGCCAAACCCTTTAAAAAAAAAGCAAGCCATCACTTCTTTCGTCTTCTGTGTGTATTTGAATTCGATATAATCAAATCGAAGTGTGGTGGGCGTTCAGGTAGCCAGAGAAGACCAAAGAGAGATAACACGTGAATTCCTCCATAATCGTTGAGACAACTTTTGGCCTAGACATCCAGTATAAGAAAACCATGTCGTTTGAGTGACACTTGACACTTTTGGCTTGTTTACACAATGAAATGCTTGGCGAGAATGCATTTGGAGATTTCAAGAAACTGTTCCATCACAAGATCAAACGGATTATTTATCCTCATCTATCTAACGGATGTGCTCATCGAAACAAATCGGATAGTTTCGTTATCCATACAAAATCGAAGATCGTGGCTGTGCTGTCGGATTATAAGACGCTGCCCTTCACTACTATGCTGTGACTTAAGACAGCCCCAAGACAAGCCGACATCAACATTAAACTCATAATAAGTTTATTTTGTTATAAACAATAACCAGCAGGCCAAAACACTTCATTAGATAGAGATGGCAGCACAAAATTGATGCGGAGTGCTTAGCTAAGGCTTTGATCGCTTTCCGGGCATCGGGTGCTGCCATTTTCATTATTTCACTTTTCTGTCCTGATGCAGCCAAAGCACTCATCATCATGAAAGTGCATATATGCAATTTTTATGTACCTATGCAAAAACCGTTAAAAGACGTGCGACTTAGCTCATCTATAGAGAGCCTCGGTTCAGTTCAGCTCACCAGGTGATCAGCAACGATCTGTTTTCAATCACAGCAGAAGCAAAAGCAGAGCAGATTTGTGGAGCCTGGCCTGACCAGAGGCTGTCGCATCGCATCCCGTAGCTATAGAGCCTTCATCTTCCTCATCCTCTCTATCGTCGATGGGTGATGGTTGTATGGATGATGCTGCTGCTGTTGACGGAACCGCCGCATGCTATATCATTAAAACAAATATGTAGCAGGCAGCAAAGAGGCAGGCACTTTCTACTTTCTAAGCGAGCAGGCAGCGCTTCATATGCACCTTCGGATTTGGATTTGGCTTTGGATTCGGATATCGGATGCAACTGAGCGATATAGCAGCGGTCGAATGTTGCTTCGACAAAAATAATTTTCTTTCTTAAATTACTATTATTTGCTCCAGTTTGGTGTTCGGTTTATTTGTTGGATGTGGTTGGTCTCTCTGCTGATATACCCACCCCTTCTTCATGCTTCTTCTAATATTGCCGCTAGTTGATCTTCTTGCCATTGTGCACCCAGCCAACGCGCTGCACTATGGTGCTGTAATGCAAATCCATTGGCAAAAAAAAAATATTATAGGTAAGTAGTAGAAAAACGTTTGGCTATTTTGAAGTCAAATTCTCAATACTCAGACCAAAATAAATGTCCCTCACATTGGCAGCAGAAACGTGGTGGGAGGCTTGCTAGGGGGGTTAAAAATAAGACTTATGAAGTTCGTTCAAAAAATGCACAAAATGGAAATAGGATTCTGTTCTGACGTTTTTTGATAAAGTTGTCTAATTGTTGGACTACTTTGATATATTTGGTTAATTGCTCAACAAATTTTGTTACCGAAAAAGTGTAGAACAGCTTAGTTGCAATTTGTAAGAAACTATTTTTTGGCTCAATAGCAAATTATGTATTACTTTTTTGTATTAATATGACCTCTGACTAAAGTCAACCTGACATTTGGCAGACCAAACAATTTCTGTCAATTTGTCAAGAAGGGCAAATTTTGTACTCTCTCGAGAGTGCTCACTTCTGCCCAAAACAACACAATGCCCAATTTTTAGGAGTGAATCACGATTTACGCAGAACATGGTGACAAACAGTAGCAATTGGCAGTTTGGATCAAATTGGAGCAGAAAATCTTGAAAATTTCAAGTCTTGATTTAAGCAATTAAAAAATTCATTTGACGCCACTGTAGTCCGCAAATTCCGGCACCAAAGTCAAATCGCTGTCGGGAATGAGCTCCTTTCTTTCCGCTTACTGCTTGTTTTAGATCAAAAACTACCGTCCATCGTTGTTTTGGTTGTTGTCGTCGTCGTCGTCGTGTACGTTTGTCCGGATATATGTATGTACTTGTACATGTACATATCTCCTATATTTTGTGTGCAGCACGTAAAAATGGAGACTCCACACGGACTACGTCATAGGAGAGTGTCGTGTGCCATCCAATTTACCATTTGGCAAATGCACCACCTTATCAGTAAGGGGATCTATGGACCCAAAGGATCTCTGTGTGATGTGTGTTCTGCTACCGCATGCATAAATACAACCACTCATGTGGGTAGCACAACAAATTTAAATTTTTTCAGGTTTATCTGTTGCACCACCAGCACACTGGCCGGTCGGTGTTGATAATGTTAGTTGATGGTACCACGTACGGCGAATGCCATGTCAATCTTTTAACATAATATTATACGATTCCAAGTTACATGCATACATACGTACCTCTAAAGTCCTGCCTATAGCAAATTTACGAAGTTTTCGCTCCATCACTGTGTATTGACTGTTGATTGCATTTAATAAAAAAAATACTTTTAATCGCTTATAGAATTTTCGCGGAATTTTGGAACGAAATGTTATTCTAATGGGCAGCACTTGTAAACGTTTAAGAATTTCAATACAACAACACTCTAATAATATGTGTACATAATGTCTAGATCTAGAATATCTAAGACGTCATTTATGTACCTACTTAAGTCAAAATGAGAATCTATTAAAAAAGATAGTGTTTGTAAATAAAGTTAAAAAATTTAATAAATCGTTAAAAAGAAAGGCTCAGATCGTTCAATACAACCTAATTTGAGTGAAAAGGTTTAAGAAAAACCTCATGGTGAAGTGAATAACCTGGAACCTGGAATTCAATGATGGCTTATTATTTTCAAGTTTTAAGGTAAAAATTGGGGTATTTCCCTTCCCAGGGCTTCTACATCATTTAGTCATGCGAAACGTTATTTTCGTTGTGCAGTTAGCTGTTTGATGAGAGAAATTTTAACTTGTAGCAGATTATTTGGAGAAGTCTTCACTTTTTTTTCTAACACAATTAACTGCCTGGACCATTTATTTTGTGCGAAAATATGGCATTGAGCTTTATCAAATTTATTTGTTTTTTTTTTTTTTTTTTTCTTATAACAGCACGGCTTTTAGTTGATTTGTTTACATTTGTTTCGTGTTATTTTTTGTAAGCATTTCCTGATAGTCTAAAGCCTAGTACGCAGCTGAAGTGAAATAAAAATTTTCTGGTGTCTCCAACTCAATTTCTGTATGAGAATTTCGTTTCACCTCAGTTGCGTACTATGCTTAAGGGCCGACAACAAATTTTGTTTCATATGAACTTGGCAGGGCACAAATTTTTCGCAAATCTAAAACGCAATACAAATTTTTTTGCGTAACTAATTCGCAAATAATTAGTTCTCAATAACCAACTTTTTCAGCTCGGTTATCTCTTTTCTTGAGAAAGTTGTGCTGCTAAGTTCACGTGAAGTTCGCAATACGCCTATTTTTCGCAAACGAACAAGAAATTCATTTTTTTCTGCGTAACTAATTCGCAATTAATTAGTTCTCAAGAACCAACTTTTTCGGATCGTTTATCTACATTTTTGAGAAACTTTTCCTGCTAGGTTCATATGAAGTTAGCAGGACACCCATTTTTTCGCAAACCAAAAATGCTATACATTTTTTTTTGCGTAATTAATTCGCAATTAATTAGTTCTCAAAATCATTTTTTTTTAAATCGTTTATAAATTTTTGAGAAAGTTGTCCTGCTAAGTTCATATGAAGTTAGCAGGACACCCATTTTTTCGCAAACCAAAAATGCAATTAAATTTTTTTTTGCGTAACAAATTGCGGCAGAAATTTTTCGCAAACCTAAAACGCAATACAAATTTTTTTTGCGTAACTAATTCGCAATTAATTAGTTCTCAATAATAAACTTTTTTCAGCTCGGTTATCTCTTTTCTTGAGAAAGTTGTGCTGCTAAGTTCACGTGAAGTTCGCAATACGCCTATTTTTCGCAAACGAACAAGAAATTCATTTTTTTCTGCGTAACTAATTCGCAATTAATTAGTTCTCAGTAGTCAACTTTTTTCAGCTCGATTATCTTTATTTTTGAGAAAGTTGTCCTGCTAAGTTCATAATGAAGTTAGCAGGACACCCATTTTTTCGCAAACCAAAAATGCAATAAATTTTTTTTTTGCGTAACTAATTCGCAATTTATTAGTTCTCAATAACTTACTTTTTTCAGCTCGACTATCTTTATTTTTGAAAAAGTTTTTCGCAAACCAAAAATGCAATTAAATTTTTTTTGCGTAACTAATTCGCAATTAATTAGTTCTCAATAACCAACTTTTTCAGCTCGGTTATCTCTTTTCTTGATAAAGTTGTGCTGCTAAGTTCACGTGAAGTTCGCAATACGCCTATTTTTCGCAAACGAACAAGAAATTCATTTTTTCTGCGTAACTAATTCGCAATTAATTAGTTCTCAAGAACCAACTTTTTCGGATCGTTTATCTACATTTTTGGGAAACTTTTCCTGCTAGGTTCATATGAAGTTAGCAGGACACCCATTTTTTCGCAAACCAAAAATGCTATAAATTTTTTTTTGCGTAATTAATTCGCAATTAATTAGTTCTCAAAATCATTTTTTTTTAAATCGTTTATACAAATTTTTGAGAAAGTTGTCCTGCTAAGTTCATATGAAGTTAGCAGGACACCCATTTTTTCGCAAACCAAAAAAGCAATTAATTTTTTTTTGCGTTACTAATTCGCAACTAGCAACTAATGATAGGATAGTTTTTAACATGAGATTCCAAAAGTGTCCTGCTAACTTTATATACATAATATTCTCAAATTCAAACTTCAAATTAGACTTAATATTACTTTTTTTTCAATTTTTGTTTGTTGAAAACACCAACATTTTTCCTTAAAAATGTTTAAGGAATTTTACAAACTAACACTTTTTGAAAGAAAGAAAACTGAACTAATAATGACATATTATATATTTAAATTTTAAATGATTACTATCTGATGTAGTACCTCTTCACATAAGATTTTGAAAACTTGCAAAAATGGGCACTTTAAAAAAAAAACTTTTATCCAAAAGTTTTTTTTGCTCCAACAATTAAAAGAAAAACTTGTGTCTAGCCTAGCGACATGTCAGGCACCTAAGTATAAGAAAAAAAACACACATTCTTAATACTTCCGGCCGAGGTCTTGTCAAAACAAATTGAATTGTGAAAACGGTCCAATGTCACGCTTGTGAATATTATTTCTATTTTAATTTTTAAACTATATTTTGAAATCTAGAGATGTCTGAATAAACAGCAAAAAAATTATCATGTCCGGTTCTTTCAGAAGAAAAGTTCTAGTAAAACATTCGAAATTTTGATTCAAACGTCGATGGTCTTTTTGAATTATGTGAGCGTACCATGCAAGAAAATTCAAGATGTTAAAATCAATACATATGTATATTAGTCCAGTAAATAGTTGTAAAAAAAGGGGGTTTACCCTACAAAAGGTCGGTTAGTTCTAAATTTTTGATATGTTATATGGTATGGTTGGTAGATGAAAATTCCAAATTTCCACAACGACGCCCCCTCCGCCCCCTTCAAAATCCTGGAAAAACCACAAAAAATATATGTTTGCATAGTTGAGTACTTTGTGCTCAACACAAAAATTTGTTACTTTTATTTATTTTTCTATGAATTAAGCATTACTTTAGTTCTTAATTTACAACTTTATTTTTCTCGGAATCAATTCAAGTGGTTTTTCCCCTGGACTGTTCATATACATATGTATATCATATCGTCCCCTGATTGCAAGAACTAGGTAACTCAATTTTCAATTTTTAAAATATTCCGGCAAAAACGGTATTATTTAGTACAGTTTTCAAGATTTTTCGTCCAATTTTTGTCTGTTCTAGACAAATATAGAAAATTTCTGAAGTGTAAGAAAATTAAAAATTAAACTTTCCATCGTTCTCTTACAGTTAGGCATCTATGAACGTTGCTATCACCAAAATTTATAAAATTGAGTTACCTAGTTCCTGCAATCAGGGGACGATATGCAAATATACAAAATTTTTTTTTTTATTTTTCCTTCCATTTGCAGAATTGAATTTTGATTTGAAATGGAAACAAATGAAGGGCAGCGGGAAATAACGGTCAGAGTCATATTTTTCCAATTATGTAGAACTCAAATTTTAAACTTTCAATTCAAATTTTTTTTTAATTCAGGTTAAACATTCTAAATAACCAGGTCAAAAAAAAACAATTACAATCTCCTACCTATAGAAAAAAACAAACGAACACTGAATACAGGTGGAGTAAAGTTTTGTAACCTTGCTTGTTTTAAACCGTCAACGCATGGACCCTGATCGATGTTTTGCGGCACTCATGATCTTTCCGCCTGTATTTTGACCCTAACCGTTATCATTCTTTTCCAAATCTTTTCATGTTTCGATTAGTTTCTCAGAGACCTACAAGAAATTAGCTTGGATTGTTCATTTCCGTGGCACTTCAATTACAAACCACAGTTACTTAAAAATTAATAATTTTTAATATCTAGTCATGCCAGATGGTATAGAAAGGTTTGAAAATATCGATAGCAACAAAAAGTTCCGAAAATAGATTCCTCATGGCCAAGGGATTGACTATGTACATGAGAGAACTACCTATAACAAGGTGAGGAAACATTTAGTGAAGAAGCAAGGAGTTTCATTGGATAACCATATTAAGAATATTAAAAGTTTTCCTATCGCATTTCCTTGGAAATATTTTTCTGACTTCTAACATCACAAATTTACTACTCGTAACTTTTCGCAAAAAAGAAATAAACTGATCTCGTTTTTGTTGCTTTGACGCCAACACAATAATTCGTAGTTATGCCTATTTCTGGTTACATCGCCCCCAAGCCATGAATACAAAAAATGTAATTTTAGAATTTTTGTATACCAACCTGCTAAACCTAACGCCATTCTCCATCTCGCTGCTCTAATACATTAAAAAAAAAATATATATAACAAAGTATTTTGGCTCTTTTTATTTATCTTTAAGACTGGACAACATTTCTGTTGTAAAAGTAAAATTTTCTTATTTCATCGAGATCTACTTACGAGTATGTATATTGAATGCCATTTAATAATATAAACAACAACGCTCTTAACCGAAACTGGATATTGCAGATGGAGTGTACCTGTACAAGTGTACAACAGTGTACACTATACACTCTAGTGCCAGAAAGACATAGATGGACCTACAGCATTGTGAATTGCGAATTCCACAGTTGCTATATCATTTTCGTATCGAAACACAATAAATCCTCCGGTCCACACTCTCGTCGGAATCTAAACTCTATAAAGCCCCAGAAAAATGTATTAGGCTGTTAGATGGTTTATTAACCAGCAAGTAGTAGCACCAGAGGCTTCACTAGACATCCATTTTGATGTGCATTGTTAACCTTTTATGGATCACACAAGTCTCTTTTTAAACATTCGGCGGCCGGTCGATGATGATTGCGATGGTAGCACGAAGTTGTAACTTTTTTGTATAGATCTTTATCTAGATTAACGTAAAAGGCTGCTTGGGCCTGCAACAGCATGCGGTGGCAGACTCTCTAGCAAAGCTAGACTCTAGACTCGTCTTATAAATTAATGAAAATATTGGCCATTTCGGGTCTTCCTCTAATTAGACCCGTGCAGCCTGCAGCACTTTGTTTGCGGGCTAAGGAGGCGCTGTTGCGTAAAATGTGGGGCAAAGTTCCTTATTTCGGATAAACGAATCTATTTTGTGTTGTGTTGATGTCGTCTTTCCTTGCATACCAAACGTTAACGAGTTGCACCAAAGTTAAAATGACGGAAGAGTCCCTTACTTGGTTATTCGATATTTCGTATTCTCCAATTCTTTGGCTATAAAAACAGTCTTTCCCACTGAAAATAGGTGCAGGTTAGTGGATAGTTTTTTTTTTTTTTCTTTATCAAAAAGAAGGGTAAGTTTGCTGATACCTTTCGAATATCTTCATCTGTGCAAGTTAGTAAATATAAGGCGAAATTATTGAATTTGCATAAGGCTTTGGTTTCGGTGACAGTGAATTTCAAACAATTGATCGCTCAATCGTGTTATGTTCACATATCTGTGGTGTTTGGTAGAAACATGATAACTTCATAAAATAATTTGCCTCTTTACGGTAATTTTACATCGAGCCAGAGCCTAAACGAGTATGCCCTTATTCATCATCTATATCTTGGGGGATGATTTCTGGGATCATTGTATAGGGGGAAAGTTGTATATCTTGAGCGATGCAATATCTGAAAAATTAACTTTAAATGAAAACAAAAGGTAATTAAAATTATCAACGAAGAACATCATACACAGATACACATAATATATTAATAAATATTTTTCGCGAATATTTTCAAAAAAAAACAAAAATATGTAAACACAGAATTGAAAAACATTGCTTTCATAGAAATGCAAACGCATTTTCTTGATTTGAAATCAATGAATGAAAATGAAAACAAAACTTTTAAGTTTCTGGGTTTCAACTAAAAATAAGTTTTTATGTTTTCATTTTCTTGATTCTATTAACGGACATGTCTTTATTTAAATTGATAGCCCTTTTACCAAATTACTTAATTTGGGAACTGTTTTCTAATTTTTCTTAAGGTATTAAAAAACTGAATTTGTTGCTAAAAACTAAATACCATTTTTATTTTTATTTATTGAAAAGATATTAAGTAATAGCCTATTGAACCGACCTTTAAAATAGGAACAATTACGTGCAAGGGTTTTTATTATTGAATATGTTTGTTTGACCCATAAGCATGCTTAAAACCGAAAATGCTACTAAATTCACCCATGCGTTTCTGAGAGAATGATCACACTGGCCACTTTTCAGTATTTTTGGTATAACTCGAAAACTAAGCCGAATTTGACAATCTTACACTTAAAAAATTTTCTATCGAAATGGATGGTTTGGAAAATTTCTTAAAAAAATTTAAGCAGGAAAAGTAAACAAGAGCTTACATAAAAAAATCGAAAAATCAAAGATTTTTTAATTTTTTTCTAAATTGCGCATTACTTTTTTCGGGGCAAAAATATGTTCAGGACATGCATGAACTAACTAGAGTCTTAAGGCCTTAATATGACATATTAAAAAAGCCATATTTTTTGAAAATTGACAGAGATATAGTTTTTCAAACTTTACCATTTCTTATAATTTTTCGCAGTTTTTGCCCGAAAACCTATTCTTTTGGTACTTTATGACAAATTTAACGTTCCTACCATCTAGTACCGAATCTTATGTTAATCGGACCAGCCGTTTGGTCTTTAGGTAAGAAAGCATTTAAAAACTGCCGAAAAACGAAATTGCGAACTTACATTCTTTTTAAAAATTCTATATAGTTGTAATGTCATATTATATCAAAATTTTGATCTCGAACATTTTTACGAAAGTGAAATTTTCCATATTGTACCGAAAAGGGACTGTCGGGCCAAAACTGCGAAAAATTATAAGAAATGGTAAGGTTTGAATGGGAATATCTCTGTCAATTTTGAACAAATTTTAATTTCTGAACATGCCATATTAAAGCCTTTAGTCTCTTCTTTATTTTGTACGTGCATGTCTTGACCCTATCTTTGCTTCATGCACAATTTATTAAAAAATTTAGATATCCTTGATTTTTTTATTTTTTTTTTAAGTTGGTTTTTGTTAACTTTTTTTTTGCTTAATTTTTTTGTAAAATTTTTTAAACTGTCCATTCCAATAGAAAATTTAATTTTGAACAAAAAGTTGTATACATATGTAAAATTGTCAAATTCGGCTTAGTTTTCAAGTTACACCAAAAATATTGAAAAGTGGCCAGTGTGACCATTCTCTCCGAAAAGCATGGGTGAATTTAGTAGCATTTTCGGTTTTAAGCATGCTTATGGGCCAAACAAACATATTCAATAATAAAAACCCTTGCACGTAATTGTTCCTTTATACCCCTTATTATTATTTTTCGGTCTATTCAATAGGCTATAAAATATATGATTTAAAATTCATACTTCCCAATTGTTAATAGTATAATAGTTGTAGGTTGTACATATTTCAATCTACAATGCTTATTGTTTAATCGAAGTTAATAAATATGGTTTATTAAAAGATAGATTCAATCAAATTAACTATGATGCTATCTCAAATAGTTCCAAAAAATATCTAAATTTAACGTTGATTTTGTTTTTCAGTATACGATTACTGCCGATTATCATATTGCCTTTTCATTTACGAAAGTCCTTTAAAAAATCTTTGAAATCTAGTTTCAGCACAGCTTCGTGATAATTTCCAGAATGTGAGAGCTTAAGCCAAAAACAAACTCATTTTAAATTAACAGAAAAGTAAATGAATTTGTTATCTTTTGGGTTTTGCTTGTCATTCTGAGAGGAAGGTATAGGTATGCTTTTATATTATTTTTGAACATATCTTACTTTACTTATTTGGGGTTTTCTGAGAATTGAACTGGGACTTTTCATTCCACTTGCCAGCTTTCACTAAGCTAATTCGCAATACGAAGATACGATGATGAAAACTGATAACTATCTGCTTTACACACTTTGTTGGTGTATTTACATAATTTACATTGCTTTGACTTATTTCAATAATGAATTACTTAATCAAGATTGCCTCAAACTTAATTTAAGACAAGTTTTCATATTAAGATGGAGGAAAAAGGCTAAGAGCAGGGTAATTTGTGTTCGGGAATTAATTACTGAACTGATTTTCTTTATGAAATAATATGTTCTCCAAATACGATTTGAAAATAATTAAAATAAGGCCTGTGTTGTAAGTACTGAATTTTAGTTTGCGATTTTTCTATGAATTTATGTATGAAGGTACAGTACAAAAAGATTTTGGTAGATCTGGTAGACAACTTTTTCAAAATGTTATAGCATGTTGTTTGGGATGGATACCAACTACGGCATAACAATTCGGTGGAAAATATATATCTATAATTTTTAAAGTTAAAAAAAAAACTCACCTTCTTTAAACAGATTTTTAACCTCAATAAATTCCCTTTTTACAAGTGACTCTATTGCTGTGGTAGAGACTGTATGCGAATAACGGTAGTTCAAAGTTTAGCAACCTAATAATACTATTGAACACGATGTAAGAAAAATACCAGCCTGTAATCATATTTGGCACGCGCGTCACAAAGGAGCTGCTGCTGATGCTGATGCCCAACATCATTAACAGAAGCTCTTTGCCCTGCAAAGTGTGCAGATTTGCCAGTAATTTGCTCACTTCTTTTGGCATTGATTGATTTATACCTGCTTCGCATGTCGTTCTTCTGCAAAATAATTGATACGGTATGCATCATCATCATCATCATGGTTCATGGCCATTTCGTGTTGTATATGTTGCATATGTAGGTATATAGACATTCGTCGCACTGCCACCACCGCGCCGCTAATATAAGCGACCAAATAGCGCATTTTCAATGGAGCACCACATTTGTTCGTTAGCCAAACCAAGTTGCGGAAGCAACTCTAGCACACAAAATAGGCATTAAGTCTCGAACGAACCCTATATTGTACCTATATATGTACATAAGAAATCTTGGAGGCTTCTTTCTCTGGTTGTCGCTCCCGAATCCCGATCACATTGCTTGAATTAGGTATTCCGCAATTTGAATAGGCATTCCTTTGTGAAACAAGGTGAGTAGCGAGCATTGAGTCGATGTGTGTATGGAATGAAATTAACCGGCCAAGCCAACCTAAGGAGCTCAGAGTGCTCAATCAGCAGAAATGCGCATAAGAATGTTCTAAAGCTCTGCGTTGATGGGGGTACCATCAGTACCATGCTACCTATCATGTGCTGTTCTTGTGCTCTCATTTCCTATCAGCCGATGGCGGTGGTGGCGGCGTACGGCCAACGCCTGCACGCTGCACCTCCGCTAGCAGTTTGCCTGAAGCCAAAAGCGTGCATTGCATCTATTCGTTGTTACTAACTGCAAGCCATGTCTCTTGCAACTTCAACAGAACAAGAGCACATCCTCCCACTCGTTATGTTTGTACCTACAGCTACCTGGAGCAGGAACATCATTAGTTCGACGAACATCAGGAGTTGTCTTTTGTTGTTCGTCATAGTCATAGCCATAGTCGTCTTCGTTTGTGCCGTCAATGTTGTCATTAGTGGCAGATGCTCATCCTACACTCTGTTGCACAGCAGAGCATTTCCATATAGGTACCTTTACTGGACATGATTTGCGGACATTGCCTTTGGCAGACTTTGGACGCCATTTGTCAGAGAGCACCATCGAAATGGGTGATCAGATGGATCTTGCGATCTACGAGTTGTTTGTATTCGCACAATCTTGCACAGAAAATAAAATATAATCCAAATCAAGACGAGCTGTTGCAAGCTTTCGTCATTGATTAATTCGTAATTTGAAAACGTTCACAACCTGATATAGTTGCGCGATACACTTGGCCAACGTCCACCGACACTCTTGAGGCAAGCAGACCAATATGATGTTTTTCCAAGATTCGTATAAGATAATGTGATGAGATTTTTGATCTCACTGCCAGGCTTCCAGATTGACTGACAAGGGAAAGTAATTATAAGTTTTCTGCAAATGTGTGCACTGCATAAGGAAAATGTTGATTGTAACATTGGCGGTGACGCGGTGGACGGCGGCGTGGTGGTGGTAGCCAAGATCCGCTTGTTTGACTTTCGGTAATTAAAATAACGCTTTTATGCTTCTTTCAGAAAGTTTATGTCTTTTTTAACTGCCACCGGGCATGAAAGTAACAAAGGTACACGTGCCAGTAATTACCACAAACAATTGCTCTGCCCTTTCCATGCATTCAAATTAAAATACCAAACATAATGACGCAATTGACAGATCATTTATATAAAATTTTTGTGGTGTTTATTTGAATCCTTTCAGTATTTCATAACTAGAACATAATGAAGGTTAACCAGAATTTAATGTTCGACGTAAACGTTACGGTAGTTATAGAACTTAGCTGCTAGCCTAGAGCTCTTTTTCTGGGACGAAAGAGCGTTTGAATTCTAAGTGCATATAGAATTTGTGGATGAATTCCGATTCCGAGAATTGAATACTCGTACCTACATTCAAAATCAGAAATATTTGCTGCTATTGCCTTTATTTTATACCTGTTTTAAAAATAAACCTTTCTTGCAACATTTTTTAAAAAAAAGATTTTTTAGCTCTTACGATTTCGTTACCTTCAAGTACTCATACCAACATTTGTTTTGTATATTTCACAGATTTCCTGAATGTTTTTAGTCGTGGTGGTGAATGCAGTCAAAACATGGAATTGCTCACCTCCTATTGAGTGGAATCTGGATAATTGTGTCACCGATTTTACCAGAACAACGCAAGCTGGAGCTGAGGTTGGTTGAAGTTAACCTCTTTCAAATTTCACTGGGCGCCAATAATGCGAGAAAAGGATCATTCACCAAGAAAAATGCTTCCTAGTCCAAAGCAAGGGTCTGTGTACCCGATGTTAGGCCACACACCCGTCTCTTATGCATCTCATGTACCTTATGATCTGTCGCCAGCAACTCGAACGTCATCATCATCCTCCGGTCATTTCCATCCCAGCAATGTAGACCAACCGCTTGATCTGCGGCTGGATCATAAAAAGAATTCCCCTTCTGGCAACGATGAGCTGCTCGAAGATGAAAATAGCAATCTAATCCTTCAAATCGATCGAACGTCAACTTCGGATCGAAGTTCAAGTCCTGTTAGTCATAAGAACTTTGAGAATAACAATAACAATAGCCACAACAACAACAATAATAATCTCCTGGTAAGCCTCAACGACTGTAAGAAAAAATTTCGGCAAAATGCGCTTAATCACTCGCTCATGAAAGAAGAGCTGCGAATATCTTCTGGGAGTGAAGCTAGTCTTCACCATCAACAGCGATCTAACCTGCCCTTTCATGCGCCCGCTCTGCATCCGTTGATGCTGGAAGCCATGGCTAAAGCGATACCCCTGCAATATAGAAATCCATTTGTGCCACCTAGACCACCAGCGAACGCGTTCGAACTCCTGAGGCCGCAACAAAAGGACCTGATACGTTCCCTCCCGCAGCTGGCGTCATCAATGACAAACTCCCGACTAAGTTCCAACACTACTAGCGCTAATAACAATACTAATAACAACAACAACAATAATAATGAGGCTATAGCTAATGCAAATCAAACAACAGCGCCATCGAACGTAAAGAACAAAGATCGCTATTCGTGTAAATTCTGCGGCAAAGTGTTTCCGCGATCGGCGAACTTAACAAGGCATCTACGGACGCACACGGGCGAACAGCCATACAAATGTAAATACTGCGAACGTTCCTTTAGCATATCGAGTAACTTGCAGCGCCATGTGCGCAACATTCACAACAAGGAGCGTCCTTTCAAGTGCGCCCTGTGTGAGCGTTGCTTCGGCCAACAGACGAACCTCGATAGGCACTTGAAGAAACACGAGGCTGATGCGGCGTCTCTGGGCCTCGGAATCGATGACCGACTGCGAGGCCTGCGACGCAACAATCGCGGCGGCCTGCAAGAGGAATCATACTTTGAGGAGATCCGATCGTTTATGGGCAAAGTGACGCAGATTCCTATTCCACTTCAAACTCAGTTGTCATCGTCCACCGATCTCAACTCGCCCAGCAGAAGTTCCTCATCGTCTGAACCACCGTCGTCACCTCAAAGTAACCATTGTCTGCAGGTAATCAAGCAGGAGGAAGGGAGCGGCCACATAACGAACTGTTTTAGCGAAAACTCTCTGAATGCACCCGCAGGCGAGAGCTTGAGCACGAATATGAACGAAGAGCACATTAAAGTGACCTGACCTCAACATATAGACGTAATTCCTAAAAACAAAACAAAAATAAATTAAATAAAAACACAGAAACCTAACTTGCCCTAAAAAATATTTCATAATAGAAAACGGATGTTTTGCAATAAAACAAAAACATCAACAACAAGAAAATGTAGATCACTTTTGGAAATCCCCAGGCGCTGTGTATTTTTAAGAAGAATAGTGTGCGTCAGTTTTAGTGAAGTTAAATCATGATAGGTTAACGGCAGGTGCATTATATAAAGCTTCAACCAGAAAAATATACAGTCTGGTTTGGTGTGCCGTTTAAAAATTAGTAAGTGGGTGCATTTGGAAATAGATTCATAGCTTGCTTTCAAGATTTAAAAAATTGATTTTAAGGACGAGAGACGACTGTTTTTTTTGTTGGAATTGAATAAATGCTCAGAGATTACCTGTCGCTAAGAGGGATGAGTTAAATGAATCTATTGTTTAAAAATTAGAGCACTTTATTGTGAACTTAAAATTGTGTGGTGCTTGGGAGAAACATGATAACCCCATTTAAAATTTGCGTCTTTACGTCCACTTTACATCGAGCTAGCAGCGAAACGAATTAACCGATTTTCTTCAAATTTGAAATAGTTATGAACATTTTCTTTGTCAAACTATGTTTTAAATTTGAAGGAAATCGGTGCACCCGTTTAGGCTCTAGCTCGATGTAAAGTGGACGTAAGGACGCAAATTTTAAAATGGAGTTATCATGTTTCTCCCAAACACCACAGAACTTAGAAACACAAAAAAGCAAAAGTATTCGTTCTTGTTGATTCTCACTTTTTTGAAGGAGTTATTGCTTTTTAGTTTTGTTATTTCAAAATATACGTTTGACTCTTTGTACATACATTTTTCTTTCGTGGTCGAAGTGCTGCTTTAAAAAATCTTTTTTTTTTTCAAAATGTTGAGTATTTAACTAATTGAGTTGACACCGCTTTTTTTAATTCAATGACCAATTTCATGCTATTTCTTTTCTTTTTGCATTTTTGGTACGGCTACAAAAGGTGTTAAAAGACCCATGTATCACAGCAGGCGCTCTTCAGTTGCTATTCCGATATACGAAAAATATTATATGGAAACAATCCATTAATTTTTCAAAACCATGCTCTTATTAGTCTATTTATTGCAGCTTCCACAACATCGCGAGAGCGGTATCAAAAAGTTTAATGTTCCTATTTTTCACCTCCTATTGATTATTTCACTGTCGAAGGAAAGACCACTGGACAAACTGCTACGTTTGAAATGTATATAACTCTTTCAAATTTAAATAGCTAATATTAATAAAATTGTCCTCAAATCCTAAAATTCAGAATGTCTCCCTTGTCAAATCTGATGAGGAAATTTGGGGAAAGTGTTCAGATGATATTCCTCTACGACTGCATATAATATTTAAAATCCAACTGCAATTCAACCCACACTTGAATAAAAGCAAAGAACTTATTTCAGAGACATGTTATATAAAATTTCTTTTAAGAAATAACAGCATAGTGAAAGTGAAGATATTTGCGGGTAGATATTTAATTTTATATTACCGCTTCTTTTTTTAATTCAGAGAACAACAGATTAATTTAAGGAAATTGAAGGGACATTCATTCATTTTTAAATCAAGTTTTTAAAATGTGCAATTGAGAGTCAATACACTTTTTTGATTTTATTGCCATTGATTAAATAAATCTTTTTGAAAAAAGCATCAAGAAATACAACTTATCTTTCAATATAAGCACCAAACTAAAGTTTGTTCGCTATACGAAATACCCGAAATATTTTCCTAAAATTAAATTAAAATTTATTAAAGAAATAATTTCTTTCCCAGTTGTTTGTTTGTGTTAGAAACTCTTCTAGCATGCAACTCTTCAAAGAAGATGTAATAATAACACGATCGTTTGTAATAAGTAAAAAAGAATCTTATAGGCTGTTCCTACTGTAGGTACTTTGTATTTCTTTTTAAAGCAATCGTCTATTTTGTACTTATATAGCTTTTAGACTCTGTCACATGACTATGAACTACCTTAACTCACCGTACTGCTAAAAAAAATATTGCCTTTAAGAAGGTGCTATTTGCATTAATTTTGATTTCAGTTTAAGTCTTAAAAACACATGTGTTTTTCATTCTTTTACTTGAAGAAATATGTTTTTGTTTCGCTTAAATTCTTTAATCCAAATAACCTTAATCTAAAAACTGCCACAACCTATCAGAATCAACAAAGATAATCTCTTGTTTATTCACATCTCTACTTGATATTATTCAAACATAAAAATAATACCTTTGGCAGATAATTTATGTATAATTATATATAATTTACGCTGTAGGGGTAATTTAAATTTCCCCTTTTTTTTGGGAATTCGCGTAAAATCTGCCGAAAACTTCAGAGCATGTAGGTGAGAAGTAGACTAGAAAAAAATCTTACCGGAGGGGGGTAATATATCTCCCACTGCTTGGACAGTTGGCAATTTAATAAAATAATTGTGAAAAATGATTTTAAAACAACGGCAACACTTGCAGCAATGTTTTGTAGCTTTTTTGAAAGCCAGAAGTCCATTTTAATAGTTGATTATAAAATAAAATTTTTTGAATAAACAATTTCAGCAAAATCTGTTTTCAAACATAAAATTAAAAAAAAAATACTAATTTTTCTTCAAAATGTTGAGTGTGAAACAATTTGTTTGCCAAAACTGTTCATCAAAAAAAACTTAATTTAAAAACAAGTTATAAAAATGGACTTCTGGCTTTTCAAAAAGCTACAAAACATTACTGTAAGTATTGCCGTTGTTTTTTAATTAATTTTTGTCTATTTTATGCAAATATTTTATTAAATTGGCCCTACCGTTCAAGCTGGGGGAGATATTACCCTCCTCCTATAGGGTTTTTTCTTGTCTAGTTCCCACCTACATGCTCTGAGTTTTTTTTCGCAGATCTTACGCGAATTTTCTAGTAGGTATGCAAAAAAAGGGGAAAATTTATTTACCCCTACTGCGACTATAGGGGATGAAAATAAAAATCTGAAAAAAACTAGGGAATTTTTTTTACTTCATTTAGAGCCGATTTGAGCCCATCCGGGATGACCTTTTTTTAACGACCACCCTAATGTACATATATCATTGACTTATCATATCTATGTATATGATGTCGATATGGTAGGTATGTATAACAAACAACTCTGATGACACGTACGATTTAAAAATTAACTTATCAATTTATTTTGAATTTTTTTGCAAAATAAATAAATGTTCCCGAAAGCAATTGTTCTTAAATTATAATGTATATTTATGTTCATTATGGTGGTCGTCGATTGGCCTAAGACGACTCTAAGCGAAGGAAAAAAAATTTTTTCAGATTTTTAGTTTCATCCCCTATAATAGTTGCTGTAGAGGTAAATTAAATTGCCGATTTTTTAGCAAGCTCGGTAGGCTATTCGCGTAAAATCTGCCAGATTCAGAGCGTGCTGGTTTGAAGTAATGAATTGAAAACAAAACAGCCAGAATTCTAATGGTTTATTTTTAAGTTCAGTTTTGTTGTTGAACAGTTTTTGCAAAAAATTGTTTCAAACTCAAAATTTTGAAGAAAAATTCAATTTTTATTAAATATTATTAAAAAAACTTTATTTGAAAATAAACTATAAAAATGGACTCCTGGCTTTCCAAGAAGCTGCAAAACAAAACTTGTGAGTAATAGTGTTGCCGTTGTTTAGAAATTGTTTTTCTTTTCTATTTTATGCAATATTTATATAAAATTGCTTCTCCTTCCCTCCAAGCGGGGGGAAATATTTCCACCATCCCGGTGGATTTTCTCTTGTCTA
The DNA here is from genome assembly GCA_963921185.1 of Dasysyrphus tricinctus. NCBI lineage: Eukaryota > Metazoa > Arthropoda > Insecta > Diptera > Syrphidae > Dasysyrphus > Dasysyrphus tricinctus. Next base: position 262,399,909 of record OY992531.1, read on the forward strand.
CTTCCAACTTATGTACATGCTCTGAATTTTTAGCAGATTTTACGTGAATGTTTTGTATGCAAGAAATTAGGCATTTTAATTTACCCCCTACAGCGACTATAGGGGATGAAAATTTAAATCTGATAAGCTTAGGATTTTTCTATTCCTCATTTGGAACTAATTTACTAAGGCCCATCCAATTATAAAAACAAAAATAAAAAACCCATATAACCGACCACTCTAATATACATGCATAATTACATACATAATACATATCGTCGAGTGAAAAGCAGCTGACTGAAATTTTATCATTTTCACTGAATTTAATAACGAGTGTTGAAAAATACTTAACGTAATTTTGGTTTTATTCAAATAATAAGAACACAGAACACTTTTCCTTAAAAATTTTTTTGCAACAATTGCAAAATAGGAGTTAACTGCTTTTCACTCTAAGCTGACGATATGTATTTATATATCCACTCTGTAGGATTCAGTACACGTTGTTTTTACATGGGAATATTTATTTTTTTCTTTTTTAGTAGTCATTTTATAGGGAATTGCCTCTCCACCTAAAAACGGGGAAATAGAAAACTTCTTCAAAACAGACGCACATACTCTTATACTACACCACGCCACGCCGTTTTTATTAACTTGATGAATCACAAACTTGGATCTATGTATAACTTTTTGATATATCCTCGCCCTTGTTTGTTTACAAATATTTAAATATAAAAATTAAAAAAAAAAAATAGAAAAATCCACAATGAGAAATATATTTTTGAAACTAACCACCAATTTTTGTACAGTATGTAAAAAAAAACAAAATTCCTTTACTCTACCTATATGTATTTAAAAATGATTGTAAATCTACACTCTACACCATAACTCAAAATGTATACTGTCTTCTTTTATAAATAAAAATTGTAATTAAATAGTTTTTAATTATTATATAATTAAGTTAAAATTTAGATACAATTTAAGCCACAAACTGTGTAAAATATTACTTATTAAGAAAAACAACCGTGTTCTTTGCCAATTAGCCTTTTAAGTCAGGTGGTAATTTAAACAAAACAAAAAAACAAACAAAAATATATTTTATAGAATAAATAAATTACGAAGCGAAACGGAATTTTGCCAAAGTATTTTTCAAACTTATACACATGTGGAACCTATCCTTTTAAGTCCTCTGTGTATCTTAGCATCTGTCTATTCACCTTTCCAATTTTAAGATTTGGCTTCGCTTCAGAAATAACTAATAAGACAAAAAATAAAGAAAAATTCTGTCTTCGTTTATGTTTTAAGAAATTCGCAAAAAAAATAAACGCAATACTCTTCTACTTGCTAGTTACCTACTTAGTTATTATGTTGTAAAACTAGGAATCAATTAGTATTATAATACTAGCGTCTCTTTTGAAAGTCCTATACGTTTCAATTTTTACTGTAAAAATGTTCTTAAAAATAAAAAAAAATAAAAAACAACTGTGTAAATCTTGTAAAGTTATAATGCAAACCGTGTTGAAAATGAAGAAGTTCTAAACTAGGTGCTATTTTTGATATTTGGTGTAAAGACCGTTTTTTTTAACCTAAAGAAAGCAAATATACCATGTAAATGTAAAAAAAAATGTTTTGTAGAGAAATATTGTTGAATTTTATTGATTTTATTGTTCAGAAGTGAATGTTTGTTTATTTTAATAAATTTTTTTTATTTTATATGTGATGGAGGTGTGAGTTTTTATTTTTCTTTTATTAAATATTGAAGCTGTTATCCTAATACCTAATTATTATTCGATGAATAGGATGGTTAGGTTAGAACTTAGAAGGGGTATTGATACGGCAAGCCGAACCATATTACTCGAATCTCAATAGTGGATCTATTAAGCTCCCCAGGATGTCATTGGTAAGGAAGGTGTGAGGAACCCCTAAAGTATTTTGAATTCTGAGTGAATTTCAGAATGCTCTAGTAGCAAGATAGAGATGTCGCCAGGTCGTCGAAAAAGTATCCAAGAGCTGTTTTTCAAGTTCTGGCTAGGCTGGGGCATCCGCAAATGAAGTGAGAGGACCTTCCTACGCCCCTTCATTCTGACACCATCTATGCTCACAAGTGCCATGTGCCCATTCTGCTCACGTAGTTTTCAATTGAATAGATTGATTGACTGATTTCAAAATATTTTTTTGAAAAATCGATATCACAAAATTGGGTTTATATTTTGTTTTGGAAATTTAATTTTAAATGCACATCAATAAATTAAAAAAAAATATATATATTTAAACAAAAATCTATTTAAAAAAATACCAAAAAAGCCCGATGCATAAGGGAATAGATCCAGAATTTTAATACATTTTTAGAACTATTTCAGTACTTCAAAAGAAACCAAACTGTTTTGTATTGTAAGGCCGTAGCCAGGGGGGGGGGGGTTACAGGGGTTTCGAGAGAGGCATTGTTAAATCATTCTTTCCATTTAATTATGAATTTTGTACTCAAATTTGTGCGATGGTTATAAATTAATTTAATTTGATTTAAGGCCGTGTACCGATTGCGTTAAAATTCTGGTTAAATTTGGTCCCAGTTAAATTTTATACGTTTTTATAGGGGTGAATAAAATTTAAGGTTTTTGCTGTGTCAATTGAATTAAATGGGACTGTATTAAAACAAACATATCCCATTAGTTTTGTTGTTGTATTTTTTTTTTTTTTTTGTAATGACAATTTGCTGAACAAATAATTCAGTTTGCAAAATAAATGATCATCTGAAAAAGTATTTTCAATAAATTTTATTGATTCTTTTGCATTTTGAAGGATTTATCACAGGTAATTCAAACAAACGGGGGAGAGAATTTCGAATTTTTAAAAGGAGATCATTTGAAGTGCCGCAAACATTTACCTACGCTTGAAAATGTATACTTTGAAAAGAACCATGAGACCCTATACAAATGAAAATATTGAATATTTCTTTGTTTTGATTTCTTGAGTTTAGATATTATTCTAGGCCTTTGTCTTCTATATTTTTTAATCTTTTCATTTGATTTTAGTTTTTTTTAATCTTTCCCGAAATGATTCATGACTTCATGACAACAAAATAAAATATTTATTTACATTCATCTCCCTCACTTTTTCATGAGCATAGACATGTCAAAAATTATCCACTGTCTAAAATTTTAACGAGCTCCTGAGCAGGTTAAATTTTGACGTCTATATTCACCTCAGTAATGTCAAAATTTAGCCATGGGATCAAATTTAACCAGGATTTTAACGCAATTGGCACATGGCCAAACTCAGGTACTACATAATTTTTAATGAATATTGTTAAGGTACCTACCTACCTTGAATATTTCTTAAGTCAGCTTAAAATGAGATTCGTGTATTCTGATTCCCTTAAGTCTTGGCAAAAACGAACAAAAATTTAAAGAAGAAAACTTCAATTTTTAAAAAATTTTGGATCGTGACAATTTAAAGTTTAAAGACTGAATGCATGATATGGTAGACAAAATGTCATACATAACATGATTCACATACACCAGCTCATTAAAATTTTTGTGACTCTAACGGTTTTAACATGCACACCGGAAAGAACTTTTTCGACAGTGAAACGTCTTAAAATTGACCTAAGAGATTCTACCGATGAAGATAAACTTTTAGGGTTGGAGTAAATGTCAGTTCATCGACAAATTGAGACTAACACTGAGGCAGTTATCATATGGGAGGAATCTATTTGTCATAGGAGTGAGTTTTGCGCAAACAATTAAGTGTTTGACGATAAAGCACAGTTTACAGTCCCCATGCAAAAGAAAAATCAAATAATTCAAAACAATTTTGCACCTATTCTGTGCTTAATTTTATATAATATTTTAGGCACAACATGTTTGCCTTTGCCAAAGCTACCCATTAAGTCATTAATTAACCTCTATTAATAAATTATAGGCTTAAAAATGAAAAAAAATAAGTTTGGGATGCAAAAACAATTTGCATGTAAATAATGCTGTGAGGTGAATATATTTTTTTTCGGGTGCGTAAATATTTGATATTCATGCGAAACAATTTCCCAATTGTTTTGCAGTTCTATGACGCCAATGGTTCCTTTTAGCATGAAAATGTTAACCAATCAAACAAAAGAGTAATTCTGTACTTCATCTCAATCATTTTTGGCATGCGAAAATATTTGCATAGATTTTCGCTCAGGAACTGTAAGCTAGGCTTTGTATTTTGCTTTACTATTTAAAAAAAACGTTTACAGCGAAGATATTTTTTCTTTGAAAATTTTTTTTTCACCACCAAGCATTTTCTTTTCTTAACTCAAAAGAACCGTTTACTTAGCTTAAATGGTGAAATATTTTTCGAAAAAGTATATCCGCCCCGACATAATTCTCTAGCTACCGGCCTTGTTGTATTGGCTTGACTTTCTGTTCATTACATTTTTCGAATGACAATAATCTCATGCAAAAATCTCTTAATAAAAATTAACATGCAATGAATGTAAGAATTTCGAACGTACAAAAATCTAGAATATACAAAAATCACGAAAGACATACATAATATATAAAAAGTAACTTCCGCAATTAATTTTGAATCTCAAAATAAACAAGAATCTTTCAATAAGCACAAAAAATTCATTACAAAAATTAACAGTTTGAATCCCGACTGGCTTAGTACGCATATGTATATATGTACATATCTTAGCCATTCGGTATTTTGGAGTTCGGGATTTTGGCATTCGGGATTCTGTCACCATAGCATATTTCGAATAAGGTAGTTTAAGACGAAGGCTAACAGCTAATTAGTAATTAATGATTTTCTCAAAGATCAATGAAGGTATTTGGAAGATTCAAAAAACATAAACATTAATAAACATTAATCCGGAAAACACTACCTCAGGAAATAATATAACCCCAAATTCGAATAAAAAACGCATTTTTTTTTATTTTTTTATTCGAATATATTAAAAGCTTGCAGTGCTAGAGCAATTTCAAGACCAGATTCGATTTCAGCGGATCAAAGACCAGCAGAAAAGTATATCTTGGTTCATGTTAAAGATAAAGATTCAAATTCTGGCATGTAAAGTAGTAAATTAATGTTTTCGAGTGGTTTTTCCGACGTAGTAAAAATACTTTAATTTTAAACCAGCTCTTGAGTCCAAATAGGTTGTCGCAGAAAAAACCTTAAACAGAGATTTGTTGGAAATTGCTTGTATGTACTTTCAATTTATTTTGATGTAATTCACGAATAATTGATAGTTTTCGAGCCTTAAGTAAAAAAACTCCAACAAATTTCAATTTTTGCATCATTTTTTAAAATTTCAGATTCGGATTCAGCACGCCCGAAAGCATAAAGCAAGGAACAAATCAAAACTACGCTACAATAGGAGTGGACTAATTGTGCTGAATTCGAATATGAAATAAGAAATGTATTTCTCCGTAGTGGTTTCCAAATATTTCTGATCAATACAGGTATAGGTACCACCGATAATAATAAATTGTATAATGTATGTACTTACGAGTACCTACTTATTACTAACTGTTGTTAACCGACGCTTGTAATAAATCACACTATTTAAATTTTCTAAATATTTGTTTTTATTAAAACACCTAGAAACATTAATTTTATTTTTAAAAAAAAGTTTCGTTTTTCTTTTTACTTTACCAATATCCAATAAGCTAATAAAGTTTTTAACTTTCCTGCGTTAAATTGTAACTTAAATTTAAAAGGTTCTGATTGGCCATCTATATTAAAAACTTAAAGAACTTGAAAATTAACTCGTGCATTGAACGCATCTAATTTCTTAGTAGGTACATAATCAAATCAAATATTTCCGGTTATCTTTATGTGAGTAGGTGAGAACAAAAGTATCCGGCTAGGGTGACTCGATTTAAAATTGCTAATTGAGTTTTGTATTTTATGCCCGCCATACCACCACCATTTTGTCAATACACCATCACATCGGGTGGCATTTGAAAAATACTATTGCCTCAGGCTAAACTAGCCTGACCCACACCCATTTCTGCGATCTATTTTTTTTCCTGCGTCCACATAATGTAAATGAAGCCGCGCACAGCCAAGCGTTCGACTTCATATTGATACAAATGTCAAAGTCTGTCACTTTGTGATATGATTTAATGGCATTATTCTGATTTAATTAGCGGTTGGCAGAGCCGCACAGAGATGTAAACTTGCACATAAAACCAAGTCACTAACCAACCAAGCACCCACCCACCCAGCTTTCGGTTATGATGAATTGTACTGTACCTGGCGCCACAAACCTAAAGTGATATCTTAGCTTTGCTGCGCCAACAATAGATAGAGGTATACAGGAATACACATAATGCAAGAAGTGAGTGCTTTTGGGGGCGTTGATTGGTGTTGGTGTCTAGTGATCATGTTTTATGAATAATTTCAGCAATTTGTTTTTTTTTTCCTGTCCGTTGTAACGGATGTTTTTGGTTCGTTTACAAAAACGAAAACTAATTATTTTACGGGAAAATTATGTTTTGAATGCCAAAAGAGCAACAATTTAATTCAGTGAAGACAACTTTTTCGAGATTATTGTTAAAACTTTATTTTCACAATACGTATATAAAAAACTACATTACAGTTATTTGTACAAAAAAAAACTTTTTCTAGTGACGAGTCTGTCTGTCTTCTTTTCCTCTGCTTTCAGTCGTTGAGTTAAAATAAAGAAGTTCTTAAATTTATCTAACATCAGATATCACACACGGACTAAAGTGTTTTCCAAGGCAGTGAGAAGAGACCCCACTTCTGCCTCAAATTATTAGCTATGCATACTTCTGCAACGATTAGTCTCAAGCTGACTTTGGGGTCTTTCACTGCTAGGCATAATTGTGACTCTTGATGAATTATTTGTTGAGTCTATGTAAAAAAAAAGATTAAAAATAAGACTTTGCAGCCATATAACTTCAACTCACATCTATGCGATAGTCCCAATATTGTCGAGGGTTTGAAAAACATGGTATAACTCGAACATTTGACCTCTGTTGTACCCTGGTACTATTGTACTCAAAATAATCAATACAAAGATTGTCATTGCTCATGATCTGTCCTTTTGGTGTCATCACGAATACATCGAATAGATTTACATCTTGAAGGCAATTAGCAACAGCTAAAATCATGATGCCATTTTTCTCTTTGCTCATTCTTAAGCAACCTTCTTCATTTGGTTTAAATAGGTGTGCCATATCAGAGTGCTTTTCAATGTCAAGTTCAGCAAAAACTTCAGTCAGATTTCTTGGAATGTTGGCAGCGGAAATGCTTTTCAATCTCCTCTCGTATGGTGTGTTCAGTCTGGTTGCATTGGTTAACCATAAGATTTTACCAAAGAATCTGTCATCTGCGGGTAAGAAATTATCCGGCCAGACATTTTCCAGATACCATTTAAATGATTTGCAATGCAGTTTCTTGCGCAGGGCTACACGATCTGATATGTCCTGTAAGAATTGTGTATTATATTTATTAAATTATTTTTATAACCACTAATCTGGAGTTACAAGACTGAAAACTTGGCAGCATACTGCCCAAAATAATTAATTTGTCTATAATTTTTAACAGACAGATAACTGCCACACATTTTAACATTCAAGTTAAACATTCGTGTAACTGCAACATTACTTACCAAGGATGCGACAAATGTTTTATTTAAATTGCCGGCTCTTAAAAAGAAGTTTTGCCACTGATCCATCCACACCATAGCCGCCCGGGCCAAGTTGTTGGCTAGTACTTCTTTGACACCCCCTGGAAACGTATACGGTGAGGTTTTGCGGAATACATGACCAACGTGAGAGCATCGATTGATTTCAACCGAACCCCCACATTGCCAAATGCGGAATGACATTTCAATGTTTTCACCACCCCAGATCTATAATAGAGAATATTTGTGCATATGAAGTTGAAAACGTAAACATTTTGAAATCAGTTCTATAAGAACTGGCAGCAGTTTTTGCATGCTTTATATGAAGTTAAAGAACCCATGTACATACCTATAATTCAAGTTAAAAGTTCAAGTGAGCTCAACTCCATAACTTGAATTATAAATATTCAGTCACTCCACTTAATCAGAAGATTTCTTTTCAAATTTTCTTCATATTCTATTATGAACCTACATACCTTCATTTCATCATCATATGCGCCTATATGATAAAAGTATTCTCTGTCTATAGAAAATAATCCACCAGCCATGACAGGAGTGGGTATGGGAGCTGCCGGATCTGATCCTTCTTTAGCCAAATAAGCATTCCATCTGCAAGAAAAGCCTCATCAAATCAATCAATTAAAATCCCTAAAAAAGTTCATACTTAAAGCCAAGAGTCCAGTCAAAGACTCCGTAATTATGTTCAATGGTCTTGGTGTAGGAAAAATTATCTTCAGAGATGATATCAATGACAGGTGAAACTACGTTTTGTTTATTTTCTTTAATTCGAGCTAAAAGTGGCTCAAGCCATCCTGGCGAGCACTCGCAATGTGCGTCTAAAAATGTGAGCACTTCGCCTTTAGCATTTGCTGCTCCTAGAAGCCTCGCCGGAACAATTCCCTGTCGAGCGCTAAGTCGAAAAATTTTTGTAAGTACTGGTAGCGTGGCAATATAGTCTTCAAGAGGTTTTCCGAGGAATGCTACAGTAAAACCATACGAATTAAATGTTATTATTAAGAAGATATTCACGTATATTTTAAGATTACCTCTTTCACTGGCATCGTCGACGAGGATTATTTCTTTAAGAACTTCAACAGGTGAACGGTTTATAACACTCCAAACTGTTCGCAATAGGACTGACCACGCTTCGTTGTGAAATACGATGATTACCGACGTATTCGGCAGTTCTTTTGGATTGTACTGCATTGCTTTGCAACTGTAAATTTTTTTAAATGTTTCTAATTTAAAATCGTACTAAATGAAGATTCAAGTGTTTTTTTTTACTAACGCTCTAAAGGTTGGACGGATTCTAATGAAATTTGGCATTGAAATCGATTATATAATGAAGTGGGTAATAGGATTGTTTTAACGCAAGACGATTTTGATAGGCCTAGCGATGCGAAAATTAAAAACCTTTGAGATATTTCCGTGCTGTAAGATAAATCAACAATAAGATTTAAGTTTATGTATTTGATCTCACGTTTCGATACAAAAGCGATATAAGACTTTGCGAAAACGACATAATGCCAAATCCCGCCTTATATCACTTACTGAAAGTGCTAAAAGAAAAACATCTACATTTGAGATGTCAAGTTGCCAGATGTTGCAACACTTTTACAACTTTACTGACTTCACCAAAATAACTCTTTAAAGGAGAAAGATAGTCAAATTTTCAAAACAAGTCACATCCTTATTTATAAGATCTGTTCGACGTTAGACAGCGGTCCAAGTTAAGGAAAAGTTATAAATAGACATTTCTGAGTTGTCTAACTTACTGTACAAACACCGGATTCGGTTGTCCAAATACAAATTTTGCCTTATTTAAATTTAATAGAATAAAGTGTATATGATTAGGTTAGGTTAGGAGGGGCATGCACAGCACAGAGGCCGTTGCATACACGGGGGCCTAATGGTCCATTGTAATCCCCTTACACTGTGTGTTGGTGTATATAGAACTGTCTTTTGAACTTTATAGGAACCTGTCAAACAAGACAAAAGTGGAAATCTAAAACAAAACACTGTCAGAAGATTTTTTCGACACGAAGAAGTGATGGCAAAGGAAATGAAACGTGCAGGTGTGGTGAACGACAGAGTTAGATATATGGTCGGCAAATTAACTTCCGATCCTCGATTTCTCATTTCATTAAATGCAATCGAAAAATATATTTAAAAATAATTGAGAAGTATCGTGATGACTCACTACATTGTTCATCAGCATATGACTTACGTTTCCATTCGGTAGTCGCGTAGGGTCCGGTTGAGAGGGATTCTATCGGTTGCCATGAGATTATAGCTGTGTATTTTAAAGGCACGTTGCATTTTGATAGAATATTTGGGTGGAATGATTACAGGAGCTCCCATTGCTCCTTCGGTTTCTATCGGATTAAAAGCATTATCATCGAGTTCCTCTGAAATGATAAAATTACTCTCATTAAGCAAACATTTTCTCAGAAAATATTAACACATAGCCTTGGTTGGCAGGTTTAACCAAGCATGACAATAAAAAACAAACCTTTGGTCATGTTATCATGAATGCTTCCGAATCCAACATAGTGACCGACTACAGTCGTTGTGGTTCTTCCTCGCCTCAAAGCACCAGATTCAGCAGCTCTGCAATTCGTTTCTTTGTAACATTTATATGAATTTTTATAATAAAATTTCATACCTTTTACGGAGATCTGCAGATTGCAAACTTTGCACATAAATATTAATGCTTAATGCGAACATGAAGAATGCAAAAAACAAAAGAAATAAGTACAAGAGCCACAGTTTTCTAAGTTGTCTAAATGGCAGACCCATTTTAGATTTGAATTATGCGTACTAATTAAGAAATTTAATCACTTTTTGTAGCATAAGATCAGAGAATTATAAGACACGTCCACATACAGCATAGAAAAGGAATTATTTGCAAAGCCTAAATATTTGGTAAACAAACATGACGAAATGATTGCACAGCTGTCAGCCGCTCTGTATTTTTTTTTTTTGGTATGTCACTTTCGATTTCATGGCTGCAAGCCGCAAGCCACCGCAAATGAATTTTAGTTCAAAAATGGTAGCGTTTAAAGTCGTGCTGTGACGCCATCGCTGAAGAAAAGAATTTTCCATACAAACAATCGATATTAATTAAAAAATTCCTGCCGATAACACAGTTTTTATAAAGGTTGAAGTTAAGCTCCGAAAATTCTCTCACCCTTATTCATAAACGCATCATAGCCAGTATATAGCGCTATCCACTCGCTATAATGCCACCGAACGCAAAAACCTTATTCATAAAACTTATACAACGTAGAATAGGCTCATTATAAGCTAAACGCGTTTGGAGGTTGAATAGTGGCAATATAAGGATATAGTTATTAGTATCGGAATGTCACTAATATACTCACAGAAGTGGAATATTCAGATATGTATGACTACACACACATACATAACCTATTCTTCCCAATAAAAACAGAGCAAAAGGCATAATGAAATAAAACAACAAAACCGTTTTTATCTCAAACATTTTTATTTAATTTATTCACATAATGCGTACCTACTATTAACAATAACAACGAGAACTGTATTATAAAAAAAAAAAACTAAAAATAATCCAAACGGAACGGAGCTGTGGCGGCCGCCGGCGGCGCAGCAGGAAGAATGGGGGTTGATTTGTTTTTTTTCTTTTCATAAAAATGCACTGAGTAAACGGAATATTAAATAGCTTAGTTTTATTGAAATATTTACTAAATATTACTAAAAACGACACAAGGAAACTTCAAAACTATAATTATTAACACAGAAATTGAAAAGACCCGAACCGACAGCATTATTCTTTTATTGATTTTTCACGAACAGCTGATGTTTTCTTAGAGATGTGCAAGTAAAATGTAATAGATTTTCCCTTTTTGGTACTTTATTTGACACAAGCGTTGTATAACTATAATGGGTAGGAAAATGTTTTATGAATAAGAATTTGTGTAACATTGAATAGTGGCCTTATACAGTGTATAACTATTCATCTGTTTAGTGGAATCTAATGAATAAGGCTGTCTGGGTTTAGCTAAGCCCGAAGGGACTCTGTTGTTTGTTGCTGTTGCATTTGCCATGTAAGTTCTAATCTGAGATAAACCTTTGGTGGAAACATAGCAAAAGTTCAGAAACAATTATCGATGTGAGTGACAACATCTTTGAATCAAGTTTTTAACTGTTTATTTTTTGTTGTTGTTTAGGATTGTGTATCTTTCATATTTTGTATCGTTGCGAATGAATCGCTAAGATTTCGGAGAGCCTTTAGACACCATACAAAGCTATTAAACAATAATCTAGTAAAGCAAACCATATCACGTTGAACGCATTCATTCTTAGATACATTACTATGCCCAACTAACAAAATTTCCTCGCATTTCAGACATTTAAGTGCTATTTGTTTCTATAGCACTCCTATAACCCCTCTGACGGGAAATTAATATCTTATATTGTATTGCAGCATTACTGATTCCTTAAAAAGGTTTTGGTGCGAATATCAGCTTGATAGGAGCAATGTACGAATGTTTCTTTAATCTCTCTATATTGCTCTTATGAAATGACTAAGGAGCTTTCGCTTCAATATTAATCCTGTAAAATTACTATACAAGCTTTATATTATTTTGCGTTACTTGTGTTTAAATATTGCTTGTATTTGTTAATATGGTGGCGCTTAAAGATATAATCGGCCATTTTATAATTTAAATGCATGTTTGGCACCCGATCACATATATATCTTATTTCCATTCAATTATTTTAATTTGAATAAGTTGAATTATTTTGTGGGTGAAAATCTGGTTCTTCTTTGGCTGTTTTGGTCACTTTGGTATTATGCAATGAAACACGTTATTCCATTTACTTTCCCGATGTTTCGACTGGGTTGCTCTCTTCCTCAGGGGCTATACATAAAGTTAATGAAAACGGATTTATGCAATTTTTATAAAGAAACAAAAATTATTTTGAATTTGTATAAATTAATAAATAAATTAAAGTTAAAAAAAAATGTTAAAAGATCAAGCACTTATCTTCTTCTTCAAGACTGAGCAAGAAGAAGTGCTTGATCTTTAAACTTTTTTTTAAGGTACATAAGTATAGAAAAGTGACAAATGCAAACATAGAATCAACTCGTTATTCAGCACATCATTCAGCACAGGTCTTATTGTTGTTGCAATTCACTTCTATTCTTCGACAAGAAATGAAATTACAAATACAACAATGTAAACAAATGGGCTTTGGAGGGTGAAACGTAGGAAGGAATGCCATCTTTATATTGATGATCTCTGATTACATCCCATCCCATGATCTTTGCGCCTCTCTGGCTCTTTTCGAAAATAATGAGTGCTGACAGTTCTTCACCAGAGAATATCAAATAAAGAAGCCAGTCCTTCGTACGTTTCACCCTCGAAAACCTATTTGTTTACATTGTTGTATTTGCAATTTCATTTCGTGTCAAAGAATAGATGTGAATTGCAAAAAAAAAAGACCTGTGCTGAATGATGTGCTGAATGACGAGTTGATTCTATGTGTGCGTTTTGCACTGCTTTTCACTAATGGCCTTTTCGATTGGCAATCCGGAACAACGATTCGATACGTGTGAACGCTTCTCATTTCAGTTCTGAAATCAAATCCAGAACAATTTTCTCTTCTTTTCAGAACAAGAACTGTCATTCTGTCCCCAATCGAAAAGGCCATAATACTTTGCAAATCTAATCAACACAGCTGTTCGTTTCAGCTTGTAAGCAAATCAAATTGACAACTGAGGATTAGTCACGTTCGGCTGGAAAAGCGATAGAGTACCTGAGATACTTAAGAATCCGATACGTTGCCGGACGACCAAAACCGGATACGTAACTTTGCTGTCAAAAGAGTGAGAGCTGCTAACAAAAGGAAAAACAAATTGAAATTCTCAGCAACGATTTTGTGTCCTTACATAAATTATTTTATACCAAATCTCCTCTATATCAAAAATGTATTATTAAGTTGCATTGCAAACGATTTTAATAAGCATTTAAACATAATTTGGAAATGTTTTTGCTCAAACAAAAAAAAACCGACGTGGAATCGCAAATCCAAATAAATAGTCAGCTGTTAAGCAAAGTCAGCTGTTCTTCAAATTTCCCATCGGATAGCTTCCCAAAATTTTTTGGATAGCTTCAGATTTCTTTCTCACATCAGCTGCTCCACTCATCAGCTGTTTTTTCCTATGGGATTACAACAACACAAAAAAATCTGGATCTCTTAAGATACGCAGCCGAACGCACCCATTGGCTTCTTTATTTGATAGTGCCCTTTCACACGAGGAAACTGAGTTGCCAGCAACTTTTAAATCCTGGGTGAGAAGGGCAGGAGGAAAGAGGGGCAAACAGAATCTCCCCGGTCGAGGATTTGAGGAGATTTTTTGACATTTCCTTTCACATCTAGGTTTAGGTGTGTTCAAACAATAATAGACTTTCAAAGGAAATTTCAAAAATTGCCTGCAGATTTGTTTCCTCGTATGAAAGGTACAAGAGATTTTTAAGGAGACTAAAAGAAAACGTCAAACGTGTGTGAAAGGGGATATATTCTCTGTAAAACACTACCTCTGTTCCTAACTTAGTCCCAAGCAGTTTCAGACCGCTAGATTTAATGCGGACCACTACAATTTTTCACTTGTGGAACGGGTTCGCACTAAATCTGGCGGTCTGAAACTGTTTGAAACTCGGCAAGGAACACAGCTACATACTTCATAGGAAATAGGGGTTTTTCGTTTTTAGTTCACGGACAGAGCCTGAACTGTCAAACAAAATTGTGTTTCTTTGACGATGTTCATACTAGCTTCATGTGAGGTGACTCATTCTAATGTGTCTTATTTTAATCTCATTCTCATCTCTTGCTAAGAAAGAGATGGCCAAGTGAGGCAAAAGTTTATAATTTTTTTGAAAATTTCTGCCTCACCTCACCATCTTTTTATAAAATGGCGTCATTCAGTAGTTAATTTGAAAACAATGTTTTCATACTCAATAGGGAATTATGAATCTGTCAATTTCAAGAGTGACAGCTTCCATTGAGGCGGAAGTGTCGAATTCCAAAGTGCAAAGCAAAAAAAAAAAACAATTCCACAGCTAGTTTCGATATGATAAATTCGCCATATTGTTGATTTTGTCATTTGTAAATGAACGAGAGAGTTATATATTGCTATTTGCTAAAGAGCTCTATTGGAATCAAAAAGGAGCAGAACAGTAAGAAAATCCAATCGAAAACGAAATTACTAGCAATTTGTTCTTAACGAATTTAATTTAGGTATGTTTGTGTTGCAGTTGCAGGTAACTTTCCGCTGAAAGTTTTTATTTTAATCTCGAATAACGAAATCTCGCAAATTAAATTTTTTTTCATAATCTCGCAATTATAAAATCTTGCTTTTAACAATCTCGCATTTAAATCTTGAACCTAAAAATCTCGCAAATTTCAACCAAAATCTCACAATTTAAAATCTCGCAAATTCAAATTTCACAGCAACGAATCGCACACGGCTTTTACAAAAAAATTTGTTTTTGAGAATAGGTATACCCAAATTATTTTGCACAATTTTTTCTTTCCAAGTGATAGCTATACGCGTCAGTAAAAAGTTTCTTACATCTATTATTATTTCTGTTAAAAACCTCTATAATCATTTTTATTGTCTTTTATGCGATTATCATGGAACTAAAAATATTTTCTAGTTCGAGGCCAAATACGATTAATGCAATTTGCACATTTACTAATTACTAATGGATATATTATCTCTATGTTCCCTCTCTTTCTCTCTTGTTCTTTTGACAACAATAATATTGAAAAATCAACTGTAGCAATAATAAATCAAAATCTCGCGTGAGGTTTTAATTTGCGAGATTTTGATTTAAAAAATGGATTTCTTGCAATGCAATTAAATTTTTCGAGGTTTTGATTTGTGAGATTTTAATTTGCGGGATTGCGTTATTGCGAGATTGTGAAAAGCGGGAATTTGTTATTGCGTGATTATGAAAAGCGAAATTTTGTAATTGCGAGATTTCGAATGCGAGATTTGCGATATTTTGTAGCCAACACCTTATGCCCGATTTACACGATTGGAAAACTGCCAGTATAATGACAAAAGCAACAACAAAAGAATGGACAATTTCATTCTTTTTTCATTATACTGGCAGCTTTCCATTTCGTGTTAATCCAGCATTACACTTCCTATATTGTAAGTTGGAGAAATGAAGCAATGGAGGGGGTCTACAATTTTCTGTTTAATCTGAACGAAAGAGATCCACTTTTCAGGACGAAATTTTCTTATTTTCCGGCGTGGACAAAAACTTCGAAGTAAACATGTTCTTGGTTTTAGTTTTTTTTTTTTTAAATATGAAAAATCAACATGACAGCATTGTATATCTGTGGTGTTTGGTAGAAACCTGATAACTCCATTTTAAAATTAGCGTCTTTACGCCCACTTTAAATCAAGCTAGAGTGTAAACGAGGCTTAGGATTTTCTTCAAATTTGGAATACTTATGAACATAACCTTTGAAAAATTATATTTCAAATTTGAAGAAAATCGGTTCACCCGTTTAGGTTGTAGGTCGATGTAAAGTGGACGCAAAGACGCAAATTTTAAGATGGAGTTATCATGTTTCTACCAAACACCACAGATATAAATTATATAGTATTCTCATGAAGAAAAAAAGCTCGTGGCCATCTATGCGTCCAAATGTAATACTAATTTTTGTTAAGGGATCTCGGTAAGGCGATCACAGTGAACCTATCGACCAAATCTACCTCCAAAATCGTGTTTCATGAGAATACTATAGATTGGATATACAATGATGACAATGACAGTGCAAGGAGATCGATCTTATATGAGGCAGTGATAGCCATAATGGCCTAACTGAATTTTATCGAAATTGAGTTTATTACAATCTGTATGTACATAGGTATCAAGCAATATCTCTGCATTTAAATTTTTTGAATTAAATGCTCCATACTTGACTTTTCTTATTTAGAGGCCACCCACATGAAAATTCGAAGCCTGAGTGCTTGAGTGGCCTATCTGATCAGTTATAACGATATGAAGAATCATTAATACAAAATCAAAAACCTTTTATTTTTTTATCATATTGCAAGTAAAAATAAAAATTATGTTCATTTATTTAAAAACTACAATTTTAAAATTTTTTTTAAAACTACAAATGTTTAAAATTAATCTGCTCCTTATTATTGCTCTACTGAAAATAATGGAAAATGCAGTTAGGTTATTTTGGCTCTCACTACCAACCTGGCAATGAGTTGAGTACCTATTGTCAACAAATGAGCTTAGCAAAATTATGTGTTTACTCTTGATAACTGATTGATTGCGATTTATCTTCCTTTAAGTACCTATACGTAAGCTTTTGAAGAAGTAATCATTCCCTACAACAGCAAGAACCTACGACCCAACAGTTAACTTTTTGCTGGACAGTAATCGTTAAGTGCTTGCGATATAACAGCTCGGCAACGAACTAACCTCAATTCTTACTATATTCATAAAGTTTAAGCAAGGTCACATTTGTATTAAATTTCAAGGTCGTCGAATCATCTTACAAATGCATACCTACCTTTTTTTGCTCTAGTAGGAATAGACAATGGGCGCCATCGAATATGAAAAGAAAATAACATTGACAAAAATTCAAGTGTCAAGTTATTTTTAGTTAAAAACAAAATTAAGTAGGTACCTATAGTATTTTTGACCTTCAATCGACATATATACATAAAAGTGTGGGTCAGTATAATACAAATATTCTCCACACTACTTCTTTTAAATCTTCATATTTGTGTACCTAAATACCTAACTATAATACAAAAATGTCCCAAGAATTTGAGATAATTTTACATTATGTATTTGTATATGAGAATATTGTAACATTGACTTAAATAAGAAGTCCTCATTCCATTGAGCAAACTACATACATGTATGTATTTTTACAACCTACATCCTACAGGCTCCCATTCCAACGCAAGGAACCCCAATCTTTGCAAGCATCCTTTCTACATTGAATCCACATTGACATTATACGAGAATAGAAGAAACGTGGACTTCAAAGAATCAGCAACATTATCGCGCGATAAAAAGTTCAATTTTCACAAATCAAATACTATACATGGCTACTCATATATTGTGAATCAAAATATACCATAAGATACAAAAAGTAGTTCATACACGAAAACTGAGACAAAAGCTTTGAAAGTTAACACACGAAGACGAAAGTTGCGTCTCTAACTTCGTTGTTAGTAATAATCTATCTGGAGACGAGTAAAGATACCCACATCAACCATTGTTTTCCATTCAATTTCCCCCATAGCCATTCTGTTGCATCTTCAAATAAAAACAAAAAAAAAAACAATACTTATCCTCAGATAATTTTTCAAAAGTGCCGCCAAGTGAATCATAGTTTAATTAATTTGTTTTGATGCACTTATGTCAGCACCAAAGTAGTTTGAGACCTCGAAACTACCAAACAAGGTGAGAACAATAATTAAAAAATAAAAATCTATTTGAACATCGCAATGACTGATACCTACCAAGTAAAGTGATTTTTGATTCGATGATGAATCACAGTGAAAAATTTAGAAGCATCGCGTTTTTGAGCCCATCTAGCTTCCTTGATACCTCTCAAGTGCTATGACGTACTTCAAAAGTTTTTGTTATTTATTTTCTATTTTACTTTGATAAATAATGTTCTCTGAATTGAGTATCACACCCGCATATAAAAACCACCCCCACTTCATTCTCTCCCACCCGCTCCATCACCTCACCAACACCCACACCAGCCCAGATTCAAAGATGGGTCAGTTTGACCTTGAGATGCATACACCAACAACATTTACATCACATAGCTACAAAAAACGAGTGACGTATGTATATTGTGACAACTTTTGTACGAGTGTCTTCTTATAGAAATAGCTACATCTACCTCACAAATTGGTGGTAATCTGTGTTTTCATTCATCTCACCGAAGAATACGAAGAAAAGGTATAGTAGTTGTTGTGGTTGATACTTGGACGCTTTAATAAGCTTTCATTTCGCTTACTCTTTGTTGAAAGCTTTCTCAAATAGCTTCCACACCAGTGATGAAATTCAGCTTAAGCAGTTGTAAATATAGTACTGGAATATACAAACTCGACTTCGTACAAGAAGGTAGTTCTCTTCTTGTCTTATACAAGTTCTTTGTAGTTACAAATTTTGGACTGTCATATTTTGTCTACTTGAAAAAAATACGTTCCCAAAATTTTACTTTTGCTTCAATCGATTTGATGATGTCGTACGAAGTTTAATCAAAATTATTAGAAATTTTTTTTGGAAATTTAAAAAAATCCAAATAATACAGTAGTATGAGTTGCAATTCTTATAGAGCAAGTAAAAATAAGTACAAAAAAAAGCGCGAGTTCAAGTTGCTTTGAATCTTAGAACTTTTAAAAATATGCAAGTAATTATAGAAAAAAAGTAACCAAGGAAGAAACTCGTTCCTTCAATTATCTCTCTTTTTTTTCAAACATTTTTCAAAAATTTGATATGCAATATTATTAATATAAAAAAAGATTTTCCGCATACAAATTTCGATTGATCGGTAAAGCCATTTTCGAGAAAATCAAAAATAAAAAAAAAAACTTCATAGGTAGGTCAGTAACAGTTCTTGGTATTTTAGTTTTTACCAAAATGTACACCATGTCTACGGTAATTCCTTCCATTTCTGATATAAATAAATTTTCCTTCATAGTTGTTTGGCAAGTATGTATGTATGTACCTACCTGTATTTTTGGAGCAAGAAACTTCGATTTCCCTTTAAAGGAATTACAAAAGAACCTTAAGTTCAAAAGTTGACAAAAATCGATTTTTTAGGTCTTCACGTAATATTTGAAGTGCCAAAAATGTCAAACACGAAAACCAAAGATCAAGATTTACATCTCCGTTCTCCCTTTTTTCTTGAATTCTCTTCCACTCTTTCAAAGTACTTTTGGTCTCCCCAAATGATTAGAAGTCAATTTTTTCACAAAACATTCAACCATATTTCCATAATAGCAAAGAATATAAAGTTACCAAGAAGTATTATCTGGATCTTAAAATAAAATCCGATTCCTAAAGCTCTTTTCGAAATAATAATAAAAAGAACGAAACAAAAAATAATTAAGAGAAAAGCTCTTTCTCATACAATCTTGGCAACACCACGGCATACCATAATATTCAATATTCGCATTATAAGGATAACAAAAAGGAGGATACTTTTGACGGGTTCCAACATTGGAACTTTATATTCTTTGATAATAGTTATTGTTCTTTGGACTTTGATGATCAGTTAGTTAGATGCAATTAAATAAATTTAATTAAAACCTAAAACGTAGGTATAGCATTTTCTTATTTTTAAACTACGTAGGACATCACATGAACAAAGTTTATTTAAAATAGTTAGAGCTGTTTTTGAGAATAGTAGCTATAACCATTTTAGGTGAGCTAATATCACATTAAAATGCTTTGAATCAAGTTTGAAACGAGTCAGTCTACACGTTCCAACTCAATGAACAGTGGACTTAAAGATGCGAAAAGGTTAACATACTTATGCATACACGACGAATAGTATGGCGAAAATCATTTTCTTGCATTTCTTTGCCGTTATCTTGATTTGTATTAAAACCTCGAAATCTTTTTTTAACAGTGCAAGTAAGAAATTGCCTTTAAATTGCCTTTAAGTGATTTTTTTGGCTTTTAAAACCAATGCAATGCATATATTTTAAAAATCAATTTTGATTTCAAATAAATCTTTTCAATCCTATAAATCTAGTTTTCAATTATAAATGAGCAGTTGTCTGAAGTTACCTTTTTTACTTTCGATCATTTAGAACACTCTGTGGCGAAGTCACTCCAATTGTACTAGCTTTTCATCCCTAATACACTTACAGATACTACAGTCTACAATGGGGCTTTTTATTAAAATATAGTTTAGATTGGCTACCTACGTATCTATAGGTAACGTATACGCCGTCGTCATCATCTTCGCTGTCGGCTGTCCAACCATACACAAATACAAAACGAACCAAAAATTGAAATATAGTTGAAAGCTCAAAATAGTTAATCGGTTTTCCACGGAAAATATCGACAACCCCTTTAGTTGAATTAAGAACGTTGCGGGGTTGAAAACGGTCGCTGTAGTTGTTGTCGCATCCGATTGGTAGTTCCGGAGTTTATTTTTCGATTTTCTGTATTTGCGTCTTTCGTTTATTAAGTAAAGCAACTAATATATTTTTTAGTGCTATACTATTGTTGGGGATACAGTACCTATAGTCTGTGCAATTTATATACATAAATACATAATACAAATATATTTTACTGTGTATCGCAAGGACGTCGACGACGGTTTAGCAATTTTCTTTGTTAGAGTGTTTTGCGGTGAAATAAAACACTTTTGGAACCCCCAACCACCCCACAGAGGCAGGACGAAAATACCGAATTTTAAAATGTCATGGAGATACGCGGTATGTGTTGATGATTTTTTGTAAAAAATTGGGAACATTTATTCAAAAAAGTTTGTGTGTGAGTTTGTTGTAGTGCCAGTCTCGAAAGTGTCAGATTGTTTTAGCTACTCATCGTTTGCCTTTCGCGCCATTATATGAGATGCATTGATACCTAAAAGGGGGAGTCACAAAAGTGCAACAGCAAAATAAGACGGAGTGGGTTTTCTTTTTAAAGTTTCAATAGGTTTGTGCTTTGCTCCACCTTGAACAACTGCCCTGATAACCTAGTTTTTGGCAGTGCAATCAATTTTGCCAGGAAGCAAAACTAAAAAATCCAATAGAATAGATGTTTGCAAGAAGCGAGCAGTGTGGAAGTGTACTTCGAGGGTAGAAGGATGAATGTAATTATTTATTTATTTCATACTTCATGGTGCTGTGCTTCTCTCATCCTTTTGGAGGCCAACTAATTTCCATTTGGAATATTTTCAAGATCACATGCACTTTGTTGTGTGTAACGAGGCATTGCCAAGGTCTTGAGGATGTCTACTTGGGAATTTTTTCTATTGTTCGTATCTATAATCTTTTACAGGCTCCCTCAACCCTCCGTTTTCTCATTGTTGCACTCTAAATAGTTATATAACATCCTCTTATATTTTTTTGTTCTTGATTTTTTTTTGTAGCTTGAAAAGAAATCCTGCCAAATGAATATAACCGGTGCGTGGTGGTTGGTTAATAGGCAAGGTAATCAACTATTGTTGGCTATAATATGCTATATTGAGTTAACAAGATAAACACCCGGCTAAGGGGAGCTCAGAATTCTTTGGAACCTTGGACCTGTGGAAGTTCCTTTTCCTCAAACTGTTCATGTTGTTGTTATATCAAATCAAAATAAGTTCCTACCTAGCCTAGACAACAGACTGTTGTCTCCATTACTTTATTTAAATTGGCTTTTCTATTCTTGAACACCAAGTTGTTGAAGAAACTCTTCAAATATCAAAGTGATATCCATCTTTGAATAATTGTGTGACTAATGCGAATGGCGTGTATCGTACACACATGTTAAGTAGGATGAGAATTTCTAAGAATAGCAAGAATAATAGAACACACGCTACTTTCAATACACTGGGCTATTTGTTTACTACATGGTGCAGCTGGGTTGGAGCACCACAAACATCAACCGATGAGTTATTTCTGAGGTGACCGTGTTTGTTTTGCAAATAAAATGCACAACACAAAAAGAAATACAGACAGGGAGTTCGCATTGCTAATTTTATAACAAATAGTACGAAGTAAAAACTTCTACGTTCATATCAACAAATACTTACATATGTACATATACATTGAAAAGCTTACCGCCTAAAAAAATGTTGAGATTTTTTTATAGCACCAAAAATAAATATTATAAAATGTTCAAATTAAAAAAAAATTAAGCAATAAATACATACTTACATATGTACATATACATTAAGAAACTAACAGCCTTAAAAAATATTAAGGGTATTCATACAACAGCGTAAAGTCGTCGTAAACGTTGTAAACTTTAAAACTTCGTAATTCTGTCACAATTTGTATTGAAAATTTGACAGATTTACGAAGTTTAAAACTTTACGATGTTTACGACGAGTTTACGCTGTTGCATGAATACCCTTATTGAGATTTTGTATAGCTCCAAACATAAATATTATAAAATTTTCAATAAAAAAAAGTAACTAGTCCAAAAATTGTTAAATCAAATACTTATAAAAATAAAAAATAAAAAATAGTCTATTGTATGTTTGTTTATTAAAAAAAGAAAAACTGTAGGAAATAGGACTAGTTGTAACAAAACTGCTAATGGAAGACTTCAACGGCAGTGTTAACGAGTACTTAACCAAAACTTGTATTATTGTCTATACCTAGTCCAAAAATAGTGATAATAACTTAAGAACATACCTTCACAGCTTGATGGATACTATCGTTAATCTTTGTAAGAAAAATAGTTAAATAGAGGGCAGAGGGCCACCATAATCTTTTCACAATAATTCTTAATTATATTTACTTTATTAATTACTCGTAAATACATATACATAGTTAAGTTAATATAGCGTGCAAGCTTTCTTAAATGTTTCATGCTTTAGGATAGTTATTTAACTATTTATTATTTCATTGAATTAATTTAGCTTTAATTAAATGCATTTCATCAAAATTAATACCCATCTAACCTACATATACTTATGCATACATATATACAATGTATATGTAGATTCATACCTCTTTCGAGAGTATTTAAGCAAGTAGGTTTATTTAAGGTAACAATAAATGTATGTTTATTGAGATATCTCATCAATATTTGATTTATTTTAGGCTATAATAAAACCTATCTACTACTGCACGAGGAAGTCGTTAAAACCTTTTTTTATGATATTGTCGAAATGAAAAGAATTCAATTGAACTAAAAAAAAAAACATTTTTATTGCCAAAGTTTATTTTTAGACGGAATTAAAGTAGCGAACTCCCAAAATCATTTAAATTTGATTTTTAAAATCAAACAATTTCTTTGACATTAAAGTAGAGTTATCGTGAAATAAATTTCCCTGAAGATTTCGTCCTTTCTGTAAAAAAAATGACATCGCAAGTTGTGTTTTGGAATGGTGATTGAATGTATAGGTGTTATTGTTGTTCCAATACATGATATACTCTGAGCTCGTTAACCTTACAGTCAAAATATCAGATTGCTTTTGTGAAAGTGATTTCTTTTTCTGGCTGAAAGAATAGTAAGTTCATGCTACTTAAGTTGTAACTACTTTTTTTCAATATTACGTACTGATTTAAACAAAACTACAGTCCTTATTGTTAATGTCTTGTTCGAAAATGTTGGTTTCTTTCCAAAGAATTTTCCTTCTCATTGTAAGTCCAACCTTTTAAAGTCAGTTTGTATGCGATAAAGAAAATCAGTAGTAATATTTTGACCATGACTGATCATCAAGTCTCAGATGTTAAATAAAATTAATAAAGTTGTAATTGTTGCTGTCGCTTCTAATTATGTTTGTGGTATGAAACTATTTTGAAAGTGAAAACAAAAAAAAATTAAAAATGATTTGAAGTGGAGTTTTATGTTTAAATGGAAATCCACACAAGTGGAGTTCATGACATGCTCGCAGCATGAATGAACACCAAAAATTATTTAACTAATTCAAATTAACTAACAATTAGTTAAGTGTTGATAACTAACTAATTCAAACTAAAAGGTTGGTGAATTAACGTACAAAATACATTTTTTTTTCCAAAAACTAGAAATAAAAGAAAATTAACGCTGGTGACGTACTTCCTTTTTTCAAGCTCAGTTGACAGAAATTGTCGATTACGTGTAAGAATATGTCTGGAAGTTCACATTTTGTGATAAACCCGTATTTATAAATGACGAGTAACGACAAGATAGCGCTAATACATCTATTAACTTGTAGTTCTTTTTGATAAATTTGTATTAAACTGTGGTGTATCATACCGAGCTGATATCTTGAACTCTCGAAATTTCGCGTAAAATGAACGAATAAGTTCTTAACACAAGAAAAACCATACTGTTGTGAAAGGAATGAAAATGAAATATTTAAAGATTTTTGGTGTACAAAATAAAAGTGTAAATAGAAGGTTGTTTGGCAATCGTTAAAAATCGATTTTAAGTATAATTATCACACTTTCGGTTTTCTTTTATGCATAAAGTAAAACTAGTTACCACTTAGGTAAATGCACAAAATAACACTTCGCTTACATTTGTAATCTTAGTCACCACCGTTGACGAAGACTATCCCCACTTCACAATGATGCACTTACTTTGAAGCAAATCACTGAGACCTAGAAATTAGCATCAACAAATTGTTACAACACGACTTTGTAACTATGTATATCTACTTCTGATTTTTCAATTTTCAAAAGCTGTACTTTCATAATATTAATTTTACCCATTGCTGACACGAAACTTCAATAATATTCATTATAACTTCGATGTCAAGTGCCATGGCCTAAAAAATATGAATAATAAACTTCATATACCTACCTATAGGTAGCATGCAAAATAAAATAAAATCAGTTACAACAGATTGACTGACTTCACTAGTTAAAAACTGTTATTAATGCGCATATAACACAAACGGAAACGGAACACGTCCCCATTCGTCCTGTCGTCAAAGATTGTGCATATCATTCACATCAAACATGCAATAAACAAACTCTCTATATTGTATCCTTTTGGTGTTTGTTCTTGTAATGTCAACATTTTGAAGGAGGAACGAGGAAGACTTCCATCATCATGTCATTGTTTATAAGCTTTCGTGATTCGTTAAGCTTGCAGTTTTCAATTTATAGTACTTAACCTATGGTACTATGTTTAAAGAATGAAAATGATGTCACATATGAATACATATACATGCACCTGCATGCACCATGCAGAGTCCAAGTCTTTACAAACAAATTTAATAAAGTATTTCAAAAATTTTAAAGATAGTTCAATGGGGTGGCATATGGTGATGGTGTGTAGTGGGGCAATTGGCCAAGAGCAGTGGCCGAACGCCATTCTAATATTAGAAGAAAAAGTGATTCATTCGGTCAGGGTCAGATTTAAAAATTATTTCAGATTTTCCTTAAAATTTTACTTTTTCATCAATTCGCAAACATTTCCTTGGAAGATCTATAGCTCTTCAAATGCGTGAGCAGTTTTTTTTCAAGCAAATAAAAAAATATTCTCCTCCGCATGTGTTTATTTGTGAACAATCTGTCAGGCATGAGTAAGATTTCCACATTCTACAGCGGCAAGTTTGTCATGTAAACGCGCTGATATCATGTATTTTTGGCAAACGACCAGACTTTTTTGTCGATTAACTCTATTTTTATCTGTGGAAATTAGGCGACAATGGAAAGGCTTTTAGGATTTCGATTATTTGTTATCGATCGCTAAAGGTGATTGTTTAGCTCGAACTCGTATTGGTGTTGCTTCACCTGTTGATGTTGAAGTACTATATGGTTGCCAAGTAAGGGTTTATTTTCCCCAAGCTCAGGGCTACACCCATTATATATATGACAATATCTAGAACAGGAAATTATTTTGAAATAAATGAAGGTGTTCATTTCTCCGCTGCCTAGAGTAGAAAAAACTATATTCTCGCATAACTGTCAAAATCTCATATGTTTTGTGTGTAACAAATGCACGCAGAGTGAAAAGCAAAGGTTTAAGGGTGGTTTTAACATTACTAAACAAAATTTAGCTATTTTCAGTTAAATAAGTAAGACTACACAAAATCTTACGCATGTGGCAACACTGCCCTTAAATGTCCTTGAATAAATAGTTCAATAATAGAATAAAAGTGGAATTTCATTTCACTTTTCGATTTGAATTGGAACGACATTAAAATGTTGGTTCTTATGGTTGGCACCACAACTAAGCGATCAGAGCAATTTGCAAACGAGAACGCCAATCAATCGATTCAAACTCAGTGAAGCACAGTTCCTGACAGCAATTAATCAATCTATTCTAGAAATTGAATACCTGCAATAGCTATATAGCAATTGCAGTGCCATGTCGTTGTTGACTTCGTCGTTATAGTCGTTGTCGTCGCCGATTGAATACGATGCCAACGTTAGATATTGCAGTGGATTTTGCATTACCTGCATAGTCACAACAAGTTATATATGAACTGAGTAAATCTCAATTAAATTGCTAAATAATACGCAAATAAATAATGTAAATTGTCAGATCAAAAGAATTAGTTTCCGATTTCATTCTTCTTTTACAAAATTCCTATCTGAGTGCACAACAGAATATCTTATTTCCGCCTGCTTATAAAACTAGTAGTGATGTTAGGTTTTACAATAGATGATGTAGACATTGAAATGCGAATTCCTGTCTTTGTTGAACTTAGATGTAAGTTTATAAAATTTTATTTACCACCCTCAAATATGTCGCTGCCAAGATGAAACTTCTAATACAATCAAAAAATGGAATTTTCATATTTAAGACCTGCCATTATTGTTTTTATTACTGTGACACTCTACTCTCCAAATCTCTTGCTTGAAGTGCTACCCCACGAATCATGTTTGAAGTAAATCATCTTACCACGTTTTACGGTCATTTATTGCCAAAATGGTGCAGGGAATTAACTTCACGGGAACTATCTTCACATGGGAATTTACTTCACCACTAGTGGGAATTAATTTCACCTTTTTTTTGTGAAGTAATTTCCCCCTTAAGGTGGGAAATAATTTCATCCGAAAATTGTGTGAAGTTATTTCCCACCTATGATATGAAAGAAATTACAAAAATGTAAAATTGTGTTTCCTTAAATCCCGATTCTTTAAACGCAAAAGAAACTTGCATACACCCAGCCTCGCACCTACCCCAAATCCTATAATGGGCCCAAGCAGGGGGGTTGCAGGGGGGCAGCATGCCCCCCATACATACCTCACTGTTTATTCACCGAAATGCTTGCTGCTAGCATAGATACAGGGCATAAATACAGTGCTAGCAGGAAGCATTACGGCGAATAAAGAGTGTGGTATGTATGGGGGCATGCTGCCCCCCTGCAACCCCCCTGCTTGGGCCCATTATAGGATTTGGGGTAGGTGCGAGGCTGGGTGTATGCAAAGTTTCTTTGGCGTTTAAAGAATCTAGATTTAAAGAAAAGCACATTAAAGTGAAATTAATTCCCACAAAAAAGTGAAATTATTACTCACTTCCAGTGGGAAGTAATTTCACTTCAAAAAAGTGAAATTAATTCCCACTAGTGGTGAAATTAATTCCCATGTGAAGGTAGTTCCCGTGAAGTTAATTCCCTGCACAGCCAAAATCGTATTTTCTAATTTTCTGACTAATTCAACTCTTAAAGAGGGGGTGGCGTATGTTTTTTGAAAAAAAAAAAACATATTTGAAAAGGTCATTTATTTATTTAAAACATCACATAATAGGCTTCCGATAAACTTTCTTCGATCTGACAAGCTTAGGTATCAACCAGTGACAAAAAGGAACATCATGAAAATGCACATAGAAACATAAATATACTTAAATACAATTCTTAAAGTTAATTTTCTGCAGTTCACTACAAATTGAATACTAAAAAAACACCTTTGAATACTGATTGAATTCATTGAATAGAATGCATTTGAATTCAACTGAAATTACTGAAATATAAATACAGCAAAAACACCTGAATACATGTGAATACACGCTAGTTGGCTGTGAGTTCATTGTACAGAGTATCATTGCATTTAATAACAAAATACATTGATGTACACATTTTTGTTTCAATGTAGTTTTTTGGTATGTACATATGTATATGATTCGTATTTTTTTTTTTTTTTGTATTTTATTTAAATCAATCTTAAGCTCTAATTTATTAATTTTATTATTATTTTACAGCTTTTCTTCGATTATCTTATGCAGGTTGGTTAAAATTTAAGTAAATACATTCCGAAGCGCATGCGTTTTTCTTTTAATCATTTTGAATTTCAAATTCTTGAAATTGAACATAAGATTTTGGTGTTAGTGGTCTTAGTCAAGAATAGAATTTTGTGCACATACCTGCGTCTTTTCATTAAATTCCTAAATTCAAAAACTTCAAATGAAGTTCTTAATTCGAAAAATTTCTCAATTTCATGTCTGTATTCATGTCTTTTAGAGTTCCATCATCTGGATTATTATGATGCATGCGTTTGTCTTACAACTTACTTTGAAAACGGATTAAAATTCTTTTACTGCATGCAATCATCATTTTTTATCTTTAATGAAAGAAAAAAAGAAACTGTGTGCGGGAACTAGTCCCCGAGAACAAAAACTCATTAGTGGCATATAATAGGTACTTCCAACATAGCGATTCACGCAAATTTTGAAATTGCTCGCCCTTTACTCCACCTTAAAGTTTGATAATGCGTAGTTGCATATACAAACTTAAAACTTATACTATAATTTAAGGGGAAAATTTATTTCCTCGTTGTTTTACCCAAAGATCATTTTTTGCGCAAAGTGTGAATGTATGTTGTTGAGAGTACTTTATATGCTAACTGGACAGACTTCTCCTCCATCATCAGTTCGTAAGCTTGAAACAAACACACATTTTTACTTGCTCTATGGTCAATAAGGCAGGTACATTGGCTTCACGTAAAATAAAATGTCAATGTTTTAATTGATTTCAACATTGACTTTAATCTAGAGTCTAAATGGATAGACCGATTTGATTAAAATTTGAACATTTGTAAGTTATTTCATACAGAAGAAAATCAGCCTTATTGTGAGTTTCAAACGGAAAATGATTAACGCAAGAATTTTTGTTCCCCCGGAATTTTAAAAACTATTATAAGTTTCATCTGAACTTCTCTTGGCCGAAAATAAACAAAAAACTTTTGCAAAGGGCACCCTCTGTTTTTCTTTCTTTCACCAAAAAATAAGTGACAATTTAAGCTCGTAATTGTGTACATTGCGTCCGAAATGAGTGCTCACAAAAAAGGGGAATTTTATTTTTTAGGGTGAGACTCGCAATAGGCGAAAAGGCTGAATAAAATTTCTATTTCTTATATTATATACTGATGGAGAGTGACCAAAAAAACATGTGTTACAATTTCAAATGCAATTGACCCAACTACGGAAAAGACAGGCAGAAAAATTGTGAGACAGAATTTTTTCATCTTCAAAATCATTGTTATTATAAAGTTTTATTTAAATCTCGAGTTGGATTTTTTACAAATGCATAACTTAGTATTGTATAGAATACCTGTTAACAAAGTCTATTAGTCACTTGAAAAGCAAAAACAAAATTCCTTTGTTATAAAGAGGAGACCAACTCCTCGCACATACAGATTTGGGAATAGGTGTTTCAACGATATAGCAGGTTTTAACAACATCAGTCACCTGTGACACTCTGCTCTCCAAATCTCTTGCTTGAAGTACTGCCCCACGCAGCACTATCTCAAGTAGTAGCACACTGGTGTATAATTTGGTGTAAGTTCATGAATTTTGGTGTGAAATTGAGAAAAATTTAAAATTTTGGTGTATTTGTCAAAATTTTAGTATACAAATTACAGAATTTTCTTTTCGGTGCAAAATTTCAACATTTTTTTTTTGAATACGGTGCACAAAATAAACTGATTTTCAGTTGTTTTTATAATATATACCTTTGAAGGTGCAAAACATATGCCAATTTTGAACTCTTTTTATAATACATCATTAATAGTGCAAAAAAAAAACAATTCTCAGCTGTTTTTATAATATACCTTCAACGGTGCAAGAAATAAACCAATTTTCATTAATGGTGTATAAAATTATTCGATTCTGAACCCAGCCGACATTACATATTTTATGCACTATATTTTGTAGATAAAATACACCATTTTAAATGGTAGGTACAAAATGAAGTTTAGCTGGCTGCCATATTTATAATGCAGAAAATAGCCTCATTTTATTATCCTCGTGATCTGATCCAGATCAGTTTCTAACACGTGATTACAAAAACAAAATGGGATCCTGCTTTTTATCTGGATCTATTTCAATGATCCAAAAATGACTATTGTGAATGTGTCTCAATAGTTCCAAGGAAAGAGGCAACACATGCATGAAAAATAAACAAACATAAGGCAAAAAGAGACTGGTATATAACTAAGATCCTGTCTGTTTTATTTATCATGATCTTATCCGGATCAGATCATGAGAATAATAAAATGCGGCTAATGATTCCTTATTTTTTTTTATATTTATCGACTTAAATGCCGCATTTTTGGCTAAATTCAAGTAGTTTTCAACAGTATTTCTCTAAAAGAAAATTTACAACAACCCAAAAATTATTAATTATTAATTATTTTTATTAATTAATTGTTTCAAAAAAATTAATATTCAAGAATAGAAAGAATTCTTTATTTCATAAAAATGTTCAAGGCGCTCGATTTCTTGCCGAGGTAGGACAGAAAATGAATCGACAGAATGTGCTTCGGTCTTAATTCAAGCACTCAAATTTGTATTTATGTATGATTTTCTTGCGTCCATATTATTTGGGTAAGCACCTAGAAACATTGACAGATTTCAAAACTCTTGCATATACATTTTCGATCAGAAAATTAGCTACGGTGTAAATTAAAATAGTTTCCGAATGAAAAAATAAACTCCGGTTTAAATTTTGGTATATTTTTCCATTGACATTGGTATAATTTGTGTACAGCCGGTGTAAATTATAAACGAGAACGGGGTATTATTTACACTGAATCGAAATTAAATGTCCAAACATTGAACTGAAAAGTGGCATATTTTGTATATTCAAAATGCATATCACGTTAAGGGTATACAAATTAGTAAAAAATTTATCAAACCCTTCCTTTAGAAAATGCTTGAGTTGAAAAAAAAAATAAACAAACAAATATTAAGTGCAGAAAATACCCTAAATATTTTTGTGTATTTATGACTTTTGTGCTACTTAAGATACTTTTTACTGCAATACTGAATCATGTTTGAAGTAAATCATCTTGCCAAGTTTTACTGTTAATTATTTCATTAAGTGCCAAAAATCGTATTTACTACGTTTCTGATTAACTCAACTCTTAAAGAGAGGGTGGCGTATGAGTGATATTTTTTGAAGAAAAAAAACATACTTGAAAATATTATTTATTTAGTTAAAAACCACAGAATAAGCTTCCGATAAACTTTCTGTAATCATAAAAGTGTTCCTCCTTCAATCTGAAGGAACAGAGGAGGAGAAACCTGACTACGATGCCGGATTTGTTTGCAGTGTTTTGAAATTTGAATCGAATTTTTGAGAAGACTGACCTCAGTTTTTGTGTAACAATTTTTGGTACTTTTGATTGTGTAAATAATATTCATAAAAAGAAAATCATATCATATCTATATAAAATGAAATAGCTATGCAAAACAAAATTAAAGGAATAGTTAAATCAGTGTTTTGAAAAACAAAAGTTATCTATATTTTCCAAAATGTATTTTTGCATACGATATATTTAACTCTGACATGTTTTACCCAAAAACATTGTTAAGTGATTAGTTGGCCCAAATACAATCTTTAAACCTTAAATGAAATTCATGTTGGACAACACAATTTTTCAAATCCGAAAATCAAGAATGAAAACCGAGTATACCCTCTCACATTCAAATGAAATCCCCTACATTGCAATTGAAACTAATTTCATAAAAAAAAAGTTCTTTGAACATATGAGATACATTTTCTGTATCCATCCCTAGCATAAATGAATTGTGCATCAAAGCACCTCACCAACACCATGTTCTATCCAAAAACCCTTGACACACATTCAAATGCACAGATTTTCCCTTGACCCACATTTCATCAGCAAATTATGGCGGTCAAGGCTTCATAAGCTCTATGAACGCTGGGTCATCGTCTTTCAATGCACCTGACAAAGTGCTTTATACTATGTAGAGATATGCAAATAACGGTAGGCAGACAACTAGGAAGCAGCATACATTTTTAATGATCTACCTGCGGGTATTTTATTATATTAATAAACTATAAGTATCTCAACTTCAACGTTAACTTGAAAGGTTTCCGACATTTACAAGGGTTGAAGAATAATGACTTTTGTCATAGTATGTATGGGTATGGGTATGGATATATGGAATATATTTCCGCATAAATTATGCACATATACATATGTATATGTACAATCAAATACATACAGTCATTTGGTATGTAAATTTAGGTCTGACAGTTAAATATTTTCAAGCGAATGTACAAACAGCTAAGACATAAACTGACCTGGTTCAATTTTATTCGTTGATTTACTTATGTATTACTTGTGTTATATTCTTTCTTGAATATTGAATGTCGTTTTTCTTAATCGATATCCCCAGCTAATGAAAAGACACCAATATTTACGTCTTTTCTTTGTATAGATATACCGACATTACATGATTATTGAATACGTTAAGCATGTCATTACTTTAAAACATTTTCTGGAAAATACTTACATAGGTATGTATGGTTGCTGAAATGAGTGGGTTTCAAGAATGAAAAGTCAGTAAAGTCAAAGCCTCTTACTTTAGTTATTGTTTCTAAGTTACTCTATAAAGAGAACACCAAGACTACTAAAAATCTATAAACCAAATTATTTAAATTTAAAAAATCATCAAGAAACAATGTGAATAATAATTGAATGAAAATTGTAATATCAAAGACAATTATTCGTTCAATGCCATTCTAAAAATAATCTTAATAGAAATATATAATAACCAAATAGAATTTCACAGGTATTTATGAGAATATTTAAATCTATTTGAAAATATCTATGGCACTGCCAAGGAAATAAACACCTTTCAAAATTTTATTTTCCTCCGTCTATCACTCTCGTTTTCTTTTACACAAGTTTTTAAATCTATACATTCAAAGAAACAGTGTTTGTTCTACGTATAAATAGATTAAACAATAATTTATTCCCTTTTTATTTAGTTTTTCTTTTTCGATGGAAATATGAAAACGAATATTTTTTGAAGAGGAAAATAGTCAAATAATTTAAATTCAACTTAAATAATAAAGATACCTACACTGAAAAAAACAAATCGTAAGACATTTTTTGGTTAAGTTCATTATCACATGAATGATGAGCAGCCTATAGTTCTGGAATATTTTTTTTATTTAAATAGCAAATAATCAATAAGAAATTAATATAATGCCTTCACCTGTTCATTGTTGTTTTGGTTTTTTAATTTATTATCAACAATATTCCGTCAAATAAAATTGAATGAATATTATATATTTTTATATGGAGGTGATATATTCGTTAAATCTTGCTTTTAAAATTTGTCTGGAGGAAAATGAAACTTTAGTTTACTGGTTTGTTTATTGTCTTGTTAGATTTGTAAGTGGTTGTTGTAAGCAATAAATGTCATTTTAAAATTGAACGAAGCAATTAAAATATATAAAGGAAGTTGGTGCTACTGGCCATTAGATTTTAACTAAAGAGTCAAGGTACATACATATGTAAATGTAATTTAAAAATTGAACGAAGCAATCAAAATATAAAAGAAGTCCGTGCAACTGGTCATAAGACTTTAACTTAAGAGTCAAGAACCATCGCTGTTAATCAAATCCTGCATGAATTTGCTAGTTAATTCAAAGAACGCATCTAGAGCTTTAATTGTATTCTCTTACCCCATCTTTTATAACAAAAGAGTAGAAAAACTACATACATATGTACATACATAGTTTCAAAAAGATTAATATTTTGTTGTGTGTGTGAAGTATTTGTCATATTTTATAAATTTCTGCATCAAATATTTTGTTGAGAAAATTGCCTTGAGAATATGACTTTCCCTTGATTCTAAGTCAATCTAGAAATGGTAGAAGAGCCACCAGATTAATAAAACAAAGAAAAAGTGCAGACAATTTGACTGGCAATTTTTATAACGACACATTTCTTGGCATCAGAATTTGTTTTAAATATTTCAAATAAATTAATTTTAATATAGTATGTACCTACTAGATTATGATATTCAATACATTCTTCTTGTGCATCAAGTATACAAAAAAGCTTCCATCTTTAAATGATTTTTTTTTAGCAACCAAGTAGAATGGAACTGTCAGACCAAACTACAGGACGCCAATTGCAGAGGGTCCTACACTATTCAGTTACCCCATGCAGACCATTGCCAGGACTTCGGAGATCAGAATGTGCCATTCATGATGTAGACTGTGATGAAGTGTATCCTGGTATTTATGTGGGTGACGCGTGAGTTTGAAATGCCATTCCTCTCTCGTGTAAACTATAAACTTTAAAATTGAAATACTTTTGCATATCTAATTTGACGTTGGTGATGATGACGATGGGGTGCTGTTGATGATAATGATGATTTCCGAACAAAAACAGAGCTGCTGCCAAGAACAAAGTGTACCTCCGACTCATGGGCATCACAAATGTTTTGAACACAGCAGAAGGGTGCAGATATGGACAAGTCGACACTGGGCATATTTATTACAGAGATATGCCAAACATAAGGTATTTGTTCCTTCTTTGGATAATAAATCGTACAGGAATTTGCATTTAAATTATTATTTCTTTTTGTTTTCTATTGAAACAGATATATGGGATTCCCGATGATGGATCAACCGACAACAGACATCTCCAGATACTTTTATGTGGCATCAAAATTTATTGACAATGCAATAACAAGTGGAGGTAAATTGAAAAACAAAACATTATTTTCTTTGGGTTAAAATACTGGAAGTGGGATTGAAGGAAATATGTACAAAATTGTGAACTTTTTTCAAGATATATTAAAACCGAAAACCGGGTACTTTTGTTCTGCGATTGATTAATGAACTGTTTTTAGTATTGATATGGGTGCAGGGAATTAACTTCACGGGAGCTACCTTCACATGGGAATTAACTTCACCACTAATGGGAATTAATTTCACTTCTTTGAAGTGAAATTACTTCCCACTGAAAGTGAGTAATAATTTCACTTTTTTGTGGGAATTAATTTCACTTTAATGTGCGTTTCTTTAATTCCAGATACATTAAATGCTAAAGAAACTTTGCATACACCCAGCCTCGCACCCACCCCAAATCCTATAATGGGCCTAAGCAGGGGGGTTGCAGGGGGGCGGCATGCCCCCCATACATATCTCACTGTTTATTCGCCGTAATGCTTGCTGCTAGCACTGTATTTATGCTTGCTGCTAGCACTGTATTTATGCTTGCTGCTAGCACTGTATTTATGCTAGCAGCAAGCATTACGGCGAATAAACAGTGAGGTATGTTTGGGGGGGGGGCATGCTGCCCCCCTGCAACCACCCTCCTTGGGCCCATTATAGGATTTGGGGTAGGTGCGGGGCTGGGTGTATGCAAATTTCTTTTGTATTTAAAGAATCGGGATTTAAGGAAACACAATTTTACATTTTTTTAATTTCAATCATACCATAGGTGGGAAATAACTTCACACAATTTTCGGATGAAATTATTTCCCACCTTTAGGGGGAAATTACTTCACAAAAAAAAGGTGAAATTAATTCCCACTACTGG
This sequence comes from Dasysyrphus tricinctus, assembly GCA_963921185.1. Lineage (NCBI taxonomy): Eukaryota > Metazoa > Arthropoda > Insecta > Diptera > Syrphidae > Dasysyrphus > Dasysyrphus tricinctus. The sequence continues at coordinate 262,435,992 of OY992531.1, forward strand.
TGAAGTAAATTCCCATGTGAAGATAGTTCCCGTGAAGTTAATTCCCTGCACCATTGATATGCATTTGTTAAGCAATAAAAAATAAAATGATTAAAAAAAAAAAAAAATTATTAAATTTTAATTGTATCACAACAAAAATTTTTAATATAATTAGCGACGCGTTTCGGTTTCAATGAACCGGGTTTAATTTGCAGAATCGAAATGTTTTGCCGAAATTCCACACACTTCGATTTCGCAAATTAAGCCCGATGATGGTTCATTGAAACCGAAACGCGTCGCAAATTATATTAAAAATTTATGTTGTGATACAATTAAAATTTAAAAAATTAAAATTGTTTTTTTTATCAATTTATTTTTTATTGCTTAACATATTCACAACATGGAGACCACACCACAAAGAAATATTTAGTATTGAGTTTCAGATTTAATTTCTCAAAAACTTTTCACAAAAATAACTTGATTTAAAAAAGCAAATAAAAGAATGGAAAATAAGCATTCAAAACATTTTTATTTTGCTGTCGTACGATGCACGGTTGAAGAAGTATTTGATAAAACGCGTTTTCCAAGATGGCGGCCGACGGTCAAGTTCCCTCGTCCCACAAACTATCTATCTATTCCATTTCTATAATATAAAACCCTCATAAATGTCGGAAAGTTTCAATATTAATATAGGAAGGTTTTATTTTCATTTAATATATATGTATAACTTATACCTAAATTGAATTTAATTGTTTGTTTTACATTTTTAGGAAAAATTCTGGTACACTGCTTGGTTGGAATGTCGCGCTCAGCTACCTGCGTATTGGCATATCTTATGATTTGCCGAAAGATGACAGCGGTTGAAGCGATACGAACAGTCCGTATGCGACGAGACATTCGTCCTAACGATGGTTTCCTACAACAGATCGCAGACTTAGACAACGAACTGAAACGCAAACGTCTATACCCCTACTAATAAGGGATTCGATCGTACTTTTTTTTTTGTATAAAAGATCAACGTGTCTACTAACAAAAATGATGAACAGCTAAATAATAACAAAGTTTATGTGCAACCACCAAAGTATAAATATTATAATCTTTTAATGAAACGAATAATATTATAACTATATACATAAAAATAATATAAATTATTAAAAAAAATATTATTTTTTTTAATTTTCCGATAAAAAAAAAAACAAAGATAAAATACAAACTGATATACTGTGTTGAGAACAGGGTTTACGTGTTTTTTTATATATTTATATATATATTAGAAAAGTCAAAAATATAAAATAGAAACACAGAACATTTTTTTTAAAGTAGTATCTGCTATAAATAAATTCTTTAAATTTTTAAGTTTATGTAATTTATGCAAAACGTATTTTTCTTTTTTTTAAATGCTGTTTTTCACAAATCAAAACAAATCTTAAAGGAAAATAAGTAATAACTAAGCAAAATAATATTATAGAAACATGTTAAATGAAAAAAAAAAAAATAAAACATAATAAACAAAAAAAACCAATAGAAAAGTGCAATTGCAATACAAAAGTGTACCTTTAATGTGATTCTTTTTTATTTTGTGCATTAAATTAGATAAATAAGTAAAATTATAACATTTATTTTTATGGCACAGTTGGGATTATGTTTTATTCTTTTGTTTTTGCATTGTATGTAGAAAATACTTAGAAATGAATAGCAGTAGGTGTATAAATATATGTATACACCAGAAGCCACTAATCCAATTTGGATGTGCAAATCGATGAGCTTTCTAATCCACCCTAGACTTTGACCTAGAGTTTTGATACTTGTCTACTTTTTCATCCCTTTCTTAATTGAATAAATACATTTTAATTTTCATATACAAATTGTAACGTTGTGGAACTAAGTGATTTTTATATTTTCTAAATTGTATTTAGCCTCTCCATAATGTGCCACTCTAGGAAACACTTCCCTTCTTAGCAATTTTTATTTCATACTTTTATTTTTATATTTATATAAAAACCATATAAAAAATGCTTAATTTTTCACTTTAAAATTATAACAAAAAAAAACATTGAATAGAATTACAATTTAGAAAATAAGTTAAAAAAAACCTTTAATATTTAAGAGGGTTGTAACTTGCAATGAAACAAAAAAACGATATTGAAAATATATAAATTATTAACTTTTATAATCACAATACAAATACTATTACTGCGTTCAATTTTCGTTATTATTTTCATCGTAGAATATCATATTGAACAGAAATAAATTGAGCAAAAGGCATTATTGATGCATTGGTTCTCGTATTTCGAAAAAAAATGATAAATAGGTACCTAGCATGGGAACCACGCAAAATGAGGGTGCCATCCGATAGCTTTGGTCTTAACTTTAACAAAACTACCAGTCGGACAAGCTTTATATGGTGACTTTTCAGGTTGCTGTTTTTCTGTAACCAATTCTATTTGAAGGTTACGATGTAGATCGCTATTTCCTATGTACCACGGGGCATTTGTTATTCAACGAAAGGCTTGGTTTTAAATGTTTGGACAGGTTCCGCATTTATTTTCTTTGTACAGCCGAACAATTGGATGTCATATATCCAAAGTCATTACAAGTTATTTGGAAGTATTTGCGTAAGGTATCTACTGCTTAACTGTTTATTAAAATTGGAACATGGTTTAACTTTTTGTTTGTAAAGTTTATAGGCATCGATTTTGATTGGTTTAGAGTTAACTTTATCGACTGCATTTTGTAATTTTTGTGTAGCCACCTCACAGATTTATCTGGCACTAATATTGTTGTACCATCAGCAAAGGTGGCCAAGATGGCAATGATGTTCATGCAATATTCCTTGTATAAGTTAAAGTTTTATGGTTAAATTTTTATTAAAAAAAAGAATCTTTATTCTTTTACTTTTTTGATGTCTTTATTATTTTCTTTATTTCATTTTACAAACTGGCAGCGATTCTGCCTTCGAGAACTTAATGCATAATTTTTCCTAAAATCTAGAACTTAAATACCTATTTTATGATTACGTAGCATAATTGTATTATTATTTATTTCCCAAGACATTGCTTTCGTATTTCCAAGAATTGGAAGTTGTTTGCTGCAACATTGGTGTCATCGCCCAGACTGCATGTCAGCATTTTTCGTGGGAAGCACAATATTCGTCGAAGTTAACTTGTCGTCGTTAACTTATATAACAGACACAGGGTTGGTCCTAGGCAACTTCCCCGAGGTACACCGGCTTAAATTTTCTTTAGTTCCGAGTAATTTTGGTCGTACTGTAGGTAGGTACTCTTCAAAAGAGCCAGTTGATAACGATTGATTTCAGTATTTCGTTTTACTGCTTCGGTTGGTGCCTTTGCCATTTTCACTCAAGTCCCAAGTGCAAAACCATATATTAAAGGCTAGAGCAACATCTTAGAATAGACTGGTCCGCTCTTATTGTTTTTCTTCAAGTGCTTTTTCTACAACATCCGTAATTCGATGCACTTGGTCTGTCACGGAATGTTAATTTCTAAATCCAAACTGATGGTTCGAAATTAGCTTTCTTCCTCTATTATTTTGCTTAGCCTTTTAACTTGTTTTTGTATAAAAATTAATTCTACAATTTTAGTTTAAAGCTGGATTTACACCTTCGTTCTTCATTCGGTGAACGTTGTTCCACAAACAACGAACAACGAGTAAAGCTGGATTTACACCTTCGTTCTTCATTCGGTGAACGTTGTTCCACAAACAACGAACAACGAGTAAAGTTCATCCAAAATTCAAAACGGCTTTGAATTTCTTCGTTGTTCGTGTTCGGTGTTATCATTTACATCTTCGTTGTTCCGCGTACGGGCAACAACGAACAACGTACACGGACGATAACAACGAAGGTGTAAATCCAGCTTAAAGTTCATCCAAAATTCAAAACGCCTTTGACTTTCTTCGTTGTTCGTGTTCGGTGTTATCAGTTACTCCTTCGTTGTTCCGCGTACGGGCAAAAACGAACAACGTACACGGACGATAACAACGAAGGTGTAAATCCAGCTTAATACATGATTTAATTCTAATAGAAGGCTATTGAAGGCATTTCTTTCAAAACCTAACCGACACGCGAAATATATTTAAACATAAATGGCTTTAAATTATTAATCATTAAAAAACGATTAATACCAAAACAATAGAATATTGGAAGAAATCATTATTTCGCTACTGCGTCATCGTTCAATGGTTTGTTGAGTGCATTTGCTTAACTTTAGGTCAAATTTATCTAACATTCCAAAATTATACAAAAATATATATTAAATCTTTTAATAAGATTAAATTAAAAATTCCGTGAACGTATCCAAAATTGTAATATGAAATTTTTATTTGATTTTTGATCAGGAATCATTACTAGCAATCATTACTGAACAACGTTTCACATGTTGTTACATGTCCAAAATTAGACAAAAACCAACGAAAAATGGATTTTTGTTGCACTTAAATTATCAAATATTTAAGTTCCGTTTCAAGAAATGGGGCTTTGACAGTTAAGTCGTGGTTGCCGCATTAATGATTTTTGATTCAAATTTGTGGAATTAAAAGGCTGTTAAAAACTATTTTGAATTTATATTCTATATTATGTAGTAAGTTTTCCAAAACAAACTAAAATTCGGTGAAAGTATATAAATGCAATATTTTTTTAACATTTAAAATTTATTAAACGTTAAACATTGTAACAAACAATTGACACAAAACACATTTGATTGATTTGAATACACAAAAAGAGAATTTCTAGGGATAACTTAACAATAACTTTTTTTTTCCTTTTCTAACTACACATTTGCAGCGTCAAAACTACTCGCCGCTGACGTTATTTCTAATGACATTTGTGTTTGGACCCCATCTTCACGACGATTGCGGTAGGTCAGAGAATTCGCACGAGCCTTACGTCCCATAAAATGCCGTTCCACCCATTTCAACATTGTGTACACCGAATCGGTTGATGGCAATCTATGATCAGCAGCTGTCTTCACAATATCAGATGAAGATATCCTGAATGTCCTTGCCATACCCTTAAGTGCCTATATGAAGAGAATTAAAAGTGGATTAAGCTTTTGCGCTGTATGATATTATTTGATAATTTACTTACCACCATGGCGTCTTCATCTGTCCAATCATCACCAACGTATATAATTTTAATACGTTCACTCCAATCGACGCCAAATGATGTCCGTAAAATGTAAATTGAAGCACGACCCTTATTCCATTGAACTGGAGGACGAGCTTCTAGAGCACACTGGGATTCGGTGGCTTTGAAGCCGAATTTTTCTATCAAAGATCGGGCCTTCTCAATGATTGGAGGTCGAAGGTGAGCTGGTGTTTCTCGATAATGGAATGTTAACAGGGCACCTTTATTTTCAACCCAAGCTCCATCACGGCAAACCTATTCAACAAATACTTTGTTTATTTTTAGAAGAACATACAAAAAAAACAATATTTACCGAATCTTGAAGTGACTTTAGAAGAAGGCTAACCTTCTCTTCAAATTCGATTGGCATAGGATGAACGAATTTACTGCCATCTGGATGAAGAATTTCCAAGCCATGGTTTCCTGCATATGTAATACCTTCAATGCCAACCATTTTTTTAACATTGTCTACACTTCTTCCCGAAATAATGGCAACATAAACTTCAGAATGATTCGACAGCTTGAATAGGACATTTTTTAATTCTGGCGAAAGTGTAGCCAAATCTGGATGTGGAGCAATCGGAGCCAAGGTACCATCATAATCAAGTAGCAGTGCCAGTTTGTGATTATAGCCGATGTACCTTTACAAAAGATTCAATTAAACTACCTAAGAATAAGAAATTTATATAATAGATTACTTAAGGAGGTAGTCATCGAAGTCATCAACAGATACGGGTTGCATTGTTGTTTCACCAACATCATCAACATCAAACGATCCCATGGCCTTCAAAAAGCATCGCATCCAATGGCTAACATCCGTTTCAGCTTCTCGGCTCCTAAGTCTACTCATACGAAGAATTCTTTCATCTTCCGGCATGGTGAGTGCTCGATGAATGACCTCAGCTGCTTCGTTCACTTCATACGGATTGCAAAGCAAAGCTTCGTGCATCATTTCCCCAGCACCTGCAAATGGTGATATCACGAGTACTCCAGGTAGTTGGTTGATTTGACAAGCGACAAATTCCTTGGCTACAAGATTCATTCCATCTCGCAATGGTGTTACCAAGCATATTGCGGCATCTCGATAGAGGGCAGCTAGTTCGTCCTGTGCAACATAGTCATAGATGTATCGAATTGGTGCCCAATTTGCCGTGGTAAATCGTCCATTGATGCGTCCTACTAACTGATCAACTTCTTCCTTCAACTCTCTGTATTCCTTGACGTCGGTTCTGGATGGTACGGAGATCTGAAGCAGGCTTACTTTCTCTTTATGTTGCGGGTACTTTTCCAGCAGAGCTTCGAAAGCTTTCAACCTATGAACAAGCCCCTTGGTGTAGTCCAATCTGTCGACTCCCAATATAATTTGTTGCTTTGACGTCTTCAAAACTTTGGGAGCTTTTTTTGCAAGCGAAGCGAAACGCTCAAAAGGAATTCCAATCGGCAGCGGGCGTACACGCACAGTTCGACCACCATGTTCAACCAAAAGATTGTTGCGATCAACACGACAACCCAAGTTCCTCTGACAGCAGTCAACAAAATTCAAACAATAATCCTGAATATGGAAACCCACCATGTCGCAACCTAACATTCCTTGGAGTATTTCATCAGACCATGGCAACAAACGAAAGATATCCCATGGTGGAAAAGGAATGTGCAAGAAAAATGCCAATCGGAAGGGTAATTTTTTTTCTTCGGCTTGTTCTCGTATCCAATTGGCTGCCAACATAAGGTGATAATCGTGAACCCACACTATCGGTGGATTACCATTTCCGTTTCCGTTACTGCTAACATTGTTATTAGCCGTTTTTAACTTCAAACACTTTTCTAGTGCTTCTATAGTCTTGGCAGCAAAGTATTTATTGACTTTGACATAATTCCTCCAATGATCTGCTCCGAATGTCGCACGTCCTGGCATTGAATGGAAAAGTGGCCAGAATGTGTTATTGCAACAGCCATTGTAATAGCTATTAAAAACAACAGGATCTATATTCACCGAAACAACCTTAAAATTGAAAAAAAAGGATATTTGAGTAAAATAAAATTTCAAAATCATTTAAAATCTTAAATATAAACCAAGCAAGTTATGCGCTCGCTTTCTACAGGTAAAAAGAAGCAATTTGCTGTAACTCTGGACAGATAAAAACACCTTAGTATTTTGTATCTATGTGTAATCCTTCGAAGAGAAATATAGGGAGTGTTTCTTGCTTCTCAATTTTATTTAGGGGATCTTAATCAAAATAAAGTTCTATCACGGCTAAACTAGTCAAAGAAAACGACTAACTAAAGCTAGAGTAACTATTCCAAAATACATTAAAGATATGTACTCTTTTAATTTCATACCTTTAATATTATTTTGACGCATTGCTTATGCTAGATGTACACGCTTCATAAAAGTCTTTTCAAAAAACACTAACAAAGTGCCATTATGTCTGCCACAGCCTAAATGTGCATGTATTTCGCCAAAAACTATTTATTTGTGATGGTACTAATGGTAGAAGTGTTAGTAGTGATAGTATAAGTAGTATTAGTACTAGTGATAGTATTAGTGTCGGCTGTAGTAGTATTTGTTATTTTTTTAAGGTTATGTTATTTTCTCTTCTATTATTTCTGGTTTAGTTCAGAATAACTATTTTTCTCAATCGCAAAAATCAAGAGGAGAATTATTTTTGCATTATTTTTTTTGTTGGTATATTGATGATAAAACATAATCATTGACGTAGGCACAAAGAAATTTTGGACACTGTAAATGAAACATAGACATCTACGGTTCAAAGTAATAAAAACCCAAACAAATAAACTGATAGGGAACACCATAGACATAAAGTTTTAAATATTAAGAAAATAAATAAAATGCATGCAAAAAAAAATAGACACATTAATTAAAATTGATAAGATTTTTTATTATATAAATATATTTTTTTTGTAAGGCTAGTAATCTCATCTCCCGTATCGGTTGACTTTTAAACTCGGTGACACTTTTGAGTCGAAGTCGTCGTTAGAGTTTTTTTGTTTTTAAATTGATTTATTTGAAGGTCTATATTTTTTTTGTTCACAAGCTTACGAGCATTGTATATTGTGTATATTCATATGTATTTGCACGTGATTTCAGATTGAGAGCCCGCAAGCCTTGAGCTAAAAGCTATGAATTTACGATTTACTGAATATATACATATTTCCACTACTATTATTACGCTAAACGCTAAACTTAGAACAAATACTTTTTTAAACTTTTATGTGTGAAAGATTTTAAATACTCGTTATACTTGGTTTATTTTGTATTGATGATTCTTGCAATGAAAATAAACCATCAGAGGATTTTAACTCCCTAAATTGGTTGCCAATATAATTTCTTATAAACTTAAAAGTCAAAAAAACTGTGACCAGTTAATAATGTTTTAGCTTAATTTATTTTACAATAATAGTCATATACTGAAAATCGCATCAAAATCGAGAAAAATCGTCTCTGCAGTAATCAACAGCTAATTGTGATCGTGAACTTTTTAGAAGATATGCATCATGTTAGATTAAAAAAGAAAAATATGGCGCGCATGCAACGAGTTGTCTTAAAGAAACCTCTCACAACGGTTCATATCATTTGCAATGCACTAAATTTGGTAGTGATTTGGGTGAAATATATGTATGTACAAGTACATAAGATAGGTTATAATGATTTAAGAATTAATATGTACAGGGTGTCCTGTAAATAATGGATAACCTTGCAACTACTTAAAGCAGGCCTTATGACATTTCCAGAAAAAATAAAAAAAAAATATTTTCCCAGTGGAAAATGAATATTTTTCAGCATCGTTTGTTGGAAACCAACTGAAAATTTCGTTTCGCATCAACAGCATACTAGGCTTTACCCCTTGAACAGAATGAATGTAGCTGTAGCTTGTAGCAAGAATTGAATTTTGTTTAACTTATGCTACACCATACATTTCTTGCTGCATTCACAGCTTCTCATTGTAGCGCTGTATACTATTTTTCTATCTTTCTACTTTGACAGTGCTACGATAGCCACAACTACATCCACACCAGTTGACCAGTTAGTTTAGAAATGTCAAAACTTTTCTTTAAATTAAAAACAAAATAAAATCTTTGTAATCCTAGAGAATCCCGGAGATACTTGGGTTATCAGTCATCACTTCATCAGTTATAATCAAATTTTTAGAATTGAAAAAAATTCATATGTTTTTGATTATAATTTTGTATTTACAGCTTTAGGGTAAGAAGTGTGTCAATGTTAACATAAATTGAAGAGAATTGAATTTGCTACAAATTTGTACCAAAGTTTTTTTCTAAGACTAATAAAATTGAAATTGCCACGAAAAACTTTTTAGAACTCGTTTTTCAATTTGGGGTCCTAATGGTGGGGCTTTCAACACTTTAATCCGAGTTTTATACTTGCACTGAACCCCCTTACACATCAAAAGAGAAAATCTTTGTCCAACCCAAATTTGGAGGTTATTGTAACATTTTAATAGACATTTTGGGAAAATGCTAAAAGCTGCTTTATTAGATGATTGACAAATTTTCTTGGTTATTTTGTAAATACACAAGCATGTGTTATACCATTTTGGAAAGTGCATTGAATAGACAACTTTTTTGAGTAACTGGCCATTCATGTTCTCATACAATTTTAATTTATTAGAGGTGGTCAAACTTTTTTGAAAATAAATGTTTGTACTGAAAAAAATATTTTAAAAAATTATAATAAAAAAAATGCAATAACTACTATTAAATTTTACCACCTATCTATTACAACAGTTATTCTAGAAAATTACAAAAATAAAAAAATATTAAAAAATGTTCATCCATGGTCGCAGCATTCACGTATTTCAGGAAAGTAGTACTTGTTAACAACTTTTGGAAAAAACATCATAACAAAGTCACCACTGGGAAAATATTTTTTTAATTTTTTTCTGGAAAGTCATAAGGCCTGTTATAACCAGTTGTAAGGTTATCCATTATTTACAGAACACCCTGTATATCAAAATAAGAATCAATTATTTTACTCATACAAAACGTATTCATGTTATTTTTATTGTTATGGAGTCTTAAAAATTTAAATCTGAAAGAGAACTGTATATGTTGATTAAATATTATTATCATTGTTACAAGGTCAACGCAGTTCAATACACTCTTTAACACAATCATATCCAGACCTATCAAAGGCTACTAGCTAGTTTTTATTCTTATAATTACTTTACTAGTCCTTGATTATAATTATAAATCAGTATCAATTTGAGCCGGATGTTTATTAAAATAACAATTACTAAAATAAATATTTTCATAGGCATATTCATGCATAATGTAGGTAATTGTTATTGCAGACTTGTTAGTTAATTTACATATTTATTTGTTTATTTTTTCAAGTTGAGTACTTGACTGATAACCCAAAGTATCTCCGGGATTCTCTAGGATTACAAAGATTTTATTTTGTTTTTAATTTAAAGAAAAGTTTTGACATTTCTAAACTTACTGGCTGTAGTTGTGGATCGTAGCACTGTCAAAGTAGAAAGATACAAATACAGTATACTGCTGCAATTATCACTTTAGCTCGTCGAACAGCGAACTGCAGAACGAAAAGTAGAACTAAATTTTTTGTTTATGATTTCGTTGTGTCATTTTCGTATGGGCTTTTTCGTTTCGCATCATCAGCGTACTAGCACAGATACTATAGTTACTCTTGTATCTGTGGTACTAGGCTTAAGGTGTTTCCGCTTAACAATGAGAATAATTTGAAGAGTTGCAAGCTGTATTTCTAGTAAAAGCGAATGCTTTAGCCTAATACATACTTCCTGGTGAAGCGAACAATCGCCAGTGAAGAAAGTGATTTTTTGACATTTCTCACTAGTACAGACTTGCAAATGTGTTGTGAACGTTTGAAGTTTAAAACCACAATGCCTCATTTGACTTGTAATCAGACCGTCAACTATTCATCAATAATTCCCGTACATTTTTCAAGAAAATTGCACTCTCCGCACAGCTTCACGAGCACGTTTACGGGCGGTGAATAAAAATGGCTATTTTGTATTTACTCACGACATGATTCACAATTATGTACTAGGCTTTCTTTAAATGAATTTGTATGTATGTATGTAGGTACTTATTGTATAATTAGTATTGTTTACAATTTTACAATAGAATAATTGTGCAACACGTATGTATGTAGATTATTTAATTTGTAGTTTTGTAGCGACCATTTTGAATACATTTGTATGTATAAGAATAAATACTCACTTGCTCTGACTTAAGGCCAGCCGTAGGTGTGTGGTCATCTGGAATTGATTCAGGAATAGGTTCATTGGGATCCTCCAAGTGCATTCCAGACCATCCAACCCATAGACCCTTGCCCTTGATTACAACTGGACATACTGCAGTAACCAGACCACCCGCACTAAAAAATAAAAGTTAACAATAAATCATTAATAACTACAAAGAATCATGCGACTAATATAACTTAAAGTAATGTATAACCACACTAAATTTGTTGTTTTTTTTCGTTCAAACTTGAGTGTCTATATGCTTTTGTATCATATGGTTTATGACAATTGTGAGTGAAAAAAGCCTTTCTACTAACTAAAATCTCACTGAGCGCTCAATGTCAAGTTTACGGAGGTGGAATGATTTGGTGGGACAAGATTCTAAGTTGAATTGTATAAAAAACATGTGTTATAGGTCTCGTATTGAAATTCTGGAAACAAAATTTCAACTTTGCTTAAAATTATTAAATATTAAAGCACAAAACATTATGAAATTAATGAAAAGTGATTGCAAGTTCAATTCATTTTTATTGGCATTTCACCTTCATTTTGTATTTTTTAATCGAATAAGTAGTTGCACATCACCGAGAAATTACAATTTAGCTGTCAAACGAACAGCTGTTTTAGCTGATAAGGAATATTGTGAAAAGAATCCAAAAAAAGTTCGTCTCAGTAATCTCCGTAAAAAAAAATATCAGTGCTTAGGTGAGATTTTTTGTCCCACTTAAAAATTAAATTAATTTTTTTCAGAATGTATTTTGACAGCATAAAATGTAATCTTGCCATCATCTGGCAAAAATTGATCTGTAAAAACTCTTTCTATTATAATATTCTGATTTTCTTTCGAATCTCTCACGCAAAATTTGTGCCATTACAAATTTATCGTTCAAAATTACCGATTACCCAGAAATGAGCTAGAAATCAAAAAATAAAACCTCAGACACACCTGCTGGCACTGGGAGACTATCCCGTTTTCGATTTTCCATAAAATATCCCGAAAATAAATTTGCTTAAATATTTATCATGTTATATCCTTTTTGAGAATCTATTTTCAGTAAGAGAACATATCTAAACCTGACTTAAAACTTTTTTTTGTATATTAATACAAATCAGTTTTTAATTTCCAAAAAATAAGATAAGATCACGAAAAAAGGAAGCACTTCTTAAGTTTCTTTTAACTGAAAGAATGCCAAGTAAAGATCAATTAAAGGACAATGTTGGTTTGAACAATCTGCTTCTCGAGTGGTGTTTTGTTTTTGACAAAGTATTTTTGGCTTTTCTCTTAATTCAGACATCTTCTGACCCTCATCAAAAAATATTACTACTTTGACTTCCACTTGATCAAGCTACTGGGAATAAAATTTTTAGGATTTACTTCAAATCGGATTGATTTTGTATCCTTTTTACTTTGGTTCAGATATCACTTGAAACGACGCTAATTTTGCCGGTTTTTTTTTCGAAAGAAAAAAATATTAGCATTTAATATAATGGTTTGATTTGGAAAGAATGGTTTAACAAAGCACTCTCATTCATATAAAATATAATAACTAATTCAAATCACATTGTTTATCATGCTCATTACACTGATTTTGATATCAGTAATAAAACAATTCATCTTAAAAAAGAATAATAAAAGCAAGAAAACAAAGTTGATGCATATCAAAAAGTAATCCAAAAACTAATTTTATTTCTAAAGTATAACATGGTAGACAAAATTTGTCAATATTGGCTTTGGTTTACATATAGTCTACTCATAACAATACAAACGTTTCAAATGCAATTATCATTATCAGCAGAAAGTTTATTTTATTACTAATAGAGGGGATAGAAGGAATGAAGTAAAGCAATGCACTCAAAAAAAAAACATGGTGTAAAATTTTCTACTGGGAATCTTAATGTGTACGGCACAAAAAAAAGAATAATAATTAAGTTAGCAGATAATAATTTAAAAATTCACTCCATGTGATAGTACTTAATGTTAACGTTTGTATCCTAAATACGAAAACAGACAACATGTAAAAGTGACAAAATTAATTTATTTTCTATTAAATTAACAGTTTTGTTCTTTAATATTTTTAAAAGAATAAAACAATACAAAAGTATGTACATAAAATAATACGTAATGGTTTGGTTTGGGAAAAAATACTTTGGGATTAAGAAAATTATTAGTTGCTTTCACTTTAAATTTATTAAGTTCCAGATTAATTCAACGAGATTTCTGTTTATTGTCACGGGATTTTATTATTTTATATCCGATTTTGTTTGCTAATGATTGTTCTTACTTTAAACTTTAAACTCAGAACTATCTCGTATTTGCTCGACTAGATGGTTTCAGTAGTTTAAGACACAATTCAACAAATACATGCAACATAAACAAATATCACTCTGATCTTTTAGGATGATTAGCAATATTAAAAAACAACTATTGACACATTTCAGGATACAAATTTGACTCTTTCATTACAACACCTGAAATAAGACAACTGACCGTAAATAAGCAGGCTTTAGATATCGTATGTTAAGCATTTAAGCGTGTTAAGCATGTTTGGAAAAACAAATAACTTCGTTGGTTGGATGCCAATTTACGAGACTTCTGTTTATTTCCACGGAATATTTTTTTCTTTACTCGATCATGTTAATTAAGGACGTCGAAACTTGATATGCATTCATCCACGTGTATAATTTATATTGTAAATACATACTCAATATGCCTTGTCAAACGTGAGTCGAATTGAATATTTTGCCTCTTTTGAAATTGGTTGTGCCTTTGTTCATATGAAGGGGATTTTCACAGAAATGAAAATCGGAAACTGTGTATTGAAATTTTTTGGAAGATTATGGTGCATTATGTATAATACTGATCATTAATCGCAAAATGATCGGTAAGTATTAAAATTGATATGTGTTTTACAAAAAAGGGCAGAACTCATGTTAAATTTACAGAATTTTTGCATCAGTGTAATAAGCTTAGGTTGTAAAAATATATATCAAGAAAATAGAAACTGCATTACTTGTACAGACCATGACCGTAGTTCGTGATAATCCTTGCCCTTCTACATTAGAAGAAAATACACATTGTATCTTATCACAACTTCGGATGATCCCATAGTCTATTAAGTTGTGCAAATATTAGTTTAAAAGTCTTGATAGTAAAAATTTACAGATAAAAGTTTGTACATAAAGATTATTTAATAAGCTTTACAACTTATGCTTGTGTTAGTTAACAGACTTAAATCTTTGACAAAAACATTTGATGAGGCAACAAATCCTTACCTGGCTTTCCTTTCAAGATCTTTCGTTTTCGGATTTCTTATAAGGACAAACGGCAGCCTATTGGAGACCACAATAAGGCTTGCCTTTGAAGGTGTCTCACTCGATGGGGTTATCACTATCTCTGGTTCGCTCATTTCTATATTTATATATTTGTTGATGATGCTGCTGCCTTGTTCTTTGTTGAAAAGGATAAGATTTGTTTTTTTTTGTATTTAAATTTTTATTCAAACTTAAGCATTATGCATTAAGATTCACAAAAAAATGTTTATTTGTTTGAAGGTCTAAAACAGTTCATTTAAAGCACAATATTTAAAGAGTCACAATATTTTTTTTTATTAAATTTAACACTTTGTACATTCACTTAAGAATATTTATGTTTTTTTTTTAATTTTGAAATCCGTTTTCTAAAAGATTTGATCCATCAGTCAGTACAGATGATTCGGAACTAATTTTATAATCCACAGGACTTAGACAAAAGACCTAATCACAACTATTTGCAAATATATATTATAAACCCAATGTCAATCTGGAAATAACGTCTCAAAACGACGACCGGTAATCTTCTTGAGATAGCCGGACTGATTGACGGACGACAGTGTTACTCTAGTCTTCCTATCAAATTCATTTTATTCAGTGGCGGCTTAATATTTATACCTCAAAATAGCAATCAGTATAAGTTGGCAATCGCACACAATGACATTAAAGTGTAGCTCCTCGTTATTATCACTATATCAGTCCCTAAATAATTTTATAAGCGTTTCTTAGTGGTGTAGAGGAATAGCTGCGGGAATATTTATTTTTACTAAGCTAGTAGTGGGACTGTGCTTATGATTTAGTTGTTTTTTTTTTTACAATAAAAATTGAGCATGTGCAAAGTCTATATAATGTAACACTGAATTCTTACAAAACAAAGTATATACATATATAAGAGTTTTTATACAAGAACCATAACATATTTAATAATATAACTTAAAGAAGTTCTAATCAGGCTTTTTGTGTTATTATGTGACATGACCTTTCGTAAATACTCATATCAGCTTAGTTATCTGAGGAAAAATCGAAGAATTTCGAATATTGTTGTCGTTGATGTTGTTTAAAAAAATATATTGATTAGGTGCATCTATCAAGAATGAGTTAAAGCTTATCTTTGCAATTATAAATAAATCAGGATTTTGTTCTTTCTTAGTCTAGCAGTAGCTCGACTAGTCTAATCTTAAGCTTTCTTCAGCAAAATATGGCAACTGTGTTGAAAACACTTTAATCGGTTCCTGGGGCCCAATTCCGCACGCGTGAATGATTTTCCGTGTACATATCCTTATTCACGCACAAAACATGCGTGAATAAATTTGACTGATTGTGCACACGTATGTATGTATATCTGTCAAAAATTTTAAATTCACTCTTGTCTATGAGAACACGGCCCCTGCATCTGATAAAAAAATATTCAAAATTAAGTGAATAAGGCGCCAGTTAAATCTATCATTGAAACTCATCATTGAAAATTTTAATGATTGATTTTTAGACGTTTAGAACGTGAAATCAGTGATAGTTTTGATGTCAAAATAAAGGTACTGTCTTAATTTTTATTTCACGAAAACAAAAGAACTCATTTTGGCCCAGTCTTTCACATAAAATGATTTTTATTATTTCAAGGATTGAACTTCCTTTCCAATGATCATTGAAGTATTCAAAGTCTTTTTAAAGATTTGGACCATTTGAAATTTTTAAAATTAAGTTTTGGTCTTTAATTCTCCATCAAAATGGTTAATGACTTTGTTTTCTAAACACCTCAAAATGGAAGAACAAAATTTTCAACGATGAGTTTCAATCATAGCTATACTCGTATAACTGGGGCCTAATGAGAACAAAATATACACGGCTGCAAGCTATATGCTTGAACTTGCTGCTTCGTATGGTTGAAAGCTATAATGAAAGCTGGAAAAGGGGTTAAAGTATTAAAAATGTTCATAGGTGGTTTTTTGAAACCTTGCTGCTGTCTACCTTCTTAGGGACAAATTGCTCAAAATTGCGAGTTGAATATTTTTCCATACACACTTTTTCTCTCCCACCAATAGTGGGTTGCAAATCGGGGAAGTGCTGGGAGGGGGAGTCTGCTTATTTTTCAGACTTTGACGAACAATAATATGAAAAGTTCAGCCCAACAAAATCTACCTACCTACTATCTGGGGAATTACATAGGTACAAATTGTCTGTACTCAATTTTAAGCAAGTTGGAGTTCCTACCCATTAAGGCTCTAGCTCAATGGTAAGACCAAAACCACTTTGTTGAATTTATCCTTCATCTTTTCATTAACGACCACTATTATGGTTATAGAAAAGTACAAACAAGTACTTTTCATCCTTACCGGTCTTTTCCTGGTGTATAGAGATAGAGGAACAGGTGAAACGGTGGGAGCTTATAACTCCATTTTACTATCCACATAATCTGATCCGGATCAGATCATGATAAATAAAACAAACAGGATTTTAGTGACAGAAGTTTTATATGCCCGTCTCTTTTTGCCTTACGTTTGATTATTTCTCATGATTTTACCCCTGTACCTTACTTACTCTCAAAAAGTTTCAAACAGTTTCAGACCGCCAGATATAGTCATTTCTAGTGCGGCCTGCGGACCAGTATAACTTTTGACTTGTCGAACGGATTAGCACTAAATATGGCGGTCTGAAACTATTTGAACTCGGTAGAGAACACAGTTTTGTTTCTGCTGTCACTTTCGTTTGCCCTGCTGAAACTATTCAAAAAAGCCGCATTTTATTATCCACATGATCTTATTCGGATCAGATCATGATAAATAAATCAAATATGGATGTTAGTCACAGAAGTAGTGTTATTTATATACCTATGTACCTCACTTTTTTCGCTTACGCTTGTTTATTTTTCATGTATCTATTGCCTTTTTGCTTTGCACTACTGAGACCCATTTACAATAGTAAATAGCCAGAGTAAAAGCTAATTGTTAGATCATTGAAATAGATCCAGGTAAAAAGCAGTATCTTATGTTGTCCTTGCAATTACATGTTTAAAATTCATCCGGAGCAGATCATACGGATAATTAAATGTGGCTATTAATGTAAAATGTTATACAAATAGAACCTTATAAATTTCCAAGCTTCAAGAATAAGGAAAGGACTTTCAGGAACTCTCATAGATCAGAAGCCGGATGAGTCATTAAATAAATACCAGCAACAAATGTATAAATATATCCTATGGTTACTATGGTCTGTAACTTAATTTTATGAGTAAACGAAGATTAGGCTTTATTTAAATATTTAATGCAATAAGGCTTTCAAGAACCTTTTTGACTTGGGATTTAAAAATGCGAAACTTACTAACTTGCCAATACAACGTTAGTTACTCAAACTGGATTCCGCTAACTTGCTCTAATCATAAAAGGGCATTTAATTTAAATAGTGCTGTAGGTGCGTGATATTGGTCTATTAGTAGGTATAGTACATTGAAATAAATAGTTAAGGGTACAAAAATCAACAGTTTTAATAAATTAAAAACACACCTGAGTATACACATCATGCATTACTATCTACTTGTTCAGAAATAGAAAGGAACATAATATGTACATCAGTTCCAATTTGGATAAGTTCAATGGCAATGCAAATAAATTTTAAGAATGGCAAACAATTCGAACATTTTAGATACAAATATCGATCTAAATCGTTAGATAACTTCCATTTTGTATTCACAAAACCATGGGGCGAGTAAAAATAATCATAATCTGCCACAAAACTAGCATAATTTGAACTAATAAAAATGCAACGTTCCTTTTACGGTTTTTAATTTGCAAGCATCGAATAAGTTCATTAACAAAATGGTAGAACGTTGGAACGGATATTTACCATGCCAAACCATAATCGATGGATCAATTCAGCACTGAACTATGTTTATTAATGGATTCGACTGAGATGAAACACATCTGCACTGCATCATAACGAATTCAGCGTTTTTCTGCGGTAAATTGTTCATTATTGATTTCAATTCAACCCGCGACTTAAAAACTTTGTGTATAATTTTCCGTATCTGATTTTTTCTTAACGCACTAACTTTATCATTCCTCAAATAAAAACTACTGAAGTCGTAGTCATTTAAGATTTTCTAAGCTTTTTCAAAAACTTTAGTTATCTCAAGTGGTTAGAGCTAAGAGAGAATTGTGCTAAACACAGTCGGGACACTCAAAAATATCTTGAGTGACTATGTAGATACTTCTTTTGTGGAAGTAGGTATTACATATATAATAATAATTATTGTATAAAGTCATTGAAACTACAATGAAAGATATGAAATAAACTCTTATTATACAAATTAAGTTATAAGTATAGAATGTTGACAATGAAACGGAAACACGACTTCAGCAAGGTGACGTAGTAGTTATTGAAAACTGCTATTGAACTATTTTTAAAGAAAACTTTTTTGAGCATTTTTTAAATCGGTTTGAAAATATGTTCCAAAACATGTTTTTTTGTTGCTAAAGAACTTAATAGAAAATAAGTTAATATGGTAGAAAGAAAGACGAAAAATTAAAAAATTATGTAGGAATAATAATAAATTATAATATACACTCCTCGTCAACTGAATACGCACAAACATTTTTTAATATACTTTATCCATTTTTTCCAAACAGTGATGGTTATTATGCCATCTGTTGATGCTAACTATTCCCTTAAGATGTTAAGCAGATAATTCCGAAAGAATTATCCAAAAACAACCGTGAGTTTTTCTTCAACCACTTGCAAAGTGTTTTATATGCAAAGTAGGAGTTTTTTTTTAGTCAACTGAATAGGTACAACGCCATTTTCTTCGTTGTTTATAAGTTTTTTGGAGTGCTTGACAGTTTAAATTAACGATTTTAGTGTTTTCAGTAAAATTTAATTCTTGATTTCTAATTTTAAGAAAAATGAGTAGATCTACGTGTCTTAACAGTGTTGAAAAAGCTAAAATCGATTTACTTAGAGACCAAGGCCTAACTGGACGTGCAATAGCTGATAAAGTTGGCCGAAGTTTTAATGTAGTTTATTCTTACTTGAAAAATAAAGATGCATACGGCAAAAACATGAAGGGAGGTAAGAAAACAGCAACAACAGCAGCTGAGAGACGAAGAATTTTAAGATATGCATCAAATTCTTCTGATTCTGTGGCAAAAATAAAACAAAAAGTCGGCGTAAACGCAAGTTGCTCAACAGTATTAAGAGTAATCAACAACTCAAGCCATCTTAAACGAATGAAACTTAAGAAAAAACCACCACTTGACGAGAGACGGAAAATGTTGCGATTAGATTTTTCAAGACTTCACATGAGTTGGAAAAAAGAATGGTATCACGTGGTTTTTTCAGATGAAAAAAAGTTTAATTTCGATGGCCCTGATGGGTTCAACTTCTATTTTCACGACTTAAGAAAAGAAAAAAGATTTTTAAAGCGCCATCATAGTCGTGAAGGAGGTGTCATGATATGGGGAGCAGTCAGTTATTATGGAACAGTTGAGCTCGAGGTTGTAACATCAAGAATGACAGCAGCTGGGTATAAAGTAATTTTGGAAAGAAATTTTCCTAAATTTTCTAACATCTTTGGACCCATAAACTGGACCTACCAACATGATAATGCGCCTATTCACTCAGCGCGCATAATAAAAACATGGATAGAGGAGCAACAAGTGCAGTTGCTTCAATGGCCGCCGTACTCACCTGATCTAAACATCATAGAAAATGTCTGGGGATGGTTAGTACGCAAAGTTTATGAGGGTGGTCGTCAGTTCGAAGACAAAGAAACCTTAATTTCTGCAATCAAATTAGCGTGGAGCGAAGTTTCGTTAAATTACATTAAAAAGCTATACGATTCCATGCCGGATCGAATTTACGAAGTAATTAAAAATAAAGGTGGAAGTACCCACTACTAAACTTAAACAAAAACTTGTTTCATTCTATTCCAATACCAATTTTAATTTTTGTACCTATTCAGTTGACTCAAAAAAAAACTTCTACTTTGCATAAGTTACACTTTGGAAGTGGTTGAAGGAAAAACTCACGGTTGTTTTTGGATAAAACTTTGAAATTCTGTTATTTATATGTTACGAACATTTTTACCATCAACAGATGGCATAATAACCATCAATGTTTGGAAAAAATGGATAAAATATATTCAAAAATGTTTGTGCGTATTCAGTTGAC
Source organism: Dasysyrphus tricinctus (assembly GCA_963921185.1). Taxonomy (NCBI): domain Eukaryota; kingdom Metazoa; phylum Arthropoda; class Insecta; order Diptera; family Syrphidae; genus Dasysyrphus; species Dasysyrphus tricinctus. Next base: position 262,456,848 of record OY992531.1, read on the forward strand.
GAGGAGTGTATGTAAATTTTTGCATATACCAAGTAAAAAAGGATCCTGAGCTTACTAAGAAGTAGCTTGTCAGCTGAGGATTAACATTATCATTCATCTGTTGTAAAAAATCTATTGAAATCGATGTGTGACACTTTGGATCAAACTTTTACGTTTTTCACTATCGTAATCGAGATGGTGCCAAAACGGAGATTGCCCTCAGTTTAGTCCCTCAGGTTTATATATACCTACATCATTGAAATGCCACCTGATGTGAAAGCCTTCTTTTTGCATCAAAATAATTTTATATTTTAAAAATTGTAAGGGTTAATGAGTCTAAATGAGGTTATAGCTATAATACAGTCCGTCTTCAATTAATATCTGAAAACCATCCCATACATTTTGTAATTATAATCATATAACTTAGAGAGCTTAATTGTTGAAAATTTCAATGCCCTTCGGCCTGCCGTAACCACCACTTTCATTCTAGCTGACGATCAGTAGATGCTCTACGTTTCAGCAGAAAACTGTTGTTGTTTTTTCAGTTGGTATTGGTATCAAGAGACTTCACAAGTGATACCCTGCCTCCGGTACTGACAAACAGACCAACATGCCTGATCCACCTTTTTCAGTTCTCTTTTTCGAAATGATTTACCTATTTGATTAAAATTCCCAGTAATGTAAAGCCTGTCCGATAACATTTTTACATCGTTATGAAAAATTTATATTTTTAAAATTTAAAGCATTAAAAAGTCTCTGGTAACCAATATAACCAACCATCATTTCTATGATGAAATGGCGTTCGAATGTGTTCAAGTCAGCCCTTTAAAAGTTCATACTATACATTATCTGCATCATGTGAAAAAGAATCCCAATATGAGTGAGGTTCTCCGTTGTTAATTACATAATATGTATGATGTACAATCTACATTTATGTATGTACTGTGCATATGTACTTACATAGAATTATCAATTTAGTCAATAATACGATGTCAATGAATTGGAATGTCTATTTTTATAATTATTATTATATTAACATAAACTCTCCCATTTTATAAATACTATAGTGCAAAAGAGGGTGGTTGTATGTACATTATGCAGTTGCAAATAATTTTGTTAAGCCAAAAAAACACAAAAATTATGATTCATCATTTTTATTATTCGTCCCTATGTAGTCTGTTCAGTTTGCTTATAAACTCTGTATTCTTCGTTTCTATGCACAGAAACACGGGATTAAACGCCAGCATTTTTAAAAGTTAGGAGTTTAGAATCCTGCGAATATGAAACTTTCTTTTTTCAGTAGTTTAAAATTGGCAAATATATGTAGGTGTGTACAATTCTTTCAAGGAACTTAAAAAAAAATCCCAAATGGTACTCAATTACTCCTTTTGACCCTACCTACTTCATATTCGTATTCCTACGATCTTAAAATAACTTTTTCTGAATGCTGCTGCATTAAAATACTACCCTTATCTTAAATATACATTTTTCAGAGTGCGTTTAAATAAAACGCAGATTTGTATAGGCCTGTTTTGCGAGACGAGCCTCCCATTTCGTAAACATTTTTTATCTCAAAAAATTAAGTACATACATAAGACCCTATTTTCTATTATTGTTTCATGACCAAAAAGATATTTTGCTATTTTATAGAATAATAAATCACTAATATTTAAAAATGCGTATTTTATGAATTGAATATAAATAGTTTCAGCATTGAGAAACACAACAAAACAAAACAGTTTCTATAATTTTGTGGAAGATGATTTCTTCTTATCACAACGCAATATTGACAATGTTGCTTACTGGCTTGAGACAAATTATACCAGTTTCAATTGGAACAAACCAAATTGTAAAGTGAGGAACAAAATATTTTGCAAGTGACGAAAAATAAAATACTAAGTTATCGAAGCTCAATTAAATAAGAACGTGGACAGCGAGTGCAGAATGTTTTGAAATAGAAGTATAGAAGGCTATTACTTCCACACTGTTCAAGAATTTTGATAGCTTAGGTAATTAAATCATAAAAATGTCCCACTTCAGTTTTAATAGGGATTTTCTAACACCTACAACAGCTGATATAACAGTCATTTACCTAATAACATTTTAAAGACTCTAGAGTGAACGATAACGCATTTCTTGTTTGTTTATTGCTAAAAAAGTTTTAAAACTATATTATTATCAACCATCGGGGAAGAAAGTTAACACCCCAAAAGAATTTTATGAAGCTCCGTTGCTAATATTGTAGATTGGAATATGCAAATACAAATATTGGAGAATAAAATTGAAATAGTGAGGGGTGCAAAATGCTGGTCAGTAGCATTTTAAAACAATAAAAGCTGCATTGGGATAGAGTTGGGGGGTTTAAACTGTGAGTAAAAAATAGCTACTATATCATGTCTAGTTCCTTCGCAAGATCAAAAACTAATTTCAGTTTCAGTTATTCGGACCAAATCAATTCTAAAATTTAATTAAATAAACAGTTTTCACCTTAATTTAATCAATGCGTAGTGGATCCGCATGAGCTGACACCGTAAAAATTTGAAATTTTGATGCAAATTTAATATTTGGAAAAAAGATTATATCTGGATTTTAAACATTTTATATCTGGGCTATGGCCATTTTAAATCTATTGAATTTAAGAAGGTTTGTTTAGGGTGAACAATACTGACATCGATTTAGTAAATCCAGATTTAATTGCTGCATTTAAAATTCATTAGGGATACTGGCTATCTGCAGTTAAGGCAGAAATAGTTTGATGTATTCATTTCCAAGTTTCGGGTCGGTGGTTGGGCCATATAGGGCCATCCAGCTATCTCTGGATTCCCTTGTGTTGTTGTAATTCATTGTAAATAAATAGGTGAGGATACCAAAATAACTCTAAGTGTCTTTTAATTTTCTAAGGTATAATGAGTTAGCCTATTCTTTTAAAAATTTAAAGGCCCGCAACTATGCAGCCAGTAAGAGAATCATCGTTGGATTTTTCCTTGGTAGCAACAAGAGGAATCCTTTACCATGCTTGAGTTGTAGTTCTTCATCTTCTTTTTCAGTGCCAATAGCTAACCAGTAATCAGAGTATGTGAACAATAGGTACATAGTTCATAAGGTCAAATCTAAATTTTGTATTACATAATTTATATACGTAACTTAACTTACATATGTATATGTCTTATTTTATTTATATGTAAGGTTATTAATAATTGCGAACATTTCTTCGATAATTTTTAAACACTACTGTGTAGGTTCTTATCCCTTAAGGCTCTTACAGTTGGATTTTATTAGCCAAACAAGTTTATGTAATTAGCACGATTATAAAAAAAAAACACTTATGTATATTTTTTTTAAATAAACAAAACTGTTTGTTTTTATAAAATGATCGTATTAACCTTGTTTTGACCGCCATTAGACACATATTTTTGATAAGAAATAACTTACTGTTTGCATTTGGTTACGTATCGTATAGTTAGGTACTTACAGTTTACGAAAGGGTGCGGGTGAATAGTCTTATATATGCATCTATATTATATATATGTATACATACACAATAAATAGCTGTAGGTACCTCTGAAATGATTTATTAACTTTTCACTTCGCTTAATCTAGCAAAGTCTCTAAGTAGTCTATAAACGACTTAGCTGCTTTCTTCATTCAAATCCAGGGTGACCGTCACATAACAATCACGGATTATTCTAAAAAACACACGTGATATAATAATATTTCCGGAAAGTGACGTTCGCTGACTAAGAAATCACTGCTTTGAACTTCGAGTTATCTCGTTGGGTGGTGTTTTTGTTTATTTTTGTCTATGTTTTTTTATTAAATTTCAATTTTGTTTTCAGAATTATTTTATAATGGTGTTTGGCGAATACCTATATTTGAATTTGATAGGTAGCATATATTTTATATGGAAGATTCATGCATACATTTAAAAATACAATCGTCTATCGTTTCTTAAAATTTGTTTTGTTCTCTCAATGGATGCGTTGAACGTAAAGATGTGTTACATTTCTTTTGCATAGAAATCAATCCCATAAGAAAAGAGAAACTGTAGGTATAATGGAAGGTGGTCAAATGCGGGTATCAAAAGCCAAATCATTTTTTTTGTTTTACTTTATAGCAAAAATCATAGAATACACATTTTATAATAGTCTATAAAGCCCACAGCAAATTTTGAGTGTGAAGGATAGCAAAATAAGATGTAAAAGCATCGAAAGCTTGAGTAACGGTTATTAAAAAATCAAAATATTGCAGACTATAGATAGTTTCGAGAGTTATCGCGTAAGCCAAAATTTGTTTTCACCCTTTATTAGGTAATGTTCCTCTGATCACATATTATCACGGACTCCGAGATCATTTGAAAGGTATGAGCAATGGAAAGGTAAAGTTTGCCCTCCCAGACCGTTTAAAAAACCCGTTTTTCACTTTGAGCATTTAATTTTTGAAACGGTTTGGCAGGACGAACTATAGGTATAGGTACACTCAAATGGTCTCAGCATCCGTGATCTTTGATCAGAGGAGCATTTACTAGGGAGGGGTGAAAACCAATTTCGGTTAACACGATACCCTCGAAGTTGAATACATATTCATATTTTGAGTTATTTAACTGCAAGACCTTGATTTTTTAAAAAAACCTTTACTCAAGTTTTCGACGCTTATAATTCTTTTTTTGCTATCTTTCACTGCAGTGACAACCTGCTTTGGGCTCTCGGTCAATAAGGTTTTACAGAAGGAATGTACAATGTACGGCATGTAGTTTATATCACACATATTAAAAACAAAGAAACACTTTTAATTTAAATAAAGAATTAAGTGAAAAATGTAGGACTGGGTCACATGATTAAAAGATTCATATAGGCACATATCGTGTTATGTACATATGTATCTACATACACATACGTCGTATGTCGCTTTTCCAAAACAAATTTCGGAGAAAAGAAAAACTTTTTTAATTTTAACTAGTATTTTATTTTGTATGTTTTAATATCGTAAAAAAAATTATGCTACATTATTAATTGTTTTTAACGATAAAAATTTCCGGAGATTAGAAAAACAGTTTAATTTTTAATCTGTAGGTATTTTATTGTTTATGTTTTAATATCGTGAAAAACAATTCTTTCGGGATTGAATCCCGAATTTCAATCCTTTTCAGTAGTTACTTTCAATCAAAAAAATTGTTTTGAATGGCTTGATCTCTGTTCATGACGTTAGCCGAGTTTCTTAATGCATTTTTATCTTCGCTTGAAAAATCAAAGTAGCATGCTAAATACAACAACAATTTGGTATACCTACATAATTCCGTATTGTTGTTGTATTTGACATTTTTTTCAAGCGAAGATAAAAATGCATTAAGAAACACAAACAGGGCTATGAAATAAGTCGCGAATAAAAGAAATTACGGAATCTATTTATGTATTTAAAAATGTATCCCTATTTCCTTTTGCCATGCCATAACTTGAGACCGACTCAACCGATTTCATCCATCTTTTTTTTTAAGTTTTCTAGTAGTGTCTAGAAGGCTCAGTACTAAATTATTCGGGATTTTGGCATTCGCGATTCTGTCATTGGGGATTTAGTCCAGTCAAAGCGTCGTGACCCTGGGCGCAGAGGCATGGTCTTTTTTTCTTTCGAGGGGCTTATGTGAAAGGCTTTAACCAAAATTTGCACCACCTTACAATTTGTTTTAACAAAGTACTTGGTAAAAATATGCATTTTTTCCATTTTTTTGTGAATATCTCGGCTCCAGTATCTCAAACAGAAAAAAATTAAATACAAAAATAATCAAAAACAGCTTGGCTGTGGGTGAAATCGTCTGCAAAATTCAACACACCCACCTTGAATATCTTACAAAAAAAATTCCGATACCCCTAATTTACCTAAAACTTAATGAACGAATATCAGATTTTGTTTTCGATTTTCAAAGAAATTAAGTTTTATGTGTACTTATTTTTATAGTTTTTGTTTAATTGTTATCTTTAAGGAAAAAAAAACTGAATTTTTGATAAATTTTCTATAATTTTTCATTCCATTTTACATTTTTTTTCAAACCATATCGTCGTCTCTATATGAAAACTCCCAAAGTCCACACGGCCGTAGCCAGGATCAATCGTATGGGTGAGCTCAAGGTATTTTTGGGTGAGCTGAATTTTTTTAACGAAAATCATAATGTCTATAAAATACACAATTTTGATTGAGACGATACTACACCTACCTGATTACAAATATATGTACATAAAATCACAAATATGAGCAAAAAGTTTTTGAAAAAGTTGGGTTCAGTGTTTTTTTTGTTTGGCAAATTAACCCAAAATATCATCTATTTCCATTAATTCAATCGTCTTTACGAATGCAAGAAAATAACGACTGCACACTCACAGGCTCTGATCGTTCATTTATGAACATCGTATAGCTTCTATTTGAGAAAGTGTTGAATATATGACTTATTTCGTAGATGTGCTGATCCCTAATGTGTCGATTGCTTCAAAAACCAGTTTTAATATGTCGAAAAAATATAACATTTGAAGTTGTTTTCTAGGTCCGCAAAAAAGTTTTCGTTGGTTCAATGGTGATGAAGCCAATGATTTAAAAAAAAGTTCCAGCTACACAATTGGGCTCAATTATGTATACCAACAGAGCTCTCTCCATATCCACTGCATTAAGGTTGTTTCCGAAGCCTTCTTAATCTTCTAGGAATGAAGTAATTGATCAATATTTTTCTGTTGGTGCACATTTAAAATTTAATTTTGAAGCATTATTTTGTTTTATGTTAAAGATGTCCAAAATCTTAAAATGTCCCACAATTTTTTGGGTGAGCTCAACACTTTTTTGGGTGAGCTGAGCTCACCCTAGCGTAGGCCTGGCTACGGCTGTGAAAGTCCATTTTGCATTTTCTTCGAAACCGAGAAACCTCTCGTAAATATGATTTATTTAATAAAATATAAACATTTTAGTTCTGTAAATGTTCTCTAAGTCTTATTTAGCTCTATTTCTAAAGGAAAAATTTCCCCAAATCAAATATATTCAAATTCTTGTCAGTAAAAATCCATAAGTATAGACTAAGAGCCCACAGCAGATTTTGGGTGTGAATGATAGCAAACAAAGAAGTATAGGCGTCGAAAGCTTCATTAAAGGCTATTAAAAAATCAAAGTCTTGCAGTTCACAAGTGGGGCCTTTGCGAGTAACAGTGCATCGAAAAAAAAAAATATGAATGCAAGTTCGAGGATAATCGTGTTAGCCGAAATTAGTTTTCAGCCCTCCCTAGACACGCTCCGCGGATCTCATATCACGGAATCTGAGATCATTTGAGTGTTTCATTCGGCCAGCCACTGTTTAAAAAAACCATTTCTCACTTAGAATTTTGAATTTTTTAAACGGTCTGGTAGAGCAAATAAAAAAAATGAACTTTGGGAGTTTTCTAAAACGACGCCGATATTTTCACTTTCTAAGCGCATATTTTTTTTCATTTTATGTATGTACATATTTTGTGAGACATTCAAATCTGAGCCTTGCTTTTATATAATAAAATAGCTATGTATCAAAGATATTAAATATAATGCACTACTTCTTGTTTTGCCAAAGTTTCGATTTGCAAAAAAAACACTTGAAAAGCTTTTTTTGTATAAATGGAATTTATTTGCTTAATTATGTGATATAACAAGCCATGATACAATAAAGAAGAACAAAAATATCGGATAGACGGCAAGTGGTTTACGATTTGGGGGCTGACTTTCGCCCAAAAATACGAAAGAAGCTGAAATAATTGTTAATATCATGTAAAAATAAAAGCAATCTTTTTCTGTTTTTGCAAAACATACCGTAAGTGGCCCAAAAGAATCCTACCATGGTTGTCATTAATCGTAAAAAGAATAGAAGTTTCGTCTGCGTCGCGAGGAGAATGACCCGACAGACAATTAGAGCAATGGCTACTGGAGTCAGGCAGTAGCCCAAAACACAGACTGACTGAAAGAAAGATCTGAAAATGCGGATAAAATTAACTTTAAAGATTGAGCTTGATGCAAATGAGATATTTTACATATTTCCTCCAAGGAGTTTTGAGTTTAAAGTTACAATTGCAGCTCCAATCCACACAATGACGAATACCTGAGCGAATTCGGGACCTCCATCGTACGTACTATCAGCAGATCCCTGGAGAATTGTTGCCATAAAAGTACACAGTACCAATGGTCCCCATAGATCCCCTAAAAGATATAGTTGTGATGGTTAGGTTCTGGATCAATAAAAACACCAATAAAATTCAATTACAATCACGAATTAAGCTTGATTTTTCTTTTGGATAGAGAACGTGGTAGAACTTCACCCCAACAGCCCGAATATCACGCAGCTAAAATACACAAAAGTAATCATCTCTCTTGAAAGATAAGATATCAGAAAAGATATAATAGAAAAAATACAAACCATTGTCTCCTTAATGGGTTCATCTAAAGTATTGAAGTCAGGAGATCCCGGTTGTGACGTGTTTTTGTTTCTCGAGGGCACGGACATATCGCCCTCTAGATTTTGTGGAATGTCGTCGAACATCTGAAGAAAAGTTTTTATTTTACTGTTTAATTGAGTATTTCGTTGAATTACCTCAAGTGAAGTTTCCATATTTCTTCAATTGTTTTGATACTTTATTTAATTTTAAAAATTTATCTTTGCAACTGAGATGTATTAAACATTTTTCTTCCGAATTTATTTACGCTGTCGTTAATTGACAACAGTGCGAGCTGATTGTAAACGTCAAATTTGGCATATCGTGAAAGTGATGCCAATCTTCTAAAGTTCTGTTCGATTTTAAAATTTACAATGTAAAATAGAAATGTTGGAATTTTTATTGGAATATTACAGTGCTATTTATAAACCCATTCCAAGCGATGTCTAACTTTAGACACCTGTCCAACTCCAAAATGTTATTTATAAATACTTAGCACCGACTGACTAACTTATCCACTGAAATTGGTTGTCCAAATCTTATTTCAAAGTAGACACGTTTAATGAATGAGGTGGGCAAATATTTCTGGTTTTCTAATTTTCTAGTTTTGAAATGAATGAAAAGCTAGTTGAACGTGCCCCAAAGCGTACTAAAATTCATTAATTCATTCAAAAATGAATAAATACAGGCATGTCAGTGAATAAATGAGGCCACATTTAGGCAATTGTTGGAATGCGTTTATAAAGAACAAGTTGCCTAAACTATTTAGGCATTGACTAGCTGGACAACTGCCCAAGCGTGTTCTAAGAAAATCTAATAAATATGACTGTTAAAATTTAAAACTCCCCCAAACCCACGATTAACAGAAACAAGAGCTGCATTTTATTATCCCCCAGATCTGATCCAGATTAGATTATCATAATAAAACAAACTGGATCCCAGTGTAACGAGAGTGTTATATACCTATCTCTTCTTATCGTTTTGTTTCTGTATTTTCTCTCTACTCTATTCTCTATTTTCTCCCTATTTTCAACACAAAAAAAGCCATCTACACGTCAGAGAAAAAACAAATTTTTGAAAGAAAATGCAAAGGGTGTGTGGTCAGAATGGATTTGTAAATCGAAATCCAAAATCAAAGTGGGATTTGTGTTGTTTTTATAATACTTGTATTTTCGTATGCAAATCCTATCATCAGATCTGGGGGAAAATAAAATACAGCTTAGGTATGCTCATTATCTGTGTGACGTCACAATCACCTGCTTACGTTCGGAAAACAGCAACAAAATTAATTCATTTAATTGTTTTTAATTAGTTGTGCGATTTTTAAACCCTTTTATACCTCAAAATTAACTCGATTGATTACGTTTTCATTAGAGCCGAAATGATATAATTCCGGAAATCACAGAGTGTTCTAATTTGTAATTTGGTCATTTCGTCTGATAGCTCATTTAATTTTTGAATTTAAGCTGGCTGGTAATCGTTTTTTGTTTTTTTCTTTTCTACTTCCATTGAGGTTTGACATATTCAAAATCAAAATCTTTTCTTAGGTCTTCAAATTGTGGCCAATTAGGTGTGTTCATTCACAGTACACATATTAAAGGTTATATTAGGTGTGTTTTTTTCTTTGTCCGAATGGCCTTGGACGTAACAAAACGACATCGGGACTGAGCAATTTACATGTTAAAAGCAACAACAACTAAGCCCCTTCGGGCTTTGCTAATCCCAGAGAATTTTCGGGGCTTAGCTTTAGCACAGATAAAAACTGTGTTACTGACACGAATTTCATATTATGTCATCGATAGTTTGTATATGGAAGCTCAATTTTTTTTGTAATGGCGTTGCTAAGCCCCGATGACGTTTTTTTCGTCCGATTCCCCCAGGTTTGCAAAAAAACACACCTATCATTAGGGTTTTGATGTTTGTTCTTCTGTGCACATCTCAAGATTTTTGTAAAATGTCAACATTTGTTGTTGCTTTTACGTTTATTTAAGTCATCACGTTCACAGCCATTTTTTATTAATTTGTTGTTGTTTTTACGTGTGTTTTCTTCCTCACGTTCACAGGCATTTTTTATTTCCGACACTTTCAGTTTTGACAGCCTGTTCAGTATTAGGGGAGAAGAGGGAGACTTGATCCCTTTTGCAGTTTTTGTACCATAACTTTTTATCCATGTTTCCTAGAAGACCCATTCCTATTCTTAAATAAAGACACATATATTGGCTTCTTTTTGGCACACAAAACATCTCTTAGGGCCAGTTTGTTCACACCTTGTCAACTTAAATCAATGATTATTCCAGTTGGTTATCATTGAATGCGTTTGTTCAGCAAAATTTTAAACAGAGAATTCATGATTTGAGCACTTAATTGGAGAAATCACTAATTCGCCGATTCTGTCTGATTAGCATGATTTAATCAAAGATTTTCTGGAATTTCGTTTGTTCATCATTGGTTATTTCCTGAGCGTAGGTATAAAAAAGAGAAACAAAATCTATTAAATTCATTCGAACAAAGAACATGAATGAAGAGAAACCAAGCATCGTCCATCTTGCAAGAAAAAAATAAACAATTTGTACAGATTTTACTACAAATTGTAGTTATTTTATTTACTATCGAAAAATAAAGTGCTTTTTTGCAAGGCCTAATATAAAATATGCATAGAAAAACTACAACTGGGAAAAAATCCCATCACAAAATGCCAGCACTACCTACACACTTCAACTATAGGTCTGATCCTTTACTTTGGGTTTCTGTGATTTTTAGTCCAAACTTGTGTGAAAAATTTTGTTTATATGAACTTTGACACAACTTTGGACTAAAATGCGCAGAAATGCACAGAAAATCAAAGAAATTCAAAGTAAAGGAACAGACCTTATATATTTGGAAGAAAAAATCAATTAGCCGCATTAAAATAAATACAAATTTCACGTGTGTAGCTATTCTGTATAGTAATTTAACAGGAAATAATCTTAAATTGAACACAACGTTATATTTCAAGCACTGATTTTCCGTGTTTTTTTTGCACAAAAAATGTTTTTTTCGAAAGCTCACTCACACTGAAATAAGTTAATGACGGAATATGTCTGACAATTGATTGACAGATAGACTGGAAAATGGAAAGATTATTGGAAAAACTATGATTTATTAATCAAACTGAAAATTGAGTGAACAAACACTCTCTGATTATCACAGATTCATAACTATGGGTTTAACAGAATCAGTGATAATCTAATTGCTGATTTAACCCACTGTGAACAAACTGGCCCTTAGTTTCAAATAGTTAAAGCGCAGTTTTAAAAACAGTGAATGGATTCAAAAGGATCAACTCTCCCCAAATTATGGGAGACTTGATTCCCCCACATGGGAGACTTCATCCCTAAGTCGAATTCAGCATAATATACATATATTCCATAAGTAAAAACATCTTTAATTTTTTAATAAATAAATAATTTATTAGCTCAACGAAAAAATAAAATATACAAATAAATAACGAATTCATTTCATAACTTAAAAATAAATTAACATAAAGGCAAGATTTCATTTTATCATTTTCTTAATACAGAACCTATTCTATTGGAAATAAACGCATTGATTTCGGGAACAAGAAACAACCCACGCGCTTACTGTATGCCCTGAAAGTTGGTTTAGGCAATTTTAATTACATCAGTTTGATAATCTTCACTGATATCCTCTTTTTCAGGCCATTTGAAAGTTTTATCATCTCTTTTTCGAACAAATTTGACCTTAAGAAGATTAGTTTTTTTTCCGAAATATATTTGAAGATAACCCAATCATTTATTAGTAAGTTTAATTCACCACAGGTCATATCTGATTCACAATCAGTTTCATCGTTAACATCATATTCATCGTTTTATTGCTGGTGTTGTCGTTGCAAATTAATAAAGTACCTAAATCACAAGAACACAATTTTTAGTTTCTACTGGCTTAAAGAATAAAGGCCTAACTACATTCATTTCACTTTTGTACAAAAGTGCAAAAGTGAAAATACAAATATATGCTAGCGACACCTTCCTGCGAAAAAGAGTAGGAAATTTGAGTTGAGCTGAATGCATTCAAACACGGAATAGGCTAGTTCAGTAACTATTATCGATGTGAGGGACATCTATGGGTCAGTTTCTTAACTATTTATTTAGATGTAGTTGTGTTTCACTTTTCCGCAAAAGTAAAAGTTAGGAACGCTCTAACTTTTACTTTTGTAAAACTTGAGATAAAAGATAGGATTGAGTAGTTTATTGAAAAAAGACAAAAACTTTTTTCACTTTTGTACAAAAGTAAATTGAATGTAGTTAGGCCTTTACTCGTCTCTTTTTTTTAATCAGAAATGGCAAATTGAATTAAATATTTGTTAAAACACTTCTCATGCGCACAAAAAAAGAAAAGTCTATTTCAGCTGTCAAAGCGCGACTGAAATAGAAAATAGATCTATTTGGGCTTACGATATTTACGATCTGAGGCAAGCACGACGCCTGAGGTAACATTTAAGATTGCCCCATAAGGGGCCATTGTTTCTATTCAATATGACAAAGTCGATGCGACCGAACGCTTGATTGTGGTTTGGCTATAAATCACGTGAAAGCGTCAAGGATCACGGGTATACAAATATTGAATTGAATAAAACTTGATGCACTTAAACAAAACTGGGGAGACTTGATCCCCTTGTGGAGACATGATCCCCGAATCAAGTCTCCCATGGTCGACAGGATCAAGTCTCCCAGTTCGGATAAATTGACAAAAAAATTTATAACAATTTATTATTGGCACATAATTAAAATTAAATTACATACAATTTTTCACAAAATAATTGGAAACTTAAAAAAAAATAACTTGTGGTACTTACAACATAAAACAACAGCCAGATAGAAGCGACAAAAGCGCAAAATAATATATACGCACTTAGAAAAAACTACAAACTGGAACGTGCTCTCTCTCTCTGAGCTGAATTATGACTGGTATAGACGCATTGATATGATTTGAAAAATACTTTTCAATGGTGCCAAAGTAGCTTTTTCAACTCTTTTGCAGCTGGAGATATAAGGGGGTGAACAAGTCTCCCAGGGGATCAAGTCTCCCTCTTCTCCCCTATAGCTTAGATTTGTGTACTGTGGTGTTCATTAGCTGCATTTTTTTGCATGTCCATTCAACACTACTTGTTAACCTTTTGCATTGGTCTGCCATTTTGTTTTGAATTATTACCAACAAACGTTTGATATTTCTATACAAATGACGGTGTTCATACCAGCTTCACGTGAGGCGACTCATTTTGACGTCTCTCTTTTGTATCTCATTCTTATTTATTGAAAAGAAAGAGATGGAGAGGTGAGGCAGAAATTTTCAAAAAATTTAAAAACTTCTGCCTCACCTCGCCATCTCTTTCTTTCCAATAGTTAGTAAAGAGATAAAAAATAGAGACGTCAAAATGAGTCGCCTCACGTGAAGCTGGTATGAACACCGTCAATAATTGATAACACATGGATTTTAATATATACCTATACTCTATCCAACAAAAATTGTCAGTACAGGGAAGATAGGACGTTTGCCTCTCAGTCTGGTTGCATTTGCTTGCATACATCTGTCTCAAGTTAAAGCTCGCACAGGGCTTCCGTAGTTTGAATTATTAATTGCCACAAATTGAAGAACAATGTGCATATGGTTACCATGGATACCATTTCAAATATATTAAAAAAAGATCCATTTATATTTTTTTACCACACCACACCTTTTTAAATGATTTTGATCACGTAACGCTTTGTGAATGTTTCAAAACTTGGCACAAATAACTTTTTTCTTCTTAAAGACTAAAATCGTACAGATTTAAACTGCATTGTATAGGTTTTATTCAGATATACAAACCAATAATAAGGGGACAATCAAAACGACAACACTTTTGGCTCTCACCTTAATAAATTTTGCTCTCGAAAGCTTCAAAACTAAAAGTTCTTTCATAAAAACCACTGAAAAAGCTCTATTGTATTGTTGCGACTTGACAAAGGCAAGTTTGTTGGAATGTGATTTTTACTTGCGATTATAGGTACTATAAGGCAAGTTTTGGATTCGTGCAAAAAAAAAATTTTGAGAATAAAACATGATATTACGATGATAGAGAACACCAAAAAAGTGGGTGGCACAATTCTGTCTGTCTGTCTGTCTGTTCGTCTACAGCCTAAACGGCTCGATCGATTTTCTTCAAACTTGGTACATAGTGGTTTTTGGTGATTCTGCCGACACGTTTTTTTCATTTTTTTTTTTAGAACCAAAAATAACGGTACCTGCCATACATTTTTTTTGGGCAAATTTACATAATCGTATTTTTCTCAAAAACGGCTCGACAACTTTTCTTAGAAAAAATCCAATAAATTTATTTTAGTAAAGGGTTTCTTTGGGTGGAAAACCATTTTTCAAAAATGGTTATTAATGGTACCTCCCAAAGAACCATTTTTTTAATTTTTGATTTTCTTCAAAATGGTATAACCGATTTCAATTATTTTTTTTATATAGAAGCTTCCAAAAAATGTTAATTATAATATTAATATTTTTAAAAAATATTTCAAATTTTTTTTTGGAAAATCAAATATTTCGAAAACGCCATCATAGATTTTTTTGAAACTCAATATTTAAGACTTTTTTAGTACTCTCTAAAATATTTTTAGAAAAAATTTCACATTTATGAAAAAATAACGGTACCTGCAATACAAAAGTGAAAAAACCGCAAAGGAAAATATTTGTTTGCTTGAAAACGACTCCTACGATTTTGATTAAACTTTTTTCATATACTAAAATTAGTACGATCTACCATCAAAAACTATAAAATTTTACACATAGCAACTATTAGTAGTACCTGTCATAGAACGAATTTTTTTATTTTGAGTTTTCTCAATATCAGCTTAACGGATTTAAATGATTTTTTTTATATACAAATGTCAAATAAGATTAAATAATATTGCATATCAAAATTTTCAAAAAAAAAGTTTTTGGATTTTTAAAAAAAGTTTCAAACTTTTTTTTTGAAAATTCGATATCTCAAAAACGGGTTGACAATTTTTTTTCAAATTTTGTTTTTATATACACATAAATATATAGTTTAAATCTGCATGCCAAAATTTGTTCTTAAAAATGTTTTCGGAATTTTATATATAAAAAATTAATTTAAAAAAAAACCGCTCCAACGATTTTAAATTTTTTTTCCCATACAATCATATTCCATCATGAATTAAGATGGCATACTTTTTTTTCACCTCAAACTGTCAAAAGAGCTGTTTTAGCTAATCTAAATGTCGTATTTCATGCTTCTCTACATTTTTCTCTCATAATTTCCATGTTTGTATATACAATTTTCTTAAACTCGCAGTGTCTTGAACATAAGAGCAAGTACGTGCGACCCAGTCGTGCATTTTTTTTTTGTATTATTTCACGCAGCAAAGGCAGAAGCGAAAGTGAGTATACGATCAGTGCCGAGATTCAGCTATTTCAGCGAGTGAGATGAGATGACTCGCCTTACTCGCCGAGTCATCTCACTTCACTCGCAAAAGTGATTCAGCTATTCAAGTGAAATGAGTAAGTTCGAATTTAGTTTCGAACATGAGACAAAGAATAAATATAATAGAGCCAAATTAACCTCCTTGTCACACTCGTACGTTTGATATTCTGTTTCACATCACCACTAATGGACGCGAAATGAAATAACAAATACAACAATGTAAACATTGAAATATTAATAATGGAGTATCTTTTGTATCAATTTTTTTTATCGTAATTAAAATTGAATGTGAGTTTTCAGCCTTGAGAAATATAATTCTATTATACATTATGTGCATAGCTATGATAATAAAATAAGATTTTACAATCAATAAAAGGGTAGTTGTTTGTATCTACACTGTTGTTTTTTTATTTTATTTCCTTTCCATGAATAGGAATTCTTGAGAAAAGCACACATACCTATCCGAAACTGGAAATTTACCAACACATACACCAAGTCACTGCGGAAATATCTGGCGAGTAATCTGACATTTCATTTTACCCGCTCACTCACTCACTTTTGCTAACTGAATCGATTTTCGACGAAAAGTGACTCATCTCACTCACTCCCTGCGGTTTCGAATTAGCTGAATCTCGGCACAGATATCAGAATGCTTTCGGCATTGAAAGACGACGGTCATGTTGGAGCGTTCGAAATGTTTCAAAGAATTACCACAACAGTTCCTGATGTATCTTAATCAGTTGTTTAGTATCTATTTCAGTGGCAGATTTGTTATTTGAGTGTAGTGATACAGGCACCACTGTTTTGAGAAATGCTCGCCCATAAGCCCTGTACTGACAATTTTTGCTGAGTCAGTGGTATTTATAAACCCATTCCAAGCGATGTCTAACTTTAGACACCTGTCCAACTCCAAAATGTTATTTATAAATACTTAGCACCTATTGACTAACTTATCCCCTGAGATTGGTTGTCCAAATCTTATTTGAAAGTAGACACGTTTAATGAATAAGGCTAGGACCGCACTTGCGATTTCAATCGCGCGACTGTTTAGTCGCCAGAAATATAACACAAGAATTTGAATTAAAATAAACGCACATGCGACCTAGGAATCGCTACGATTAAAAGTCGAAAATTTGTTCCATTTTTCTGGCGATGCGATCGTCGAAAGTTGAAATGAAACAAACGGACTTAAATGGTTGTGCTCGCACTTGCGATTTAAAATAGTGCGACTAAAAAATCGTAGTCGCAAGTAGAAAAAATTATACACGCACTTGTGATTTTTAATCGTACGATTATTTAGCCGCAAGAAATGAGACACATGGTTTTAAATGTGAGTGCACACATACGCGACCTTAAAATCGCAGCGATTACAAAAATGGAACCAGATCTATTTTTTTGAGCGTTTTTTCTGTCGCAAAATTAAATAGACGCATGTGCGTGCATTCATATTAAAAGCCTTATGTTCTATTTCTTGCGACTTAAAAATCGCGCGATAGATAGTCGCAAGTGAGTGCATGGCAATTATTTGTTGCGGGACCGATTTTTTAATCGCACCGACTGAAAATCGCAAGTGCGGTCCTAGCCTAAGGTGGGCAAATATTTCTGGTTTTCAAATTTTCTAGTTTTGGAATGAATGAAAAGCTAGTTGAACGTGCCCCAAAGCGTACTAAAATTCATTAATTCATTCAAAAATGAATAAAAACAGGCATGTCAGTGAATAAATGAGGCCACATTTGGGCAATTGTTGGAATGCGTTTATAAATAACCAGTTGCCTAAACTATTTAGGCATTGACTAGCTGGACATCTGCCCAAGCGTGTTTTAAGAAAATCTAATAAATATGACTGACTATGGATAACCAACTTCACCTTCAAAAGTGAAGCTCGGCCACCATTTTATTGGAGGCAACAACAATTCTATTGTGTTTTGTGTATTGTTTACTTTTTGCAGAGGAGATTTTTTCTAAAATAAAGTATTTGTATTTGCTTAATTGGTTTTTTATTTATGAAACGTGATTTTAAGGTATGCAAGATTGCAAAAATATTAAAATACCTAGTTCTGGTAGTGATTGATAATGATTTTTGGTCATTTTCTAACGGCAATTTCTTGAAAACCCAAACTGAAAGCCACAAATAGATGACGGATTTGAATTCTGCATTCAAAAACATACTAAAAAACAATCCTCACTTCCTGTACTAAAAAGTTAACCGGTGATTGCGGGCCTTTTTAATTTTATCAAAATACTTTTTCCCCTTACGATTTTGAAATACATTTTTATTTTCAAAACTATAACTATGGATCTAACTTTTGTATGTTTTTTTTGCAAGCTCATATTGTCAGCATTGGGCACGTTCCGCTGGCTATTCTCAGTTATCCGGATAGCTTTGTGTTGTTGTAATCCCTTGTTAAAAAACAGCTGATAACAGCTGACGCAACAACAACTCAAGTTATCTAAACATTTTTGGGATAGCTAGATAGCATAGCGAATAAACATTGGAACGCGAGGATTTACACCACCCGATTTTTCCCAAAATCGGGTGAAATGCTTACATGAAACGATATGAAACGATCTTTCCAGTCAGATTTGTGTCCCTGTCCTCTTCATACTATATTGCTGTCCCTTTCATTTTGCATTCAGAGGTAGATGGCATATTAAACCAGCGTTGCTTATTACATTTTTTTTTTCGTAAAACAAATCTACTGCCAGTAAAATACTTTTTGGTTTTACGAAAAAAAAAATATATATCAACAAAATTAAAACCACAAATAATTTCATCATCATTATTGTTGTTTTTTCTCCTGAAACCCAACCTTATGTATGTATTTATTTTCAATCAATTATATGTTATTATTTTTTTCTTTTTTCGAAAATACAAATACAAATTTGAAAATGCATAAGTCTTCTGCGAAAAAAATAGAGTCGGCAAATTCAGGAAGCTAGATTTAATAATTCAAGCAATTAAAAAAAAATAATAAAACCAGAAATTTTACAATTTTTTTCGGAAAAAGTTAAAAAAAGAGTAAGTTTGTACCTTCATTATATTTAGGTTTTTCAACTTTTAAATGTACCTATGCAAATCGACATTTTTGCCGATTGCAGATTTTGGAAATATGCTAAATAATTAAAGACTCGGCAAATCAACGAAGCTTCATTTGCAAACAATTATGAATAAAACGAGCCTAAGCATTTTTGCCGATTGCGGATGTCGGAAATTTGCCGACTAATTCAAAAGTCGGCATATCAACGAAGCTTCATTTAAAAAAAATTTAATAAAACGAGCATCTTTACTGACTGCGGATTTCGCAAATATGCCGACAAATTCAAGAGTCGGCAAATCAACGAAGCTTAATTTGAAAAAATTTAATAAGACGAGCATTTTTGCCGATTGCGAATTTCGCAAATATGCCGACTAATTCCAGAGTCGGCAAATCAACGAAGCTTAATTTGAAAAAAATTTAATACAACGAGCATTTTGCTGATTGCGAATTTCGAAAATATGCCGACTAATTCAAGAGTCGGCAAATCAACGAAGCTTAATTTGAAACAAAATCTAATAAAACGAGCATTTTTGGGGATTGCGAATTTCGCAAATATGCCGACTAATTCAAGAGTCGGCAAATCAACGAAGCTTAATTTAAAAAAAAAAATTAATAAAACGAGCATTTTTGCCGATTGCGAATTTCGCAAATATGCCGACTAATTCCAGAGTCGACAAATCAACGAAGCTTAATTTGAAAAAATTTAATACAACGAGCATTTTTGCTGATTGCGAGTTTCGCAAATGTGCCGACTAATTCAAGAGTCGGCAAATCAACGAAGCTTAATTTGAAAAAAATTTAATACAACGAGCATTTTTGCCGATTGCGAATTTCGCAAATATACCGACTAAACATCATAGAACACGCCGTGTACCAAGAAGAATCGATGAAAATCCAGAAACGGCTTTCGACTTCGATTTCCAAACATTTTATCGAAAAGAATTTAGAACGGTTTTGCAAGTTTTTACGACGTGTATAAGCGATAATTTAAAAGATAATTTTTCATCTTTCGAACCTTTTTAAAAGATTTTTGAAATTCCAGTCGACTGAGGTCTGAGGCAATGTCACAATAGAATGAGTGGAATCCATAATGAAATTGGAGCCCCTATTTTAAAGAAGATCCAGAGTGTTTGCTTTCTGAGTTGCAAATTCTTCTTGATTCATCCACAAATTGTATAAATTTCGAAGACATTACCAAAGTTGTGTTCAAGTTGAAAATGGTAATTCCCTTAGCGCACAAACTCATTTGCTTCATTTTAACTGCTCCTGTGACATCAGCTTCTTGTGAACGATCATTTAGTAAATTAAAATTAGTCTTACACTATTTGCGCACAACAATGGGTGATGATCGTTTGAATAATTTGATGCTGCTTTATTCTTTGAAAGATAAAGTGGACGAAATTACTCTTAATGAAGTCGTTGAAGAATGGTCCTTATTAAAACACCGCCGAATTAAAATCTAGATAGTACAATGTTATATTTAAATATAAAATTTTCATTACAACTTATTAAGTTGCTGCAATAAAATAATAATAAATATAAATTAATAAATTTTATTATTAAAATTAATTTACTATAAATAATTAGCTATATTATTAAAAATTGTTTATTTTTAATAAATAAACTGCTGCAATATTAATAAATTAATGTATTTTATTATTATAAATGACTAAACTGTTGATGCTGATAGAATTATGCGTTACTTTTTTTATAAAGATTGTTTGATACCTACACCTAAAAAAAAAAATGCTGCAATAATAATATACATGTTCATGAATTTAATTCTTTGTTAAAAATAATTTCTTATTTAGATTAATCGTTGCAATAATAATATTAATTTATTTATTCCATTGTTATTAATTATTTATTATAAATAAATAAATAATTCCAAAAATAATTGAAATCTTATTTTTCTACCAAATAATAGTTCCCAAGATTTAAAAATTGTTTCATGGAAAATCATTGCTCCTAAGTTTCTTAAATCTCTTACATCAGCTGAAGGATGTTTCATTGAAAAATCTCGCATTTCGAAATCTCAAAAGTGTATGTGGCGAAGTGAAGATTTGAGCTAAAATCAATCAGCCCTATCAGGAGTCTCGCCCGAATGTCATTCCACTCGGAAAAAATCCCTTTTTTCTTTTCCCTTATTTTGAGTTTCACCCGAAAAATGCTTAATCTATACTGTCAGCAAATTTTTAAAATAAGTCGGCAAATTCCTAAAATAGTCACCCCCCCCCCCCCACGGCTCGAACCCTCGCTACGCCACTGTTTGCAGCTTCAAATAAATAAAGCTTAAGAGATTTTGCGATGTACATATGTATATGGGATCTCAGTATTAATACCTATTCAAAAATATACTAATTCAAAAATAAAGATTTTTGAAAGTACCCAAGGTCAAAGAACTCCCCAAGGAAATTAGTTTTTTGAGGGAGAACCTTTGGAAATTGTAAGCCAATGAAAATATCTATGTTTCCAAATAATTTTGACCTCCGTCCATATGTAAAAGATGTATGTGTAATGTATTGCAGCCATAACAGTAATAAACCTTATTGTCACCCGAGAATAGGTATGTTCCATTAGCCTTGGCCATTGGCACTTTATATGTTTGCGTACTTGGTAGTCCGAAACTGTGCGAAAAGATTTTTTTTTTTTGTTAACTTCAAGTTAGTCTTATAAAGAAATAAAATAAAAATTGGGTGGCGCAACAGGAGAACCAGGGCCTTGTGACTTACAACTCTCAACCATTTCTGTGTGCGTGTTGTTGGCAGGAATGGAGGGGACCTACAGTTTTTTGCCGAGTCCGAACGGCTAAATGAGAAGCACTTTTTCATGACAGTACCTCGGATAAAACATTTCTGTTTTGAGGTGGCACGGCTGGGAATCGAGCCCACACCTTCGGCATGACAGTCCTACGCACTAACCATCACGCCAAGAGGTACTACTAGTTTTATAAAGAGTTCACCTACAAATTTTCAAAGTGCTTTGCCAAACCGTTAACAAGTTAAGTTAATTAATGTAAAAGTCTACTCTTTCGCCTTGTGTCCCACCTCCAATATTTTAAAACTTTTTTCTATACACGTGGAACACAAAAAATGGACACAAAGCAAATGGCCCAAAGCAATTCTCACCCAATAAAGTATCTGAAAGGTTAGAAAGCATCACATTTTGAAGAACGGACTGAACTGAACAAAGCATACATTTCGACCTAAATAATTTAGCTTTAGCTGATTGGCAAGCCGTTTTCTATAGAAGTATAGCAAAGAAAGATGAATTTCTTTTCTCTCTATATACCTATGTACATTTTTTGAATAATTTGCAGACATAAGTGCTTTAAAACTATGATAACTTTTTTATGAGAACTTTTTTCTCCTTAAATTTTGTTTTATTGGATTCAGCGTTAAAAAATACCTTCAAACCATGTACCATATTACATGCACATATGTACCTCGGTTTCAAAAACATAGTGTTGGGCCAAAAGCTCAGATTTACGACCCCCTCAAACAATGAATATTTGTAGGCATGGTCTCTTTTGATTCGTGGTTTTGGTGAGTAGTCAAACACTTTCACCATGTTTCATTAACGTCCCAGTTTTTAAATCAAAATTTGTCCCTTTCATTTCTATTTTCACTACAAACATTTTTGTTAACTCTTTTAATTCTTGTTGTTTATGACAGGTGAAATATGTGGACAAAGTTTCACCACTATGCTGTTGAAATTCGGTAATATTTTAATGTTTCACCATTGTATTTCCAATCTATAGTATTCTCATGAAACACGATTTTGTACGTAGACATTTGGTCGATAGGTTCGCTGTGATCGCCTTACTGAGATCCCTTAACAAAAATTAGTATTACATTTGGACGCATAGATGGCCACGAGCTTTTTTTCTTCATGAGAATACTATAGAATTTATATACAATGGTTTCGCTGAAAATAATGTCATCATTTATGAAAAAGACGACCAATATTCAAATTAAGAGACGACTTAAATATTTAAATAAAATGGCCCACAGTTAAATGTCTTTTGTTTTGATATGCTTAATAAATTTACATTCTGCCTATATAAGTTTGACAACGAATGAATAAATTTAAATCACAATATTCTTATAAAAACTACACATATCGCATAAAACTATACTATCCTCTCATCCAATCATTCTAATTTTATCAAACATCTCAAAGATTAAAACAAAAAAGTCAACCGTCAGAATGTGTAAGGATAACTTAATAACAAAACATTAAAAACTGAGTTATTAACATCGATCACTGCCCTCGCAGACAAATCACCATAAAATAAAAAAATCATAAGAGCTTAAATAAATAATGATTAACCGCTGAAAACCATCAGCGAGCGAAAATGGCCCAGACAAACACTTTCATGCCTGAAATATGGAAATAAATCATCCGTCAATTCGTTATTCTGTTTACAAAAATTTTTAAAAATGTTTATTCCTTTTTTTGCTATACTATGAGTTATATTGGTTTTGAGAATTTCAAAATAAATAAAAGACTCATGCTGTCTCACATAAATTGCACTTTCTGCCTATGAAGTGATGATTAACTAACATTATAATTTATAATAATTATTATTGTATAGAGATTTTTTTTTATCTTTTGTTTAAATTTAAATTACATAAATAAAAATACAAATAATGAGAGCGACAAAAAACCATGAAAACTATAATAAATATATAATAACATGTAGTCTGGTATCGATTCTATGGAAATTTACAACTTCTTCTTCTTCTCGTAGTTGGACTGGAGCCATTGCAAGAGATAGCCGACCTCTTCGGGAGTTTTGATTTGGAAGTTGGCGTATGTCTTCAAGGTTGGCAATTCTGATACACGGAAAGTCTTGCCAATTCCACTGAGCATTTTCATTGCGTCCTCGTCAGTGGTGTCGTCACCGGCATAAATGATTTTCAATTTTTTGGCCCAATCAGCATCGAATTGCTTCTCCAAAATCATCTTGGCGCCCTCACCTATATCAGACAGAATGTTCGAGAACCACAGGGCATTAGAAAAACAAAATTATTCAAAAATAGTGGCATTCACATCTACATGTTTAAAAGAATGAAAAGCTTCTAAATGTATATTTCCGTCGACGGCGACGAGTGGAACAATTCGATCTACTTGGATGAAAAAACCTCGAAAACGCGTCCCAAAATGATCTTTCCTTCCATTCAAGAACATATACATAAGTAACCATATTATGTCCAAAATAAAATAAAAGTGAAATCGGATAGAACACAAAATGTTTTATTTATAGTCGCGCCTGTAGGCGTCATGGAGAGTTTTGAGGTAGATACGCGCTGCTCTTGTTCAAATTAATATCCCAACCACTACTCATGTTTAACGGTATTTTTCGTTGGTGACCTGTGGCGGGTGTATCCTGCATTATTTGAACGGCCCACTTCTGAGATACTTTCATATAATTTTGCACTCATCTCTGAGTATTGCAAGACCAGCAGAGAAGACAAAAAAAAAAAGACGAACGGAACCGAAATTAATTTCAAAACACTGATGGAATACAAAAACGAAACCGAGATGATGTTGGAATGTTTTTCAAAAATAAAAACCGAAAATTGGAAACGCAAAATAGAATTTCTATCTATTCATCGTGTACTTTCCAATTTACGAGCGCGTTCGAATTCTTGGCGAGGAATGTTTTTACCCCAACCTCCTCCCCCGCTAACAAACGAAGGAACCGAATGAACGAAACCGATGATTAAGTAGTTATTGGTTGTTTTTTAAAAAATTAAAAAACGCCCACGGTTTATTTATTTATGAGTTGAGAGACGCGACAGATTAATTTCTATGAGCAATAGAAGCAGCCGTTAATTTTAATTGCTTTGCACAGGTGCAGGGAGAAATTGAAATTTGAAAATTCCACCGCATTGATAATTTGAATACCACGCACAAGTATTTAAATGATGCACGAAATGATTTTTAATTAACATTTTTGATGAGTTTTTTTTATTATTTTTAATAAAATATGCTTACCCTTATCCCAGTTGACCCTTGGTTTGCCTTCCAGAGCGTATGGGGTTTCAATGAGCTGGAATCCATGCGATTGAATAATACCCTTAGCGGTTTCGACGAGCTTGCTCTTAAGCTTGTCGTTGACTCCCTTGTAGCGGTATGAAACGGAGATCTTCTTGTCCTCGACCCATGCACCACTGCAAACGACCTATCAACCAATATTATTCATTCAGTTCGATGGCTGATGATTGACGAACTAGACAATGAAGGCCTTACCTTTTCCTTGAGTTCTTCAACAAGTTTCTTGTGCTTTTCGAGGAGTTCCTCTGGCATTTCAATTTTGAATTTCTTGCCGGAAGGATATTCGACTTCCAAGCCATGGTTACCAGCATAGGTAACATTTGGCAGTTTCAGGTGGTTTTTGATGTCAGCCAATTCACGCCCAGAGAAAATGCAGAGGAAGACCTTTTCGTTTGTAGCCAATTTCTTGATATTGATTTCGTTGTCCTTGGGCATGGCGGAAAGTTCTTCGGTAAGGGGGGCCAGTGTACCATCGTAATCCAAAAGAAGGGCAACCTGATCCTCAGCAGGGTTGATGAAACTGAACAACAATTTCACAATGAAATCCAATGTTTCTATAGATTGAACAGATGCTCAAAACCTACCCTTCGAGGTTCTTGATGAAATCTTCTTCCTTCTTCAGGATCGGAGCTTTCTTTTGCTCTGCCATTATTATAAAGGTTTTTTCTTAGCTATAAATGAAAAGTGCACCCACCGACTGATTCAGCACTACTGACAAAAAAATTTCAGAACATTTGAAATCATCCTCGAAAAGCGGGCGTTTTCATCCAAAAACATACATATATCAAAAACGTTTCTGTAGAAACAGCTACATAGCCGCACACGGATTCTCTCAAAGAATCTAAATCTAAAATTAATAATTGTATTCTCTACTCAGACGTTGGCAACGAACGAAGACAGCGTTTACGTGTACACATTAATAATATATTTTTTTCTTTTATAAGAAAAAAAAATATCTAGAGGGGGGAGACGTTTATTGGTAGTGCCGCCTGAAGAATGAAGATACCTAGCATATCTCTCTTCTCTTCGTTATACTAAAACGAAAATACTGTTGAAGAATTCATTAATCATTTGTAGTGTTGGTCTTGTGATGCGGTAGTAGGATTAAGTAGATTTTTGGAACAAAAATAAAATATACAAACTTGTATTACATCGACTATAGGGTTTAAACATTTAAGCGAGTACAACATGGTTGGCTTTTGGTCTATAGGATTATGTTATATCCGAGGCTGTAATAGAGAAATATACTTGCATTATGTGCGTTATGAATCTGACAAACAAATTCACAAAGAGAAAAATTGCTTTATAACGTTCAGTCTTGTAGTTGGAAAACATGAAGTTGGCAATTATGTATAGTAAAGGACATTATAGTGGACTGTTTGAATTGTCAATTGAGTATCAGCAATCCAGCAGAGCTATCATTTGTGTTAACAATTTTCTATAAATACCCCGAAGCATTTTTGTTTCTCCGAATTTTAGCTTCTGTTTATTGGTTGCTATTTTGAGCATGAAGTTCATTACAATGTTACAGGATAGCTTCATACGTAAATATATTAATAAAATGGCGAAAGTTAAGACCAAAGCACCTGTTTCCAAAACAAGTGCTTTTTAAACGTGGCTCCATCTTAGAATAGTTAGAACAAGAGCTTATAAATTCACGATAAATGCAAAAGATGTTACAGCTTAAAATATTCTACCAAAACTATGAAGAAAAATATTACATTTCTATTTTTTTTAGTTTTGAATATCGAAAAAGATACGACTAAAATTAAAGTATTGTATTTAATTATATCAAAAGCTATCAGTAAAAAAATTAATCTTGAATTATTTAAAAAGTTATTAAAACAAAAAATAATAGCCCATCAGGAGCCGGCCCTCAGATTACCTCATCCCGGCCACTAAAAAGAGAATGCCAACCGATAGCTTTAGTCCAAACATTAACAAAACTACTGGTCGGACAAGATTTATCTGGTTGCAATGGTTATAAAATGTGGCTAAGTGTACCTATAATATAAGCTTCTTCTACCAATGGGGTATCAAATTAAAGGTAACACTGTTGTTCTCTATAGTCACACATATGAATTCAAAATACAAAATAGAAAAGAAAAAAATAATTGGTGCAAAATTAAAGCCAATTTAATGATATTTTATGGATTATTCAGTAACTGCTAAAATGACAATTGGGAAAATTAAAATTAAAATTTAGCTTCCTACTAAAACTAACATTTTATTAAATTTAAAATCTTTGATATTTACAAATGTAAGAAAAAAGTGGATCTACTACACAGTACACAAATCTAAGGTATTATACTGCGCAGGTTATCAGTCGGAAATAAAAAATAGCTGTGAACTAGGAAAAAACACACGTGAAAACAACAAGTTAAAATTGAAATTGTCAGAAATAAAAATGGCTGGGAACGTGATGACTTAAATACACGTAAAAACAACAACAAATATTGACATTTGACACACATTTTGATATATGCGCAGAACTGAACAAAAATCAAAACTCTAATGATATAACTTTTAATATGTGTACTGCGGATCTACTAGTACTTTGCATGAAAGTAGATCACAAAAATGTGTTTCTAATTCAATTAATACAAAAAATGATAGAATACAAAAAATTCTTAAACAAATTTTCAACATAAACATTTTTCATAAGAATATTATGAATAATTTATGTTCTTATGCGTAGATATATCATTTTGTATATTCAACTTTCATAGTTGATTGTGTCACATCAAAGTGGCTTTAATAAATAAGTTCAGCATTTTCTTTTCAACGGTATTAATATAAATTCCTACAATTTATAAGAATTGCCACGAAAATTCTCTCCTCTATTCTACTATAATGATGGCAGATGACGACCGTCGGACATGGCTAGACAACGGGTCAACAAAACTTTCTATATCAATCAATCAAAAATGACAAATATTTTCCACTATACAATTTTAACGTCTATAACCTTCCTATAAGCTTCATACATATACCATCCTACATACCTAAACGATAATTCTATTTTTTGAAAGCAAAAGTAATGTGTCAAAATTCTTAAAACAGACTTTCATAAAATATATTCCTCTAATTTATTTTAAATATTTAAATATTTGTATAGGAGGATCAAATAAATAATACTTATACATTTATCAACTTTTTTTTGATTGAAAATTATTTGTGATATCTATATATTCTCATAAAATTAAATTTTTCGTCTCTCAACTCAACCCGAACAAAAACAAAACAGCATTAAAATGTTGTCTTTTTTTAATATCTCAAATTAACTCATAGACAGAATGTATTATTTAAATGGTAAAAATATAAAAACAATCTCTTATTGCTTATTCAAACTCGTAAACAAATTCAAATTATCGCACATGCAACGAAAATTGTCACTGGTGAATTTTCATCAGCAAATTTTACTTTAAATTAGTGATTTATACGATTTTAATCATAGTTTTACCCAATTACAACTTTATTACTGTACCTCGAGATAAAATTTGAAATTCAAAAGATTTTGGCATATTGCCATTTGTAATAAAAAGTGTATTAAAATAGGTTAAATTGATTTTCTTTTTTTTAATATAATTCAATATACACTTACAAATACATACAGTACAGTGTACATACCGTTTTCAGATTTCTGCTCTTAGTTGAATATTGCATATATATGTAAATATGTATTGTATATGTATTTTGTCCTCCTAGAGTTTTCTTTTAATGCCACCTCTTTTCAAGTTTAAAAGAATTTTTGAATTCTCAATAAATCAAAAAAAAAACCATACATTGAGATAGCCTATTAGTCAAATAAGTTGAATTCAGAATTACAAATGTCAGCTTTGACTAAGATATATCGAATATAAGGTTAATTCGTTTGTTCTTGCAAAATGTCAATCTCGTAACTAGAAGCTTTGTTTTTTTATTTTATTTGTATAATTTGCATTAGCTTTTATGCGACTTGCTTGAGCATGTGCTCTCAGTTGCTAGATTTAGAGCCGTTTGCTCATACGATACTTAAGCGTTAATGTTCTACTTAAAAATTTGAGTACTAACTTTGGGAGTAATACCGGTATTATCGTTAGGACTCTGTGAAGAAATTGGCCGTTAGTGTGTTAAATAAATACAATTATTAATTCAGGAATTATCAAATAATATGCGAAGCATTCAGGTCTGTAGGAATCCATGTGGTATGTAGAAGCCCCTAAACAATGCAAGTCTCGCTTCTCTAGTTAGGTTGTAGCAAAGTAGATCGATAGGTATGTAGGTTCATATAAGCAAGTTTCATTTTAATCTTGCACCAAACACCAAATTTGAAAACTTTGATGGCCGAATTATTAGAATAACAGTTGATACGTGTGGTTTCACATTGAAACTCGGATCCCACGGAACAATGTTTAATGAGGTGGTTTCAGACTGTAACCACAAGGTAACAGAGGGCTCGGATGAATGCAAGTCATTTATTTTAACTGTTTGAGTGAAGGGATTTGTATGATATTTGGAAAAGAAAATTGAAAAATATTTTATTAGTATCTACAAAATTTTTAAAAGTTATAAGTTTTTTTTTTCGGTATCTGGGTATGTACATATGTATGTACCTTCATACGTATACATTATGTATATCTTCATTTTATGTTTGCTGAAATCAAAGTTAAATGGTCTTGAAAAACTATTTAAAAAAGTAAATTTACTAACAATATGTATCTACT
This sequence comes from Dasysyrphus tricinctus, assembly GCA_963921185.1. Taxonomy (NCBI): domain Eukaryota; kingdom Metazoa; phylum Arthropoda; class Insecta; order Diptera; family Syrphidae; genus Dasysyrphus; species Dasysyrphus tricinctus. The sequence continues at coordinate 262,486,552 of OY992531.1, forward strand.
CATAACTCATAAGGGAATTCATGAATATTACTTTCTGCGCGATCAACTAAAGGTATAGGTTGGATGGAACTTGGAAGTGAAGTTCCAAGTCTGACATTTAAAAACTTACTAGTTTCCTCAGTTTCACTTGCATTCGTTGAATACAGTAGTTGACTGCAATTGAAGTCTGCTTATGTTTTCTGAACGCATCCATTGAATTATAGCAACAGGCGTGATAAAAAATCCTGAAAAAAAAATCAAAATTATTATTTTTTATTCAACACTCCGGTTAAGCTTTTAACTTTGAGGTTCCAATAAAGGACGACTATATATCTACGATTGGTTGTCCTCTTATATAATAAATATAAACCTTTTTAAAACTTTTTTCATTTATTTGTGTTAGGCCCCAGAAGGCCGGCATGCATCACCGGGCCTAAAGGCAGTTGCTAAGTAATCCAGCACTGGGTATATTTAAGATTCAGATAAACATTTATATATCTACATTTTTTCTTTAACATGGAATTTTTAGAATATATTAATGGAATTTATTTTAATGCATATGGGGAGCTATAAAAGGCCACCATGGTGCTTTTTAATTTGAGAGAAACTGATTAAGGAATTTTTGATGGATCATCAGTTCTTAGCACTCTTACTTCTTCCAACACAAATAAAGGGTGCGAATCTGTAAATTGTTTGAATTTTTATTTCTTTATTTATTTCAAATTTGCATGAAGAGAAAAAATATTATTATTATAATACCTTTTCCTACCTACAACATATTACAAATTTCATATTATATATTCGTAGATATTCGTGATAAAAGTGCAAAATAATATATCCCGAAAATAAAGCAGATAATGAAAAATATTCGAAAAAATATATGAATGTGTATTTCAATTATAAGCCATCTCCAAGGCATATTCACAAATCAATTACAATATTATCTTGATGACAAATATAGTCACATAAATAACTAATTAATGTTGTACGCTGCTTGCTGGTGCACCAGGCATCATTGCGATGGCTTGACAAATCACTTGCTAAATGCATTTGCCAGCGTAATTGAATGTGAACGAAACATTTGCCAAAATCTACCTTACACCGTGTGTAACATTCATAAATAAGCAGTTCTCTGAAAATTATTAATTCAGGTCTTGCGTGTTTTTGGCAGCAAAACTCAGTCAAATTGCCTAAATACGTTTTTATTAATTTTAAATCATTGAAAAAAACAGATATTTTTTTGACAAAAAGGAAGTTAAATAACGAGGCATTGATATGGTTAACGAAATATGTAGGTTCTTATGATTGACAAGATTCTTTGCAAAGCCATCTTATCAGGTCATGTACAAGTTCTTGTTTGGGCAGTCTAAAGTCTGCATATGTTTGGATTTTGGGATCTGTTGCTACTCGGAATGATTTCCCAATTCCTTGCAGGGCCTGTAAAAACTCCTTTAAGTTAAATATGATTCATTGACTTTTTCAAAGCTCGCTTACTCTCATGGCATCTTCATCTGTAGTATCATCACCGGCAAATACAACACTGGTTTTTGACTGCCAATCACTGCCAAAATTATTTTTAAGAATCAACAATGCAGCTTCTCCTGGAAAGTAACAACAAAAAAAAATACATTTTAATAATAAGAAACCTATTCCAATATGAAATGACAATTTTGTTAAGACCAGGCGTTCACCTGGCATCTAACAAATTGCTGCTTCAATTCGGATTCGATGTTTCTATAATAAAACTGCCGGCAACTGACTGATTGACGCTTCCGGATGACATTAATGCACTCGAAAAAAGGCTACTACCTTAAGGGTAGTCAAAAATTTTTGGAGTCATTGAGCCTTGTGAATAAAAAAAAAGTAAAAACTATTTTTGGAAGAAGCTAAAACTCTAGACATAGCTATAACAAGAATCTAAAATAGACAGTAGCTTATAACAGGTAAGTATATCTAGAAGATTCTAGTTTAAACTTAAAGCGGCATATTCATAGATATTGTTTAAGTTGTTTTTAAGCAAACTATCTTATTGAAATTTCATCAGGTAAACTTCAGTTTAAGCTAGAAACAACTTTAGCAATGTCTATTATTTTTAGCTTTCGTGTGTTTATTCGCATGTTTCGGCTTAGAAGTTTAAGCTAAAACTATTATTTTTGGAACCGAAATTCAAAGCAAGAGGATTCTGGATTTTGGTTTATTAAAAATGTTTACATGATCCATATGATAAGTGATATTTTTATGTAAAAAGAACATTTCGAGAATTAAGAAGACGATGATTGATGAATGTTTCTTTTTATCATACCGTCATCCATCAAATTGTGTGTCTGTAGGTACTCCAACTGTTCATCGAGCTAGAGCTTAAACGGATAGACCCATTTTCTTAAAAATTGGTACTGAGAATTTGTTTGGCATTTCCTAGAGGAAAAGTTCGGACTGTTGTGCTCGCTTATCGAGGACCACCAGTTCCATTATAAAATTTTATTATTTTCAAATTTTCTCAAAACCGGCTCTTAAAATTTGCATACTATAGAGCGTTTAACTTCAAAATCTTGTCCTACATCGAACTGATATTCAATTCTCAAAAATATCTGCCTCCATGCTCAGAGCTTCGCTACGCTCTTTTGATTCCCTAAAAAGAAATCAGAAATCCACTTCACATTTTCTTTTAAAAACTAAAGTTAACTGTGACAGTCATCTTCACTAATTTCTGACCGTTTTCTATAAAATTTTGGTTTGATGAATATTTAAAAATAAGAACTAATTGAAGCTTTCTAGTCAAGGGTCCAGGAATCTTTATATTTTTCTATAACATTTTATCTTAAGCTTTTGTTAATCACACAAATTGGAGCTTAGCTAATACTGGAAAAATAAGCTTAGGCTACATGAATTAAGCTTTCGCTATTGTAAAATAGCTATTTTTAGAAGACATCTTGTAGGTAGCTTAAGCTTGTTTTTAATCACGCATAAAATTCCAAGTTTTAGCTTTAGCTTTTTTTTATTCACAAGACCCAATGTCTTTTCGGTATCTGACCGCAAACCGTGGTTCGTAAAAGACTCTTATTGATTTAAAGTAAATCTTGAAATATTGCAAAAGGTAATGTAGTTACCCTTATTCCAGTTTACTGGAGGTTTTGCTTCAATAGCTGCATGAGCTTGATTTGCTGAAAAACCATGTCGTTTGATAATTTCTATCGCCTCTTGTTTTTGCTGTTCCACATGTTCAGATGATGTGTCTCTGTAGTGATAGGTGAGTGAAACCTTTTTATCCTCAACCCAAGCCCCATTTTTGTTAAGCTAAACATTTTGAGAGATAAATCGCACATAGTTACAGTAAGACTTGGTCCCTTTATACCTTTTTGTTAAGCTCATCAACAAGACTTCGATATGACTTTTGAATGTCCTCAGGTAATTGATAGTCCTGTCGGCTTCCATCGGGGCTTTGAATTTCAATACCATGATTACCTGCGTATGTGATATTTTTGATACCAACTTTACTCTCAACATCTTTTAAGCCTCTTCCCGAAATTACTGCCATGAAAACATTTGGATTTTCAGCAAGTAAATGCAGGTTTTTCTCCAGCTCAGGGTCCATAACAGTGTTGTTGGGGTTATCACAGAGTGCCGCCAAGGTGCCATCATAGTCCAGTAACACACATAACGTCTTATTCGCACTAAGAAATCTGTAACGAGAAATATATATGTAGGTGTCATTCATAATTTTTTTTGCCTGATTTAGCTTTTAAACAATTTAATTTCAGTTCATCACTTAAAATGGATAATAATTGAATATGGTTCATGCTGAAAACAATTTTTGTTTTAGATGTGTTTCAATAACCTCAATATGCTTTTATTCATATAAATCTTGAAATTAACTTTAAATAAATATGTGTATCTAACTATCTAAATAGATAATTGGGCTAAACATTAATGGGAGGCTTCTGATAGTCTTTCATCGGAAGTGTAAATCATGATTTTTTGGAGAAGACAGACAATTAGCAAAACAAATTTTAACATGATGATTGAATTCAAAATACAGCCCAATGATAAATGATTTATGTGAAAAAACATAAATCGTTAACACAATTTTTTTAATTCATCGAAACAATGTATTCTAATAGCCCATCAAAGCTTATTTTTTGGGAGCGAAATATTGCCAAGAAATATTTATTTGTATATGAGTGTATATAAGTATATGTTGTTCTTGCTCTTTTGTACACAAAGACTCATTTCGCATACCTATCTACTTATCTACTTCAAAAATAGCATTAATATTTTATTTGTTCACAATGTGGAATCCCCATTAAGTGAAAGATCTCTGAAGTTTTTCAAGGCAAAAAATGCTTGCCAGATGTGTTTTCTTGAACTTCCTAATTCGCAAGAGTTACAAATAAAGTTCACTTTGAAGTTTGAAACTGTGAATATAAAAACAACAAGAAAACAGCTTCTTGTAAAAATATAATTTTAAATAAAATAATCATTTTTTCAAGTATATATTGAGCCTTATCGCAAATAAATTTTCCCCCGCAAAGCCCCCATGTGATACTCTCCAATCGTAAAAAATATTCGAAAAGAAGGAAAAAATTCCTAGAAACAAAGTAGGTATAGCCAATTTTGTTTCCGAAGGAAAATTAATGATTTTTCCCTGGAAAAAAAATCACTTAAGTTTAGTTGGAGGATTTTGAAAATATAACACCTAAGTTTTACTTTTGTCTTTTTTATTGCAGTTTTGTCTATTAATTTTAACATTTTTTATCTTCCGTGATATCTTAAGTGATATATTTGGGGCAGATGTCTCTCTCAAAAATTAATTAAACTTTTGCCAAGACTTCCCTGAAGCTGGATTGAGCCACCTTTTTGATAGCCACATTCTGCAAATAAAAACGCAAGCATGCATTTAGTTTGACGATAGAAGTTATGCCAAATGCTTTTTTTGGGTGGTGGGTGGTGGCAATGTATTCATTTAAATATCCAGTAAATATGTGAAAGCTGGCGTTGGCGGTCATTCCGTAATTTTAAAAATGATAATCGTCAAAACGATTATCGTTAACATGATCGTTAATGATTTGCTCCATGGATAACGTCTTTAGTTTTTTTTTTCAGAATGCAGTCCCCTACAAGCCTACAGGCATGAAACAAGTATTTAGTGAGCTTGAAATTCAATGCAAAAGATACCTTTTTCTATCCCTTAAGTCTCTTCGAAGTCTGTTTAGGTTTCTCCGATCTCTTTCTTCGGTGGTTAATCTGAAGGCCATTGAACGATTTTTCCAAAGACGATCTTTTGTTCATTGGTGAATGGAGGTTAAAGTGAAGGGAAAAGACTTAATCGTCCGTTCCAGCCAAGCTCACGCGATTTTTCCAGTATGTTTTCGTCTCTTGCACAGTTTTTCCAGTATCTTATGCGTGTTCAGCTTTAGGGAGAAGCACTTAACACAACAAAAACTCCAGAAGATCCAGCATGAAGTCACAATAGCCCTCAACAGTCATCGTGTCACCGTCGAATATTTTATAGATGTCGAGAAAGCTTTCGAAAGCGTCTGGATAGATACTCTAATACAGTGTTTTTCAAACTGTGTGTCAAGAATAACTACGGGGGTCGCGGTCGCAAGCCATTAGGTACAAGGTACTCAAAAACTAAACACAACATTTTTTAGTGAGACGGTTGGAACTGTTTTCTTATATTAAATGTTCAAAACTTTGTTGTATCTTTGAGGTGTTAACAATTTAAACATTTTTCTATTGAAGGAAGAGAACGTGAGCTTACATAGGTATGAAGTGGTGAATGGCACTAACAATATTTTCCTCTTCTCTTGACTTTATCCAGAAATTATGAATGGTTCTTACATTGAATTCTGAGCATACCATCTACAGCTAAATCTATAAGATTTTCTTTCATCTTTAGGAAGCTCGGCCAGGTGAACTGATATATTCAAAAAAGGATTAAGTATCTATCTCTGTCCATTTCCAGTTTCAGAAGAGGAATGAGAGTAGAGCTTACTGTCATGGCATGGATTCATCTGATGAAATCATCGAGAATTTTCCGAGCCCGTGGAAAAGAATCATACATTTTTTTTTGCAAATACTCTGAGCACAATCGAAGTTTTGGGAGGAGTCCTCTGATTTTGTCTTTTGCAGTAATAATATTTTCTTGTCTCCCTTGGAGGCTCGTATTCAAGATGTTTAAGTGGTCAAAAAGGTGTTTTAACAGTCTGGCAGGGTAAACTATATGCTCAAATGATCTCAGATTTCGTGATATGAGATCCGAGAAGCTTATCTTGGGTAAAATCTAATTTCGGCTAACACGATTACCTTCGTGTTTTATCACTAAGGCTCCGGTAAAGGACTACATGACTTCGATTTTTCGAATAGTGTTTGATGAAGCTTTTGACGCCTATACTTCTTTTTTTTGTTTTCAATCACAACCAAAATCTGCTGTGGGCTCTTAATCTAAATACCTTTTCTTTTGACAAGTTTTACAAAGAAGATTTTGATGGGCTCGATTTATGTCACTTTTTAAATAACTGACAAAGTATTATTATGAATGTGGGGGTCGCCATAATTTTTTTTACTAACAAAGGGGTCACGTACCCAAAAAGTTTGAAAAACACTGCTCTAATACACAAACTACATATCTGCTACGTTTACCCCCGCCACAAATAAAAATTCTGTTTTCTTTTCTTTCTACCGGGAACTTCTTTGTGCAATTGGGTAAAATTTACCATTTTGTATTTTCTTACCCTTAACGTTTCTAAGCACCCATTGACTGATTATTTTTTTATGACAATTCACGTCTGTCGGTGACCAAACAAATTAGTCATGTAAAAGAAATGTCAAAATTCACGACCATTCTCAATTTGCAGTTTGCTATTCACAGCTTATATGCAAGGCACTAAATGGGTTGGTTTCAGGAGGAATAAGAATGACAGCCTTTCCAAGACAGAAGTGAAAAATTATTTGTGGGCTTAGTTTTGTTGTATGATTTTCTTTTAGTAAAACCAAAAGTGCAGTATATTTGATTTAAAAGCAGTAAATTTTTTTTACAAACAAAGAATGCAATATATCTGCTGCAATTTATGGCAATGCTGGTGTTAATGTCCCATCTACGACTGAATGCAAAATGAAAAGACAGGAATAAATTATGAAGAGGACAGGAACAAAAATATTACTGGAGCGATCGTTCAAAGTAAAAATTTATCCCGATTTCGGAAAAAATCTTCGGGAATTGTAAATGCCTACTTTGCTTTTGTTTATTGTTGTCTCGAGTATTTCGGTAATTTACTCTGGGTAAAAATTCGGGGTCACCAAAATGAACAGATGAATGCAGAATATGAACAGCAGCGAGCGTGTAAAGGGCAAACATTACATTTTCTAGATTCAAAATAGATCAACTGCCTTTGTAGAAAGTGTACACATCAGGAAAACATTTCAAATCAAAACAAATATATACCTACATCAAACTATAGATACTAATTTGATTTCCTGTTTGTGCATGGGAAAGTGCACACACACAAATGCCTCAGTATGCAAATAAAACTTTGAATTTAAGCATTCTAATAAGCTAAACATTTTTGAACTGTAACAATTTTTTGAAAATTTAAAAATAGAAACAAAAAAGGCCTAAAGCCCATGATAGGTGGGCTATTTTGTTTCGAAAAAAAAAATATGTTTATACCATTCCTTAAATTAAAAACACATTACAATTTTTGTTTTGTGTGATATACAAATATAATATACAATGTAAAGTAATATAAATAAGTTTGATTTTTCTTAACATATAACAATAACATATAACATTAACAATAACTATAGTTAACTTACATGCAAAACATATATTTTTTATATAAAAAAGAACGTACGAGATAAAATAATGTTCAAATATCAAAACATCAAGGCTAACAAAAAAATAAAATGTCGTATTGCCATTCGTGCAGCAAGCAAATTGTTCACTTGTAAGTACATCAATACGATACTCAATGCCTTCTTTAATTCTAAGTCAAATACCGAAAACAAAATGTTAACATCTTTCTTAGTTTTTGAGAAATTAAAATAAAACAATAGTCGGAAAAAGTATTTTGACAAAAAAAAAATTGAACTTTTTAATATCTTTCTTTTTATTGATAAGAAATCTAACGAAAAATATATTTTAATGGTATCGAGATGAGCTTCCAAAAAAACATAAAAAAGCTGGATTCATCATTATAGTTTTGAAATTAAAATTGTATTTCAAAAACGAATAGGGGAAAAAGTATTTTGACAAAATTAAAAAGGCTCGTAATTACCGGTTAACTTTTTAGTACAGGCAGCGAGGATTATTTTTTTTTAGTATGGTTTTGGATGCCAAACACAAATCCGGTATCCGTTTGTTTCTATCAGCTCAGGTTTTCAAGAAATTGCCGTTAGAAAATGACCGAAAATAGTTTTTTTTTGCTATTCTTAAGACCTTGTTACATTACGAAATAATTATTTTACAAAATAATTTGCAAAACTACCTAAAAGCACTAATCTTCTCCTTCAAATATCAGTTTAAAACTTTTCAATATCACTCTTACTTTCCGAGAAATTATTAGCTAGATATTAGTCCTCACTCGATATTTCTTAATGTAAAATAAACCCCTTTATGGTAAAATATGCCAAACGCATACATTTCAATAAAGGATTAGTCAGAGAGAAAAGAAGATATTAGAAAGATAAAAACTGGTATTTGAAGGAGAAGATTAGTACTTTCCGATATTTTAAAATCCTCATGGTAATGTAAGGTTTGAGAATATAAAAATAAAACACTTGTATTTTTTTTCCACGGTTTATAAAAGTTTTTATTTTAATAATTTGGCCGACGCGTTTCGTCTGGTTAGGACATCCTCAGGGCACTCAGGGTTTGACTAAAACCTTGAACTTTTTTATCTATAAAAACAATACCTTCCCAAAAGAAAACCCAATAAGAAAACAGTTAAGCGGCTGACCAATTTTGAATTTTCAGAAACATATAAACGTTCCAGACCAATTTAATGCCTAGAATCTTTAGAAGAAGACTTCTTGAAAATGAGTTTTATAAAAGGGAAAACAAATTCTATTTTATTTATAAAAATTAAATAAAAAAAACTATTTTAATACACAGTACCGATCGTAACCGTGCTTATAAAGTAGAAATAGACATCTGGTTAAAGAGATTCCTCTGCGCAGCTCGCTTATCTCTTTTTGGCTATGGTATGCGGAATTGATTAGTTTTCATTCATATATAGACAAAGTAGTATCAAACATATTTATTATTTGTACGGAAATTTTTCTCTTTGAATATTTTTACTAGCTCAACAATCAAGATAGTGAAATCTAGAAGTTCATTGCTCACTGTCATAAAATATTTATTACCTAAAGATAGCTATACTTAGATTGCATATCACAATCAGTGTGAAGAAATTACACAACATTAAGGGTGTTAGATTTATAGCTTGAAACTTACATTAAGATTGATTATCATATTGATTATCTTTCCCAAATATTATTTATTATTATGCCTAACTGATACCAATCAATATCTACTATACAGAAAGATATACTTATTATGAACTTACCCCGGAAGTTTTTGCTCGAATTCCACGGCCTTAGTAATAGTTGGAGCGACTCTTTTCGACATATCCTCGTTTCCTACTGAACAATTTACAATCACTGTCAAGGACAAGCAAATAGCAATAGCACTGCTGTACAAAGTCACTGGAAAATATTATAGGAAACACGAAGTTTTATCGATTATAGATACAATAAAAATCTAATCAGTTAAAGCGATTAAACACGACTCGACTGTCAAACAAGGCTGCACTGCAAATTAAAACTGTTCGTTTTGTTACTAATTCACCTAACCTATATAAATGGTTTTAGTTTTTCCTTACACAGTCGATATGAGGACGGCTCACAAATCTCAACCTACATGAAACTATTTTATAATGAAGTGATAGCTTTGTAAGTAGACACTTGACTCGAAATCGCAAATACACAATATTCTAATGAAAAAAAAAAAAAAACTCACAACAATGATAACAAACTTGACTTGAATGTTTTCCTACACTGATAAGAATTCAGAAGAGTTTCACTCAAAAGTCATCTGAATCCGGCAATGAACTGGGCACGGTCGTTCAATGTGAAAATCATCATTAATGTTTGTCAAGATAATTTTGTAGATCAGCATACGGTGAAAGTCTATTTTCATTAATTCGTTATGGAGGATTAATTTTTCCAAAGTTTATTTAAATGTCAGATGCGATGGCGAAGGCGAGATACATTTTCTTTGTATTTGTAATAAGATGAAGCATGCGCTTGCATTTGGCAGTTTTCCCACAATTGTTATCGAATTGTTTGAAGAAAAAAAGCAAATAAATAAAGCTCGAAACCTAATATATACAAGAAAGAGTGAAAAAGGCCACAGTGGCACTTTTCTCATGCAAAAAAACAGTTGAGGGCTAATAGGGCATTCGACATCATATCACTCATTGACTATACAACTTGCCACAAACTAAGCAAAGTCCAAAGCTCGGCTTGTTTGCGCGTAAGTGCAATACTTTGTACGACGTCTTCCGACGCCCTAGACCTTCTGTTCTATCTTAAACTCCTCAATATATTTAGCAAACAAGTGGCTGCTTATACAGCTATTCGTCAAAAAGCTTCCTAGCCATTCCATTATTCTAAATTCAAAAACTTTGGAGTCACTATTCCTTCTAGAGGCCTCTGGGAGGAAACGGCTTTTTTGGAAGATGAATCAATACATTCTAACAGCGATGGATTGAAAACCGATCACGAGGTTGTTGGAGGTGTGTACCCAAATAGACTCAAATTAAGTCTCTTCTTCCGCTTTTCAAATCATTGGTAAAGCATCTTGTGTTAGTAAACAAATTGATCGTCGTGAATTTATTGCAATCTATTCTTGACGACCAAATTGTCTACTCAAATTTATATTAGCAACGAAAATTCAAATTTTAGAAACTCAACATTAACCTTAATTAGATTTCAACCATTTTGTCTAGTTTTTTCGAAGAATTTTGTCTATAAATGCTTTACATCCCGTTTTGTTCGTTTATTCCTCGTTCGTTGCTCGCTCTAATGTAAAGATGGATTGATTATGGGTGCCATAACCAGACAGTGTCTTGTGAGCAAGAACGCAACGGGGCTTGGAGTATTTTCTAAAGATTTCATTTTCGATTAATCTTCTATGCACTTATCCTGCTTTAACTCATAGACGAAGACTCCATTTCCTCTTCAATTATCCAAGTGTTTTAATAAACATACAAAAGAAGAAAGTCTCTTCCGCTTTATAAGAAGCTATAAATGGTTCACCGAATAGGGTTCTAGGAAATAAGGTATTATAATGGACCATTTTATGGTCTAAGTATGTACCTCTATCAAACCTAGCATAATCTACATACAAAATTTCAAAAACTGTCCATATTGGGACTATATTCACTCCCAGAACACCCAATTTCAACTCGTTCCTCGCTCGTAGTTTTAAATCAACGGTAGAAAAGGACAAAATTATGTCCCGCATTTTTGATTGCAAGCTCCAGCTTAAGTCATATTTCATTTATTATAGTAGTTTAGGAAATCGTTCTCAAAAACTACTAGGCTGATTTTTAGTAAAATTAAATACATAATTTAATCGGATGATATTCAGCCTTATCGCAAATAATTTTTCCCCCGGATTTTTTCCCCCCTGTGATACTCTCCAATCGAAAGCAATATTCGAAAAGAAAGAAAAAGTTCCTAGGAAAAAAGTAGGTATTGCCAATTTTTTTTCCGAAGGAAAATTAGTGATTTTTCCCTGGAAAAAATTCACATAACTTTAGCTGGAGGATTTTAAAAATATGACTCGTAAGTTTTACTTTTGCCTTTTTTATTCCAGTTTTGTCTGTTCATTTTAAAATTTTTTATCTTCCGTGATATCTTAAGTGATACATTTGGGCACATATCTCTCTCAAAAATTAATTTAACTTTTGCCAAGACTTCCCTGAAGTTGGATTGAGCCATCTTTTTGGTAAACACCTTCTGCAAAAAAAGCGCAAGCTTGCATTTAGTTCGACGATAGAAGGTATGCCTAATGCTTTTTTGGGTGGTGGCACTGAATTCATTTAAATATCTAGTAAATATGTGAAAGCTGGCGGTAATTCCGTAATTTTAAAAATGATAATCGTCAAAACGATTATCGTTACCGTGATCGTCAATGATTTGCTTCACGTAACGTCTATCGTTTTTTTTCAGAATGCAGTCCCCTACAAACCTAAAAGCATGAAAAAAAGTATTAAGTGAGCTTGAAAATCAATGCAAACGATACCCATTTTCTATCCCTCAAGTTTCTTCGAATTTTGATTAGGTATCTCCGATCTCTTTCTTCGGTGGTTAATCTGAAGGCTATGGTAAAGAATTAAAGAAATACCGATCTCAATGCTTCAAAAATGTAGGTACAAAATTGCATTTCATTAATTTATTCACAAACTTCGACAGTTCAATAATTTAAATTAAATACATAATTCTCTCAAAATATTTCGAAACTAGTTCAAAGTTATTTCCGGGGGAAATTGTATTCGAGGGATATTGGCGATGAGATTATTCAACTCCTGGGAAAAAATAAAATCCGAGGGAGAGCGATAAGGCTGATTGTCTTTCAAAGCTACAACAGACTTATTATCAAAGCTTAAAGTACTAGTTACAATGACATTATTAAAAGGAAAAAAAGAGAATTCTTCCGTTTTCAAGAAGATTGATTGATTCGCATTAAAATTTTCACTAAAAGTTCTTTCCTAAACAATTACTGATGATGACATACTTTTTTTTGAGAATAACCCAGGTGTGAGGTCCTAAGACCCTAGAGCCCCCAAACGTAAAGAAGAAAATCTCTGAATTTCCAGTTCAAAAATAGCAATCAAGTTTAATATTCAAAACATCTTCAACATAATATCGTAGCATTAAATTAGTCAACAAATGTTGTTATCGTGCATTAAAATAACTTAATTGAATGTAAATATAGTAGATTCAATAAATATAGTATTGCCTCGAGTGATAGTTGTTTACAATCTATCGAATTTTTTAAATCTTTATCGAAATGTTTATCATAAGAACATCGTACAGCAATATTGCACGTGAAATACCAACATGCGATCACCATAACTTGAAAGAATATCAATTTACTTACTCACTTTTTTTTCAACTTGTTATAATAGTTCAACGTCAATAGAATTTGCAAAACTAGATTTAAATCAAAGTAAGCCCTATGATATTCGAATGTTAACTGATTAATATTTATTCATATTGTGGATTTTTAACCATCATAGATTTATTAATGCTGTCGTCATTATGACATGACAATGGTAGGGAGATCTTTTAACAATCTCCCATTGAAATAAAAACACAGACATGATGGTTCGTATTTTGATGCAAAACATTCTGCGGCCTGATTTTTATGAATGTATAGTAAAAAATGAAGCTTTCCATTGACGCAGATAATTATTATTATCAGTACATGCAACAATTATCAGGATCCAATACAAACATCTTGGACACCATTAATCACATGCAAAAATGTGAGTTATAAGAATAGTAACAACATTCTAATCTCAACTCGTAGCCAGGCATTATTCATTCAGACTATTAAATACTTTAGGATTATTAGTAAAAGACACTTTCTATTAGTGGTACTGCACTTTTATCGTGGAAAAAAAATGAATGTTTGTATATGAAAAAATCAAGAGTATTTTAAAAACAAGCTCTGCATTTTATGTCAGAAAATATAATAATAAAATGTAATTATTAAAGATTAAATTTCTTAATTTAAATGTAATGAAGAAAAGCGTTCGCAAATGAGTGATATGGCTGCATTTGGAAAGACATACATACATACATATGAAAATTGATCTGTATACCTAAGAACACATGCATGTAGAGGTGAAATTATCTTTCCAATTCATGAACAGTTTTTATTATTAACATACAGTATATACGTCATTGAAAGTTAAAGGAGTGGACGTAAACTATAACAACGTTACATATGTACATATGTATGTATGTACATATGTGTCTGAGAATCTAGAAAATGCAGCGTGTGTCTTACCACAGAAAATGAAGAGAAGGCAAACAAAGCCTAAATAATTTTTATTACTGCGTTAGAATGATCTATATTCGCAACGACATTGCTCTTTTCTGAAGTACCTACCAACGAGTCAACATCATTGGAATAATCAAGATTCAAGATCAGTAAATGACAAGAGCACTCATAGATTTTTTTGGATTCCTTAATGTTGTTTCTCAGCCAAGATATGTAACATTTTTTAACAGATAAATGCAATTTTTCGAAGTCCTTGAAACTGCGTTCCCACAACAAAAATTCAAAAATGTCAAAACGCAGAAATGTGATACTAGACTGATGATTTTTTCCGTTGTGATGACGCGGCTTGACAAACCGTTGGTGGAATCGCCAAGGTGATTTGTGATAGTTGACAATCAAAATACAATAGCACGTCTGTCAACTATCACGTCTTTCACTTGCGAAGGTAGCAGGTTTTGTGCATCCTTTCATACCGATACCATCTTTTTGTTCATTTTTCAGATAATTAAAGGTCAAAAAAGATATTCTGTTAATTTTTTCCGAAATTTGATGTCCCATTTGTCCTTGATCATGAAAACTATAAATTGCTGCGTACTCAACCGCGCCAAGAGCTTTTCCTCTACCAATTGGTCACTTTTTCTCAATTTGTTTGTGTTATGTCAAAGAAACCATGATATCAAACCCAACAATAGCTTTAAAAGTTCTGACCTGCAACTAGTTTAAAGCAAAAGTGATGATGAAGGCGGTGTACCTATTCAAATGAACCAAGAAAAGGGCTACGATTTGCACATGAATTTAAAGAAATGATAATAAAACTTGTAATGACGGTAATTATAAGATTGTGTGTTTTCTTCGCTCCTTAATTGTTTTTTTTCTCTAATGCCATTTACAAAAATTCATTTAGTCCGCTCAATTCGGAGTTATAACGGTTAATCGCACTCGAAAATTTTGACCCTATTCAAATGAACGGGAGTGTATGTTTATTATTTGCAATTATACATGCGAGTATAATATTTTCTAATGAGGACGTGTTGATGTTGAAATGGAAT
This sequence comes from Dasysyrphus tricinctus, assembly GCA_963921185.1. Taxonomy (NCBI): domain Eukaryota; kingdom Metazoa; phylum Arthropoda; class Insecta; order Diptera; family Syrphidae; genus Dasysyrphus; species Dasysyrphus tricinctus. The sequence continues at coordinate 262,501,657 of OY992531.1, forward strand.
AAAACAAGCTGTGTGTGAGGTTGTGAAAAAGTTCATGAACAATGTAATCGATGTAACGATTTTAAAAAGCAAATTCACAGGACAAAATAAAATATTACTTCCACGTGTTTCAATGATATCAATAGGCACGCCTTTCAATGTGAAGAGATTGTAATTCCCGATTTAACTTGCCTTTGCAATGATAATAATAAACAATAAAGTGCAAGGGCAATCTCTATAATGCTACATTTCCACCTAACGCTAATCTGAGATTTAATAAGATTTACCTCAAATCTTCTTTAAATTTCGAAGATTTTCCATACAATTTTATTTCGTAAATCTTGAAGATTAGAAATTAATCTTGTTAAATCTTCCTAGGCCAAATACTTTTACAAATCAAACTAACCTTTTCTTTTATGGCGCTGAAGGATTCATTCATGGCTGAATTCAGTTCTTCACAGATGAAATATTCTATCTCACTTCCTCTTCATAAGAAAAAACGAAACACCATTTGCATTTTTAGAGGTGATGTCCAAATACATTTTTTTATATTTTTGTGCGGTGGAAACACCAAATGGAATAAATAAATACATCAAGCAGGCTGTAAGTGTAAAAAAATGTATACATCAAAGAAAGAAGAAATACAGCCACTGGCATATTGAGGAAAAAAAGAGTAATTTTCAAAATAGTGTGAGTTACACAAACACAAATGTATTGACAAAAGGTCGGCGCGCAGTAACATGGTTCACTCTGACAAGTAATCCGCAGAGTGACTTAACGTATGTTTACGTGTCTTCAAAATGCACTCCTAAATGAAATCGGGAAGTAAAAATAGTCCAAAATCAAACTCTTGGAAGACTTTGAAATGTAAACGGATCGAAAAAGAAGTATTAGGAGTGTCAAAAGAAAACTTATTTTGAAGTTTGTCGTGATATGTTTTTGATAAGACGTTTGTAGGAAAAAAAGTATTTTAAGAATAGCGAAATGGATCTGATCATCTAATTATAATGTTTATTAAAACTAATGTTAAAAATTCAAACCAAACAAACATGCATAATAAAGCGAAGGTGGAATCTTTATATACAAAAATAATTTTTTTCGCAGGCGTGCAATATCAAATAAAATAAAATGCAATAATTTCGGTGATAAAGAAGAAGAAATTTGCTCGAAATAAATTAAAACATAATATGAAGAGGTACTGCAGGAAACACTCAAACTGAAATGCCATTTCACATATCGTCGGTTCAAAGATAAAACTCACTAACTAACATATTACACTTTTGGAGGAAATTTAATTGAACCATACTTAAAAAAGCTGAAAAGTCACGTTCCCGGGCATACCTATCAATGTCTCTATAATAACCGTGCAAAATGGGATTTTTTGGATTAAACAAATGCATTTCATTCTCATTTTCTTGAACATTTTTTTCTGCACTTAGTGAGTTTTACCTTTGAACCGACGATATTATAGTTAAGACTTTAAACTCCGTGTATTAAATTTATTGTCTAGCTAGTGTCTAGTCTGGCAGCTAAATTGATTATTTTTATGTGAAATTTCTGAAAGGTAGAGATTTTTATTTAAGCTATAACTTAATTTCATTATTAGGTACAGAACATATTCAAAAACCTTAAAATATAACCAATGACCGGGTATACGCTTCAAGCTTTAATGATTAAGAACTCTATTCTTGCTATAGATATGTATAAGTGGGTTTTCTGGCAAAAAAAAACCCATATAAGATCAATTGAATTTAATATAAATTGCATATGACATTCATTCAAGTCTATAATTTACATACAAAACCTTCACCACTTTGAAAAGTATATAAAATATGCCTTATGTACTAAGTTAAATAATAAACAGCAAAACGCATGAGATATATGGGTTTCGTTCGGGACTCACAAAATCTAGAATAAATCAATTTTGAACTCATTAAAAAATTTGTATTAAAATAGAAATCTAGATTTGAGATGCATTTAAAAGAAAAAAAATTGTATGAAATGTGTAAATCTTCCTTACTATGGTTGATGTTTTAAGAATTTTTGATCCAAATATTTTTCATTTTTTAATAATTTCAAATGCGATGTTTCTTAAAGATAAAATTAACAATCATGCTCAAATCAATTACTTTCAATTTATTTATTTGCAAATAAAATATCACAAATGTTTGAGACCGATTATAACTGACACAGTTCACTACGACGTATATGTACGTAATATAATTTGTTAAGACAGAAAATTCAACTGTACCAGGAAATTCCTGTTGAGGGTTTTCTCTCCAGGTAAGAGGTGAACTGAAAAGTACCTCGTGACAAAATGGTTAGTGCGTAGGACTGTCATTCCAAAGGTGTGTGTTCGATTCCCAGCCGTGCCACCTAAGAACAGAAATGTTTTATCCTAGGTACTGCCTCTTGCGAGGAACTGACAAATCCTCCAAGAGTATACTTGTCATGAAAAAGTGCTTCTCATTTAGCCGTTTGTTCGGACTCAGCAAAAAATTTTAGGTCCCCTGCATTCCTGCCAACAACACGCACACAGGAATGATTGAGAGTTGCAAGTCACTAGGCCCTGGTTCTCCACGAGCTGTTGCTTTACACAATTTATATATGTATATTTATAGCTGACGCAGTATAGCTCACATATTTTTTTTTTATTAAAATATGTTTTTGAAAGAAAAAATATATTTTTCCTTTATTTACAAAAACCTTAAACAAATTTTAAAATCAAAAATGCCATATTTACATTTTGTATTTTGTATATATGCTGTTGAATGAGTTTTCTATATTTAATAAGTATTCAATATGTATGTATGTACATACATACGTAAAAACCATGTTAAGGTTATAGCAGTGGGGGTTGCATAATATAGCTCCCAGGTAATAAACCTACACACAAACTCGTCATGTGTCTAACCCAAGCTAGCACCAATTGTTTACATTTTTCACACCTCTTGTGTAGACAACAACAAGTTTCCACTTGTTGATGTTGACACCTAATCTAAAAGGACAGGACATGCAAGGATTATTATAATTGACATGTTAGCTAATGTGCATAAACATAGAGAATTTTCGAGGACATTATTCTTCATATTAAATACTATAAGCCAAAGCATGCATAATTTGTATTTAAATTGACATAAATACATATTCATATTGAATTTATAAAAAGTAATAAATATTTATAAATTCAGAATACAATATTATTGTTAGAAATTAAATAGGCTTAATAGATAGATAGAATTAAATTAAAATATTTGAAAACATTTCAAAGCTTTAATATTAATAGAAAAAAACAATAGAATGGATGGAAACGGTTTTCTTTATCTTAAGTGAACATTTTGGTTAACAAATTATTCTCAAAAAGAATATTTTTCGATGTCAATACTAACTATTCTCAAAAAGAATATCTTTCGATGTCAATACACAAATGCTATGGTTAGATACCTTTCAATAAAAGTAACACAAAGTTTTCACTTCAGCTGATGGAAAATATAATATTTTATGATAACACATCAAATAAGGATTCTGAAGCTTATTTAATTAATGGTTCAACATTACAGCTTGTAGGAAAACATATTACTAGAATAAATTGCTAATTAATAATGAACATACATAATGTAGGTACATGCATAAGTGATAATGAGTCCATCAACATGTCGTAAGCTGGATTCGCCAGGAGGTCATAGCACTCAACTCGTACATCTTACGATGAAGTGAATTTCTGTTTCTGTTAAATGAAAGGCAGTTATAGTTTCACTTATTCAAAAGCAACATTTATTGATTTGTTATCCAGGTTGGATCCTTTTGTAATTGCTATAGTGTGACGGCCAGTAGCGAATTTATGATTCGTGTTTGTATCATTTCTGTTTTATAAGTCTTGAAAAAAATTGCTTTAAGAGATCATAATATGCATCAAATGATGCTAGGTTGAAGTTGAAACCACAAACAACTCCAAATTTCTACATTTCCCTATTCCAAATTTTTGTCGAGCCAACTGATAGATACCAATAATGACAAAAATCATCCTCAAGACAAATTATCAGATAATCTTTACTGTATTTCCCGAATAACAGCTCAGATATTTTCTTTTAGTTGTTACATGAACCCTTGGTGGAACATTGATATGGGTTTTATTTTTAATATAGATTCAGAGGAAAGAGTTTAATAGTTAAAATGGTCAAATGCTTCCCAATGACGAATTTGAACATAAAATAGTTAGATATGCTCAAAGAGTAAAAACCCCAACAAAGAGATATGCTTTTAGAGTAAAAAAATGTTTTAAAAATTCTCTTGTACCTATTCAGTTCAACACTTTTACACTGCGAGGTTTCAACTGGTAAAAAGTGCGAACCACTTCTTCTACTGTCAATGCAATCTCTTTCTGAACATTTCTGAGTTCTGGAAAGTCTTCTTCTAAAACACTTGTCTTATTTCAGCTCGTTTTTTAACAGCCATTCAGATAGGGATAATTTTTATAAATTTGTTGAGTTGTTGTAATGGATAAACTATTCAAAAGCTCTCCCTTGAACCTTTTCTTAAACAAAAAAATAGATTATAAATTATGTAACTTGTATTTTCTTTTGAAGAGACTGGTATTTGGAAACATTGTATAATGATTTGTAAATAAATAAATAAAAACTAGAGAAACTAGTTTCAGAATAAACGAGATAAAGCGCCTGCGCGACAAGTTCAACATTACGAAATTGAAGTATCAAATTATCTAAAATATTAAGTTTCAGTTTACAACTACACTAGGTACGCTCTGGGTTAAAGCAACTCGTAAAGATTCAGGCAGTTGCGTTAGTTGAGTTTGTTGCAATAACCGAATCCTAATTAGCTGAAAAATGGTAAACCAAAACGAAAAAACAATACACCTATGATTGACGAGTGTACAAAATGCTGAGAAGTAGCTTTAAAATATCTGCCCAGGTGCAATAAAGGTTAACATAGAAACAAATCAAAATATTGATCAAACGAAATAGACATATTTTATTGTAAGGAAAGTTGGGTATATTGAGTCACACTTTTTTGAAAAGTTGCAATTACTGAGTCACTAATGGTAAAAACTTTGGCGTTGCTTTAACCGAGGTAGTGCGTTTATGGAGGGTAACTTTTTCCGAGGTTGTACTGTAGTTCGCAAATCAAGTACTATTTGTATCTATTTTCGATTTGTAATTGCAATATTTTTGTTTTTTTCGCTCGTTAACAAAAATTTGTATGAGTGTCAATATCTTCACCTTGTATAATTTTTAAAATTACAATTAAAAAGTTTTGAATAAGTTAATCATGAGATCGCGCTCAGGCTTAAAATACCCTCAAGCCTTACCCTGAACATTTGTATGGAAAACAAATCACATACTGACATTATCAAACAAACATTCTTCTAAACAATCTATTCAGCAAAATAAATTAATAACTAACGCACTTCAATGAATATTTTAACAAAACACCGATAGACATTTCTGACCAACTTTTTGGGAAGTGTTTTCGGGTAAGTTAGATGCGAAAACAACTGATTTAAAATACTTTGGCAGTTGAAAGTCCTGCGCGCCAAAACTCTAGCGTGTTGTTGCGAAGCTTTTAAAACACAAACCCGCAAAAAGTTTCGTTCATTTTGTTAAGTGAAAAAAGTTAAGGGCTTTATTGCTGCAACACAATATGATGCTTAGCCAAAGTTAAGCTATACACCTTTATCTATGAATTTATGATTGAATGTATCTGTGTATCCATAGACTGACGAACTCATTGCAAAGTTGGAGTTTACATTTGGAGAGTATCAGTGTGTTGTATCAGTTCAGTAGTTGTTGTCTTCCAATTGAGAAGCAGTTTTCAAAGTATCCCATAAATTGAAATAAGTTTCTCCAATAAGATTCGTATAAAAAGAGCGAGAAATGGGTGAATCTAAATTAATCAAATACCAACTTATGATTGGAATTATTTTAGTTCCTATTTTCTTTTAAAGGTTAATCGTTCTTTGCTAATTGCAGTGATTCTTATTTACATGTTGAAATAAATAGTATAGTGTCCTGAAATTTAAAAAAGACAACAACTTCTATGTTGCATTGTTAAAGTGAATTACAATTCCTTACTGCCACCCATCAAAAGTCTGATTTTCGACCTTACCTTGCCCGATAACCCATCAGCACGTCGCGTTTTTTTGTTGTGGGGTTTCAATCAAGTTGTTTAAAATGTGCGGTTATCGCCCTATTGAAAGTGTATAGCGAGTGTTACCTTGAGTGTATGTCTTTAGTCCCATGAACTTTGAAATCCAATCAATTAATTTTGAATCAAAATAATTTTCTATATCCGTCGATAGCAAAGGTAAGGTAATATGCCTGACGGTAGGTTTGTGATTTTTTGCATCGTGTACATAATGTGTTTTTAAATGATTGATAAAGTTTCGGTAGAAGGATATGTTACTCGGGTATTTTTTTTTTTGCGTTGTTGAAGCCACAAAACAAATAGAATTATATATTATTTATTTATCATGTGTGTGAATATGGCATCGCGAGGCCTAAGATCACGCGCGGGCCTAGAATTTGATTGATTTAGGGCTTGAGAGGGGTCATTTGAGTTAGGAAACTAAACATATTATATATTATATATTATATTTCGGTATTCTTGAAAATGTAAGCTTTAATTCTGTAATTTTTTCAGGACGAAAATAATAATAAATTGGTACTTAAATTTATTTTGTGCCATCCACCAGATAAAAAATAAATTAAAAGATTAAAAACCTGCTATATGTTATGTTAGAGAATGTCGTTGAATCAACCAAAAAACCTCTAAATTTAACCCAGCAAGTTGCCTTTGACAGAAAATTTCCTATACCAAAAGTGTCGACTTAAGCCACAAAGCAAGGAAATATGAGGGGTAAATACCCTCATTTGACCTTTCTTTTGGTCCGCACTTGCTTAATAGGTATGTTAAACATACCCAGTGACAACAGTTTCCAGGTGATAAGCACAATTAAAATCGAAAGGATGACATTGATGACATACTCTCCTGCGATGGCACGGTTGTTGTGACTGTCGTCCTCGTTGTTATTGACATTTTATTTGGAACGGTTCGCATTTGCTTATTAAATGCTACGTGTTTTCTGATGGCTATCAGTTTCATTTTGCACCTGTATGTTCCTGCTTGATTACATCGTTATACGGGAAATAAAAAAAAAAAACACATACAAATTTACGGCATCAATTACAAATTTATGAAAAATATGTATTTAAAGTTTTAAGGGCGCAATGAAATTGAAATTCACCACAACGCAACGCAATAGTTTGGTTAGATTTTTTCCCTTTATAGAAAGTAGAACTGGATTAAGTCACAGAACAAAGAGACGACGAGGAAGTGACGAGATTTATTACCTGCGTTTAAGAATAACGATAGGAAGACTGTAGCAACGACAACTCACGATACTTTTAACGAGATTTTGAGATCTTAAGCCAATGGTTTTATGTACACGTACATGTTCCTTCTCGTACACGTACTATGAAGGGCTTTCATATTGAATTTAAACGAAAACAAATTCTCTTGTGTTTCATTTCAATTACACGATTTAGAATTCAATTAGATTATTAAGCTTTTATTGTACAGATATATAAATACTATATTGGGTAAGCCTCTGGCAAATGTGTGTCAAAAATAATGTCAATGTTCTCAGGGTCAAGGCTTCCATACAGTGAGGATTTGTGAATGAAAACTTATAAGATACATCTCTATGCTAAACCCGAATTGGGATGAATCCTAAAAACAACGATTGGTAAAAAAATAAGCAAAGGATAATCGGAAAAAATTTATGGAAACTGGTCCAGGAACCAATAACAACGAGACAAAATATGTCGTATAAAAGGTATTTTTAAAAATAATAATAGTTATAACAGCACTTCATTTCAAATCGCAAAAAAAATATTCGATGTTTTTGTGCATTAGTTTATAGGTTAGGTTAGGTGGGGTGATAATGCGACAAACCTTATCACCTCACTCGGATCTCAATGGATCCATTGTGCTCCCCAGGATGTGGTAAGTGTATAGGAATGGGAAAGGTAAAAGGAAGGATTTAGTGGATGTCTTAGGTATGGGGTGCCTCCTTGATGAGCCATTCTAATTTCTGAATGAAGTTAAGGATACTTGTAAGTGGCAAACATGAGAAGTCACCCACATCGTAGACAAAATATTTATATTCTCCGGGGACAACTTTTCTTGTTCTGTATAGGCTGGAGCATTAACAATGAAAGTGAGACCAGCCTTCTCTTTCATCTTTTCGTCCTGACACCGTCTGCACAGGCCAAAGACATACCAAAACAGCATGGCCGCCATAGATTGTCAACATCGACCTGTCTTTATTGGAGAAACCCTTTAAAACGTACAGGCCCTGGATTGTGTTGAACGAGCAAAGAGAAGCAGGTGCTCAGAGCTGATTTATCTTTAAATAAAGATCAGCAACCACTTCTTGAAATGCAAATGTTAAAGAATTGTATTCATACGCATTGCATTCATTATTCATACCACTCATACCATATGGGGACTCATACTTGTAGTCCCTTCATTTGACCTTTAATTGTGGGCATTTACGCCACAGGGAAATTAATCTCCAATTTGTTGGGATATTTTCTTCTTTTTGGTAAGTTGTTTTATTGGGGCTATTTACATCAGAACATTTTTTCTCGTGGATGACTCAACCGATTTAAGTTTAATTTTGTAATTATTTTTGATTGGAAAATAGGTAGTTCAATAATTCAAAAATTATTTTTTGCTGTGCAGGGTAAATTGTTATTCCGTTTGGCAAATGGCATGAGAAGTGTAAGGAAAAGTATAACAGATATGTGAATACCTAATTAACAATAATACGGAAAAGATATACCTAGATATAAGGTATGTAACATGAGGTCTGTTTCTTTACTTTGAATTTCTGTGATTTTCTATGCATTTCTGTGCATTTTAGTCAAAAGTTCTGGTAAAGTTCAAATATAAAAAATAATTTTGAGAGTAGTTTTGATTAAAAATAACAAATATTCCAAGTAAAGGATCACACCTATTGTTGGTACCGTGATTCTGTTAATTTATCATGATCTACCTCAAATCAAATCATGATAATAGACCGAGAGCCCACAGCAGATTTTGGGTGTGAACGATAGCAAAAAAAGAAGTATAGGCGTCGAAAGCTCCATTAAAGACTATTAAAAAAATCAAAGTCTTGCAGTCCACAACTGGGGCCTTTGCGAGAAACAGTGCATCGAAAAAAAAATATGAATGCAACTTCGAGGAAAATCGTGTTAGCCGAAATTGGTTTTCACCCCTCCCTAGATAAGCTCCGCGGATCCCATATCACGGAATTTGAGATCATTTGAGTGTTTAGTTCGCCCTGCCAGAATGTTTAAAAAAACCGTTTTTCACTTAGAATTTTGAATTTTTTAAACGGTCCGGTAGAGCGAACTATACACTCAAATGGTCTCAGATTCCATGATATGTGATCCGAGGAGCTTCTCAAGGGATGAGTGAAAACCAATTTTGGCTAACACGATTATCCTCGAAGTTGCATTCATTATTTTTTTTCGATGCACTGTTTCTCGCAAAGGCCCCAGTTGTGGACTGCAAGACTTTGTTTTTTTTAATAGCCTTTAATGAAGCTTTCGACGCCTATACTTCTTTTTTTGCTATCGTTCACACCCAAAATCTGCTGTGGGCTCTTAGTCTATAAGTTTTGAGCCAAATTTTTCATCATATTGTTTATAGCTAATTCAACTTTTAAGGCTTTCGCGGTTGTTTACATTAAACATTTTTAAGTTATTAGGATTAACCGCGTTATAAATATTTGATATTTAGCGAGTTCAATTCTGTACTCACCCCGAATGTTTCGCTACGAATTGCATCGAGCGTGGTCACCGGTATAGCTAATTCATTTATTTATAAGTTAGTACACTGAAACCAAATACATCCATGGCGTTGTATATCACAACAGTAAAACCTTTATTTTTTAAAATTAGTTAAATGATTTGAAAACAAGCCAATGATTTTAGCAGAATTTGTTTCTAGTTATACAAAAAACACAAAACTGACATCCTTCACAGAGTTTTTTTTTAATTGAGCGCATTTTATTCAATCTTGACACACAAATGTTTCTTTTCTTTTTTTATTTATAAAAAGACTTTCCAACTCAAAAAACAGAAACTCGAATATTGACCTAAGGCGGACTAGATGATAACAACTTTTTTTATTTGAATAACATGTCACTCAGCTAAATATCTATTAATTTTTGCAAACACTTACGTTAGCTGAAAGTCTTTAATATGCATATAATTTAGGTACCTACTCCCTTGAAATTAAAAGCAAAAATATTATGGCATCTCACCTTAGGATTTAATTTTTCTTAAATTAGATATTTTATGGTCTTTATTGCTTATTCTTAATTAATAACTTTACCATCAAACAGACTTTATCAGTCTATATAAACACTTCGAAAAATCAAATTTGTTTTTATTTATACCTAATTTCATGTATAAAAGTAATGTTTAAAGCATTTTCAATATTCCTATAAGTTTGTACAATGTACATATTATTCAGACTTTATATTTATTTGTATTAATTATAATAAATAAATAATAAATAATAAAAAATTTCCCATACAGAATAGAGTTATTAAACTTAAACTTGATATACTTATAGACAGTCCTCCTTCTTTTTTTTCATTTTTCAGGAAACTTCTGAAAATGTAAGCCTTAAAAATCTTCCCAGTGCCAACATTCTATAAGCGCCTTGAAAATGAATACGACTTCACCGAAATCCTCACTCGCTAAACTCGGATTACATATATCTAAAACAAAAACAATTAAGGTTATGGTTCTTGGAACAAGTGGGGTCGGAAAAACTGGTAAATATTATTAAAATAATTAAGTTAAAATAAATAATTTAAAATAGTTGCAAAATAGAAACTCCTCTCATAATATAAGAGTTTGGATATTCTTACATTTATCTGCTATTACGAATTTTCCGAGAGAACAAGTTTTCTACCTTAGTATGCAAAAAAACACTCATACGCCATACAACACTTTTTTGAAAAGATATTATAAGAGTGAAATTCTTTTGTTCCCTAAATCCTTCATAGACAAAAGTTTATTGTTGGAAAGAGAAGGGAGATGTTGACCAGTGCCTTAAACAGAAAGAGCAAATAGATATACAAAGGTAGAGTATGCAACTAACGAAATTTTCATAACAAGATTAAACAATAAACATAATATAATTCAGCAAATCAGAAACTAACTACTATTAAACTGCAATTTTAAAATCCTGCTCTGGTGCTCTTGACCTGTTGTCATTGAAACTACAACTTAACAGCTGGATTAAGTGTGAAAAAAATAGAAAACATAAAGGAATCACTTTTTCATTTATTTATTATATTACCATAGTTCATCAGCCTTCAAAAATATTTTCTCTTAACTTTTGTATGCGAACAATAAACAATAAAAACATCTGTATTAAAACATAAGTATTAGAAAAGTATGGATATTAATTTGTCAGCTGTAAAAGTTGCGGTCTTTTTATAAACATTCTGCGATATTTCTCTTGGTTTTGTTCAAGGCCGATAAGTTTTTTTTTTGTATCCATATTTTTTTGTATGTGTGTCAGAATGTCCATCCACGATATTATATAAGGGTTTATACATACTTATCAAATTTCCAACAGCTGTAACTCATACACAACACGACTATACTGAACATCAGAATTATTGTGGCCAATCATTTTCTAATGAAAATGAACTATGCAGAGTGTGTGGTTCATCAATATGCATGAAAGCATCATGATAACAACGATGACAACAATACACCCTAACACTTTATAGACATATCCGGTGACCATCATCTTTTGTTAGGTATAAAAATCAAAATCCTAAAATTTCTTCAACATCAACGTGAAAAAGCTTTAATCTCTTATCCTTACAAGAAAAAACCTCATAATAGATAATGTAAGGTAGTAAAGTGTCACCTTCTTTTTTGTGTGGTCTCCTACAACATGAAAGAAGTCCCTGTGGGCACATTAAACTTACACATGTTTTTTTCGTCCTAGAAATAATGAGGACATTTAAATGAATTTTCTGTCATCCAATGTACTTGTAACGAGTCGCGGCCTTACTTGATTTAGTTCAACTCTCCACAGGCTACATTTTCAATAATAAACTTAATAATGTGCAATTAGTGTAAGTGGCTTGAGCATTTTGAAGTATTATGTGTGGGGGTTCAATATTAATTGATTACTTAAAGCAAAAGTTTAAGCTCACATACAGATGCCAGATTTATTTTTTAGCTATAAAAGGTATTAGAAGGTATTAATTGACTTTAGAAAGGGGTAATCACTAATATAGGGCAAATATACTTCACATAGGAAAAAATATACTTTAGAGTGAAATAAAACTAATGACATGTATATTTATGTAATTATAGTGTTTTCAATATAAGAACTACATATCTAGAAGATGTTTGAGATTAAAAAACAAACTTAAATGAATATCTCAAGAAATTACGTTCATTTTTAAAGTGCAATACATATTACAAACGCGAAAGGGAAATTTATATTCACTCCAGAAGTTTTATTGCAACTAAGTTGTTTATTATTGCTTTCAAAGGTCAAGGTAATAAAGTGGTTAGAAATTGAATTTTGCTGAACGAACATTCTATACAAATTTCGTGAAACACTTAGAAAAAAAAAAAAAACAACAACAAAATCTGTTATTTTTTTGTTAACGAAAATTTTTAAAACTACAAAGGTGGAATTAATAACGATTTACAATTTTTGCATATATATATTTTGTATAAATCGTGGGTCATACAATTTTGTTCTCATATTTCAAGTTGCTTGGAATTTAAGTGATCAAAGGGCACGGTAGTGCCCAACGAAGTTTTTGGCACTAAACCCTTTTTAAAGCAACAAACTCAGACGAGTTTGAACCTCCCTCTAACTTCAGTACCAATTAAGTCAAAAACTTCAAATTCACAGTATTTGCTGAGCTGATCAAACATTATGGTGGCTCACAAGATTTCAACTCTTTGGCATAAGTAATTTCCGAGATATAGAGCTTCAAAAATTTCAAAAACCGTAACTGACTGACTCACTGACAGATCATCAAAATTATGGAGCACTTCCCGGCACCTTAGAAATATGAAATTTTGCACAACGGTAGACGTTGTGTAACATCCAAAAGAAAAAATCGAGAATTTACTATTTTCTATTCAGGGGGCGTGGCATCCACCCACTTTCTTAAAAATTCTAATAAATTATATGGAGCACTTCCAAACGTTGTAGAACGATGAAAATTGATAGATCGGTAGGGTTGGAATTATGTACTTAGAGAGAAAAAATCGAAAAATTGGAATTTTCCGTTCAGGGGCGGGCGTGGCATCCACCCGCTTTCTGAAAAATTCTTATAAGCTAGCACTTCCGAATGTTTTAGAACGATGAAAATTCGTAGAACGGTATGACTTGAAGAGCATACAAAGAGAAAAATAATAAATTGAGATTTTCCATTCAGGGAGCGCGTGGCGGTGTGGCATCCACCCACTTTCTCAGAATTGCTATTATTTATATGGAGCACTTTCGGTTTGTAGAATTATGAAACTTTATAGAGCGGTAGGGCTTGACTTTCACCTGGAAATATAAAATCTCTGCAAAGAGGATTGAAATCACAACAAAAACATAAATGTTAAAAAAGAGCAAGTTCATATATGGACAAGAAACCTGTGCGAAAAATGTCAGCCAAAACAAATAATGAGGTCTAAAATATACATATGCCAAGTTTTAATTTCATGAAGTTTAATATCAAATATCTTAAGTTCAGTTATATCGAAACAACTCCAAATTAGGAGAGAGATTTGGTATTAAATGAATACGGATTTCAATTTGGTGGATTTACTTGCCAAATTTTCTCTTAATTACTTACTTAATCACAAATTTAAAATGTATGAAAACTTGGCCACAAAGTTTTAATCAGTAATAATTAAATACCAGATTTTTGTCATATTTTAGAGTTATTTCGATTTTACATACTCTACTAAACATTGCATTAGCAAAGAGATTGGATCATCATCATGTTTAGGCTTTTCTCAAAGTGAAAAACTAATGAGGAATATACACTCCTCGTCAACTGAATACGCACAAACATTTTTTAATATACTTTATCCATTTTTTCCAAACAGTGATGGTTATTATGCCATCTGTTGATGCTAACTATTCCCTTAAGATGTTAAGCAGATAATTCCGAAAGAATTATCCAAAAACAACCGTGAGTTTTTCTTCAACCACTTGCAAAGTGTTTTATATGCAAAGTAGGAGTTTTTTTTTTAGTCAACTGAATAGGTACAACGCCATTTTCTTCGTTGTTTATAAGTTTTTTGGAGTGCTTGACAGTTTAAATTAACGATTTTCGTGTTTTCAGTAAAATTTAATTCTTGATTTCAAATTTTAAGAAAAATGGGTAGATCTACGTGTCTTAACAGTGTTGAAAAAGCTAAAATCGATTTACTTAGAGACCAAGGCCTAACTGGACGTGCAATAGCTGATAAAGTTGGCCGAAGTTTTAATGTAGTTTATTCTTACTTGAAAAATAAAGATGCATACGGCAAAAACATGAAGGGAGGTAAGAAAACAGCAACAACAGCAGCTGAGAGACGAAGAATTTTAAGATATGCTATATGCATCAAATTCTTCTGATTCTGTGGCAAAAATAAAACAAAAAGTCGGCGTAAACGCAAGTTGCTCAACAGTATTAAGAGTAATCAACAACTCAAGCCATCTTAAACGAATGAAACTTAAGAAAAAACCACCACTTGACGAGAGACGGAAAATGTTGCGATTGGATTTTTCAAGACTTCAATGAGTTGGAAAAAAGAATGGTATCACGTGGTTTTTTCAGATGAAAAAAAGTTTAATTTCGATGGCCCTGATGGGTTCAACTTCTATTTTCACGACTTAAGAAAAGAAAAAAGATTTTTAAAGCGCCATCATAGTCGTGAAGGAGGTGTCATGATATGGGGAGCAGTCAGTTATTATGGAACAGTTGAGCTCGAGGTTGTAACATCAAGAATGACAGCAGCTGGGTATAAAGTAATTTTGGAAAGAAATTTTCCTAAATTTTCTAACATCTTTGGACCCACAAACTGGACCTACCAACATGATAATGCGCCTATTCACTCAGCGCACATAATAAAAACATGGATAGAGGAGCAACAAGTGCAGTTGCTTCAATGGCCGCCGTACTCACCTGATCTAAACATCATAGAAAATGTCTGGGGATGGTTAGTACGCAAAGTTTATGAGGGTGGTCGTCAGTTCGAAGACAAAGAAACCTTAATTTCTGCAATCAAATTAGCGTGGAGCGAAATTTCGTTAAATTACATTAAAAAGCTATACGATTCCATGCCGGATCGAATTTACGAAGTAATTAAAAATAAAGGTGGAAGTACCCACTACTAAACTTAAACAAAAACTTGTTTCATTCCATTCCAATACCAATTTTAATTTTTGTACCTATTCAGTTGACTCAAAAAAAAACTACTACTTTGCATAAGTTACATTTTGGAAGTGGTTGAAGGAAAAACTCACGGTTGTTTTTGGATAAAACTTTGAAATTCTGTTATTTATATGTTACGAAAATTTTTACCATCAACAGATGGCATAATAACCATCACTGTTTGGAAAAAATGGATAAAATATATTCAAAAATGTTTGTGCGTATTCAGTTGACGAGGAGTGTATCTGAAATTGAAAAGCATTTAATGACTCCAGAAGAGGGCAAGATTATCATGTTTCAGGTGTACAAGTCTATAAAACACACGCACTTTTATAATCAAGCTTCATTTCAAATATATTTGTAGTTGTTTTTCTTTTTCAATTGTTGTATTTTTGTTGCTAATGAATAAACGAGTACATAATGTGCAGTTTATTTTTATATGTATAAGCACTGAATGTTTGTTTCTATTTTCGAGTTGTATATGTCAACGATGGATATTAGACATGCAAGTATTATCGATCATCAACAATAGGAAGAATTTATATATATTTTTGATATACCTAATAGCAATTGACAAAACAAATCAATCCGATATAACCTTTGTAGTATATTTTTTCTAAGAACTTTTGGAATCACAATGTGTCCGAGCATATGTTGGTACAAACGTGAAAGCCAACAGATATAATAATTTTGTCCGTGTAAATTTGAAATAAAGTTTATATAGGAATACTTAAAATATAATATTTTTTTAAGAATTACATATTTAAAAATATGCCCTGGATTAATTTGTGGGGTGAGTCAGTTTTGGACGAAGGTTATAATTTAGTAAGATTAAGAAAACCTGAAATTTTATTTTGCAGAACGGATTTTTTAGTATGATTTTTTGGAAATACACAACCCTTTGATTTTTTTGTGGTTATGCTGAAGAACAAACAAGACTTTTAAAATTTTAAACAAATAAAACATCAAAGGACTTCTGCTGTTTTTATCCCATTTTCAGTTGAATATGTGTATTAAAACGGACCTTATATGGATTTCGTTTACATTTAATGGTCGAAATTGGATAGGTGAAAAAGAACTCTATACAAATATATTTTTCTTGAGTGGTCACAATCTACACAGGGGGCCACCACGCCACCCCCGTAGTTTTTTGTCGTACCTATACGATTTAATTTTTAATTTAAGTTCTTAAACTGTTTGTGTCAATCTGATATATTCCTACGCCAAAAATTAAAAAAAATACGTGTAGGTAGACCGCTTAACCTCAAAGCTCATTCGCTTGAAGGTAAAAATAATAAAATGAGTTGTGATAGTGAACATTGTTTGTAACAAGAACTTTTTAGTTGCAGTTCGAAGCATTGGTCTTAGCAAGAAAAGTATTCAAAGCTGTCATTGAAAAATTAAAACATTCACTACCAAATAGCTTAAATGCTTGGTACCTTTTATCTCTTACGGTAAACAGTTTCTTTCTTATGGAAAGAAATTTGTTTATCAGTGTATCTTATGCGCATCTTATTTTGTATAACTAAACAGAAATAAATATTTAAATAATGCAAATGGTGTATTTTATGTTCATCAGTGATAATGATATGTTTCTTCACCTTCCCAAATGGTTTTTGTTTTTATTAAAAAACAAAACTTACAAGTGATTCATCTTACTAACTAACAACAACCCTCATGCATACCTAACATCCTTATAATAATGTATCTTTTTGAATCAATCAACGATAGCCTTGACTTATCATATGACATCCGATATTTTTGAAATAGACCCATCTATTCGATAACACATACCTATGTACTTAGGTAGGTTAGGTACGTAATAATTATTTTGTTGAGTAAACATTATCTGATCGACAAAAATTAAAAACAAAATTTCAGACAGAATAATAAACGTTGTATTTATTTTTGTGAACAAATTTTATTTTGATTTATCAATGTTTCACTATCCACTCATGGGTAAATCTTAGTAAAAGTAATTCCAGATAAGTTTACCTTCGTTAATATTATTAAAACATATCTGCTCAAAGCTAAATCATAGGAAAAACATTTTCTAGATAAATTCATCTTCGCTTCGTGCAGTAGGTAGGTACTTGAATTAATAAGGCTAACATAATTTAGGGAAAGGAAGAAACGTGATTTATAATGTATAATCATTATCATAAAGAGATTAATGTATAAAGGTTAATTTCATAACTATAAGTATGAATAAAATATAGACATTTGTATGGAATTGTTTTAACATTTTTACAAAATGAAAGACTCATAATCACCTGCAACATATATACGTCATACTTATGGTATACCTTATGCTCATATTCACTTCAGAATGGAAGCTCATATTATCCTCTACTCAAACATGTTCTATTTCACCTCCTTCTAATAATATCTATCGACCTGAATTCAAAGGGGAACAAGGGTTAGGTGATTAGATTCCCTCTAAATTTCAATTAGTCAAAGTTTGCTGACTTGTTGTAAAAGAAATTTGTAAATAACTACTAACACTAGAGTACACGCGCCCCTTGGACTACTATGGTAGACCATTTTAAAACGTCAATAATTTGTATTTGGATAACTTATACATTAAACCAATAATAACGTTTAAACTTGATATACTTTAATTCCTAAATATTGAGTAGAAATTTTAAAATGATAATCTTCGTGGTCTACTATAGTAATCCACCCGTGTCCTCCAGTCTTAAATCATATTTTCTTGGATACAAATAAGCAGCAGGCTCAGTATTGGAGATTATGGTTGTCAAATTTCAGCTCTTTGAGGTTTCATATTTTAAAAATAAATATGTATTCTCAATTTAAAAGGGCTGTTAAAGTGTGAAAGATTTCATCATAAATTATTGCCAAGGCTAACACTAGACGCAAATGTAAACAAAATTCGTCTACCATCAAGCATTGACAGGTGACAGTTATCCTTATCGAATACTGTGATACCCCTTAAAAAATAACATCCATTACGTTTAAAAACTCGGCTCACAATAACAACAGCCCTTGAGCGTACGAGTTTTTAATCATGATAATCCTCTGTTATGATACGAAAAAGAGAGTATTTTCAAAGCAAAACAAAAATACAGCACAGCACATTTAATCATAATTTTAAATATTTGAATTGGTATCTGTTATGTATGTGTAAATAAAACAACAATCAGATAATCGATTTTCATTTCTAGTTCCCGCTGAAAAATAAAGTATAAGGGAAAATGAAATATGAATTTAAATGCAAACAAAATCTTATTCATATCCTATTACTGGAATATCAATCATTGTCATTGGACTATTCTTGAGATTCTTAAAACAAAGTTCCATTTAAAAATCAAAGGAATTAACAACGTTTTTTCTTGAATTATCAAAAATTATCCGATGATGGGTAAGCAAACCGGCCGGCGGCGGCGTAGATATTGACTTGTAAGATTATAAATAAAAAGGAATTTTTCGTTATTCGTATCTATAGACTTTATATGAGATATCGACAGCAAAAAAATATTAAATTTGATTATTTTTATTTAAAGCTCTAGAGATGTTTAAGACAGATTTCCTCATTTGTGTTTACTGTTGCTTGTGATATGAGAATGAACATGTCTAAATGTATCTGCATAATATTTTGAATATTATGTCTGTCTACTTCATACAATCTGCTGTTTCCGATCAAAAGAAAGGAGAGGAAGAATGCACGCATCATTGACCAATTAACATGAATGCTATGCTACGCACAAGTCAAAGGAAATCTCCTAAGTTCTCAGAATATTCTCGAGATTTTTGTTGTTAGTACTTTATTTACTATTGAGGGAACTTTGGTTTGCGAATGTTTTTTTTTTCTGATTTCTGTAGTAACTTGATTCAATTAGAATAATAACCAATAGTTGGTAGGGTGAGAATGGAGAAAAACTTAATATTTTTTTCTTAGAAAATATATTTCATAATATTTTTGTTTATTTCAAAAATTCTAGAAAGGTCTAACATCGGACTCTTTTTGACCATTGTAGGGTGTGAATTTTGAAGGTCAATAAACTTCATTAGTGAAGAAATAAGGTTGTTAAAATTGATGTGGTACAAGAGTAGGTAGTAGGTATGTATTATAACAACCTTCCGATAGAAGCCATTAGGTTTATTCTTGAACGCTAATTAAAATAGTATATACATTTCGCAACTGAAATTTACTGTATACAATTTTTTACAATAAAAGCCATTATGTTTATTCTTAAAGCTAATGAAAATATCAATATTTTTAGTTGTTTTCGCAACTTAAAAGTGTAGACAATATAATATAATATAATAATATCTATACAACACGTATTGCATAAAATTAAATTATTTATGAAAGAATGACATTTAAGCTTAAAAAAACGTCGGGGCATTTTTTTATTTTTTTTTTAATTTCTTATTTTATCTTACATAATATTCCGGTGATCTCTTTCGGGTAATTTTTGCAAACTGCTCAGGAATTTCAAAGTTTTTGAGAAACTTAAGTAAAAAACACAAATTATATTTAAGTCATTTTACATATAATGAAAAAAGCTTAAACATCGGCGGAGTGGATTTTTAAGTTTCGGTTCTATTCTATGATAAATCATATCCTTAAAAATACAAAAATTGGTAATTTTCCAATGCAATTTAGAATGAGAAATTATGTATATAAGAAAAAGGCGTTCGAGTGTTAATTTGATAGTGGAGTAAGTTCGCAAACGATGTGTAACATCTCTTTGTATCGAGTAAAGTTATGGTAAAGATTAAATGCTTTTTATTGGTTATTTAAGGCATAGATAAATTCAGATTCATCATTTTGTATAGCGGCCATTCCAAAAAAAAATCAAAACCTAGCAACTTATTTTAATAATAATAATAATAATTTTAACTGTAGATACAAAATTCTACTTGTTAGTGTAAAATAGGGAAGTGACCAAAAAACTCATACGTTATCTTCAGCAAATGCGCATTTTTCGGTTCATTTGCTGGTATCAATTCTCTATAAATTGTGATAATCATCACGATATGCAGTGAGACTTTCAATACACTAATTAATTTCGGAACTTTTTTTTTTGGTAGGAATGCTGTAGAAATAGGTACGCGTCGAAATGACTGAATATTTCATGTCTTCTCAGTTAATATTCAACGGATTAATAAATTTTAAATTTTAAAATATTTATAATATTATTCCGCATAAGAATGCTAGAATTGAAAAAAGTTATTCTGGAATTTTTATGGATTTTAATATTTAACTCATAAAACAGGGTAACGGAGAAGATAAAATTGCATTTTCTTCTCCCAAATTTAAACTACTCAGATAATCTTTTTTAAAGTTCTGAATTTCTTTAACCCCCACCCCTGAATGTGATCATGGTTACTGAAACAATTATATGCTAAATTTCATTGAAATCGCTTAACGTTACTCGAACTTATTCATACAAAACACGTGGTATTTTCATAGTGTTTTATTCAAAGTAGTAGTGAAAACGTTGATGGAAAATCTTTTAACCTACCTACTAAGTAAAAATGAGAGTATACGAATAGTTTTTTTTATTTCTTAAAACAACAGTTACTCCATTACCAATAGCAAAGAACGCACAAAAACAACGATATTTAAAATTATTTTTAATAATAAATAAATAATAAAATTATTGAAATCAGAAATCTATAGAATTACAAAAAGTAAAAATCATAACCCCAAAAATGGCGGGCGAACAATAACTTAAAAATACAAATTACAATATAATTGAATAAAAAAAAAGAATCTTTAATCGTACGTGTCTACTCCCACAACATTAACTGTCTCCTCAGTAACTACATCTTTCATATTTTCTTATCATATAGTAGACTAAAACTTGGCATTAAACCAAAGATGGTTTTTGGTCTAGATCAAATCCCGGAAATCTCTATACGTGTCTTCTCCGTAACCATCTATTTTTTTGTACAAACTTACTGAATTTCATTGACTTTTGGTGAAACTTATGTGTCGTGTATGTACTTTGTGATGAATTCTTAAAAACCACTGAGCTTCATGAAAAAATATTACTCTCTTAACAAGAAAAACCTCACTTCAAGCGTCCGATTGTCTTTTCCGTTACTTTAGAATGGCCGTATACAAAATTAAAATGCAGATACACTTAAAAAAAGTGTTTTTTTTTTACAAAGATTTGCTATCGATTTATCATATTGATAATATGTATTTGTTTCTGGTGACACTAGATTTGACAGCTGATAGAGCAGAAGATGAGTTCTCCGCAGTACAATGGAACTTAAGACCGAACAACATGTAAATAAATTTGTAATTGGCAACGTATCAACAAGCTGCTGAATAAATAAGTACACACAAAATCATTTTTAAACTCATGTGTGTTCATAGTGATGGCAAAAAATTAACCATTCAATAGAGGCAATATCATATGGCCATCACCATTATTTCGATGTGTTTTATTTCCACATGAAGATAAAATCAAACCTTTTAAAATTAAAACTAAACAAAAATTTGTAAAGTATTGTTGTTATTTATGAGAGCATTTTATCAAAATATTAAGCGATTATCTTGACAAGTACTTATCTATTTTTAGTTTTTTTTTTTTTTAATTGGATTTGTAAATAAAACTACGTTTTTTTGTAATTGTTTTTATTTCATTCCCGTTGAAATTAAATTGACATGACAAGAAAGCCACTGGTCAAAGAAAAATTTGAGCATCCTCATAATTTTTAAGATATTTGAATAACTTAAAAAAAAAAACAAAATTTTGAAAATATTATTTCAATAACATGGCGATGCGATGGCGTTTTCTTCGGCATTTTTATTTTCAGTGTATATGCGCGTGCAAATAAAGGAACCGTATTTTCTCTTATTCAAATATTTGTGTATACTGTTTCAGAGATTAATCTCTAATCTGTAGCAAACAGCCAAGCAAGTTTGTAAAATTAGACTCACATTAAATTTGAGATATTAAATACCTTCACTATACTAACATCTTCAAATCAGAAAGTAGCTTACATAAATAGCCAATGTCACGAAAAAGCTTTAAAAGTCTTTAAATTAAACATCCTAATGTTTACAAACCAATTTTACGTTCCAACTCACGATAAAAAATATAGATCGAAAAAAATCAATGTTAACTTAATGCCCTTCATAAGGAGAATCGAAAATAACAGCACTCATTATTTCCAAAGGAATATCACTCTCGATTTGAAAAGGGAAAGTGCTTTTAGGCGATGTACAAAATACATTTCACTCAATTTTCTGGAAAAAGGTGTCCCCAATGTCAACAAAAGTAGATGAACCTTCGTTACCTCTACGAGGTTATACTTAAATTGTTATCTCAAACATTTTAAATTCCAGCATCCAATTTTTGAATAATGTATTGAAAATGACAGTATCGTTCGATACAATACAAATGTTTGTTCTTGTCTTGTGCACCTGGAAAACTAGCTTGGTCATGGTTTCTCTACCTGCTACTTAATTTTTAATTACATATTAAGATTTGGTATCTGAGAATTGAAGGTGCTTTGTGTTAACCGTGTAATTTGAATTTTTGTATAAACATTTCTATTCATAATCAATATGAAAAGAAATCGACTGTGTTTGTATTTAGCGATGAAGTAAGTTTAATTTGATTTGTTGATAATAAGATAATTTTAAATATACCGAAATAAAGATGAGAAACATTTTCGATGAGTTATTACTTTGATACTCACTATAACAGCCCGGATACAATTAATAAGGATAGATGATCATAAGCTTATTTTGCTGTTTAAAAAAAAATCGCCCAAATCAGATAAATTCGTCATTTCTCTAAAATATTAGGATATTAAATACTCTGACAGATTGCCTTAGAACAAAAAATTGCCCAACCAGCTAAAACAATACATACAAATATATTTTCTTAATCACACATTTCCAAAACACTAAAAATATAAAAATTGAGGCTAATATCGAATCAACAAAAAATGTATTAATTTAAGTGATCTGATATTTTTAATTTTACAAATGTAAATTAAAAATTAAATACCTACTGAAAGCAATATTTGCATAAATATTTTTTTTCCTCAATCATAACTTCTTGTTGATTTTTGAGTTCAAGAAGGTTCTACGAGTAATGAGTACCTGATATTATTCATTAAAAACATAATATAAAAAGAATAAAATAATAACTCTAAGTTCGGAATTGAACCGCGGACATTAAGATCTTGAGTCTAACGCTCTTGTTTTTTTTTTGTTTAATTCATTTTTATTTCATAAAAATTAACCTATCATCATCTTTTAACTAACTTGTGAGCCCCATTCGAGAGGTCTAAATTAAACTGAAATTACTTAATGCTAATGCGTTTCGGCCTAGGGCTATTAGTCTAACGCTATTTCCAAATGAGCTTTTTCGGCAGATGGGGGGATGAGGCTCCAAGTTCCCAATGACTGAATATGGTCAGTGCGTTGAGAGTTCATAATTAAGTTCTAAGGACCGTATCGCACTCATTACACATCCTAACAAAATAGTACAGGTAAAATAGTGCGAAAAGTCTTTCGAATAAAAAAAAAATTGGTACCACCATGAAACTTGGTGAAAACATTTCATGTACCATGAGAATGAAGAATCAAGAGAGTCTATAAAAATATTTCATATGGAAGGGTGTTTTTTTGAGAGGGAGAGGGGGGGAAATTGTGGTGTATCAAACGGAAAAAATTACCTTGGTACAGCATAAGCATATGACACATGATTTCAAAGTAATTTTTAATGCTGAATCAAATGACACCAAAACCAAGTCGATATGACCTCTGCGAAAAAAGTTATTGTCATTTTTATGGTAAGATGACCATATGCTCAGTATAAAAGTAAAATATTACCGAAAACTGGTTGAAAATAATGGTCCATCGATGAAACTTGGCATCAGTGGTTCATTTGTCATGAAAATCAATAATAAGAAGAGTCTATAAAAATATTTGTGGTTAAAGGGTGTTTTTTTGGTGAGTTGGGGTAGTGGTGGGAGTAATACCATAAGACCTGTGACAAAAATGGTACCCCCATGAGATTTTGGAAAAATGTGCTATTAACTTACAGAATGAAGAATCAAAAGAGTCTATAGAAATATTTTGCATGGAAGGGTGTGTTTTTTGAAGATAGGGGAAGTGTGCGGTTATTTTTCAAAAAAATGGAAAAGGATGGTAACCCTCAAGAAACTTGGTAAAAGTGTTTCATTTACTACGAGAATGAAAAATTTATGGAGCTTACAAAAATATCAAGGAAAAAAGGGTGTTTTTGTGAGCTTGGGTAAAGGGTGTTATTTGTTTTTGGAAATATTTTTAGTTTTTCGAAAAAGTTGTATACATTGCTTCACCCATAGAAAACATCCTTCTGCTATATAGATATTTTTATAGACTCTTTTGATTCTTCATTCTGGTAGTTCATACCACATTTTAATAAAGTTTTATGAGGGTACCATTTTTGTAACAGGTTCTATGGTAATAATCCCACCATAACCCCAAAGCTCACCCCAACCCTCAAAAAAACACCATTTAACCACAGATATTTTTATAGACTCTTCTTATTATTGCTTTTCATGATAAATGAACCATTGATGCCAAGTTTCATCGACGGACCATTATTTTCAACTGGTTTCCGGTAATATTTTACTTTTATACTGAAAATATAGTCATCCTTACATAAAAATGACAATTACTTTTTCCACGGAGGCCGTATCGACTTGCTTTTGGTGTCATTGGATTCAGCATTTAAAACTACCTTAAAAACATGTGTCATACAATAATGTTGCACCAGAGTTAATATTTCTGTTTGATAGACCACAACTTTCTCCCCTCTCCCCCTTAAAAAAAACACCCTTCCATGTGAAATATTTTTATAGACTTTTGATTTTTCATTCTTATAGTACATGAAACGTTTTCACCAAGTTTCATGATGGTACTAATTTTTTTGTTTTATTTATTCTATTTTACCTGTACTAAAATAAAAAATTATTTTTGTGCCTGGGTTTATTTCATAATTTTTTTTATTCGTCATCTTGGGCAATTCCATGGTAACTCACGTTACATTTGGGAGAGTTTTACGTTCTCTTTTATTAAAATTTCAATATTTATATGAATATAAACAAAACAAAATTTAAAGTCTATACATGGTAATGATTTCGACTGCTAGAAAAAAATAAAATGTTTGGGGAAAATAAATTCCTTCTTAGTAAAAAATACTAAAACATGTTGGTAACTCACGTTACCATATTCGGACACGGGTTTTGTAGCAGTACTATGCATAATTTCTAAAAATTAAACACCCCAATAAAGCTTAACTGAATTGTTGAATAAGATGTAAGAAGTGTCAGCCTATTTATATTTGTACATAAATTTTAAATTATTGAAAATATTTTATACAAATTTAATAAAATACATGGTAACTCACGTTACAAAAAGTCGGTAACTCACGTTATTTCACGTTTTTAACTTAAAAATTTAGGGGTACGCTTTTTATAAATTCATTTTATTTTCAGCCATATGTTTGTTACTTGAAGGATATTTTGTTATTCTAATTTTAAAACTAGCAAACAATATACAGGGGGCGAGATAAATTTTCCATTTTTCCATCTTCATGTCCACTTTTTCATGGAATTACCCTCTTCCAAAATGATGGAAAAATACCAACATCTCTCCTAAAGTTTGCTTTTGTAAAGTTGGTAGTCAAAATACAGTTACCATAGTTTTCATAGAAATAATTTATTTATGTTTCCTTCAAAAGAGGAGAGGGGAGGGAAATTGTAGCTTTATAGACATGCAGGATGTCTCTAAGATTTAATATTCTGCACGGTCATTTGGTGAAAAATTAAAAACTTAACTGGGAGCATACTCCGTAGAAAAAGGAAAACGTTTTAACTAGGACTCTATGGGCTTCGAGAGTAATTTCATTACCAAGGAAAATAAAATGAAATAATGATGGTAAATAATTTTAAAGGTTTAATTTTAGAATAACACATTCCAAAATCAGTGTGTTTGTTGATAAAAATTATTAGAAAAAAGGAGTTTTTGTTATTTTCAATTTTATCAAAAGTTAAAATACATAAAACCATCTGGTTTTAAAACTTTTACTTAAGATTGGTGAAAGCATTGAATATTGAAAACAAAAAAAAATAACTTTTTGACGTAAAATTAAGAAAATTTGAATTAAAAAAAAAATAATAGTAGTAATTTTTTTTTCAAAATTCTAAGTTTGAAAATTAATTTAAAAAAAAACTGTTCATGGAAATGACTTAATTCAAAAACTTAATTAAAAAATGGAGTCCTAACTTTGAAAACAAAATATACAATGATCATTTTGGTGTTGCCGTTGTTTTTAAATATTTTCTTTTTCTAGTTTAAGTAACTTTTTAAAGAAAATAACCCCTCCTACCTAAACAGGGGGACATAGACACCCCCTCTCATATATCTTTTTTTTTGTTTTGAGCCAGCCTACACGCTCTAGTGTTTTGGTGTATCTGAGTCTTATATCTTAAAACATCTATTTTAATTGATTCTTACATAGCACATTTTCATGAATTTAATAATGTGCTCCTGTCTACAAAAGCAAACTTTTTCAAACAAGACTATTTTTTTTTAAATAAATAATATGTAAGGAATAAGAAAATAATATGCAGAACCCAGGCACAAAATTTGTATTGACCAGTGTTATCGAAAATGTTTGCGTGTTTGTCTTTAGTTTTTAATCACGCTCGAATAGCTGAAACAATCCTTATACAGTTTCATAGAAAAATGTCTAGAATCTAGAAATCTAGACGCTTTTGACTTTTTTCTCTCAAAGGAATTAAACCGTTTCAGTTCAGCAATTATTTTTGTTCATTATTCCATTATTTTACATTTTCTACTATTTTAAGATATCAACTGAAAAACTAATGAAATGATAAGATATTCCCTTTTTGTAGCTGTGGCAAATGGATTTCTAAGAACATTTAGTTTTTGCGCGTAGCAGCACGAGACAGTAATTTTGTTTACATATATTCTTAAGTAAACATTTTACCATTTTATTCACTTTTTGAGTAGGTAAGTAACTCGCGTAACCCATTTAATTCTGTTAGCATCATTTTCATGACAATTTCGAAACGCTCCGTTTGACAACAATATTCAATTGAATTTATTTTTCAACCCAACACACATTGTAGGAAGAACAAAAATAAAATAAAATCACACATCTCTATGGGATCTTCTTATATCTTATATTGTAATACTCGCAGATAAAATGTTTTCAAATTTGACGGAAAATATCAGCATTTTTAAATAAAACTCAATTTCGGTTACAAATCGGGGTGAAAGTGCCAATTTTGTTTCCTAATGTTGTACTTATTGAAAGGAATGTCACATTTATTTATTCAACACGCATAATAGAACTCCCTTGTCATTGCAAAATATTGCCTGACTGAAAGAAAGTATCTTCTAACTAAACACACCCACGAAATAAATTGAGTATGAAATTACCACCCAGGAGCTAACGGAATCGGTTATTTTACGACTGAGGCAATAATCCTTTCAGTATTCAAATAAAAGTCAGGGCCACAGTATAGCCTCTTCTTACACAGGGTGATTCGTATTAGATGCGATATATAGGATGGCGGATAGTAACGAGGCAATTGGGAAAGGAAGTGATTGTCGCTTATTTAATGTGTACATAATGCATCATGAAAGCTTCAAACGCATATTCGAATTTAAATAAATTTAATAAAAGTTCTCATCTTGATAATTTAAGCTATCTAGGTGCATATGGGCGAATCACCCTGTATGTTCTAAAGCAATACCTACGTTATATTTTCTTTTGGCAGTTTATTAAAAAACATGCACGTAAACGGTATCTTTATTTATTTTTCAGCAATGATTGTTCGATTCATAACAAGGCGTTTTATTGGTGAATATGAATCTAATTTAGAGAAAATCTATACTCATACAACGAAGGTAGACAACGAAATGGTGCAGTTTGATATCCTGGATGCTGCCTGTCAACCAAATGTAAAAATATTTAAATTTATTTAAAATCTCATTATTGTTTTAAGGATTAACAAAGTACATATACATTTCTCTGTATTTTACTACTTCCCCAAACTCCAGGAAACCGAATTCGTTCGTTTGGAATCGAATATCCGGTGGGCGGATGCGTTTATATTGACTTATTCTGTAACGGACAAATGCAGTTTTGATGAGTGCAATAGATTGAGATTTTTAATTAATTATAATAAAAGACGTCGTAAATTTGGATATACAGCTAAGGTAAGTTTGGCTAAATAAAGTTATTTGATTTAACCTAAGAAAAAAAATGTAAAATAATGAAAGTAAACTGGGATAATTCTACGAAATGCAGTGCAAAAAAATTTGCTGGATTGGCCCTAGTCGCATATCTCTCTTTAAAAAGTCATTACGATATAAACTGTTGCATTCCTTCCATAAAACAACTCTATCGAAATACTCGCGCTTCAATGAATGCAGTTTAAAATGCAATGTCAACTACAGAGATTCTTACTTTGCACGCACTTCACCACCAATGTGGAGTGCTTAATTTTGCTCTACCTTTACCTGCTATTTTAATATACTTAAATTTTCCGAACGCTTTACGAACTTAGTTTTATAAAAAATGCGAAACCTAGCGGTCTCAATTGGTAAACATGAAAAGGACATCATATTTTGTAAAAGGCATTTTTGCCATTTTTGTGAATAATTGAAAAATTTTCTTTTCGGCAATATCTTTCGCTGGTTTTACTGAAGCTGATGGTCTGAACGGCTGAAGGGGCGTTTTTTCGATTTTTTAGTCTCTGCAACTGCAACAACTGAGTTTGAACCTTAATCTTACTATAGTCGCCAACAACTTGGAGTTCTAAGTCACTTGAGACTTAATAATAAAGTTATGTTTTTTTTTTTACAAATTTCAAAGCAATTAAAAAAAAATTTAAATTTCGAATATTTCCAAATTTAAACAAAATCCAGAAATGTGGGTGAAAGCGTCAGCAAAAAAACAAAATATTCTTAAAATACCATAACATAATTGGGCAGCTGAACCAGAAAAAAAATTCAGAATCCTTTTGATGGCAGCAACAGAAAAAATTCTTAGAATATCTTCCAATTGCCCGGTACTTTTCTCAATCTTAAAAGAAATAGCAATATTCCGATAGTAAAACCTCACATGTCCTGTATCATATACTCATACCTATGTACATAAAATCCTTTGCAAAAATATAAATTAAATTCCTGATTTTTTATTTAACATGACAGTAAGGAGAACATAAGAGAGCCCCAATTCCATCATGCCAATGTCATCCTTTAAAACCCACACAGTTCACACACCATGGTCCTCAAGTAACTTTTTCCTTCAAAGCCACTAACCTTTTCTTATACTCTTTCAGGATGGTATTTCCGATGTCCCAGTGATTCTGGTTGGCAACAAAACGGATCAATGGGGGGACCGTATGGTAAGCATCGATGAAGGACAACGAAGATTCCGGGAAATCTCATGTGTTTGCTTTCATGAAATATCCGTACGAGAAAGTGTTGATCAGGTAAACTATCCCGGGGGTTATAGGCTTTGTGTTCAATACAAAAATTGTGTTTATCTTTCCAAAAGGTTCAAACGGTATTCCGAGATGTATGTCGCTTTTGGAGGGTACTTAGCAAGTTCCCCAAACTCAAACGCTCCACAAGTGATGTCCAAAATGCCACTGAAATGATTTTAAGTCCCGATTCCGGTGTCGCCTTCTATCCGACTTCGTCGAGTGAGAATAATTCTCGAAGGTCATTTTTCGGTAAAACTATAATATATTTATCCGATTTCAATATTTTTTTTATTTGATTAAGATGCAATTTCAGATAACCCATGCCTAGAGGAACACTGTGACCACAACGAATTCGGTGACAAGGCCGGATCAAGTAGCTTGTGCAGTTCGAGGGGTGAAATGGAGACACCATTCCGTAGTCGAGCCTCCACCGATGGGACATTGCTATCTCGACCAAGGCGATGGCGCTATCCCCCTCCGGGATGTGATTTACCACATTCGAATCGTGTTGAACGTCGAATGAGTATCTCTGCTCGTGGCAGTAATGCAAGTTACTAGGGGCTGATTATATTTGTTTCTATAGGGTGTTACGAAATTCCAATGGCACTTTGTTGCGAGAATTTTTCTAGATGTGTTTTGAATGTACACTCTTTTGCTCCGTAAAGGATTAACTACCAACGAAACCTGATCAGGAAAAGCTAAATAAGAAAAGCTTTTCCTGAATTCTAAACATATGTATAAGGCTTAACTTGGATATACATAGGTACATATCTACCCTGCCAGTAGAAGAGTTTTTATTTATTGAAGAATAATCTCAAAGAAATTCAATTGGAAAATATGACACCCTATATACCTGAACACATAGATATGTATGTAATAATCAAATTTAAACACATTAACAGATAAATGTAATGAATATTTAGGTGTTACTCGAATATGTGATCTCAAATTATTTTTATGACTGCGGTTTCAAGCGTTAATGCAAAAAAAAAAACTTATAAAACCTTAACAACAAAATCATAAGTGGGAAATTTTTCTCTCAGGTTTTATACCCACTTAAATAATAAACTATATTATTACCAAACAACAAGGGGACGGAATACGTTTTTTAAATTATTTATAAAAATACTTATATACAATAAACATACTAACAACAAGTGCATAATATAAAAAATCATAATATGTTATAAACAACTATTATGTACTTATATGAACAATTAGATAAATTAAATTTTAAATGTAGTGACAAAGAGCTTTTACCAAAAATTTTGTGAACTGTTTCTGTACAAATTATACAATATTATTGTTTTTTTTTGTTCAGTGTAATAACAAAAAATTAATGTGCTTTAAGTAAATTACAAAAAAAAAAATAACTTTACTGAGTTTTGTTTTAAAATAAAATGAAAATCTATGGAGTTCTTTAAAATTATTTGATTCTTAAATTCACTCAACACTAAATTCCATATTCTACTTTTCGTTCGTTTTCAAAATCACTAATTAAACGTTCATAACTGAGGGTGACCTAATTTTATTTGTTCTGTAAAGCTAAATTACAACTTCATAAGAAGATGAATGCAATATAATTGGGCATTTTAAGGGAAAAAAGAATCAAAACTAAAATTGGGTATGTTCCTCCATGAGCTTCAAAAGTGACTTCTATTATCGTTTGTTCTTGGGTTTCATTCCCCTAAAATATAATAAATACCATACAAAATAAAATTTAATTTTGTTCACATTTTTCACGAAAAAATAAACAACAAACTGCAAGTGCTCTGAAAAAAGTTATGCGCAATTTATAAAATTTTCGATTTTTTAATTTTTTTATGTTGGTTTTTGTTATTGGCCTAGTTAGACAAAGATGACAAAACTTCGAAAAAAAATCCGACAAAGCTGAATTTTGGTGGAGAGCTTTGTTTTGACGTCTTAAGAATTTTTTAAAAAGTTCCGTAAATTTAGGCTGAGGCTAAAATTTTTAGAGGGGATTTTTTAAATGTGCAGGTACAAATTTAAGCTTATGTTATTCTACACAAAAAAGAATAACATAATTACATACATATCGAATATATGTAGGTGTTTTTTCGACAGGCTTATAGATCCTTGATTTCCGAATGCAAATAAATAAAAATCTAGATCATTCTTTCCCGACACGTTTCGTTCGCTTTTTTCCATCTTTTTCAGGAGCTGGTCTTTTGTTTTGTTTTTCACAGTGATAGGAACTTTATGTTTACTTATATATTTTTTCTTTCCTTATAACTTTAACATTACAGTTAAAACATTAACGAGAATGAAAATAAATAAAAAAATAATTAAACACTAAAATTACAAACAAGAACTTAGATGCTAATATCATAGAACTTTTTTGGTTATTTTGTTGTAAAAGGAAATTCAATCGAGTTGTTGAATAAAGATCACTTTCTTTTTCAAGATGGCGGCCTTCCATTTACCCCAGGCACCCCAAAAAATCACAAAAATCATACACACAATTTTGCCCATCGATTAATGAGATTTTAATACCTACATTTTTTTTATAAAATTGGCTCCTCCATTAAGGTCTTGCACGATTTTTCTGAATCTATTGGTTGTATGAAAAAGGTATGTTAGTCTTTTTTGTGTAGAATTACGTAAGCTAAAATTTGTACCTTCACATTTTTTTCAAAAAAAAAAAAAAAAAGCTGATAGTTTTCGAGAAATTAAGAAAAAACTAATTTTTACACCCACTAACCCCTTCAAAAAAATTTTGCCCTGGGCCAAATTTACTTTATAGGAAATGCTTAAGACGTTAAAACAAAGCTTTCCGCCAAAATTCATCTTTGTCGGAAAGTCTAATATTCCTGGGCTATAACTGTTCCTGCTTAAATTTTGTATACAATTTTCGATTGAAAAATTAATTTTGAATAAAACTGTTTCAGTGTAAAATTGTCTAATTCGGCTTAGGTTTTGAGTTATACCAAACATATTGAAAAGTTGCCAGTGTGGCCATTCTCTCATAATCGCATTGTTGAACTTAATAGCACTTGCGGTCTCAAGCATGCTTCTGGGCCAAACAAACTTATTCAATAATAAAAACCCTTGCACGTAACTGTTTCTTTTTAAAAGTTATATTCAATAGCCTAATACCTTCGTTTTGGCAGAAGAGACTGGTTACATGTGAATGGGAATACAGATTAGTGATAGATTAACAGCCTCATTTATAAGTCTACCCCGTTTTGGTTTTAAAAAAAGGTAAACATAGGGTACCAGGTATATACACAAAAGCCAGAAGTATTAACTACCAACAAAAAAACTGAAAGATCAACCTTAGGCAATTTTATTAAATAATTCTTATTTAGAACTATAGACTATAGAAATATTTGTATAGTCTGGTTATACTGGTTTTGCATTTATAAATTACTCTCTTTCTTTTTCAAAAAGTCTATCAGATGAACTTCACTCCATAAAAGCTTCTTTCAGATGTTTTCCGTCAAAATTTATATAAAACAACAAAAAAATCATTTATCATCTACGTTATAAACAGCATACCATACACACATCATGCCGCTTTTGCTCCGTTATTGAATTGAGTTTTAGTGCTTGCAGGGTGAAGTTGCGATCAGGCAGAGAGTTCTTTGATATTATCGTATTGCAAATTATTTTTATTTTTTTTGATAAAGAAATTAAAAACAAAAACAATTAATCAGAAAAGTAAGGACTATTAACTCATGTCTAAACATTTAACTTACCTAACTATCGACTGACTTTTTTCATGAGGCTATACTTTTTCAACTTGTAATCTTGTGTTAAGGAATTATGGCTGTTGTCGGAATTTTTATTTTCTTGTTGTGTTGAGTTGTTTGTGTCTGGTTGATTAAATTACTTGCTATTGAGTGCAAATCCTCTATCATGTTCTCTGCTAATATTTTATCGCCAAATCGCCACTCAACTCATTTTCAGTTTGCAATTTACTCTGAACCTTAATGCCTATTAACACCAAGCCTTTTTAAACGAAAAAATAATTTGTAAGTTCACTAGACTGCATACGCTATCGTCTTGGATACAAAATAACTTGGTGTGTGAAAGCAAATAATTTTATTAATTTTATTATTTGAAGTCTCATCAGTACCTACAAAATACCTCGAATAAAAGAATTTCAAAAATAGTATGTATTCTTAATCAATCAAAAATGGAATTTCAAAACAAAAATAGTAGCGAAATTTTTCAATCTTGTTGGTTTTTACATTCTAAAGACTTAATAATCGATGTTTTTTCTTTAATTAAAATTGTAATGGAATATTTTGCTTAATACTTTAAATGTAACGTTTAAGTCTAAGTTAATTCTCTCGTGGGTTTCAAGCGTTACGCACAAAACTAAACTAAACCAAGCATGACTGCCCTTAGTAACTAGCTAGGCACATTTTTGTTCTTAGGGCCACTTTTTCACAACAGTTTAATATGATTTTCGCAACTTCTGATTAAATGGCGCTTATCAATAAGGATCAGATGAATAGCGATTTTGACGACTTACAACTCAGAGCATATACTAACTATTAATTGATTGTTGATTAAAATGTTATAATTTACCAATTGCAATAATCATTGATAAAAGGTTTTAAGCTGTGAACAAACTGATGGGCCTTATTTTGACGACATGATTCAGCAAATCATGTTGTCATGATAAAAATGCAACTTAATACTTTTATTGGTTTTACAATGTTATCTTTTGGTTAGCTTTTGTAAGTTGTTGCTTATGGTATTGAAGTTTATTTTTGCTGTGAAAGTGTGGATTTAGATATTAGACACTTCAAGTTATTTTAAGTTAAAAAAACAATGCTCATATTCTTATTGTCAGCCATCAGCATAAGGCTGTAACACTACAGTAAGTAAAACGAATTTAAATCACCTAATTAATTTGTGGAAAATACTAATCTTTTCACAGTGACTGCTCACATTATAATAAGTTTGTTAGCGAAGTTTCAAATTGCGAATTCAAATTAAAAAATATCTTGCATATAATTATTATCATTTCATTAAGTTAAATAAATTAAATCAATATTTTTTTGTTTCGCGAAAGGACTTTCGTCCTGTAACATTTGTTTCTATTTTTTTTTATTATTCATTTTATTTTACAGTTATTCTCAAAATGAAGATGTGCGGTGTGGTTTCGTTACTGTGCGTAGTGAATTCTATATATGGGGCAAAAATACTAGGCCTGTTTCCATATCCAGGAAAAAGTCATTTCGATTTTTTTCATCCTCTGTTTTTGGGTCTCGCTGAGGCAGGACATGATGTGACGGTAGTTAGCTATTTTCCAAACAAAAAACCTGTTGCTAACTATACAGATCTAGCTTTGGATGGTTTACCAGTAATTGTTAATTACGTCGACCTTAAGGTTAGTTAAATTCAGAACAAAATAATTATTTCTTTCAATTTAAATTTTTTGATTTTTTTTCAGCTAATTGAAATGTTACACTTTTGGCTGAGAGAAATTAAGCTTGCTAATTTTTTTGTACTCAATCAATTGGGTTTAGAGGCGTGTGAAGCTGCTTTTGAGTCAAATGCCATCAAAGAAGTTTTGAGGACTTCGAAGAAATTTGACGTTATATTAGTGGAGAATTTTGTTAATGACTGCATGCTGGCAATTGCTCATAAGCTCGGAGCACCTGTAATCGGATTGACTAGTCACGCTCCTATGCCATGGCATTATAATAGAATGGGAAATCCATTTATATCGTCTTTTATGCCAAACCATTTTTTGGGCCACTCAAGCCAAATGAGTTTTCTCCAACGACTGAATAATGTTATACATCAACGTGTTAATAATTTTCTGCATGAGTAAGTTTTTAAGTTTCGGGGTTTACATAACTAATGAATAATTTCATATTTATGTTAGAAGAGCTTGTTGAGCTATTTCCCATTATGTAAAGTATACATATTACCTAATCCTACTAAATTCACATAAATTGGGCTCATCTTCACTTGCCAATGTATTCATATTGGTATGTACAATATACATAATTTATATGGCAAGTTATGCATTCGTAAGAAAAATCGAACTTGAGATTTCGATCAAATTTGTTATTACGATGAAAGTGGAGATGAAAAAAATTGGTCTCATAATTCTGTCAGTCAGTTTTTATATCAGTTAAGCTACAGCTTAAACGGTTGGATACATTTTTTGTTCGTATTATTGTTAAACAACATTTCTTAACAAAAACAACTTTTCAATAATTTACTTTTATGAACAAATAAGGGTACCTACCATATCCATACGAATTTAAAAAAAAGTAAAATATTCATCAGGTGGGAGTCTCTTTTTTCACCTCAAAATATTTAAGGAGTTGTTTTTGCTAATTATATATCGTAATTCATACTTTTAAAAATGTTTCTCTCATAATGTTCCATGAATTCCCAGATAGTAGGTACATACAATTTTATTTCTTTATTTTATGTAAAAATAACAATCATTTATTCATTTTGTAAGTTGTGTAATTAACTTAATTTATTATTTTTCAAGTTGTGTAATTGTTATATTTTGTATAAATAAACAAATTAAATTGTATTTATTAGATTAAAAGTAATTTTTTTTCCATTTGTGGAATAAGTTTAATCTGATTCGTTAATCCATTAGAGCTTAAGAATTTAATCTCGTTCAAATTAGAAGTCAAAAATACGTTTGGGTTAATTTTTTTTTAATAATGAGCTCACCACTCTTCTTTTGATACAACAAAACAGGTACAAGAACCTTTTCAGTTTTCTCAGACTTCTTTTACTTTTAAAACTTTTGAATTGTCAAGTAGTTTCTGAAGTTATGCTTACGTGGGTGCCTTGCGCTAGTAAATCCAAAAACTACCGCTAACTACTTTTATTAACTATACATTGTTTTTATGACGTTTTTTCATTTGAGTTTCCTTTGTCAACGTGCCACCAATAACATCATCCAAAAATATTACGGAGATTCCGTCCCACCAATAGAGGAATTAGTATTGAATACAAGTTTGATGCTAATAAACCAACATTACTCGTTGAACGGTCCTACGCCATATGTCCCTGGAGTTGTCGAAATCGGAGGATTACATATTCAAAAGGCAAAACCTCTTGATCCAGTAAGTTAAGATCCCAGGATCTTTTTTTCCAGATGTATTAAATTATTTTTATTTCTTTACAGGAAATAAAACAAGTTCTTGATAATGCAAAGAATGGGGCAATATACGTAAGTTGGGGATCGATGGTTCGACCAGAAACCATATCACCTGAAAAGAAAGCTGCCCTTATAAAGGCACTATCACAATTTGACCAACTAATACTTTTGAAATGGCCTAAATCATCAATTCCTAATCCACCGAAAAACTTTTACCTCCGTGATTGGATGCCCCAAAGGGATATATTGTGCCATCCCAATGTCAAAGTTTTCATGACTCATGGGGGTCTACTTGGAACTACTGAAGGATGTCATTGTGGAGTTGCAGTTGTTGCAACTCCATTTTTCGGTGACCAATTTCTGAATGCTGCTGCAATTGAGGCTCGAAATGCTGGGGTTACATTGCATTATCGCGACTTGCAAGAGGAAAACATACTAAAAGCTCTTCGAACTGCTCTAAGCCCAAGGTTTAATAACAGTTTTTACAGTTTCAAGATCAAATTTTAATAATCATCTATTTAGTGTTCAAGAAAATGCAAAAATAATTTCGGAAGCATTTAGAAATCGCCCTAAACCACCACTTGAATTGGCTATCTGGTGGGTTGAAAACATTGTTAGAACAAAGGGATTACCTTTGGCTGTAAATGCTTCATCGAGGATGCATTGGTTCACCTATTACAACATAGATGTTTATGCTGTCCTACTTGCAGTGCTGTTTTTAGTTTTTATTGGTGTCAAAAAAGTGTTAAACAAAATATTTTGTTCTAAGAAATCATCTGTTAAACAAAAAAAACATTAAATTAATATTTTATAATTTAAGAGATCATTGCATGTAGTGGTTCATTGAGGAATCGATAAATTTTGTTCGTCAAATAATGTTGGGAATAGTTAGATCTTTGAAACAAAAATGGCTAATTTAAAAATACTGACCATTAACATTTAATTGGTTCACCGATGTAGAAAAGGAGAATTTTAAAGATACTTTTTAAAATTGAGACAGTCATAATCATACTGAGGTTTTTTTTTAAAGCTATTAGAAAATACTTGAAGTGTCACTTTGATTAGAAAAACCCTGCCATTTTTGCGTCTGAAATATAAAAAATCATCAATTAAGGCGGTATAACACTATCATATCGTCGTCGTTCAATAAGAACTCCCTAAGTCTTTTTTGATTTATTTTGAAATATCTGTACTTTCTATCGATTTTTGCTGACCAGAATTTGAAAATGTTTGAATTTGGGTAATTTTTCCTTTAGAAATAGATCAACATAAGATTTAGGGATTTTTTACAGAACTAAAGGCTCTATGTTTCACTAAATATATCGTATTAACGAGAGGTCTCAGATCTGAAAAAAACGGAGTTAGGGAGTTTTGATCGAACGGCGACGATATATTGTTGGCTTTCTGTCAAAACCTCGAAGGTCGAGTTTGAAAAATAGCTTAGAATATACAAAAAATCGATTAAAAAGAAATTAAATAGAATCTTTAGATAGTAAAAGGTTTTAAAAGTGGTCGATAGTTCTAAAGAGAACCATCACAGATTTTCGAGCCATTGAACTCAGAAGCGCTCTTGCGTCTGTAACCGCCTAGTCCCTGTGGCGTAGGTTCGGTCTTCCTGGTCGTCTCGAACCTGGGGGCTGGGATTCGAAGATTGAGCTGAAATACAAACATACATACAAAATATTATTTAAGGGCTTACAGAAAGCCGAAGATATAGTATATGGCTTATGCTGCCATAATAATATCAGTACTTTGGTTCTTAAAGTGTCTGGGTTCGATTCCCAGCCACTGCCAGCTTAAAACAGAAATATTTTTTTCGAGGTACTACCTCTTGCGGGGTACTGATAAATCCTCCAAGAGTATACTTGTCATGAATAAGTGCTTCTCATCTAGCCGTTCGGACTTCAGACTTCTTATCTGATTTGATCCATATTCCAACGATGAATAATAAAGTTCGTGAGATACACGATGTGACCTACTGACTTCATATTGAAGTCAAATTTGGGAAATTTTAAAACTGAGGACTTTAAATTTTACACATAATCTATTGTTGAAATGCAAAACAACTGCAAATTTGGAGACTTACTACTACTTGCGAACTGCAAAATCGGGAATAAAAATGAAAAAAAAACTGCATATTCCTGTCAAGGTCCCATTTGTGTGGGTGAAAGTTGCCCTGCTAACTTCACTCCTTTTATATTCCAAGAAATTTTGTCACTAGCCGAATGAAAAAAAATGGTAATACCGAATGCCATAATTCCGAATACCCAAAATCTCGAATGCAAAAATTCCAAATGGAAAAATCCCGAAGGCTTAAATCAGCTGTCAAATTTCAAAAATTTTAAAAATTCCGAATGCCAAATTTCATAAAACACAAAATTCCGAATGGAGTTAAAAATCGCACGCGGATCCGGATTTTGACATTCGGCAATTCGTACAAAACCCTGTACTGTAACCGAAACCAGTTTTCTAGTATATTAGGCTATGGTTAGAGTACAGTGGATGCGTTGTCTGATGACCAAGTGTCCTGACACTGACATACATACATATCACAACTAAACAATACCATAGGTTTTTATGAAAGTGGTTAATGTATATGCGTTTTGTTAGTCGGAAGAGTAGGTACCTACGTCAGAGCTTTTGTTTGTCAGAGGTCAGATAACGTACCTACCCACTGTAAGCACCAAAGCAGTTCGACCTCAAAATAATAGGTAATATGTTTTGCCTGATAGAATTGGATTTTAAAAGCTTTTATAAACTTTATCATAACAATTAACCACAGCTGCCTCTGTTTTATAATAGATACATATGCAAGAGCGCTTTATTTAAAATTAGGTTGATTTTGATTTCGAGTTTGCTATTACTCGTATTACTATTATTACTTTCTCCTTCAGTTTCTCTTTTTTATACAAATAATTTTGACACTAACTCATTTGCGTTAAGTGAAACCTTAGCATTATGATATTAAACATTTTTCCTTTCAAAAAAAGCGAAAGGAGTTCTTATGTATAGTGGCCTAATGATTTGCGTCTCACCACACTATTACATTTAAATGGTACCTATAACTCGGGCATTAAAAGAATGTATAATATGGGAGTCAATTCTTTAAGATTTTCAAATGCATATATTTAGAAATTTTAAGAGATGCAAATTTTGTAATTTTGTTTTTGATTCCACAAGAATAGTTTACCAAACTGATCATACAAAAATTACCTACACTGTTTACAATCTTAATTTTATAATCTCAATTATAAAGTAATGGATTTGTAGAAGATGGTTAAACACTATTCGACTTTAACCTATTGTGTTAAAGTAATTTTTGTTATGTCAAATTTCTTGGTTGGGATCAGTCACTCGTAGAAATGCAATATCACATTTTTTTTAAGCTTAAAATTTCGATTTTAAGCCAATAGAGCGATTTTCTTAAATGTATTTGTTTCTTAATAACCCAAACAACCCAAATTGCTTGACATAATATTATATGTACCTACTTTGAATATAAAGAGCCATTTAGCTTGTATGATAATACTGAATGTTGCCAAAAATGACAAAAGTTCACTGTACGCATGTAGTATATATTATTTTGTTATCATTATACAATTGTTTATGTACATTAATAGCTTTCTGGTTTGGTACTATTAAAATAAGGAACTCATTCATATAACACAATGTTGTCAGCTTCTTTTTAGTGGTCACTTTCACTTTCAATCGGTCGTTGACTTATCTACTCTAAGGTTTGAAGTTCAAATATACACACAAAAAGTGCAATTTGTCACCATAGCTACTCACGTGTTTTATATTTGTATATGAATATGCATTACCTTACCTGATCAGGTAAAATAAAATGAGGATTTTACGTCATCGTAGCAAATTTCGTACATCCACCAATAAACTCACATTATATTATTACTTAAGTTGGGATACATCTCACACCCCAGCGCAGCGCAAGAAAACCTATTTGACTGTTGATTTGGGTATGTCAACGTGAGAGAGACAACTTTTCAGATCTTCATTAAAAAATACACTAGGTAGTACGTAGGTATACACCATGTCATGCAGAAAATCAAACTATGGAATGTCTTCTTAAAAGATTTTGCCAAAGATAAGAGACAAAAGACGCTGAAGCTGCGCTGGAACTGTAAGGTGAAGGATGTTCGTTCATCTTATATCATGAAATTTAATATGATTTGGTTTTTTGAACACGATTCTCTTCGCAGTTTAAATGTTTACCAACGTCTTTTCACAAGAAACTCTTGCTAAACAAAAAGTAAAAATAAACAAATTAACATGTTTACCAACGACTTCTGAGTAAATACATAAGAAACTCTAGCTAGGCAAAAAGTAAAAATAAACAAATTAACTATTCAAATTGTTATTAATATTGGATTGCATATATACTCGTAAATATTCGGAATATTCACATATACTTACAGTTAATTTATTCAATGTTGGTTCTGAACTGTAGAGCAATTACTTCAGCTTTGTTCCCGCAAAATTCAAATCCACTCAAATCCAAAAGCATATTATTAATAAAAAAAATACTAAGACTGAAATATACTTTACTGAATACTGAATTCGAATAACAAATTAGTTTATTTATGGAAATTAAATTAAAAATTAGTTTGTACAGTACATTTAAAGATTCAAATTGTAAATGTTTCTCATAATATAACAATTAAGTTGTCCTTAACTATTTTAGTTGACAAAATTGAGTTATACAGATTAGATCACCAATAAATACTTATTTTTTATGGACACTATTAGATTTTAATTGCATTTGTTTTAGATTTTTTATTTGTCTAGGCAGATGGGGAGAAATAGTTGAAATGCACGACTGGGACTTGCATTTGCTTATGTTATTGTACATACTTTTTAAAGGTTAAGAAATTGTTGAGAATATAAAAAATAAAGAAAAAAAAAATGAATTACAAGAAACTCATACAGAATAAGCAGTTATATTTTAAAGAACCTGCGCAAAAAAATGAGATGATTTCTATGTACATATGTATTTAAATTAGGTTAGTCCTCATAAAGATCATTGTTTAATTCAAATTGGTGCGCCTTCCTGATTTCTTCCAAAAAAAAAAACATTCCTCTAAAATTTTAGCTCATTATTATACCGTTAACCTGGTCCCAAGACGAAATAAGTTTTATATGGAAAAACCCATGTAAAATGCTCAAGCAAACTCTTAAGTTAGAAAACTTTGGTAATAATTGGTTTAAATGTACTAACTTATACGATTAAGAAAATGGCTATTAGAAACAATTTTAGGGCAGCTATTTCCATACTTATATAGACAGAAATAAAATTCGACTTTTTCCCAACTTTCCTCTATGGGTCTACAATTGAGAAAGTTTTTTGATTTTAATATGTTTTGTACCAAATTTTAGATGAAGTCACAAAACTTATTTAGTATTGGGGGTCGGGGTAACGGTAAAATAATGAGCTAAAATTTTACAGGATTTTATTTTTATTTATTTGGAAGATATAAAGGGGGCATGCAAACTTAAATTAAACAATGACCTTTTAAGGACCACTCCAATGTACATATCGGCCATTCCAAAGTAACGGAGAAGACAATCGGACGCTTGTAGTAAGGTTTTTCTTGTTAAGAAATTAATATTTTTTTATGAAACTCAGTGGTTTTTAAGAATTCATCACAAAGTACACGACACAGAAGTTTCACCAAAAAATTATGAAATTTAGTAAGTTTATTCAAAAAAAATAGACGGTAACGGAGAAGACACGTACGATTTAGAGATTTCGGACCACTGCCTTGAAGTTTAAAATTCTGCGCCGTGCATTAAGATATGAAGTTGATTTTTTTTGCACACTTTCATAAAACCAACACTTATCAAAAACCATCCTTGGTTTAATGCCAAGTTTCATTTTACTAACAGAAAAAAATATGAAAGATGGTAACGGAGAAGACAGCTAATGGTAACGGAGAAGACACGTACGATTAAAGATTTCTTTTTTGTTCAGTTATATTGAAATTCGTATTTTTAAATTATTCTCGTCAATGATAAAAGTGATTCAGGCAATTGAAAAAATGTGTGTAAAATTTCATTGAAATTGATTAACGTTAACACGTGCTACCCAGCACTTGAAATTTTTCATTCAAAACACATGGGGTTTTCACAGTTTTTACTCAAAATATCAGCAAAATTGTAAAAGTTGATGGAAAATCTTTAAACTTAGCAAATAAATTAACTACTGTTAGGAGTATCAAAAAAAAATATTTTCAATAGTTTTGCATAATATTAACCCCATCAAAAAATTTAATTAAAAATCAATTTTGCACCAAGCGTTAATCAGCAAATATATCGAAATTTGCTGTTAGATTTGCAAGTTTTTGGTTTGTTTATGACTTCCTTTATCTTTTGTAGTTTGAGATATGTTTAATTGCGTATGATTAGAACTTTCACCAGCGTATTTTAATAAATGAAATAAATAATTATAAAAATTTCATTGCTCTTTAAGATTATGAGGAAATTATCATGACAGATTGAGGACAGTATTGTAGTCATGACAAAGAGTGGTTTCTCGATACAAATGATAGCTAAGAAGCTTAAAACAAGCCAATCGGTTGTCATAAAAGTCCAGAAAATGCGAGTTATTGTTCCTAAGGCACAAGTCAAAGGCCGCAAAAAATTTTTGACGGATGCGGACGGCCCTCGCAGGATATTAGAAATGAAAAGGAACAAGTGTTTAACACCGAATAATGCTTCTTATGCAATAAATAAGCCCGTTAGCCGAGAAACTGCAAGAAGAACCCTCAACGACATTGGTTATATCTCAGCGGTTAAAAAAACAAAAGCCTGCATAGTCTGTAAAAATGGTAAGGTGCGGTTAGAGTTCGTCAGAAAACACAGAAATTGGACAGTAGGTAATTGGAAACGTGTAGTGTGGTCAGATGTCCAATTTCTGTGTTCTCAGTCGAGCTTTAATCACACCCTAGCATTTTTTCCGACAATGCAGACTTTTGTTCTTTTAACCGCTGAGATATAACAAATGTCGTTGAGGGTTCTTCTTGCAGTTTCTCGGCTAACGGGCTTATTTATTGCATAAGAAGCATTATTCGGTGTTAAACACTTGTTCCTTTTCATTTCTAATATCCTGCGAGGGCCGTCCGCATCCGTCAAAAATTTTTTGCGGCCTTTGACTTGTGCCTTAGGAACAATAACTCGCATTTTCTGGACTTTTATGACAACCGATTGGCTTGTTTTAAGCTTCTTAGCTATCATTTGTATCGAGAAGCCACTCTTTGTCATGACTACAATACTGTCCTCAATCTGTCATGATAATTTCCTCATAATCTTAAAGAGCAAGGAAATTTTTATAATTATTTATTTCATTTATTAAAATACGCTGGTGAAAGTTCTAATCATACGCAATTAAACATATCTCAAACTACAAAAGATAAAGGAAGTCATAAACAAACCAAAAACTTGCAAATCTAACAGCAAATTTCG
Organism: Dasysyrphus tricinctus; assembly: GCA_963921185.1. NCBI lineage: Eukaryota > Metazoa > Arthropoda > Insecta > Diptera > Syrphidae > Dasysyrphus > Dasysyrphus tricinctus. Next base: position 262,546,236 of record OY992531.1, read on the forward strand.
ATATTTTTGCTGATTAACGCTTGGTGCAAAATTGAGTACATGCGACTTATTTCTGTTTTATTTGTTTTTTTCTTAGAACTTGCTCCCTTCCGTTATGTATTATATACCGTTTTGTTGAGAATTGAACATAAAATACAGGGCAAAAAAAATTTTCAATTTGCTTTACTATTTCTGTTGTTATGCATCAATAAGTGCGCGAGTTACAAACATGTACTCATTTTTGCACCCTACTGTATATACTTATAAGCGATGTTAAATAAATAAATAAATAATCCCACGCCTCTATCCCCCCCAGATACCGCACGCGCTGGGGTCCATTTACACCGAGTACGACGCAAATTCGATTGCAAGTCGTATCGGCACTTATTTATGTATTTAAAATTAAATTATGTTAAAATAAAGATAGTTATTATGCTATGTTGTTGCCAGCATAGCACAACAACTTCCTTTTAAAGCGATGTGCAGGATATTATTACTGAGAGATAAGAGGTTGGGTCTGCTTAATACAAGCAGTTACAAAAATTTTAAAAGTAAAAAATAGAAAAAATTAAAAAAAAATAATATTAAAAAAAGGATCTAGCAAAAGCAGATCGCTAGTTGAAAAGTCAAAAAAGTTAAATTATACGTAAAAGTAAAATCTAAAATTTAAAATTTAAAATTGCAAATTAAAATTGAAAAGCATGCTAAAGGCATTTGTCAGGTTAGTAGAGTTAGTAGTTTCAGTTTCTCTCAGTTAAGGTTATAATGAAGGCAAACATTACTTTACTGTATTATTCAAACTAGTTAAATGAGGAACCATAAAGAAGTTTTTTTTGTGTGATCTTGCTATGATTATAGTCGAAAATATTAGAATTTGAATTGAAATTAAAAAAGAAAGATTTACATAAATACAAAACGTCAACTACAAGTTGTCAGTAGTTCGATCAACTGACTCGATTTTTGAGGAAGAAGAAAAGGAGGTTGCAAACGAAAATGATTGAAAAAATTGTAATTTGTATTTGCACTGGATGCGTTATCTATACAACTCTATTATCTGTGGTAGTAGTAGTACCTTTATTAGCAGGAACTATTATGGTTACTTGGCAACACTGGCAGCTACTACCCTTACTTTGTTATAGTTGTCCGCAGATTAAAATCACTTTTAAGATTCAGAAGCATATTTTTTAGATAATTATTATATTCATACAAACTGGCTCAATTTGAATTACAAATGAGGAATTCTATACAATTAAATAAATTTTCAAGTAGATATATATAGCATCTTAAATGGACTACAAAATGATTTGCAATTCAAGAACGTGTCCTTAACTATTTCAAACAAGAAAACGACGAGATTGTGATTATTACAAATAAAAATTATCTATAGATTATAATCATATAATTACAATGGTGTTATTAAATTCAGGAGACTTATACTTGGTAAAATAAATAAGTAAACTGATTGTACTTATGTTCCGATATTAATAACTCAATATTCAATTAGTTAATTATTCAATATTTGATAACAGTTTTCTAAAAATAGAAAATAATTCCGAAAAATGTTCGATTTTCCCCAAACCCATTTAAAGAGAAGAAATAGAATATTTTAACATTATTTAAATGAAAACAAAAATTATTTTCAAAACTCCAATCATAAGCAGGCAGAAGCAAGAATAGTTGAATTATTATTGTTTTTGCACAAGATTTTCATCAAAATGTCTGTGCTCTGTTTTGAAAAACCATTTTAAGGCACATATCTAATTGATTGACATAAATGTATACCTACATACCTAAGTGTTAGTGAACGGATAAAAGTTTCCAATAAACACCAACTGTGTCAATTTATTAACAGCAATTGTGAGCCCAAGTAAGGGGCTAGTTATGTACAACTACAATAATTATAGAAATCAGAATTAAAAAATGTATTGCTAGATCAAGGAATATTTTGATACCATGCAACAACTACTTACGAACTCTGTTACCAATAAAGAGTAATAGGTAAACTTGAACTTTTATGTTTAATATGTATTATTTTTTTTTAGATATTCTAAGGTTTCGTCAAAAACAATAAAGGCATTTTTAACTTAGCAACTCCTAAATTCTACTTTGGTAAGTAAGTAAATTATATTCAGTTTGGAATATTATTATATCACTGATGCAATATTATATCCCAGATTTTTGTTCAAAAATAGGGGGATACATTTTAAAGAAAAGATTGTAATAACTAGTTTATTATGTTTTCACTGCATTCAGTGGAGAATTTAGGTTCGATGCAACCCTAGGTCCTGTTCAACGTGCCATCCTTTTTCTATGCAAAAGCTTTTGTCAAAATTATTTAATAGATTAAATATGGGAACAGATCGTTAATCTGTATTCCAAAGTTCCTTATGAACATAACTCTGTATTCCATTATTCTGTATTCTCAAATTCTGTGAATTCAGAATTCAGTATTTCAAAATTCTGTAAATCCAAAATCCTGTATTTCAAAATGTTGTAAATCCAATATTCTGTATATTAAAATTCAGAACATCCATTCTTCCGCGTTTCAAAATTCTGTAAATCCAAACTTTGAAATTAAAGCTCTGTTATAATTTTGAACAGGTTATTTATTTCCCGTTGAACAACTTTTATTCAATAAACAAGAATAACCATGTACTGTAATAGAACAGGAAAAATAGCACGAATCGTATGGGGAACCTTGAAAAAATTAATTCATGAAATATTAAAATTGGAATCGACGCAGAATTACAACCTCTATAACATATCTAAAGTCCCCTGAAATCCCCGCATTGGCTTTTTGTGTAGATGCATTTGAAGAGGTGCAGACGGGGAGAATTTGGAGGTCTATCAAACTAAAATATTTGCTTGGGTAAAACATACTTGCCAAAACTACCAATTTCTATACAAATATAGGTTAAAGTTCTGTCAAAGATCACATGAAAAAATTATACTAAAATTCGTAGAGATTCTTAATTTGGGGAAATACTACACGAACAGACATCAGTCAATTCACATGACTGAATTGGATTCTTAGTCTCATTACAATAGCTGTAAGCCAAAGAAGAAAAATATTCGGGAGTGCTCCGTTAGAATTTGAGATTATACTTCTCAGTTCTGTAAATGATGAAAGAAATTTTTTTCACTATCAAAACAATTTCTGTATTCCAAAATTCTGTAAATGATAAAAGAACATTTGTTTTGATAACGAAAAAAAGTGCGCACTTTTGAAATAAAGAATTTTGTTTTTTTAGTATTTTAGAATTTTAGATTTACAGAATTTTTAAATACACCATTATGTAATTCGAATTTTGACGCATATACAGAATTATTAAATATAACTTTTTCATAGGTGCATAGTACTCCATTTTCACAAAAATACTATGTAAATATATATTTTTTACTAAAATAAAATAAAATAAAATGCACGACTGGGTAGCACGTTATTGCTCTAATAGTTCAAGTTGCTTGGAATTCAAAATCATTATTTAAATTGTAAAAACAGCTCGTAAAATATGTATCTTAGACTAAAACACAAGAGTGCCAGTTGAAAACGTACAAAAATATAATCGTTAGCGCGGTTTTCTTAAAAATAAATTTTTTTTTATAAAAACAAATTTGAGAAAACATTTTATAACAAATCTTCAAATAAATTGATCAACCCACTTTGATATTGAATTCTCAAAAACGCAAACAAATATTGGTTTAAAACCCAAAATATTTTAAAGACTTTGGTATGCAAGAGTATTGATATTTTAAAAAGATTCCGCATAAAAAATTAATTTATGTCGGAATAGTCATTGACCGTTTTCGAAAACGTCAAATCAAATGCAATTTGATCGTCAAATGATCGTCATTTTTTGACGCAGATTGCAATCGCCATATGCAATCGTCTGGGCTTGCACAAAATCGGTTTTATCAACATTATTCAATTCACTCGCATACGATATCTACATTTACGAACACTCTCTCCGGTTTCTCAATTTTTTTAATCGTCAACTCGATTTTTTTACTGCGCAGCTGCACCGCAGATGATGTTTTCCAACATGTGACTTTAGCAGTTTGCGTTAAAGAACATTCTGCAAATGCATTTTTGACGCAGATGACGTTTCCGAAAACGGCCATTATTCATTCAAAAAGTACACCATACCTACAAAAACTCACATATTTCGTAAGGGCCGTTTTTGTGATAAATAAGAATTTTTTCAACGGCTGTATGGCCGATATTTCTGGAGCTAAAAGTGCAAGAGAATACTTACAAACTGAGATTTTAATCTAATACAAAATTATTAAATAAAGATACATATTTGAAACAACACGAATAAAAAAATAATTAATTGGAATTATCCCTAGTACCTACCTACCTATAAGTTTTCACCTTCAAAAATTGGTTGTCCCTAAGTTTCATGCCGATTCTCAAATTTTTCCACCCTAGACCTTACGAGGCCAAGCCTAAATCCAGCACTGATTGAATTTGAGACAGCAACATTCTTAGTTTTCATCATCATTCATCACCTAAGAACGTTGCTGTCTTGAATTCGATCTTAGCACTTCAATTTTTCATCTTATTTACTCCTATTAAATGTAATATCGTATATTTTCTATGTCGGTGTTTTAGCGGCGGTTTATCATATGTTAAAACTTAAACTACCAATTGAGACCTGTCTAAAATGCAATATTAAAAAAATATGATTTTCTTTTTACATGCATATATGTATGTATGTATTTACTATTTAGATTGGATTAAAAACTTGAAAGTGATCTATAGCTACTATCATTAGCCTATTCAACAAGTGCACTGCAAAAAAATCAAACTAAAGCAATTTTAATCATTTCTGACATTTATCTTATTTACAATATTAGTCGACCAATTTAGATTTTATCATTCAATATTAACCTGAAGCAAATAATATAATCTGGGTTACTGTGCAAAGGCATTGAGGGAACGACCGAACAAGCCAAGCAAAAATCAGGCATTCATAACTCATTTGACAAAATGGTTTACGTCAACATTCCACTAGGAGTTATGAAGAGTAAAATATATGTATTTTGAATAAATATAATGTTTAAAATATGAAAATTGACCTATAATAGGTTTCTATGTTGACCTTACTTCTATCTGATGTTTTTCTTTAAGTGTGCTAATAATAATTTTTGCATACTAATGGGTTTTGTTGTCAATCATGAATCAACGAAACATTCGCTTTGCTAATTTTATTGTTGTCAGTCAACGAAACATTCACTATTCAATTGCAAAATAATCTGACCTTTCGGTATAATAGATACTTTTTCTCAATTTGTACGGGTACGGGTTAAGTAAAACGTAGTATTGAATTACGAGAACATTTGACATGATTAGAATCAAAATCACGGATATCGTGATGTGCCAGCCTCCCACAACTCCAGAAAATTAATGGTGTGTTTGAATAAAACAACCCTGCATCCGAAACGATTTTGATAAAAATTATTCACGTAGTAAATGCAAAACACAAACAAACACATACATACACATAAATCTTTTGTTTTTTTATATTTTTGGATTGTAAATCATTTCTTTTTTACAAAATTCTATTTAATCTTTCGCTATAGAGATGTATGTCAATGTAAACAAAAATAAGTAAGCTCACAACTTATTAGCAAAAAGCTGCCGGGACTTTCTCTTACGCCAAAATTTCTTAAACTTATACCTATTATGAAGTCTGCTATGCCTCACGTCGGACCACCAACCCCTCTTTACAGCAAATCTATAAATAGAGTTGACTAATATCTACCTCCTTATCCAATCAATCTAAAAACTACCCCACGAAAATGCAATAATTGTTTACAAAAATAACGATATCGCTAAAAGCTTAGCGTAAAATGCTACCCCATCCAGATTCAAGAAACCGATCGATCGTCCGCCACAACGGTGCTTCCTAAAAAGCTACACGAAATGTGTTACAGTGTTGTTATATAATTATGTTTGACTTTGCAAAACATACGTATCTACATTCCTAAAAATTTCCTACATAAAATACATCTTGGAGTTATTTCAGCCTTTTACTCAACATTTTGCTAAAGGTGAAAAAGGTGACGGAAAATACATTAAGTAGGTACTACTAGCGTAAGATAATATACACATACAAAACTGGTTTCAATTTTGTAAACAATAACTACCCCGCTTTTGGTTTAAACCGATAATTGAGTTAATTTAATAAAGGTTTATAAAACAAATTTATGAATTTATTTCAAGAATAGGAGATACAAAAACTAAACGTAAACAAACTAAAAATCGCAAATAACTGAAGAAAGCATCAAAGAAACAACCGAACAACAAAGACTAACAGAAATTATGAATAACGTTCATACAAAAATTACAGAGTTGTTCACTAACTCAACTGGATTTAAGAAAGTCAAAGGCAAAAGCCCCAAGTGTTACGCAAACGTTTTTCTAAAAAGAAAGAACTATTAACCTACAATTTTTTTAAAATTTTGTTTGTCCGATTTATTGTTTCCTTACTGTAGCTGTAGCACTCAGAGCTATCCTCATGTATAGCATTACACACCAGTGTTTCAAAAGTCAAGTGGATATACAGTCACTCACAAAATTATTCGGAATAAAAAGTTTTTATTTTTAAGCATTAGTTTTATTTTTTGTTATTATTCTTTGTTCTGTTATTGTTGTTTTTCTGTTATCTACATTCCTCTTTGTTTCATCTTGTTATATGCTCATTTTAATATGGGAAACAAGAAAACTTAATAACGCGAGATTCTATATTGATTTGAGGTATCCAACCCAATGATTTTTTCCACCCAAAACAACTAGGACTGTTTGTATCTTCATACATATTTCGATCTACCATCTTGTGACCTGAAAACACGTGATACCTGATTGCTGTTATTTACTGATTGGTACAAATACATTTATAAAATTTGCAAACACCAAGTACACATCATCCTGATTTATTGCAATTTATTTCTTAGTTATCTACTACCCCTTCTCGATTTCTCTCTTTTATGTATGTAGATAGTTGCAAAACTTATCGATTACAGAAAAAACAGTGTTCATCCTTTGATTCGAGAAGGCAGAAATCCATCACTTGGATTTAATCTTTAAAGTACTCAAACGATAGCAAAAAATGTCTTCCCAATCCCATAGAAATCATGTCTAAATAAACTGGACTTTACTTAGAAATCAGCTTGTACAAATGTTCAGGAGGCTAATTATGTTCTAGGGCAGAAGTCGATATAAATAAAACATTTAAAAGTAAAATCAAAAAGTTTGTTTATTTACACTTTGATTTATTTAAAATGCATTTGCTGATGTTATGAATATCGGCTTTTTTCGAGTTCTCAAAAACATTCATGAAGAGTAGGTTTGTTTGTCTGGCAGTGTGACTTCCAAGCATACCACGCCTTAAACCCCTGCTGCTTTTTAATTTTCCGACCACATGTCACCGCTGCACCAATATCGTCAGATAACAGATCGTTGCAATTTATGTTACAAATATTATGTGAAGTCCGACCATCATCGGGCTTGCACCAATACCGGTCGTTGATTTGAAATATTCCCCAATCCTTTGATCTATTTCGATTTGTATTGATAGCTGTTGTTTTATAGTTACTTTCAAAATGAGCTAGACACACCCAGTCCGGAAGATCAGTATTTGGAAGGCCCAATCTTAACAATTCACGAGCAAGTTCACATTTAGAGAATTCTTTTCCATTTGAAAAACAAAACGAAGCAATAAAAATAAATGAGAAAAGAACAAGATTTTTGAACATTTTATTGGAGATAGATAATGTCTTTACACTGATTGACATGGTGCCAGTCTGAAGGTTATTTATATACCAATGGATCTTGAGACCGAGCTTCTTATATTTGTTAGATAACGCTTATCAATTTAGGGAAACTACCGTCTATTTTTAGCAAATAAGTAAAATTAATGCACGGCAGAGTTGTACGTTCTTGTAGTTATGTTAAATTGGCTTATTTTAAGTGTTAAATAATTTAGAACTTTGTAGTTGAATCCGTTTTCGGGATGAATAGGCTTTTTCTTAGCTATTGTATGTTATCATATCACCAGGTAATGTTATTTTTACAAACATATTACAATTTCCTTTCAAGGAACTCACCTAAGGAAACATGAGAAGAGAAGAGAAGTTTCACGAAAATCTTTGTAGGTCGAGGTAAAGGGAGACATGCAGACAGAATTGGGGGACCCTCATTATTCGTATCTCAGTCTCACAAATGATAGGTCTGGTTTAAATGTCAAGTTTGATTTTTTTTACGAATCCAAAACATGGCATTGAATACCTACATACGCTGTGCATACCTATCGCAAGTAAAATAATAAGAACGTACCCAAAGGAAGGGGCAAAGTGAAAAAAGAAAAGACATGTGGTGTTTAAATGTTTCTTTTTTCCTTATGAGTGTGTTCTAAGCTTGTTCGCTCTCTATGACCTCGAAATAAAATAGCTGAGCAGACAGAGTTAAAGGCTGAACACATAGCATTTGACAGCTAGTGCTCATGTGTTTCAAAAATAGTTCTGAGCACTCAGAACACACTTGTTCTGATGATGTTCAGAGCTCTATTCTGAATTAAAAAAGAAAACCGCCTATAGTAAAAAAGATAAAATACGGCTCCGAACAGCAAAACCTAGCGAGCACTAAGCGGTAAGCGTATTGTTGGCTGGTTATGAAACGGACCCAATCTACTAGCCGAGATCGTCCGGTTAAAATACATCATGTGCTCCACTGTAGCATGGCATCCTTTTGATTTCTTGGTACTTCGTGGCATAATCGTTGCTGCGTTGGGCTGTCATGACGAAAGTCTAAGTTCGATTCCCAGCCGCATCCACCTAAAAACAAAAATGTTTTTTTTCCGAGGTACTGCCTCTTGTGAGGGACTGACAAATCCTCTAAGAGTACATATCTATTGTCATGAAAAGTGCTTCTCATCTAGCCTTTTGGACAGGAATGGTTGAGAGTTGTAAGTCACTAGACCCTGGTTCTTCTCGAGCTGTTTCGTGATCTATTTTTAGTTTTATTTTAAACTTTTAAAACTACAACAAAGTTTCTATCAGCAGTATCACAAAGGGGAAAACCTGTACTTATAACAACACTGACATTTTAATAAAAAAAAATCAAGACAATAGTGCAAAAAAGAGTGCAGGCAAAAATGTGCATTTAAAGTTTCAGAAAGTGGCGCCCATCATCAGCTACACAGTGCACATGCACAGTCGATCTTAAACGCAAGCGACATGAGATTGCAGTGATCTGCCGGTGCAATTGAAGAAATACAAAATTTTCATCGGACGAACGATTTCATATAAGTTTCCTTATCAGGTCGAGAGGTCGGTGGTGTATTATCGGACGAAAACAACAAAAGGTATCTTCTTGCAAGATCGGTTTTAATATATTAATGTCTAAGAAAAACAACGGAATGGATCGTTCTCATTGCGCAACATTTTTTTTTTTGAGATATATTTAAACTCTAGTGTGCCTGTTAATGAGCGGAATAAATTTAAATATTGTGCAATTGCTATATTTTGTTTGAATTCCAAGTGTCCGAGTGCGCTCACGAACAAATTAACAAAAAAAAATATCGCGCGAAACTTTACATAAGCCAAATCTAATAGAGCAAGGTTGCAACCTTTCGCTTCTGCACAATTCTTTACTGTCCGAAGATTAGTAATATGTGCGGCGTGATTTTGTTTTTGTTATTCGTATTTTACAACAAAGCCATTTAAGGTTTCTTTAGAACGAAACAATTGCATATCAAAGAAAGACTATAGCGTAGCCATGTGCACCAGCACCACATTTCGCAGTATTTCAATTTTGATCGTGTGAACTAAAAAGTTATAGACAGAAGGTTTATGTTCGAATCGTTATCGCGACCAAATATCGTTATTCGATATAAATGGGTTTGTCTAAAATTGCAATAGTTCAATATGGAATGGAGAGCTATTGAAGTTTGTAATTGCAAATAATAGCAAGCAAAAAGACAATCGAATCGATAGTGTCAGTGAGTGTCTGAGCAGAGTATGATGTGGGCAGATCTTGAAACTTAACGTACTGCGACGATGATGGTGTGCATGGACCGCGAAAAATTAGAGATGAAAAACCGGCGGAAATTTAAAACCTATTGAACAATGGTGGATTTTTTTTTCGTTGCGTTAGATGAATAAAGTGCCTTCTGCGGTTATGTCCATTAAGTGCAATTTAATGCGGTATTGAGTTGTTCAAGTGCCGTTGAACTAAATTTGAATTAGTGGTTTTGAGAATATAACCTAACCATAAAGATACATAATCACTTAATCAGGTTGTTTTAGATTGATGAGTGTGACGACATTTTCAAACCCCCTTTCACTTTGATTTATTCATGCATATTATGTATCCTATGTTATGGGGAATGGGTTAAGACTTGGAAGTATTGAAGGTTAATCGCATGATTACAGTCAAAAATGTGCATGATGTAAAACCAGGGAGGAAATAAAAAATAATGACTTTGCTGTAGATGTAATTTAAATACATAATATGTAGGAGCCTTCTCATAGAACTACAATCTTTTTTATTTTCGAAAACGAAAGTTTTAAAAATTTCAGCGAAAGAAAACAAAAAATTCAGTCTCACTATCTGTTAGAGAATCAATTTTATAAAATGGGAAGCAGTGGTGGCACAATTTACATAAACTTTGCCATATAACCCGTAGTTTCAAATAGAATATAACAAATAGGTAATGATTATTCTTTGGTGTTCTTGCTTAACTTTAAGGGCCGTTTGTTTGAAAATCTTTCAATAAGTACTTTCGAGTGAGTGTACAATGTACATGTACTGTTCATGTACATGCATCTACATTTTAATTTTACATTTCACACTTGTTAAATAGGAAAAGGAAGTTGCAGACATCCTGATGAATACAGCATTTAGGAAACATATAAAATAAATGAGGCAGGATTTTAATAAATCAATCCAATGTATGGCGCATGCAGAGATTGCGTAGGTTTTCGAAGTAGACAGAGTTTAATTGTTTCAATGAGTTTTGTCAAAAGTCTATTTTTATTGACATTTCTTCTATCATTCAAAGAAAAAATTCTCTTTAAGACCCATAAATCCATGGTGGTCGTAAGGAAACCGGTAAGTCGAGATACCTTAAGTGATATTTATTTTTTTAATTATTCTTAAATAAATAGTTAACAAAATTTGTATACCCGTGTAATAAACAGTGGTGGAAATTCCCATAAAAACACTGCAATCTCCCATGCATTTGCACCGAATGCAAGCTTAGAACATATTATTGGACCCACATTGATCTTCCAAATAAATAAGAAGGCACCCGTTATGTTTTCAACCTTTTTTCATCAACGTGAAACATTATTCCTCTTTTTTTTTTGCGAAATAACGTATAAAAAGTGATATTTAAAGGGGAGATTCGTATCAAAACAGTCAAATTAAGAGTGGTTATTTTATAAAGTGGCTTGAATTTTTTATTGAAAGGGGTAGGAAATTTTTTTTGTGAGTCTTTTAAATTGTTTTATACTACGTTTTCACCAAAAGATAATCTCGGATTTAAGGAAAAAGATTTATGTGGTATTTTCACCGGCTGAAAAGATTAAAAAGAAGATTAGCTCTGACAGCACACTTCAAAAGCAAAAGGGTTTTCATTTTTTCTCATGAAGTGGAAAAGAGACAGAATGTTTATTTTTGTGTCAAACATTAAAGAACTGAATCCAGCCACTAATGAACCCTTCAGCGCCATAAAAGAATAGGTTAGTTTGATTTGTTCAACTATTTGTTCGAGGGGTATTTAACAAGATTAATTTTTAATCTTGTAGATTAACGAAAACAATTCGTATGGTTAATCTTGAAGATTAAAAGAAGATTTGAGGTAAATCTTATTAAATCTCGGTTTAGTGTTCGGTGAAAACGTAGTATTAATCAGAAATTTATTTGTAGAATTTAATTTTTAGTGCGGAAGAAAGGTCAGAAATTACTGCATACAAAGGCTGTGGCCTTTCTGATCGTGAAATTACCAGAAAAATTGGGATATCAAATACAGGTATTCTTAACTTTTTAAGGTAAGGCGAAAATTATGGAAAAACTGCTAACCACGCGCAAAATAAAAGACTTACAACCCGTCAAGTTCGAAAGATTTCGCGTGAAGCAGTCAGACATAAGCTGTTTGCTTCCAAAAATAAAGGCCAAACTTGACTTGCCCGAGTGTAGCAGAAGCGTAAAACAAATTATAAACGACAACCTAAACATTATTTCCAAAAAAAAGATCCAAGAAGCCACCTTTAGATGCAGCCCATTAGACAGCAAGGCTAAATTTCGTTGAAAGTCACATGAGTAAGATCCTATGTTTTATAGGAATTTCCTTCACTGTATATCTGTGGTGTTTGGTAGTACATCATGATATGTAACTCTATTTTAAAATTTGCATCTTAACGCCCACTTCACATCAAGTTAAGGTCAAAACGTGTTTACCGATTTTCTTAAAATTTGGAATATTTATGGAAATGATCTTTAAAAAAACTATTTTTTAAATTTGAAGAAAATCGGTTCACCATTTTAGGTTCTACCTCGATGTGAAGACGCAAATTTTACAATGGAGTTATCATGTTTCTCCCCAACTCCACAGATATTTATATATTCGCAAATACATGATGAGCACTTTTTAATTTAGTCAGATTTTGTTACTGATATTAAACATGGACCCCAACCTTCCAAATTTTGTAAGTATTTGAGTTACCTTTCTTCAGAACGCCACGGAACTATCGTCACCTTACACTAGGCGTGATTTTTTGACCTCCTTAATGTGAACTTTAAGATAAATTTCATATTCAGCCAAAGAGTTACTGGAGTTTAAATGTGAAGTTAACTTGTTGTTGTTGGAATTTGCATTTGAAAATTGGCCTTAATGTATAAAATATTTCTTAATATTCACATTATGAAAGTCAACAAAACAAGCCTTTTTTGGAGTCAAAGAATATAGCACATGAAAAGGCTGTGACTATGAGTATAAAAGGGGTATAACGCAATTTTTGGCAAATTGATACTTTTAGCTCATATTTTTACATTTATATATTAAAAGTTTATTTAATATAATACGTGATCAAATTTAGCAACATAGTATACGACAAAGACACCATCTAAATCCTTGAATAAATAAGCTATCCACATACATGTATGTATTCAAGATACAAACTATGAAAATAAAACATTTGAACTCACAACCTCAAGTGGTGAAAAGATTTCTCACAAAATTTTTACTAAAAGACTAATAGCCTTTTCACACCGAACCCAAAACGCGGTTTTCGCGAAAATATCGGTTTTGGAGAAAAACCTAATCGAAAACACAAGTTTTCTCATACATTTTTTGTAGCTTCAGGTTTTCGTAAAACACATGTTTTATATAAAACCAGTCGAAAACATGTTGGAATTCAGAGATGAACAAAACAAACATACCTTTTAATAAGTTCAGCGCCTATTGAAGTGTCAAAAAAGAAGCTGATGGGATGCTTTCAAAAGAAATTGAAAACAGCTGACGGAATTCTGTCATTAAATTCGAATTTCAAAACAAATTAATTTATTTAAAATTGATAAATAATTGTTTGTGGCAAGTCAAATTGTTCATATGGATCCTCTTTATATAATAAATCACCGTTCTTATTTCAAAAAATGGAAGAAAATAAAAAAAAAATTGTGTGGTTTGTGTGAAAAAACTGGAATGTCAAACGAAAACGCGTAATGTTCAGTGTGAATGGTTTTCGAGTTTTGGACAAGTTTTCGCCGAAAACCGGTTTTGGGGTTTGGTGTGAAAAGCCTATAAGAAAATAAAAATAAAAACGTATTTGTATAGAATTTTAGACTATGAAAGATTCGAAAGAATTTCTTGGCCAATATTTGGCTCTGGGTCTAAAGATTCCATTTAAAACCATAACTATTACAATTAAGGCAAATGAAGAGAAAACTATTTCTGTGTTGAGGCGTACGTGCGAACGTCATTGTTTTATTGTTTTATCATATTGCAAATAAAAATCAAAATTATGTTCATTTATTTAAAAACTACAAATTTTTTAATTTTTTAAACTACAAGTGTTAAGGAATAGTCTGATCGTTATTTTGCTCTATACTGAAATTAATTCAAAATGCAGTTAGGAGATTATGGCTCTCATTTCCTCATATGCACATATGTGCGTCAAAACCATTCTGATTACCTTTCTCAGCAACAAAGTAGATACAAAAAATAGGTAACAATAAATTTTAAAAGAGTGCCCCAAAAACATAGGACCACACACACAGTTCAAGAAGTGCATTTTGGAGTTTACGACTTATCAATACGACGAACTAAACTTTGTCCCAAATAAATAAATAATTTAATATAAATATGTGATTAAGTTATAAATTTATTTGATATCAGAATAATGGTAAAATTTGTATTTAGTTCAAGTACAACTTTAAAAAAGTGTTACCGATTGTAAATTAAATTAGCTCCTCTGATGCAACAATATATTGATTTATAACGACGTTATTCGTTCTAACAGCCTTTTGTGATCTATTTGGCTTCATATATGTAGGTACATATCTATGTAAGTATATGATGTACCTAGACTACAATATCATTTAAGATACTTGCATATATCTTTACGAATAGGTGTCAAGTTATAAGTTCAAATAAATTAATCATCATTAAAATGACTGATTACATTCTTGGGTTTAATTATTTTTCTCCCTAATGCATAGATTGCCCTTATAGTAATTTTTATTCGGGAAGTCATAAGGTATTATTTTATCGATTATGAACTATGTAGTCACTGTATAGAAAATTAATACCTTCAACTTAGCAATTATTTAATAGGTACCTACCAGCTTTTTCCCGCGATATCTTTATCATCAAAGATTTTTTTTTTTAATTTCAAATTGTTTGAGAGACTATGTAAAAGGGGTGTTTGATAATAGATGCCTTGCCTTTGAGACTACAGATCAACTTGGAGCTAATTGTGAGAGCCTTTTATATACCCACCTTGTTGGTATTTAAAATAGAATAAATATCGGGTGCAGTCAGCCTTGGTTTACTGAAAAATCATACTTGCAGCAAAAGGGGTTTCAGTAAAGCAAAGTTGTGACCTTCGAATAGTTGAAACTTGTTTCATATAAGTGAAGTTCTGTCAAACATGGTTCCCAATAACAACAAATTCAGAACAACCGAAGTAAATGACAAAAAAATTAAAGAATCAAAAGAAAACAAAAAGCTTTACAAAATTTAAGCAAAAATATTACATTTGATTTTCAAAGAATCACCCATAATATAGCCTGTGTATTTTCCAAGTGGTATATGTATGTATGGATTGACGGGAAGTACCCATTACCTCCTGTGTATTATTACATTCATCTTAACATAACTATAGATTTCTATTCTATTTATATCTCTTCTTTTTCGATTAAAAACACATATTCCCCAAACAAAATATTGCTATTTGTTTATTCGGATAAATTATATGAAAAAAAAAAAATATGAACCGTAAATAAATTCTTGATTCCATCACGTACAAAAATGTACATTCAGCTCTTTTTCATTCAGAGGTAAACGTTGTCTTTCAGCTGAGTTATTTATTTAAATGTTTTGAATAAAATATACTTAATAATTGTTTTTGTACGACTTAATAAATAACAATAATAATAAATAAACTAAAAAAAAATTAAATCATTTCCCATGAAAGTGTAAAAAAGTATAATATTTAAAATAACAAGAAAATCGTTTCTTTTTTTATATAAGAGTAAATTTCCATGAAAAATAATTTTTCGTTAAATATACATACATACCTACTGATTCCAGAATGATATTAATTGATTCTTTGTATTTGTAATGATAGCTAAAAATGAAAGCATTTTTTTTATTACAGGCAGTATTTTTAAATTATAAATTTAAAATGGTTTTATTTATTGCAAGTCAAAAACTAAAAATATTTTTTCTTAAAAGGATTTGAACTACTTGCATACATTTCTTTGGTCGTTGCGTTGGACACAAAAATGCCAAACCCAAAAACAAAATGCCTCCACAAGCCAAAGCACATAATATGGCCTTTGGTTGTTTAAATAACTTGTTTCATTTCTAACCATAAATTGATCTATACTTGACAACTCTTATGTGTTAATGCTCAAATCGTTCTTATAAGCCAATTTAACTTAATCTAACGATCTTGCAGAAAAAAACGTTATGAAAGTCGAAGCTACAACATTGATCGTGGCCTTGCTCCATTGCACGATCTCGTTGGCCTATGGATCCAAGATACTTGCGCTTGTACCACATCCCGGCAAAAGTCACTTTGACTTTTTTCGTCCATTATTCAGAGGACTGGCTGTAGCTGGCCATGATATGACCGTCATTAGTTATTTTCCAAATAAAGAACCAATTGCCAACTATACGGATGTTGTGCTGTCTGGAATGCCGATTATTGCTAATAATATTGATCTGAAGGTAGGTATTTATTTCAAAGTGGAAGTACAAATATTTGCATTGTGCATTTCGAAGATATATGATATTTTTATAAAATTTAAAATATTTCAATTTTCAGAATTTTGAAAACGAACAAGACCTAATTGATTTTAAGGTGCCTACATTTTTTATGGTCAACGCATGGGGTCTGCAAGGATGTGAAGCGGCCTTCAATTCAAAAGCTATTAAAGATCTTCTTGCCAAGAAGGAGCACTATGACGTTGTGCTTATTGAACAATTTAGCAATGACTGCATGATGGCCATCGCGCATGTGCTGCAAGCACCTGTAGTGGCCTTGAGTAGTTGTGCTATTATGCCATGGCATTATAAGCGCATGGGAAGTCCATTTATTCCGTCTTTTATGCCTGTTAATTTCCTACCTCATACTGACGAAATGACGTTCTTTCAACGATTGAATAATTTTTTCCATTATCATGCTATGAATTTTTTATACGAGTAAGTATATAGGCAAAAACATTTATAGACAAACAAGGAAATAAATTTGAATTGCATTTTTTTAGTCAAATTACGCAAAAGGCCACCAATGAGATGATTAGAAAGCACTTAGGAGACTCTATTCCCGCAGTCGAGGAACTAGTGCTGAATACTAATGTTATGCTGATAAATCAGCATTATTCTTTAACGGGATCAGTGCCTTATGCTCCGGGAATTGTTGAAATCGGTGGATTACAAATTCAGGCTCCTTCTCCTATTGATCCAGTAAGTAAAACTGATTGGAATATACACTAATAGTTAAACAGTGTGAAATATAATGCGTTGAAATAAGATTTTCGTCATGTGTTTCCATCTTGAAATTATTTAAGTGGGTCAGAAGTCCACAACAATATAACCAACTGAACTGGTTCGAATGACATGAAAGGAATATATTTTGTTTTTCCATCAGAGATTTTTTGTAAGCATAGAATTGGTAACTTTGATGCAATTTTTTTTTTTGAGAATATGATATAGTGACTTGTGTCTTTATTTTTGTAGAAACGAAAAAATCAAAAGAAACATTTATAGAGCAATGATGTGGGAGCAAATTTGGAGCACTCGAAACATTCGGTTTTTCTCCCACAAATCGTTTCTTTTTTGCCTTTTCATTTCTAACTTATTAAATATTAGTAAATAAACTGTGTACAAAAATACTTTTCCCATTCTCCTCAAGCACTGGTACATATACGGTTAAACATTTCGGGATACTTTTTAATATTTTCTGGGTTACATATATGACAACACCAAAAATATATTGAAATCTAATACTTGGCAAATATTAAAATTTTGAAGTTAATTTAAAATATATTAAAGCTTAATAATATCAGATATTAAAAAGGAATATGAAATCTGTAATCTATTTGGTATTACAATACAACTAACAATTTTAATACTTATCTATAAGAATTTTATACAAAGTTATCAGAAAATTTCTTTAATATTTACGGAATATTAAATAGTAATATTTTCTGTATTGAATACGGCTGTATTAAAAAGTACCCCAGAATTTTTAACCGTGTATAAGCCTATGGGCTCGTCAAAAATATTTTAGACGCTTTGTTTCCGTAAATGTGCCGTGAAACAAAAAACAAATTGACAAAACGATGGAAATCTCCATTCAGTATAATTAAAAAATGTTCCACATACGCCACCCCATCCCGTCAATAAGGTTCACATAAACTATTAATATCTAAAGGTCCAGAAATTATAAAAGGCTAGTCAATAATTCTTTGAGCATTTCTCCGCAGGTTAAAACTTATTTTTGACCAAAAATTAAGTATTTTGGCAAAAACTGACTGTGGCTATTTTTTTCTTTTGATAGTTCATCAAAATAGGCCATTTCTGGGCTGGTAAACTGTTATTTTTTCTAAAGTTATGATTCCTAATTAAAAATCCTTAATTAATAGTTTTATTTAATAAGTAAAAAGTCTATTCAGATTTATCAGTGAATCATCCATTCTTAAATTAAAAACTTGTACAAGAATATCTTAATAACGGGTGATTTTTTAGCTGGTTTGGTTTTGGCAACACTGGTTTTGACAGCTGACGTGTGTTTAGTACCTTGTGTCACTGTCAAACAGCTTCAGTTTGGTTTGCAATTTAACCATGGATCGTCTTACAAATGAACAACGCTTGCAAATTATTGAATTTTACTATCAAAATTCGTGCTCGGTTCGAAATGTTGTGTTCAGAAAATTGTGTTCAGCGATGAGGCTCATTTTTGGTTGAATGGGTACGTAAATAAGCATAATTGCCGCATTTGGAGTGAAGATCAGCCAGAAGCATTGCAACAGCTACCAATGCATCCCGAAAAAGCCACTGTTTGGTGCGGTTTATGGGCCGGCGGCATTATTGGGCCAAATTTCTTCAAAGATGATGCGAATCGCAGCGTTACTGTCAATGGTGAACGCTACCGAGCGATGATAACAAATTTTTTTTTGCCCGAAATGGAAGTTCTTGACTTGCATGATATGTGGTTTCAACAAGACGGTGCCACATGCCACACAGCACGCGAAACAATGGCGCAATTGCGAGGCGAGTTTGGTGAACAGTTAATTTCACGTTTCGGGCCGGTCAATTGGCCGCCTAGATCGTGCGATTTGACACCATTAGATTATTTTTTGTGGGGGTATGTCAAGGCTAATGTCTATAGGGACAAGCCCGCTTCGATTGACGCACTGGAAGCCAACATCCATGCATTCATTCGTGAGATACCGGCCGATATGTGTGAAAGAGTATGCCAAAATTGGACTCAGCGGATGGGCTACCTGAGACGCAGCCGCGGTCAACATTTGCATGAAATTATCTTTAAACATTAAATTGCAAGGTTCAAACTATCGATTCAAATAAATATTTCATTCATTTTTTCGAATTTTTTGTGTTTTTTTTTTTTAAGTTCTAAACCTCTTAAAAAATCACCCGTTATATCATAATGATGCTTTGTTAACTATGTATTTTAAAAAATCCCTTCTCATTCCGATTTTGCATTTTTAGGACCTCAAAGCTTTATTAGATGGATCTCACAAAGGTATTATCTACATCAGTTGGGGTTCGATGATTCGTCCTGAAACGCTATCAGCAGATCGTAGGGAGGCATTGTTAAGAGCTCTTTCACAATTCGATGAAACTATTCTAATGAAATGGTCCAACGAAACATTACTAAACCGTCCAAAGAATGTTTATCTGCGTCAATGGATGCCACAGAGGGAGATTCTTTGTCACCCGAACGTCAAAGTTTTTCTTACCCATGGAGGTTTGCTTGGCACATCCGAATCTTGTCATTGTGGAGTGCCTATGGTTGTTACACCCATTTACGGAGATCAATTTCTTAACTCAGAAGCGATAAAGAAACGCCAGATTGGTACAATTTTGAGATACAAAGACATGACTGAATATAATATTGTCAAATCTATTAAGAAAGCTTTAAGTCCAGAGTAAGTTTGATATATAAAAAAAACACCCTTGATTTATAAACTTTACAAAGACACACTACAAACCACTTATAACTTTAAAGCTAGGTACGTATTAAAAATTTTTAACTTTTTGAACTTGTGGGGATTCCGTTGCATAATTTATTTAAGGTTTTGACCATGAATAATTTTTTTTTAAATATGACACTTTAAAGCGTGATAAGAAAATGTTTGTTCCCATAATATCAAAATACTTGTTAACCTGATCTTAAATCCGTGTTTAAAATTTTAAATATTTTAACTTTACGTATCTACGTTTTTGTCTCGGGACGATTATTTTACCACTTATTTCAAGTATTGAAAATAATGCTTACAAAAGAAATTAATACCTTTTAAGAATCGATTTATTGTTATTTTGTTGTTGCACATATTTATTAATAATTTTTTTACAGAATGCAGGCAAATGCTAAAACCATTGCCAACTCCTTCAATAATCGTCCACAGACGCCTCTTAGCCTTGCCATTTGGTGGGTCGAACACGTTATTCATAATAAGGGACTGGACTTGGTGACAAATGAATCATCGAATATGTCAGCAATCTCATATAATTCCTTAGATATTTATGCATTTTTTGTAGTTTTAATATTAGTTATAGTTTGGATTAATAAAAAAATTGCAAGATTTTTTATTGCTCTTTGTAAGAGTGGAAAGATGAAGAGTGAATAAAAAAGATAAATGTATATGTATGGAAAATACAAAATTGATTTAATTAAAAAGAAATACCTAGAGCAAACGAAAAGAGGGAACACGGCTTGAGTTATTTTTTTTTTTTGATTCCGATATAAAATATAAAATGTAAGTTAATTACTCAAAAACGTCAAATCAAAGCACTATTATGAATGTAAATAATACAAATATAAATTGATTTTAGTTTCATGAATAATTTTTTTAATAGAAGAATTTTCCAACGTTGGAGCCAACATTTCGAGCGAGTTTTTTGAAAATTCTTAAAAGCACAAGCGGTCATGATAATTGCAAACAGGTTTTTGCTTTTTATTTAGACATCTTTAGATTTCTAAAATATTATTTTGAAAATGTAATAATTGCCACAAGCGCGGACTTTTTTGGACCGTCGCGTCCTTTATAAACAATATCTTGCTGGGATCAAACTTAAACTTTCCGCAAAGGTGAGCCAACCATATTTCGCAAGTTATGTCGATTCTTACTACAGGAAAATTAATCAAAACTCTCAAAACATTTTAAAGGAAAAATTTGGGAATGCAAACCTTAAGTATTTATTTAAATAATAATAATAATTTTAACTATATGCCTGTAAGACGTTTAGGTCTTTTAAATGCAACCTGAATTGCACGGCACTAGTTAGAAAGAGTAGGGAAAGATTTGGCACAGTGGATGGAGATCAAGGTGTTCGCCCACGGGTGGCGTCCAGTTAAGCTGGGAGAATATAGAAAAGAATGCTGCCTAGAATGGGGCTCGAACCCATACCTCTTAGTTAGCAGTCAAGCACTACATCCACTGCAGCATTGCCATGTGCATATGAAAATAAAATAAAAAAAAAATTGCTAACCCGTTTTTGAAATATCGAATTTTCAAAAAAATTATTTGAATCTTTTTTTTAAAACTCAAAAATTTATTTTTTGAAAATTTTTGATATGCAATATTATTTAAACTTATTTGAAATTTGTAAATAAAATGTTGTATCTAAATCCTTTTAGCTGATAATGAAAAATTCAAAATAAAAAAACATACCATGAGAGGTACTACTAATAGTTTCTAAGTGTCAAATTATATAATCGCACTAATTTTAAGTTTAGTAAAGATCATAGGAGCCTTTTTTGAGACAAAAATTATTTTCTATTTTCGGCTTCTGAACATTTGTATGGAAGGTACCGTTAGTTTTGCACAGAAGTAAATTTTTTCTAAAAATATTTTAGAGAATATTAAAAAAGTCTTAAGCATCAAGTTTCAAAAAATCGATCATGTCGTTTTCCAAATATTTGATTTTCAAAAAAAAATTGAAACATTTCTTAATAATCCCAAAAATATTTTTTTGAAAATATTTGTAATAAAAGCTGTTAATATTTTAGAAGCTTTCTTTATAAAATAAAATGCACGACTGGGTCGCACGTACTTGCTCATATGTTCACGACACTGCGGGTTTAAGAAAATTGTATATAAAAACATGGAAATTATGAGAGAAAAATGTAGAGAAGCATGAAATACGACATTTGAATTGGCTAAAATAACTCTTTTGACAGTTTGAGGTGAAAAAAAGAATGCCATCTTAATTCTTGATTGAATATGAATGTACGGGAAAAAAATTTAAAATCGTTGTAGCGGTTTTTTAAAAAATAATTTTTTATAAATAAAATTCTTAAGACATTTTTAAGAACAAATATTGGCATGCAAATCTTAAGTATTTATTTATGTGTATATAAAAACAAAATTTGAAAAAAATTGTCAACTCGTTTTTGAGATATCGAATTTTCAAAAGAAAAATTTTAAACATTTTTTAAAAATCCAAAAACTTTTTTTTTGAAAATTTTGATATGCAATATTATTGAATCTTATCTGAAATTTGTATATAAGAAAAATTCATCTAAATCCGTTTAGCCAATAACGAGAAAATTCAAAATAAAAAAAACGTTCTATGACAGGTACATTTATAGTATATAAAATTGTAGTATATAAAAAAGTTTAATCAAAATCGTAGGAGTCGTTTTTAAGCAAAAAAAATATTTTTCTTTGCGGTTTTTTAACTTTTGTATGGAAGGTACCGTTATTTTTTCATAAATGTAAAATTTTTTCTAAAAATATTTTAGAGAGTAGGTACTAAAAAACTCTTAAATATCGAGTTTCAAAAAAAAATCGACCATGTCGTTTTCGAAATATTTGATTTTCCAAAAAAAATTTTAAATATTTTTTAAAAATCCAAAAAATATTTTTTCAAAAATTTTGGTACACAAAACTATTTATATTTCTTGGAAGCTTCTGCATGAAAAAAAATTATTGAAATCAGTCGTACCGTTTTGAACAAAATCAGAAATTTAAAAAAAATCCTCGGGAGGTGCCATTAAAAACTATTTTTGAAAAATGGTTTTCCATCCAAAGGAAGCCTTTACTTAAATAAATTTATTGATTTTTTTTTAAGAAAAGTTGTCCAACCGTTTTTGAGAAAAATACGATTATGTAAAATTGCTAAGAAAAATTTTATAGCAGGTACCGTTATTTTTGGTTCTAAAAATAAATGAAAAAACGTTTGGGTATAATCAACAAAAATCACTATATACCAAGTTTGAAGAAAATCGATCGAGCCGTTTAGGCTGTAGACGAACAGACAGACAGAATTGTGCCACCCACTTTTTTGGTGTTCTCTATCATCGTTATATCTTGTTTGATTGTTATCTCAAATTTTTTTTTTGCACGAATCCAAAACTTGCCTTATAGTACCTATATCGCAAGTAAAAATTATTGAAATCATTCATACCGTTTTGAAGAAAATCGAAAATAAAAAAATAGTTCTTTGGGAGGCACCATTAATAACCACTTTTGGAAAAATGGTTTCCCATATAAAGGTAGTCTTTACTAAAAGAAATTTGTTGTTTTTTTTTTTAAGAAAAGTTGGGGAGCCATTTTTGACAAAAATGAGATTTTGTAAAACTGCGAAAAAAATGCAAAATCACCAAATGTACCAAGTTTTGAGAAAATCGATCCAACTGTTTAGGCTGTAACCGAGCAGATAGACAGAATTGTAAGACCCACATTTTTCGTCTTCGTGAGTAAAGAGTAATATAAGCCCAGAAAAAGTCAATTATTGGTAAGTATAGACACACATTTGGTCTGACATTCGTGGAAATTAAAATAAAATCACAGAACACATCTTTGAAGTAATAAGAAATTATAACTTTTGAGCTCAAAATTTGGCATTTTTCTGCTTGCAAATTAAGACGTTGAGTTGGCATAACTTTGTTAATAAATGCTGCTTTGAATCGAAATGAGAACAACCGTTTACATTTAAGTGTAATATTATTTCTCAAACAAAATTTCTCACAGGTAAAATTCCGAATTTACTTCTAATTTTGGTTATTTTTTGATGGATATGGATAATTCTCTTTCTCTTAAATATGTCCTTTTTTCACAATTAAGAAACAAAACTAAAATAAATGAAACTGACCACAAAATCCAGAATATTTTTGACAGCACTGTATGTATTCATAAAGTAACTGAATTTTAAATACCCGGAAAAAACTCACCTTCAAATTGACTTTAGTTTATCTCCAAAATATGAACACGTCTATTGAGATGTCATTATATAAAATCTTAACTCGTAACTATCAGTTACAAAACCAAAAGCATACATTTTTAAGAGAAAAAAAAAAACAAAATATAAAAGAGATATGAGCGAATTTCTATGTAGTCTCTTCAATAAAAAAAAGTGTAAAAATAACATAATTTTGCTTAGTTTGCTCCCTTGCTTCTTCATTTTGTGTATTTTCGCTTGTTGTTGTTACAAGAATCTTCATTCAGACTTTATTGAGACTTTCGCTTCGCTATGCAATTCTAGTGAGACCATCAGTCTATTCAGTTAATAATTTGTGGGGAAAGTGCTTGGATACACTACACACGGTAAAGAAATTAAATTTTTATCTAAAAGTACAACTGTCTACCTTATTAAGAGGAAAGATAAAGATTAATTAGATTCCTAGTGATGTGATGATTTAAAAGCTAAAAAAGATTTTTTAAAACAAAAAAGTTGGCCATTAGTTTAAAATAAACAAAGTTACACAACCCGAGTTTATGTAATTCAAAAATTAAAGAAGTATATCGGCCAGAATGAAGTGACGAAAAATTTTCATTTAAGAAATAAACGAACTTAAGTGCATGGACGTACATAATGTTTAATTGGTTTACTGCATTTGGTATCTTTTTTTAATCAATATTGTTCTGAGGATTGCGTATAACCTTGCTATTTGAGATAACGAAATTTGTATTACCAAGCGACTTTGTAGCAAAGAGTAATGCATGAATCATTTTAATCAATATATTCCTTTGATGTTCAATTCAATGTCTTAAATCTTCATAGAGTACGAATGTACTTATTAACTCACCGGCAACACATTCAATTGTACAACTGTTTGACGCAATTTGCAAGGTCGTTTCCATTTGTTTTTATCAGTTTTTACTTGAATGAGTTTCGTTTTTTTGTGGTGTGCCAAGTGCCAAGCAATGTTAATGAACCTGATTGAGTGATGCGCCGAGATTAAATTGAATTTGCAAATAGATACTTTATAGTTGTTGTGATCTATTCTTGAAAACAAGATTTAAATTAGGACAATATGTGACTTTTCTTTTATCACCCCCGAAATTAAATTGATCTTAATTGTTCTAGTTTGGTTAAAATTAAATTATGTGTAGAATATCGTATAATACCATAGGTTATATACGACATCTGTGTATGACAATAAAGGAATGAAATTATTAATTTTTAAACATTATTCAGTTAACATATCAACGTATTATAATCTACCTCTTATATACACCCGGAGTAAAACAACCGCTTCACAAATTGCCATTAATTAGACGAAAAATTAATAAAAAAGTTCATACTTCGATCGTTTTAATGCACCATTACGTAGTTACGTAGCAAATATTAGTTCTGCGAAGACTGTTTGAAATTTTGCAAACTTTTGAATCCTGCCGGCCGGCTGGCGAAGTGATTTACAAAAAATATATAATTGTAACGAACTGAATTGAATTTTGTTTTTTGTCATGTGTTAGATTTGTATTCCATCACAATACATCATTTAATAAATGGTCTTTGCGAAGTTTTATAAATATAGTTTTGTTTTTAATCATATCAGCAAGTAAGCGCGACGTGGGTTTATTTAAAGAGAAACTCTTTTGGGTTTAATTAAATTAAATTGAATTTAAGAAATGCCATAAAAATTCAAAAACTCAACAATCTGAAAATTCTTTTTCTTACTGAATGTTAAGTAGACAAGTGTTTGTCCAATTCCGTAAGGGCAATATCTTGTCATGTTATACCTATATAACAAATAATGTCTAGTATTGAGTTGATTTAATTTGTGGCAATTGATAAGATTTCAGTACGTAATAAATAGTTAATCACATAACATCGCCAAAAATCGAGTGTGAGAAAATTATAATTTACTTGATTTAAATAAAAAATCACTTCCGGGATATCGGAGTTTTTTGGTTTAGTAATTGGTTTTAAGCACTTTCACACGTTATTTTGTAAACTAGATTTAAAAGATTTTGGTGTTTGCGATAATTTAGACATTTAACTATTAATTGAATAAATCAAATTGAAGTTTTCTTATCATTTCCTACATCTGGTTACACTCTAATAAAATTAATATTAATAACGAAATAATACACTAGTGAAAAAAAATTAAAGGAACAAGTTTTTATTTCAATTTTTGTTAGTGTTTTTTGAAGAGCTGTAACTTTGTGATGAATAGTCGTATTGAGTTAAATCAAAAAGCATTCTATAGCTTCATGTTTCCGTCGACTTTTGTCTCAGTTGTGCATTGGTTAGATACTTTTTTGGCTTGAAATAAAGCTAAGGGTAGGTACATTTTTAAAAAGAAATTAAAAAAAAGATTTATTTTATTTTTTTTTGTTGCAAAAAATTTCGAATTTGTATTTCATTTCAAGCTAAAAAAGTATCTAACCAATGCAAATACTGTAAAAAAAGCCAACGAAAATTGTTGTTTTTATTTGCATTTTGCCAACGTTAGAAACAACACATTGTTTCTTTCATGGGTTTGAAAGACTTTGAAAATTTGGTGAAGAAAAACTGTTCGGCGAATCAATTTGAAAATTTACAGAAATATTGATGGGTTACAAGTCTACAAGTCGACACACCAATGCAACATGCAATGATGCAATCAAAATTTGAAAAGAAACAAAAATTTTCCGAAAGACCACAAAACGTCGTTTTTTTAATAATTTTGTTTTCTTAAATAACGTTGAATGGAACAAAATAAATAATCTCAGCAAAATCTTAAAAAAATCTTGTAAAAAGATTATTCAAATTTGCAAAACGGTCCTTCAGTTTTTTTTATGACGTCATTATTTGCTCATGACATTGGTAATCAAAGCCAAATGTATCTTTTTTCATTAAAAGTCAGATAAACCATGCAAAACAAAATTGTACAACAACAACAAAAAATTGAATTAAAGCTGAATACACAAATTACCTATTCATAAAAATTACGAACTTCAAAAAAAATAAAAATTTTTGTCTCGTGTCATTTTTTTGCAATAACGCAATAACGGTATTGCAAGAAAAATGATTTGCAAACAATTATCAAAGCAAGAAACATAAGGCAGTAGAATTCTTTTTGTTTCAACTCAATACGACTATACGCATCATAAAGATACAGCTCTTCAAAAAGAAAAAAACACCAACCACAATTGAAAACAATCTTCTTCCTTCAATTTTTTTGACTAGTTTAATTTTTTTTAGATAATGAAGCTCCTAATACTATTTATTGCACTTTACCTGAGTAACGCCAATGCGTATAATATACTGGGTTTATTTCCGCACCCAGGAGTTAGTCACTTCCATTTCTTTCATCCTATTATGCGCGCACTAGCAGAAGCTGGTCATGATGTCACAGTGATCAGCCACTTTCCCGATAAAAGTCCACCGGCTCACTACAAGGACTTGGTATTAACAGGTGTTGATACACTATCGGACTCTATAAACTTGCAGGTATGTAGTTTTTAATGCTTTCTCGCAACATGTTTTCAGTAGAAATAAAATGAAAAAAAGAAGCAAGTAGTATTTAGGTACTTCATCTTTGAAAAGTTCATCAAACTTCATTTCCCAACTGACTGAACAGGTTTTTTATATTCTTTTCCATAAAGAAGGTTTATGTGCGTACCATACTATGAAACTTGAGGAGATATGCATTATGCATTGAATCTTCTGGCTGGTTTGTGGTAAAACACTATTAAAACGAAGCCGAACACTGAGAAAAAGGGTGCAGGTTGGTTTTGTTTTGATTGAGATCAAATTTATTAAAAAAAATTGTATTAATTGAAATTAAGAATTAAAAAAGTGAAGGTACATCAAATTGCTCGGATTGATTTTAAAGTAATTTCTTTTTTATAATTTTGTTAAGGCATGAATTTCTACTTCTTATTTATTACGATTCAGTTTGATTTTTTTTTCTAAGATATGAAAGGAACATTTTTAAGTGCAAAAAGAAAGCTGATTCGACAGTAAGATTAAAACATATGGATGAGATTGAGATAATTGATTTTAATTTGATCAAAACATTTGTACGATTAAATCAAGTTGATTAGTCGAACATTAGTATGACGAATGCCAGATATTTATGAGCTACATATGTTGGACTTGTGTTTACTCTGCTTAAGAGGTAATACTTCCAGCGAACATAAACAAATAAGTTTCTATATTATTATCGATAAATTACTTTAAAATAAATATTTTGAAATAAGTCTGACAGTACTTTCACAAACAAAATGTTTGCCTGGCAATATTACTAATTTAAACAGAATTTTAGTTGCAGTTTTAAGTAAAAAAAAACTGTTTGCGTAAATGTGATAAATGATGTGGAAAATCAATCAGCTGATCCAGCTAAGGCCGGCCGTTTTGTTGATTTTGTTCGAGTCCACATTCTTTGCGTTTTTTCTTCAATTTGTTGTTCTGTTAAAAATGTATCTCAACTCAGGCATTTTAATATCAAAACCTTCTGTTTTTGCTACTCTTCGAACTTATCTATGCTCAACCTTGAAATAATTTTCATCAATACAACATTGCCAAAGTTTTCCATGCATACAAACCTCATTTACGACAGTAATTATTATCATGGGAAAGTTAACAATGAGGGTATTTATTTAACATCGAAAACTTTACAACTTCGTAAAATCTCAAGTTTTCCGACATTAGTTTCATAAACAACCTTTTTAAAATATCGTGTGTAAAGGGAAAGCTTACGATTTGTATTAAAAGATTTTCTTTACAAAATTTTCACTTTCCCACGTCAACGATGATTTAAGTACGTTGCATGTAAAAGATTTCCTGTACATAGGTATTTTAACAATTCATTTAGGACATTCACGATTATTTTTCAACGTGGCATGAATACCCTTAATGTTTCCTATAAAAGTTTTTAAACCTCATTTTGTGTTTGTTTTCCACAGTTTTTTGAGAATCGACCATTCTACAACCATTTTCTTGAATTCTTTTTACTTCACGAATGGGGAAAAGAAGCCTGCAATCATACAATCAAGTCTCCAGCCTTAGCTCAAGTTCTTAAGCATAAGACTCGCTATGACGTTATTATAATGGAGCAATTTAATTCGGATTGTTTAATGGGCGTGGCGCATGTTCTTAAAGCGCCTGTTATTGGGCTAAGTAGTTGTGCTTTAATGCCATGGCACTATGAGCGCGTCGGAAATCCAGCCATACCTTCATATATTCCTGCTCTATTTATGGGCCAATCAGAGAAAATGGACTTTTTGCATCGTCTGGGTAATTGGGTGTCGTTTCATGGACTCAATTTTCTTTATAAGTAAGGATTTTAAAGGTCTACAATTGTGTCGCTCATAATAATAGTTGTCTATCTCCACTAAAAATTTGTTCAAGTTAAATAAATACATTGGTGTATCTGTAAATGAATATAATTATGAAGAACGTTTTATTAAAAAAAAAAGCTTTTTTTAAGCCCGATACACCCACCTAAAATGAAGTTGGATCACTATTATAATGAACGGCACAATTATTTGGAATATTCCTTCACGTTTTTTTATTTTTGATTTTAGCAAGTACTCCCACAAAGTCGCAACAGACCTGATTCGTAGAAAGTTTGGACACGATATGCCGTCCACTCAAGAACTAGTCAAGGAAACTTCTTTAATTTTTGTTAACCAACACTATTCACTGAGCGGCGCCAAGCCTTTATCGCCATCAGTCATAGAACTCGGTGGAGTTCACATACAAAAAGCGAGGCCATTGGATGCTGTAATTATTTTAAGCAAATCATATACAAATTTCGAGCTTACAGATTAATGTTTAATTCTCAGGATATCCAACGCTATCTAGATAATGCTACCGATGGGGTTGTTTTGATAAGCTGGGGTTCAATGATTAAAGCAGATACTTTGCCAGCAGCTAAACGTGATGGAATTGTTAAGGCATTGAGACGTTTAAAGCAGAAAGTCATTTGGAAATGGGAAAACGATACGCTTGCGCAACAACCACCGAATGTCCAGGTTATGAAATGGTTGCCTCAAAGAGAGATATTATGTCATCCAAATGTAAAAGTTTTTATGACACATGCAGGCCTAATGGGCAGTACAGAAGCAGCTTATTGCGGAGTGCCTGTTGTCGCAACACCTATGTATGGTGATCAGTTTCTTAATGCCGCTGCCTTGGTACATCGCGGAATGGGCACACTTTTGAACTATGAAGATATAACAGAAGCTAATGTGGTCAAAGCAGTTCGTTTGGTTCTTGAAAAGTCGTGAGTTTAATATCGAATTAAAGCTACTATCATTTTACCTACTATTGTCAATTTGTAGGTATATGGATAATGCTAAGAAGGTTTCATATGCATTTAGAAACCGTCCCAGGACTGCAAAGGAAACAGCTGTTTGGTGGGTGGAACACGTCATTAAAACACGCGGCGCACCTCTAACGAAATCGGTTTCCAGACATATGTCCCGTTTTGTTTATCATTCGTTAGATGTTTACTTTTTATTTGGATCCGTAATCTTAGTATCACTCTTAGCTTGGATTTGGGTATTGACCAAGCTATGTTCGTGGAAGAAGCAACAAGAGAAAAGTAAAACCAGTTAAAAAGTAAGGGTTTTGAGTCTAAGCTGATCAAAAAAAAAAAAAAAAAAAACACTATTATTATCAACCAAAAAATGTAAATTCATAAGGCTGAAATTCTACCTTGCCTCTAAGGCTATGAAGTAAAAACAGTTCCATTCTTATATTTTGAATATAACGTAACAAGTGAGATTTGGTTAAGTAGGACAATATTTTTACTAGTTATAGTTTTTATTAACTTACCAATAAACACCTGACACAGAAATTATTGTTTTTTTGTTTTTTTAAATAGTACCCAAACATTGTTTTTAATAAGAGTGAAGAACTTAATGCGCAGGACTGTCGTGCCGAAGGTGTGGGTTCGATTCCCAGCCGTGCCACCTAAAAACAGAAATGTTTTATTCGAGGTACTGCCTCTTGCGAGGAACTGACAAATCCTCCAAGAGTATACTTGTCATGAATAAGTGCTTTTCATCTAGCCGTTCGGACTCGGCAAAAAACTGTAGGTCCCCTCTATTCCTGCCAACAAAACTCGCACACATGAATGGTTGTGAGTTGTAAGTCACTAGGCCCTGGTTCTCCACGAGCTGTTGCGCCACCCAATTTATTTATTTATTTATGAAGAACTTAATGTTAATATTTTGGATTTATTCAAATGTAATCATCACTTCTTTGTTGAAATTCTAAGCATACAAAAAATGTATGATATGAGGATTCGCTTGACTATCAAACTGTTGGAGCTAGAAAATAAAATTTTTAATGCAAAAGTTGTCTCTTGGAAAAGAACCGGGCGTAGGGGTGAGCAGAGGAATCTGGAAAACATGATTGAGGGCGTTGAAGTACACGGTGTTAACAACAACAATGCTTTGGATGATGCCCAATGAATTTTGTAAAATGCAACAGGAGAATCTGTTAGAAGTTCCAACAAAAAACATAAATAAATTCGAAGATGTTTACACTGTTAACTTTTTTTTTTAAGAAAAAAAGAAATGTGTTTTCAGTCGATTTTTGTCCTTAGTTTAATCTTACTTAAAGCATAGTTTACAGTTCCGATGCGAAAAAAAATCAAAATTTTCAAAACGATTTTCCACCTATTCTGCACACCAAGTTGAAAAATATTCAAGGCGAAAAACGTTCGCTTTGGCCTAAACCACCCATTGAGTCATTAATTTACCCTTAATTGACAAACTATAGGCTTAAAAATGGAAAATAATTATTTTTGGATGCGAAAACCATTTGCATGCAAATAATGCCTTGAGGTGTGTATATTTTTTTTTTTCGGAAGTATAAACCGACCATCAAAAAAAAAATATTTTATTCACCACACTTTTTTTCGCATGCAAATCAATTGCCGGTCCATTGTTTTGCATGACATTCCATGACAGCATAGTTTTTTTTTCGCATGAAACTGTAAACCAATCATGCAACCAATTAATTTTACATTTCACCTCAATTATTTTTGACATGCGAGAATATTTGCATAGATTTTTTTTTGCGCACGGGAACTGTAAACTAGGCTTAACTAACTTAAGGTTAAGGAGTTAGGCCTAGTTTACAGTTCCCGTGCGAAAAATAAATCCATGCAGATATGTTCACATGTCAAAAATGGTTGAGGTGAAATACAAAAATATTATTTCGCATAAATGGTTTACTGCTTCACCCAAAGAAGATTACTACGACTGTCGTCTACACGATATAATGTTGTTTTTTTTTAAATAAAAATGGTTGGACTCACCGCAACAGCCAAAAAGAGTCTGTCTTACCATTGGTCTTGTGTAGAGTAGTGTTTCTCAAACTGTGGTCCACGACCACCTAGGAGGTCATCAAGATTTACAAGGCCGGTCGCGGTCGCAAGCCATTAGTTGGCATCCTCTTTTTGCGTGCCCGAGATGGGATAGGTAAGTTTATACGGCCACCTTTTGGACTATATAGTAGGGGAGCCCACGATGCTAAATGTGGATTTACTCGAGCGTTCGTGGAGACCTATTGGATTTTGAAGATTTGATGATAGAGAGAAAAAAATGTTAGTAACGTATACCGTTCCATTCGTGGGGGGAGCGACAGTACCAGTAATTTTCAATTTTCTTAAAAACTAGAAGACATAAAAGCTTCCGGTTTTTTGCGTTCGATTTAGAATTAGCATTGACTTAAAAAAAAAATTAAGTTTTTCATTTCACATTTTTGATAGAAATTGATCAAAACATTTTTTTTGCGTTTTGTTATCAAAATTTTGAGTTTAAATGCAAATATTTTGAAAACTGTTGACACAAATAATTCAATTTAAATATAGGATAAAAGAACAGATTTTTGGCTTTTAAAAGAGTTATTGATTTACATTTAAAGTTTTTGAATATATGTTTTTCCACTTAAGTCGTTTTTTTTTTTTGAAAATCGCCTCTACCTCCTAAACGGGGCGAGAAAAACGGCAGATTATACTTTTCCCGTTATCCTATAATTATTTACTTCACAATAAAAAATTTAACCGCGCTCGAGAATGTCCGGGTGATGATTTTTGTTTGCAAGTTTGTAACCCTCCCACTACGCTCAAATCGTCAGATTATTGGAATACACACTTTTCAGCATGTACATATTTAACATATAACATATTTAAATTGTAATGTAATTCATTGAATAATATTCTTGTTTTAGTGGAACGAATGAATTAAGTTCAATTAAAAGTTATATTTTTAATTTTAAAGCAATATATGGAGTAGAGTTCACTTAAACTTTTAAAGGAATATAATAAGTAAACAAATGCAGATGCTCTAAAATAAATGAACAGTTTTAAATACGAACGCAACATGTATTCCAACATCGTACAAGCTAAAAATGTATTTCCACACCCTAGTGCCTACTTCTTAGCGCCTACTTTTCATGTTGGCATTGTTGTACCAACCGCCACCGTTTAAGACCACTTTACATGATTATAGAAGTCATATGACTTCTCATATGACCTGTCAAAAAAATCATACCAAATCGTCAGAACGCACTCATAGATCTCTATGACTTCTCAAAAGAAAAAAGGCTGACTTTTTTGACATTAGAACTGCAGCTAGTTCCATTTGAGAAACCAAACGGGATTTGTAATGGAAAATAGTGCATTCAGAGTATTGAAAATAAAAATATAATAATTGCAAAAAAGTAATTTTGCACTTTAAAAATGTATTTGTTTATGAATCATTTTTTCTTTTATTTTGAATTTTTGAAAGATAAACATAGAGAAAATCAAATGCGAAGTAAAAACGTGTATACATTGAGAAATCATACAGAAAATATAATGACAGGTCATAAGAGTTCTATTATCGTGTAAAGTGGCCTTTAGAAAGGACACCTTCCTTTGAAAAATCTATGTTATATTTAATAGAGTATTATGTGTTTATTCAATTAAATTAACCCATTATAGTCCACAGTACACAAATCTAAGGTATTATACTGCGCAGGTTGTCAGTCGGAAATAAAAAATGGCTGTGAGCGTGAGGAAGAAAACACACGTAAAAACAACAATAAATTAAAATTGAAATTGTCAGAAATAAAAATGGCTGGGAGCGTGATGACTTAAATACACGTAAAAACAACAACAAATATTGACATTTGACACAAATTTTGATATATGCGCAGAAGAAACAAAAATCAAAACTCTAATGATACTACCTTTAATATGTGTACTGTGATTATCATCATCATCATCAAGTCCTGTAACCCCGGTTGGGGCATAGTGCACCAACAAATCGTTTCCATCCTTCACGGTCTGGAGATAGATATTTTAACTGTGGCCACGTCTTTCTCTGGGAGTCTGCTTCTGCTAGTACTGTTGATTTCCATGTTGTTCTTGGTCTTCCAACCCGCCGTGCACCCTGAGGATTCCATTCAAATGACTGCTTTGCAATTTCATCGTTTGGTTTCCTCAGTGTGTGACCAATCCATTGCCATTTACGCTTTCTTATGTCAACGTCCAGCCGCTCTTGACTTGTCCTGCGCCACAATTCCTCATTTGATATAATTTGTGGCCAGCGAATTTTTAGAATATAGCGTAGACAACGGTTCACAAAAGCCTGCAATTTCTTTGAGATGGTAGTCGTGACTTTCCAGGTTTCGCAAGCATATAACAGCACGGATTTGACATAGGATTCGAAGAATCTCAACTTTGTGCGCAAGGAGATTTGACAGGATTTCCAAATTTGGGAGAGAGAACCGAGGGCTGCGCGAGCTTTATTTATTTGCTGAAACAATACTTCCAAGGTAGTTAAATTGTTCAACCTCTTCAACTGGCGCCTCCTGTATTAAAATACGCTGATGTGTGGAGCGGCCTGTGAGCATTATTTTTGTCTTTTTGCTATTTATTTTAGGACCACTCGACTCTCCTTTTAACTTCAGAGCTTGACACATCCCGTTCAGCCCGCTGATATTATTTGCCAAGAGACATATATCATCGGCGTAGTCTAAGTGACTAAGCCTTTCAAACGGTCTTCATTGAATGCCCTGCCTCTCTGCTGTTCCAACGCTGGCCGTCAAAACATCGTCAATCACCAGTAGAAAGAGAATTGGCGATAGAACATCTCCCTGTCACACACCCTGCCGCACTTCGAAAGAGCCGGATAGCTGCCCATTGTGTAAAACAAAGCATCTTGCATTTTTATAGGACTCTCTTATAATGGCAACAATTTTTTGGGGAATTCCTCTACCAAGAAGTGATCTGCATATACATTCACGGTTGACTCGGTCAAAGGCCTTCTCAAAATCCACGAACATGAGGTAAAGCGGTGATTGAAACTCCGCAGACTGCTCAAGAACGATACGCAGAGTGTTGATATGGTCGACACAAGACCGCCCACTGCGGAAATCAGCTTGATGCCTAGTGTAGACTCGATTCTAAGCTTTATCCGCTCCAGAATGATGGTTGCCATTAGTTTTGGAAAAACGGACAAAACTGTAATACCTCGCCAATTGTTGCAATTCTTATAAGATCACCTTTCTTTGGCAACTTAACAGTTAAACCATTCTTCCAGTCGCTGGAATAGATTTCGTTTTCCCACACAGCTTGTATCAACTGGTGTAGAATACTAGCCGTTCTAACAGGGTCAGCTTTCAGGAACTCGGTTGGTATACCGTCAAGTCCAGCTGCTTTGTTGTTTTTGAGAAGATTTATCGAAGATTGAATTTCCAGTACTGTAGGGGGTTCAATGTCAATACCCCTATATGATCTACGCATCCCGTTAAGCTGAAGCACTTCAGCACTCTGCTCGACAGAATCCTCATTGAGCAAGGCACAAAAGTGATCCTTCCACCTGCGCAGCTGATCCACGATTGATACCAAAAGTGTACCATCCACATCCATTATAGGATGATTGGTGTTGCTTTTCTTCCCGACAACTTCCTTGGATATTTGGTACAATTCCCTCATATCTCCTCTTCTTGCAGCGTTTTCCACATTTTCTGCGAGACCGTCTAACCTCACCCTCTTGTCACGTCTCACACAGCGATAGACCATCTTATGTGCTAAGCGATACTCTCTTCGCAATTCAGCCTTTCGTTGAGCATCCGCTTCGGCATTTATTTGCATCTTCAACGATTTGCGAAGCTCGATTTTATCCCAAGTGTCTTGGGATATCCAAGAGTCTCTAACTCTCGAATGCTTGGGTACAGTTTCGGATCCAGCATCCATAAAAACACTTTTTATATCACCCCACATCTCATCAATTGTTGAATGTTGTATTCCGTTTAATGACGAAGCTCTGTCGTTAATGTTGGTGACATAGTTACGACATATGTTGGGATCACTTAAAGCATTTGTATTGAACTTCAAATTCCTTGCTGCACCCTGTGATTGACCAGAGAATATGAAATAAAGAAGTCAATCCTCAGCTGTCAATTTGATTTTCCTACAAGCTGGAAGCGAACAGCCGATGTATTAGATTTGCAAATTATTAGTGAAAAGCAGTGCAAAATGCACACATAGAATCAACTAGTCATTCAGCACATCATTCAGCACAGGTCTTGTTGTTGTTGCAATTCACATCTATTTCTTCGACACGAAATGAAATTACAAATACAACAATGTAAACAAATGGGTTTTGGGGGGTGAAACGTACGAAGGATTGGCTTCTTTATTTGATATTCTCTGTGATTCACGTTGTACAGCTGCAGTTCGTAGAGCTTGAGACTCATGGGAACCAAATGGTGGTCGCTTCCCATGTCGGCATTTCTAATGCTTCGAACATCGCAAATTGACTTCCTCCATCGCTGCTGAATCATGATGTGGTCAATTTGGTTTTCAGTTTGACCATCCGGATGCACCCGGGTGATTTTGTTGCAAGTCTTATGTCGGCTCTTGGAACACCACTGTAAACTGAGTTAAGATGAGTGTAGAAAGCGGTTTTGTCTTCCTCGGTCGCTTCATTTGTGGGGGCGTAGCACTGAATTATTGTGACGTTGCGAATTTTTGAACGGAACCTTGCTGTCATTATTCTTGCAGAAATGGGCGCCCAGAATATAAGACTACGCCTCGCTTCTTCGTTCAACATAATTCCCTGACCAGCATCGCTGGGTTGTCTGCTTATCCCAGCATCCATTCGGACCCCTGCACGTTAGCGTTACCCGCCCTCTACCACACGGAGGTGTGCATAGGGATTTTCCTTTCATTGAGCCTAGGGCCATGCGGCGTCCTAGCACTCTCCAGTACTTTTAGAGAGGGCAGAGAGGTGATTATAGTCTGATTTTTTTATTGTTAGCAACCATGCATACATAAAAACAACAAATCATACAACTCAATATATATGTAGGTACTTCATATACATATTTACATAATTTTATTTTATAGTAAAAATATTATTTTTTTTTTATTTTTTCTCTCATATTAAAATATTTTTTGTAATTACTCAGATTTGAAGTGACACTGTTCCAAATTTTAAATAGAACTAAATATTCTTGGAGTGATATCACTATGCTAGATTTATTATTTTTTTATTTGTTATGTATAAGAATAATGATTTAAAGAAAAAAACAACTTACGGGCGGAATAATATCAGCAGCGTAAATGTTGTTCCGCATACCGCATATTTGAATATCTTAAAAAAGGCTTCAAGTGGAAAGAAAGAAATGTTGTACTACAGTACTGCAGACTATAGAGGAATTACATATTATGATGTTTTATTGAAATCGTGATGATCAGAGCAATCAGTATTAAGGTACAAAATCTATCTTTAAATGTGTATAGATCCTTACATTTTTCATTTTTTTTTTCTCGAAGAAAGATGAAATGATCGATACAAAATATTCGAATTCAGAAAATAAATTGTTTATGACGAATTTAATTTTTGACCAAGAAGTAGTGTCATCATCACTATAGTAAAATAAACGTGTCCATTAAGTAGGTATGTATGGATTTAAAATAAACAAAAAAAAAGTACATGGTTTTGAAAATTTTTCTGCGTAATACGCATTGACTGTTGTCTTAATCGATGGGAAAGAAAGCGATTAGCACTCTTTCTGACGGGTGTTTGCACGTGAGCGATAATTTAATTGTTTTTTTTTTTTTATTATTATCTATGCGCCGAGGGTTTTTTGTTTTTTGTAACAAATTTGTATTCACTTTATTTTTATCTTGTTTTATTTATTTCGTAAATATCAATTGATTATTTTTAAACATTCACCAGAGACAACAATAAATGTATACCTATGAAGATACGGATACCTATTGACCATTTTAGCACGGGCGGTACTTTCATCAAATTATTTTGTGTTCATTTCGTTGATTTTTTTATTTTTACTTGCGATAAATGGGACATGGGTACTATAACTAGGGCATGTTTTAGACGCGTGCAAACAAATTTGGAAATAACAATCAAACATGATATAACGCATTTTTTCAAAAACTTTTAAAGAAATCCATTGGACTATAATCAGTGTATATTTTATGCTCGAAATAAAATTACCCCATGATTCGTCAGGTACTCCACAGGTTCGTTCTTTCTTAAACGTTTTGACCCAAAGTTAAACACAAATCTTATCATTAAATCCATTCCTCCTGTACTTCTTACTTACTTAGTATGTACCTACATGCATATTTTTAACTTAATGCATAGCTGTTAATCAGCATTCTTAAAGGTAACTAATGATTTAAGAACATCTATGGATCGAGATGAAATCAGTGTAATGGTGATGCTTGATTTTTCAAAAGTCTTTGATTGCATTAATCATTCCATATTAATGAACAAACTCAAAAATAATTTTCTCATTCTGCCCTCAAACTGAATATAAAATATTTAAGAAACCGTTTTCAAACAGTTCAAACTGAACAGGGAAACTCTTGCCTTTACCTTGTAAATATAGGAGTCCCACAAGGGTCGGTTTTGGGACCCCTTCTATTCTGCGTATATTTTAAATGATATTATTGTTGTTGGTAATGTTTTTTTTTTTTTTTTTTATGTTTAGGTACACATTCAGATTTGGTCAGATATAAACAAAATACGTTTGAATCTACTTAAATCTGTGCTCCCAAATACCAAATAATAGATATACGGTGGATTTCGGAGTCTAATGCTACTTTTTCACCTAACACTTATCTGAGATTTAATAAGATTTACCTCAAATCATCTTCAAATCTCAAAGATTAACCATGCAAATTTATTTCATAGATCTTGAAGATTAGAATTTAATCTTGTTAAATCTTCCTAGGACAAATTCTTTTACAAACCAAACTAACCTAGTATATGGCACCGAAGGATACATTAGGCCTGTTCAGGAAAATATGATCCCAGAGGGCTCAGTGTCAAAAACTGAGCAAGCGAATCCAATATTTTGTCTCAGTAATTTGACAGCAAAATTTCTGAGGAATCCTGTTCACGAGAGATTACTGAGGGCTCTGAGATCTCATTTTCATGAACAAGCCTATTAATGACGGAATTCAGTTCTTCATTGTTTGACACAAATGAAATATTTTATCTCACTTTCACTTCAAAAGAATAAATGAACACCATTTGCATTTTGAAACGTGCTGTCAGATTTAAACTTTTTTAAATCTTTTTGTAAGGTGGAAATACCAAAAAGATTTATTTAATCTGATCTGAGATTAGCCTTTGGTGGAAACATAGCATGAGATCATCTTCGAGTTTATTGATTCCGAAAATGAAATATTTAGTTAAGACGCTTTTGCTGCCATTCTGTTCTTACAATTGTAATAGTTTATCCTTGTTTAGACTTTGACTGCAACTGCAAAATTAATATCGCATTTTTTTAATGACTACATGCGGACATTAAGGTATAGTATACAAAGGCATATGAGTGTGGCAAGACATACAAAATGGTCCTGGATGAGTATTATGACTAGATCAATTATTTAAGTCCATGACATCATTAAAAATACTCACTTGAGCTCACTATTCCTTAAAGCTCAAAATTTGCTTATATGTACTAGCCGCATTTTACTATCTATATGATCTGATTTGGGTCAGAAAAATCGAAGAAAAAAATGGATGATAGAGAACACAAAAAAAAGTGGGAACAACAATTCTGTCTGTCTTTACCTCGATCTATAGCTAAAAGCCAATACGGTTATCTTCAAATTTTGAGTTTAAGGTTCTTTGATTATTCCCTAGATGGGGAAACAAATTGTTTAACTCCAAAAATAACGGTACTCTATCTCAAAAACGACTCATGATGTATTGTTTGGTAAATACAAACCTTATTAAAAACTGTTACTAGCGGTATCAGCCATTAAGACGATTATTTTGGTTTTTTTTAAATTATTTTAAAGCTTTAAAATATTTTAAACAATAACATTTTGAAAAAAAAGGAATTTTCAATTTTTTTTTTTAAATATTAAAATTTTTGTCATGAGTTCTATTTAAATTTAGTTTTTTTCAGTGATTTATAGCCAAATTTTAGTATTTATTGATAATAAATACTAAAATTTGGCATACGAAACATTTTTTTTAATATTCCAAAATTTTAATTTTTAAGAATTAATTTTTAAGAAAACCCCTCCGAACGATGGGTACTCATATTTCCTCAAATACTCAAATAATGGCATTCTTGTTTTGGAGCTCTTATCTATATTTACGAGTTGTTTATACGATTAATACCAGAGGACCTACACGTACCTCTTGGACAAAAATGGTAGACCATTTTAAAATGGCCAATAACTACGTTTAACATTTATTTATTTTTTTAAT
This sequence comes from Dasysyrphus tricinctus, assembly GCA_963921185.1. Taxonomy (NCBI): domain Eukaryota; kingdom Metazoa; phylum Arthropoda; class Insecta; order Diptera; family Syrphidae; genus Dasysyrphus; species Dasysyrphus tricinctus. The sequence continues at coordinate 262,587,118 of OY992531.1, forward strand.
TCATTCATGTTGAGCAGGAACTTTAAATTTAAAATAATTAGTTATTAAAGAAGCAAAACAAAAATTATAACCTAAGATTGGTATACTAAAGTTAGTAGTCCAGGCGTGTGTTCTAGTGTTAAAAGAACGAATTAATGGCCATTTCGATTGGGGATAGAATGACAGTTCTTGTTCTAAAAGGAAGAGAAAATTGCTCTGGATTTGATTTCAGAATCGAAATGAGAAGCGTTCACACGTATCGAATCGGTGTTCTGGATTTCCAATCGAAAAGGCCATATGCACATAATTCACGTTCTTTTATGTGTTATGTCTCACAAAAACGGCAGGATCACCTTGATTTCAATAATGTGAACGTGCTACGTAGCCACAGTACATATACATATCTAAGGTATTATCTTGGGCAGGTTGTCAAAAATGAGAACTGTTAGAAGAAGTTCAAGACGGCCGTCCCTGTGACCTCGTCCAACGCATTACAACACCAACAATCACAACAAACAAACACGAAGGAACAATTTAAATAACACAAAAACCAGTTGTTTGCCTAAAAAAATGTACATTTATTTGCTAATAAATAAGTAACAAATGAGCACACATCACAGAACAAATTTTGACGATTAACAAGTGGGGGACAAAGGATTCCCCATTTTCCACTGATTTTGCCACATGTGCAGAACTTAACAAAAATTAAAACGGTAACGATATTACCTTTAATATGTGTGAAAAATGCTGGATGGATATAAAATGATTTGATATTTGATTGAACCCTGAACGCTTGAACGCTTGCTTGCTACGCGCGCCGCGCCCGAAAGAAGTTTCATTTTCCATAAAATTCTCAAGCTGTTCACAATGTTCACATAGTCAGAAATAATTTAGGGGGAGATTTTGAAATTTAAGTATCAACGAAACTAGGAATATAAAAGTGATAACAATATCTATTATGAGAAAAATGTCCAAATCATGTCAATTCAAAACCAGCTTCATCATTTTTGTCTGTCCGACAAAGAAAAAGGTCTACATTTACAAGCCACGGACTACAGAGGAGCTAAAAATGAACATTTCGGCAGAAATCACGCAAATTCCACTGAAAAACTTCAAAAAACTAAAATCTTAGCAAAGAGCCGATACTTCTATGAATTATATTGGCGACCATTTCATCGATAGAATTTTCGATACCAAATGTAAAAAATAAAGTTTTTTAAGGTACTTACACAGGAACGCGACTTTTGGTCCACCCTGTTCCTGTACAAAAATGTTTGCCAACAATAATATTTCATTAACGGAATAAAAATCCGTTATTTAAATTAATAAACAAAACTCAAATCTCACCATTATGATTTGATAACACATTATGTGTTTTAAATAAGTACATGAGCAGGTACCTACCAAAACAAAAAACACTATTGGTCATATCATAAATAAAGATCCACGACTGGATCGCACGAACTAGCTTTTATAGATGAAGTTGCTTGGAGTTTCAGAAATTTTCAATTATAAAAACATGCGTGCAAGGAAAATAAAAAGAAGCGTTTCCGTTCTGTAATGGCTAAGACAGTTCCTAAAACCGAAGATATAAGAGTTCAAAAACAACAACGCCGTCATTATTGAAATTAATAGCATTAGGGACGTTTTTTTTAATTATTTTTTTTTTGTATACCTATAAAAATTAGGATGTCAGTTTTAAGCATTTAATTAAATATACATTTAAGAATATTATTTCTGAAAAATGAATCACCGCTTTTTGAAATATTGAACACAAAAAATTAAATCTAATTTTATATGTGTTTTGAAAGAGTCTGTGTATAAAAATTTTCATTGAAATAAGTGAAGCAGTAATGAGTAGGTACGTCGAGAATCTGAATAGTGGTTCTATGATAGGTATCGTTAATAACAGTTCTTAATGCAATGTGGCAACACTTCCTTCGATCCATACGCCTGTGCTTTTAATTTACCTCTGCAATTAATTTATTTTTGTATTCGATATTTTGAAGATAATAGTGTAATCCTAATTTTGTAGCTTACAAATAGTTCAGTATAACCCGAAAAGTGATTAGTTTTTTATTTTCTGACATTTAATAATTGATTTTAAAGAAAACTGCACCTTTTGCTCCTCTTACAAAACCCATCTCTGGATCTTCTATCTCATCTGCCTTAGTGAGTGAAATTCTATTGTTTTGGTTTATGTTTCTGCCAAGCAAATCTCTGAATCTACACAAAGTTTAAGTGATTTTGTTTTTTGTATTTATACAAGCCCTGGGTTGGATTAAACCATCCTCCGACTGATCTGTCAACATAATTCTTATTGCTGCATTGGAAATAACAACGATCGAATTCAACTAGACATAAATTTGTCTCATCTGCTGGTGAGTACATTTTTAGTACATGTTCTGCCTTTAGCAAAAAAGAATCTACACACATAATTATATGGTTCTCGTTGCATGTAATTATCCAAACAACACTACATTACCTACAAGAACTCAACTTTTCTAACAACTCTACATTATCTTCATAAAAAGCTTTAAACCTAGTTTATTTAGTGCAACAACCAACTTGTATTTTCTGCAAAAATTCATTAATCAGCGTTGCCGTTTAAACAAAAAAAAAAATTTGAGTTAAAGTTTCTCAAAGAAAAAAATATTAAATTAAGAATAGAAACTTAAAATTTGAAAACAATTAAAAATTAATTGCAATAATAATATATAACAACACATAATATGGCTAGTTGCGCAACTTGTGATGGCATCACTGACTACATGATTGACTCCATTATGTGTCATGGAAATTGTCGAAGAATTTTCCATGCTCAATGCATTGATGCTCCATTCAGCACCATTAAACTTTTCAATAGAAAGGAGAAGAATTCGTTTTACTTTTTTTGTGACGAGTGTAACCCTTTCTTACACAATAACATTGTTCGTGATGTTCTACATAATGCTAAGCATATCGAAAGTCTTCAAAAGCAAATAATGCTACTGTCGGACAAAATAGATAATATTATATCTCTACCACTACTACAAGATAGACAGACAAGAAGTAGGACTAAACATAAGAATCCAACTTTACAGCCAAATAGTTCAACTCAATGTAAACGGAAAAGTGACGAACTTGATGCCGAGAACTCATCGGATGATCCTTTGACGAAGAAGCCTGCTACATCTATTTTTGATTCTTATGCATTACCTCGTTCAATATCTGGTTTTAACTTTAATGTTAATGCACCAACTCCTCCATCCCTTCTTCCTTCGTTACCACCCGTAGCATCTGGGTCTGCCCAAGTGTGTGATACAATACCCACGCCCTCCACCGTTTCTGAAATGCCACCTTTTTATTCTTCGACATCAACGTCAACATCAACATCATTGACAGTTAATACATCCACTTCTACATCTTTGCCAACAATCATATCATCAATCCAATTGCCGACTGCTGTTAATTCAATTGTCAACTATGCTAATCAAGTAAATGATGTCATATCTCCCATTATAACAGGTTTGAAAGTTGTAGAAGGACTGAAAACTTTATTTGTTTCTAAACTCGACCCCTCAACAAATGCCCTTGATATTAAAAATTATGTCTCAGAAAAGATGGGGAATACACTTAAGTTGAATGTAGAGAAACTGCTACACCGAAACCACTCAAAATATGCTTCATTTAAAATACGTGTTCCAGAATCAATATTTCATGTCCTCAACTCATCATCTTTTTGGCCAAACAGAATAATAATTCATGAATTTGAAAACAAATTGAGTAAGCAGATTAAAACCAGGAACCCTTTTCATCAAACCAGGACAATGCAGAATCAGCGACTAAGCAGCTTCACCAGGTATTAATTTACTACCAGAATGTAAATGGACTTCGGACTAAGACCAACACGGTCTACAAAAACATCAACAACCTTCCTCACGATGTCATTATACTGACGGAAACTTGGTTAAATAGCTCTTTTCTTGGAACTGAACTTTTTGATAACTCTTATCAAGTCTTCAGACGTGATCGTCACCCATTAGATACTTCTAATATTGTTGGGGGAGGAATTCTTGTGGCGATTAAAAACTCACTGGTTTGTTACTTGGTTGATGATTTTCGTGTAACCAATATCGAAATTATATGTGTAAAAATCAAAATGCGGACTGGACACCTATTCGTTATCTCTGTCTATATACCTCCGAGTTCGAGTAATAAGCTTTATGAAGAGTACATTGATTGTATTGAAAGCATATACGTAAAATTGCAGCCTGAAGATGAATTCTTGATCGTAGGAGACTTTAATCTTCCGAACTTGGTTTGGGAAAAAACAAATGATCACAATTACTTTATTCCGATTAATGCTTCAAGTCCTAATGAAATATCACTAATCGATGCGATGTCAGCCTGTGGCTTGAACCAATTTAATGGAGCATTAAACAAATTTGAAAAAGCCCTGGACCTTGTATTTTTCTCCGATAATGTAAACACCGACGTTGCTGTATTGGCCTCTGCTGTGATATTAATTGACGAAGATCGACACCACCCCGCTCTAGATATTTCCTTAAATCTAAACATGTGTATTCCTTCACTTAGCTTTAAGAACAAACTAGAATTTAACTATAGTAAGTGTAATTATAGTGATCTCTTTAATCTTTTATGCACTATTGACTGGAATCAATTATTCCAAAATTATAACATAAATGAGATGTGCCATGCGTTTTATAAAACACTTTTTGATTGCTTCTATTCCACTTAAAAAATCACGTTGCAATTCAAATGTTCCACCATGGTTTGACATTCAACTTAAAAACTTAAAAAATAGAAGAAACAAAGCTTGGACAAAATATAACTGCACCAGAGCTGATGAAGATTATATAACTTTTTTGAACCTAAAAAACCATTTTACAGAATATTCTGACATTTTGTACGAAAATTATATTCGGAAAACTGAAATTGAACTTAAAACTAATCCAAAAAACTTTTGGAAATTCGTGAATGGTAAAAGAAAAATTGATGGTTATCCTAACTCTATGCGTTATCTGGATCTCACTAGTAATGAGTCTGAAGTTATTGCTAATATGTTTTCAAATTATTTCAAAGAAGCATTCGAGGAATCAGATTCCAGTGCTCCTTCTTATAGATCTTTTTCGGTAAATAATTTCTCTCAACTTAACTCTATTAACTTTGAAATTAGCGAAGAATCCATATCTCATCATATCTCGAAACTTGACGATTGTAATAGTGCAGGCCCAGATGGCGTACCATCTTCTATTTTAAAAAAGTGTGTGTCCTATTTGTCATACCCACTATGTGTTCTTTTTAATAAATCCTTAGAAAGTTCTTTTTTCCCTAATATTTGGAAAAGTGCATTCATAATTCCAGTTCATAAGAAAGGATCAAAAACCGAAATAACGAACTACCGACCAATAGCAAAATTATCTGCCATTCCAAAGTTATTTGAGTCAATTATATGTAATGTTCTTTCCTTTCACTGTAGTTCAATTATATGTAGCAGTCAACATGGTTTTGTGAAGAAAAAGTCAACAGTTACAAATTTGTTCCACTTTACATCCTTTTGCTTAGACGCGTTTGAAGATCGTGAACAAGTTGATTGTGTTTTTACTGATTTTAGTAAGGCTTTCGACAAGCTGTGTCATAAAACTCTTATTTTAAAATTAAGCAATATAGGTTTTAATGAAATTTTTTTAAAATGGATCGCATCATACCTTAAAAATAGATGTTACAGTGTGACTTTCCGTAATGAGTGCTCGGATCTATTTTTTGTTAACTCAGGAGTTCCTCAAGGCAGCCATTTGGGGCCATTATTGTTTATTTTATTTATAAATGATCTTGTCTCTATCATACAAAATTCGTCTATACTAATTTATGCTGATGATATTAAACTTTACAAACGAATACAAAATTCAACAGACTGTTTGCTTTTGCAAGAAGATCTCAATAAATTTAGGGAATGGTGCAATATGAATCGTCTTGTTTTAAATGTTGACAAATGTAAAACGATGAGTTTTACACGCAAAAATGAACCGTTTACTTATGATTATATGTTTGATTCATGTTCTTTGAAGAAATTGTCTGTGTTCTCTGATCTTGGAATTATTCTAGATTCTAAATTAACATTTAATGATCACCTTAATTTTATCATCAAAAAAGCTAATAGGGGCTTAGGATTTGTAAAACGATTCTCTCGCGATTTTCGGGATCCTTACGTCCTTAAGCTACTATATGTTTCATTCGTGAGACCCATTCTTGAGTATGGGTGTGTGGTATGGGCACCTCATTACTCTGTACATATTAATAGATTAGAGGCAGTTCAGAGAAGATTTATGCGCTTTTGTCTTCGTTTTCTTCCCTGGTCACATGGAATGTTACTTCCTCCATATGCCCAAAGGCTTTCATTAATAGACCTTCCTTCTCTGACAAAACATAGAAAATATCTCCAATTTTGTTTTATTGCTGGGATAATAAATGGTTCTATATCATCTTCTTCAGTTCTGTCTAGAATAAATTTTAATTTTAGTCAATCAAGCATAAGGTTACAGCAGCCTTTGGTACAAACATTTAGTAGATCAAACTATGGTGCAAATAGTCCTCTCAATCAATTAATTGTTATCTTTAATAAAATTTATTTTCTTATTTCATGTATAAATGATGACTTTAAATGCACTAAGTTCAAAACTATGTTTTTTAGCGCAGTAGAATAATATTAATTTAGCTTGTAAGTAATATTGTTACGTTAGGATTTAACGGATCTGTAAATAAATAAATAAATATAAATAAATAAATAAATAATTTCTTTTTACCAACATTTATTTTTACCATATACCATACAATAAAAGGTACACAGATTTTGCAGTTTGAAAAAATTGCTTCAGTGGCTTAGTATGTATGTCAAGTTATAGAAATAGACATACATACATTCATCCATCAATCTACACAGACGAAAATACGGGTAGAAATTTCGTCTTTCTATCATCGTAATGTAAGGCATTATTTAAATCTCGAGTTCGATTTTTTGTACGAATCAAAAACTTATCCTTTAGTACCTACCTGCACCTGGATGTCTAGATCGCAAGTAGAAATCTTATCAAATTGATGACGAAACAAGTTCTTTAGTTGTATTTTCTCTTTTAACCATCTTCATTAAGAAAATTTGATGCTAGAACTAGTGATTCTATGGAGAGAAAAGTGTCAAGACGTGTTGAAGGGAGCGCATGTGTGTCACATCAAATAATTTCGTCCTTTAAAGTTTTATGTTGAAGAAATAAAAGTTCTAAAAGCTATTTTAAAATAATTTCTTATATTGTAAGTGAGTTAATTGAAAACCGTTTATTGATTTTAAGCATAATTTTTATAATTAGATTTAATAATCAGAAAACAAAAACGTGAAAAGTCACTGCCATTCTTTTGAAGTGCCCAGTTATAATTATTTCTTAGTCTTTAATTTAAAAAGCACGTGTATATTTATTTTATTTTGACTATTTTAAATTAAATTATATTAATGATTGTTGTCTCATTCAAGAAGTGTTTTTTTGATTTTTGAGCTGCATATGTCTGAAAATTAGTCGTAGGTAGGTATGTATAACAAGTGTTTTCGGTCGAAAAAATCAACTCTAGTCAAAAGTTAACTTCAAATAGTTTTCCAATAACATAATTATTACATGTTGAGTTTTGTTTAAAATACAAGCTTTTGAAAAATTCGAAACAAATGTCTAAAAATAAATAAAATTTGAATGTGTTGCAGTATAATATACATAGTAGAAATATTTCAATGCCTAAAAGGTCACTTCAACAATTTCAAATAAAATCAAAATTACAAGAGGTTTAGTTTATAGGATTTTTTAAATGATCATACGGAAAATATTGGTTTTGTTCAAAAAAAAGTTCATGGTTTTAATAGAACTAATCATAACGATGGACGGTCTATGCGTCTGTTTATATGCAGCGTTTGCACATCGCTAAAGAATAAACGAGTGGTACGATTAACTTTAAATTTGGTGCAGAGTATGTATTTTTATTTGAAACCCCAGTGAAATTTTTGTTTTAACTCATCTAGAACGTCTAGCTCCTAAAGAATCTGTTTTGAGAAAATTGTCTGATTTTCGGTTTCTTGTCTTATATTTTTTACAAAAGCAGTTAATATGCGATTAACTCCGAACTGAGCGGACTAAATTATTTGTTTACTATTTTATTACACGTTTTATTATCATTTCTTTAAACTCATGTGGAAATCGTAGCCTTTTTGTTCGTTTATTTGAATAGGTACCTTTATCATCACTTTTGCTTTGAACTAGTTGAAGGTCTTACCTTTCAAAGCTATTTTTGGGTTTTATATCATGGTTTTTTTGACATGACACAAACAAATTGAGAAAAAGTGCAGAGTGGATTGAGGGAAATCTCTTGACGCAGTTGAGTACGCGGGAATTTATAGTTTTCATGATCAAGGACAAACGGGACATCAAATTTCGGAAAAAATTTACAGAATCTCTTCTTTGATTCATAATTATCTGAGAAATAAACAAAAAGACGGTATCGATATGAAAGGATGCAAAAAATCTGCTGTGATAGACGAACAATTTAAATGGTTGCGTTTAATTCGTCGGTTTAAATGGCTAGTTTTCAACCACCAGAAGTAAGACAGTTATGTTTCCATAGAAATGATCATTCCCGTGAGTTTCGAAAAGTTTTCTTTTTAAGAGAGACAAGTACCTAGTAGGCTTAAATGTTTAAACTTACTTAGCATTTGAGCAAGTACGTGCAACACAATCGTATATTTAATTTATATGTAGACTAATTTTCTGAGATATTTTATTAATTATTTTGATTCAATATTTTAAATATGCTGTACATACGTAAGATACAATACAAAAACTATGGCGTTGCATGCTGGAGCATGTTTGTATTGCTCAGTGTAATTTTGTAAAAGGAATATTTCTCCTTCTTCGAAAATTCGGAACGGGAATGATGCTCAAAAGATTTGTTCGGATTTTATTGGTATCGAGAACGCCTTTTTAAAGATTAAATATGTATAATCTGAGCCTTACCTGATAATTATCGCGTAATTTTAAAAAATTATCAAAATTAGCTGCTTAGCTTAATTTTGTATATTTACACAAATATCTGTGATGTATTTTTAATTTAATTCTTCAAACTTTACTCCTGTAACAAGACGGTGATTATTTATGAGCAATAACGTGCCACTCTTTCGTAGCCCTTTTTGTTGGCTGGGTAGGAGGATGTCATAAATTGTCTTCTTTCGCCCGTATTGTTTTTCTTACCTGTTTCTTGTGGGGTACTTGCAGCGATATATTTTAAGATTATTCCATTCTTAAAAGGTTTTTATCTTTAAAAAACCATTACCAACTAGGAAGGTATTTATTTCTATGTCTATACCTACCTGCGACACTTAAGAATTTAAGATCAAAAAATATCAAATAATTTTAATTGAACAGCTCAAAAAGAAGAAAATAGAAAAGCATTGTATACTAATGATATGAGAATGTCCCTTAAAATACCGACTCGAAATTTTGTTTAATTCAGCCATTGGCCCTACAGAACAAAATAAAAATGCACGACTGGGGTTTCTAATTAAACAAACAAAATGTGGGGGCATATGTACATATATAAAAACACGCACGTAAAAATTAAAGACAAATAAAGAGATGTACGAAAATCTTTCGTATTGTTTCAACAATTAGTTTTGTAAATATGAACATATTTGTATATTAAAGAGCACGGTAGTGCCTAGCCAAGTTCGGGGCACTACACCCTTTTTTACAGGAAAAAAACTCAGGTGATTTTTGACCCCCTTCTAAGTTCAGTACCATTAAAGTCATACAATTCAAATTAGCGGTATTTGCTGAGCTAGTCTCATTTAAGCCATTCCTGAGATATAGGACTTCAAAAATCTTCAAACCGTATCAAAATTATGGAGCACTTCCAGACAAAGTAGAACCTTGAAATTTCGAACAACGGTAGGTCTTGTGGTGCATACAAAAGGGAAAAATCAAAAATCTATGCAATTTTCCATTCACCCACTTTCTCAAAAATTCATATAAATTATATGGAGCACTTCCGATTGTTAAAGGGGATAGGGCGATGAAAATTGGTATAGCAGAAGGGGTTTGAAGTCCATATAAGTTAAAAAATCGAAAATTTAAGACTAACAGAAATTCTTCTATTTTGGATTTTGTAGAATGATGAAATTTGATAGAGCTGTAGGGCTTCATTATCGTCCATACAAGTTAAAAAGGGGTTTGAAGTCCATACAAGTTAAAAAATCGAAAATTTAAGACTAACCGAATTTCTTCTATTTTGGATTTTGTAGAATGATGAAATTTGAGAGAGCTGTAGGGCTTCATTATCGCCTGGGATTATATGTATCTGTGACGTTTATAGGAGAAATATGATAGCTTCATATTATAATTTGCGTATTTACGTCCACTTTATATTGAGTTAGAGCCTAAACGGATGAACCGATTTTCTTCAAATTTGAAACATAATTTTTTATAGATCATGTCCATAAATATTCTAAATTTGAAGAAAATCGTTTCATCCGTTTAGGCTTTAGCTTGATGCATGTACAGTAGGGTGTGTCACTTTGGTATGGCGAAAAAAATACTATTCAGATTTAAAATCTAATACCTGACAAAAGCTGCATTAGAATCGTAGGAATAAGAATATATGAACAAAAATTGAAATCAGATGGCTCGCTAAACAACAAGGTTTATATTCGAAAACTGTGTTTTTAGTACTTTTTCTGTCTATTGCTTGGATATGGTTATAGTTAATTTTATGGATATGGTTTAAATAATTTTGTTTAAAGTATGCAAACAATAAAAAAAATGTACGCAATACAAATTAGAATTTAAAATTCGAGATCACTCAAAATTGAATTTTTATAGAATTTTCAAGTGCGACAGATATTAATAATTTTTTCTTAAATCCATTTTTACTTACCTAAAAAAATGTTATAGGTTAATTTTATGACACTGAAAAAGAAAATGTCACTCAAATTTTTTGCAGAAATAACCATATCTAAAAAAGCATTAAAAAACGTTTTTTCGCCATAAAATGTGGTTTTGCACTTTTTTTTGCAATGATTTTTTAAAAAATTTAGCTAACTAAAAATTTTTTAATTTTTTTTTCAAAAATCCATTTCGATGGTAAATTTTATTCTCTACAAAAGTTATTCTCTACAAAAAAGGTTTTCAGAATTATCTCGAAAATTTGCTCCGTTTTCGGAGCAAAGAACCAAAAAGGGTGCTTTTGCACCCCCCCTCTCCAAAATGCACCCTCTCATTTAATAGCTCTATGCGGTTTTCTCAGCTTCAATGTTCCCTTTGAAGATTGTTGCAATAAAATCCCATGAACGTCTTAGTTCCTTATTTCCCTGTTTTTTAAGACATAATCAATAGCTTAAAACAAACGTTTTTGGTGTTCTTTTCAAGCTTTTTTAGCGAGCCAAAGCCAATAACTTAAACGAAAATTTCAAATGAAGAACTTAATTTTAATATGTAAAGCAGCTTTTTGGAGGTATTAGATGTGGAAATTTCAGAGTTGAAATAAATGACACACCCTAATATACAGTGAGCGTAAAGACGCAAATTATAAGATGGAGTTTTCATGTTTCTACCAAACACTACAGATATAAGGTCTGTTCGTTAAGGTGAAATTTCTTGCAAATTTTCACAAATTCCTGTTTGTTAACTCAAAAGAAAGTTGCATCGAGAGCAAATAATTTCCCCTCCGTTTGAAAAACTTGCGAATTCCTACTACAGAAATTTCTGTGAACACGAAGTGTTACAACTCACAACTGCTGTCAAAAACCGCTATGTCAGTTTCTGTCACATTTTGACATCGACTGAGAAGAAAAAAAAATTTGTAGGAGCATTTATGTACGAACAAATACAAAAAATACCAGAAATTAAAATAATATAGGTATATAAAACTAAAAGTTATCTGCCAATGCATGCACCAGAAAGCAGAAACAGAAAGATTCATATCGTGCGTGCTCTAACCACGACGACGAGGTTCTTTAGCGTTGCAACTAACCGGAAAATTTTTCCAAATAGGTTTTAAAAAAAAAAAGCAATTTTATTGCAGTAGATCTGCATATTCTAATTTTTTTTAATTACAATATAGAGGAAAAATTATTTGTGGGTTGAATTTTGATGAATTATAATTTTCTTTTCCGAAAAAAAAGTGCAGTAGATTCGATTTCAAAGCAGGAGATTTGTTTTACGAAAAAAGTTCATTAGATCTATTGCAATCATGGCAAAGTGGCAACGCCACCGTTTATACAAAAAAAATAATATTTTTAAAAAAAGTGGTGCAGTTCATGGTTCAAAACGTTTCTTAACTTTTTTCAAATTTCCCCAGCGAAAAAGTTTTCCGCTCTTTTCAAAATTTGACTAGTCTTACACATTTTTTGTAAAAAGATACCAAACGATTCTATAATCTTTGATGCAAAAAGCAGTGAAATCACAACAAAAAACATAAATGTTAAAAAAGATCCGAGTTCTTATTATGTAGGTATGTACAAAATTATTTTATGTAAAAAAAACCTGTGCGTTGAAAGTCAGCTATTAATATTAATGCGACCGCACCGGTAAAATTCCATATAGTCGAAAGTCGACAGAAGTTTTGTTTTTTTAATTTAAATTCTGAAAGGAAGTTTCAAACTTGATTGGATTTTGAATTGGATTAAACATTTTTTTTTAATTTTAATTTTTATTCTTTTTTAAAATTAAGTTATTTTGGTATCAAATATTCTTTTCTGTTTTTTCTTCATATCATTAAAAAAAAGTATCCTTTAGCCTATTCCAATACATAATAGGCATCCCCCCAAAATTTCAGTCAAATCTGTTCAGCCATTTGAGCGTGATTGATGACTAACAAACAAACCTTCACATTTATAGTACCTACATATTAGTAAAATTTTAAATGTTAAAATACGTATGCATATTGCATATAGATATTAGCAAAAAAAACATTATTTTTGTCTTTCAGATGAATTGGTTAATATTACTTATAACATTTTACGGCAGTTCATCTTTTGCTACAAGCTACAATATACTTGGTCTGTTCCCCCATCCTGGAATCAGTCATTTTTATTTTTTTCATCCGATAATGCGAGGTTTAGCAGAAGCCGGTCATAATGTTACAGTCATCAGCCATTTTCCGGACAGAAATCCAACGGAAAATTACACGGATCTAGTGTTACCAACTGTCGATTTATTTATAAACACTGTAGATTTAAAGGTGAGCTCATAGAAATCTTAATCTTAAACGTTATAAAATCCACCCAAGTGCAAATTATGCAAACTATCTAAACTTTATATATCAGGTTCTGAAAAAACGAAGCTTTTACACACCATTGAGCATATTTTTCTCACTTCATGAATGGGGTGAGGACGCCTGCAGGAATACATTTGAATCAGATGCATTGGCAATGGTTTTAAACGGGGGTACTCAATATGATGCTATTATCATGGAACAGTTCAACACGGATTGCTTAATGGCAGTTGCACATATTCTAAAAGTACCTGTTGTGGCACTAAGCAGTTGTCCTCTGTTGCCATGGCATTACGAACGAATTGGAAATCCAATTATTCCATCATACATTCCAGCTTTGTTTTTAGACCGATCGGAGAATATGGACTTTTTCAATCGTCTTGTAAATTGGTTTATCTATCATGGATATAATTTTTTATACAAGTAGGTAAAAATTTATTGTTTTTTAAAGTCATTCATGTTTATTGAACTCCTAGTTGTTGAGTCCTTATTTATTGTATCTTGTAGCTATACAACTTTATCAACTAGCAGTTCATCACTTTTATGTGTGTATGACAATATTTAAAGATTTTACTTTAATTAACCAAATGTTTGAAGTCAATATAGCCATAAGCTAGCAACAGAACTAGTTCGTCAAAGATTTGGACAGCATATGCCGGAAACGAAAGAGCTAATCATGGAAACTTCAGTCTTTTTTGTAAACCAACACTATTCTTTAAGTGGTGTCAAGCCCTTGTCACCAGCCGTTATTGAACTCGGAGGAATTCACATTCAAGGTCAGAATGAACCGTTAAACGAGGTAAATTAAAATCTCCAATAGCTGTTTTCGATTGGTTACCTAGAAGCTTACTAATGAAGCATTCTGAGAGTGTTTTATTGGCATTCAGGCTAACAATTAGAAAATGCTAACAGTGTTTGGTATATAACAATGTTTTAACCTCCTTCTTTTGTTAATATTTTAAATATTTTTAAGGACATTCAACAATTTCTCGATAGTGCTGAACATGGTGTGGTTGTATTTAGTTGGGGATCCATGGTTAAGACCGAATCTCTTTCCACGGAAAAGCTAGTCGCAATACTTAAAGCTTTCAAACGTTTGAAACAAAAGATCATCTGGAAATGGGAAAACGATACATTGCCACATCAACCCAAAAATGTTTTCATTAGTAAATGGCTACCACAAAAAGATATTCTTCGTCATCCAAATGTTAAAGTATTCATGACACATGGTGGTTTATTGGGCAGTATAGAAGCAGCTTACTGTGGGGTTCCAGTTGTAGTGACTCCGATGTTTGCAGATCAATATCACAACGCTGCTACACTAGTTGAACGAGGCATGGGCACAATATTATATTTTGAGGATATTACAGAAACAACAGTTTTCAATGCTATAACGACAGTCCTTGATAAAAAGTGAGAATTTTTCGAGAGAATCTTTGTAAACAATTGAAAATAATTTTTTTTTTTTTTAAGATTCATGGAAAATGCTAAAAATATTAAATTTTCGTTCAGAAAACGTCCTAAGAGTGCAATGGAAACTGCAATTTGGTGGGTTGAGCATGTCATAGAAACAAAAGGAGCTCCTTTGACTAAATCTATATCTAGGCAGATGTCAAGTTTTGTTTATTATTCCCTGGATGTCTACACATTTTTGGCTGTTTTAGTATTAATTTTATTTTTAGCTTGTCGATCGATACTAAGTGTGTGTAGGACGTTAGTAAAGCGTTTCAATAAAGTCAAAACTATGTAGTCAAGAAAAATATGTATTCGTTTATGATTAAGAAACTTATGTGCATATATGTACCTACCTATACGTAAATAATAATTATTGTAATTTAGTTAATTTTTATCGATGTAAATAAATATTATTATATTACAACTGTTTTTGAAGTATTTATTTTGATTTTGAAGTTGCGATGCACGAAAATAATTCTAAGAGAAAATACTTTCCAAGGCAAGATATTCCACAATAATTGGCAGATAGATTCTACAGATTTTTTCTGGTTTAAAGTTTGAAAGAATTCGGAACATTTTTTAAATCTCGTTCGTTTTAACTTTCAACTTATTTGAAGTATTGTACGAATTAAAAATGAAATAAATTCTCTTGTGGATTAGATGCCCATTTAATTATTTTACCATCATATCTGATATTGCATATGCAGCTGGTTCATTCAAAATATCAGTTGGTTACTCTTTAAGTAGGAAATAGGCATTTATGTAGAGTAAAATTGGATAGGCTAACTTTAAATTAAAATAGATTAGCACCAAGCAAAGCTACTCCTCAGAGGGGTCGGAAGAAAACAAGCGAATATACGGAAAGCATATGACGCGGCTATAATTGCGGAGTGGAAGGTTTCGTCAAGTTTCGTTCAATTTTGGTTACGGAAGTAGGGTGCGCTCCCGAGGGCACCTCACATTTGGTGAAATCATAGAAGAAGAAGTAAAGGAAGTGGTGTATATCACATATACAGTGTACGTGAGTGAAGCAGCAAGAATTGAAAAAAAAAAAACAAATTGAGATTCATCTGTCATTTTGCCGAGCTGAAATGAAGTGTTTTGAAATTTCAATTTGATAAACAAGTGAAAAAGTTTATTTAAACTAAATAAAAAAGTGAAAAAAAAGTTAGAATAGTGAATACTATCAATAATTTATTTAAAAAATATAAAACATCATGTGGTGGCTACGTTAAATCCTCTAAAAACGCCTATACTAATAGAGTAAGATCCCAGGGCCGCCAGACATACGTCATTTTATCATAGCTGAATTTTTGTCTGTGAATTAACCCTATTAGTCCAGTCAAAATAGGCATTTGACCTAGCCAAAATTCCGATAAGGCTGAAAATTGGTATAGATCTTCCTTTTGATATAACAAATCAGGTGCGAAAAGTCCTTGTCAATCCCACATAAAAAGTTTTTGAAGGTCAAGTGTCGAAAAAAATGGTTTTTCACCTATAACTTTCAAACGGTAAATGCTATTGAAAAGTAGTATGAGTAAATTTTATAGATCAGGTAATTTTCTACAAAAAGTATTAAAACATATTTTTTCGTAAGAAAGATGGTTTAGGAAATAGAGCTGTTTGAAAAATGGTAAATTGACGAAAATATCGGTTTTTCGGGTATATCTCCTTAACGGTAAATAATTTTGGAAAGTGTTTTAAGTAACGTTTGTAGCCCATTTGACACTTTACAAGAAAATATTAAGAAAAAAATCCAAAAATGTACCGTTAAAAAGATATAATTATTTTAAGAATTTGGTCAAACGCCAAAAATAACGGTTTTCTGATTATTACTCGTAAATGACAAAGTTGCTCAAAATTAATGTAAGCCCTATTTGTAGACGTTAAAATATTCTGCCTCAAAGATTGTTACACTTTTTCCTTATGACTAATCGGTTACAAGATATTGCGATTTCAAAATGGCCAAATGTCGAAAATATAGAATTTTCACACATAATTCTTAAACGGTAAGGGCTATCATAAAGTACTTTATGCAGAGTTTGTACATAATGTGGTGTTCTACAAACAAAAAAAAATTTTTTTTTCTAAAATGTATTAATCAATAGATATAGTTATTTTATGAATTTGGTCAAAATTCAAAAATAACGGTTTTTTAATTTTTACTTTTAAATGGCTAGGTCATTCAAAAAAATTTTAGATTGAGTTTGTAAGGATTGAAATGTACGACCTAATAAAAAGTAAAATTTTGTCTCATACGAGTGATTGGTCAGAAAATATTACGATTTAAAAAGGGCCAAATGTGGAAAATATAGGATTTTCATCTATAACTCCTAAACGGTGAATGTTATCAAAAAGTAATTCGAGCTAAGTTTGTAGATAATGTGATACTCTACAAGAAACAAAAATTTTTTTTTTCTAAAACTTACAATTTAAACGATATAATTATTTTAAGTTTTTATAAAAAGTTAATAACACTGATTTTTTCCCTTTTACTCGAAAATGACGAAGTTGTCTAAAATCAATATATGCTCAGTTTGAAGACTATAAAATTGCCTACAAAATTAATTCGGCGCAGGGTTAAAAGTCCAGAAGCCAAAAGCCCATAATGGACTTTTGACCCACTTGGGTGGGTTAAAAGTCCATAAATGCATTATGGACTTTTAACCCACCCTAGTGGGTAAAAAATCCAGAAAAATTCTTATGCACTACTGGCCCATCGTTCATGGAATTTTGGACCTCTAAGCTGAGCCAAAAGTCCATACTTATGTAAAAGCTTTCATATTTGCTTTTCTGTTTACTAAAATGAGTATTACATATTTTTCTTGCACTCTTTTCAAAGGGTGGTGATATTACTGCAGCTTAAATAAAAAAATATTTTAAAATATATATAATTATGTGTTTACATAAATAAATAATAATTATCTTAAGATGTTGAAAAACAAACAATACGGTTTTTCTAAGGTTCTTCAGCTCCAATATTTAAAGTTTATTTCTTAAGTGTTTCCATAGGCGAGTGGAAGCAATTGATAATTTTTTGTATTAATTTATTACATTTTATTTTTTTTTTGTTAAGGGTTTGGGAAAATTGAAAAATATGATTTAAAAAAATCACTTGATGCTTTTATAGAATAATATTGAATTTTGAGAAAACGACATTGCTATGTTTTTGGATATGTTTTTTGAAAAATTTGAATTTTCGAAAAATTTAATTAGCTTAACTTTTAAAACAAATTTTCAAAAAAGTAAGCTCAATAAGTCACTTAGAAAATTTTAAAGAGATATAATTTTCGAATCGAAGTTTTGTGATACACGGAATTTTAATATTTTTCGAAATGATTTTTGTGAAATTTGAATTTTTGAAAAATGCAATCAGGTAATTTTAAAAATTTCGCGCGAAATTTTTAAAATTACCTGATTGCATTTTTCAAAAATTCAAATTTCACAAAAATCATTTCGAAAAATATTAAAATTCCGTGTATCACAAAACTTCGATTCGAAAATTATATCTCTTTAAAATTTTCTAAGTGACTTATTGAGCTTACTTTTGTGAAAATTTGTTTTAAAAGTTCAGTTAGCAAAATTATAAGAACGCGCGCGCTAATTAAATTTTTCGAAAATTCAAATTTCCCAAAAAACATATTCAAAAACATAGTAATGTCGTTTTCTCAAAACTCAATATTATTGTATACAAATATCAAGTGATTTTTTTTAAATCATATTTTTCAGTTTTCCCAAACCCTAAACAAAATAAAATTAGATGTAATTAAATCAGCGAAAACTTTGTAAGTACTAACGTGTTCTGAATATGCGATACAAAAAATTATCAATTGCTTCCACTCGCCTCATGGAACCACGCCGAAAGTACGGCCAAACTCAACAAAAATGAAGTGTTATGTCCATTTTGCAGGCAAATTGTGACAAATAGCACAAAAGTTTTTTTGTAAATGTTTTTGAACCTTTAATTATGAATCTGTAAATTTTCTTGTTTCTTTTTTAATTGATATTCATTATTTTTTTCCTGAAATTTTGAAATAAATTGTTTTTTTGCTAAAGTATGGACTCTTAACCCATTTCCTTAAAAAAATTACGAACTTACGACCCACTTTCTTCTGGAGTTTTAGCTCAACTTGGGTGGGTTAAAAGTCCATAATGTATTTATGGACTTTCAACCCACCCAAGTGGGTCAAAATTCCATTATGGACTTTTGGCTTCTGGGCTTTTGACCCTGCACCAATTAATTCTACCCAAGCAATAATGCACAAGGTATTGAATTTAAAAAAATTAAAAATAATCATTTTCTGCATGATATACACCATAATCATTTCATTTAATTTTTTAAAATTCAATACCTTGTGCATTATTGCTTGGGTAGAATTAATTTTGTAGGCAATTTTATAGTCTTCAAACTGAGCATATATTGATTTTAGACAACTTCGTCATTTACGAGTAAAAGGGAAAAAATCAGTGTTATTAACTTTTTATAAAAACTTAAAATAATTATATCGTTTAAATTGTAAGTTTTAGAAAAAAAAAATTTTTGTTTCTTGTAGAGTAGGTATCACATTATCTACAAACTTAGCTCGAATTACTTTTTGATAACATTCACCGTTTAGGAGTTATAGATGAAAATCCTATATTTTCGACATTTGGCCCTTTTTAAATCGTAATATTTTCTGACCAATCACTCGTATGAGACAAAATTTTACTTTTTATTAGGTCGTACATTTCAATCCTTACAAACTCAATCTAAAATTTTTTTGAATGACCTAGCCATTTAAAAGTAAAAATTAAAAAACCGTTATTTTTGAATTTTGACCAAATTCATAAAATAACTATATCTATTGATTAATACATTTTAGAAAAAAAAAATTTTGTTTGTTTGTAGAACACCACATTATGTACAAACTCTGCATAAAGTACTTTATGATAGCCCTTACCGTTTAAGAATTATGTGTGAAAATTCTATATTTTCGACATTTGGCCATTTTGAAATCGCAATATCTTGTAACCGATTAGTCATAAGGAAAAAGTGTAACAATCTTTGAGGCAGAATATTTTAACGTCTACAAATAGGGCTCACATTAATTTTGAGCAACTTTGTCATTTACGAGTAATAATCAGAAAACCGTTATTTTTGGCGTTTGACCAAATTCTTAAAATAATTATATCTTTTTAACGGTACATTTTTGGATTTTTTTCTTAATATTTTCTTGTAAAGTGTCAAATGGGCTACAAACGTTACTTGAAACACTTTCCAAAATTATTTACCGTTAAGGAGATATACCCGAAAAACCGATATTTTCGTCAATTTACCATTTTTCAAACAGCTCTATTTCCTAAACCATCTGTCTTACGAAAAAATATGTTTTAATACTTTTTGTAGAAAATTACCTGATCTATAAAATTTACTCATACTACTTTTCAATAGCATTTACCGTTTGAAAGTTATAGGTGAAAAACCATTTTTTTCGACACTTGACCTTCAATAACTTTTTATGCTCGTGTGGGATTGACAAGGACTTTTCGCAACTGATTTGTTATATCAAAAGGAAGATCTATACCAATTTTCAGTCTTATCGGAATTTTGGCTAGGTTTGCACATTTTTATGTCTATTTTGACTGGACTATATGGTAGGTATTAACGAATGGATACTACGAACCTTGAACCCGGGTGCGTTTCGGAGGTATTAAGTGCTAAAAGTGCATAAAATGATGGAAAATGACGTTATTTTATCAGAGCTGATTTTTTTATATGTTTCAAAGAAAGTTATGATAAGCTTATTTTGACACTTGCCAGACACCTGCATGGGGACCCAATGCCAGCCAGACACGTTTAAAGGTGTCAAAAAAGTCGTCAAATTTACGTTATAGTATCAGAGCTGAATTTTATATATGTTCTTTGGGCAACTGTTTCAAGATATTTCCCAAGCTGCCAGACACCTACATGGGGACCCAATGCCTGCCAGACACCTTTTAAGGTGTCAAAAAATCATTAAATCGCGTTATAGTATCAAAGCTAATTTTTATATTTTTATCTATACACAACTGTTTTAAGATATTTCCTTGCCAAACACCTGCAAAGTGGAACCTAATATCAGCTAGAAAGATACAAATTTAAAAGTATCCAAGATATTCCCCAAGCTACCAGACACCTACACCTATAAAAGTGTTTAAATAATCGTGTTTCATACGGTTCAGTATCAAAGCTATTTTGATCTAACGAACAAAAATATGTTCCTTGGATAATATTATTCAACAATATTTTTAGCCAAGAGTGCGAATGTTATCCTTAGGTTCCAAAGCTTCACTGGTGCTTAAATATACCTACCCATTAACATTTTCTGAGCATTTATTAAAAAAAATTATTTTCTTCTGCTACGACTAACTTGTTACCTAGCAACAAATACAGAAATTACTTTGAAAATGCCCAAATTAGTAAATTAAAATAGCCAAATGGGAAATAAAACCCAAAATAGGAAAAATTGCCAAAAACCACTGCAATATAAGGAAATATCGCCCAAATATGATCGGGGCGATTGCAAACATTTTTAAAAAACACCCACGGGTTCAGATTCTTCAAATGCAAAAGAAACTTTGCATATACCCAACCTCGTAACCACCCCAAATCCTAAAGTAAGCCCAAGCCCCGTGGGTGCTTTTAAAAAATGTTTGCAATCGCCCCGATCACATTTGGGCGATATTTCCTTATATTGCAGTGGTTTTTGGCAATTTTTCCTATTTTGGGTTTTATTTCCCATTTGGCTATTTTAATTTACTAATTTGGGCATTTTCAAAGTAATTTCTGCTATAAAAATAACAAATTTGTTGAAAACAAAAATATACTTTAATCCAGTGATTTCGTTGAGACTCATCTGTCAAATGAGAAATTCTTGCACAGGGTCGATCTAGTTTTTGTTGGTGGTGGCAAGGCGCTCAAATCCGTTTAGCGCCCGTAGTGCAGAGTTATTTTTTAACGCTTTATATAATTTTTTTTAAAGGGGTAACAGCAGACCCCTATTTATCTTGTTGGATTTGTATCTTCGTCAAGAAGTGTTTATTTCGGTTTAAAAGTACGTTACCATAAAAAACATAACTGTATTAAGTAGAATATGAGAGAAAACTTGCCCGTTTAAAGAAAAATTTGTGCACTGTATTATAGGCGTTTTTATATGATTTAATGCAGCACCACATGTTTTTTTATGTATTTCTTATCGGTAAAGTTTTTCAAGCTTTTCTACAGCTCGGCAAAATGACGGGAGTATCTCAATGGTTTTTTTCTTTTTTTTTTAAATCTGGCATTTTTGGGTGCCCCAGCCTTCAACCGTGTAACTGCACTGCGACCCTGGGGCAATGCATTTGTGTTTGTGTAACTCACACCATTTTGAAAAATGCTTCACTGTTTCCACGATATGCCAGTTCCTTTACTTCTTCTTCTTTGGGTGAAATAGGAAGTACAAAAAGAGAAAGCTTTATACAAATATAATATACTAACAGCCTTATTCATTAGAATGCGCTAAACAGATGAATAGTTATGCACTGCATAAGGATTTATGTAGCCACTATGTAACGTTACATAAATCCTTATTCATAAAAAATTTCCCCATCCATTTTAGTTATGCAACGCTTGTGTCAAATAAAGTACCAAAAAGAGGAAATCTATTTCGTTTTACTTCAACTTCACATAAACAAACATCAGCTGTTTGTGAAAAATCAATAAAAGAAATGCTTCCAGTTCGGTCTTTTCAATTTCTGTGTCTCTCTATAATATTTACTACGTTTACAAGCAGAATCGAAAGCTCGAGTTGAAATAGGGTCGAATATTCAACCCAGGTTTTTCGTTACTTGAGTTGAGTGCTCCATTTAGAGTTGAGTTGAAATGGTACTGAGATTCCAGAAAAATGAATGGCATTAATGTATTTATTTTAATGCAAAGCAAATATAATTTAATTAACACGAGTACTTTACTACACGTATCTTTTTAAACAAAACTATATTTGAAGACAAACATACAAATAAACAGACCAAAGTGTATTATCTGTAAAGCCAACTCCTCGACCCAGGTTTTTCGTCACAAATTTCGACTCGACTCAGCTCCCCGAGCGGAATCGAGTCGAATCAAGCTCATTTCAACTCGAGCCAGGTATACAAAGAGTTGAAGCGAGCTTCAAGCTCGCTTCAACACCACATGTAAACGTAGTAATTATAATTTTGTAGTTTTCTTGTGTCATTACTCATTTTTAGCAAAAATAAATATAGTACAGGTAAAATAGAGTAAATAAAACAAAAAAATTAGTACCATCATGAAACTTGGTGAAAACGTTTCATGTACTATAAGAATGAAAAATCAAAAGAGTCTATAAAAATATTTCACATGGAAGGGTGTTTTTTTTAAGGGGGAGAGGGGAGAAAGTTGTGGTCTATCAAACAGAAATATTAACTCTGGTGCAACATTATTGTATGACATATGTTTTTAAGGCAGTTTTAAATGTTGAATCCAATGACACCAAAACCAAGTCGATACGGCCTCCGTGGAAAAAGTTATTGTCATTTTTATGTAAGGATGACTATATTTTCAGTATAAAAGTAAAATATTACCGGAAACCAGTTGAAAATAATGGTCCGTCGATGAAACTTGGCATCAATGGTTCATTTATCATGAAAAGCAATAATAAGAAGAGTCTAGAAAGATATCTGTGGTTAAATGGTGTTTTTTTGAGGGTTGGGGTGAGCTTTGGGGTTATGGTGGGATTATTACCATAGAACCTGTTACAAAAATGGTACCCTCATAAAACTTTATTAAAATGTGGTATGAACTACCAGAATGAAGAATCAAAAGAGTCTATAAAAATATCTATATAGCAGAAGGATGTTTTCTATGGGTGAAGCAATGTATACAACTTTTTCGAAAAACTAAAAATATTTCCAAAAACAAATAACACCCTTTACCCAAGCTCACAAAAACACCCTTTTTTCCTTGATATTTTTGTAAACTCCATAAATTTTTCATTCTCGTAGTAAATGAAACACTTTTACCAAGTTTCTTGAGGGTTACCATCCTTTTCCATTTTTTTGAAAAATAGCCGCACACTTCCCCTATCTTCAAAAAACACACCCTTCCATGCAAAATATTTCTATAGACTCTTTTGATTCTTCATTCTGTAAGTTAATAGCACATTTTTCCAAAATCTCATGGGGGTACCATTTTTGTCACAGGTCTTATGGTATTACTCCCACCACTACCCCAACTCACCAAAAAAACACCCTTTAACCACAAATATTTTTATAGACTCTTCTTATTATTGATTTTCATGACAAATGAACCACTGATGCCAAGTTTCATCGATGGACCATTATTTTCAACCAGTTTTCGGTAATATTTTACTTTTATACTGAGCATATGGTCATCTTACCATAAAAATGACAATAACTTTTTTCGCAGAGGTCATATCGACTTGGTTTTGGTGTCATTTGATTCAGCATTAAAAATTACTTTGAAATCATGTGTCATATGCTTATGCTGTACCAAGGTAATTTTTTCCGTTTGATACACCACAATTTCCCCCCCTCTCCCTCTCAAAAAAACACCCTTCCATATGAAATATTTTTATAGACTCTCTTGATTCTTCATTCTCATGGTACATGAAATGTTTTCACCAAGTTTCATGGTGGTACCAATTTTTTTTTTATTCGAAAGACTTCGCACTATTTTACCTGTACTAATAAAAGTTTCGATAAAAACTCATAGCAATTCCATTCCATTTACTCTCAGTGAATTTTGGTACATGAAATGTTTTCACCAAGTTTCATGGTGGTACCAATTTTTTTTTTATTCGAAAGACTTCGCACTATTTTACCTGTACTAATAAAAGTTTCGATAAAAACTCATAGCAATTCCATTCCATTTACTCTCAGTGAATTTTTATTAAAAAAAAAACAAAACAACCCCCAGTTTTCCTGCTGCGCTGCCGCCACCGGTTGGATTGTTTTTAGTTTCTCTATTTTTGTTTTTCTATTCTATTTTCATTGTGTTATCTATTGTTTATAGTAGATACGCATTTACATTATGTGCATAAATAAAAGAAAATTAGTTTTTTTGAGAAAATAATCTGTTTTGTTGTTTTATTTCATTATTTCTTTGCTCACATTTTTTATTGGAAAGAATAAGTATAGATATGTATGTATATGTGCACATATCAAAATATTTCACTTTTGTATGTGTTAGTGACATTTTGATACTAAAATATCCTTATGTTGCCACTATTCAACCTCCAAACTCGTTTAGCTTATAATGAGTCTATAGCTGCGTTTTTTTGTATGTCCATATGGAGTTTGGCGAAAAAAACGACATCGGGACATTTCAACATTTTGCCTTGGTCTGCCATTTTGTTCTGAACTATCTTACCAACAAACATTTGACATTTCTATACAAATTATCGATAGCATAACGCCAATGGTAGTCTGGCAATACCGTTTTATCGGGACAAAAGTTAACTCCAGTTAATTATCTGGACTTAGCTAACTCTATATAGACATAGTTGTTGTTGCATTTAACATGTAAATTGTTTTGCTTTGTTGTCGTTTTTTTCACACAATTTTATCTGGACATGCAAAAAAACACAGCTTATGTAACGTTGCATAAGTTTTATGAATAAGGTTTTTGCGTTCAGATGCATAATAACGAGTACATAGCACTATGCACAAGCTATGATGCGTTTATGAATAAGGCTGTTAAGGGTATTCATGCAACAGCGTAAACTCAAGTTGTAAGTTTCGTAAATCCGTCAAATTCTCCATAAAAATTGACAGAATTACGCTGCTGTTCCAATTATGGAATAGTTAAATAATCAATTTTGGCGTTTACGCCCTCTTTTCTTAGGACGGCAGTATTATAGTTCTATTTTTAAAAAATAAAACACCCTTATTTAGGAACGATCAGTGTCAACAATTGCCAACAATTATTGTTAACACTGATCGTGTTAACAATAGAGATCTCTACCAAATTGTCAAAGTCAAAGTGACAGATAACAATTCGGCACGTTTGACAGACGCTATTACCAACAAAACAAAATCCAATTATTTACACTCCGCTTCAAATGAATAAGTACACACATTTTCAAAGGTTTTGTTCTTAACATTGTGCTTTAATGAGTCATTTGATTATCCTTATTGTTTGTTTATGTTAGAAAAAAAAAAATAATTCAAAAATCACTGCTATTTTTCCTCCGGCTCTCTTCAAAGTCTTTCCATAAGGGAAAATGCAGTCTTTTTGTATCAACTGAATAAGCTCAAATATTGAAACTGGTAATAAAATTTAATGGATGGAAACAAAAACAAAATGGCTGTTACCTAAATGTCATTTGTGCCGAGGTCCTGAGTTTGACATTTTGCTAAAAAGCCCTATTATTGTTAACATTTTATAGAAAAGGAACGAACCGCGGTGGTTGTCAACAATGTTTGACAAGGATGTTGTTCCATCTAATACCCCCCCAAGTAAACCCTCCTATTGACATTAGGGGGGTTCACATGGAACAACATTTTGTCCAACATTGTTGACAACCACCGATATTTGATCACTTAAAAAAAAAGCCATGTTGTCAACCTGAGTTGTATCACCCCGACTCCACAGGAGATAGTTTCCAATGGACATGGAGTCACTCTGTTTCATCTCTTGTTGGGATGTCAGAGATATCTATCTGCGATTATATCTTGGCAGAGATCGCTGACATGAATTTTGACAGATGAAGATTTTTTTGCTTGTTGTCTCATTTTTTCTCATTATTTTGTATATCTATCCATATCCATTTGTTGCAGTTTCTTCTTATCGGCAAATGGAAATTTATTTTCTTTTAATTTTTGGAAACTAAAAATTAATTCGGTTTCGCTTTCGTGATTTGTTGGACAAATTTTTGAAAATTGCGTGTTCTTATAAATTCACAATTATTAAAGCAGTCAAATAAAACTATATTTAGTAGGTACCTAATTACAGTGCTGACAAAAGCAACTAGAGATAAAACTCTGGTGTATAACTGCCTGGATTGTAATTTATTTTTTAATCGTTTTATTAATAAATGCTCTAATTATTACCACATTAAAAGTAATAATAACAAAAACTATTTATATTTTTAATATTCTCCTTTTTACTAAAAGAAAACTGTCGGTTTTCGCTTTGCAACCAAAACGAACACAGTCGAATAGCTAGTTTCTTTTTATTTGTGCGCAAAAAACCAGCCATCAAACTCGTGCTGTCTTGATATGGTATGAAATATCATAACATGATTTGCCCAGCAAAGATAGAAGATAACGCAAGATATTTAGATGGAGAGAAATTCACCCTTATTGCGTATTACAATTATTAATTGATAGTTGATAAATATTGAAATTCGATAGTTAACAACTCAATTGATATAACTTGTGATCATTGAGAATGATCTATAAATTGTTGTGAATAACAAGAAAATTAACATTTTTCAAAGAAGAGATAAGCAGGTTTTTAATAAATTGAGTTTTAAAATATAAAATTTCAATATTTATCAACTATCAATTGATAGTTGTAACTCACTATAAGAGTGATTAAAACTTGTTCCGATTCCATCAAGCAATGTTGTCAACAATGTTGATCCATCTAAACCCCCTATTGCCGAACCAAAATGAAAAATAAACAAAAGAAGAAAAACGTCAGCTTTCAGCTGTCTTTTTTCAGTTTTTTTATTTTGTTAAATGTCAGTCTTCTGTTCAGTTTAATTTAATCGGCTTCGGCTTTGTTTGAAGAGGACGTGCAGTATTTCTAAAAGTTGTAATTTCACTTTCACTGCTATTAGTGGAGTTGCTCTTGCTTGTTTTCTTGCTATAATTAAAAAAAATATTTAACTATACCTTCTATCACTTAGCATTAGCTTTTAATCATTCGAGTTCTATTGAAAACAAAATGGCCAAGACGAGAGTGTACGTTGTTGGAGTTGGTATGACCAAGGTAATTTGCATTTTTTGTTGTTTTGATGAAGATGTTATTTGATTTTAATTAACTATTATATATATATGTACCACCTACATGTTTTCTTTGCGGGGGAGTGTTATTGACCATAAATTTGGATTTGGAGCAAAGTTCAAAATAAATCAGCCATTTTTCTTGCTTTAAGATAAGAATTATATTTTATGGCATTTAATCTATAACTAAATTTATTCGCGGACTTAAACAAAGCAACTTCGTGGTTGCTCGGCATGGTATAAATGTATGATTATGATCGACAAGTTAAAATCAACCTACTTAACAACAATTGAAAGATACTACAGGTTCTTTAAAAACTTTCTCAAAATAAAAATCGAGGTTTATGGGCTGGAATGTACTATAGGTACAAAGTGCAGTTAATTGGTTGTCAACTTTATGATGCGTCTCTAGACCCGCCGTGATGCTAATTTGAAGATAATATAGTCAATAATTTGAACTCTGCCCCTCACATTAGCACAAATTTTATTGTTATTGTATTTGTCTTGGTATTTTCTGACTAGCAAAAGCTTTTATATTTGTTGCACAAAAATATGGAAAAGTGGCAGGCACCAATATAGTAGATACTGAAAAGTGAACAAATTGGATACAAAAAAAATAAAACAACTATAAACAGTTGCCCAGGTTTTCTTGACAATCCCAAGAACGGTTAAAACAAATCTGGGTTTTGTTGAGATAAGCCAGCAACAAAATTTGTTTTTAAAAATTAATAAAAACAAACCAGTTTCCATTTTCTATTTATATTTGTTATTACTTAGGTGAATTTGTGAATTTCTATTTCAAAAATAAAAGTACATATTACCTGCAGCATCAACAAAAGAATGCTTCAGAGCTCATGCTACTTTAACAGTATATTCTTTACCTCAACTCCACCAGCCAAAATCCTAGATCTATGTACTTCAGAGCGATAAGCGACGATAAGTCTCAAGAACACAGAATTTGCTGGCCAAGGTGAGTTCAGGGTTTGAAGAAAAGGTTTTGAGTCAACCCCAGGGTTCAGGGCTCAACGCACAAACCTATTGTTAGTGGTCAAAAGTTTCTATTTTTTACTATCAATTAGTCCAGTCATATTGTGTTTTACAATGCAAACAGTGGGGTAGTTGTTTTTCCTCTTTATATTTTCGGAGCTGCGGATATTCGAATCTAAACTTAAAAAAAAAAATGAGTTTTTAATGCCAATTCGGGGTTATATTCTTTCCCGAGGTAATTTTTTTCAAATAAATGTTTAGTCATTATCAAGTATGAACATTTTCCTTCGAAATTCTTTTTAAATCTTATAAGTCCCTTCATTCATCTTCGAAATTTTTTTTAAATTACCTTATTCGAAAAGATGCGAAATTCATAAATTTCAAATGAGAATATCTTAGAGAGAAATAGGAATGG
Source organism: Dasysyrphus tricinctus (assembly GCA_963921185.1). Lineage (NCBI taxonomy): Eukaryota > Metazoa > Arthropoda > Insecta > Diptera > Syrphidae > Dasysyrphus > Dasysyrphus tricinctus. Next base: position 262,616,240 of record OY992531.1, read on the forward strand.
ATTGTTGCAGAAAAAAACCTTAACCAACACTTGTTTGAAATTGTATATACTATCAATTGTACTTTAATGTCATCAATGAAAAACCAACAGTTTTGGAGTTATAAGCAAAAAACTCCAAAAAAAAAATGCATTTTTGTACTACTTTTTGCATGTTGCGTCACGAAATTTTAGTCGCAAACATTAGATTCAGATTCAGCACCCTCGAAAACATAGGCAAGACAAATTTCGAAACTACCCCACAATTTGCTCGTTAATAAGGGCCCTTTTGAGCACAAATAGACTGGATTATTAGCATTTTTCGAATAACGTAGTTTAAAACGAAGGTTAACAGACTAAATAAGTATTCCTCGAAGATGTATGAAGGTATTTGAAAGATTCAAAAAGAATTGCGAAGGAAAATATTCAAAACATGACTTGCAACGGCAATTATCAGCCCACATATGAGTTCAGCGAATCAAAAACCATCAGAAAAATAAATTTTGGTTCATGTTAGAGCCTAAAATATAAGACGAAATATATTTTAATTATTTTAATAAATACAATAAGACGAAATATTTGCTATCAACAAAAAAGGACACCCAACAACGACGTCAACGACAGAACGTCACTGTAGACAGCTATAATTTTGAGGTGGTCAGAGACTTTGTCTACCTAGGATCCGAAACGATACCACCGTTGAGATCAAAGGAAGAATTACTCTTGCCAATCGCTGTTTCTTTGGGCTAAGAAGGCAATTGAGAAGCAAAGACGCTTATCATCCCAGTCCTGATGTATGGTGCAGAGGCATGGACACTGCTAACGGTGGATGAGAACGCGTTAGGCTGTTTTGAGAGGAAAATTCTCCGGGTGATTTTTGGTCCCGTCTGCATAGATGGGAAATGGAGAAGAAGATACAACAACGAACTGTATGGGCTGTACAGCGACACCGACCTAGCCACAAAAGTGAAAAGCCAACGACTAAGATGGTTGGGTCACCTATAGCGAATGGACACCAATGCTCCGGCTCCGTGGGACAGCGCAGTAGAGGTGGACAGCGTAAAAGGTGGCGCACGCAAGTGGAAGAGGACCTCAACCAACTTGGCGTGCGAAACTGGAGACCGTTAGCTAGAAGACGAGCCGACTGCAAGATGGCTTGTTGGTTGAAGGCCTGGTCCATCCCGGACTTTAGCGCCACCTTAAGTAAGTAAGTAAGTAAGAGCCAAAAATTCGAATTTTGTCCACAAAGTGATTAATTAGTGTTTTCGAGTAGATTTTCGCAAACAGTAAAAATACGTCAGTCCAAATGGACTGTCGCAGAAAAAACCTCTAACAGAGTTTTGTTAAAAATTATTATACTTTCAATTTTACCTAGACAAAATTCACAAATAATTGATAGTTTTCGAGCCATAAGTGAAAAACTCAAAAGAAAAATGCGTTTTTTCCCATGTTGCGTCACGAAATAAACTAAATGGGCGGTTCTTTCTTTTTTTAAAAAAAAAAGGTTAACATATCAAGTTGCTGATAGGTATACAAATTCTTTGTTTTTGTATGTATGATGTAAGAAGAGCTACGTCCCCTCGAATTAATTTAATGCAGTATGTATTTGATATTATAATAAAAATGTTTTCTTCAATAGTTTATAGCTTGCTCAGCTTATTTTTAAACGCAATCAATATATTTATGTTAATTCCTTTTGTCTATAAAATATTACAAAACTTTATAATTTTCAAAAAAACACGTCTCTATTTTGTCTAACAGTTTGAGAAGCCAGGTAAACGAGTTGACGTTTGCTATCCAGACATGGCAAAAGAAGCCATCACAAAAGCTTTGAAAGATGCCAAAATAAGCTACAACGAGGTGCAACAAGCGTGTGTTGGTTATGTTTATGGGGACTCAACCTCAGGTCAGCGGGCAGTTTACGAAGTCGGCATGACTGGAATTCCTGTTTATAATGTAAACAACAATTGCTCGACTGGATCGAGTGCTTTGTTCTTGGCAAAACAAATTGTTGAAGCTGGAAATGTTGATTGTGTTCTTGCATTGGGTTTCGAAAAAATGGAAAAAGGGTCGCTTTCATCAAAGGTTTAATTTTTTTAAAGATTTAAAAAAAATTGTCAATATTAATTATCAATATTATTTAAATTATAGTTTTTTGATCGAGCCAATCCAATGGAAAAGCATGTTGAATTAATGAGTGATTTAGTTGAAATTGAAGCAGCACCAATGGCAGCACAAATTTTTGGAAACGCCGGCTTGGAGCATATGAAATTATACGGAACCAAACCTGAACATTTTGCAAAAATAGCCTGGAAAAACCACAAACATTCTGTCAATAATCCGTAAGTCAAAAATTACTTACATATATAAAATTATAAAGTTCTTAATTTTTTGAGTAAAATCATTAATTTTTAGCTACTCACAATTTCGCGACGAATATACTCTGGATCAAATTTTGAAATCGCCAAAGATTCATGGAGTTCTTACTAAGCTACAATGCTGCCCAACCAGCGATGGATCTGCTGCTGCCATCATCGCATCAGAAGCTTTCGTTCGCCGTCATGGCCTTGAAGCACAAGCTGTTGAAATTGTTGGAATGGAAATGGCCACTGATCCCGAGTCAAGTTTCAAGGATAAGAGTCTGATGAAAATCGCTGGTTATGATATGACCCGACTTGCTGCAGAACGTTTATTCGCTAAATCTTCCTATAAACCACAAGACGTTGACGTTGTTGAGTTGCATGACTGTTTTTCTGCAAATGAGTTGATAACCTACGAAGCCCTTGGCTTATGTGCACCAGGAAAGGCGGGTGAAATGATCGATAACGGGGACAATACATACGGCGGGAAATATGTCATAAACCCCAGCGGTGGATTGATTTCAAAGGGCCACCCTTTGGGTGCTACTGGTTTGGCTCAGTGTTCCGAGATTGTCTGGCAACTGAGAGGTCAAGCCGAAAAACGGCAAGTACCGAACGCAAGAATTGGTCTTCAGCACAATCTTGGCCTGGGAGGCGCAGTTGTATTGGGACTGTATCGCCTAGGATTCCCCAATGCAAGCAAACAAGTTTCCAACAATTTAACCAGTGCTAGTGAAATAGCAGAAACTCCCGAAGGATTTAAAGTTGCTCCTCTGTTAAAGATCCTTGAACAAGCTATGTTGGAAGATACTGATAATCTTATTGAAAAAGTTCGTGCAATATACGGTTTTAAGGTGACAAATGGCCCCAATGGAAAAACTGGTTACTGGATAATCAACGCTAAAGAGGGCAAAGGCAAAATTATCTACAATGGAAAAGGTGACCTTAGATATTTTTTTTGTAACAAATACGGTTAACATTTCCTTTAATTCCTTTTAAGACAAACCCAATATTACTTTCATTGTTGCCGATGAAGATGTGACCGACCTCATATCTGGAAAATTACCGCCACAAAAGGCATTCTTCCAAGGTAAAGTCAAAATCCAAGGAAATATGGGCTTGGCCATGAAACTAATGGATTTGCAACGTAATGCCCAGAGCCGTATTGATGTTCTACGATCCAAGTTATAGATTTTCAAATTTTTGTTTTCCTCCTTTACATTTCCAAAATATCCTATTGGGGACCTGGTTCCACTTGTGTATTTTATTATAGCTTTAAATTAAGTCGGTGCAATCGATATCTTAGTCTGTTTAACATATTTTTGTATTTTAAAAAGTAATAAAACAAAATTGGTTAATTGTTAATTCCTGTTTGTAAATCATTTCTCTCATGGCTTAAAAGAAAAAAACAGTTAAAAGAAACGAGTGGTTCATACTAACTTATGAACAAAATCCCTTTTCAACATGCAAACCTATTTTTATATTAATTTGACCACAGAATATTTAAAAATTTTTCTGAAAGCTACCTTACGGTTATTATTTTTATTTTGTCAGACAGCGTGCTGTGATGTTCATCTTTTCCCATTACTGACAAACGTAGTAGGCCAGGAAAAATAGGTTCCGAGGTTGAAAAAATAAATTCATGAAAAATTAAAATTGGAATCGACGCAGAATTGCAACCTCTATAACATATCCAAAGTCCCCCGAAATCCCCGCATTGGCTTTTTGTGTAGATGCATTTGAAGACGTGCAGACGTGGAGAACTTGGAGGTTTATCAAACTAAAATATTTGTTTTGGTACAACCTTATCATATGATACATGATTTAAGGGCAGTTTTTAACGCTGAATCTAATGAAACCAAATTCAAAATGATACAACTACCCAAACAAAAGTTATAGTCCTTTTTATTTAATGATGACTTTTTTTCAGGTACAACAGGTAAAATATTACCGAAAACCCTTTGAAAATAAAGGTATGTTAATGAAACTTGGAATAAATGTACCATTTGTCATACTTACTAGGAATCAAGAAAGTCCCTAAAAATATCCATGGTCGAAGGGTGTTTTTTTAAGGGGGAGGTGCAAGTGTATAATGTTAACCATAACACCCACGGAAAAACTCTTACACTCATGAAACTCGCCAAAAATATTAAAGAATATAAATAGTCCGTTCAAACATCTTTGGTCTAATAGTGTTTTTGAGACGGTTTCATTTTCACCTGTTCTACGGAAAATACGATTTCAAAAATTGAGTTTTGTTTGAAAAGGACCATAACTTTGTTAAGGGAGCTTGTATCATTTTAGTTTTGCTTTTATTAAATTCAGCGTTAAAAAATACCCTTAAATCATATGCCACACTTTGTGTATATACCTCAATTAGACCGAATCGGGATTTTGGCTCAAATCTTCCAACTTCTTCCCAGATTTTCCATCTCTTTAATAAAAAAAACCCCCAGAACAAATATTTTTATTTGGACTGTTTTGATTCTTGGTTGCCATGACAAATTTAATATTTCATGAGTCTAAGAGTTTTTTGTGGGTGTTATGCTCAACATTCCACACTTGCCCCTCCCCCTTAAAAAACACCCTTCCGCCATGGATATTTTTAGGGACTTTCTTGATTCCTAGTACGTATGACAAATGGTACATTTATTCCAAGTTTCATTAACATACCTTCATTTTCAAAGGGTTTTCGGTAATATTTTACCTGTTGTACCTGAAAAAAAGTCATCATTAAATAAAAAGGACTATAACTTTTGTTTGGGTAGTTGTATCATTTTGAATTTGGTGTCATTAGATTCAGCGTTAAAAACTGCCCCTAAATCATGTATCATATGATAAAGTTGTACCAAAACAAAAATTTTAGTTTGATAAACCTCCAAATTCTCCACGTCTTCAAATGCATCTACACAAAAAGCCAATGCGGGGATTTTGGGGGACTTTGGATATGTTATAGAGGTTGCAATTCTGCGTCGATTCCAATTTTAATATTTCATGAATTAATTTTTTCAAGGTTCCCCATACGATTTGTGCTATTTTTCCTGGTCTATAGGTACCGTTTAACTGAAAGCCTTTTTTTTTGCATTATCATCAAATACGCAGTTCAATTTAAATTCCCTATCTCTCGCACTTAAAATTCATACCATCTATCTCGCACCGACATTAGAGGACATTTTGGAAAATTTCAAATCATAATAAAATTGATAGGATGATCGCAGAGTTCACAGTCGCCAAATATACAATTGTCCTGTTTGCACAAATGCTTTTGACTCAACGTGAGCTGATTTGTTTTTAAGTATTTCAAGAGCACAATATTTTTAAAAGAGTCAAAAAAGGCACCTTGGCAGAAATTAAGAATTTTATTGAGATCCATCACAAAAAGTTTACCAGGATATTAATCTCAAATAATAAACTAGATATTTTCATGAATGAAACCTTATCTAAGGCCCTAGTTATATCTATCCACAGTACACAAATCTAAGGCATTATACTGCGCAGGTTGTCAAAACTGAAAACGTCGGAAATAAAAAATGGCTGTGAACGTGATGACAAAAACACACGTAAAAACAACAACAAATTAAAATCGAGATTGGCAGAAATACAAATGGATGTGAACGTGACGACTTTAAGGCCCTCATTATGAATAGCGAATCGAACGTTCGCTTAAAAGCGAATGATTTAGCGAATTCCCTTATCACGGTATTATCGATAGCAAGCTTCCACATTCGCTTCAAAAATCAATGCAATGTTTTTCTTCCATTTTGAGGTGTTTAGAAAACAAAATCATTTTCTATTTTGATGGAGAATTAAAGCTCAAGAATATTTCCAGCAAAAAAGAAAAAGACTGAATATGGCCGTTTTCGAAAACGTCAAATCAAAGTCAATTTGATCGTCAAATGATCGTCATTTTTTGACGCAGATTGCAATCGTCATATGCAATCGTCCTGTCTTGCACAAAATCGATTTTATGAACGTTATTTAATTTACACCCAAACGCATTTTATATTTACGAACACGCTCTCTGGTTTCTCATTTTTTTTAATCGTCAACTCGATTTTTTTACTGCGCAGCTGCACCGCAGATGATGTTTTCGGACATGTGACTTTAGCAGTTTGCGTTAAAGAACATTCTGCAAATGCATTTTTGACGCAGATGACGTTTTCGAAAACGGCCTATTTCAATAACCATTGGTAAGATAGTTCAATTTAAAAAAAAAAAAAAAACTCATTTTATGTGAAAGGCTGGGCCAACATGATTTTTTTGTACTAGAAATAATAATTAAGACAGAAGCTTTATTTTGGCTTCAAAATAATCACTGATTTTGCTTTCTAAACGTCTCAAAATCAAGCATTAAAATTTTCAATGATGGCTATAATTGGCGCCCACAGATGTATTTTACTTTAACATCCTGTCTTTAAGGACATACATTTCTTAATAATTCACTTCATACGCATTGTGGACGAATAAGTTTTTTTTCTTTATTTTCTCTTTATAATATTTTTTCGCTTAACAGTATTAAGTAGCTACATATAAATATATATATGTGTGTATGTGTGTATTTGTAACTTTTATTTACATATTTTTCTTTATATTTAATAACTTATGATTTTGATTAGCTGGTAGTGATTTTTCTCGATAGATGCCACACGACTGTACACATGGCTAAGTTTTTTTTATTTTTCATGGGGGCAGGGGGGGATTAGAGGAAGAAGTTGGTGAAGAAATAAATTAAAATAATTATGTATATATTTCCAATGGGGCGATCGTTGGTTGGAGGTCGAAAGAAAATTCGAAATTCCAAACTAGAAGGAGGACGATGATGTGATGTTATTCCGCGCACTAGTCGTTGTACTGTCCATACTTGCCATGATCGAGCTAAGAAGATCTGGCGGCTTAGCCCCGCTGCTACTGTTCTTGCTAATTGACACATTTGTTGCTGGCGAGGACAATAACTGCGACTTGGTTCGGTTGGAGGAGATTTTGGTCCGGTTCTCCGCTAAGGCAACAACTGGATTTCCCAACGAGGAACTATTTGCTGGTGCCGATGGGGGAGGGGGTGGTGGAGGTGTTATCGGGGCTAGTGCAGGTGGTAACGGAGGTGGCGTTGTCTTCGGTGGTGGTAGTGGAGGCAATGGTGGATGAGCTATTGTGTCAATGATTACCTCTTCAGAGACAACAACTTCTTCCTCATGGCTAACAATGAGTTCGGGTTCCTCACCGACATATAAATTACTCGAATTGACATCACCACTAGATATTTGTATTACTCCACGCGTGTTTTTGGTGTCTTCGTTTCTGCCCAAAACACTCACCACCGGAACCGGTTGATGGATCTTTTCATCGGAAATAATTTGTACTTGAATTTTAATTTCGGGTTGTTTTTGATTTAAGCTATTGAGGTAGGCATCTTTATCCGCAAATGCCGACGGTGTGGGAAGTGGTGGCGGTTCTGGGATCTTCGGAGGAGTTCTTTTTGTATCGACGTTGACAGTTTTGACATGGAAATTGGAAGCTACCATCGCTGATGGCTTTTTAATTCCGCTTTGCTGCTGTGGTTTGTCCACCATTTGCACTTTGGCAACAATAGTCACCGCAGCAGAGTCCTTTCGATCACGATCGTTATCTCGCTGGGAGTGTATACTACTATTGCTGCTGCTACTTTTAGAATTCCCTGATGAGGATTTACCTTTGCCCTTGCTGTTGGTCCTTACACTATTCTTACTATCACTTAAAGGATTACTCCTGCTACTACTCGCTTTTTTAGTTCTTTGGTCGGTGGGCAGAGATCCCGAAGAACTGGCAGTCGTGGCTGCCTCTGTACTTTTGTGTTTAATCGTAGGTGTAGTAACAGCAGATTTTGAATTTTTGTGGACTTTATGCGGATCGAGAACTAGTTTTCTCATATCAATCTTAGCCTCTTCTTTGGAAATCTTTTTCTTTGCCAAACTTTTAGGGGACTCATTGCCACATTCTTTTGTATTGCATTCCTCGGCTCCACTTTCGCTAGACCGTCTCTTATCGAAATCTGCGAGCTTTTTGTCCGACTTTTTAACTTTTCCATCGTGGGTACGTTTGCATGGCGTCGATTTTTTATCTTCTAGTAATGAAATCGGATGTGGGAGTATTGTTTGTTTCTCCTTATAGTGAGGTGGTTCAGCTAGAATAGGGTTGTTCTTCTCGTTGATTACCTCTTGTCCAGGGTAATATTGTCGCAACCGAAGATGCCAAGCTGAAAACAACAACTCAATACAATTTCTTTCTATAAACTTTAAAATATGATGGCTGATTACAAACCTATACTGGTAACTGCTGTCACTGTACGGAATTGATGAATTATATTTCGGGGTAGGAAATATATATCGTTATCACAAAGCTGTATTCGGGAATATCGAATGCCCTCTCTTCGAAGCTGGTTGAGTTTTGCATCTTCAATCCACTGCACACACTGGGATATGGGTGGTTCATGCAAATCTAACTGCAACATTTCAACTAAATAGTTGAAGTCTTGAGCGGCAAATGCGACAACATCTTTTGTTACCCGATTTTGTGTATATGGTTGACCACAATGAACCGCTTTTAAAATGCCTATAAACACAAAATATGTTAACTAGTTTTAGTCTAAATACTGATACAAATCTTACCAACTGCGGCTGTGGTTATTCGCTCATGACCATGACCAACATGATCTGCATGAGCCTTAGTTCGGTCTTCTATCATAGTTTCTCTTGCTTCAGATAGTCTGGGCAAATATTGGAGGTTTCTCAATTCGTTTATTCGCGTTCTAAAAGAAACAAATAAATGCAATACATTGAATAAATAGTTCAAGATCTTTACCCCCGGACGTGTAAGGCATGTATTTAGCAGTCCAAAAGAACCATGATGTAAAATCATTTGATTGTTTATTTTCTTGATGAGATTTTAGTTTTTCTTGCTTGAGTTTTATTTTTTTTTTATTTTTATTTTTGTTAAAAAAAACTGCTCTTGACGCAGGGTTATTTAAAAGTCACATAACTTAAACACCACTTTGTTTTAAAAAAGCTCAGAATATTTTTCAAGATTGTGATTCAATTTTCCAAAGAAGCTTTTGCTTTTTCTAATAGCCAAAAAAATGCGGTTCTAGATTTAGATAAATTTCATATTTTTTTTTCTTATGTGACTAATATGTAAGCTTTAACTTAACAGTTTTACATCAAATTCAGGCTTAGCTGATAGTTGATTACCAATATTTCCATAGTCGTTTTGACGATATAGAAAGAGCAATCGTCGAAACGACAATAATTTATTCTAGCGATCGCTTTAGTCTTACGCGATACGGGCCCTTCCCGGCGGAAGTAAAAAAAAAACTTTACAAATGGTGGAAAAAACGGAGAAAACTTTCCTTAAACTTCTTCTAACTGTGCCTTACATAAAGTTTATGAGGCCTTCGCAAACTAAAAAATGAAGTACATGCGAAAAATACGGGAGTATTGAATCCGAGCACAAAATTGCTCCATTAGATCAGATTTTTGAGGATTTTGGTTTAAAAAATAAAAAAAAAATTTCGCATTTATTTCTTCTTCTTAAAAATTCAGTTTAAATCTACCTTTGCTATGAACCAGCCAGTATAGAAAAGACTGCTATAAAAAAGCTTAAGGACAACGAAGCCGGATCTAATGGATTATCGGCGGAACTCTGTTGATGTACGCATAAAATTATTAACCAACCATACGTGGAAAGAAGTATTTCCTATGAATATTGCCTTCATATGCCCCATTTACCAAAAATGCAATCCTATGTGCTGCAAAAACTATTAAAGATATATCTCTGCATGTACGATCCTATCGCATGTATCGTTCTGCAACACTATAATCCACCAGTGTGTAAAAATATGCAATCTTTTGTGAATGTAATCTTTTATGACTTCAAATTCTGCGATCACCATTCATTTGTCATTGAAATTATTGCAATTATTTTTCCCCATTCATTTTAAAGCAATCAATTGAATACAATCTTTTGAGAATTCATGCATTTTTTTGCATTATGTATTTACATTCTTTGCATTCATTTGCCATTCTTTTGATTTTTTTAATTCTTTTGATTACTCTAGCAGTTTTTTAATTCACATTAATTTTGTTCTCTCACCTAATTCGTTTTTTTCATCTTTAATTTAAAGATGAATTTAAGAATTGAATGAATAAAGTTCATTAATTAAGAATTTCAAAGGCACAATTAAGAAATAAGTAAACGAACAAAATTAATGTGATTTAAAAGATTGTTAGGGAATTCAAAAACATGCAAGATAATTTAAAAAAAATGGTAAAGAATGCAAATGAATGTAAAGAATGAAAATGAATTCGAAGCATGCAAATGAATACAAAGAATGCTTGAATTCTGAAAAGATTACATTCAATAATTGATTGCTTAAAAATTAATGGGGACAAAATTATTGCAATCGTTTCATTGTCAAATAAATAGTCATTGCAGAATTTCAAGTCGCGTCTCAAAGTGAAGTCAATGAATGCAACCTTTTTATCGAATTCAATACATGATTTTTTAATGATTGCATCCTCAACAATTGCATTCTTTTACAACCCGGCTTCCTAACCGGCAGATCGAACTTACCCAAATCTTCACACTGAGTCAAAGCCGGTAAAATACCAACGAATTTTAATTCGAGACTCGGTTTCCACGTTTTCAAATTTGTCATATTTATATTAATAATAATTACCCTTATCAATTTTATCGATTTTTTTTTGACAAAACACTGCATAACAAACCTGTCAAACAAAGAAGTGGGAGCACAGAACCCTTCTTGAAAACAAGAAAAACATTTCTTTTTATGCGAATGGTCGTACCACAACTATATCTTTTTACGACCGAAACACGACCTTCTGTTAATTGGTTCAAAGCATTTGAATTACAAAAAAAAATGGAGTTGCTTATATAACATTATTTAGTCTTAGAGCCGACAGCAAATTTTGGGAGTGGATGTATAACTAAAATCGGATATATGAGGGATTATAAGTTAATGTATCTTCTCCCTTTAGGGAGGGGTGGGATGTTAGAAAGTGCTATTTTCTCAGTGTTATAGCCTCCTTAATTATTATTATTTTTTTTCAAAAATCGGATATGATGCTCTGTTATTTTTTCTAAGCATAAATACCACAATCCTTACGGTCCGAATAATAGAACTCAAGATAAAAGCATTTTACGTGAACCCTTTTTTGGAAATTTTTAGAAAAATCAACAAATAGTCTCCACAAAAACGCCGATAAGGTTTGCCTAAAAAGCTTAAATCATTGGTCCTATTCATCGGATCACCAAGATAAAAGTCTTGAGACATAGGAAAAATGTGCCAATTACCCTAACATATAAATAGGAAACCAAGCTGTCCGAATATCACGAAACATGTACTTATAATCTCCCATACTCCGATTTTGGTTACATTTCCACTCCCAGAATCTGATCTAATAATACAAAAATAATTTTCCGTTCATACCTCTGTCTCTTCAACGGCGTCTTGCTATTTAGTTCAGCTGTTGGTACTAATTGTTCCCCTGCTCGTATCCACAAAATGGGTCCGTCATTTGATAATCTGGGATCCGACTGTAAAATCGAATTCGTACCCCAAGGCATCGTCTGCAAAATTCGATTACATTAGATAACTTAATTTCAAACAAATGAATTATCCTACAAAATCTCTTACCTTTTTCAAAAATGGATTCTCTTCAATGCGCCCAAGAAGATCCGGAAAATATCCTCCAACCTCTTCATGAACTTTACCGACTAAACTAATCTGATGTAATGGACCATAACGAAATGTTCCCTGCGAATAGTTCTTCGTAACCTGAAGTGAATTTCAAAATAAAATCTAATAAACCAAGGACGGGATGTGTAACCATGAAAATTACCTGTTCATTGTACTGACTCATGGTACACGTTTCAATATCTGAATTTCGACCCAGTACTCCTGCTTTTACCGTAAGTGTTGAATAATTATCAGCCATATGTTCGAGCAAGTCTGGCAAATAAGCCGCTGAATCATGAACTATTCCCATGACATGATGAGCATAGCCATCATCGTCTTCTGCAAAACAAACTCTAAAAAACTCTTCGACCAATTCATCCATTTCTTCTGCCGACAGTGAATCTATATCACTTTGATACATATGTACAACTGACGCTCCCCCATTGGGGTGTAATTCAATACGGAAAAATCGACCATACTTAAGGTCTTCTAATCCCTTTCGAGTACAATTCACGTCATTATAATTGATCGGAACTCGGCCGATATTCGTTGCCGATGGAGCGCTTTGCATACACTGAGTTCCGACACTCGTTCGACGTATCTTGGAACGCTTATAGCACTTGGAGCACTCCCTGCTGCTTGTGGACGACGAAGAATGTTTTCCTGACTTATGATGACTACTGCTGCTACTGCTGTTGCTGGCTGCACTATTTTTACGAGAATACGAATTGCCGCCCTGCAAAGAGGTCGATAAGGAATGATTTGCTTTAGTCTCATGGTTAACCTTTGACGTGGTGGTCTCAGTAGGCGAACTTATGGGTAAAACTTTAACTGGCTGCTGCTGAAGAGATTTGTTGTTTTCTGGCATTTTCATCGTATGATTGTTGTTGTGATTGACAGGCACTGGTACCGGCTGGAGGACAGCCTTAGTGGTAGCTATTGGTTGTTTTTTGGGATTACAACTAACCATTTCTGGGTTTACGATAGTGCTTAACTCAGCTTTCAAGGGATGCTTATTTCCACAGCCATCTACATTGGTGGCGTTGAAGTTCAAAACCCTCGTCACTTCGGTGAGTGTTTTTTCACATTTTTTGGATTTAGGTGTAACTTCTGCTGAGCTTGGCGTCCCTGCTTTCAACTGCACCGAAGAAGGTGTTTCCATTACATTTTTGTTTTCGCACACGGTTAACACACCCACTGGTTGTAAGCTTCCTAAGTCAGACATTCCTTTTGCCTCTAAACTTTCTGAAGAAGGCGAAAATATTAAATTTTCATTTTCAATCACAGATAAGGAAGTTGTTTTTGGAATAAGAGAGTCTTCGTCAACAATCTTTGCAGATTTTGTCGGTGTTTTCGGTATATTCACAAGATCGACCTGTGTAGTTTGAACAATTTCTGAAATTGGTCCCGGTGTTTCACCAACAATCGCGACATGCATGATTTCATCCGACAACACATGAACGGGCATTGTGGGTTTGTCTATTATTTCATCTTTTACTGATAAACTTAAGGAATTGTCTATTAAAGACGAAGTAACAATATCAAATGAGATCTTCTCTTTCATTTCAATAGGGGAAGGAGTATGCGGAGTAAGAGGTTCTTGGATATCCGGTTTCAGGGTAACTATTTCCAACTTTAACTCTGGCTCTGTTTTTACAGAAGTTTCTTCTAACTTTATGTCAGAAACAGATTTTAATAGAATTTTTTCTACTGTTACGTCAATTTCCATTGGTTCTGGTTTATTTTCAACACTTAATTTTGGTTGGATATCTGTTGTTTCCTGTTTACTAGGAATGACAGCTGCTTCTGGTCGAGAAAGCAAAATAATCTTAGAAGTTTTTACATCTTCTGCAACTTTAATACATTGCATCGGTTCTTGCTTGACTACTGCTACAAAACCTATGTCTGTTTTTATTGATTGATCATCATTGTGTTCCTTTAAGGAAGCATTGATCTTATTTTGAAGAGACTTGTCTCCATGTTTTGAACATTCAATGTTCGTGGGGGTTTTAACCGATTTTTCTGATTTATCCAAAATTTGAGAGAGTTGAATTGAGCTACGGCGTCTCTCGGGTGTTTTGGGATTCTTATTTGATACTGAGCTTGACGATTTGGAAGAATGATTACTTCGACTGCTCTCAGAACTTCGTCTTCTTTCCTGTTAAATTAAAAAATGTATTAACAGAAGAAATAATTAAGAATATGTATTTTTATTTACGTTAGTTCAGGTTCAGGTGAATAATTTAATATACATATCGCTCATTTGCTACAAGACTGGCATAACTCAAAAATTGATGATTTTGAACAAAGTACCTACCTACATACATACATATATAAGAGCGGTCTTGTAACAAATGAACGATATGTGCATACCTAATTTATTTTGAATTACTTATTCCCAAGTTTCGGAAAAAAATCAGAAAAGTGTCACATTTCAAATTATACAAGAGCTTTGGTTTTTAGTGCATTTTTAACTTCGTTTAAAAAATAATGTACTCAATTATACAAAATTGTTGTTGTATTTTACATAGACATTTTTGTAAGCGAATATAAAAACGCCCTGAAAAACACAGTCAATGTTATTTCTTTTTTTTTAAGGAGACGACATATTATGTAGCTCAAGAATTTTAAACAGAAAAAGCAAGATATTTGGTAATATGTGAAGATTCAGTAATTCGGTATAACATTTTTTTTTTAACTTTAAAATTTTAACTGTGAAAATTCTTCATTAAAACAAATTGATGTAAAAATAACACAAAAGGATTAACTGAAATATTTTAGATACAATTTTAGGACGTTCAATGTAAAAGAAAAAAAATTGTTTCATAATAAAATTGATATTTATAACGGAGGAAATAGACTTCCCCCCTAAAGAGAATCACTCTGTTTATGTCCCCGTTGCCATATTATCCAAATCTAACCCAACAAAATACGCGATTATTCAAACATAATGACATGCAAATAACGTATCGGAACTACATGATTGAATCATTATAATTAAGATTATTGTTTTAAATAGGTAAATAATTTTGTATTCATGCATGCTTCATTTCGATTGAATACCTTTGTATGTAATGCAATATAGCTAGACTAATCATCAGTAGACAGGATTTATTTTAAAAGTTTGATCATACGGTGCCGGAAATAACTTTACATTGGAAAAGATTTTTCTATTAGATTATTTATTATTTTTTTTTAAGAGCTTTGACAGAACTTTGGTCTAAATTCGTAGTTTTGGGAGGTACGCGAACAGACAAATTATTTCTCAAATTTATCTTCAAAAAATTGTCATTTAAATAATTTTTATCTTTCTGTCATTTAAATAGGTCAAATTCCAACCATGAACTTACAAGGATCGAAAACTTGAGAACATTAATTTTCAAGTTACCAAACATATTGTCACAACTTCAGCATAATAAAACTCTTTAATCCACTGTAGGGCGCAAGAGCTCAGATACTGAAAAATTGAAGTAATTCAATTTCCCCATATTAGTAGATAAGATAGTTTATTTGGCAAATTAGCTATTACAATTAAGGGTATTCATACAACAGCGTAAAGTCATCGTAAACTTTTAAACTTCGTAATGCTGTCACAATTTGTATGGAAAATTTGACAGATTTACGAAGTTTATAACTTTACGATGTTTACGACGACTTTACACTGTTGCATGAATACCCTTATTTTTACAATTTTATTTAAATAATACGATTTTTACACTTTTAGACGTGCGAGTCAACTAAGAAATGTAAACACTTGTAGGTATACTTTTTTTTAAGATCACTGCGAGTACACATTTGACAAACCATTTCATTTTATGATGGATGCTCCATTGGTATTCGCAGGATGCAATTAGATCTATCATTTTAGTTAGATTGAGTTAAAAAAAATATGCCTTTGAAAACTTAGCTTTTATGCTTGAAAGGCATTGAATAGAATACGAATGGTCGGCAGATTGCGTCATTCACAAATAAAATTTAAGTTCAATAATCAGTTAAAAAAAAACAGAAACTCCTTATTAGAAAATTAACTCGAACTTAAAAAGTACCTTTTCCTGGTCCCTTGACGCAGATTTATGCTTTGCACTGCTACTGCGATCGTCATTTTGGGTCTTGTCCTTTTCACGAGAGGACTTTTTCCCCTCATGATGCTTGCTGCGACTTCTATCTTTGCCACTTAAGCTGGCACTCTTGTCTTTAGTGTTCCGATTCTTATCACCATCCCTGTGACGTTCACGCTCCGCATCTTTTTCCCTGGTACGGTCGCGATCACGGTATCGATCCTTCTCCTTCTTTTTCTTTTTATGGCTTCTAGACTGATCGTCTGGAACGAAAAAAACATAATTTGCCAAAAATGCCTATCCCGTTCATTTACATTATCTTGCTCAATTTACCTTTAGCACTGATTCCATTGTCTCCTGGTACCTTCTGCTGGTCCAAAGTAATTGCGCATTTCTCTAACTCCATTGAATACTTTTTGGTCTTAGCGGGCGCTGGGAAGAGCTCAGCTCCATCCTGACGTGCACTAACCACCACTTCTTCGACTCTAATTTCTTGTTCGCGGTTCTCGACAGCGCGCTCCTTTGACAGTTTTTCTTTGCCACCTACGTGATTCACCTCAGCAGCCATTTTGGCTCCAGAAATGTTTGGTTTTTCCTCCGATTCGATTGCCGGACAAACGATTGGGGGCTCAGCACTCCCGTTTATTTTTATCGGAACGACTTTATTAACGTTTTGCACTTCTGCGGCGAGAGATTCTTTCTTCGTTTTCCTTTGCAAATTATTTACATTCTCACTATTTTTCGATGTTGCAATTTGTTCTTCTTGTTTTGATGGCGATGAAAACGGAGACGCCATTGTTGTATGCAAATTCAACTCTCCAATCTGAATCTCAACTCGAAAGCACCGGAGTGACTACATATAGGTTGGCCAACAATAAATAAATTAAAACAGCACTTTTCACACGAATTTCATCATTTTTTCACTAAAATTTCAACAATATACGATCGGATATATTTTTGTAGTAATTGCGCTCTTAAATAACATTTTCCATCAAATTAAAATATTAAAATATCATCGCACGCTCGCGAGCAACACCATTTTACGATTTTACGAAAAAAATTCTTCGGAAGTACAATCGGGTCACGTACAAATGGTGAATAAAATTGAAAAGTTCATCCGAATCCATTCATCCGATGACAGTAGTGGCTGAATACAGAACTGGTTTGGGTATATGCTAAATGTCACATTTAAGGTTCGCTTGCATGGTGGAACACAACAAAAGACGTAAGACCCTGCTTAGATTGATATTTTCACTACGCTAAACGCTTTTTATATTAGGAAAATGACACCGGTGTCGTGGCAGTTTCTGGAACAGAGAATAAGTGGGGGGTCAAAATTGTCGTAAACACCCGACTCATGAGACTCATTTGTTGTTTTTTCAATATCCAAAGCATTGAAGTTGTTGTTGTTTCTATAGTGGTATTCACGTATAAACGATCCGAAGTAATTGGTCTTGTATCATTGCAAAAGTGTAAAAGTGTTATGCGCGAAACAGATTAACTTATGTCGTTTTCGTTTGGTTTTGTGCTCTGTTTCATTCCCATGGAAAATGGAAAATTTGGAGTAGTTGGAGTGAAAAAGGAGTGGAAAAGGAGTACTCCAAACATCCAATCGAAAACGACATTAGCACCAGCACCAGCACCGTCAACAGAGAACAGCACGCCGGCCAGCAAATGTCCAAGGAACTTTATTTTTTGCAGTGTGGTTCTCCTGAATATTGTTGCGGAAAAGTTGTCAGCAATGCACCAGCAACAGCAAATTTAAGACTTTGGTCTAACGACGCTGTTGACGTTGCTGGTGCTGTTCTAATCTGTATGCTGAACGATTTAAACACATTGGTTCTCAAACAATGGCCGCCACTGTTGCTGGCGCAACTTTCTTGCACTACAACAACAAAATATACTGAATGGGCACGTTCCGCTGGTTATTCTCAGTTATCCGGATAGCTTTGTGTTGTTGTAATCCCATGTTAAAAAACAGCTGATAACAGCTGACGCAACAACAACTCAAGTTATCTCAAAATTTTTGGGATAGCTAGATAGCATAGCGAATAAACATTGGAACGCGAGGAATGTCAAATACACCATAGTAAATTTTGCACTTGTGTATTTGATAACTCACCTTATGTCATTCTTTTTGTCAGCTGATATTTGTTTGCGAAATTTTGTGAGTAACTACAGTGTAACTAGAGATAAAAGAAGTGCGTTCACGATCGATTGTAAAAAAAATAAAATTTTACAATTTTACTAGGCTTGGTGCACCAGATCGTGAGAAGGTACCCCTTAGGCGCGATTCACACAGAAGTGGCTTATGGTGCCGGTGGGGTTCTGGCCTGCTACGGGCGTGGTATCGTTGCACAGTGGGGCAGCTCCATACATCGTGATGATAAAAAGGTCACCTTGCAAAACTAAAGCACCGGGAAAATAAAGTTTGGTTTCTCAAACTATACGGTAAATTTGATATGATGAGGGTGATTTTTGTTGTTTAAGTCATTTAGTGGAGGCTAGTCGGACAATCAAAGTTGGACTTAAAGGTGCGCGAATCAAATATTTAAAAAGTGTTAAAAAAGGTTTACTTTTGTTTTTGTTCATATTATTGAAATTAAGAGTGATATCAAATATATCTAAAATGTCAAACCTAGCTGATGGCATGTAGATTATATTTAAACTTTAAAAATAAAAAAAAAACATTTCTTTGTTATAAAAAAATGGGCAAGAAAAAAAGACATTTTTGTTTAGACTTCGCGGTACGTTTTACTCAATATCTCCTGTTGGGGCAAAAGTTAAGCAGGTCTGAAAATAGGGAAAGTTAAAAGAATACTTGATTAATAAAATTATAAAAAAATATGTGCTTAACTTTTGCCCCAAATCCTTTTTTTCAATTTTTGAAATGAGTATTAAGAGATTTAATGGGTGAAAAATTGACTGACTTTTGTTCATATTTTAATTTAAAATTTTTTTTGGTGAATATTTTACAATTTTTAAAGCATATTTACACAGTTAAATTGTTTCTACATTTTTCCCATATTTTTTTTTTTATACTAGTCCAAATTAATTGGTATCGGGACGTCTTTACGACACACTTTAACAGCTCATTTTTGACTGTATGTGGCTCTCTTGTTTTAATTATTAGTTATATTCACTTTATAATTGGCCTACTTAAATTGTCAATAAACAATTTGTTCGTATTAATAAGAAAAAATTCACGTCGGAGGCAAACTAACACCTATTTAAGAATGAAACCATCATATATCTTACCCCTTAATTGACAAAAAAAAACTATTTTTCATTTTGCATTTTGTAACTTGTATTTAGATTCTGATGACCAAAATAACCGGTGCTCAAGAAAAAAGTTAGTCGAAATTTTTGTCTCCAGCAAACAGAAAAATCCTGACCAAAAATTCTTAGAGGTAGAATCTTATTTAAAAAATAAAACTTTTTGCGGCAAAAGTCACGTCGCTAATTTAAAATTAGCTTTGAAAAGCTTCAAACACCATTTTTAAATAAAGTGGGATCGTTCACACTGAATGAAAAAACGGTTCTTTTCTTCTGTAAAAAATTGTCTCAGTGAAATTGTTTCATTTAAAAAATATCCATTGTCCGTTGGACGCCCTGCAAATGATTTTACCAGTAGTAGTGAGCAGGCAAAGCGAAAGCGAAATATTTAGTATTATTTGCAACAGTTTATTTATTTATCTATTAAGAGAATTAAGGGAATTGAATTTTGAAGGGTATCTTATGTACTTTTAGATTTCATTACAAGTTTTTGGGACAAAAATATCTCGCAATATAACATAACCTTTAAAGTACCCAAAAATGTTTTGTATTTTGATTTTGATTGAAATATCTCAAAAACGTAACTTAAAAAAAGATTACAGCTTGGTTTCAATTTAAGGGTAACATAAACCGAAATTCAAGTTTAACGAAAAAAAAATATATCTTGTTATGTAGTAAGTATATCGTAAAAATACCCAACAAGCTTTTTATGGCACTTATTAGAATATCTTGAAAACGTAATATGTGGAACTTTTTTCAACATTAGATTCGAATTCAGCACACTCAAGTTCCTCGGAAAATTGAAAATTGGATTCCAGATAAGGAAAAAGTTAAATGTGGTAAGCTAGTGTAAAATGTCTATTAAAACTCTTTGAATAAGTGATCCCAGGGGTATTCAAAACATATCCCCGTAACATAAAACTGTATGACAAGCTTCGAATATATATTACTTTCGTCATGAAATCACAGGAAGCCATTAAAACAACATTCCCACCTTACAAAATAATTAATATCATAAAATTACCATTTTGCCCCACTGTGCGGCGGGGCGCGTCGTTTAAAAGTTTGGTATGTATATGAGGGCTCACTATAGGATATGGGGTGTGTGTGAGGTTCGGCGTAGGTATGTCAAATTTCGTTTGCGTTTAAAGAACTTTGAATGTATTCTCTGTTTCCAATGTCAATCCTCGCGTTCCGATGTTTATTCGCTAGGCTATCTAGTTATCCCAAAAATTTTGAGATAACTTGAGTTGTTGTTGCATCAGCGGTCATCAGCTGTTTTCTAACAAGGGATTACAACAACACAAAGCTATCCGGATAACTGAGAATAACCATCGGAACGTGCCCAATTGCTGTTCTTTATACAACAAACAAAGATCAATCTAACACCAACATTAATTTTTATCAAAAAAGATCAATCAATAAAATAAATGTTTTTAAGTTATTCAAAATAATATCTTTTATTTAAAAAAGATCACATTAAATATCAAAAGATAAAAAAGTAGTTCTCGTAATTTTCAATTTTCTCAGAAACTAAAAGACATAAAAGCTTTCGGTTTCTTGTGTTTGATTCAAAATTAATGCAAGCATTGAAAACATAAAGAAAATTAAGTTTTCCATTTCCCAATTTTGAGAAAAATTGATGCAAACATTTTGTGTGTGTTTTTTTTTGAGTTTGAATGCAAAGTTTTTGAAACTGGTGACACAAATAATATAATTTAAATGTTGGATTGAAGAAAAGATTTCTGGCTTTTAAAAACATTATTGTTTTGCAATTTAAGTATTGCCGTTGTTTTTTAATATTTGTTAATCCATTTAAGTCGTACCTCGTAAACGGCAAGAGTTTTCCTCTTATCTAAAAATTAGAAAACAAATGGTCAAAATAGGTAATAGTTTCAGTGATGTCAAAAATGTTAATATAGAAGTCCCACAAGGATCAGTCTTAGGCTCAACTTTGTTCCTGATTTATATTAATAGCATATTTAGTCTTAACCTTAAAGGCAAAGTCTGCGGCTTTGCTGATGACATAGCTTGTGTGTATTCTAGTCCCACTGTTCTAGATATGATTTCGGATATTAATCATGACTTAGAATTATTCAGACATTGGTTCGGCATCCATAAGCTTGTCATTAGTGAGAAAGCAAGAGTTATATTTTTTAAACCATTTGATTCCTTTTCTAATCCACTTATTCTTGTTCTGCATTGTTTTGATTGCAAAAATATCCCGCTAAGTAGTTTATCTTGTCATTCATCTAATATTTTGCCAGCTAATGTTTTAAATAATCACTGTTCTTCAAAGCGTTTTAGTATCGAGCAAGTTTTCGAATATAAATATCTTGGTTTAACTCTTGATAGCAAAATTAACTAGAATTTATTATAATTATTATTATAAATTTTATTTAAAGTAATATAAAATTACAAAAAATAGTAAAGAAAAGCGTTAGCAATTGTAGCCATCAGCTCTTGTTTTTAAATTTGTACATATGTAAATAATATGATTATGTTAGATTATGTGTTAGGTAAATTTAAAATTACAATTTTGATATTAAGTTTTTCTTTTTGATAAATGAAAGTACTTCAGTACAATTATCTAGTGTAGGGTTTTTGATAAGTTCTAGTAAGTCGATACTGTTTTGATTTGATTGGAAGATAGGGCAGGTGGTTAGAAGATGTTCGATTGTCATTTTTGCTGGGTTGTTGCAGTAAGAGCAGGAATCATTTCTGAGGTTACGGTCAAGTAGGTGCTGATGGGTGACGCGAGTGTGGCCCAGTCTCAGTCTCAGGATAGCTGTAGTTTCTTGTCGAGATAGCTGTGGTGGATATTTAGCTGCAATGCACAATGGGTTAATAAGGTTTGAATAATAATTATTTATACCTGTTAAAGTTAGGATGTTTGTTTCATTAAAAGATGAGGTTATAAAAGCACGGATATCATTGGTACTATGGATGATTGAGACTAGATTCGAAGAGTTGGTAGCTTGTTTGGCAGCGGAGTCAGCAGCTTCATTACCAGTTATGCCCATGTGGCCTGGAATCCAGGCTAATTTAAGTTTACTGGGGTATTGCGATAATTTGTTACGAATCGTTGTAATCGGAATTTGGTTGTTATTTAAGTTGAGAACTGCTTTTAAAGTGGAGAGACTATCTGAGAAAATACAGAATTTACCACGTTTCTTTTCGGCAAACTTAATGGCACTGATTATGGCAGCGGATTCTGCTGTGAATATTGAGCTGTGCTCAATTAGAGTTCGTGCTTGAAGAGTATTTCCATGTTGATCAACGACAGCGTATGCCGGGGTGTTATTTATTTTTGAGCCGTCGGTGTACAACAAAAAAATTAACTAGAAAATTCACACTTCAGCACTGAAAAAATATTTGCTATCAACCACTTATATTATGTTTCACTTGAGAAAACTTTGCTGTAGAAAACTTATGGAAATTATCTATTATATGGACTGGTTCACTCTAAAAGACAATACGGTATAATTTGTTGGGGTAGTACATTTAAAAACAATTTACAACCTCTTTTAGTTTCTCAAAAACATATTTTAAGAACCATCTGGATGAAAAAGAAAAATGAACATAGCTTTCCGTTATTCGTCAGCTCTGGTATCCTTCCGCTTAAACATCTTTAGTTTTTTAAAGTTTTAAAAATATTTTTCTTGAGAAGTGGATATCTCTTAAGCCACAATACGCCTGCTTACTCACTTCGCAGTATCGATAGAAATCTTTCTGTCATTCCAGTGCACAATTCTCATCAATTTTTAAACTTATATACTTCAGTAGCACCTAGACTTTTTAACGCTTAACCTTTTGACAATCGAAGCATTCGTTCTGTTCATTTATTCAATAAAAATGTTAAAATATGGCTTCTTGACTTTGATATTGAGGAAGTCAATAACATTATCAGAATTTTGGTTTAAATTTGTACTCATATTTAATTTCCCTTTAACACAAAAAAAAAAAGAAATAATAATAATCTTAAATTTTCTTACTCTTTCGATACCCCACAACATTTCGTAATGTATTTTCAATTTAAATTTATGAATAAGTGAAACTTATTTGGTACTTTCGACTCTTGTCATAAGACAACAGATTGTACCTTCTTTTTCGATAGTGAAAAAAACTTATAATTAGTAAAATAATTGTACTTATACTCACGGTTGCCGCTTGCAAAAAAAAATTCCTACCAAATTTCCCAAAAAATCCTACCAAATTGAATAAAATCCTACTAAATAAAAAACTCTATTTCCGTTCTGCAAATTTTCTTTGGTAGAAACCTCAAACACATTAGAGGTAAAAGTTTTATTCACAATAGTGAAATCCATTTTCCAGAAAATTAAAAAAAAAACGAAATTGTTTTATGATGAGCTAAAACAAAAATTCGAGTTCCACTCCACCCCAAAGATGTGCAGTAAATTTAAAGTGAATCAAGGTTTATGTTAAAGAGGGCGTATAGATGCTAGTTATATGTATGTATATTTCCGAATTATTTATTGAGGTAGTTTCATGCTAACATTTAATGATTTCTCCTTCCTTGGAATTTCCTATGCATAAAATTTTTACATAGTCTTCAAATGCTTTCACTTGAGTTGTTAAAAATAATATAATTTTCAACATAATTTTGTATGAATTAGGTTAAAATCATTTCATTTTGAAAAATGAATTTTAAAAATTAGGTATATCCTTTGGAAATGAAATTAGAATTTTTCAACGAGATTAGCTCATATTTGTTCTTAAAAAAATACACAGATACGCCAAATGATTAAAGTCTCTGATAACTTGAGTTTATTTGACATTTTTTGAGTTGATCGGAAGTGATCTCAGTTTTTATGATTGTACCTACAATGTTTTATATTATGCTCAAGAGTTGTATGAAAAAACCTACCAAATCGAATTTTAGCCTACCAACCTACAAAAGCTGAAAAATCCTACCAAGTTTGGTAGGATCCTACCAAAACGGCAACCGTGCTTATACTACAGTTTTTTTTTTTTGAAGATGGAATTAACTAATTGTAATGTTTCTTTTTTGTATTGCTAATTTTTAACGTAAAAGAAGAAGTAAACAAAATAAAACTGAAAAAAAAGAAAGATCCCCCTCCGATATTACAAAATGGTTGTATTTGACCCCTCTACAAAAATGAGTTATCAATTTTCAGCGCCCGCAAGTTATGGTACTCTCCCCTCAGTTATTTCTTCAAGGGATTACAACAACACAAACAAATCCGGATCGCTTAAGATACGCAGCCAAACCCACCCATTTACTGGTAGATACGCCAGAATAAGATTAATCAAATAATACAAAATTAGGCCCAGTTGTAAAAATATTTAACTCGTGGCTTAGCAATTTTAACTCACCGACTTCGGTGAATGGGACGAGGTTCAACGATGGTTCAGGCATTATTTTTCATATACAGTGGTGGCCATAGAATTAGAAACAACAATTCTAAACGCACTTTATCAACCATAATATTTTTTGTAAGCACCAGCGTGCGTGGCTTGTGTCGTTGGTCTTTGACAGGTGACATGTTTGTTTTAAATATGAGTTTCCTTGAACTCGAACAGTTTATAAAACACCGTTATTTTAAAAAAATCATTTATAGTCGACATTTTTGCTGGACACGAAATTAGAAACGACAAAAGAATTGGTAAATTTAAAAATAAAGAAAATTATTGTCAATGTGAGTTGATTGTTTTCAGTTTTTTTTTTAATTTTTTATAATATTAATATTAATTAATTAAAAATACAGCGACGAAAATGGGCAAAAATAAGTCTTGTAGTCCAGAACTCCGGAAGCTCATAGTGCAGTGCTATCAAAACGAAAACAAGTCAATTGATTCCATAGCAAAAAGATTTAGTTGCTCGAAAAAGATGGTGTTTGATGCTATTCAATTCAATAAAAGGAATGGCAGCTTTGAAAACCCAAAAAGAAAACCAAAAGATCGAAAATCCACGCCAAAAGAGGACAGATTGATATGCCGAATTAGCAAAGCTGATCCTTTTTTGATTTCTGCAAACATAAAAGAGGTTGTTTCGCCCCAATTGGGTCAAGAGCTATCAGCTAGAACCATAAAGCGCCGACTTCTAGAACATGGGCCACGTGGATGCATTGCCAGGAAAAAACCACATGTTACCAAAAAGAATTTGAAGAGGCGTTTGATGTTTGCTAAGCTTCACGCAAATAAAGCCATGGGATTCTGGAAAAGCATACTTTGGAGTGATGAATGCAAATTTAACTTGTTCGGGTCAGATGGTAAAGTGTATGTTAGACGCCCTCAGAAGAAGGAATTGGACCCTAAATATACTTTAAAGACCGTTAAAAATGGAGGAGGAAACATAATGGTTTGGGGTGCGTTCTCGTGGCATGGAGTTGGCCCAATAGTAAGAATAAATAGTCGAATGGACCAACATATTTATAAAGGCATCTTGGAAAATGTCATGGAGCCTTATTCATTTGCACGCATGCCCATTAGTTATGTTTTCCAGCACGATAACGATACAAAGCATACAGCACGGATTGTTAAGCAGTGGTTTTTTGATACAAAAACTAATGTTTTGAATTGGCCCGCCCAAAGTTCAGACTTGAATCCTATCGAGAACTTGTGGACAGACGTGGAGAGAAGGCTAAAGTCCAAGAACCCAAAAAATTCCGAGGAACTTTTTGAAAATATAAAGGAGGTCTGGGAGAGTATACCCCCATCAAGATGCCGCGCCTTGGTAGAAAGTATGCAGGCAAGATTAGCTGCAGTGACAAAAAATAAGGGATTCCCTACAAAATATTAATTTTTCATCGAACATTTTTTTCTAATTGTATGGCCAGGTGCGATTTGGGTTAAATAAATAATATTAATTTTCTACGCTTTTATTTTTTATAAAATATTCAGAAGTGTACTATATGTCATGGTCTATTAAAAGAACCACTAACCAACCTCAACAAATTTCCTAAACAAAAGTTATGCAATTTAACATTGTTACAAAATTCTTGTTTCTAATTCTATGGCCACCACTGTACATAGATATTTCTTATAGACTCTTAATTCTTCGTTATCAATTTAAAAAATGCAACATTCTTACAAAGTTTCATGAAGGTAAGAAATTCATTTTCGAAAGATAATAATTTCTTAATATTCAACCTGTATGACCTTTATCGGCATTTTTTGAAATTGAAACAACATCTGATCTATAAATCTATTATCACAGTAAGATGAAAATATTAACAATATTAAAAAGAAAAATAGCTTATAATCTTTGTTTGTATTATTCATAAATGTTGATAAGAATAATTTATATGTATAGCTTTGAGCCTGAATAACCAAAAAGAACAATATGAATTTTTCACAAACCAGTTCTTCAATCACGCTTAATGTTTGTCTTTATATTCCAACTCCAGCAGCTGATAAATGGCTCTCTTAATTTGATATTTTTAATTAATCAATAACACCTACACCATACCATTAAAGTTATTTCTCTTAGATCAGCTCTTTCCACATATTTAAAGATAGTTTCAATCAACGACTTTAGTCGACAAAATAATATTTCTACCTACTTGAACAAGCGTACAACCAATAGTTCATATGCTATTGTGTGGCTCTTTAGTGCTTTTAAGCACGTCTCACTGGCAGTAGACACTTCAATGGCTGCCATTCGATTAAGCACCACCACCTTTAATTTATGAAAATCCATTCAATTTAGTCACCAGGTTTTATCAAAGGTTTCCGGTTGTATGGAGCGTTTATCAAATTAACGGCGTAAACGAACTATCATTTATTTTTGTGATCTTAACTATACTAATAGCTGTTGATAACTATCGGTGGAATATTTTTTCAATTTCAGTGATTCTTTGCGAAACCGCTTTTTCGCGAACCTTGACCACAACATAAATATATCGAATTTATTATACCGCTCCGTGGGTTTGGTGTATCTGACATAATAACAATGAAGTGTTTCCCATTTTTATTTGTTTATGTGCTGAGTTCATGTTTGGGTTTTACGAAGCAGAGTAACATTCTAGGGTTGTTTCCACACTTTGGTTATAGTCATTTCAAAGTGTACTCCCCCATTCTGAGAAACTTAGCTGAAAGGGGGCATAATGTGACAGTAATGACGTACATTAAGACTCCAGAGCCCCATGCAAACTACCACGAACTTCTACTCGAAGATAGAAATGGGGTTGATGTGTTTAGTTTAGAAGATCACACTCCAAGTAGATCGTTATGGACTATATTCATGGAATTCTACATCCTACATGTGGAAGGGCAACATTCTTGTGAAGCTTTTTATAATTCCCCCCATGTTGAAGAAATCATTAGACGTCATACAGTGACGCCATACGACATGGTCATATTGGAGATCTTCAATACCGATTGTCATTTGGGTTTATCTTATCTTCTCCAAGTACCTATTGTTGGCTTGAGTAGTTGTGCTCTAATGCCATGGCATTATTCCAGAGTAGCACTGCCTGATACTCCATCATATATTCAATCGGAGTTTATAGGTTTCCCCGAGGAACTCAGCTGGCAAGACCGTTTGACTAACTTTATTCAAAGCACTGGAAATAAGCTTCTTTATCGGTAAGCATGGTACAAGAGTTTTGTTGTGTTGTTTGTTGTGTTTTTAAAGTGCTTCAATTATAGCCTGACCGAATGGAATGACAATGCAATCATAAAAAAATATCTAAAGCTTGATGTTGATGTGCATGAGATTGCCAAGACGACAAGTCTGGTTTTTGTAAACCAGCATTATTCGCTATCGGGGAATCGGCCTCTCTCAGCACAAGTTAAAGAGATTGGTGGAGTTCATATTCCCGCAGAAAACAAGTTTCCATCTATATCTAAAGCAAGTATTTGAATAGTAATTTAATAATCGAAGATGTTAATTCAAAAGCATTTCTAGGATATAGAAGATTTTTTGAATGCATCAAATGAAACAGTTCTGTTCATAAGTTTCGGTTCAATGCTCAGAAGCTCAACAATGTCAAAGGAAAAGTTCAATAGTATAGTTGCAGCTCTACAGAAACTCAATCTTCGGGTTATATGGAGGTGGGATAGTGAAGAGGTGCCTTTTGTTTCCAGCAGATTCATTTTTCCAAAATGGGCTCCACAGTTGAGTCTTTTGTGTAGGCTTCGAAATTCAATATACTATCTAAAATATATACATATGTATAAGCAAACAGTTTTTATCGATTCGTTTGAATTAAAGGTCATCCAAGGGTTAACATATTTTGGGGACATGGAGGAATGTTAGGCACAACAGAAGCTGTTCATTGCGGAAAACCACTCATTGTGACACCATTCTATGGAGATCAATTTTTGAATGGCAACGCAGCTGAAAACAGAAAAATTGGAATTGTACTCAATTATGATACAATATCAGAACAACGAGTGTTGGAAATTCTTCGAGAAATTACGAGACCAAGGTAAGTTTAAGAAACAATTTACTTAAAATTACTTAAAAATAAATTCAAATATATTGAATAGTAACTGTAAGGTGGTCCTTACAGAAAATGTTTGAATTTTGATGCCCTCAGAGAATCAATGCATTCGAGATAAATAAAAAATACGCTTAAGCAATTCTGAAGGCTCTTAAGACATTCTTGTAGTGGTACTCATTTTTTTGGTTGGATCCAAACAGCTTCTATTTTATTTTTAGTTAATTAAATACCTTCCTTTTAAAGTCAGATGGAGAAAGAATTATTTTTTATTTTTGATATTATTACAAAACAAATAAATTAATGAAAAATAAATATAAAACTAATTTTTTTTATTTCAAACAGGTACGGCGAAAATGCAGTAGCACTTTCGAAAGTATTTCGAAATCGTGAAGCATCCCCATTGTCGACAGCAATTTGGTGGATTGAACATGTACTAAGTGAAAACATTGCAAAAGACCTCCTACGGACAAAAGTAGTCAACATGAATTGGTTCATCTATTACTCACTAGACTCGATAGCTTTATTGATTTTTTCAACAGTCCTTTCGATTACTATAATCTACATAGCAAAAATACGTTATTTTTAACTTGTTATTATAAACTTCTAATATTATTCTGAATAAGGTATGAATTTTCAATCACCAAATCAAAGATAAAAATATATAACGATGCAGATTGAAAAAGAAAATTTTCTTTTCATACAGGATTTCGTCACCTAAGACCAAGTCACATGAGATCAAAAATGAGCATTTTCCATACTTACTATATGTAGGTATCACTTATGGGTGTTGGTCATTATAACATGTCCTAATGTGTATTTTATTTTATTTAGAAGTTGTATAACTAAAAAAAAAAACAAAATCTTCAATTAAAAAAATAATCGAGAAAGATATAGATGGATATATGTAGGCTGCAGGGGGAATATTGTACCAGTGGCGTGGCGTGAATATAATTTGAGAAGGGAAGACGAAGCACAAAACAAATAATCACCTGCAAATTTAAGAACCTTATCTCACTGTTTTTATAACAAGATGATGCATTTTGTCCGTCTTTTTTCCACATTAAGTTATAGAAATAGAAATTCTCAGCCGTTTTCCATTTCAGATACATATGTTGTAGATGGTTATGATATAAGATATGTTTGATATCTCAAAATATTAATGAATGAAAAAAAAATCTTTTTCTTGGTTTTGCAAGTATTTGTTCGATTAAAAATTTACTTTTGAAATCGTGCACACTGTCTTTTTTGGCATATATTATTTTAGAAATGTTTTAGGGAATATACTTTTTTGCATTCGGACAGCTGCATAAAATGTTTTCCTTGTTTTTGTCATACAGGGTTTTGTCCATTCGAAATTTTGGTTTCGGTATTCTGTCCATTCTAAATTTTGGCATTTGGAATTCTCATTTTTGTAATTCGGGATTATGGCATTCGGGATTTTGTACCCAGACTACGAGGATACCTTCACTGACTTGCAATATCTGAACTTGGAAGCTCGAACTATATAATAATTTATCTTAGATAGCTGTATTGAACGGTACCCAATAAGCGAAACATCATTCATCCAGGTCTAAGACCATGAACCAGTTAGCACTGGATGTCTATTAACCTATAAGGTTTTGTTACTTTAATATTTAGTATCGCCTTGTGGTCGAAATTCGAATTTTCTCTATTAATCTCTTAACGGCAACATTACGGTAAGTAAATGTAAAAATTAAATTCTGCCGATCGATAAGCTGTACCTTTCTTATTAAAAATATATTATGATAATACATAGATACGTTGCCATTATAAGTCACTTAAAAAGGGAGATATAGAAAAGTGATTACGTATTTATATGTAAGATTATGGAAGAAGTTTTATTATAAGGGTGATTCTACATCCGATGGAATTTTCAAAGGCTCCGCTGGTAATTTAAAAACCTATATCTATATGGCCAGACAAAATTTTTTAGATCTGATATACTTTCATTAGTCGAAAAATTCTTCAAAATGTATAATTCGCAGTCCCCTAACGTGTCCCCAGCCCGTTTTCGAAAGTTGGCATCATCGCGTATACTCTTCTTCAAACATGTGGCGGGTCAGGCAGTAACAACTTCGTTATCGTGATATGATAGCCCAGTTTTTAGTACCAAAATTACAAAGTATAGATGTGCCCAACATATGGTTTCAACAATAAGACGGTACCACATGCCATATACAAAACTCAATTACAGCAAGAGTCATTTCCTAATCGTTAATCGGCCGTTTTTGCGATCATAATTTTTTTTTTTTTTTTTTTTTTTTTTTTTTTTTTTTTTTTTTTTGACCGTGGGTAGGCGCAAAACCTGCATCAGGCTCTATGAGGACCGGAAAACGCGTGCTCATAGAAGTGTGAGATTCTTACTACACTAAAACCACCTCCACTTCCCGATTGCAACTAAGTTGAAACTTATCTAGCAATTTATTTTTAACGAAGTTAAGTAACGTGTTGCAGGTAACTTTCCGGTGAAAGTTTCTGCTTATTCCGCGATTTTAAAGCGGTTCTGTGTTCACCGCACCAAGTCGGAAGGTTTTGTTCTTTGCAGACGGCGTACTAAATTCGACTCGTCAAGAATGTCAATAATCGTTGGATTAGCGTGATCTAATAGCCGATTTCTATGTTTTCGCGCGAAACTCTTAATTTCGTCTCGAACCGTAGGAATCCCGAGATCCCTGTGAAGATCTTCGTTTCTTATATACCATGGTGCATTTACAAATGACCTAAGCAATTTATTTTCAAACGTTTGTAATTTATTTAAATTTGTATCGCAGGTACAACCCCAGAGTTGTATACCGTAAGTCCAGACAGGTTTAAGTACCTGCCTGTATAAAATCAACTTATTATCAATACTAAGCTTGGAATATTTACCGAGTAGCCAGTTCATATCTCTTAATTTACTTTTTAGTTCTTCGCATTTCTTTTTTACGTGCGGCTTCCATTTTAATTTCGCGTCTAGAGTCATTCCCAGATATTTTGCTTCATTCGCAAATGGTACACGACCGGTATTAAGAAAGACGGGCAATCTATTTATTTTTTTATACGTAAAGTCCACGTGGACTGACTTTTGTTCATTTAGCGCTATTCGCCATGTTTTTGTCCACTCATTAACATTATTAAGAGCATTTTGTAATTTAATCGTAGCTTCGTTAATCGTTTTGCCTACTGCTAGTATTGCAGTATCATCAGCAAACGTTGCTACGAAAGTGTCTTCTGTTTGAGGTATATCACGTGTAAATAGAAGGTACAGAACTGGACCTAAAACACTACCTTGTGGTACCCCAGCCACAATTTCTTTGAAATTAGAATATTCATTTCCGTGTCTTACACGAAAAAGTCTGTTTTCTAGATATTCGTTAAGAATTTTATAAAGTCCTTCAGGCAGAACTTGTCGTAATTTGAATTTGAGGCCTTCGTGCCACACCTTGTCAAACGCTTGCGACACATCCAAAAAGACCGTCGAACAAATTTTCTTTTCTTCAAGAGCTCTCTCAATTACGTCAGTTATTCTATGCACTTGATCAATTGTTGAATGCTTGCTTCTAAATCCGAACTGATGTTCAGGTATTAATCGTTTCTCTTCTATTATAGGCTGCAGGCGCAGGAGTAGTATTCTTTCAAAAACTTTCGATATTATTGGAAGAAGCGAAATCGGTCTGTAAGAATTCTTTTCGTGAGATGGTTTGCCAGGTTTCAAAACCATTATGACTTCCGCAACTTTCCATTGGCTTGGAACATATTCTAGCCTTAGAGCGGCATTTATTATATAAAGGAGGTTAATTAATCCTTTATTAGGAAGCATTTTTAATATTTCCGCTGTTATTAAGTCATACCCCGGAGCTTTATTAGACTTTAGCTTCTTTATTTCTCTGTTCAATTCAGCAAGCGTAGCATTTCTGGTTCTGTAATTTTCACTTGAGCTAAAACTCATATTAATATTTTCATTGAGTGCTTGCCCATCGGAAGGTTTAAATGTTTCTTCCAGGTAATCGGCGAATACCGCCGCTTTCTCTTTGTCACTTTTAGCCCATTCGTTTTGGCTTTTCTTAATCGGGGGTACTGGAAGCTTTGGTTTTTTCGTTGTTTTTATAGCTTTCCAAAGTGAGTAGTTGGATTCTTTCCCAGCTGACAAGCTTTCAAGGTAATTTTCAACTTCACGGTTTTTGAAATCTGATATCGCTGTTTTTAGCATATTACACAAGCGATTTAAATGAGCTTTGTGTTGAGGAGCACGGGTTCGCTGCCATTTCTTACGTGCTTTTCGTTTATCTTTTATTAAGTCTTTTATTTCCTGCGGATATTTTATATCTTTATAGCGCGGCGTAACCCTTTGATAAGGTGTGTTATTCCACGCTGCCTTTTGTATTATATCAACAAAGGTATCTACTGCGTCTTCAAGCTCAAGAGGCGTTTGTAATGATACCCTCAATTCAACGTTGTCCTCGATATCTTTCTTAAATCCTTCCCAGTTGGTTTTACCGTTTGTTAACCTGGGTGGTTTTTCAATTTTGACAAGGCTTTCGCTCATAGTGAGTATGACTGCAGAATGATCAGAGAACAGATCATGGCCTTCTGAAATTTCAATACGGTTGGAGGGTATTCCTTTTACCATAAACAAATCGATTAAATCAGGTATTTTTGACGGATCAGTTGGCCAGTAAGTTGGCTTTCCAGTCGAATGAAAATCGCAATTATTTTCCATTCCTGCCTCATAGAGCATTCGACCCTTTTGAGATATGCATCTTGAAGCCCAAAAGGTGTGCTTCGCATTAAAGTCGCCACCAACAATTAAGTTTGGGCTTAGCGACTTTATCAATGTCGTAAATTCACTCTTATCGATTTTGCAACGCGGAGGGCAATATATCGAAGAGACATTGAGAAGAATGTTTTTAGTTCTAACTTGAACACTACTCAATTGCATCGATTCTACCTCTATTTTCAGGCCTATTGAGTGTTCAATGCACTCTTTTATATATAACGATGATCCACCCCTTGCTTTATTTGAAGGATGAACAGCGTGGTAGTCAAGAAACCCGTGGATTTTAAGATTTGATTCATTTTTGGCATGCGTTTCTGATATCAAGCATATGTCGATATCATTTTCCTGCATATACATCTCTAATTCTCCAAGTTTTTGCCATAATCCGTTGGCATTCCACGTAAGAATTTTAAACTTTTCCATCATAATTTTTTTGAGAGAGATTTGGGTCGAAAACAATTTTCGAGCTTACTTAACCTATCAAAGATAAGTTTATTTGTGTCACATTGTTCCTCAAGTTTCGACAGAATTATTGAAAAGACTTTTGAAACCGGGTCTGTTTCA
This sequence comes from Dasysyrphus tricinctus, assembly GCA_963921185.1. Lineage (NCBI taxonomy): Eukaryota > Metazoa > Arthropoda > Insecta > Diptera > Syrphidae > Dasysyrphus > Dasysyrphus tricinctus. The sequence goes on from OY992531.1 coordinate 262,650,409, forward strand.
GTGTCGTTGTTTGCGGGTATATTTTTGGCCGCTATTTGGGCATATGTTTCTGCATTTCCTTGCTTTGATATATTCTCCGAAGGTATTGACACTGTTTTCTTTTCCTTACGGATACTAGGTTTTGGAGCTTTACTAGATTTGGAAGTCTTGGGAATTACGGTTTCTATTTGCCTTTGTGGGTTTCTTTGTGTTTTGGCAGATTTCGATCGCCGCTTTTGTAATTCTTTAGCTACTTCGCAGCCTCTATAGTTTGCCGGGTGATTTCCATTACAATTAATGCACGTCGGTGGACTTTCACTTTTTCCGATGCAGTCAACGGTTAAATGCTTTCCGGCGCATTTTACACACCTTGGCTCTTTTTTGCAATAAGTTTGGGTGTGATTGAATTCTTGACAGCGTTTACACTGAGGGACTAACCTTGTGCTCTTTCTTAGAGGTTCGATCTTAACTACGATGTTTAGAATTGTTTTGATTTTATAAATTTCATCTAGTTTTTCAGTCTTATCGAACGAAAGTATAAATAGTGGAAGACCACGCTGTACCACTTTTGTTTCACCCTCTTTTGTCTGTTTCTCTCTTTTGACGATGTTAATTGCATCTAAGATTTTGAATTTGCGCTCTTTTAGATCACTAATGATATCGTCTTTTGAACATGATGCGTGTAAGCCTCTCGCCACAACACGTAAGGGTCTTTCCGACTTATTTTCATAGGTATACCACTCTACTTTTTCTTCGTTTAGTTTTCGCGACAGAAGGCGATAACTTTCGGGGTCTTTCACACATACTTTCCATTTGTTGTTATTGAGCGAAATAACTTTAAAAGCCGATGGTAGTAATGCCTTTAATATGGTTTGCAACTTGTTATACTCCTCAATACCGATAACATTTATCGGTGGCGGGGGCCGTTCCTTAACAGGTTTTTCTTTTACTGTCGCATGTTTTGGTGAAACTATTATTTCAAAAGACGAGGCTGCCTCAGGTGAAGAGCCAGCTTTACGCTTTTTACTTAATCTTTTCTTTGAGGACTTTTCCGTTTCACGTGCTAGCTCTTCTTCGTCTGTTTCATATCTAGAATTATTGACTTCTGGCAAGCTAGCTTTGGAGTTTATTTGAGAATTTTTGCCTTTCAACATCTCATTTTCTTTTCGAAGAAGATCGACTTCTTTCTTTAGCTCTTGATAAAGTTCCATTACTTCATCAAGTCTTCGTCGAAGTTCGTTATTATCTTTTTCAAGATTTTCTGTTTTATCTGAGTCTTTTTTGGCGCGCGCTGGCGTGACGGGTGGACTCTTTTGCCCGAATTTGGATGGTTTTATACTCGATTTAGATGGTGGTGATCGAGATACCCTTGCACTTTTTAGGAAGGGATTTATTAAATGCAATAATTGGCTCTCCCCAGAATCCATAGAGCCGACCTCCGAAGAGGGTGGATTTTCCAGTGAACCTGGACTGCCACCTGGGGTACTATATCTTATTGTTTTGCTCATTGCATAGTTATGTATACATCAATCTCAGTATACGGAGTTTGGATTTTAGTCGCCTCTTACGACAGGCATGCCTACCTCGGGTATATTCTTGCCCCTTACCCGCAGGGGGGTCATAATTGGCCATCCAGTTCTTTCGATTTAACGCCATTGAACTTTTTTTGGTTTTTTTTTTGCAGTCAAATTTCTATGCAAACAAGCCCACGACTACCAACGCCTTGAACGATGAAATTGGGAGGTATATTCATGAAATTCAGCCACATTTATGCGAAACTATAATAGAAAACATCAATAAAATTATGGGACACCTTTTAGTTGTAAATAAAAACCGTGACTCAATCGCACGAACTTGCTCTTATTTTCGCTAAATTTTTAAATATTATTTAGACAGGGTTTTTTGAATATGATATATAAAAACGCTTGAGCATACAAGTTGCATCAAAACAAAACAAAAATATGTGGAAGGGGGTGTCTATATCTCTCCCATTAGGTAAGTGGTACGATTTTCTTAAGAAAATACTTAAAATAGATTTAAAAAAATCTTAGTCCCCTAAGCACCTGTTTTCAAAATACATATGTATGTCCATTAAATAGTTGTTTTCAATTAGGTGAATCGACGTTCGTTATAACAATCAACTTGAGATATTTTTTACAATATTTGCTTGCAAAAATGAAAAGCCAAAATTATCTAACTTTTCTTCCATTGATTGCTTTATTTTGGTATTTTCATTTAAATTAATAACATTAACAAAAGAAAAGATTTTAATTGGACCTATAGTTCCTAACCTTCCTACGCACTTCAAACTTCTCCAATAACCCAAAAAGAACCCACTGCACTGTCAAGAAAAAAAAAAGTAAAACCCACAAAAATTTATTTTATCAATTAAAATTGTAAAGTATTTACTATGTTACGTTTATGTTGAGCAGCGTTGTTTTCAGATAGATAATGCTTTTTGGTGATAATTGCGCTTGGCAAAGGATTTTAATTAAATTCCATTTCACTGCTGATGAAGTTGCTGTTGGCAAATCGCATTATTTTTCGACAAAAAAAAAAATAATAGCAAACTATCAAAGCCAACCATCGAAAAATATTTGTTTTTATTTAGTTCGCTGATTTTTGAATTAAATATAGGTATACATATGAAGATAATGTATGTACATATGTACGTATGGAATGTAAGCATATGAGCTCCGGGCAACGTGCACTATTTGTATTTAAACTTTATAGGAGTCGATTTTTCTATCATCAATTAACCATGCCGTTAACTATTAAAGGAATAATTAGGAAGTGCTTGATACCATCTTAAGAATGAGTACCTACCTACTATCTGCAATGTTTAACTAACTAACTAACTTATTAATAATTGGGCCTGCATCACGATCCACAACGCACACACTCGTGCACAAATGTTTTCATCAATATGTGAGAAGGACTTTAAGTAAAGTATTGAAAACTTTTATTATAATATCGATTACCAGAAGATTTTTCTTCGACCTTCGGATACTATAAACATACTAGATAAACTACAATGAAACTATGTGTTTTTTTCAACTTTCGGTTCTAATTAAATTTTGTTTTAAAAAAACAAAGGATTTAATAGGTACAATTAATAGTTTAATATCTTAAAGTTACGGGTAAATAAACTACTTTTTTAAACTTAAGTTAAATTAAATTTTAATAAAGAGACAAATCTTCAGAATTGAGAAGTAACAACTTGTTATGTTCCATAGGATTTCAGAATGAGTGAATCCCTGATTGAAACCAATCGAAAACGACAAGAATTAAAGACAATTTCAAGAAGTTAAAATAGTTATGTCATTTTCAATCGATTTCACTCTTAGATTCACTCATTCTGAAATCCAATGGAACAGTGCGAGTAGCTCCTATTCAATTCTTAAGTTTTTCCTCTATATTGGTGGATGAAAATTTAAATAAAATCGTCAAAGATGATTTCGAGAGAATTTTCAAAGCCTAACACCATTATGTAGAAGACTCGGAGGAGTCCGTTCTAGATAAGCTTAAACAAGAAAACAAATTATAACATTCAGGTGTAGTTAAAAATAATATGCGCGACCGGGTCGCACGTACTTGCTCTTATGTTCAAGACACTGCGGGTTCGAGAAAATTGTATATAAAAACATGGAAATTATGAGAGAAAAATGTAGAGAAGCAAGAAATACGATATTTAAATTAGTTAAAACATCTCCTATGACAGGTTGAGGTGGAAAAAAAGAATGTCATCTTAATTCTTAATTGAATATTATGGAAAATTGTATGGACAAATATTTTTAAAATCGTTGGAGCGGTTACTTAAAAAAATATTTTTTTAAATACCTACATTTACAATTCTTAAAATATTTTTGATGACAAATTTTGGTATTCAAATCTTAAGTTTATATTTATGTGTATATAAAAAATAAAATAAAAAAAACTGTCAACTCGTTTTTGAGATATCGAGTTTTCAAAAAAAAATCTTTTTTTAAAATTCAAAAACTTTTTTTTTTGAAAATTTTGATATGCAATATTATTAAATCTATCTGATATTTGTATATAAAAAATTAATCTAAATCCGTTCAGCCAATGACGAGAAAATTCAAAATAAAAAAAAAACGTTCTATGACAGGTACTATTAATAGTTGCTAAGTGTAAGATTTTATAATTTTTGGTAGAGTAGATCGTACTAATTGTAGTATATGAAAAAAGTTTAATCAAAATTGTAGGAGTCGTTTTTAAACAAACAAACATCCGTAATTTTTTCATAAATGTAAAATTTTTTCTAAAAATATTTTAGAGAGTACTAAAAAACTCTTAAGTATCGAGTTTCATAAAAATCGATTATATCGTTTTCGAAATATTTGATTTTCAAAAAAAAAAATGTAAACAGTTTTGAAAAATCCAAAAAATATATTTTCAAAAATGTTGGTACACTATTTATATTATTGGGTAGCTTCTGTATAAAAAAAAATAATTTAAATCAGTCATACCGTTTTGAAGAAAATCAAAAATTAAAAAAATGGTGCTTTGGGAGGTGCCATTAATAAACCATTTTCTGAAAAATGGTTTTCCACTCAAAGGAAGCCTTTACTAAAAGAAATTTATAGAATTTTTGTTTAAGAAAAGTTGTCGAGCCGATTTGAGAAAAGTACGATTATGTTAAATTGTTTAAAACAAAATGTATTGGAGGTATCGTTATTTTTGGTTCTAAAAGAAAATGAAAAAAAAAAAATGTGGGCATAATCACCAAAAACCACTATGTACCAAGTGTGAAGAAAATCAATTAGGCCGTAGAAGAACAGACAGACAGGCAGACAGAATTGTGCCACCCACATTTTTGGAGTTCTCTATCATCGTAATATCATGTTTGATTGTTATCTCAAAATTTTTTTTTTCCATGAATCCAAAACTTGTCTTATATGTAGTACCTATATCGCAAGTAAAAATCCCAAAATATTAATGTCATTGGTTGGATAATATGATTTGTTTGATTGAAATGTTTTCACTAAAAAAGGAATGTAGGTATCCCAAAAGGTATTGATTGCATTTGCATCATTTCCATTACTGGAGATTAATAAACTATATGTGTACGTGTAGTTAAAAAATAAACAAATTAAGGCTTTTTGAAGAACAAATGATAGCAGGCAGGATTTTTGCATGAAAAAGCATTCGTGTATATCGTACAACACACAAATATTATTATTATTTTGTATTGCCACACATGTTAAATTTGTCTCTATAATGATTTATTGTGCCTCCACCGCATAACATCATTATCATCATCATCTCTGCTTCAGGAGCTGATCTGGCATTTTAATAATAAATTATAGTTAAGTTGAGCTGGTGGATTTTTCGCAATACAGCAATGAGCTTTGTGTTAAAGTAGGTATTTTAAACTTTACGTAAGCGTAAGCGTTTGGTGGTTTTTAAACGAATGATTAAAATACAGATTTTAAGAAATTCTCAGTGCTCAGTGCTATGGAAAAATATTATGCATGCCTGGAAACTGGATCGCATTTACTTGATCTCGTTGTTCAAGACTTGGCTAATGTATCTATTTATTATAAAGAAATAAGGCTCTTACAGTCTTATAAATATCCCAAGTTTTTGGACACTATACATATATGTATAAATTTTTTTAACAAAACAAAAGATACCTACCTAATTTTTATACGGTATGTATGTACCAACGCCAAAAGGGAACCCTTAATTTTTCGATCTAGTGAAAAGTGAAATGTTGGCGCGTCCCGTAAAAAAGCTTTAGATCGGTTTCGGAAGGCTAGAACACTATTTAATCACAAAAGAAACTTTGGGGAAAAAAACACTTATAGGGAGGGTCGGTTAATAATACGAACCGCTGTCAAAATCGTAAAAAACTTAAAATCGACTGTTTTCTGAAGTAACGGAACATGTTAAGAAAGCAACCGTCAGAAAAAAACTCATAGAAAGTGCTCCAATAGGTTGCAAGGCGAGGAAAAAACTATGGCTCTCAGAAAAGAAACTAAAATTTTCGCCTGGAAAAGGCAAAAAATGCCAACATTTTGTCGACGAGGATGTTGATGAATCAAACTTTGAAGTACGCATAGTACGTGAAGCCCCGTACTTGTAAGCATTAACTCCTATATTAATAAACGACGGATAACAACGTGCTAGCATTTATACATTTGTTAACTTGTATTTCTTTTTAGGAAATGTGTAATAGTCTGTTACGTGTGTTAACGTACGGAAAACTTTAACTCGCCGAACTCCGCGTATAATGAACGGATAACTTCTTAACACATATACGCACACGTGTGATAGGACCGTTTACTAATACCAGTATACACTGCGTAGGGCAGTGCATGCATGTGACACATGTATTAGAAAATCACCACAATTTGATGAAGTGGTGAATTGGGTGAAGTGATAAATACTGGAAAGATATCATATCTTTTTTAAAAGAAAAGTTATCAAACGGACAAGTTGTCTAACCGTGTGCCAGATAACACGTGTGTTAGGAAGCGGATAGCAGGTTTTTATTAATACTGCTGTGACAGTATTGTTCACAGTGGTCACTGTTAACTTATTTTTCTTTTGATCTTTATAAACAAGTGATATTATTTTGACTACAGTTGTTTGGTAACACAGTACCCATATCTTAGGTATTATCTTGCGCAGGTTGTCATAAATGAGAACTGTCAGAAGAAATTCAAGATGTCCGTTCCAGTGACCCCATTCGCCGTATTGCAACAACAAAGATAACTGAAAGGATAATTTAAATAACACTTAAAACCAGGAAGGAATGTTGTTTGCATGATAAAATAATGTTAATAAGCACTAAACAGCTTGAAACAATAATTATATGTGCTAGTAAATAAGTAAAAAATGAACACGTAACACACAACAAATTTTAACGTTTAACAGGTGGGGGTTCTTGGATTCATAATTTTCCACTGATTTTGATAAATGCGCATGCGCAGAACTGAACAAAATTTAAAACGCTAATATGTGTACTTTGGTTTGGTAATCCTGGTGTAGTTCTTTGTGTGGTGTACAGTTGGTGAGAATAAAGTCTAGAATTAATGGTACCAAAGGTTTAACATGGTGGAGAAAGCGTTATGGTCTGGGGCTGCATATAGCTGTGGAGAGAGTTGGGAAAATATTCGTTTGTATAGTAGTATAGGTTCAAGACAGCAGTGATGGAAATGATGATGATGTCACCTTTTAGGCATGTTCGATGTCTCTAACATACATATAATGCGTTCGGTCACTAGTCCACCCTTTCAATACGAAGATTTGTTGGAAACGGTATTGAGCTTCGTCCATGGCTTGTCCAGTCTCCAGATCTGAAGCAAATTGGGCACCTTCGAGGAACATTAAAATGGACCATCCAAAAGCACCCCCCACCATTAGAAGCGGTGCTCAAAAATATTTTAAATCAAAAATAGAAAAAAAAACAAGTTCAGTTGAGTGCTCTAAGCTGATACGATATTTTCTTTAAAGGATAGCAGCAGTCCTAAAAGCCAAAAGTGGCAACACTAAATACTAATTTATATGATATTTCTAACGATATTGCATTCTTCGTTTCTTTTATATTTAAATACACTTCCTGTTTAAACTATGGCAACTTTTTAGGGGTGCCTAATACTTTTGGCCAAGGCTATATGTATGTATGTAATGTATATCAAATTATTTTGATCTATTATCATTTTGAGGACAAATTCCATAATTGTGAAAAAAAGTAATATCTAAATGATATTTCCATTTAAATAGATACAATTCATTCTTCATTCATGAAAACCCAATATTTCACAAAAGGATTCTCATTATGCCAAGGATCAGATTGAAACAACAGGAGTTTCTTATTCCCAGAGGAAAACATAAAAGAAATGATGCGGATGTATAAACCCTTTTGTGTGCGAAAATCAGGAGCCAAATGAGCACTTAGATATGAAAGTAATATTTTTGCAGTTTTGAAACAAAGCCTTGTTGCATTTAAAATAGAACGAAAATAATACAATCGAGGAAGGTACACAGCTCTTATTTCATAGCTTTGCTCTGTGCGACAATAATATTGTTCACAGCGAGACAGGAGTTAAGGCCAGTAAAACACAACCATCCTCAGTTTGTGGCAATATTTATCCAACAAGTGCTCTCTGCGGTCCTGTGCTGCATTTGCAACTGCAAGTTTATTATTTGATTTTGTATTTTAAACATTTTGCTGCTTACTCCGACCTAGCTAGAAGTATTAATATATAGCCCTTCCAATGTATGGCTCTGCTGTTGTCATTGTCTGTAGGATAAATGAAACGATTTTCATTGTTTCTATTGTTTTGACATTTTTGTATGTTTTCGTGGGTGTATTGAAAAATAACAAGTTTGCAGCGATTTAGTTGTGGAATGGTATGAATGTGTGGTTTTAAGGATCTGTAGCTGATGTTTACACAAATACAGATTCATATTATTTTCCGACAATAAAGCCTTTAAATTAGATAATATGAAAATGTTAAGATTGCGGGTGGCAATGGTGCAGTGGATCAGGCGCGGATCCAGGAATTCAGCTTGGGGGGGGGGGGGTCATGAGATTGAAACCTCATACCTTATTCGAACTGAAACCTCTTGAAATATATAGCCTTGAATTTTCTACATATCTGGTGATTAGAAAAAGTCCAATTTTAAATTTCAAAACAGTTGAAGGCATGATCAGAGATCTTTGCCGCTCTGCCGCTCACTACGGAACTAGGCCCTAAGACTGTATCGGACTCCTGCTTAGAGTAATAGTGCACAGATTTCTTGCTGCTGGAAAACTTATTTATCAACAAGATTATGAAGTATGATGAACATATAAGATTGGAAGCAAACTTTGCAATTTAAAAAAAAAAGTTGACAGTAACTAAAAAAAGGAATAATTCAAGTGTCAATTTGAAACAAAAAGCTAGAAATAATTGCAAATATGTGGTGAAATCCATACCGAAAAGAAAAAAACTGTTGTCAATGCAAAGAGGAGGGTATTTTCTTTTGTTAAAACTTTTGTGTTTGTTTTTGAAATATATCGGAGCTTGTATGGAGTTTTCAAAGCCTTTTTTCAATATTCCATTATAAATCCAGGTACTGCACCAGGCTTTTGTCAGAATTGTTTTCTAATGAAAAAGAGCATACAAATTTATATATCAGAGAGGCAGACATATTTCTTAAGTCTGCTTTAAAATACAGTGGTTTTGTATAGACATTTTTTTAAAAACTCCGTTACAAATCTGGGTATACTGCACCAAGTATCAGCACATGACTTTTTTTAATAAATTAAAATTAAGTATTAAAGAGACAAAGAGACAGACATATTCCTTCAGTGAAAATTGTGGTTTTTTACTTGCGATATATGTACTATAAAGCAAGTTTTGGATTCGTGCAAAAAAAATGTTGAGCTAACAATTAAACATGATATTTCGATGGTGATGAGAACACCAAAAAAGTGGGTGGCACAATTCTGTCTGTCTCTCTGTCTGTTCGTCTACAGCCTAATCGATTTTCTTCAAACTTGGTACAAAGTGGTTTTTGGTGATTCTGCCCACACGTTTTTTTTTTTTTTTTTTAAGAACCAAAAATAAGGGTACCTGCCATACAATTTTTTTTTTGGTAAATATACATAATCGTATTTTTCTCAAAAATGGCTCGACAACTTTTCTTAAAAATAATTCAATAAATTTATTTTAGTAAAGGCATCCTTTGGGTGGAAAACCATTTTTCCAAAATGGTTATTAATGGAACCTCCCGAAGAACCATTTTTTTAATTTTTGATTTTCTTCAAAACGGTACGACCGATTTCAATTATTTTTTTATATACGGAAGCTTTCAAAAAAATATATGTAAATAGTTTTGTGTACCAAAATTTTGGAAAAAATATTTTTTGGATTTTTAAAAAATGTTTCAAAATTTTTTTTGGAAAATCAAATATTTCGAAAACGACATGATCGATTTTTTTGAAGCTCGATACATAAGAGTTTTATAGTACTCTAAAAAATATTTTTAGAAAAAAATTTACATTTAAGAAAAAATAACGGCACTTTCCATACAAAAAGTTAAAAAACCGCACCGAAAATATTTTTTTTTTTCGCAAAAACGACTCCTATGATTTTGATTAAACTTCTTCTATATACTAAAATTAGTACGATCAAGTACGTCCGTTAAAAATCCAGGTACTGCAACTGGTGTCTGAAAAATATTTTTTTTTGGTTATATTTACAATTTTTTATTAAAATATAAAAGACCTGAAGGTATAAATCCAAGATGTACTACACCCTACGCCTGCCTTTACTATTTTTGAATAGAAACAACTTTAAAGTCTAACATATCAAAGGGGTGGACATACTGCTATCACGTTTTGAGGTCGATTTTTTTGACTTTTGTTACCCCGATGGAATGCCCATTCCATGCTCAGGAAGTCTAATAGAATGGCTCCACTTATCGTACAGAAATACTGTAAACCTGCCGACCACTGGCTCTAAGACTATAATCACCGCATATGAAAACCATGACTGGTGGACACCCTATACATATTATCTAAGAGGGTGCGCGTCCAGGGCTACCAGTAATTTTTGCAAACAATTATTTCTCGAATTTCTTCTTTTCTCTGGAGCTTTGGGGGGGGGGGTCATGACCCCCATGACCTCCCCCCTGGATCCGCCACTGCAGTGGATGTAGTGCTTGACTGCTAACTTAGAGGTGTGGGTTCGAGCCCCATTCTAGGCAGCATTCTTTTCTATATTCTCCCAGCTTAACTGGACGCCACCCGTGAGATTAAATGAGATAATAAACACCTTGATCTCAATCCACGGTGCCAAATCTTTCCTATCCTCCTACTCTTTCTAACTAGTGCCGTGCAATTCAGGTTGCATTTAAAAGACCTTAGGTCTTACAGGCATATAGTTAAAATTATTATTATTATTAAAAGAAAAGTACAACCATATATTGAACTAAGCTTTATAATTTATTTTACTTCCTTGCCATCCTAACATCAAATACAGGTCTATCAGGATCTATAATTTTATATGATAACTTGGACAGGATATCACTGGACCTTTTTAAAATTCTCAATTTATCTACAGACGAAGTAACTTCAAACGAAATGCCATTCTGTTTGTACTCAGCTTGTAGAATTGTCGTGCTAAGATCAAACAACTTAAGTTTTTCAACTATGAGATGTCGTACATCTTCAACGGGATTTGTCCGCACGGGGAGATTGCCGGTTAGCAGTAGCTTTGTACCAACATCCATGTTTTTAATGAGTTCCACTACCGTTTCCGTGAGACTGTTAAGTTTTTCTTCCAATGGACTGATAATATCTTCAAGTGCTCGCATTTTAACCACAGTTGCATTCATCTGAGCCCATACATTTTTGAAAGAATCCTCATTACATTCGCATTGCTTTTCTATCGTTGCTGTTTGATGAGCATAATTTATAGGAGCATTTTGATGAGCATGATTTGTGGAAATCGGTTTGGAATATAATATTGGTGGGGTTGTAGTTGTCGGTGGTCGAAATGCACTAACGATTGGTACCCGCATTGTATGATATTCGGTATTTATATTGCTGCTGGTTGAATACGATCCAGAATGCGATGCGGAAGAATTAGACGTTAGTTCTGAAAAATAAAATAAAAATAACATTCTGTCAGCATAACAATTTTCCAAACGCATAGGCAAATTAAATAAATTAACAAATAATGAAAATCTCCACTTTTTGGCTAAAATATGAAAATATGGGAATTCATGAATTAAAACATATTTTTCTGATAGCTTTTGATTAACTGATTTCAAATCCGTTTAAGAGATATTCGAATCTTAATATTTAAAATATGCGTCTTTTGGCAAATTTGAAGGGATTTTACTTTCTGAAGTAATTTATTTTGAATACTTTTATCGTCAATCGGAAGTATATTCATTTGTCTTTGATATTCTTTTGGAATCTTTCAAATACCTTCATTCATTCTAGAGAAATCATTAATTAGTTGTCAGCCTTGGTCTTAAATTACCTTTATCCGATATATACTACACTCATAAATTTCAATTGAGGACTTCGGAGAGAGTAATACAAGTATTGATAAAAATCCAACTACATTTTAAAAAATTGTGTTTAATTTTTTAGATATAGTTGTAAGTTTTGTGAAAAAAGACGATCTTGTAGTATAACATAACCTCAATTTTCAAAAAGTTTTTTCTTGGCTTTTAGAGATATTTTAGAATAGGCTTTCTCAAAAACTTGACGTGCTAGAAGAATTTTGAGTTCAGTGCATCAAAAGCCACTAGAAAAGTATATTTTGGTTTATGTAACGGAAATAAATTCAATTAAAACTTAAGAAATCAAAATTTCACTCTTTACTCATTGACTAGAGATATTTCATGTTTTATTTGCGTTTATTAATATGGATGCTAGAGCTTCAATCATTTTTATAAGTGCGGTTCAAATAAAGTTCATGTTTTATTCGTCTTTCTCTTAAGATGTTTCCTAAAGCAGTTGAAAGCTACTTTTCAGAAGAAAAATAAAGTTGATTTTACTTAATCCATCATAAGTAGGTATACCTACATAGATATCCATGCATCTCCTGAACCAGTTTTTGTAGACAAATGACATGTGAGTTAATATTAAACTTTCAAAACTAAACACTGTATTAACTGAGACAGTATAAAAATCATCTTCATCGCTGTCGGGATTAAATTGATATTTCCTTAATAAGTCTCTCAAGGTTAACTTTGGACAGTATTCAATTATAAAATGTCAAATTAACCTTTTAAAAGTGTATTATGTAAGCACCAATATTTCCATAGACTGTGTAACGAGGACAGGATCTTATCTTATACATACATATGTACATATATATGAACATATACATATGTACATTAGGGGTGTCGGAATTTTTTTTTATTTTTTATGTTCAAAATGGGTATGGTGGTTAATGTATAGGGTTTAGAAAGATGAAATTTTTGTTCTAGGACATTTTCCAAAATCGAGTTTTGAGACCCCGCGGCCGTTTTCAAGTAAAAAACAGCACATTTCGAAAAAATGGTCAGGAAACCCAATTAAATTTTCGTCGATATGTTGTCAAAATTACTTTAAATGTTTCATTTTGGCATCATTTTCTCATTTGTATTGACCGAACTTCAATTTAAAAATGCTGTATAGTATTAAGAAAGCAAGTTTCAACCAATTAAAGCATTCCATTTAGAAGAAATAATCGAAAACATCTAGAAAATCGATCTATTCTTCGGGGGGATTTAATGTAAAAAGTTATTTCATGATATTTTGACAAGCAGATTTTAACGCTATCTTCTTAGCAAAAGGTTACAAAAGCAAAATAAAATCATTGTAGGTTACTGTGACTTTATATAATATTAGTTTTTCGGTCCGCTTATTCGAGTTGAGGTTTTTCAACCTAAAAATGGCCGCGGGGTCTCAAAATTCCATTTTGGAAAATGTCCCAGAACAAAAATTATTTCTTTCTAATCCCTTTACAAGATTCACAATACCCATTTTGAATACAAAAAATAAAAAAAAAATTCCGACACCCCTAATGTACATACATGTCCATGCATATACAATTACAAAACATTATCAGTTTAGCAACTTAGTTTGATGAGAAGAATAGTAAAACTCTACCTAACATAAAGTTTTTGTTTAATATTTTGTATATACGCATCAAGAGGTCAATTAAAAGCCTTCTTCATTTTTAATGATTGAGTTATATTAAGTATTTTTATCTAACAGATGCATAAATATTCATTATTACGACTTTCAAATTCTAATAATGTCTTAAAATCGAATCTATGCAGAACTAGAGATTTAAAATCTTCATTTATTTATTGTGTGTCTGAATCATCACTATCATGCTAGAAAGAGGCGTATAATGTTTCAGTTTATTAGCGCTATGGTCAAACATTTTTTTTAACAACTCCAGCACCGTGGGTATCAATAAATTATTCGAGCTATAATTTCATTCAAAAATTCGATTATCGCCACAAGAAAAAAGTGAATCTTAAACCAGATAGAAACGTGTTTCTGCGGTGAAATAATAATTTTAAGTTCGTTTTTGCTTTTTTTTGTTGATATTTCTTTCCAAAAGACAATTAAAGTTACTTGTAGCGGTTATTTAGATCTTCAAATTTGTAAGCTTAAAAACTCGAACGGTTCAAGATTAAAAAGAATATTTTTTCTGAGGTAGGTACCTATGTAGGAAATGTACATGTACATTAGGTAAGTATTATATTGAATTCATTCTTAAATATTCTAAAGCATAAACATTATAATCTTAAAGTGAAGTTATCATGAATAAATACGAAAAACCAAATATACATATACATAAATGTAAATAGAACGTATAATCCTGTTTCTTTATTGTATGACTGTCATACTACATTGTAATAATACAAGTTATATCATGTAAATAAAATTTGGATGCTAAAAGAATTCTATCTATGTTTTTTGTTTACATGTAATTAAAACACAATCAAAACTTACTTTTCACAGTATAACTAAGATCATTAAATCGCTCCCCAGCACCTTTGTACTGAAGGAAAACCCAGTAATTCAAAACATCACCGATTCGCAGTTTAATATCTTTATTTTCATAGACCCATTGGCCATTTATGCTGCCGGTAACATCATGCGCAAAATTACCACTATCTCGATCTCCCCGCGGATCACTAAATGGAGAATTAACGTTTCCGTGGAAGGAAAATATTTCCAAGCCATCTTTATGTGGAATTGATACCCTCAATCCTTTTGGATCAAACACTTCTATGTTGAGTTGAAAATTAATATATGTATTTTCGAAACGAAATTTTAAACGATTTCCGTTTCTGGCAGAGAATACTAATACCAATGAAGATGCTAATCCGAATATAATTAAAATTGATTTCATTTTTTTTAAATTATTGAGTATATCGATTTACTAGGTAGCTAGGTATAGGAAGTTTAAAAGTTTTAATCCGATATTGGCTATGTTTACAACGAGACTGAAAAATTCCGATCGTCAATTGAGAAGCTAGTGCCACAAGCACAACACGCGATCTTAAACTTGATTTTGTTTCAATAAAAAAAAGAGAGTCCCCTAGCAGTGTTACCAGATTAGATTTACAAAACCCCACACAGAAAATTAAACAAAAAATATATATGTATGAAGTTAGGGAACATCTATATTAATACGCTTAGAAAAATCGTATGAAAACCTTTCGGTACACTTTTCTCAGTAAATACTCAACGCAATGCATGAACTCTATACCGTTGCAAAGGTTTTATCACACAGATATACAGCATCTAAAAATTATATACATATCTATGTGTAATTGAATTTTATCATTTTAGGGGTTACATTTAGAAGTTTGGAATTTTGGAAAATGATGATGATTATTGATTGGAGTTTTCGGTCAAAAATTGGAAATTCTGACCAACAATAATTCGGAGAAAATCACAGGGCCTTATTGCGAAAGTCTATTCAAAATAGACTTTAAGTCGAATAGACTTAAAGTCGATTATCGTTATTACGAATTTCTATTAGTTAATATTTTAGCTTTAAAAGCTATAAAAATTATTTTTCATTTTAGTATTTCAAAAAAAAGCTTATTTTTTAATTCCTTGAATAACCAAAGCCAAAAGTTCAGGTCCTTCTTAAAATAAACATTGTCATAAACTGAAAAAGGTGAAAAACCGAATAGGGCTTCCCAAGGTAGGTAGTAGCAACTGTTGTCAAAGGAAGCTGTTGACATAAGAACATATGCATCAAATACCAATGAATAAAATTTGAATGGTCGAGTTTCGACCTCTGGACGGATACTAGTCCTGAATAAAAATGAAAACACAAACGAAATTTTAAGCTTGCGATATAAATATTTTAACAACCCAACAATGATGTGCACGAAATTGGCAGTATTTGAAAGTTCGTGTTGGACTTTCAGAAATGTCAACTATTGCTTTATACAGGGAAATACATTAGAATTATAGGTAAGTACATCAGCTATTGACTTCTCAGAACACAAAGTAACCCTTCCCTCTGATCGGATATTCAAACATAATGGTGGACGTAATAGGTTCGCAGTACTTTCATAACTTTCAATAACGAAACAGATTTCTTTTAAATTGCTTACTTTGAATAAGTATAATTTCGTCAGTTATAATTTTTAATCAACCTGTCAAAAAGTATGTCCTTTAACGAACATGATGCGGATAAAACTCAACTCGTCAACTTTTCCCTGAAATCGATGAAGACAAAACTAATGTGATGAAATCAAAGAATGGTTGTTACGATTGAAAAATTGTATAAATGTCATGTTTCAAAAATTAAAACATCAATTCAAGGCAGTTCAGATTCAGGCTACTGAAAATCATACGCATCTGGTAATACTTTCACAAGCGACTCTTAAAAATCACTATCACTACCAATGTAGAATTTACTGTTATCTGTAAAAACTCAGATCACTCGCATAGTCATGACAGAAGAGGGGAATACAAATTTAAAAGAGTACTGAAGTCAGTAAACAACAAACAAAATTTAATAATGTATTGTTTATCTGTGATTGCCTGAGGGAGTTTTTGTTGAATGAATAATAAACCTGATAGAGGTATCAGGCAAATATGAAATTCGGTGCCTATGGCTATGGCACTCTTTATAGTTAAAGAGTATATTTCTTTATTGTGGAATAACCAAAAGGTTGTGTTCTCTTAGTTTTCAATGTTTTTTTTTGGATTATGGATAATAAAACATCCAAAATGGTGATTTTTTTGAATTAAGAGAAGTTATTAAGCAAAAATGAAAACGTAGTTTAAATATTTTCATATGTTATACAAAAATGAATCTACATAAACAAAAACTGGAAATCCCATTGCAATGTTTTATATATTGATAATTCTTATCATGAATCGTTTTCAATAATTAGCTTGAAAGATTTACATAATAATATACCTTGTACAAGTCATTGGAACTATTCTGAATTTTTAGTTCTAGAGTTTTAAATAAGATAGATAGCCCTCTCACGGAAGTAGGGCCAAAATGAAAACTATAGGTATGTAAGCATCTATATGTAACTACCTATGCATATCCTTTTTTATAATAATAAAAACAGGAAAACTTATTTAAAGTTTCATTGTTTTTGAATTTCCTTTATCAACAAAATCTTATCAACCTCATCTTCCTTGAGCTGATGGTCACACAAGTTCAAGGTCTAATACAAGCTCATCAAAAGTGTTAAGATTAAAACGGTGTCTTAACTCATTTCGGTTGAGACAAAATATGAAAATAATTGAATGTCCTAAACTAAAACTAGTCAAACTGAATGTCTGTAGCCTGCTTTACCCCTTGAACAGAATGAATATAGCTGTAGTTTGTAGCAAGAGTTGAATTTTTATTTTTATTTGATTGCGGTTGTATAATTTTTAAACTCATTAGTTTGTAAGCGGATGTTAATTTTTAATATTCAATAGAAGCATTCTTTTCAGAATGAGATTTTATACAAAAATATAACTTCTTTCTTAAACAAAGATTTGAGCTATTATTCTAAAGAATAAAAAAGCATTAAGGCATGATGATATTGATTGATTGTTTATCTAAGAATTGAAAAAAGAGATGAGAAAATAGGAAATCGTACGGAAAGATTTCTTATGTACCTATGTACATATAATAGTTCGAAACGTATAATTATTTGATAGGTACATCATAGTAGTCGTTAATGTACATATTTGACATGATCACGATGTGGTACACAATTCATTATGAAAGTAATTTGTGAATTTGTAAAATCAAAACTGTTGAGACAGTTATAAGAAACTATACATTGTGATAATTGTTTTTACAACCTGCAGATTAGCTTCAATTACCAAACTGATTTCTGTGACTATTATTCTTTTGGGGAATGAATTTAACCTGTTCTATTGGGCAAGTTTAATGCACATATTAGAAGATATTTGGTATCATGTACATTGTACAGGTTAAACGATGCTAAGAGTCCTAAAGAAGGGGGATTTCTTACAATGTAAACGCTTGGTGGCCAAGTTCAATCGGACATTTGAAAGATGTTATATTCTATACAAACATAATGACATACCAACATAAGCCTTTGAAATAAAAAAAAATTTCGTTAATAAGAGTACCTCAAGCAGCTTTTTTATTCCATTTGAACATCGACCCGTTTTTATTTGAAACCCTTTACCTTGGTGATTTCCACACAGATTTCATTCAATTTTATTCATAGCTAGAAACTGAAGGTGTTCCTACATTTCTTTTTAATAAAAAAAAGAGATACAATATTATAATTTCTTTTTAATTGAAGTAGGTATCTCAAAAATTATAAATTTGACTTTTATTGAATTTTAGTCGTGGGTCTCAAAGACTTTAATTCCCTTTTTTTTGGGTCCTGTGTACAGCCCAAAAATTCCCTCTCTCCGCTTAGGGTATGTTCAGTTACCAGATAGGAGCCAATGTCAACAAATTTTCGGACAACAGTAGGTACCTTGGGTGGACCGCTTACCAAAAATGAATGTTAGTCCAGTCGGCAGAGGCAAAAAAGATTTTCCATATTGCAAAATCTACTGATCAAATTTTAAGATTGAAATTGAGAGCTAGGTTATCTCTGAGTATACTAAAAAATTGTGTGGTTTTAGCCAATATCTCGAGAACGGTTCACTGTGAAAAAACGTGTTCATATTTTTTTTTATAGGGAATTCAATTCTGTTTTTTCCTGTATAAACACTTTCTTTTATAGGCTCTATACTTTCAGAATCACGGTGCCTTAAAGTATACTTTTTAAGTTTTTGCCTTTTATCACCTGGAAGGTGATACTGTTGTAGAAAAAAACGTATCACAAAGTTGTAGAACATGTAGGTAAATTTCAACAATTTGTTAAAAGGTACACATTTATTCTACGAAGTATGTATGAATACAAGCTCTTTAAAGTTGGCTTTTTCGCGCTTATAGACCGTGCGTGAGCTAGTGAACGTTTGGCTGAAAGTGTTTTTATACGCGTGTTTGAAACTAATAGCATCAGTGCATACTACATTTTAGCTACCTGGCAGCAATCACGCGACCCTTTGACCACCATAATGCACTTTCAAACTAGTGCTGACAAAAATTTCAAGTTTTCCGGTAAATTCTAGAAATTAAATATTTCGGGTCTTAAGATGCCCATACAAACGACACCTGGATTGCACACTTGCACCCAAGACCAAAACAAGTGTGCACACAACTGTCGTGTGTATGGACCACATTATAGCTTAACCCAACTTTTAATATATTTTTTATTATTTGTAATAGTTCTGTTTTTATGTACATGAACCGTGTTTAAACAGCCCCACATACAAATCTCCTGGTACTCAAATTTTTTTTTGTCAAACCAATTGAGACAAACTTTCAATATCGAAAATTATGTTTTATCCGAGGTTCTGCCTCTTGCGAGGAACTGACAAATCCTCCAAAAGTATACTTGTCATGAATAAGTGCTTCTCATCTAACCGTTCGGACTCGGCAAAAAACTGTAAGTCCCCTCCATTCCTGCCAACAACACGGACACAGGAATGGTTGTGAGTTGTAACTTGTGAGTGACTAGGCCCTGGTTCTCCATGAGCTGTTGCGCCACCCAATTTATATATTTATCGAAAATTATTCTCTTATATATTGACATGTATTGACATATGACTTAGGAAACTTGAATATTTTTTTTTTTTTTTTTGTAAAATAAACCTACCGGTGTTATAGCAAAAATATTTCTTTTATAATTAAATAAATTTGTATCCACATGCAGCTCTTTTTGTTTTTTGCTTCATATACAAAACAAACTGACAATTTGTAATTTTTATTTACATACATAAAATAAGAATATCTCGTTTGAAGTTATAAATTAATAATAAGACTCACCTTTAATAATATGAGAAAAGCTTTCAGAGAGCAAAGATACCCCATTCGACTGTATTCGTATCCAAAAATTGATGATATCTCCGATGAGCAATTGTTCGTTAGGAAATTCCTTAACCAAATTATCTTCCAATGGATTTATAATTTCCCAAACAATTGTACCGTCTTCTCTTTTAAATATGGGCAGATTGACTTTAGCTTGAAATGAAAAAAGATCTATTCCTTGAACTGAAGGAACTGTTATTTTCAGTCCCTGTGGAGTGAAGGCTTCGAATGTTATATTTAACTTCTTAACCTGATTTCTATTTCGAAACTCAACAATTGTTGTTTTATTTGAAATTTCAGTCATTGCAAAGCTTACAAAAAATGTAAAAATAACCACAGCAAAATACATATTTAACAGAAATTGTATGTTCTTCGCGAACTTCGCGAATCAAACTAGAAATTAAAACCACAAGCTGAGATTCAAGCATATGTACAAATACTTATCATCAAAACAGCTCAGAGAACAAAAATAAAGTAGGAATCTCTTTGAGAGGCTTCACAAAAGAGTGTCAAACTTGTTTTTCCCATTTAATAAATATCAAAAAATGTTTCCAATCGAAATTGATTTGTTTTTAAAATCGATTGGATTGTTGTCACTTAGAGCAAATAAGAGAACTGGCTTAAGAGATTGTGTATTATGAATTTGTGATCTTAAAACAATATGGGTTCAGATTTTAGGTTCAGAAAAAATGATTGGAAGCCAGATAAAATTCAAATTTGTGTTCATTGATGAAACAAATTGTATTTCTATAAAGATAATTGATTGATGCGATTATTTTCGGGTTAAACACTATGAAATTTTAGGAATTTAAAATGTTGTAGGTATGCATGTTTAATTTTCTAAAGTAAATGTATCATCATGATTGGAAATCAAGCATTAGTCATTTCATCGGTAAGGCCATAGTGGGTTATTTATGAAAACCAATCCTTAAAAAATATAAAAAGGTACTTTTTTAATGAGATAAATTCGTGATGAACGTCATTGGGGTATCACATTAATAGAAAGCGCCTTTTCCCCCAAAATTTTTCTTGGTATTCCCAAAAATTGCCAATAAAATAATGAAGCATTGAAAATGTAAGGCATGAGAATTGATTTATTAACTCAATAGAAATATACATAATATATATAATATACATATGTATGTATATGTAAAAGGACACGCTGCAAATATTTTTGTTTTATTTTTGAAAAGCTACAACCATTTTTAATATTGATTTTTAAATGAATATATACAGACTTTCATTTTATTCATAATAAAATACATATACAGTCGACTCCCTCTAAGTCGAATTTTCACGGGATATCAAAATCAGTTCGAGTTGGAGAGAGTTTTGCAAAAATTCGAGTTATAGAGCAATATTATATGGTTTAAAATTTGAGGGGAATACAAATTAGGGTGAATAAGTTCGAGTTAGAGGGAAATTCGACTTAGAGGGAGTTCGACTTAGAGGGAGCCGAATGTATAATCATAATAATATGTAAAGTAGATAAGAAAATGAGATATCACAAAAATAATAGAAGGCATGCTTTCCTGAAAAGAGTGTATAGCCCGCTAAGTAAACAAAACATCATTTGTTTGTAATATATAAAACTGTGAAAAAACATAGGTTCTAATACATAGTTTATTAAGCCTTAGATAAATGAAGTAGGTACCGTTTAAGTGATTAAAAAAAAACGCTCAATTTATAAATAACAAAAACCCAAGAGTATATGATAAGAAAATTATACGCAACTTGAGAAATGGTTATTTTTCTATGGTTAAACATAATTTCAAAACTTTGTTTTAAGGCTGTGCTTTGAGGTGCTAAGAATCCATTGGTGCCAGCTAGAAAATTCCAAACATCACTTTTTGAACTGAGTGTTTTTTGGAAATTTTGCTGCTTTTTATTTTTTAAGGGACAAACAACAGAGAGTTTGACCTATGACAACAATTGTTCAAAATTGCAAGTTAAATATTTCTTGAATGCGCTTTTTTTCCCCCCGACCATTAGGCATTGAAATAGATCGATGTAAAAAATTAACCTCACATTTTACACCTGTTCGTCACGTCTTTAGGTAGGCAGACAAACTGTTATTGTTTCAACAATGCATACATTGAAGCGTTTAAGATTTAAGTGCAACTGAAACTGTAACTGAAATTGATGAAATTCCCATAAATTTTCATTTCAGTTATCAGTTAATCTGATGTGTAAGAACGTTTAAGTTCAGTTGTCATTTCAATCGCATTTGTCGGTGAAACACCGTCTTCGAGTTCCTGTTTTTTTTGTTTCCAATATGTCGAAACGCAGTGATAATTTGGTTGATTTTATTTCAGAAATTTATTGCTCGTATCCATGTTTGTGAAAGAAAAGTAATCATATTAACTGAAAGTTTAAATGATAGCTCGACTGAAACTGAAATGATTGTCTAAATTGGGCTTTAGGCATCACTTTAACTATGGTTGCTCAACTTAAACTTAAACTGAAATGTTCTTCCAAATAGGGATAAAAGTAGGTTTTCAAATGTCAAAACTGAAAAATCTGAAAACTACGGGTTGGGGTCGAAGTTTTGGCAGGGTCAAAATTCTCCTTGCTGCTTTCAAAATACAAAATTATGCTTTTAAAAATTCTGCTTTTCAAAATTCTACTTGTCAAAACTCTGATTTTCAGATTTTAAATAGTACGTATACGTATATACAAAGCTTGCACATCAGATTCAACTTAGTCATATGTATATGTAATTGATATCATTGGTATCACAGATATCATACTGAAAAGTCAAAAATTGTAAATTCAGTTTGACATCCAGATAATGCTAATTTTGCGCTTCTATGTACATTAGGGTGTCCGTTATTTCCCAAAATCGTTTTTAAATAGCATACACCCCCCAAATCAAAAGTTTATGCCAAAAACAAAATATTTGGCCAACAAAAATTTTGTCCGATGTCATTTACGCGTGGCTCTAAGATAATACTTTTCCTATACAAATTTGTATGGGATTTTCGCTCTTTTCACATTTAATTTTTTTTTCTCTCGAATAACTGGAGCTATTCTTAATTTTTTTGCTGATTATTTTTTTTTAATCATCCCTTTAAAAGTTCTCATTAAAAAAATTTAATAACAAAAATTTAAAATTTATTTTTAAAACGTTCACTTTTATTAATGATTGTCCTTAAGTGGGCTCAAGGTCAATTTTTATTGTTTATTTATTTTATGTTATGTTACGTTTCGGGTGTGATTACACCCTTCTTCAGACAACTGTTATAAATAAGAATTTATACAAATAATTCTTATTTGTTTATAGATTTGTTTGTATCCGTGTTTTTAAAATGTCTTGAAAAAGACGTTTCAAAATTTGGGGCGTATCTTTATTTTTATTTGCTTCTGTATTTGTTTGAAAATGTATTTCAAACAAAATGAAGTTTATCGTATTTGAATAAATCTATAAACAAATAAGAATTATTTGTATAAATTCTTATTTATAACAGTTGTCTGAAGAAGGGTGTAATCACACCCGAAACGTAACAAAACATAAAATAAATAAACAATAAAAATTGACCTTGAGCCCACTTAAGGACAATCATTAATTTTATACAAAAAGGTCACGAAGAAAGATATCAATCGTTCACTTTTATGATGTTTTTATATGGGAATTCCCATGGTAATAATCGAGCAAAAAAATTCGATTTTTTTTTAATACATTTTTGAATAAGGTCTTTTAAAGTGATGACTAAGAACAAAAATCAACAAAAAAATTTAAAATAGCTCCAGTAAGAGAAAAAAGAGAGACAAAAAAAATAAAACGTGAAAAGAGCGAGAATCCCATACAAATTTGTATGGGAAAAGTATGGGCTTAGAGCCACGTGTAAATGACATCGGACAAAATTTTTCTTGGCCAAACATTTTTTTTCGGCATACACTTTTGATTTGGGGGTGTCTGCTATTTAAAAACGATTTTGGAAAATAACGGACACCCTAATGTACATATGTATATATTTTATATTAGCTACAATTATTAATGAATCATTGAATGAGATAAACTCCCATTTTCCTAGGTATTAACCAGCCAGAAAAAATAATCGGAATTATTTTTTAGGATTTTTTTTAATAAAACTGGCGAATCAATTGCTTATTATATTATTATCAATGGAAATATCATTGATTTAAACTAAAATACATAATGAAGATCACGCTTAGGTCAAGATGATACAAACAAGATTCAGGCGCGGATCCAGGATTTCGTTCAGGGGGGGGCAATTTTCGTGAGTTTCCAAAATCTTTATGAGGTCTACAGAAAATTTGAGTACACTTCATACCGCTCTACACACCTGGGCACACAAAGCGATGTGAGTTGATGAATTCGAAATTTGAAGAAAACATAAACTCTTTCATAACTACAACAGTTCTCGAACAGAGGGTACTCTGAACTTTGTGAAATGATTTTTTGTGGTTTGTAGCTATAGCATGGTGTCTTTACAGCGGCTTTGAGTTCCCTCTGGATCTGCGTAACTCTACAATTATGTTCGGAAAACATAATGGTACAGTGGTATGTTCCCATTCAGACACATGACGTTTGAGTTCGAGTAAAATTTCCAGCCTCTTCTTTAGCTGGCAACCTAACCTAACCTTGCTTGTAAAAGGGCGTTTTCGAGAACGTCATCAGCGTAACGCGAAACACATGTGCATACTCTTAAGGTGCGTATCCATTTCAGAGTAAAAAAGCGGTGAGCAGCTCTGAAGAAGTTCTCGAGAGTAAAACTCGAAAGTGGACACAGACACGGTCATGAAATTAGCTCACCAGAGGGGAAGACAGATATCCAAGAATCGCTCTCGAGAGTTTTCTATTAAAAGTACTCCCTCAACTGAAACGTACATTTTAATATTTATCACAAAAAGAACTCTATCACCCATTTAGTATGAAATTTTTTGGTATTTCTCAATAACTTTTATACATAAATGTAGTTTATTATTTTAACTTTAATGAGCTATCTTTATCCTGTAGATCCGGGCATTTGAAGCAAAATTAGAAATTTTTGAAGGTAATTACTCGTAAATCGACGTATTTTAAAGATTTAATTTTTTTAAAATTAAAATCAACTTCAGGGTTGAAAATTTAGATGAGTGCCCCTGTCGCCTCTCCCGTTACATTAAAGTATAAAAAACCACTTACTAATTTGTAGAGTAGTGTTGGAGGTTGAGGAATACCTTTTTAAAACACTATTTTCCAAATTGTGAAATTTTTCGTTCAAAGCATATTGAAAAGTGAAAGTGAAATCGATTTGGGATTCAACCTGCTCCCGAGTATGAAATAAATTGACTTTTCTCACAAAATGTTACGTAGTAATGTAGCCTGACATTCATCTTTTAATTAAAGACCTTAACTTTTAAGATCGAGATCAAAAGCCGAAGTTATAAGCTTTCCACTCAGTCGATTTAAAGGCGCTATTTGTGCATAGCGTAACTTTTCTTAACTTAACCTGGTTAGCCAGCGGCCAAGGAACAACCACTCATTGCTGCAACGCTGCGCTGCCAAGAAAAATTTTTATAAACGTATAACGAAATAACCTTTCTTTTTGATAAAATTTTATTAAAGTCATATTTTATGCTTCGTTCGTTCTTGCCCAGGGGGGGGCAATTGCACCCATTGCCCCCCCCCCCCTGTATCCGCGCCTGACAAGATTACACAAAAAAGATTACACTGTATTAACATGACGATATTTAAATAACCCATTTTTTTACAAGATTTCCAGGAGTTGGCTTGGTTTTTAAAAAAAGACGTCAAAGAGAACTTTTTTAAGTTCACGTCAGTTCAGTTTACCTCATACCTGGAGAGAAAACCCTCAACAGGAATTTCTGGTACGGTTGAATTTTCTGTCTTAACAAATTATATTACGTATACGTCGTAGTGAACGGAAATACTTTTAGAGTGATACTTAGCTGGTCCATGAGCTACTAATATCCAATGCAGTGCATAATTCAAATTTAAAAAGGGTATAAGTATAATAGTATGAAAACAATATATTCGCAAATTTCTAAGGCATATTAAACTTTCCTCTCACTATTTTAACAACTACCACCCATAAGCCATCAGTTAACCCGTGACCACGACAAGTGGAACCTTGTCGAAACGTCGGGCTTTCAATTTCAATTCAATTTTTTGAATAAAACTAAGGCGGTAAGTCCGTTAAGTTAATAAAATAAAATTAAAATGAATATTTACAATCGCGATTATAAAAGTTTAAAATCAAAAATATTTTAAGATTTCCCATGCACATAAGCAAGTTTTAAATACATGCTATACAATCGATTAGATTTATTCATATAGAAAAACACAAAACACATTGAAACAGTTTCTTTTAAGAGTTTAAATGTCAAAAAGATGGGAAATGTAAAATACAATAACCACATAGCTAGCTGACCTAATGAAAAAATTTATCGAAATTTTCATATTACTTTTTGTGAGCTAAAGTTAAACTGGCCTTTATTAACCTTTATTGCAAAGGAAAAGTTTTTTAATAAGGATTATATGAAGAGTTAGGAGCAAAAAAAAACGTACATAAAAGTTTTCTTTTTGAGGTTATTTAAATAAAGTGGGTTCTATGGGCGCCTACCAAAAAGAGAAAGTTTTATTCGTTTTATCAAAATTTCATTAATTTTAAAGAATTTGTATTGTTCTAGATAATAATTTGTTTTATTGAGCAGCAATATGGAAATTTTACTTTGAACAATAATTGAAATTTGGATTTAAATTAGAAATTAAATTTTATTTAAGTTGTGGACCTGGAATTGTATACGAGTTGATAGATTTTCAGGCCGATTATGGAATTTGTAATACTAGATGCACTGAAAATAGCAGTGCAGTGTTATTTTTTCTTTTAACGTGACATGAGATGTGAAAGGAAAAAGAGCTCAACAACTCAAATCTAGTATTGCGAGTTCCATAATCTGCATGATAATTTTTGCCTAATTCTATCAGGATGAAATAATGAGACATTACAAAAAATCCAAGTTCAATCAACCCCTTCAAACAAGCCTTAAATTCCATATTTCCTCCTTACCATAATGTCATGTTCCATATGAACCATGACTAAAAATAAGTGCATACAAATGGATAAAGGATTCAAAACTTGATAGTTTTTGCAATATGAATTGTTTTGCATTTTCCACGCCACAAAAATCTGCCACTAAAAAGGAAACATATATCAAATTGTTTTGTGACGACCTGATAAATTTACATAAATCGCTGAACAGAGATTCCAACCCATAGACAGACATAACGTTTCAAACGGTTTTTTTTGGCAAATTTTTGTTAGATGCCATTCAACCGTATCCATTTTATCCCGTCAACTAGAACTAAGAGTTTAACCATTTGGGTACGGCAAACGGGGTTTAATAGGATACAATCCAATTTTTTCACTTTATAGAAAGACAGCAAACAAAAAATACATATTCCCAAAAATGTCGTTGTGCGTGAAAGTCCGCTTGAATGGCGCCAAAATATACTGCACAGTACCAATTTAAAGAGCAAAAAAAAAGGTTAACGGGTGATAACTTTTATAAAGTATCACATAGGGTTTAAGGAAACACGTTCATATAATATTTTTGTTTGGAAGCAAATGAATGATCTATTATTAATTACCATATAATAAATATTCAGGACAGTAATTCAAATCAGCCAAATCAGAAGTTTCAACGAAAGCGAAATATACAGAGGTCTGCAATAAATGACTTATGTGACTACTTCTAATTAACGTAGATATACATTAAATGGAAAGCACTCTTCGTATGTTACTAATAGGTAAATGATGTCCTGGAAGACAGGCAGACAGTTCAATTTAGATATTATTGAAAAATTTGTTTGAGTGAAATTATCATAGTGAATTACTATCGTAGTACACATTTTGGTCTCCCCTGACAAAAATGTACTATAGTCAACAAAAAATCTGCTATTACCAAAGAGTACTAATTGAACTATATATATACTTTTTCACTAAATGTGAGCCTCTCCACACACATTCTTTCATTTGTAAGGTAAATAGCATGTGTGTCCCACTCACTATAGTGTCTGTTTCCTTTTATTTCTAGTTTTTTGGCAGAAATCACCGAAGTACTTTAGACTTAATTAGTGGTTAATGTACCAACCTTCTTTGGTGAATTAGTTAATTTACTCAAATTTTGTTAAAAAATAAGATTTCACACTATATTTAGTGACTAAAGATATTTTATATCTTATTTGGGTTTATTAATATGCGTGCCAGACTTTCATTAATTCGATTGATTTTTTTTGGTCTCAACTTCAAGCACTAGGTAGATCAATATTGTTGCCACGCAGCTATAGTTGTTTTTAGTATACATTTTTAAATTAAAATTTTACACTAAAATGGATTAAGGGAAATTTTCATCACCAATCGTTAAGTATGTATTTCTCCTGTTAACCCTGGATATTCACGTCTATTTTCCGGAAAAAAATGCATATTGCATTTTTTATTCTATGTTGAGTGTCTAGTGCCTAACACATTTCACTAATATCAATTTAATTTGAGGATATCATAAAATACATATGAATGTAGACATACTAAACCTGCACTCTTCTAACCAGTTATGAAATTGAATGCATGCTAATAAATCGGTCATTGACTACTATTCCAATCCAAAATCATGAGCATTGATGGAAATGGTTTCATCCAACTGGTGGAGTCTGCTGAGTTAAGATTTTTAGATTTTCACAAGCAGACACACTTCTACAGGTCAAAACGATTTTCACAGATTTCGAGAGATTGTTTAAGCGGATTGACATGCACATGGTGAGTCATTAGAAAAATAACAGACATTTTCAATTAATTCATGGTAAGTGTGAAATTAAGCAGAATGGATAGCATTTCACGAAATCTAAAACCTTTTTCAAATTCAAATAGAATCTGTTTCAGTGTGGCAATGAAGTTTTGACAGTGGTGTAAAAAGATTTGTTTGGTGTATCATTATTTTTGAATATTAACAAATTTCAGAAGAATAATGTTTCCAATAAAGTGTTAAGTCTAGTATGGAGTATGTTTATTTGTCTGTAGTATATTAAACAATTATATGCAAATAGTTGCGATTCAGTAATTACTTGTGCTGTTTCGTTAACTTTTGACTTGCAATGTTGGAACTATAAAACAAGTTTTGGATTCGCGCAAAAAATAAAATGCACGACTGGATCGCACGTATTTGCTCTTATGTTCAAGTTGTGTGGGGCTTAAGAACTTTAAAAAATATTTAAGTAATTATAGAAAAAGTATAAAAAGCATTTAAATCGTTCTTTTAATTGTATAAACAGCCTGATAAATAACTTAGAGCTAAAAAAAAAGTATGCCATTTGATTACTTGAAAAAATATGTATATATGCAAAAAAAAAATTAAAAATCGTTGGAGCCGTTTTCTTAAAAATTAATTTTTTATGTATACAAAGTTTGTCACATTTTTCAAAAAAAAATTTGGTATGCCAATTTTGAGTTTATATTAATATACATTTAAAACTGAAATTTCAAAATAATTCATCAACCCGTTTTTGAAATATTGAATTTTGAAAAAAAAAATTTGAATCTTTTTTTAAAAATCCAAAATTTATTTTTTCAAAAATTTTGGAATGCAGTATTATTTATATTCTAACAAAGCTTTTGTGAAAAAAATTTCATTGAAATCGGATGAGCGGTTAATGAGAAAATCAAAAATCGAAAAAACCGTTATATGGCAGGTACCGTTAATAAATGTTTTTGGTGATTTTTTTCTTATTAGAAGGTACATCATATCTACAGTAATACACTGATTTTTTTTTATCAAAATCGTTGAAGCCGTTTTTGAGATAAATAAGCTTTTCCTTAACGGTTGTATGGCAAGTACCGTTAGTTTTTGAGCTAAAAAAAAAATTTCAATTTCCCCTCTGGAGAGTTACAAAAAAACCTTAAGTTCAAAATTTGAAGAAAATCGCTTCAGTGGTTTAGGCTGTAGGTTGAGGTACGGACAGACAGATAGACAGACAGACAGACAGAATTGTGCCACCCACTTTTTTCGTGTTCTCTATCATCGTAATGTTATGTTTGATTGTTATCTCGAAATTTTTTTTTTGCACGAATCCAAAACTTGCCCTATAGCAGTGGCGTAGATAGGGGGGGGATCAGGGGGATATATCCCCCCCCATCGGGATCGATAATTGTAACATAACCAGTCATGAACCAAATAAGTTAAAGAAACGCACTCTGAAATTTCTTTTTACGTGTCTCACCAATTGATAATAGGTAAATGTGCAAGAAAAAGCCCAAAATATTTTCGTGTTTTCAATCCTTTTCTCGTCTTCTATGTAATGAACCCTTGAGAAAAATTTACAAACCATGAAAACATACAAGAAGGGTTTTCGGTTCTTTTCAAGGATTCTTCGTCTGAAATAGACAAAGCAGCAAAAAAATTTAATGAAACTGTTGAGTTTTACCAAACATATTTGGCTGCCGGACCAGCGCTCGATAGCTGCCCCGAAGAAAGCTTTCCTAATATATATATTTTATTAAAGATATTAGCTACACTGCCGGTGTCAACGTCAGCTCCCGAAAGAACTTTCTCCAGTTTAAAGAGAATAAAAACAATACAAAGAAGCATGACCAACGAAGTGAGATTATTAAAAATATGTCTAATTTAATAACAGTGTGATAAGCTTTGGATGTTTACTTATTTGCAGGATCATTTGAATGGTTTTGCTGCTCTAGCTATTCATCGCAAAATACCTATAACAGCAGACGAGGTTATAAGTGTTTTTTTTTTCTTATATTCAAATTAATGCGTATAGTCATCATCATCAAGTCCTGTAACCCCGGTTGGGGCATAGGGCGCCAACAAATCGTTTCCATCCTTCTCGGTCTGCAGATAGATATTTTAACTGTGGCCACGTCTTTCTCTGGGAGTCTGCTTCTGCTAGAACTGTTGATTTCCATGTTGTTCTTGGTCTTCCAACCCGCCG
The DNA here is from genome assembly GCA_963921185.1 of Dasysyrphus tricinctus. NCBI lineage: Eukaryota > Metazoa > Arthropoda > Insecta > Diptera > Syrphidae > Dasysyrphus > Dasysyrphus tricinctus. Next base: position 262,681,267 of record OY992531.1, read on the forward strand.
TGCACCCTGAGGATTCCATTCAAATGACTGCTTTGCAATTTCATCGTTTGGTTTCCTCAGTGTGTGACCAATCCATTGCCATTTACGCTTTCTTATGTCAACGTCCAGCCGCTCCTGGCTTGTCCTGCGCCACAATTCCTCGTTTGATATAATTTGTGGCCAGCGAATTTTTAGAATATGGCGTAGACAACGGTTCACAAAAGCCTGCAATTTCTTTGAGATGGTAGTCGTGACTTTCCAGGTTTCGCAAGCATATAACAGCACAGATTTGACATTGGATTCGAAGAATCTCAACTTTGTGCGCAAGGAGATTTGACATGAGTTCCAAATTTGGGAGAGAGAACCGAAGGCTGCGCGAGCTTTATTTATTCTACTTTGAACGTCCAGATCAGTACCACCATTTGCTGAAACAATACTTCCAAGGTAGTTAAATTGTTCAACCTCTTCAACTGGCGTCTCCTGTATTAAAATACGCTGATGTGTGGAGCGGCCTGTGAGCATTATTTTTGTCTTTTTGCTATTTATTTTAAGACCACTCGCCTCTCCTTTTAACTTCAGAGCTTGACACATCCCGTTCAGCCCGCTGATGTTATTTGCCAAGAGACATATATCATCGGCATAGTCTAAGTGGCTAAGCCTTTCAAACGGTCTCCATTGAATGCCCTGCCTCTCTGATGTTCCAACGCTGGCCGTCAAGACATCGTCAATCGCCAGTAGAAAGAGAATTGGCGATAGAACATCTCCCTGTCTCACACCCTGCCGCACTTCGAAAGAGTCGGATAGCTGCCCATTGTGTAAAACAAAGCATCTTGCGTTGTTATAGGACTCTCTTATAATGGCAACAATTTTTGGGGGAATTCCTCTACCAAGAAGTGATCTCCATATACATTCACGGTTGACTCGGTCAAAGGCCTTCTCAAAATCCACGAACATGAGGTAAAGCGGTGATTGAAACTCCGCAGACTGCTCAAGAACGATACGCAGAGTGTTGATATGGTCGACACAAGACCGCCCACTGCGGAAACCAGCTTGATGCCTCTTGAGTGTAGACTCGATTCTAACCTTTATCCGCTCCAGAATGATGGTTGCCATTAATTTTGGAAAAACGGACAAAATTGTAATACCTCGCCAATTGTTGCAATTCTTAAGATCACCTTTCTTTGGCAACTTAACAATTACACCATCCTTCCAGTCGCTGGGATAGATTTCATTTTCCCACACAGCTTGTATCAACGGGTGTAGAATACTAGCCGTTCTGACAGGGTCAGCTTTCAGGAACTCAGCTGGTATACCATCAAGTCCAGCTGCTTTGTTGTTTTTGAGAAGATTTATCGAAGATTGAATTTCCAGTACTGTAGGGGGCTCGATGTCAATACCCCTATATGATCTACGCATCTCGTTAAGCTGGGGCACTTCAGCACTCTGCTCGACAGAATCCTCATTAAGCAAGGCACAAAAGTGCTCCTTCCACCTGCGCAGCTGATCCTCGATTGATACCAAAAGTGTACCATCCACATCCATTACAGGATGATTGGTGTTGGTTTTCTTCCCGACAACTCCCTTGGATATTTGGTACAATTCCCTCATGTCTCCTCTTCTTGCAGCGTTTTCCGCATTTTCTGCGAGACCGTCTAACCTCACCCTCTTGTCTCGTCTCACACAGCGATAGACCATCTTATGTGCTAAGCGATACTCTCTTCGCAATTCAGCCTTTCGTTGAGCATCTGCTTCGGCATTTATTTGCATCTTCAACGATTTGCGAAGCTCGATTTTATCCCAGGTGTCTTGGGATATCCAAGAGTCTCTAACTCTCGACTGCTTGGGTACAGTTTCGGATCCAGCATCCATAAAAACACTTTTTATATCACCCCACATCTCATCAATTGTTGAATGTTGTATTCCATTTAATGACGAAGCTCTGTCGTTAAGGTTGGTGACATAGTTACGACATATGTTGGGATCACTTAAAGCATTTGTATTGAACTTCGAATTCCTTGCTGCACCCTGTGATTGACGTTGTACAGCTGCCGTTCGTAGCTTGAGACTCATGAGAACCAAATGATGGTCGCTTCCAATGTCGGCATTTCTTATGCTCCGAACATCGCACATTGACTTCCTCCATCGCTGCTGAATCATGATGTGGTCAATTTGGTTTTCAGTTTGACCATCCGGATGTACCCAGGTGATTTTGTTGCAAGTCTTATGTTTAAACACAGTTCCACCCAGTACAAGACGATTAGCGTTACAAAAATCGACCAGCAAATCGCCATTTTCATTTCGTGACCCCAAGCCATTTTTCCCCATGACGCGTTCCAGACCGTAGTTGTCTGATCCGACTTGGGCATTGAGATCTCCCATGACAATTATGATGTCGGCTCTTGGAACACCACTGTAAACTGAGTTAAGATGAGTGTAGAAAGCGGTTTTGTCTTCCTCGGTCGCTTCATTTGTGGGGGCGTAGCACTGAATTATTGTGACGTTGCGAATTTTTGAACGGAACCTTGCTGTCATTATTCTTGCAGAAATGGGCGCCCAGGATATAAGACTACGCCTTGCTTCTTCGTTCAACATAATTCCGACACCATGCAGCCTTTGGCCACCCTCTCTTTCATCCTCCCCGGAATACAGCATTCTTGTTTGCCCAGAGTCAGCTCTGTATTCGGCTCTTCCTCTCCACCTAGTTTCACTGATGCCCAGGATACTGATCTTAAGGTGAAGCATTTCACGCTCAACCTGCTCGTATCTACCTTCGCCGTACAAGGATCGAACGTTCCATGCTCCGATTTTCGTACGTATGCGGTAGCCAAAAGTATCATTTGCTCTTCTTAAAAGACTTCTTCTATTTGTTAACGATTCATTTATTGTTATGGCGTCTTGATTGACGCTGGTACACGAAAGATGCCGCACCCCCAAATCCGATGTGCGGTTTACAGCAGCCGAAGCTGCAGAAGGATTCTCCATAAAATGGTTACCTCTTGGGGACTCATTTCCAATTGTTGTCATATTTCATGTAATAGCATATATCCTTCCACCATGGTGTTTTCCGAGATACGATTAATAACATACATAAGCTCAGATTTGACAGGCACACCCGCCTTTTGTATGGTCAAACACATAACTGCTCGAGGCCGCCCACTATGGGAAAACAGACGCCTTTTGTAGCCGCCCAATATGGGTTACAGACGCTACCTGCTGCTGCCGTTGGCCTTTTAACAAAAACGCTCCTCCGCCACCAGACTATCATGCCGTTGACCGCCACCTGCAGTTCATCCGTCTTAAGGGGGCTTTTAACCATCCCAAGGACAAGTTTGTGCCCTGACCAGCAAAGCTGGGTTGTCTGCTTATCCCGGCATCCATTCGGTCCCCCTGCACGTTAGCGTTACCCACCCTCCACCACGCGGAGGTGTGCATAGGGATTTTCCTAGCATTGAGCCTAGGGCCATATGGCGTCCTAGCACTCTCAAGTACTTTTGGAGGGCAAAATGCGTATAGTACCTATATTATATTTAAAAATATAATTTTTGTATGGTATACATAATGAATTCAATGAAGTCTTGTTATTTGTTTTTTTTTTTAATTATTAAAACTTTAAAAACAAAATGCACGACTGGATCGCACGTACTTGCTCTTATGTTCAAGTTGTGTGGGACTTAAGAACTTTAAAAAATATTCAAGTAATTAATAAAAAAGTATAAAAAGCATTTAAATCGTCTGATCAATAACTAAGAGCTCAAAAAAAAAATATGCCATTTGATTACTTGAAAAAATATAAATATATGTAAAAAAAAAATCGTTGGAGACGTTTTCTTAAAAATTAATTTTGTATATATAAAATTTTTTAAAATGTTGAGTTTTCAAAAAAAAAATTTGAGTCTTTTTTTAAAAATCCAAAATTTATTTTTCAAAAATTTTGGTATGCAGTATTTATTTATATTCTAACAAAGCTTTTGTGCAAAAAATTTCATTGAAATCGGATGAGCGGTTAATGAGAAAACCAAAAATAAAAAAAAAAAAACGTTATATGGCAGGTACCGTTAATAAATGTTTTTGGTGATTATTTTTCTTACTAGAAGGTACATCATATCTACAATAATACACTGATCAAAATCGTTGGAGCTGTTTTTGAGATAAATAAGCTTTTCCTTAATGGTTGTATGGCAAGTACCGTTATTTTTTGAGCTAAAAAAATATTCAATTTCCCCTCTGGAGAGTTACAAAAAAAACCTTAAGTTCAAAATTTGAAGAAAATCGCTTCAGTGGTTTAGGCTGCAGGTTGAGGTACGGACAGACAGACAGACAGAATTGTGCCACCCACTTTTTCCGTGTTCTCTATCATCGTAATGTCATGTTTGATTGTTATCTCGAAAATTTTTTTTTGCACGAATCCAAAACTTGCCCTATAGTATAACCTATATCACAAGTAAAAATGAGCGAACTAGATCTACCCCCCCTCATAGCAAAAAGCTATCTACGCCACTGCCCTATAGTACCTATATCGCAAGTAAAAAAGAGATAAAAATGAACACGAAAACAATGTGTAGCAAAATTCTGTCTGTGTGTTTGTCTGTACCTACCATCATAGATCCATTAAGGAATCTTATTTTTTTTGAAAAATCAGTATTTTGAAAATGTGTGGATAGTTTTTTTTTTAAACTTGGTTTTTTAAAACCAGCAAACCAAACATATTTTTTTAAATGTTGCAGATATTGTATAAAGGTAAACAAAAATATATATATTTTTAGAAAACTGCAATAGTTATATTTTTTTTTGTATATTCATATTCCTTCAAGAAATCAGATGGCATTCTAATTTTTTAGCTCATTCTAGTTTACGGTTGTTTATGGAATTGAAAAGAAAACGAGTTTCACGCCTCGTTTAAATTTTGAAAAGTTCTCAAGTTCCAAGCAACTTTACTTATAAGAGTAAGTACGTGCAACCCAGTCGTGCATTTTATTTTTTCCAGTAAACGAATTACGTTGTGAGTGCTCTGTGCATTAAAGATATTTTAAAATTCAATAACAACTCTCTAGAAAGCCTTAGCAGTAATGTTATCATGGTCAATACCACAGTTAAAATGTGTTCAAATTTCAAATATAAAGATAAGCCACTTGGCAAGTGTGAAATAATTTGACAGGATTTGTTTTACATTTCTTGAATTTCCTGAGTGGGTAGCGTATATCATTAATTTGTATGATAGCATAAAGCCAAATCCAAATTATATTAAAAGAACATGCTCCGATAAACTCTTGCGGATAATAAATTAGATTCACAATCATAATGATTACTATTCAATTCCTAAGGACTTGCCTTTGGTCAGCTGTATTTTTAATTGAATTGTTATGTTTTCGTCTTATGTAAGAAGCATTTAAACAGTTGGAGGGCAATTTCATGGAAGAGGATTTCAATTAGCTAATTATGGGTATTATAAAAGGAAACAAGTGTTTTTAAAAGAATTAATAAAACACTTTTTCCAATATAGAAAGATAATGTTATTGATAGAAATTTTCATGATAGGTATGGAATGGTATGGAAAATGAAATTAACTTTTTAATATTAAATCTAACCCGAGTTAGAGTCAAAAGAACGTCTGTGAAGTTAGCAGGGCAACTTTCACCCACGCAATTGGGACCTTGACAGGAATTTGCAGTTTTTTTGCATTTTTTTTTGCATTTCTATTCCCGATTTTGCAGTTCGCCAAATAACGGTGTAATTTAGTGACCTGCTAACTTCACAGTGAAGTTAGCAGGTCACATGGCGTATCTCAGGAACCAAGCGTGCTAGAAACTTGTAGTAAGGCTCCAAATTTGCAGTTTTTTTGCATTTAAAGAATAGGCTAGGTCAGAATTCTGAAGTCCTTTTTTAAAAAAAAGTTTCATACTGACCTGCTAACTTCACAGTGAAGTTAGCAGGTCGCATGGTGCATCTCAGGAACCAAGCATGCTAGGAACTTGCAATAAGGCTCCAAATTTGCAGTTTTTTTTGCATTTACACCGTTATTTGGCGAACAGCAAAATCGGGAATAGAAATGCAAAAAAAAATGCAAAAAAACTGCAAATTCCTGTCAAGGTCCCAATTGCGTGGGTGAAAGTTGCCCTGCTAACTTCACAGACGTGTCAAAAGAAGCTATCTCCTATTTAGCATTTTTAACAAATAAAATGCACCTTTTTATCGCAAGTAAAAATTACCACAAGCTTAAACTTAAGTTAAGAGGTTGAATTAAAAATATAAAAATAATGCAATGCTAAAATCCTGTTTTATCTGGATACTGAAATAAACATAAAAACGAGTAGCTAATAAACTAATTTAAAACTCTTGAATCTGTTTGAAATTTTGTAACCATAAAAAGTTAATTAAGAAAAACTAAAATCTTTTAGCTCCCAATATTGTGGGAAACGAAAACTTTGTGATGTCACTATCATACTTTGAAGTTCTCATGTACATATTTAGCTTTTTGATGTTCTTTTCCGTCAGCCCTCATCTGCGATATAAACTATGGGCATAAGTTCTGTCGTTCTGAGAAAGCGGAAGTGAAAATGCATTTTAATAAGAATGATGCTTATATTTGAAAATACCATTGAGATAATTTATTCTAAGTCTTTTTCTTGTTGTCATTTTCTATTTGTCAACAGAAATCCCTAGGGGCATATTTCCATTTCTCCTTTGTCTCCTCTGTTTCGAGAGTGCCTTTTTAATTATCCTGAACGCGCGTTTGTTATCATCAGCATCACCATCATGGTGATGTCCACCAATAAATGGAGCTTTGCATGCAAAAGTCAGTCCCATCCTATTCCATATCCCCAACTATATAAAAGGGAATTTTTTAATTAAATTAAATTTCCGCTTGGAAAAATATTATGGACCTCATCGTTTTCATTTGCTATCTTTTTTCTTAGAATTGTTTTTGTTTTGTCACTTAATTCTGACATTTTTCAATTAATATACGCAGCTGAATTAATCTTTTCAACTGGAACTCATTCATTTTATATTATTTGATTGCAAAAATGGAGTTTTGTGATTAAAAATTTACATATACATACATATAGTATTAGTTGAGGAAGAAAATGATTTTTTTTAATGTAGTAGGAACCACTTTAATTAAATAAAATTCATAATCTTGAAGATCATTTATTTTTAATAATGAAATGTTTTGTGAATGGCAAATGGCTTTTGAGCAATGTTTTCTCGTACATATGTATAAGTAAGTAAATCTGCGAAAACATGCTGTAAAACGTTTTAAACATCGAAAGATATTTGAATAAACTTTAATACCTACTGAAAAGAAAAAGGTAGGTAACAATGTTAGAAAATTATAATTAAATAGCGAGGTAAACTCACTACATACAATACTTTTGAGTGTAGATTTAATGGTGATGCTCAAAAATCTTATGCTATATGACAATTTGTGGTTTTTCCAAAAGTTCAGTAGGAAGTGAGTCCTTTTCCGAAGATTTGATTTTCTTTCTTCTACAATAAGCAATTGAAGAGAAAATATTTCATGAATTTTAATTTAAAGGAAAAACAAAATTTTACTTTGTTAGATGTGTTGAAGTTGATAAGATGTAGAAATTCGAGGTACTCTTATATTCTTATACGTATTTTAAAGCATCATTAAGGCTTCGCAGAAAGCAACTATCTGTTGAGGCCAGATTATAAGGATTACTGCATTAAGTCCAATTATTTTGGAATCTCGTGTATTCAACAAGCTATATTCAACAAAATGTTCTTAAGGATTTAGATAAGGTCATCCTTTTATCTGACTTGAATAATTCCCAGGGTCAGCATTTCTCTGTGGTATTTTTATTTTTTTGTTTTCCATTTTAGTTTTATATTTCCATTTGATTTGATGTTGTAATCAAGAATCATTGAAAAAGCTTCAAAGCCTGATTAAAAGGGGATTCGTTTTTATGTCGTATCGTATACCCTTGATCCATGAATTTGTTTCTGTAGCATCTATTGATTTGGTGTTTTTGATTTTGTTTGTATTACTTTTGTCCATTTTGTGCTTTGTTTTTTTATTTACAAGGAATGTGAGTATAAGATATCGGTTTACTTATGAACATAAAAATATCTGTTAGCATCAAAAAGATCTTCAAATTTTGTATCTTTTGAATACGTTCATTTGTATTATATTGTATGATGATGTGTTTGTATTTATTATAATATGAAAAACTCAATGTGTTCAAATTATGTTAAGTATTTTTGATATGAAAAACAACCCAGTAGGAAATTTCGTCCTCAAGGAAAAATTTCGGTGAATAGCACAATGAATTCATGAAATACTTTTAACGAGGAACAGGTATGTAATGATTTCATTAGAAAAAGGTGTTGCCTTTTTCACCAGTTCATTATTTTCATGACATCACCCTTTCTTTTACTTGGTGCAAAAATTCAACTGAATTCAATGCTTCCCATGCAGTATACAATTTCATTGCAAAAAATCATGCCTCGAGAAACACGAGGTTTTCAACGATGAATAGTAATGGACAGAGTCCTGAGCTTGTGATTTTTTGGCTCTCATTTTGTAAGATAAAGTTCACATTGACTTCCCGTAAGAAAATCAATGCAAGATGAACTGAACATTACTCAAATTGCGTTTGTTAAGACGTAAATAGGGTCATGTCCCCAGTAATCGAACACTTAGTGGTTCATAAGAAAGTAATCGTTGACTGTGAGGAAACCATTCAACGTAATTATTTGATGTAAAATTATTTATCAGCTTAAACTCAAATATTTGTTATAACTTTTAAGATGTTTCCAGTAACTTTAACAACTTTTCTAATAAAAAATCAAAAGCTGAAAAAAGCCAAATTCCCCAGTTGTCGAACACTAGTTTCCTAAGCCCGAACAGAAAGTTTCCTTATTTCGAACACAGGATTTTGTACATAGTTTCAACCAAAAAAGTCATAGAAGTAATTTTCACTCAGTTTTATTAAACAAATTGTGTTTGTTAATGTGTTTTTATTCAATTATTTCAAAAACAAAATAAAACAAAAAACAGTTTAACGGATTCTTAGTTTGAATACAATTCAAAAAACTGTTCGAACAAAGGAAGCTAGCAATTATATGAGAATTACATGAGTTTCCTTGAATCGAACACTGGAAGAAAAGAAGAAAAAGGTGTTCGAATACTGGACCAAGAGTTCCTCTCAGTGTTCTTGACGTAAAACCGTAAAAAAAATTTAATTTTCTATAATATTTATTGCCTGAACGAAATAAAACAATTTTGACGGAGTTGCCTATATTCGAACACTAGTGTTCGAACAGGCAACTCTAACAAATTTGGTTTCCTATGTTCGAACAGTCAATTTATTAATAAATTATTAAGCCTTAAGTTAAATTTGTAAGTTACATAAATAAAATAACTATTATCCAACAAGAAAACGCGTTATAACAGGCATTAAGTTTAATTTTCACACCAAAAATCACAGTTTCCCAGAACACTTCCAACAGTTTTTTTAATTACAAAAACTTGAAATTACTGGATTTCCTAAAGCCTCTTTTTTAAGTCTTTCTTTTTAAACTTTAGGATGAAATTTGACTAGTTGATTGGACTTCAAGGTTTAAAGGAATTACACATGAATTATTCTGCGTTTATAGAAGTTGAAAATCTAAGAAATAGCACAGATTATAAGCTTATTTTCAAAAAGTGTTCGACTACTGGGAGTGTTCGAAATTAGGCGACTCTACCCTATATCTTTTGATTTAAAATGAGAACTTCTTTTTGGTTCGTTTTAGTCCTAAATTAGATAGTACACTACCGATGTTGATGATTTCACTAGATGATTAAGTAGGTTCCATTCACAAAGTGATTTCCTTGGTGAACATTCATAACATTTTTCATTTAAAAAAGATAATGGCCTGATGAAAAAGCAACTCCATGTACCTAGTGATATCACTGATGTATATTCACGGTATTTTTCATCAAATGCAATGAACTATGGAATAAGCAAGTTACACCTTCCTAGTGATTTCACTACTGAATATTCACCAAGAAAATCACTTGGTGAACGCCAATGACAACCCCATGTTAATTTCCTCGATGATTTCACCTCAAATTCCTTGAGTGTAGCTTCCATTCCTTGAGGAAATAGCAGGGGATTCCTTGGTGAATTTTTGAAAATTTCCCACTGGGAAACTACTTTATGTATGTATGTTCCTACATGCACACATATGTAGGTACCTATACTACTTTTTTTTGTCAAAAAGTATGGAGTCAATATTATTTAGATACTGACATTCTTCTTCGAGCCTTAAAAATTGAGAACAAACAATGGGGCGTTAAAGAGGATTTATGTTCTCTTTTTTGCTATGTGTTCAATATTTTACTATATGTTCAATTAAGTTTCGTTTTTATTTATGAAAAACAAAATTATTTAACAACATCGTATACATATTCATTTTTATTTCAAAAAGTTTGCAAATGTTATTTTGACACTGAAAGATTTTTCGCTGCTAAAATGGTGACAACAAACGACTTCACAAGCGGATTTATGTATGTACTAGCAGTTAGCCGCCCGCTTCGCCGGACCTCCCATTAAATTCAGGATAATTGAGAGCCGACTGTAGTAGATATGTATTGTTTTTTCAATCAAATTTTTGAAAGAAAATTTCAAGTTTAATTGATTTCTTTAAAAATTATTTAATTACATTTTTTTTTCTAGTGCAAAATTAAGTTGTTTTGGTACCAAAATTTGTTTTCTTTTTTTGTTTGGTATCATTAAAAAAGTATCTTATTGCTTCTTTCAATACATAATAGCCATCTCCTCAAAGTTTCAATCAAATCTGTTGAGCCATTTGAGCGTGATTGTCTAACAAACATCTAAACAAACAAACTTTCACATTTAAAATATTAGTAAGATTATGTATAGTAATTATGCCACGCCATATAATGTAATAAGCTATCAATTTTGCAATGCCATAATTTTTACTTTTATATCATTTTTTCTGTCACTCAGTATGGGTGCTTTAAATTAAAATTTATATTTAAAAAGGGAATAGATCTTACCATAAGATATGCCCACATATTTCGTGTTTCAAATGTGAATGTCAATATTACGAACCTCTATCCTATATCATTCTACTGCTTAAGGCATCAAGTAACTTTGGCACTGGATGAACTCCAAGGAGGCTTGATTCCCAAGAATATACCTACCTCAAATCCTATAAATTCCTTGGTTTTATGAAAACCTATAGCAATATCGAGCGATTCTATTAGAGTTTTGAAATTTGTCGACGGCAACGGGGCTTATGGTGGGAAAACAATTTCCCGCTTTTCCCATACGTAAACGGGAAGGTTGTATTGAAATTTATTTACCTTCGGAAACTCGATACACCCTGCTACCAGCTACTGATTTATAGCCCCAACGGATAGGAAGGACTGTATTCTTTCGCTGTAATTTTCAACAAACCATTGCACGAATTTCAATTAAGATTAACTTCACACATCGGGCGTGTGCACTGTGTAATTCAAGTACATACCTACTATGTGTGTTCTTGTGCTTGAGAGAGTTGGAGAACGGAACGATTGTAGTTCTGTTTTGCAATGTAAACTTTTGAATTGAATTAACTAACTATATCTATATGGGCGGATATACGATATCGGCCATTTCCTTCAGATAGAAACAATTTCAGCAGGCTTTAAATCAGGGTAAGCTCGTCTAAATGCAATTGTGTGGTTTTGAACAAGCAATAACCTCCTGGAAATATAGGAATAAGATAATAATCGTAACAATTGTTAAGAACTCCCCCTATTGACTGGGAGGGTATTGTTTTTTGCTTGTGGCAGTATGAGTATGACTGGGTCACAGTAAGTCTACTGCAAAAACAAGTGATTTAAGTGTCTTGGGCTGCGGAATCAATAAACTTTCAATAAAACAAGTACCTATGTACATAATCGCAGCAAATCGGAAAATGTATCTTAATGCAAAAGGAAAAGATCAAACGACTACGTTGCTCGTCGATGCTTTTTGTAAATAAACAACAATACATATCTATATAGCATTCATAGTGATTTTGTTATGCATGTGATCCTTATTTTGTAAACAAATAGTAAATAATTCTTATTTTAAGAATATTTTCTGCATTCTTAATTTTTGTATACTTTATCCTTCACCTTGAGATTACTTACTTTAAATTTTTCATATCATCGTTTCAAAGGTAATTCACTAACTAACAAATTACACTTTTGAAGGAGATAAGATTGAAATAAACTTTTTCAGCAGAAAAGTCACGCTCCGCAAATTTTTAAATAAAGTTCCCGGGCATACCTTTCAATGTCCGTATTTAAACCGAAATAAGGACTCTTAGGATTAAAAAATCCTTTTCATTCTAATTTTCTTGAACGCTTTCTTTGGAAATTTATTCTCGTCCTACAGCTTACACTAAAGCGGTTTTCTTCAAATTATGAACTTAATTCCCTAGACCATACGTCTTTTAAATGCAACCTGAACTGCACGGCACTAATTACAAAGAGTAGGTGTTTATTATTTATTATCTCATTAAATTCTACGGATGGGGCGTCCAGTAAGGCTAGGAGAATATATAAAAGAATGCTGCCTAGAGTGGGGCTCGAACCCACACCTCTAAGTTAGTACTAAAGCACTCCATGCAATTTAGTTTTTTTTCATTTCCAAAAATAGTCGTACTTGCAATACAGAACGCTAAAGACGAGATTATTTATCTCAAAAACGGCTCTAACGATTTTGATGAATAAAAATCAGTGCATTATTGTAGGTGTTGTTTTTCGTAAAAACTAAATTACTGAAAAAAGTTATTAACAGACTTTTTATTTTCAGTTTTCCCATTAACGGCTCAACCAATTTCGATCAAAATTTGTGTGCAAAAGCTGATTAAAGAGTCAATAATATTGCATATACAAATTTTGGAAATAAAAATAAATTTTTGGATTTTTAAAAATATATTATCTATTTTTTTTTTTTTGAAAATTCAATATTTAAAAAATGGGTTAATGAATTTGTTTGAAACTCAGTTTGTAAATGTTTATTAATAAATACTCAAAATTGGAATATGTACCAATTTTTTAAAATGTTCCCAAAATATGATACCAAAATTTTATGTATTAAAACATAATTTTTAAGAACACCGCTCTAATGATTAAAAATCTTGCAGGTATTAATATTTTTTCAAGTTTATAATTGAATCGGCAGTTTGAGGAAGGGAATAAGCGTCAATAATTAAAAACCGGTTTTATTTCATTTTCTTTTTCTTTTACATAGAAACACATGTTAGCAAAAGGAAATTAACGAAAATCAACATGTTTGACCATAAACCAGGGAAATGAAAATTCATTATAAGGAGATTTTGCCCCTGGATTTGTTCCCTTCTTCAAACTATTTACCAATTTCACAGATAAAACGGTGAAATTTAAATGTTCATAGTGAAGGCATTTAACATCATCGTCACCTACAGGATAAACACATTATTAGGATTAAAAAGCATTTTGCTTCAATTACAGGCAGCGGTGCTCCAAAATTTCATAAGGAGCCAGCCAGTGTGAACATTTTACTTCAAAATTCTATTTGAATCTTTCAAATACCTCCATACCTTAGTAAAACGAAAACCAACGATTTCTCGAAGACGAATGGACGTATTTGAAAGATTCAAAAAGAATTTCGAAGTAAAATGTTTATACTTCAGAATGGCCATAAAAATTTGTTCGAAAAAAATTACCTCAAGAAAAAAACAATCCCCAAATTTGTATAAAAAATGCATTTATTTTTAATTTTTAGATTTGAATAGCTACCTCAAAAACGTGACGTGATAGAGCAATTTTAAGGCCAGATTCGAACTCAGCACGTCAAAGACCATCAGAAAAGTATGTCTTGGTTCATGTTACAGACAAAAATTCAAATTTTGTCACACAAAGTAATTTCTTAGAGCTTTCGAGTGGATTTTCGAAAACAGTAAAAATACATGAATTTTTGACTAGCGCTTGAGTCCAAATGGGTTGTCGCAGAAGAAAACCTAAAAAAGGGGGTTTTTGGAAATTGTGTATGCTTTCAATGGTAGCTTGATGTAATTTTCGAATAGTTGGAAGTTTTCGAGCCATTAGTGAAAACTCCCAAAAATGCATTTTTGCATCATTTTTGGCATTTTTTTTCCATGTTGCGTCATGAAATTTTGTTGGCAAACTTCAGATTCGGATTCAGCACCCCGAAAACATAAAGGAGCGAACAAATCAAAACTATCCCACAATTTGTATGGTAAAAATACATGACTGGACCTCATGTGTACAAATGAACAATTTTGAGTGTTTTCCAGTTTTACATGAATTCTTGCAAGAAAACATGCTTGAACTCAGAGCAGATATTAGCAATATTATTGCTTTCTATTTGGTTAGTCTCGAAAGATTAATGTTCGATTACTTTCCAGATACAAATACTGACATCGAGTGGGTACAAAATCTATTTCTAATGAAAACCATCAAGCCTTTGACCCTGAGTATACATCAGGAATACGAATCCCTGATAGATCTGCAGAGCTCCTCTTCATCAAAGTTTGTATTTGATTCTGTATCATTAAACGAATTTTGGATCGGTATTAAGAATGAATTCCCTGAGCTTGCGAAGAAAGCTATATTAAATTTGCTACCTTTTGTTACAACGTACCGCTGTGAAGTAGGCTTTTCAGCGTATACTTATACGAAAACTAAATACAGATCGAGGCTGGACGCTGCCCCAGATAAGCGAATACAACTTTCGGACATAGAAGCTAATTTAAAATCAATTGTAAATCAAACAATGAAACAGATTCATTCTTCACACTAAATAAAAAATTGATTTTGAAATGTGTTGTTTTTCAGTTTTTGCTATTGTCAGGATGGGGTTCCGAAATATATTTGGTCATTGTTTAGGGTTCCACAGTTTAAAAAGTTTGGGAACCGCTGTTGTAGAGAACTGACATTTATGTATGTTTAGGTACAATCAACGAAATATCGTAGTGTATCTACCCTTTTTCCCTGCCTGGTCATAATATCGACATCTTCGTTAGCACCCTCTCTCTCTTGCTCTCTCTTAATAACTTTTTCAGAATATTGCAACACAAGATGGTAAAAACCACAAATATTGCGAACGGAATTTCTTCAGTCAGTTTGGCATCGATCCAAATCCAAACACCAAATCTAACAACCGGGGCGGGGGTCTTATCAAACTAAAGCCACAAAACAATGTTATCTCTCCTCGACAGTAAAGTTGCTTTGGTAAATGAAATCGAAAATTTGATCAGAGTTTATAGTGCTGCGAGTTTCAACGGTCGTCCCAAGCACACCGGAAAATGAATTACTCACATTCTTTGAGCTTCCTGAACGGAACTCATACAATAAAATGGTAAACACAAGATACTCAAACTCTGAAAATGAAAGTAATTAAACACACATTATATAGGGCTAGAAATTAATTATAAAGTAAAATTAAACCGCACTGCAACAGTACCATTCAAATGGGGCATTTTAACTTGACATTATCAGCACCTGGAACCTGGATAGGATATCCCTTTTGCCGCCATTAACGAAGCATATTGAGATCGAAAAACTCCCAAGTTGACCTCAATCAAAAGTTATCTCCGCCGGAGCGGGTGTGGGCGACCTCTTTGTTTCTCTGCTTTGGATGGTTCGAATCTTATCCAGGAAAGGTGAAACAGATGTGTTCATATGATATCAACTACCTGACGACAAGAGTATGTTGTTCCAGAAAATGTCCAATTCGCAGGTAGTTTGCTCTCGCAGTAAACCCACTACCATAAAGCCGAAAAGTTTCATTGCTTGTGTCGTTTATGTGCCAGCAGCTTAGACTCTCTTGTTTCTATTTGCGGTTATCTTAAATTTCAAACTTTGAAACGAGAATCCACAATATTCTCAATATCCTGAAACAGTGAAACACCTGAATTTAACAACTGGAAAAGTGTTTAAATTTTTCGAGCTTGTAGTGGTTAAGTGAATTACAGGTAGAAGATCAAGAAAATATACATAAAATTTAGTTACTCTTTACGTTGAAACATTATACATATGTTCACATGAGCTTAACATTAGCAAATAGACTTTGTTCCAACAAATTAAATTGATTGATTTTCGACAGCCTAAATTGGAACCCCAGGGTTAAACTGCGTTATAGCTTTTTGGGGTGATTAAATGTTATAGGTTGGGTGTTTCCTTCCAAATATACATATACAAATAATTCTTTGATTATTGAGTTGAGAGTGTAAGTGCCACTAGTCCCCGTTTCTCTGACACCTGACAACTATTAACGTAGTTTAAAGGAAATTTAACACAATCCAAAAATGTTCAAATAAATGTTTTATCGTGTGCCCAAACATTTTGAGATTAGATATTTGAAAAAGATAGTGATTTTATTTCAACTCCATAAAGAAAAGACGGCAAGATCTTGTCCAAATGTCCATCTTTTCATAATGCTTCGCTGCCAAATAATAAAAAGAGCTATAATGGCGCCTGATCCAGGCCGGTCCTTTATTTGATTTTTCAGTTCAATTTACTGTGTCGAAACTGTTTTTTCTCTCCAAATAATATTTTTTAACATTTTATTTTATAGCAATGAGGTTCAATAGCTAAAATTTCTAATAACAATACAGATTGAAAAATAATGTACTCATATTTCCTCCATTATAATAATTGAGTATAATTTCAATATTATCATCATTGCGGGTCAAAAAGTTTAACTATTGGTACCTACATATTAAAAACTCTTCCAGCTCAAAAATGTATAAATGAATCTAACACCCTTATCAAATGTCAGACACACATAATTGTATCCACACAAATTTAAATTACACATTTTGAATGGCAATTAGCAAGCCGATTTTCAAGTATCCCAATGGGAAAATCAAAATTTCAAAATTTAACTTTCTATATAAATAGATATACCTACGCACGATTCCAAAGCCACATATTATATGAACACAAATTGACCTCATACAATGAGGTATTCATTCCCAATTGTGGTGGTGAAAAACAAATGCACCGACAAATTAATGAAAAACAATATCGATTGAGTGAAATGAAATAATATCCAGTTGCACCCGCAGTCATAGTCACAGTCGGAGCCATTTTGTAATTATGTTCGTCCTTTGAGTTGGCGAAAAACAGAAATCAGTGCACGTTTATTCGCTCAACGGATAATTGGAATGAAACTTTTAAAATTTGTCAAGCAACAGGAAATAATAGTTATCGAGCTGGAATCGTCAGTCGGTCCTTCCTCGTCACTGACAAGACCACCACAACATTTATTCATATATTATATGCCAGATTGCTTTCCGGTCCAATTACAATTTGTGTCCTCCTGTACAAATCATTTAGTTCACAACAAAGGTTTTTGGGTAGGTAAATTTGTTAGCTCTTCCGCCAATGATCGAATTCAGTGTTGCCAATAAATTGTATATCAAATATTTAATCAATATCCAGGAAAAAAATGTTTTTCAATTATCGACGGCTTTCACATACATGACACTTGTTAACGCTTATAGAGAGAAGTGAGGATGACATAAAATCTTTACCAAGGACTATTGGGAAGTCGCTGGCACTACAATCAGGGTTTTTTTTTGTGTGTGATGGAGGGGTTGACACCGAACGGTGCCATCCTTCTGTTGGTGTCACTTTTGTACCAGCTCTCCATAAACTTAATGAAATTCGTATTTTTATTGTTTTTTATTTTTTCGTTTTGTTTAAAAAAAAGTCTTTTATAGGGTGAGTGTGGTTTTGACAATTTCATTATATTGGATAAACCTTTATTAAAATATTTGAAAAAATTCAATTTTAGGCTAAAATTGATTTAAGAATTTGTGTATGCAATTACGTACTATCGTAGAAAAAATATTTAGTTTTTGATGGATGGTAGTCGTCAACAGAATATCTCAGCAATCAAGAGAGAAAATAAAAAACAAAGCAACAAATTTGAAAAGTGCGCAGCGCCCTGAAAGCATAAGTTCAAAAAGTGCATTATGTCGTTTATGGCAAATCTATATAAGGGAGATGAAATGTTAAAGACGGTGTCGGGTGTTCACTGCAGTTTTTTAAAAAGGCTTTATCACAAATTAAGAAAAAAATGCCTTGAAATTAGCAAAGGAGATGTCCCATTTTTAGGTCCAGAGCGTACATAAATGAGTTTGGTATCAAATGAAAGCTTGAATCAAGTACATTATACATGTGAAATATTTTTAAAAACCTTTTTGTAGTTTTTGAGTTATTAGACTTAGAAGTTGGAGTTAAAAAAAATTTCTGTCTTTTTTTCAAATAATAGGTCATAACTTTGGATACATATCATGGTACATATTTGGTACCAAAATAAAGAAGACATATATAAGGCTTTAAAATGAAATCAATACATATTATTTTCCTACGGTAAATTTTAAAAAGTTATTAAGATTGTATCCCGGCTGGAAAAATGGCAAGTTTTTGTCAAGTTTAATCGAGGCCCTAGAAAGGCTTCGGTAGGGGAAATCTAGACAAGGAAAACTTGTCAAATACTTGCGAGCCCCTCGCTGGTAAAAGCTTGTTGGATAAGTCTTGTTATCCCATCACAAATACCTACCCCATATATGAAAAAAAAAATATTTTATACCCATCATAGTCTATAGTTTTTCATTTTCAACATTGTACAACTAAGGTATAGACTGGTAATCAAAAGATTGCAGGATCGAATCCCAGTAAATACAACTTTTTTCTCATTTTTTTTTGCTGTCTCTCGAGGCAAAAGGTTACTTCACTGGCGAGGCCCTAGAGAATTTCTAGAATAACCCTTGCTGGGCCCTTGCTAGTATCTATGTAAGACTTTGTAGCCCCTCACCAAAAACTAGATTGTTTTGCCAGCCGGTTATCGTTTCTTAAAAATATTTTTTTCCAGATGATCTCTTTAGGCTAATAACTTAAAAAAATCAGTGAAGAAATATATTTTTTCATTTCTGTTAACCTTGATTCATGAGCTTCACATGATAAAGTTATTGATATCGTAACTCAAATAATAACTGTTTCATTAACAAAATAATGCAAAAATCATCTCTACTCTTTAAAAAAATTAATTAAAACAAATATGAAAGGCTATTTTTTGCTATAAATATTTGGCGACATTAAAATGATATGATCCAAGTTGGCTGGACGGGAGCGAGCGTCAGCCACCATCTTGGAAAACACGTTTTATTAAATATCTCGTATGCCGTGCGTCGTATGACAAAAATACTGCTACCTGCGCGTGGGCCTGAGATACGCCTATACGCCAATTTGCAGGCCTGCTAAGAGCGTTTTCATGCTTAATACGGTTCCGATAATAATCACAATCACCTTGGAGGTAATATTCATGTCATTCATTTCCTGCGAATAGTAAATTTACTAAGCTTCGGGGAAATCTTTGTTGGAAATACATAAATCTCCATAAAAACTTCTACACTTAATGTTGCACATTATTCCTGCCTTAAAAAAAAACATTTTCAGACATTTTGAGACGATAAGGATCCGTGATAAAACTTCCCTTGAAATAGGGTAAGCCGGATTGAGTACCAAAACTTGAAAGTTTTTCCATATGTGTGGTTCTCATTTCGTGTGTATACCTTTGCTGGACATGCAAAATAGAATTTTCCAATTAAATTTTAATTTTTTCTGGCACTTCATACTTTTGAGTTGTATTAAATTTTATGAGTTAAAAACATGAATGTCCTTAATCGTGAACACAAAAATAGCAAATCCAAAATAAAAACACTATTTGAAATCAAGTTGATGTTGAATAAATTTTTAGTTATATTTGTACAATGCATTTTATATAATTTAATTCAACGAAATCAATTATTAGTAGACTAAGATTTTCAGAGAAATGTGAACTAACACTTTTGTTTTTCATAATCTCGCAATTACAAAATCTCGCTTTTTACAATCTCGCATTTACTTCTCGAACCTAAAAATCTCGCAATTTAAAATCTCGCAACTTCAAATTTCACAGCAACGAATCGCACACGGCTTTTAGAAAAAATTGTTTTTTTTTTTTTGTTGAGAATATACCTACCCAAGGGCACTTTGGATAATTTTTCTTTCCAACTAATAATTATACCCGTCAATAAAAACATTTGTACATCCTTTATTACTGTTAATAACCTCTATAATTATTTTGGTTGTCTTTTGCGCGTTTATAAGGGAACTAAAAGTATTTTCTGGTTCAATGCCAAATACGAGTAATGCAATTTGCACATGACACTTTACAACTGGATATACCATCTCTATGGTCTCCCTCTTTCTTGTTCTTTTGAAAACAATAATATTGAAAAATCAACAGTTCAAATTAATAAATAACAGTGTGGTCTAAAAGTACCCAGACACTGGATTATATATTTTGCAGTAGGTATCTCGCAAAATTGAATTGCATTGCAACAAATACATTTTTTAATCAAAATATCGCAAATTAAAATCTCGAAAAAAAGGTACCACGTACCACCTCTTGCAAGGTACTGACAAATCCTCCAAGAGTATACTTGTCATGAAAAAGTGCTTCTCATTTAGCCGTTCGGACTCTGCAAAAAGCTGTGTCCCCTCCATTCCTGCCAACAACACGCACACAGGAATGGTTGAGAGCTGTAAGTCACTAGGCCCTGGTTCTCCACGAGCTGTTGCGCCACCCAATTTATTTATTTACATATAAGCAAAGATATGAATTAATAAATTGAGCAAAACAAAACAAAGTTCATAAGGATACAAGAATACAAATACAGAGTTAGTTTACACAAATTTCATTTCTTAATTTGTGTCCGGACAAGAAAAACTAATAATTCTTAAAACTATCTAACTCTACTTTGTAAAATTTGTTATTTGTTCGTTCTTGTATAGAATACCTAATGCGGTTCCAAAAAGTGTTCGTAATATCGATCATTCGGTCTATCGACATTCGTTATACTGGACCACACCGCTGTAATTAAACAAATATCTATTAGATCGAAAATGGCATTAGATTCTCTGATGAAACGCGTATCTACTACACAAATTTTCTTCTTGCAAAAGTCTCCCGTGAAAACTTATACGGAGAATCCCTCAAGGAACAACAAATTAATTTCGAGCAAGTAAGGACAAATAATATGGCTAACTGTTATATAATTTAATTTGGGTTTGGTAAGAGCTACCATCTTGAAAAAGAGATGTATGTATTTAGTTTTAATAAGCATTAGCATTAGTTACCATTGTATTTTACATCAAAAAGTTCTAGCAGAACGAAATAATCTACAAAATAGTTATTAACAGTTTTTCTTGTAAAATACAATACGAACGTGTTACTATAAAACCCCAAAAATCCTAAAAACCCGTTTTTACTATGAGAAGACGTTCCCAAGCAGACTCCATAAAACAAATGCTGTCCATCGAGAAATGCAGTTTAGTTTCATAATCTGACTGGAATAATACAAAACACCAAATCGAATTAACAAATTTTGAGTTATAGCCTATTGAATAGACCGGAAAATGAGGGGTATAAAGGAACAATTACGTGCAAGGGTTTTTATTATTGAATTTTTATATATATAAACCGAAAATGCTACTAAATTCACCCATGCGTTTCTGAGAGAATGGTCACACTGGCCACTTTTCAGTATTTTTGGTATAACTCGAAAACTAAGCCGAATTTGACAATTTTACATATAATACTTTTTGTTCAAAATTAAATTTTCTATTGGAATGGATATGGCTTTTTTAACATGTCATATTAAGGCCCTAAGACTCCAGTTTACTTTGTTCATGCATTTCTTGAGCGTACCTTTGCTCCGATCAAAGTTATGCGCAATTTAGAAAATAAATTAAAAATCTTAGATTTTTCGATTTTTTTATGTTGCTTACTTTTCCCGCTTAAATTTTTTTAAGAAATTTTTTAAACTATCCATTTCGATAGAAAATTTAATTTTGAACAAAAAGTATTATATGTAAAATCGTCAAATTCGGCTTAGTTTTCGAGTTACACCAAAAATACTGAAAAGTGGCTAGTGTGACCATTCTCTCAGAAACGCATGAGCGAATTTAGTAGCATTTTCGGTTTTAAGCATGCTTATGGGCCAAACAAACATATTCAATAATAAAAACTCTTGCACGTAATTGTTCCTTTTTAAAAGGTCTATTCAATAGGCTATTACAACGGTTTCGTAACAAATGGGTAAAATGTTTTTTTTTACTAATGAAACTTTCCACATTAGCTTTAAATATTAAAAAAAAACAAAGATTAATTAAGTTAGCTACAATACTTAAGGCCCATTTTCCGATATACGAAATTTAAATATTTAAGTAGAACACAAGCGCTGTACGCTGCGCTTTACGAACAGGAAAAAATACCTAGAACATAAGCTTCTAAGTAGAACATAAGTATTAAAGTTTCGCATCAGCAAACGGGTCTTAGTTATTCAAAATAAGCCCCGTTAATTTCCTACTACATTTTAAATACCCGTTTTAATTTCATTACTAGCCTTACTTTGGAAAAGCCACTTTTACATCTTTGGAAAATCCACTTTTGATACTATTAAGACACTTTCAAATTAAAGCATTGCTATAAATTTAGAAAAATATTATGTTTGTCATTCTTGCAAACTACTTTCCTTTCTTGGCTTAGAAAATATAATACATATTTATGATTACTCAATAGTTTTCTCCCACACTTTATGACTTGGTCTATTAACTTACCATTATACCTACCAGAGACGGATGTGTTCCCGGGTAATGTAGATGTTATAACGACCTCTAAACGTTTTCATTTCTAGATTCTCCTTCGAAATACCTACGTATAAAGGCAACACCACATGAATTTATTGTCTTCATTGTTTTCTTGGGCCATAGAAAGCATTTAGCTGACATTAATAAATCATACAAACATATTTATTTATATTTTAAACAAATCATCTGTGTTCAGAAAGCTTGAATACTGAAAGATTGATTTCTTGAGTTCTCTCTAGAATAGTTTAGACGGCACAGCTGATGGATCCCGCAAACTTACTTTTTTGGTACAAAGCTATAACGAGACTTAGTTTGTTCACAGTGGCTTAAATCTGACTTTCACAGGTTCTGATTAAATGGCACTTTTCAACCAAAATTGTCTGGTTAGCCATTTCGACCATTGAGGAGTTTAGGAACAAAAGGTGTCATTATTACTTTTGGTATTTTTTTTTATCTGGTCCAGGACCCTGAACAGTATTGCCAGATTTTTCAAGACAATTTGAGCCCAATTTGAAAAATCTTGGAGTCGAAAATAGCCCCTCAAAAATAAGACACAAAAATTATTACGTAAATAAAAATAATTCGATTGGTAGATTTTTTTTTTTAAATTATAACTAATCAGACTCATCATTAAAACTCGAAAACTGCTATGAAAATGTTTTTCATTTTTTCTGTCTTTTCGAAATCAAATTTGCATAAATATTTGTATTTAACAAGTTATACACATTTTTGTCACATAAGACTTCTTACAGTATTTTTCAGTAAACTGAATTCTGGGTTCAAATTCGCAATATTACTCCAAGGGTCCCATTAACAGAGATTTTTTTCATACACATTCCAATTATCAATTTTATTCGTAAATGTACAGTGTGCAAACTGAATCTACTGCTTTGAGATGAGAATGTGTGAGTGTGGTGATATGTAAGTAGATTTTTCAAAACTCTAAAGTTCTCATCTACGTAAATGAAAAATTTAATAAAAAAATATTTTTCTGACTCAATTTTTAAGGAGCCTAAAATCGCCCAATTTCAAAACTAAATACCCCAAATTCACAATTTGAAAGAGCGAGTTAAAAGTTCAAGGAGCCCAATTGGCGATAAAGAACCCGTTCTGGCAACCCTGACCGTGAATCCTATCGATTGCAAAAGAGATTTATCAAGAGTAATAATATACATATGTACTGTACATCAGTGAAAATTCAACTTGAAACAGTACTTTCGGGACAAAAGGTGACATTTTTTTAATAATATAATTCAGATTATTTACTTGGTGTTGGATCAAAAGCTGACATTTTAACATATTGAGTTTCAAAAAAGTGACATTTTATTTGTGATATTTTGGTTTTGGATCAAAAGATGACAAAACAATAAACAAAGAGCAATCGTTTTACAATACTATTAGTTTGTGAGTGTGTGTCCTACTCAAAAAATTTCAACAGTAAAACTCAGACGAATGCTAATATTGAGTTGAAGATATTTTCTTAATAAGCTTACGAAACTTGCCCTCACGGTCACTCATCTCTCTTTAAAAGTACACATAACCAATAATACCCTTGTCTTTATTTTTGTATGTAAATTGCGATCCCTACGTTCTCTTCTTCTCAATTTTCTACATACAAAAAATCCACTTGAAAATTCTATAGCTGTTCGATGAAACTAAGTTGATGAAAGCTAAATGTGATTAGGAGTGTATCCTTATCACTTTTTTTTTATTTTATTTGAATTGAATCGAATAAAAGGACGATAGGCGATAGGACCGGGATACACACTCATTTTGACTATATGTATGATGTGATTTAAATAGGTCAATTATTGACGTTTAACAGAAAAAGAAGAAAAAGATTGACTTAATATTATGAAATAGGGCCCAATTGATGGTTATGGGGTTTGAACTTTGAAGTTTATTTTAGTCATAATGAAATACAAATGAATGTAAACATACGAGCTCTTATGGCTTCAATGTTTCATTTTATTTTATTCAATACTCTATATGAGGCCGTGAGTGAAAAGGGGGCAGCCCATTTTAGGCATTTTTAATATTTTTGTTTCGTATTTTTTCATTTATGCATCAAAATTTTAAATTCTTAAATATCTAAGCTTTCCAAAAATGTGATTTATTCTTCTTGAATCTCAAATAAAATAGTATTTTAGATAGATTGGAAATGAAAAATATGATCAAAAATTAAAAATTTGGTTTACACCACTTTTGCACTCACAGCCTCATATATTCCAGTCCATTTAACGGTCCATTCGCTCATGCACTGGCAAATACAAGGCATATTCAGTATTCTTATTACTTACAATATATGAGACCCGGCCAATGAACAGGTGGCTTATGACTCAAAAAATTATTTTTCACTTTTTTTTGGTTAGGATAGTTTTTGAGACGCTCTTTCACATGGTGAAAACCGGAAAGTCCTAACTTGCTTAGAAGTGTACTAAAAATGTAGAGAAAGATAGTGATGATAGCTGATAACATTCTCAAACTCACTTCAGTATTACCGATACGAAAATCTGAAAGAAGCATCGTAAAGCAATTAACTAACATAATATTTGGAGCAAAAGCAACACTGCATCTCACTTGGTGCCCTTGAACAACGAGAGACAGTGGGCAATGGGAAAAGGAGAAACAACTACCGAGAAACTGACGAAATGCATTGTTTATCTTTAACAGCTGATTTATCCAAATTTTGTTTTTGAGTCATAAGCCTGTAGGAAACGATCTCAAGATCTGCTACACAAAATAAATGTCTCAAGAGGAAGTCATAAGAGAGAGTTTAAAATTCAATTTCAGGTTCTCTATAACTTTCTTCCACCAAATATCAGCATTCATTAAGTATAATGAATTGCATCTTGTATTTACACCTAAAATCTATGCAAAAACAAAAAAATAGATTGATGTCATATCGAAAGATCTAAGTATCGATTACGCATGCATCCGCTGTAAGCTCCAAATCATTGTGTTTAATGATTCTAGTTTTTAGTAAAGGGTACGTTCGGGATTTTACCACCCCAACATTCCGAGTCAGCCCGTACCAACTACTCATATCCGCTTTCGATTCATTCCCGTCCATTCCACCTAGCTAAGAAAATTCGAGGTCCGCGTGACACCATTTTTGTTCTTTCTTATCTGAGTCGTCACCCGATATAGATCGCTTTCCGAACATAGTGGTGTATTCGCTGCGATAAAACCAAAAGAAAAACTAAATAATAGAAAAAATAATAGAAAAAAGAATAATAGCTAACAAAAAGAAAGAAAACAAAAAAACCAACAGAAATAAAGATAAATAAGCGAAAACACGTGCCGACTCAGACCCAGATCGACCAAAAAGCCAAAAAAAATTCGGTCGCAACAAAGAGATCTCCAGAAGTTTCCATAAAGCACCAAAAATATACATAGGCAGTACAAACGTCGACTTCAGCAAATTTGCTTTTAAGCAAATTCGCTTAGCACCGTTTGAATAGTCAGACTGGAGACAGGAGACACCAGAAATCATCCCTAAAACGTATCAGACAACGAGTGTATCTCGTGGAAAAAAGTATTTGCGCCCTTAACTGCATCCACACATGCCCATTATCTCAACGCTCAAAGAAAGACAAAGAAAGACACGAGAATCTCTGAAACCAAAAAGTTGCCACCAGAAGAATAAAAATAGGGGAAGGTCAGGAATCTGAACTGTAGGATCGACATTCGACATCGTAGTGAAGCAAACACCACCGACCAGTAACATTGATCACCAACACGGAATACCTCAGCCCCAGAAAGTACCCTTAATTGAAAAGCTAAAGTTAAAGTAGAGTAGGTACCGAAAATCTTTAAAAGAAAAACGGGAAAATATTAAATAGAAAAACAAAAATTAAGGTAATTCTAAAATAAAAACCTAGAGTGTAAACCAAAAGGACTAATTTAAGGCTGAACAAAAAAAAAAAAGTCGAACGAAGACAAGTGTTAATTGTTAATATTGAAAAAGGAATATCAGTGCTGAGAGGGAAAAGTGGTTAGGAGATCTGCAAAGATCTAATAGAAAACAAAAATAAGAAAGTAATTTAAAAGAAAAAAAGAAGTAAAAGAAAATTAAGTGACAGAAAAAAAAAGAAATTAGTTTAAATTGCCAAGAAAAGTAAAATTAAATTTGGTAAATAAGTGAAATAGCTGAAACAAAATCAAAAAAAGAAAAAAAAAAATATATAGAAATAAGAAGTGACAAGGTATCTAAAGAGAAAAAAGTAGAAGAATAGAATTAAAGTGAAAACAAGTAGATAAAAGAAATAAAACAAGGACACCATCCATTCATAGTTTAGACAAATTGGAATAATTTATATTTTTGTGTGATCCTTGGATTATAATAAATATCTTACCTATAAATAAATAAATATCTAATAAATAAATGATCTTACCTATAAATGTGAAATAATTGAAAAATGAAAAAAGAATAAAATTTAAGTTGTTGCGAATACCAAGAGTGAAGTACAAATTCCAAAGAAAAAAAAAATTAATTAAAAATAGTTTTAAAGTCTTGAATTGTAACATCCCATCCATCGCGGTTTGTTTATTCAGTCACTTAAAATCGTCATAAAAAAAAAAAATAGTGAAAGAGTGTTGTCTTCGCTGCATCGGTCTTTGCCCCTTTTGCCCCCATTATTTATAAATACAAAATTTTTTTCAACAATCAAGCCAGGTCTTCAAGCAGTGTGCACACCACTTGGGAGTACCGGTAAGTTTATTTTCGATTATAATCAAAATTTAATTTACAATATATTTAAACCATTTGCTTAAACTTTAATATAATGTATGTTAATTGATATGAACTATAAAAAAGAAAAAGACTCATACAAAAAAAAAATATTAAGAAAAAAAGTATCTATAAAGAGATAGTTTTAAACAGAAATTAATCAAGTAACGACGTTAATGTCCTTGATTTGTTAGGGGGTTGAAAATAGATGAGGCGGATTCAATAAAACTAATTTTGTTTGATATTTAAATAAAAAAAATTATTCTTTAGCCATGAATAGTCCGGCGGATTCGGTTGATGTTGATACGATGTATGGGTATGGTTTTTAAGAAGTGAAATGTAGATAAATAATTTAAGGTTATAAGAACTTAAAGCAAACTTATAAAAACAAAGAATAAAATGAGTATTGTCATCTGTTGAAATTAATAATTTTGGTTGATCTTTTTATTTTATCTTTTTTGGACTAATTATTTTGTTAGGATGAAAGATTTTCGGAGCTTTTGTATTTTTTTTGATTACTCGTGATATGGAGAGTTAAGGGAAAAATTGGGGAAGTGGATAATGGGTTAGGAATTTTTTTAATGGAGTAAGAGGGAAAGTCAACGACTTTCCCCTTTTCGAGAGAGGGCTATTGCACAAATTTAGAGCACCAGTGATAGCATAGGAGTATTTCGCGAACATTTTGTTGTTGTTAGCGGCAATACTAAAGGGTGGGTAGAGATGGCTCAAGGGGACACGACTACCTTTGTCCCCCCCCCCTTTTTAGAGATGACAGTCGATTTAATAAAAAAGAAATAAATTATGGGTTAACTAAATTCGGGTCCTTCCAATTTGAAAGATGGTAAAGTATTTTCGGTCAAGTTCCAACTATGACTTAGGCCTGGAAAAGTAACACAGGTCCCTTCGCGTGTAGCAAGATCCCCCCCCATCGACGAGCTGAGCGAGGCATCGAGCAGGCCTACAGCTACTACGCGGTTGGACGCCCCTAACGACTCCTGCCTGGACGGGCCGATGGATCTGTAGACATCGGTCCTAAAGGTAGGAAGAGTCGTTAGGGGAAAAGTTTGGGAAGGGTAATGGGTCATTAAGCAACACTCTCAATATATTTTTTTGTTTGATCTTTTCGGATCTAAGACTGTTTGTGAGTATGGTCGGTTCGGCATATTAAGTGGAGTAGTTGCGAAGATTCGAAGTATACTAACGGGCACACGAAGCAAAAGGTGCCTACCAAACTTCCCAAATTTTGGAGTTATGAAACGTTACAAGCCACCTTTTCATAGACCGGGTCACATACATATATGTATGTGCATACAAAATGTAAGGTATTATGTACTATTAAATGTAAATCGTATGCAAGTAGGTACACCATTAGCAAGAAAAATTTTTATTTTGTTTATTTGCCACACGTGCATACTATTTTACTTTACTAAAATAAAATTTTGATTTTAATTAATTTTTTAAGAAATTTATGGTATTTTAAAAACTAATAGTATTTTCATATAGATATTGTGCCAAGAAATGAAAAATCCCAACTGTTCGTTTTCATTTAGTAGGATGCCAAATTTTCGAATGCGATTTCCCAAAAACGTAAAAATGGCATTTACAGTCACTCAAAATTAGGTTGACGATTTGCCAATATGTCACCAGTTAGATGTTGAGTACAAAGTTATTAGTTCCATGGAGGGTTTTGCGACGTGTGCCGACATATTTTTCCTTGGAAGAATAATTGATAATATTATCAATTGAGCTATGTAGAATTGGTCAAACTATGCTCAAAATAATTATTCATAACTTTTGTTAATAATATTATTTGGCGCAAAATTTTGAATAGTCTAATGGCCAGGTGCTATAGCATCATGAAAAAAACTCTTCGTGCTAAAATAATTTACACAAACAAACTTCTTTTAAAGCATTTATAATTTTTAAATTTCACAATATGGATTTAAGTCGACTGAAATGAAAAACTGCCAGACAGTTTAAAAAACCTGTTTTTCACTTAGAATTTTTAATTTTTTAACGGTCCGATAGAGCGAACTATATAATCAAATGGTCTCAGATTCCGTGATATGTGATCCGAGGAGCTTATCTAGGGAGGAGTGAAAACCAATTTCGGCTAAAACGATTATCTTCGAAGTTGCATTCATGTAGGAAAATAAAAGAATGATCTTATAATTCAATACAATTTAATAAAGTTTATTTAGAATTCATTTAATTAGTATAATTTAGTTGATTTAAAATTAGAAATTTAGGTAAGTTAATTTAGGCTTTGATAATATTACGGCTTTACTGCTTGACGGCTGGATATAAAGAGAAAGATTTAATCTTCTTTGATTCTAATTTAGGTAAAAAGCAACAGTTAAAAGAATTACTTTAAAGAAATGATGTTAATGATAATTAATGATTTTTATGACGATTTGCCAATCGTTGGTGATTTAGGGTGTACACAGTTGATAGGGTGTTGCTGTCATCGACCCTACATCCGGCCATCCTGCGAATCGTCCGTCTCGGATGATATAGAGTCTTCGTCACCTTGCTCCATGGCTTCATAAACTCGCTGCTGGTTGTGGTTTTGTTTGGACCCTCTGATGCTGGTGAACACTTTTGGACTGAATATCTATTGCATCTGCCTTTAGATACAACTTCGTAGGGACCTAGAAAAAGAGAAGATAGTTTTTTACCAGTTACAAACTGCGTCCTCTTTATCGCGACTATATCTTCAATAGCATATTCATGTGGTGTTTTTCTTTTCTTGTTAAAATTGTTTTTATTTTCGGCTTGTATTTTTTCTATTTGTTGGCGTACGTCTAATCGAAGCTGCTCTCTTTCATCGAAGAAATTATTTGAAAATTCTTGTTGGATAAGTTCTCTTAGTTGCATATCGTCTTTTTGCGGATTGGTACTCCAAAAAGAACCTCAAACGGTGTGCGATTAATTGAACGGTGAAAAGTACTGTTCATGGCGATCTGGACACTTCCAACGAACCGATACCACTTCTCAGGCGAGGCAACCGATAATCTTTTCAGCACTTCCAAAATGACGCGATTTGCTCGTTCTGCTTGGCCGTTGCTTCGTGCATACCTGTGGTGATTAAAACGTGTTCGATATTCTCCTCTTTGCAAAAATTTTAAAGGCTTCTGAGGTGAATGCACTTCCACGGTCAGTGATAATACGGCGGGATTTCCAAAAACCTGTTGTTGGTCCTTCAGTCTTCTTAACACCTCGTCTGCTGCCAACGTTTTTGTGGAAAAATCCATGTGTACTTCGAAAATCCGTCTACTGCTGTCAGAATGTATTTGTACTGTTTGTGTGTGTTGTCAATGGGGCCTATATGATCCAAGTGGAGGGTGTCGAGGGGTTTGTCCCCTTTATTTATCTGCTCGATGTAACCTTCTTGTTTTCCAGCTTTACGGTTAGCTAAAATGCACTTGACACAACTTTCTATGCAGCTCTGAATTTATTCCTCAGCTTCGTTATGTAAAATTCCTGAGAAATAAGCGCGAAAGTTTTAGTAATTCCAAAATGACCTTCGTCGTGTTTCATTTTAATAATTTCTTTTTCCATGCTACGTGGAACGACTAAAGCTCATAACCATTTTCTTCCTTAAATAACAGCTCCCCCTTTACCAAAAATTGTCGTATGGTTTCTGCTTTAGCACCTCTTTGACAGATGTTATGAAATCGTCTTCTTGTTGAGTTTTTCTTAACCTCACCAACAGTTCGGGTTGCAGTACATAAATTGCGGGGTACCTGCTCAAGGTATCGACGTGTGCCATGCGAGTTCCTGGTCTGTGCTCTACGAAATAATCGAAATCTTGTAAGTACATTATCCATCTACTTACGGAGCTTGGTAGATCCATCTTGGAGACTGTTTGTCGAAAGGCGATGCAATCGGTGACTACTTTAAATTTTTTGCCTAGAAGGTAGACTCTAAACTTCTCCAAAGCTCTGTAAACGGCGTAGACTTCGAGAATGTAGGAATGCATTTTCTCTTCTGTTGGAGAATTTTTCTTGCTGAAGTAAAATACAGGGTGCAGCTTTCCATCATAATCTTCCTGCAACAGGACGGCACCTATGCCCAGCTGGCATGCGTCAGTATGAACCTCTGTGTTGGCATCTTGTCTGAAAATGGCGAGAAGAGGATTATTTGTTAATGCATTTTTTAGTGCTGTAAACGCTTGTCGCTGCGGTGCAGCAAAAACAAATTTGATGTCTTTTCTGGTCAAATCTGAAAGAGGTCTTGCCATCAACGAATATCCATTGATGAAACGCCGGAAAAATCCACTGAGACCAAGAAACGCTTGAACATCTTTTACTCTTTTCGGTTCGGGAAAATTTTCAATGGCTTTTGTTTTTTCTGCAGATGGACGAACTGTGCCTTTCTCGATTACATGACCTAAAAACTCAACTCTTCGCTGCAAAAATTTACACTTTGGCCAATTAAAAACGAGATTGAACTCAGCTGCAACTTCCAGAACCATGTCAAGTTTCCGTAAATTCTCCTCCTCAGTTTCTCCCCAAATGATAAGATCATCGACGTAGACTTCTAAAATTTTCTTACTCACCAGTGTTCGGAAAATGATTTGGATATACCTAGCAAACACTGCTCCAGCATTTTTGAGTCCAAACGGCGTGAAATTAAATTCGAACAAACCATCGTCCGTGACAAAGGCTGTATATTTCTTGCTTGCTTCTGCGACAGGAACGTGAAAGTAGCCGTTTTGCAGATCTAATGTTGTGAAAAACTGCTGCATCTGAGAGATTATCTAAAACAACATCAATTAGTGGAAATGGAAATCCGTCTCTTATAGTTTTATCGTTGAGCTTTCTGAAATCGATGCAAACTCTAGATGATCCATTTTTCTTTTGACAACGACGACGCGACTACTGTAAGGTGAATTTGAATGGCGAATCACTCCATCATTCAACCACGTTTCCACCTGCTGCTTGACCACCTGCTTTTCACTTATAGGAAGACGACGAGGTGCTGTGAAAACTGGAATCTCATCACTCAGCGTTATGTTCGTTTCAATAGGGCAGCTTTTCTTTTTACTTGGGTTATAATTTTTGATTCGACGGCGAACATCTTCAGCATACTTAAACGGAACGTCTATTTCTGAATTTTCATCGACGGTGACTTGCATGATGAAATTGTCAGCTTGCATATCGTAGAATGTTGGACCATATTTATCAAAAACAACCTTCGCTTGAGAAATTATGTCGCTTCCAATAATGGCTTCAAAACCTATCGCTGAATTGTTAACAACTAGAATCGGAGATTGAATACTTATCTGGTCAATGATCACATGTCCGTCAAACTGCCGATCGATTGAGACTTCGCTGATTCCAAACCCACAAGATTAATTTTGGTTTTCTGGAGCGACGTTTTACCCAGTTTTGTATAAGCATCTTCTCTCAAAAGGGACATTTGCGCACCTGTGTCAACTAAAGCTAGGAATGAAACATTATTAATTGAAATGGTTTTGCAATTTGGCACTGATACTGAATAAGTTGCTTTCTGAACATAACCTGAGTTTTTTGTACACGTATTTGACATGTGACCTTTGCCATTACATTTAAAGCACTTTGTTTCTTCTTTGCAGTCTTTTCTCTGATGATCTGTAGCTCCACAGTTAAAACAATGCTCTGAGGAGCGCCGGCTGTCGTTCTTCTTTGCAAAAGGCTGTCCTGGTTTCAAACTCCTGCTGTTGCTGCTGCTTGCACCACCGAAACTGCTACTGCTGCTGCTGCCGAATCCGCCGAAGCTTACACCACTGATTTTGTTCTTAAATTTTTCATATGTCTCATAAAGTTCTTTAAGATCGGATATTGTTTTTGCATTGTACAATATAGCTTTGTGCTCCTCACGACCTGGAATTCCATTTATAATATAAAAAATTAGAGACTTCTCATCGACATCTGCCAACTGACTAATTTCTTGCATTTTGTAAATGTACTCGCGGAATTTTCATTCTTTTGCATTCTTCGACGTTGCAACTGGTTGTAAATGTCAGCTTTGCACACATCAACCTTGAATTCGACACTTAGCTTTAACCTAAAATCTTCATATGACTTGCACGCGCATGTTTTCATGAAGCTTTGCGCAGATCCTCTCAGTTGTTTTTTGGCGATTATGTACTTTTCTACCTCAGACCAGTTTAATAATGTGGCCAGCTCTTCGAATTCATGCAACCACGCTGTGACCGAGAGATTATCGTCTCCACTGAATTTTGATACCAGATTATCAATGTCTTTTACAGCAATTCGACACGCTGATGCTGAGGCCTCTCCAGCACCTTCTATTTTCTTATCGTCCGCAGGCATAATCTCGGTTTCTTCTGAAATAGATTCCTCTGCGTCTTTGTACCCGTCTTTAAAACTTTCCGAACTGCTGTCTGAATCTACTTGAGTGTCTTCTTTGTTCAAGTCCTCCAAACGAGCAATCAATGCAGCTTTATTACCTCGTGTGTCCAAAGAAAGGCTTGACAATTTTGCTCTTAGTTGTTCGACTGTTAAACTTCTCAGCATAATCGACAAAAAAAAGCTAATTAAATGGGATGGTTGAGCCCCCAGTTATGTAGGAAAATAAAAGAATGATCTTATAAATTCAATACAATTTAATAAAGTTTATTTAGAATTCATTTAATTAGTATAATTTAGTTGATTTAAAATTAGAAATTTAGGTAAGTTAATTTAGGCTTTGATAATATTACGGCTTTACTGCTTGACGGCTGGATATAAAAGAGAAAGATTTAATCTTCTTTGATTCTAATTTAGGTAAAAAGCAACAGTTAAAAGAATTACTTTAAAGAAAATGAATGTTAATGATAATTAATGATTTTTATGACGATTTGCCAATCGTTGGTGATTTAGGGTGTACACAGTTGATAGGGTGTTGCTGTCATCGACCCTACATTCATATTTTTTTTTCAATGCACTGTTTCTCACAAAGGCCCCAGTTGTGGACGGCAAGACCTTGATTTTTTGAATAGCCCTTTAATGGAGCTTTCGACGCCTATACTCCTTTTTTTGCTATCACTCACACCCAAAATCTGCTGTGGGCTCTCGGTCTATGAGTCATTATAGTGTGAGCATGAACAACGAAACGAAAATTTCCTCTCCAAACAATACTAGGTGATAGGTGAACCAATTAAAATTTTACTTGAGGATCAAAGTCACCATCACAATAGATAAAATGGTGAAGCACCAGATCCCATTCATCATAAAGGAAATATTCCAAAGCACCAAACAAAGCTTTGTGCAAAAATATTTCCTCTTTGTTTAGAGCATGTTTGCTGGCTGGTGTATTCATCCAGTAACTCATAAAGCTTCTAGTGAAATAATTCCGTTCTGCCCATCACTCGTTCCATAAAACGCATAACGTCCTGTTTCTCTGATGATGCACTGCACTACAGTATCAGGATCTACGATAATGATTTTTATGCTGTGTGTGTGTGTGTGTGTGTGTGTGTGTGTGTGTATTTTACATGACATTAGTGTAGCATCCGAATCACATGGCACAATTCAATTGAAATAAAGGATTCTTTTGCTAAGCATTGTTGTATAGAGTTCTATTCAAGAACATCAGAAAAGAATATACCATGGACTATGGTTTTCTGTTGTATAGTTCAGTCAAAAGCGTTTCAAAACAACTGAATAATGTCCAGTTAGCTGTTTTGATTCTGTTTGAATTTCGAGTGATGTACATTCTTTTTTGTTTTTCCCCCAGAGTATATTCAAGAAAATTGGTTTGGCTTGGTCAGGCCACCATAGCAGATGCGATTGTTCTTCGTTTTGTTCATTTTCGTTTAGATGGAGCTTCCAAAGAAAACTCGAATTAAGTCATTCAAGTGTGGCTAACTCAATCATTCGAAGTTAAAACTTTGGTTTGAAATAGGTATAAGGAGAAAATATAGTTTAGACTCGAGGGACAACATGGTCTGTGATCTATTTGAGGGAATCGATAAATTAAATGTGTTGAAGAGACACAAAGCTTTTTTTGTTTTGATTTCCCAAAATAATAAAGGAACAATTAAATTGGTAAAGTAAACGCTGTATATCATTTTTTCATAGTTTGACCTAAGAAGATTCATCTTGTAAGATGTTTTTCAAATCCATGTTGATTTATTTCTAATTTAAAATACATAAAGCTAAAACCTTTCCAATACTTTTTTTTAAACTGATGGTTCATATTTCAGGAGCTCGGGTAATTTGGTTTGTAAAAATTAGGCGCGGTGGCGTATCCTTTCTCTGTAATATTCTCTATCGATCCTTAAATAGCTATAAGGCACGTGATAACCTCAAAGAATCATGTTTAGTTAAATTTTTTTGGTGGTTAATGGTCAACCCCTTCAGGTTTCGTTTATGTTATAATTTTGAAAAAAAAAAATATATAAAATTAAAATAAAAAATTTGTCACACTTCCACAGTGAAGATACTCAGTTTTTTTTCCCTCAAGTACCAGGTCATTTGATTTAATGAAATGCAACACATTGAATAAAAAATCAACTTACAAATATAATATTTTGTGAATTATTTGCTACTGTCGTACTGTAGAGTATCAAAGAAGACTAATATGGACTAATGATGACGAGCTTTTCTTACCACCTATAAATAAAATCATGGCAAAACTTTTAACAATGATGTGTAAACATTAGGGTGGTCGTTATAATGGCTTTTTTTTAGTTTTAATATTTGGATGGTCCTTAATCAGCTATAAATAAAGAAACAAGAATTCCCTAATTCTTCAAATTTTTATTTTCATCCCCTATAGTCGCTGTAGGGGTAAATTAAATTTCCCAATTTTTTGGAAATTCGCGTAGAATCTGCCGAAAAATTCAGAGCATATAGGTGAGAAGTAGACAAGAAAAAAATCCTAGTGGAGGGGGGTAATATCTCCCACCGCTTATACGGGAGGGGCAATTTAATAAAATAATTGCATAAAATAGAAAAAATCAATTAAAAAACAACGGCAACACTTGCAGTAATGTTTTGCAGCTTTTTGGAAAGCCAGAAGTCCAATTTAATAGTTGATTATTTAATAAAGTTCTTTGAATAAATTTATTTATATAAATATTAAATTGCCCCTCCCGTCCAAGCGGGGGGAGATATTACCCCCCTCCCATAAGATTTTTTTCGTGTCTAGTTCCCACCTACATGCTCTGAATTTGTTTGGCAGATTTTACGCGAATTTTCTAGTATGCAAAAAAAAAGGGAAATTTAATTTACCTCTACAGCGACTATAGGGGATGAAAATAAAAATCTGAACAAATAAGGGAATTTGTTTTTCTTCATTTAGAGCCGATTTGGGCCCACCCGGGATGACATTTTTTTTAACGACCACCCTAGTAAACATATTAAACTATCCTACGTTTAATTTAAGCCACTGATATGAATGCGTTTGCGAGTTTTGTAAATTTTTTTCTTACCGGTTTAGTATATTATTTTTGCTATAAAAATATTTGATCTAAATATGAAATATCATATTTGCATTCAAAAAAGTTCAATACAAAATTTTGTTTTAAATAATAATTTAACTATGTAAATGTACATCCCTGTAAGAACTTACTTAAGTACATTAAAATGCAACCTGAATTGCACGGCAGAAAGAGTAGTGGGATCGGAAAAAATTTGCATATAGTATATTGAGATCAAGGTATCTTATCAAATCCTATCGGTGGCGTCCAGTTAAACAGAAAGATTATAGAAACCTCTAAGTAAGGTACTCAAGCACTACATGCACTGCACCATTGTCACCCACCTTAAAACTTATTTTCTTAATACAAATGTTTTCTTTCCAATCCACTTGATGCAGCTAATATATGGACCATCATTTTCCCATGCTAGTTTTAGTGGTCCATATAACCCGTCGAAAAATGTTGTTCAAACTTATAACTCTTTTTTATTCAAAGCGTTTTATACCACTCTTCGAGTAACAGCAGGGTTCGAGAATCCATTGTTTTCCAAGTTATCAAAGAAGATCAGTAATCTGTACTAAGTGGTCCATAACTCGCCACTTTTTTCAAGAAATGTTTTTAGGTTAAATCATATGCTAAGAACTAATTGAGAAAATATTACCACTAGGAATTGTAGCTAGAAAAATTCCAACAAAAATTACAGAAGAATTGAGTTTATTTTATTATTATTTTGAAATTATTCTTGATGATTTTTTATTTTTATTTATATAAAAACATAACGATACGAATTTCTGTAGGTACATATGTACATATATACAGCTTATATAATAGCCTAAATAACAGAATTGTTTTTCTAATCTTCTTCTAATTCATACATATTTAAATTCTTAAGTTTTGTATCAGCAAACGGGTCCTATTTCTTTTCAAATTTAAAAAATAAAACTTAAATCTTTTTTTTGACAAATAATTTACGAGTACTTTATTATTTATATGAATGATTAAACTTAATGTCAATTAGTTTATTCTTGGGTTTTGGATCTGAGTGAAAATCTATTTAATCCATTTAATCTTCTTAACCTCGGTAATCTTTTATTATACCATTCGCAAATTCTTCACTGTTTTTTTATACATTGCAGGGAATTTTCAATCTAAATAAATAAAAAAATACAAACCCCTGGATAGTAGATTATCCAAGTATCCAACCCGCTGAGTAATTCAAGGCTCAGGATATATAATAAATCTGGTATTTGAATAACAATAAAGATTCGCGAATTGGGGATGAGCGGCAAGCTGAAATATCGCCCGCCGCTGCTACAAATACGGCTACAGTAAAGATATAGTATATACGTATTAACCTACCCAGATCCACCATCCCTTGCTTTTGTTTTTATTTTTATATCCGCTAGCTAAGAATACATAATAAATAAAAGTAAGCTTCTTCGGTCTTAGGGAGGGTCTGTCTCTGTATATATCTATAACAGAAGTTGTTTTTGATTTTTTTTTTTTAAATGTGCTATGCAAATAAAAATTCCATGATTTTTTTTTGTCACAGGAAATTGTTAGTCATTTTTTATTTTGACGACATTTTGAGCAACTGACAATCTGGTTTTTTAACACTGAGATAAAAATTTGATAAAATTTACGTGAAATCAAACATGGGTTATATACAAAAAGATGTATGTACAAATTAATCTCAGATTCTCGAAATCCTGGAAAGCTGGATTTATATCTTCGTTCTTCATTCGAAGTACGTTGTTACTCAAATACCATATACCATAAATAAGTGCCTTTCACATGAGCTGCGAACTGTAAACTGCGAATACGAATAAATTTGGAAATATCAACAAATTATCATTTTAACAAATTAAAAAGAAAAAACAGGGCCTTAAATAAGTTTAAATTGTTATATTTAGCATTTTTTTATTTTCCACGTGACCAACGAGATGTTTTCTGCGAACTGTCAAACACTTATTCGCAATCCACAACATCAGGAGCAGGACGCATTCCACAAATCTGCGAATGAAAAATTCGCTCGAATTCAACAGACCAATAACACATTTTTACAAATATCAGTAAACTTTTTGACACGAAGATTGTAGAATGTTTCTAGGCATACTTTTGGGAGCTACGCTCAAATCAGCTTGGGTTTTCGAGGTATTACCAATATCAAATTGAAAAATACTCGTTTTTCGCCATTTTTGAGGCTATTTCAAAGTGAGAGGTATTTTTTTTTTAAATAATTTTGACAACGATTCTTCAAAGCACTGATCTTTTTCTTCAAAATTTGGTTAAAATATATTCAATATCCTTGTTACTCTCTCAGATATCCTTACTTAGATTTTAGTTTTCATCGTTTGTTCACTATTTTTGAGATTATGTAGCGGCCGTTTATAGTGTTTGCTAACAAAATTTGCAACGGTTTCTAAAAGTACTTGTTCTCTCCTTCCAAATTCGGGAATAATCTTAACAACTAGAGCTGATGACGGAAAACGAATGACAGATGCGGATTCAGCACCAAAATACTTTTAGAACTAGTCTAAGGCCCCAGTTATACCTAGCTATCATTGAAACTCATCATTGAAATTTTAATGATTGATTTTGAGACGTTTAGGTAGTAAAATCATTTATTATTTTGATGGACAAATAAAGCTAAGGACTTGATTAATATTTTTAACCAAAAAAAATAATCCAAATAGGCCCAACTTTTCACATGAAAAGACTTTTCTTACTTCAATGATTGAACTACCTTACCAATGATCATAGAAAAATTAAAAGTCAACTTTTGTGGAAGTTGGGCATATTTCAAACATTTTTCGACTAGAAATATTAATTTAGTCTTGAGCTTTAATCGTCCACCAAAATAATGAATGATTTTGCCGTCTAAACGTCTCAAAATCAATCATTAAAGTTTTCAATGATGAGTTTCAATGATAGCTATAACTGGCAACTTAAAACGAAAACCGTAGACAGAAGAAAAACT
This sequence comes from Dasysyrphus tricinctus, assembly GCA_963921185.1. Classification (NCBI taxonomy): domain Eukaryota; kingdom Metazoa; phylum Arthropoda; class Insecta; order Diptera; family Syrphidae; genus Dasysyrphus; species Dasysyrphus tricinctus. Next base: position 262,721,081 of record OY992531.1, read on the forward strand.
GAAAATCTTAATGCAGCTTAAAACAGAACCAATTTATGTTTGCACTGCAGCTCAGCTTTCTGTCAAAATCTAGTAAAACCAAATTAAAAATCGATTAGGAGACAAAAAAAAAAAAAACGTTTTAAAAATTAATAAAATGGAATTTTAAGATGCTCAGCTTAAAGGTTTAGCAACTGGTTGATCGAGTTAATAGGAACCATGAAGCATTTGCGGGGCATTGATATTTGAATTCAGTAATATTTTTTATTGTTTATACTCACGATGTTTTGACAGAAGGCTGACTATATGTTTGTACATATCTGGGTAGACTGTAGACTCTCTATAACACTCAAAAAGATTTAAATGTAGAAACGTTATGTACATTATTTTGACATAACCTACCTTTCGAAATACAAATGGTGTTTCATTTTCATGTTATTTACTGAAAGCAAAACACAAATCGGACACAAATTAAGAACTGGCAAAATCCGTTGGTTGTTCATCTTGTTAGGTATTTTGTTTCTGTGTATCCTTTTAATTTCATGTCTTGTTGTCAAAAATACTCAGATTCAAATCCTCACAATTGCTTGATTAGGTTTAATCAAATATTATCAAAGACGGAAACAGTTCTTCAACTAATAAGAAATATTCCAGACAATCGATTGAAGATTGACTGAGGAAGCCTGATGATCGGAATAGTCCCATTGAGTTTAAAACTTGGTGGTGGCACACTCAAGTAATTGTTGATTCATTCAAATCTCCAAATATTTACACAGAAAACTTTTTAAAATTCATATTTTTTTGTATGTTTCTAAATAATTTTTGAAGTGCATTGTCGTATTTAATTTGAATTTTCGAAGTTCAGCTGTGTAAGTTATTATAACTGTGTTTTTCTCTGAGTGTCTTATTAAAAAATATATGAGCTTGATTAATTTCATGCAAGAAACTGAGTTGACAGACAAAATATTTTTTTATTTCTTTTTTATTTTCTAGCTCAAGCATGCATTTTTGATGTGCTCAACCATTACCTTGGAATGGAAAAAAGGAAATACAAGGTTCATGTTGATTATTTAGTATGACATTAGGAAAATATTTAGATAAAATTGTATTTGAAATTTAAGGATATACTAAATATTTAAAAAAAAAAGAAATAGGTTATATTAAGAAAATACTTAGATAAAATTGTGTTTGAAATTTAAGGAAACAATAGGTTAAATAAAATCCATATCCTTTAAAATGTTTTGGAAAGTTCAATAATAAGTAAGTTTACATAATTTATTAAAGTATCCACTGGAAACTGCAGCTTCAAAGACAGAGAATTTGTTATTTGTATGTATACAAAATATTTACTTTAATAACAGGTATGTTTTTTTTGTTGCTTACTGTTCAAATTCCTAATAGTTGCACATTAAACTACTTAATGTGCACGTTAAGAAAGTCAAGAAAACACACCTAATATTTTCGTTCACCAAGTGATTTGCTTGGTGAATATTCAGTAGTGGAATCACTAAGAAGGTGTAACCAAAGATAATATAACAACTTGTTATATTATCTTTGGTGTAACTTGCTTATTCCATAATTAATTGCATTTTATGAAACATACTGTGAATATACATCAGTGATATCACTAGGTACATGGAGTTGCTTTTTCACCAGGCCATTATCTTTTTTTAAATGAAAAATGTCATGAATGTTCACCAAGGAAATCACTTTGTGAATGGAACCTGAACCTACTTAATCATCTAGTGAAATCACAACATCGGTAGTGTACTGTCTAATTTAAGATTAAAACGAACCAAAAAGAAGTTCTTATTTCAAATCAAAAGTTTTATTTACGTTTTAACAAACGCAATTTGAGTAATGTTCAGTTCATCTTACATTGATTTTCTTACGGGAAGTCACTGTGAACTTTATCTTACAAAATAAGAACCAAAAAATCACAAGCTCAGGACTCTGTCCATTACTATTCATCGTTGAAAACCTCGTGTTTCTCGAAGCATGATTTCTTGCAATGAAATTGTATACTGCATGGGAAGCATTGAATTCAGTTGAATTTTTGCACCAAGTAAAAGAAAGGGTGATGTCATACTTAATTACTTAATTACCAAATTTCTGACATGATTTGGAATTGTTTCGATATTACTCTACTTAAGATATTTGATATTAAACTTCATGAACTAAAAGTTTGGCATATATTTTAGATCTCATTACTTTTTTTGGCTGACTTTTTACGCACAGGTACACTTTAGAACTTGGCTCCTTTCTTAACATTTATGTTTTTGTTGTGATTTCACTCCTTTTTGCAAAGATTTATTTTGCCTAGTCAAGCTCTACCGCTCTACAAAGTTTCATAATTCTACGACAGCCGAAGTGCTCCATACAAATAATAGCAATTTTCTAAGTACTTCAAGTCCTTCCGACCTACCAATTTTCATCGTTCTACAACAATCGGAAGTGCTTCATGTAGTTTATAAGAATTTTTAAGAATGTGGGTGGATGCCACGCCCCCTGAACTGAAACTTCCAATTTTTCGATTTTTTTTTTTCTTCTAAGTACTTCAAGGCCTACCGACCTACCAATTTTCATCGTTCTACAACAATCGGAAGTGCTCCATATAATTTATAAGAATTTTTAAGAATGTGGGTGGATACCACGCCCCCTGAAAGCAAAATTCCAATTTTTCAATTTTTTTCTTTCTAAGTACCTTAAGCCCTACCGACCTACCAATTTTCACCGTTCTACAACAATCGGAAGTGCTCGATTTTTTCCTTTGTATGTACCACAAGGCCTATCGTTGTGCGAAATTTCAAGTTTCTACGATGTCGGGAAGTGCCCCATAATTTTGATGATCTTTCAGTGAGTCAGTGAGTCAGTGAGTCAGTGAGTCAGTGAGTCAGTGAGTCAGTAAGTCAGTGAGTCAGTGAGTCAGTGAGTCACCAAATTCTTGGTTTGCAAAGCATTAGGTATATTTTACACGGTTTTTTAGAAATTATTTTCATTGTAAAAATAAAATGCACGACTGTGGTAACTTTTTTGTCTCATCTATCATCATAATCTCGGGTTTGATCAAAATCAATATCTATTTTGTATGTACATACACAAGTAGGTATATGTTCGTTATAAAGGTAAGTACCTATCACAAATAAACAGTAGCAAACATTAAAACGATTTCTTATATGTATTGTATGAAAAACTTTAAAGAATTTGGCTGTGAACGTAAACCGGATTCCGAATTATTTTGTTATTTTAAGGGAAGTATAGATTTATGCACTTGTTCATACTTAATATTCAAAACATTTCTTCAACAAGGACTTGTAAAATTTTTTATGATGACCTTCTTTGTTATTTAGCTGATGGCCAATTTCCCATTCAACGAAAAAATAACAGTTGGCAAAATGACAAGACCACAAGCCTCAGTTGGAATTTCCGCTAGTTGATTTCAGTTGGCACTGTCAATCTGATTTTAAATGTATAGGTGCAGTTTTTCTTTCTTTTTCTTGAGTTCCATTAAAATAAAATGCCCGAATGGGTCTGTTAATGGTTCAAGGCTATTAAACAAATAAATATATGAATACAATAAAAGATTTTCATACCAGATTTAAGTTTACATTAAATACATATATACATATTTATCTGTACCAATGTACCTGTTTGAAAAGAGAGAACTGATTTTCTCTTTCACAAACGAATCATTTCACAAATTATTGTGGGTACTGGGTAAATATGTATTGTATAGCATAAACATCCCTGCTTCGAATATTAAATTAAAATGGTTGAGTTTTTTACTACGGAGTTCAACAAATAAAGTTGATGAATTTTAAATAAAAAATATATTGAAAGTTTTGTTAGTTTTTTTCTTCCTTAATAAATTATTTGAATTAAATTCCAATATAATATCATATTATCTTCTTAGAAAAACTTTTAAGTATTAGAAAGCATAGCAGAGAGAACATTAGTAAAATTCGTTGAAATGATTTTCGAAAAAACAAGAGTAAACAAAAACCGGTGCATGCTAGGAATATACATATTTCAACACTGTCTAAACAATATTTCAAATGTCTTCCGAAAGAGTATTAAAAAAGCAGGTCTTTCTCAAATTGAATCAGATCCTTCCCTCTGTTGCAGATTTAGCTTGATCTGATTAGTAAAGAGAATTAAACACTTAGTTATACATACATACATATGTTAGGTATAAGCCGAAGTGTTTGCATCGCACACTGTATATGAACGTTCCTGTGGAATTTGAGATAATACTTGACTGGCTCAAATTTCTCCTAAATGCTTGTATGCCTGTTTAGTAACTTGAGATTTGTATTAAGTTTAGCAAAACTGGGTTTATTCCAATGGGTTTTGTCATAAAATTTTAACAATTGTGAACATTGCAAGATATTACAAGTAGTTACCAAAACGCATTTTATTTCATATATCAAAGATAATTTTAAAAACTAGTTGAATTTAAACTGATTTCACTCTTCAGCTAAGGTGCTCTCTTACAAAATCTTAAAAAATATTCCTCATAATAATTTTCTATTTCTGAAAAATAAATCAACTTGTCAAAGGAAAATGTGGATACAAAAGGAAAATTACATTTCTGTGAAAAAACTGGTAGTCAAATCAAATGCAACACGTTAAATCAATCGCCATCGCATAAACGAAACGAACGAAAACTTGATTTCCTTCAGATTTCTTTAATGATTGAAACCGATTAAAAATGAAAATCCAACCTCGAAGCCAGCTGGAGTGAAATTAACGCAATCAACATACATTCTTTCTTCAACATCAACTCCAACCATTCTACATTTCGAAATACAGATTCAAACAAAATAAATAATTTTTGGGAAATATTGAAAATGAATTCGGGAGAACCATCGACTTATATATAAAATAATGAGAACAATGACTCCTTTCTTTTTGAAAACCTATAGACGAAGAAGAAAGTACTTGGTGAACGTATAACAGCAACATAAACAGTTTGAATTTTATTAATTTTTATATCTGTTCGTACTAATGTTGTACGAGAAGATGGTTTTGAAATAGCCAGCTTGTCAGCTCTGAGTGGAACTTTATGGGTAAAATAACTATGTAGATGGATATGAAACCTTTGATTGATGGCAATTTAGTACGGATTAAATTTGAGATAACAAAAAAAAAAAGTTTTATGTAAGTGAAACAAAATATTTATTTACGCTGAGAAAATTTATCCTAAAGCTTGAAAATTGGACTGACATAATATGTAGGCTAGGTGAAAATAACTACTGTTGGGCCATTCAAACAATGTTGCAATTTCAAATTTACCAACTTGTAGGTATTGTTCACTTTAATAATAACAAATGGCTCACTCCTTTTCATATAAATGATACCTTTAAGATACATATAAATCTTTCAAACCACTTTTTCCTGCTCTCATTTAAAGACCTTCATTTTTCCTGCCAGATTCAAAGCTATACCACCATAAGAGAAAAAAGGTATACATAGTTCTATTGGAACTGGATCTATATTTGATGATTCCTTAGGCTTGTTTTGAATGGACACACACCTTTGTTTCCTTAAATTACAGTACTATCGATATCAATGGTAAAAGGCTGGCTATATACTATACGCTGAAAGCAATGCTATCTTCTTTCAACAGCTTCCATATCTTAAATGGGTGAAGGTAGATACGATACTTAAGGCAGTTTTATAAAAGGTCTGAATGAAGGTAACTTTGAAAGCTCTCGGCTCTCGGCACTCAACGCAGTGGTAAATCCCATTCAAATGCTTTTATTGCGCTTCAAATGAAGTGTTCTATGTAGGTTTTACATTTGAACCCTCCTTTTACTATCAATCACCTCAGTACTATCTTTCTACATCTATACGTGTCTCCTTTTTTTGCTTGCACTTTTTGACTATCTCCTGTTGCTATATATAGAAATTCAGAATTTTTACTGCCCACCAGTTGACTCTATGGAGTCACAGTAAGTGTATGATTTTAACATTTTATGATGATGGCAGAGCAGCTTCAGGATATGGTTAAAAAGGACGAATGTGGACAAGATAGCTAGTCATTTATTTTTCTATGCATACACGTGTATGTACATTACACATACCTATATGTATGTATGTATATACTATATTGTAGGTATGAGAATGACAGCTGTAAGCCTTTTTTTTAACTTTATAAATGATAAATGGAACAAAGATGAAGTCACTAATTTTACTATTTTAAGGTAGTCAACTGGGTTTATTAATGCGATATTTTTTGTATTCATTTAATGGCTTAAACAGATGTGCAACACTTTTGCACGCATCGCTGTGCACAGTGCCAATAAACATACTCTTAAATATTCGAAATGCAAAGGAGAAGGGACTCATTCACACTTTTAGTATGAAATTTTTTGGTATTTCTCAGAAATTTGTATACACAAATGTAGTCTTAGTCTTGATGATCCGATTATAAGAAACAAAGTTAGAATTTTCTTAAGCTATTTTATTCGACGTTATTTTAAAGATTTTGTTATTTTTTTAAATTAAAATCAATTAAAGGCTAAGTACACTTCTGAAGTAAGACCACAACTTTCTGGGGTCTCAATATTGAAAACGAAATCATAAACTAAAAACTTGCGGAAACAAAATATGAAGAGTTTAATCAGATGTTTTTCTCACCTAATGTGAATTCTTCCTTTCTTTTTGTTTTCGTATCGTCCTTTATTTTTTTAGGGAACATTTTTGATGATTTTGGATTTCAAAAAATCCTAAAAATATATAACTAATTTTCATAGAGCATCATTCTGATTTATGGTGAAGTAACTCTGAAAGCCCTATTTTGCAATTCTTGACTTTCTTTCAAATATTCATATATCGGTTTGCAGATTTTTTTATTTCTTTTACATAAATGTCACGATTTTCTTGTACTTAAAAAATCTACCGATCACAAAATAAAATAAAATGCACGACTGAATCGCACGTACTTGCTCTTATGTTCAAGTTGCTTGGAACTTAAGAACTTTTAAAATATGCAATTCATTAAAGAACAAATATATAAATAATATACAAAAATATAGAAAAAAACATAAAACACATTTAAATCGTTCCTAAAATTGTATAAACAACTAGTAAAATAGCTAAGCCCTTTAAAATAAAGTTCGCCATTTTATTACTTGAAAAAATTGGAATATAAACAAAAAATTAAAAATTTTTGAAGCGGTTCCTTAAAAACTATTTTTTTATGTTTAAAATTTTAGTTATACATATTTTTAAAACAGAATTTTGGGATGCCAGTAAGAATGTACATATTAAGTGACATTTTCAAAATTTTAAATTAAAATTTTAAAAAACCTCTTGCTTGATTATTTATTTGAGTATTTTGTTGTAATAAACAGGTTTTTAAAGGAATTTTGAGTTGAAAATCCTGTGCCAAATCCCGTTTTCAAAATATTGAATTTTCAAACAAAAAATTGTAATATTTTTTAAAAAATCCAAAATTTATTTTTTTTTTCAAATTTTTGATAGGCACTATTATTGACATTTTAAAGGAACTTATGTAGAATTTTTTTTTTAAAAAGGTTGATGGCCAATTTCATAAACAAACACTAAAATTACTTTTATCTAAACTCCTTCTAAATTTTATCAGACATTTAAAATTTTTCAGTTTCACCAATGTAGAAAAGGAATATTTTAGGGATATTTTAATTTGACTGAGTTTGCTCACATCCCTGGATTCAAAAAAAGATGTTGCTTCCCTCGCACATGCGAAGTCTAAGAGAAAAAGTGAAAAAGCATTATGGATGAGGGACAATTATTCTGACAGCAAAATATCAGCTGTTGTTGACTGGAATGGCTTCACAAAAAAGACTTTTAAAATTTAGTGAGACAAAAACGAGCTTTTAGTTTACAAGGGCATTTAAAATCTTCTTAAATATAAAAGCATTTGGTGAAACCAAAAAACATAATTTTAAGGCTAAAAGGCTTTTTAAATAATTAAAAGCCTTTCGTGAAATCGGCCATGAGTCGTTAAAGAGAAAATAGAAAATTAAAAAAACGTTTTATTGCAGGTACCGTTAAAAACAGTTTTTGTAAATTTTTTTGTATACCAAAAAAAGTACACCATATAGGTATACAATAACACAACAATCTTTATTAAAACAGAATTGTAAAAATTTCAATAATTTAATATTAAAGATAAAGAAAAAGATACAAAATATTTACTTAACAACTCAGCTGAAGGCTATGACATAATTCTAGATTTATTGAACCAATCTTAAAAGAATCAATTAATGATCTACTCTTACTTACTTTTTTTCTAAATTCTTAATACGTTGAGCTACTCATACCTAATATATTCTGGGAGGCAACCGTAAGATTACGTATCTCATCGCGGCTACGCAAAAGAGGATTACAACCAATAGTCTTACCCCAAACATTTACAAAATGGTTTGAAAATAAACTTTTTAGGTTGCATTTTCGACTGAGTGTACCTTTAATATAAGCAAATTGTATAAATGGGATATCAAATGGGACCTAAGACTGTCTTCAACACCATACAAATGGTTGGTGCATTAAACACTGCAACCAGATAAAGCTTGTACGACCAGTAGTTTTGTACCTATAAATGTTTGGATTAAAGCTATTGGTTGGCATTAGATAGTGCCACTTTGGTATGGCGATTTGGTATGTTTTCAGATTTTTAAAATATAATATCTGCCAAAAGTTGCATAAGAATTGTTAAAATAAGAATATGTGAAAAAAGTTTGAAATTAAATGGTTCTTTGGCTCGCTAAACAACTAGGTTTATTTTCGAAAACTGTGTTTTTAGTACATTTTCTGTCTATTGCTCCGATATGGTTAGAGTTAATCAAAGCTGACTAATAATTTGATTTAAATAATTTTTGAATTATCAAAGGTACCAACAAAAACTTTATACGCAAATTTAATGTCACTGGAAAATAAAATGAGTGTAAAGAAGCCTTTTCGAAATATCCATTATAAAAGGCATTAAAAAACAATTTTCCCCTATACCTATTTGATCGTTTGCTACATCACGAAATATTTTTTTTTACGAAAACTCCTTCCAGAATCTGTAACTCCTACTTCCCTTTATTTAAAATCCATTTAGAATTCTTGAAATTGTTTGACTTCTCATGCCGAAATAATCCAAAGTTGAAATTTGTCAGTCTTTTAAAAATTTGCACTGAACACTTCGCTATAATGTTTAATTTCTCGAATATAGCAAAGCAAAAAACATTTTTTGGTGTTCTTTTCAAAGTTTTTTATCGAGCCAAAGCCAATAACATAAACGAAAATTCTAAGTGAAGAATTTAATTTTAATATGTAATGCAACTTTTGGAAGGTATTAGATGTGAAAATTCCAGAGTTGTAATATATGACACATCCTAGTTGGCATCTTTTTTTTGCGTGGTTGCGATGTGATAGGTAATCTTACGGTCGACTCCCAGACTATAAATAATAATAATTTATTAATTTCTGGTAGTGTTATGTGACTATAAATATAACTATAGTAACACATAACCATGACCATACCCAAAAATTCAAATATAAAAAGCCATTCAGCAATGATATTTTTTAATATCGTAACCCAATACCAAGGTCAGCCACAGCCAAGCAGAGTAGTAAACAATTCGATTTGCTATACCTACTCAGCAAAATTGGTACGCGATCGTTTTGTTTACAAACAACCGCAGCACATGGGCCAAGCAACCGAAGAAAAATGCAACCCCAGCAAAAGGAAGCATTCGCTGGTGGGTAATCGACCGATGACACAACAGTAAGAACATTATGGTAAACTGGGCCAACAGAAGGTGCGATAACCGCTGGACACCGATCGATGGATGACGAAAGCGGAAAAGATTTGTGTGTAGGAACTAGGTTTAGATTGGGAAATGCTCATCTAGCATTCCAAGTATTACAGTAGTATATTCATTTATTAATAACCTAGATTATGAATTGTCAAATAAACAATTATAGTTTTATAGTTAAGTAGGGATAGAATTTAAGGTATTTTAAGGTATAAATAGTGCAGTAAAAAATAAAGTAGTCGTCAGTTTTTTCTTACGACAGAAGCCAACGTGTTTAAAGTTTTAAAGTTTCTTTTTTTAAAAGTTCCACCAGTCACCAAGGAGGTAAGGTTCCTACATAAATACATAGTTTCCTTTTACAGGTTTTTAACATGGGGTTCGCAAGAACCTCCAAATAAGCCCTTTGGGCTGGATAATCTTGGCCGCCACCGGCCGTATAAATAAAGTGGAACTCCTCCGCGAGGTAGGATTAAGCAAACCCTTCTCTAATCCCTCTCCCCTACTCATACTCATAGTATGAGTAGTTTTATCCCTAGATGGTTTCACTGACCTGCGCCATGAAAATAAAAAATTACATAACATTTTGGCGCAGCCGGTAGGATGGTGATGAGAACAGAGATTAAATAAATCATGAAAACTGAAGATTTCTCTGGTTTCAGTAACACCATCTATCGAACTAAAAAAAAAATATATGGAGTGTAGTTTTTGTTTTCTTTTTTTTGAAAAGGTCAGTGATACTCTTTTAAGTGTTAGTTGTATCAACGTGTATAAAACACACATACACTATACAGTATTTAACGCTTAAAAAAAAAAAGGGATAATTTTGTTTGCTTTGTTTCTAAATGATTTCAATTATATTCTTTGAGTTCGTTACTGCCATTATTCAGTCGTTAAATCCAGATTTGAAATTGAATCCGGTTGTGTTTCACTCAATTGATCTTGTTATTGTTTTGCGTGCTCTTGTGTTACATTAATGCATTTGGATTGAGAGATCATTTTAGATCATTCTATAATTAGTTTTCACTCCTGGCAACTTCTTGCGGTAGTATGACTCCATTACCATAGTTTATGGCGACGAGGTCTACCGACACGGAAGTCCAAGAATTGCTCGATGAATTACAGCAACTACAAAGGGAGAAGGTAGATCAAATTCAGGAGATAAAACACTTCAACACAACCCTACTCAGTGAGTTAAAATCGCTAGTGGGTAAGGAGGTGTATCGACTGAAATACGATCAACTAAGTATCCAGTGGGGTCAGTTCTCGAGGCTCGAGACTACCGACGCTATATTAACTATTTACATTGAGGCAGTAAAAAATCAGCAAGAACAGCGAGAAAAACAAATCGCAGATCTTAAGAGCGAAATTAGAAATCAAAGAAAAGTTCAGGCCCAACTGAAAACGAATCAACAAGAGGCAGAACTAACAAACCTTCAAGCGGAAGAAACAATAGCTAATCTAGAAAGACAGTTATTCACCCTACAAACAGAAAAACAGCAGGTTGAAGAAGACTACAACTTATATAAGATTAAAGGGAATGACTTAATCCGTCAAGCTAATAAGTTCAAGAAACTTGAAGCGGTCTATATCGACCAAATAAAATTCTCGAAAGGAGAAATTAGGAAATTAAGGGAAAGGGTAAACACCCCATCCAAAAACAAACCCATATTAATGCCTCTCTCAAAAGAGATTCAAGAAACATTAACACCCAGTAAAAAATCCCTTTTTAATACTGAAACCAAAACCACCGAACAGAAATCCCTCGAAATAATTAAAATCAAAACCACTGAGCAATCATTAACCGAAACTCCCAAAATGTCATTAGGATTTGAGAAACTTCTTAAATTGTCCCACGGGATCCCCGAGTTCTCAGGTGGACACGACCCCAAGGTTGCCCAAAAGCTACAAACCTTCCTCGCCTGTATCCGCCCGATTGTGGAATACATCCAAACAGAAGATGAAACACTCTTCGTAAAAATTCTTAACACTAGACTGCGTGACGATGCACTTGATCTAGTGGATAATACCAAGCCAACAACCTTTAAGGAATTCGAGGACTTGCTTACTAGAGCTTACCTACCAATCGAAGACTACAACGATTTGGTTAATAATCTCATAACCAGTCGACAGAGTCAATTCGAGACCTTAAACGTCTTTGTGAGCAGAATCCGACATTCGCTAACTCAATGTCGAGAAGCTGCAGACCTAAAGTATGGGGGCAAAGCTGAAGTTGTGAAAACTCAACTCGAGGACTTTGCTAAGTCGGCCCTGGCCTCAGGAGTTACGAATAAGCAACTGGGCCAATACCTTTTTACTCTGAGTAAACAAAGTTTCGAGGAACTTGTCAAAACCGCCTTTGGCATGGAAAAACATGTGCAGAGGGTAGAAACAACACCACTTACGCAAACTTTTTGCAACCTCACTCAGACAGGAGGACCCACTTATACGGTTACGCAGCCAGTAAACAACGTTAGCCAAAACATTTCCCAAGAAATCAACAATTCTGCAAAAGCAAGGATAACCTGTAGTTTCTGCAACATAAAAGGTCACACCTACAGTGAATGCCTAAAAAGGCAAAACACTCCTGTCTGCCAACTGTGCAAAAATTACGGTCACGAGGCCGCAACTTGCAATAGAAGGGGACAAGGTACTTACAGAACTGAAAACCAGTTCAACAGGGGAAACCAACAGACTTTAAATAGAGGCAATCCTCAAAACTCCTACTCATCTTTCGATAGGAGAAATTCCCAAAATGATTTCAATAGAAATAACCCATCTTTCAATAGAAGAAATTATCAAAATGAATATGGTAGGGACAGAACCCAAACATTCCAGAGGGGCGACTCACAAAGAGGATTCCAACCTCAGAGAAGTCAAGATCAAAACAGATCGAACCCATTTAGGAATGATAATGACCAAAATAGACCTGGGATAAATAATGAAAGCAGGGTGTTCCATATGGAAACGCTATGTGATTGGTGTGGCAGAAATACACACACGATAAATGAATGCACATTCAAAAGTAAGTGGGAGAGTACCCAGTCGGGAAACTCCAATTAGTCGACCGAAAGATCCCCGGCTCGACTCTAAATAGTATTAAGGAAAATTTAGGGCAATCCCAAAGTAAGTGCCAAGAGCCAGAAAAATCTGATCCTACCACGGACTCAGAACGACGTACATTAAACAAAAAGATAACATTACCTTCAATAGAAATAGGAATAGGAATCGGAAGAACCAAAACAACACGTTTATTGGTAGACACCGGCTCAGAGGTTAGTCTCCTAAAAAAGGGAGCACTAGGAGGTAAAACATATATAAACACTAAAAAGAAGTTAACCATTAACACACCTTGTGGTTTCGGTTATACATTAGGAGAATGTATAGGAACAATTAAAATACCAACACTACCCACATGTGAATTTCAAGTTATAGAAAATGACCTAGCCATCCCAGGTGATGGAATTCTAGGGTATAATTTCATGGGGAAATACTGTAATGTAGATGGCCCTAACAAGTTATTAACGTTTTCGCAAACACACGAAAGTAACACAGGTAAACAGGTAGAAGAGGTATACAGTGTCCCATTGCTAGAATCCGATATAACCGAAAAGAATGGGTTGTCCATTTCGCACAATGGAAGTTGTTTTACGAGGGCTCACTCGCAAGTGAAAAACTCGAAATATATACAACAGCCAACCCAGAATAGCCATGATCAAAAGGTGGAAGGGGATTCGGTAAGGCCCTCACTAAACTTCGAAAAGAACTCAATTGAGGATGATTGTATTTTGCGACGCGACAACGCGACCGGCCTAGACAAAGATCCTAAGAGTTTATTTTCAAAAGATTTAGATTCCTTCAACACAACGAATACTTCACCAGTCTCCATATCTCATAATCTGCCTCGAAAAGTGGAACAGAGAGACATCGGGCAACGACACGTTGTGGCTGACGAGACTGTTGAGCTACAGAAATCTTCAATGAGCCGAGGTTCTGATAAGCATAAAAAACATAATCTCAGACAAAGAAAGAGGAATAAGAAACCTTCAAATAATGGAAATAACTTCGCTCAAATAGAAAAAGAATTTAAGCAAATGAGAAAAATTAATATATCAGACAGTGAAAATAAAAGCAATGGCCAACAGCGCCAACAACTACATACTGCAGACGCAGAATATAATAAAGTTAATACTCAAACAATACTGCACCCTGCAGATTCACATAATGAAACCACTATTGGCTCTCACCAGCTAACACCAAACTCTATGGAAAATGAACAAACGTTAAAAGAAAAATTGTCACAAATAATAGAACCACAAATACTAAATAGAATCACCCATACGGTGCAAGAAATATATCAAGCAACCATTACATTACTATATACGTTAATACACACATTAATATTAATTAGCACACCTCACCAAACTAGGAAAGAGGGACAAAACTTAAATCTAGAAAACATTACTAATAATAAAAGCACAAAAACTATTAGTTTAACTTTAGATCAGGAATTAAGAATACCTTCCAGGACAAAAACAATAATAGAACTTCCTGTAAAATGTGAAGAACCCATGATCTGTTTATCTAAACAAATAGAAAACGGGATATTCTTAGGAAATTGTTTATTACCGACTGGACAAGCTAGTATTAGAGTACCCATAATAAACACACTTCAACAAGATGTTAAGTTAAGATACATTAGCCTAGAGCTCACAAATTTGAATGAATACGAGATTATAAACCTCGATAGCAAATCCAAAGAGTACCATCCAAATACAGTATCATGCCATAACACTAGAACTGACACCGACTATAGAAACATAAGAATAGAAACCTTAAAGATACAATTACACCCAAAAAAATAATTAGTGTATTCAACCAAAAAATTTGTATATCTTACGAAACTTTCGTGGTGCAAAACCACGAATAACTTTCGTAATTTGTACAAACTGACTTTCGTGAATTTACAAATATTATTCTTATTAATAACGAAACTTTCGTATTCTTACAAATATTGTGAGCAAAAATTTAGTTCAATTAACGAAATATTTCTCAAAAATTTAGTAGAATATACGAAATGCTTTTCAATATTTTGTATATTCTACGAAATGTTTGGATCATAAATCTAGTACAAATTATTTGTACGAATGTAAATGTATTTGTGTGGCCTCTTGAGAACTAGAGGCTAGGGCCTAGCGACTTTTACCTCTTATGTATAGGCCCAACTATAACAGGCATAAGCAAACAACACCTTAACTTAACCAATGCGTAGCTAGCCAACTATAATGCAGGGGTCCTACAGTTCTATGCCGAGCTCGAAAGTAGTTGTTAAAACCCACTTTCATGAAAAGTGGAGAACTTCTCTATGGATGATTTGTCTCTTCCCACAAGTGGAAGCATAAGATGGAACTCGATAGTGGAAACTACAAAAAATAAAAATAGATCAAATATAGTTCATTAGTTATTATTTTCAAAATTACTTACTCCCAATTGTCTTTTTTCACCTTCAAACACTAACAAGGTTGAAACACTAATGATGAAAATGTCTACCCGTAATCACTACATAGTGAAATATATATTAAACATGTTTTGAGTAACGAAAAATTTTGTAAGTTTCCAATTACATTCGTACTATCTACGAAATATTTTGAATGAATCTACAAATGATTTGTTATATTATAAGAAATCATTGAGCATTTCCCCTATTTCATCCAGATTTAGTAAAATGAACGAAATGATTTGTAAATATTACTTAAATTATTTTAAAAGAAATTTACGAAAGACCTTTCGTAAATTGTACAAATGGTTTGTAATACAAAATTTTGGCATTCAATTTTACCTACGAAATATTTGTTCAATTAACTAAATTTTGTAGAATGCACGATAAAAAGTCTTACGAAATAATTTCGTAGTGATTTTACGAAATATTTTTTTGGGTGTATACAAAGATGACACGCTCAACGACGAGGAAAGAAGTGCAATAACGGACCTCTGCACACAATACAATGACATATTTTTCTTACCTGGAGACACACTATCTCACACTACGACCATGCGACATGAGATACCTATCAAACAAGACCAGGCACCCATTAATACAAAAATGTACAGGCTACCAGAAAAACAGAGAGGTATAATCAACGAACAGCTCGCCGAGATGCTCGAAAATGATATCGTACAACCAAGCAAAAGTCCTTGGAATTCGCCACTTTTAGTAGTACCCAAAAAAGCAGGACCAGATGGCGAAGTGCGATGGAGAGTTGTAGTTGATTTCCGTAAATTAAACGAATGTACAGTTGGGGATGCCTTCCCATTACCCCGAATAGAGGATATTCTTGACCAATTAGGTCACGCTAGGTATTTCACTACCCTTGACTTAGCTAGCGGGTACCACCAAGTTCTGGTTGACCCAAAAGACAGAGCAAAGACCGCTTTCAGTACGGCCTACGGCCATTATGAATTTAAACGTATGCCTTTTGGACTCAAAGGAGCCCCCGCTACGTTTCAACGCTTAATGAATTATATTTTAACGGGTTTGCAAGGTCTGGAATGTTTCGTATATCTCGACGACATTGTCGTTTATGGCAAAAATATAGAAGACCATAATAGAAAATTGCAATTAGTATTTGATAGACTGCGGGAGCATAATTTGAAACTAAATGTAGAGAAATGTCAATTCCTCCGCCGAGAAGTTGTGTATTTGGGACATAAGTGTTCCGCAGAGGGAGCGCACCCCGATCCAGGAAAAACTAGTTGCGTACAAAATTTTCCTGTACCTCGAACAGTTAAACAAACTCAATCTTTTCTAGGTCTCGCCAATTACTATAGAAAATTCATTCCAGATTTTTCGAGGATTGCTCGACCTTTGACCAACTTAACACGAAAAGATATAAAATTCAAGTGGACAGACAAATGTCAAGAAGCCTTTCAGAAAATCAAAGATCTTCTAGTATCCCCTCCTTTACTGATTTACCCTGATTTTAATGAACCGTTCATACTTACGACAGATGCCAGTGATGAAGCTATAGGAGCGGTCCTATCTCAAGGAAAGTTAGGAAAAGACAAACCGATTGCGTACGCTAGCCGTACACTAAACAAAGCTGAACGCAATTACTCCACTAGTGAGAAGGAAATTTTAGCTATAGTTTGGGCCACAAAAAACTACCGATGTTATTTACTAGGGCGACAATTCACTGTATACACGGACCACGAACCATTAACAGGTAATTTTAGAACAAGAGATCCCACGTCAAGACTTATCAGATTTCATCATAAGCTATCTGAGTACGACTGTACACTGAAATATAAGCCAGGAAGAAAGAACAATAATGCAGACGCATTAAGTAGGATCCCAAGGGACGAGACAGTAACTGAACAAACAAGAACAAAAGAAGCGCAAAACCCACCATACAAGAATACAATATGTTTAGCAGTGACAAGAGCACAACGCGCAAGACAAAACGCTGACAAGAACATAGACAAAGACAAAAACAACGCCCACAAACCGACAGAAGAAACACAAAAAACAAATAATGAAGAGGAAGAACAAACTATCCTTACTCCAAATATCAGTTTGAAAGACGTTCGAGAAAAGGTATCTAACCCAGACGCTATACAAACCATACTTAAAGACTATCACGACTCACCATTCGGTGGTCACCAAGGTGTAATAAATACATACAAACGTATTCGAAAGAAATATAGATGGCCTAATATGTTCAGGGACATCTCAAGGTATATACGACGATGTCCAAAATGCCAAAAAATGAAAGTGAGCCCAGAGGCTAAGATGCCAATGGTAATAACAGATACCTGTCAAACACCGTTTGATAAAGTTTACTTAGATATAGTAGGACCACTCCAAGAGTCACATATAGGAAATAAGTACATATTAACTTTTCAAGATAATCTCACAAAATTTGTAGATTTTTACCCAATACCCAATCAAGAGGCAGAAACAGTCGCCCATATATTTTACGAACAACTCATAACGAGATACAGAATACCTAAGCGACTGGTAACCGACCAGGGAACCAACTTCTTAAGTAAACTATTTAAACAAGTATGCAAACTTTTGAAAATAGACAAACTCCAGACAACCGCATACCATCCCCAGTCAAATGGAGCGTTGGAAAGAGCTCACAGGCCTTTAGTAGAATATTTGCGAACGATTTGCGATGAAAATCCAAGGTCTTGGGACCAGTACTTAAGAACAGCGGCATTCGTCTACAACAACAGCGTTCATGAGGGGACAAAATTCACTCCAATGGATTGCCTTTTTGGTTTTACCGCAGATATACCGTCCAATTTAAAGCGAGAGCCAGAACCAGTCTACGACCATGAAAATTATTTTTTTATTTTAAGATACAAACTCCAAAAAACGCATGCTATTGCCAGAAAAAACTTGATTAATAGCAAAAAGAGCTCAAAACATTACTATGATCAAAGTATTAAAATTAAAACATACCATGTTGGAGATAAGGTGCTCGTAAAAAACGAAAATAGACAACACAAACTGTCTGAAATATGGAAAGGCCCATACCAAGTAGTAGAAATCATCAGTCCAACAAACAGTGTGGTTCTGATTAAGAAAAAACGTGTGACGATACACAATAATCGTCTTAAGCATTACTACGATACCGAAGACGAAAATATATAATAAACAATTGTCGAATTTTAAAGTACAAATAATAACAAACATTATGAAAAGAGGGAGATATAGAGCCCCAAAAAAAAAAAAAATACAAAAAAAAAATACAAAATACAAAATAAAACAAAAGAGGGAGATAAAGCGCCCCAATTCAAAAAAATAAGATAAAAGCATGAAAAGAGGGAGATAGAGAGCCCCATATCTTAAAAAAAAATAATAATAAAAACAAAAGAGGGTACACAAAAAAAAAGAAAAAAATAATAAGAACCCCAACTAAAAAAAAAATAAACCAAAACACATAAATATACGGACACACACACACAAAAATACCAATACCATAAACATAAATACACACATATATAAAACTAATGATACACCAAAAGTATGAACCTACATAATATAGCAATATTAAAAAAATTCATAATTGATTCAATTTAAAGGATTTTCAACTCAAAAAAAAAAAAAAAAAAAAAAAACATTTGAAAAAAAAACTGCAATACAAATATACAAAAAAATAAAAATAAGAAGTAATAATAATAATCGAATTGCAAAATAAAACAAGTACATTTATAAAAATACAAAAAAATTCCTAGAAATGTCATATATTATTAGTCGTACAACTTATAATTTTTTTTTCTTTTAATAATGTAATTTTAGCCAATTATTAGCCATACTACTCAAAAAAAAAAAAAAAAATAGCAAAATCAGACACAATAAAAATTTTATACAAGAATCTAAAAGTTTTATTAAAAAAAAAATTAGATGATAAGAAATCCTATTAAATTTACACAAATAAATATCATACCTACCTACTTTAAAAAATTAAATTAAATTACTCTCATAAAAATGTATAAAAAAAAATATAATAGTAAAAACATAATTAAATCAAATAAAAAAAAAAAATCATTTCATAAATAAAATGAAATGTAAAATATGTATATAAAGTCAACTTAAAAGAATGAATACCTTCTTAGCAACTAATTTTTTTTTTATAGTAAAGTCAAATGTAGCATTTTAAGTCATAGTCATATGAGTAATGATAAGAAAACAAACCATATAATTCAAATCCATTATACAGTACCTATAAATATACAAAATACAACGATATATATATATATTTCTTTAGTTAATTACATATAACATATAGATAGTAATTGTAATTGGTGTTTATAAATAGACTTTATTTGATCATAACGTTGTAATTTTTACTGAAATACTAAAAACAACTATTCTTAAGCACCAAATTAAATCTTAAAAAATAATTTAACGTAAATATCATTATCAATTTTCTTTTAAAAGTAAAGAAACATATTTTGTTCCGCACACAAAATCCATACCATTCGTCAACACAACCACCAGGAAATACGTCTACGGAAGAAGCAGAATACAACCAGAGGGGAAATCAGCGAAAGAAGAGCAGAAACAAGAAACAAATCTTCAAGAAACAAATCGGCTGAGAAACAAATTTACACAAAAAAAAAACAACAAAAAAAAAATTCATTAAGAGACAGTTCATCCATACCGATAGAAATCATCAATAACGAAGATATTTATTTATATAAATTTGTATGCAACCGCAGTAATCCACTGCAACACTTAACGCAATTTTTGTCTCTTCCAAACAAAAATGTGCACTTTTCTGGAGAGGGGAGGTGTTATGTGACTATAAATATAACTATAGTAACACATAACCATGACCATACCCAAAAATTCAAATATAAAAAGCCATTCAGCAATGATATTTTTTAATATCGTAACCCAATACCAAGGTCAGCCACAGCCAAGCAGAGTAGTAAACAATTCGATTTGCTATACCTACTCAGCAAAATTGGTACGCGATCGTTTTGTTTACAAACAACCGCAGCACATGGGCCAAGCAACCGAAGAAAAATGCAACCCCAGCAAAAGGAAGCATTCGCTGGTGGGTAATCGACCGATGACACAACAGTAAGAACATTATGGTAAACTGGGCCAACAGAAGGTGCGATAACCGCTGGACACCGATCGATGGATGACGAAAGCGGAAAAGATTTGTGTGTAGGAACTAGGTTTAGATTGGGAAATGCTCATCTAGCATTCCAAGTATTACAGTAGTATATTCATTTATTAATAACCTAGATTATGAATTGTCAAATAAACAATTATAGTTTTATAGTTAAGTAGGGATAGAATTTAAGGTATTTTAAGGTATAAATAGTGCAGTAAAAAATAAAGTAGTCGTCAGTTTTTTCTTACGACAGAAGCCAACGTGTTTAAAGTTTTAAAGTTTCTTTTTTTAAAAGTTCCACCAGTCACCAAGGAGGTAAGGTTCCTACATAAATACATAGTTTCCTTTTACAGGTTTTTAACATGGGGTTCGCAAGAACCTCCAAATAAGCCCTTTGGGCTGGATAATCTTGGCCGCCACCGGCCGTATAAATAAAGTGGAACTCCTCCGCGAGGTAGGATTAAGCAAACCCTTCTCTAATCCCTCTCCCCTACTCATACTCATAGTATGAGTAGTTTTATCCCTAGATGGTTTCACTGACCTGCGCCATGAAAATAAAAAATTACATAACATTTTGGCGCAGCCGGTAGGATTAAGCAAACCCTTCTCTAATCCCTCTCCCCTACTCATACTCATAGTATGAGTAGTTTTATCCCTAGATGGTTTCACTGACCTGCGCCATGAAAATAAAAAATTACATAACAGTAGTATAAAATGAAAAACCTTTTCATTATGAGTTTATTGATTTCAAAACTCTATAAAACTTTTTCATTCACATCTTCCATCAAAAAGTATTTAATAAATTCACAATTCAGCACTCTCTTTTTTTCAGCTCAATTATTTCAAGATAAACTCAACCTTAAACCACTCTGTGAGTTTTCGGAGAAAAGAAAAACTTCAGGGTATAACTTTCAACAAATAGGACTAAAAGAGCTCAAAAGATCAGCTAGTCATCAAATAAACAAATAAAAAAAAACATCTACTTAAGATATACATATTTATACTCCCCTAATTTACTTGGCATTTTGTATGATGGTTAAACCAAACGTGAAACAATCACTTCGGGGAAAACTTTTTCCCTTAATTCGTCAGTGCTCAAGGAGTATCATCTTATCTGAAAAGTTTTGAAAACAGATCCAATTCAGCCAGTCAAGTCTTCAGGATTCAAGCACCAATGACAAATAAAACTGCAAACAAATAAGGCTATAGTTGTTTCTTCTCTTTGTTCATACCCTTTTGGTTAGTTATTTTTTTCGTTCCTACCAGGATTTTTTGGATGGAATGTGGGAAAGGCAATAAAGTTTTTAAAATGTAGTTCAAAATGAAAATGAAAAATCAATCTTCGAGTCGAGTTATAACCATCGCTAAAAAAGGGTTTCTGTTTTTAGTCCCTTTTAAATAAAACCGTAATTAATAAATCTTATTGATTTATAAGAAAATGACTAGATTACCATATTAATCAAATTTTCACATATTTACAATCTATTATAATATATGATTACATGAGAGGAATGTATGCAATATTCTTAGTTTAAAATTAAAAAAACTATAGTGATGATTAACTTATTACTTTCTAAACTTCAAGTATCAGCGTTAAAAATGGATACATATACCAACAAAATAAAAAATAAAGGTTTTCATTAATATAAACTTCTTTTCAAAGAATTTAACTGACACGAAAGACATAACTGGATATCGCATCTGCACATGACAGAATAAAAATATGACATACCTACATCGTATTCCCCCATGAAAGCCATGAGGATATGTCTTTCATAGTCCAACAATAAGAACTTGATGCAACCAAACTTTATTGTACTTTCACCCAGGGGCGTAGTTAGTTAGTTAATGGGTTCAGCAATTAATATTTGACTAAACTCTCCAAAGCAACATATATAAATATGTATAAATGTTATCTAAACTTATAAAGAGCTTAATTTTAACTTCCAAATTTCATTGAATACATTTAAAATTATTTCTAGCTACTTTCAGGGCTCTCTTACACTTTGAAGAAATTTTCTATTAAAAAAAAATTGTTTCATTATAGTCCAAAGCGACTGCAAAGCAAAGATGCTGACCGATAGGTTCAGTCGAAATATTTACAAAACCAAGACATTATTTTGTTCATTTTTTGTTTCGTTATAAATATAAAAAAAAAGGTGAAAAGATTCACCTAAAATGGTTCTTGAGATCTATTCTATTAATAGGAATCTCATGTGAGAGCATCATATCCATTTTTTTTTATAAATTAAATTGGTGATAGCCCTGACGGTAAGGAAGAAGATCTAGCTCTTTTAAACCCACCACCCTTCACAAATCCTGAGAAAAAAAACATGCTGGACTTTGACATTCGATGCCACGATATCGATATTACCCTTATATCATGTAGGTACTCAGATTTTGGTTATGTATTCACTCTCAAAATTGGCTGTCAGCAAATAAAATAAAATTATAATAACATTTGCTATAAGGCTGTCCTCTATAGGATACCGATTCTTTGACAGACAGATTGAGTTCGACCACTTTTAAGGATGTTGAAAAGAAGGCCACTTCTTAAGCTACACACTTGATATGATTTTGTTCAGTTTTCTCTTATGTTAAACGCAATGTAAAAAAGGACTCCATGTAATCCGGGCCTCCTTGAAACTGCATCCCTTTTTTAAATGTTGGTAGCGCCACTGGGTTATGTCACGTATCCTATCCTTTAGTGCTGTTACCATCAGTTGCTTGATGTTCACACTAATTCGCATTTTTTTCTTTTGTTGGAAACTACTGAACGGAGAAGAAATGAAATTATATTGAAGTTTGACAGTTTTCGCAAATTAAAAATTAATTAAAAATTTACGAGTATAGAAACAAATTTTGATTGTGCTCTTTTTTTAATATTAGAAATAATTAAAATATTTCGCAAACATTTATAAAGAAGCAGAAAATGAACAATATACAAAACAAATTTGCAGAAAAAAAAATGTATTTTAGATTGCTAAATTTTTTCGCAGGTATTTTATGAGAACTAAATTTAATAATATAATGTACATATGTACCTTATGCCGATGGATTGTTAATGTACTTATAATAACAATACAAACCTTACTTCCTTTAATTCTAACTGAAATTATTTATGTATACATTCGTCACCTTTAAGGAAACTTAACAAATGAAAATCAAGAGCATCTTCTCAATCACCAAAACTTTTATAAAAAAACTGTTAATAAAATGAAATTAAATTAAATAAAAAACATAAAACAAAATGAAATAAAATGGAGTAGCTATACATAATTAATGCATGTCCAGATGATATAGGACTATTCCTTGAATACCAAAGTTTCAATGAATAATTTTTTTGTAACTATAGAGATATATTGAACACAATTGATTGCATATGCAACATACTTTATAAGCTTTGCATAAAATTCAGTTTTGATAAATCATAAGAGTAAAGTATGTGTGAATGTATATTATTTTTGGGTGTTACCACTAGTACAATATATGAGAACCCAAAAGACATTATTGCCAGTGAAATTTTATGTGCCCCACTCATATATTTATAAAAATATCGAGACACAGAATATAAAACACGTCCCTTTTGTTCCGTTTTTTTAAAGGACCCTTTATCATCAGATGTTCGATAAGATGAATAAAGCCCCAACAAAAATGTGAAGAAGAATTACAGCTTCAAATAAATTTTCTCAATGGCAGGCAGGACTGAAAGTATTATATTTTTTTAATTTATATTTTCTTGTTGGTAGACGTGATGTTGGTTTTCAAACAATATAAATTTTGAAATGATATAGAATCTATAAATATAAACGTATATTTTACTCTATAATTCAATAGGGAAGGTAAGCATTTATCTTGTTGAAACTGAAAGACTGAAATATTATGTTTTGATTTATAATTTTCTTATAAATTAATGGGATTATTATTAAGTGATTCCTAGAGATTTAGATGAATTTATTTCCAGACAGAGATATAGCGTGAAATGTAGCTATCTATGGCTTAAGCCATTTATTGGTGTTAGCTCACTTATACATAATTATAAGTATGTAGGTAGTTATTATTTCATTCAAATTTTCAACACAAATAAATCAATATTTTTTTGTTTTATAAAGAGTTTGTGTAAAACTATTAACACGCTTTTTAATCAATGCAGTATTTCATCCGCATAATCTATACCTACCACTCACTCTTTTTTTGTACGTCACTTGTATATTTTATTTCTATTTGTTGGTTTAGTAAACATCAACTTCGAATATATCAATAAATTGTAATGTCAAATATTTAATAAATATCCACGTACCACATCTGGTGGTATTCAATTATCGTTAGCTTTTTATACGTGTCCTTGCAATCTACACGTAAAGGGTGTTTTTTTTAGACGTGTGGTTTTCAAGAATAAATAAAACGCATATGATTTAATGTTATGACCAAGAATTTAGCTTTATTATAAAGATAAGGGTTTGCCATTATATTTTAAATCTGATTTCAGACAAGTGGCCGACGCGGCTGGCTCGAATAAATTCCAGCCGAGAAGCCCAATTTTCAACCACTTTTTCCAGCAATCACCAATAACGCGTTATTGATTATTTCCTTGGCTGTATGTCATGTAGCGGCGGCGTCTTGTTGGAACCAAAGGTCGTCATCATCAACATTCTCCAATTCAGGCACGAAAAAGTCATTAATCATGGCTCTATAGCGATCCCCATTGACTGTAACATTATGACCGGCTTCATTTTCATAATTTTTCATCGCAGCGCGCCAACCGAACCATTATTTTCGTAATAAATTTGCACGATTTGCAAACGTTGTTCAGGAGTAAGTCTATTCATTATGAACTGGCAAACCAAACTGAGCATAAATCAAGTGACAGCTGTCAAAAAGACCAACACCAAAAAAGTATTGCCAGATTGAAAACCACACGTCTAAAAAAACACCCTTTACATTGGGAGTAAAAAAAATCCGCTTGGGATAGCACACAGTACCTAATAATAATCTATCATCCCACATAGGCATCTATACAGAATTGTAGTTTGTAAAGGATTGAAAACATGAATACGAAATTCGGATACAAAATTTAATAAAATGTATGTTAATATTTTTATTAATTTATTTCAGTGTTTGGGGAAGTAGGGTAAGATAAAAAGAGAGATGGTGCGTTTGTTTTATATTTCCTATCTACATTATTTATGTTAAAAAAAAAACAGTTGCTAGTATTTTATCTACAATGCAAACAAAAATAAAATTAACGACTGGGTCAAGGAAATTATGAGAGAAAAATGTAGAGACGCTTGAAATACGATGTTTAAATAAGCTGAAACAACTCCTCTGATAGTTTGAGGTGAAAAAAAGAATGCCATCTAGATATAAATCCGTTATCCGTTTAGCCGATACTGAGAAAAATCAGAATAAAAAAAGTTCTTTGGTACTATAAGTAGTTCCTAAGTGCAAATTTTTATAATTCTTGGGAGTAGATCGTACTTAAATTATTATATGGAAAGAAATTAATCAAAGTAGTAGGAGTCGTTTTAATTATTTGTTGTTAGTTGTTTTTGAGAAAAAAATATTTTCCTTTGCAATTTTTAGCTTTTGTATGGAAGGTACCGTTACTTTTCCATAAATGTAATTTTTTTTTTTAAATATTTTAAAAAGTACTAAAAACTCCTGAATTTCAAAAAATCGATCACAGCACATTTGTCTTACTTTTTTTTATAACACACTAGTCAAAAAAATTAAAAGAACACAATTTTTTTCAATTTTTGTTAGTGTTTTTTGAAGAGCTGTACCTTTGTGATGAGTGGTCGTATTGAGTTAAAACAAAAAGCATTCTACAGCCCTATGTTTTTGCTCAGAAATTTATTTGCAAACAATTTTTCTTGCGGTAGCGTTATTGCTTTTTTGCAAGAAATCACAGGAGACAATAATTTGTTATTTTTTTATTTTTGGAGATCCTCATTTTTATGGATAAACATAAAAGAATATAAAAACAACAATTCCCGTCGACTTTAAGTTTTGCATTGGTAAGATACTTTGACTTGAAATTAAATAAAAAGTAAATTTTTTCCAAAAAATAAAAAAAATAAATTCGGCGGATGTTTTGAAGGTCATTTACATCTGGTTTGTTGGAATTTATTCAAACGTGTCATTGTAAGGGAAGGAACAGATTAACATCTGGGCATTATCTCGCCTTGTAGTTATTTAGTATACATAGGTAGGTTTATATATATGTACAAGTACATATGAATATAATGAAATGAGTATATAAATTTGATTTTGCTTGAATTTGATTCGGAAATAGTCGTCTATATACATATGAAGATACATATCTCCCTACATATGTACATTAGGGTGGTCCTTATATTGGAGTTTTTTGAAATTCCAACTTGGATAGGCATCAAATTACTCTAAAGGGAGAAACAAAATTTTCCTAATTTTTTCAGATTTTTATTTCACCCCCCTGAGTTGCATGTTCTATGCATACCTACTCCTAATATTATTACTACCCATAATAACTCATCTTGGGTATGCTTAAACATATACCCTTTACGTCAACCAAACTATTGAAGAGTCAAGCTGTATGATCATTGTCATAGTGACTCTTAAACTTAAATAATCCAACGTTGTTGCTAAACGGTTATACATTAAGTAATGGCTCTCTTTTATTTAATATCTATATTTTAATTATGTTTGTATTTATATTTGTTTATATTAACGTTTGCTTATGTTTAAGAAACTTTCATAAAAACACTTTAGTTCTAAAAACACTTTAGTTCTATTTTCATTTTTAAAAAACATCACAGAAAATAAATTATTTTTAATTCAATTTTGTAAAACTAAAATTATTATTAAAAAAGTCATAGAAAAGAACAAACGTGTTTATTATTTTCGAGAAAAAAAGATAAGAAATATAACTGGCGCAGTCGGTAAAAGCTACGGCACCGAAGACTGAATATTTTATTTAAAAAAAAAGAAGAAAAAGAAAAGCAGAATTCTTTCAAGAAATTCAACCTTCAAGAAACTCATCAAGATTTTGTGAAAATATCTGAAAAACCAGTTCAAAATTCCAAAGAAACCTGGTCAACATTTTTGAAGAAAAAGTTCAATAACTTAAAGAAACAAGGTATGGCGAATACAGATATATTCAGTTTGATTAAAGACGTTCAGGAATTCACCGGATTGCCCGAAGAGCTAAATTTATTTATTAGACATGTAGATTATATTTATAGATATTCTGTTAACTTAGATGAAATATCAAAAGGATTGTTAGAATTAAAAATCAGGCAAAAAATTAAAGATCGCGCGAATATAGTTTTGATTAATAATAATGACCCGACAAATTGGCCGGAAGTAAAATCTATTTTAAAATCAAATTGCACAATTGGAGAAAGTATTGAAAGTATTATTAATCAAATTAATACTTTTAAATTTAAAAATTCAGTAGAAGATTTGTTTGAAAATATTCTTGCATTATTGACTAAATTAAATATTAAATCTGATATGGCGACTGAAATTCCGACTTGGTTTAATAGAGAACAAAACGAAAGTATGGTTTTAAACTTATTTATTAACAAATTGCCCAGTGAACCAAAACTTATACTTCAGGCTAGGAATCCATCTAATCTTCGAGAGGCAAAAGATATTTTAGTAAATACAGATCATTTTTATCGTCTTTATAACTACAATAACACTTTTCATCCACAAAAACAAAATTTCTATCCACAGGCATTTAATTTAAACTCCAGAAATGAAAATAGTTTAAATTTCAATAGAACATTTCAAACCCAAAATACAAATAATCATAGACCACAAATACCACAAAACTTTAGACACAATAATCCAGGAAATTATTCAGGAAATTCAAACAATAATACTAACTACACTCGTCAAAATAATTCACCTCGTTCGCAAACATTTAATTCACAAAATTTAAACTATAGAAATCAAGTTAACTCTAGAAATTCGGAGCAGAACTCAAGAAATTCTAGATCTTTTAGGAATAATAATCGTAGTGATGTTATGCAAATAGATCATTTAAGAACTGAAGACTCAATATTAAATAGTCATTTACCAAATGCAGAATATCAAGACGATTCTAAATTTCAAAATTTTCAATCAACCACCTCAGATCCTTACCCTTTATAATTGTTCAAACAAAAACCATGCCAATCAAACTATTAATCGATTCAGGAGCAAGCACTTCATTAATACAAAAAGGCCTCTTTCACAGATCCTTCAAAACGGACCTTGATAAGTCAGTTTTGCTCAAATCTATTAATTCAAATATCTGTGCTAATTCAAAAATAACAATTCCATTATTTAGTGAATTCAAAAGACCTGTAACTAAAATTGAAATGCTTGAAACAAAATTGAATGGAGATTTTGACGGGATTCTTGGATGTAATGTTTTAAAGCCGTTGCATGCAAAAATTGACCTTGAAAAATCACAGCTCGTCACGAAAGACACCATTATACCCATAGTGTTTTGTAGTTCTCAAACTTCACTGACAGAAGATGAAATAAATACTCTCAGTAAAGATATTATAGATACCTGTTTCCAAAAGCCAAATATTAGTAACCTAACCTATAGACTTAAATTAGATAATCTAAACAAAGAGGAAATAAATTCATTAATATCTTCTATCCGGAAATACAAAGATGTATTTTTCGTCGAAGGTGACAACTTATCAGCTGTCACAGAATACTCCCACAAAATACCAACAAAGCACGATATACCAATTTATTCTAAAGCGTATAGATATCCAGAAGTGCACAAGGAAGAAGTTAAGAAACAGATTTTAGATATGCTCAATTCTGGAATAATAACTAAATCTAGTAGTCCTTATAATGCTCCAATATGGGTTATTCCAAAGAAGATCGATAACTCAGGTCTTCAGAAATGGCGCATAGTCATCGATTTCAGAAAACTGAATGAGGAAACTGTAGAAGACAAATTTCCCATTCCCAATATTGAGGACATTTTATCAAAATTAGGAAATGCTCAATATTTTTCGGTCCTTGACCTCGCGAAGGGTTTTCACCAAATCCCCATAAACAAAGAAGATAGACACAAGACCGCATTTTCAACCGCAAACGGACATTATGAGTTTACTCGAATGCCGTTCGGTTTGAAAAATGCTCCCGCATCATTTCAAAGAATGATGAACGAGGTTTTATCGGATTACATAAATAAAATCTGTGTTGTGTATCTTGACGACATACTGATCTTTTCAACTTCGTTACAGGAGCACATTGATTCACTGAACAAAATCTTCAAAAGACTTAAAGAGTTCAATCTTAAAGTGCAGATTGATAAGTGCAATTTTTTGAAACGGGAAACAGAATATTTGGGCCATATTATTTCGAAAGATGGTATAAAGCCCAATCCAAATAAAATTGAAACAATCCAGAAAATTGAATTGCCTCACACAGTCAAACAGATTAAATCGTTTTTAGGGGTCACCGGCTTCTATCGAAAATTTATCAAGGACTACTCTCGAGTAGCCCTGCCGATGACCAGATACCTTAAAAGGGGTGCAAAAATTAACATAAGGGATACGCACTATATTGAATCTTTTAACAAGCTTAAAGCACTTATATGTAGTTGCCCAGTTTTAATATACCCTGATTTTTCAAAATCTTTTACATTGACAACGGATGCTAGTAATGCAGCTTTAGGAGCAGTTTTGTCTCAACATCAACATCCTATTGCTTTTGCTTCAAGGACTTTAAACAAGCATGAAAGTCATTATAGCACGATTGAGAAAGAGCTACTGTCTATTGTTTGGGCAACTAAATATTTTAGACCATATTTATTCGGACGTAAATTTAAAGTTCAGACTGACCACCGCCCATTAGTGTGGTTGCAGTCCTTAAAAGAACCCAACTCCAAGCTACAACGCTGGAAAATCAAATTAAACGAATATGATTTTGAGGTGGAGTACATTAAAGGAAAAGAAAACCAGGTAGCGGATTTTCTTAGCCGACAAGAAGTTAATTGTATCGATGGTGACGAAATAAGATCTGACCTCGCTACAATACATAGTGGTATTGAAAATCTTAATGATCATATTTATATAACTGAAACTCCCTTAAATGTATATAAGAACCAGTTAGTTGTAGTAAAATCAAATATAAATACATATAAAAATACAATTTTATATAAAAAAAAGAGAAGGGTAACTATTTCATTAACAGATTATAATGAAAACTATGTTTTAAAAATTTTAAGGGAAATTTTACCAATCAAAGGAACAATAGGAATTTACTGCAAGGAAGATGATTTATTCATCAATTTGCAAAAGTCAATAGTAAAATACTTTTCAAACTCCCCTGATATGAAAATACTTCGCTGTACAAAGTTACTTGAAGATATCACAAATAAGGAAACTTTATTAGAGATAATTGAAAAAATGCATGCTGACAAAAATCATAGGGGAATAGATGAAACGTTTGTTGAGTTAAAAAACTTATACTATTTCCCAAACCTTAGGCTCGAAATACATAAATTTATTAACAATTGCATTGTTTGTAATATGTGTAAATATGACCGGCATCCAATAAAAGCAAATATGATGGTTACTGAAACACCTAGCAAACCTAATCAAATAGTACATATAGATATATGGTTCTTTAATAAAAATAACATGTTTCTCACATCAATTGACAAATTCTCAAAACACGCATCAATTTACCCAATTCAAGACCGAAATTCCATTACAATAGTAGATATTTTAAAACATAGATTCTCAATCCTTGGAAAACCAGAAAAAATTGTTGCAGACAATGAATTCAATACAGCTTACATAAAAAATTACTTGAGTCAAGAAAACATATTGTATCATTTTACTGCTCCAAATACACACACAGGAAACTCAATTATAGAACGATTTCATTTGACCCTAAATGAACACATGAGGCTTTTTAAACTTAACAAGGACAACAAAGACATAGAAGACAAAACATTAGTGTTCAAAGCAGTGGAAATATACAATGATACTGTACATTCGAGTACTAAATATAAGCCAAATGATCTTTTATACTCTGTTTTGAATGATTCAGACTGGATAAACCTTCAAAAACGAGTACAAGAAAATAAGGAGAAACTGATTAGTAAAATAAACGAAACACGCGTTGAACCTTCTGAGTATCAAGAACGAGAATTGATTAAAAATTTAGGATTTTACAACATAAAGCACCTGCCGCGTTATATAATAAAAGATGTTAAAGAAAAGGGAAATACTTATTTTAAAGACAAAGACAAAATAAAACGAGACCGACAAATTGTTAAAAGAAAATTCAAATATCAAAACCCGATAACTAACGTAGAATTTCATTCGAAATTAACTGGAAGAGATTATTCCAACAGAAATAAAAAAAAAAACATTATAAAACAAAAT
This sequence comes from Dasysyrphus tricinctus, assembly GCA_963921185.1. Taxonomy (NCBI): domain Eukaryota; kingdom Metazoa; phylum Arthropoda; class Insecta; order Diptera; family Syrphidae; genus Dasysyrphus; species Dasysyrphus tricinctus. Next base: position 262,752,878 of record OY992531.1, read on the forward strand.
TAAAACCTCCAATTGTTACAAGCCTGAGCAAAATTTATATCTTGAAATAAAAATTTTATTTATTTTGATCATTAGTTTGTTGCCTAGTTTTCATTGTTCAAATTTTAAAGTAAGTAACAAAAAATGAATAAAATATGATAGAATAAAAAGATTAATTTAAAATGTTAACTTGCCAATATTAAAACATTCTTATAATTTTTGTTCACAATATTTTAATAATCTTAGTTTCTATTAACAATAAAATCAATTAGTTATATTTATTGAGTTAATATTCACATTTTTGTATTATAAGAGAACTTGAAGCACATGTTAACAATACTTCATAATTATTCCAATTTCATTAAAATATTACTTGTAATTTATTATAATTTATGTTCATTTATTACTTCAATTTCATTTAGATGTTAACTCTTATGTTGTACATATGTATAAAAAAAATAATAATTGTTTTACCTACCTAATTTAGCAACGATTTGTATTTTTTGTTTATCTTCATAAATACATACCAACACTATAATTATAATATAAGTTTTTCATAATACTACATTATCTACCTTTGTTAAATTTCTTACTAAATGTTCATTCTATGGAATGTTATGCAAAGCATAAGCAAACATAAGAATCATTGCTTTAGTTTAAAATAAAAAAAATTCTTGAAAAAAAAGAAAGAAAAAATTAATAAGTAAAAAGAGTCCACATACGCCACAGTGCACATGTTAACCTTAAATAATCAGCAGCAACATTATGAACATTCACTTTCATTTTAAAAGTTTTGTTCAAACTACGGCGGGAGGAGTTGCATGTTCTATGCATACCTACTCCTAATATTATTACTACCCATAATAACTCATCTTGGGTATGCTTAAACATATACCCTTTACGTCAACCAAACTATTGAAGAGTCAAGCTGTATGATCATTGTCATAGTGACTCTTAAACTTAAATAATCCAACGTTGTTGCTAAACGGTTATACATTAAGTAATGGCTCTCTTTTATTTAATATCTATATTTTAATTATGTTTGTATTTATATTTGTTTATATTAACGTTTGCTTATGTTTAAGAAACTTTCATAAGAACACTTTAGTTCTAAAAACACTTTAGTTCTATTTTCATTTTTAAAAAACATCACAGAAAATAAATTATTTTTAATTCAATTTTGTAAAACTAAAATTATTATTAAAAAAGTCATAGAAAAGAACAAACGTGTTTATTATTTTCGAGAAAAAAAGATAAGAAATATAACTCCTGGTCTCCCTTTTTTCACTTCAAGGTACAAATAATGGAGTAAGGGTGATTCTTATAACACGCAAAAAAAAGTCAGAACTTATAGATAAGATTCAGACGAAAAAAAATCGTATTGGAGGGGGGGTCTATTTCCCCCCGTTCAGGCAGGAGGGGTAGTTTTCTAAAAATTTGACCCAAAATAGAAAAAAAGTTATTAAGAAACAACGGGACCACTAACAATAGCATGTTATAGCTTTTTTTAAAGCCATGAATCCAGTCTCTAATATGTTTCTTAATTCATGTTTTTATTGTAAATAGTTACTGAAAAAATAATTTTCAAACGTTAAAATTATAATACTTTCGTTTCTATTTTTAAGCTTGAAAATTATTTTTTCAAAAACTATTTACAATAAAAACTTGATTTAAAAAGCATATTAGAGAGTGAATTTATGGTTTTTAAAAAAGCTATAGCATGTCTTTGTAAGTGGTCCCGTTGTTTTTTAATAATTTTTTGTCTATTTTGGGTAAAATTTTTAGAAAATTACCCCTCCCGCCTGAACGGAGGGAAATAGACACTCCCTTCCTTACGATTCTTTTTTCGTCTGAATCTTATCTATAAGTTCTGGTTATTTTTTTGCGTGTTATAAGAATCACCCTGACTCCATTATTTATACCTTGAAGTGAAAAAAGGGAGAGGGGGGTGAAATAAAAATCTGAAAAAATTAGGGAAATTGTTCTTCAATGTTTTGAATCGAATGAGGGCTATCCAAGACAATGTCCAATTTAAGGACCACCCTAATGTACATATGTATATGTATATACTTTCAAGCTTTATTTTTGATTTTATAAAATTCTTAATAAATAAGGGGTTCTTTAAGGGAGAGAATGATGGAATGTACAAAAATATGAAATATTTACTTCATCATATCATAAAAAGGGTAAACAAAATTATTTTAAAGAAACAATTTGCATACAAAAAATATAGATAGAACATTTATGCCATAAAATTCTTCTGATTAAAAAGGGTTAAAAAGTTTCATAGTACAATTTTGTAATAATTTTTAAGTAGAAAAATTACTATCACTTTCGTTTTGAGAAATTGAACTCTTTTGTTTCGCGTAACTTTAAGATACAGATGGATTATGTGTTTGGACTTATTTATTTTAAGCGACATGTATCACCAACACTTATTTTAATGTACCTATCAATATACTTGTACATAAAATAGCGTAATCTCATTTATAACATAATGTGGCTTACTGGAAAAAGGCTACAATATTCTGCATAAGCCTTCATGCAACATTGGTTCCATATTAAACCAAAAGAAAGTATTTTTTTCAACAAATTGTAAAGCTCAGTTATAAAAATTTTAGTGTATGCAGCTACATATGGTGATATAGTTATAATTTTATACCTAGAAAATAATTTTCTCTTATAATCTATTAAAGTAGTTAGATCCAATGTGCTTAATAAATGCATATTATATTATTTATATACTCTACTCGTAGATACCTAATAATGAAAAGCAAAACGTTTTTGAAATGAGTAATAGAAAATAATTTGTAAAAACATCAAAATCCGCCCTCTTTTTAATTTTTGTATTTAAATTTTGTATTCTAAATAACTTGTTGTTTACACTAAAAATTTACTATCGATATCTTTTTCCAAAGATAGCTCGCGGTTGTATTTTTCGCTTCATTTTTCATAGTAAAACAACTCAATGCAAACAAGATGGTCTGGAAAAAATAACGGGTTCATTGTGGCATCACCAATAAGCTTGTTGTAACTAGACAGGATGTGGTGTTTCCTTGAATTTTCTTTTCTTAAGGTGGTGATTTATAAAGCGGGATAGGGAAAGTGTAAAAGTATATCTTGTGGAAACAGAAACAAGACTCATAATGAACTCCTTATCTTAATAGTATAAGTTTCCTTTTGGTTTCTTTGACAATATTTCAATAGATACTTTTTAACTTTGTAAAATTGTCTTTAAGATCTTATTTCAATCTTTCCTGTACTGATGAAGTGATGACCTTCTACCTCAAGGGTGGAGTCTATCATAAAATCTAGACATCGGATGATTTTGAAAAAATGGAGATAACTTTCTTCCTTTTTCTTTTGAGTTATACCTTCATATCTACATGTAGCACTAATCACCAATTTGGTATATGTAACTTCTGTTTATTATTGGGTTAACTTATATTTAAACTTTGAATATGAAGGAATATAAATGGAATATATTTCACATCGAGATGAAGATACATTTCGAAGTTCTTTTAAAATAAGTTCCACATCAGAGTCAAACTTGAATATAAGGATGCCTTTTAATAGGTATATGGAGCAGACAAGCTCAATTCTTTAATTTTCGTTCCGAAATTTTCAATATTCTAGTAACATCTTTATTATCCGTGGCGGTCGTGAAGAACCAGGTAATTCAAACACAAAACAAATTTGGAAGGTCGGGATCTATGATTAATATTATTTACAAAGTGTTACTAATACCAAAACAAGTGTTCATCATATATTTTCAAATATATAAGCAAAGTATTAGATGCGGGTGAAATTTTCTTAAATATTAAAAAAGACTTAAAGAAAATGACAGACCATCATTTCCCATTTTTAATAAATGAATAGAAGTGCATCTGCCGCTAACACAATAATCTAAAACTGCTGTTTCCAACGCCTACGTCCCTACCACGGTCGCAAAGCCTCTAATTCTCATTTTTGGTTATGCGTTCACCCAACTTATAGGTACACTAAAACTAAACAAAATATTAAACTGAATTCTTATTCATAATCTAAATCAGAATATTCATATTAAGAAACCATTGATTTCAGAGAAACCAAGCATAAGAAATAGGGCGTGGCAAAGGGTGGTTATAATTAAAATCATAACCAAAACCTTCTCCCTGCTTAAGAGAAAAAACTGTGAAAATGTCATCCAATTCGTCAGTCTTATTTATTTACACATCGAGATGAAGATACATTTCGAAGTTCTTTTAAAATAAGTTCCACATCAGAGTCAAACTTGAATATAAGGATGCCTTTTAATAGGTATATGGAGCAGACAAGCTCAATTCTTTAATTTTCGTTCCGAAATTTTCAATATTCTAGTAACATCTTTATTATCCGTGGCGGTCGTGAAGAACCAGGTAATTCAAACACAAAACAAATTTGGAAGGTCGGGATCTATGATTAATATTATTTACAAAGTGTTACTAATACCAAAACAAGTGTTCATCATATATTTTCAAATATATAAGCAAAGTATTAGATGCGGGTGAAATTTTCTTAAATATTAAAAAAGACTTAAAGAAAATGACAGACCATCATTTCCCATTTTTAATAAATGAATAGAAGTGCATCTGCCGCTAACACAATAATCTAAAACTGCTGTTTCCAACGCCTACGTCCCTACCACGGTCGCAAAGCCTCTAATTCTCATTTTTGGTTATGCGTTCACCCAACTTATAGGTACACTAAAACTAAACAAAATATTAAACTGAATTCTTATTCATAATCTAAATCAGAATATTCATATTAAGAAACCATTGATTTCAGAGAAACCAAGCATAAGAAATAGGGCGTGGCAAAGGGTGGTTATAATTAAAATCATAACCAAAACCTTCTCCCTGCTTAAGAGAAAAAACTGTGAAAATGTCATCCAATTCGTCAGTCTTATTTATTTACTTCTGAGCTTATGTATCCTCATCCTCGATTGTACTTCAACCACAAAAATATTATTCAACAGTTTTTTCTAAATAAAAGATATTATTTTGAATAACTTAAAAACACTTATTTTATTTATTTATTTACCTAAATGCATTTCGGAAGCAATGCTTCCATCGTCCTTCTGTTTTTAACAACATTAAAACCACATAAATTATAGCAATTTCTATACCTCTAAAGAATCATACAAATCAAGACATAAAACCACTCAGGTTGGTTTACTTCAAAGAAAAAGCAACTACATATAATGTAGAATCGATAATATAATAAAATACACTGACGAAATCTTCACAAATCAATACCTTCACTTAAACGGAAATATTATCCCAAAAATTATTGTTGTTACGAATATTTCCGCTCGACTCAGTTGGATATTTTTGTTGCTATACATATATATGTATAATGTAGCAACTAACAAGCGTATGAGGAGTCGTGGATTTTTCTGCGATTTCTATAAAAATCCATTTTAATAGGATATTAACCCATCTAGAAAATTGTGATATAATAAAAGCCATTTTATTGCTATGCCTTCATATTCGTTTAGCTTAACATTACATATTATTATTTGAAGCCCATCAGGCCATAACTCCTTCGTCTTGGTATTAAGGTGTACAGAATGGCCCTGCTCATAGCCAGGGAAAGAAGAAGGGGAGGGATGAAACTTGGCCAATGCAGCTGAGATTTGATAGCTTGAGACTTTCCTTAAAATGAAAAATACCAAGATGCCTTCTTCATAAAATCTTTTGAAGGGGAGATATCAAAAAATAGTTTAGTGTTTATGTTCAACATAGTACCAAACAGATTTGATAAATCTTTGTGAATAATAAACCAAACATAGAGATCATACATATAAACATTCATATATTGGGAAAACTCTTTGCCAATGGTGATGAAGGCCTTAATAATTGACAGTTTTTTCTCTATTATAAACTGGAAAAATTGACGAAAACGTAATGATCGTATGACGCGGAAGGCGTTCTCTAGGAATACAAAGCCCTTCTAGTATACAAATTATCATCAACCACGTTCCAGCAGCTTTGTCATTTTGGCCAACTAATAACCCATTATCCATTCCGTAAGCGTCAGGAAGTATTAGAAATATAGATAGCTCTGCATGCAACCATACCAATTTATTTTCGAAAAATACAGCAATATTAAGCTTAGATTTTTTATCCCAGATTTTGTGTCAGTAAATATGTATATACATTTTTCAGGATAAGAGAACGGACACTTAACTAACAACCATTTTTTTCGGTATAGTTTTTTTCTATTTATTTATAAATATTTCCATAGGTATAGCTACTTATTATTATTATTGAATAAACTATGAAGAAAATATTGCTCTTCACAATAGAACAATACAACAAAAAATATCTGCTAAATAAGCATAAAATGAAATCTCCTGACAGATCCAAATATGTAAAATTACTCTCCCTGAAAAGTAGAAAATACACTAAATATAATGTCAGTTTATAGTGAAGAGCTATATAGCTCAAGCAAACTCTTCTCAAGTATCTAGTTTTATGCTAATTTGAGACTGTGAATTTGTTAAATGTCTTTTCCCTGTCAGCAAAGACAACATTACTGTACAATTAAACACATGTTTTTGTGTCATTTTGTGGAACATAGTATGTACATATATGTACCTATGCACATATGGGTTTTTCAATATAGATGCATGCAGTATAGCATGCATGCGTACATAAAGTCTCTATCGTGATTTTCAATTTGCATAGGTACATTTATCTTTACTGAAGAATAATTTTGATTTTGCAATGATGACAAATGGCTAAACAAAAGCTACAGGCCGCAAATAAATTAACTTGGTCTGAAGATGGCATAGACTTTAATTTTCATGTTCAATTTATAGGTGTAAACATAGGATGATCGCGCTTTCATCATTTATTTCGAGCAATCGATGTTACTCTTTGATTGTAATATGTACCTACTACTAAATCAAAGAGCACGGTAGCCAAGTTCGCGGCACTACACCCTTTTTACAGGAACAAACTCAGGCGATTTTCCACCCCCCCTCTAACTTCAGTCCCAATGAAGTCAGAAACTTCAAATTCACAGTATTTGCTGAGCTAATCAAACACAGATGGCTCACCAAATTTCAACTCTTTAGCATAAGTAATTCCCGAGATATAGGACATCAAAAATCGCAAAAACCGTAACTGACTGACTCACTGACTCACTGACAGATCATCAAAATTATGGAGCACTTCCCGACATCGTAGAAATGTGAAATTTCGCACAACGGTAGGTTTTATAGTGCATACAAAGGAAAAAATCGAAAATCTGCAATTTTCTATTCAGGGGGCGTGGCATCACCCACTTTTTAAAAATTTTTAGAAATTACACTTCCGATTGTTTTAGAACGATGAAAATTGGTAGATCGGAAGAGCTTGAAGTACTTAGAAAGCAAAGAATTCTTAAAAATTCTTATAAATTCTATGGAGCACTTCCGATTGTTGTAGAACGATGAAAATTGGTTGGTTGGTAGGGCTTGAAATACTTAGAAAAAAATTGAAAAATTGGAATTTTCCATTCCGGGGGCGTGGCATCCACCAACATTTTTATAAATTCTTATAAATGATATAAATAAATTGAAATCACAACAAAAACACAAATGTTAAAAAAAGAGCCAAGTTCTTATAAAAATGTACAAGAAACCTGTGCGTAAAAAGTCAGCAAAAAAAAAAGTAATGAGATCTAAAATATATGCCAAGTTTTAAGTTCATGAAGTTTAATATCAAATATCTGAATTAGAATAATATCGAAACAACTCTAAATTATGACAGAAATTGGAATTAAATGGTGAGTGATTAAAATTTGGTGGATTTACTTGGCAAGTTTTCTCTAAATTTCTTACTTAGTCACAAATTTAAACTTGAACAGTAAACCCACCTAATTTTAATCATTCATCATTTAATTCCAATTTCTGTCATAGTTTGGAGTTGTTTCGATATTATTCTAATTCAGATATTTGATATTAAACTTCACGAACTTGCCATCAAAATCTGGCTTATGACCCCTTTCTTCACTGTGACAAGCCAGTGCTGTCTTCGCGGTACTTTTGAGACTTATGTAGCTTGGTGGTACCGACTAAGCAAAGGTCACATTTTTCATCTGCATTGCCCAAGTAGTTTATATTGTATACAACATCGGTGCGCCTGCCCTTCTTCGTTTTTGTCTTCATATTGCTAAAAAGTGATGATAAAGTTTTACTGGTTGACGTCCTCGATGTTTCTTTTGACTGTTTCTTTAAAATTCCCTGACAGCTTTGGGACATAAACCATGCTTTTATAAACACATCTCTCTTTTTCCAAGAGTTTATCCACCGGAGCTTTGTGTTTTTGACAAAGTTAAAAGCTCCGCGTATAATATTCATTGGATAACCATTGTCAATGAGAATTTGAGTGATTGTTCTCTCATTGGCGGAGTGCTATTCCCGATGACTCAACGCAAAGACTTTACTAATAAGGTTTTAAGCAGTGTTTAAAAGGATGTGTTTTGCTTGGTTAGACCTAAAATTGACAAGTCTTCCCGATGCCGTATCCTTTCGATACCAGTTGATAGAGAGTCGTTCATTGATACGAGTTATCTTGACATCCAAGAATGCTATCAATCTGTTGTGCTCCTTCTCAATAGTAAAGAATATTTTCGTTATAGTTATTAGGGCATCTCAAAAAGTTGTCAACTTCACCCTTATATACATAACTGCAAATATATCATCCACATATTTAACAATCAGTTTGGTTTATTATTTTCCGTAATATTTTCATCTAAAAGATTGTCTAAAATCAAATCGGCAACGGTAGGAGAAAGTGGATTACCCATCGGCATCCCATGAATCTGTCTATAATATATATATAGATCATTTTTGTATTGCAAGTAGGTATTTTCTTGGAGACAAAAGTCAAATAATTCCAGAAATTTTGTTTGGCTCATTATATCCCATTTTTTTTATAATAGTACTGTCATGCCGAAGGTGTGGGTTCGATTCCCAGCCGTGCCACCTAAAAAACAGAAATGTTTTATTCGAGGTACCGCTTCTTGCGAGGAACTGACAAATCCTCCAAGAGTATAATTGTCATGAAAAAGTGCTTCTCATTTAGCCGTTCGGACTCGGCGAAAAACTGTAGCTCCCCTCCATTCCTGCCAACAAACACGCACACAGGAATGGTTGTGAGTTGTAAGTCACTAGGCCCTGGTTCTCCACGAGCTGTTGCGCCACTCAATTTATTTTTATTTATTTATCCCATTTTTTTTATATTATTACAACCGCAATTTGTACTCGGGCATTGGTGAACAAGAAATTACATCGTATGAGACCAAGATATCATTTTCACCAAGAATTTGTATTCCAAAAATCCATAAAATCCAAATCAAAAATAGCAATATCCCCTTATATATCGTCCCCTGATTGCAAGAACTACATAGGTAACTCAATTTTCAATTTTAAAAATATCTCGGCAAAAACGGTATTATTTAGTTCAGTTTTCAAGATTGTTCGTCCGATTTTTTTTCTATTCTATGTAGACAAATATAGAATATTTCTGAAGTATTAGAAACATAAAAATTAAACTTTCCCTCGTTGTCTTGTAGTTGGGCATCTTAGAACGTTACTATCTCCAAAGTTAATAAAATTGAGTTACCTAGTTGTTGTTCTTGCAATCAGGGGATAATATAATATATAACCTTAACAACAATTCAAACAACCGTTACACACATAATTTTTAATTTGAGTACATCTGCGGGCCAAAAACTTTCCAACGGTGAATACCAATTTCAATTTCGTTGAGTATTAGAAAAGAAAAGTTAGTACCGTAAGTGTTTCCTAAGCGTATTAATATCCAGGGTGTCCCATATTCACCACCGCAGATGGAAACCATGGGTTCCTGATGTCATTTTACGTCGAAAAAACGTAGAAGATAATTTTGCCGTTTTGCTCTGTTTTGGAGTTTTTGTGATTTTGGGTCCCGTTTCAGTTAGTTGATTCAATCTTTATAACCAATATAGGACGAATTTTAAAATTCTTTTCTGCATTCAACAAGAATTTTTAACCGCTCACATGTGGCCTTAACCTTTTCTCTGTGTGTTAACGGTTATCCCGCAATTTATTACTATGAAGCGATTTTTTAGATTTTGAGTTGTTTTTTTATTTTATAGGTTTTGAGTCAAAATAAAGCGTTATTGAGTTTTAAGTTTTCTTTTTGATTATAATATAAAAACTGTTACACAGTTGATCATGATGTTATAAACTTGTGTTTTTTTAATTTCTTTTTGTTATAAGCATCATAAAATATTATTTTTTGTAAAAAGCATATGATAAAATGTTTTAAGAAAATAAATTAGAAATAGTTGGGTACCTATATTTAATAAGTAAAATTAAGACTTAAATTTTTGTTTTCAATTGATTTATGCTTGAAAAACTGTTGAATACAAGATTTCCAGTCTTTTAGACTTTACCACAAATTCTACGTCATATTTAGTTCATAATTTCAGTGAAAACTACAGTTGAAATTATGTTTTCTAACAAAAGCCATTTTAAAGAACATCACAATTTGAAGACTTTTTATAAATTGTCAAATTTAAGGATAACAAACAAATAATAATAAAGCTAAATGAATTTCTTATCATTTTTCAATATATATCAAACACTTTAACAAAGACCATAACGATGAAATCATCCTTCTATTCAATCATCAAGGCAACTTCTTTCAAAACCATCATCAGTCTTCAATTTCTTTAAAAATTTTCCAGTCTACCCAAAATCCCAAACAACCGAACTTTATCGTCAATCAAAACTGAAAGAGGTATATTTCCGGTATCGGAAAAGTTAGGTAGGTACGTTACGTAGGTATATGTTCCAAAAAAAAACTTGGTCTCCAAAGTTAAACGAAAACGTATAGGTAGCGCAATAAATTGGTTTTTATTACATCACATTTTCTAGATGACCTGGTATCGTATTAAATTGGATTTTAATAATTCGACATCGACATCCTTCTGCGCTTGCCATCATCACATTCAAGTGTGTGGGTGTTACGATTTGTGTGGAAACATTGATAACATTTTGTCGTTTTATATTTCCGTTCGTTTTGGCATCGAGAGAATGCTGAAAGGAAATACGGCCTTTGAGTGTTTTTTATTCGAGAGACCGATTGTATTTTATTTCTTGAGAAAAGGAGTTTAGGTAGGTACTTAGTATTGGTTGAGAACAAACCTGCAGTTTATTGAGGCAAAGATAAAACTGAAATGGAAGATTGTGGACATAAGAATACGTTTGTATTGTATAACAGACCTTGTAATAAAAATGCCTCGGAAAATTGAAAATTAATTAAAACAATGGAGAACGTTGAACGTGCAATTTTTTTTGGAATATGTTATTTTTTAACGTCGAAATTGAAAATGTACCTAAGTGGGCGCTAGAAAAATTAACACTCAAAGGTGGTTCGTGTGCGTGTTACGATCCACAGAAATACGCCTTACCACCAAAAGGGCACGTGACGGGCCTCCATATCTTGAAGTTTTGAGTGTGAATGTGAAGACTGAGCCCCTAGCTCTCAAGCAGCTCCCGAAAGTAAACCCTTGAACAGAATGAATTTAGCTGTAGCTGTAGCAGTAAATATCGCAAGTCTATTATACAGTAAATGAAATCAGCTCACGGGGGGAAGACTAAGGCAGAAGAAGTTTTGATGTGCTTCCTGTCTTTTCCATAGTTAGCGCACACTGAAGGAGTTTTGACTACCATTTAATAATTATACACAAAAGCTATCAACGGAACTGAAAACTCAAGTTAATAAAATAAATCAATGAAGAAATAAATAAAAAGTCCCTGCGGATATAGCTTAGCTGTTGAGAAATATCAAACAGTTCACACCATGAATCAAATAAAAAAACTTTTTAAAACTTTAAAAATTCGGTTAACATTATATAAAACAACAAACGTTCCCATTGAAAAGTTATATAAACATTATTTTCAACGTCACTAAGCCAAGTAGGTACAGGTAACCATTTCATTTAGATTGAGGCCGTATCCTGTAGGTCTGTTCCCTGGTGATATTTAATCGTTTTTATTTTTTTTTTCTCTTCATACGATTTATTTTTTCTGTTAAGCCTAGTTTATACTTCAAAGCTAAGTGAAATCAAATTTGAAATGAAACATCAATAATTATTGAACCAAAAGGTTTTCAAAAAAATAGTTTTCGTCATAATATTTGGTTACAAAAAGCCCATCGAGTTGCATTTGTTTCGAGACAAATTTGTTCCTCCTTGTCGCCAATATAATTGCATTTAGTTTTTGACAGTTTTTCATGCCTAGGAAAAAAAGTATTTTTTTCTATGAAAACTACACTTCGCATGGAAGTATAAACCAGGCTTTATACATAAGTTCCTTAACTCGATAGGAATTTGTTCGCTTGGAGACATAAAACATTAAAAACTTTTAAATAAAATTCCCAAATAATATATCATAATGCTATGTATGTAAAAAACTTTTGCTAAATTCAAACAAACCGACGACGACACGATTGATGGTGACATACGACAAAACGCACACAAAATTAGTTTGTCCTAATAAGGTGTGACGCCACCATAAATCAGAAGAAGAATATTTATAGCATAGACAAACTTAAATGAAAATAGGGTTGGGAAAAGACTTCAAAAAATAAATAACTATTTTTTTTTTAAGTTAACAAAAGCACGTTTCTTTTTACATATTAACAAATTTTTTACAATTGAAACATGAAATTTAAAAATCAGGTTGGGATAAAAAAAATATTTTGTATAGTATAGTATTATAGTATTTACCTACTCGTTTAGTTAACAGTAAGTAAAACTAAATATGTAATGTAAAATGAACAAACAGAGTAGGTACAACTTAAAAAATTATTAATATTATTTTGTTTGATGTTTCTTATAAAGTCGGGTTTTACACTTTCCGATTCAAAACGTACCTACTGTAATTGTTATATCCTTTTTTTTCGTTGCTTGCCCGATTGCGTCTATTCCACATTATTTCTCGTACGTCCCGACTTCGGAATAACTTTCGATCTAATTAGTTGACCTTTGTTTCTGATTGTAGTCCAATCAACGAAGGAACAATAAACGCATTAAATCATGCTCTCTGGGTTAATATTTTGTGTGGTAGGGGTGACCTCATAAACCGTATAAAGGGGGATGTATTTCCACTACTTTTTATTCATTGACTTAAAATACATACATATCTATTTAAAAACAACGGAAATACCAACAATACTGTGATATAGCTTTTTTAAAAGATTAAAACGGGTTCTTTTATTATATAGCCAAATAGAGTTACCAATTTAAAAAAAAAACTCGTTTGTAAACTCAAAATTAATACAAAAAAAAATTAAAATATTTTGTTAAATATTTTTTTATTTTTATTTTATGTTTTAAAGGAGTTAATTGTGTTTTACTATTAAATTTTGTTACTTACTTTAAGTCGAATGATGAAAATCAGTTTTGAGAAATTTAAAAATTATGAAAACTTCTTTCTTGTTAAAAATATTTTTTTGTTGGATAATTAGTACAAAGTGTTTCTGGCGAGGACTTGAATAGCACATTTTTGTAGCAAATTAAGTTTACTTTTATATTGTATAAAGTAATTGTTTCGTTTTGTTTCTAAACAAACAAGTAACCAAACAAAAATGTATTTCTTAACAAAAAAAAAATTTCATAATTATCAATTGTCTCAAAAACTAGAAACCCAATAATCGTCTGGTTCTCAGCATTCAACTCAAAGCTATAATAACAACATTTAATAATAAAAAAACACTTACTACTTTAAAACGTAAACTATAAAATAAAAATTTCAATTTTAATTAAATTTTCAGTTTTTTTTTAACGTTATAAAGTAGGTACCTAGTAGTACCTCGTGGCATGATGGTTAGTGCGTAGGACTGTCATGCCGAAGGTGTGAGTTCGATTCCCAGCCGTGCCACCTAAAAACAGAAATGTTTTATTCGAGGTACTGCCTCTTGCGAGGAACTGACAAATCCTCCAAGAGTATACTTGTCATGAAAAAGTGCTTCTCGTTTAGCCCTTTGAACTCGGCAAAAAACTGTAGGTCCCCTCCATTCCTGCCAACAACACGCACACAGGAATGGTTAGAGTTATAAGTCACTAGGCCCTGGTTCTCCACGAGCTGTTGCGCCACCCAATTTATTTATTTATTTTTACTTGCGATATAAAAAAAATTTTTGAGATAACAATCAAACATGATATTATAATGATAGAGAACACCAAAAAAGTGGGTGGCACAATTCTGTTTGTCTGTCTGTCTGTCTGTTCGTCTACAGCCTAAACGGCTCAATCGATTTTCTTCAAACTTGGTACATAGTGGTTTCTGGTGATTATGCCTACACGTTTTTTTTATTTTTTTTTAGAACCAAAAATAACGGTACCTGCCATACAATTTTTTTTAGCAATTTTACATAATCGTATTTTTCTCAAAAACGGCTCGACAACTTTTCTTGGAAAAAAATAAATTTATTTTAGTAAAGTCTTTCTTTGGGTGGAAAACCATTCTTCAAAAATGGTTATTAATGGTACCTCCCAAGGAACCATACGACCGATTTCAATTATTTTTTTTTCATACAGAAGCTTCCGAGAAATATAAATAGTTTTGTGTACCAACATTTTTGAAAAAATATTTTTTGGAGTTTTAAAAAATGTTTGAAATTTTTTTTTGGAAAATCAAATATTTCGAAAATAACACGATAGATTTTTTTGAAACGCGATATTTAAGAAATTTTAGTACTCTCTAAAATATTTTTAGAAAAAATTTTAAATTTATGAAAAAATAAAGGTACCTTCCATACAAAAGTTAAAAAACCGCAAAGGAAAATATTTTTTTGCTTAAAAATGACTCCTAAGATTTTGATTAAACGTTTTTCATATAATAAAATTAGTACGATCCACTACCAAAAATTATAAAATTTTACACTAAGCAACTATTAATAGTACCAGTCATAGAACGTATTTTTTTATTTTGAATTTTCTCGTTATCTGAATGGATTTAGATGAATTTTTGTATATATAAAAATCAGATAAGATGAAATAATATTGCATATCAAAATTTTCAAAAAAAAAGTTTTTGGATTTTTAAAAAAAGTTTCAAATTTTGTTTTTTTTTAAATTCGATATCTCAAAAACGGGTTAATGAATTGTTTTGAAATTTCAGTTTGAAATGTATATTAATATATACTCAAAATTGGCATACCAAAATTTTTTTTGAAAAATGTTACAAAAATTTTATATATAAAAAAATAATTTTTAAGAAAACGGCTCCAACGATTTTAAATTTTTTTTGAATATACCTATTCATTTTTTTTTCAAGTAATCAGATGGCATACTTTTTTTTTAGCTCTAAGTTATTTATCAGACTGTTTATACAATCAAAAGAACGATTTAAATGCTTTTTATACTTTTTCTATAATAACTTGAATATTTTTTAAAGTTCTTAAGTCCCACACAACTTGAACATAAAAGCAAGTACGTGCAATCCAGTCGTGCATTTTATTTTATTTAATGTTGTTACTAGCCTTAAGTCAAATGCTGCAAATCAGAAGATAATTTCCCTGAAGATGAAACACAAGCACAGGCCCAACCCAAGGGAAAACACGGTATGATGAAAAGCATTTTTTTGGTACATATTCATTTTTGTTTGTCCACGAGAGACAAGACCAATGTTTGTATACCAGACCAAGTACCACTAATTGAATAACTTTTTAGTTTTTCAAATAAAATAAAAACTTTCACAATTCTCATACTGCCATGCATTTTATTTTGTATATAAGAAATAAATTCAGGATACAAAAAAAATTAGTGCTATATCAGAAATGTTTCATGATGTAAACCAGTTGAAGCTGTTGAACTGGAAAAATCTACCCTTCTAATTTTGTAGCCACCTTCGCTTTCTTTAATATTTCTAAATGTTTATTAAGTTCACGGTGACTTCATTAATTAATTGAGATAAGAAGGGCAAAGATCTAAATACATCTTTTCAATCTTAGCTTATGTTTATGTACATATAAAGGTATAGTACCTATCATCCTCTTCCAGTAGGTAGACCTTTTGTTCAAAAGGCTGAAATTATTGAGTTGAAAAGTCTTTAAAAGAACAATGAAAACATCGATTGAATGACGTTTACAAGTTTAAGGAAAAAACTTTGTCAAAATCAAATTCCGAATTAACTTCAAATAAATTAAATCTAAATCTTAATCTTTTCTAAATTTAAACTCTTTTGATTTGTTATTCTTCAGAAATAGCTAAAAGGCAAGTGTTGGGTTCTTAAGAAATTGAACTTCAGATCTTATGAAGCCAATTCAGTTTGCATGTAGTTTGTCTGTTCAAATAGAAATTGCAACATCAGGAATGAACTCAGAGGTTTCTTTTAAATTGTTCTGTAAGTGAGAGCTCGGAATGCATCAAGAAAAATTCTATTTCATTTACCATGTATTAAGCTTTTATCCATTTTAAAATAAATCATCATAAAGGATTTTTTTAATTTTTTTGTGTTTACTTCTACCTCAGAAGATATTTAGAATGTGATTACACGTATACAACGCCTTACAGCTTGGATATAATATTGCAAGGACTACGACTTCGTTAATCAATTATATCATTTCCACGTAAATGAATGTGGCTTTCACACTATTTGCTCTGAATTTTAAATTGAATATTGAGTGCGTTATAGAAAAATATGCCTTTATTTTGTTTGTAAGCAACACTAGTAAGCTGTTATCAATGCATTCAGTCTTTTCAATTGCAAATTTAAAGTTAGCACCCCATTTTAACTTTTAAAGTAAGTTACATACATACATATAAGAAAGAAAAATTAAAATGATTTTTTAGACATTTTTTTCGCTTGTCTTTTTTTGACTAGATCATTTCAGAAAATAATTATTAAAAATATGTACATATATAAAACAACGAAATAATAAAACGTTAATATATAGATACTCGTTAAAATAACTCCAACTCGTGTTTTTATTTATATAGCCACCAACAATATACGATTTTTTTTACCTGGAAATTAATGTTTACCTCATTATAGCTCAACATTTATTTTTAATTGGTTATTTTTTCCCCTTATTTTATGAAACAAATTAAATTACAAAAATTAATTAGTATTAATTTACAAATTCAACCTTTTTTGCGAGCTGGCATGGAAGTGCAGTAAAACATCTTTTGTTTCCATTGATTTTCAGCTGGACAGTTTTCACATGTTGGCCCAATATAATTATACCAACATATATGTGTAAAATACCCAATTGAGGTCTTTTAATTTATTTATTTTTACTCAATGAGTTTTTTGTATGCAAATTTAAATATTTTCGATATCGTACGGTACTTTTTTGTGTGACAACTTTGCATTGCATTCCAGCAGTTGGTTTTCGATGCTCAAGACATCGCTCCGTATAATTTACTATTAAATATATGTTATAGTTTATAGAGGGTGTTTTTTTAAGAGTAGATACATATAATAAATCCTTAAATGAAAAAAAATAAATTCAAATAATTTTATTAGTATTGGCTTTATTGAGAAGATAATTTTCCTCCTGGAGGTCATTTCAAATATCAATTTAAGCATTGTGTGCAAACAGTTCCAACAAAAAAAACATCAACATTTCCAAAAACAGTTTTCCATCTATTCTGTGCCTAAAAGATAGGTACTATAGGCGTGTTTTTTGACCTCCTTAATTTGAACATTAAGATACGTTCCACATTTAGCCATAGAGTTACTGAAGTTCAAATCACACCTCCAAATTGAAATTTCTGAGTTAAATATATCAAAAGGTTAAACAAAATGTTCTTTCCGCTAGAATACTGTCGCAATTGAAATAACTCTATTCCTCGCCAGGGGAAAGATACTTCCTTAAACCATTGCTCAGTTTAAATCAAATAGTTTCGGAAGAAGTTTGGCGTATCTGGCAGTTATGTCTTAAATCATCAAGTTGCAATTGTTCATTTGGTAAAACAATGGCGTACATAATTGCACTTTAGGTTCGATTTTAAAGCAATTTTACAGAGTTTATGAAATTTGTGTCGATCATACAAAGTCATGAAGTGGGTTGTGCTTTAACCTACGGAGTGTTTTCTCAAATTTCAGTGGAACAAAGACATAGCAAAGTGTAAAATTGTTATACTTCTGTTACTAACAATTAAGTAATTATTATATTACTTAACACAAATAAATGCACTGCCAGAAACTTAATTCAACTAAGTTTCTAAAAATCCTTACTTTCCTTAAAAAAAACATTAAAATTGTTTGGTTTTTCCAAGATAAATAAAAAAATAATTACATTTTCTATAATGAATAAACATCTAACACGCCCTTATATCACCGGAGGAGGTGCGAAATTTGAAAGTTAACTTGTTGTTGTTGGAATTTTCATTTGAAAATTCGTCCTAACGTGAAGTATTTCCTAATGTTCACTATAAGGAGTTCAACAAAACACGCTTATTGTATAATATTCAAGGCCAAAATGTTTGCTTTGGTTTTAGCCACCCATTGCGTCAATAATTAAACCTTAATTAATAAACTGTAGGGCAAAAAATGAAAAACAATTATTTTTGTATTGAAAATCGTTTTTGGATGCAAAAATAATTGTTTGCCATTTTCAGGCTTACAGTTTATTAATAGATAATGGGCAAACTATATGACTCAATGGATGGCTTAAGCAGCCAAAGCAAAAGTTTTTCTTCTTGAATATTATACAATATTATGCACAGAACAGGCGAAAAACTGTTTTGAAAGTTTCGATTTTTTCGCATGGAACTGTACACTTTATGCCTCAGTCACCAAATGTTTTCGTCATGTTCCACAATCTTGTTATATCGAAAACCAAAACTAGTTCAAAAAACACCCTTTACACCTAAGCATGAGAGAAACATAAACACATCAATCAATAGTTTTTATTTGGATGAATCCTTAGTAAGTACATTCATAAAACACAATACCATTGCTTCCCAATCATATTTTTTGTGATACGGTAAACTGACATCACCTCACCGGGTTAAATTTTCTAGTTGTTTTATTCATTTATGTGGTGTTTCATGTGGCTGAACAGGCTCCACCTAGGTAGATACAGGAAGCCGAACCTGTCGAGTCAACCAAGCAGCAAACCAAGCCAACCACCAACGCCATGGTACGTGCATTGTTCTAGCCGTCACCATCGCAGCTTCTGCCTTTACTGGGTGGTGTAGGAATTACTGATGCTGGAGTATGTTAACATGCTTTGAGGCCAATTTTCAATTTCCCTACCTCATCTACTGAATGGTGATGATAAAACATAAAATTAAAACATTCTACCAAAATATTGCACTGCTTATGTATATAGGTACTGAATTCTAGCAATTATAATGTAGGTATATGGTCACGCTTTTTTCGAATATTGTATAGCACTTGTAGTACCTACCTAGTTTAAATATTTTAAAAATAACATTTTCTCTGCAGAACCATCCGAACCCATCAATTTACCAGACAGCTGTAAATCAACAGACAGAACGGTTTATAAAAGTCAATACGTAACTTACCTACATATGTATAGGGAGCGGGTCGGAATTCTGGTTTTCAAAATTCAGTTTTTTCAAAATTCTGTTTTGTCAAAATTCTGTTTTGTCAAAATTCTGTTTATTTTTGGCAATTCTGTCTGGTCAAAATTCTGTTTATCCGAAATTCTGTATTTCAAAAGTAATACAAAGTAAGTCAAAATTCTGTATTTCAAAATTCTGGTTGGTCAAAATTCTGCATTTCAAAATTCTGTGTCTCAAAATTCTGTACTTGAAAATGAAAATAGGCTGAAAAATAAAAATCGTTTTGATAATGTTAAAAAGTGCGCACTTTTTTTCATTATCAAAACGATTTTTCTTTTACAACAGATTTACAGAATTTTTAAATACAGAATTATGAAAAACAGAATTTGGAAATACAGATTTTTGAACAAACAGAATTTTGAAATACAGAATTTTGAAAAACAGAATTTTGGTGAAGCATGCAGAGTTTTGAAAGCAGAATTGTGACCCATACAGAATTTTGACCCCGACCCATATGTATGTATATTTATTTTCACTCGAGGAAATAAAAAAGATATTTTCACTACCTTAGTTAAAAAACAGACTGATTCTCTTGATCTAATAACGATGATTTTTTGATTTTGGTTGATTTTTCTATGGTTACTAAGATTTACAATGTTTTTCATACAGCTTATTATTAAAAAATGTATTCGAGAAGAATACAAAAATCCATTAATTTCAAGCAAAAATAAATAGAAAGTTAAAATATTTGTACGAGTAAGATTAAGATTCAGCAAACGTTGGGAGCTGATGCTCAAATCTATAGTAAATCCCGAGTACTTGTTGGCCTTGCATTTTGTAAACTATATTTTGTTCATTTAAGATTTGGGTGGGATAAAATGCTTATGTTTTGTATTTGTATTTATAGTGCACTCTGTTCTTTACACTTTACTGACACGATTCAAGTTTAGAAGGCTTGGGTACCCGAGACCCAAATCCAAAAGCCCCAAACCAAAATCCACAAACCAAAATCCACAAACTAAAATCCACAAAAACTAAATCCTTAAAACCAAAATCCACAAACCAAAATCCACAAATCAAAATCCACGAACCAAAATTCACAAAACCAAAATCCATAAAACCATAATCCACAAAGCCAAAATCTTTAAACACAGATTACCCATAGCTGAAGTATGTTTGGCGCGCGCCAAACATACTTCAGCTATGGGTATTCTGAGTTTAAGAAAATGAAGAATTAATAACAAAAATTAATATTTTTTGTAGTTTATGTAGTGTGTGCGAGTACATGGTGAAAATATTTTAGGCAATGAATTTAAGGAACTAAACTTTCCCGATTTTTTATTGTGTTGATATTGTCTTTCTTGTTTATTTGGAATATTTTTTAGCCAGGTTTTCAATTAAAGAATAAAGCCGGGAGTATTTTTTTCAGCGATGGCCTTGAGTTGGCGGTGCGGTGGGGCCAGGCTTCAATAGAATTTTGTGTACAGGGAGAGTTGCTCCTTAGACTGTCAACAACCAACCAAAATTCTGGATCGTATTCCAACATATGCCACAAGTAAACATAGGGAATTTTACGAATCTGCTAATTTCAAAAGTGACAGCTTTCATTGTGGCGGAAGTGTCAAATTGCGAAAAAATAAAATTCCACAGCCAATTTGGATATGACAATTAGCCACAGTGCCAATTTTGACGTTTGTAAATGAACGAAAGAGTGATATATTTGTTAGAGTATTCTATTGGGTATTTGGTTTTGTGGATTTTGGATATGTAGATTCTGGATTTGTGGATTTTCGATTTGTGGATTTTGGATTTGTGAATTCTAATTTATGGATTTTGGATCGGGGATTTTGGTTCGTGGATTTTGTGACTGGGGATTTCAAATTTGTGGATTTTTAAAAGTGTGTGGATTTTGGATTTGTGGATTTAGTTTTTGGAGATTATGTCGGTATCCCGTTTAGAATAAGTCCTATTTTTGCAAAATATTCATTTTTTTGAGAGAAAAAGAATTAAAAAAAGGAAAAAACCTATTGCAACTTGCAAATGACTAAATGAATAATACATATTTCTATTTTGATGTCCGAGCTGAAAATTATCAAGGACATTTTTTTTATGTGTGAGTTTTAATTAAAAGGATATGTACACGATTAGGAGATTAACCCTAAACACGAAACCTGGAAATATTTACAACTTTCTTCTTCGAACCTACATGCGCTATCAAAACAAACGTTTCATTCAATATTTTTAAATTATCTTTAAGGTAGAACTAATAGGCTTAACTAGAGCTCATACGGATTAAAGGATGTAGGAATATACTTAAAATTTATGTTTTAGCTTAATAGCGCGGGGAGCTTCTATCCAACGATTCTGGTATTTTAAATATTTTATGGTACCTACCTGTATTGTGTTAGCTACTAAGCAATCATTATGTTAGAGTTATGCCCTTGGCTTATTTTTCAAGTGTATAATAATCGTGGTAGACCATTTTTTGCATCAGTCAGTTAAATATCGATTTCAATTTCAACCTTTGATATGAACCCGTGTGTGAGTTTGAATGCATTCCAATCTCTTGGGAGTTCACCGACATGCAATGCAACTTACAATAAGCTGATAAGCAACTTACAATAAGCTGAAAAAAAATCTTATCATATAAACAATTAATTTATTTTACAGTTTTACAGTTTGACAGTTTAATGTTAATGCAATTTCATATACCTCTCTATAAGGTTACGTTTACCTATACATAATATTCATCGTTTCAATTTCGTTGGAGATGAAAGTATAAAAAGGCAGAATGATTGGATTGTAATGGTTTATGATTCAAATTTCAAACGCATGTGTGGCAAATAAAAATATAATAAAATTGAAATCACCAGCACCACCCTTCGAATTTATTATTGTCAGCAAACTATAAATCGTAACAAAAAATATAAAATCATTTTGTCCAGACTTTAGTCAATTTGTTTGCTTGGCGCGTAGTATTTGATGATTTGAAAAAAAAAAAACGCAATTCGTTTTTGGTAAACCCAATTAGTTTTTTAGTTACGAAGGTACATACAGCAAACTTCATGATGGGGATGGCGAAATATATATATAAGGTGCTAAACAAACTCCAAATACTGATCAAACCTGATGGAAAAAGGTGGAAAACAAATAATTCTAAACGGTTGGAAGGTTAAAACGAAACACATTTATTTAATTTTAAAACGTCAAATTTTTATTTTAATATTGTATGCATTTCGGTCTAATTTGCAGACCATCTTTAGCGAAATACGCAAATACAATAAAAAGGGAATTGATAAACAAAATCATACAATAAAAGAAAGAAAAGAAAAGGGAACAAGAAAAATACAAAGCTTTGACAATCATATGTTAATTTATGTGCGATGTAAAATTGTAAACAAAATGAAAAGAAAAAAGAGAGAGAGAAGGCGAAAAATTGACAAAAACATTATTTGGCAAGATAGCCTATTGAATAGACCGGAAAATGAGAGGTATAAAGGAACAATTACGTGCAAGGGTTTTTATTATTGAATATGTTTGTTTGGCCCATGAGCATGCTTAAAACCAAAAATGCTACTAAATTCATCTATGCGTTTCTGAGAGAATGGTCACACTGGCCACTTTTCAGTATTTTTGGTATAACTCGAAAACTAAGCCGAATTTGACAGTTTTACATATAACACTTTCTGTTCAAAATTAAATTTTCTATTGGAATGGATAGTTCAAAAAATTTTACGAAAAAATTTAAGCAGGAAAAGTTAACAAAAACCAACCTAAAAAAAATCAAAAAATCAAGGATATCTAAATTTTTTAATAAATTGTGCATAACTTTTTTTGAAGCAAAGATAGGGTCAAGACATGCACAGACAAAACAAGGTAGAGACTTAAGGTTCATATGGCATGATCAAAAATTAATATTTGTTCAAAATTGACAGAGATATTCCCATTTAAACCTTATCATTTCTTATAATTTTTCTCAGTTTTGGCCCGAAAGTCCCTTTTTCGCTACAATATGGCAAATTTCACTTTCGTAAAAATGTTCGAAATCAAAATTTTGATATAATATGACATTAGAACTATTGAGAATTTATAAAAAGGATGTAAGTTCGCAATTTCGTTTTTTGGCTGTTTTTAAATGCGTTCAGACCTACAGACCGAACGGCTGGTCCGATTAACATAAGATTTGGTATTAGGTGCTTGGAACGTTACATTTGCCATAAAGTACCAAAAAATAGGCTTTCGGGCAAAAACTGCGGAAAATGATAAGAAATGGTAAAGTTTGAGTGGCTATATCTCTGTCAATTTTTAATAATATGGCTTTTTTGACATGTCATGTCAAAGCCGTAAGACTCCAGTTTACTTTGTTCATGAATGTCTTGAGCGTATCTTTGCTTCAAAAAAAGTTATGCGCAATTTAGAAAAAAATTTAAAAATCTTTAATTTTTCGATTTTTTTTATGTTGGTTTTTCTTTACTTTTCCTGCTTAAATTTTTTTAAGAAATTTTCCATACTATTCATTTCGATAGAAAATTTAATTTTGAACAAAAAGTATTATATGTAAAATTGTCAAATTCGGCTTAGTTTTCGAGTTATACCAAAAATACTGAAAAGTGGCCAGTGTGACCATTCTCTCAGAAACGCATGGGTGAATTTAGTAGCATTTTCGGTTTTAAGCATGACTATGGGCCAAGCAAACACATTCAATAATAACAACCCTTGTACGTAATTGTTCCTTTTTAAAAGGTCTATTCAATAGGCTAATGCTATGTTTCCACCAAAGGTTTATCTCAGATTAGATTTAATAAATCTTTTTGGTGTTTCCACCGCACAAAAAGATTTAAAAAAGATTAAATTTGACAGCACCTTCAAAAATGCAAATGGCGTTCCAATTTTTCTTATGAAGTGCGAATGAGACAGAATGTTTGATTCGTGTGAAACAATGAAGAACTGAATGCGAGTCTCGAATGAATCGTTCAGCGCCATTTAAGAAAAGGTCAGTTCGATTTGTAAAACTATTTATCCTAGGAAGATTTAACAAGATTAATTTTTAATCTTCAAGATTAACGAAATAAATTTGTATGGTAAATCTCCGAGATTTGAGGTAAATCTTATTAAATCTCAGATTAGCGTCAGGTGGAAATGTAGCATAAGAGAGAATAAAAAAGATTCGATTGGGCTACTGTCTATGTTCATTAAATTATTTGTAATTGAGATGTAAACAGTTTCATAAGCATCTAGTTTAGAGGGATATTGAACTGTCTTTATTAGTTTGTAATTATGTATTTTCAATTGGCTTCATTATTTATTTTCTTAAACATTAAGAGTGTTCCGAACTGAACAAAACCAGTCATTTGCTAACTTTTTTTTTGTTGCATATATAACACCGTTTTTTTTCACTTTCATCAGATACTTTGTTTTATAAAACTTTGAATTTTTACTAATTGGTCACTAGTAGGCGTATTATTGTATTAAAAAATTTTTTTTCTAAAAGTATCTGATTTTAACTTCTAAATTTACATAAATTTTCTATGAAAAAGTGCATTTTAAGAATTAAAAATTTCAATATCAAATGATACAAATATCATTACATAATTAATGAAAATCATGAAAAATATATTGAATTTATATCCACTGCAAAAAAAATTGTCAAAAAAATACAGTTAGGTATAAAAAATTGACTGTCAAAAATGGGTTTTTTCAAAATTCACAAGCATTTTTATTTTGCAATATTAAAATTTTGATTAGGTACAAAATTAAAAATTTTCTCCAATAGTGGCATAATAAAAATATGGAATTTTATGTTATTAAACATTTTTTTGCAAAAAATGCTATAGTGTAGGCTACATTTGCTTTGAAAAACAGCCATTTTAGCCATTTTCTCGATTTCTTAGAGGCTTTTACCAAAATCTAGAGCACAAAATTAAATTTTTTTTCCAATGATGGCATAGAGGACAAGTTTATCTGTCCATAGATACCTTAATCGCTTTGATCGGACAAGTACACGCTTCGCAATCTTATTCATGAAATCACCATTTCAGTCCGGAACACTCTTAACGTATGTGTATTGTCTGGTTGAAAATTGCGTATATTTGTGCGTTTTTAATTGAAATCTGGGGTGCCAGCACGTAACTTGATACAATCGAGTTTTATCGATACAATCGAGCATTTGCAGCACCTATTTTGGTTCAATCGAGTATCCTCGATTGTATCATCACAGTTGGCAGCACACAAACTCGAAAATGACGTTTGAAACAAAAGTTTTCACTCGACAGAGAAAAGTTGTCGTCGGCAATGATTTTTTTTAAGAAAAAGCACTGAAAAGAAAAATAATATGATAAATAATAATATAATAATAAACAGAGGTAGATTTTAAACACTTTTATGAGTTGTAACCAAGATTTAGACAGGGAAATACTTAAAACTGCCCAAGGGAGGGAAAACAGCAATTTGCTGTGGGAAAAACTGGCTGACTCCTTAAACACAGAGGTTCCTCCACAAACATCTTAAAGATTGGAAAAAGGACGTTTGTTGTTAATAACAAGTAAATTCACATAAGAGCACGGGCGGACGTATGTACATGTACATGCAAAAAATAAAAAAATCGACAACTTGGAGGAAAAAATTATTCGAGTAGTAGGGTACCTAGTTGACACAGCAAAATCCTTTTTATAGTTGGACAAAATAATTTTCCTGGCTATAATAATAACAACGGTGACGATAAAAATAAAATCATATGCAATTTGAACGAATTTCATTTTGTCACAATGACATTTTTAAGTCGAAGTCACAATGAAACTCGTCTCAAATTACGTGCTGCCGAAAATAATTTGTTTCGAGTTGACCGACGATCGACAATCCTCGATTGTATCAAGTTACGTGCTGGCACCCCTGAAAGATTTGATCTCGAAATCCAAAATTTTCCTTTTAAAATGAAACATCAAGAATCTTTGAGTAGTATCAGTGAGTAGTATCACGCACAAATAAAAAATAAAATGCACAACTGGGTCGCACGTACATGCTCTTATGTTGAAGACGCTGCGGATTTAAGAAAATTGTATATAAAAACATGGAAATTATGAGAGAAAAATGTAGAGAAGCATGAAATATGACATTTGAATTGGCTAAAGCAACCCTTTTGACAGTTTGAGGTAAAAAAAATGCCATCTTAGTTATTGATTGAATATGATTGTATGGGAAAAAAAATTTAAAATCGTTGGAGCGGTTTTTTAAAAAAATAATTTTTTGTATATAAAATTCTTAAAACATTTTTAAGAACAAATTTTGGTATGCAAATCTGAAGTATATATTTATGTGTATATAAAAACAAAATTTGAAAAAAAAATTTTCAACCCATTTTTGAGATAGCGAATTTTCAAAAAAATAAATTTGAAACTTTTTTGATATGCAATATTATTTGATCTTATCGGAAATTTTATTAAGCAAACAATTATTTTCCTTTGCGGTTTTTTAACTTTTGTATGGAAGGTACCGTTATTTTTTCATAAATATAAAATTTTTTCTTAAAATATTTTAGAGAATTCTAAAAAAGTCTTAAATATAGAGTTTCAAAAAAATCGATGATATCGTTTCCGAAATATTTTATTTTCCACAAAAGAATTTTAAACAATTTTTAAAAATCCAAAAAATATTTTTTCAAAAATTTTAGTACACAAAACTATTTATATTTTTTGGAAGCTTCTGCATAAAAAAAATAGTCCAAATCATTCGTATCGTTTTGAAGAAAATAAAAAATTAAAAAAATGGTTCTTTGGGATGGTTCTTTACTAAAATAAATTTATTGAATTTTTTTTAAGAAAAATTGTTGAGTCGTTTTTGAGAAAAAAGCGATTATGTAAAATTGATAAAAAAAATTCTGTTGAACCGTTTAGGCTGTAGACGAACAGACAGAAAGACAGACAGACAGAACTGTGCCACCCACTTTTTTGGTGTTCTCTATCATCGTAATACCATGTTTGATTGTTATCTCAAAATTTTTTTTTTGCACGAATCCAAAACTTGCCTTATAGTACCTATATATCGCAAGTAAAAGGGTCCAACTTCGATTTGAAGTTTGATAGGAGAATGTTTGTTTGATCGCATCTTTTGCTTGAAATTGAGATCTCATCTAGAACGCATCTTATTTTGAATAAAACATGAAATAATGGGAAAATGTAATATCAAATCTTTTTAAAAATGGAAAACAACATAAGAGCAGGAATTGGTGTAGTAAACTATTGCCGTGTATCAAATGATGAAGGGTTTTTAAGATTGAGATTTATTTATGTATCTTCAGTTGCTTCATTTAATTTGCCTCTAATTTGCTACCCATTACATTCCTGTGTTGCCGTTGTGTTTTAATTATTTGTTTTCTATTTTATGCAACAATTTTTATTAAATTGCCCCTCCCATCCAAGCGGGGGTAGACATTACCCCCCTCCGATAGGATTTTTTTCTTGTCCACTTCCCACTAACATGCTCTGAATTTCTTGGCAGATTTAACGCGAATTTCCTAGTATGCAAAAAAAAGGGGGAAATTTAATCTACCCCTACAGCGAGTATAAGACATACAAATCTGACAATATTAGGAACATTTTTTTTCTTCATTTGGAGTCGATTTAGGCCCATCCGCGACCGCGATGACCTCTTTTTTAATGACCACCCCAATGTACATACATACACATAACCGAGCAGGGGCATGCAATAAATGGCCTTCACTTTAATGTTGGTAGATAAACAATATACATACATATAACCCCCTTACTCGATACTCACACATCAACATACATTTTGTAATTTATATAAATGTGACGGGTATACATTTTAGCATTGAAATTAATTCCCTGGAAATGCATGATGTGTCCCATTTTGTATGCCCCATTTTACCTTATTTATTGTTACGATCCGAAAGCCCGACCGATATTTCAGTCAAATTCAAAATTTACAATCAAACCTTCACATTATCTGGACCTGCAAAATGAAAATGATTAAAACTCATGTTCATGTTCAATTGTTATAGCACTATCATTGACGAACGTCATGTTCATACATTGAAAATACTTACTTTCAGAAAATACCATTTTCACAATATGAAGCTTCCTACCGATATATTCCAGCTTTAAACGTGGGTAATTTGAAACACTGTTACACAAAAACTGAATTAAAGTCACTTGTGAACCAGTTTATCTTGATGAAATAATTCGTCTTCAGGGTAATTTTTCAACTTTCGGAAAAACGGAAACCAATTTTCAAATCTGTAAGTCTATTTATAATTTTTGAAAGAACATTTTTCTTAAAATTTTTCTAACAAAAAGTCCAAATCTCTTAAGATTTCATTCTTATTATTTCGTATCTTTTCATTACACATCTTTTGAAAGTTGATTTGTTTATTAATATTTTATGTGAGTTTGAAATTTTACACTTAAGTTTTGTCGATCTAACAAACAAAATATATATATGTAGGTAAGGAAGGTACATTATCTTCTCGTTTCACTCGACGGGGTTACTTCTTTCATTGACTTTTCCTAGATAATGGCTTGGTGGGATTCGATTTCAATTATTTTCTCTAGCCCCTTGTGATACAACACACAATATCCTAAGGGAAGAAGGAAAACAACCTCTTGAAAAAGTTAATTATTTTTATTTCTTTTCTGTATCTGATGTCATCTCAAATATCGTGCGATGTTGTAAAGTCTTGATACCTTTCAAAATGTACCAAACCTTAGATACATTTCAAATTTTAGAATTGAAGAAGAAAACAATATTAAATATACTTATTACAATAGTTTTAAACATGTTTAATTTATGAATGTTATTTACATAACTAAAGGTTTTGAAAATAAATTATAATAACAGCTAATATGAAGACGTTAAAGTGTTCAAAATTTTCAAAGAAATCATTTTTATACCAAAGTTTTTGTTTAATATTTTTTTGTGATTTTGATGAAAGGATGTAAGTAAAGGGCTTTAAGTAATTGATTTTTTTGACTTGATATTATTGAGAAATTTATTATTATTTTCACTTGAAAAATCTTCAATAAGTATCTACTTTCATTACTCCTGGATATGTACCTTACGAACACATCCGTGAGCTTGGGGAACGAATTCCAGTTTTAAAATTAAATGTAGATACCAATTATAAGTGAATTTCAACTATACGAGATAGCATTAGTAAGATGACTATATTTTTGAGAAAAAACTGTTTATTGAATCGTTTTTGAAAATTATATCGGAAACATGTAACGCTGCAATATATGTAACAAAATATTTTTATTTTGAAAAATCAAAAAAATCCTTGAAACTATATGTTTAATTTATGAAGCGGGCGATTTACTAAGCACTTGGATTTGGCATCACATGTAAACAACACGCAACACTTTTGTTTTACGCTAAACCGTTAGAAGAGTATAATGTTGAGTCTATACTGACAATGTGCTTGTAAATGCTTCGAGGCAAAAGAAATGTCAAGCAAGGAGGCATTGATTTTTTTCAGGAATTTACAAATTGGCCGACTTGTCATACTGGTAAAAGCACAAACACGAACCGGGTGCAGGCAGCTTAAATCTTCAACTTTTGTCAATAGCTGTTTTCTTTTTTTTTTATCTTAATTCAGTTGTTTTATGGTTATGTCATTTATAGAAATTTTCTGTGATAAAAACATCAACTCTAGACCACAAATTATTTCAAACTTTTGAATGCTAAATTTAAAAAACGTTTAATATTTATTTTATCAGATCGAAAAGACTCATGTTTCGAGTTTACAAAGTACAAACTGTATAGCAATAAACAAAAAGCATACCTTCATACATCTACTTACCAATACTTACTTCAAAAAATTCAATTTAAAAATCCGGACACAATTTCAACATAGAAAATTTCATTGAATTTCCAATTCGCAAACAAATTTAATAAAAATGAAATCACTCAGGAAACATTGTTTAAAAATTCTTACAACACATGTCATGTCACAGTATTTTCTATATTGAAATTTTCTTTATGTCAACTCATGAGCGTAATGTACATTGATGTAGAGAACAAGGAATGCTAGAAAATAAAAAAAAGCGAAGTCAATAATACTGAAAATAAGAACAGTGAAGAAAGTATATCCCTGAAGATATGTACGTACATGTGTACATATGTAATGTGTACGTACCATTGTACATAATGTGGATGAAATAAAAAATAGAATTTTGAGCTGCAAACTGCTTATTGCAAACTGAAATAAACAAAGCCTTAATTCAATTGTATGTATATATTACATATGTACGAGTACGTAGGTACATGAACAATGTACCCCAGTGAGAAATTATCAAAAATTCACCGAAGAATTTTCAGCTTTTTCCTCAAGGAATGGAAGGTACACCCAAGGAATTTGAGGTGCAATCATCGAGAAAATCAACATGGGATTATCATTGGCGTTAACCAAGTGATTTTCGTGGTGAATATTCAGTAGGGTGTGACTTTTTTTATTCCAAAGTGAATTATATTTGATGAAACATCCCATGTATTCACAGTATTGATATCACTTCTATAGGTATTAGGTATATGTGGAGTAACTCTTTCACCATTCCATTGCTCTAAGCTGAGCTATATCATGAATGTTCAACAAAGAATCACTTTTGAAATGGAACTGGCTTAGTCATTTAGTGAAATCATCAACATCGGCAATGTACCCTCTACCCACAGTATATTTGTGTACTGTGGGTAGAGGGTACATTGCTCCGGTTTTATACTCCGGAGGTTGTCAAAATTGAAAGTGTCAGAAATAAAAAAAAAGGATGTGAGCGTGATGACATAAATTAACGTAAACACAGCAACAAATTAAAATTTAATTTGTAAGAACGTGAGGAAAAAATAAACGTAAACACGACTACAAATATTGAAATGAACAAAAGTCAAAACTACGCTGGGCTCCGTAAGCTCTGGTTATTTTCTGCCCTTACCCCCGTTAATACTAAACTCAGGCTCATAAAAACTTTGCTTTTGCCCTTAATTACCTATGGTTATACCGTGTATTGTAAACCTGATTCTCATTCCCAACACAAGCTCCTTGTCGCTTTTAATGACATGATTAGATATGTGTATGGACTTCGGAGACATGAGCACATATCGCATTATCATCGGCTTGTCCTTGGATGCTCCCTTCAGCAATATCTTGATGCTAGATGTTGTATATTCTTACACAAAATTATTCAAAGTTAAACACCTTTATACATTTATGAAAAATTTACATTTGCTCAATCCCTCAGAACTTTAAAGATTTTGGTACCACATTTTTACTATTTGAACTCTTCGCGGCTCTTCATGATCTATGCAACGAAGCTATGGAACTCTCTCCCAGTGGCTATTAAGAAAATTATAAATGTTTCAAATTTCAGAAATGCAATTACTTCTGAATTTCGCTAAACTCCTCAAAGCATTTTTAAATAAATTATAGGCAAACGAAAGAAAATTAAACAGGTTCTTTTCTACAATAAAATCTCACATTACATACATAATTGTAAATAAAATAAAATAAAATATTATTCATTTATATTCATAACTATAGTTACAAACTTTATCTATACGTATATTATTTAGGTTTTTTTTTTTTATTTAATATAGTAAAATAATTGCTTCTTATCCAACTGTTAGGTACTATAAAAGACAAAGTCTTACTGTACATTTGTATTTAATAAATTGAAATTGAAATTGAATTGAACTCTAATGATATAACCTTTAAAAAAAGACTGAACTTTAATTGAAGTGCTTTTTATTTTATTTTATTTTATTTTATTTTATTTTATTTTATTTTATTTTATTTTATTTTATTTTATTTTATTTTATTTTATTTTGTTTTATTTTATTTTATTTTATTTTATTTTATTTTATTTTATTTTATTTTATTTTATTTTATTTTATTTTATTTACATATCACTCAAACAGTGAGTGTTCATACATATTACTGTTTTAATTTTTATTATACACTATATTGTAACAAAGAAATTTGTTTGTTTTAATAAAGTTCCCCTGAAGAATTGCTGTCTTCTTCCCCTGCCGAAACGTCGGGAAAGCCAATGTAAACCAGTTGTTTCATTGCCAAGAATACAGTGATAAAAAAGCCGACTTGTTTTTACCTTTACTATATGTACTGTGCCATCTACCTACTTTTAGATAAGATTCAAAGAGCAATTCCCAATTCAAATCAAAAAATATTGGCGTTTCCGCAAACGCAATTTGTATTGAGTTCTGTTCATCTAACATGTTTTTTTTTTTTTTACAGAAAGACACTCTGAACTATCCAACAAGATGAAAATTCATTGTTGTCAAAAAATCATAAGCTCAGGAGTCAGGACTGTTGAAGCATGATTTTTTCACTGGAATTGTATACTGCATTGTAAGCGTTGAATTTAGTTGATTTTTTGCACAAATAAAATAAAGGGTAGATAATATGAAAATAATGAACTGATGAAAAAGGCAACTCCCTTTTCTAATGAAATCATTACTTGCATGTTCTTCGTAAATGTATTCGATGAACTCATTGTGCTATTTACCAAAATTTATCCTTGAGGACAAAACTTCCTTTGGGGCATACAAGGCTATCATTGCAATAATAAATTAATATGCATTTGAATAGGATGCCAAGTATATTTAAGAAAATGAACGCATGTGTATTTAAAGTTCGAAAGAAAAATTTCAAAAAAGTTTTTCACTATAACAAGAGAGTTAAAATAGACGGCGAAAAATGTTGGGAGTTGACATAGTATGCAATTGAAAATGCAACTTGACTGAGAAATCAAACTATTTGTTTCTTATTTTAAAAAGAAATATTTGTGTTAAGAATCTAATTAAGTATAGGTTCTCTGGACAAACAGAAAAACATTAATAAAATGTCATTCATCAAACTGGCATTATACAGGTGAAAACTTATACTTTCATTCCCATGCTCCGGGGCACACAAGAACACAAGGTATAAGAACAAGAGCCAGTACTTAAGCAACGTGCTTAATCGCAGCACAATATGAAAGAAGGGTTCAACTTTAAAAGTCCCTCCTATATCCTATCTATAGTACTTTTCCTGTATTTGAGAAATCCTTAAGAACAATATTGGCAAAATAAAATATGTGTATAAATTCCTTTCAAAGGATTATAAAGTAGGTAAAGCAAAGATAAACTGAAGACTGAAGAGTGCTTCGCAGAGTGAATATAAAGAAGTTGACATTTATGCGAGTCCTTTAAGAAGTGGGAATTCAAAAGCAGATTTGATGATATATCCTCTCAATGCCTTCGGCAGGCAACAGTCTTGTTCTCCTTTTCCCCACTTGAGTCTTTCATATCTAAATATTAAGAAAACACAGAAAGAAGAGCATAAGATTTTGAAGATGAAACTTTTCCTTATCGTGTTGCCAATTTCAGCACATACATAACAGACGAAGAGGGGAAGAATATCTAATCTGGAAAACAAAGAAGGAGTTGGTATTTATTTCAAAACCTTTAGCTCAAGTTTTTGGGTGAGTCTGGTTGATAGAGTTGTATTCGTACTGAAGATTCGAAAGATTTACTCAGGCAATTGATTCTGAAGTATTTGAAAAATATACTCATTATGCAGATACTCATAACAAAAGCCAATATATTTCTGGTTATACGATTATGTACTCAGAAACCAAGGGCTAGTATCTCTTTCTGTATAGAAATATATTTGGGACAATATTTGTAAGCATCATGCAGAAACCACTCAGGCTTTGTTTTATAAACTGACCAATATCTGGAGCCAAAAGATTTGACTTATTTTCATAAATTGAAAAGACTTCAGACACAAAATATGTATAAGTATAGGTATATAGTACAAAAGTCTTGTTCTTGTGGTGTTTTTTAATGATTAATTTATTTTCATAAAAACTTATCCAATATACAGTTAGTTAGTTGTTATTACTGACCGCGCGCAAATGGCGCTCTAGGTTTTACGATTGGCAAACAAATAAAATGCACGACTTTGTCGCTCGTACTTGCTGCTATTTTCAAGACGATGCGGGCTCAAAACAATTGTACATAAATACATGGAAATTATGAGAGAAAAATGTTTAAAAGCATGAAATACGATTTAAATTAGCTTAAACAACTGCCTTAATAGTTTGAGGTGAAAAAAGTGAATGCCATTTGAATTTTGGAATTGCATGACAAAAAAAAAATTTTAATTAAAAAAAACAACAAAGTTGTCAACCCGTTTTCGAAATATCGAATTTTCAAAAAACATTGAAACTTTTTTTAAATATTCAACAATAGCCCAGTCAAATTAGGAAATCAAATCGCATTTTTCGATGGACACAATTTTTTTTATGGAATCTGTTTGGCTACGTCTCCTGATCATAAAAACGAGTTTTTGGGATTTTTGAGGTTAGGGAAGACCCGCCATCTTGAAAAAGAGATTGGTTTTGTTTTTATGCAATAACTCGCTTGCATTTTATTTTACAACAAAACGTCCTGCTACAATCTTGTAGAAGATAAAATTACCTATAAAATAAGCTAGCAACAACCTCTGTAGGTGGTTTCATTTTTGAGATATAACGGACCAATGTTCCCCTATGGGTTGTGTTTTGGGGGTGGTATGACTTTTCTTGAGTTTTCTAGGTAGCCATTGATTTTTTTGGATGATGCTCTTAAAGTCATTTTCAGTTCTTGTATCGACCTATAAAATGAGCCATCGATCGATATCATCGGCCACGAATTGTGCGAGTTATCCATTTCATAGGATCACACTTTATGAGTAAGGAGAAAAACATAAATATATTTTTTTTCGAAAATGTTTATCCGGTGAATCGTACAAAAAAACTATTACTTAAAATGTTGTCCATAGTAATGAAAACAATTTAACATACATGGTACGTGGAGTTGCATCCGCACTATAGTTTCAATGCTACCATTATCTTTGACGGATATTCCGATGATCCTGCAATTGCAGGTACCAAGACATGGGAAAGATTCCGCAGAACAACAAAAAAGATCTGTTGAACTGAATTTTAATGCTGACACAGTCCGAACAACAGCCCAAGAACCATTCCTTGCCAACGAACAAAACAAAAATAAGTTCATCCAACTCCTAAGACATAAACTGCAAGTCACAGGTTATACAGTTTTTCAGGACAAAGGTGATGCTGATTTGCTTGTTTTGTTGACTGAACATGGAAAACATCATGCGAATGTTTTTATAGTATTATATATTATAATTCACACGCACCAGAGAAATGGTTTTCGACAAAAAATATAAAATGTGACACAATTGTTTTAGACAACATTTCGTTACCACAATGGAAAAAAATGCTGTCAATCTTGCTGCAGAAGTGGACATTCTTAAACGAAAAGTCGCTGACCCAGAAAAACTTATTGTGGCATGGGAAAAATTCTTCCTGGCGCTTTATGGTGGAGGAAAGACAACTTCAATTGACGAATTTTGTTATACAAAATTTACGAAGTCCGTGGCAAAAACGAAAAACAATTTATGTTCACTTCCCCCACAAAAGATGCGCTACGACAGCAAATATTTCGGACGTATCACCAGGTACAAACGTCAAACGTGGCTAGGAAACGACCAGGATCCGGAAAAGTGGGGTTGGAAAAAAATACAAAAATGTATGTTCCTGTGATGACCACCAAGCAACCAGCTCCTCCCGAAATAATGAAGGTTATTTCTTGTTCCTGCGCATCAAAATGTGGAGTGGCTTGTGGATGTCGCAAAGCGGGTTTAAAATGTTCCGCCGCGCCGTCTGTGCACACTGCAGCGGTGAAACTTGCAGCAACATCCCCAAATGTATTACAATTGAAGGGTCTAGGGGAAAAACGGCTCAAGTCCACTTGAATTGATTCCGAGAAAAACGAAGTTGTAAATATATTCCTAAAGTAATGGCTAATTTAAAGAAAAATAAATAAAACTAACAGTTTTTTTTGTTAAGCACGAAGTACTCAAGTAAGCAAACATTTATTGATGTGTAAACATCTTAGCGCTCGGTATGGGTAAAATTGAAAATCGGCTGTAACGGATATGGGCTCACGGTTCCGTTTGGAACCATTTTGTTTGTTGTAGGTAAGTAGAACTCTGTAAACTCGAATAGTTAAGGTAGTTTTCATTTTATACCTAATGGTTTTGGTATTTGCTAAGTGGAGTGAATTCCTTACACCCCGACTCCACAGTAGATAATTTCTCTCAGAATGTTCGTCTTGACATTAAATATCTAATAGAGTCACTCCGTTTCATATCTTGATTGGATGTCAAGATGCAATCATATCTTGACAGAGATATTTGACATACATTTTGCCAGGTGAAGATTTTGTTGCTTTTATTTCTAGAAATTTAATTTTTTATTTCATTATTTTGTATCAATATGCTGCTTTTGATGGTAATCTCTGCAATCGCGGGTGGCAATTTTGGTTTGTGATACTAAGTGTTATTTGCAATTTCTTGATTTGAAATGTCATAACATGATTTGCCAAGTGGCGCATTCTTTTATGTTTCTCTAGTTGGCTGTGGTTAATGTGTCAAAAAGAAGTGTTGTAATGTCATATTTAAAAAAGTTACTTTGAGTTACTTTTCATTTAGGAACGACAAAAGCTAAAAATATGGCTGATCTGTCGAACAAATTGGGTAAAAAAGTCGAAATAGATTTGGAATTAAAAATCAAGAAGAAATTGTGATTTCATTATTGAAAAGAACTTTTATCAGCACTTCGAAAATGCATACATTTTTCAAATTAAATTTCATTTCTAGCACAAAATTGAATATTTAAGCAAAAATATTTCCAATTTTTTTTATCATTCATTACTTGCACAAATTTCTTTACTACAAATCGATCAAATCAGATAAAAAAAATGTCGCAAAACCTGGAAAAAATTTCCAAACTCACTATCGACGGTAAAATCAATAAAAATAAAAATATATTAGCTTTATATTTTCCCCCAGATCCGACCTGAATTGTATATGCATACATGTATTACAAAAACAACACAAAATCCGACCTTGCTTTCGGATTTCGATTTGCAAATTAATTCTGACCATACACCCTTTGTACTTTTTTGCAAAATGAGTTTTTTCTCTCACAGGTAGATGGCTTTTTGGGTTGAAGATAGGGAGAAAATAGAAAAAAGAGTAGAGAGAAAATACAGAAACAAAAGGATAAACGGGGATCGGATAGGTATATAACACTCTTGTCGCACTGGGATCCTGTTTGTTTTATTATGATAATCTGATCCGGATGAGATCTGGGGGATAGTAAAATTAAACTATTATATAATACAAAATTGATATCAATTCCAAACCGAACGATCGAGAAGCAAATAAAAGATAACTCAAAATGAAAGCATCGTGATTTCAGCTGCTTTTGACGGATTAACCATTTCAACTCAGTATCAAAGAGATGAGTTGGAAAATGTACTCAAAGTTACTTTTTGACACTTTAACTTTGAATCCAGGAACAACTTTGTGACGTCATAAAGTTAATTGAAGTAGCTTAATTTGTGATGGTTTATTTGCGGAGGAGTTTTCTCGGAAGGAGTTTTTCAATTGGTAAATTCATTACAATTTGTGTCGTACAATCATTTTGTTTTAGCGCTTTTATTACAGATTCCTAATTTTTGCCATACGTGGTAATGACCCGATCCCTTACCTTCATGTGAAAACGAATGTTTACACATCTACCACGCGAGTCCCGGTACTCACACATTTTTTTATTTAAACATCTTGAATTTTTTGCATGATAAGCTGACATGAGTCAAAAGGACCTTCGACATTTTAACCATATTTTTGAATTTTTTTATTTGAAATTTTCTTCTGAAAGAACCGGACATGATAATTGGAAACGGTTTTTTGCTTTTTATTCAGACACCTCTAGATTTTCAAAATAAAGTTTGAAAATAAAATAATTTTCAAAAGCGTGACATTGGACCGTTTTTGCAATTCAACTTGTTAGACAGGACCTCGAACGGATGTAGTTAGAATATCTATTTTTGTTTGTTTTAATTATTTACCTGATGTGTCGCTAGGTCTATTCACAAGTTTTTTTTTTTTTAAATATCGCTTTGTTTAATTTTTGGAGCAAAAAAGATACTTTTGGAAAAAAGTTTTTTTTGAAAAGTGTACTATTTTGCGAGTTTTCAAAATCCTATGTGAAGAGAGCTATACTACAACAGATAGTACTCATTCAAATCTATAAGATTTCATCATTAGTTTAATTTTTTCAAAAAATGAACTTGAGCTGTTTTTCCCCTGGACCCTTCAATTGCTGAAGATTATTGCGAAGATGAAAGTACCCTGCTCTTGCAGATTCATAACGATGAAATGACACCAAACGAAACGATTTTTAAAGCTGATGTACGCGATGATGAAATGCTACCAGGAACTTCAAAAATCTCAAAATATTCCCCTTTATAATATTTGTCACCCCTTCAAATACTTTCACAGAGAAAACTTAATGTAAAATACACTTTACCTCTTTTTTATCACTTTTCCAAATTATTCTGTTAATAGAAACCAATCAATAAATTTGAAATTCAATTAAGTTTTTTTTCGTAGTACCTAGGAAACCGCATGCAATTCCTTTTACATTTGGATTGAAAAAAGATAACTCAGTTTTCAACAACAAGAAATGTAGGTGTCTTAAGTTTCCCGGCTGCTTTACAACCTTCTGTGTGGTGCGGATGCAACTCCACGTACCATGTATGTTAAATTGTTATCATTACTATGGACAACATTTTAAGTAATAGTTTTTTTGTACGATTCACCGGATAAACATTTTCGAAAAAAAATATATTTATGTTTTTCTCCTTACTCATAAAGTGTGATCCTATGAAATGGATAACTCGCACAATTCGTGGCCGATGATATCGATCGATGGCTCATTTTATAGGTCGATACAAGAGCTGAAAATGACTTTAAGAGCATCATCCAAAAAAATCAACGGCTACCTAGAAAACTCAAGAAAAGTCATACCACCCCCAAAACACAACCCATAGGGGATTATTGGTCCGTTATATCTCAAAAATGAAACCACCTACAGAGGTTGTTGCTAGCTTATTTTATAGGTAATTTTATCTTCTACAAGATTGTAGCAGGACGTTTTGTTGTAAAATAAAATGCAAGCGAGTTATTGCATAAAAACAAAACCAATCTCTTTTTCAAGATGGCGGGTCTTCCCTAACCTCAAAAATCCCAAAAACTCGTTTTTATGATCAGGAGACGTAGCCAAACAGATTCCATAAAAAAAATTTTGTCCATCGAAAAATGCGATTTGATGCCCTTTTTTTGACTAATTTGACTGGGCTACAAAGAAATTTTTGAAAATTTTGATTTGCTTTATTATTTGAACTTGTTTGAAATTTGTATACACAAAAATTATCTAGATCTTTTGGGCCGATAATGATAAAAAAAATAAATAAACGTTCTATAGGAGTTTTGGTATGTAGGTATGTCCAATACATCGCACTAATTTTAGCATACAGTAAGCTTTATTAAAATCGTAGAAGCCGTTATTAGGAAAAAATATTTTTCTTAACCTAATGGGTTTTAAACATTTGTATGGAAGGTACCATTTTTTTATAAATGTAAAATTTTTCATAAAATATTCCTTAAAGTGTTTAAAAGCCCTAAACTACCGAGTTAAAAAATCGACCATGTTATTTTCAAAATATTTGATAAAAATAAAAATTGAACATTTTTTTTAAATCGATAAAATATTTCTAAGAAAATTTTGGTAAAAGAAAACTATTTATATTTTTTAGAAGCTTCTGTATAATAAAAATGATTGATGGCCAATTTCGCGAAAGGCTTTTAATTATTTAAAAAGCGATTTAACCTTTTGGTTTCACCAAATGCTTTTAAATTTAAGAAGAATTTAGATGTCCTTGTAAGCTTAAAGCTCGTTTTTGTGTCAACAAATTTTAAAACTCTTTTTTGCTAAGCCATTCCAGTCAACAACAGCTGTCAAAATAATTGTCACCTCATCCGTAATGCTTATTCACTTTTTCTCATACACTTCGCATGTGCGAGGGAAACAACCTCTTTTTTTGGATTCAGGAATGTGAGGGAAACTCAGTTAAATTAAAATATCCCTTTTCTACATTGGTGAAACTGAAATATTTTAAATGTCTGATAAAACTTAGAGGAAGTTTAGATAAAAGCAATTTGTTTGTTTGGGAAATTGGCCATGAATCAGTCATATCAGTTTGAAGAAAATCGAAAATTAAAAAAATGGTTCTTTGGGAGGTACCTACCTACCATTAATAACCATTTTTGAAAAAAAAAATGGTTTCCTATTTAAAAGAATGTTAATGATTTTTTTCAAGCAAATTTGTGGAGACATTTTTGAGCAAAATAAGATTTTGTAAAATTGTTAAAAAAGTTGTATGACATGTACCGTTGGGCTCTAAAACAGTGGAAACGTGTGGGCAGAATCAGCAAACAGTATTTAGTACCAAGTTTGGAGAAAATCGATCCAGCCGTTTAGACAGACAGACAGAATTGTGAGACCCACTTTTTTCGTCTTCCCTATCATATCATCGTAATGACAAATCTGATCAAAATCTCAAGTTCAATTTTTTTGCGAGTGCATAACTTGCCATCGTAAATAAAACGGACTATTAGCTATCTCAGTTGGCAAGTGGCGCAAAAAAATCATAAAATTTGTTTAGCTTATATGATCAAAGTAGCATATCAAAACAATGGTGCATTTTCCAAGTTGAGTTTATACATATCTCAAACTGAGTGTAAGTAAATCGCCCTCCATATGTTAAACAAAGGGAGGTTCGTCCAATAATATTAAGGAAGAAGGAGAGTAGTGCAGCAAAATTATTGAACCTATTCAAATGGCGGCAGTGTATATTATGTTTAAAATTGGCATGCTATCTTTATTTTATAGATATTCATTTGAAACTGTGTTTAAAACTAATTATATCCCTAAAAAAGGAGAAATTATTTATGAAGATATACTAAGGTTAAATTTTTGGGGCAAATTTAGAAAATAAGCTTAATTATCTCTTGAGAAACTTCAAATTAATTCAATTATTTAACATTGCTTGTAATATTTAATTCGTTTATAATAAATTTGCGGTTGACAATTCTCAAAAATAACAACTTTGCATTTTCTTTTTCCCTATTCGATAATGTCTTGTTCTTGATTTTGTATAGTAAACTTCATCATTTATCATTGATGATACTCAGAGGTAGGAATGAAAAATGATACCTTGTTCTGGTCTCAATAACCAGCATCACCATAAATTTATATAAAAAACTTTCACAAGAACGTGCACTATACTTCTTAGAGTCAACATCCAGGCGCTGCTACAAGTACTTGTACTTTTCATTCTCAGTTCTTGAGAAATTTTTATCGATGGAATGCTTTATTCATCCCATAAAATATAGGCATTACGTGAGGACCAACAAAAAAAGTGCACTTCAAAGATTCCGATATGGTTCCCTTCCAGCCTTTTATGGTGGCACATACCTATCCCTTTGAAATACTTTAGAATAGATGCAAATATTTTATGAGACTTTTGCAAGTTGGTCACGGATGCACAATAAGTTTTGGTATATTTTTTGGATTCTATACAATCGAATCGACTGAGGATATAACATCAATATTTAACCACGTACCTTCATTCGTGTCAGATCGTATCAGATTATAAAGTCATCTCTGGATAGACTCATGGATGCTGTTTTGTTTTTAAGTTTTTTTTTTTTTATTTCAAAAATCTTACATTTTTTGAAATAACCTTTAAGAAGAAACTATATAGGCCAGGAAAAATAGGCTCCGAGGTTGAAAAAATTAATTCA
Source organism: Dasysyrphus tricinctus (assembly GCA_963921185.1). Lineage (NCBI taxonomy): Eukaryota > Metazoa > Arthropoda > Insecta > Diptera > Syrphidae > Dasysyrphus > Dasysyrphus tricinctus. Next base: position 262,795,188 of record OY992531.1, read on the forward strand.
TGAAATTTTTAAATTGGAATCGACGCAGAATTGCAACCTCTATAACATATCCAAAGTCCCCCAAAATCCCCGCATTGGCTTTTTGTGTCGATGCATTTTAAGAGGTGCAGACGGGGAGAATTTGGATGTCTATCAAACTAAAATATTTGTTTGGGTAAAACCTGATCATATGATACATGCTTTAAGGGTAGTTTTTAACGCTGAATCTAATGAAACCAAATTAAAAATGATACAACCACCCAAAAAGAAGTTATAGTCCTTTTTATGTAATGATGACTTTTTTTCAGGTACAACAGGTAAAATATTACCGAAAACCCTTTGAAAATAACGGTATGTTAATGAAACTTGGAATGAATGTTTCATTTGTCATAGGAACTAAGAATCAAGAGAGTCCCTAAAAGTATCCATGGTGAAAGGGTGTTTTTTTAAGGGGGAGGGGCAAGTGTAGAATGTTAACCATAACACCCACGAAAAAACTCTTACGATCATGAAATTCGCCAAAAATATATAATTTGTCATGGCAACCAAGAATCAAAATAGTCCTCATAAATATATTTGTGCTGGGGTTTTTTATTGAAGAGAGGGAAAATCTGGGAAGAAGTTGGAAGATTTGAGCCAAAATTCCGATTTGGTGTAATTGAGGTATATACACAAAGTATGGTATATGATTTAAGGGTATTTTTTAACGCTGAATCTAATAAAAGTAAAACTAAAATGATACAAGCACCCTTAACAAAGTTGTGGGCCCTTTTAAGCAAAAATTAATTTTTGAAATCGTATTTTCCGTAGAACAAGTCAAAAGTTAACAGTCACCAAAAACACTACTAGAACAAAGATATTTGTATGGACTATTTTGATTCTTAGTTGCCATGAAGAGTTTAATATTTTTGGCGAGTTTCATGAGTGTAAGAGTTTTTACGTAGGTGTTATGGTTAACATTCTTTGTTGCCACTACCCCTTAAAAAAAACACCCTTTCACCATGGATATTTTTAGGGACTCTCTTGATTCTTAGTTCCTATGACAAATGAAACATTCATTCCTAGTTTCATTAACATACCGTTATTTTCAAAGGGTTTTCGGTAATATTTTACCTGTTGTAGCTGAAAAAAAAGTCATCATTACATAAAAAGTACTATAACTTCTTTTTGGGTGGTTGTATCATTTTTAATTTGGTTTCATTAGATTCAGCGTTAAAATTTACCCTTAAAGCATGTATCATATGATCAGGTTTTACCCAAACAAATATTTTAGTTTGATAGACCTCCAAATTCTCCCCGTCTGCACCTCTTAAAATGCATCGACACAAAAAGCCAATGCGGGGATTTTGGGGGACTTTGGATATGTTATAGAGGTTGCAATTCTGCGTCGATTCCAATTTTAATATTTCATGAATTAATTTTTTCAAGGTTCCCCATACGATTTGTGCTATTTTTCCATGTCTAATACCTTTGTAGTTTGTGTTTTGAAAATTTTCGGATTTCAAATTAATAATAAATTATTCATATAAGTTTTTTTGATAATAGATTTTTTATTAATAATATGATCAAGATTTCTTTTTAAAGTACCTACCTTTAACAGTGCAAGGCTTTACTATTTGGTCAATGGTACCGGTGCCTTTAAATAAAGTCATGCGAAACAAGACCAAATTTATGCTGCACCGACCATAGAGTAGAATTTATGCTTTCTTTTTCACACTATACCTGGATAACTAATATTCTTCTTGACATTACTCAAAATTGTGCGAATATAAAAAATTCAGATCGCTTAAGCACAAATAGGAAAGAACATTAAGGCCTAATTTCACTTCCTAATAAGGGCTCTGGACCTTTGGCACCTCATATGAGGGAAATTTGATAAAAAATATCCCATCTAATTGGTCAGTAATTGGTCAGAAAAGGTCAACTCGTCCCAGAACTTGGTCAGCCCTAGATAGCTTTTAACCAAGGCTTAAACTTTCTCAAGGTCGCTCAAGGTCACGCGCGGTTTTTGGCACCTCATTTATGGGAAATTTACAAAAATGAAAGGCCCTAAGATCTGACCAATTACTAAAACTAGCTGACCTTTTATATAGATCAAGAGATCTTTCAGATAGTGCACATTTTTTGCAAATTTCTCTAAAGGTGCCAAAAATCGTTTTGACCTTGAAATTTTTTTTTAAATTCATTAAATATTCATAAAAAAAATCTATGGCTGACCAATTACTGAAAATAGCTGACCTTTTACAACCGTAAAGAGGTCCTTCAAATTGCATACTTTTTTTTTTTAAATGACCCAAATGAGGTGCCAAAAGTTTTTTTTTGTGACCTTGAAACGAACTTCAAGAAATCATAGAAAAAAATCTATGGCTGACCAATTACTGAAAGTAGTTGACCTTTTATCACGATCTATAAACCTTTCGGATGGTATGAAATTTTGGAAAATTTCCCTTAAATGAGGTGCCAAAAATCGCGCGTGACCTTGAGTGACCTTGAGAAAGTCTAAGCCTTGATTAAAAGTTATCTAGGGCTGACCAATTTCTGGGACCAGTTGACCTTTTCCGAACAATTTCTGACCAATTAGATGGGATATTTTCTTATCAAATTTCCCTCATATGAGGTGCCAAAGGTCCAGAGCCCCCAATAAGCCATATTTCAAATTTAGTCTTATTTTTCCGCTCGAACTTGTGTCGTGGCATCATCTGTTCATTTTTTGCACTAATTGCATTTAAAAATGATGTTGGGCACAACTAATATTTGTTATTAATCATTCAAAACCTAAAATAAACTTTCAAAAGGGAAGAAGTAAGACATGTTTAGTTTTTTCATCTAAAGTTTGGTTAAATGCAGGGTTAAATGCATGGTTATACTTTTTGTCTCAGTTTCTGTTCTCAAAATTTTATATTTTAGTTCAATAGCTTTTTCACTTTATTCAACTAAGGTGGTTGTATTAACTTAAATTTTCAAAACATTTTCAGGCAAATCATTTGATATCCATATATATGTATGTGAAATTGTGTGAGAGTAAATGAAATTATTTTGAAATTTTCAACAATATTAACTCATTTTCCCCAATGAAAACAAAATATGAAACTCATTTAACCACTAAAGCTACATATATAAAGGCAAGTTTGCCTGACCTGTGTACTTTTTTCCGTGTTGAAAATGAGGTCAATGCAAACTGCATGATGATATCAAATAAAAATGGATAATGGAGAACTCTCTTATACAACATCAATTGGCATTTGAAAAGTTTCAATCAAACTCCCACACTTAATTAACTCTTATTCTCTCTCTACAATAGCAGATTAAGGTGTCGGTTTAACAGTATTTTTACTTTTAAAACTATATCAGGTTTAAATTGTTTTTTGTCACGGCATCGGCATCACGAAAGCGGTTTAACCTAAATGAATTGAAATTTCAATCAACTACAGTGATAAAGAGCATTGAATTGTGGAAATAATCATTACTAATAGCCTCAGCTTTAGCTGAATTTAAATATTAAATGACATTTATCCTAATGTTTCGTAGTCTTTCAATAGAATTCATGGGTTCCAATCGTTTTCTGATTGATTAATTCCCAATTGTACCGAAAACAATGATGAATAGGCTATCTAGACAATGGAACTTATAATTGGCATTTTAAAATTAAAAGTGATTGAATAGCTAGATGTTATTTTAAAATCTAGCAAGCAAGCAAAGTTTAAAAGATCTTGAAGCAACCATTTCTCACGTCATCAGTAAGAAACAAAAATGTACGACGGAGTTGATCTTCTGTGAACTCTATATTGCGATACAGCAACGTAATAGTGCCATTTACCTATATAAAGTCTCGTTACTTTAAATGAAACAGAAAATTTAAAAAACAATATTTAGCATCTGCATATGTGCAAGATTGCAATAATGACAAGCAAACGAATGATCGATTTGCTCGAATAAGTGCATTTAATTATAACCAGTCCAAGTCATTAACTAGCAAATAAAGGTGGCAGAAGACGCGATCAATCAACGTTACCTTCTGATTTAGTTCTATGGTTTTTGTCTAAAGCTAGTAAAAGAGGAAAATATATGTACTTCGAAGCCAGTATTACCGTAAAACATAAATTTTCAATAAAATTAATAAATATCATTTTGGCATTCCAAAACTTCGTAGCCAGTATTACCGTAAAACATAAATTTTCAATTAAATCAATAAATATAATTTTGTTATAAAAGTTTCAATTTTTGTCGCCTTTTCAGAGTTTCCCATCCCTACGGAGAGCACTTTTTGGGATATTTAACCATCAAAAATGGAAAGTTTATCGGCGTACAGCATGAGCAATCATTTTCGAGAAATTTTGGCAGCAAAGATGGTGTGTGCGAGGGTTACCTCTGATGTGACATACTTTAGTGCCAATTTGACACCTTTTCATACCCCGGATACCAGGACACCTATACTTAAAAATAATCGATTTTGAACACCATGTAGAAATTTAGCAACCCTTTGGACACTTTTTTAAATAAATAATTTTTGTTTTTAATTTATATGAACTTTGGACGCAACCTAGGGTTACCAGGGGGTCAATTCTCGATCTGTGAAGCTGTGAAGTGATAAATTTTTTTATGTAGATTTGTATATATTTTGTTATCACTTCACAGCTTCACAGATCGTGAATTGACCCCCAGATTCAAAATGACGAAAAGAGGAACATCGGGAGTTTTCTAGGAGGAACAAGTGAAGTAAGAAAGTTAAATTTGATTTTTTTATTATAAATCAATCAAAAAAGCCAATCAAACTGACAGTGGCAGATGAAGGAAAACTTTTTCCTCTGATATGAGACGCAGTTCATTGAGTGGTTGCCTTCAGCTTTGAAAGGATTTTTCACTTCAAATTAATGGCCTTTTCGAATGGCAATCCAGAAGCGTCCGGAATGCATATAAGCCCTTCTGAAAGTCTTCTGTTGGCATACAGAATGACAGTTCTTCTCCTGAAAATAACAGAAAACGATTCTGGACTTCATTTTAGAATCGAAATCAGAGCTACTCACATCTTCAAACACAAAGTTGTCAAAGTATTGTCAAATATTGCTAAAAGTAAACTTTTAGCTAAAAATAAGTAAATTTCACACATTTTACTGTTTCTAAGAACAATTACTTTCCGTTTAGAATATTATTTTCCCATTTTTTTTATTGAAAATTATCATACTGTTCATATTTGTGTCCGCCAAGTTTCCGAATGTTAAGAACTATTTTGGCATCCTCATGTGAAGTTGCACAAATACAGGGATACGAAAACTTCCGAATCAAACTGCATGTGCCTGTTTGTATTAATGGCCTTCCGGATCGGAAAGTTCTTCTGAATTGTCAATCGAAAATGCCATAAGGCTCTCCCAAACCAACGCGAAACATTCGCCAATGACGCGAAATCATTTACAATAATATAAAATATGAAAGATACAACAAAAAACTGTCTTTGCGAATGATTCGCTATGATTTCGCGTTCGTTTGGGAGAACCTTTGGGTGTTCATAGAAAATTTTGTAAAAAATATTTAATGAAAATATTTTTACAGTTTAAAATTGAATGTTTTCTCTTTTTGAGTTTTTACTTAATAAGGGGGACAGAGGTTTGTGTAGAGGGGACAAACAGCATTTTGGTATGAAAAATGGGGACTGTCCCCCCTAAAGGGAGAAGTCTGGTAACCCTAGCGCAACTTGTTGTCAATCAATCAAAATACAACTATCTCTCTATCTTTCTATCTACTCTAAATTTAAAGTAGGAAACTTAAACAATTACTAAAATTAATTTCTTTATTCAAATTTGTACGGATTCGTACGAAAAATATTGGATTCGCCGAATAGCAGTGGGTACATGCGCTGAGAGAATATCTAAGCTGACTTAAAAATTAAAACTGAGTCTGGTTTTAAAGCATTCAAAGGACTTTTCTTGTGAATGGACCTTAAGCATATGCTAAAGGCCACAACAGGAGAGCTTCCTTAGAAAATTCAGTATAGTGTTAACGTGCTTTTGTACGTTTCCTTATTTATGAAACCCTGTTTTTATGACGATATATGTAGCTAAGCTATTCCGGAGTAAAATCAAAATCTCCATGAAATCCTTTATTGAACTAAATACCAACCATTCAAAAACCTAAAGTCCACCATCAGCCACTCTGTCATTCCAAATGGATTTCAGCTTTCAATATATGTATATAGCTAAGAAAAATCTACATATTATTACCATACCAACTCCAACCATTATCGGATTGCAAATATTTATTTTCCCTATAGCTAGGACTTTTTTCTAGTCTTCCCTCTAATCACCATCAATACGATCCCATTCACCAATGTCATCAATAGAAATTTCCAGCCAGCTACCGATTTAGTTCGATTGTGCCACCATGTATACCTATATATAAAGGATTTCATGTCCAGTTCGGACTCTATGGCATACAAAAAAAAAAATAAAATAAAACGGAGGCAATAGCAAATAAAAAATTAATCAACCTAAGTGCACTGGGCTCCAATCTAAAGCAAATTTAATCTAGTGAAAAGTCATCTCTGGGTAAAATGCAATGAGTGTATTATCCTGGCACAATATAGTCTGGGACTAGACCAAGGCTATAAATGTGGTCCCAGATGGGCTGACTAATGTGCCAGCTCGCGAATCAAACTTTCCATTTCACCACTTAGATTCCCATTAGTTTCAATAAATTGGAACAAACTGCTTCGATTCTATTATTGAAATGAATATTGTTATTTCCATTTGGATTCTCCTTTATTTGTTCCGAACAGTTAGATATACCTACATGCACCTACATAGTTGCAAATAAAAACTTTATACTGTAGGTAAGCGATATTTTTGAATTAAAGTTATTTCAATAGGGCCAGTTTCACTGAAAAAATAATGAATCAATTCCACTGGTATGCCACGAAAATCGCCTTTAAACCAAACCATACTTTTCTTAAGGATTTTGGCATGCTGAATCCGGAGTCAAAATTGCTCTAGTACGTCACGTTTTTGAGATTCTCCGACATAAACATGTCAGAAACTGTTTTTTTCAGCAAAGTTTTCAAAAACCACTCGGGCTCTCGGAAACTTTGCCCCTTTCTATATTTTAAGGTGCAAACTACAGAGAGTCGGACCTATGACAACAATTGTTAAAAATTGTAAACATAATATTTCTGGTATACAAATTTTTCTCTCAGGCCAATAGGTATTGAAATAAATTAATTTTAAAATAGAGTATGGGCTAAATGAGGTGGGAAGTGCTGGGAAGGGGAATACGTCTGTCTGTTATGATTTAGATTTTGAGGAACAATAACGTGAAGAGTCCAACCTGTAACAAATTTTTTATGTCAAAACCTGGTTTGACTGTGTGAAATAAAGTAATGGAAAAAACATTTTTCGATTTAAACAAGTGAACATTTTTTCTTTTTTAATCTTCTTTATATCCTTGACTTTATGAATATTGAAGAGAAATTTCACGATATCACAATTTGGCTATTTTTTTTTTACAGTGAAATCATAAAATCTAGGGAATTTTGAAATTTCTGCAGTTTTTTTAAAGCAACGGTTTAAAATGTGGGCAAACATTAACATTGAATAAAAAAAAATTGATTTCGGGTGAAAGCTTATATTATCTAGAATACGTCCCCCAAATTTGAGCTGAATAGTTTTATTTTTTTACCAAGTCAACCTAATATAGCTATTCTTCCAACCAGTGTTGCCGCTGAGGAATTTGAAAAGGTCGCATAAAAAAGAGTCACAAAGAAAAAAAAAGTCGCACTAAGAAATTTTTTGATAAATAACAAAAACAATCAGAATACGTATATATAAATAGCAAAGAAAGCAAACAATTTTCACCAAAATTGACTATAGCAAAAAATCAGTAGGTACTTGTTAATTTTATTCAATTTCACAAACACATTAAAGTCTGAAGTTTTCGTATAAAATATTAAGTTCAAAAATTAATTTGCTTCTTCACATCCACGGTTCACTTTACATCGAGTTAGAGCCGAAAACCGTTTACCAATTTTCTTCAAAATGTATGCACATTTTTCTTAAGAACGTGTTCATAAATATTTTAATTTTGAAGAAAATCGCTAAACTCGTTTAGGCTCTAGCTTGATGTAGTTTACATCGGACGTGAGTTATCCTTATAATTTTTGTACCAAACACCACAGAAGAAATATTGAAAGTTCAAAAAAAAAATATAATTTTTAACAAATCTTTAAAAAAATTTGTCTTTAAAATCTTTGGAGCCGTTAATGAGAAAATCAAAGATATTTGTGTCCCTCTTCCACATTTTCATTTTTGGGGGACGAAATCGTTTTTGAGATAAAAAATTTAGACAATCGCTCTTTTTGAGATATACAAGTTATTCCTTAACAGTTGTATGGCAAGTACCGTTATTGTGAACCAAAACCTCTAAGGAATTACGAAAAAAATCTTAACTTCAAAATTTGAAGAAATTGTTTCAATGGTTTGGGCTCAGGTCGAGGTAGAAATAGACGGACAGAATTATGCCTTACGCTTTTTTGGGGTTCTCTATCATCGTAATAACCATTATGTTTTCTTATAATACATAAATGGCAAATTGGAAAGTTTTTTTCTAGAAAAAATCCAAGAACTTAACCTTTTACATGCAATTCTATAGACATGGGGTCATAAAAGTCGCAAGATTTCTAAAAAAGGGTAAAAAGAGCTAGTTTTTTTTAAAAAGTCGTCTCATGGTCGCAGGAGGCAATAAAAGGGGTCAAAATGTGACAAAAATCGCACAGCGGCAACCATGCTTCCAACAATTCATATTGTTCAAAAAGCAATTTAAAAAACTGTACAAAATAGAATTTTTTTAAAACCAGATTTAGACTAAAAAAGTTAAGTTTTAAATAATTTCAAAAAATTATTTGAAGGTGAAGAAAAATTAATTTTTGTAGACCAGTGTTATCTGTTATTTGCAATTAGCTTTTAGGACATCCTCTTTTCACTAACTTACTTCTACTAGTTTCACAAAATACTAAGGTCACTCTTCTAACACAGAGCAGCTAGCTGATAACGCTTTAGTGTTCAGGCATATCTTCTTTTATTTTGTGAATTACAAAAACAAATTAAAAGACAAAAATGTCAAACTTTTGTAGGCACGTTTCCTTAATTTTTTCTAGTGGTCGCACGTTAAGAAATGAAAACGGGGGAGTGAAATTGATTGATAATGAGCCGGCTTGCATTTTACTTTCGAATTTGGGGTACCCACTCATCTCCTCCTGCGAACTACAAAGTCTTCGGCGTGAACTAATCGTCGTTTTTGTATGAAATTTTAACTATCACTCGAAGTGAGTTGAGTAGGCTCTACTTTTATAGGCGTCACGAATAAACTTTTACATATTCCTCAAAATAATCGAATTTTTTCACTGAAATGTCCTACCAAAAACACAAATTGTATCAGTATAGAGTAAACGATTATATCAATAATTATTGCAAAGAGAATAATGGGGGAATCTCAAAATCGATTAAAATGTTCATAACTGTCACTTTGGGCGTAGAGTTGTAAAATTTGTTAATGAGTGTAGGAATATGTATGTTCAAGGGATACTGTAAACATTTTAATATTTTGCTATAGTATTGAAACTCCAATCAGATCTCTATGCAATAAAAATAAATTCCTGCGGTGGCATCCTGTGACACATACCACTACCGTTTGGGTGTGAATTAAAATGCCTCTTTCGTCGGCTGTTATTTTGCTGAATGCTTCCGCTTCCCCCTTTTCCTTACTGCATGAGAGTTTCTGGATGATGGCCTCGAAAACAAGCTGCTGCATTCTGAATATCTGAATTCTCATTTCCGCAGCTCTAGATAGATATATGAACATAGATATGTGGTAACACCAACACAACATAACCATTAATAAATTTCACAAACAATGTTCATTTGCAATTATTGTCATTATGCTCGCAGCGCCAGCGGGAGTCTGAAATTATTTGCCAATCTGTTTGGAAGCACATTATAAATGACTGTCAGGTCGTCCCGGATTAATCCTTATTAATTCAAAAAATATTCAACTGCATTCGGTATATCGGTGAAGTCTGGAGTGTGTGCTGTGATGGTTGTAATGGTTGCACCATCTCGTCTGCCCCCTGACCATTTACGAGGAATTTACTGATGGATCAGCTTGGTATGACAAATTTTATCGATATATACAAGGATATAGGCCTTTATGAATTGTCCAGTTGAGCAGTCAGTCAGTCATTCGCATTCAATCAAGGAAACGAATCTTTTAGGTCATTAAATTTGCTTGATGATTGATATTGGTTCAGAGGTGGTGCAATTCTAGCCCACAACATCATTGTGAATTCAGGGACAGTGTATCTGTATAGTCACTGTTGTACGAGGGTATATGACTCCCAGCAATAAGTGTCAACAAGTAGTTTGAGGTGGCGGTTCCGACGTATCCGCTTCATTTGGAACATGGTAATCATGACGAATATGACAGGTCCAGTATGGCTGACATCTCCGGTTAGTCCTCAATTTGAGTTCGACATAACACGTTGCTTGCTTCATTAAAAATAAATGGGTAAATATGTGTACTTGGACATGAAGTACATGAAATCACATGGGTAAGCGGATAAACCATAATTATTTCACGTGTCACTTTCAGTTACACTCGAATATTCCAGGAGAATGATATTATTCGTGACGCTCCGCTGTGGATTGGATACACATTGAGCCAGAGGCCTCTTGTTATTATTTGTTTTAAGAAGAATGAATAATTTTGAATATTTAAATATTGACGATGTCATTTGTGAAGGTACAGTATATAAGGAATTTTTATATACATAGGTACCTAATTATAAAGGGAAAAAGCTTTCGATGATCAGTTGAATATTATAGAAATCTACGTATTTGCTACTAGGTTACCAGGCGATGGACTCGTTCTAAGGAAAATCCTTATTGATAGGTCTACTTTGCTATAATTTATCTCCATTTTTTTTTTTTTCAATTCAATGTCAAGTCATCAGCTATACATTTTTGTAGGTGATTATTTTTCTATTTTTACAGGGCCATGCGCTTGAAGTGATAACACATATTTTTGTAAAGTCTATATCTATATACAAGTACATATGTGTATATAAAAGGAACCTTTACTCGTACGCAACGCCAAAATTGTCTCTTTCATCAATCAAATTATCTGAAGTTTATTTAAACGAAATTGATTCTGTCTATTTGAACACATGATTGATTGCTCTGTCACTTACGTACGTAAGTATCATTGGTTGGCAGTCGAAGTGAAATTGTCCTTCTGTTTCCTCTTTTAGTTAAGGCTTGTTGGGTATCCCAGATATATACAAATTCATACATATTATTAATTTATTATCATTCTCGCCTCACAAAAGCCACCAAGAGAGATCTTAATCAAAAAGTCAATAAAAGTATAGGTTAGGTTAGGTATTCACAATTTAGTTATAAATGTAAGTTGGTGCGATGTGATACAGGATCATACAGCTTATATAATATCTATGATTTTGAATTTTTAAGTCTTTAGAGGCACAGTTTTAACATACTTGATGGATGTACATACGTATGTTAGTTTGAGAACAATGTTTGTTTATAAAGTTATCATTTCAAGGATGTATATCCTTCTGAGAATCAAAGATGAACAGTATTTCAGAGTTATGTAGGTACCTTAGGCTAAACTCAATTCATTAGGAAAAAATTATCGAAATAATTCTGTTTTATTACTTGTTTTTTGTATGCAACTGAAAACTTTCTCATCTTCAACCCGACTTCTTTTTATGTCAGAAAACAGTTCAATTGGTTGCATTGTCATAAAATTTTTGAAGAAATAAAAACAATTGTCTTTCATCGATTTCATCTATCTCAAATTAAAAGAGCAAACAAAATGTTGATGATATTTTCTTTTTGTTAAATAAAATTTGTATCCATACTTTGCTCATATTTTTCAACTACCTAATACTCCAAATGCATAGTTTAGTTACATAAAAACCTACCCTTCTTTGATGAGATGCTTCTCATTGTAACAATAACCTTTTCGGGATCCTAATTATTCTTGTCCCTAAACTAGCCTTTCAACTTTATGTAGGTATAAGTGTTTCTATTGTTTGTATAGGTAAATCAAAAACAACCACAGGATTCTACATTAAATAAAGATACGAGAGCTGACGAATAATAAAAAAGCAAAATCATATCTCTTGGCGGGCACGCTAATCTGATTTTCTGACAGAACCACAAAGAGCCTTTGCAATTTCTCCTTTTGGAACTATCAGTTTTTCATAGAACTTTATTTTTAGAGATAGCTTCACGTAAGAGTGTCTTCCGGTGTTTGCTTCGCTAAAAGCATCATTAATGTAAAGATATTGTAATAACTTTCCATATTTGAACTATAACGACTCCGAAAAGCAAACAAACAGACACAATAAAGCTTACGGTCGCAGTGCAAACATACCCTTATTAGCTATAATCACAAATAATCATATCCAGATGTCTCACGCCTATGGAGCAAAATGACCTATGAAATTGAAAAAGCTATATTTTTCAAAGCTTTTAAAAAGCTAGTTTTACTACAAAAATTAAAGCACCTTCCCACGAATTTTGTATCTTTGACTCTGTTGGAAAATATCTATGTCTATCTCTTCTTCTCTGTCGATTTCATTTTTGTTTCTGCAATGCTAGCTTTGCCCCTTAAGCAACGATCAAGGCAGTGCTATTTTTTTGTTTTACTTTGCTTTGCCGGTTGTTGAGTAGGTATCTACGTTTTTTTGTCTGAGGCTTGCAACGATGAAAAAAAAATATGAACTCATTTCTCCATAGTAATTTTATGCATTTATAGGATATTATAGGATATAATATGTGGCCTTGAGGGTAGGTAGAGAAAGATTTTTTTTTGTGGCGGAGATATTTCTGATAGTGGAAAAAATATGTGATGTTTATTTGGTTGCTGAGCATGTAATTTTTGTTGTTTTCGTATTTTTTTCGAGCTGAAAATTTTTTGATAATGGCTGTAGGTTTGTATGTATGCATGTAATTTTTTCGCAGCATCTTTATTATAGAAGCACAAATAATCATATAATTATTTGTGCTAAAAGTTAATTTCTTGCGATTATAATAACTTTAAACATTTTGAAGCTGAATTGGTTGATTAGAAAAAGGAAAAAAATAGAATAGATATATGTTTGTATTTGTTCATGTATCATTAAAAAGAACTACATGCCTACGTTAGGTGGGTACCTAATTGATTTTACACCGCAGGTGCTGTTAGCGTTAAATTTTACACCTCTTTGTTTGTACTGTTTAATATAGAATGATTCACTTAAGATATGTAGGTACGACAAAAAAAAGACTCTGTAGTTAGAAGAAAATCTATTAGGAGGGTGGTTCTATTCAACGGTTGAGGCGGAAGGAACAATTCGCTAGAAAAATGTATAGAGTATGGAAACAAAATCAATAATCATTAAGAAATAACGGCGGCCAATAACTTTAGTAGCTACGCTTATTAAAGTCAGGAATTTTTTCCCTTTTTAAGTTATTTTCGATTAAAGTTCATTTAAAGGTTAACTAAAGAGATTACAGTATGTACCTCTATATGATTGTTACTTTACTTAACGTTAATAAGTACCTTCCTTTTTTGTTATTAATTCGTATCTGTATGATTTAAACAAATTCAGGATAAGAAATCAATAAATTCTTATTATTTTAGTCAAGTAAATCTATGGTTTAGCACGTCCAAAAAGTTAGCTCGCCAACATAAACACAAATAATTAAAAATATTATTAGAATTTTATGCACTTTTTGTGTTGTTTTCGGAATTTTTGTGCTGTAATATTTTTTTTGTATGCAATGTTGTGCTACCTTAAATTTAAGCTAGCACAACTTTGTCAATTATTAACTGATTTTAATAAGAGCGGTGTCATAATTTTGTGCTCTTTGTGTGTTATTTTTCTGCATTTAAGAAAATTGATTCTAAGGTTTTTTGTTTTTGTATGCAATTCTGTGCTAAACAGAAGCTAGACCAATTTGGCCGGTGCAGGGAATTAACTTCACGGGAACTATCTTCACATGGGAATTTACTTCACCACTAGTGGGAATTAATTTCACCTTTTTTTGTGAAGTAATTTCCCCCTTAAGGTGGGAAATAATTTCATCCGAAAATTGTGTGAAGTTATTTCCCACCTATGATATGATAGAAATTACAAAAATGTAAAATTGTGTTTCCTTAAATCCCGAATTTTTGTGCTGTAATATTTTTTTTGTATGCAATGTTGTGCTACCTTAAATTTAAGCTAGCACAACTTTGTCAATTATTAACTGATTTTAATAAGAGCGGTGTCATAATTTTGTGCTCTTTGTGTGTTATTTTTCTGCATTTAAGAAAATTGATTCTAAGGTTTTTTGTTTTTGTATGCAATTCTGTGCTAAACAGAAGCTAGACCAATTTGGCCGGTGCAGGGAATTAACTTCACGGGAACTATCTTCACATGGGAATTTACTTCACCACTAGTGGGAATTAATTTCACCTTTTTTTGTGAAGTAATTTCCCCCTTAAGGTGGGAAATAATTTCATCCGAAAATTGTGTGAAGTTATTTCCCACCTATGATATGATAGAAATTACAAAAATGTAAAATTGTGTTTCCTTAAATCCCGATTCCTTAAATGCAAAAGAAACTTGCATACACCCAGCCTCGCACCTACCCCAAATCCTATAATGGGCCCAAGCAGGGGGGTTGCAGGGGGGCAGCATGCCCCCCCATACATACCTCACTGTTTATTCGCCGTAATGCTTGCTGTTAGCATAAATACAGTGCATAAATACAGTGCTAGCAGGAAGCATTACGGCGAATAAAGAGTGTGGTATGTAACCCCCCTGCTTGGACAACCCCCCTGCTTGGGCCCATTATAGGATTTGGGGTAGGTGCGAGGCTGGGTGTATGCAAAGTTTCTTTGGCATTTAAAGAATCTGGATTTAAAGAAACGCACATTAAAGTGAAATTATTTCCCACAAAAAAGTGAAATTATTACTCACTTTCAGTGGGAAGTAATTTCACTTCAAAAAAGTGAAATTAATTCCCACTAGTGGTGAAATTAATTCCCATGTGAAGGTAGTTCCCGTGAAGTTAATTCCCTGCACCATTTGGCCTTGTTGTGCTTTAAAATTTGTGCTTGAGCGAACTGTTTTTTTTTTATTTTGGACAGGAATTCTGCTCTATGGTCGGTACTGATAAATTTTGCCTAATGAGACTTTCGTTATTCAACATGAAAACGTAGCCTTAACAATAATTTTTGAACAAAACTATTTATTTTCGATTTTAATATCAACTTCCGTGCGTTTTCGTCACGAGCGTGAAAATAAACTTTGAAAAACTTTCATGAATTTAAATGATCTAGATACTATTTAAATTAGGTCCTTAGATTATGTCCTTCAATTCGTGAAAGGCGTAGGGGAAAACAGGGTGGATTCGTACAGCGGGAGCATTCGTACAGTTGTCATATCTACACTATCGAACATGTTGCGCAAGCTGTGTTTGTGTGTGAGAGAGGTCGGTTCATGTGTGTACACTAACAGCTAACCGCGACCTCAGTTTAGCGGAGACATTTTCTGTGACAATTCGATACGTGTTTTCGGTTCTCGTAAGTAATTTTTTGATTCATCTTTAATATTTTGTTTTCATAAAAAGTTTTGCTCGTATAGTTTCAATTTATTATAATTAGTGTTGAATAAATGTCTTTAATTAATATATTGACATTAATTTTGTGAAAATAACAATTATTTGTTATTATTTTGAACTTTTTTTTATTAATTGTGTTGTTGGGGTACCTTCGTACGGGTATGAGTGGGGTAGATTCGTACTGTACGAATGAAGGAACAGTGTACTTATCAGACGTATTGGGGCGTATTCATAGAGAATTACTAAAGTCGTGATTTCTTGATCTATAGGTTAAGGCTTGTTGGTTAAATAAACACAGCTCTTATTCATAGTCAATTTCCCAGCTGTATTTAGTAGAACCCCAGGTTAAGGTTGTGTTCTACTACAATTATACTTCAAATGATGACAGGTCAAAGAAAAACAAAAACAATACACTTATATTTCTGAAGTGTAAATTTTGTGTGGTCCTTCCTCATATTGCGTGTCAAAAAAAGTAAAACAAACAAAACTATTAAATAAAAAATCCAAAAAAAGAAACTCGAACAAACATTCTATATTTTAGATAAACAACAAAGAACATATAAAACGTGAACGCCAGGAAAACTTGTCGCAACCAGAGACGGGACTTTTTTTGTTTTTCTATTCTTCTTTTTTTTTCTATTTTTCTTTTTCTTGATGGCACATTTTGCAGTTCGCTTAATAACTGAAACTCATCTAAAATATCTATATCTTCTTAAATTGTGGTATCAATCGAGATTTTCCTGGATGATAAGTTTACGTAGCATTTATTTGATATAAATTACTTTTTCAGCTTTTAAATTCACAAAAAAAAATCAAATTTGACATTTGGCTGTGATAATAACTACTTAAACAAAGCATTTCCTATGTTTAAAGTTAGACCACAGGTTTAGCACTAAGCTTAGGTTTAAATTTGTTTATGAATAGCCTAAACTCTGGATTTGCTTAGTAACAGCTTAGCAAGAGTTTAGCAAACATCTATGAATATGCCCCATTATGTTTAATTCATTTATCGAAGTTGAATTGTTTTTTTATAATTTGTTATATTATTTATTTTTATTATCTATTATTTATTACTTTATTAAGAGTTTATTTTACGTTTTGTTATCTGAATAAATGTTTAATTCCATAAAACAAAGTCTTCTTAGTTACTGTGTACGACAGCTCCCCACAGTGTACGAATGCACCCTTCTCTATGTACGAAGCTACCCCGCGTGTGGGGTGGATTCGTACGTTTTCCATTTTTCAGAAATCTTACCGTTGCGTCTCCATAAAGGTTTGTATCGGCACTTAACTTCACTTCAATTATAGACAAATATATAGGGTTTACAGCAGCATTAAAGTTATTTTGCAATAACTAAAAGTTTTTCTTCTATACAGCTCAGAGTAAAAAGTGTACGAATCCACCCTGTTTTCCCCTAATTCGCGCGAATTTTTAATTTTCAAGCCCCAAATTGATCTTCCCTTGGGCAAAATTTGTTTCCAGTATGCTTTGTGTGATTTTTTAAATTTTAACCTTAAGCAAATTTTAGAAAGTATTGAATATGTAACTTTCGTTTACCTATACAAAACTGGAGATTAATAAATTGTATTTGATGCAATACAATTCTATATGAAGGCATTTTATAGCGGAGAATCTTAAAGTTTTGCAGTGGGTTGTGACACTCACAATTTCCTATATTCAAAAATTTCCATTTTGAATCACCTAATAGCATTGAATTAACTTTACATTTAAAGGCTCTTTAACATTACTATACACGGTTAAACCAGTTTCTCTATTAAATAATGTACAGTTGCTTTCGTAAAGTGAAAAAAGGTCACATTTGGTCTTATTTCACAAATCGGTTTGACATTATATACTTTATCTAAGTGAAATAGGGCCAAATATTGAATTTTGGCCTTATTTTACGGCACCACCGGGTAGATTCGATACTTTCTAAAACGTCTTACGGGCGTACTGTCACTGATTTCGTTACTCAATAACACAAAAGTCTAACATTGGATAATAACACAAACAAAAAGAGCACACGTTTTTGAAACGACTTTTATTAGAATAAGTTCATAATTGACAAAGTTGTGCTAAATTAAATATAAGGTGGCACAATATTGCATTTAAAAAACAACTAAACATTACAATTAATTTTCTTTAACATACATAAATAACAAACAAAGAGCACAGAATTATGAAACCAGTCTCATTGCAATCGGTTAATAGTTGACAAAGTAGTGCTAGTTTCAACTTAAGGTGGTACAACATTGCATACAAAAAATAAACATTTAAACTTTTAAACCAATTTTTTTCGAAATCGTATATGTAACACAACACACAAAGAGCACAAATAGTCCAGTCAAATTAGTATTTTATACCTACAAAAAATACTGCGTCGAATTTTTTGTTTGTTTCTTAAAGAGTGCCTATTGGGAAGTGTAAATCCAAAAAGTTCGAACAAAAAGCGCCCATGCGTTGTCCGCCATTTTGAAAAAGGCTTTGGAAAGCGTGAACTCTATTTTCTCGGCTCCTATCATATATAGAGCTGTATTTTTTGTTTAGATTTTTACGTTAAAATGTCTTCTTTAACTTTTGTTGAGAAAAAAAATTTGAAACCTCTTTCCAAAAAAAAGTTATCGACGAAAAACTGTCGAGGTTTTGAAGTAAAAAATGGTTTTTAACGTTTATATCGCCTCATGTTCATCTAATCGAAAAAATACTTAAGTTGTTTTTTATAGATCACTTTATTTCCTACATTTTGGTATATTTAATTTTTATGTGTGACAAAAACTGTAGGAAATATAACCTGTCAAAAAGGCCAATATCCTGCGAAAATTAAAAAAAAAAAAATTTACTCACGTTTGAAAATTTTCAAATTTGATTATGTTCATTACGAAATTTAAAGAAACAGTTCAAACTCTTTTCCACACCACGACCGAGGTAGAGTTACGGCGCATTTTTTTTTAATTTGGTATCCACAGGGCCCTGTTCCATAATAGAGCTAATACTATTAGTTGAAAGTACAAGTTTCAAAAACTACAAGGTAAGACCACCAAAAGTTCCTGTTTCATACTGAGAGTGACCTACTATTAGTGATATTAACCAACTGAAAAGTACAGAAGTCCTTTTCTGCTGCTTGATAATGAAACGCAATTTTACCATAGACTAATAATATTGGTTTGTACTTTATTATGAAATAGGGCCCAGGAGGTATAATCCACGATTCAATCGTTTTCGTTTTTATATCAGCCTATCGATAGCTCAATGTGGCATAGTTTTTTCATGTCGTTCTTCTTTTTTTTTTGGGCTAGGCGTGCGAACCTCAATGATCATATTAACGTTTTTAGTACTGCGGGGATCGTCATTGGTAGTTTCTTCAATGTTTTCAGGTAAGGAAAAGTCTTCACATGCGTCTTCATCTTCCAGTAAATTTTGCAAGGAAGGAACATTCTCGCATGTTTTTCCACTGCAGTAGAAACATATTAAGGAACAATTCAGACCAGATTTCCGACAGCCACAAGCTCGACCACACTGGCCCTTGCATTTGCAAGATATAGTTTGCAATATGCTTTGTGGAGCTGGATCTTGAGTGGTTGTAACTGGCTCTAATCCTCTCGGAGTTCTTTTCCAACCCCATTTTAGTGGGTCATGGTGAACATCGATCCAAGTCTGTACTTGATGGTATAGGTACGGAATGTTTGTTGCCGAGCAGCTGCTGCACTAGGAGGCAATGAAGATAGATTAAACTTAGTTTTTTGACGTTTGACGCGAGAATGTTCCTGTCATAAGTGACAACAACAAGCTGAAGAAATCAAAGGATAATGCCAATGCCGATGCGATGTCACGACTGCCCAGTGCAGATACATACAAACACATAGAAGAAGTGGACGTTTTGGAAGTAGAGGCTATCGAAAATTTGCCGGTGACAGTTGCTGAACTCAGCGAAAAAACCAAGGTAGACAAAGAAGTTAGTTTACTTATAGAATCCCTTAGATATGGACGTCATTGTGAGGCAAATCATCGATTTGGTATATCCCAGACGGAGTTTGCTCTTCAAAGAGGATGCTTACTGCGTGGTATACGTGTTTACATACCAAATGAATTGCGAGGACGAGTCCTCCTCGAATTGCATACGGGTCACTTTGGAATATCGAGAATGAAAAGCTTAGCAAGAGCTTATTGTTGGTGGAGCCAAATGGATAGAGACATTGAAAAGTTGGTCGCAAATTGTCAATTATGCCAGGCTACGCGCCCGAATCCGAAAAAGGTAGTTCCAGTCCATTGTTGGGTGGCACCAAGAAAGGTTTTTGAAAGGGTGCATGCAGACTTCGCCGGGCCATTCATGGGGAAGTACTTATTCGTGCTTGTGGATGCCTTTAGCAAATGGCCAGAAGTATACGTCATACCCAACTTAACAGCACGTACTACCATTCAGAAATGCGAACAAATTTTTGCCACTTTTGGGATACCGAAGTTCTTCGTGAGTGATCATGGAACTCAATTCAACTCAAATGAATTTCAGTTATATTTAAAACGAAATGGTATCGTTCATAAGCAGGGGGCCCCATACCACCCGGCTACAAATGGACTTGCAGAACGATTCATTCAAACAATCAAAAATAAAATTCAAACATCAAATTGTAGTCCTGATTCTATGAACACTTATTTAAATACTATTTTGTTTGCTTATAGGCGAATGATTCATCCAGCCACAGGTAAATCACCGTCGATGCTGATGCTTGGCCGTCAGATCCAATCAAAACTAGGCTTACTCCTGCCAGTCGAGGTCGCAAATGATCGTAAACTACCTACCAAACTTTTCTCGGTGGGAGAAAGGGTTGCAGCCCGAGACTATATGTCAAACAAGAAGTGGCAATTCGGAATCGTTGAAGCAATCTTGGGTGATCTACATTATAATATCAAGCTGGATGACAATCGGTTATGGAAAAGACATGCGGATCAGCTAAGGAAGATAGGAGAGGAGATATGTTTCCCCTCTGAAGATAATGCGACTATGGACAAAGCAAAGGGCTTAGATGATACATGCATACATCCCTTTTTAGACGAAGGATCATCATCTTCAGCCATTATTGACGCATCGCAGAATACTGACCCGACTATTGTCAACCCGTCACAGAAGGTAGAACCAACCATTCAAACTCAAGTGCGGAACGATGAGAAGTCTTCATGTGCAGTGAATGTTCCAATTCAAAATAAAGATGTTAACCTCCGCCGGTCAAGCCGAGTCAAGAGAGTTCCTGAGCGATTGGGATATGCGCATGAATGAATTGTAAATTAAAGAAAAAAAAAAGTATTTGAATTCAAAACAATAATATTTTGAACTACTTTAACTAAATTAACTTTTAAATTAATTACCTAATTACATACATACAAACATTGACGTTTATTTTCCTAAATAATAATAACTTTGTTTAATTATTATTATGTATAAATATCTTTTAACTTAATAAATCAATTATTAATTTAAATAGTCAGGGAGAGCTGTCATAAGTGACAACAACTGTCAATGTATATGCTATACCTTATATGAATTAAAATGAAATAATTAGTCAGTCAATAGCCGTCTTTCAATACACATCTAGTTATATTAGTTCCTTCCTTGCTAAATTTACTGGAAGATGAAGACGCATGTGAAGACTTTTCCTCACCTGAAAACATTAAAGAAACTACCAATGACGATCCCAGCAGTACTAACAACGTTAATATGATCACTGATGTTCGCACGCCTAGCCCAAAAAAAAAAAGGAGAACGAATGAAAAAACTATGCCACATTGAGCTATCGATAGGCTGATATAGAAATGAAAACGATTGAATTGTGGATTATAGCTCCTGGGGACACCACATTAAAAAAAATGCGCCGTAACTCTACCTCGGTGGTGGTGTGGAAAAGAGTTTGAACTGTTTCTTTAAATTTCGTAATGAACATAATCAAATTTGAAAATTTTCAAACGTGAGTAAATTTTTTTTTTTAATTTCCGCAGGATATTGGCCTTTTTGACAGGTTATATTTCCTACAGTTTTTGTCACACATATAAATTAAATATACCAAAATGTAGGAAATAAAGTGATCTATAAAAAACAACTTACAACGCCGTTTTTTTTTTTTTTTTTTTTTTACACTTCAGATTCTTTGTTGTAGTGAGCTTAGAGCAAGCTACATTCTACAATCAGAGGCTCATCATGAGTGCATGTGTTAGTGGTTAGTAAAATTAAGCAAACTAACACAAGCACATGCATAACTACAAAATTAGAACAAATACAAAATTAGATATAATATAAAAAAACATTTAAACTAAACATACAAAGTTAAAACAATTAATACATTAACGAGAGTGGAGCACTGGTTCGAAATAATGTTTTTAATCCTATTTTACTCATGTTAAAATCAACAGATGAGGCGTTCAAGTTAAAAAGTTTGCACATGCGATTGAGTGGCTCGTGTGTGCCATAGTTTGTTCTGTGAAAAGGAACGTGAAAAAGTTCAAATCTTCGCAGGTGGTGGGATCCTCCTCGGTAATTAATTCCTACATGGGCTAGCAAGTCAGGCGCATCAGTTTCACCATTGATAAGTTGATGAAAAAATACCAAATCATTATTGACACGCCTTTGAGATAAAGTTTGAAGTTGCAGAAGCTGAATTCTGTGTTCATAGGGTGGAAGGTTATACGGATCAGCCCAGGGTAGACCTTTCAAGGCAAAACGAATGAATCTATGTTGTATTGCTTCAATACGACTTTTATGAATTTCGTAGAAGGGTGCCCATACTTGAGAGGCGTACTCAAGATGGGGTCGAACATAACAATTGTATAAGGAAAGGGTAACATACGGATCGTTAAATTCTTTTGCCCAGCGTTTTATAAATCCAAGCATGGAACTTGCCTTATTTACAATATAATTAATATGTTCTATGAAACATAGATCAGAACTAAAGTGAACACCCAGATCTTTGAATCTAAAAACACGACAGAGTGTGTGTTGTGAAATGGAATAATCAAAAGCACTCACTACTCGTTTTTTAGAGAAAGTTATAGTTTGACATTTAACTGGGTTAAGAGAAAGACCGTTCTTCCCACACCAAACATTAAAATTGTCAAGATCAGCCTGCAAGAGAATGTGGTCAGGACTAGAATGTATTGTTTTAAAAATTTTCATATCATCAGCATAAATAAGAATATCGCTAAAGTGTATACATGAAGCAACATCATTTATAGCAAGAATGAAAAGTAACGGGCCAGATGGCTTCCTTGGGGGACACCCGAGTGAGCATTGAATGAGTTTGAAAGGATGTTTCTAAATTTTACTTGGTAAGATCTATTCTCAAGGTATGATTTTATCCATGCTATAAAAGAAATCGGAAAACCAAAAGCTTTGAGTTTGAATATAATAATGTTGTGACTAAGCTGGTCAAATGCTTTAGAAAAATCAGTGTATATACAATCAACTTCATTCCCGTTTTCTAATGCAAGCGAACATGTATGCAAAAACGTAAGAAGATTTGTAACCGTTGATTTTTTTCTCACAAAACCATGCTGTTGATCACATATTATATTTTTAGTATGAAATGCTAAGCTGTCGCAAACAACTTGTTCGAATAGTTTTGGAATGCAAGAGAGCTTTGCTATTGGCCTATAATTTTTGATGTCAGTTTTTTCGCCCTTTTTAAAGATTGGTGTAAGAAACGATTTCTTCCATAAATAGGGAAAACTGCCTGTCCTTAAAGAAAATTCAAACAAAAATTGAAGGGGTTGAACTAGTATATGTTTACACTTTTTCAATACTATAGGCGGAATTCCATCTGGACCAGATGAGTAATCATCATTTAATGATGAGAGAAGGTCTAAAACAGTACTCGGGGGTACTGGGATATTATTACAGCTAGTTTGGGCATATGTATGTAAATTTCTAAAATAATGTTCGTCAACATCTAAAGGCTTGTCAATAAAAGAATTTCGAAAATTATTCGCAAAAGCGTTACAAATATCAACGGTATCCTTCAGCGAACAATTTTCATAAATGAAATTAGCCGGATAACCATCTGAGTTTTTTTTTCGAATTAACAAACCTCCAAAATGTCTTTGGGTCATCTTTTAGAGAACTACCCATTTCGTTAACATGGTGAGTGTATAGATTTTTTGAAAGAGTTTTAAATTCTTCAAAAAAGGTAATGTATGAGTTGTGGTCTACTGGCGAGAGAGTTTTTAAATATACTTTCCATACTTTGTTTCTTTTATTTCGGAGTGCTCTTAGCTCTTTCGTATACCATGAATGGCAAAAGTTTCTATTTTTTGATACTTTTAAAGGGATAGTATTGTTAATGCAGTTGTTAAGGATAGAATAAAATTCAAAAACTGCTTCGTCAATATTGCCAGACACTGATATATTCTCAATACCAGACTTAGCAATTTCATCTGAGAGCAACTGAAAGTTTGCCTTTCTGAAGTCAAAACTATATGAAAAATCATAAGGGTTACTGTTTTCAGTAAGGTGATTACTCAAGTCAAAAAAAATATCCAAAGGAGGATGATAGTTATCTATGTTAGTAATTCCGGAACTAGATTCTAGAACCAGAGTACTAATAGCGTCCGAAGAAAATACCAAATCGAGAATTCGATTTTTAGAGTTTTTAATACAGCTTATTTGCTGTAAGTCAGTTGAAATGATTCTATCAAGAAGCAGTAACTCATTTTGAGAAGAAGTTAAGGAAGCTTCTTGATACAATTCGTCATTAGAGGGAACCCACTCTATGTGAGGTAAGTTAAAATCACCAAGAAGTATTATGTTGCTGTTGGAGCAAGACAAGTCAATAACAAAGTCTAAGGCCTTAGAGAGTTCAACATAAACTGCCTCCGAACTTTTTGGAGGAATATATGCATTTAAAATAAACAAATGCTTGGAATGCAATGTTAATTTTAAACAAATCAGTTCAATAGACAGATTGAAAGGGAACGAAACAGAAGAAGATGTAAATTTTATGATAATATATGTATATGTAATGTATGTATATATCTAAAATGCGGATTCAAATTTGAATAAGTTTTTCTCTACTGTTTTGATACTGATTACTTATTGTATTAAAACCATAGATAAATCTGTTTTTTTTTAACCTTTTTTGAATTATTTAGCTATCTTATTATTTAAATATCTTAATTTTAATAAAAGGATACACGGAAAGAATTCTTGGATCATATCACGAAAAATGAGCTGCAAATTACGAAAAATGAATCCCGATTTATACCTTGGCTCCGGATTTCGTAATTTACGACTATTTGTTTGCAATTTGCAAAACTGAGCAAAATGAAGATATTGATACTCAAAAATCGTAAATCAACCCTCTTTAAGTATCAATTACGCTATCGAGAGAAAACAAAATTGCGAACAACAAATCGCAATTTGATCCAAATATTCCTCAATTGCACATTTTGTAAATTTGCAAAAAAAGATTTGTGATCACCACTTTTATTTCATGATATTGCCACTTGGAAAGATCAATCCTGCTCTAACCCTTCATTTTGCAGGTATACACATTTAATTTAATTTATTTGAAATAAATACTTTACGCTTGACTCTACTTGGATTTGAACTCGCAACCCTCCAGTTGCGGAGCGAGTATGCAACCACCAGGCCAATTTGCATTACAGATCGTTGGTGTCACACATTGATGATGAGATACCTGCCGTGTTGTGGTGCTTATCTCTTCGAGAAGTAAATTGCGACAAGAAAGTCGCGATTTCGGATTTTTTTGTTGGTGATTTGCGACTGTTCTCATGGAGTTGCAAATTGCGACAGAAAAAACGTAAATCAGTGATTGTGCATGATGTAAGTTACTAAATTTTTATCGCAAATCAATATTTTCAAATGCTGTTTGTGATATTATTCCTTTGGAGAGTAAATTACGCCAAAAAAGTTGTATTTTGCTATGAAAAGTACAAGCTTGAATCATGGATTTTAATTGCAAATCACGAAGAAACAAATTTTGTAATTTGCTATGTTTTGAATGTTAAATTACCAGTTTTTGTATTAATTTGGGAACAAAATGCCTTGATTTATGAATAAAACATGATTCGTAAATTGCAACTGCAAATTTTTCAATTGGTGATTTTTCAATTCTCTCCGTGTATCCGCTAACTGTCATGTTGCATTAATTTGCTTGTCGATACCACCCATTATTTTAGTATCTACCTAAATACCTAGCTTATCAAAGTATTGACATTTTTCATAAGCTTTTATATTTTAAATGAAGTAGATAAATACCTACAATGTATCTGAGTACCTATCTACATCTACCTATTCCTTCATATCTACTCACAAAAAATACAATTTACCTTGTGTCCACCTCACCCTTAGTTCATTTTCTAATTGTATATATAATAACTGTTTATATGTATGTATAAAAATCCATATAAATACGCAATATACCTTCCTAAATATTGTTTTTTATTTTTCCTTTATTTAGAGGGATTAACTATCAAGATCCGATCCATAGATCCAAAGTTATAAGCGAATCAAAATTTCCCTACAAGAAAATCATTCATCAAATCACATTTTCCTTACCAAAGAAAGTTCCAATTCAAAACAAAAAGATCTTTACGAAATCACAACCCGTAAACTCCTACAAAAAATGAAATACAAAAACAAAACAACCACCAGCCACATAGACGCCTGCCAAAGTGCCGAACCAATGCACACAGAAACAGCAGCCAGCAATAAAAAAAAACAACACACACACATCATGAGGATTGAGGTAGTCCACGAAACCAAACAAATAAAAATAAAATAAATCAAGGGGAAATAGAGTTCACGAACAAAAATGACAACAGAGAGAAAGAGATGCGTGTACCTTACCTACTTGTTTTAATGAGAATGAGAAACGATTTTTTTTTTCTAGATTTTGTATCTTTGTCACCTACCGCTGCTGGGCTTTTGTATCTTTCGTTGTTAAGGCTGTTGTATCTTTGCTTTGTCAGGTAAGACGATGTCAGGTAAGGCAATTTCTTAAGACATTTTTTTCTATGGGGCTGAGACATCTGTATATCATTATTTGTGCTATAATTATAGCAACTCTCAAACAAAAGAAATGCCATCTGCCAGATTATAGAAGATATACCAGCTGTCAAATAAAAGCTTTTAGAAGGGAAATTATTGGGAAATTTCCCCTACGGAAAGCTCTGGAGGCAGAGACCAGAACCTTCTACTTATTTCCAGAGTTTGTCAAACAAGTATAAAAGCCACATGTTTGACCGGCAGCCACACAGTTTGTTTTTAATCGTGAATGAATAAAGTTGGTAGTAATAAAAGTGAAAAGTAAAATTGGAGAATTAATTTCAGTGGCGAATAATAAATCGTTTTGTTTGTAGTAAGAAAAAAAAGTGTTTTATTTTGTGAAATAAATAAATGGAAGTTTTGATTAAAGTAAATAAGTTTTATTAACGAACCTGAGAAAATATTACAATATATTATAAGGTTTTAGTATCCAGCATATTGATTAAGGACGCAGGAAGATACAGGAATTTTTATTCAAGTACCCATCTGTTCAATGGTCTTATCCTTTAACATTTCTTCTATTTTATTAATAGATGGAAATGGAAAATAAAGTAAAAGCTAGTTTTTCTGGGTAGGTATACATATCACATTTAAGCCATATAGGTACATAATCAGTTATTAATAATTTCAAATATTCCTCTTTTCACATTACGTACATCGATAATTCTATCTGTGCCTCTGGCGAGCCACTGATACCACCAGGTTTATGCAGTCTAATATATAACCATCATCACATACCACTTACCCATTCTGTACCACATCGTAAATGTGGTATTTTTATGTTGCAAAACCATCCTTTGATTATATTGTTTGCTTTTATTAATTTAATTGGGTTCGCTATAGAAGTTTTACAATTTATAGTTGGGAATAGACTGCGCTTTTGAAATACAATGGTGGTGGTTAACTACAGCACCTCATTTAACCATGTTGTATTTATTTTTTCCTGCCATGATTTTATCCTCATACCTAGCTTCTAGATTTCCTTTTTGTTTTTGTGATATATGTTTAATGTAGGCTATTGGTGCTAAAATTATATTTTACTGTTACATTATTTTAATCCTTTTGTTATAATTTATTTTGCTAATGTTTTACTTAAAAAAAATGGTTTGAAAATATTTATAATTAAGTAAAGGGCAACGAAAGCACGTAAGCAATATGAGTTAAACGAAAACATAACAAACAAAAGTTTAATTAATAGCCTATTGAATAGACCGGAAAATGAGGGGTATAAAGGAACAATTACGTGCAAGGGTTTTTATTATTGAATATGTTTGCTTGGCCCATGAGCATGCTTAAAACCGAAAATGCTACTAAATTCACCCATGCGTTTGTGAGAGAATGGTCACACTGGCCACTTTTCAATATTTTTGGTGTAACTTGAAAACTAAGCCCAATATGACAATTTTAGACATAATACTTTTTGTTCAAAATTAAATTTTCTATTGGAAGCAGGAAAAGTAAACAAAAACCAACCTAAAAAAAATCAAAAAATCAAGGATATCTAAATTTTTTAATAAATTGTGCATAACTTTTTTTGAAGCAAAGATAGGGTCAAGACATGCATGGACAAAATAAAGAAGAGACTAAAAGCTTTAATATGGCATGTTCGAAAATTAATAGTTGTTCAAAATTGACAGAGAAATTCCCATTCAAACCTTATCATTTCTTATAATTTTTCGCAGTTTTGGCCCGAAAGTCCCTTTTTCGGTACAATATGGCAAATTTCACTTTCCTAAAAATGTTCGAAATCAAAATTTTGATATAATATGACATTACAACTATAGAGAATTTATAAAAAGGATACTAGTTCGCAATTTCTTTTTTCGGCTGTTTTTAAATGCTTTCAGACCTACAGTCCGAACGGCTGGTCCGATTAACATAAGACTTGGTACTTGGTGGTAGGAACGTTAAATTTGTCATAAAATACCCAAAATTAGGCTTTCGGGCAAAAACTGCGAAAAATGATAAGAAATGGTAAAGTTTGAATGGCTATATCTCTGTCAATTTTCAAATAATATGGCTTTTTTAACATGCCATATTAAGTCTTAAGACTCCAGTTTACTTTGTTCATGAATGTCTTGAGCATAGTTTTGCTCCGAAAAAGCTATGTATGCGCAGTTTAGAACAAAATTTAAAAATCTTTGATTTTTCGATTTTTTTTTATGTTGATTTTTGTTTACTTTCCGGCTTAAATTTTTTTAAGAAACTTTTCAAATCCATTTCGATAGAAAATTTAATTTTGAACAAAACATATTATATATGTAAAATTGTCAAATTCAAAAATACTGAAAAGTGGCCAGTGTGACCATTCTCTCAGAAACGCATGGGTGAATTTAGTAGAATTTTCGGTTATAAGCATGCTTATGGGCCAAACAAACATATTCAATAAAAAAAACCTTGCACGTAATTGTTCCTTTTTAAAAGGTCTATTCAATAGGCTATAATCACATATATACATATGTAGTTCTAAAGTTCTCCAATGAAACAACGAAATAAAATAAAATTCATAATCGTGTTTGGCCTTGTGGCCCCAGGATTTCAAATGTGTTTGGCATTGAAGATGTTAAGAATTATGTGTATGTACAATACATAGAGAAGTTAGAGAGAAAGTGTGAAAAAAGTCAAAGGAGGTGTACTAACAACATTGATCTATGTATGCACTTGCTTATTTTTATAAAATTTTTGTAAATTTTTGTATTTTATTTAAAAAAATACGTTACAATACAAATACGAAAAAAGAGGCTGGGAGTGACCCACACTAGTAACTTCCCATGTGCCCCATAAGCTACTTGTAGTCAACAATTTTTGGTAAAGTTTCTTGTATTTTTTGTTCGCTTTAAAAAAAACTGTTTGTTGAATTGTCTTACAAAACCTATCAACTATAATCTAATATATACTCATATAGAAGCCTGAAGCCAATATGATTATTTGTTTCTAAGAAGTTTGAGACTAAAAAAAATCAACAATTTTTGGTAAGGTTTCTTGTAATTTTTTCGCTAAAAAAAACTGGTTATTGAATACTTTTACTAATTTTATCAATTATATATTGTAAACTTATATAGAATAAAATTACCTCGAAGTCAATATCATTGTTTGTAATTTAACCGGAAGCCAATATCTTTGTCTGTTCTCAAGATATTCAAACAATTTTTAGCTACTTTTTTTGATAAAAAAAACTATATGTTGATATGTTTTTCCTTTCTACACGTACTTTCTACACGTTTGACTACTATCTAATCTATGAAATAAAACTCATCCAAAGTCAATATCTTTATCTGTTCTTGATATGATGAATGAAAAAAGCGAAGGAACGTACGAACGTGCAAACGTACGTAGGTACATACAAAGTTTGTATTACAAACACAGACATATCTCTTAAAATTATTAAGATATGTCAAAAATTTCGATTTTATAAATCGGACCAATTTACAATAACTTCCAATGGGAAGTTAATAAGAAATATTTCTTGTTAAAAGTAAATGTTTCTTGTCAAAAGCAAAGAAGATTTCAATAAATTATGGAAATGCTACATCCTCGTTAAAGTAAAAACAAAATATGTGTAACTTAAACAGCCTTATTCATAAAATGCGCTAAACAGATGAATAGTTATGTACTGCATAAGGATTTATGTAGCCACTATGTAACGTTACATAAATCCTTATTCATAAAAAATTTCCCCATCCATTTTAGTTATGCAACGCTTGTGTCAAATAAAGTACCACAAAGAAGAAATCTATTACGTTTTACTTCAACTTCACATCAACAAACATCAGCTGTTTGTGAAAAATCAATAAAAGAAAGATGCTTCCAGTTCGGTCTTTTCAATTTCTGTGTCTATAATATTATAATTTTGTAGTTTTCTTGTGTCATTATTAATTTTTAGTTAGCAAAAATAAATAAAAGTTTCGATAAAAACTCATAGCAATTCCATTCCATTTACTCTCAGTGAATTTAAAAAAAAAAAAAAAAAACAACCCCCAGTTTTCCTGCTGCGCTGCCGCCACCGGTTGGATTGTTTTTAGTTTCTCTATTTTTGTTTTTCTATTCTATTTTCATTGTGTTATCTATTGTTTATAGTACATACGCATTTACATATGTGCATAAATAAAAGAAAATTAGTTTTTTTGAGAAAATAATCTGTTTTGTTGTTTTATTTCATAATTTCTCTGCTCATATTTTTTATTGGGAGGAATAGGTATAGATATGTATATGTGCGCATATCAAAATATTTCACTTTTGTGTGTGTTACTGAAATTTTGATACTAAAATATCCTTATGTTGCCACTATTCAACCTCCAAACTCGTTTAGCTTATAATGAGTCTATGTAACGTTGCATAAGTTTTATGAATAAGGTTTTTGCGTTCAGATGCATTATAACGAGTACATAGCACTATGCACAAGCTATGATGCGTTTATGAATAAGGCTGAAAGTGTTTAACCATATAAACACATAGACGAACTAATTTTAGCTATCATCACTTTGAAGCGAACTATCTTCAGATTCATGATGTTAATCAACCTGCCAGCCCCGGATCTACGATTTTTCCAAGCCGGGGCAAAAACTTGATTTTGGCGCCCCTGTCGTTTTTGATAAAAATGAAAACAAGACCACTTATCTACTTGGTTGGATTTTTTGTCACTGGGAGAGTAAAACATTTTAATGGATGTGCTTGTGCAGTTCTTACCTATTCAGCAACTATTCATTATAGATAAGAAAATTGACAATGCCTAAATAAAGACGATACACAGTAGGGTGTGTTACTTAGGTATGGCGAAAAAAATACTGTTCAGATTTAAAATCTAACACCTGCCAAAAGTTGCATTAGAATCGTAGGAATAAGAATATGTGAAAAAAGTTTGAAATTAAATGGTTCTATGGCTCGCTTAACAACTAGGTTTATTTTCGAAAACTATGTTTTTAGTACTTTTTCTGTCTATTGCTCGAATATGGTTAGAGTTAATCTGAGCTGAATAAAATAATTTAAATAATTTTGCATAAAGTGTACCAACAATTAAAAAGAAAAAAAAATACAAATTTGAATTAAAAAATCGAAATCACTCAAAATTGTATTTTTATACAAATTTTTAACTGCGACAAATATCAATAATTGTTTTTCTTTATCAATTTTGACTTATCGAAGGTACAAGCGTCGCACTATGGGCCCAAATGATGGTTGGCGTCTCAAAAATGGTTTTTTCAAAACTATTTTTAATATTAATTGCTTGGCAGAAATGAATTAAGGAATACTTAAAGTACAGATTCCAATAAAAAAATTATGTTTCCATCCAGTCTTTCTAGTATTTAACCCTTTCTAAAGTGCTCCCTAGAAAAAACACTGTTTGCGTGACATAGTGAAGCTACTTTTGAAACCACTTTCTTTTAATTATTGATAATGATAAGGTATAAGTGTTATATGTTTTTGGAAAGCTTATTATTACTACTATTAGAGTTTGCAAAAATATGTTTTGGAAAATATATATTTTAGATAAATTTATTTTTTTCAAAAACACATGTTTTTTTAGCTTTTGCCAAATTTCGATTGGAGTTTTAAGTACTTCCACCGTCATCCACCGTTCAGTTCTAGGGCGCAAATTATTCCTTAGTTCATAAACTAAAACACATACAAAATCTGTATGCTTTTAATTGCTTTTCTTTGATTAAGAACCATAAACCTATTATAAGAAGTACAACAAAAAATCACAGATTTTACATGATTTTGCAATATCTTTTTTCGCATGAAATCTTAAACGTTTAAAATTGGTTCCCAACCATTGTAGACTTAAAATCGATTCCAAGAACATACTAAG
The DNA here is from genome assembly GCA_963921185.1 of Dasysyrphus tricinctus. NCBI lineage: Eukaryota > Metazoa > Arthropoda > Insecta > Diptera > Syrphidae > Dasysyrphus > Dasysyrphus tricinctus. Next base: position 262,827,677 of record OY992531.1, read on the forward strand.
AAATTATTTTTAAAGTCTACTCTCATTTTAAAATTAATAAAAGCAGGGTTTGAAAGTCCTAAATTTTCCACCAGTTTGGATCGACCATCTTGCATCTTTTTTATTACAGCACCGCACTCACATTATACTTTGATATAATAGGTTTGCATAATGCTTGTGTGACATTTATATGTTTATACAAAACTGGTATCAGTTATTTAAGAGCGAGTGAGGGGTGAGTAGGTCAGTTATATGGTTTTAGTGATGTATGATCTATATATCTCAGGAACAACTAATTCTTAGAGATTGAAATTTATTTCCACGTCTGGACTTGATTAGTCAAGTAAATGCTTCAAATTTCAAGTATCTGACTTTATTGGTACTGGAGTAAGAGGGGGTCAATAATTGCTTAGGTTGGATTTGTAAATAAGATGTAGAGCAAGAACTTTATTTGCCATTACCGTGCCCTTTTATTTGTACTACTTTTTTAATTTAAATTGTATTTATTATAAATTTAAAGAAAAAAAAGCTTCAATTTCAAATAACATGACTCATACAAATAACGGTGTTATGTGTTTATTCCGTAATTTGTGTGTATGCAAATGTTTGGGGAGAGTACGATAACTCAGGCGCCAAGAAATAATAACGGTTTTTTGTAGAACAGTTCAATACAAGCATTTTTTACTATGGGAGGGGGGGTCTATCTCACCCCGTTTGGTCGGGAGGGGCAATTTCATAAAAACAGAACCAAAAATGTAAAAAAATATTAAAAAATAACGGTAATACTTATAACAAAGTATTATTCCTTCTTTTAAAGCCAATACTCTGTTCTATCAGCCAGTTTTTGAATCAATTATCGATTTTTTCAAAAACTAGAAGACATAGAATCATCTAGTTTTCAGTTTTTGATTAAAAATTAATTAGAGCAACGAATTTCAGAAAAAAAAAATTATATATAATTTAACAGTTTTGAGAAATTACACTTTAAACATTTTTTTTATGCTTTTTTCTCGCAAATTTTGAGTTTAAAATTAATTTTTTCAAAAACCATGCATAGATTTCACTTGATTCAAAAACTGGCTGATAGAAAAGAGTATTGGCTTTAAAAGAAGGTATAATACTTTGTTATAAGTATTACCGTTATTTTTAAATATTTTTTTTACATTTTTGGTACTGTTTTTATGAAATTGCCCCTCCCGACCAAACGGGGTGAGATAGACCCCCCCTCCCACAGTAAAAAATGCTTGTATTGAACTGTTCTACAAAAAACCGTTATTATTTCTTGGCGCCTGAGTTATCGTACTCGTGCCAATTGTTTGAATAATTTTTAAATACAAAAAGCATACATTTAACCTTTAGAAACTTACATTATTTTGTTGGCTGTATATTCAAGAAGATATGTGCGAAATTTCAGCGTATTATCTCACAAGACAAAAAAGTTACAGATTTTTGAGACGCAAAACGTCACTTGGGCCCATAGTGCGTCGTACTGGATATACTGGAAACTAATACACAGTATTTTAGATATATTTTAGCTCACACAAAATCTAAATACAAATCAATATTGGAAATAAGGTGCTCTACAGAAACTGTTTGATAAAATTGTTTTCGTTCAGATGAACAAAAAGTGAGATAAACGATTAAAATCATAGGTACCTATCTCCTACAGTTTAGGGAGGAGGGTTAGTTTTGTAAAAATACACTTACATCGAATGCAAAAAACAATTTATTGTTATAAATCAACAGAAAAACTTTTAACAAGCTCGTTTCTTTTATTTTATTTTTCAATGAAGTTATACAGTAGACGCTTGATTTAGTGGATCTCAAAATAGTGAACTATCCACTATAGTGAACACACAAAATTTTATAAAAAAAACGTATTTTAAATAAAAATTTCGCGCAAGCATTTTACATAGTTTGAAAACTCTGAGGAATTGTTTCTGTTTTTTATTTAAACCTGAGAGAAAGCCTTGTTTAATGCTCAGTTAAAATTAAAAACATTCACATCGAACGAAATGTGCATTTTGGATTCGCCTTTATAAAGCCTTAGAAAACTCCCGCTCGAAAAAGTGAACAATCTTGAAACAGTAAACAGGCCTGCTTTTTATTAGTTCACTATATCGAGCGTCTACTGTAGTTGTCAATAGTTTTTGAATAATTATTTTAAATGGTGAAATAATGATGGAAAAAACAGCTAAGGGTTGACGGAGAAATACAATTTAATATTCCCTTGCCACATCTCAATTCATTTTATTTCATTAAACGTCGCATTTCTCAATATTTTCAGTCACATGGAAATAGAGCCCCTGTAAGTTACCGCACGGGGCACAGGCCCCGGTTTGCCCCCCATAGATCCGGGGCTGCAACCTGCATCTTCGGTTTATCATAGTCCACTACTCACATTTTACGTGTTCAAATAATTCAAACGAACAATAGAAAAACACAACATCAAATTTCCCGACAAAAATGTTCCTCAATAACAGTCTCTGTTGCTGAAATGAACACGAATTTCTATGATGGTGACTTTGAAATTAAAATACATAAAATAAAATTCATATAAGCCCCATTAAATTGTCTTTCAACAAATTGTAAATAATAAACATCTCATTGAAAAGTCTTATAATAAAGTTTTTGGCAGAGTAAAGCTCTTTAAGTGTCACCAGAAACTCATTTCATTATGTAGGAAGGCTGTTATTGTGCCTCTGTTGCTCAATGATTCCATTGTCCTTGTACGACTAACATCTCCTATGCCACCCATGCTGCGGCGCACCGTTGTACTGCTCAACTTGAATGGAACTTCGTTGAAGCCACAACAGAAAAAAACATTAAACTTTTTAATAAAATTTTAAAACAAGAGCTGCAATGTAAAAAGTTTTCCCTGCTCAACCATACATTTATATACTGATGCCGATGGTTTTTTTTTTTACTAAGAGACAGGGGCTCGACATATTATACGCCGCTCGTTAAAGTTGACATTTATCGGATTGAAATGTCTTCTTTTCAAAACAATAAAATTGCTTGAAGAGTTCTTAAGTATTTCGAATCCTTCCTAGTTTGAAGAAAGAAATCGTACTTCAAGCAATTGGTTCCAATGATACAGCAGCCAGGATGAAGATAAAGAAAATATTAAAATAAAACTTTCATTATTGAAAATTGGTCAAATATGCAAGTTAACCATGGTAACTTTGCTGCTCATTTATTCGGTAGCATATCCTACCAAAATCCCTACCAAAAAAAAATACACTCATTATTTGTTTGAAATCCCTTGGATTTATCCTTTCCGTCAACACTTGCATTCAGCGATGTAAGTATTTGCTATTCAAAATGACAGGCTAACTTCTCGATTAGCGTTGCCACCCGAAAAAATTTCCGTGACATGTTTCTGAAAAATCATTTTATTTTCATATCATATGAAAACCGAACTTTATTAATTTCAAAATCATCAAAAACTATATCTTGTGCCAATCTGTACACTATTTGGAGCAATTTTCATCTTATTTAGTCAAAATTCACTTTAATGTTTAATTAAGTAAAACAATAGAAATGAATATCGCACCGTATAGAATTTTTGCGAGCCACCGTGTCTCAGGCTGCGACCCTTCATGGATTGATAGCCGGATAAGTAAGTCAGTGTCTTGTGGAAATTTCCGTGTCAAAAAAATACGATCGTGTCGCATCGGCAACGCTGTTCTGGATTCATAAATCTTTATTCATTTTTTATTCTGCCTCGTATAAAAAGTACTTATTGCTTTACGAAGGAAAAATATCTGCAGGAAAATAATAAGTATGCAAAACAAAAAACTCCATACGGACATTTGTATAGGATTTTCATGCAATATCCAGGCATTTGAAAAATTCATTTTTTCTTTCAAAATAAACTTTGAAACTTTTCCACTTTTTTCCCAACATTTCAGATTCATTATTGGAAAACTTTATTTTTGCAATAAAGGCTTACATTAAATTTTGCAATGTACCGTTATACTTTTGCCGCGGCGTCGGCGTGCGTAGGAATAACAATAAAGTATACAAGAAAATCAAGGAGAACGGGAAACGAAATGTTTACACTTACGCCTCGTTTTCAGACAAAACTGAAATACCTATTGGGTTTTAAAATTAATCATCACATAAATAATAATGCAAAGTCGTAAGTTTACAAACTGTGAAAATGATAAGTTTACGCAAAAGTTTGCATGAACGACCTTTCTATTCATTTGGTTAAATCCTGATGTGTTATCGAATCAGTTATACGTCAAACATTTATTTGACAGATTAGATGTGTGACAGCCTAGACGTGCTCAGATGTCGAAGTTATTTTTAAATTGGGAACCTCTCCCGAACCAACGTGGAATCGGAGGCTCGGAACAATAAAAAAAATGTAAAGATATAACAGTCGGAAGCTAATCTCAAAAACCAACGGAAAGTAGGTATCCAAACAGTCAAAAGAAGAAGTGAGTTATATTCCACTTAAGTAAAATAAATCATCTATTTCCCTTTTTCGTTCCTACTTCACCAAATGTCAGTTTACTTCCGTTGGATGCGCTCGGGATTGCTCTTCTCTCCCGAAACCTCTTCCAGGATTAACTACTTTTCATTGTGTTAGGATGGAGACGCGACTTACGTTTTTCCTAACTCCAAGAGTTTAAAAAAAAACAACTTTATTCTTTGAAGTTCTATAATCAAATGCACAGTGTCAAAGTTTTATTTTCATAACCTGGATAAAATAGATACATACATACATATTGAGTTTAAGGTGTGAGAACGGAAACCAAAAGAGTATCTCACACCTGAATTTAAGGTTTTAATTTACATTAGTTGAAAAATATTTAAATGAAAATAATTATTTGATGACGATGAAAATAATATTTGATTACAATTGAAAGGTTATGATTACATTAATGTATTAATATATATTTATATTATATATAGATATACAGATATATAGATACATAACTAAAAATATTTAAATGAAAATAATTATTTGATGACGATGAAAATAATATTTGATTACAATTGAAAGGTTATGATTACATTAATGTATTAATATATATTTATATTATATATAGATATACAGATATATAGATACATAACTCCTCCCCCCTTAGTGAAGCGACTGCCAGAGGATGTTTGTCCTTGAAGGAGCGATTGGTGTATTGCTTTGTGGATTTGATTCTTCATCGATCTTGTTAACGTCTTGTGTATTGGTAAGTTTTGGTGATTGGTATTTATCTCGATAAAAGTAAAGTACTGCAGCTATCAATGCGAAGAGTACTGTTATTGATACTATGGTATAGATGTTGTAAGTGGATTTTGTAGTCAAGAGTGTTATTTCTTCTCTGTTCTGCAGTTGGTTTGATAACAAGTTTTCCAGTGTTAGGTGGTATGTTGTTGTTTTGGACTTTATTTCTCTACGTGTTGGAGGATGAATCACAATTTGGTCAAAAAAGGTGTTTACTCTGGAATCATAGATAATATTATTTATTGTTATGGTACAGTTTGAAAAATGAATAAGAACTGTTCCGTAGATTATATAATTTTGGATGCTGCATGTTGTGTTCAATGAGACATTTTGGACATTGACGAGAAGTATGTAGTTTGGTTCGGGTTGAGTTATGGAAGTGTGTTCTGTGTCATTTATCAATTTACAGCTAGCTGGTTGATTTTTGATGATCTCTGGTATGCAATTTGGATAATCGGTTTGTAAACCGTGTCTTTTACAGTAGTAGATTCCTTCCAGTTGACTGCATTCTTTATTGTAGTATTGTGCCTCAAGTTCGTTTAAAGCGGTATATGGGTAGGTGGAAATAGTAAGAGTTTTGTTAATGGGTAAAGGGATTAAATGGTAAAAGGAATACATATTGTTAGAAATAACTGGTATACTAATGCTAAATATTATATTAGTATTGTTGTAGTAAGCTTTTAAATTCAAAAATTCATATATCTGTTCATCTGATGTTAAATGAATAAATTGATTTTCTAGGAAGAACCTTATTTCTTTTAATTCAGATTTACTTAATATTTGTTTAGATATGATATCTAGGCGGGCTAAAGTAATAGCTTCTCCAATATCATTTAAGTGATTTTGGAGTAGGTCAATGTTAAAGTTGATTCTGTGAATATACTGCAGTTGAATGAGTGCTGCTTGAGTTGTTGTGATTGAATTATTTATATTTTTCTGTTGAAGACTTAAGAATGCTTTGATTAAATTTTGTTGGTTATTGACATGACGAGTGATATTTTCAAATCTTTCTATCATCCTTTGATTAATTCCTATTTGTTTGTTAGATTCGGTTTTAAGGATATTCTGATTAAGTTCTATTGTTTCTAGCTCTTGGTTTAGTTTTAATGCATCATTGTCATCCATATTACCTGTGATAGTTTTTATGAGTGTACCCAAACCATTGATTATGCCTCGTTTTTGTCGTTGAAGAGGTACAATGGTTTCTAATTTGCGTTCTAGTTCTTTAAGTTTCATTTCTGTTATGTCTATTGTTTCGCTATTAAGGTCTTGTTTATTTAGAATTGTTATAGATTTTTTTATTTCATTTACGCTTTCGACGTAATTTTGTAATTTAACTATATGTATATACTTTTTTTCAGTTTCAATAATTCGTGCGGCTCCTAGTCTGAGTGGTAAGAGTCCATAGCTGTCAGTTAAATTATGGATCTCCAGGTGGTATGCTTGTGCACCCATTAGTAGTATTGTTGTCAGGAATCTGAAATTTACGTTTTTTCTTAATACGGCATTTATGTAATTTCTTATTGTCGTTAGTAATAACTGTCAATCTATTGTTAGCTTGGACTTTTTGTTTCTTATATCGTGGAGTAATTTTATTTCTTCTACATTCTTTTCGATAAATAACTTCTCCTATCTCAAGATTAGTTGGGGTTTCCCTATCCTTGTTTATTTTTTCTATATTTTTATCTCTTTTGGTTTCTAGGGATTTTTTAATGGACTCGAAAAGTTCTCTTTGAAAGGCATTGAGTTTTTGTAGGTAATCGTGTTTGTCGCTGTATGTCAGGGTTCGATTGAAGTCGTATGTTCGACCATAGAAAAGTTCGTACGGTGTGTAATTCGTCGAAGAGTGAATCGCATTATTGTAGGTAATAATGGTTTCGTAAAGTATGTCTTCATGTTCTTTGTCTTTATGTTTTTCTTTAATAATTCTATATATCTCGGTTAATGTTGAATGCATCCTTTCTACAGGAGCATTACTTGTAGTTTGTTGGAAAGAAGTGACATGAACTTCGATATTGAATTGTTTGCAAAAATCTTGGAAAATATTTGATGTGAACTCTGATCCTTGGTCACATATAATTTTCCTTGGTATACCGTGAAGGCTTATAAAATGTTGAATTTGTTTTACTATGTTTACGCTATTGCGGCTTGGTAAGGTATAAGCTGCCCCGAATTTAGAAAATTTGTCAATGAGAGTAAGGACACTTTTGTTGTTGATGGAATATACGTCTGTGTGTACTATGTCAAGTGGTTTTAATGGTATTTCTGTTTTTCCAAAGGTAACTATGGGAGGTCTTCTTTCGTATTTTTGTGTCTGGCATGTGGTACAATTATTAATTGTCTTCATTATTTTATCCTTCATATGAGGAAAATAGTAATCTCGTTGTAGGTGTTGGTATGTTTCGGTGATACCTCTATGGTTGGATTTGGTATGGTAATCGGAAATAATTCTGTCTTGTTCATCACTTTCGATGATGTCAAGCAAAAGTTTCTTACATCTCAATAACCGGAAAGTTTTGCTTCTAGCAAAAAATTTTGAATAGACCTGTTGTATCAATTTAAATGTTTCGTCATCTGTCATTATTGCAACGAGTTTATTTGCAGGAAGGTATTCTTTGAAAAATGAAATAATATCATTTTCAGAAAATGATTTTCGTCTAAAAATTCGCCTTTGCTTTTTTCTAAATAAAATTTTTAATAAATTTTGGGATTGGTTATCTGATGATTTCTGTAATATTATTTGCGAATTAAATTCATTAAGAGATTTTTCTGCTATAGGGATACCATCGTCTAGATTTTCTTCAGCTGAATGTATGGTGGCAGCTGTTGTATCATTCAGATTTAATTCTATTTTATCGGGTAACTTAATGCGACTGAGAGCATCGGCATTGGAATTTAAAGTTCCTTTTTTATATATGACTTCATAGTCATACTCTTCTAATCTCAATCTCCAACGTACGAGTTTGGAGTGTGGATCTTTTAGACTCATGAGCCACTGGAGTGGTTTATGGTCTGTGACAATTTTAAACTTATTACCGAAAAGGTACGGGCGGAAATAATTTGTTGCCCAGACAATAGCGAGAAGTTCTTTCTCTATTGTCGAGTAATTGAGCTCTGACGTCGTTAAGGTCCTGCTCGCAAAGCAAATGGGCTTATCGCTTCCTATAGGACCCTGAGATAAGACGGCGCCCAACGCAACATTGCTTGCGTCCGTAGTAAGCACGAAAGGCTTAGAAAAATCTGGATATTGCAAGAGAGGGTCGTTGGATAGAATATCTTTACATAGTTCGAAAGTTTTTTTATACTCATCATTGAGAATTATCTCTGCACCCTTTTTGAGACATTGAGTAAATGGTTTGGTTAGCTTCGCGAAATCGCGAATAAATTTCCGATAGTAGCCCATTAGACCAAGAAAGGATTTGATTTCCTTTGTTGTTCTGGGTATTGGGAATTCTTTTATAGCTCTTATTTTGTCGGGGTTTGGTTTCACGCCATCCCTTGTAATAACATGGCCAAGGAACGCGGTTTCCTTGCGTAAAAATTCAGATTTACTCAACTGTATTTTAAGATTTGCTTTTCTTAACTTGTCGAATATTTTTTGTAAGCTCTCTATGTGCTCTTGAAGGGATGTTGAATAAACGACAATGTCGTCTAAATAAACGAGACAATTTTTTCCTATAAACTCCCTGAGAACACTGTCCATTACTCGTTGGAATGTCGATGGGGCGTTTTTCAGCCCAAAAGGCATTCTTACGAACTCATAGTGTCCGCTTTCGACCGTAAAAGCCGTTTTTTGAATGTCTTGGGTGTTCATCTCGATTTGGTGGAAACCACTAGCCAAATCGAGAGTCGTAAAATAATGGCATTTGCCTAACTTGTCTAAAATTTCGTTTATGTTGGGTAGAGGGTATTTATCATCTATCGTTTTGTCGTTAAGACGGCGATAATCGATGACTATCCTCCATTTTTGTTTACCTGTGGAGTCTAATTTTTTGGGTACTACCCAAACTGGGGAACTCCATGGAGAGAAACTTGGTCTGATTATACCTTGATTCAACATATCTGAAATTTGACTTTGAACCTCTGCTTTATGAACATACGGATATCTATAGGTCTTAGTGTAAATTGGTATCTCGTCTTTTGTCTTAATTTGATGTTTTATGACGCTTGAAAATGTTAAGCTGTCCCCTTCTTTATAGAAGATATCGGAGTAATTTCGACAGAGCTTCGAAATGGATTTTCTTTCTTCTGGATTTAAATGATCTGATCGAATTTCGGAAGAAATGTCGTTAAAAATTTGTGTGTCATGGTCTTCGATTTGAATTTCCAAGTTATTTAATTCTCTAGTTTCAAAATTTGAAAGGGAATGTACTTTCAGTGGATGTTGTAAGAAAAGGATCTGGTCTGTTGATGAATTATTTTGAACTTCGATTTCAGAGTGCCAATTTTCTGCAGAATAAATAGCTTCAATTATGTCTATGTTGGGTTCAACTCTGGTATAAGGGACGAGGATGTCACCGGTTTGACTATCTACAGGAAGTTTTACGACTACGCTTGAATTTGCAGGAATTTTAAATTTTTGGGACATGAAATTGGGTTTATAGAAAAGTGGAATTTTCGAATTTGTTGTTACTAATGTTTTATTGGGTAAATCAATTTTAGCTTTAAGTGTATTAAGGGCATCAAGTCCTAAAAGTCCATCAAAGTAGCCATGGAATTTATATATAAGAAATTTAAATTCACCAGATTGTTGAAATTCTATAAAAATAGGAAATTCTACTTGTTTGTCTATACTATGTTTTTTTAAGATAGTAGTAATTACTGTGGGTGTAGTTGTTTTTACATCGTCTGGGTGAACGTATTCGGGATTTATAAATGAGGCGGAAGCTCCTGTGTCTATTAAGAATTTCAGGTTTTTCCCAAAGGGTGAAGATATATGAATGTACGGAAGAGAATGTCCGTGTTTGTTAATGTCTAAGTATATGGGTGTATTGAGGCAGGATACTGAAAATTTGTTTCCTCTTCACAATCAGGATTACTTAAGGGGTTTTCATTAGGGTTGTCATAGTATGCGTCTAGTTGTGGATAATAGTCCTGCGTATAACAGCTTTGAAAACCACCGAGATTTGTAGGTTCTGTTGGGACATAATTATTTAGATCGTCTGTACTTTCTATTTGATTATTTATCTCGTCAATATTATGGAACTGAGCGTTTTGCCGAAAAGTGTTCGTTTGTCCAGATGGGGATTTCTTTACTAATGTTTGAGCCGAAAGTGTGTCCATTGGTTCTGTTTTAGTGGACGTTGGTTTTGGTTGGTGAACATTATTTGTGTATTGTGTACTAATTGGTTTTTGATAATAAGGTTGTTGTTGAGGTCTATATTGTTGGAATTGTTGGGGTCTGTATTGTTGTGGTTGTTGAGGTGTGTATTGTAGTTGAGGTTGATACTGTTCTTGTAATCTGTACTGTTGTTGGAAAATTGGTGGTCTCGTGCTCGACTGAGCGAATTTCTGATTATTAAACATTGGCTGTACGGGGTTCGAGGTGGTTTGTTTGAAAGGAATATTTTTTATTGGGAAGTAAGATGGATGGATGGATGGTTTTGGCAAAGGTTTGTGTTCGTATCTAAAATAAGCCATGTTTTGTTCTTTGATACAATTAGCAAACGCTTCTGCTAAGGAATTAGGTTTCATGGATCTTATTGTAGAACCTATCGGTTCTTTTAATCCAGTTAAAAATATGTTTAGGCACATTTCACTATATAAGTCTCCTTTCGCTTTCACAACATTAGGATCATTATTATGGATTTGGATGTGATTCCTTATTGTAGAATAAATTTCTATAACTTCGCTATAAAACTGTTCTATAGACTTATTGTGTTGGCGTAAATTATGTAGATCTTTGATTAATGAAGTTTCATTACGCTTATCGGCGTAGTGAAGAATAAGGTTAGCCTTAATTTGAGACCACTCTAAAGGTGTTCCATACATATTGAGGACTTCGTTAGCCGGTCCATCTATTTTATTTCGTATGGCTCTGAGCAATAATTTTCCATAATTGATATCCGGAACTGTCGTTACTAACAACAGAATTTCCTCGACATTAGTCAAAAACTCGTAAAGAAGCCTTGGATTGCCGTCAAATCGTGGAAGATCTTTGATGGCATCAGGTATTCTTAATGAGTTGAATAATTCGGTAATAGGGTTAGCCATGTTAATGTGAGTAATTAGTTCAGGATTATTTGTTTCGGTTTCCAAATTGTTACCAACCGAAGGATTAAATACTTCAGAAAGATTCTCTATTTCACTCGTAATACCTATTTCACTTGGATCAACGTTTAAAACTACCTTCTCCAATTCACTATTATTTTGAGTACTATCATCTAATAAAATATTATCACTATTTATTCTATAATACGGTCTAGATCTTAATTTATTAATATATTTATTTGGCATTAGTTCAGTTAAATTTAATGATTAGGAAGGGAAAAAAAAATTAGGAAAAATATTAACGAACTTGACTTACAATATCGCCATTGGTCGATGAATTCAGTATTCTCCCGGATTCTATGATGACCTTGTTTGATGAGTTCGGTATTCTGCCGTACTATTTAAATGATGACACGTAGGTTTCTGGAACCAAAGAGTTGAAACTCAGCCAAACTACTGTTTGTGTTCCTTGCACTTTATTAATTATATATCGTAACTTTTCGTCACTTATATCAATAAGCCGTTGATATTGAATTGTTTATTTAACCGGTGTTTAAAACATTCACGACGTTTAGGATACGAATTAATTATTGTATCTGTTTGTCACTTATATCAATAAACCGTTGATATTGAATTGTTTATTTGCACCAATATTTAAAACATTCACGACGTTTAGATTACGAATAGGATTTATTTTGCAATCCTACCGACTGCGCCACTTACGTTTTTCCTAACTCCAAGAGTTTAAAAAAAAACAACTTTATTCTTTGAAGTTCTATAATCAAATGCACAGTGTCAAAGTTTTATTTTCATAACCTGGATAAAATAGATACATACATACATATTGAGTTTAAGGTGTGAGAACGGAAACCAAAAGAGTATCTCACACCTGAATTTAAGGTTTTAATTTACATTAGTTGAAAAATATTTAAATGAAAATAATTATTTGATGACGATGAAAATAATATTTGATTACAATTGAAAGGTTATGATTACATTAATGTATTAATATATATTTATATTATATATAGATATACAGATATATAGATACATAACTAAAAATATTTAAATGAAAATAATTATTTGATGACGATGAAAATAATATTTGATTACAATTGAAAGGTTATGATTACATTAATGTATTAATATATATTTATATTATATATAGATATACAGATATATAGATACATAACTCGCGATAGTTACAAAACAAGGTCAGAGTTTTTTTTAGATATCACATATCTCATATTTCTGAACACGCCTATTTCTTGGGTTGGTTACGAAATCTCGCAAATCAAAATCTCGCATTCGAAATCTCGCATAACGAAATCTCGCAATTACAAAATCTCGCTTTTCATAATCCCGCAATTACAAAATCCCGCTATTCATAATCTCGCAATAACGAAATCCCTCAAACTAAAATCTCGCATATCAAAATCTCGCAAAATTGAACTGCATTGCAACAAATACATTTTTTTAATCAAAATCTCGCAAATTAAAATCTCGCGCAACAAATACATTTTTTTAATCAAAATCTCGCAAATTAAAATCTCGCGCGAGATTTTAATTTGCGAGATTTTGATTAAAAAAATGTATTTGTTGCAATGCAATTCAATTTTGCGAGATATTCTACCTACTGCAAAATATATAATCCAGTGTCTGGGTACTTTTAGCCCACACTGTTATTTATTAACTTGAGCTTTTGATTTTTCAATATTATTGTTTTCAAAAGAACAAAAAGGAGAGAGAACATAGAGATGGTATATCCAGTTGTAAAATGTCATGTGCAAATCGCATTACTCGTATTTGGCCTTGAACTAGAAAATACTTTTAGTTCCATTATAAACGCATAAAAGACAACCAAAATGATTATAGAGGTTATTAACAGTAATAAAGGATGTACACATTTTTTTATTAACGGGTTTGGTTATTATTTGGAAAGAAAAATTATCCAAAGTGCTCTTGAGTTGGTACCTATATTCTCAAAAAAAAAGACAAATTTTTCTAAAAGCCGTGTGCGATTCGTTGCTGTGAAATTTGAAGTTGCGAGATTTTGATTAACGAGATTTAAAATTGCGAGATTTTAAATTGCGAGATTTTGGTTGAAATTTGCGAGATTTTTAGGTTCAAGATGTAAATGCGAGATTGTAAAAAGCGAGATTTTGTAATTGCAAGATTATGAAAAACAAGATTTTTAATTTGCGAGATTTCGTTATTCGAGATTTTAAAAAAAATGCGAGATTTCGTTATTCGAGATTTTGGTTTGCGGGATATCGTAGCGCTCCCCTATTTCTTAAAGTCACAATGACGTTTGGATAAGCTTACACAAATAGATTTAGTTAATATTCCGCAGCAAAATCCTAGGGTAAGATTAACCGAATTGTGTAAACCATTTCCCATTCATTTAATTTTATCTTGTTTTATTTTAATTTAATTTATTTTATTTTATTTTATTTTACATATTTTATTTTATTTTTTATTTTATTTTATTTTATTTTGTTTTATTTTATTTTATTTTATTTTATTTTATTTTATTTTATTTTATTTTATTTTATTTTACTTTATATTATTTTATTTTAATTTATCTTTTTTTAGTTTGAAGAAAAGAAATGGTTAAATGAAAAGCTAAAAGAAATTATAATACGAAAAATTGGATTGGCGAGAAGACTCGAAAGCGTAGATGATATATGTATTCAATACTTTAAGCTTCAATGTCCTACTACCTACATACATATAAGTATCTTATTGAAGTATTACTTTCAACTTTGTATATAATTATTTTGATCAAGTGTATAATGAGAATGTGTCGAAAATTTTAAAGGACAAAAATGTGGCTCAGCTGAGTAACAACAAGAAATAAAAAACGGCTTCATAAAATCGATTTGTATCCCAACCATTTCTTTTTTATTTTATATACCCATAAGTTTTATGTTTTTATCTTTTTTTTTAATATAAATTACTTGAACTGATGGCTGCCTCAGCCCGCTTGTTCATCACTTCATTCAAAAGAGAATTTATTTCATGAAATTGAGGTTGAAAATTTGATCCGAAAAAATTAAACTTAAATTCATGTGATGAAGTCAAATGGAACGCACACCCCCAGAGGCTCTGAGGAAATTGGTTTGCCAGCCTGGCATATGCACTCAGAACAAAAATTGTAGGCAATCTGCCTCTTTCAATCAAAAATTTTGCGGCTTTTTTGGAAAATTAAATTTCCATTGACCGATTTTTTGTTTGTTTTTTTTTTTTTGAACTCACCAGCAGTTAGCCTTTTTTATTTTTCCTTATTTTGTCTGTGCATTGAAAAATAAAATAAAAACATACCTATTTACGTAGAGCATAACTTTTAACTCAAAGTACTTTTCATGCCCCACAGTGGATTTTCGGAACAACAGCGAATTTCACTACCTCTAGCTCTCGCGCTTTCATGAACAATTACCTCTCAACGTCAACATTTTAGCTTGACATTGATCCGTCTCATTTGCAGGAACTTGAAATAAAAATTTCCATTTATACATGGTGCCCTATAGCATGGCATGTAACTACATTATTTTTCGTGAAAGCATTTCTCCCCCGGGGCGACATATCCCATTACCAAACAAGGTCTCAAGGCAAGTAATTCAAAATTAGACGTTGTGTTAGCGTAGCTCCATCATCGACTACTAAATAAAAAATGGCACGAGCGCCGCCCGCGCTAATCTTTTGCAATGTCTATGAGGTGGTATCGTAACAAATTATGCAAATCCCGGTAGAATATTCGGGTTTATGAAGAAGCGAGGGGTTTAACCACCTAAGACTTATATTGTCGAATAAAAATCCAATTTTCAAGACACCTCCTATATATGTATATCTACTCTCTTATCGAGTTGAGGTAAAATTTACATTTATGCCCCAACCAAGGGTATCTGTATCCATATTCTTAAGGCTTTTTCGTCCATCGTTTTTGATACCACCAATAGCATTCCTTAACTCTCTCACACTCCCCCTAGGCAGCAATAGCATCTTTGTATAAGTGGCACAGCATATCAAAGGGTTGGATTTATTGAAAACAAACTTAGGGCTCCAAAGTGCACGGAGCCAGAGCATGTAGGTATGTTTATTTCTGTAAGTCGATGGTGGCATTGAAGAATTCAATTAGTGTTGGAGATTTAACGCCATTGCGTTGATTGTGATGACTTTCAAATATATCTACTTATAAAGGCCGTAATAATTAGCAAGTCCAGCCACTATCAGAGAACACTGAAACAGGAAAGAATTTAATTCTCCATTCTTATTATTGATCGTCGTTTAATATAACCTTAGGGTGGAGGAACAAAAAGGAGCGCCCGGTCAGATTACTTTGGGAAAAGTTGTGAAACTAATACCGGGAAAGGGGTGTTTTGAAAAAGAGGGTGCTGCCAAGAGAAGCCATTGGCGGCTTAGAGTGCGTTGTACCATGGAGAGCTCTTACAGGTGTTTTAATAAATGAGGTGAGACTATAACCCTGCATAATTGATGCGAAAACCTATCCTGAATAAATTATACAAAATGTTATTGAGATATGTACAACCGCCCCGCATGGATATACTCGTGTAGTTTGCTACTATCGGTATCGTAGAGGCCGCAGATATAAAGATAGAGGCACCCCTAAAAAGGAACGTGAGACCTTTTTCGATCGAATTTCCTTCTGTCGAATAGAGTTAACCTTTTATATATCAAATTGGATGGAAACAGTATATTTCATGAGTTTTCAGTTGGGGGCTTAGGAAAAGAGAAATATAGTAGGTATAGATCGTGAGGTGTAAATTTCAGGAAACAAATACGTAATTGATAGAATCCTTTAAAGAAGCTAACATGATTAAATATTCACCTTGCGGAAAATTGGATTGGATGGAAAACCTTTTAACAACTCGGTTTTAAATGGGAATAAGTTTATATCCCAAATAAAAATATTGGAAATATGATATCGTTTTCCAATATATAATGATTGTTAATGGACTGATGGAAAAGTGTTGAAGTAATTTTTTGGAAGAAAAAAAAACAAATCAACTTGTCAGCAACTTTTTTGAATAAAAAATGTTGAAAACTGTTTTAGGAAATTATTTGTAAAAACAGGGTATAACGTGAATATAGGCGTTGAAAACAAAATATTCATTTTTTTCTATAGTAACAATGTATACGGAAAAGTGTTAAAAAAGCACTCAAAAATGGATTTTATAATTAAATTTTTAGTTTAGTAGGTACCTATAGGTTCACAATTTTCACAATATTATTTAAACTTGAATTAGAAAATAAAATTTTCAACTAAATTCGCCCAGTAATTTAAGCGAATCATGTATGTAAATAACCCAAATATTAGAAAATTTTCTAAAAAACCGTGACAATACTATTTTCGTTCTGTTTTTAAAATACTGTAGGTACTTCAAAGTACTGTGTTTCAAAATTCGGTTATACAAAATTCTATATTTTTAAATTCTGTATGATCAAAATTCATACCAAACTCTATATTTCAAAATATGTACCTACCTACAACCGACTGTATTTCAAAATTCTGTTTTTCGAAATTCTATTTAAAAAATAATAGTTGATAATGTAAAAAAGTGCGCCCTCTATATATACCTTCATAAATACAGAACGATTTTTCTTTACTGCCAACACTTCTATAATTAAAAAAAAAAATGTATTTTTTCCCAATGACCACAAAATATTGTGCTGTACCAAATAGCTCAGGAAAATCCAAGTGAAGGTTCTTAAATGCAATAATCTTTAATTTGGTATAAGGAACACCCAGCCAAAAGTCCATTGGTAAATCGTGTGCGCGTTAGAAGTTATTAAAAAAAAATGTTTTTTCGGTAATAACTTTTAAACGGTAAATGCTGTTAAAAAATACTTCTTACAAACCTTGTAGATCATGTAATTTTCTATAAGAAAGTTAACGCACTTTTTTTCTCCCACTGATATTTAGGAAATATCGCCATTAAAAAAAAAGTTATTTAACGAAAATGTCTGTTTTTCGACTGTATCACATGTACGGTGATTGCTATTGAAAACAACTTAATTCAAAGTTTGTACATTATGTAATTTACTGCAAAAATCCGGATTTTTTAACTTTTGACAAAATTTTTAATCTTTAGAACAATCACTCCAAAAAAAAATATATGTTTTATTGTAGAAAATTTACAACTCTCAACCATTTCTGTGTGCGTGTTGTTGGCAAGAAGAGAGGGGACCTACAATTTTTTGCCGAGTCCGAACGCCCAGAAGAGAAGCAATTATTCAATACAAGTATACTTTTGGAGAATTTGTCAGCTTTTCCTCGGAAAAATACAATTCTGCTTTTAAGTGGTAGCGGCTGGGCATCGAACCCATAGCTCATATCTTGAGTTGCAGATTTTTTTCAATTTTTGTATGAACATATTCATGACTTTCTTGTATTTTAATGATATTTCGATGAAAAAAAACAGACATTCATCAATTTCCGTTAGAAACAGACAAGCGAAATTCTCTCTTTTGTTTAATTCTAATTTACTCTTCTTCATTCAATGAAAAAAAAAAAAAATATTTTAAGCTGCTTCAGCAAAGCAAGTTCTTGCGACTCAGTTATATGAACATTTAGGTACTCTGTTTTTTACTTGCGATTATAGGTACTATAAGGCAAGTTTTGGATTCGTGCAAAAAAAAAATGTTGAGATAACAATCAAACATGATATTACGATGATAGAGAACACCAAAAAAGTGGGTGGCACAATTCTGTCTGTCTGTTCGTCTACAGCCTAAACGGCTCGATCGATTTTCTTCAAACTTGGTACATAGTGGTTTTTGGTGATTCTGCCGACACGTTTTTTTCATTTTTTTTTTTTAGAACCAAACATTTGTGGGTGGCAATGGTGCAGTGGATGTAGTGCTTGACTGCTAACTTACAGGTGTGGGTTCGAGCCCTATTCTAGGCAGCATTCTTTTCTATATTCTCCCAGCTTAACTGGACGCCACCCGTGAGATTTAATGAGATAATAAACACCTTGATCTCAATCCACTGTGCCAAATCTTTCCTATCCTCCTACTCTTTCTTACTAGTGCCGTGCAATTCAGGTTGCATTTAAAAGACCTTAGGTCTTACAGGCATATAGTTAATATTAAAAAAAAAAAAAAAATAAAGTTACCTGCCATACATTTTTTTTAGGCAAATTTACATAATCGTATTTTTCTCAAAAACGGCTCGACAACTTTTCTTAAAAAAAATTCAATAAGTTTATTTTAGTAAAGGCTTTCTTTGGGTGGAAAACCATTCTCAAAAATGGTTATTAATGGTACCTCCCAAGGAACCATTTTTTTAATTTTTGATTTTCTTAAAAATGGTATGACCGATTTCAATTATTTTTTTATAAAGAAGCTTCCAAAAAATGTTAATAGTTTTGTGTACCAACATTTTTGAAAAAATATTTTTTGGATTTTTAAAAAAATTTCAAAATTTTTTTTGGAAAATCAAATATTTCGAAAACGGCATCATAGATTTTTTTGAAACTCGATATTTAAGACTTTTTTAGTACTCTCTAAAATATTTTTAGAAAAAATTTTACATTTATGACAAAATAACGGTAACTTCCATACAAAAGTGAAAAAACCGCAAAGGAAAATATTTGTTTGCTTGAAAACGACTCCTACGATTTTGATTAAACTTTTTTCATATACTAAAATTAGTACCATCTACTACCAAAAATTATAAAATTTTACACATAGCAACTATTAGTAGCACCTGTCATAGAACGTATTTTTTTATTTTGAGTTTTCTCGTTAGCAGCTTAACGGATTTAAATGAATTTTTTTATATACAAATTTCAGATAAGATTGAATAATATTGCATATCAAAATTTTCAAAAAAAAAGTTTTTGGATTTTTAAAAAAAGTTTCAATTTTTTTTTTTTGAAAATTCGATATCTCAAAAACGGGTTGACAATTTTTTTTCAAATTTTGTTTTTATATACACATAAATATATAGTTTAAGTCTGCATACCAAAATTTGTTCTTAAAAATGTTTTAAGAATTTTATATTTAAAAAATTAATTTAAAAGAAAACCGCTCCAACGATTTTAAATTTTTTTCTTCCATACAATCATATTCCATCATGAATTAAGATGATATACTTTTTTTTTCTTCTCTACATTTTTCTCTCATAATTTCCATGTTTGTATATACAATTTTCTTAAACTCGCAGTGTCTTGAACATAAGAGCAAGTACGTGCGACCCAGTCGTGCATTTTATTTATTCAAGTATGCAGGTTTTACATGATAATTACAAAAACATGATAAAATGATAAGAAGATATCACAGTAACTTCTTTTGCCTGCATGGCGGGAGGGTGGCTCAATATTTTAGTTCTATATATTATTATTTGTAGTCTCCATTGTTTTCTTTGAATATGGCAATATTGTTATTATTTGCATTTTCATTATGCCAAGAACCAGGTTGAAACAGTGGCTCCATGGCGGATACAAGTGTTCTGGGGATGCAGAGGAATTGGAAATGTTGTGCTTTGTATGCGCACATCATGAGCCAAAGGAGCACTTAAATATGATAAAATTTTTTTGCAGTTGAAACAAAACATTGCATTAAAAACCGTTTGATAAAGTATATTAAACTCCTATTTCATTGCATTGCTTGCTTGGGTGTGTGTATATGACAATATTGTTCACTATTTGACTATACTGTGAGGTGATGCTATACTAGAATCATCAGGACTCACAAGGAGTTGGACACGTGGTATATTGTGCACCGTAAAGCTATCCTGCGTTGATATACATATATGTGTGTACGTATTCAACTAGTGCTCTCAGTGGTGCTGTGCAAGTTTATTATTTGATATTGTATTTTATACTCTTGCAACTAGGTACCAGCTCTATACTGCCACTTCCATTGTTTGCAGGATAAATGAAATGATTTCCATTGTTATATTACCAACTACAGTTGAATGTTCGGGGTTTATATTTTAACATTATTTTATGGGTGCTTCACGGTGAGATGTGAGGATGAGGGCTGTGATTCCTCAATGGCTGGGCGTTCGTTGTTTGTTGGGAGGTGGAATCATGTGGTTCCATGATTCTGCAGCTGATTGCAGTTCAACCAAAGATATGCGTGTGGTCTGGTCCAGAGCGGGTATATAAACTTTTGTAAAGATTTGCGGGGGTTGAGAGTTAAAGAAGGTATTATCTCCAAAGAGACCAAGGACTTAGGCACTCTAAAATATTTACTTCTGATTCCTTGATTCTTTTGCAACATTGGCTCAGGATAGAGCAGAGGATCTTTACGGATGAGGTTGGTCCCTACTTCCTACTTGAATGAAAAATAAAAAATTCATAAAAAGTAGGTAATTAAGCTTATAGGCTAAAATAAAGAGCTATATGTGCTTCGAATTGAAATCAATAAAGCCAAAGCAAAAAACTTGTGGTACAAAACTCATTTAAGACAAATTTGATGCCAAGAGATAAACAACGAAGGTTTGCCATCAATTATTATCAGCCTTTGCCACTTTATATCAAAAATGTTTTCTTCCTTTAACATAGTATCTCTGCAGATCGAAAAAGAGAATGAAGGTCCACTCCATTCTCTCTGGCAACAGAACTGGTTAAGAGTATACCCTCTCGGTCTCCTCTTCACGAGCTTTTGTGTCACAAAATTTATTTATTTTAAATAGGAATAACTTGCAAAGTTGTCTGAGGTGTAAACAACTCCATATTAATATTATCGGCATATGAATGAAAAATAATAATCAAAAGAATCCAGATAAAATGTGTATATAAAACCCCTTTTTCGAGAACCTTAATCAAAAACCCTTGGCCTTGATCTATACACATATAACATACATATACATATGAAGATATGACCTGCATGGAGTTGGTACGCATATCGATTATCCATCACAATTTTATCGCCACCACAATGCCCGAGGTCAAATAATAATCCAATTGTGTTCATTTACATCATGCAGTCGGCAACCGGGTCATGATTCTGACCATGCAGCTAATTTTGTAAAATTCTCTCGTAAGTCCTCAAAATTGATTGATAATTCCACTGATGATTCCAGGGGGAAATATTCAATGCATTTGGTAGATTTATTTAGCGTATGTTTTTGGGTGGCCTTCAAAATGGTAAAGCACAATTAGTACTGAAATAAGGAAACGCAGAATTGAAAAACATAGTGAAATACCTCTCATCATCATCAAGTCCTGTAACCCCGGTTGGGGCATAGGGCGCCAACAAATCGTTTCCATCCTTCTCGGTCTGCAGATAGATATTTTAACTGTGGCCACGTCTTTCTCTGGGAGTCTGCTTCTGCTAGAACTGTTGATTTCCATGTTGTTCTTGGTCTTCCAACCCGCCGTGCACCCTGAGGATTCCATTCAAATGACTGCTTTGCAATTTCATCGTTTGGTTTCCTCAGTGTGTGACCAATCCATTGCCATTTACGCTTTCTTATGTCAACGTCCAGCCGCTCCTGGCTTGTCCTGCGCCACAATTCCTCGTTTGATATAATTTGTGGCCAGCGAATTTTTAGAATATGGCGTAGACAACGGTTCACAAAAGCCTGCAATTTCTTTGAGATGGTAGTCGTGACTTTCCAGGTTTCGCAAGCATATAACAGCACGGATTTGACATTGGATTCGAAGAATCTCAACTTTGTGCGCAAGGAGATTTGACATGAGTTCCAAATTTGGGAGAGAGAACCGAAGGCTGCGCGAGCTTTATTTATTCTACTTTGAACGTCCAGATCAGTACCACCATTTGCTGAAACAATACTTCCAAGGTAGTTAAATTGTTCAACCTCTTCAACTGGCGTCTCCTGTATTAAAATACGCTGATGTGTGGAGCGGCCTGTGAGCATTATTTTTGTCTTTTTGCTATTTATTTTAAGACCACTCGCCTCTCCTTTTAACTTCAGAGCTTGACACATCCCGTTCAGCCCGCTGATGTTATTTGCCAAGAGACATATATCATCGGCATAGTCTAAGTGGCTAAGCCTTTCAAACGGTCTCCATTGAATGCCCTGCCTCTCTGATGTTCCAACGCTGGCCGTCAAGACATCGTCAATCGCCAGTAGAAAGAGAATTGGCGATAGAACATCTCCCTGTCTCACACCCTGCCGCACTTCGAAAGAGTCGGATAGCTGCCCATTGTGTAAAACAAAGCATCTTGCGTTGTTATAGGACTCTCTTATAATGGCAACAATTTTTGGGGGAATTCCTCTACCAAGAAGTGATCTCCATATACATTCACGGTTGACTCGGTCAAAGGCCTTCTCAAAATCCACGAACATGAGGTAAAGCGGTGATTGAAACTCCGCAGACTGCTCAAGAACGATACGCAGAGTGTTGATATGGTCGACACAAGACCGCCCACTGCGGAAACCAGCTTGATGCCTCTTGAGTGTAGACTCGATTCTAACCTTTATCCGCTCCAGAATGATGGTTGCCATTAATTTTGGAAAAACGGACAAAACTGTAATACCTCGCCAATTGTTGCAATTCTTAAGATCACCTTTCTTTGGCAACTTAACAATTACACCATCCTTCCAGTCGCTGGGATAGATTTCATTTTCCCACACAGCTTGTATCAACGGGTGTAGAATACTAGCCGTTCTGACAGGGTCAGCTTTCAGGAACTCAGCTGGTATACCATCAAGTCCAGCTGCTTTGTTGTTTTTGAGAAGATTTATCGAAGATTGAATTTCCAGTACTGTAGGGGGCTCGATGTCAATACCCCTATATGATCTACGCATCTCGTTAAGCTGGGGCACTTCAGCACTCTGCTCGACAGAATCCTCATTAAGCAAGGCACAAAAGTGCTCCTTCCACCTGCGCAGCTGATCCTCGATTGATACCAAAAGTGTACCATCCACATCCATTACAGGATGATTGGTGTTGGTTTTCTTCCCGACAACTTCCTTGGATATTTGGTACAATTCCCTCATGTTTCCTCTTCTTGCAGCGTTTTCCGCATTTTCTGCGAGACCGTCTAACCTCACCCTCTTGTCTCGTCTCACACAGCGATAGACCATCTTATGTGCTAAGCGATACTCTCTTCGCAATTCAGCCTTTCGTTGAGCATCTGCTTCGGCATTTATTTGCATCTTCAACGATTTGCGAAGCTCGATTTTATCCCAGGTGTCTTGGGATATCCAAGAGTCTCTAACTCTCGACTGCTTGGGTACAGTTTCGGATCCAGCATCCATAAAAAAAAACTTTTTATATCACCCCACATCTCATCAATTGTTGAATGTTGTATTCCATTTAATGACGAAGCTCTGTCGTTAAGGTTGGTGACATAGTTACGACATATGTTGGGATCACTTAAAGCATTTGTATTGAACTTCGAATTCCTTGCTGCACCCTGTGATTGACGTTGTACAGCTGCCGTTCGTAGCTTGAGACTCATGAGAACCAAATGATGGTCGCTTCCAATGTCGGCATTTCTTATGCTCCGAACATCGCACAATGACTTCCTCCATCGCTGCTGAATCATGATGTGGTCAATTTGGTTTTCAGTTTGACCATCCGGATGTACCCAGGTGATTTTGTTGCAAGTCTTATGTTTAAACACAGTTCCACCCAGTACAAGACGATTAGCGTTACAAAAATCGACCAGCAAATCGCCATTTTCATTTCGTGACCCCAAGCCATTTTTCCCCATGACGCGTTCCAGACCGTAGTTGTCTGATCCGACTTGGGCATTGAGATCTCCCATGACAATTATGATGTCGGCTCTTGGAACACCACTGTAAACTGAGTTAAGATGAGTGTAGAAAGCGGTTTTGTCTTCCTCGGTCGCTTCATTTGTGGGGGCGTAGCACTGAATTATTGTGACGTTGCGAATTTTTGAACGGAACCTTGCTGTCATTATTCTTGCAGAAATGGGCGCCCAGGATATAAGACTACGCCTTGCTTCTTCGTTCAACATAATTCCGACACCATGCAGCCTTTGGCCACCCTCTCTTTCATCCTCCGCGGAATACAGCATTCTCGTTTGCCCAGAGTCAGCTCTGTATTCGGCTCTTCCTCTCCACCTAGTTTCACTGATGCCCAGGATACTGATCTTAAGGTGAAGCATTTCACGCTCAACCTGCTCGTATCTACCTTCGCCGTACAAGGATCGAACGTTCCATGCTCCGATTTTCGTACGTATGCGGTAGCCAAAAGTATCATTTGCTCTTCTTAAAAGACTTCTTCTATTTGTTAACGATTCATTTATTGTTATGGCGTCTTGATTGACGCTGGTACACGAAAGATGCCGCACCCCCAAATCCGATGTGCGGTTTACAGCAGCCGAAGCTGCAGAAGGATTCTCCATAAAATGGTTACCTCTTGGGGACTCATTTCCAATTGTTGTCATATTTCATGTAATAGCATATATCCTTCCACCATGGTGTTTTCCGAGATACGATTAATAACATACATAAGCTCAGATTTGACAGGCACACCCGCCTTTTGTATGGTCAAACACATAACTGCTCGAGGCCGCCCACTATGGAAAAACAGACGCCTTTTGTAGCCGCCCAATATGGGTTACAGACGCTACCTGCTGCTGCCGTTGGCCTTTTAACAAAAACGCTCCTCCGCCACCAGACTATCATGCCGTTGACCGCCACCTGCAGTTCATCCGTCTTAAGGGGGCTTTTAACCATCCCAAGGACAAGTTTGTGCCCTAACCTCTAGAAGGTATTATTCAGATAAATTATACATACACTCCTCGTCAACTGAATACGCACAAACATTTTTTAATATACTTTATCCATTTTTTCCAAACAGTGATGGTTATTATGCCATCTGTTGATGCTAACTATTCCCTTAAGATGTTAAGCAGATAATTCCGAAAGAATTATCCAAAAACAACCGTGAGTTTTTCTTCAACCATTTGCAAAGTGTTTTATATGCAAAGTAGGAGTTTTTTTTTTAGTCAACTGAATAGGTACAACGCCATTTTCTTCGTTGTTTATAAGTTTTTTGGAGTGCTTGACAGTTTAAATTAACGATTTTAGTGTTTTCAGTAAAATTTAATTCTTGATTTCAAATTTTAAGAAGAATGGGTAGATCTACGTGTCTTAACAGTGTTGAAAAAGCTAAAATCGATTTACTTAGAGACCAAGGCTTAACTGGACGTGCAATAGCTGATAAAGTTGGCCGAAGTTTTAATGTAGTTTATTCTTACTTGAAAAATAAAGATGCATACGGCAAAAACATGAAGGGAGGTAAGAAAACAGCAACAACAGCAGCTGAGAGACGAAGAATTTTAAGATATGCATCAAATTCTTCTGATTCTGTGGCAAAAATAAAACAAAAAGTCGGCGTAAACGCAAGTTGCTCAACAGTATTAAGAGTAATCAACAACTCAAGGCCATCTTAAACGAATGAAACTTAAGAAAAAACCACCACTTGACGAGAGACGGAAAATGTTGCGATTAGATTTTTCAAGACTTCACATGAGTTGGAAAAAAGAATGGTATCACGTGGTTTTTTCAGATGAAAAAAAGTTTAATTTCGATGGCCCTGATGGGTTCAACTTCTATTTTCACGACTTAAGAAAAGAAAAAAGATTTTTAAAGCGCCATCATAGTCGTGAAGGAGGTGTCATGATATGGGGAGCAGTCACTTATTATGGAACAGTTGAGCTCGAGGTTGTAACATCAAGAATGACAGCAGCTGGGTATAAAGTAATTTTGGAAAGAAATTTTCCTAAATTTTCTAACATCTTTGGACCCATAAACTGGACCTACCAACATGATAATGCGCCTATTCACTCAGCGCGCATAATAAAAACATGGATAGAGGAGCAACAAGTGCAGTTGCTTCAATGGCCGCCGTACTCACCTGATCTAAACATCATAGAAAATGTCTGGGGATGGTTAGTACGCAAAGTTTATGAGGGTGGTCGTCAGTTCGAAGACAAAGAAACCTTAATTTCTGCAATCAAATTAGCGTGGAGCGAAATTTCGTTGAGTTACACTAAAAAGCTATACGATTCCATGCCGGATCGAATTTACAAAGTAATTAAAAATAAAGGTGGAAGTACCCACTACTAAACTTAAACAAAAACTTGTTTCATTCCATTCCAATACCAATTTTAATTTTTGTACCTATTCAGTTGACTCAAAAAAAAACTTCTACTTTGCATAAGTTACACTTTGGAAGTGGTTGAAGGAAAAACTCACGGTTGTTTTTGGATAAAACTTTGAAATTCTGTTATTTATATGTTACGAAAATTTTTACCATCATAAGATGGCATAATAACAATCACTGTTTGGAAAAAATGGATAAAATATATTCAAAAATGTTTGTGCGTATTCAGTTGACGAGGAGTGTATTTGTAAGGAAAAAAGTATTTCATTGAACTTTCCTGCTCTTTTTTTTGTAAATGTGCTTACTAAAAGTGTAAAAAAAGTTCTAAATATCATTTCCGTGACTTCAACATTACGTTCTTCAACCATTAATTTAACTCAATATGAAGCAACAAATAAAAGTACACAGGGTGGTCTGACATAAATTAATATTGTGAAATATAAGACAACTCTTGAAGTCATAGCTAGAATTTCTGCATAGTTATTTTGTGTAAGAGAGCTCAGTTAACTGTTACTATATATAAAATCATCGTTCAAATCTTTTAAAATGAATCCTTAGTTTCTAAACTTGTAAAAGATAAGTTTAAGAAATTATTGTTATTCAAGCCATAAAAACAATAACGTTCCGGAATATTTACCATATGTTTATTATGACCTCAACTGCGTTACACTGCGTACAAAGTAAATATCGTGCCTTCATAGGCTTCGGCATGGATAATTTTTTAATAAGGAATACAATAAATAAATCAATCATCTATAGCTTAAAGACTGAATTTTTGAGGCAGAGTGTCTAATAATTTACAATCAAATCGTTCTAGGTTTCAAGGTATGTACTCATATATACCAAGTTGAAAGGAGTTGAGAAATCAACATCAGTCGTTTTAAAATGGTCGCGTCGTATAATTTCTTGTCAAACCAGAACATCCTGTACAGAAAATAGTTTTTAATTCCCTGTGCTCGGAACCAGAGGGGTATTATAACAGCTCGTTTGGAATTTTTCGCCGGGTACAGTGTTGCCAGAAACACCGATTTATCGTAATTCTCCCGATTTTCAGACCTATTTCTGATACACCGATTTTTGATCTAAATATGACACATTTCCCCGATTTTCAATATTTCATAAACTAAAATAAGCAAATTTACCCATAATGTATTTTCTGTTTCTTGTTTGCTGATCATCTGTCATATCATTGGCTTCTTCTTTTTTTATTATTTGTTTTTATTTTGGTTTTTGGTAATTGGCTGCGTGCATGCATCAGAAAATTCGTTTTTTTTTACTTACTTTCCAAAGAATACTTGAAGTTCAAGGAATGCAATAATTGTTTGAACTTAAAAGTTTCTGAGTAACTATTTTTAAAATGATTAAAAATAGCACTAAATTTTTTCCAAAAATGTAATCGAAATAAATATAAATATTTAAAATAATTAAAATTACGGCACTTAAGTCGTTGAAACTTCAATACTTGGAGCATCTGTTGGCTAATGCACTATTTTTTTTTCTAAGCTAGCTAGGTGCTATTGGCACTAACAGTCGTATTTATAAACTTTTTCCAACTTTCAACAATGGAATTAGTTGCCTAAGATTTGACTAACTTGATATTTTATTAAATTACATACATAAATAATACTTCCAACTATCAACCGCCTAAGAAATCTAATAAATAAGGCTATAAATGTTTAAGCAAATAGCCCCATAGAAGACTATGTATAAAATAAGGGAAATATTTATTTTTAATTTTGAAGTTTAAACTACTATTTACAAACATTATGTCTGTTCGCGTACCTCCGAAAACTACGAATTTAGCCCAAAGTTCTGTCAAAGCGCATATAAAAAAAAATCGTAGAAATTCGTAGTTTTGGGAGGTACACAAACAGACATAATTTTACTTTTTAAAATTAATTTAAATAAAATAAATGAATTATAGTGGTTTCTTCAAGAAAAAAAAAGACTTTATTACCTTCTATCAATTTTTTTGAAAATAAATCTGATTTTATTTTCATTTACTTAATGAAAAACATGCACAGTCTGAAAAACATATTCGGAAAAAAATCTGATTTTTTTGTATCTAAGAACTGAGGTTCAGGTGACCTCTGGTATGACTTGCAGGGCTAAATCTGTTTCCCCGATTTCTAGTGTGGTAATCTCCCGATTTCAGAAAATATTTTCTGGCAACACTGGCCGGGTATATAGTTTCCATCAGTCAGGTTGATCGATCGGCTTAAATTAATTTTTTTTAAACATTTAAATTGTTTCATCGCATAAAAGGATTTTTGCATAAGTGCTCTAGCTAGCATTATAGCTCTTTTTCGCCTACCATGCCACCATTTTTTTTACTGTATGTCGGCGGGTGGCTGCGACGAGGACGGCAGCAGCGGTGGCAGCGAAAAAAGATTTAATCATAACAAATTGAAAAATATTTTTTTAATTGAAACCAAAATGTTTGCATGTAGGTAAAAGGTATGTAAGTATATAATTTGTTGGAACTCGGGAAATAAAGTGCTTTTTTGTTGTGTTATGTGAGATAATCGCAAAGGATTTTAATTAAATTCCATTGCAATGATGCTGATGAAGTTGCTTTTGGCGAATCCTTTTGTAATATCCTACAATCTGCCACAGTCACGGCATCCCGTGACCTATGTTCACAAAAAATAAAGTACCTATAGAGTCATCAATATTCTTAAGTTTTTTCAAACAACAGTCAGGTCTCGAGTGGGAGTATTCTTTGTAATAATAAAGCACTCAATTAATTCCATTTCTCTCGATGATGGTTCTCCCTGTGAGTCTACAAAATTAAAACTTTTTTTATCTTAAGATATAAATAATCACCCTGTTAGTAGTTTCATGAGTATAAATAATCACCAATCAAGAGGTTCTCCCTAAACGACACTGTGAAGGAACAGTTCTAATTAATATTTCGAATCCTACTACCTACGGATCTTTGAATTAACAAACGAAAACGGTAGGAACAGCAAAGTAATCGTTCTCATCATATGTGTACCTATAGCAACAGCAGCATATAAAATTCTGGCTTCTGCATGAGGTGAATATATGCTCTGCACAAAGAGTCAACAATTTATTCACAAATTGGTTCTTAACTTCTACGCTTGTTAGCTTTTTCCAAAAAGAAAACGAAGCATAGAAAATTATATGCTATGTGGTGCGGGTTGTTTCTTTGTTGACTATAGAAAATGGCATCAGGTGGCCTTTGTTTTAATAGGAGCCAACTAAATTATAAGGTTTATTCATGCAACTTATTAGTTAGGAAGAATTCAGAAGAAACTACAAGCAATTTTCTATAAAATCCTGAAGGCAGTTCAAAACCTCACTCTCCATAGATTATATATTTTAATCTATGAAGGTAAAAACATATGTAAATGTAAATAAACAAGCTCCTGAAAATAGGTACACTGTACACATAAACAGAGAGATATACATATAAGGATTGTACATAAATAGTACTTACGCACTTACTATAGTCCGGGGTGGACCAGGGCCTCAACCAACAAGCTTCTTCCAGCCGGCTCGTTTTCTAACTAGCTGCTTCCAGTTTCCAGAGCCAAGTTGGTTAAGGACCTCTTCCACTTGCGTGCACCTCCTTTTACGCTGTCCACCTCTACTGCGCTGTCCCACGGGATTGGATTCAATGCCGGAGCATTGATGTCCATTCGCTCTAGGTGACCCAGCCATCTCAGTCGTTGGCTTTTTACTTCTGTGGCTAGGTCGGTGTCCGTACAGTTCGTTGTTGTATCTCCTTCTCCATTCCCCATCTATGCAGACGGGACCAAAAATCACCCGGAGAATTTTCCTCTCAAAACAGCCTGAGGCGTTCTCATCCACTGTTAACAGTGTCCATGCCTGTGCAGTGTGCATGTGCACCATACATCCGGGAGGGCTTTTCTTCTCAATTGCCTTCTTAGTCCAAAGAAACAGCGATTGGCAAGAGTAATTCTTCCTTTGATCTCAGCACTGATATCGTTCGCTGAGTTTATAGCGGATCCTAGGTAGACAAAGTCTCTGACCACCTCAAAATTATAGCTAGTGACGTTCTGTCCAAGACGTGCGTCGGTGTTGGGTGTCCTTTCTTGTTGACATATATTTCGCTTTGCTTTCATTCACCGTTAAACCCATCTTCTTGGCTTCCTTCTCAATGCTCACGAAAGCATCACTGACATCACGCTTTGTTATTAGGTTTGTTCGATGTCAGCACTGGGTCGCCCTGAACTCGCTCTAACGTGTTTTATGTGACACTTTTTTCACCCCAGTTTATTTGCACTGTGTTCGATGTGTGTTCGGGGCGAGCACTGAACTCGCTCTTACGCACCCCAGGTTTTTTCTCAGGGAAACAAATCAGAGCTGCGAAAATGAAATCAGCTGTTTGTAAAAGTAAAATGTCAAAGGAAAAGGATTAACTTTGCGAATTTTTATGACGCTATAAACAATAAATGTGAAATATTTTGTATACTATTTTGTTACTTTTTATTAATTTATATATTAATAAATACAATGCTAAGGAAAATATATGGATATCTAGTGCTTGCATAAAGATTTTGAGGCTGCACAAAATAGTATCCAAGCACCTTAACATTTTTATCATACAAAAGTAACACTGAGGTGTTCGATGTGAAATCAAAACCCGGGCAGTCCCCAGTTTTTTGACATTTGAATGACATTCCCCAGTGCGCCCTGGGGCAGGGAACAGCGAACAAACCTATTATGTCAATGTCGTCAGCGTAAGCGAGTAATTGGATGGACGCACTGATATGGACCTATCAGGTTGTTGAAATGTTGACGAATGGGAAAACAGGTACTACATAAATAGAAAGCACCACCCAAAGGAAGGTGGTGTTTAGAGTTTGATGAACACACAGACTTGGGGCTTTGGAAATGCTCACACCTTTACAATTTTGATTTCTTGTGCTCAGCAAATTTTGAATAAACAAAAATATTATTTAGTTCTTGAAACTAGAACTTGCAGAGTAAGAGAATTGCTAAGTGTGCTTGTTTGTAGCAACGAATATAAAGTTACCAAGAAGTATTATCTGGATATTAAAATAAAATCCGATTCCAAAAGCTCTTTTCAAAATAATAACAAAAAGAGCGAAACAAAAAAATAATTAAGAGAAAAGCTCTTTCTCATACAATCTTGACAAACACCACGCATACCATAGTATTCTCTATTAGTATTATAAGGATAATAAAAAGGAGGATCCTTTTCACGGGTTCCAATGTTGGCACCCGCCAAATTTGTATGAGATGCGACTTCTTAGTAACTTTATATTTTTTGTTTGTATACAGGCATGTTTATTAAGCCTTATAAACAAAACCTTTGGAATTCTTAAAAAATATTAGCTGTCATTCATAGCAATGACTTTTGTCTTAGCGGCTTGCGGTGCAGCGTGCGTGTGGCATCAATGGGGTTAAAAATTTCCATATGAAATTTATAATTTCAATTTGTAGTTTCGAAATAAATAAACAAATAACTAACTGTTTATATCACCATTTTTACCCCATATTATCAATTTTATGTCACTATATTTCAATTTAATTTTGCAGTAAAATATAATATTTATTTTGTTTATATAAATAATAACCAATAAAATATGGCCTCATTAATTTTAACATCATGGTAAATTGATTTCGAAATACGCCATTGTAGGTAGATATATATATATATACATGATGTATGTCATCATAAGTATTAAATTAAAAAAAAAAAATAAATAATTAAGAACTCGAGAAACCAAAACCTTTCATAATTTTCCACTTAAAAATTCATGGAAAACTTTTAAATTTATGATTGTTTTGTGCCTCATTCTGCATAATTAAGTGCAGTTTATCAACAAATAAACCCAACGTCACGTCGTATCGATGCAATAAAATAACAAAGACAAAACTTATTTTACATAAAATTAATTTGTTGTATATTTTTTGTTTTGATTTGTAGGGCAACATTCGGTTCGAAGCACGCCAGGCGGAAAAAAGTACCAACCTAAAAGTGCGAAACGAGTCACCAGTGCTGTTTTCTTATAAATTTTGAAATAAAAAGCTTTTTAAAATAAAATGCACGACGATCACGTACTAGCTCTTATGTTCAAATTGCGGGCTCAAAACCAAGTATGGCATTTTATTACTTGAAAAAAAATAGAAATATAAAAAAAAATTAAAAATCGTTGGAGCGGTTTTCTTAAAAACTAATTTTTATATATAAAATTTTACTTTTATTTTTAAAACAAAATTTTGGGATGCCAGTTTTGAATATTTATTGATATACATTAACGAAATTATTGTCAAAAAAATTCGTCAACCCGTTTTCAAAATATTGAATTTTCAAAAAAAAAAAAATTAATGTTTTTAAAAAACCCAAAATTGATTTTTTTTAAAAATTTTGATGTGTTATATTATTGACATTTTAAAGGAGCTTTTGTGTAAAAAAATTTATTGAAATAGGTTGAGCCGTCAAAGAGAAAATAGAAAATAAAAGAAAAAACGTTATATGGCAGGTACCGTTAATAACAGTTTTTGGAATTTTTTTTTGTATACCAAAATGTACACCATATATACAATAATACACTAATTTTTTTATCGGAATTGCTGTAGCCGTTTTTGAGAAAAACTAGCTTTTTTTTACGGTTGTATGGCAAGTATCTACCGTTATTTTTGAAGCTTAAAAGAAAATTTCAATTGTCCCTTTTGAGAGTTATAAGAAAACCTTAAGTTCAAAATTTCAAGAAAATCGCTTCAGTGGTTCACGCTGTAGGTTGAGGTACAACCAGACAGACAAAATTGTGAACTTTATTCTATCATCGTAATGTCATGTTTGATTGTTATCTCAAAATTAAATAAAATGCTATCAGCCGTAAAAAAAATATGATTGGCAAAAATAAATCAAATTATCTATCTATCTATCTATCAGCCGTATGAATAAAAAACTCTAAGCCCACCTACAACTCTCGAGTTAGCTACACCAATTGGTGCAACAATTTGACTTATTCCTTAGCAATTTAGATTTAGTCCATTAGTTAAGGTTAGCTCGTCGCCAACTCGCGTTTATTAATTTCGGGGTATAAGTTTAATCCAGGCATGTTTGTCATAGCTCATAATATTCGCAAAATTCTAGGAAAACAACCAAAAAGCTGGATTTTGAAATATGTAGTCTTGATCAACAATGTCGAGTAAGTGTAGACGTTTTGATTGACAATGCCAATCAAAATGTCTGTTGACCCGAATGCAACCCGATTCAAATGGAAAACAATAATCAAATTTGTTCAACAGCACAATAATCATTAAGTATGGGCGTGTTAATCTACACAATTGCCAGCTGTTCATTTTATTTCATTGCTCAGTGAATTAAGCACATCACGAAGCACAAAAATTATTAAAATAAAAAAATTGTTTAAACAAATGACATTCAACACGTTAACACTGACTAGTACACACTATGGATTTTTGAACTTGACATCTGGGGCTGAATTACCGCTTCAGTGACCGAGTGAGTGATTGAATGTACGAGTTACCGCATGATGTTGGTATACTAGATTGCTCGAAACGTGAGCGGTAATACCAAACTCACATAATTCAGTCACGTATTACTCGATAACTGATGCGGTGATTTTGCCCCTGGTTTTTGTAAGTATCCTGCTCACCAATTTCTTTTCAAAAACTACTATTTTCTTGTTAAAGTGAGTAGAAATAACCATTGTTTAAAACAAAAAAATTGTTGCTATGTCAGGGCGAGTTTTGTATTCAATTTTAGCAGCTATCTTTTATAAAAAAAAACAATATGATGGCTGGGATATTAGGAGGTATGTATATACCTAGACGTATTTGCTGGGTCATAGCTCCAATACTTTATGGATTTCGGGGTTGCCCCTTTGGTGATGTCAATTGCTTATTATAGGTCAAACATTTCCTTCTCGATTTTGGGTGTTTTGCTCATACATTGTTGGCCATCTCTTTTGTTCATAGATAATAGTTCCTCTAACAGCTAACTAAAAAATCGGCTCTTAATGTCTTAAGTACCTAGTTAAGTTAAAAATATTTTAATTTTTTATAAAATACAAAAAAAATCACTGAAGTAGCAAAATGCTACTACCTATATTTTCGTTCAACAACACTGGAAACTGGAAAACAGTCTGCAAGAAAAATCCAACCGTGGTGCTTAACTATAAATAGAATTAAAAATAATGCCCGAAGAGAAAATTTAACAGCGTTTTTAAATTAATTTGCATTTATGAGCGGTTGTTAATTATTTCCAGATCCCAAAGTCGCCCATTAAACAGAACCTTTTACAGTTCTGGTTGGTATGGGTCACCTGATGGGATAAGCGTTTGATAAATGCTAGTTTTCTCCCACTTGACCAGCCTGCTTTGTGAAAACAATGTAATCTTTTTTTTTACCGACCAACGCAACGCTGGTTGTGGCATAACCGAGCCTGGAACTCATATTCCACTCTTGTTTGCTTTGGTATTACAACAATATATGAGGGATTATTGCTTTCCCATACGGATGACAGTTCATTATAAACAATCTTCTGTTGGTTGAATCTGGTTAAATAGAATTATTAAATTTCCACATTGCAAATGGTGGAAAAGAGTTAAAATCCAGTTATGCCCAAGGATTGGAGTCAGCAATGCTGCAAATCCAATATACTCATATAAAACGACTCTGTGGAATAAGGTACACACTTGTGTTAATGAGGTTTTTCGACAGGCCAGTAAAAGAATAATAAACCATACAAAAAATGAAAATAGTGTAATTGAGTCTTTTGTGCGGTGATATGCACGAAATATAATTTTTGTATTAATTTTTTTTATTGCGAAGATAAACACTTATTTTATATGTTTAATGGATTTTTTATAACTACAGAAGGATGATCAGTGATGAGCATGAGATAACTATCCTTTAGTTAAATTGGAAAAAACGTATCTACGTAGGTAGATACATAGGTATACCGAACTACAGGTATTCGAATTAAAATTTTGAGCTCCTTAAATAAATATGTAGGACAGGCATATAAATTGTATTCCGATTGTGAAGATATTACATACATACCACGAGATTAGTAGGTAGGAGTGTATTTGGTTACATACTTTTGTCTTGAAAAGTTCCTTAAAAAGCTAAGGAAAACCCTCTTAAAGGGGAAAATAAAAATCCATTTGAAACTCTTTACCTATCAAAAGTTTCAAGAGTCAGCTTCAGCTGCCACCTTTAACTCCATAATAGCATATACATATATGCTAATCCTCGCCGCTAGAATTTACCCTCAAAACTCTCGGTGTGCTGAGTGACGGATGCACGGTTGAATTGGTGGACCACATAGCATTTTATTCAAATTCCGGCAAA
Source organism: Dasysyrphus tricinctus (assembly GCA_963921185.1). Classification (NCBI taxonomy): domain Eukaryota; kingdom Metazoa; phylum Arthropoda; class Insecta; order Diptera; family Syrphidae; genus Dasysyrphus; species Dasysyrphus tricinctus. Next base: position 262,863,527 of record OY992531.1, read on the forward strand.
AGGCGTGGGCGGCATACCAGGGTGTGGCTTTTGCGATAAATTATCACCATGGCCATCGTCACCGAAACAAAAACCTCATGACAATTTCATCCATTCGAACAGTGGCAATTTATGGTTGAGTTGCATTCAGCTCGATTTGGGGGCAGCATCACACAACGCCCCATGATGTGTGTCACCCGAACTGAACTGCACACAAGTTTATGTGCATGTATTTTAGTTTTAGGAAATCACCATCAAGGGGCCGATTGTAAAATTTCAAATGGCTGAATTTTTGGTCTAGAGAGTTCCGTTTTGTTGCCAATTCTGCTGCTGGATGGTGCTGGTGTGTATGTTGAACGCAATAAATCAGGTTTGATAGGGCAAATAAAATGTGACATATGCCGCCTTAAATATATGTGACAGTTTAATTCTTCCCCGGGAATTAATGCAAGAGCTGAAATTTATATCCTTGAAATCGATATAAATTACAAAACAGATCCTGCTCGAAGCTTGAGGTCCTTGAAAAGGGGTAAACCTTTAACATCCCACACTCTCACATTATACATGTACCTACCACTACGATTGGAAATTTCCGATATTGATGAATGTGAAAGCCTCTAGCATTCCCAGTTTGGTCTATATAGAATGCATGCACTCATCAAACGCTCAGCCCAATGCCGAAACGACTTAATACGACCAAAGAGCCTCGCTCGTAATTAGGATTATATCGGATGCTTGCATTTTCGAGAAGAGATTTGTTATGTTCTGACCTGGACGACACGAACATGGACATTTATGTTGCTTGTCTCTGGAGTTTATTGATGAGAGCCTCATTAATAGTGATGCAGGATGTAGATAGCAATTACAAGCCGATCGTTGATGGCACGTTCTCTGTTGCTGCTGCAGTTGAAGTAGTAGCAGAAGCGGAAGTGGCACATAGGCGGAGCCGCAATTAAGCCATAAAAATAACAGACACTTTTATGACACGCCGGAAGGATTGTCGCGTCTGTTTTTTTCGAAATTAAAACTCATTTTCGCACAGAATGATAATTGGATGACGAGGAGCGAAAATATTCCGGGAAATCACGTTTCGTATTGCCTACGTGCGCAAGAAGACAAAACTTTATCCTTTCTTCACAGTCACAGTGTAATGGAGACGCGGAATGGTGATGGGCTGGCTATATGAGTACACATTGAGCATCATGATGCATTTACAAAAAGGTAAGGAATGCAATGGAATATATTGCATCCCCACAACCTTTAAATCTTAAAGTGAAATTAAATTTTAAAAAAGTAGAACGGTGAAATGTTTGTGAATCTTAACGCGTCACTTGTCACTCAAACATCCTGATTTGCTTGCAACGGAATACTTATAGGGTGGGAACATTACTATGTATAACGCTTGCCAGCACATCTATACCTATACACGTAAGCTGAGTTGGTTAGTGGGGTCAGTGTTGCCATTAAATTTTTTTCAGAAATCTGCAATTATGACGAAAAAAATCTGCAATGCAGTTTTCTAAAGAGTTCAAAAGAAAAGTCTTCATAAATAAAGTTTTTTATAAAAATGTTAAAATAAAATAACATAAATTAATTCAATTAATAAAAATAACATTGTTTTTTTTTTTTATTTTATGTACTCGTGCACAGCAGAGTTACCTAAATACTTAAAACATTTCATATTTTACTTTAAAGTCAGTGCAGTTGTAGTGATTTAAATTTATGGAATAGAACTTTATATAAAGATGACTGCATATAGCAAAATTATTGAGGATTTTTTAAAGAGAAAAAAAGAAGAACAAAATATTAAAGTAGGTACGAGTGCAGACTTAATCTGAGGTGCAGATTTTTGATTTTCAAAAGCCAGTTGACGAGATGAAAATCTGCAAAATGCAGATAAATCTGCACTAATGGCAACGCTGAGTGGGGTCTTCCTGCTTTATTGTATCGGTTTTCGGACATGGAGTGTAACCCACTGATAGCATTCTGCGGCAAAAACATTTTGCAATGATAATTTTGATTTTGTATGTTCTTAAAGGCAACTTAACTCACTCCTAGTGTATTTAGTTTACCATGAAGGTATTGCTGGGAAAGGCTCAAAACTTAGTCTGCTCTTTTTTAACAAATTTGTTGAAATTCTTATGAAGGACGTCCATGAAAAGATGCATATTTATTTTTTCAGATGGCTGAAGTGGTCAATATAGAAATCCCACAATTGTGAGGTTTTTGTCATCTTTAGTTTCTGTAAAAAAGTACAAGACTCAAAGGCGTACGCATAATGTTGATGAGAGGGAGGTATTATAGTATAAGTATTAGTTTAGAAATCTAGAAAAATTATTCAAAAGAAGACAAATTGTATGAAATGTGTGGAATATACAGGGTGTCCCGCACCTGAGTAGAAGTATCTTAGGGTGTGGTTCCTGGGTATATTCTAAGAAAAAAATTGTATGGGGGGAAAGTTGTATCTCCCCTCCCTGAGGCAGGGGGGGCAGTTTCAGAAAAATTGACTTAAAATGCCAAAAAAAAACATTTAAAATCAACGAAAACACATCTAATAATGTGCTATATTTTTTTTTGAAAGTTAATACTCCATTCTTGCATTTGGTTTTTAAATCAAGTTGTTTAAGCGAATAATTTTTGAGAAATTAAATTTCAAAGTCAAATTTGTTTAAAAAAATTGTGATTTTTTTTCTTAAGTCGATATTTTTCAAAATTTTACGTAATTAAGTGCTATTTTTGTGTTCAATATTCATTGCCCTCATTATTTTGTAATCCATTACCGAAAACCAAATGTAAAAATCTTCCTTAGTTTTTGAGAAATTAAGAAAAAACAAAAGGTACTTTTCCCAAAAAAGCCCGAAAAAAGGGTTAAATTATGGATAATTCATGAATAAATTACATTAATACATGTAATAAATTTTCTTAGTAATTTGTTAAAAATTTCCTAATATGTTTGACTAATTAATTAACAATCTAAAGGGTGGTTAAATTTTAAGGGCCGATGTTCATTTTAAATAAAACACAAATTATTTAGGAAATTACTGTCATTTCTTTTTATTATGATAATATTGGTATGATTTAATTATGTGTAGAACAAAATATCGGCCAAATGGCCGCCGCAACTTCGGCGGCACACCTCCATCCGATGGTCCAAACTTTCGATGACGCTGAGGCATAATTGAGTTTCTATGCCGTTAATGTGCCGAATTATCACATTGTTGCTGGCTTATCGACACGTATACCTTTTCTTTCAAATAACCCCAAAGAAAGAAGTCCAACGATGTCAAATCACATGATATTGGCGGCCAATTGACATCGCCACCACGTGAGATAACACGGCCATTGAATTTGTCGCGCAAAAGAGCCATTGTTTCGTTAGCTGTGTGGCAAGTGGCACCGTCCTGTTGAAACCACATATCGTCCACATCCATATCTTCAAATTCGGGCACAGTAACTGCCTGAACGGCCTCATTTTGGAAAAAAAACGGCCCGATGATGCCGCCAGCCCATAAACCGCACCAAACAGTCACTCATTGTGGGTGCATTGGTTATTCGACAATCACTTTTGGATTATCATTCGCCCAAATGCGGCAATTCTGCTTATTGACGAATCCACTGAGGTGAAAATGTGCCTCATCACTGAAGATGATTTTCTTCGAAAATTGATCATCCACTGTTGCCATTTCTTGCCACCATTCTGACTATTGACGACGCTTGAAATGGTCAAGAGGCTTTAGTTCTTAAGTCAATTGCACCTTGTAAGCGTGTAAATGCAAGGCTTTATGAATAATGTTCATCAACGACGAGTGTGAGAGGTGCAATTGTTGGGCACGACCACAAGTTGAGGTGGACGGCTCTTCAGCCACACTATCGCGAACAGCAGCAATATTTTCCGCAGAACGAGCTGTACGAGCATGCTCTGATGTTTTCACATATCCTACAGACCCGGTTTGCTCAAATTTTTGCACGGTTTTCCGATTGTACGCACATTTGGACGATTAAATTGACCGAAAAAATCACGAAATGCACGATATGCATTTTGATTTGAACGCCCATTTTCATAATAAGCCTGAATAACTTTAACGCGTTGCTCGATTGTGTATTTTTCCATGGTTCAAATTGAGTTAGTCTGAAATTGAGAAATGTCAAATGAAATGCAAAAAAAAAAACTTGACGTTTAGGGGTTCACATTCAACACCAGCCCTTAAAATTTAACCCCCCTTTATAAGAAAACGTCAAAATCATCTATTGAAAAACTTATCATAAAATATAAACAGAATGGAAAGTTTCTATACATATACCTAGTATATGAGTATGATTGCATTATTATTCAAATTCCGAAAGATTTACAAACTTTCTGAAAAAAAAAAAATAGACAAAATAATCCCATATTAATTTTAAGTTGCAATCCAAACAAAACTGCTATGAAGTTCCCCACAACTGAGTAGGGTAGGTTGATTGTACCGAAAATGTTTTTGCTGGTCCAAACTAAACAACCTTAAGCTCTTTTATTATTTTCTGGCATATTTTCTTTGGGTAAATGGAACCCATTGTTTTATATTTTAACGTGAATACATTTTATTTATCTCAACGAAAACAACAACCGTGATACTTTTAGTTAGTTTAGCGATTTTCAAATCGAGAAGTTTGTTGTTTTTCTTTTTGAAAATATGGTTTTCAGATGCTTCCTGCCATAACCCGACCACTTATGTATATACCCAAATCGCCTCGAAGCACTTGGAAACTTCCTGTTTTTGTTTTTGTGTCTATTGCTCCGCGATTGAATTCATATATACATACAAGTACCTACTTATTCCCAAGGATTTTTTTCCCAACTTGTCTCAATTTTCTGAAAACTTCCCTGAGGCTTGGCAAAAAGACACCAAACCTTATTTCATATTGATGTTACTCATGCATACAAGTTGGAACCAAGACAAGGAACTGAATAACCTCACCAGGAAACTTTATCGCAAATGTTGATTAATAAGCGGAATTTATAGGTGCCGTGACATATGGCCTTTTGTCGCCTTACCAAAACGCAAAGGCCACGTTTTTCAAAACTAAAAAGACATTAATATTTTTCATGAAACAACTATTCTGAACTTATTAATAACTTTTATTGACACGGAATTTTAAGCTGAACTTCAACTATATAAAAAGGTGAAAACAAAGTTGTAAAATGAGCGTAAATCTGTCCAATTTTCTATATAAATTGTGACATATTTACGAAGCTTAAGACTTTACTACGTTTATGACGGCCTAACAGCACGCCCTCCGTTATATGAGTACTAGAGTGTCCGTTATTTCCCAAAATCGTTTTTAAATAGCAGACACCCCCCAAATCAAAATTTTATGTCCAAAAAAAAATATTTGGCCAACAAAATTTTTGTCGGATGTCATTTACACGTGGCTCTAAGCCCATACTTTTACCATACAACTCTCAACCATTCCTGTGTGCGTATTGTTGGCAGGAATGGAGGGGACCTACAGTTTTTTTCCGAGTCCGAACGGCTAAGTGTGAAACACTTTTTTATGACAAGTATACTCTTAGAAGATTTGTCAGTTCCTCGCAAGAGGCAGTACCTCGCATAAAACATTTCTGTTTTTAGGTGGCAGAGCTGGGAATCGAACCCACACCTTCGGCATGACAATCCTACGCACTAACCATCATGCCACGAGGTACTAAAAAAAACATCTATGAATATGCCCCATTAAGATCATAATTATCCGTTTTTGCACTCATTTATTCTTCACAGGTTCATTTGGTAGGTTAGAAAAATGCATTTTAGTGACTTTGTGACGCTTTAGTAAAGCGATATGACCCTATGGTTAAATATTTCGAAACGTCGCGTCAGGAGGCAATATTTCAAAATATGGCCTTATGAAGCATGTCACGGCACCGAATTTTTGATACCTATGATTGTATTATAAACGAAAGTGAATGACACTGTATTTTCAAGCAATCATTCACATCATAGATCAGGTATGGGAACTTATCTACTTATGGGGATTGGTATTTATGCGGCACATGTATATAATATTAAAATAGTCACATGAGTCTCACATGTTGGGCTACCTAATGTCATCTGAAAGGGTTTTTCGAAATTAAATTTTTAAAACAACATGGTCTTTTGTACATGGTGTGGTTAGTTTGCTGGTGGGTTGTTATTTACCCTCCCACTAATAATTGATGGAAGGGTCTTTTTTCCCAAATTTTATTTTGCACTGTTTGGAGAACATAAAATGTATACATTTAACCTACCCCCTTTGTCGTGCTCTTGCTCTTCAAAGAAGAAACCACTATGACCATCTAAGAATCCGATAAAAGTTCAGGAAAGGCTGGCTATTTGGTGATGGCTTAACTTTATTCAATATCAGGTTATGCCCTAGGGTCTGAGAAAATATGAGATAAATTAAATAATATTTTCATTTTTGGTGGTATGTTTGGAAAGCTGGTATAGAGCAAAGTCCTTGAATTTGGCTAACGGCTGGACTATAGCATCAATATTAAATTTTTATTGGATTCGGATTGTGTTGAGCATTTTCACAAATATCATACTCTTAGGTTCTTCTACAGATTGTACGAGAATGCTTTAATAGTTCAAAACGAATTTTTTTATATTATGAAATTAAATGTTGAAATTTTTGATTTTGGCAGGATAAAGGTTACATTATCGTTGACCCGGAAGAAAATCGAAGCAGCTCAAAAAATTAATACTTGAGTTAACAGCATTATTTCCCGCATTTATACAAAAAGGTTTTACATGAGAAAACACTCATAGCTTGTTTAATATTTGAAACTTGCAGATTTGATATTTTAACAAATTAAAAGAAATGTTATGTTCTATTAAATTTTATTCTACTTCTGCCGAAAAATTGGATTAATTTCCATATTTTAATCGTTATTTTAAAGCTAATTAAAAACGACAAAAACTATTGATCTACCTGGAGATTGATAATCCTGGAGATTATAAATAATTTCCATAAAAAAATCGAAAAGTCAAGTAATTAATTTTATATTGAGTTGTCAATGTTCAGGAAAACGATTCTGCGAGGTAGCGAAAAAAAAACTCGTCGAAAAATGTTTATACAAATTGATTTAAACATCATGATGTATATTTTATGAGGCTACAAAACTCAGCCTATATTTTATATTAGATAGCAGCGTTGTCATTGTGTACGTGCCACGAAAATATTATTTTGGCGCGATTCAGATACTTTTTTTTTTAGTAGTTCACTGACAATAGCCCTATACTTGAATAAAATTCACTTATTCGTGAATTCAGAAGAAAATTGCCAAAAATAAAATTAAGAATTCCAATTTTCGGGCAGTACGCACCTGGAAACAGTTATTTAATTTTATTTCAATACTGTCAGAACTTAGGATATTTCAAAAATATTGAATGAAACGTGTGTTTCATAGCGCATAGTGTTATTTTACTTGAAAATTGATCCCTAGTAAACTTATTATCCCAGTAGGGGAATCTCCCCCCTGCATATGATCCTGGTTGTTGTCAGTGTTGCCAGTGTAGCACGACTGTGCTTTTTTGAGATTACAATTCCCTTGTGACACGATGGCACAACAATATTCGATGAGACATTCTCCCATTATTTTACTTGAATAAAAGTAATTTTTGATAACAATTGCTTAAAACACCTTACCAACTAAAGATTGGCACAAAACTTCAAATTTTGAAAAAAAAAAAAATACGAAAAAAACAAGGAGGTTTAATTGTTTTTCGAGTGGAACATTGAAACTCATATAGTCTTATATAAAAAAAAAACCTTACCAATAATATCTTCTGTCATCTATGACATTGAGTAACCTTCAACGTTACTCCCTAATGACTTCGTGTATTTCCTAATTGCATAAAGATTAGCTACGCAATTATGATTTCTATCAAAGACGCCTTGTCTGTGTGCTGCAGCGTTATTAATTCTTTGAACACACTTTTTTATCAGCAAAAATTACACATATCTGGGAAGATGTTGGTAATTTATACACACTCATCCACATATGGTTGAAACTCCGTTATAATAAATTATTTATCAGAAACATAATCCATTTTCTTGGGCGCGACAACGCTAACGTTCTTAATTTTTTCAAACTCAAAGCTTAGGTAGGTACTAAACGGATTCTCCCGTATACACCGAAATACATTCATTAGCTCTCAGCATAGCACATCTCCCTGCTAAAAAAGTCCCTTCTAGACTATATACCGCTCCACAACCCACAAGTAGAAAAGAAGATCCGTTAACTCCAAAGCAAGTGAGGGGCTTCCTCGCTTGATGATGCTCCCTTTGCCGGCAACTAGAACAATTAAAATGATAATTAAACATATTCGCGTATCCTTTTTATAATGTAATTAATATTCATGCAATAAAACTAATTAAAATCCCTAAAACGATGCTTTTATCTGCCAAATATGCGTTGAGCATACATCCCGCTTTACTCCCAAATATATAGAACTTTTTGTTTACCGTGAAAATAAGCGCTAGATTTTCCAAGAAACCCCCTTTTGGCATGTTAGCTTTGCTGCAAAGGCGAATACGAAAGAGGATTTTAAGGAAGGTAGATAATGCTGGTAGGTATAGTATGGAATCATCTTCTATAGATAATCCTTCTGTATGGAAGCTGATGATGGGTGTACTTTATGTTGGGGAGTTAAAAACATTCTCGTAAGCGACAGGCTCTATCAACCTACATACGTAGGATACATGCTGATCTTATGAATGACAACGACATTAATATATATAGACACACACTGCTGCAATTACAATACAGTGAAGGCTCTGAATTCAAGGTGTGTTGCTTAAGAATATCATCGGATGAATTAGCTAAATGTACAATTACATATACATATATATGTATTTGTAATAGTGGTTGGTTGAGAAGTGAGGAAGTGGAGAGCTGTACTTTTGATGCCCAATCTCAAAATAAAACATTTTGTTTCTATTGTTTTAAAAATTGTTACTTATTGGTTAAGACCAATATGCATGTTGTACCTATTTGCAATGTATACATAGGTACTGAACTTTTTAATACAAGCTTCAAAAGATGCCTAACAGAAGGATATTTTAGCCAAATGTAATCTATTTTCTAAAGTTATACACGTAACAACTAACTAATGATTTCTCAAAGATGAATGAAGGCATGTATTTGAAAGATTCAAAAATAATTTTGAATTTAAATATTCATACTTTGGAATGACCATACAAATTTATTTGACAAAAAAAAAATAAATAACTCGAGAAAAAATATAGCACCAAATTAGCATAAGAAACAATTTTTTTTTTTCAGAATTTTAGATTCGAATATTTCAAAAACGTGACATGTCTCGACCAATTTTGAGGTCATATTCGAATTCAGCTCATCAAAGAACATCAGAAAAGTGTATTTTGGTTCATGTTAGAGACTCAGTCTTTGCACACATAGTAATTGATTAGTATTTTCGAGTGGTATTTCAGAAAGAGTAAAAATACGTCAATTTTCAACTAGCACTTGAGTCCAAATGGGTTGTACGCAGAAAAAAACCCTAAACAGATATTTATTGGTAATTATGTTAGAGCCAAAGGTGAAAAACTCTCCATTTTTGCATTTTTTTTCCATGTTGCGTCATGAAGTTTTTAGTCGCAAATCTCGGATTCGGATTCAGCACCCCCAAAAAATGTAGAACCTCGTGGCATAATGGTTAGGCGTTGGACTTCATGCCGAAGGTCTGGGTTCGATTCCAGCCGCTGCCACGAGGTACTGCCTCATGGGAGGAACTGACAAATCCTTCAAGAGTATACTTGTCATGAATAAGTGCTTCTCATGCAGCCGTTCGGAATCGGCAAAAAATTGTAGGGCCCCTCCATTCCTGTCAACAACACGCACACCAGGAATGGTTGAGAGTTGTAAGCCACCTGGTTCTCCACGAGCTGTTAAGCCATCAAATGTATTTTTTTTTATCTACCCACGAACAAATAAACCAGGAAAAAAAATCAAAACAACCCCACAGTTTGCTAGCTAAATGTCCTTCTAAGGATGAATTATGGCTGGATTAAGTTAAATTTTCGAATTTACGATGATTTTCCTTTGGTTACCTAATGCATTTTATTCTCGTTGATATTCCAATAGACAAATGAATAAATAGATCGCATTTCAATTAGAAAAACGATTCCTCCCAGTTTCGAAAGCTTTGTCCAGAGTAAGGGTTGCCATAGTTTAAAGTTGTTGGAAAACCGTTTAAATATGTACTGATTACGCAAGAATAAATAATGTTCTTCCTTTTCGTCATAATCAATAACTTTAATAAGGTTATAAAGGTGCAATACAATCACATGTTGCATTTATTTTGATTCCTTAGTTCGAAAAATCACTTTAATAGAACGTATTTAAGATAAGTCCTTCGTTAAAAGAAATCAAAGCTTTCACCATCAAATGAATGAAATTAGTTTCTTTTAGGGATTACCAGTTTTTTTTTTTTGCGATGTTTTCCTTGTTGACGTAACGATTATTCCGTTTTATTCGCCAGTTATGTATATGCTTTTATTTGAGTTAGTGCAATAAAGATGTTTTCTAAGCAGCGGTCTTCCTGCAACTCTCAAGATAACGTCCCTTATTGTCTTTTATTATTTTTTTTGTTATAAGATGAAACAGCAAATTCTCTATAGTTTGTGCCCAGTCCTCAAGCAAACACAAATTAAAATGAAATTATATTTTCTTTCTTTCTTTTTCATTTCAGTTATACAAAACCACATTTTCTCCACTTAAACCGACATAATTTACATATTTTATTCCTTTGAGAAACAACAATTTCCATAGTTGCAAGTAAAGGGGTTGTTGGCGCGCGGTATGGTCCGCAGAAGAACGACAACAGATGATAGACACCACTCAACAGAATACATCAACAAAAATTAAATTCTATTTTGTCTTGTTTTAATTTTCGGATAATTTACTCTGGCTCATCCTTTGGGAAACAAGAAGATTTAACAATAAGAAACTAAAACAAAATTATTGTGGTCGTACACAATTCTTGGAGAGCTTTGAGAGATCGTCATCATCACCTCATCTGAAAAGGGGGTTATGGAATAACCCCATTCCAATTATCATCATCATCACCATCATCACTCCCAACAACTGCTAAGCGATGCAAAATGAGTGGCGTCAAAGATAATTCTTGCAGATGAGTCTTCTTAAAACGCTTGCTGGAGTTTTTGAATATTCATAAGTACATATTTAATATTCTCAAAAAAATATTATTCCCCACCTTCAATTCTAATATCCCCCCCCCGCGCTCTCTCACTCACAAATACCTTTCCTATCCACGTTTTACTTGTTTTGACTATATACCTACCCAATTAGTATGCCACCACCAGGGCTGTCAAATTGAGTAGGTACTTATGTAGTATTTTCTCCATTATAATGTACTCCTGTTAAAAATAATTTTAATTTTCAGGAAAGTTGTTATTATTAGACAAATCCTTCACGGAAGAATTTCTACGGGACACAAAGTACCTACAATCTTTCAACCAACAGTGCTTACCATTGCTCAGGTGAGTTTAACAAAAAACTGGTCGGGCCACCACTCGAGAAGAAGTCCTCCTTACAAACATCTCTCGTTTCTCATTCCTCAGTGTGGTTATAACTTATTCACTTTAAGCTCTTAGTTAACTCGTACCTGGGCCTCAACAAACTGGAACTGGAACTGCGAATATACTGACGTGGGTGCATACTGCATACGCTTATGCTGATACTTTTTCTTGCTGTATAGCCTCTTTAATTTGCATGCATAATAAATCTATCCTCCAGATGGATTGAAGTAGAACGAAACCATGTGACAGGACGACCGACACTACGCTATGATTTCGTGCTGAAGATGGCGATGCCAGCTCAAAAAAAAAAAAAAAAAATGGAGAAAAAGTTTGCACTTGATTTGATTTGTACGACCAATTTTTTGATGGGAGGAAGGAGTGGAAATAAGAACTTCACGAGCTAAAACTTGTGTAACTCTTGATCTAGGTAGGTACGTGAAGATGATGTAGAGTATGTGTGAGATGACTAGAGTGTTAAGTAGCTATACTTACTTACTGGTTGCTTTGAGTATATAAGATAGTATGTACATAGGTGCTCATACACTCTTCAAGATGTCACAAGGATGTGGCTTACATTATAATATAAACAATCATACATATATGTACTTTTCATACTCTAAATCGATTCTAACTTTACTCTTAAGCTTATAGGTTCGCTTTTTTTACAAAGAATATTTTTGTTTCCAAGGAAAACAGGAATTTTAAACTTAAGTTTAGTTATTGAAAATCATCAAGTTTTATAATATAGAGACATATGTACCTATATTTTGGTACCTGCCCTCAGACGACCTAAAAAATCTGAGTAAGATTCAATTGGAAATGCCATATAATGGTCTAGGAACACATGAAGGACCTTTAGGTTTAAGGACGCTGTTTCTTTGACTGTCCAGTTTTTGTTAAATCTTTGATGAGATGGACTTTGCACTATAAATGTAGTTATTTATTCAGAATTTATAGCAGACTAGCTGAACCGACAGACGGGTGGAATAAATACAAACAAAATTATTTTAAAATCGACTGTAGGTTAGGTTAGGTTAGGTTGAAGTGGCTGCCAGTCGTGGAGACTGACACACTATTAGACCATGAGTTGGTCCATTGTGATACCACATGAATCTAGGAAACCCTTTTCCTTACTCGGTGAACCATTTGGAGCTTCTTATGAAGCGTAATAGACTGCCAATGTCTAAATTTATCAGACCACTAGGATCATTGAAGTAGAACTCACCAAGGTGAAGTCTTCGTCTATGAGATAGAGCAGGGCACGTGCATAGAAGGTGAGGGATCGATTCTATCTCTTCCTCATCCATACAGCTTCTGCAAAAATCGTTAGCGAATACGCCAAGACGCGTTGCGTGCTTGCCTATGAGGCGGTGTCCGGTTATAACACCAATCATGGAGCTGATGTGCAATCTGCTTAGAGATATCAAACGTTTAGATCGTTTTAAATCCATTACTGGCCAGATTTGTTTTGTTGCCAAACAAGTGGTGATATCATTCCACCTAAGATTTGTTCTCTCTAAGGCATCTTGCTTCAGCAAAAGTTTACATGTAGCGATGGGTATACCTATTTCTGCCTTACTAGGTAGAAGAGGTAAAGTTGTAACATTTTTAGCGAGTTCGTCGGCCTGTAGGTAAAATGTATTTTTATTCCGTAAGAACTTTCTACAAAGTTTAAAAAAAGTAAAAAATATGGATGAAATCGGTAATGTCGTTCTCAAGTTAAAGCGTGGCCAAGGAAAAAAGGGATTCATTTTTTGTATATATACCTATCGATAGATAGAAGATTTTAGTTCTCCTTGAAAACCTATTGGTAAAACGTAAAAGAGGGTGTTGTAAATGTTGTCAATGTTTTAATGTTAATATATTATTTCATTCCAAAATGTGTGTGTGGTTTTGGTCTGATTTTTGATCTATATTAATCAGTTTTTGTTCAGCGTAAGGCAATGATTCGTTTTGTTTAAATGAACACTTGAAGATCTCTTTTTTTCTAACAGTATTGGTGGGTAGTAGACTATTTCAAACCAAAGAATTGTATTTGCCTTCCATTTGCACCTCTTTATCCATAGCCTGAGTACTTGGCTAGAATAATATTTCTATATGATAGTGAAAACAATGAGAATGAAGTGCAGGACTCTAGCACAAGTAGATACTTGCATTTTTTGAAGGGAACATTTGCTTGTGCATTTTAAGAACAAAAATGTTCATCTTTTCGTTGCTTTAGTGTCTCAGTCTAATATAAATAAACTTTGCTATCCCGTTTTGTATATCTTCTCTTGAATCCAGTTTTTCATTTTCATGTTTGTATACGAGAATACCTATGCGATGCATACCAAAACTCTATTATTAACATATACATATGTATGTATACATACCCTTTAAATGAACTGTTTATTTAAAAGTTCAAATACATAAATGGTAGCTAGAAGATTCACCATAAATGATAAAAGTACAAAAGCCCTAATGCGGGCTACATAAAATCACACAAAAAGTACACCAAGTTAAAAAGGCAACTGTTTTAAATTGTTTAATTAAAAAAGAAAAGTTTTAGAGGTTCATTCATTAGAATTCTTAATTAATCAAAAAACTCAGTGTTGATAAAGTATTCTATGATATTTATTTCAATACTTTCAAAATATGTACTTACATAAATTACATTTACACAAGACCAGAATAAAACGGGAAGTATTAAATTCTGCATCCCCAAAATTTGATTCCTGTGGCTACTCTAACGGAAAGAATTTTTTCGACAGAGAAACGTCTAAAAAATTACCTAAGAGATTCTACCGATGAACTTTTAGGGTTGGAGTTAATGTCAGTCTATCGACAAATAGAGACTAACACTGAGGAAGCTATCATATGGGAAAAATCTATTTCTACTAGGAATCAAATTAAATGTTTCACGTTTAAGCATAGTTTAAAGTTCCCATGCAAAATAAAAATAAAATTTTTCAAAACAATTTTCCACCTATTCTGTGCTTAAATTTATATAATATTTTAGGCGCAAAATGTATGCCCTTGCCTAAGTCACCCATTGCGTCACTAATTAGCCCTTTATTAATAAATGGATAACAAAAAATTTTGGATGCTAAAATAATTTGCATGCAAATAATTTACTGGGAGTGAAAATATTTGTATTCACCACACTTTATCTTACGCGAAACAATTGCCTAGTTGCTTTGTGGTTCTATGAAAGCAATGATTCTTTTTTGCATGAAACTGTAAACCATTCATGCAAAGTATTCCACCTCAATAATTTTTGACATGCGAAAATATTTTCATAGATTTTCGCACGGGATTTGTAAACTAGACTTTATAACGACATTTGTTTGCCAAAAAGAAAATTTGTGTTTTGCTTTAATATAAAAAAATTATTTCTTCTTTGAAAACCAATTTTTTTCACCGCCAGGATTTGTTTTACTCAAAAGAACTGTATACTTAGCTTAAATGGTGAAATATTTTTTCGAAAGATGATACCAATTTGCAGGTGAATCCACTTTTAAATGGCTGAATTCATATATTTTATAGTTTTTATATCTGGGTATAGTCCCATGATGTCATGATATGGCATATGTAGCTTTTAAAAACTATGGCAATATACTTCCTTATAAAGCTATCTTAGATCCGGTCTATGTTGCACAATTTTTTCAAAACCCGATACGGTACTAATTTGCCCTCTCAAAGCTTGAGCTTGAATCTTTTAATTTCTTTCCTCTTCCATCAATTATTGCTGGTTAAATACTTAGTTTAAATTAATTTTCAAGGTTCCAGAAAGCCAAACCAAAGTTTCCAGTTAAGTTAGAATTTCTCCGAGTAGAAATACAAAGATGAGTTGTGGAAGAGAACCATCTAAATTTCTACCGAAAATGGGTTTATCATGCCATCTTGTCGGTCTCTGAGACACGAATAAAAAAATGGACCAATTTGGAAAGTAATGATAACGGTTAGCTAGCGAGTTAGGTTCAAAATACAGAAAGAAAGATTATAAGTGCCACGAAGTAACGATCAGGTTCCATACCTTGCGGGCTAAAAACAACAAAGTTACAAAGTTTATAATTTGAATTCAGCAAAATCGGCAAAATGTGATTCTGATAGTTATTCCCCGCAGCTCTTAAAATACATTTGTATTGGCACGATTTCAAATGGATTTTTAAACTAAAGAGCTGTAGGTACCTTTAGACGCCAAAACATTAAAAGCTGATCCAATTCAGCAATTCTGATCTTAGATTTTAGTGAAGAACATTTTTATTTTAGAAATTATAATTTGGAACAGCGAAAAAAAAAAATATTTACAAATTTTTATTTGAATAGTTTCTTGTGAATATTTTTATTTAAGAATTTCTTACAAAATAATTGTTTAATTTTTTTATATTTGTGAAGCTGAAATTAGCTTAGGGCCAGTTATACAAATATTTAACTCGTGATTCAGGATTTTTAACTCACTGAATTTGTTGAATTAACTGAAGTTCAACGATTAAATTGGCTTATAACATACTTGAACCTTGAACCATCGCTGAACCTCAGTAATTCCGCTGAAATCAGCTAATCAATATATGAACCAAGGATCAAAATTTCAACCACGTTTGTACAACGGGTCCTTAAAGTTTCTGTGGCCCTTTGTGCTGCCTGTCTTTCTCAGTTTCGAAAAAAGCTATATCGAATATTTTCTACTCTCCCTCATAATAAGTGCAGGTGTGCAGGACATAATATCAGTAACAAATTTCATATTTTCGACTATCGATTTTAAGTAGAATTAACCACTTGGTCGATGAGCTATAAG
The DNA here is from genome assembly GCA_963921185.1 of Dasysyrphus tricinctus. Lineage (NCBI taxonomy): Eukaryota > Metazoa > Arthropoda > Insecta > Diptera > Syrphidae > Dasysyrphus > Dasysyrphus tricinctus. The sequence continues at coordinate 262,879,860 of OY992531.1, forward strand.
TATGTGTGTGTGTGGTAGCAATATCATCTATTTGTCTAAGGTTTTGGATCTATTAGTTCTGCTATCAGTCATCATTAATTCAACAAATAATATAAACTAGTATCCACCCAGTGGTCGAAATTCGACCATTTAAAATCTATATTTAATGCATAGCTTTGCTTTATAATTTTCATATTCAATAAAGGGTACAGTAACAAAGTTATGAAAAAAAAACTTCTCTAACTTAACTTAGAAATACGAATGATGATGATGGTTCACTACTACTCCATAAACTTACATTATAATAAAATAAACTTACAAAAATTATACATAGATAAATTAGACTAAGAGCCCACAGCAGATTTTGGGTGTGGGTGATAGCAAAAAAAGAAGTATAGGCGTCGTAAGCTTCATTAAAGGCTTTTCAAAAAATCAGTCTTTCAGCCTGGGGCCTTTGTGAGAAACAGTGCATCAAAAAAAAAAAAATATGAATGCAACTTCGAGGATAATCGTGTTACCCGAAATTTGTTTTCACCCGTCCTTAGATAAGCTCCGCGGATCACATATCACGGAATCTGAGATCATTTGAGTGTTTAATTCGCCCTGCCAGACTGTTTAAGAAAACCGTTTTTCATTGAGAATTTTGAATTTTTTAAACAGTCCTGTAGAGCTAACTATACACTCAAATGGTCTCAGATTCCGTGGTATGTGATCCGAGGAGCCTAATTAGGGAGGAGTGAAAGCCAAGCCAAACGAATATCCTCGAAGTTACAGTCATATTTTTGTTCGATGCACTGTTTCTCGTAAAGGCCCCAGTTGTGGACTGCAAGACTTTGATTTTTTGAGAAGCTTTCGACGCCAATACTTCTTTTTTTTGCTATCACTCACACCCAAAATCTGCTGTGGGCTCTCGGTCTAAATGGATAGTATAAACAAATTTTAATTTATTTTGACAACTTTAAAGATTCAATACTTCCGTATACACAATATTTTTGGTAAAGACTTTTCATCATTAGCTAAATGACCCTGGCCACTATGTTTACTAATGAAAAACCTTAATCATTCAAAAGAGCGAACTCTACTGGCAGCGACGTATAATTGACCATGAGTAAAAACAGATTGCCTCAGCAAAATTCCAACTCTATTGAAAGTTTGACCCTGTGACTTATTTATTGTTATAGCGAATGCGGAAATAACAGGAAACTGCGTTCTTTGAAAGTCGGACGGCAAAATGGTTCCCCAATCAGTAAAAATTATACGTGCGGTATCAAAAATCTTTTGTTTTTTGCCTCCAGTCAAAATTTCGCATTCAATTGCATTATTATACAAAGTCTTGAAATGCATTCTGGTTTCATTAACCAAGGCTTGAGATGTATTTAAATTTCGAATGAGCAATTTGTTTTTAACTCAAATTTATGAGGCTGCAACATTAACAGAACTTCAAAATTCTACCGGATGATTACTTACTTCACTGTCATTATCAGAGACTATTTTATCGTAACATAAATACATTTTTGTATAACCTGGTGAACGACTAAGAACATCATTATTAACCAAATAACGTTGGTGCCAAAATAACTGAATTCAAAATACGATCAGAAAGTAAATTCTGTGAAATATCACCATAAATTTCACAATAACATTATTCAAATTGCCAACTAATTGCTGCGGAATTTCAATAATATTATCGACATACTGCAGAACCCCCTATTTTGAGTTAAAGTCACATTATGAAATGAAAAAAAAAAAATAATTTCAACTTGTTACACAATTTTCTATTAAAGTGAGCCATGTGGTACAACAGGTAGGATTTGACGAAAATCAACACACAAAAGTATTGTTTTGCCCCCAAATGGTTTAAATTTATTTTCTTCAATTGTAAACAAATCTCTCAATAATCTATCGATAATCTTTAGAATTTGAAGTGAGCACATTGAAACTTCATGTAAGAAGCTGAATTAATATTTTTTTTCTCTATATAACTTAGCATACAAACAAGGGACAATGTCCTACAGTATGTAGTATATGAAATAAATAAGATAAATAAATAAATAAATAATATACCGAGCATAGCTACTTTTTGCGGAAACATTTGCTACAGAAGTTTCTATCACATACCACTGAAAGCTGTTGCAATGCAACAAAGATTCATTCCATGTACTCTATGAATAATCGCTGTTTGTGCAAATGTTTTTCCACATCCTGCATGAGCTGTCATAGAAAATACATTTGAGCCAATACCGTGATGCGTAATTTCGCGAATGACACTATCAATTAATTTCTGCTGTTCCCAGTTAGCAATCCATACAGTTCTTGAAATAAAAATTGTTGTGCATCTGGATCAAATGTATTTGTTTCATTAAACTCTGTCACTAAAATTGAAACTGGTAATCCAAGTGCTTGGCAAGACAAATTATGAGCGTTCAAAATATTTTCAAGCAAAAATTTCTTGCACTAAATACTGTGTGCAAATCTTCAAAATTAAATTTTATTAATTTCATATTGCACTTTCTTACATACATACCAGAATTATGTTTGTTGTTTTTTTTTTATCCGTCCGCAAAAGTTCAAGATTTCTTTATCTACGGAGAATTCTCAGCCCAATCCAGATCTATGCTATGTTTGAATAAATAAAAATACTTGAACAAACAAAAAATTGACTTTTCGTTTGTGTTTAAAGCTAAGTATTCTATGTAGTGATTTCTTTGCAAATATATATGTTATTGTAATTTTTTGCAAATAATTGAATTTAATAAATTCCATTTTTGTCACCAAAAATCCCAACCAGTAATTGCCATCATCTGCCAAAATTTCATACTTCTTAGCCCAACCCAAAAAAAGATAAAATTCAATAATGTTAAAAAATTAAAATAACCCTTACTTACCTTAATGGCCTCATAGAGACATCATTTTTAGATTCTGCACATCTGTGGGACAAAACCTTTTCAACGTTGTATAGTTCACGCATTTCCGTTGAGTATTTACGGAGAAAAGTGTACCGAAAGAATTTCATACGATTTCCTAAGCGTATTAATATATTATATGTAGATGTAGATAAATGTAAAGCATCAGATAAAAATACAAATTTGGATTCTTCATCTCCAATGGCAAGAAGTTAGTTCCACACGTCATAAAATTGTTCACTCTTACATATCATGAATGGTTGCACCAGTGCACCACCGCGTTAGTGGATAAAATACTTTGATAGAGCTTATAGCGAGCTGTGGAACTTCATGTTCCTTTCCAGTGTATTGTGTTAACTTTTTTTGTATGCCAATGCATTGCCTTGGGATGTCATAAATCAAAAAATAAAACCCATAAATTCTCACAAAACTTTGGTTGTTCCAACGAGAACAAGGATTCACCAATATTTCCCATTACTTTTGGTCTGTTATAGGTAATAATGGAGGATCTCTTTTCTTATAGGTATCTGCATCCCAAGGTTTACTCTGTACGCTCTGTACAAATTTACTTATGATGAATTGCTGAGAGTTGAGCATTTATTGATGTTATTGTGCTGATAAATTGACTTAAAAAACCGAAAATTAGTGGTTCCTGCAGGTAAGGACGGACATGGCACATGGAAAATTTAACTGCTACTGATTTTAGCCAGGCGATAATCTTTTTTCAACAAAAAAAAAGATAGTAAACTCAGAAGAGATTGCCGAAAAAGATATGATTTGACGAGTTTGGTTTGGATTTCATGTGTCCACCTCGAGTGTACAACTTATTTAAGAAAAATGTGATTTGACTTCTGCGGTGACGTGAAATAACGCCAAACGAAATAAAACCGAAATTCAAAAATTTGGTCTTCTTTCGTTTTCAAAAATGAAATAAGACATTTGGTTTTATTTCATTTATGAAACCGAAATTAGACCAATTTGGCTTTATTTCATTTTCAACTTATTTCATATTTTCAAATATCTAATTCTGTCCAAACTGAAATTATTTCCTGACATGAGGAGGCTAATGAAAAGAATTTTAATGGTAGGATAAATTCAAAGTTTCCAGATTATTTAAATGCAAAAGAAACTTTGCAAACACCCAACCTTGCACCCACGCCAAATCCTATAGTGTGCCCAAGCAGGGGGTTGCAGGGGGGCAGCATGCCCCCCCAAGCATACCTAACTGTTTATTCGCGAACTTTTAAGTTTACAAACCTAATAAACCCCCTCCTTTATTTGGTTTGTGAAATTTTAAAATTCAGGAATAAACAGTGAGGTACGTATGGGGGGGCATGCTCCCCCCTGCAACCCTCCTGCTTTGGCTCGCTATAGGATTTGGAGTGAGTGCGAGGCTGGGTGAATGAAAAGTTTCTTTTGCATTTAAAGAACCTTTATTTAATGAAATAACGATTCTCAAAAAAATATTTGGCCTTAATTCTATTTTCGCCGAAAAACTGGTTGAGATGGATTTGGTTTTATTTGGAATATTTTTTTGGTGTTATTTCCATCGGGCATAAGAAATAAAACCAAATTGGCGTTATTTCGTTTTCGAGATGGAAATAAGACCAAATTCAAAATTTGGCTATATTTCGTTTGGCGTTATTTCACGTCACCGACTTCTGCATCTTTGTTGGGCTTTAATTTATAATAAGCGATAAGAGGGTGGAAACTTTAAAGACCCCATTCTATCATGTATTCAAAGCATAAAATATTTTATAGAAATACGAATAATTGTTGAAAATTTCATTCAATTCCAATAATGACATCAAGCGAAAATGTAGATAATACTTCTAAATTACTTCAAAAAATGATGTTCCCAAATGACATTGCTCTGCCCAATTTGCCATTTCCTTTGTCAAATTACACCACTTCCTCCTTCCGATATAGAAAAGTCTACCTGTGTTTCCTATTGGACAACACGGAAGCAGAAAATAAGGAACGAAAGAGAACTTTTCCAATTTCCTTTTAAATATATCCCAAGGATACCATTAAACTGAAAATTACAGTTTCTCAAGGAAGAGTATTATTATAATGGAAATTTGGCCAGTCCAAGATACCATAGAATATAAAACATCCATGTGCCCCAACTGGTCATCTAATTTAAAAGAGAATACTTTGGTCTTATTTCCGCACTGACATCATTTGCCATTTGCAGCAAATCAAAACTTTTGAAGAGAATTTATTTTGGGTGGATGGTAAGGTAACCCAAACTTTCATTATAGCTTTAGCGTTCACTTACAAGATATCATTTCAATCAAAAGTTTAAGTTTTTATTTAAATTTGTATTTTTTGCAAAAAAAAATTAAGAATAAAACTAATTTCCAAGGCCGGAAATTGGTAGATGTATAGTGTAAAAAGCGATAGTTCTTTGATCCCAAATCGAGTAAAAAAAAAACTCATTATGTCATGTCTAAACGGGTTTACTATACATCTTTTTGTTATATATAATGTGTAAATGCATTATGATTATTTATTATCGGTATGAGTATGTGTGTGGGTTGAAAAGAAATGGGTTGTTTTGTGGATACTATGTACAATTTAAACGAAAAACTCATAAACCATTTAAATCACGTTTAAGTCGATACATTAATGTACAGTCACGTCTTTGGCAGTAAAATCCTTTTTCCATCGTTAAGGTAAGGACTTGCTCATTTACAACAGAATTGGAGGTAGGGGCATAAATTTGTAATGGAATGTTCTTTTGCTTTTGCTATGACACGTGGATTTGTGAGTTTTTTTTTTTTGTGTCAACGTTTTATGGTTCACGTTTTGCATCATTGCCACCAAGAGCACCAACATCATGGTAAATAATGTCTATGCATATTATTTTTCCATTATGGAAATTCCATACAATTTATGAGAAGTCTTTCGAAGTAAAAACCCCTACGTAAATTCACAATGATCGAAATAAATTGAGAAACTTTGTGGAGCCTTCAAGTGTAAGACATGCTTCAAGAAGCAAAACACATAATATGAAGAACTTGGAGAATAGGTATTCCAATATCAGCCAAAGCAGCAGGTTTTTGGTACTCATCCCAAGTAAAGATGTTCAGTCACATCAAAAACCATACGATTTTCATTTCTTTTGTACAAAAAGTCTATATGCACCGCTTAAAGTTAAAAAAGAGGTAAGTAACTTTCAAAAAATGTTACTGGAACCTATTTTTCTTTTCACCTTAAACTTTAATAAAACATGAATACTTAAATATATTACCAGAAGTTTTAATCTTCTTAACTTTAGTTTCTGAATTTTGACTGTGCATTTGCTATGTTTACCGTAAAATATTTAATATCTTAAGCTCATCCAACAACTTTCATATTATTATGGTAATTTTCATCTAAAGTCTTTTAGTTTACTTTGCTCTGTGTTCTATGAGGTAATTTTTCGGTTCCAAAGAAAAATCACCCAGCAACCTGTTTGTGCAGTTTCATAGAGTCATTACCTTTTTCTGAACAAATTCCATGCATTCCCATCGTCTACCCTATATCTACCCTACAGCCTTCAGCAACACCCACATCCACTTCAGCTAGCAGCTACCTTCGTCTGAACAACAGAATGACATAACCAAAGTTTTTAAGAGTAACATGTTTTCTTGCACAGTATATGTATGAGTACATACAAGGCTCTAGAGAAGGAGAGACACAAAGCTCATGTTGCTGCCACAGTTGGTGTCGAAGCGCATAGTTTTCCCTTTCAAAACTTATTAGTGTGCAGAGAAGAAACTTCAACCACAGACTCCAGAGCAGAGGGATGGTCGATCGACATTGGTGCGAAGTTAGGGTAAGAGTAGTTTTGAAACAAGAGTTAGTTGGTTAAATTTTCAATATAATTTCTTCTATTATACAAAGAACTATCTTTCTTGGAAGAAAATTAAAGCCTTGAAGAGTGATTTTCTTCACTAAAGTTTGTTTTCCAAGCGAAAGTTGCCAGAACCAACGTAAACCAAGGCATAATGCATTTACCCCAGATGAAAACACTCAACATCGATTGGGCAAACGGAATTCCTTATGTCATTAACAATATCTGTAAAAAGACAAATAGTATGTGGACATTTTTTTTTTTTTTTTTTTTGAAGAAAATTAAATTAAAACTTGACTAAGTACCTAAAAGAAGAGCTTCTTCTGATAGGATTGTATGGAATCTTACAATCTATTAGTGCACAACCGCAAGTTCAAACATACCTACTTTTAAGTGTAAGCTGTTCAGTCCACAAACGTTCTATTCTTATTTGGTTAATACTACATTTCCACCTAATACTATAGTCTGAGATTAAATAAGATTTATTTAAGATGCAAAACAGTAAATTTACTTTTTCAAAATTTGCCACCTTTATGAAAAGCTTACCTGTGTCAAAATAATCTAAAAAAAAAAATTGAGAAGCAAAATTACCCAGATTTATTCAAAATAAGGCTAAGGCTAGGAACACACATGCGATTTGCTGTCACAGCGACTAGACAAAGTGATTGCAGCTTAGAAGATTGCTTGATTCGCACGACAGCAAATCATAAGTTCGTTCTTAACTACCCTAACCCCTTATAACCTCATCATCATCATCATCGTGTCCTGTAACCCCGGCTGGGGCATAGGGCGTCAACAAAACGTCTCCATCCTTCACGGTCTGCTGCAAGGTACTTAAGCTGTGGCCACGTCTTTCTCTGGGATTCTGCTTCCGCTAAGACAGTTGATTTCCATGTTGTTCTTGGCCTTCCAACCCGCCGTGCACCCTGAGGATTCCATTCAAAGGACTGCTTTGCAATTTCATCGTTTGGTTTCCTCAGTGTGTGACCAATCCAACGCCATTTACGCTTTCTTATGTCGACGTCCAGCCGCTCTTGACTTGTCCTGCGCCACAATTCCTCATTTGATATTATTTGTGGCCAGCGAATCTTTAGGATGTGGCGAAGACAGCGATTCACAAAAGCCTGCAATTTCTTCGAAATGGTAGACGTGACTTTCCAGGTTTCACAAGCATATAACAGCACGGATTTGACATTGGATTCGAAGAATCTCAACTTAGTGCGTAAGGAGATTTGACTGGATTTCCAAATTGGGGACAGAGTACCGAAGGCAGCACGAGCTTTATTTATTCTACTTTTAACGTCCAGATCCGTACCACCGTTTGCAGAAACAATACTGCCAAGGTAGTTAAATTGTTCCACTACTTCAACTGGCGTCTCCTGTAAAATAATACGCTGATGTGTGGAGCGGCCTGTGAGCATTATTTTTGTCTTTTTGCTGTTAATTCTTAGACCACTCGACTCTCCCTTCACTTGCAGTGTTTGGCAAATCCCGTTCAGCCCACTGATGTTATTTGCCAGTAGACATATGTCATCGGCATAGTCTAAATGACTGAGCCTTTCGAACGGTCTCCATTGAATGCCCTGTCGCTCAGCTGTACCAACACTGGCCAACCTAACCTCATACAATGCAATAAATTTAATTATTGAATAAACAAATCAGTAAATCCATTTGGCATAAATTATTATTTGGTCTAGCGACAGTGATTTATGCTGAAATCAAATGTGTGGAGCCATGCACTTAAGGCCAATTTAAACTTCTTACTACCCGATCTCAAAAACATCAGTGGAAACCTCAAACTTTTTGTGATGCCATCCATCCCAGTTGTCAAAATCATATTCTCCGTCTATGTCCTTCGGATTTGCTATATCGAGAAACCAAGTGATCCAAATCACTCACGTCAATTTTTACGTGTCAAATCGAAAGTAACTATTCTCGTGCTTAAATAAGTGTGTTCTTAAGCTACAAGTGTGAAGACTAATGAAAGCCAATTAGCTTTAATCATTCAGGTGCCAGGATATGAAAGGTGTACCGCACCAAACCATCTATCCGATGGTCTTGCCCGCAGCCTTAACAACAGAAACAATAATTGACTTGGCCCTAATTCGTCTTGATTAACTCTGGCAAGGCCTACATGTGAGTCTGTGGCATGTCATCATTCATGACGAACAGACCAATGCCAATGCCAATGGAACACATTTATGGACAATCAGGCCAATAGGTAGTTGTGATAGTATGGGAATAGTGGCAACATTTTTTTTGTTTTTTATTCTTCTACGAAAATAATGAAAGTCCATTAGGAATGATAAATGTTGTTGAACTGTGAAACGGAAGGAAGCTATCTCCTGCCATTATTATTTCACCTGTCTGATTAGCAGTTTGACTTCTCGGGTTGGTTGCGTGTTTACCATGTTATTTTTATCTTTGTTTCAGAAATAATTTTTTGGCGAATTTTATTTTTCTGATTCTTTGCTTCAGGCTAATTGAATAGATTCTAGGATATTGTTGAGTTGGAACGTGTTGAATTGTATCTTTTTTATTTTTGGTGAAGAAAAGTCACAGACAATGCTTATAAGACACGCAAGTGAGATTTCGCCATAAGTGGATTGCATGAGCCAAAGTGGATTTGGAAGTAGTCTGTTCGAGGCATTCACAGCATCATCTGTTGCCATTAAGATTTTCTTCTCTTGACTTTTCAGTATATATGGCGTATTATAGAGAAACACTGTATGGACTGCATAGCAATGCAATTGCATGGTGTTGCAAGCAGAAGTATAGGATTATTGTAGTCATAAAGAAAGGGGATTGTGGGTATATTACATGGAAGATCTCCAAAATATATTGTTGGGTTTTGTAAAAGAAAACCTAAGGACTTGATGCTTTTAAAAACAACATTGCAGTTTATGGTTAAAATATTTTACTGACACAAATAAAATAGATATGGTCTGGTTGTTATATGATTTGGAATATATAAAATTTTAGCTAATTTTTTTATAATGGTCAGTAGATGTACAATTTTGGTTGAAAATGAGTCCTTTGCTTAGGCATTTTTTTTTTAAATAAATCAACTAAAAAGGAAAATAATTTTTTCCCGAAAATAGTAATACAATTTTGATTTTAAAAAATATCTACGACTGGTTGTTGTAAAATTTTGAAATTATTTTTTTTTCTATTCATAAGATGCCGTTTTTTGCTAAAACTGCTAACTGACATGGTTGAGCGACGATATGTTTTTTTAAGTTTAAGTTTTTGGAAACCTAGCTTCACCTGAATCAACACTCACATATGTACATTGTACCTAAAATTTCATTATAAAATTTTAATATAATTCAATTAAGATGTTTGTGGGTAGCTTTAGAGGTCTAAAATCAATAATAGAAAACGTTTGATTGAATATATTTATTTCTTTAAAGAGATTTCCACCTATAATATCCTTTTAAACTTCGTTTTCAATTGTACATTATTTGTTTTGTTAACAATCAATAAAAATATGCCCTTTTTTTGCTTTTATAAATTGGTTTTATAGATTTCGGCATAGAATTCATCAAATTTTTGCAATTTCCTCTTATCATATCAAAATTATTCCCGAAATATCACTTTCCACATTCTTGTTTCTGTTATAGAGCCCATTTTTATAACCTTACTTTGCAGATTGGCTTTAAATATTCAAAATAAAAGAGGCCCTGTGAAATTCATGGCCAATTTAAAACGTTAATAATCTTCTCCTTGATAAAATATTTCAGATATTTCTGATTTTAAATTGCGTAAATTGCTATTTACTGCAATCTTCATTCGAGATCATGACTAAAATTTATACTAATTCCACATGACTTGGAAAAGTATAGTCAAAATGTCAGTACCGTGGCATGTCAGTTCCTTGTTTTTCCAAATAAATTTACTATTTTAAATTAAATACTTCATTGAGTAGAAATAATGTTCTAAGAAAAGTTTGAGTCGAATACTTGCTTGACAAAATTTTGCAAAAGTTAAGTCAAAATACTAATTTCTGAATAAAATAATCATGAATATAATTGTATGTTGTCCAAGGATTAAGTTTAATTTTGTAATTTCAAAGACTACTCACTCGGCCGCTATTTTTTTTAGTTTCAAGACGTTTGTACGCTGGTATTTTAAAAGAGACACCATTTATTGATAGTTAACAACAGTCATTTTATTTTTTTTGCGTGGATGTACTTAAATGGTGGTATGTTTTCATTCAAAGAAAGTGTGTCACAAATTTATTTGTCACTACCGTGACAATATTTTTTAAGCATGTTATGACATGTTTTTGGTTGAATATCAGATATTTTTATTGATAAGTTAAAATTTTTTTGAAAATTATTTTTCTCATTAGCATTGAGAAGTGAGGTTACATAAACAATCTAAATGTCAGTACCATTGATGTTGTCAGTACGCAGTGGCATTTAAATCCTTATTGAACTTTAATTAAATAATTTCTTGCAGCAATATTTACGTTCTACCAATTTTCTTTATAAGAATAGCAGCATACCTTAGACATGCCAAACAAAAACAAAAGCTAAGTAAGGTGCCAGTTATAGCTATCATTGAAACTCATCATTGAAAAATTAAATGATTGATTTTGAGTCGTTTAGAAAGTAAAATCATTTATTATTTTGATGGACTGATAAAGCTTAAGACCTAATTAATATTTCTAGCCAAAAAATTATTTAAATAGGCCCAACTTTCCACATAAAAAGACTTTTTTTTTAATAATAATAATAATGATCATTGAAAAATTAAAAGTCAATTTTTGTGAAAAGCTGGGCCTATTTGAAATTTTTTTTTTTGACTAGAAATATTAATTAAGTCTTGAGCTTTAATCGTCTATCAAAATAATAATAGAATTTGCTTTCTAAACGTCTCAAAATCAGTCATTGAAGTTTTCAATAATGAGTTTCAATAATAGCTATATAACTGGCGCCTAATAACCCAGTACAATGAAAAGGGATGCCATTCTTCAGAAAAACAAACTACAAAAATTAAAAGGAGATACCTACGTATTTTAAAAACAAAAGGGAAGTAGAAAAATGTCAAGAGGTAAAAACAACATAACAGACAATAAAGAATCACGACAAAATATGGTAAAAAAAAGGAACAAATTACAAAAAAAAAGAGTTTCATTGTTGTCTACTCGAGTTTAAGAACATTCCACTATATTTTTTGTTCTTTAAAAGTTGCAGCAAAATGCCTTTACAGATTTGACTCTGACTAAATCAAGCCACAAAAAAAAAAAACAAAAATTGTTTCCATTGAGCTTTAATTGTTAAATTCACAAAAAATACCACAGTTGGCAGAGAATCACCCATTTACTACCCTAAAACTTGTTTTCTTAAGAACCGCTACAACGATATCAATTTCATTTGCATACGTTCATATTTGTTTAAGAATTCCGAAGTAATTTTTGTTTCAAATCAAACTTTTAATAGTTTTTAGCAATATTAAAGAACGAATTTTATACATAAACTGGGATTCGATTTGAAGACCCCCAACATGAGAGTTCAACAACTTCAATCTTGAAGTTTTTTATTTTATTGTTCATTCAATCAAAACTAAACATACACATTAAGTACCTTCTTTCTTCCCTGTCAAATATTATTGCATATTGCGTTGCCAATTTTTCTTTTATAACTTTAACCATATCAAGGTACATCATTAACTTCGCTGCAATCGAAATTTTACTAACAAAAAATACATTCGAGTGCGATTTGATTTGGTCAAATTCTAGTTCAATTCCTAGATTCAAATCAAATATTGTTAATTATTTTATTAACTCTTACAACTTAAAATAAAAGCATAGGCAAATCGATGAAAACCATTTAAATATTTCAACATTCATCGCCTAAACTGCCCCCGTCGTAACAGGCTTTATTCTACTTTTTCTACGTATATGATATACATCTCATACCCGCCACGCCATCGTCCATTTCAATCAAACGTGACGCAGCAGCATCCACTGAGATTATAATTCCTATCAAACACTCGAGCCCTCATGCTGATGGTCCCTGTGCTCCGATAAATTCATCGCCCAAAGTTTGTTTGTCCATCAGACAGGAGTGGTTGCGCAAAACGGCTCTCAGTCTGCTTTTAATATTAATCTGATAAAACACTGCCCTTATGTAATGTCACGTTTATTTTTGGTCATTAGCAGCTAGCAGGACTTGTCTAAGATAAATGATCCGAAACATGGATCTGTGTTCCTTGAGTGATTTTATATACCATCGATATAGAGCCATCATATTGATTGTTGTGTTTATGCATGAAGTCTCCCATTTCATTCGAAAAATATCATACAAAAGGCACAACAAAACTTTATCAATTTTTCCATGATATTGTAGTTTCAAGTGGCTTCATTTCAGGATTCTTTGTACTTCTAAAGGCATCATCCATTCTTTCATTCGTATACAAAAAAGAAAATGCGTTAAGTTTCTTTTAGGTCTTTGCTTTTCTTCTTATATTCTTTCTCTGAATAGACGCTTCAAATTGATGAGTTCGAAAATCGAAAAGGTCCAAAAAGTTTGAAAGTTTTGATTGGGAGCGAAAAGTTTCCAATCGAGAATTTTCAATTTCTATTTCTATAGATATTGGTATTCATGGTTTGTGTTGTACGTTTTACTATAGTCTGAGAAGTGGCATTGGAAATAATTTCGAGAGAAACCCGAAATAACTCAACAAACTTAATTTTTCAGGAGAGCTGGAAAGACGACATAAGATAAAATAAGATTTTAAGTTTTTATTAATTTGTTCAAATATCAAAACGACACCAGCTTTTAAAATTGAACAACAGGAGTCCTATGTTTTCTTAACACTTATGAGTTACTTTTCCAGCTTTCCAACCCATGAAGGATCGTAGCCTGAGATAGGGCAGCCTTCCATCCTTTGCAACCCGAGCAAGTTGCTTTCAGTCATCTATTCTAGAACAAGCATCCACGATGGCTTGGTCTTTAAACCGGAGGTACATTCTTCTTTGTTCTCTTGAATCTGGGGGGGCTGGCGTTCAAAGACTCTCTTAGCTGGAGCATAATTCTCCATTCGCTCATAGCTCATAGAGTTCGGGGTTGTATCTTCTTAACAACTAATTTTGTTTTCGGCACAAAACTGCTTGCTACTACATAAAATGCAACTACGTAGTCTTGACTATAAAAAAAAAACGTTTTGTCCAATAAATTCTCTACAAATGAGAGTTTAAAGTTTTGTCCATCTATGTATATGGCAACACATTGTCAAAAGGTTATCAACACATCTGCAGGCAACTGGAAAATTATTTTACAAAATATGAAGGGCGTTATCTAAACAAAATTGACAAAAACTCAAAAAAATAAATCTGTGGTAGATGATGACAGCAGCATGAACAAAAATAAAAACATAAGTTCATTGTTTTGTCATTTTGAAATGAAAAATGTATTTTGTTTCGGAAAATGTGTTGCGTCGATTCGAAAATAATTGAATTGAAAGTTATCAAAAGTCAATAAATTATTGTGATATTGATAACGATGAGATAATATGGCAGTCTGAAAGACGATAAATGGGACAAAGTTTTTTTATTATATTTTGTTTTGTAAGAAACATATATCGCATGGGTATACTTTTTGGAGAATGTGGTCAGTTCAAATTCGACTACTTCAGCTCAATAGTTATTTCAGATAAATGCTAAAATTTTCTGACATTGCGAATAACCATCCATTCAAAATTAGTTAGGGAAATATAAAGTATTTTTTCTCATAGGGTGCTTCAGCGATGTTAAGAAACACAAAAGCACTTCCGTTTCCATTTTGCCAACGATACAAGTACCTACGTGACCTGAAAACTCAAAAGCCACTAATTTCGCAATCAATTAATGTTATTTGCCAACCATTAACAGCCCTGGCGTGATCGATATGCTGCGATTAAGTCAAGCAACAAAAGTAACAAACAAAAAAAACACTAATCATGGAACACATCAGAACCAGGTTCTGATTCGCTTGACTAATTGTTTGCCTAATTTTCTGCACGGAGTGTAAGTAAAGTTATGCAGGACATCGATTTCTTGTGTGTGCGTGATGCCATCCGTGAAAAGATTATCGTTTCATTTCATGTAATGTCATTAGTGCAATGTCAAAATGTCATGTGTAATATTTCATTATGTATAATTTTTCCTGCTTATCTCTCAGCCACGCTACCAAAGCAAGCACAGTAAGCATACCTACTTCAAACATGGAGAAAGGGGAAGAAAGGCGATTTGGAAAAGATTGTTTTGTTGACAAAATTTCAAGACGTTTAGAAAATCATTGGTTTCTGGCTTTTCATTAATTCGTTTTAAGAAGAACACAAAGTTTTGGAGCTACCACCTTTAAAATATGGGTCCAATTACTTGCAGATGCCGATAATATTGAACAAATTCAAATTACAAATACATTACGGAATATGGGTTAGACGTTTACGGTAAATGAGGAAAAAACCAAGTATAAATACATCAAGAAAGGACCAGCCAACTACGACCGTCATCTTGCCGCTTTCACTGCCACATAAAAAATATTTAATTAAAATCTTAAGTTCTTTTGCTGAACTTTCTTTTATAAAAGTTATGAAGGTATCTATACATATGTATATCGAATATGAGTATAATAAAAAATGCTTCAGGTATCTAAGGCACTTTAAGTTCGGCTCATTGCACCAAATTCAATCAATTGACAAGATGATTTGAAAATATTTATCGTTCCAAGTGGAAAACTCACTTTTGAATCGAGTACCTACCCATATCTCAAGAGCACAACAATCTTACATCTTCTTGGAAGAAATTCCCGTGCTTGTACTCGGTTAAATGGTTTCAAAATTGAAAACCAGACCAAGTAGAAAAATTATTACACAGGCCATCCTGGGTGTATGTCGTCAAACGCCAACCCTCGCATTGCTGTATCTTCCACACTCCGACACATATATCCGCCACACTATATATACACAATCTTTCTAAACGACTTTTTAAAACGATTCTGTGCGGATATGAGTGCTGCATGCATTTTGCACAGGATATACCTTGATGTTTTCTTTCCCTCTCCTGGAAATATCTTATCTTTAATGGATATAGATAGAAGTTCTTACCTATATATAAGAAGACATGTATTTGAGAAAAACCATATTCACCCACAAATCGAAATTATGTGTTCAATTTCATCCAAATTCCGAGTACTCATTGAAGCATCATCGCTCCTTGAAGCAAGGACACGGGAGAGTACTTCAATTATGTATTTCATATTTTTCATTTTTTGGTTTTCAATAAATATCCTTGTCAGTAGATATAAGGACCATTAATGGATATCTTAGTATAAATTCTAAATGCATATATCTATGCATCTATTCTATAGTATTATCCAATGAAAAGGACTGTTGCTTACACATAGGATATGATACCTTATAAAAATCAGATATAGCAAAAGGTGACATCAACAGTGCTAATCCAGACGAAATTCAAGCTTAATTTGAATCCTCCACGAAATGTCCTTGTGGCAATGGACACGATAGGTTAAACATTAATCTTAGATCTATTATGATAAGGGCAGCAAAATTCAATTTGTTTCATCCAGTGGCGTAGTTACCCTAGGTTCATGTAGGCCATGGCCATGACCAGGGGTGGCACGCTGTGCGGGGTGGCGCAAAAGGAGAAAACTTTATAATGGAGTACAAAACTACTGCAATCATTTTTGACTAGCTCAGTTGTGATGTACCTGTAAGAAATAATAATAATCCATGCGCCAGCTTTAATATTGATTGGAACGAAATTCTTGCAGCTCTTGAAGATAATAAAAGTTCTTGGTACGTTATTTTTCTTTATTTTTTTCGTTAATTTGAAGGCAAAACGGGAGCGGGTCAAAATTCTGGTTTCAAAATTCTGCTTTTCAAAATTATGTTTTTCAGAATTCTGTATTATAAAATTTAAAGCTAAGTATACAATTCAGCTAATTCTGGTTTTTCTCAAATACGTAAAAGAAAAAAAGTGATTTTTTAACTTTATTGTTAGACAATTCAGTGCAACACTTTCTTCCAATCTGGAAGAGATTTTGTTTTTGCTCGTCATTTATTTATGTTATTTGATTGCTGCACATATTTTTTTTACAACGAACTATCCATGCACAACTTATATTTCAGTTTATTTTGTACTTTAACGGGTTATTGAAGCTGTAAATGTAAGTGCAAAAGTTGAGTAAGGCCTAGTTTATAGTTTTATTCAGGTGAAACACAAAATTATATTGGTTGTTGGTTAACAGTTTCATGCAAAATAAGACCATTGCTGTCATGGAATTTTATGCAAAACGATTGGCCGGCAACTGTTTTGCGTGCGAAAAATAGTGTGAATAATAAGTATTTTGTATGGTTGGTTTACACTTCGAAAACAAAAAATATATTCACCTTACAGCTTTTTTTGCATGCAAATGATTTTTGCATCCAAAAATAATTGTTTTCTATTTTTAGGCCAATAGTTTATTAATTAAGTGTAAGTGTATGACTCAATGCGTGGCTAAGGCCGAAGCAAACATTTTTTGTCTAGAATATAATACAAATTTTTGCACAGAATAGGTGCATAATTGTTTTCAAAGTTTTGTTTTTTATGCGCATGGTACTGTAAACTATGCTCATACCTATACAATTATTGTCTTAAACAAAATAGCAGTCTTAAAACCAAATACAAGAAATTTCCCTATTTTATGATGAGACAAGTATGAGAAAGTTGCTTTACAACATTCTGCCATTAATAAAAAGAAGGTTTGGAAAATGTTAAAAAGCGCGCGCTTTTTAACATTTTCCAAACCTTCATTTTATTATTGACAGTATATAAGAAAAGGTTCTTATTTTATATCAAAAGGATAAATGAAAACAAATTGGCCTTTTTTAAAAATTGGTTGGGGTAGAAATTCTGTCATTATTCTGCTTTCAAAGTTCCGCAAGTAAAAATTCTGTTTTTCAAAATTCTCGTTGAACAAAATTTTACATGACCAAAATTCTGTGTGCACTTTTTTACATTATCAAAATGATTTTTAAATAGAGGTTTTTAAATAGAGAATTATGAAAAACAAAATATTGAAAAGCAAAATTTTGCCAAACTGAATTTTGAGCAAATAGAATTTTGAAAAAGATAATTTTGGCCAAGCAGAATTTTATACAAGCAGAATTTTCAAAAATAGAATTTTGGCAATTTCGACAAACGTGATAAAGAGCTTGTTCCCGCCAATGAAATCTTACAATACTACTTCAACATCAACCGGAGTTTCTAGTCTGTTTTTGATGATGAAAAGCCCAAAACGGGAGACTTTTCAAGAACACAAAACAGTGTTTAACCTTGGCATCGCCTACTTAAAAGCTTGGTTGGAAGAAGAATGGGAAGATTATATCAATTCATCAATGACCTGTAAACATATTTTTTTTTCGGAAAAGCGACAAAATTTTGAAATACGGAATTTTGCAGATGGATCAATATTACAAAACATTAATATTTTTCACTTTCAAAACAACCGATTTTGCTAGAATAATAATTAACAATAACAATCTCCTCATAACTTTATAATAACCACTTTTAAACAAGGGGTCATAGTATTAGATTAAATTTAACGGTTTTTTAAGTTAGGGAAATGACACTTGTATCAGGAGAATGAGAAAAAATTATATTTACTCCGGATATTTAATTTTGCGGAAGATAAATACAAAAGAGAAAAAATACTAACATGAAAAATAGCATGGACGACAATCTCGCATGAACTTGCTTTTGTGGTTCAAGGACTTTGCGTGACTTAACATTTAATAGTAATAATTCTATTATTTTATGATATTTTGAACGAGAAAATGCGAAATAAAATACCAAAATACTAAAAATACTGTAAATATGTTTAAATGCAATATTATTTATCTTTCCAGAATTTCCAAAACTCAATCAAACATTATAATGAAAACTAGAAAATGAGGAGAATGACACAAAAAATGATGTTAGGGGAATGACTCCGAAGGGCGTTTTATGAGAATTAAATCGTAGTTATCAGAAAATTAGGTGTTTTGTATTATTTATCATGTAGGTCCTGGTAAAATACAAACTTGTAAACTTGTTTTATTTTTATACCATACGGTTTAGTAAATAACACGCGTTAGAGGAATGACAAATTCGTTGGACGAAAAACATAATCGTTGGCTTATCTTGAATTAAAAAGACAACCAAGTTTTTTTCAAACTCTTACTTCAATTTTCGTTAAGAACAATCATGTCCCGTTAAACAACAAAAAAATCAGCTTTCTATTTTGAGCCTATATATATTTTTACTTGCGATTATAGGTACTATAAGGCAAGTTTTGGATTCGTGCAAAAAAAAAATTTTGAGATAACAATCAAACATGATATTACGATGATAGAGAACACCAAAAAAGCGGGTGGCACAATTCTGTCTGTCTGTCTGTCTGTTCGTCTACAGCCTAAACGGCTCGATCGATTTTCTTCAAATTTGGTACATAGTTGTTTTTGGTGATTTTGCCGACACGTTTTTTTCATTTTTTTTTTTAGATCCAAAAATAACGGTACCTGCCATACATTTTTTTTTGGCAAATTTACATAATCGTATTTTTCTCAAAAACGGCTCGACAACTTTTCTTAAAAAAAATTCAGTAAATTTTTTTTAGTAAAGGCTTTCTTTGGGTCGAAAACCATTTTTCAAAAATGGTTATTAATGGTACCTCCCAAGGAACCATTTTTTTAATTTTTGATTTTCTTCAAAATGGTATGACCGATTTCAATTATTTTTTTTATACAGAAGCTTCCAAAAAAATGTTAATAGTTTTGTGTACCAACATTTTTGAAAAAATATTTTTTGGATTTTTAAAAAATTTTTCAAATTTTTTTTTGGAAAATCAAATATTTCAAAAACGGCATCATAGATTTTTTTGAAACTCGATATTTAAGACTTTTTTAGTACTCTCTAAAATATTTTTAGAAAAAATTTTACATTTATGAAAAAATAACGGTACCTTCCATACAAAAGTGAAAAAACCGCAAAGGAAAATACTTTTTTGCTTGAAAACGACTCCTACGATTTTGATTAAACTTTTTCATATACTAAAATTAGTACGATCTACCTCCAAAAACTATAAAATTTTACACATAGCAACTATTAGTAGTACCTGTCATAGAACGTATTTTTTTATTTTGAGTTTTCTCGCTATCAGCTTAACGGATTTAAATGAATTTTTTTATTTACAAATTTCAAATAAAATTAAATAATATTGCATATCAAAATTTTCAAAAAAAAAAGTTTTTGGATTTTTAAAAAAAGTTTCAAACTTTTTTTTTGAAAGTTCGATATCTCAAAAACGGGTTGACAATTTTTTTTTAAATTTTGTTTTCATATACACATAAATATATAGTTTAAATCTGCATACCAAAATTTGTTCTTAAAAATGTTTTAAGAATTTTATATATATAAAATTAATTTAAAAGAAAACTGCTCCAACGATTTTAAAATTTTTTTCCCATACAATCATATTCCATCATGAATTAAGATGGCATACTTTTTTTTCACCTCAAACTGTCAAAAGAGTTGTTTTAACTAGTTTAATTGTCGTATTTCATGCTTCTCTACATTTTTCTCTCATAATTTCCATTTTTGTATATACAATTTCCTTAAACTCGCAGTGTCTTGAACATAAGAGCAAGTACGTGCGACCCAGTCGTGCATTTTATTTTATAACAATTTTAATACTAATCTATTAGAATGTAATACCAAGTTATTAGAAAATTTCTTTAATATTTACGGAATATTAAAAAGTAATATTTTCTGTATTGAATAGGGTTGTAATACAAAGGCTGTATTAAAAAATACCCCAGAATTTTTAACCTTGTGGTTTCTAGATTGGCACCTTAAAATTCAATCATTTTGGAGTGTGAACTTAAAAACTCGATTGAATAATTAGCTATCACGCTCTCCAAACCTAAAAATTCAATCATTTTGGAGTGTGAACTTAAAAACTCGATTGAATAATTAGCTATCACGCTCTCCAAAATGTTTTCTTTCAGAATTTATTCATTTAAAATTTTTATTGGAAAAAACTTAATTATCTATGTTCTATATGAAAATAAACTTAATCCTATTTTTACTTGCTATAGGGCAAGTTTTGGGTTCGTGCAAAAAAAAAAATTTCGAGATAACAATCAAACATGACATTACGATGATAGAGAACACGAAAAAAGTGGGTGGCACAATTCTGTCTGTCTGTCTGTCTGTCTGTCCGTACCTCAACCTACAGCTTAAACCACTGAAGCGATTTTCTTCAAATTTTGAACTTAAGGTTTTTTTGTAACTCTCCAGAGGGGGAATTGAATTTTTTTTTTTTAGCTCAAAAAATAACGGTACTTGCCATACAACCGTTACAAACAAGCTTATATATCCCAAAAACGGCTCCAACGATTTTGATAAAAAAAAAATCAGTGTATTATTGTAGGCATGATATACCTTTTAGTAAGAAAAAAAATCACCAAAAACATTTATTAACGGTACCTGCCATATAACGGTTTTTTTGATTTTTGGTTACTGAGAAGTAACCGCTCATCCGATTTCAATAAAATTTTTTGCACAAAAGCTTTGTTAAAATATTAATAATACTGCATACCAAAATTTTTGACAAAATAAATTTTGGATTTTTAAAAAAAGATTCAAAATTTTTTTTTGAAAATTCAATAATTCAAAAACGGGTTGATGAATTATTTTGAAATTTTAATTTTAAATGTATATTAATTTATACTCAAAACTGGCATACTAAATTTTTTATTGAAAAATGTTACAAACATTTTATATATAAAAAATTAATTTTTAAGAAAACGGCTCCAACGATTTTAAATTTTTTTTTACATATATTCATATTTTTTCAAGTAATCAAATGGCATACTTTTTTTTGAGCTCTAAGTTATTTATCAGACTGTTTATACAATTAAAAGAACGATTTAAATGCTTTTTATACTTTTTCTATGATTTCTTGAATATTTTTAAAAGTTCTTAAGTCCCACACAACTTGAACATAAGAGCAAGTACGTGCGATCCAGTCGTGCATTTTATTTTAATTTCCATTGGTGGGATAAAACCGATAATTTTAAGGGGACACTTACTTAATAGCTCTTATTTAACAAAGTAAAGCATGTAAAAATAAAGGAATATTTTTTTAATGGGGGTGCATATATTGTTAAAAAGACTGCATTATTAGATTTCTTGTATCGATTTTTGTTTCATTGCTAAAATTTATTGCATTGGTAAGTAAGCCTGGGGATACGTTAGGGGATGACATTTTGGGTGTTTAAATGGAGATAGCGGGTATGATAATTTTGTGAACTTTTTTTTGATAGAGCGAATGGAAGAACCCGTTTGTTTTTAGTCATCCAACTAACAAACTAATGATATAATTTTGTATATTTGTTCAAAAATGAAGGAGAATGAAATATTAATATTTTGAAATATTTACCCAGATACAGAGTTTTGCTGTATAGAACTTTGCCAAACAGAATTTTGCATTTACAGAATTTTGAAATACAGAACTTTCGGCCAAACAGAATTTCAACCAAACAGAATAAAAAAAAACGGAGTTTTGACAAAACAGAATATTTAAAACCAGAACTCAAACCCACTCAAGATTTGTCAGCATTCATTTCTTTTTGTTGTTTTCTTGGATCTGAAATAAAATAACTTTTGGGTTTAAAGGGTCTAGCTAGACTGTTATGTTTTTGTTCCCAAAGCAAGTGCATATTGTTTTGTGAGAAAATTTTGAAGACCGATTTCTAAATGCCAAAAAAATCGATTTTAATACACTCCGAAAAACCTATTATCAAGGTCTTAAAACCATAGTTTTGAATCAGCAACATAGAAGAGCTAATGCCGGGAAAACAATTTTTGTAGTCAAAGAACTATTCATTTATGCATACATAAGTACATAACTACTTTAATTGTTTAATGCAAGAATATTATTTAGTTCAAAGATAGTTTCTTGGCACGAAAACAGTCCCGCCTGTAGCTGTTGATATGATGAAAACCCTTTACCCCTTTTTCAATTAAGTTGTCATAATATAAATCTAAA
This sequence comes from Dasysyrphus tricinctus, assembly GCA_963921185.1. Classification (NCBI taxonomy): domain Eukaryota; kingdom Metazoa; phylum Arthropoda; class Insecta; order Diptera; family Syrphidae; genus Dasysyrphus; species Dasysyrphus tricinctus. The sequence continues at coordinate 262,902,668 of OY992531.1, forward strand.
CTGATACCTTCAATCAAGCAAGATTGATTATATCATGATATTTGTATAACCCTTACAGGTGGATGATGATGATACACAAGCACAATAGTATCAGCTGTATAGGTAAGGTAACTCTATACTAAAACACGTTTCTTTAAAATTTCTTCATTGCCTCTGTTGCCGTGGCATTATATTTTCCTTTTTCCACTTTTCTATATACTATTCACTAGGTATATCTATCACATGTTTTCTTATAATAATAATGGAAGCTTAGGAAAGTCAAAAGCAGTTAAAGTGACATGCTATGGAAGAGAATATACCTCTTAAAAAGGAACAATTACGTGCAAGGGTTTATATGAATATGTATGTTTGGTCCCTATAAGCATATGCTTAAACCGAAAATGCTACATACTAAATTCACCCATGCGCTTATGACAGAATGGTCACACTGGCCACTAAGTCGAATTTGACAATTTTACACGAAAATCTTTTTGTTGAAAATTAAATTTAATACTTTTTTTTATAAAATTCAAAAATTTCTTTTTTGAAAGTTTTGATAAACAAAGTTATTTAATATTATTTGGAACTTGTGTATGAGAAAATAAATCTAAATCCATTTAGCTGATAATAAGAAAACTTAAAATTTCTATTAGAGGTTTTATTAATTGTTGGTAAGTGTAAACTTTTTGTATACAAAATACCAGACTATAGCACCACCAAAGGAGCGTGATGATCTAGGTGGCACCGTAACTTTTTTTTAAAATATGAATTGAACTTTCATAAAAAATAAAATAAAATATATACTCAATAACGAGTTTTATTTAATAAACTGATATGTAAGTTGGACAATAAAAAACTTGAAAATAAGAAAAATCACGTTTCATAATTAAATCTGGGAAAACCATTATCCACACAAGATAAAGTTATAAACCAAGTTTGAAAATTGTTGTTCAAATTTAAAAAATATCAAGAATCAGTCGTTGTTTTGCAAAGATAGAGCCAATTAAAAAAATGTCTTCTTTCTTTAAATCAAATCAAATTTCTCGCAAATAATAGCTAACCTATTATTTTGTATATTACTGAAAGTATACAAAATAACTAAATACCTCCTGCAATTGATATCTATCTCAGAATGATATATGAAAACAAAGGTGGAAGCAAATGACATGATAAAAAGAAACAGAGAAAACTGTAACCAAAACTATATATATGACAACATAAAAAAGATATTGACTGAAAACTACATTTTAAAACTAAAAAGTCAATAAAGAGCAAATTTTTGCTCCCGCGAACGTAGTGGGGCAAAATGAGCTGTAGCTGGTTTTGCCCCATGACGTTCTGGGCCTTTTTACCCTGGAAGGAGTTTTTTCCCAATATCATTTTTTTCTTATAAACATAGAATTGTTCAAAGATTATTTTAGTAAACAAAACAAATAAAAGCAGATACTTGGGTTAACCAAAAATTGCGGTTGCAAAATAACCGTGAACTTGAAAGACTTTTAAAAAGTTTATGTTTTTTTTTTTAAACTGTTTGTTTTCATTGTTTCATGATTTACACTGGACCCAACTTCATTCTATCTATGAAAGTAAGGGGTGCGTTCGCAAAGTAGGTTCTTAATGAGTTCTCATCATTAAAAATAAGATTGAGTAGCAAACTAAGCCCAAAATCGGCTTGGACCTTCTTGCCCCGGGGTCCATTTTGCCCCTCTCTCCCCTACATATCTGTCCATATCGCTTTGGTTTCCTTCAACTATTAATTGTATAAAACTTTTTGTAGTGTTTAATAACTATCTTAATAGTGGATACAATGTGGGGAAGGTAGTTACCCGTCCGCTTTAAATTTGCTCGAAGTGAGAATACCAATCCGTTCTACATCAAACCTTATCACAAAATGTATAGATTATTGATTTATAAAAGCTAAGTTTAGTTAAGTGATTCGAAAACGAATAATTTTGGTTAAGAAGTGTGCTTTTGGCTTCATACTTAAAAGTTATTATCGCCCTTAGATTGCAGTCAATAAATCAACCATATTAAAACATAAAAAATGTGTGACTTTCCAAACTTACACACATATATTTATTATTCTATATAATACATAACATACTCGAATTAAATGAGGTTCATTATACCACACAAAAAAAAAATATTTCTATTTGTACGTGACTTAAAACCATACAAGAAGATACAATTTGAAATAATTGGTAAACATATTTGTAGTACGCTTCCAATTTTCAAACCCCAAATTATTCATTTGAGGGCTCTTCAGATGTTGTTGGTAAATTGCATTACTCATAGCAAACATTTTACCACTGAAAATCATTTTGGAATTGGCTTCGTTAGAATAAAATGTCAAATCACTCGATCTCTTCTGCACCGCCTCTCAGTCATGACTTTTGATAAATTAAAAATTTCGTTAAAATTCCTTTTTTTTCTACGGATTTCGATTTTGAAGAGTTAATTAGGGCATCTTGAAATACATTCCAGTTCCAGTTTGTCTACAAAAGGAAAACTTTAAAGAAAAAACAGCCTGTGGAATTTTTTTTATGTTTCCGCACATTATGAGCTTCCCAAAGTCCTTGAACATACCTTAAAAGGATACTCTATACATTCTATATACAGAAGAGAACAAGACTCTAACAAAAATATAAAAATAAAAAAAAGTTCAGTCTGAAACAAAATAAATTTTTGTGGAGTCTCTTTAGAGCTCTTTGGGAAGATTTGTGTCGTTCCAGATCATAAAACAAGAGATTTATCTCAACAGTTGGGCCTGAGCCTGGGATCCGGAATAAACTTTTACCGACTGTTCTCTCTCGTTCTCTTTCTGTTATACCGCTCTATAAATATATTTTTGAGGTAAGTCCTTGTCGACTATCCCCATAGCAACATACTTCTTATAACTCTTTGTCGTTATCAAATAAAATCTCCTGCTTAGCTCAGCTGCGAAAAGGATTTGTTGTGTAGCCATTGCATGAGAATATTCAACATTATTTTTAACTTCTGAACTAATACACCTCCATATATACTTAACAAATCCTAGTGTACCGTTAGTCGTTGTCGTTGTTATGTATATAGAAGTCTTTTCCTGTGCCATTTTCTCCTTCCCACTATGTTGTTTTAGCTTTCTTAATGTCACTATAAATGCACACCTTTGGCGAACCCTGGCCCTAATGAAATCTCTGAAATTACGCCAGACAATATGGCAACAGCTTAAGTTTCCCTACACCACCTGCATTTCGTATAGTGTATCTTCCGTTGTATAGGTACCTGGTTTCCTTGCCTTTAGTCAATGTAAACGACCCAGTACCACTCCCCCAACAGTTTCCCTTTTCCTGAATATGCCACATAATATGCAAGCTTTCGTTGCTGATGTGTGTGAGATGAATTTCATGAGCTCAAATGATTATAAGACAAAATGCATAGCATTTTTATTCTATCGTCTCATTGTCGATGTCATGTCATGTTATCAAAAGGAACGACTTCAAATAATGCCCAGTGTAGGTATAAAATTGCGGAAATAATTGATGTGTATGAAGTTAGTAGGAAAATTTTGGGGAATTAAGATTTAAGATTATCACATCATAAGTTAGTAAATACATAATTGCGAATTATTTACACAAACAAAAATGAATTGCTGTTTTGGTTTGCGAAAAATTTGGTGTCCTGCTTAATTCCTATATGAACTTAGGAGGACAAAAATGAAGATAAATTATCTGAAAAAAAAAACTTTTTGTTGAAAACTAATTAATTTCAAATGAGTTTAAGCATAGCAAAAAAATGTATTGTCCTTTTGGTTTGCGAATAAATGGGTATACTGATAACTTTATCATCATCGTTTTCTGTAACCCCGGCTGGGGCACAGGGCGTCAACAAAACGTCTCAATCCTTCACGGTCTGCTGCAAGGTACTTTAGCTGTGGCCACGTCTTTCTCTGGGATTCTGCTTCCGCTAAGACAGTTGATTTCCATGTTGTTCTTGGTCTTCCAACCCGCCGTGCATCCTGAGGATTCCATTCAAAGGACTGCTTTGCAATTTCATCGTTTGGTTTCCTCAGTGTGTGACCAATCCAACGCCATTTACGCTTTCTTATGTCGACGTCCAGCCACTCTTGACTTGTCCTGTGCCACAATTCCTCATTTGATATTGTTTGTGGCCAGCGAATCTTTAGGATGTGGCGAAGACAGCGATTCACAAAAAGCCTGCAATTTCTTCGAAATGATAGATAGCACAGATTTGTCATTGGATTCGAAGAATCTCAACTTAGTGCGTAAGGAGATTTGACTGGATTTCCAAATTGGGGACAGAGTACCGAAGGCAGCACGAGCTTTATTTACTACTTTTCACGTCCAGATCCGTACCACCGTATGCAGAAACAATACTGCCAAGGTAGTTAAACTGTTCAACTACTTCAACTGGCGTCTCCTGTAGAATAATACGCTGATGTGTGGAGCGGCCTGTGAGCATTATTTTTGTCTTTTTGCTGTTTATTCTTAGACCACTCGACTCTCCCTTCACTTGCAGTGTTTGGCACATCCCGTTCAGCCCACTGATGTTATTTGCCAGTAGACATTATGTCATCGGCATAGTCTAAATGACTGAGCCTTTCGAACGGTCTCCATTGAATGCCCTGTCGCTCAGCTGTAACAACACTGGCCGTCGATACGTCGTCCATCGCCAGCAGGAAGAGAATTGGCGATAGAACATCCCCTTGTCTCACACCCTGTTGCACTACGAAGGAGTCGGATAACTTTATAGGAATGAATAATTACATAGTATTTTAAGACTGAACCACTCAACCGATTTTTATGAAATTTTCTTGCATAAAAAGAACACATTTATTTTCTAAGAGTGCAGAGCCTACATTAGTTTATTTTATAATGTCTGGTCAAATTCTCCTTCTTACCAATTGGTTTCCCTGGTAAGAGGATTAGATAGTGAAGGAGGGTGGCTTCAAAAATATATACAAAATTATGAAGTGTTTTGGGTGGCTGGAGTCTTATAGGCAAGAGGTAAACATTGGTTGCAAAAGGAAAATTATTTTCTAGTAATTTTTTTATCCATTTTATAAGAAAAAGCATTATATTGCTGGCTGCTAATATTATAGAAATGTAATTTTAATGGTGAAATTATAGCCAGGCAACAATGATGTGAGACTGTTTGATATTGTACTTTTCTTTCTTTCTTAATATCCAATCTAGAAAAGATTACATGACTTCAACATTAGGAAAGGATTAAAGTAATGCAAGTGCAGTTTTTAAGCCATTCAAGGTGATATAATTTAAGACACATGTAAGGAACACATAATTCCAATACGTATATGATTCTAGTAATGGATTATGTTCATTTATAAATAAATAAACTTTAGACTTTTCCTTTTTACGAGTAAAATATTCATTAATTAATGGCAGTTTGTTTAATAAACCTCTTATTATCTTTGAGTTGTCTTTTTCTGACTTAGTTCGATACAGCTGTGAGCCCTCCATATGTAAAGCCAGACACATTGCCTTGACAGCTTCATTGTCCTTCATATACTCTGATCAAGTAAATCACTCAAGGTCCAAAAATAAAAATAATTTTGTTTGTATGGAAAGAAACTTATATTATACATGAGTACATTTTGGTGGAATTTCGACGGATTGGCGTATTTTTGCATAAAGTTTTATCTTTTTGTCGATCAAATTGGTCGTTATTTGAAGATATCATGAGCGCATTACTTATCAAACATCTTTCTTTAAATGCTTACAATTTTAATAAGTTTGTGATCATTTATTGAAGTCGAGCAAGTATTTGGTAAAATATTTTTCCAAACTTTTTGTTGTCTGGTCCTCCTTATAGGTTTCTCCGGTTCTGTTTGGTGATAAAAAAAATGGTTGGCCACAAAGCCGAAAACAATTAAAAATCTCCAAGTCTTATCTTACTCAATCTCTCTTTTGAAAAATACAATGCAAACACAAGTATCCCATATTTTTCCATTGAACAACGACGACGATATATTACTTTAGGGTTCAAGATAAAATTCAATATACTTCAGACTTGTTTTTATTTATTCTTCACTTACACCAACAAATGTATCTCATTTCAAAGCAATGAAACCAAAGCAGTAAACAATGAGGATGATAAAATCCCAATTGTATTTATTTCTTTGAGGTATTGATACAGGTGCATCAGCATCCTCAGCATCAATGCCATCATCAACGTCTTCCGATATCGAAGCTACCGTGAGTTATTAGTATTTATTTCTTTGAGGTATTGATACAGGTGCATCAGCATCCTCAGCATCAATGCCATCATCAACGTCTTCCGATATCGAAGCTACCGTGAGTTATAACTTTATTCGTCATTCCTTAGCACCAGATATATCTATTACTATCTGTATATTGACATTATTTTCTACACCAAAGAACACCCTTTGATGATCGTTCGTTCAAGAAATCTACAACAAGTTAACTTCCGCGTGATTCTGTTATCAAAAAAAAAAGAATTTTCAAAGTTCAAAGAAATGATAAAATAAACTATGTGAAAAACAGTGTCCTTGTTCAACCTACACATAGAGTAAAAGTAGTTTTTATACACTTCTGCCACCAACTTGCTATAATGATGATAGCTTCCTGAATTAAATATGAAATAAAAATAAAAAAGTCTTAGCAGAATACTTTGTTAAGCTTCCAGTTGAGATTTAAAGAAGAAAGCCTTAAATGCAAAAATAGTCTTTCATGGCTTTTCTGTTCAATCCTTACATGTAGCTCTTTTAATATATGTAAACACTACAGCAAACAAAATTATGACATATTGACACGTGCCAGGATTATCTCATCAATTAAAAGCAAGGACCTTTAATTAACTCATTAATTAGTGTAGACTATCAGCATAATTGTGAATAAAAACAGAAAACTCTCCATTTTTCCATCATCGTTTACTGTCCCCATTTTTCCCACCATCCGACGCGTCGACGTGCATTCTCAGTATTGCTCCATGTTTCGGCAATGCAATGATGTGGTTCGATTTCATAAGCAGGCGAATTTGTATTATTAACACATGTAATTAAAATTCATAAGTAATTTTCATTAATGAGGTTTAATTTTGTTTGCATTCATGTATTCATTTGAGTATATGCACATATAATGTATATCGCAGGACCTTTTGTGTCCAGATTCAAAAATTCTTTCTCTTACGAAATTTTATCGACACATTGAATCTCGTATCTACTTGTGCAGGTGTTGAAACCCTGGACGCGGAGTGATAAATTTAATTTTTATTATTATAATTTATAAAAAAAATTGGTTGATTTTTGTAATTAGTAATTACGAGAAGTCTCCAATTCACCCAAGTCAGGCAATATATTATATAGCTGACACAATTTCTACCTAAAAAATATTTTGTTTGTTAAAATAAAAGACATTTAAAAGTCTTATAAATGTCAAGTAAGCAATGTAAATGTGGCCAATTGAAATGTGATTATCCACCTAATCACATTTCAATGAGGCACAATCTAAGGCTATGCCACGCGTGCAATAAATCAATATTGTACCCCATTATTAACGGGCCACATTACTACTTTACCTTTTTCCTGCTTTCTTAGATTTGAAATTTTTGTAGGAAATGATTTATACTATTCCTTAACCCGTTTTCAGGATTCCATTACAATTTTATATTTTTTATTCCAATTCTTACCACCTGAACCTTTAAACTATTTTGATGGACTTCCTGGCACTCTGGCACGTAAACTTTCGAATGAGATTTATTCCCCTTTTGCCAGGAATACAGTGAACTTTAAATAAGTAACTCAGTTTCAGAGTGTGCAGTAAAATGATATCGTGGACTCCCTCAACAGCACCGTCCAGTTAGGGATTACTTTTTCGCAATAATGGAATGATGCCATGGATTAAGTGACAAATAATAAAAAAAGCTGAAGTGTGATGGTCCGACAAAGTTCATAAGATTTTTTCATGCGGAAATTCAATTTAATTAAAAATGTCCTTTTAACTGTTCGGGATTGGAATGAGGTTGTCCATGCTTTATATAAAACTGCACAGAGAAGAGCTCCCACATCGGTGATGAAGGGGATCATTATGATGAGAACAAAAACAAAACCATGCCGGGTGGCCACTTTGCCCAAGTGATTAAGTTCAGAAAGAATTTTCGAACTGACTGAGAAAAGAAAAAAGATTCGTCCTTTTCTAGATGTGTAAATATAGATGATACAATGAATTATTTCCACGGCGGTGGTGGCGTTTTCAATTACAGTAATCCTTCTTATGGAAATGAATTCTTGCTTCGTTTTGATGCAAATTTTATTTGTGAAAGCTGAAGATGACGAATGAAAACAATATGTACAAAAATTAAATGTTTATAAAGGTATGTACTTTTATGATGATGGTATTAATTTTTCGTATTTGAATACCTAGTTGATCCACACTACGAAGCCATTGTTGACGGCTCGATAAAAAGTTATTTGCTATGCAATTTAAAGTTGCATTCAAAATGGAAAAGAAATATTTCGATCTTCCTTTAATTTCGTAAGAATGTTGTTGTAAGAAACTCGCTTTGGCTAATTTCCTTGAAACTTACAAGCTCCACAGTGATTCATCTCATATTTTACCTCTATACTTCTTTGATGTTCAATCGTTTAAGGCAGATCTATTTTGGGATGGTCGCCAATTGATATTCACGAAATGTGAATTATTTAAATCCTTGAAACTACTGTAGAACACAAATATTTTAAATATATTGCGTTGAGCATCATCCACTATTGTGAAAATCCATAAAACTTCTTTTGCGTTGCCAGACAGCCATATATAGTGCAACTGGCCAAAATGATTTATCTCCATGTCAAGTCAGGCGCTGACTTAATCGCCACACAACAATGGGACAATTTAAGGACTGTTTTTTTGTCTCGTTCCTTGGCTTGTTATCCTATGGTTTCTTATCGTTTTGTGTCTACAAAATGATATACATAGGTATTAAACAGGCGAGGCTGTTGTAGTTCATTGTGTAGGATGATGACTGAAATCATATGTATGTGCTCATACAAGCAAGGATAAAAATGTTTGATAAAGGCATGACGATGAAAGAATGGAATTTTCAAAATAACAAATTTGGCTGTTGTTGTTCTGGAAAAAAATTGAAGTTTAACTTTTAAGAATGTGGTAGTGGCGGAAGAAGAGAAGAGTCATTAACTTGAAAAATGATTCATTCTGCCAGAAATTTATCTAAAGTCAAATGACATGTAAGGAAAGATACAAATGAGCTCTTGTCTTTTGGAGGCAGTGAAAAATGTCATTACGGCCGGATGAGGGAAATTGGATTCTCCGAATAATTTCCCTGATTACTTTTTATTTTGAATTTGCCTCATACAAAGCTCATGATGTTGTTAAACTCATCTTATGTTACATACTTTTCTACTTTCTATGATTAAGAATGATTTCAGTTCTTTTTCTGTTCAACGATTTGACAAACGGTTTTAGTTCATTATTCCCTTAATTTTTTAAAATAAAAATGTTGGCTTGCGTCCTTGCGTGTAATTTTATGTTTCAGACTTATCAGCACATAATTAAGTATATCTGCATCAGTGCAATCTTTAGATTCAACGGGCGTGAAACTGTACTTGAACCCGAGTATATTGGAACAAATCATCGAAACAATGGAGCCGGGATGTGGGTGCATCTATCACTATTTTCTCTTCAAGATTCTACTTCCGTTATGAGTATTTTTATCCATCATTTTACCAATCCACTAGGTAACTGTGAAGCTGGAGATTTCACTGTATACACATATGTAGAAATATTTCATGACGTTACAAACCTTTTTTAAAATATAAGCGACAAAAAAAAACATAACTCACATCCTTCAAACGGTCGACTGAAAAGAGTTAGGTAAATGATGAAAGCGAGCAGCAGAGGTTGCTCAAGTGAATCTTATAACCTAAAAATATATCTTCCTCCAAATCCTTATCCAATCTTATCGCATGCCAGGAAAGTAATTTTCTACGGTCCTTGCTCTGTGTTGGCTTGCTTTGCACGATAAATTCACTTGTTGCGTATAGATTGTTTTAGTCCCATACAAAAAAGTAGAGGTGAATTAAATAAACGAAGGATGAAAAGCTCTTTACCAGCTCAGTCAAATATACCCAAAAATACCAGCTTTAAAAGACCTCTTCAGCCCCGATAAGAGTGTCCTATATCAATTGGGATAGTCATTTGAACTCACAAGTATTTGCACTCTTCATACTTGCCGACAACGACGACGACGTGTTGGTTGGTCGTCAATATCCCTTTGGCGAATGATTTCTAAATTTTGCCGTTTCCGACTTCCTTTCTGTTTACATTGCATCTTAGTTTAGGAGTTGAAGTATCGAAGCATTGTATGTACTTACTTGTACATTGAACATCCATATCCAGCTCGAAAAACTCCAACAACACTCATTTAAGTGAATACCCATTACTACTACATAAGTCCCGTACGAAAGTGCTAAGCAAACTGAGTTTGTGACAAATACACGATTTCCGTTGCAATTTTTCCCACATTGTAGTAGTATTTATACACATACGTATGTATCCATGCACAATCACATACACACGAGAACAGGGTGCGTGCCAATAATTTAGGTTGCACTCACTATTGATACTCAACTAAGCTGATGAATATGCAGATGGTTGTCGCATGGACAAGATATCTTTGTTCTGCTTTTCAGGGAGGTACAGTGAAATAAAAAGCTTAACATTGATTTTAGGCAAGATTAAGTAATTTCCAAATTTCGACTAAAAATCATCTTGCAGCTAAAAAAATATTTGTTAACAAATTACCTTTAAATTATTAATCTTGTATGAATTTGAATAATATACGTATATACCACACATAGTATTAAACAAAATGAGACTAAAGAGCAAACAGATTTTATTTATTATTCAAATAAAAATCAATATGAAAAAAGAATAAATTCAATTAAAACTGTTGCTAGGTACACTCGGGCGTATACGTACGTTTTTTAATCTATTGCAAGTTTTACTATAGGTAGGTATGTAAGTTTGTTTGTATTCGATTGGAATAATATTGTTTGAATGAAGAAACCTGGCCGTTACTAAATACAGATGATTTTTTTTTTCATAAATTCATTAAAAGAAAACTAATATGAGAAACAGATATTTTGCTGATTATTTCAATGAGCAAAAGTATAATTCATAGAAAAAACATGGCTTTCTCCCATTTTTCTTCTTGCTATTTTAATAAATTCTGGTCGCGGTATGGTGCGCTTGGAAAAACACCTATTTTAATAAAATATAGCGATATGCTTCCATTTCGTTCTCTTTAAGAACAATATGTATTTACATATTTGTTAAATCATGGTCACAATTTAAAACAAAAATTCGTATAATAAATGATTCATTGTTCAACGAAAATTGGTCAAGGGTCACTTTATTCCCAGCAAACCATCCCTAAAGTAAATTTCTTTTATTTTAAGATATATTTGCATTTGTTATAGAGAAACTAACTAATAATAATTTGAAAATACGGATAATGCACGACTGGGTCGCACGTACTTGCTCTTATGTTCAAGACACTGTGGGTTCAAGAAAATTTTATATAAAAACATGAAAATTATGAGAGAAAAATGTAGAAAAGCATAAAATACCATATTTAAATTAGCTAAAACAACTCCTTTGATAGCTTGATGGGGAAAAAAAGAATGCCATCCTAATTCATGATTAAATATGATAGTATGGAAAAAGAATTTTAAAATCATTGGAGCGGTTTTTCAAAAATTAATTTTTTATATAAAATTCTTAAAACATTTTGAAGGACACATTTTGGTATGCAAATCTAAAGTGTATATTTATGTGTATATAAAAACAAAATGATTTTGCCTTCTTCTGCCTATTTCCATTCGTATGACAGCGATCAATTAATAGTGAAAGTCATCATTGCAAACCGATGTGTTTTATATATTATCGTAAGTTATATTCCACCTAGAAGCTCACTAGATCTTTATAAAATTCATGTAAGCAACTGCCAATTTTATTTATCGAAGCTTAAAGAAAATGAACACATTATTATACTTGGTGATTTTAATTTAACAAATATCGACTGGGCTTATGATCCCGAAGAGTTTCAACTTTTATCTTTCAATGTAAATAACGATTATGAAATCGAACTTATTGATTCTTTTGCTAGTTATGATTTAGTTCAATTTAATTGTTGTAAGAATGATTTCAATCGTGTACTCGATCTTGTTTTTGCAGACAGAGAGTTAAATATGTCAGTCGATAAATCATTGTATCCAATTTTTCCTAACTCTGTTCATCATAACGCTTTATCTGTGCAGTTTTTGTTTTATGATTATTTTAAATCAGTTAACCATAATAATTTTAAATTTAACTACGCAAAGGCTAATTTTGAAGGAATAGCGAGTTATATCTCGGAGATTCCGTGGTATTTAAATTTTCATTCGTTAAATTTGTTACAATCTTATAATTTGTTTATGGATAATCTGAAAGAGGCAATTAATATATATGTATGTACCTAAAGTCAAAATTAACCATAACTCAAAGCCTCCGTGGTTTAGTAAAAGACTTTGTAATTTAAGTAATAAAAAGGCCAAGGCTTACAAACTAGTTCGTAGTTCTCCAAATAATACTGCATTTAAGATTGATTATATCAGGTTGGCGCGTGAATTCGATGTTCTTAACAAATTTCCTTACAAAAATTACATGTTGTCGATTGAATCGAATTTAAAAAGGAATAGTAAATCTTTTTGGTCTTTCATCAATAGTAAAAAGAAATCAAATGGTATTCCCAACTCTATGCAATACATGGGTTCTACATATTCTGATCTACCGTCAATATGCAATTTATTTGGCGATTACTTTAAATCCAACTATACAACTTCAAATGAAATAGATCCCCGAAGTACTGAATATTGTACTTACAATATGGTTGACATTGGTCAGTTAGAGGTTAATATTTCTGAAATCGAAAATGGTCTACTAAATTTGGATTGTGACAACAATCCCGGTCCTGATAGAGTCCCTCCAATCGTTTTGAAGAAATGCGCAGCTGCTCTTTCTGTACCCCTTTTTCATATCTTTAATAGCTCTCTTGTGAGCGGTAAATTTCTCTAGGAGTGGAAAAAATCTTTTATCATTCCTATTCACAAAAGTGGTCCTAAACAAGAAATATCAAATTATCGTCCAATCTGTAAACTGTCAACTATTCCTAAACTTTTTGAAAAAATTGTTTACATTAAACTAGCTTTTTTTATTGAAAGAATATATTTCACCATTTCAGCATGGCTTTGTTGCAGGCAGATCAACAACCACCAATCTTTCAATTTTTTCCAATTTTATTTTAAATAAACTCGAAGAAGGATACCAAATCGATGTAATTTACACCGATTTTGCCAAGGCCTTCGATAGAGTCAGTCATATAATTTTGATTGAGAAAATCGAAAGATTGGGTTTTCGCTCAAGTATGTTGAAATGGCTTATTTCTTACCTAAAAGGTCGTATTCAATTTGTATCAATTGACCAAATACTCTCGAACCCTATAGATGTAACATCTGGAGTACCCCAAGGAAGCCACCTGGGTCCACTTCTCTTTCTTATTTTTATTAATGACATGCCTGGCATCTTTTTAAATTCCGTTCGACTTCTTTTTGCTGATGATTTAAAATTCTTCCGATGCATAAAATCTATCGATGATTGTCTTCTCTTACAAGATGACCTTCTAAGGCTAACAGAATGGTGTAAAGTGAACCAATTATTTTGTTTTTCATTTTGTCGCAACTTTTCACCAGTTTTCTACGAATATAAAATTGAGAACAATGTTCTGGATAGAGTATCGGAAAAAAAAGACCTTGGTGTGGTTTTTGATTCTAAATTTAACTTTGTTAAGCATGTGGAATACATTGTAGCCAGAGCTAACTCCATGTTAGGTTTTATAAAACGTAACTCTAAAGACTTTAAGGATCCTTATTCTGTAAAATCTTTATATACCTCTTATATTCGGTTAATTTTAGAATACTGTTGTGTGATATGGAATCCATACTACAACATTCATTCCTATAGAATTGAAAGTATTCAAAAAAAGTTTACTCGATTTGTAATATGGAAATTAAATTGGAACATCGAAACTCCCTCCTACCTTACTAGATGCAAACTTATTGGCCTTCAGTCGCTTGCAAATAGACGAAAAGTCTTTTCAATCATGTTCATTAGTGATATTTTAAACAACCATATTAAATGCCCTTTTTTGTTATCTTTGATTAACATTTACGCACCATCTCGACAGCTAAGAGAATGCTTTCTGCTACAAGAAAATGAACACCGAACGAACTATGCACTAAACGAACCTATAACTCGCTGTGTTAGAGAAACTAATATTATTTCTGTATTTATTGATTTCAACTTTCACACAAGCAGAATAACTTTAAAAAATAGCTTAATGTTGTACTTTTTAAATTAAATTTTCTTTTTAATGTATATTATATTTTATTTTAATTTATTTATCTTTGTATATAACCAAATATGTATTTATTTTATTAACTTTGTTTTTATTTTGCTAGTCTAATTGAAGATGTAAATGACTTCTAATTGATGTTAAATAAATAAACTAAACTAAACTAAACTAAACTAAAATTTGAAAAAAAATTGTCAACAAGTTTTTGAGTTATCGAATTTTCAAAAAAAAAAACCTTTTTTTTGAAAATTTTGATAAGCAATATTATTTTTCAGATAAGGTTTATCTGAAGTTTGTATATAAAAAATTAATCTTAATCCGTTTAGTGGATAACGAGAATATTCAAAATAAAAAAAATGTTCTATGATACATAGGTACTATTAACTGTGGCAAAGTGTAAAATTTTATAATTTTTGGTAATTCTTTTAATTTTGTATATGAAAAAATTTTAATCAAAATTGTAGGAGTCGTTTTTAAGAAAAAATATTTTCCTTTGCGGTTTTGTAACTTTTGTATGGAAGGTACCGTTATTTTTTCATATATGTAAAATTTTTTATAAAAATATTTTAGAGAGAACTTAAAAATTCTTTAGTATCGAGTTCCAAAAAAATCAATCATATCGTTTTCGAAATATTTGATTTTCCAAAAAAAAAATTGAAACATTTTTGAAAAACCCAAAAAAATATTTTTTTGTTCATTTAAGTACACAAAAACATTTATAGTTTTTGGAAGCCTCTGTATAAAAATAATTATTTAAATCAGTCATAGCGTTTAGATGATAATCGAAAATTTAAAAAATGGTTCTTTGGGAGGTACCATTTATAACCATTTTTTGAAAATAGTTTTCCGCCCAAAGGAAGTCTTTACTAAAATAAATTTACTGATTTTTTTAAGAAAATTCGTCGAGCCGTTTTTAAGAAAAATACGATTATGAAAAATTGCTAAGAAAAATTGTATGGCAGGTACCGTTATTTTTGGCTCAAGAAAAAATGAAAAAAACGTGTGGCCATAATCAACAAAAACCGCTATCTACCAAGTTTGCAAATAAGCGATCGAGCCGTTTAGGCTGTAGATGAACAGACAGACAGAATTGTTCTCTATCATCGTAATGTCATGTTTGATTGTTATCTCAAAATTTCTTTTTTGCACGAATCCAAAACTTGCCCTGTTCTATATCGCAAGTAAAAAGTAATATATATGAGAGTACCTTCACAATAAGACTAGAAGAAGTTTTATAGAACTTAAAGTTTTCATTTGATTGCTATGGCATATTTTCGAAAAGTATCCCAGCCTTAACGAAAAGGACTTAGGTCCAGTTGTACAGTGGTTGCTCAAATTTTGATTCATGATTTCGGTGGCTTAAGTAGGTTATAGAAACCAATTAAATTCTTGAACCATCGTTGAACCTCAGTAAATCCGCTGAAATTGGTGATTTAAAATTGCTGAAATACAGATCAAAATTTGAACCACGAATGTTAAACTTGCCCTTTGGGAGTATTCAGATTGAATGGCTAATAAATGACAGTACCAAATTTTCACCAAATTTTTCTCTTTTTGAACTTGTTTTTTTATGATAGTTGGTTAATTCAAAACTAATTTTCTGGTGCAAGGTGGGGAAAAGTAATGTTATAATACAAACGTACTATAATTTTTGCAGACTTGAAAGAACTCAGATGCTCATCTTAGTCCAATTTTTCAATTAATTTTACAAGTTGAAATATACTTTCCGTGAAGTCAGATCCTAATTTGTTCAATTTCTAACAGCTTATTCCAATTATGACACAATTACTGCTGCCCCACTTTGTTTATTCATCTCTAACTTAAGATACTTACAAACATCCGTTGGGTTAGAAAAATAAGTGCATACAAGTTTGTCTAGAAACTATGACACGGTATTTCAATACATACTTTTTCTAAATTAAAAAATTAATTAATCCGTTCTTTGTTGATGTTCTTGGCTTGTATTAAAGTAGTTAGGATTTGACGTTCATATAAATATGTTATGAGCTATGACCACCTCAGCCACAAGAGTAGATTATCCTTGAAGATTTTGTTACAAATAATTCAACCCTTCTGGCGGGCATATGCTTCATGCTTCAATTATAAAAAGTTATTTAAAGGATAAATGGTTAATGGTTGGAAAATCTTTTAAGCTTCCACTGCACTTCAGCTATAATAGTATTCTGTGAAAAGACCAAGAGAAAAAAAGGATATTAATTTACAATTCAATCTAAAATGAAAGCTTTTATTTATAACTTATTCCAATTGACTCTTGTCATAAAACAGACAGGCATGCATTCCAAAAATAAAAGGCTAAAAGTCCTTATGCCAAAGTATCAGCGAAAGATATGACCTGACCACAATGAATTCCAAAAACTCATTTCTGGACATGAAATGGTGTCTCGTTATCCCGCATGATTATTTTCAAGACCCATATAGGTCTATGTATATTGTTTTAATATAGGCAATCTGAAAGATGGAAATGTTTTTCATCAGAGATGAATAATATTTTCTTTGAAAAATCAGCACCAACAAAATTTTTTTTAATTTTTAAACTGTAAAATAGTGTCAATTCGTTGATAATTTGAAGCGTATTATATCATTTTAAGTTTTTAAATTCAGATTGAACCAAATATTTTTCTTTTGAAAAATACCGAATATGTTAAACAAGTTTTCCACTGTGATTCGCCGAGATTGAGTCGCACTCACAGTATTATTGTTTCCATCTCTATCTTTACGTTCATATATGGATATCTAATGCAATTTTAAGTGCTCGAACAACAGGTGTAGCAGAAGTGCCACTTGCTGCATTGTTTTCGTGCCCACAACTATTAATGTTGCATGTCTGTAAGCCAAAGTACTTTTTTTCCTTGCAGCAAAGCATCCTACCTATCTATACTCCTTTCCTTTGTATGGTTGGTTGGTCTTGGTATAGATACATACTATATCCATGTGGACTTCATGTTTGAATTCAAAGTCAACATACAGAGGGCATCCTTAAAACGAGTGTAAGAAAACTCTTCTTCCATCTGTCTCTCTGTCTATGTTGACATTTTTGCCTCGACGAATGCATTAAAAATTCATTTCGTCTTGAATGGAGGGTCCTTAATCCAAGAACATACAGAAAAATTTTAAAAAATATGTTAAAAAAAAATACACATTTGCCTTATACAGGTAGGTATAATGTTAATGCATTTAGTTTCTTGCATATACATTATTGGAAGGTGATGTTAGTTCCAAATTACATGTGTCCTTTAATAGTTTTCTGAAAATGTGTAGCCCACAGGTGTGGAGAAGTGTCTTTTTAAATATCTATTTTTCTTTCATAAAAATGTTCAACCTTGCACGGGTGAAAATTTACAGCCCTATCGGTTTTTGTTCTTTTTGAGTATCTGATCGTTTGCTTGGCTTTATAGGCTGCCTTTGAATAGAAGGAGGCATATGTAGGTATCTAGCTACACATTTCTCAAGAAAATGTTCTGCATCCCTGAGGGTCTGCATTTTTCGTCTCCCTTTTCAATGGTATTTTTGCATATTTGCATTTGGCATCAAGGCAGCAATGACGTTTGCCTTTGAGTTGGATACAGAATTGAACCAACCTACTGTTACGGTGGGATGATGCCCGTTGCAAACATGCTTGTTGTCGTTTTCGACGGTATATGCAAGAATTTCATGGAAATGAAATATTTATTGGATTTTTGTCTGCATGTCTCTAAATATAGAGCCATCCGGAATCCGAATGATCTCTGCTTGCTCCTGGAGTTATCCTTTATTTATTTTTATTAATGATTTCCTTTTTTCTATTCCGGTTCTCATATTATAATAATACCTACATACAAATGTGTCTACTAACAAAATGCACCGTTGTATGAGTACAAGAAACATGATTTGATTTGGATGAGTGCATACTTAGAAAATTCATTAAAAATAAATTGTCAATATTGTGTCAAATTGTAAAACGGTGAGTTTTTGACGCTGAGCATGTGTATGTGTTTCAGCTAGAGAAATAAATGAACAGATAGCTTGGATATTTTCTAACAAAACGGATAAAAGTTATGAACCTTGATTCTTGGAATCAAATTGAATGAGGAAAGGATAAAGTTTCTTTGATTTTTTTTAGAAATGAGGAACCTTAAGATTCTGCTACTGAAGTAAATACACTTGGAGCTACAATCAAAATTCATAAGTTTTTTGATATACTCATATACCTTTTAAAATTTACTAACGCTTGAATAATATCATGAGAAAAAAACAGCTTATATTTGGAAAACAAAAGTCAAAGCTGTTGTAACCCTTTATAATTTACCCTAAAATGTTTGAAATGACATTTAAATATTTTCAATAAATGTAGGATAGCTTATTTTAATGCGTTCCTAGCTTTAAAATGATCAAATAAAAATCAATTAAGTATCCTTCTTCACCGCAAAACCAAATAAATTAAATACAACCATAAAAATACGCATGTAAGTATATGTATTTGTATATTTATTTCATAGTGAATGTTTCAAATTCAGTCTTCCCTCTTCCAAAATCTCTCGAGCTAAGTAGTTTTTTTATTTCGCTATAAGCAGGCAGTGAGTGTGAAAAAAATGTTTTAAATCATCATCGTGCAAAACTGTCCTTTCTAACCTTATTTATAGTTTTAGTTTTAACAATGCACTACAACCACTAAAAAAAATGTACCCATGAATGGCCATTGTTTTCTTAAAGGACACAAAACTTGAAACACATTTTCAATGAATGTCTGGCAATTAACAACTTCACTCAGCAGAGAAAGAAGTTCAAAAGTTAGGAAAGGTTAAGGTAGTCTTCGCTTAGAGATTGAGACTTTTGGGTAAAAAATCCCGAAAATGTGTGTAAGTAAATTACTCACAGATTTTTTCGCTGGTATTGTAGACATCATGAGGAAGCACCAACTAATTCAAAATCCAGGAATCCCTAAAAAACTTAAGAACCCCTACTTCAACCCTGAAAATGTGATGCACACCGTGGTCCGCAGAGTTAAATAATCGACTAACAATTGATTGCAATTTAATGGTTCATTTCATTTGGAATGTTGTGTTGGTGGTTGATTAAAGTTCTTTCAAAGTGCATCAAGTTGTTCCAAGTTTTCTTCGCTTTCTCTTTGTCAAGCCATTGTGATGTGACCAATGTCGATAACCTAACCTTAATAAATACGATGGTTTCAATTTTATAATCAAAAATAAAACCATATTATGATATTTGCGGCATAATGGTTAGTGCGTTGGACTGTCATGCCGAATGCCTGGGTTTGATTCCCAGCAGGATTCCAATGGACTAAATAAATAAATTGGGTGGCGCAACAGCTCGTGGAGAACCGGGGCCTAGTGACTTACAACTGTCAACCAATCCTGTGTGTGTTGTTGGCAGGAATGGAGGGGACCTTCAGCTTTTTGCCAAATCTGAACGGCTAAATGAGAAGCACTTTTTCATGACAAGTAGTACTCTTGGAGGATTTATCAGTACCTCGCAAGAGGCAGTACCTCGAATAATACATTTCTGTTTTTAAGTGGCATGGCCGGGAATCGAACCCACACCTTTGGCATGACAGTCCTACGAACTACGCACTAACCACCATGCCACGAGGTAATTTTTCCGAAGGACTGCCTCTTGCCGAATCTTGACGAATCCTCCAAGAGTACCTATACTTGTTAAGAATATCATCATCTAGTCGTTCGGACTAGGCAACAAATTGTAGGTCATTTCCATTCCTGCCAACAGCACGCACACAGTTATGGTTGAGAGTTGTAAGTCACTAGCCCCTGTCTCTCCACGAGTTCTTGCACTTGGAGAATTTGTCAGTTCCTTGCAAAAGACAGTAATCTCTTGAAAAAAATTCCGATATTAAGTGGCAGCGGCTGGGAATTAAACCCAGCCTTTCGGCAAGACAGTCCAACACACTAACCATTTGGCCACGAGGTACTGCAATTATAGCAACTGGTAGATCATCGAGTGTGTTTGTTAACCAAAAATGTTCACTATCGAAATCACTAATCAGCCAATTTTTGTTGAAAATCATTAAGAAACTTAAATATAAGATAAGCGCTAATGTGTTAGTTTACCCAGAGGAAAAATTAGAACATAAGCTTTCTCAGTGGACATAAATACTTAAGTTTCGTATCAGCAAACGGGGGTCTAAATCAGCGAACCAGCGAATATCTATGGAAACAGACCCTCAATGTATTGACATAACCTTGCGATTGTGTTTAGTGATGAAAATTACATAATTCATAACTTGGCTTCATTCTGTAAACTTCCAACATCCAACTGAGAGTGGGTGGGAAGACAATAGTAGAGCACATCCAAAATGTCAATCATTCATTCCGTCTGCTATCATAAAGTGTTTAGTTTGGCTAGACTTTTGAACTAATCCGGAAAACTAGACCAAAATAACATTGTCATCCATCACACATGCCGTTCTTGGAATTTTCCATTTCATATATCGCCAGAAACTTATTGTCGAACAGAGATAACAATGTTTTGTGGATTTGAAGTAGCTCTGTATATAGAGAACGTGAAAGAAGGAAATATGGATGGATGCCAAATTGCCTGAAGATTTTCCGTTCACAACTCTGTGGGTTTTTGCACCGATATACCCGAGTGTAATTCCTTTTTGATAAAGAGAATTTTGTGGACGCCATTGCCGAACCACGAATGTGGCAAGGGCAATCGCATAATATGATGTTTCTTTGATTGAACCTGAGCAAACAGGATATGAACTTATTACCGAATAAACTTTTTGGTGCCAGAGAGCAACAAGAGAGTTGTTGTAATTGCGATTACTTGGCAGATGATTTCGTTGGTCAACAAAAAATATAAATTTTTTTTTATTTTTTGGACAAAGTGAAGGCGCCATTAACATTATGAAGAACGGAAGATTGTCACTTGAGGTATGATTTTATAATTTTGGCTAAATGGATTTAAAAATCATGATGGCTAAGTAATCGTATCCTATGAGTGACACCATTATAGGGAGGTCAATTATTGCTACTAGTAAGGAAATGTGAAACCTTTCAAAACGTAAAGAAGGAACACAATTTCATTGGAGTAAAATAAATGAAAGGATATCTCGTCAGAAGAAAAGTCTTGAAATATTTTTTGCAGGTTGTTATTTTATATGCAAATTAACACTAATCAGAGGATAATCAACCATTTGGAGGGGGTAGGGGTAACTCACTATGGAAAGATACTGTTCATTTTTATTGAGGAGCATTATATGTACGTATAATATGTCGAATTCCGACTTTACTGAAAAATTGTCATTTTTTCTGCCAATTATTCTAATAAAGTCACATCTAATGGGATTGAATCGGTTATTTTGAAGGGGGAAATTTTAAAATAAAATTTTGAAAAAAGTGTAGGTATAGGTACTTACTTATCCACTTTTTAAAATAAACGATTCATATTGTGAGTTGAATTTCAAAAGCAAAATATGAATTGGTCGATTAAACCTCAAGCGATCATGATATAACGTATAGTCTAACGGTATCCTCCTTAATTATTAGGAAAATTTGAAAGGTATTTTACAAGTTATTTTTGTTAATTTGACAACCTCTTAATTTTGTCTGTCCACCCCTAGATTTTTTTCGGTTTATAAAATTTTGTATTCCTTTTTTGCTTTTGTATTATTTTTTTTTTTAATTTGTGTTTAAATTTCAAAAGACGAAAAATATTAAGAACTCAATGATCGAGCACCGTTCAAAATCAGAATTAGTTTTCGAAAAAAGATATAAGTTACTTATTTTATTTCTTATTTTTCAGCTATTAGTTTTTCCCTTCATGAATTTAAACCATAACTTTTTTGGAGACCACCACGTTGCGTTGTTAATGGTAAAAACAAAAATATGACAGGCAGATTTAATTGCCCCATATTTACAAAATTATTGTTTGTGGGAGTAAAACGTTGGCTAATCAGTATTATATTTTAAATTTGATATAAAAGTAGGAAAGCAACTACCTACCTAGCCCAATGCCCTTCAACCCAATAAAATATGGTTGTTGTGCTGTGCATTCCCCATGAGCTTTCCACAATAATAAGAGAACTTTCTGTTCCTGAAAGAATAGACAAGATCAAGAGTTCTGCTTTACGAGCTGGAACTGTTTCAACCCACGACTCAGAGGCTGTAAATTGAAAAACTATGCAGCGTTGCTGCGGTTGTTCCAGTCAAACAATTTGAACACAAAAACACAGTGTCCTTGCCAAATACAGGTAGCAATTTATTTGAGGTTTTCAGATTGAAAAAGTTTTTTTTTATATATTCATCCTCGCAGCACAAGGTTGTTTTTTTTTTTTTTTTCTGTGGTGAAAGAAGTTGGATGTGTACGTGTGCAAAGCCTTAGAGCTTAATGCTCACCACTGGAATTCTGATGCAGTAAATTTCAATGACTAGTGGCGGCACGGTTTGGCGGGCTCAGCAACAAAAACCAACGCACCATCCGGAAAAATTAAGCAATTTTTTTACCTTAATTACAGAAGTTGGGTAACGAAGCGAGAATCCCTGTTTTTGTTTGGGGCTTGTGGGTGAAAAAACAAAACAAAAAAAATACTAAAGAAATACCAACGCTAAAAAAAGAAGCATTCTGGTATGCGGGAAACTCATTCCTTGCCCCATTAAGGGAGTTGCATACCTTAGGTATAAAAGTTATGGGTGTTATAAAAAATAAGTACTAAACGCGAAATGTACTTCCTAGATCCTAATTATTTTCTATTCTAAGGATTTTGACTGCTAGGATTACATAGCTTACGATTTAGGGCACTATTATCTGATTTCAGTCAAAGCAAAAACGCACAAGACAACAAAAATAAAGAGACCCAGATCATTGTTACCAACAATCGTTTTCTTTTTTCTACTTATTGATATAAAAAGCAGCAGAAAAAAAATGAGAAAAAAATAAAAACGCCGGGAAACGTTGATTAATTAAAAATGTTTCTACCCAAGCCAACGTGATTTTGATGCTGACGACAGACGCGACAAGAAAATTCTTTAAACGAGTCACTAGGAAAATTTTAATTAGAGAGTCCTTCCGGCAAAAAATTATATCTAGGTGGGTACATACATACATAGGTACTACTGGCCGGTAGAAGTCATAAGAATGAGATCTAGAGGCTTTTTGTTCTGGAAACGAGGATTGGTCGGTCAAATAAACTTCTTGCCTCCTGCACTCATATTCATGAACTATTAGTGTTCCATGGCCTTAATGGTTCGTTAGCTTTACCTTTTTCCTTACCATCTTGTTTTAGCCTATGGTTATGGAGATACTGGGACCAAACTTGAACTGACATTTTGATCGATTGATATTGCTTCAAGAGCAAGGAATAAAATTGGATATGTTTTCAATTTATTTATATGGAACGGATGAACAACAAAGCTTTATTGTTCTGGTCTAGATAGCTCATTAAGAAATAATTAGAAAAATAAAATCAATTTGATTTTTGATGCGTGATTTGAAGCTTAAGATGAAATGAAATTGAGATCCAAAATAAATGTTAGGTGCTCGTGTACCTAAAATGAAATAAGGGTTTTCAAATAAAATATAAAAATATTATTTAAACTAAAAACTACTACTACTACATTCAGACATTATTAAATGATGAGTTGGAATGAAATTTGTTTAAGAAAATGGGCTTTATAGTTTGATCTATGGACAGTTTTCACTTGCCCTATGAGACAAGTATTGGTTTTGTATCAAATATATCAGATTTAATCAAATCTAAAATCACAATGGTGGAGACGTCCAACAAAGTGGGAAGTGGATGTAAATGGTAAAATTTCCCAAAAACATGACCAGAATTATTTTTTTTTTTACGAAAAATCTGCCCTGTACTTTAAATATCTAAAAATTGTATGCCAATTATTCTACTAATCATTAGCACAAAATTAAAAGATACATTTTCTATCACGAAGAAATAATAAAGAGAGAAACTTGTTATCGCATACCAAAATAGCTACTGTACGTTACGTTCTCTCAAAAGCCTTTACTTTAGACGCATCAACTGATAGAACGGTTGAAATCAAAATAGCGGAATTATTCAAGTTAATTGTTAAGAACTTTGCCAAAAAAAAATATAAATCAATTTTTGTTTTTATAGTTTTGGACATGTTTTTGGGTTCATGTGTGTGATGATTTTTCGTCTGGCATACGTTGTTGCGTTTGTAAACTTAGATGGAGTCTAAACAGATATACATATGTACAGTACTGTTCGAATTAATGTGAACACAGAAAAATTTCTTATAAATATCGTTAATTTGAAATAATAATTTTTTTAAGTTTAAAAATAGGTTTGTTTTGTTAATATTTAGTAAAAATATGTATCTTCTTTGCTTTGACAATAGTTTTTATGGTTTTCGGCATGGAGTTCATCAGAATTTCGCAATTTCCTCTCAATTCCTCATATCAAAATTACCCCCGAATTATCCCTTTCCCCATTGTTAATTCTGCTGTAGAGCCTATTTTTCTCAACCTTACTTTCCAGATTGGCTATTCATTGTAAAAAGAATTGGGCCCCGGTTAATATCACGGCCAATCCAAAATGTTAATAATCTTTTCCTTGAAATATTTTATCATTGTTCGGGAAACTTGACATTGAGTTTAATCCCATTTAAATGTGGCATCTCCAGTAGCCTAACATTTCTGCAGCTCTTACTCTTTGTGGGAGTCCAACATTGGTTTTGACTTATGACTGTACATCATACCTTCAAATAGAATGAAGCCAAGATCGAAGTGGACATTTCTAAGCGGGATAGATGGCCAAAATTAGGATTACTCAAAATCACTTTTTCCAACAGGATTAAGCTCAGCTTCAAGTTTGCAGTAAAAGGATGAAATATTTCAAGGAGGAGATTATTACCACCTTGGATTGGCCGCAAAATTGACCAAGACTCAATTCTAGTGAAAATTTATAGCCAATTTACAAAGTTAGGTTGGAAAAATGGGCAGTACAACAGAAACAAGAATGGGGGAACGGATGATTCGGGTGTAATTTTGATATGAGGCATTGAGAGGAAATTGCGAAATTCTGATGAACTCCATGCCGAAAACCATAAAAACTATTGTCAAAGCAAAGAAGATACATATTTTTACCAAATATTAACAAAACAAACCTATTTTTAAACTTAAAAAAATATTATTTCAAATTAACGATATTTATAAGAAATTTTTCTGTGTTCACATTAATTCGAACAGTACTGTAGATCGAATTGCTTCAAATGTGGTACAAAGTATTCCCATGTGATTCCTTAGAGAAATATTTTGAATATTTGTATTAGTTCATCTAGTATAGCTGCCATAGAACAATTTGTTTTATTTTTCCGTTTTTTTTTGTCAGAAACGGGCAAAACGATTTTAATTGAACTTTGTACTTGTGATTTTCCAAATGATTGTTTGTTGTTTTTGACAAAAAATTGACAAAGGAAATAGGATTTTGACGTTTTTTTGTTGATAAAATAACCTACATACGGCTGCGGTCAAAATAGTAGCAGTAAGAAGGTCAAACCAAAATTATTCACTTAAATAAATAGACAACACTTATTAATAGTCTTAAACTTTTAAAAATTATTAAGCCACATTAATTATAAATATCCATGTAATGCGAATAAATTGTTTCATTATATTAAATAAGTAAAAAAAATGATAATTGTCTTCTACGTAAAAATGAAAGCAATAAAAAAGCAGTATTCATAAAAATTGGGAAAATAACCAAAAATTTGATACAAAATTATAAGAAAAGTGACTAATATTTGGTCGTCACTTCATGTTATCCAAAAAAGCCGAAAATGCCTTCAATATGATAAATTTCCATGCAGTCTCCACTGTGACTTAAAGCTTTTTTATTAGTGGGCCTGGAAGCTGCAACCGCTTTTTTTTAAATCTGCAGAAATGCTTCTTTCGGGTTGAGGTCATTTGATTGGGAAGGCCAATCCTTTACTGAAATATTAGTGACCGAAACCACTCCTTACCATTTTTGCAGCTGGTTCTTCGGGTCATTGCCTTGCGAAAAGACCCATCTGATTGTCATTAAATTTTTTCTTCTGAATTAGGCAGCATATCGTTCCCAGAAGAATGTCAATACAAACATTTAGATCCATCATACCATTTATTCGGTATACGGCTTCTGCACCAAACTAACCCAAACCATCATGTAAGATCACCCATGTTTAACGTATTTTCGTATTGGTTAACTAACTTCTTTTGGCATTGCATTGAGATTATTTATTTCTAATGTTCTCCTGAAATTTTCCACACTTACACCTAAATTTAACGGGGTTTCTATCAGTAGCAGGCAAGTGGAATACGACCTTCATAAGCAACTTACAATCCTCTTAACCGATTTCGGGGACAAAATCTTTTTTTTTTGTCCCGGTATTCTGGTTTTTCTTTAAAATAATTCGCGTTTAAAATTATTTTTGACGAGACTTGAAGTGTGTTTTTAAATTTCCTTAGATATAAGTTTCACCCTCAGGAAAACGTTGACGAATGATTCTCCGTTTCTCCGGATTGCAATTTAAATGCAATTTCCCTAAACCGTTAAAATTGTGTTGACGGCAAACCTATTATTAGGGTGACGAACTGTTGAATTTCTTTTAGTTCCGATCATTCTTAATGATGTTGCACTCAGAAAATAAGACCAAAAATGCAATACTATCTTTTTAAATCCCTATAAGGTTTGAGCTCAACTAGACTTTGCGTAAGCCTTCATAAACATCAAGGAGTGTAATCAAACTGTACTTTTAACTTAAATAAGCCATGAGCTTATTTGAATTTTATTTGGTTTTACAAACTTAATTTCAGGTTTGTTAACAAAAATTAACGAAATCAAACCAACAGTATCCCAATATTCTCAATCTGCCTAGGTAAATTAGGGTTGAATTTAAGGGGGGGCCCTTTTTAGAATAACATACTTAAAAATGAACTAGGGGCTTACCCAGCCCAGAATGTTTCAAAAACTTCATTGAACAATTTTTGCACACTTTTTTTTTTCTTTTTTGTGAAAATGTGTTTGAGGGAAGGAACTTTCCCCTAGTTCCCTACCCCTAAATCCACACCTGGCTGTACACATCTATCAACAAAAGCGTTTCGTTTAAAAAAAATCAAAAATCATAAATTAGTCTTTTATATTAAACTCTCCAATTCATGCCCATTTTCAATTACAAATTAAAATTATAACTGAACATATACAAATTTGTTCCTTTGCCATCTTGTTCAGTAGCAGAAAATTAAAATTAATAATTCATCATTACAACAAAAACAAGGTAAGTAAAATACTTAACGTATATACCGAGGTTTAAAAGGCCACATAAATGAATTTTAAAGTTTTGGTACCTATTCGTTTTACCTGTAATCCTGCGGCAGATAAACATTTTCCATTGCATGAAATATTAAATAGCATACTTATTACGTTTGAGAGTTGTTTCTGCTGCGACTATACTACCTTCCCACCACCATCACAAAACCCACTACGCCCTAAGTAAATATAAAAATTTAATTTCGAATTTGAGGGTATCCTGCGGAAAATGAATGTGAATTTATAAAACAAAATAATGAGGGAGAGCAAAAATAAAAATATAAAATGTGTTAAGTAATGCCCAACGGAAATCATTGTTATAAATATTAAATGCGAATAACTCACACTCTAGCCAAGGAGCCTCTATTTATACCAATTCACGTGCCCTTCGCCCTAATCCAATCGACTTAGGTACCTATGCTAAAATAATTTATGGGTTGTCTACAATTCACTTTATTTTATACCTTAAATATGAACATTTGAGCATATTTAAAAAAAAA
Source organism: Dasysyrphus tricinctus (assembly GCA_963921185.1). Classification (NCBI taxonomy): domain Eukaryota; kingdom Metazoa; phylum Arthropoda; class Insecta; order Diptera; family Syrphidae; genus Dasysyrphus; species Dasysyrphus tricinctus. The sequence goes on from OY992531.1 coordinate 262,930,898, forward strand.
TGGCTACCACTTTTATTTCTATATCCCTTAAAATAAATTTTAAAATAGTTTTGCACTTAGGAACAGGCAAATGGGCACACAATTTGATCCCGATTCTTCCACAATTTCAAAAAAACTTCATCTTCTTCACTTCATAAGACTCATGCTCAATGTAGGTACAGTGAATAAAGAGAAAATCGTTATTTTAGATTTGATTAAAGCCTCGAACTTTCTTTTGACCTGATAGTTACCAAAACTTGCCTTAAAAGCAAGAAAAAATTAATAAAATATAACAACCCTTACTTTGTTAGTAGCCAGACATAAATCACAAGGAGCCGCTTTTTGGGACTTCTTCATCATTAATTATTTTCTTACGACTTTTTTTTCTTTCACGCATTGACCTCCCAAGATATCAGTAACATTAAATGGGAATCACAGTTTGGTTAATTTTATGTCCTCGACAGGGTTGTCAGGCGGTTATGTGGTCATGCAAAATATACGTAAATGTCCGACCACAAAATTATGTTGTTTTTTTGTTTTTCTGTCAATCTGGTAGCCACCATGTTGCAGCAGATGAAGTTAAGTTGGTAGGCATTAAATGTTACATCTTTTCCATTGGCCGTTGGGTTTGTATCAAAATACGCCTATTCTGTGGTTTGCTCAGGCACAATCGTTCTTCCAAAAAATAATAACTATAATCCACAAACATTTTAACGTCAAAATCTGTCTCTGACGTGAGGGTATTCTATAATTTTTGTTGTGCTTGAATAAATTTAATTTTGAAGACATTCTGTAAAAGGCCTAAAGGGGGAACGAAAACCCTCACCCTGATCATGATTTTGGGTTAAACTTAATGTTGAAAGCTGCATGGAACCATTATTGTGAAGATGTCGTTTTTCATTTAAAATGGGATCAACTTGATAGATGAGCCACACATGTATATAACAATATTTGAAGTTTAAGAGTTTGAAAAAATACTATACTTACCAATTTCAGTTTTTTGGCTAACAACAACAAATAAAGTATATGTTTATCAATACCAAACAAGTCTGGCAAACGAGTCAACAATTGAAGAGCTTTTTGTGTTTTTTTATCAACTACTACTTGCAACCACCATCAATAAATTGCATATCAAATATTTAATCAATATCCACAGAAAAATTCAATTATCGCTGCTGTGGATATGGGAAACGCATCATGACTAGTGCTATATCGTATAACTAGGTGTTTGATGAAGGATGATACCAGAGCTCAGCATCAGCATGTCCACTTAGTCCCTTGGTCCATTTTAAAGTCAATGAAACCCCCATCCCCGCATGATGATTCACGATGGATATTTGGTGTCCTAGTTATTGATGGTTTCCTCTTCCTTCAATAGGTCCACGGCATCAGCATCATCACTGGACACCCACCGAACCGGCTGCAGAAACACGATAAACTTAATGCAATTCATATTTAGTGTGTTTGCACTTTTTATATTCCTCGTTTTCACAACTTGCTTGGCTAGGACTAGGGGTGGGCGACGGATGTTGAAATCTGCTGCTGTTTCATGAATGGTGTCCTTCTTCCTGTCCATTGCCTAGCCATTCTGTGATAGCAAGTCGTATTTTGCAATTTAATTTCAATTTTTTCCGGCGTTTCACAGCTTCGACTACCTACCTACATAAATTTCAATTTGTATTAAATTCAATGATCACTTAAAAATAAAAAAATAATACTAACTGAAATAAAATAAAATATTTAATGCCCTCAATCTGAAGTGGACAATGCAAATACAACTATTCTGAACCCACGGACGATTGTGAGAGTAAAAGATTTTGAATTAGGGTCAGGATCGGGATATTCCTACATATTAGTTTGGAGTTTATATTGAACATTTTTGTTTCATAAAATGCATAACTTAAGGGTTGAACCAATACTAATTAAGTTTAAGAGTATAGTTTTGCATACATGTATACAGTATACCTGAATCATTGAAAAGATGTTAAAATGTTTATTTATGGTGTGGTACATATATAAATTTCTGTATTGAAACTCTGTAGGTTATCATGATGATGATGACTACGCCAAATAAAAATTATTAGCTGCGTTTTATTATCTCTGGGTCTGGGTCGAGGTTATCTTTTAACATGTATTACAAAAACAACATGGGATCTAGGTTTCTATCGTGGTTAATTTCAATAACCCAGATAGAGGTTTTCACTCTGGCCGGCAGAGGGCTATTTACCATTGTGAATGGATGTCAGCGATTTGTCAGCAGTATAAGGAATACAGAGGAAAAGAGACAAGTGCTTACATGAAAAACAAATAAACATAAGAAAAAAAGAGACTGATATACAGCACTGCTTTTGCATTAACCCACATCGTTTTATTTTCACGAGGTGAACCATATGGGTTATGAGCGATAGTAAAACGTGGCTATTATATTATATCAATTTCAAGGGTAACAAGTTGCCGGCATTTGTGTTTTATACGTATTACGGGTTAAATAAAGAGTGATTTTTTAGCTGGTTTGGTTTTGGCAACACTGGTTTTGACAGCTGACGTGTGTTTAGTACCTTGTGTCACTGTCAAACAGCTTCAGTTTGGTTTGCAATTTAACCATGGATCGTCTTACAAATGAACAACGCTTGCAAATTATTGAATTTTACTATCAAAATTCGTGCTCGGTTCGAAATGTTCATCCGCTTTTTTATCGAAAAATTGTGTTCAGCGATGAGGCTCATTTTTGGTTGAATGGGTACGTAAATAAGCATAATTGCCGCATTTGGAGTGAAGATCAGCCAGAAGCATTGCAACAGCTACCAATGCATCCAGAAAAAGCCACTGTTTGGTGCGGTTTATGGGCCGGCGGCATTATTGGGCCATATTTCTTCAAAGATGATGCGAATCGCAGCGTTACTGTCAATGGTGAACGCTACCGAGCGATGATAACAAACTTTTTTTTGGCCGAAATGGAAGTTCTTGACTTGCATGATATGTGGTTTCAACAAGACGGTGCCACATGCCACACAGCACGCGAAACAATGGCGCAATTGCGAGGCGAGTTTGGTGAACAGTTAATTTCACGTTTCGGGCCGGTCAATTGGCCGCCTAGATCGTGCGATTTGACACCATTAGATTATTTTTTGTGGGGGTATGTCAAAGCTAATGTCTATAGGGACAAGCCCGCTTCGATTGACGCACTGGAAGCCAACATCCATGCATTCATTCGTGAGATACCGGCCGATATGTGTGAAAGAGTATGCCAAAATTGGACTCAGCGGATGGGCTACCTGAGACGCAGCCGCGGTCAACATTTGCATGAAATTATCTTTAAACATTAAATTGCAAGGTTCAAACTATCGATTCAAATAAATATTTCATTTTTTCGAATTTTTTGTGTTTTTTTTTTTTTTTTAAAGTTCTAAACCTCTTAAAAAATCACCCGTTAGTATCTGCATGAAAGTGCAAGAGTGTTAAGAATGAGCTAGTATTTTATTGAATCTAAAGTAAAACACAACGGCAGCACTAGGTGCTACATTTTTACCTAACACTAACTTATCTTAGATTTAATGGGCCAGCGCACACGAGATGAATTCTTCCGCCAGAACACTAAGTTTTAAAAAAATAATAACAGAGTTAAAATAGGTACATGTATACATATTTTCTACCAGAATAATTCATCCCGTGTGCGCTTGCAGAATGGTATGAAACCGATTTTCCACCCGAAATAAATCATCTCGTGTGTGCTGGCCCAATGAGATTTACCTCAAATCTCGAAGATTTACCATACAAATTTGTTTCGTCAATTTTGAAGATTAGAAATTAATCTTGTAAAAAATCTTGACAAATAGTTTTACAAAACGAACTAACCTATTCTTATATGATGCTGAACGATTAATTTGAGACTCGTTTCAGTTCTACATTTTTTGACACTAATCAAACATTCTTTTTCACTCGCACTTCATAAGAAAAATTGAAACACCATTTGCATTTTTGAAGGTGCTGTCAAACTTAACCTTTTTTAATCTTTTTTTGCTTTGGAAACACCAAAAAGATTTATTTAATATAAGCTGAGATAAACCTTTTGTGGAAACATAGCATAACAAATTGCTCGTCAGATTTGTCAAAGTCAAAAATGACTTCTTTAATTTAAACTTTAAGTCAACCTTCTATTTCTTATGTTTGAATCAAAACTAAAAATAATTAAATGAAAATGGACGCTTGGGTTGCAAGTGTTTGCTTTTATAGTTCAAAGCTGCTTGGAACCTGAGAACTTTTAAAAATATAAAAGGGTCCAAGAAAAAAAAAAATATTTTCAATTTCTTCTACTTTAAAAAATATGAAATAGTTATGGAAAATTGTAACGAAGCTTGAAACTCGTTCTTTCACTTAAACGCATAATAGAATTGAACTCAAAAATAAGACCACCATCTGATTATTTGAGGAAATATGAATACAAAGACTAGATTTAAAATCGTTGGAGCGCGTTTCTTAAAAAATTATTTTTGTATTTAAGCATTTGAACATTTCAAAAAAAAAAAAAAAAATAGGAGTGCCAATTTTGGGTATTTTATATTCGCTCCGATGACAGAATCCAATGAATGAGCTGCGGAAGGCATCGGACTCAATATTGACATTTTTACTAGGGTTAAATGTCAAATTTGAATCCAACTCCCTCCACAGCTCATTCATCGGATTCTGTAATCGGGGTGAATATACCTACATTTAAAACCCAAGTTTCAAACAAAATATGAATCATTTTTGAAATATTGATTAAAAAAAAATTATTTTTTTAAAAATCGGCAAGTTCTTTTTTTTTCAAAATTTTGAAATGCATTATTATTTATATATACATATATATTGTTAAGAATCCCAGGTTCAGGTCCAGGAACAGACAGTCAGACTGACTTACAGACAAACAGATAAAAATTAGACAGACAGACAAACAAACAGAATTTTAAAATCCAAATAAGTATCTTTTTACATCAAATCTATATAAGACAAATATTACAATATTATCTATTATTTACTTTTAGTTTTGAAACACTTTGTTTTTAAAACGAATCTTAAAATTTAAATTACAAATAAAATTGTTTTCATCAAATCTTTCCAATTTCACTGAATTTAGCAATAACGGGTGTTGAAAAATACTTAACGTAATTTTGGTTTTATTCAAATAATGCGAACACTTTTTTTAAAATAATTTCTTGTATGAAATGCAAAATAGGAGTTAGCTACTTTTCACTCTAACAGCTATATTATTCACTCCAGGTGTAAGTAAGGTTTAAGTGAATTTTAAACCTGTTCTATTAACTCGCATTTTTTAAACTTTTCAATTTAAACTTTTGTTCATAATATTCACTCAGAACGCGCATTAAACTCGGTGGATTTAAAATACATTACAACCGGATGTAAAATTGTTTAAACTTGACTATACACCGGCACGTGTTTCCTGTTTCTTCGTTTCTTGTTGTTGTGTTTCAAATTTTATCTTTCAAAATTTAAAAAATTGAGTTGGCGTTTGAAAAAAAAAAATCAAAACAGTGAAATTATTGTCTATTAATTTATCTCAATTTATGTATGTATAATAAATCGATACAAGAAAATGTCGAATCGCGAAATATAAGGTGATGGTTATGGAAGCAATAACACAAAAAAGAGGAAAACGTTTTTCCCAAATCGAAAATATTTCCTAAAATCCACATCATCATAATCATCATCGACGCAAGCATGTACATGCGGTACACTCGACGAGAACGACGTTGATTCTCCATCTAGTCCAGAAATTCATCTTTTGACGACGAAGACATCACCATTTCATCTATAAAATCCATTTTATTGTGTTGCTTTTTTTTTTATCTTTAATAATGTACATACATATGTGCGTAAAAACTTCAAATATGACTTTGCTTCGCTTAAATGAGTGAATGTACTGAAAATCTAGTTTACACCCGGGTTAAACTACTTTAACAGCTCCCTGGAGGGCAGTTAAAATTGAGTCGGGTTAAACGCGACAAAGTTTAATAAATAGAGTTTATTACCGGGTTTTAATAGTGAATATTATGCGCTTGGGTTGAACTTTTGAGACTTAACTCACTTTGAACCAAGGTGTAAATTTAAAACCGGATTAATTGACTGAATAATATGGCTGTAAGTCGACAGTATGTATAATTTTTAGGAGTATTCGAATATACCTAATTATTATTATTAATTGCTAGGTATAAGTACCTTTATTAATCTTCTGGTTAGACATCTTATGTAAAGTGCAGTAAATTTTGTCAAAATATGTAACTCTCTATGTTTTGTATTTTCATTTTTGACTGCAACTGCAAAGAAAAAATTAAATCAAAAAATCCACCAAAAGTGGGCGTGACAAAAAACTTTGTAAGCACAAATTGTTTAAAAGAGCAGTAATTATCTAAAAAAAATTCAACAACACAACCCAAAGAAAAGTTTATATAAATTTTCAATTAACAAAACTATTTTGTTCGTATTCTTAAATATTGTTTCTTGGTTAGCAAATTGTGTCAACCAGCAATAATGCCATAGTTCAAATGCATATTGAATTTAATTTAATAAATTAATGAGAGTGAAAACATATATCACTTTCCTCTGTTTGGTGGTTTTTAAGTCGAATTTTCGGAGCAATAGAGCTATATAATTTTTGGTTTCTTGATATTTCAGAGAAGGGTTTATTTTACATCTTAAGGAACTTGGTCAGACGAACACAAAAGCCTGGCAATTTCACTAAAAAAAAATCACAATTTCTTCGTGAACACTCTTAATTATAAATGCCGACAGCCTGGAATTAATGTTCCTTGAACGAACTCTACCAATTTATTTTCTTCTTACTTGATACAACAGTAATGAGTTAACTTATTCCACAAGATTACTTTTCGAATGAATTAACATGAGTAATAAAGTTCTTCAACCTCTTCATCTCATTAGGCCTTTCGCATTCTTCAAATGGGTTGACCTTAAACATTATTTATTTTTTTGTTTGAAAAAAAAAAAACAGCAGTATAACGATTCTCGACAGCAATAGACCAATTATTATTATCAACTCAAGCAAACTCCAGCTTCAGAATTTTATATTACTCTTGTTATTTGTTACTTTGCTACATTATACCGTTAACCCTCTGACTTTGACATGAAACAAGGACTAAGTTAGAAAATGTCTTTCATCTTTTTATTCATTTTTCTACTTGACTTAAAAAGTGCCTTCAAAATATTTTGCTGTGGGTGACTTAATTTTCTGAGAAGAGCAATAGGGTTTTCTTTTTGAAGTTATCATTTAAAAGCTAAATAAATTTAGATATGGAAAAGAAGAAATTATTTCAGTCTTGCTAAACGTCAATAGTTTTCTCAAGATGTTTATTTGAAACTCATTTTTGAAACACGTTTGTTTTTTTTCTATTTATTTATTTATTTCTTCCTCAACTGAGGACGTATGTATGCCTGACTTGTTAAAAATGTTCAATAATAACAAACTAATAGAATCCTTGAAATTACATACGTAATTTGTTTTTAAGAAACATTGATAACGCGTAAATGTATCTGAATAGAGGACTGGCGATGGCGTCTATAAAAACTGATAATAATCCTTTAAAACTGTTGGCCATTGATCTAAATATTAATTTTCATATTAAAATAAAACAATTTTCTATAAATGCTACATGGATTATTTAGACAAATCCTTAAGCTTCAATTCGATAGTGCCGGGCAGCATTCAGATTGCCATAGTTTCATAATAAACTGAATATAAATCGTGTAAGCTGTTGGTATACATACATACATATATATGCCTTATATATGTGGTGAATGGAAAATGAATAAGCTCTTAGTGCCATCATTATTTACGAGTTGAAATTTGTCGAATTTATGTAATTAATGAGTGGTCGAGTGCTGATTAAATTGATCGGAGCTCTTTCGGGGAAGGTTTTTTGAAATAGCAAGTGGTTGTATGATGTTCTGCTCATTGCGTTCACAGAACTGAGCTAAGCTGATTATGTTATGAAAAAGCATTTAATACTTGCACACCGGTTATCTTGTTTCAAAAATATCGCACTAATAATAATTCATGTCCATGATTATTCTAAAATATTCATAGTATACCTAGGTGTTACATATTTTAACTCCGGTTTTGTGGTTATGCAGGGATATATGAGGTGAGGGTAGATACAAAATTTTAATTTAATTTCTCAACAACGCCATTAAATTTCGAACAATAGAGTACACTTTCATAAATACAAACCTAAAAATTGGAATACCCATACCTATATTCGGTTTATGAAACGGACTAAAGCCTCAATAAGGTTAAAATATATGGGTATACAAAACTTACAAAACGATGTTTACTTGAAGTTCATTCTATGTTAGGTTTTAGTGGTTCAAATAGAGCTTGTAAGATATACGTCTTTGATTGTACTTCCGCTATTATTGGGTTTGATTTTCATCAATGCTCTTCTGATCCGCTCTATTTTGGTTTTATTATTTGTGAAGAATTTTTGCTGAAATTGCTGTAGATGCTTTCAACAAACATCAAAAGGAGCCCAACCGTAAAAAAACAGGAAAATATGAAAGTCGTGTCTGTTACAAATGAAAGGAACTTATAAAAAGGCTCTTAATTCGTGAGCGTCCTAAGCTCAAGTATAATTTTTAGAGAAAACAAAAATAAGAACAATTCAACTCTTTGAAATACAATTGCCAAGAATATTTTTTTGGAAGAAAATGACAGATTTCAAGGATCTAACAAGATACTAAAAAATATTTAATTTGAATCAATAATTCAACAAGTCCAATCCTTTATGCTAAGTTTTCTACTTGGCTGATTTATTTCAGTAGTAAATAAAATTTGTATAATAAAACCTTCTTATATAGAAACTGTGCCTGGCCCCGGGCAAAAAAATACTTCCAGCTTAATAATTAGGAATTCTAATCTTGTTGGATATTGTAGTTTTCAGTGGATTTTTGTTGAAAATTCATGTAAGTTGATCTGAACTTAAAACAAATTGCATATGACAAAGCCCTCACTATGTCACTGATGAGTTCAAGTGAGTAAGCCGAACGAAACGCCAATTTGTAGGGCTAAAGGCCTAAAAAGCTATTTTGAAACAATTTTTTTTATTTTCTAAACTCAATTTTTTTAATGCGTGCACAGTGAGCGGCAGTATAAAATGGTTAGCTAGGGGACAGGCAGTGTTTAATTTTGTGATTCGCACACCCTTCGCGGCTATAGCTTTCCAAATCGGTCCAATACCAATATGAACCCGATACATCCACCTTAAAAAAGTTATAGTCTTTTTCATAAATGATGCTACTGAATTTTTAGTGAAACAAGTAAAATATTACCAAATTCCAACAGCATTGAAATGAAACTCGGTCCACATATTTAATTTGTCATAAGCAACAAGTCTACAAAAATATTATTGTGAAAGGGGTTTTTTAAATGAAAGGGAAACTTTTTTGAACTACTACCATGAATCCCCTCCCAAAACTGGAACGTTGATGAAAATTGGTGAGAACCTTTGACTTTTCACCAATACCAAGAATAAAAAAACAAACAAATATCCACGTCTATAGCAATATTATGCGTGTCTATCTGATAAAAATTGATTATTTAGATTCTTATGATGACCAACCGTATAAAAGGAACCTTTTAAACGTGAGATGGGTAACCGGGGATGGGTCTCAGAACTTACTTATCTTGCTTTACCTACTTACAATTGCAATTTTCAATCCTCTGTGTAGACTTTAATTACTGTGCATTACATTGACATTTTCAGACACTTTAAGGCGATTAATTATGTTGTGAAGAATGTGTGTATGCAAAGCTTAGTGATAAAAACACTCAAAAAGCTTTTATGACATACTTTATATAAAAAATAAGAAATCCAACAAGATCATATTTTTCTTCACGGATAATTTAACGTTAATAAAGCAAAAAGAATCCTTTTGTATTTTACGTTTCTATACAAATCATATATGTATATTATCCTGCTACATGCTACATCTTCAACAACAACGAAGACACAATGTAAAACTATCTACCTATGTATATATGACAATTTGGAACTTTCTTCCCGGAAATAATTTCAATTACATGACTCAGAAATCATAAAATTCCTTCTATAAGAACTACGTACAAAAAAATACTTCTAGAGATAAGGTCGTTGATGTCTTGTTAATGTTGGCGTTGTCAACATGTACCTACCTATATTTCAATCTACTTAAGTGAATTGTATATTGCGAGTTGGGTTTGCGTGTATACTTCAGTTTATCCTCGCCGAATTAAAAGTATTCCCATTCAGATGATGGTTCAAGATGATGGCGTTCCAGCTCAGGAATCAGTCATTTTACAAATAGACTTCTGCCTGTTTGCACGAAAATACAAAGACACAGCCCTTTCATTCTTGGTATATTCCCTTGAGCTTAAAGAAGAAGACGACACAAAAAATCTCATCTTTACAGCACCCGATGACAAAAAATATTGTTAAACTTATTTAGGATAAGAAAGGTGCGGCGGGCTGTACGGCATGCACGTTGTCATTCCGAGCACTGAGGTGCCTTTGTATACTGAAACCCTAGTTGAATTCTCCGCCGCCAGGATGACAAAAATAATCCACACTGAATGCTGGAGAGATGCTGTAGGATAACATCACTGCACTGGGATGAGCATCAAAAATGCATTACCCGATCTCGCATCGGGATTTCGCATTTCACCTTTGTTATGCATTGTTGCTACAGCCCGAGATTTTTGCATTCTTCCGGAATGCATTGTTGTCAGCCGACTGCCGGAAGTACACCTCTCGTTTTTTGCCAGAAGTCATTAGGAATGCAAACAAATCCGTACATATAACGGATTACAACTGGTGCACCAGATACATGTATGCATATATGTACGTGTTCGTGCACTGAGGAAAAGAAGGGAGGTAAACACGAGAGTGATACCTACGCTATCAATCGCACTTTTTCATCATTTTTGCATCTTGATGTTATTTACGGTTCAAAGAAGAAAATCGTTTCTACACCAAGTGTCTCAGAATCAGATTTAGAATGAAGCTGAGATTAAAAAAAAAATTTATGAATATTTTCCTTATTTTAAAAATTAAAAAACCTTTCGATCTGAATAAAATATATATAAAAAGTTATGTAAACAAATTAAGAATTAAAATTAATAAATATGTAATAAGAAATTTTTCTCAGAAGGAAAAAAATGGTTCTATGAAGTTTAAACTCCCCAACGAAATAACTCTCACACTAAATATGAAATAATCCCCCAAAATGTACATAGAGATGAGAAGTTTTCTCCATGAGATATTCAGATAATTGGTTCTTGGGTACTTATTTCATTTTAAAATTTGGGAGTTATTTCATGATGAAATATGTCTCCACATTCAAATGTAAAATAAGTCCCCAAATTTTGATAGCAGGTGTTGTTTGATGGTTGAAACCTTTTAAATTTTTCCACAAGGCAGCTTTTAATAATTTAAGTGGAATATTTTGGCAAGGTATGGTTTTTGTTCGCTGTGGTGTGTTTGTGTTCTTCAAGAAAATCTTGAGTGTTTTGCCTGGTGGCATGGCGGTGGTGAAGGCGTTAAGCCCACACGTCCGATTCCGTGCCATGTCGATGCGTTTATGTTGTTTTTTAAGTTCACAACACACAAACAAAAACACTCATACCTTTCCAAAATATTCCACTTGAATTATTAAAAGCTGTTTTAAAACAAAACTAGGGCAAAACTTTAACAGTCGTATTTATAAACTTTGTCTAACTTTAAACAACCGTCCAACTCAAAAAAGTTACTAATAAACTTTGTTTACTGTTTTGTCCAAGTTGTCTAACTTGGACAACGGCATCGGTTGTCTAAGAATTGTCTAAGTTGACATTTTAAGTTGACATTTTATTGAGTTAAATATAGCATATATTTACAACTACTCAAGACTGTTAAAAAATTGTCTAATAAGCGGGTGGCAATGGTGTCCCAACTAACATCCTCTTCAGAGTTAAGCTCCCGAAATCTACAAATCCTCTATCATAAGGTTCTTTTAGATCCCATAGCTATACTTAATAATTAACATCTTGTTATGAAACTTTAATTACTCTCATAGTAATTTTATAATAAGACTGCGTCTCTTTTAAAATTCAAATTTAAATTCCCAACGCTTAGGTCTATTATGAAATCAGTTTTTTCTCCCATAGTAGGAGTGTATAAACTTTAAATCTTATAATAATCTTATTATGAAATTTGATCTCTGCTAACCATATTGTAATGCTTATAATCCCATAGTAAAACACTTAAAAGCGGCTATGCGCGGCGGCTATGCTATACTCTACTAAAAATCTACTAAAAAGCTTTTATAGGATCTGAAAAGTAAAATAGTATAAAAACAAAATGCACACAATAAAAAAATATCTGCGTTGTAGAACAAAAACAAACAATTTTCAAAAAAAATTTACAATCATCAATGAAACAAATGAAATATTCAATATTTTACATGGGGAGAGTTCAAAGTGCTGCGTAAAGATACTCTATTGCTAGAAAAGTGAACATGAGAAAAAAAAAATAATAAGAAAAAATACAACAAAAATAATTGAAATATTATTTTGAAAGCGCTTTGTTTTTTTGGAGGTAAAATGTAAATATTAGATAGTAAATTTTCAACGGCAATCAAATTTTGGTCCAATTGTGAGAAAAACAACTATAATAATAATGTCCATATTACAGCTCAGAATTATATTATTGATTCACTCATAAGATAAATACTTTTGCAAAAATAAATAATTTTTTGAAGTAATAAAAATAAAAATCTGTTAAAGAGATATCAAATCTCCTATAAAATCTTTTACTCTTGTTATGAGATAGAAAATTGTCTCTAGTAACTAGGCCGTTTAACGCTCATAACTATCGTATAAGAATTTTGTAGTAGACTACCAGAGAATATTTTACTCCAATAAAATAATCTACTAAGAATCTGGCAGAGTTTTATGAGAGGAAAATTGTTACTTGGGGTGCTAACTTAGAGGTGTGGGTTCGAGCCCCATTCTAGGCAGCATTCTTTTCTATATTCTCCCAGCTTAACTGGACGCCACCCGTGAGAATTAATGAAATAATAAACACCTTGATCTCAATCCACTGTGCCAAATCTTTCCTATCCTTCTACTCTTTCTAACTAGTGCCGTGCAATTCAGGTTGCATTTAAAAGACCTTAGGTCTTACAGACATATAGTTAATATTATTATTATTATAAGTCAACCGTCTAAAAAATCAAATGAATAAGGCTGTAAATGTTTAGTATATACCTCTATCTATGTGTTCATAGACTCATGAACTTTATTTGTTACGATTAATTCATTGAAAGTTTTGTATGGTAACAAACTGCCAGCTTTGAAGACTGGCTCTTTAATTTAAGAATTCAATCAAACATTTGTAGACTATATTTAAACCTCTATTCTCTCTACCCCTAGATCTATTCGTGCAAGAATCTGCAGCATACAGTGCCCTGCGCCTAAGCCAGACCAAATGCTGGAAGCAAAGCACATCAGGCCATACTCAGATTCAGCAGAGATATGTGGGAAATAATGTTTGCACAGACTACACAACACCCCATTTAAACTTCAACAGACCCTTCACTACCTCTTTTCCTATTAGAGAGGAGTGGGAAAACAACCAACCTTTCAGTAATGCATCTACGATAACTGTCTTCACTGATGGTTCGAAGATGGACACAGGAGTTGGTGCAGGAATTTTCTCGGAAACTCTGGGACTAGCTAGCTCCTTCAGACTTCCGGACTTTTGCAGTGTCTTCCAAGCCGAGGTCTTGGCAGTGACAAAAGCAGCTACGCAAATATCAATGATGGCGATACCACGACCTGATATCACCCTTTTTATTGATAGCCAAGCAGCAATAAAAGCAATTTCTGCCACCGAGATACATTCGAAGCTTGTGACTTGCTGTCGCGAAGAGCTTAGGGTTCTTGGCATGCAGCATAACATTAGACTCTGCTGGGTTCCTGGTCACAGTGATGTACAGGGAAACGAGAGAGCTGATGAGCTGGCTAGAACGGGTTCGTCGCTTGATTCAAGTCAAGCCGAACAACATATCAAAGTACCAACCTGTAGCATCAAACAGGATATTGGTAACAAAATATTAGAAAAAACCAATGAAAGATGGAATCTGCATGAAACATGCGCAACAACTAGAAAGTTATGGCCAAATTTCAATAAGCAGAGAACAGACAAAATTATGCAAATGAACAAGAAACATCTCCGTTCCCTTGTCAGCATAATCACCGGACACAACCTACTGAGATACCGCATAAAAAGAAAATCAGGCTCAGTACTGACGACCTTTGCAGAGGGTGCAGTGACGAAGAAGCACATGAGGATACCTTACACTTCCTTTGCCACTGCCCAGCACTCTGTCATTGAAGAAAGAAACACCTAGGAAATCATTTCTATGACGACCTAGAGGAACTTTCTGGAACTTCGGCTAATAGTCTTCTGAATTTCATCAACGCCTCTAAATGGCTTGACTGCTAACAGAACACATAGGTTTTTACATTAAGTGGAGTACAATTTCCTAGGGTATCACAACGGACCTACATAGATCTAAGTGTGACGATAACGCGATCAACTGTCAGCCCTTCTACCGAACCTAACCTACCCCTCTATTCTAAAAAGCTCTTCAATTAAGATTGTAGTCTTTTCTCTCAGTGTACTTATTAATTCTGTTTCAAGAACGACAACATGCTACAGCTACATGGACAAGGGAAAAGTAGACATTAGAAATACCCTCAGCAAATTATATGCCAAATATTAACATGGAAAGGGTTACATTACATGGTTTTCCACATCGGCAACGATTATGCCATTTTGAAATACGGATTCGTGTGAGACTGATGGGAATAAGCGATACAATTTTCAGCAGTTTCAATATAATATATATCCTCTCTCTCTATTTTCTTTCCAAATTTGGTGACGCAGTGAAATCAAAAATTTACCTACAATAATTTAGCTAACATGTACTTGTACAGTACATGTATACATGTTGTGGCTGTTTGTCGGCAACGTTGCATAGGAATTGGATGTCTGGCTCGTTACTCGGTGGAATGGTAGGATTTAGCAATCACCCACAACCTACAAACGTTATGAGCCACCATACAAAAATGAATAAAACACTTGATATGCTTAGTCTGATGTTGCTTCTAGGAAGTTAATATAGATGTTGTGTTTGGAATCAGGTGGAAAAAAATCCTGAAGCATTTAACATTCACCGAAATAATATAAAATATGTTATTTCTCAATAAGCATGTTCAGAAAAATGAGATCTCAAGCTTAGCAAACACAGTCTCGTGAACAGGATTCCTCAGCATGATTTCTGAATTTTGCTGTCATATTATTGAGGACAAAAATAATGGATTCGCTTGCTCAATTAATGATGGAGCAAAATTTTCTAAAGTCTCTGAGATATCATTTTCTTGAATACCTAAGCTACATACATATATAATTAGCTTTGTATGAGAAACTCCATTGATAAAAATTACATATGTATTAATTATTTTCTAAAACTTTTAAGGTTTCATTCACAATCATAGTTTTAGATTTTGATTCCAGCTTAAGATTCCACTTTTGGGCTTTTTGGCTTAGATGTAAAAAGAGGTCAACTGCTTCGTTGGCTTTGCTACCTCACTATCAAAATATTGCCTAAATTTAATCGTTTGTCAACATTGGTAATTAAAATCTGACAAATTTATAACTCTAAGAACGAATTTGCTGGAAAGCTTGACAATGATTGTGACTTACTTTGTAACAAATTTATGAATTTTTGAAATTTCGGTTCGTACATTTTTTTTTATATGTAGCTATTTAGTTGTTTGATTGCTTCTGCTTTTGCATGGAACCAATATATTTTGAGGGATAATACAAACTTTTTTGCCATTTTGTATACATCGGTTATAATTATAAATTCACATTACATATTTCAATATTGGTTTATGCTTAAGCAGAGATATGTACTGTACATAGGTTCAAAAAGGAATTAAATTGATGCTTTTATAATTATTTAGTAATAAAATTGTTATTTTTTTTTATATTAAAACTATTAGCTTTTGAAATAATATAAATATTGCTAAATTCTCATAAATCCGTTGATTATAAATCGTTGATTGAAATATTAAATTCATACATAAATAAATACATAAATGTGAGCATGTACAGAGAAATGAGATCTCAGAGCCCTCAGCTAATTTGGTCCGTCAAAGAGTGAGCAAGCTGATCCCATAGGCATATTCGGGAAAATTTTATCGGTCAAAAAGTTTATACTTTTTTCCTCAGTAATTTGACAGGAAAACTTCTGAGTAATCGTTTTCACGAGACTGAGATTGCAGAAGGCTCTGGGATTTCATTTTCCTGAACATGCCTACTATTTTTTTCTCATTAATTTGATGGCAAAATTGAGACATTTAGCTGAGGAAACATGTTCACGACTAGTCTCGTACCCACTGTGTGTTGAAATTCGACACCACTCAGAAAATGAAAGGTAGCTAAAATATATTTGAAAATTGAAGCAAAAAACAATTTTTTTTTCTTAAATTTAAATTCTTTTAATGTGTAAGGTGATTGGTAGTATAAAATGGTACTTAACGAAATAAAATGGCTTAAGTCCACTTGAGTTGATTCCAAGAAAAATTAAATTGTAAGTTTATTGCTAAAATAAAGCTTATTTCAAAGAAAAAAAAATTAAAGTAACTATAGCTTATTTGTCGGGCACAAGGAACTCAACTATGTGAACATATTGATTTTAAGATGATTTTATTTGCTTGATACGCTGATATGAGTCAAAAGGAATTTAGACGTTGGAACCGAAATTTTGAGTTCTTTTTTTTAAATGGTCTTCAGAACGAACCGGACATGATAACTGGAAACAATTTTTCAAAATATAGTTTGAGCATAAAATAATTTTCGCAAGCACGATATTGGACCGTTTTTGAAATTTAATTTGTTTTGGCAAGACTTCAACAGGGAGTATTTAGAATATCAGATATTTTTTTTTAATTATTAAGCTGACATATCGCAAAGTCTAGGCACAAGTTATTCTATTTTAAATAGAAAAAAAAATTGAAAAAAAGTTTTTAAGAAAGTGTGCCATTCTGGGAGTTTTTAAAGTCCTTTTTGAAGAGAAGTATACAACATTAAATAGTACTCATTAAAATCTACAAGATTTCATCATTAGTTTCTAAAAGTGGACTTAAGTCGTTTTTCCCCTGGACACTTCATATATTTAATTTGTTAAAAATTCAAGACCAAAAAATAATGTTTGGCTTTTAAGCAGCAAAGTATCTCATGCAGCAATTCCAGTAAATTTGAATAGAAAATATTATATTTTCGTTAAGCACAATGTGGTTGTACGTGTCTTGCATTGAAGTAGTATTTTTTTTTATTTTCCGTTGATATAAGTATTGTAAAGTAATAAAAATTACTCAACAGTACTACTTTATTTTTTTTGTCCATCATTTTAATGTGAGAAAATTCTGGTTAAGGGTGTGAAAGAAACGTCCATCGTCCGTCGACGGTGTCTGTGAAGGGCTTTTATTGCTATAGCAACATAATTTAATATTTTATGCGATGAATAAAACATTCCACCGATAAAAATATTTCCCAAAAATAGAAGAAAGAAAGAATTGCTTGCGGTGTGGTTGGTACATGGAAGTGGATATATATTGGTGGAGAAAAAAACGATAGTATAGTAGTTGGTTTGCTCCTGGTTGTGCATTTTAACTATTTATGTGCCGCAATGGCAAGAAGTGTAGTGTATTCTGTTTTTTGTTACAAGATGAAAGAATTGGCTTTTTGCAAGACCGCACCGAAAGCTGACTATAAATTTAAATGTGTTTTTGTGTGGTTTTATTTTTGCATCCTTTTAGGGGCAAGTCCAGTGCCAAGTATTGGTAAAATGCACTCAATGGATGCATTAACTTAAATATTGATGTCCAAAGTCAAAATTATAAAGTGCACAACGCATATTACTCATTTGTAGTACTAATAATTTATACTGGAAAACTTACTTTCGGAGAATAAATAGGTTGGATTTTTTTCTTTTTTAAAGACCATGCAATCAAATTATAAAATGTTCAAGCATACCCCTCACCAAGCCATCAGCAGCAGCTTAAAATATCCCTTTAATATGGTGTATGTCCGTAGGTAAATCCATCAGAGTCGAGTGGACGGCATTTGTGTCCATCACTTTCCATTTCCCATGGCGCTATCTGGTATACTGTGACATTCTAAAAATAATTTCTTTTTAGGAAAGGAATCTGGAAAACATCAGTCTTGCAAATATTTGCACATAAACAATTATTGTAATTATTCGTCTATGCTTTCCTTCAAGGTTAAAATCATTTCAAATTCCATTTTTCACCAATTCCATTAGAACCAAAAGCGATCATACATCCATTGTCAATTTTTGCGGGTGTTAAAATGCAATGGATACGCTGAAGCATTATATTTTTCTAATAAAAGTTTTTTTTGTTGCTATACCTATGGCTTTAAGCTTCCGGGGTTATTCTTTTGGGTTTTTCTGTGTATTTTAAAGCTTGCATTATTCCTATATTTTTCCATTATTCCCACAGTAGCGATATCGAGGAAAAGCATCTCTTGTTCAGTATTTAAGCACCGTTCAAATGTATAAGCAGAATTTAATGCCGTATCTTTATAAGTTCTGCCTTGCACCCACCATGCCGTCAGATATCTCTCATCACATGCATAACGAAGTTCAGTTACAGGCTTAATAATACGATTATAACCTACCGCACTTATCTAATCCTATAGAATTCTCAATGCAAAGCGCATATCCTAACCGTGCATATACATACACACAAATGTATAGATCCTAACCGCAGAATGCACACAAGATTCTCATTCATTTTCGGTATGTGGCCTCGTGTAGTGTGGAGCCTGCTATGGGATTTGCTAAGTGGTGGAGAGGCTTAACTCTATCTCCTCTCAAATATACACTAAATATGTGCAGAGTATTTGAAATCTATTTGCTTCAGCTGGATGTTAGTTAAAGCGAAGGATCTTAGTACCTACTGACGAAAATTTAATTAACATGCGGTTCTTGCCGTTCCAAAGAATTTTCCGACTACAGTACCTATTTGTTGTTTCTGGCTGACAAGACAGCAAACACTTCCATCTCCCTATACATCAACTGGAAGGGTGGAAAAGTGGCCCATTTTTAGATTCCTTTTTTTTTTAATTTTGACTTATTTTTTTTTGTTTTCTTTCATTTGCTTTCAACTTCATCTTTAAAGTTTGGGCTAGTTTGCCTTTTTCTGATGGTAGACTTCGCCAGCCACAAATTTTCCAATTAACATGTCAACTTTGCCACTTCAAAAAGCCACGAGTTGCCATGATGCCGGAGAAGGAACATAAAAAGCAGATTCCCTTGGTGCATTTGTCGGTGGTGGGGGTGTTCGAAATTAAAAAAGTTTTCCCCTCACTGAAAGACTATAGAATATTTCTGTATGCCTGCTTTTTATATTGTTTTGTGTATAACAGCATTTAAGTTGAATCCTTGATGTCTTTGCTCCTTTGGGATATGTTTTAGTTTTAAGGAACAAAAACAAAAACGAAATTTAGCAGAATTTTCTCAATTTAACCCAGGATCTAATTTTTTGTATTATTAAATAGCCACAGAATAATATAAATATTTTTCATTTGAATAAAAAGATGTTTTTAAGCTTTCTTGAAATTTGAACAGTGATTATGCATTTTTGTTTTAATAAATGTAACAAATTTTCGTGTTTTTTTATTTAATGCCCCCGAAAAAAAACGATTGCCTTTCTTTGGCAATGCAAATAAAATTGTCTGATAATACCTATGTATGTACATATACTGTAGCAGATATACTAGGAGAATTATTTGCTCGTTATTATTGACAACCAGTTTATAATGTACTAGTCTCGTCACCACCCCGTGTCGAAATTAAACACCACGCAAAATTGACAGTAAGATATAAAATATTTGAAAATTGAAGCAAAAAACTATTTATTATTTTTTAAATGTGCACACTCTGCGACTATAGCTATCCAACCACCTAAAATTTATCCAAATCGTTTGATTTCTTTTTGAGAAAATGGTACCACAAAATTTATTTAAGTCTTTTTATATTAGATGAATAGTCCTTTCATGTATCCTTATTCATAACAGAAGATCTATTGAAAAGAAATAGGTAAAGAATTTTGTTGCCAATACTAACTAGGTACTCGTTAAGCATTCACCTTTCACCTTTTCATATAAAAGCAGAATCAAAAAGCTGATTGAAAAGGAAATGAATATGTTACATAAATGTTTGAATCTAATGTGTCTGATTTCTTGGATCTCCTTTAGGAACATTTTCTCCTTGCTTATGAGATAGTCAATGGTATAAAAGCAACCAATATTTTACTGATGAAATGTGTGTTGTGGTTCGACTATGAATTAATCTTTGAAGTTATCTGTACATTCTTTGTCCAGAAAATATCACAAGGTAATCCAATTTGGTAAAGAGCAAATATTATTTTCAGTCCATGTTTTGTTTCTCTTTTATAAGAATATTTTTCGTATTTGTATGTTTGTATATCTTCCTAAGGAGTATCTCGGTTTCTTATATCCTTTTAAACTATATCTATATGCATCTAATTTTTGTTTAGGAACGAATATTTTGAGCTTTATAATATCCATGATTTAATAATGTTTAAAAATTAAAGAGAAACTTTATTTTAATGCAAACCCGTGTTTTTAGGTGGCTACCTTTGATATAAATGCTGATATAAGTCAAACTGAATCTAAGTCTTAATGGCAAACTTAAAAAAAAAAATACTTTGTTGACAAAAACATCAATGAAGGCAATACTGCATTATTTACTTTGAGAATGGGATAACCTTTAATATTAGGTTTGTTCGTTGAGCCCTGAAGTCACCATTGGGTCGTCCCAAAGTGTTTTTTGAAAACCCTGAACTCGCCCTGGCCAGCACATTCACATACTGTGTTTTTTGAGACCTAGGGTCGCCCTGAACTCGCCCTGAAGTAGAACTAGGTTTTTTGCTGGGGCGAGTTGTGGTAAAGAATAAACTCCCAAAGTGACATGAGCTCTGAAGCATTTTTTTGTCGTGGATTCACATGCTGCAGATAATTCTATTGTTTCTGAAATATAAATTCACGGAATACACAATTTTACTTTAAAAATAACAAAAGGAAATAGAAAACGGAAACTGTGGTTTGTTTCTATCCATCTTTAAAAGAAATGTTATCTCCTTCTTCTCTCAACAACACAAAAGAAGCCCCTTTGGTGTTTTTTGAGAACCGAAAATCCCAGGTTTTTTGTCAATTCTTGGGGTTGTTAAGGAAACCTGGATCAACCCTGGGTAAACTTCAACGAACAAACCTATTGAAAAGAGATACTTCTGTGAAAGTTCTTCAACCTCATCACAGTGGTATTTTATAAAAAATATTTAGTTTTTTGATATTTTGAATATTATTTCTAAAACAGATTTTCAGTTTGATTCAAACTCTTTTCTTATTTCTGTTATGTGCACTTTTCTCCAATAATCAGAAAAGTTGTTGGATTGGACATCAAAGTACGATCTACGAAGTTTAATCAAAACCACTGGAGCAGTTTTTGAGAAAAATTGAAAATAATCAAAACTCATGTATGTCAGGGCAGCTTCATGTGCTAGTGCTAGATGAGCTTAAACAAAAGTGAGAATTATTCTTCTAAGGAATTAGGTAGGAAGGTTTATGAAAATGTTTTGTAGTAAATGGAAGGAAACCGGTTCAATCACTAAGGCTTGATTTACAGAAGACATACAGTTACAGTTGCTCATATGAAGAGATAAACAGATGCACAGACGTACAAACGCACAGCCCTACAGACGCACTGCTGCACACATGCACAAACCAACATGATGGTCGCTTTGATAAAATCCAGTTTTTGAACCTCTTTATTAGTTTTACGATTAGCTTCATGAAACCCTCGAAATTTTAATCACAAACTAAACTACCAATAGGTAAGTACCTTAGATCAAGTTATTTTACATTTTCATATGAAATTGCGGCATTTTCTTCACTCACAACGACAATAAGACAAAAAAATAAACCAACTAGGACTGACATACGAAATTGTGCTATTTTGCATCCATACCATCCTCTCCATCTCTCTAAGCTATCATATTCTGTTTTTTTCTTTTCGAACGTTAAGTGATGAAATTCTCGGAAAACAATAGCTTTCTGCAAAAAATGCAAAATTGATACAAGCCATCTCATAAATTTTTATATACAACTAAGGAGCTTAAGCGGAAGAATTAAATTTCATTGCATTTTTCCTTACACAAAATTTAAAAAAAAAATAATAAAATAATGAGCATTCGAGAATTTAATACTCAAGTGGAAATAATTCTACAGAAGAGACATTTGGCAGACTTTTTGAAACTAAAAATAAAATAATTACTTTTCATTTTGCCTAGACCTAGACAACCAACGCCTTGCCTGTGGGCGTGTATAGGAGGTGGGCACACAAAAATGTTTGCAATTCTCTTTTTACTGAAAAGGACGACGACGTTTTCCGTTTTTTTTTTTTTTCTTTTTCCCCTTAGACTTTTCTTTCGGATATCATTATTTAAAAAGGATTTTCTTGGGCAGGAAACACATCTTTTTCAGTTTTCATTTCGACCACTGGCTGTTTCGCATCCTCATGCTGAAGGCAAACGCAATTACTTTTGTTCCTAAACGGGGGTGGAATGCGAGTATATGGCGGGCGTCTCGCTGTTGTCATTTCGAGCTGGAAAATGTCCAACAATTCTCAAAAAGTAATTTTAACGTTGGACATGTCGGCTATATGATTTTGTTTCAGGGCAAATCCTTGAAGAGTATATATCAAATATGTACCCAAATTCAATTCAAAAAGTAAAATGGATATAAGGAAATACATCTATGGGAATGTTCCCAACTTGGGATTGTATTGTTGTGTATGTAATAAGAAATAGATAATAATGCAAAACATACAATTAATGAAGTAATAATAAGTGAAATTGCAAACAAATATACTCGTAGGTGCATTCAATTTCAAAAAAATATCGAGCTCCTGTTATTTTGCAAAGGAGTCTCAGTCCCAATCCCAGTAACAAAGTTTAATAACCTTGACATGAGATATCTAATGGAGTCACCCCGTTTCATTCTCTTGTTGGGATGTCAAAGAAATCTCTCTGCGATTATACCTTGACATAGATCCCTGGCAGAATAATTTTGATAGAAGAAGACTTTTTTGCTTGTTGTCTCATTATTTTTTGTATTTCTATCCATATCAAGTTGTAGCAGTTTCTTCTTTCTTTTTGTTTTTTTCGGAAAATTCAGTATCCGTTTCCCTTTCCTGATTTCTTTTTGGACAACTTTTTGATTGTTATAAATAAATAGTCAGAAAAGCATTAAATAAAACTTTAACTTGTAATTTCAGTGGTGGCCAAAACAAAAGCAACTTTTGCAAGAGATATAAATCTGGTATAACTGCGTGGATTTTAATTTATTTTAAAATCTTTTTATTAATAAATGCTCTTATTGTTACCATACCAAAAGTAACAATAACAAAAACTATTTATATTTTTAATATTCTCCCTTTTACTAAAAGAAAAATATCGGTTTTCACATACAACGTTTGACGATTCCTAAAGAACTATGCTTATATGTACAAAGTTTATCCTGGATGAGTAAACTGGATGAGAAAGCAATTATTATGTTGTAGATGTTCAATGTCTGAAGTTGAAGTCTGATTAGCCCCAGGTGCTGCTGCTAACCACAGGTACTGATCGAACACGCATGAACCAAAACTACAGGTAGGAGATTCTGCCTCAGTTATGGACACTTTATCTATGAACACTTCCAATTACATTTTCATAACGATATGGCAAATAACCATTGGAGAAATCCAATAATTTCATTTTGACATTTTTGGGTCCACAAACAAGGAGAAGCTTTATGCTGTGCAATTCATGCCTAATGGGCTTAAAATTGGTTCACCAGGAGTTACAGCATCAGTATCACCGGAAATACCTGCACGTTGTGGTGATGTTAGTTACCTAAAAATTCCAGTAAAAAGTTCGGCTTTTTGACTATATTTCTATCAATTTCTAAGGGTACAAAGGGTGAGTTATGTAGCGTACTATAACTGATGGCCAAACTCCTTCTCGTGACAGACACGTTATGGTACTCCCAGAATTTGTAATATTAACCTTAAATAAATAAAATAAATTGGGTGGCGCAACAGCTCATGGAGAACCAGGGCCTAGTGACTTACAACTCACAACCATTCCTCTGTGCGTGTTTGTTGGCAGGAATGGAGGGGACCTACAGTTTTTTGCCGAGTCCGAACGGCTAAATGAGAAGCACTTTTTCATGACAAGTATACTCTTGGAGGATTTGTCAGTTCCTCGCAAGAGGCAGTACCTCGAATAAAACATTTCTGTTTTTAGGTGGCACGGCTTTTAACCTTACCTTACCAAATTATATCCCAGGGAAGGTAGACCAGGTCACTACGACAGCTGGGCAGGGGAAGTAGGTAAACCTAAAGCATGGGAATGTATCTAGTGACCTAAAAACACACTTAGTATAGGATTAGCCATAGGAGCCATCGCATGGCGGCAAATTTTTGGGACGCGCAAATTTTGAGACTGTAAGAAAATATAAAAAGGAAATTTAATGTTCTCATCACAAACTCTAATTTTATAATCGACAAACATACAAATTTACCTTAAAATTTTAAGAAATATATTGGATTTGCTTGCATCTATTTTTTCCACAAAGCAAAGCTACAGTTCTCATGCGAAATAATTAATAAAAAAATTTAAAACAATTTTCCACGTTTGCATTTCGTACATCATTGTATAATATTCAAGGCAACAAATGTTTGCCTTAGCTTAAGCCTCCTAGTTATTAATATACCCTTAATTAATAATCTATAAGCCTAAAAATTGAAAACAATTATTTGCATGCAAATAATGCCTTAAGTTGAACATATTTTTTTGGAAGTACATATAAACCGACCACCAAAAAAAATATTTTATTCAAACAAAATTTTTATTTCACCTCAATAATTTTTGAAATTCGAAAACATTTGCATACATTTTTTGATCTGTTAATTAAGCTTAAGCCTAGTTTACAGTTCCCGTGCGCGAAAAAAAACCTATGCAAATATTATTGTATGTCAAAAATAATTGAAGTGAAATGCAAAATTAATTTTTGGAATGATTTTTTTACCGTTTCATGCAAAAAAATTATTGCTTTCATGGAATGTCATGCAAAACAATGAACTGGCAATCGTTTTGCATGCATGGTCGGTTTACACTTTCAAAAAAGAAATATATTCACCTAATAATTTTTTTTTTCATTTTTAGGCCTATAGTTTATGAATTAAGGGTAAATAAATGAGGCAATGGGTGGCTTAGGCCAAGGAAAACGTTTTCGCCTTGAATATTAATCAATTTGGTGCACAGAATAGGTGGAAAATCGTTTTGAAAATTGTGGTTTGGTTCGTCCCCATTTTATAACATTTTTTATAAAAATAAGGTTTTTGTTTTATTTAATATAATTTAAATTTTAAAATTTATAAAATAACAAATTTCGCAACTTTTTTACTCACTTATTATATTGTAAGATGCATTTCCTCGTTAAGTTGGAAAGTTGTGGCGTGAAGGCGGTTGCTTATGCGGATGATTTGGTCATTCTGGTATCGGGAAAATTCCCTTCTGTGATAAGCGAAATCACGGAGGTAGCTCTGAGGAAGGTTAGCAACTGGGCTACGAGTTGTGGTCTAGGAGTTAACCAGAGCAAAACTGAATTAATGCTATTTACGACCAAAACTAAAATACAGCCCTTCACTCTACCCCGACTAAACGGTCAATCACTCTCGTTATCTTCCAGTGCAAAATATCTAGGCGTTATCCTAGACCCTAAATTAAACTGGAAGCAAAATATTGAAGAACGGGTCAGGAAGGCCTGTATAGCTTTCTACGCCTGTAGCAAAACCTTTGGTAAAAAGTGGGGCCTTCAATCAAGGATGATCTTGTGGACGTACACAGCCGTGGTACGGCCGATTCTAACTTACGGTTCGATTGTCTGGTGGCCCGCACTTAACAAAGCATATAACATCGATAAACTTAAAAAGGTTCAAAGAACAGCTAGCGTTGGTACCACAGGGGCTCTTCGATCTTGTCCAACGGATGCCTTAAGCGTTCTTCTACACCTTTTACCACTTGATCTATATATTAAATATCTAGTATCTTGCAGTGCACTAAGACTAAAAGAAGCAGATTGCTGGGTTGCTAAACCTTATGGTCACAGCAATATTACCAATTTGATTCCCACTGAAATCTTTTCGACTCCCACTGACTACTGCGCCCCTTCAGGGAGCCTCAGTAGAGATTTTAAAGTTATTATCCCATCTAGAAAAGACTGGGATGATGACATCGTGACGAGAGATTTCGACACAACTATTTATACTGATGGCTCAAAGATGGAGTGCGGTGTTGGTTCAGGAATCTTCTCTGAGACTCTAAACATCACTAGGTCCTTTCGGTTACCCAATTTTTCAAGTGTATTCCAAGCGGAATTACTTGCAATTAGGGAAGCATGCAAGATACTTAAACTAGACCCAAACCAAAATCGTAATGCAGCCATCCTGACAGACAGTCAGGCAGCTATTAAATCCATTGTTTCGAGTACATCATCCTCTAAATTGGTCCAACAATGCCGTGATGAGCTCGCAAGCCTAAATATTGACCTCAAGGTCACTTTGATCTGGGTTCCTGGTCACATCATTGGCATTGAGGGAAATGAACGGGCAGATGAGCTTGCCAGGCAAGGATCAGCCCTTCACAGCTCACTTGCGGAAAGAGTCAATATTCCCCTTGGAGTTGTGAAGGGCAATATATTCTCAATTTTCCTAAGTGAATCCAATCGTAGGTGGAACAGTTTAACCAACTGCAAAATATCCAGGAAAATCTGGCCCGCCTATAATAAATCCCGAACAACCGATCT
Source organism: Dasysyrphus tricinctus (assembly GCA_963921185.1). Lineage (NCBI taxonomy): Eukaryota > Metazoa > Arthropoda > Insecta > Diptera > Syrphidae > Dasysyrphus > Dasysyrphus tricinctus. The sequence goes on from OY992531.1 coordinate 262,957,927, forward strand.
GATTTGTAGACCTAGGCAAGACATAGCCAGGGTCGTTGCAACTTGTACTGGGCACTGGCCTGTAGGAGAACATGCAGCGAGACTGGGTATTCCGCACAATACTCACTGTCGTAGCTGTGGAGACCATCAAGAAAAGGAAACAGTTCTTCATTTCCTTTGTAAATGTCCTGCTCTGGCCAGAATGAGAGCACAATCGTTTGGTTTGGCTTTTCTTGACGACCTAAACGAACTCTCCGAGGTAAAGATCAGGGATTTGATCTATTACCTCAACGCGACTAAATGGATCTAAGACGAAATTGGTTGCTTCTGCATCATGCTCCCGTGCGGACTCCCAAGACCGTGCGCCATCGGAATTCGGGTGTCTGCAGGGTTACGTGGTGCTCAATGACCTTAGGATCACACAGTTGGTCCGTCTGCGCTTCGATGACATTCTGCTACCTGCCTAGCTTTGGCATAATGTGGTTGGCCTTGGGGCGGGATGTGACCCAATTGCATGAGTGTCTTTTAACCCACCTCTTGTCGTTTTGTGCTCGCTCACAACACACCATATCCACACTTCATCCGTTATAATTCAAACCAGGGAGTACATCTGGTTTCGTGAGTGGTTGGTGACATCCGCTGGAAACCTCACGTAATGCGGAGTGAGCAGATGGAGGCCCACGGTGATGTTGCACCCAATCATGCAACATGATGATCCCCTCGGGGACCGTTTTTCGAGCTTTGAATAAAGCAACAAGCTACCTAGCCTGGTTTCTTTTTGTTGTAAAGCCCACAAACCCTTACTCTAATCCACTTTAATCCACAGGTCAAACGAGTTATGGTATCAAAACGGCGCACTCCAGCGCTAATTGGGTCACCGAGCGAGAGTATTGCTCGTGGCCGCCATACCTACCTACCTACCTAAGATGCATTTCGGTGTTATACTCCATCTTCATGCAAGTTAAAATGATATTTAATAAAAATTGAATTGATGAAAAAATGCACTCAATTATGGAGACTCAACGTCGTCGCGTCGGTCGGCGTCAGCAACAATACTTCTCGTAGCGTAGTCAAGTTTATGTTTGAAATAACTAAAAATATGTGCTTGAATGTATTCTTTCATATGAAAATAGTTCAAATAAATATTTGTAGAAAAAATTTGAAAAATTTATCCATTGGAATGTTCCAAAGGAATAAGAACTAATTTTAGTGAAATTTGTTGATTAAAAATTATTTTTTGACCTAATCTGAAAGAAATTTGACATTTTTTCCAAACTCAAAATAATCAAAAATGATAATAATACAATTTTTCTCGTAGCATTATTAAAATCTGACTTTAGCGTCAGGCTAAAAATGCTGATAGTTGATAGCTAGTAGATAAAAGTACATCGTGGCATAATGGTTAGTGAGTGCGTTGGACTGTCATGCTGAAGGTGGGGTCGATTCCCAGCTACTGCCACCTAAAAACAGATATGTTTTTTCTGGTGTACTGCCTAATGCGAGGAACTGACAAATCCTCCAAGAGTATACTTGTCATGGAAAACTGCTTCTCATCTAGCCGTTTGGATTCGGCGAAAAATTGTAGGTCCCTCCATTCCTACCAACACACAGGAAACATAATTTTTCAAAAACTATTTACAATAAAAACTTGATTTAAAAAATATATTAGAGACTGGATTCATGGCTTTTAAGAAAAGCTATAGCATGTTATTGTAAGTGGTCCCGTTGTTTTTTAATAATTTTTTTTCTATTTTTGGTCAAATTTTTAGAAAATTACCCCTCCTGCTTGAACGGGGGGGAATTGACCCCCCCTCCAATACGATTTTTTTTTTCGTCTGAATCTAATCTATAAGTTCCGACTTTTTTTGTGCGTGTTATAAGAATCACCCTAACTCCATTACTTGTACCTTGAAGTGAAAAAAGGGAGACCAGGGGGTGAAATAAAAATCTGAAAAAATTAGGGAAATTGTTTTTCAATGTTTTGAATCGAATGAGGGCTATCCAAGACAATGTCTAATTTAAGAACCACCCTAATGTACATATATATAAATAGGCTTTGATAAATTTTGTGGTACCATTTTCTCAAAAAGTGTTGGATTGATTTGGATAAATGGTATGTGGTTGGAAAGCTATAGTCACGGAGGTGTGCGAATCGCAAAATTAAACACTGCGGGTCCAGTTAAGCTAAGTACCATTTTATACTGCCGGTCACAACAGTGCACATTCAAAAAATGAAATAAAAAAAAACTGTTTTTTGCTTCAATTTTCAAATATTTTATAGCTAGCTTTCATTTTTTGGTTGGTGTTAAATTTTGACACGTGGTGGGGACAAGACTAGTGATTTAAAAATTGGGGACTGGAAAAAATTTAACGAAATTATTCCCTAACTTATAGACAAAAGGAGAATTCGACATTTTGCCATTTTCTTCTATGGACCTAAGATTTAGGAAATATTCGGTTTCAATATTAATGAATTTTGTACCGAATCTTTTATGTAGTCATAAAAGACTTAATGTATACCAAAATTTAAATTTTTCTATCCTATAAAGCTTATTGCGTCTTGGGTGCCGGGCTGATGGTAAAATAAAGAGCTAAAATTCAACAGGATTTTTTGTATTTATCTTGAAGAAATAAGGAGGGCACACTAACATAAATTAAACAATGTTTTTAAGGACCACCCTAATATACATTTATACATTTATTTATTTATTTCATTATAAGACTTAAAGATTTAATAAACCAAATGTATGTTGATTTCGACGAGAAGTAAAAATATGGTAGGTTTAACCCCAAAGTATTTCTTGTGGTTTTTGTTTGTGGTTTTTAATGTCCGTTCAAAAACTATGCCTGGGAGTGGGTTGCACACAAATTTGGGCCAAGGGTGGCATATAAGTTTAATCCACCCCTGCACACACTGGTGTTAACTTAATACCTCAGTTAGTGAGTTAGGGAACAGAAAAAGTAATACAATACCTGAAGACCAGTATGTAATAATGCAATTTAAAAATGTAGGGTAAGGGTAAACATCAGAGTAATGAAGAAGACGATGTTCAAGTTTAAAATTGAGGGTTTTGCTGAAAATTGCACTAGCAAAGCTACGATCCAAATTTATTGGACTAACATCGGAACAATTTTAATTGAACTAAATATTGAAATCTTAATTATATTATTATCGTCGATGCTCTTTTATAATAAAACTAATTTTTAATTGAATTTCCAGAGACCAATTACTCGAAGCATATATAAATACATACCTACCTTTATACGACTGGAATCCTCTTCTATCTAATCAGCATCTCTATATATATTTAAAGCATATTGGAATGGAAATTCAATTCGATGTTAATTTGCTGTCAACAAATTACTCTGCTTCTTAATGATACAATTATTTGGATTATTATCAGCCAGCCGGCAGTATTTTGAGAATTTCACAATCAAACATGGCATGCTGTTGCCGTATTCAATTAATAGGTACGATAGGATTTCGATTAATTAAATCAAAATTGGCATCAGCCATTCCTACTGCAGCATATACATAGAAACTTAATTAGAGTTGCAGTGTGTTTTTGCAGTGAAATTATTTGAAATTGTATTATATACGATATGTAATACATAATATTGTAAATGAATAAATATGCTTGATTAGTTATGTAGAAGTTTCAACAAATTTATGAACAATTGATACAAATTCCCATATTTTGAAAGTTATCTCTTGCTATTAGGTTAGGTTCATCTAACTATCAATGTGCATGAATCGGTCGGAGTGTGTTTACGATGCAGCTACAATAAACCGATAAAATATTGCAGCCTAACATCGTGAGCTCTGGTGGTGTTCTATAAAAGTTTCGTTACTATTACACTCATACACAAATATCAGCGCTGAGGAAAAGACATGTCTACATTTCTTGTTTTGAAGTGGTGTAAAATACTATTTTACTGAAACCAACACTCATTTTATTGAAAATGTTCGATAAACTCAAGAAATAAATTGGACGCCTCCATAGCACGTACTTGCTCTTGTTTTCAAAAAGTGTTTAGAATTGTAATGACCATGTCTGAAGGAAAGCATTTAACGGCCTTAAGTCTACACAAATTGGCGTTTCACTCAGGCGATCTCACTTGGACTAATCGCTATCGAGTTAGAAACTTTTCCAACTTGCTCGTCAACTCTGTCTCGCCTTTTATGAAGTCTGTTGAGAAGCGAGTTATTTGAAAATTATTATAATATAATGTACTTAGCTCGCTAGCGAATATACTCGCTCGTGTAGGCTCAGGGTTTATAAGAATCAGTGACATGACGAAATTTGTCTCTTTTCTCGAAACCTTCTTAGTTCTGTTAACAGTTCTCCTAGATCTGAAAAACTACTTGAAGAATTTGCAGGGGTACTGTGTCCTGGGATGCTACCTGGCTCATAGAGTCTGTCACGAATCTCTACATTCATACACATGAAACAAAAATAATTTTAACTATTTCGTCCAATATTTTGCCTATAGGAAGTAAACGAACATTTGGTTTAGGATATTCTGTAACTTCTCTAACATGAATTTAAGAATAAGAATTAAAATTCATGATTATGGTGTAAGCTATTTCTTTCTTCTAATATTTCGCCAAGCAATTTCCAAGTGGAGCGTACATTTTAAGTTTTGGCTGTGAAGCCATGTGTCGCCCTGTTTCCGGTTATACATCTTTTTAATGGGAAACTGTTCTTATGACTTTCTCTCCATTTGATTCCAGTATACTTCCATGATATTCTATGACCATACGTATAAGATTGTCGGCCAAAATGTTTTCAAATTGATGAAGAGTTTCTGAAGCTGGCTGGGTGACAAAACCGAATCGTACTTACATCCGGCACATGACTTCCTTTCTTCTTTTTATGGAGATATATTTTTCAACTCAAGTGATCAAATTCTCGTATGTGTGATACTTAATTTTCGTTTGCAAACATAAATATGCTCAAATTGTCTTCCCTTATTCAAACGATGAGGAATATTTTTGCTTATAGGTTTATAAAAGTGCGATGATATTTAATGAAATGGTTCCAAAGTTGATTTTTTTCAATTTGAACACAGTATTCCGACCATCACCATTGTTGAAGTAGGTACTATAGCTATACCTATTGTGTCAATGAACAAACAATATGTTAGCAGTGATGGTCCTTGGAAATGATATATCTGATTTTGCAGTTTAACTATTTGTTTCATTATATCCCCTGTCGAAATGGTAACATTCATCATACCATACTCTATTTCTCTCACACTCAGCTTACCTTCATTTGAGAGGGTGTTTTGGTCATGTGCTGGGAAAGGCTTTCTGGTGGTATGTCAGTTCATGTGGAAAATCGTTGTAAAGCAACGTCAATCTGATTATAATGATACCCGCACTGCTGTCCCCAATCCATAAGAGTTAAGATCATTCAAAATGTCGTTATTGTCCCTTAGGTATGCATTGAAGTTGTTGGATATTAGATATCCGATTTGGGAATCATAATGTCCTTCGATTTCAATAAGAATAAACAAGTTAGCAGTCATAGCCTGCCAGATATATACTTATAGCACGTAGCATCACAGACTTTTCACACTACCGCTGGTGCTGGCATCATCTCTAACACACACACCCCAAAATTGTGTTCCGCAAGTATTTCAATAGATTGATATCCCTCTGACATTTCAATTAAGTTTTCACCAATCGAATAATTCAATGATGTACGTTTTGGTCGCATCCTTCAACCCTGGCCTTGTATGCTGTACTGTGCGCTTCGTATATCCTTCGTCGGAGTTAATGGCTTTTGTCAAACGAGGTTGTTTGTCCAACTCTTGGCCCACTTCCATCTCCATATCCATACCCGGTATCAGAGTGGCACACAGTATCAGTTTTTGTGTATAACAACCACACACACATTCTTGCAGCTCGTTCTGGTCCAATATTGGTCCTTTTGAGAAAAATTCAATCCCCTTTTCACAATGTCGTCCTGAACGTGTTTGGCGTTGGTTTTGTGTTTGTTCATTTTTTATCTTGTCATTTTGACTTGTTCATGGTTTGCTTGGTGTTACCATAGTCATCGTCGTCTTTTTATTCAGGATTTAGGGTTTATATACGACTAGAAGTGAACATGAATGCATCATTGAAAGTGGAGCACAAAATTTCATCTCCTTTGGTTTTTCCAAGCATGCAAAAAACAAATCATGAAACTGGTAGGAAATATCTACTCCTTTTGCTTTTTGCCTTATACCTTTTCATTCACTTGGAGGGTAAACGTAATTTGCAAGTTTGTCTTCCCAGTCTATATCTAAATTCTATACATATAGATATGCTTTAAATTTTTAGCTACGGTTATTTTGTGAGGTTTGAATTTTGTGCTGGTATTTTGTTCGTGGGATGTTTTCTGTAAAATTCAATTCATCGGAGTTCAAGATTTCTGTTCATATTAAAAAAGAACTGAATATCTGTTGTTCAGAAAAAAATTCTTTTAAATGAAAAACCGAAGGGACAAGAATTTTTCCGATATCTTTGATGGCATATCTTTTTGTTGTCAAACTGAAATTTTTTTTAATCAATTACATCTGGGCAAATCTGTTACTTTTACTTTGTACCTACTAAATTCAAAATAAATTAATACTGTGTTTGTCAGAATGGCGTTGATGATAATTCAAAGTATGATATTCAAATTGTTGTACAAAGTTCAGAGTCATATGAATAACCTTTAGACTAAATTCTACAGACTTAAGAGAGAAAAAGATTGGCACAGCAACTGTGACAACCACACTTTTAAGAGTCACTGGTTTTAAATGGCTTTAAATACATTAGCACAGCAACATTGGCATCACAGTAGGACAATAAACCCTAAATTCGATGTCACTGTTCAAATGCTAACAAACAACTTAAAGGTGAAGTTTGTCAGGTTTATCAACACTCAAATGGAAATGTGATAACCAATGATTTTCAACAACATACTTTGATTATTTGGTTTTATGCTGTCAAAAGCGTTGTTCACGTTGTTATCTATTTCAAAAGGCTTTTGGTGTCAAAGTTGCTGTTGAAGTTGCTCGGTCAATCTGTTTCTCTCTTTAGGCTCAATTTCATAGTTCACTTTGAATAAGTGGAGCTTTATAAGGCTCCCGCATTGGCCAAACATGTGCCACTAAATTTAGGCTGGGAAGATGACCCTCAAGAGCCGATATGATGGGCAACTAATAACAACTTACTGTACTCTAAGCTGACCATTATAACAGTTGACATTTTTAATAATAATACATGATATTTATGTATGCAACAATAGAATTAACATTACTATGATAAAGGACGCCATGAAATAAGTGCATGCATTTCCCTAATCAACATCATCATCATCGTGTCCTGTAACCCCGGCTGGGGCAAAGGGCGTCAACAAAACGTCTCCATCCTTCACGGTCTGCTGCAAGGTACTTTAGCCGTGTCCACGTCTTTCTCTGGGATTCTGCTTCCGCTAAGACAGTTGATTTCCATGTTGTTCTTGGTCTTCCAACCCGCCGTGCACCCTGAGGATTCCATTCAAAAGACCATTTACGCTTTCTTATGTCGACGTCCAGCCGCTCTTGACTTGTCCTGCGCCAAAATTCCTCATTTGATATTATTTGTGGCCAGCGAATCTTTAGGATGTGGCGAAGACAGCGATTCACAAAAGCCTGCAATTTCTTCGAAATGATAGACGTGACTTTCCAGGTTTCACAAGCATATAACAGCACGGATTTGACATTGGATTCGAAGAATCTCAACTTAGTGCGTAAAAGGAGATTTGACTGGATTTTCAAATTGGGGACAGAGTACCGAAGGCAGCACGAGCTTTATTTATTCTGCAATTCGGTACTCGCTTCGCAATTCAGCCTTTCGTTGAACATATGCTTCGGCATTTATTTGGATTTTCAACGATTTTCGAAGTTCAATCTTATCCCAGGTGTCTTATATTGGGATATCCAAGAGTCTCTACGTCTCTTTCGCTTGGGTACAGTTTTGGACCCAGCCTCCATAAAAAAACTTTTAATTTCACCCCACATCTCATCAATTGTTGAATGCTGGATTCCGTTTAATGAAGAGGCATCACACATTGACTTCCTCCATCGCTGCTGAATCATGATATGATCAATTTGGTTTTCGGTTTGACCATTCGGATGCACCCAGGTAATTTTGTTGCACGTCTTATGCTTAAATACAGTCCCACCTATCACAAGACGATTCGCGTTACAAAATTCGACAAGCAAGTCACCATTTTCATTCCGTAACCCCAAGCCATTTCTTCCCATCACACGTTCCAGTCCGTAATTGTCTGAAACGACTTGGACATTATGGTCTCCCATAACGACTATGATGTCGGCTCTCGGAACACTAATATAAACCGAGCTAAGATGAGTGTAGAACGCAGTTTTGTCTTCCTCGGTCACTTCATTTGTGGGGGCGTAGCACTGAATAATTGTGACGTTACGAACTTTTGAACGAAAACTTGCTGTCATTAATCTCACAGAAATGGGCGCCCAGGAGATCAAACTACGCCTCGCTTCTTCGTTCAACATAATTCCGACACCATGCAGTCTTTGGCCACCCTCTCTTTCATCTTTCCCGGAATACAGCATTCTCATCTGTCCAGTGTCTGATCTGTATTCAGCTCTTCCTCTCCACTTAGTTTCGCTTATGCCCAGGATACTGATCTTTAGGCGAAGCATTTCACGCTCAACCTGCTCGTATCTACCATCGCTGTACAAGGATCGAACGTTCCATGCTCCGATTTTCGTACGTATGCGGTAGCCAAAAGTAACATTTGTGCTTCTTGAAAGACTTCTTCTATTTGTCAACGATTCATTTATTATTATGGCGCCTTGATTGACGCTCGTACATGAAAGATGCCGCACCCCCAAATCCGATGTGCGGTTTACTGCAACCGAAGCTACAGAAGGATTTTCTATAAAAAGATTACCTCTTGGGGCTGTCATAGTTCATGTATTTGCATATATCCTTCCACCATGGTGTTTTCCGAGACATGATTAATAACATACATAAGCTCAGCTTTGACAGAAACACCCGCCTTTTGTATGGTCAAACACATAAATGCTCGAGGCCGCCCACTATGGGTTACAGATGCTACCTGCTGCTGCCGTTGGCCTTTTAGCAAAAAAAGCTCCTCCGCCACCGTTGCCGTTGATCGTCACCTGCAGCTCATCTTCCTTAAGGGGGGGTTTGTGCCCTGACCAGCATCACTGGGTTGTCTACTTATCCCGACATCCATTCGGTCCCCCTGCACGTTAGCGTTACCCGCCCTCTACCACGCGGGGGTGTGCATAGGGATTTTGCTTTCATTGAGCCTAGGGCCATAAGGCGACCTAGCACTCTCCAGTACTTTAAACTAACTAAAATTTCTATTTCTGAATCGGTACATAATGCCGTTAAGATCTTAAAAACAATAACAAATGATCCGATTGTTAATTTTCCAAGTAATGTGTGAGTGCAATTTGTTTGCCATCTGATAAAATTTGTAAACATAAAAGAAAACAGTCCTACACTCTTATAGTGCTTTGGTATTCCTTGCGAGCTATACCTACGTGATAGGAATTATCCATTGGATATTGTGAGAAACAAAAAAATCTTTTATTACATAAGAGCTGTTATCAAAAATAAAAAAATGAAGAAATCAGAAACCGATGGAATCTTTTTTTCCATTTAAATCTTATAGTGTTGGTTTAATGCTTCAGGAGCAACTGATTACTGTCAATGTTCATCAATTGGATTGGTTTTGGTAATTTACCAACCCTCCTAAATTACAAAGTTTGTTACTATCTTTAAAGTTGTATCACTTAGCAACGTAGTTTTTCCCACGATCTCATTACAGAATATGGAAGTAAAAATCTTCTAGAACTGGCGTTTGAAAGGTAACCAATAACCATTCCGAAATCTTTCTGTATTTCCCATCAAAGCCAACTTGATACCTGACTGCACAAAACACAAAAGGGAAAATAAACGACGGAATATATCAATCTAATCCCCTTTCTTAGCTGGTGATAATGTATCGGTCACAAGCTCCGGTGGTAATGTAATGGCACACTGTGCAAATATAATGTTTGGCTCCGTTTGGTAAATCACTGAAGATTTCCTTAACAGTTTGCTGCCTGCCTCCCCTTCACCCCTCTGCATGGACCTTCCACCAACTGGTGACCTCCCACACAATTGGTCTTGGCAGGGCATATCTTACTTGCGTCAAGTCATCCTTTTCCTAGAAGGGATATACATAAATCATGCCTAACCCGTCTGTTCGTAACAGTTTCTGACCTTTTAGGTATCCATTTTATGTACACAATTCTTTATTGCATCCTTCGTCGTCGTCGTAGTCTTCGTCGTCGCTCGACCATCATCAGGCAGGCCTCTCTCGGTACAAAAAATCTTCTGCCGAGGCGGTGTCTTCAGTCTTCACCCTAAGCGCAAATCTTTCGTCCTTCAAATTAGGTATACATATATGGCTAGTGATGGTGAATCCTATAAAGGTTGCTTCGTTGTTTTTGGGGCTAAGATGGCAAATGTTTGGCATTAAGATACTGGTTGTGCTTCTATTACTGTTTTCGGTGGCGGTATGGTGGTGATAGAGTTACCTTACCTACACTCTCGTGTCTGAAATATGTCTTTAATTTGCCGGCATATGAGCGAACAAGAAGAGAACTCATTCATCACCGAACACAGCTTTTTGCCATGGAGCATCACGAGCATCCTTTGCTGATGGTGCTATAGCAACAGCTAATTTCTCCGGCCCTCTTGTTTCTCCATAGCCAACATCATCAATGACCTGCCACCTCTCAGGATGATAAAGATTTTGGTCTGAGGCCAGCGAGCGAATGGCTGTCCTTATCCTCCTGCTCCTCATCGGTTGTTCTTATCCGGTTTTCCTTTTTTTGCCTGTTTCAGTAGAGCTAACATCTCGTGATGCTATTGTCTGGACGATTTGTGTAGAAATTGGGATTTTCGGTGTTGCAACAAGTTGGCTTTGTGATGAGCTATTGGGTGCACTGGCGTTTCTATATTTTTGTTTGTTTGTACTTTATTGTTTCGGAGAAAACTTTTGTGGACAATTTATAATATCAATTGGCTTAATTGGAACTTAGTTTTTGGATACAATTATTTTGGCACTTTTTGTTTAATGGCTCAGAATAAATGGATGAAAATTGTATTTGTCTGATGGCGGCCGGCGTGCGGCCGGCGGCGATGGGATACATTTTAGTTAATTGTGTTGAAATTTGAATTTGCTAAGCAATGAATTTGAAAAACGAAAGAAAATAATAAATATGAAACTCTTGTTGTCATGTTTAAATTCAACACTAATGAGTCTCAATGATTACATATATTTATAATAAATGGTGTGACGAGAAGTGAAATATTATATTTCACTTTAAGTTGTATACAAACTTAAACGTTTTTGTTGGTTTGTGTTTGAACATTGCAAATGCAACCATATGTTTTGATTCATTAAATAAGTGAAATTCATCAGTTTTTTGTGCGTTATCGTATGAAAGTATCGACTTAATACAAATACGCGTCATGTCCTCCTGATTCCAAACATATACATTTTATTTAGCCTTTTTCTGCCTTTTTTACCCGTTAGTCCTTTTTTTGCCTTTTCTGTTTTTATGCCTATTTTGCTTTTTTTCGCCTTTTTTCTTCAAAGTCCATTATTTTTTAGGATAAACTATATGAAAATAAAAAAAGTAATTTGTAGTATCTGTGTACGTACTTTTTTGTATTAACTAACATGTGCTTTGTTCCAAAGATTGATAAAAACAACGAATGTTGCTATTTGTCACCAATTTTTGCCCTATTCCTGTTCCACAATTAAAAAATTGAGTTGTTTTTGGCAGAAGACAGTGTTTCCCAGAGAGTAAAATATTTCCGCTTCCTGACAAATTCTGTCCAATAAATTTCCTTAAGCAGAAATTATTTGGTCTGTCAAATGCCAGGTTAACATAAAGGTCAAATGGCAGATACCTACATGAAAAAAATTTCATCGAAATTTAAGAGATTGACAATTTTTGTTCTTAAATCTCTGGAACAAAGCAATTATTTTAGTCATAAAATATCAATTTGACTCGCAAGTGCTTTCAACTTTTAAGAATATCAACGAAAATTTGGAAACTGCTTTTCGTTTTCAATTTAAGTACTTACGGTGCTTAAAACTGCCAATAAATGCTTTACAAATGGCAACGTCAAACTTCCCGAAAACTTAGAAGTGAATGGATTCTATAGAATTTTAAATAGGATCCACACATTTCTGCGCTTTTAGAAAACAATCGTAGAAAGCTGTTACCTGAGAATTTTAAGAAGCTGTTCATAGTTAAATGCCTCTGTAATTGAACGTTAAGTAACATGTTTTTATTCTCTGTATTTAATAAATGCCTCTTCTTTGCATTTGTAAGGACTTTATTTTGCCTTTTTTGAATTTTTAAGATCAACAAAATCCTTTTCCTTGTCATTAGTATAGTTTCACCTCTAAAATGGGTTTACCCATATGAGAACCCTATGTAATTATATTTCGCTGGGTAACAGAAGCTGTCATCATCATCATCAAATCCTGTAACCCTGATTGGGGCATAGCGCGCCAACAAATCGTTTCCATCCTTCACGGTCTGCAGCTAGATATTTCAATTGTGGCCACGTCTTTCTCTGGGAGTCTGCTTCTGCTAGAACTGTTGATTTCCATGTTGTTCTTGGTCTTCCAACCCGCCATGCACCCTGAGGATTCCATTCCAAGGACTGCTTTGCAATTTCATCGTTTGGTTTCCTCAGTGTGTGACCAATCCATTGCCATTTACGCTTTCTTATGTCAACATCCAGCCGCTCTTGACTTTGTCCTGCGCCACAATTCATCGTTTGATATAATTTGTGGCCAGCGAATTTTTAGAAAATGGCGTAGACAGCGGTTCACAAAAGCCTGCAATTTCTTCGAGATGGTAATTCGGAATTGGAGCAACCCTTCTCTAATCCTTCTGACAGTGTTGTCACCTTGGCAACACTTATTAAAAGTAAAGTTAGGACATGAGTGTACTAAGGCTCAACCCGTCAGGTCGAAATGAAAGGTATGCCCTCATATCGTGCACTAACGCCCCTACTATTATAAAGCCTACCTATGCGAAACGAAAAATCCCATACAAAAATGACACAACGAAAACATAAACGAAAAATTTAGTTCTACTTTTCGTTCTGGGGTATGCTGTTTTAAGAGCGAAATTGATTTTTGTAGCAGATTATTTGGAGAAGTCTACACTCTTTTTTCGCACATAATTAACTACCTCATTTGTTTAAATTTTTTGAGTTGGTGAAACTGTCACTGAATATTTTTTTCGTCGTGTTTTCGTAAGCATTTCGCTGTCGTATTTGAAACCATCTAAAAATTTCGTTTTGTATCAACAGCGTACTAACACTAACACAGATACTATAGTTCCTTGTAACTCTATTATCCGTGCTACTAGACTTAAAAATGTATATTCAGTAGTAATTATAACCACTTGTAATCATTTGAAGAAACTTGTTGTACATGTTATACACACGAAAAATTTCTCAATAATAAACTATTAGTAGCTCAACCCTCTTGATGGATAACCGTGGATCGAATAATTCTGAAAGCGAAACTTTATAGAATAGAACTTTCTTCAAATAAGACTTCAAGAGCTTAAAAGATCAGCAGGTCATCCCAAAAAATCAAAACAGTTTTACTCCCACAAAATCAGTATCTCTAAGGGTAAATACCCTTAATATATCTCCAGTCTTTTCCTGAAGGTAATATAAAAAATAATCACTCCAAACGCAAAAGGAAAATAGTTAAAAAAAAACTTTTCCTTCCATTCGCCAGTTCAAGGAGTCATCCCATCTAAAAGTTTCCAATTCCGATCTTGAAAGTCTCGTAGTGAAACTTCCAACAAAGATGACAAAAACAGAAAACAAACGGGACTGACGAATATCATTCTTTTTTTTTTTTTGTTTACTTTGGTCTGTGTATCTTTTTCGATTTCTTTACTGCTCAGACTTTTTTTTTTGGTGGAAATAAAGTTTTCGATAGTCTGTCGGTTGTTTGACGAAATATATCTTTTCCGTTAACAGCAGTCTAACTCTCGACGAATGTCTAGGTGCACATTGCACATGCAAGACCCAGGGGTTTGCTGTATAGAAGCATCACAAGAGTGGAAGTACTTTTAACGCAAAACTCAATTACAGTATCTTTTTTTTTTGGAAAAGGAACAGATTCATCGGAGGGGAGAATGACCAAAGTTTTCGAGCGTTTCAACAACTCTGGCGCTGTTGCAGCTTGGGGGCCTGCCCGCAGGAACAAGGCAAATTATTAAAAGTTCGGATTCAAGTTTTTCCCTCGACTCAACGCACGTAGGTATATACACAAACTCTGAAGAAATTTACAAAGAGAGGACGAGAAATATGGTGTAATCATTGTCGCTGGGTATGGCTGCTAGCAAACATGAAGTTCTTTCGCATATTTTTCACTGACACGACAGATGTCAGTGATGTTGCTCGTGAACATGACAAAATAAAAGTGGCACAATATGACATATCATGTGCCTCACATGTTGCCGCACGAACGTGCCTTCTCGACTTCGACAGTACGTTCACGTTGGGAGTTGGAAGGAAAGAAAATTCTTTATATTACATACATGTTTCAGTCTATGTCCTTCTATGAGTAGGTAGGTATGATATCTCTTGATTTCCACACTTATTCGTTTCTTAATAAATATATATATGAATGTATGTTCGGACTCAGGATGGAAGTGAAATATTGAAAGGAAGTCAGGATGTCGTCCTACACCAAAGTTTTCACTGTCATTCATTCTTTTTGGCATGTCACAATTTTTTCGTCTTTTCTTTTTTCATTTTTATTTTTTGTAAGTTTATTAATTTCAACACACACAAGACACAACTTGTTGTGAAGTTTATTAATAAAAATATATTTGAGAAATAAATTTTAATATGTAGCTACGTATTTCTGTTGTGTAAAATGATCTCGTGACGACGATGAAGGATGTCAGCGGGTATCTAGTTTATTTTAATAGACTTTTGTGCAAATTTTTGTATTGCCTTCGGGATTTTTGAGAAGTTCTTGGATACCAATTTAGGAAAAATTCCCAGCACTGTTCTTTTATAGTTTTTAATAAGGCTTTACTATTAAAACTAAATAATTAAAACAAAAATAATATAATAAACCTCTTTAGCCCTAGGGCTTATGGTCTGCAACCTCGGTAGATAAATTAAGACTTATACATTAAAACTTAATCAATAAATCAGTTACGAGTATATAACTTTTGTGAACCTTTTGGTATTGAACAATCATATTTAATATAAACATGTCTGCTCTCAAATTAGCAAGTAATAAACCAATGTATAAATATAGATCAAACGAAACCCTTAATCCATCGACTTAAATCGAATACTCTTTTACTCATATTCATTTACCTACACCCTTTTTGCAAGGTCTCTGTTGCCACCTAGTAAACTCCCTTAATATTTAACTTATTATCCAACTTAGAAATCAGCCCCTCAAAAGTTTTCACTTGACCATTTACAGAACCGAATTGTTTTCCTTTCCTTTGTCATTTATTATGTGATGTATTAGCAACAGAGCCTTTTAGAAATCACATACTTACTTAGCTTTCATTTTCATTATAAGGACGTATGTATATGTGCATACGTAGATACATGTATGTATGTATGTATATTAAAGTTTGGAGCGTTTCAAGCAACAGACACATTTTTGAGAGGCCGAACGAAATGACGGTCATGTGTATCGTAAATAATAATGGTCCACTTGCTTTCCCATAAACATTCAGTATAGTTTTGCAATAGCAGGACACAAAGGATATTACTCACCATATTATTTTCAAATGTTCCTTTGGCCTACATCCAACTCTGCTGAATGACTGGCTGGTAACAAATTCTAAGCCTTTCGTGAGATGAGAGCTTGTTTTGTGTTTTTTTTGCTTTTTAGAATTAAAAGATTTTGGGTACGAAAATTTAGAAACTTAGCAATCGTTGGCTTAAGTGCTCTTGCTTTTACAAGGTAATAAAATGTCATATTGGCTTAGCAATATGTAGTCCAAATTACCAAATTAAAAGAATAAATCCAATCCCTAGAAAAACACTCAACAGAAGATATAAATAATGTTACTAAATGTGAGGTTGCTAGTTAAAAAATCATATTTTCTATAGCAGATATTGGACCGTATTGTATCTAATGCTCAATTAGAAATGCCATGAACGTAATAACGCATAATTTTTTTAATTTTAATGATAAAAAGTATTAAACAGAGGCTAGCAAGGTGCTAGAGATTCTTAATTGTTTGAATTCGATAGACCTACCTAATAACAGAAGTTATGCAATTCATGTGGTAACAAATTTCGAATAATTTCAAACTTTAGATTATATTTGTACCGAAAATTGAAAAATAGACATTTGAGAAATACAAATTTAAAGTTTCGTTTCGCCCAGGTACAACGATTGGGCTCATCGGTTAGATGCTGTTGTACGCATTTGGACTAAAGGTCGCAAAAACTTAAAGATTGAATTTCTATTCATGAGTCCAAAAAAACAAAAGCAAAAATAATTAATTTTCAATTATTTACGTTCTTATTCTTAACATTTGAGAAATAGCTTAATTAGGTGTAGCCATGGAAATATTTAGGTAACTTACCTATTAGAACAGTGTTTCCCAATGTGTCACCCACGCCCGACCACTACGATTTTAAAGGGGGCAATTTTACATTCTGTTGCTTTACAACCGTTTTAGATTTCAAAATTATATTATTGCCAGAAAAAAAGACCTCACTTTCACACAGCTTTATTTTCGAAAAGTGTACAGGCTCAAACTTTGCCAAATTTTCAGCTTTTTGTCCAGCTATTTTATAAATATCAAAATAAGACGATAAGTCCCTATCTTTCACACTGAAGTAAGATGGCTCTTGAAACTGGTTGAAATTATTTGTGGAATTGGTATCTTGAGTCTGTAAATGGTCGATGGTATGGCATTTGTGAGTTATTTAGTCAATATATTCGAAAAACAAAATGTAAATTTGAAAAGCCACTTCAAAGAAAAAATGAAAATCTTCTGGAAGCAAAATCGATGATATTTGGTTTCGCAACCTGATATACACTACGGCTTAGAGTGTAAAGCGGCTAACTCCATATTTTTTTTTGTAATTATAGACCACTTCAAAAATTGATTAAAAATACAAAAATCTATCAAATCTTTTCAATTTTACTGAATTTAGCAAAAGCGAGTACTGAAAAATAATTAATGTAATTTTGGTTTTATTTAAATAATTCGAACACTTTTGTTTAAATAATTTTTTATTAAAAATGCAAAATAGGAGTTAGCTGCTTTTCACTCTAAGCCGACAATATCTGACTTATGTATATTTACAACTCAAATTTTGACAGGTTTCACTGGCTCAAAAAATAAGAAGTGACTGATACCGATGTGAACCATATAATTATGTATGTAGATGTGATTTTTGATTCATCAAACGATTATCTGATTCAGGTGATATCATGCTAATTTTTTATAATTCATGTTTTCTTGTGAGCATTTCAAAATTTTTAATGTTAAAAATTGTATAAATACATAAACATTTTGGAAAAGTCTTAGTTGGGAAACACTGTACTAGAAGTGTGACACAAAATTGCAATGTTAATTTTTCGGTGTCTAAAAATTTCGGTAGCGACTCTTAAAATATTTATCCTCAATTCCTCATGGAATTTGAGTTTTTGTATTGATTTTTCCATCTTGAATACTATATTCTACCTGTGTCTTTAGGGCCATACTTTTTCCAAACATATTTGCATTACAAAATTTACTCTTTTAACTTTCTTTTTGTTCCTCTCGAACAACAGCAGCTATCTATACTATTTTTTTCAATAATTTTTGTTTCATAATCATCTCGTTAGATAACACCTTAATAATATAAAACAAACTCAGGCTAGTTTCACCATTAGTACACGGTAAAATAGTACGAAAAGTGGTTCGAATAAAAAAAAAATTAGTACCATCACGAAACTTGGTGAAAACGTTTCATGTACTATGAAAATGAAAAATCAAAAGAGTCTATAAAAATATTTCACATGGAAGGGTGTTTTTTTGAGGGGGAGAGGGGGGAAGTTGCGGTGTATTATACAGAAAAATTAAGTTTGGTGCAACATTAGCATATGACACATGTTTTTAAGGTAGTTTTGAATGCTGAATCAAATGGCACCAAAACCAAGTCGATACGGCCTCCGTGAAAAAAGTTGTTGTCATTTTTATGCTACGATGACTATATTTTCAGTATAAAAGTTAAATATTACCGAAAACCAGTTGAAAATAATGGTCCGTCGATGAAACTTGGCATCAATGGTTCATTTGTCATGCAAATCAATAATAAGAAGAGTCTATAAAAATATCTGTGGTTAAAGGCTGTTTTTTTGGTGAGTTGGGGTAGTGGTGGGAGTATTACCATAAAACCTGTGACAAAAATGGTACCCTCATGAGATTTTGTGAAAATGTGCTATTAACTTACAGAATGAAGAATTAAAAGAGTCTATAGAAATATTTTGCATGGATGGGTGTGTTTTTTGAAGAAAGAGGGAAGTGTATGATTATTTTTCAAAAAAAGGGAAATGGATGGTAACCCTCAAGAAACTTAGTAAAAATGTTTCATTTACTACGAGAATGAAGAATTTACGGAGTTTACAAAAATATTAAGGACGAAAAAATGTTTTTGTGGGCTTGGGTAAAGGGTGTTATTTGTTTTTGGAAGCAATTTTAGTTTTTGGAAAAACTTTTATACATTCCTTCACCCATAAAAAACATCCTTCCATCATATAGATATTTTCATAGACTCTTTTGATTCTTCATTCTGGTAGTTCATACCACAATTTTATAAAGTTTCATGAGGGTACCATTTTTGTCACAGATTTTATGGTAATAATCCCACCATAACCCCAACCCTTACCCTAACCTTCAAAAAAACACCCTTTAAACACAGATATTTTAATAGACTCTTCTTATAATTGCTTTTCATGACAAATGAACCATTGATGCCAAGTTTCATCGACGGACCATTATTTTCAACTGGTTTTCGGTAATATTTAACTTTTATACTGAAAATATAGTCATCGTAGTATAAAAATGACAACAACTTTTTTCACAGAGGTTGTATCGACTTGGTTTTGGTGTCATTTGATTCAGCATTTAAAACTACCTTAAAAACATGTGTCATATGCTAAGATTGAACCAAGTAAAATTTTTCCGTTTGATACACCACAACTTCCCCCCTCTCCCCCTAAAAAAAACACCCTTCCATATGAAATATTTTTATAGACTCTTTTGATTCTTCATTCTCATGGTACATGAAACGTTTTCACCAAGTTTCATGGTGGTACCAATTTTTTTGTTTTATTTATCCTATTTTACCTGTACTACATTTATAATTGAATTGAATAAAATAAAATGCACGACTGGGTCATACGTACTTGCTGGTTCAAGACACTGTGGGCTTAAGAAAATTATATATAAAAACATGGAAATTATGATAGAAAAATGTAGAGAAGCATGAAATACGACTTTTAAATTGGATACAACAACTCTTTTGACAGTTTGATGTTGAAAAAAGAATGCCATCTTAATTCTTGATTGAATATGATTGTATGGGAAAAAAAATTTAAAATCGTTGGAGCGGTTTAAAAAAAAAATAATTTTTTATATATAAAATTCTTAAAACATTTTTAAGAACAAATCTTGGCATGCAAATCTAAAGTATATATTTATGTGTATATAAAAACAAAATTTGAAAAAAAATTGTCAACCCGTTTTTGAGATATAGAATTTTCAAAAAGAAATTTTGAAACATTTTTTAAAAATCCAAAAAATATTTTTTTCAAAAATAAAAATTTTGGTATACGAAACTATTTATATTTTTTGGAAGCTTCTGTGTAAGAAAATAATTGAAATCGGTCGTACCGTTTTGAAGAAAATCAAAAATAAAAAAAATGGTTCTTTGGGAGGTACCATTAATAACCATTTCTGAAAAATGGTTTTCCACCAAAAGAAAGCCTTTACTAAAACAAATTTATTGAAGTATTCTTAAGAAAAGTTGTCGAGTCGTTTTTGAGAAAAATACGATTATGTAAAATTGCTAAAAAAAATTGTATGGAAGGTACCGTTATTTTTGATTCTAAAAAAAACGTGTGGGCATAATCACTAAAAACCACTATGTACCAAGTTTGAAGAAAATCTATCAAGCCGTTTAGGCTGTAGACGAACAGACAGACAGACAGACAGACAGAATTGTGCCACCTACTTTTTTGGTGTTCTCTATCGTCATAATATCATGTTTGATTGTTATCTCAATTTTTTTTTTTGCACGAATCCAAAACTTGCCTTTTATTTAGTACCTATAACCGCAAGAAAAAATTAATAAAAACTTTAGAACATCAATCATTGTAGTTAGAGATGAAAAAAATGTAACGAAAAAAGTTGAAATTCCCATACAAATTTGGTATAGGAAAAGTATAGCCTTAGAAACATGGGGTGAAATATCATCAAAACAGTGCTATATACACATAAATTCTACTCAAGTACTTTTTCATAGGGCGAAAAATCTTAAATCAATGTAGCATAGTAACTTTCCAATGGACTAGGTACATAGCATTAAGATATACACACACGGAAAAAAGTATTGGCACAGTTGCAACTAATTAGATTCAATTAGTGTATACAAATAAATATAAAGTATTTTAATAATTTTTTTTGTACATAATTTATTTTTATTTGTTTTCTATTAGATAACATAAATAAAATCACTTTGGAGTTGATTAAACAAACACAAATTAGAAAACATTTATAAAAATACAATTTACAATTACAATTTACAATTTTAGGTTGGATAGTCCTGGTCTATGTTTGACACACATCTGGAGTAGGGAAGTTGGTATTCATAAATGGCATTATGGATAAGATGGTCTTTTTGAATATTCTCAATGAAAATCTTGGAAAAAGTGCAAAACAATTGGGGTTTGCTGGCAATTTTTCGTTCCAGCATGATAATGACCCCAAACAAACTGCCCATAAAGTATAGAAATGGCTCTTATAAAACACTCCACATACTTTAAAGACGCCACTACAATCACCAGGCATGAATCCTATTGACTATCTGTAGGACGTGCTGGAGAAACGAACTAGAAAACACGCTTTTATCATTAAAAATCACTAAAATGCGGTGATTAAGCATAACTGGAGTAAGATTGGCCAACAGGTTACTAAAAAACATTTTTGTTGATGCAAAACATGCTTAAGGAAGTCACTAACAACAAAGTGATGCCAAACCATTACTGAAGAGTTATTTCATCTTGCATTTAAGTGCGTATTTTGGGTTAATCCTGAACTGTGCCAATACTTTTTTCCTTCTTAAATTGTATTTTTATAAGTGTTTCCTAGTTTGTGTTTGTTTAATCAACTCCAAAGTGATTTTATTTATGTTATCTAATAGAAAACAAATAAAGATAAATTATGTAAACAAAAAATTATTAAAAAACTTTATATTTATTTGTATACACTAATTTAATCTAATTAGTTGCAACTGTGCCAATACTTTTTTCCGTGTGTGTAAGAATGCGACGCAGTTGGCAAATAAGTGCGATACCTAATATAAACCTACTTCAGATTATTAAGACCTAATATTTACTTTCTTATGTTGGTATACTCGTACAAATTGAGAAAACATTTTTTTTATTTTCATATTTATAACCGGTGCTCCTTAAAACTTATTTTAAAGAAAATAATGTCTTTCCATTTTTCTTACCATAATATTCCGGACTACTTCAACCGATCTCAAACGCAACACAAACAAATATCTATTTTCAACATTATAGAAACGTGTACTCAGTAACAATAAAACATTAAAACACTTGCCTTTTTAGTGACCATGTTAGGTGATTTTCACGTCATTTAATAATCTTACACCTTTTGTGTATTTAACCATTTTTTTAGTTTTATACGCACGCTATTCTCACGTATTGCAAAAGACACGTACACCTTTCTAAAGAAATATGGCAGCAATTTACACTTTCCCACCTTTGAGCTTCTAATCCAAATATACCTACTCTTAGTTGTTGTTTTAAGTGAAACAGTTTTAACAGCTAAAATAAATTTAATTCCCCCCACCGCAGCGCAACTTCGGGAAAAGTTAAAGAAACAACTTTTCCTGATTTTGTTTGTTCACTTTAATACTCCATAACAATTATTCAAGTGTGATTTTTATTCGCGAACTTAAAAACAAAAAAGGACTTTTATGGCACGGATTTCATTTGCCTTTTGCTTTTTAATGCTTGATTTACTTAGGGCACTCAAATCCAAATGGTGATAGGAGAGATGGTGGTGCGGTGCTCTATGCCTTAAATGTTTCTATGTATTTGAAAGTCAACTTAGGCGTTTGTTAAAACTCAATTAATACAAACGAATTTACAAAAAAAAAGCGCCAACCCAAAAAGAAGGAAAATAAATTTACAAACAAAACCGACCCAAACTAATTCCAACATTTTTCATTTACCCCTTGACAATTGCGACCAGAAACCACTAAAAATGTCCTTTTTCCTAATTGAAATTACCTCATTAAACCGGCAACTCAACTCAATTCAAGGGTGAAATAATCGGAGTAGAAAAAGGCCGCAGCAATTCTGGAGAAGGTATGTACCTCAAAGAATGAAATCGATAATGCTTACGTATACGGACGTACTAGACTTTTTATTGTTTAAGTTGCCTGGCATTGGCATGCCGCCAAAAAGTTTTGAAATTACCGAGGACCAAGGAGAGCTATCTCGATTTGTTCGTCTTGTAAGTAAGAAGTAATAAAATCCGAAAATAAAATCTTAAAATTGAGTAACCGATGTTAAGATGTATATGATTACAAACTATAAGGAAGGAAATGCCCATTCTAAGGACAACACCGTTTACGGACATCGTCACACCCAGCAAGTCCAAGGAAAGCTTCGATGTGAAAGGCAAGTAAAACTATCCTTGCTCTTATAATATTCTGGAAAGATAATAAATTGTTCTTCGAAAAAATCGACGGATGGTGATGCTGCCGACCTTAAGCTTCTAGCTTCTGTGGCGCTGGCACTTACATTCTATGGTTTGGTGTGCATGTAAGGATATCCTCACTTGAAGCTAATATACAGTTTTGTAAGAAGAAAAGAACTTTTAATTAGCCCCACTTCAATTATAAGAGCAATTAATTTTAGCAGGCGAAAATTGCTGAACAAATTTCTGTATGTCTTCGTTTTTTTTTTGAAAAATGTGAAATACCTTCAAAGTAAAGCCAAATGAAACTATTTATTCTTGCCCGAAAGAAGATTAAAAATAGCTATAGGATCTGCACCGCGTTTAAAATTTATCCTAACAGACTTAAATGGGACACATCTGCAGAAATCAAAATTTAAAAGCATTTTTTTTAACACGGAATTTTCAATGACATAATATGAAGAGCAAAATTAAGTACCAAACATACTTGAGAGAGACTTTTTCACAAATTTGCCAAAAAGAAAAAGCTGAAGTATTTCGAGATTTATAAAGGTAGGATTTATTTCTTTACGGCCTCTTCTGAAAGTGACTCACTGTACTATTTTACATCAAGGGCGTAAGGTGGGGGGCAGCAAAGGATGCGAGTCTCCCTAATCAAAATATATTTCATACATTAGGCAATTTGTCTTATTCTGAATGCCTCTCAAAGCTAGATTTCTGTTTCAAAACTATTTTTTGTTGAGTGAGTTTGCCAAACCTCCCCCACCAATTCCCTGATTGAAATCCTGTGAATGTCTTTCTTGAAAATACCTCTTTCCTTTTGCGAGGTAAGTGAAAGCGGTTGAGTGTCATTTCGGTGCATATAAGTGTAGATACTCTTAATATTCAATCACCCCAAATAGTTCAGTACCTATCCAGTGCTGTGACTTCCCCTAATTATTATTTCTTTTATAGTACCTACTCAAAAGCCCTTTTCTTAAGTTAATAAAAATTGTTTGCGATGATATCACCAAGGGTGTGGAAGCTAAAGAATATCCAACCAGTGGAAGTAGTCTTATGAGTTGTCGTCAATTTTATGTTGCGTCTCTTTGCGGGTAGCACATAATTCCGCTACTAAAAACGACTGACACTCTGAATTGCGGAACCTAACAATTTTCTCTGCATTCTGTCTGCTTAAAATAGAACATTTGAAAGCAACATTTATGTGACCAAGAATTCGGTGGGTGTAAGAATAAGGACTTCATTTAGAGGTCGCTAGTTGACTATGGATGTATAGAAGTAAAACTTTTGAGAAAATCTAATTACAGATGGTTGTCCTTACGCACAATTCACCTCTAGGTTCTGAGTTTTATACAAAACGACTATATAAAAACAGAGTTTTCCGCAATGTTTGTTTATTGTGCTTTAAACTGGGAGCGTGGAAAACTAGAGATATCCTCCATGGTCGTTTATATTTTATCGTCTTTCTCCTCATCGTCCTAACTTACTCTATTTTATTTCACCATCAGTGAAGGTATTGCTGCGCTAGTGTAAATTTAATTTGAAAGTTGATTCCTGTTTTTTTTCGGGTTGGCTTTAGATTATAACTTTTGTTTGCTCTTCTGATGCAATTACAGTTTAACAGACAATTTTCGGAAGCAAAAATTTACGAGAGCTGGTGTTGCTCTACGCGACTGGCTAACTTACACTCTTTTCACTTCTTTCTATACTTATTTAATTTATATTTTGTTTGTTCTTCATTTTTGTTTATATTTTTTTTTCTTGTCTGTGCTAGGTGGTTAGATAATTTTTCGCTGCTTTATCTTATATTATAATATTGTAATTATCATTTGGGCTGACTTTTTCTCTTAAAGCTAAAAACACCTTCTGCAGGAACAGAGATCAGATAAGTAAGAAAATTTTAAAAGTTGGTATAGGTATTCAAAAACCATAACTATACGAGTACTTTAGTCTGTTTGAAATAATTTGCTAATTAAAAATTCAAAACTGGATTTTGAAATTATTAAATCACAACAAAAACATAAATGTTAAAAAAGGAGCCAAGTTCTTTTGCGTACAAGAAACCTGTGCGTAAAAAGTCAGCCAAAAAAAGTAATGAGATCTAAAATATATGCCAAGTTTTAGGTTCATGAAGTTTAATATCAAATATCTTAAGTAGAGTAATATCGAAACAATTCCAAATCATGACATAAATTTGGTAATTAATGATTACTGATTAAAATTTGGTGGGTTCACTGGGTCAAGTTTTCATACATTTTAAATTTGTGATTAAGTATTAAGAGAAAACTTGCCAAGTAAATCCTCCAAATTTTAATCAGTTATCATCAATAACCAAGTTTATGTCATGATTTGGAATTGTTTCGATATTACTCTACTTAAGATATTTGATATTAAACTTCATGAACCTAAAACTTGGCATATATTTTAGATCTCATTACTTTTTTTGGCTGACTTTTTACGCACAGGTTTCTTGTACGCAAAAGAACTTGGCTCCTTTTTTAACATTTATGTTTTTTGTTGTGATTTCACTCCTTTTTGCAAAGATTTATTTTGCCAGGTGAAAGTCAAGCCCTACCGCTCTACAAAGTTTCATAATTCTACGACAACCGAAAGTGCTCCATACAAATAATAGCAATTCTGATAAAGTGGGTGGATGGCACCCCCCCCCCTGAATGGACAATTCCAAATTTTCGATTTTTTTCCTTTCTAAGTACTTCAAGTCCTACCGACCTACCAATTTTCATCGTTCTACAACAATCGGAAGTGCTCCATATAATTTATAAGAATTTTTATGAATGTGGGTCGATGCCACGCCCACTGAATGCAAAATTCCAATTTTTAAATTTTTTCTTTCTAAGTACTTTAAGTCCTACCGACCTACCAATTTTCATCTCTCTACAACAATCGGAAGTGCTTCATATAATTAATAAGAATTTTTGAGAATGTGGGTGGATGCCACGCCCCCTGAACTGAAACTTCCAATTTTTCGATCTTTTTCTTCTTAGTACTTTAAGGCCTACCGACCTACCAATTTTCATCGTTCTACAACAATCGGAAGTGCTCCATATTTTTAACAAAGTTGGTGGATGCCACGCCCCCTGAAAGCATAGTTCAAATTTTTCAATTTTTTTCTTTTTAAGTACTTTAAGCCCTACCGACCTACCAATTTTCATCGTTCTACAACAATCGGAAGTGCTCCATATAATTTATAAGAATTTTTAAGAATGTGGGTGGATGCCACGCCCCCTGTATGGAAAATTCCAATTTTTCAATTTTTTTCTTTCTAAGTACCTCAAACCCTACCAATTTACGAATTTTCATTGTTCTACAACAATCGGAAAAGCTCCACATAATTTATAGAATATTTAAGAAAGTGGGTGGATGCCACGCCCCCTGAATAGAAAATTGCAGATTTTCGATTTTTTCCTTTGTATGTACCACAAGGCCTACCGTTGTGCGAAATTTCAAGTTTCTATGGTGTCGGGAAGTGCTCCATAATTTTGATCATCTGTCAGTGAGTCAGTCAGTCAGTGAGTCAGTGAGTCAGTCAGTTACGGTTTTTGCGATTTTTGAAGTCCTATATCTTGGGAACTACTAATGCTAAAGAGTTGAAATTTGGTGAGCCACCTGTGGGTTGAGAGGGGGGTTGAAAATCGCCTGAGTTGGTTCCTGTAAAAAGGGTGTAGTGCCGCGAACTTGGCTGGGCACTACCGTGCCCTTTGATCAACTTTGAACGCTAAAAGATGAAGTTTAAGTTGCCGTTACAGTATAAAACTTTTATTGAAAACATTCTAGGCTATTAGTTGTGTCATATAAAAAGGAACTAAGGCCCCCCGACTTGTCGGTGCGGTATGGCTTCGCTCGGCATGCTCAAAAATGTAACTCAATGCACCCTTCCTGATTTGTTCGGTATTTGCTGCAGCGCCAGCGGCATGCTCAAAGGACGTTTACCAAATCTTGGTACAAACAAGGAGTTAGCAATCAGTATTTATTACCTCGATCGGTATGAAAAAATAACGTCCACTGAAAGTGATATCGATTTTAATTGTTTTTTGTATGGATTTTGAAAGATTTATTCTATTCTAAAAAAAGCTTAAAATTTTCGAATTTTTTTTTGGAATATTCCATTTTGATGGTTTCCTCTACAAAAAACATTTGTAGCATTATTCTAATATTGCTTTGTTTTTGAGTGATATGCAAAAAACCCAAAAAAAAAATGTGCTTTTGCAACCTTTCCCCCAAAATGGACTTTCTTATTTAATAGCACTCCGCGGCTTTCTTATAGCTTCAATGACCTTTTAAATGATTTTTACTTTATTAAAAAAATGGTGGCAAATATTAATCTTGATGCTTTAATTTGGGTCACCCTATATAATGCATGTATCGTGAATTAAAAGCTTCATCTAAATTGAAAATTTTTCCCATAGATCGCACGGAACAATAAAATATGAAAATTAACTAAGAAATTTAAAAACTAACGGTTCAACGGATCTGAAAATTACGTATACAAAATATTTGATTTGAGGTGAAAATATAAAGCTATACAGGACCGAGTCATCTTATGCATTTGGTTCTGTTGGGTTTCGGATTGACCTACTTCTAATTATTTGTTTATAAAACGTTAAAATTTTAATTTAAAAAAAAATCTATTTTCAATCAAAATTGATTTTGTTTAATTTTTGGGACTTGAGTTGTTCTTGCTTTGGTATTTTTTTTTTCTATGATTGGATAAGTTTAAATTTGAAGTGTGATAGGAAATTCTGTTTGCAAGTACCAACTGTGATATTGCTACTAATAAAAAGCTATTTCCTATTTTAATTAAAATGGTATACTGTGGCGTTTACGTGTTGCGCAAGTAAGAAAATTACTACCTATGTTGCTGTCAAGTACATCTTTCTCGCGCAAATTTTGTTTCTTTTTAGCGGAGCACACAGATAACTGGATAGTTTTCTATAATATGTATATAATTAATTAGAATATATACAGACAAAAGGCAGATATACTAAGAAAGAGAGGGTCCAAAAACGCACTTTTTCTTTGAATTTTAATTGATTTTTCCTATGAATTGTTCCATAGAACTTCAAACTAAACCACACCATACATATTTTTTTCTTATAATTGAATATTTATTATTTTATTAATATGTATTTCTTAAAAAAACAAAAGTAAAATTTTTTTGAAAAATGTATCCCTTACAATAGTTCCTTTATTTTCAAATTTTAGGAACAACTTGAAAAGGAAAAATCACTTAAAATAAATCTGCTATCCGATTTCTTGTAGATACCCTGACTTCTCCCCTTGAGCAGATTGACCAAAAGTATATGTTGTTCTTTATTTGTAGAAGGTACGGCTTCATCGAGTATGTTGTCTATGTGACCCTATTAGCTCTGGAACGCGTCATTATGATGTCGGTTTTATAATGTAATTCTCTCTTAGCTGAAGTAACAGCTCAGTTATCGGTGATCTGAAAATAAAACAAATATTTTTAGTATCCTCTGTTATGAGAAACATTTTCAAAATACGAAATAAAAGATCATTAAACTATATAGCTCAGGAAAATTAGGGCAGACTTGGATGTAAGGTATGAGAGATGAGTTTTTTGTGGGAATTGTTATAGCTTTGTAGATATATTGCATTAAAGTTGACAAAAAGTTATAAAAATTGAGCAATAATAAATTGCTCAACTGGCAGGTAAGAAATTTACCAATAAATCAAAAAAATAAATTGAACTTGGTGGCACAAAAGCTCGTGGAAAACCAGGGCTTAATGACTTACAACTCTCAACCATTCCTGTGTGCGTGTTGTTGGAAGGAATGGAGGGAACGTATACTCTTGGAGGATTTGTCAGTTCCTCGCAAGAGGGAGAATATCTGGTTTTAGGTGGCAGTAGCTAGGAATCGAACGCAGATCTTCAGCATGACAGTCCAACGTCAAAGTTCAAAACTTCATCATCATTTGTGTGATATTAATTTTATTTTAATTTGTTTTCGCTGATGATGTGATAGTTTTTAACGAACGAACAACGTTAGAAGAATATATTTTGTATTAAAAAAAAGTAGGTATAATCTGTTCGAATATTAATAAGTAAAACATCTTCGTTCAATCTAATTCCATTCAGGACAAAAAAAACCTATAAGAACATTATTCAGTAAACAACCCAAAACTCATCAGAGCTTAAGTTCTTTTGAGAAGGGAAAAAGAAGGTGGTAAATTAATCGCAGGAGGTTTTTCAACAACCTCTAAAAATATTGTTTTTATTTCAGTCAGGGTATTATCTTTACAGAAATAAAACCATTTCAATATTTTTTTTTGGCTTGGCTGACCTTAACAACCAACATCCCATCAGTTAGCTGAGGCAATATCCATCAATCCAGTCATTCATTCCTGTTTCTGTTTCTACCCTGATAAAGGACTATAAGAACCAAATTATTCGGTTCAATGATCAGAACCTTTTGTTATCTGTTGGAGTTCAGTTTACATTCTTTAGTTTATTTTACACTTTTGTCTATTTGAAGGTTTGGTGTATATTGTTTTCTGATTGGTGGGTAGGTACTAGGTACTGGTTTCATATGGACATGCAATGGGATTGGGATATACCAACTTTTTATTGTTTCACAGAATTTGGGCTCAAATTTTAAAAGGAGAATGGGCGTTTCATCACAAACATATCTTGTAATACTTTCATTACAAATTTAAATATTTTATTTTTTTGCAAAATACATTTTTGTAATTTTGTTATTTCTGATTGAAGAAAATTTATGCATTAATTAGGCATAATTAAGAAATCGAATTTTATACAAATTCTCATTTTAATGCAAATTTTAAAGGATTGTTGTTATATTCAATTCCAACAAATATGAGCTCTGAAAAAGGCTATAAGAATCGATGTCAAGAAAATTTTGTAGATTAGTGGGGCTGTTAGTGAGACTAACCTTTCATTTTGATCTGATGGGTTGAGCTTTGGTATACAAATAGTTCATGTCCTAACTATACTTTTACGAAGTGTCACTGTCAGAAGGACAAGAGAAGGGTTGCCACTTACCAGTTGAAATCCCGAAATGTTGCTTATAAATCGAAAACCAAGGGTCGGACGATGACCCAAGAACTCCCTTTGGTTTCAGCACCCTTGAAACCATAGGATTACCCTATTGATTTTCTCCCACCCCACCCCTTGCACGAAGGGGGTGGAAAAAGTCGTTTTGGGAAAGAAAATTTGAAAAGCCAAGTAAAGTAAGAAAAATATTTTTATTAATAAAATTTAAAGATGGTGTCGACGCAGAATTTTACAAATCTATTACATTACATCTAAAGTTGATTGAAAACCTACTTTGGATTTTTTAAAAACCCACTTTCAAAGTGCTGGGGGGAGGGAATATGAAAGATGAATATTTATCTTGGTATAATATAATCATATGACACATGTTTTAAAGGTATTTTTTAATGCCCAATCTAACTAAATCAGAATGAACTCGATATAACCGCCTTCAATAAAGTTATAGCCTTCTTTTTCATAAATGATGACTGAATTTTTACTGAAACAAGTAAAATATCTATTACCAAACTCCAACAGCATTGACACGAAACTTGGTCCACATATTTCATCAATGTTGTTCTATGGTTTCAATGGTGCGGAAGCCAACGGGAGTTTCCGGGTCATCGTCCGACCTTTGGTTTTCGATTTATAAGCAACATTTTAGGATTTAAACTGGTAAGTGGCAACCCTTCTCTTGTTCTTCTGACAGTATTGCCACCTCGGCAACACTCCTTAAAAGTAAAGTTAGGACATAAGCTATTAGTGTAAGAAAGCTCAACCCATCAGATCGGAATGAAAGGTTTGTTTTTTCAAGAAAAAAACCAGTTCCCATTTACATAAGTTGCTGATCTAGCATTTTTAAATCTTAATCATCAGATTTATATGAAAGCCTATACGTACTTTTTTGCTGAATCCCAACTCCCACACTTCGTTTATGATATCGAATATCCCGCAGGCAAGCAGTGATATATATGTGATGGACATTTCCTTGAATACGAAATTAAATATCGAAAAGACCATGGTGAGGATGGTGGCCAACCACTAGCGGCTGTCATTTGTCTCGCGCCGCAAAACATATTATGCCAGATGCATGTTAAATAATTTAACAGGTATTATTTCATTGCGGGCATTTCGGGCTGACCAACAATATACCAAGCGCACTGCCTCTATGCGAACATTGGGGTAGGCTCTGAAATAGATTATCCGTCGTCACAATACCACATCACATCGACAACGACATGAGAAAATTTCCCATTTTCACCACACCATTCCGGAAGCCAAACAATGCATTAAGTTGTTAATTAGTTGGTAGCCACAAAGGGTAATTTCCCAGCCTATACATGTACCTTACCTTAAAACATATATGGTAGTTCAGTTCAAAACTTGGAAAGAAGGAACCACATATGGAAGTCTGCATACATCATTGATATGTCCCAATGTTCATCGAGAAAATACAACCACACCTCTATTTTCCAAGATAGCATACCAGCAAGATAGCATACCTGCATGTTAGAGAGCTGCAGTAATTGGATGCGCGTAGAAATATAATATGGCCTGATAAATTCAGGCTTCCGAATGAGCTTATGATTTCTAATAAGCGCATTATCGTGTTCGGTATGGAATAACTATTGGTATGTTAATTTATTGAAGTGTGTACAAATTAAAATTATATCATTTGCCAACCAACATATCAATCACTATTGAAATCGGGTTTATTTCAATGCCATTCTATGTGTCATATTTAATTCCATAAATGTACTAGTTTCCTGTTCCCTGGCGATTGAATTCAATTTTAAAAGTGTTGAATTGTTTGGAATTCAATTTGTTCATTTAAAAAAAGGTCTTGAAAAAAAAATTTAATGTTTATTGAGTGATTGTGACTCCAATTTGTGCTGGAAAAAATTGATAAGATAAGAGGTCAGTTCAATAAAAGAAGCATAATATGAGAGGAGGCTCGTATAGGTATTGTTCTCAAATTGTAGGCACTTGTTTTATTTTGTTTTCTCTACTTTAGAGTCTGAAAGAAGGATATATATGCGGTAAGCCACTTGAAAAGCACTTAAAGCCAATCTGAAGGCAAAAATGGCTCATAAAAATTCTTAATGTTGATGCCAATTTATAATAAAATAATAATATTTCGTCCCATAGACTATAAAACATAAAAGGAGCTCTTATGTGTCGTTATTCTACCTCCCATTTAAATTGGTTTACTTGTAAGAAACTGTCTTTTTTGAAGTCTTTAGGTTCAAGTCCAACAAACCCTCCTCCTATTCAAAATTATAAGCTTCGGAATGTATCACAAACTGATTAAAATCAAATCAAATATGTTCCCATACCCCACCTTATTATCGACCAAAACTGTTGCTCAAATACTACACAAAGATATAAAAATATACCTAAGATTCCTTTCTTTTATGTTTTATGTGTAAAAAATATCCCGAAATCCAAAGATATAACTATTCTGCTTTAAAAAAGAGGACTACATGTTCCTAAATTTAGATTTATTTTTATTTTTATTTTTCTAGTAAAACAATCTTGATCTTTCTTTGTATTTGTATCTAAGAAAGAAAACAGTCCTTAAAGGAGGATATCCTTCAGAGTTCAGTTGCGCTCATTGTTATTGTTAAACTTTCTCAAGACTTAAGCGGTCTTTTCGCATACATTAGTGGAGGGTGAGAAGAAAACTTTTTTTTTTTTTGAAAATCCTCTGAATAGGCAGTTAATGACACAAAAGTCATAAAATTAGCGCATTCAATTGACACAACACAGACGAGATAATAAATTATTTTCATTTGTTTGGGAGAATTATTTTCAAATTTCTTAATATTAGGTAGGTACCTAATCTGTTATGATTTGTAATCCTAATACATATTTTTTTTTTCAATGCCGTTGCGTTGGAAATCGTTTACAAATTTTAACTTTTTGAGTTAACAGGTAGGTGGATATTTGCCAAGTAACATGTAAATAAATAAGATAAGACTGTTTTAAAATAGAAAAACAAAAACTATGGTAAGGAATATTATTAACCTAGACAACAACATTAACAAGGACATTCTCTTTATATCTTTTGCTTAGGTAGGTCCCAGAATGTATCCATAGAAATAAAGAGGATTTAAGGCATCTATTATGTTCAAATTACAAATTATCCACCTTATGCTCCTTCCCACCATGCTTACAAAAATAAACATATTCCAACGCATTGCTAATAAAAAAAAAAAAAAAAAAAAATAACAAGTAACCGGTTGTTCCTACTGTATTTGGAACTGCAACAAGTAGCTCGTTCATCGAGCCACTCACAAAATTCACAAAATTCATACACACCAAATTGAGACACATTCTTTTTTGTATCTAAGTCCCCTTTCACACGAAGAAACAAGTTGCTGGAGATTTTTTTTACGTTTTCTTTTAATCTCCTTAAAAATCTCTTGTACCTTTCATACGAGGAAACAAATCTCCAGGCAATTTTTGAAATTTCCTTTGAAAGTCTAAAGGTAGAACTATAATAGTCGGAAGGGCACTGAAGCTAATGTCAAAAACCAACGAAAAGTAGCTTTCCGTACCGAAAAAAGGGGAACACACCCATAATGTAACTATCATCTTTCTCTTTTTGGCATTCCTATTTCACCAAATGTCAGTTTTACTTAAGTGAGGTGCGCTCGGGAGCGCACCTCACTTCCGTAACCAAAGTTGAACGAAACTTGACGAAACGCTCCACTTCGCAATTATAGTCGCGTCAAATGCTTTCCGTGTATTCGCTTGTTTTCTTCCGACCACTTAAGTGCCCCTCCGAGCATTATAGTTCTAGCTTAATGGTTGAACACACCTAAACCTAGATGTGAAAGGAAATGTCAAAAAATCTCCTCAAATCCTCGACCGGGGAGATTCTGTTCGCCCCTCTTTCCTCCTGCCCTTCTCACCCAGGAACTAAAAGTTGCTGGCAACTCAGTTTCCTCGTGTGAAAGGGCACTAAGGAAGACTCATATTTGTTTTATAATTAGCACGTCACGTTATGACTACCCTATGTAAACACAGTGCAAGTATTACGAAAATAGGATAGGTTTTAAAAGGATGCACAGCACATTGCACATTGGTTTTGAATTCCTGAATATCACAATGGGAAGGAAGGTAAAACATTCCACATTCGTGTTGTGGGGCTGAAGAAAACATATCCGAATTTGACGGTATAGCTCAGAAGTAAACTGAACGGCATTCTTGAAATCGTTAGTATTACGGTTTAATGGTTTCAAGGGCGAAATGCAACTAGCATTGTTTATAAAAGTAGTGATTACACCATTCACATTCATTTGAGAAAATGATTCACTTCAACAAGATCCATTGTCTGAATGCATTAATAAATAAAATAAATTGGGTGGCGCAACAGCTCGTGGAGAACCAAGGCTTAGTGACTAACAACTCTCAACCATTCCTGTGTGCGTGTTGTTGGCAGGAATGGAGGGGACCTACAGTTTTTTGCCGAGTCCGAACGGCTAAATGAGAAGCACTTTTTTCATGACAAGTACACTCTTGGAGGATTTGTCAGTTCCTCGCAAGAGGCAGTACCTCGGATAAAACATTTCTGTTTTTAGGTGGCACGGCTGGGAATCGTACCCACACCTTCGGCATGACAGTCCTACGCACTAACCATCAAGCCACGAGGTACTACTGTCTGAATGCATTGTGAACTGCTGAAAAACCTTTTTCGTTCAAATATGAATGTGTATGAATTGGAAGAATTAACAACCTTCGCAAGGGGGGGCAGGTAGGTTGGCTACCCCTCTAATCAGAATATATTTTATACATAGGTCAATTTGTCTTCTTTTGAAAGAATTTT
Organism: Dasysyrphus tricinctus; assembly: GCA_963921185.1. NCBI lineage: Eukaryota > Metazoa > Arthropoda > Insecta > Diptera > Syrphidae > Dasysyrphus > Dasysyrphus tricinctus. The sequence continues at coordinate 262,992,828 of OY992531.1, forward strand.
AAAGCAAGATTTCTGTATAAAAACCATTTTTTAAAGAGTTTGTCCCCACCCCCTCCCCCCTAACTGAAATTTTGGGTACGCCCTTGCTTTCATCTTCTCGAATAGGTTCCAACACAAAAATAAGTAATAACATTGAAATTTTTATTTGAGTTTCTAATACTAAATTTCACTTTATTTATACTAAATTTCACCAACACTCGTGAAAGACAAATTCGATGGGTGAGAGGATTTATTCAACTGAGTTGCACATATTACACGCTTACACTATTGAAAACATGCATGAATACAATAGTTGTTGATTTTGTACAATTCAGTGTGACTTAAAAATCAATCCTTCCTCTTTCCAGCAAATTGAAAATGCAAAACCGCTGACTTTGTATGCCCAGAAGCTGCGTTGTACCTTTCTCTACTTCTCGTTTGAACTTTTTGTGAAGTTTCTATAAGCTTACCTATTCAAAAGAAGGACAAAGTTTGAGTCTCTGTCAGCATTGCCACCAGTGAGAGTATTTTACATTTTTTAAATGCTTAAATTAGCTTCTCAAAACTTCGTTACAGATTTGATGCCTAGAAAAAACTGTGGACGTACTTAATGTTGTTCCGAAGGACCCGTAAATGAATTCAAATAAGAAAAGACGCTGAAGGAAAGGTGTCACAATTTGCAAAGGATGTCGGTTTAAATCTGCGATCTCGTGGAAAAGTAAATGAGTAGTGTGACATTTTAGTGTCATTCGTGTCATTACACAGATTGCATTCACAAAGCCATTCAAGGCCTACTAACAATTCTATTTATTCAAATATTTTTGTGAGAACTTTATACTCTAGACTGGAGAAAAGAGAATCATGAGTGAAAACAGAAATGAAATGTTACAACTTTTAAAGGTGGCTCCTGTTGAGTATATCCGTTGTTTCTTGCCTAAATTATTTTACTTTGTGTGGGATGTTTGCACGGTCTCACAATGTATGGCATTAGAGGCAATCAATTAATAATAGGTCATAGGTCAATGGGGGTGGCTGCCTAAGTTATGTTAAGGCGGAATGTTTACCATCAGGTATCTCACTGTCATGTCATAGTTCTTACCCCTTGTAGATGTTATTCACTTATAATTTCGAAATATGTAGGTACCCCATTTTTTATGTCTGTGTTTCAAACTGTTGTTGTTTGCACTAATTCTGACATAGTGAGAGGAATCAAATTAGCCCGAAGTGAGTATCTTAGTTTGTTATATTCGAGATGAAAACAAATTAGCTACAAGCTTTGTTAAAGTTTCTTGTACTTAGTTATTTTCATTAAATCCTACCAATTAAAATAATAATAACTCACGCTCATGCTCATGAAACGAGAATATCCGTTGAGGAACATTATTATGAGAGTGCTCATGGGATGAGAATGAGCAAATTCGGACACTCGCGAGCATGAGCTAAAAAAAAATGCTCATTGCTTTGCAATTACTCTTGATCAAGAGCCTATAATAAATTCTCATTTAGTTTAGCTCACCCATGCCATGAGCAGTATACGAGTGAGCATTTCCGTAACTTTTTTGTGACCTTAACCTTAGCCCAAATGCGTTTGGGAGTTGGGACTAAAGCTCTCAAATAAATTAGTATAAACGATTTGTCTGCAGTTATGTACTAATAATTAAGCATATTTAACTTTGCTATTCGATTTCTTTCGAACATTAGAAAATAAATTTTGCAAGTAAAAACATACACAAAATCTTCAAAATAATGCTCAGCTCTTAGCATTCTCTAATTATTATCAGAAATCTTACTTTACTTTTCAACCCAAAACCATGCACGCACACGTAACCTTTAGCTTTGAATCTAAAACAATAAATTATTCGTTCATTGATTTTTGAATATTTTTCATTTAAATCAATACACGGACAATTTTGGAAAACAAGCCCATAAAATGCCTCTTTTGATCTACGCAACGTGATTGCATTATGAACAATATTGCTAAGGTAGACAAACAACTTGCAGCCCAAAGCCCAATTAATTTCCTTTGAATATGTAAATTTATGAAAACGACAATATTATATCCTAAAGTAAGCATTATTGTAATAGTCTGCATATCAGAGGGTATGATCAAAGTGAATTACACTCCCCAATATTTTGGTAATAGTACGTTACATTTTCGGGCTGCCCATAAAACAGAGGGTGGAAGCACACTTTCAAATACCCCAGGCCTTCGTTACTACAGTCATCAGTGATAGCCTAAGGTAGTTAGTCGTCCTCGTTTACGAACCATGAGTCTGGAGTTAGAGGAACGAGAACAGGTAACAGTCCTCCTTCATCAATATCACCTCTAAGCGTCTGTTTGCCTTCTATGTTTGTTTTAAGGATTCACTAATTCAATTTTGACAAATAAACCGTTTCGTTTCACTTTCCAGCAGTATCATAGACGCACGTGTGTTTGTGGTAGCAAAGACCGTATAATACCAAGATATTGCATCTAGTGTAAAAATTCGCAATCAAAGCGCTAGTACTGTGACGACCCCAGTGGTGACCCCATAGATGTGTGAGTGAGAACCCCGTCTATGTATAAGTTTTACAATCGTCGGTGGCGCGGTCGCTGAGTCGTGGGTCTGCGGCGAATAAAGGCTTGCATGTCTGTATGTGTTAAGTGAGTTCGAATGTGAATGAGGATGTGATACAATACGTGGGAATGTTCCCTTCCCCCGACCGACCGCATCTAGAGCTGATTTTTGGTGGTTGGTTGAGATGCGGTATCTTGGTATTATACGGTCTTTGGTGGTAGCCATCAACCTCTCAACAGCCAAAAAGGCGAAAAGCAGCCAACAGTTTTACCAATCACGTTCGGCAAATAATGCAGCAAACATAATTTCGCCAGAAAGCAAATAAATTTGGATTTCATTTTACGGTAAAAGCAATCATTTTGTCTCCACCAAAGGGCCCGGTTGAGTCAATATATAGCTCCACTCATAGTGCCACCATCCTTTTTCATCGTCATGCTGATTATTGTCTTCATAACAAAAGCGTGAGGTTTTTGAAAAGGGTATAGATATCACTAAACAAAACCTGTTACTATAGTCTTAGTCTGCAATATAGTTGCATAGCAATCTGTTTAATGGATGGTGGTGTAACTATAGTGCTGATGATGGTATAGCGATTGGGGTGTGAAATGCGAAAGTAAACAAACTCCTCAAGTACGCCCCGCAAATTTAAACTTGATTCTTCTAAATATGGAAAGGGAACTTTGCGCACATTGCATAGCATGAAAGCGGGTGTGTCAAGGCAGGGACATCATTTCGTGTGTCAACTGAACACGAACTGTTAGTTATCCATATATATGCAATGCATGCAGTCGCATAAGGTATTTGTGATTGTGGTACTAAACTTAGCTTTTATAATGGACAGTATTGACAGATGTCTTCATACCAGAAAAATGCATTATTTTAATGAATTTCCAATTTAGTACTCTTCAACGATTATGTCTATTCGAGTTCCAAAACTATGAATTTCTACGAATATCAGTACAATTTTGTTTTTCTATATGCAGTTTGGCAGCACTTAAGAAGGCTGAATTCGAAGAAATACGTAGTTTTGGGAAGTAGGTACGCGAACAGAGAACAGACATAATTACTGTTATTTTTCTCAAATCTAGAATATTCATTTGACAGGATGCAAACAAAAATTCAGTATTTTTAAAAAGTTGTTACATCTACACAATCGAAAACTGTTAAGTCTGATTTTTAAAGACAACAAACGCAAATTTTATTTTTCGGTTCAAATGTGACGAACTACTTTTATTTTTAAATCATCAGGTAAGTCTCAGACGTCCACACGTATGCCGTTGCATTTTCGCAACGTTAGCCGGAAATGGGATAAAGGTAAGGGATAAAAATATAGTCCAAAAAATAGTCTAACCGTAGAAAATTCCATATTGGCACCAAAATTGATTGCTGAATTTCAGCAGATCAGCAATTTTTTCTCAGCCGCATCTTATGCATTAATGAACGACTTAAAAATGTCAACTTCGAAGCAAAGGATATTTTTTCATGTGGATGAAAATTCAGGAAGCAGGACCGAAAATTTCTCTCAGCCTTAACGTCTATTAGTCTATGCAGCGTGAGGACAATTTTAAACTAAAGCTTCTCATCATTATCTTTTGCCACTAAAGACATAAGCTCATTAAAACATTTCAACATTTCCACTCGGTTGGTATTGAACAAGTCTCCTTAGCTATGGGTAGAATGATGAGTGCTGATGCTGCTGGTCTGATTATGCTAGCAGTGGAATAGCATACTGGAAATGGGCTTAAAATAATTCCCTAAAATGTTCGCTTCAATAACTTTCAGAGGATGGTGGTTGAAAATGAAGGCGATAAAGCATCAGTGTGGAAGATATGGTGAAGTGGAGATCTGCAAAACTGTTGAAGTCGTGACACTTCTCCCAGCAGCAATACGGAACTAAATGTTGACATGATTAAAATTAAAATATTTCCCTTTCCTGTATGTTATAAGATGCATGAAATGTGTCCATAACGAAATTTATGTTCATAATTATCTAACCAGAGTTGAAGTATTAAACTGAATTCACTATTTAATTGAACTGTTTTCCCAATTTCTCCTAATCATTAACCATTTTATATAGAAATTCCTCCTTTCAGTACAATGTCAAGAGTATTAGCATTTCAGGTGCAGTGTGGTGGAGTCTCCTACAAGCTTGCAAGTCAAATTTTTGCCTTATAATATTCCATATACTCGTATGTACATCATATCCTCTGGGATAAGGTTGAGAAGTAAGCCCCATCTGTCGAATATTTCATTCCATTGAAACTTATGCAAGCATGAGCACATTTAAGTGATGATGTCAAAATTCTGAATGGAATCCGAGCCACCTGCAAGCTGCATGGAGCTGAGATGTAGGAAGGTTAAAAAATACTATAGAATCTCATTAAAAAGCCAGAACCACCAGGTAACTTTGGTTTCAGCTTTCCTTAACGTCAACGTTAAAATTAAGCTCCCATCGTATACATTCTCGAAGACCTTTAAGAAGTGCTTCTTACTTTCCTTTCGAATCAGCAAAGCACCATGCCCCCGAATGTACCTACGCAGGGTTTATTAAAATCGTATCGTGTCGTGTCGTTTCTATCATCATTCGTTAGTACTTCTATTACGACTTGTCAACCCCATCTATTTGCATATCCCCTTGAGCTTCAATACAAACCGAAATACTACAGAAGTTACTAATTAGCGGTGAAAAGGGCAATTTTATCGGTTGGTTCGTCAACATTAAACAAGCTCGTGATTATATAATGAATTCTAAAAATTTTCACGGGGCGGAATATCAAATGAAAAGCTGTTTCAGTATGTAAGAGAGTGCGCCATCAGTGTACGAATACCATAATTACGCAAAACCAATCCAATTAGGCGATAAGTAAATATAACAAACAATGAAGTTGCTATTATTTTATAAATAGGGGCTGTTAAGTTCAGCAGAGTTGATGATGATGATGATGATGATGGGGGATTAATTTTATTCCTTGCCTTTTACTTAACGAACCTGACAACAGGTGCTATAGAGATGAACTTAAGTTATTTTCTATAAAAAATTAAGGTAGGTATACGAGAATTATAATGTGTGGGATATGAAGAGTGAACGCATTTCAATTGAAATTGATTCAGAGGCAGGATACAAAGGTGGGGGTGGAGGTTTTTCGGCAAATCGTGGATTCTAACAGAAAAAAGTGTGTAGTATAAAAAAAAAGTGAAAACAAAATTTGAAAACATGTAAATGTCGTTAGCATTGTATTGCCCACAGCCAGGGGGATTAATTTCCCCTTTTTTTCTCTGTTGGGAACGCCTATGCACATAAATTTTGTGCAATCCCATGATCTTAGGGCAATTCAAAAAGTTGAAATAAATCTTGGATTGAAAGGTCATCCTATCCGTCGGTTTGTGTGGATTTTCCTGTCATTCAAGGGAAAGCATACAAAAAGGGGCTGTAAGAATTGTCATTTTGCAAAATTATTCACCTAGCTGCGAAGATGCGAAACAGTTTCGAAGATTTATTTTAAAAATAACATAATAATAATGAACATATCAAAAATCATGATCTTGCTCTCTTGGGGTCCAAGACTATTATGTATGTGGTCAAGCATTGAATGGATAAAAAATTGAATAAAAAAGTGTTAAAAAAAATAACTTTAGTATGAATATCTTTTCAGACCTTTTTCATGAAATGTTAAATATGTAGGTATAGTCATGTTAAATTTTGAAATTATTTAAAAGTACCCACCATCAACAAAATTGGAGTTAAATCGATTAAACGATGTACAGAATACACTGAAGTAATTCTTTGCCTTAATTCTAAAAAGGCCAATATTCAATTTGTTAACTTTGGGGAAATCGAAAATGCTTCTTAATTTCTAAAAATGTTTATTACTTTTGAAATAAAACTTCCTATGCCCATCTTTATCTTGTCAAGAAACAATTGGAGCACATTTGCCCTTCCGCTGAGTCAAAAAGTGTGCTTAAGTCAATATTTAAAAAAGTTCAAATCGGCCTTTTTCTTAGAACCAAGGCACAGTATTAAAAAATAAGACAATTTACTCGAAAATTGCCAAAATTATACCTTTAAAATGTCTTCAAAGTCCCAAGAGTAGTTTCCCAAAAACCTTAATTCCGGAGCTTGAATGAAAATGGTCTTTGTTCATTGTCAGCAAACAGATTCACCATTTATAAAAATACAAATTAATTAAAGCGAAGAAGTGCAATAAGAGTTAATAAGAGTTAACAATCTACTTAATATTATTGGAATTCCCTTCAATTTCAGCAAAATTTCTAAATACATATTCGTAATGTTTGTACATATTATAAGATCGCAAATGTTAAAAATACTATATGTGAGCTTTTATAAACGTAACTATTATATCGCGTCCATATGTGGTTGAATTTTCATTTAATTGCCACCGTTTCTTCATATGGAAAGCGTAGTGTTTGACCGAACAAAACCAGAAACAAAAATAAAAAATCAACTAAAAAAATATCCACCAAATACTCAGCAATCCTCGAACAATGGTCAAGAAACTCATGAGAGCCAGGTTCAGGTATTTGTTGCTTAAAGTATGGGATCAGCACGGAGAACATATCATCGCAAGGTGCTCCCAAACCGCAAAACAATTCCCTCTTTACTATCCACACAACACCAAAATACCACCACCGATCTGAGTGGATCCATGACCATTTCGTATATACATAGAATAAAAGCTGGTAAGCTTCCGCCAGCACTTTGCCATTGAAACAAAATAGCTAGTTAGCTGGAATTAAATGTAACCTCCACTCTGTCCTAGAGAGGATATGGCATAAATGAGAACGAACAAGGACATAGGTATCGAAGGAATACGCGACTTAGGCGAACTTTCAAATGCAAACTTATTCTAGTGAATTGCATAAAATTTTACTGCAAATGTGAAGAGGAGAGAGTACTAGAGTTTTTTTTACAATTTCCTTTTCCATCGTTTTGGTTGGCTTTTTATATGTTTATTTTTGTCGTTTTGCATTGGTTTTATGGTTTTGAACTTTTCACTACTTATCGCTGTGTTTTTGTGCTTCGAGAACTCATTGTGGTCGGTGTCTGTCCCTGTCCGTGTCCGTGGAAATATGTTGCAACCTAGAATTGGTTTTATTTAAACTTAATTGTTTATACAACATTTCCCTCTATCCCCTATAATAGGTCGCACGGGTGAATATTGCACACAAATGGGGAACAAATAATTACGCTTCACACCCTTTCTTTCCCCCAACGGATTAAAAACTTTATTGTTTTTTGTTTTGAGTTAGTTTTTTTTTACTAGGGATGGAATAAATTAGTGATTATTTTCATTTAAAAAATTAGGTCTTTGAATCAAAAACTATATTCCTTATAAAATATTTATGTAGATTAATTCATTTAAAATACCTATAGAATATTTTTTTGTAATTTTGATTCTTAATTCCAGAAAACTATCCCCGAGGCCACACTGGGCAAGTATACTGCCAAGCAAGTTGTAATACACACCCATCAATTCACTAATCCATACAAGCTCAAGCAACTCGCTCATCAACTGGTATGAATCCAGTATAGTGAAAGCAAGTTGAGAAGCAAAATGGAGATATGCTTCTTTTTTGGCAAGTGGAATGCCACGTCGTGTTATAGTATAGTGTATAGTGTTAATTTTAACCAAGGTCGTGTTTTTCTAACACTGTATGATATGAATTTCTGTTTTACTACATATCAGGCTGAACTAACATTTAATGTGTTTTTTTTTACCTGTTGTATTTTAACTGACCTCATGTTAAAAAAGCACTCTACCAGTTCATTCCAGCGTGACACAAATGCTGAAACGCACACACACCGACAATTTAAGTAAAACGATTTGAATTTAACCTGGCTTCCTGTTAAAGAAGCAATCTGCCAGTTCATTTAAACGTGACATTAGCGTTGAAACGCACACACACTGGCCATTCAAATAAAATTATTTGAATCTTACCTGGCCTCCTGTTAAGGTCGCACTCTGTCAGTTCATTTAAACGTGACACTAGTGCTAAAACACACACACAAGCCACAAGCCATCCAATGAGTTTCAACTAAGGTATTGTTGTTTGGCACCAGTTTTTTATGTAGTGAATTGGCCCAGTGGATGAGTGCTATCTCCGTGTGTGAAAGGTTCCCAGTTCAAAACTGAAGTAAGTATCACAAATAATTTTTAAATTAAAATAAATAAATAATAAATTTCTATATGTACTTTCAGAATAATGCTTACGAGTTGAGCGATAGACAGCGCAAGATAAATTCATGAATTATGCCGGATTTACTCGATTGGAAAACTGCCAGTATAATGACAAAAGCAACAACAAAAAAATGGATAAATTAATTCTTTTTGTCATTATAGTGGCAGCGTTCAAGTCGTGTAAGTCCGGCATTAGATACAGAGTTGATATAACATTGAAACCTGTTAAACTAACTATAGGTTTTCAGGTTAAACTAACCAGATTTTCATGTTAAAATTACAGGGCATTGAATATTTTGTCAGGTTAAATCAACTATATTTGCAGGTAAAATTTACAGGATTACAGTGTTAAATTTTCAAATCAGGTATCAGGTTAAACAGTTAACCTGATCTACCGAGTTGAAAAATAACAACCTGAAAATCAGGTATGATTGACCAGAAATTGGTTGATAGTACCTGCTTTTTTCTCTGAGTGATGTGGCCTCGGAGTAAACACTATAGCGATTACCATTACTCCCAAAAAAATTGTAAATGTTTACGCGAGTTGTTGCTATAGGATAAACTGGTTATTGCCTTTCTTGTAACTTAATAATTAAAAATTAATTCTCAAGACAAAAACTGCTTTGATTTTATTTCAATTTATTTTATTTTTTATTCACTTATCCGAGCCCATTTTAACCTACTTGTAAGTTTTAATAGATAAAACATCCCAGAAAGTTAGTGAAACATAGATTGATGGGAAGCATCAAAAGACTATAGTCATTATACATAGAACTTTTGACAGAAATTACTTGATTAACGACATTAATTTTCAAACAACAAACTAACCATAAACGAAAATTCGGGAAGAAATATATAAAAAGTCTCAAAATAATGATACCGAACGCCATCTTACTGTCATCATTAGGGAGAATAAAACTTATTATCCTGTTAAGCTGATTTTGTTATGACCTTGTTTGGCTAATGTAGCCTGTTTTCTGTTTTCTGCTTTTGAAAGTAGTCCCCTTCTTGCTTGTTCAATATGCTTACCTAATTATCTCTCTGACTGTGCCACAGTATCATCAAGGCTAATGCAAGAACAATATTTTGTTTATACAAATTTACATCGGTAATAGCTATGAATAAGCAAACTTTTAAGCAGGAGAGGCTACTGCGTGGTGTCGATAGATGATTATTGATTATAATATTCACGGATTTTTTTTTGGAAAATGTGAACTGTTGTGCGCTTCTGCCTTCGTTATCCAATATTAAGAGAATTTTAATTTTATGGTATGTCAGATATTTTGAAAGTTTTATGTATGCTACAAGTGAAAAGATTAGAATATTTAGTACCTACCTCGTGGCGTATAGCTGATGGGTTTGGCCTGTCACTTTAAGATCTTTGGGGATTAGATTTTAGATTCCAGCCTTAATCACTTAACAAAAAAAAAAATGTTTTGTATGAGTACCTACTGCATCTTAGGATGAAGTGAGAAATCCTCCAAAGGTGAACCTACCATTTATCATAGTGAAGCCATTCTCGTCTTAGCCTTTCCGATTCGTCGGAAAATTATAGGTCCCCTCAATTCCTGTCGACAAACAACATGCACAACAGAAATGATAATAGTTGTAAGTCACTTGGTCCTCCCACCAGCTGTCATGCCAAAGGTCTGGGTTCCATTCCCAGCCGCTACAACCTAAAAGCAAACATTTTTATTTCCGTGCTAATGCGTCTTGCAAGGAAATAACAAATTCTCCAAGAGTATTTGTTTTCATGAAAAGTACTTCTTATCTAGCCGAGCCGGTTGGACTCCGCAAAAAAAAATGTAGGCCCCCTCCATTCCTGCCAACAACACGCACACATGAATGGCTGCAGGCGCGGATCCAGGAATTCAGCTTGGGGGGGGTCATGAGATTGAAACATCATACCTAATTTGAATTGAAACCTCTTGAAATATATAGCCTTGAATTTTCTACATATCTGTACCCATGTTCTGTAACTATCGCATCGATAAAATTCGTCGAGAAACGGTGAAAAAAGAAACAAAACTCATACAATTTGTTTCAGTTTCCATCGTTTCTCGACGAATTTTATCGATGCGATAGTTACAGAACATGGGTACTGGTGATTACAAAAAGTCCAATTTTATCAAGACTTTTTTACAGTCGAAGGCATGATCAGAGATCTTTGCCGCTCTGCCGCTCACAACGTGTTCAGGGGGTCAATTCTCGATCTGTGAAACAGTGAAATGAAAACAAAGTTATCATTTCAGTTTTCACAGAGTTTTATCATTTTATCACTTCACAAAAACGCGCGAGGTGATTCCCGGACTCGTTATGACAAACAGCTGTCAAAGTGAGTACTAAAAAGTACTAACATGAAAAATGCTACCACTTGCTCATAGAAAAAGATGATTGTGACGTAATAGAAAGACCAAGATGGCGACTTGGGTGTTTCAAATGAGTACAATTTGTTTCTGTTTATCATTTTTCTTTTCACAGGTTTTCACAGAATGAAATGATTGTGATAAACGAATTATCATATGAAAACATTTTGGCATTTGTTTTCATTTTTTCACACTTCGAGAATCACATTTGTCGTGAAGGCGTTATCATATTTATCACTTCACAGTTTCATAGCTCGAGAATTGATCCCCAGGCCATAAGACTATATCCTCCTGCTAAGAGTAATAGTGCATAAATTTCTGGCTGCTGGAAAACTTATTTATCAACGTGATTTAGCTCCATTTCATACTTTTCAGATAATTATGAGAGTAAATTGAACATATAAGACTGGAAGCAAAATTTGCAATCTAAAAGAAGGAGTAGGATTCAAGTGTAAATTTGAAACGAAAAGCTAGAAATAATTGCAAATATGTGGTGGAATCCATGCCGAAAAGAAAAAAAATTGTTGACAATGCAAAGAGGAGGGTATTTTCTTACATGGACATTTTTTAAAAATTTCGTTACAAATTTGAGTACTGCACCAAGTATCTGCACATATTTTTTGTATTTAATACAATTAAATTTGTATGGAGTTTTTCAATGCGTTTCTTAACATTCAATTATAAATTCAGGTACCTACTATAATTTTTCCAGTATAAAATAGAATATCAGGATTCGCGCTGATTAGAGAGGCAGACATATTGCTTTAGTTAAAATAATTTTTTTTTTGGGAATTTGTATAGAATTTTTTCAAAGCCTTTTTTTGCAAAATTCCATTATAAATTCAGGTACTGTACGAGGATTCTGTTATAATTTTTTCTAGTAAAACAGAGTATAATGATTTACATACATATAAAAGAGTCAGGCATACTGATTAAGTTAAAATTGTTTTTCTTTTTGCTTTTGAAATGGAAGTTTTTAAAGCCCTTTTTCAAAATTCCGTTATAAATCCAAGTACTGCAACATATAACCACAATAGTTTTGTTCTAACAAAATAGAGTATTAAGATTCACATAACAGAGAGGTAGACATACGTATGGCTTTTGTTAAAATGTTTTTGTTTGTTTTTGAAATACATCGGAGCTTGTACGAAGTTTTCAAAGCTCTTTTTTCGAAATTCCGTTCTAGATCCAGGTACTGCACCAGGTTTCTGCTATAATTGTTTTATAATAAAAAATAGTATACAAAATTATATATCAGAGAGGCAGACATATTGCTTTAGTACAAAACAAGCTGTCTTTGCTTTGAAATACAGTGGTTTTGTATGGACATTTTTTTTAAATTCCGTTACATCTGGGTACTGCACCAAGTATCAGCACACAACTTTTTTTAATAAATACAAATTAAGTATTAACACATTAAAGAGACAGATATATTCCTTCAGTGAAAACTATGTTTTTTTAAACTTTGAAATACAGTAGAACTTATATGGAGATTTTTAAAGCCTATTTTTCAAAATTCTGTTAAAAAACTAGGAACTTCACCATTTTTCTGCCAATATTTTTTTTTTCAAATATAAACATTAACAGGAAACACATTTTATCTTATTTGAAAAAAAAAACAGTTAAACGTGAATGAAGATTTTTCCTTATTTTTTGTATTTCAAAATTCCGTTTAAAATCCAGGTACTGCAACAGGTGTCTGAAAATTATTTTTTTGGTTATATTTACTATTTTTTATTAAAATATAAAAGACCTGATGGTATGACTCCAAGATATACTACACCCTATGCCTGCCTTTACTATTTTTGAATAGAAACAACTATATAATCAAGTCTTACATATCAAGGGGTGGACATACTGCTATCACGTTTCCAGGTCGATTTTTTGATATTGTTACTCCGGCGGAGTGCCCATTCCATGTTCAGGAAGTCTAATAGAATGGCTCCACTTATCGTACTGAAATACAGTAAGCCTGCCGACCACTGGCTCTTAGACTATAACCACCGCATATGAAAATCATGACTTGCGGACACCCTATATATATTATCTAAGAGGGTGCGCATCCAGGGCCACCAGTAATTTTTGTCAATATTTATTTTCTGACCATATCATTACGAAGTTAGAATTTGCTAAGGAAAATAGAAGCTTACCATTAATAGGTCATGGTTTTCGTATAATTTACTAAATTATATGGAATTACCCAAAAAGCTTATTTCTGTCTTCTTATGTGTTGAATAATAAGCAAAGATTGTTCGTAATTCTTCTTTTCTCTGGAGCTCTGGGGGGTATCATGACCCCCATGACCTCCCCCCTGGATCCGCCACTGAATGGCTGAGAGTTGTAAGTCACCATCAGGCCTTCAATCCCCTCGAGCTGTTGCACCACCAATTTTTTTTACTTCAAGCTAAATCCTTAGCGAGCTTACAACTATGAAATTTTCAAAGAATAGGTATGTTCGTAAATATTCAAAATTTAAAAGAATTTTGTCATACCATTTAGGCTCTAGCTCAAGGAGTTAGCAGATTTCTACCAAACACAGTAATATATTTGCCAATAATTGTTAATGAAAGATTTTGCTTACTCAAGCTTGTGGGAGTTACATTTGATCTTTTCATGTACATCCAAAATACTGGTAATACTGTTTAATTTTTCAAATTGTTCACAGAAAAATATGTATGCAAATGTATATTGAATACACAGAATTAAAATACATTATATTTTTTGCATTTTTTAACAGTGCATTTGATGGATAAAAAACGGGAAATTCCACCCATTTTCGTTTGACTTAAAGCTTGAAAGACCATTTTGTTTATGTTGTTTCTTTTCTTAGAAGTCGTAACCCTATGCTAGGCTATTTCCGAGTACCTACACCAAAATCATGGTCCTCGATCTCAAAATCAAATTTGCATTTAAAGTGACCCTATCAACTTACATAAAATTAAAATGCAGGTAACTGAATTGAACAAGAACAGTGGGATACATTTTCAGAAAAATGTTGAAATCGAACTTGTATCCCCTGATCTGACAAGTCATTGACTTGACCAGCAGACAAACATTTTAGCAAATTTGTTGCTTAAAACATTACCAGTCATTTCAAAATCAGTTCTTAAACTTTTTGACCTTGTGCGCAACAAACAATTCATAGAGTTTTTTCTTATAAATGTGTTGAAACTTGTCCAAAACTTGTCTCAAACAAGTAAAAGATACATTTTAAAGTTAAACCCATGCACCCATCGGATAGGTAATGGGATAATGAACTGGAAACTTTTTTTTTTTAATTTTCAGATGTTGGATTTCTTCACCTTATTCTTTTCTTTCAATTACAAGAAGCCTTCAAATGTATTATCCTTTCCGTTTCTCCTTTAAAAAGTCATATAGATAAATATTTCAAGGACCTAATTTTGTCAATGACAGATATACAAAACCATTTAAATGAAACCAAATACCTATAACGGCATTTCTGAAAGGAGGACGATTTCCGTATACTCGTATTTCATATTTTTTTTTTGCAAACAAATGTTGATGTCTTTTTTGGAGTTGCACAGTAGCACAGTGCAGAGCTCAGATTGGTGTTCTAAAAAGTCCTTCTAACTCGTTTTTAGTTGGGTGTCTGAATTTCTGTGTATTTCCTTGAGCATACTCTGAGGGAATTCCATTTGTTTATGGGATGGCATTCGTGCACCAAATAAATAAATTTCATTTTAGTGGAGTTGAAATTGCATTCCATGCAACGAAAGTCAGTAGACCAAGTAGAGACTATGAAAGGATATACCAACATATTATACACTAACGCTAACGCGGTACGTAGTATGAAATCGTGAAATTTGATGAATTGAGGCTTAGTTGAGGTTGTTTATCTATGTATGTTTGTTTATATGCATGCATTCAAATATTTAAAATATTTCAGAGTTGGAAGGATTGCTCAAAATAATCTGATTTCACTGCTTTTTTCTCAATAAATCCCACAGACTGCCAAATTCTTAGGATGGTGGGGATTTTTTAAATTTGTTATCAAAACAAGTTTCCGAAAATCATTACTTAGAAATAAACACAAGAATTGAACCGTGTTGAACAATACAATTGGCTTGAGGGACCAGTCTGTGATTAAGATTTCAAGCCAAATAATTGAATATGAAGAAAATTTGAAAAGAGTTGAGCTCACTTGAACTTTTAACTTTGAATTTCAAGCCAAAGGCATATGGCCAGATTAGGAACTGGAACTGGTTTTGATTTTCAGTTATTGATTTGGTCATAGTATGTGAAAGGCTATTGAATATATCTTTTAAAAAGGAAGAATTGCGTGTTAGTGTTTTTATTATTGAATATGTTTGTTTGGCCCATAAGCATGCTCAAAACCGAAAATGCTACTTAATTCATTCATTTCTGAGAGAATGGTAACTCGGAAACTAAGCCCAGTTTGACAATTTAACACTTCACAATTTTTGTTCAAAATTAAATTTTCTATCGAAGTGGATAGTTCAAGAAAATTTACAAAAAACCTAATCAGGAAAAGTTAACAAAAATCAACATACAAATCGAAAAATCAGAGAAAACGGTACGAATCATAATTTCCCATAAGGAATTAATTGCTGGATATTGACAACTTTGTAATGCTGTATTTAAGACATTTTTTGTTATTCATGAAATCTAAATATACAAAAATGTAGGACATTTCGTGTTCTACAAAAAACCATTTCAGTATTTTTTCGCTCAGATGAACAGGAGGCGAGATAAACTTTAAAAACCATTTTTATCTCAAACATTTTGGCAGTTTTTCGACAGTAACTTTTCGTCTGAAAGAGATGTCACAAATATTTGTAAGCAAAAGTTCTATAAAATATTCTTACCTTCAAAGTCAAACATAAAATATTGCTCTACATTCAATAGGAACCGCGCAAATCACATTAAGGTCTTCCAAAGTTTTTTTTTTCAAAATGGCGGACAACGCATTTTTTTTTTTTTGTTCGAACTTTGTGAATTTAAACTCTCGAAGAGTTACTCTTTACGAAATAAAAAATTAGACACAGTATTTTTTGTAGATGCACAATTGTTTATTTTAAAAAAAATGAGACAAATTTAAAAAAGATGAGTCTCTGATTCAAGCTAAAAAATATGAGCCCCTTTTGACTCAAATGAGTCCCAGTGGTAACACTGCCTCCAACTACAAAATTGGTATTGCTTTCTGCAACCAATGCGGTGGTTATTGTCGGATTGGAATTTCAATATACGTCGCACAGATGCTGCAAAACAGTGACAGCTTTGTTTGTGTGTTCTATTATAGGATGGGATGGGGGCTGTTAAAAAGATGAACAATGAACTAAACGGTGACGCTGAATATGGGGGTGTTTCCATCCCTCCCAGGAAGAAACGAACAATATTCCATACTCCTTAAAAAAAAAACTACACAAACAAATTTTGCGGTTTATTGCCTCTCTAAGTCCCTCGATTTGCTTCAATTTCTACTTTGCCTGAGCACACCATTGCTGTTTTTCATCTAGCTTGAGCATCCCGGGCAAATAACCTTTGTCCTGATGTTGATGTTGCTGTTTAATATGGCTACACCGAGATGACTGAGAACCGAGGGTGCTCTGGATAAATCTCATATGAAATCCGCTTCAAATGGAATGGGAATTTGTATTCTTTTTATGTTCGCGTACATTTGTGGTATTTTTTTATGTACTCCTTATGCACAAAATTTAGGTACACGCTAAGATTGTACGAGTGACGGCAGCACAGTTTATTTTTGGTTGGTGTATGTCGTTTCGTTGGGGGTGGATTAGGTGTAGTAGCTTATACGAGAATTGGGGTGGAAAATTTAATTTTTTGTGATCATTATTCAAAAATTTGTTAACTTTGCATGTAACTGGTGTTCGTGAGAAGGAGGAAAGGTCAAAGTTATTGAAGATTATACTTTTAAGAAAATTGTAAGCTCTTGGAATTTTTATTAAATTATTATCTCATCGCTTAGGGAACATAAAACATTATGACCTTTTTAAGCGAGGAGATTTGGATGTTTTCAGAACTCTCAGAAATACGTAAGCAAATATTTGTGAACCCAAATTGTTGTTTTTGCTGATACTATGCCTTTATTACATGAACCTTAGTTCTACCAAGGCCATCGAGCTTTAGAGTTGTCAAGACAACTGGGAGACTGGGACAGTATCAAACTTCTAGAATTCCAAATTTTGTTACAAATACACAATACTAAAATTAATATTTCTTATAAATAATTAACATGACAGCAAACCATTATTTCTTAGGTATAGGATGACACCACTCGTAACTAATATCTTAGCGGTCATAATAAAAAAAAAAATGAAATAATATTAAAAAAGGGTTTCGGGTAGGTGCAACAAAAAAATATAAAATGTAAAAAGGGTTGGCACTGTCTGTTGGAATAAGAAAGTCTTTTTGAAGTGATTTATAGAGTTTCAATAGATATAACTGGCATCTAATGCTAATGTTTGACTCTCTACCCTACCCCCCGATTGTTTACTGCGTACGCCCTTGTAGCTAAGAACGGAAGTGATGTCAGAGTAGCATGCATCAACAGTGTTGAGTAAGTGTAGACGTGCTGATCGCCAATGCCAACGAACATTTGTTGACCCGAACGTAAAGGCGCGTCCACATTATGTCGAATTGTGTAGATCAACATCGTTGATCAACAGTGTTGAGTAAGTGTAGACGTGTTGATCGACAAAGCCAATCAACATTTGTTGACCCGAACGTAACCCGATTCAAATGGATAGCAATCGACAAAGCTGTTCAACAAATTTCATTTTATTGAACACATTTGTAGGGTTTTAATTTCATGAACATAATTTATTGGTTTTGTGCGTTATTAATCACATTTTCATTAGATGGAAAATGCAATATTTGCTATGAACAAGTCAAGTTGATGTCAATAATATCGTTTTAACTTTAATGTTCACAAACAAAAATAAAAAAAAGTTTGGTACCACCAGAATTCGAACCCTGAACCCTTTGGTTGGATCCTGACCATCAATCAGAAAATTCCAATTCACACAAATTATTGCTACGAAAGTTTTTGACGTACACACTAGCATGTTGATCGACAAAGTTAACCAACAATGTTGATCGGCATAGTGCGGACCCTCCTTTAAGATTCCATCTGTCTACGATTTACACATAGTTGGAATACAGTACAAAAATTATAAAATAAAACTTTGTTTGGAAAAATGTATTTATTTACTCGTAGTAGACACTTGCTTACTCTGTCAATACCTATATCTAGTTTGATGACATAAAAGTCGAAAAAGTGACAATAAAGTTTCAATTATTGTTCAATTGTTTTGTTGTTAAATGTCAAAATATTATAGTTGTCCATCTGCATGATCTTGACACTGACATATTTTAATTTATTATCTTCAAAAGCAAATTTCTGCAATCGTCATGCATTTAATTTAATTTTATAAGTAGAATCGCAAATGAAGCTAAAAATAAAACATTATTGTTGTGTGACTTAAAATTTGTCACCTTTCTAAACATAAAATACATTATACATTAGTACTTTTCCATACAACAACATATTAAACAACTTTTCTTCTTGAACTTCTGATCGTTCTCCTTGTATCTATATTTATCACGTACATACATATGTAGGTACATATAAACCACATATATGTGAGCAAAATATCGAAGTTCTTGTAGGATGTAGAGGAACAGCGATAACAAAAATCCATCCCCTAATCAAATATAATTTGTATCAATATAGATAAAAGGACCAGTACGAACTTCCTTTCTATGTTAACAACTTGTAGGCGGAGTATTGCAAAGTGTGAACGAAGTGTTCATTGATAGAGATGGACACATAAACATAAATATTTCTACCACAAAAATAGGAAGCGAGATTGGATAACCAGCGTGACTTGTTGCGGAACCCCTCTTATCCTACTCCACATTCTGCTATCATGATTTCTATAATTTATATTAGTATCGAATTTTTTCAAAAACTTTTGCGTTTATTATGAAGGATGAGCTTAGGTACTGTATAAGAAATTCAAGAAAACATATCTAATGTTACTCAATTTTCTTTAGGAATAATTTATATAGCTTGGTGATAGTAAGTATAATTTATAGGGCTTGTCTCGAAATAGTTTAGGTACAAGAAAGTTAGTAAAAAGCACCTGTTTCTTGGAAGGAAATATATTTAAGCCGATAGTTTCAAATTTGATTGAGAGAAGCTGAAGTACCAACAGTGATTTTTAAATTTTTCTTAAAAAAATAAGGTTGTGCTTTTTGTTTGCTCAATTATGCAAATGTGTGCTAAAAAGAAAAAAATATCGCATATATTAATTTCAACTTTTACAGTACCATACCATTTCGATTTAAAAGGCTGCAACGTGCCATAAATTAAAAAAAAAAGCACGGGTTGGGGTCGAAATTCTGGCTGGGTCAAAATTCTGCTTTCAGAATTCTGCCTTCAAAATTCTGCTTTCAAAATTCTGCCTTTTAAAATTCTGCTTTTCAAAATTCTGTCTTACGAAAATTCTGCCAAAATAAAAATAGAGGTTTGGAAAATGTTCAAAAGCGCGCGCTTTTTAACATATTCCAAACCTATTATTGGCAGAATGTTGTAAAGCAATTTTCTCATACTTGTCGCATCATAAAACAGGGAAAAGGATTGTAGGTTTAAGCATAGTTTACATAAACTATAGGTCTAAAAGTTTAATAAACTATAGGCCTAAAAATGGAAAACAATTATTTTTGGATGCAAAATTCATTTGCAGGCAAAAAATGCTGTAAGGTGAATATATTTTTTTTTCGAAGTGTAAGCCAACCTTAAAAAAAACATGAAACTGTTACAAAACAACCAATATAATTATGTGTTTCACCTGAATCAAACTGTAACCTAGGCTTTAAAGTATAATATAAAGTAAAACATAAGTTGTATGTGGGTAGTTCGTTGTATACAAATATGTGCAGCAATCCAATAACATAAATAAATGACGAGCAAAAACAAAATCTCTTCCAGATTGGAAGAAAGTGTTGCACTGAATTGTCTAACAATAAAGTTGAAAAATCACTTTTTTCTTTTCTGTCTTTGAGAAAAACCAGTATTAGCAGAATTTTATTGCTTAAAATTTTATAATACAGAATTCTGAAAAACAGAATTTTGAAAAGCTGAATTTCGAAAGACAGAATTGAAAAAAGCAGAATTTGAAAATAGAATTTTTGTGCAAAAAACTGAATTTTGAAACCAAAATTTTAACTCGCATCCAAAAAACAGTTCACAAGATTTGAAAATATTAGGCATGTCTTGTTTTTTAAATTTACAATTTTCATAAAAGAAAGTTGCGTTGGTTTTGTGCTCAGTTTGGGTATATTTGCCGACTTCTATGCCTAAAAATAAATTTTGTGCTTAGCTTAGCTATGTACCTTTAATATTGAAAACAAATCACAAGTTTGTTTGTTTTGCAGAGTAAGGATAGTTTTCAATAAAAAAAAAAAAAAATGAGTGGCAAATTTTGAGCTTTTCAGTTTCAATTAGGTATAAATTATATAAAAAAGTATTTGGAGAAAAGAAAATGGCTTCTCAATTTTTTGCAAGTCGAGTAATACAGAAACACTTTTGTGAAGTCTGAACAGAAGCTCATGCTTTTGCATTAGTTCCCTTCATTGTGCTGTTTTCTGCTCAACTTTTGCTGCACATATATAAGCTCATAAAAATGAGATATTTGCTCTTGAGTAGGTTAGATAATGTTTATTATAATTGTTGAATACCAAACTGTTTGCCTAGATTACAAACTGCTAACAATCTTTAGACTGTGATTTAAAAAAAGCTACGTTTCATCTTATGCAGACTTTCAGGTCTGAAAGAAGAAACTTTATTTATATTAGGAAAGGTCCCTCAAATCATCAAAGACTTAAAAAAAACTTTCAATATTCATTAAAAAAATCTATCAATTACTGATTATTTTTGAAACTATATGTAATTATTTTTTTATGACGATTTAGTGGCTTATCAGATGGTTTTTTGATTGCGAATATCCCAAAAATGAGATGTTGATAAACGCTTGTAACCTTAAAAAACTTCAGCCATTGATTAAAAGTTGTCTATATCTGACTAAACTTAATTTAATATAGGTACCATACCCTAAAGTGCGATGCATATCTATGAGCTGCGAATAGTCACAGTACACATATTGAAGGTAATATTATTAGCGTGTTCATTTTGGTTCAGTTCTGCGCATCCATCAAAATCAGTGGAAAATGGCGAATGTTGTGTGTAACACCCAAAACCAAAACAATTAATAAATGTAAACAATAAAAAATCAAAACAATAAAAAATCAAAACAATAATTTTGTAAACATTCATGAACTCGACGCATATCGACCTACATGCAATTGTGCTTAAAATCATCAGCCGTCACCAAGCGATACCATCGTGCATTGAACTGATCATGTTACACACTAAGCATGTTCGGTCACTATGCGCCAAGTCCATAGACCGATATTTGTTTATGACTGCAATCATATGCAACACATTGACTGAGCATTCGGAATGCCTTTGAGGAAATACAACCGAAGGTTTATTTTGTCAAGTGGACATTTAATTCTTACGTCATGTGGGGTATTGTATTGTAGGTCATAGGCAAAGTAAATTAATAAAGAATTAGGATAAGAATATGTATGGATATGATATGATATGATAACTAGTTGTAAGTATAAATAGAAGAAAATTTTGAAAATAAAATTAGTCTAGTTTTACACTCAGAACACGACTCGTTATTATTTGCGGCTGGAGAGCTCAGTTCAACACTCATTCCAAATCGTGCATTTTTACCGATGCTCGGACACAAAAGCGGCTTTATTCTAAAAGCTAAGAAATTTTAGTTCGTTAGAACTAGAGACTGCCTCGACTAACCTTACACCCGTGACCCCTACTAGTTTAACATCAAAATTTGTTGTGTGTTATGTGTTCATTTGTTACTTATTTATTAGCAAATACAATTATTTCAAGCTTTTTAGTGTTTATTAACATTATATTGTCATGCAAACAACATTCGTTCCTGGTTTTAAGTGTTATTTAAATTATGCTTTTGTGTTTGTTTTCTTCGTTGTTATTGTAGTACGGACGGGGTCACGTAAGGCTGCCATCTTGAATTTCATTGACAGTTCTCATTTCGGACAACATGCGCAAGATAATACCTTAGATATGTGTACTGTGGCGAATAGTGAACTGCGAATTGCGAATAGCCATGTTTTGAGATTCCTTTGACATGAGTGGTCGCTAACAGACGCAAATTGTCATAAAAATAAACCAGGGTGGTAACAAAAGTGTGAGGTTAAATTCGTCCTGATGTTGTGGATTTGCGAAAAAGTGTTTGACATTGCGCAGAAAATATCTTATTGGTAGCGTAGAAAATATAAAAAATGCTAAATTTTACCATAGGATCGGTTATTCACTTTGTGGAAAAGTTAAAACAAGAATTTGTTAATATTTGCGCTTGGTATTGCTTAAAAAAATGTATACGCATTCGCAAGTCGCAGCGCATGTGAAAGACACTCAAATCTTTACCAGATGAAGCAAATGTGACTGTTCGCTAATTATATTTTCTTCTTTTATCGCTGTATTGACCAACTAATATAAGCTAACAAAAATACTTGAAAGTGATAAAAAAATAATTATGATTGAAATGAAACATTTAACTCTCTCGTTCTCTATAAAAGTACAAACAATTACCTCGTGGCATAATGCTAAGTGCGTTGGACTATCATGCCGAAGGTCTGGGTTCGATTCCCAGCCGCTGCCACCTTAAAACAGATATTTTTTTCCCCGAGGTACTATACCTCTTTCGAGGAAGATACAAATCCTTCAAGACTATACTTGTCATGAATAAGTGCTTCTCATCTAGCCATTCGGGCTCGGCAAAAAATTGTAGGCCCCTCCATTCCAGCCAACAACCCGTATGCAGAAATAGTTGAGAGTTGTAAGTCACTAGGCCCTTGTTCTCCACGAGCTGTTGCGCCACCAAATTGATTTATTCTATCTTAAGTTCATTTTTGTTCTCACTGTTTGATATTGGTATTAGGCTAGGACCGCACTTGCGATTTTCAGTCGGTGCGATTAAAAAATCGGGATCGCAACAAATAATTGGCATGCACTCACTTGCGGCTATCTATCGCGCGATTTTTTAGTCGCAAGAAATATAACATAAAGCTTTTAATATGAATGCACGCACATGCGTCTTTTTAATTTTGCGACAGAAAAAACGCTCAAAAAATAGATCTGGTTCCATTTTTTTAATCGCTCCGATTTTAAAGTCGCGTGTGTGTGCATTCACATTTAAATCCATGTGTTTCATTTCTTGCGGCTAAATAATCGTACGATTGAAAATCACAAGTGCGTGTATGATTTTTTCTAGTTGCGACTACGATTTTTTAGTCACGCTATTTTAAATCGCAAGTGTGAACACAACCAACAAAGTCCGTTTGTTTCATTTTAAGTTTCGCCAATCGCATCGCCGGAAAAATGGAACAAATTTTCGACTTTTAATCGTCGCGATTTCTTGGTCGCATGTGCGTTCATTCTTATTCAAATTCATGTGTTATATTTCTGGCGACTAAACAGTCACGCGATTGAAATCGAAAGTGCGGTCCTAGCCTTATAATAAGCTCTATACATTTATAAATGACGGAGAGCAGATTTAACTTAAGTTCATGTATATGTTATACATATCTATGTATGTCATGGTGGTTGCATATTTGCGCAAGCCAAGAATACGAATTTGTATCCAAAAACAACAATAGGTGGTATGTTACCCCTTTCTTGTTGTCAAACTCACATGCAAGGATAATCGATTACGGACATAATTGTATAAGAAAGATTGATGATTATTAAATTTTTATTTCTCAAGGCGTTTCCAATTATGTATAGTATTTCCTAGAAGGTAAATCAGTAAATCATACCATACTTTATTTTTCTCTCAATAATTAAATTTAATTTAAAACCCGCAAATTAAGAGAATCATAGCAAAGGTGTAAAACAATGCAAATGAGAAACGTGTATAATTGTCCGAAAAACACCAAAATAGTTTTAATGTAGGTATTATCAGTTTAAATTTCATAATTAAATCTCTCACCCCTCTCAGGCGGGGTGTTGATAAACAACAGATACCTACATTATAGATACATTTCAATTCGTGTGTGGCGGTGTGTGAAAAAGGCGATGTGATAGGATTAAGGGAAAAGGGTGGGTGAGGTCAGTATTACGAAATATGAATACAGACATTTTATTTTCCTTACCAGCACTAGACGATTGTCAACTTCTTTTTTTATTGTTTCCTATAGAAGGTTGATTTCTTTAACATTTTCCTTGAATATTCAAAAAGTTCAAAGTTGTCTTGAAGTCCTGTGCTCTCCACATTCATACTCATGTATGTATTGAAGTATGTAGTTATTTACCTCCTCATATTTTAACCCAAGTCAGCTTACAAATTTGAAAAGATGGTGATTATTTATAACGTCTTTTGAAAAAAAAAAGCCCCAACACTTGTTTTTATAATATCGGCTATCGGAATACTACCAAACGGCACAACACTTTGCAGTTTACATATTTCTTTATCTGTTAACACAGCAAATATTTTATGTTTCGAAAAATTTTTAATTTCAATTGTTTGTCTGCTCTGAATTGTTTTTTTTTTTTAATAATTGGGGCTGTTTTTCGAAGTGTCCATGCTCTGGATTGAATACTATCACGACAACTGACTCGCGAGGCAAACAAACGCGGAGTTATGAAACAAAGTAAGTGTACAATTGTGCCCAGAAAGGATATGCGCGTAGTAAGGTTGTTCTGAGATACTTTTATCAGGGAGCACTTTATGAATTTATTTGGAGGAATAGGATAAGTGCAGTGGCGTCCAGAGATTGTGAATAAGTACGCATGGTAACGCTCGCAACTCACACTTTGCAATATGTAAATTTTTTTGAGAGGATAGGGTTTGTTTATCCCATAATGCAGTAGGACTCTTGATGTCAAGTACCTACCTATCTCTATTCTGTTTATTTAGTGGTGAGTTAAGAGAATCATTTGTTGATTTTCGGAAAATGGTCAATATGAGAATCAAACAAATGTCCTAAAATTTGTCTGGTAAAGATATGACTCTGCTGTTGGTATTGTAGGTATATACCTTCCTAATAGATATCTAAAGGTATTCCAAGTGGCAGTTTTTAACAGTTTTAGTTAGGAAATGGAAATCAATATTCGCATACCTAATTTATTGAATGTGTTGAAAATATTTTGAAAAAGTATGTTAGGTATAGGTAGGTTTATAGAATGTGAAGTTTTTGATGCCAAAGCTTTCTGAAAGCTATTCATTAGTGAGATTTCAAGCAGTTACGAGTAATTAATACAAGAAGCTTTAAGTATTAAAATAAATATTCTTTGACAAAACAGTGTGCAATCATAACCCAATTTGCTAACCGTTTCAGGAATTAATTTTTAAGGAACTTAACTATTATTAAGGTCCTAAGTGCCCTGGTGTCTCAACGGCGTGAAAAATTAAAGTCTTCTTCTGGTCCAAGTAAATTGTACTTCCTTTGTTTAATAAAAAGTTTTAATCCGACTAAAATTGTGTGTCTTTGAATTTTTATTAAAAGAATTGGATAAAAGTCAAATTTATTGAAATAATAACAAATTTCCCAATTCAGCCCTGCGCAATAGGTACACCGTATACCCATTCAACCACCATTCATTCATTCAAATTTATGACATCAAAAGAACTCTTCTACACACCCTAATTAATTTCAAACGTTGTTTTCATTTTTCTTGTTTTTTTTTTGTTCTCTTTCCCAGAAGAATTAAAAACCAATGCGTAGATATATAGATTCGCTATCCCATTATTATCTAAATCCTTGTCACAGGGCTTAAATGGCTTTTGATATGAAAAAAATATTCCTTTGGTTGCATTCAGCCAACCTTAACTGAACATTTTGTTTTTGGAGCATCCATTCCATTAGCCGAGATTACCGTTTCGCTTGTGGCAATTTTATTTTGCGGCACCACATTCGCTGTTAGAAACTTTTCAAATTTAAAATAATTTTCCCAACCCTTTTCCGGGGAGGTTAGGTTGCAGAACTTGCGAATTGATATTTTGTATGAAGCAACTTGAAGCCTTTTTTCCTTTGGGGGAATGTAGATACGGAGTGACAGTTGGCAAGTAGTTTTCTATGAAAATTTGCAAAAGTGTAATTAAAAGTTTTTCAAAAATGTCCGTTGCTCGAAGCATGTGCGACTGTTATCCTTCCATATGTGATAATTAGTTAAAGTTTTATAGAAGTATGGAAATATTTTTGGATTAATTATTTTGTTAATAAGCTAATGTTATGAATTATGGTGAATATTATTCATCACAGTTTACAAAAATAACTCTTATGTTTTCTACTAGAAAGAAAAAGGGAAAATAGGATTATAGAATCACAAACACGTTTCCGAAAGGGCCTGCACTTTAGAACTACAAGATTTTTCGATAACTTTGACGAAGTTCAAACATCCCTTACCTTTCAAGTGAGTCTCAAATCATATATTAAATACAAAATTTAAATACCTTCTCCATGTTTATTCGTATTCTAAAGCCGATGACATAAAAAGTCAGGTCATTTTCGTAACGTTAACGTTAGGCATATCAATAACAGCTTTTGAGGTTTTGAACTAATTACCGTTTGTCTGCCTACCTAACCACGTCTTGGAGAAGTGTAAAATTTGACGTAAATTTCTGTCATCGATCCATGCCTTTTGGTCAGAAAAAAAATGTGTGCATACAAGAAATAAGCTGCTCCCTCTATCTTCTTAGGGACTAACTCTACAGAGAGTTTGACCTACGACAATAGTTGTTCAAAATTGCAAGCTATATTATTTCTTGCTTGCACACTTTTCCCTCCAACCAATAGAAATTGAAATAATTACGTCAAGTCTTACACCTTTTTGACACGTGTTTATGAAGGCAGAAAAACGGTAGTTGGTTTGACACCTCAAAGGCTATTATTGATATGACTTGCAAAGTTACGCAAATTACTTGATTTTTTATATCGTTCGCTCTAAGACTTGCCATACTACCCAAAGACAGAGAAATTTTAAACTTATGTATGTATGCATACCTACGACTTTAAGTAAATGTAATATAGAATGTGGGGACATTGTACAATTGTAAATGTACAGTGTATCCTATACGAGCATTCTTTACCTACAACACTCAATGTTAATCTCCCTCCTTTTCAGGCAGGTGAAATAACATTTGAAGACACACACCATTAGCCAAGTTAAACAACATTTGTCATTGCTAATGACTTCCATTATTTTCCTTTCAGAGCCAGTTTGATATTTTATCAAAACCTTATATACCCCACTATCAACCACTATTAACTTTAATCACGGAAAAAGACCACCTTCCCAACTGAGCCAAATGTCCGAGAGAGTGTACTTCAGCACTCGGCTGACATGAATCATGACACGCCAGAGCCATGTTAACCTGCTGTAAGTTAATCGGGAAGAATTAAGTCAAAAGCCATTGCATATTTTCTTGGGATTTGTGTATAGGTATGGGGTAGTTTTTGATGTAGTAGTTCTAACTATATACATACATATATACTCGTAGTATGTATGTAATTGTTTTCGTGGTTTTACCTTATAGACATAGACAAACCAACCTAAAGACTGACACTAATATGGCTAATTGGCTTTTATTAGTCTTCACACTTGTGGCGCGTATGTGTCTATTTATGCATTAAGGTTGTTGGGTTAAGTTTCAATTTAACACGATTAGGTTTAAGTCAGTTTGATTGATTGAAATGGAAATAATGCTTTGTAAATGGAGATAGAGATATCTTTGGGAAACAGTAGAAGTATCAAAAAAATATTGGATGATTCGAAAAAGTGCATACAAAATCTTACGGATAAAAGCGTAATGCCAGGAAAATACATGCCTCTAATTGACTTTCAATTTTGGGGTTGGAAAATGACATCCAAGTCTCTGAATCGTAAGAACGAAAGCAGCCAGAAGCTGGAATGAACTTACGAAATAGGCACGTGGAATGATCAACTCAAGTAGACTCCGGAGGTCTGCGCATCAGGGTTTCATGCACAAAAAGTGACAGCTTTGAAAACCCTTTCTAAAACATTTTATAAATTCTACCCTTAGACTATGGAATTTGTGGCATCAAGGTTCTTAATTCAATGAAAATGACTTGCAATAGATTTACACCAAGGAACTATTTATTAAAAGACCCTAGACCAAATATGACCTGCTGAAAAAATAATACTTTTCCATACTTCAATTGTCTTTCATCCAAAACAAAATTTTGATTTCACTAGATTTTGAATTCATCATCAACAAAATTATTCTTGTTCCTTTGGCTAAGATGGAGATTAAAAAAAATAGGCTTTACCACTTGAAACTTCAAAGAAAAGGTCTTTAAATTATTCCAGAGCATTGTTGTCCAACCATGTGAGTGGTTTTGTTCTGCTTGTAATATTTTATATTCTCCCCAATACCCAATGGTTGCTGCTAAGTATTATGTGACAACAAAAAAAAGACTCCACCTACACTATCAAAAATATAAGAATTGAAAGGATGTCCTTGCGTAATAAATTTTTGAATCGGCCATTGTTGTCCGAATATTTTCAGTTTCTTAAGATCCTTCAAATAATGGGAATGATATATTTTATTTTTATGTGCACATTACTTTCTGGTTGTGCAACATTTCAGCATACACGTACTGTAGCTACATCCCTTCCCTTATTTCCTTCTTTGAGACAAGAGCTCCCAACCCTCACTTATCATTCTATCCTTTGAAAGTACGAGTATATTCCGTTTCTGAAATTTTGTAAATGTGGTTCTTCGATTTTGGGTTTCAATTAAAATGGACAATGAAAATAACATTTTTGTTCTTTTTGCTTATTTTAAATGGGTTTGGGTGTGTGTGAGTGCCAGGGACCATAAAATGTGCATATAATGCGTTACTTAAGAATATTGTCAGGCTGTCGTAATGAATCTTTTGCCCGCAAGCACTACTTTCATGCTTTCACAGTAAGAGTCAGTTTCTGTTGTCGTCCTGGGAATATGTAAATATAGTTTATAAGCTTTAAACGAGGAAGCAGTCTCTGGGAAAGATTTTCTATAATATTGTTATATATGTACATCGTTACCTCTTATGTCTGTTCGAATGGAAATTGTTTTCAAGGAGACGAGACGGTACCATCTGCCCCAACACCGCAAATTAAAATTTTCTCGAAAACTTACACTTAAACTCGGTAGGACGTAAATTGGAAGATGGGTCCAAAATCAGTCTGTGGTGTCTCAAACATGTTCGTTTTGAGGTTTTGAGACGGTAGAAAACATCTTCTCATGTGTGTTTACCTGTGCTTTTAAAAAATAGTCTTCGTTCACTTAGGGTTTCCAAATTAAGGTACAAGTTGTTATAAAGTTTAAATTTATTTTTCACAACGAATGCAGCTCTATAAAGAATATGTTATAGTCAACAGCTTACCGACTATGAGTAAGAAAAAAAAAATGTTCTTGAACACGCAAGAAAATTTAATCAGGCTTGTTATAAGTTAGAGGCAGATGGTAAAAAAGAAATGTGTTCATTTATTCCTTATTTTATATACAAAAATTGGCATCAGGACTTGAACTTAAAAAAGCTAGTAAGTATGTGAGTATTGTGTATGTATTAAACCGGACTCACTACTCATTCGTCGAAGAATCCAGCTTGAATAATTAAGTCAAGCATTGACATAATAATGGATTTTAATTTATTGTTTGTTGTTTTACTGTCTAGGTTAAGTATACAGTTGCTGAGCTGCAGAACGTCAGCTTGTATGCCTGTCTTTTGTTACTCCATTTCAAATAAATTAAGTATATCTTTTTATGAGAAAAGCTTTCAGAGCCAATTATTTCTTATTTAGAAAACAATCGCTATAACATCCCTGATTTCCATACAAACACATTACATTATCGCAAATACCAACCGTTTTCCAGGCAAACAAAAGCATGATGAAATAACCAAAGTTTTTAACAGGAACATGCCTTTTACACAGCAAAGAAGGGGTAAGTTTATGTCATTGGATGGTGTCTAAGAATATAAGTGAAGCTGTGAAACTTTTCGAACACAAAAAATATCATTCAGGATGCAAGGATGTCGGTGGCTTGTCATTAAGTACTCGCTTTCATTTTTTCTCCTTCCAGCAACACTTGTTTCAACTTTAAAGTGTACACAATTCCATTTCATTTGATAATCCTTTTGGACCTTAGGGCATGAGTGAGTATGATTGTTGATGGTTATAGGCAGGTTTCTCTACACAACAGAGCCATTATACTGAACTTAATTTGCAGTTGATGATCATTTTTAAGTTCAATTTAAAATATATTTACAACTATTTCGCAAATATACAATAGCTTTAGGAAACATCAAAAACCCTTTAATACACTGCTGAGCAAATTTAGTCTAATGAAATATTTATAAATAGCAAGAACTAGGTTAGGTAGACTTAGATACCTAATGTTAGTCTTAAATACACTGGCACACATATCCTGACTATTATTATGTGACTACTGACGTGTGTATGAAGAAAATCATCATCAGTCCTTATGATGAAATTATTGGATCTGAACATAATCCTTCAAAGTAAATTCAAATGACAGGCATTGATGGCAATGAAGAAGTAGATAGACATCAGCAGTATCTACATACATATGTACATCGATGATGCTAATTAGGAGCAAGCAAACAGGATACAAGCTCATATACGACCAAGGAACAGTGCTTGTGGAGCTTAAATTCTACTCGAATGTCGATATGCCCTTTCATTAGCAGTGATGATTATTATTAGACAATTTCCAAAAGGATTTTTCTCTAATTGAAAAGAACTTGCGTAGGTTGCACTAATTAAGATGTATATGTGGTTGATTATGAACCACTATTTCATTGGAAGCCATATAGTAGGAGCCATATATTTCTTTATTTAGAAGAGACCTATGCTCCTTGTTCTATCCAATCATAATGGATTTTGTATTTTACTAAGGGGAGCTGAGAAAAAATCGTTGGCTTTTTAATTAATTGATAATCTTATTCAATATACCAAAAACCATAACCAACATAAATTTTTAACCGTAACTCCAGTTCCATGTGGGCGATAATTTCATTTCTTAAATTTTTCTTTCACTTTATTACATACTATCATATTAGGTCCGTTCCTTTACTTTAAAATTCTGTGATTTTCTGTGCCTGTTTTGCTCATTTTAGTCCAAAGTTTTGTCAGAGTTCATACACAAAAAAAATATTGATGGAAGTTTGGACTAAAAATCACAGAAATTCAAAGTGAAGGATCAGACCTTTTATTACAATAATACGCATTCAAAAGTTGAAAAAAAAAAAACGATTAAAAAGTGTTTGTTTGGATCTTTTTTCCCAAAATATAAACCGTAAGTTTTAGTCCCTTTCTTTGTGGGTTTTGACTCCAGATGAAAATGGAAAAAAACACATCTAATAAAAATAACACTCAATATAAAATTCAACATTAATAACCATAATTTTTACGAATTCATCTCAGAAATCATCTTAACGCTTCTGCACTGTCCACACAGTCGGACGACTGAACATAACCTTAGTGGAGATACATGATCTCCACAAATTTAGGCCGCAGGAAAGTAAGCCCCAAAGGAAAAAATGAAATAAGGCCACAAAAACAAAAATAACGAAAATCCTAAAACGTTTGAATATTATTTCAGTTTTTGCAACTCAATTTCATTATATTTTTAGGGCCTAGTTTTATTATAAGATAAAACCCCAATGAAATAAGATCACAACATTAATTTTGGGACTTAGTTTGACTTGTTGTCCCCTTTGTCTCACAATGCTTATATTGCAAAATATAAAACAGTAACAGAATATAGTTAAGAAAATCACGCGATTTTTTCAGCTAGCTATTCTGTTCCTTACTGATGCTTTTCAATTTATGGTTGAAAACCATAATTGAGTTACAGAATAGCTAAAAAATATCGCGTGATTTTATTTATTTTTCTTTAAGTGCCTTATTTTTTGGAACCTGATTCCTCGAAGCCAAAAGTTTGAATCATACTTCAAGTGTGGGCCTTAACGTAAAATCTAAAAGGCAATAACACCTGCGGATCTTGTTTCTTTTTTTTTGTGGGTGTTATTGTCATTTCAAAGAGGATAAAAGACATTTAGATGCATTAAAATTTAGATTTAGGCACTCAATCCGAAACCTCTCCTTTCCCAAAACTGCTTGGATTCTCGCATCTATTACCATTGCATTGTTAGTTAAACATCCAGGTAGATAGAGGTGGAGACTTTGGTGATGATTTTAAAATCTTATGTTTCCCTCCAATATCATGTGGAATTTGATTGGAAATATTGAAGCAATAATTGGGATTGTGGATTATTAACTATTCACTAGTGATGATAGACGTACGCATAGCAATTTTTGATTTAAAAAAAGACATTTATGTAGGGAAAAAGGAAGGTGTTGACTTAATCTTAGGAAGGCTATCTCATCTTGTGACTCAATACGCACAGTTCCGTATGTTTCCATTAAAAAAGTGCCAAACAAAATTAATTCTAACAATAAATATAAGTGAGGCTATTCAAATGTTACGGACTGTATACACAATCTACATTGTACAGTAGATAGCTCTGATCCAGATCAGTTCATATTCTGTACATTTACAATCGTTTCTATTCATATTAATTTTACTCCCCAATGTTTCTACGGTTTTTACTTAATAAATCGCTTACAAAAAGTCACCATCTACATTCCATTAGTATACATGAAGAGTAAAAAATTAAATACCTATAGCAACAATAACTGACACAGATCTATTACAATTTTTGTTTTCAAATCTCTCTGCCATTGGATATAATTTGTATTTCTCATGTGTGCAACATTAATATCCATGAAACACCTGTTGAAAGATTCATCTAAAAATTTCCCACTATTTTCCACACTGCGCACAAGCATATTATCCGCCTTTCATGTTTGGTACTTCTTAGCCCACAAAACATGTCTGCATTTGTGATGCTCTGAATGGTCCTCCGTTGTCCTTCGTCGTCCATTATATTACAACAAAGTCGCTTTTAACGAGTTTGCATCCAAGACAAAGCTCTATTGTCCATGGCACGTGTATTGGACTGTAACTAGGACAACGAATTGCAGAAAGTCCATTTGAAAACATTTTCTTGCAACCTTACCTACCAGGCAGCAACTCGATCAACAGATTATCCTTCGTCTATTATTGCTGAGGTCCGGGACAGAATTTTCAATTTTTAGTTTCAATGATTCATGAGTTCTGGGGTTTTGTTATTCTAAGGCAGGTAGTACAAAAACCAATTCTCATCACTTGCGTTGAAATGATTTTTTTCTTACTAAAAGTTACAAGAATGGATTTGCTTTTCTCTTCAGTTGATTCTGGGTGGAAAAATCGATGTATTATCCAACAGAGTAGTTTCATTTCTCGAGATTAGAATTTTTTAATTAAACAATGTGTTCAACTATTTGAGCAAACAACATATTCCCCAACTTCTTGGCTAGGATTGCTTGGTTCCATTGGAAAGTCCTTAAACTCATCTGAAGTGCACAAGGGAGATTAAATTATTGTTGTGTTTATTATTATCTAATAAAAATAAAATCAGTCAAAAGAGAGGAAAATATTTAGTTTTGAAGTTTAATATTATAGACTAGCTGGATCGCATGAAATTGCTTCTGTGGTTCAAGTCTATTAATTGGCGAATCATCGAGGTTATTTGGTTTACTTAAAACTAAAACTTTAATATGGATTTTTGGGAAATGCTGCTATCAAATGTCAACCTAAGCACTTATGTGTTCATATTTATTCCCCTTTAACTGTTATTTAACTACTAAAATTTTTTTTAATGTTTGAGTTTCAATTCAAAAAATAAAACTTAGTTTTTTTTAAGGTACATAGTAAATTAAATGCCTGGCTGGGTCGCACGTACCTGCTCTTATGTTCAAGACACTGATCGCCTAAAAAAAATATGTATGAATGTATGTAATATATGTATGAATGTATGCATGAAAACAAAATTTGAAACTTTTTTTAAAAATTCAAAAAAATACAAAATTTCAAAAACATTTCATTTAAAAAAAAAGAATTTTGAACATTTTTTAAAAATTAAAAAAATATTTGTTTTAAAATTTTGATTAAAAAACTGTCTAATTTTTTAAGGAGCTTCTATATAAAAAAAATTATTGAAATCATAGGTACCGATTCGAAGACAATCGAAAATAAAAAATGGTTCTTTGGGCGGTACCATTAATGGGAGCGCTACGATATCCCGCAAACAAAAATCTCGAATAACGAAATCTCACAAAATCTTGTTTTTCATAATCTCGCAATTACAAAATCTCGCTTTTTACAACCTCGCATTTACATCTCGATTTTAATTTGCGAGATTTTGATTAAAAAAATGTATTTGTTGCAATGCAATTCAATTTTGCGAGATTTTGATATGCGAGATTTTAGTTTGCGGGTTTTCGTTATTGCGAGATTATGAAAAGCGGGATTTTGTAATTGCGGGATTATGAAAAGCGAGATTTTGTAATAGCGAGCTTTCGTTATGCGAGATTTCGAATCCAAGATTTTGATTTGCGAGATTTCGTAGCCAATTTGGAATTTGGAAAATAGTTTCCTATCCAAAGGTATCCTTTGCTGAAAGAAATTTATTGAATTTTTTTTAAGAAGAGATTGTGGAGTCGTTTTTGAGAACAATAAGATTGTATGGCAGGTACAGTTATTTTTGGTTCTGAAAAAAGTGAAAAAAAACGTGACTATGTACCAACTTTTGAGAAAATTAATCTAGCTGTTAGGCTGTAGCCAAACAGACAGACAGACATACATACAGACAGACAAGCAGGCAGACAGACAGACAGACAGATAGTTAGACAGACACAAAGAAAGACAGACAGACAGACTTTCTTTTTTGTCTTCCCTATCATCGTAAGACAAGTCTGATCAAAATCTCAATTAATTTTTTTACGAATGCATAAGTTTTCCATGTAGTACTTATCGAAAGTAAACATTTAAAAAAATGTGTTTCCGCAAGCAAGGCCGTTACCAAAGTGTATCACAGTGGTCTGATACTCCCTCCAAAATTTTCGGCCATCATTTTCAGAGGGTTTTCAGTAATAATCCTGTTATAAACTAAAAAAAAACAATTCATAAGAGGACTGTAACTTTTTCTAACACGTTCTATTGAGTCTGATTGATAATGCGATAAGCTAAAAGCTTCTCATCCATTGTGAATCAGTCATAAACCCAGAGAGTAATGGCCTTTTTGATTGGCAATCTTAAAAACCAATTCAATACGTTTGAAGGCTTCAGGTTTCGATTCTGAAATTAAAACCAGAAGCATTTTCTCTTCTTCTCAGAAAAAGAACAGTCACTCTGCCCCAATTGCAAAGGCCAAAACTTTAGCTTCAATCAAAACTTGAGAAAATAGTGAATACAGTGGAAAATTTGCCCTAATATGTTTAAATGGGATAAGAACAAAAAAATGATTTCCGATATCCAAAACTGTTTTTGAGTTTGATTAGTATGGACATAGAGGATCACTTTTGGGTTGATTTTTTTTTTTTATCTAGCTACTTATAGAGTTAAATAGAGTTGAAACAAGAAAAAGATCATCAGTCAGAGATGGCAGTGCGAAGGTAGTAATCACATAAATAAGAACTGAACTCGACCTGTACTTAAATAATTTTATTATTAACGAATAATAACTAGTGAAAAATATTTTTTTGTAATATTTCTCTGGCTACGGCCTTTGCCTTGATATTATGTATGTGTGCCAAATGATAAAAGATATTCTATATTATTGCTCCATAAAAAAAACCTTCGTTTAACATTAAATACGACTTTTCTATTTTCTATTAAGGTATACAATATCATTTATTTTTCTATTTTATATCAATATCAGTGGCGTTCCTCCAAATCAACCGAATCAAATATCCTGTGAACATTTTCAAACGGAACTTGCGGAAATTAAATAATAATAAAAGATACCCACTACACTAGGTATTTTAAATCCCTTGAAACTCCTGTGAAAGATAATATCATTCACGCGCAGCAGTTAAGGCATTTATTTTCTACTTTAAATCTGTCGGTAGAGAGTATAAAACAAAAGCAATTCCGAACCTTTTAATGAGAATAAAACTGATTGCCTAGAAAGTCGATTAATTAGAAGTTAGCACGCAAATATACGTCCTAAACGTGTGAATGCTCTTTGATTTCTTGTAATAAAATAAATAAAAACGAATAGATCCCTACCTTCGTGTATACATAAATCTAAACACCACCCACCCAACAACGGAATTCGATTAATCGCTTTCAATTAATTGTGAAAGCTATTCGTTTTAATATCTAAAATGGGAGTGCAAACTGAGTCACAAAGTTCCGGTATTGCTGTCATCACCCTTAGTATAAAGGGTTAGACTTTTTCTTAGTGACAAAGCGTTCGATTTTTTTTTTGTTTTTCCAGGTGAATGTTTTAGTTAATGTATGCAGAAATTAATGTGTCATTATTTTAAATGGGGTTGATTTAATTTTGGTTTTTAAATTCACTTTCCGTTATATATAATGTAGAAACTAGATGTTGTAAATACAAGACAATTTTTGAACTTACCACGATTGTTTAGATTTTAGTTTAAATCAAACGATTAAAAGATATTTTACCGACGACGCACGTTTCGACAGAACAACATTAAACTGTCATTGCGAGAATTTTTAGTACGGATCTATATAATGCTCGCAAATTGTGGTACAATCGTGAAAAATCACTATAAATATGTTGAAAATATCTCGGACACGGTTCGTTAAGTCGTACCGTTTCGTTGACCATATCTGAAGAGCGAATAAAGATTCGACTTCAAATAAATTTTATTTTATAGATATAAATGATTTTAAGTGCAGAAATGACTTAAAAAAAATACAATCAGCGGTATTTTCACAAATACAATAGTATGTACATATCTATTGGTTTCAAGATAATTTTATTCTTCTAGTCATTCCAGTAACTTTATACATCAGACCTTGCGTCAGATCCGGTAGTTCTTATTTTTTGTTAAGTTATTTCTGATGTTGGCTTACTAAATAATCCCAGTTTCGACCTCAAGTGCCCAACGCAACATTGTAAAGTTTTTAATTATTTTAAATAAAAACTCTTGTTGGAACATCCGTTATAGTTGATATCTTTCCTTTACTTTATTACTATTATTTAAGTTTGTACGTTGTGGCTTATTTTGATCATGTAAACAGAACATTAGCATTTAAAAAGCAAAAACTGAAATATTTTTTAAAATTAAAAATAACCAAATTCATACTAGGTAGGTTAGTTACGGCAGATAACTAGATAACTTAATTTTATTTAACTTTATTTTAAG
Organism: Dasysyrphus tricinctus; assembly: GCA_963921185.1. NCBI lineage: Eukaryota > Metazoa > Arthropoda > Insecta > Diptera > Syrphidae > Dasysyrphus > Dasysyrphus tricinctus. The sequence continues at coordinate 263,030,359 of OY992531.1, forward strand.
AATAAGATTCATGAAAACAGTGATAATCAACATGGGTAACCTCTTACGGTCATAAAAATGAACCTTTTCTACTATTAACTCATCCCTTTTTGTATTTGTGCTCTCCCTAACCTTGCTATACTGATTTCGACAGCTCCAGCATTTTTATTGTTTAGCTAAATATGTGTTTTGCAATCCCGTAAATTCAATTTTACCCTCAATTGAATATCAAATGTTACAAATATTCTGTTTATCCTTTGGTTCGTGTGCAAATACAAAATATAAATTATCCTTGGATGTGTGGGTTTATATTGTTAAGGGAATAGGGATACACATCTCTCACAGCTCACACTAATATTTATAATGTGACAATGACAAAAGCAAATACGAACACAAATATAAATAGAAGAAAAAAAAATATAGAAAAAAATATCCGATTCTAATCCTATTCGATAAGGATAAGCTGGAAATAGTTTTGCTGGCAAGGGAAACACTTCCACCTACAGCAACCACTATAGTGGGGATGGGGAATGATTTTATTTATTGTTGTTTTTTTTTTTGTTTATCTCGAATGGAAGAGTACAAGTACCAGAGCAACTATACACTCTTTGACTTTTCCAGTACATTGTTAAAAATACTTTTATAAGGCAATACCCCGACGATTGTGTGAAGTGTTGAGGGAATGGGCTAGGCTAGAGCTATATGGGGGTTGCAATCGCAAAGTGCACTCGAATGCGTCAGTATAACATAATATCCCCTCCTCGTCCTGAGTGAATGGTAATAGAAAGCCAAACAAAATTTACAAAACAAAAAGAATTAGGTTCGTTTGAACAAATGCATATATGCATGTACAATGTTGGTACATATATGTATGTATTCCTGGCAAAGCTCAATCGAGTTCGAAATGTACATATTTTATACAAATGGGATAAAGTGGGTGTTTGTATAAGGAGTTGAGTGTTGGTGGCATTCGTCGTTGAGGTTGGGATCTGGAACTAAAAATCAAATAACAGAAAAGATAAGAACACACATGTCAAATAGGGTGGCATACGTGAAATATTTCTCTGGGTAATTGTGTGAACAATTCCTCTCCTCTGTGGTTGGTCTGGAACTCTGTTCAATATGTGGTGTAATGTGGATAACTTCAAAATAGCTTTTGATTCACTGGAGACGTTTAAATTTGTGTGGCCTTGCTGCACTGAAGGAGTTTTTAAAAATAATTTTAAACAGGCATTTTTGTATTATTTGTATTATTTCTGTAAATAAATATTGATACCTCATAAAAGAAATACCCTGAGTTCATATATACATTAGGGGTGTCGGAATTTTTTTTTATTTTTTGTATTCAAAATGGGTATTGTGGATCTTGTTAAGGGATTCATCATCATCAAGTCCTGTAACCCCGGTTGGGGCATAGGGCGCCAACAAATCGTTTCCATCCTTCTCGGTCTGCAGATAGATATTTTAACTGTGGCCACGTCTTTCTCTGGGAGTCTGCTTCTGCTAGAACTGTTGATTTCCATGTTGTTCTTGGTCTTCCAACCCGCCGTGCACCCTGAGGATTCCATTCAAATGACTGCTTTGCAATTTCATCGTTTGGTTTCCTCAGTGTGTGACCAATCCATTGCCATTTACGCTTTCTTATGTCAACGTCCAGCCGCTCCTGGCTTGTCCTGCGCCACAATTCCTCGTTTGATATAATTTGTGGCCAGCGAATTTTTAGAATATGGCGTAGACAACGGTTCACAAAAGCCTGCAATTTCTTTGAGATGGTAGTCGTGACTTTCCAGGTTTCGCAAGCATATAACAGCACGGATTTGACATTGGATTCGAAGAATCTCAACTTTGTGCGCAAGGAGATTTGACATGAGTTCCAAATTTGGGAGAGAGAACCGAAGGCTGCGTGAGCTTTATTTATTCTACTTTGAACGTCCAGATCAGTACCACCATTTGCTGAAACAATAACAATGTTAAGGGATTAGAAAGAAATAATTTTTGTTCTGGGACATTTTCCAAAATGGAATTTTGAGACCCCGCGGTCGTTTTTAGGTTAAAAAACCTCAATTCGAATAAGCGGCCCTAAAAACCAATATTATATGAGGTCACAGTAACTAACAATGATTTTATTTTGCTTTTGTAACCTTTCGATAAGAAGATAGCGTTAAAATCTCCTTGTCAAAATATCATGACATAACTTTTTACATTAAATCTCCCCGAAGAATAGATCGATTTTCTAGACGTTTTGGATTATTTCTTCTAAATGGAATGCTCGAATTGGTTGAAACTTGCTTTCTTAACACTATACAGCATTTTTAAATTGTTGTTCGGTCAATACAAATGAGAAAAGGAAGCCAAAATAAAACATTATAAGTAATTTTGACAACATATCGACGAAAATTTAATTGGTTTTCCTGACCATTTTTTCGAAATGTGCTGTTTTTTGCCTAAAAACGGCCGCGGGGTCTCAAAATTCGATATTGGAAAATGTTCCAGAATAAAAATTTCATCTTTCTAAACCCTTTACAAGATCCACCATACCCATTTTGAATATAAAAAATAAAAAAAAATTCCGACACCCCTAATATACATATCTAAAAGTGCTTTTCAATGAAAAATATAGAAATTGCAAAATAATGGTACAATTTATGATCATTTGCGATAAAATTTGATTTCATTGCTGAGCCCACATAAATGTACATATCGTCCCCTGATTGCAAGAACTTGGTGACTCTCTTTTCTATTTTAATAATATGTTTATCTGCAAAGACGATATTATTTTGTACAGTTTTAGAGACTTGTTGTCCAATATTTTTCTACCACAGACTAGTACAGAATATTTGTGAAGTGTAAAAACTTAAAAATTTGAATTTTTATCGTTCTCCAGTAGGAATCGTAGGTATCTATGAAGGTTGCTATCTACAAAATTTATAAAATCAAATTACCCCTTAAAAAATCAAGTGATACTGTTAAACGATCTTTGACCAGCTCCATCTTCAACATAACACAGATTACATAATATGTTTGAGTATTCGTATAGATACAAGGAATTCGAAGCAGCTATACGACTATTTCTTCAAGTCGTAAGTTGCAGACCATTAGGCCAAGGTACCGAAGATGTGTGTTCAGTGTTTTCTGTCGATAATAATCGACTTATTCTCAGTTTATTGGTAACATCACTATTAGTGGTTGGCAAATATCAATAATTGAATAGCAAACTATTGGCTCTGAAGTACTGAAGTTTTAGTTCAGATCACGTACTATGTACATATATCCGGCTTCAGACTAGAGAAACAATCTCAAGAATTTTGGAAAATAGATAAATGTTAGGTACTCCACTAATTTCCTTCATTGAAGTCCACATAAATAAAATATTTGTTTTTCTCTCCTCGTAAGTACATATGTACATATATGCGGGGGGTGATTTGATATCCACCCGTAAAGCGTAGTGGTGTTTGCAAAACAAACCAGGTACCTATAAAGTATCCACCAAATGATTTAATAAGGCCTTCCCTGTGCCTGGAAAATGTTTGGTTATTTTCTCCAGAGGCAAGCAGTCTCCCCCTTAACCACGATAACAAGGCGAAAATTATTTTCTGATTATTTATCAAGTGTGCGAAAGAAACCAAAGGAATGCGATATGGGGTTTTGAATCTTGGGTAAAATATAAAGAACTTCTTGGGTAGATTTTTTTAGTGATATACATTGTATACCACGTGCTGTTATTCTTAAATGGTGCGGATGTAGCCTGTGAGATGAAGGAAACTTGGTCCTTACTCAGGAAAATGAATCAGACGTGTTTTATTTTGTGTTTTCTGGAGATAACAAAGTGAATTCTTATATTCTGAACAAAAGCAACAAGACATAAAGATGTCGGTGTCTTTTGGATGTATAAGGATGTATTTTTAAAAACAAGACTTTAGGTTTTGCATATGAAACAGTGTCTAAGGAGCTTTGAGAGTTAAGTTTTCTCTCACGATGAACTGATATGAGAGTTGTTTTTCTTAAATCACAGCGCCAACACTTTGAAATTCGGTACATAAAGTTTCTTTTTGTTGTTTTTTTAGGATATCTTGTTAAATAATGAGAGGTTCTTTGTTTGCAAGAGTCTTAAATAGCGTTAAATATAAAAACTATGTTTCCTTAACATCCATACCCTTGGTATATACAAACATATTTGTTACAAGAAAGCCACTTAACTACACTTGTTGTCTTATTACATAATGAGCAAATTATGATATAAGATCAGCTGTTATTGATTTCATCGAAATTTTAATGTGAAGTTAGTGACGCAGACTCTCATTATGAAGGATGCTGTATATAATCTGTATTAGATAGTAGACCATGTTATTTTCCATATATGGCCAGCTCAATTCCAAAAAAATCAATGATGTGTACATTCAAACAATAATATTTTGTACCTCAAAAGTCACTACCGTGGCATGTCCTAACCCTGAAATTAGTACTCAATTAAAACTTAAAAACTAATTTTTGTGTCAAATATAAAGAATTTGTAAATAAAGTTCTAAATCCTTCCTCGAGTTTTCAAAAAATAAAACAAATAATTTGATAACAATCATTAGGCATCAAAAATATTTAAGAAATTTACCATTTTTCCCGTAAATTTTTCACTCTCGAAAGTATAAGTTTTCGGAGAATCGTCCATATGTGTAGTGTACCCTCTCAGATTTTAAGAATTTGATAACTTGTTTTATTATCTTGAATTTCTGATTTATGTTCAAAGCAAGAGAAGAAGAAGAACATTTTTAAAGTCTTGATGCTTGATATAACCCTTCATCAAGTGATGCAATTTCTTGTTTCAAAACCCACACTGTAAGAAGCTGCCTTATATAGATCGACGAATATTATTTTCAGGAATTCTTCGTAATTTTTATTTTTGGAAATGTACACTTGGCATAAAAGCAAAAAGAACTTAAAATAAAATCCTTTTCGCTGAATTTTATCGAATGCAATTTCTTTTCAAATTGGTTTCAATGTACATAAATGATTTCGAATTTACGCTTTTGTGTCTGAAATTCTGAATGTCTTCAGTGTGTGTCATATGGTATCGGGGTCGTTGGGCTTGAGTGTAAGACACATAACTTTGACCACCAGCACCACCACTGTGCTATGAGATTTCATTTGAGTGCACATGCTGTGAAACGAACAAACGCGATAGTGTCAGAATTCTTAAGCAGTATTATAAAATTAAATGAGCGTTGAAGGTACAAAGGGACTCTGGTACTCTTATGGTTCAGTTTTTGGTAGGCCCAATACCCGTACATTTAAGTATAGTTAGACACATATGCTGTAAAGTAACGATTGATACATTATAATAATCATAACACTTATGGAAGTAATTTGATGGTGTGGTTGGTAAAGATGTTTTTTTTTTTGCTCATATAAGTGAGGGCGGATACTTTGTGTTGCAGAAAAAGATACAGAAACTCTTTGGGATAAACTGTAAAATAAAAACCAATTTCAAGTTTCAATGATTTCGAAAGTCATGGTTGAAATTTCATGAAAATAAAATGCACAACTTGGAAGCATGTACTTTCTGTTATGGTTCAAGGCATTTAAGGAGTAATTTATTAGTTTTGCATATAAAAATTCCATTTTTTTTACAGTGCAGCTCCAATTTGGTGATTTCGTTTTTTTGTGAAATTTGTTTCTAAAATAAGAAATTTTTCAATAAATAAAAGATATTATTTTGAATAATCTAAAAACACTTATTTTATTTATTTATTTACTTAAATGCATTTCGGAAGCAATGCTTCCATCGTCAGTAAATTTTATATAAATATTATATTTTATATAAATATTATATATTTATATAAAACTTACAGACGATGGAAGCATATATGAAATATGTCACTGCGATATATCTCAGTACCATGAGAGCAACTATGAAGTTTGGCATCATCACAATTAAGAAAGTGGTGCACAATTCTAATTCTAATTCTAATTCTAATTCTATATTTCTTATGTGTGTACGCTATGCTGTAGATGTGGAAATGTCATTGTCTTAGGCAATCTTGGGGTTTTTTGATTTTGATTTGATACAAAAATAAAATATAAAAAAGAAAAGCATGATTTGAAGAGATTCCAAGCAAACTTTTCGCATTTTTCTTCTTTCTACTCAAAATACAGTCGGATGGGATATTGAAACCAGGAGCTAACAAAGGTATTGAATATTTAAAAATTTAATATCGATGAAAAATTTTATTTTTTTATAAAGCAAGACAATGATAATAATTAATATATAAATATTTTTTTTTTTTTTTTGATACCCCTCCCAACATTTCAAAAAGAGGAGCGCGTCAAAATTCGGGTTTCAAAATACTGCTTTACAAATTCTGTTTCTTGGACGAAAATTCTGTTCTTCAAAATTCTGCATTTTTCAGTTATGTCTGTTGAAACTCTGCTTTTCTAAATTCCGTTTCTCAGAATTCTTTCTTATAAAATTTTAAGCGATACAATTCTGCTAATTCTGTTTTTTCTCAAAAACGGAAGAAAGTAATTTTTTAAACTTTTTTGTTAGACAATTCAGTGCAATACTATCTTGCAATCTGGAAGAGACTATGGTTTTACTCGTCATTTCATATGTTATTTGATTGCTGCACATATTTTTCTATAGTGTGTGGTTCATGGGTATGTTGGCCTGACTGCTGTATAAGTGTAGGAAAATCACTATTCAATTTCTTCACTTCTCTCCGTAACAATTAATTTTGTATGTGATTTTCAAATCCCAAAATTTTAACATTTTCCCATCCTTTCAAAAAGCTTATTTTTGTATCAAAGCCCTGAGAGCTGTTTTTGAGATAAATAAGAAAAATGATCTTAAAAAATATTAATTTACCCTCTTGGGAATTACAAAAAAAAAAACTTAAGTTCAAAATTTGGAGAAAATCGCTTTAGTGGCTTAGGCTCCAGGCTTAGGTACAGACGGACAGATAGACAGAAGTGCTGCCAAAGTATGCACTTTATCATTTTTCTGAATGTAGCTATCAGTACGAATCTATTTTGTAGATGGGTCCCTCTCAACAGAGGTTAACAGGCTTACTAGAGAAGCCTAATACTTTTTGTTTTAAGGAAAATTAATATTAACAATCCGTGAATAGCATACCTAATTAACAAAATAATTAAATTTTATCGAAATTTTTAATCTGCAGCATCATTTTAAGCCACAATAAGCATTGGAACTGGAACTTTGTTGGTGGTGCTTGATGATGGTAATTTGAACTTTGAACTGAAAAAAAACGTGACCTCTTGTATTTAGAATGCAAATATGTATATCGAATATAAACAGGTACTGCATAGTTTATATCACAACTACACTACTTGCTCTACTTGAAATGTTTTGTTTATTAAATATTTGCGAGGACAAACACGAACACATCCTTTTGTCCAAAACTTTATCCCATTAATATTTTTTTTCGCTTGGTAATTAATTAAGAAAACTTTTAAACAATCTGTCCGCTCATAATTATTTCAAACTTTTCTCATTAGTGATGTCACAGTTTATTTTTACGTTGTTCTTATTTTATATTTATACAAGAAATAATTTTTAAATTATCGGATTTCATAACCTTGTGTATATACATGCCTTTTGTGATTCGCTTTTATTTTTCGGATTCCAAAACTTTAACCACTCAGGTGGTACCTAGTGTACCATAAATTAATAATCTAGGTTGAGGGTCACCGTATGTATGTCAGAACCAATTTTCATACGAAGCTATATTTGTCACACATGGGTACGGAGAAGGATATCACCAACTTCATCGTCCATTTTGTCATTTGTTTAAAAGGCAAACGTGACGCAGCATCTTCAAATGAGATTATTCCAACAGCTGCCGAGGCTGATGAATCTCCTTGAATGTGATTGAAAAAGGAGTTGGTATTAACGCAAAAAGCTTTGTTTACATTTGCTGTTAAAACGCTGGCCTTGTGTAATGAAATGAAAGCATCATCGAATATTTGCATTATAGCATCAACATCAACGCCGAAGATATTTAAATGTTTAAGGATAAATTCTTTTAAATTTTAAAATTGCATAGCCGCCAGAGCCAGATGTTATTTACTTTATAGTTGTATATAATGACAAGGTCTATCTACGAGAATGTTCATTTGTAATTTTGTGTTTACTATAAGAAGGACCATTAATATTTACTGGATTGTAAATACATATTTACTTAAGACTTAAGAAGGAACCAACAAATTATTTTATGTACAAAATTAGATAACAATTGTTTGTTTTCTTAAAAATTAACTTTATATACAATATTTGTTACACTAAAAAAGAAAATTGAGATGCCAATTTTTGTGTTTTTAGTAACAAACAAATTTTCAAAAAAATTCATCAACCCGTTTTCCCAAAGTGTTTTCCTTAAAAACACCATTTTTGTTTTGTTTTTTTTTTTTTAATTTTATTTTTTGCACTTGGTATATTATTAGATATACTATAATCAACATTTTGAGAAAATCAAAAATAAAAAAAATGTTATATGGCAGGTTAGTAAGAGTTTTTGGAAAATTTTAGATTATCTAAACTGACACTATGCCTACAATAATTCACTGATTTTTTTGTTATCAAAATCGGAAGAACTGTTTCTGAGATAAATAAGCTTTTCCTTAACAGTTGCATTGCAAGTGCCATTATTTAGAATATAATATGGCTTCGGTGGCTAAGGCTGCAGGTCAAGGTACAGAGTCGAGCTGGTAAGTATAGGTAGACATTGTCTTAAAACTTATAAATAGGTAAGCTCGGTCAAATCCAGTTGGATCCACTTCTTGATTAATATTACTCAGCAAAATGAAATTCCGCTGATGTGCTAGCATATGAAAGCTTTCTTTTAAAAGGTAACCATACCCTGAAATTATTAAAAAAAAAACAAAGGTGAAATCGGCTATGGTAATTTCAAGCACAAATCACTTTAGCCGATTCCACCCCAGGGTTATATGGATGGCTGTTGTCATATGAAAAAAAAACGATTTTTTTTATTGTTTTTAGTTTAGAACAATTATTTTTAGACCAACAAAATGTAAGTACCTTAAAAATTTAACGAATAATAGCTGCAGCAAAATCATATCTAACTTAACATTTTACTCGGTTTGAAAGAAAATTGTGAAACTGAGCTAATTTTTCTTGAAACCCAATTATTTGGGGTTGGCTACGAAATCTCGCAAATCAAAATCTCGCATTCGAAATCTCGAATAACGAAATCTCGCAACTAAAAAATCTCGCTTTTCATAATCCCTAATTACAAAATCCCGCTTTTCATAATCTCGCAATAACGAAATCCCGCAAACTAAAATCTCGCATATCAAAATCTCGTCGCAAAATTGAATTGCATTGCAACAAAAACATTTTTTAAATCAAAATCTCGCAAATTAAAATCTCGCGCGAGATTTCAATTTGCAAGATTTTGATATCCTACTCGTTGATATCCTACCTACTGCAAAATATATAAACCAGTGTCTGAGTACTTTTAGACCACACTGTTATTATTAATTTGAACTGTTGATTTTTCAATATTATTGGTGTCAAAAGAACAAGAAAGAGAGAGAACATGGAGATGGTATATCCAGTTGTAAAGTGTCAAGTGCAAATTGCATTAATCGTATTTGAACTTGAACTAGAAAATACTTTTAGTTCCATTATAAACGCATAAAAGTCATTTAGAGGTTATTAACAGTAGTAAGGGATGTACAAATTTTTGTATTGTCGGGTATAGTTATTAGTTGGAGAGAAGAATTATGCAAAGTGCTCTTGGGTAGGTATATATTCTCAAAAAAAACAAATTTTCTAAAAGTCATGTGCGATTCGTTGCTGTGAAATTTGAAGTTGCGAGATTTTGATTTGCGAGATTTTAAATTGCGAGATTTTGGTTGAAAGCACAATCGGCAAAACTGTATGGAAGGTGGTCTAGGAACCAATAAAAACGAGTCGTATGTCGTTGGAAAGGTATTTTCATGCGCTACAATAGTCAATATAGCAGTTCATTTCGAATCACTGTGTAAAAATTGTTATTTACTAACCAAGGTTTTGTTTTGGTACATTTTAATGTGCAAAAGATTTATACAAACTGGTCTTACCAATACCAATAAGATGTGTGTCGCTGAAAAGGTATTTTTATGAACAATAATAGTTTCCATAACAACTCATTTAAAATCACTGTGTGGAAAAAGTTATCCGCTGTTTTAGGGAATTTTTGGTACAGATAAAATTTATGGAGCATGGGTAACAAGTAGCGAATAACTTTTTTCACACAGTGATTTGGAATAAGCTGTCTCATTAACTATTGTAGTACACACCATTTCTTTTCCAACGACATACGTCCCGTTGTTATTGGTTGAACTTGCGTTCACAGTTTTTGCCCATACTAAAAAAAAGCATTTTTGCACACTAAAATGAACCACAATAAATCATTAGTTTTCGAATAACTTTTTTCACACAGTGATTTGAACTGAACTGCTATTAAAGGTATTGCAGGTAATGGAAATACCTTTCCAATGACAAATATATTGTTGTTATTTGTTTGAACAGTTTTCATAAATTTTGCCCAAACTAAATATATTTTATTCATACTATAATGCACCAGAACACAATTCTATTAAGCGAATAACTTTTTTCACACAGCAATTTGAAGTAAACCCTCATAGTAACTATTGTAGCTCATAAAAATACCTTTTTAACGACATATGACTCGTCGTTATTGGTCCTGTAAACCGGTTTTGTCCTATTCTCCTTTGCGAGATTTTTATGTTTGAGATGTGAATGCGAGATTGTAAAAAGCGAGATTTGGTAATTCCGAGATTATGAAAAACAAGATTTTTAATTTAGGGTAAAGTCGGGTGATATGGCACCCATTTTCAGTTTTCCTTATAACTCACAAAGTAAAAATGGTTTTTATTTTAAACTTTTATATATGTGTTCTGTAGTTAATTTTAAAACAAAAAAAATAAGTTGATTACGAAAGCTTTTATAAAAACACATATTTTTTAAGGAAATAAAAATACCTTAAAAAAAGACATGTGAAAAAATGGCGGGTGATATGGCACCAGCTAGAGGGTGATATGGAACTTTACTTTTTGTATGGATTTTTACCACACTCATTGCAGTTTAATGTCAAATGCAATGAGAAAAGTCAAATAATGCACTTTTTGGCTCAAATGTAATAAAAAAATGGTCCTAGAAAGTCATTGAAAAATTACCAAAATGTAGTAGTGGGTGAAATGGCACCATTGCAATTTGTACTAAACTTAAGGGGTGCCATATCTCCCTTTTGATATTACCACTATTTTTTCAAATTACTCAGACAAAACAAGTAGGTATGCTTACAGATTGCGATAATTAAAAACAAATAAACACGCATCACTCTTCTTTTTTTCGTTTAAGCGAGCACCTGGTGCCAAATAATTCCGTTGCTGCACTTTATTATGTTATCCACAAAAAAAATTGACCTAAATATAGTCACTGTTATTTTACTTTCGGTTGTGGTTTTAAAGTGAAAAAAGCTACTTCAGTTTTAACAGCATCAATTGAGAACTAAAGCTAAACTTGATGATATTCTGATATTTTTGTTTTAAAAATAATTAATTAAGTACAAAATATTTAAAGGGTGCCATATATCCCGTGGTGCCATATCACCCGACTTTACCCTACGAGATTTCGTTATTTGAGATTTTAAAAAAAATGCGAGATTTCGTTATTCGAGATTTTGGTTTGAGGGATATCGTAGCGCTCCCATTATTTGTATTGGAGACAATATTTCTAAAAAGTCATACAAAACATTTTGTTCTTAATCAAAAAACAATAAAATCAACCCATGACCAGAAATTAATGCTAATTGTTCCACTGTGTGGTGTGGTGGCAAGGTCGGACAAGGCTCATATAGAATTATAAAATAATAAAAGTGACCTTAGTTCTTAACCGAGTTTCTTCCCAATTTAAACTAAAATTAGGTCAGAGACAAAAACTTATCCATCACCGATGGACAAAATTAAGAAAGGACTAAAATTAGTCGTACAAAGTTTCGTCCCGTGGTTTTATGTTTCTTTTCTTCTCCATACAAAATAGGAAAAAAGCGCAATTCGTATCTTTCCGTTCTATCCTATTATTCTATCTAACACATTCTTGTGTATATATAAAAGTTTTCACAAACTTATTCATTTTTCTTCGAATTTTTTTAAGGTGGACGCTTCAAATTGATAGGACGATAGACTAGACATGCAAAGATCAGATAAATCCCGAGCAATGCAAAAGTTTTGATTAGGAGTAAACTTTTCTTTAAAGGATTCTTGCATCCGTATTGATATTTTATTCTTATTGGTGCTTTCTTTATACTTTTGTCCTCTGTCTGTTGCCATCAGCAAGGAAGATAGTTTAAAGTTTTTTTTTTTTAGAAAACTATGGCAACACATTGTCAAATGGTTATCAACATTTTTGCAGCCAACTGGTCAATAAAACGAAGGGGCGAATAGAAAAACTTTTTCCTAAATGATGACAGTTACAGAAAAAAAACTTTAACTCCTTTAATATGGCATTGGAAAGTGAGAAAAAGAAACTTGAATTAAATGAAAATGAACATATTTTGTTGCGTGTGAATTCGAAATCATTAAGTGTTAATGAAATAAAATAGAGTGCCATTAATGGAGTTAAGACAAGAGTGTTCATTTCCCACTTGGGCTGACCTTCAAAAAAAAAAAAAAAAATGGAGAAACGGCAAACTAAAGCGAGCTGTTAATAAGAATCCTTCCATTTTAAAAACAGAAAAATTTAAAAGAAATTATGTTCTTTTATTATATAATTTTTTAACATGAAAAAAATCAAGTCAGTTTTAGTAGGCTTATTCCAAAACTATTTTTTTTAAGTTGCATAATACAATTTCAAGTAGGTGCAGTTGATTGGGAAGTGTCTGTCATCTCTTCTATTCTAAATTGAATAACATTGCGAGGACCGAAGCGACATTAAGAACTTATTAGTAAAATTGCAACTAAACAACAAAGAAGTGATGTATCTAAATGACTTAATGGCGTTATGCTAATTTGAATCAGTGATGCATTCATCCTCTCAACAGGAATCATAACGATTTAATTAAGGACATGATTTTTCATATATTATGTATGTCACAGAAAATGCAATGGAGCATAAAATGAATCTTCAGCCCGAAATGTATTAAATATGCTGTTCCGCAGAATGAGAAATACCTTAGCCTTTTGCTTTTGTAATGCATAATATGCATTAATTCGTCAGTAAATTTTACTGCACAAATAAACAGAATAAGTAATAAGTTGATTAGACGAAATACCTACAAACTGCCAGAATGTTGCGAAGCCAAAATGCAAAATTTCGAAAACTGGGTTTTTTGTGTGGGAAATGGAACTAGAGAAATATTAAAGCAGAGTTTTCTTAGAATTTCTTCCAACTATCTACTCAATACCCGCATGATTAAAACCTGGCCCCCAATTTCCAATAACGGCAACAAATAACTATCAATCATTACTTACATAAACGTATACAAAATTGATTTCGTTTAAATAACTTAATAACATTAAAGGGAAAAATCCCCTTCAGATATTTGATTGATGAAAATGACAATTAATTTGTTTCAGCTCACCATCGAAAATTGGAAATTTTAAGGACAGTTACTTGCACCAGAATTTAATTAATCACTTCCGTCGTAAGGGGCTATTTTTTGTTTAACAAGAAATAATGATCGTTTTAACGTCATCAACCAAAAAGAATATAGCCTAAGGCCTAAGGGATGAAATAATAACGTGGAACAGAATATTATGGTCCCTGTCATAGGTGGAAAAGCATTTCGCATGCTTAGACATAGATTTTGGTGCTGTGCTGTTCAATGACAAGGGCTAACCATATTCATGGAAAGAGCTCGTTTGAAAAAAAAAAATGTTAATCAAAAGGCAGATACCCCGAAGATAAAGTGGAAAGGCAGTCTACGAATATACCTGTGATAACATCATCTAATTTCCTTTCGAGGAAAATTAAATTTCCCCTCTCAATAGGCTAAACCAAATGAAAACACGGGAATATGAATGGCGGAGGTTGTTTTTTTTTTGTTTTCAAAGCATAAATTATGTGGTTGTATTTAAATTTTAAAAAAATAAGGGCAGACCAAAATAATTTGTTTGTCCTCTGCTCTCTTATTTATAACAAAAAAAAAAAGAAATCATCCGAAGTTGGAAAGTTTTAAACTCTCAGTCTTATTGTAGATTTAGGTGCTAGATATTTGGATGAAAAAAATATATTTAAGCTTCTCGAGAAAGAAAGTAGGTATTTGATCAGCTTTTTAATGAATTATATTCGTAAAAATTTATATTTAAAATGAGTAAATTTTTAAATTATTTAAATTTAATGTAAAGGTGTTTGTTTAAACAAGTCAACAGTAGTTTTGTTTCTTTTTTGTATAAAAGTGGGAAGACTTTGATGCTACAAGTATTTATGAAATTGCAAAGACTTTGTCAAAATTGGTTCTAAGATTTTAAGGAATCAAAATTTTCATTTTAAATGAACAAGGGTTAAATGCATTATGTGGCGTATGTGTATGTTTAAATTCAAAAAATTAAACAACCAAAATACTTTGTTGGTTATAATCTGCTTTCCAAAAATATAGAAATTTTTTGAGGGAAACATAGGCTCTAGACCTTTGGCACCTCATCTATATATAAATAGACTTGAATAAGTTTTGTGGTACCATTTTATCAAATTGTATTTGACCGATTTGAATAAATTGTATGTGGTTGGAAAGCTATATTCGCAGGGGAAGTGCAAATGACAAAATTTACCACTGTGGGCCCATTTAACTGAATACCATTTTATACTGCCGCTCACTGTGCACATTAAAAATATTAAATTTTAGAAATAACAAAATAGTTTTTTGCTTCAATTCTAAATATTTTAGCTAGCTTTAATTTTTTGAGTGTGGTGTCAAATATCGACACGGGCGGGGTGGGGACGAGACTAGTACATATAAATGGGGACATTTGGGAAAAACTAATGCCAACTAATTGGTCAGAAAAGGTCAACTCGTCCTAGAAATTGATCAGCCCTAGATAACTTGCAATCAAGGCTTATAGTTTCTCAAGGTTACGCAAGGTCACGCACGATTTTTTGCACCTTACTTGTGGGAAATTTCCAAAAAATGTTAACCATCTGAAATATCTCTAGATCGTGATAGAAGGTCAACTATTTTCAGTAATTGGTCAGCCATAGATTTTTTTCTATGAATTTTTAAAGTCCGTTTCAGGGTCACAAACAAACTTTTGGCACCTCATTTTGGTTAATTAATAAAAAAAAGTGTGTCATTTGAAAGGTTACTTCACGGTTATAAAAGGTCAACTATTTTTAGTAATTGGTCACCCATAAATTTTTTTCATGAATTTTTATTGAATTTGTAAACAAAAATCAAGATCTAGCGATTTTTGGCACCTCATTTATGGGAAATTTGCGAAAAATTTTATCTCTAAATCTCTAGATCTTTATAAAAGTTTTTTTTTTCAAGGTCATGAACAATTTTTGGCATACCTAAGGATGAAAATTCAATTACTGACACTAACTGGACCTTTTATGACGATCAAGTAACCTATTTTTTTTTGTAAAATTACCCTAATGAAGTGAAATTGGATGACCAATTTCTAGGACGAGTTGACCTTTTCTGAACAATTACTGACCAATTAGTTGGCATCATTTTTTCCCAATTTTCCCATATATGTATGAGGTGCCAAAGGTCCAGAGCCGGAAACATAGCCCTTAAGTGAATTATTTCTAAAACGTCTTCCTGGCAATGTTCTTACTTATTTACTATAGGTAACTCTCTATGAGTAGCCTATTGAATAGACCGGAAAATGAGAGGTATAAAGGAACAATTACGTGCAAGGGTTTTTATTATTGAATATGTATGTTTGGCCCATAAGCATGCTTTAAACCAAAAATGCTACTAAATTCACCCATGCGTTTCTGAGAGAATGGTCACACTGGCCACTTTTCAGTATTTTTGGTATAACTCGAAAACTAAGCGGAATTTGACAATTTTACATATAATACTTTTTGTTCAAAATTAAATTTTCTATTGGAATGGATAGTTCAAAAAATTTAATAAAAAAATTAAGCAGGAAAAGTTAACAAAAACCAACTTAAAAAAAATTAAAAAATCAAGGATATCTAAATTTTTTAATAAATTGTGCATAACTTTTTTTGAAGCAAAAATATGGTCAAGACATGCACAGACAAAACAAAGTAGAGACTAAAGGCCTTAATATGGCATGTTCAAAAATTAATATTTGTTCAAAATTGACGGAGATATTCCCATTCAAACCTTATCATTTCTTATAATTTTTCTCAGTTTTGGCCCGAAAGTCCCTTTTTCGGTACAATATGGCAAATTTCACTTTCGTAAAAATGTTCGAAATCAAAATTTTGATATAATATGACATTAGAACTATAGAGAATTTATAAAAAGGGTGTAAGTTCGCAATTTCGTTTTTCGGCTGTTTTTAAATGCGTTCAGACCTACAGACCGAACGGCTGGTCCGATTAACATAAGATTTGGTATTAGGTGCTAGGAACGTTAAATTTGTCATAAAGTACTAAAAAATAGGCTTTCGGGCAAAAACTGCGGAAAATGATAAGAAATGGTAAAGTTTGAATGGCTATATCTCTGTCAATTTTTAAATAATATGGCTTTTTTAACATGTCATATTAAAGCCGTAAGACTCCAGTTTACTTTTTTCATGAAAGCCTTGAGCATATCTTTGCTCCGAAAAAAGTTATGCGCAATTTAGAAAAAAATTAAAAAATCTTTGATTTTTCGATTTTTTTTATGTTGGTTTTTGTCAACTTTTCCCGCTTAAATTTTTTTAAGAAATTTTCCAAACTATCCATTTCGATAGAAAATTTAATTTTGAACAAGTAGTATTACATGTAAAATTGTCAAATTCGGCTTAGTTTTCGAGTTATACTAAAAATACTGAAAAGTGGCCAGTGTGACCATTCTCTCAGAAACGCATGGGTGAATTTAGTAGCATTTTCTGTTTTAAGCATGTCTATGGGCCAAACAAACATATTCAATAATAAAAACCCTTGCACGTAATAGTTCCTTTTTAAAAGGTCTATTCAATAGGCTAGAGGTTCCGTTTTGAAAATAGATTCTCGAGGCTTCTCCTATTGCTAAGGCTTACCCTTATTTACCCTTTTTGTAAAAATTCCAGTATTTTATTGTCATAAACGAATCAAGAAGGTACCATTTCATGTATTTTACAAAGAAAAACTTGTAGTATGTACCTAAATTGTTACATCGATCGTACGCAAATATTGCTGCCCATGTTTAACTTTTTCTCTTCCTTAGCTGAGATTTTTTTTTTTTTTTTTTGATTGAATGTAAAATCGAATACCTACTTATTTTGCCTAGCATTCACTTTGCTGATGCTCATAATATAAAATTATAGTTTTTTTTTACGAATAGAATTCTGCAGTTAAATATGTATCTCTATTTCCAGAATTCTCTTAATTGTTAATTCTGCTGTTGTAACATGATTTTATTTATTTGTTTTTGACTCTGCATCGGATGTACGGGAAGGGATGTGCTAAGCCATTTATCATTGTTGTTATCGTGTATATTCTCTTACGTTGGCTCTAATAGAGATGGCAATTTTTGCGTCTTTAATTAGAAACAGACAAACATCTAATTTTGTGTCTATTACAACAATATAATAATTCCTACACAGACCACAGAGAAAAAATACTACATTTCCGGCTCCAAGATTTCTATCACAAACCATAACACAGAATGAGTTCATTAATTGGCAATGAAAGAAAAAACAAAAAGAATTGTTGCAAAAGAAATACTTTTACCATATTAAAATACCTCTACCAATATAACTACACCAATATAGATATGTAAGTACGTATATGTTTGTTAAAATAAAAGCTTTTCCATTTTTGCGGAAAGATATTTTTTGCAACTAATTGCTGCGAATTAATTTCCTCTACAAAATAGACCAGATAACATTTTTTCTCCTAGAGTTCATAATACGTGCAAGTAGAGTGACCATCTGTGTTTGACCAATAAGGTTTTCTTCTTAAGAAACTAAGCAGTATATTTCTTCTAACTTATTTTTCTAAGACTTAATAAAATGATAATAATCTAATAAATAATTATATAAATTTACTTATACATAAATAAATAAAAATATAATTTTATGAATTTGTAGAAATACTTTTTGTGATAAAATTTACTGTAAATATTAAAAGAGGGTTAATATTTATAATAAATTAAATTTTACAAATAAATCATTACAATAAATTTGTAAGCTATTGTTATTATTTACTGTCATAAAGTTTTTAAAATTTATAGTTAAAATTTTCTAATGAAGAAGGACATTTTGCTTAAATTAATTTTTGAATAGTTTATAAATATGTACATACTTTATTAAAAAAATTAATGATTATAGCAAAAGAATTTTAGTTTATATTTTTTATGGTTACATTGTGCAAGGTTTTTCATAAATTCAAAATGTATGTATAAAGGTAAACACATATGCACCCTTATTTCAATCAATTTTGATGAAAATATTATTTTTTTTTCTAAGAAGTGGAGGTAAGTAGCTGTGTTATTGTGTTGATTTCAAATTTTGTTCATTTCATTAAAATTAGCTCAGTGGTTTTGTTTTTTGGTTGCCTTTTCCCCTCTACTATACAAACGATAATGTCTTCCAAATTATTTTTGACTTCCCTATGTACCCTTACTTAAATAATTCTGGTGGTGAGACCAATCAGTACTAAAACTATTATGGAGTTGCAGAACATGGATTGTTTTATTGGTAAAAAGGCAAAACTAGACTAGTAAAAATTTCATGGATAACGAATATTGAAATCCGGTCACCTCACTTCAGCAAAAATATTCTGGTCAAAGCAAGTATTCTTTTTTTTACTTCTACAACAGTGTGTGCGGAAAAAGGGATATTTCCGCTAGAACTTATTCGATGTCAAAGGAACACTGCTCTATGATATAATTTGTTTTTTTCATTTTTTGTAATCTTCAGTTCATTCCTTGTGATTTTGAACGACTTTCTGATCGTTTTTATTGGCTGCAAATCCGTTTTGGCAGCTTTCAGCTTGTGGCCAATTTCAGTGAACGAAGTCGGAGGTAATGATCTTTGGTACAATTTGTAGGGATACCACTCCAGTATAAATGATGGTGAAAAATTAATGAATCTTATCCAAATGAAAGTGTACACTTGGCACATTGACAACGGAAGTCATTCGATTGCAAAGTGTAAAAGTAATTGCCTGTGTTGTGAAATATTATAAGCTGAGTCATGTTTAAACAACTTCCTTACATTTTTTCCAAATGGATATGCTTACTTCCATTATGAATGAAGTTCAAAGTGTATATATAGGGATGTATATGTATGTGTAGATACAATATTCTTTTTAATTAGACTGAACTGCAAATTGGCGACGCCATTTTTCAACAGAAAGAGTAATAATTATAATTTTTATGTGGAAAGATTTTCATTTTTATTTGTTCGCGGGTGGCATGACTCGCTTTTAGAATTTAAATTTACGAATCATTTTTGACTACTTATTGACAATCTATTTGGCATTAAAGAATCAAAAATATTATTGGCCAATGTATTAATGAATGAATTAATAAGCGCGTTCAACCCCTTTGAAACGAGCAATGTCAATCATTAAGCAAACTTAATGACCCATAAAGCTCATTATTTACCCAATTGAATGAGCGGATTGGGGGATTCATAAACCATTGACAGATAATATCGTATCTATCTGATTCGTCAGAAAATGTTCAGTGAATGTAGTGCTGACAACTACGAAAAAGTGTCCGCATGTGACATTTGCCAAACCGATACGATATTAACCAATTAATACCTAAGGATTAAAAATTGTTGCTGTACCGTGTATTTATAGCCAAAAAAAATCAAGAGAAAAGTCTGTGTTAAATTAACCTAAATCTTCTATAAATTTACCAGTGAATGTTTTTATAGACAAAATGCCTTAAATTGCTGAAGCAAAACAATGGAAACCATCTGTGTAGAAATTGTCTAAGGATTGTGAAAGTTTTCTTGAACTTCCATAGATAGTAATTTTATCTCAGACTATGCTGTCTTGGTTTTTAACAACTTTGTACCGTGCATTCGTGTGAAATTGCCTTAGTTAGAAAGTAACTTAAATTTAAGGTAGAACAATTCTGTTGTGCCAGGTAGAAAGGGGTTAAGTCAAAAAATTCGACTTTTGGATTTTAATTGGACTTAAGACAGTTTTTTTTCTCTATCGTTTGGTCCTATCGGCATAAGTCTAGCGCTACTCCTTCTAATAGAAATAAATTAGTACAAAGGGCACAAGTCAGGAAATTTTTAAGATTGTTTGGTATTAAGGTCATAAGTGGACTTAAGTCCCTTGATTTTATAGTAATTTTATATTTTGAGATAATAAAGTTGCTCCAAAGGACTTAATGCCTTTAGTACCAAAAAGATTTAAAATAATCTTGTTGCTCATAAGGGCTTAGGTCATCTTATGCCCTAGTATCGAACAGTATAAATCAGACATAAATCTTTCATTTTTTTTTTCTTTTATTCTTGGGTACTAAAACACTCTTTAAGAATTCATGCAAAAATACACCATCGCAAAAATAAATATACCTACAACTTTTTCTTGACTTAAGTCCTTAGACAAAACTGAATTTTAACAGATACCAAAAATACAGATGGCTTTAAGGAGACAAGTCATCAGAAAATCTGGTAAGCGCTTAAATTTTTTGGTCACCCCTTTAATGGTATTAAAGACGACCGTTTTGATGACTGTTCCACATCATTATTTTTAAGAAAAAAGAATATCTGTATTTACAAAAAAATGCAATCTTCAATTGCATTTTTCTCAAAACTACTATTTCTGACTTAACCCCTTTCTACCTGGCACCAGAGAATTTATCTCTGCATTAAGTATATCTCTATTGAACGCAGTACTTTTCTCTGAGTGTAGTCTATCTACAGATTGGCAAATAATTTCAGATTCCCGCTGTGAGGATAATGACAATTATTGCAAATGAACATTGTTTGTGAAATTATTAATACTTTGTGTCCAGAGCAAAACGATAAGCACCTAGGTATCTATGATATAACGTTATATAAATATATTTGTGTGTGAAATGAATTTCCGAGGCCGAGAACGGAAGGAGCTGATGCTAATGAGAATGTCAACAGCTTCAAACAAACGAAAATGTGGCAATTTAATTCACACCAAGCGGTAAGTGTGATATCAGGATAACATACACCAGAGTAATTCCTTGTATTATTGTATGAAGTTCTGATAATAATGTCAATTTTTTGTGAGAATGCTTTACAAAAATGTTTATCACTACTGCTGAAAAGTTGGTCACTGAATTAGTTGTGGATATAATTATTGCTATGAATCTAACGATTTAAATGGAAAAAATTAAACTATAATAATTTCTTTGGCTATATTTTATCAATTACCTTCTCAAATTTTCAGTATATCACTCGATTGAAAATTGAATCGGACAAATTAAAAAAAAAACAGAACAGAACTGTTTATTTCCAACCTTCCTGATATTGTCATTCAAAAAAGGAACATCTGAAGACCCAGGCTGTAAATAAAATGCTTTGATATTTTCTCATCAGCTAATCAATGGTATAAAATTGAATTATTACCATGACATTCCTTTAATGTATTCATTCAATATTAAAAAGCTTGTTATAATTGGATTCTATTTTCTTAATCTCTCTATAAATCAATGGAAACGAATGGGTGTGCTGTCTGGATATTGACTTGAGGTGTATATGTTGACTGTGATGGTTTGTCACTAAGAAAACAACAATACAAAAATCAACAAATAGCAAGAAAATTTTCTCGTGCTTCTTGTCAATATTTAACTATCACTTTCTATAATTGAATAGCACCTAGTTGTTGTTATATCACTCAAAGGGCTTGGTCACTAAATTAGAAAAATAAAAGTGTCCACATTCTTTCTTAATGGTTTTAATGGAACTGCTAACACGAAATATTTATAGAGGTGGTTTTGTTGTCATACAAGACAGAATTTTAGGAGTTTCAAATAAAGGAGAATGGGCGTTTCGTCCCATATGTTGTAACACTTTCTGACCTATATCATTGGAAAGGTCTTAATGAGCGCTACAATTTTTTGTGCATGGAAATGGTTATATAGTCCAATAACAGTTGTAGTGATGCGCTATAACACCTATAATAGTTATTGGGCTTTAACACTTTCCCTGCACGAGATACAGACTTAGGCTTGTACAACAAAAAGTACAACTTTTTGAGACCTTTCCATTGATATAGATCAGAAGGTATTACAACACTTGGGACACAACTTGTGCAGGGGAAGAGTTATAGTTAAATTTATTTAAAAATTAATTTATTTTATTAATTTATACTCAAAAAAATATAATATAATAAAATATTTACTTAAAATCTTTTTTTAACTTCATATGTAAGTTTTGTTATTTAAAATCAAATCAATTTTATTTTTTTTTAATTTATTTATAGATACAAATTTGTTCAACTGTGTTTGTGATTTATTGCTCCAATAAAGATCCCCTGAAGAAGACAGCAATCCCTGTCCAAACGTGTCGGGGAAGTAAATGAAATTACTTAGTTTTATTCCAGCATAAGTGACCAGAAGAGCCAAAGAGGAACCAGATTCTTGACTAAAAAATAATTTAAACTTGGTAAAATAAACTGAGTTCTAGTTCAGTGCAACAGTTATTGAACTATAAAGCCTTTCCGTGCACAAGATACAGAATAATGCGCATAGTCAGTGTTGCTAAATTTTTCAAGACGAGTGGAGCCCAATTTGAAAAATCTTGGAGCCGAAAATAGCCCCTCTCAAAATTAATGCAGACAAATTGGTAAATTCAAATTATTCGTTTGGTAGATGTTTTGAATTTTTATAAGTTTGGTGAATTTTTTCCAATACGCCATTTATCTAACATCATATAACTGACTACATTTGTACCAAAACTAAAATGTGTCTATCAATTATTATTATCAAAGTTATAAACATTCAAAATTTGATTGAACATTTTACAAGTACATATGTGTTTTCCCATATAAAACTTCTTTCGTCAAGGCACCGGCTTAACGTTTACATAATGAGCATTTTCAAGATCTTTGTTTATTTATTTGGAACAACTGTGTCATTTAAAGTGAACTTTTTTTAATTTTAATGTACAAAATTCAATAAAAACTCCCAAACTGCTTCCAAAATGTCTTCCATACTAGAATATGATTCTTCTGCAATTTTCGAATCTAAATTTGCATAAATGTTTTTATTGAAAAGGTCATACATTTTCAGTCTACACGGTTAAAAATTCTGGGCTATTTTTTAATACAGCCTTTGTATTACAGCCGTATGCAATACAGGAAATATTACTTTTTAATGTTCCGTAAATATTAAAGAAATTTTCTAATAACTTTGTATTACATTCTAATAGATTAGTATTAAAATTGATATTTGCATTTCCACAAAGGTTACAAAGTAATCCAATAAAATAAAATATAATCTTTTGGTTTTAAATTTAATAACTTAAGTATGCGCGTCCATTTTTAATACAAAAAGTATTAAAATTTAATACAAATTGTATTAAAAAGATCGGGACGCGTGTATTTTTAATACAAAAAGTATTAAAATTTAATACAAGTTGTATTAAAATACCCAGATGTGTATACTTTCAATACAAGAGTATTAAAATCTAACACAATTTATATTATTTATTATGAGCCATTACAAGCAAGCATCAGCCATATTTAAATATGAATATGAAGTTTATGGTTTTAAATCCAAAGTATTAAAATTTAATACAGATTGTATTAAAACAGCAGCAAAACAAAAGTGGCAACCCTTTTTCTGCTTAATAATATAAAATAAACAATTTAAATATGCATTTTTTTGAAGGTGCATTGAAATATTTCGATGTAAAATATGCAAATTAGTAGATAAAATTTCAATCGCATTAAGATTTTAGTTCTCATATATGTGAAAAACAATAAATATAATAATGCCGCCATTAATTGACTTAGAAGATAAATACTCTTACAAAAAAGTCTTTCATTACTATTATTTTTTATATTTGCCAAGTATTAAATTTCAATAAATTTTTGGTGTTTTCATATATGTATCTCTGAAAATATTAAAAAGTACCCCAAAATTTTTAACCTTGTGGGTGTTTCTATTTAATAATACGATTTTTTTTTTTAATACGAAACAGTATTGAAATTCATTATATCTTCTATTGGATTTGAAAATTAAATATATTCAAAGCATTACATTTAAATACCATTTTGGACTGGTCATATATGCAACCCAAAAAATATTAAATTTAACGCCAGGATTTTTAACCGTGTACAATTGAATTCTGGTTCGAACTCGACATATTGCTTCAAGGGTCCAATCAGACATTATCAATTATATGTATATAATCTCTGGTCCCAAATTACGAATATTGTTTCGTAAGTTTACAATTACAATGTACAAACTAACCAATATGTTTAGAACCTACCACTCGAAACCCCTATCGAACTACATTTTACATTTAAACTAGTTTTGAATCGTGTCAATAATAGGGCTGTAAGAGTCCCCTTAAAAAAAAAGAAAAAAATGTCTGTATCAATTTCTAAAGAGCTTAAAATCGCAATATTGTATAAATGAGGACGTACTGATCAACGATATTGTTCAACTTTTGTAAGCCCGAACGCAACCTGATTCGACATCAAATCATAAAAAAAAACATTATTTAAGGGTGTTCTGGCCTGAAATGGTAATTTCATGAAAAATATTGTGAAGCGTGTACTTGTCCGATTAAAACAATTAAGGTGTTTATGGACAGTTAAACTTATTTTCTAAGGACATCACTGGAAAACATTTTTAGTTTTGTACTCTCGTTTTTGGTAAAAGCCTCTAAGAAAAAGAGAAAATGGCAAAAATTGCTTTTTTTCAAAGCAAATGTAGCTTACACTATAGCATTTTTTGCAAAACAATGTTTGGCAACATAAAATTCCATATTTTTATTATGCCAAAATTGGAGAAAATTTTTAATTTGTACGTAATAAAAATTTAAAAAATACAAAATAAAATTGCTTGTAAATTTTGAAAAAACGCATTTTTGACAGTTAATTTTTTATACCTAATTGTATTTTTTTGACAATTTTTTTTGCAGTGGATATAAATTCAATTTATTTTCCACAATTTTCATTAATTATAAATAATCATAATTGTATCATCTGATATTGAAATTTTTAATTTTTAAAAACATTTTTTGACAGAAAATTTATGTAAATTTGGAAGTTAAAATCCGTTACTTTTACTAAATGTTTTTTTTTTAGTAGACCGGTCTTATATACGCAAAAAAAAAAGTTAGCAAATGACTGGTTTTGTTCAGATCGGAACGATCTTAAACACAAATGACAGTCTATACGTAATCAATGACACTTATACACCAGCATGTTGATTGACTATGTAAACCAACAGTGTTGATCGGCATAATGTGGACGCTGCTTAAGAAATAAAAGTTGCGTTGGCATCGTTATAAGCTCCAAACTGACTCCCAGATAATATTAAAAATATTAAAGAAAAATTTTATAATACAAATTCTATGTACCAATGAAACTACTATTGAAATCAGCCAAGTAGAAACTAAACTACTATTGATTCAAAAAAGCTTTAACGAACTTAAATCTACAAATATTGGAACTAGTCAATGCTGTGTTTAAGTGAGATCACCGCACAGCATAATAACAATATTATCTATCATTTTTGTGAACTTATGGCCACTCAAAGCAATTTTGAAGTTAGTAGAGCCTTACAACATGAACGTTTAATTATAAATACAAAAAAAATAAATAAATGCATCTATAAATCTTTAGTATGTATAATTTTAGGTATACATAATACAGATGTATTACATACATACATACATGTACATTGTACATATCTAGTATGATGTATGTACCTTAAATATATTGGGACCTCAAATTAACCGAATCGATTGATGCAATATATCTTCGTTTTTATACTATCGTCAATGCCCTCTTAATTTAAAGATATAGGTACAAAAGTTTTTTCTAGCAAGCAGCAAGTAGAGTACAATAAAATAAGCAATCTCGGTAGGAATGATTTATTTGGTTTGCAGAGATGCAGAGGTAAATAAACAAAAGAGTACCTCTTTTTACTTGGCTCCTCTTTCGGTCTTGAGGCAAACCTTTCATATCAAAACAAAGCCGGCAGATAACTAGCGATATTTTCATTAAACATTCAGTTGCATGCTGATGGGCAATTTTCGGAAACAAATTTTGAAAGATGTAGAACATTCAATAGAGTAAGCTGTCTATTTTCTCTCGAAGAACACCCACCGTACGTATAGGAGTTGTTGTATTCTTTCTTCTAGGTTAGGATGAGATCTGGTCATTGTTGTGAGAGACACCTTTATTTACTAAGAGAAGGAAGGATATGGATATGGAATGCTTTTGAAAAACCGTAGATTTGCATTTTTCAGAGTAAGCTTTAAATAGAAATCCAAATCGATAGGCAGACATCACAGTATCACACATAAATGCTTGTGATCTAAGTGTAAATGAATATAAAGAAGGATGAGACGATCAACCGCCGTAAATTATTCAATCCATTTTATTGTTCCTACATATGGGCAGGGATAAACCCTATCTTGTTTAAGAGTCTGTTGGGAAATCTTCTATTTTCAATAGTATATGCAACTTTGTTTCAAAAGAAAATATAGCCCAAAATTTTATTCAATATGATGCTTAAGCTACAAACGTGGTGATTTATGCAAATAAAGTTTCATTATGGAAATAGATATAGAAAGGTTTTGAAAAATTGAAAATTGAATGGAACATGCATGGGAATTGAAAGGAATATGAAGTATGAACTGTGGAGATGTCGAGAGTTTTTATCCTTTTATATTATATATTTGCAGATTTAAAGGAATATTTATTCAAGATTTTTTCAAAAGTTAACATAACTATAGTTCCAATCTATATAAAGTCTTCCAGAATTACCTACGCTGCTCTGTGTTCCCTTAGGAAATAATTTACAGGTGAAAAATGTTCTGTTTCCTTTCTATTAGATAGAAAATTGTAGCCTTTTACAGTAAAATGTAATTAAGATTAACTCTTAATAAAAGAACTTTGCACTAATAAGCCATTTATCCCTCCACAAAACTCATAAATATATCAGTTTTTTGTAGGCAATAAAGTTAATTTCATTGCTCGTCTTGTTTGCACCTTGCCATTATTTCTAATTAACTCTCGGTCTGGTATTATCATAAAAACCAAAGCAAGAATAGCAAATAAGAGCAGGTATGCGGGTATACCAGCATATACCTACCTATCATATCAACGAACACCACTTTAGTGTCCTCGCATTATTATGCTGTGGCAAGGATGCGTTTTGTGTACCTATTACCGTAAAAATGTCATTATAGCGGAAGCCACAGGAAAAAAAAACATAATTTTGCTTTCTGGTTTTATTTCCTCAGAGACGTAATTAACTTTTGCTGTTGTTTTTTTAACCCCTGTAAATGACATCAGTGGTTATGGCAACAATTAAGTTCAGAGATATGGTTGCGTAATAACATCATCACGAGAGATAAAAAAAAAGAAACAAACAAACGTATCTCCTCAAAATTATAATTTTTTTTTGCCATAATGAAGTGTGAAGTGCTTTATTTCATGTTCAGCTTTAAACGAAGTCATTGTCCACTCATTAAAGACATAATTTTCAGCAAAATTTCGGAAAAATAAACAGGAGTTGACTGTTGGTGTACATATTTCTTTTGGAGTCCCATAAAAACGGTTAAAAGTCCTCAACGTCTGCTTAAAAATCTAGGGTGGGTCAAAACCCCCAAAAAACAATTTTTGTTGTGAATATGAAATGGATGGATACCGATGACAATTAGTTCCAATACGACAGCGCTTTGTGCGACACACCACATAATATCGATACCTTCCCGTAAGAATGTATTAAGCGACATTCTCAAAATTTTAAATTAAAATTCTTAAAAACCTCAATCAATTATTTATTTGTGTATTTTGTAGTAATAAACTAATTTGTAAGGGGATTTTGAGTTGAAAATTCCGTTTCAAAACTTTTTATTCCTTTAAGTACACAAATAAATAACTGAACAGGAGTTTTTTTTCGATACCTCTAAAATTTTTGAAATGTCGCTTAATACATTCTTACGGGAAAGTATCGATATGGTGATGGATATCCCGCACGAGTGGAGAGGCTTGAGTATAGAGTTATTTCGCGCAGTGGCGAAGTGTTCTGGCCACGCAAGTCTTGAGATTTGACACCTATAATTTTTATTTGGAGCTAGTTTAAATTGGAAGCCTTTGGAATAAACCGAAAATAACTGATGCCCTCAAAGTCAATATAATGAATGCCATGCAGCAAATTTAGCCAAATTTCAGCTACAAGAATATTATTTTTCTTGCGAGTAAAAGAAAAAAAAAAAAACAATAAATTAAATTACAGCTTTGTTTTTTGTTAAAGTAGGTGTGATTATAAATGTTTGATGAATGTCCTTCTTCCTTAATATCTTGATTGTCTTTTCTTTATTATTGAATCGTTTACCAAATGCCAGATACTGAGTGTCTTCTCAAAAACGATGGATGTTAGATACTTTAGGCAAAAGGACGAAATGTCAAATGGAAACATTAATAACGGCCGAATTCTAAAACAACGTTTATTGGTTTTTATTGAAAATTCATCTTCTTCATTGAGTGTTGATGGCGACAGTGAAGAACGAGATTTGCCGTCGTCGACTCGACCGTTTTATTGATGTTCGTGTGGGCGATTAAGAAAAATTAATGGACTATATTGTTTATTGTAGAAAGAAAATAAATGGGATTGCAGGTTCTTGTCACCTTGAGCAACTTAAAATACTTTTTGTTGTATACCTATGTATCTATCTGTACATATTTTAATGTTGTAGGTACCTGTGGCAAAAGAAATAGGTTTATATTGATGAATTGAGGCTGATGTGGATTCAAAACTGCTGTTTCTCAATTTATAACAAAAGGACATTAGATATTTTGAAAAGATTTAAAGAAACACTTGTTTTTTTTTTCCCCAAAAAAAATAATTATTTTACTATAAGTATTGCCAACGTGTTTCTTCTTAGTTAGGACATCATCAGGGCTCTCACTTTAAATCTTTTTTAAAATGTCTAAGATTAATTTCCACCAAGTGATTAACCCTAAATCTATTGATTATATAAAAAAGGACACTGTACTGGATTCTTTCATTGAAATTCTAAACTTTAATTTTGGTATGTTGTGATTAGTTATAGTAGCGTTGCAAGCTATTTCTAGTTCTGGGCTGTACTTAATATAATGACATAATTATACGATACAGAGTACCTACCTACAGACCCTTAAATAAAACCGTTTCTCATAGAAATATAAGGAGCGCAATTTTTTTTTGCGATTTGAAATGTTTCCTTCGGCAACACTTTGTGTTTATTGAAAGTGTGAATTAAGAATGAATCTTATTCATTGCCTTCTTTCGGGTATGGGGAGTATGGGAAGATAATGTTTTTTATTTTAATTATTTGAATCAAATGAACACAGTTTAATTAATTTCGAGCAAGTACTTTTCTTAGATACAAAGAGTATTTTGAATTATTTGAACTTAAAATAAGACATTATGATAAATATAAATTATTAACTGATCCGACAGACATTGCCCTATCACCGTGATGAGCACACACTTCTCAAAAAACTGACTGAATAAACTTAAAATCGACGGTATAGACAGAGTGTAATTTAACATAATCGTTAATAATCTCGGACTCCATAATATGTGATCTGAGGAGCTTATTTAAGGACGGGTGAAAACCAATTTTGGCTAACACCATATTACCCTTGAAGTTGCATTCATATTTTGTTTTCGATGCACTGCTTAATCACTTAAGCCCCGGTTATGGACTGTAAGACTTTGATTTTGTTGAGCAGCCTTTACTCAAGCTTTCAACGCCTGTACTTCTTTGTTTGCTATCTATCAATCACACCCAAAATCTACTGTAGGTTCTAAGTCTGTCAAGTTTTTTTTTAATTTTCAGGAGTATTTTAAGAGCAGGATCAAAAATTGAATATGAAACAACGAATCGCAATAAAAATCAAATATTAAAAATCGTGGAAGATAAAAATTGCCCATCAAAAGTCTAATCCAATTCAAATTCAATGGGTGTAATTTGTCAGCGGCATCATATCTAATGCCAAATTGCCAACCCTCCATCGATTTGCACTTCATAAAAAATACGACATTTTTCCATTTTCACCGCATCGGATACGTTTGACGCATCTCAATTTCATATCAAAAGAGTCTTCTGAAAATTTAAATATCTATCGTAGCCCTTGGACAGATCATTGTTAATTCTCAATGCTCGTTTTCAATCCCTGAAACAGAATACATAAATCAATCGCAGACTTTGATCATTGAAATTCCAAACTTGAAATTTATAGCACTTACAAAGGTATAAAATCAAAAAGAAAATATTTCGCAGTTAAATTTATGAAGCCACAGAACGTGAGAACCGCAAATGCTGTAACAGAGAAGCGAATCTATAAAAAAGATTTTCTTTCCAGATAGGAAAAATACTAATTAGGCCATTAAGCAGATACTCAAGAATCCTGGAGACGATTCCATTTTAATACCGAAAGCAAGTTTATGTTTGTATAACATCTCGTAAGAATTAGTGTCACATTCCAAAAGTTATATCTAATCATGAGGAATTACATTCGCGCGAAGAAAACGAAAAGTAAAATTCCTATTAATATCTGTGGAGTGCATATACCCTTGCTGCTAGCTCACATATGCATGTATCCGAACCTTATTAAAAGTCTATTATGAACATTATGTATTTAGAACCTTGAAACTATATGTATTTTTGAAAAACATAAATTCATCTCTACTCTTCCAAATTAAATAGTTTAAGCTTTTTATTTGACATGCAATACGAGTGGGCAATAGTCACCTAACTATTATAGGAACACCTTTGCATAATTACCCGTAATAATGGTTGAAGCCCATCATCATTAAACTTCTATCAAATTGCAGTAATTCAACGGAAGATGGAGTAATTGCTCCGAAGCGTGTCACATCAGTATAAAATAAAGTTGTGAAAATTGATTTAAAAATTTAAACCAAATAAAGTAAAAGTAAAACAAAACAAAAAATACGTTTTTAAAGTTTTTTTTTAATCTTAAATTTTACTTTATTTAGTATCATCATCATAAAAAGTTATGTTTTTTCGAGAAAGTTGTCAATATTTCAGCTGAATTGACAAGAAGATGGTTAAATTTTTTTTCTCTCATATTCCAAGCAGGTATTTGGAACTATAAAATCAAGTTTATGCACTCCAGTCGGGTATTTTACATAATATTTCCTTTTACTTTCAAATATACAACAATGATATTCAAAAAAAAAAAAAACATAGCTCTCCCTAAAATCCTTTTATACATTTAGTCTTAGTCTCCCCAACCCGACTTTGCCGGCATTTTGAGATTAGGTTTCTAGGAAGAAATGGTAATTGACTAAATAGCAATGCATAATTTATAAACAAGAATTATATTATATACAAAATACAAATACCTATGAGTGATGATCGATGTTGGTATACATATGTATGTACCTATAGTACATACGAGCTTAGTGTCAAAATGGGTTCCCGTCGAAAATTTGATTGATGGTCTTCGTTTGATTGAATTACTAACACTAAGCAAGCATAGGACTAGGCTTTCTTGTCATCTATGTTTTAATTAGCGGGAACTTTCCATGTTGATTGATGTTTACATCAATAAATTCAATTTCCATTGGATTAACGTTATTGATTTGAATTTAACGCCTAAGTGATTTGCCTTCATTTCACCTTTGAAAATGATGTTAGATTATGAGTAATGGTATTTTACTTACTTTTTTCGAATTTTTCTATTATTTTCTTTTTCATTGAATTTTTGAGTAAGAAATATGGTGCTCAAAAAATAAAATAAAAATCACGCTTGAATGACAGCTACAGCACATAAACTATACCTACATATATAACAATATACTATACGCCTAATTAAAACATATAAATAGAAATCAACAAACATTGTTTGGAAATTCGGATATTTTTAAGTTTTCCTTTGTAAGTAGATATGAATACATTTCCTCCAGTTGTGCCCAAGCATTTTGGGTTTCATCTTTGGAATTTGACTTTAATTTTTTACTGGATGGCAAGTTTTGCATTCGTAAAAAAATTGAAATCGAGATTTTGATCAGAGTTCATTACGATGATAAAGATGACAAAAAAGTGCATCCTATAATTCTGCCTGTCTGTCTGTCTGCTTTCTGTCTGTGCGGCTACAGCCTAAGCAACTGGATTGATTTTCTCAAAACTTGGTACATAGGGGTATTTGGTGATTCTGCTCACACGTTTTTTCATTTTTTTTTTAGAACCACAAACAACGGTACCTGCTGTACATTTTTTTTAAGCAATTTTACAAAAAAATTTTCTCAAAAACGGCATCACAATTTTTCTATGTGCGTGAAGTTAGCACCGCCATTTTGGATTTTCAATAAAAAAGTTTGTGCTGTATGTAATGTGCCCAACTTGTGCTTATGTGCCGTATTTAAAAAAAAAATCGTACGAAGGGTTTGGTTTTTAGAGGGTAGGTACCCATTTTTTTAGCGTGAAGTTAGCACCGCCATTTTTGATTTTCGAAAAAAAGAGTTGTGCTGTACTGTGCTCAACTTGTGCTGGCTTGTGCCGTAAATATTTTTGAAAAATTCGCAAATTTGCAAATTTTTTGAATGAAATTTTTGCGAAATCTCAAAATTTCGTAAAAAAAAACAGTTGTGCTGCATTGTGCTCAAAAACAGATACTAAGAACCAAAAAGAAAAAAACAAAAAATTGCATAATTTCATCTATTATGGCCAAAACTAAACTTTGCGAAGGGAAGTAGCATGAAGTTAGCACCGCCATTTTTGATTTTCAAAAAAAAAAAAATTGTGCTGCATTGTGCTCAACTCGTGCTGCCTTGTGCCGTAAATATTAAAAAAAAAATCGCAAATTTTACGAATGAAATTTTTGCGAAATTTCGTAATTACTAAAAATTGAAAGTTGTGCTGTTTTGAGCTCAATTTTTGCAACCATATTCCAAAGAGATAAAAAAAATCGCTTTTTTGTGACTTTTATGCCAAAAATGAATTAATAATTTTTTTAAAATTTTACATTTTTCTTAAAACCTAACGTGTGCTATTTCGGGCTCAGTTTGTGCTGCCATATTCCGAAGAGATAAAAAAACATCGCAAATTTGTAACTTGTACGGCTAAAAAACAGTTTTGCGAAGAGTGAAGTTAGCACCGCCATTTGCGATTTTCAAAAAAAAAAAAAGTTGTGCTCAACTTGTGCTGGCTTGTGCCGTAAATATTTTTGAAAAATTAGCAAATTTGCAAATTTTACGAATGAAATTTTTGCGAAATCTCAAAATTTCGTAAAAAAAAAGTTGTGCTGCATTGTGCTCAAAAAATGCTACTAAGAACCAAAAAGAAAAAACAAAAATTCGCATAATTGCATTTATTATGGCCACAACTAAACTTTGCGAAGGGCTGTAGCGTGAAGTTCGCACCGCCATTTTCGATTTTCAAAAAAAAAAAAAATGTGTTGTATTGTTAAAAAATAGTTAAGGGAAATATTTTTTTTTCTCAAAAACGGCTCCTACGATTTCGATTTTTTTTTTTTTTTTTTTTTTTTTTATAATTGGCGCGCACTAAAGGGGTTATGAATACCCTTAAAATGTTTACACACAGTGCGAGCGTTTAGGAAATAGAGGGAGAACAGAAAAGGAGATAACGATGTACATTTGTCTTAAATGTCTGGATATTGAAATGGGAAGGAAAAACAGAGTTGGGTAAGGAATTCCACATTCGTGTGGTACGGCTAAAGAAAGAATCTCTATATTTGACGGTACGTCCAAAGTTAGGCTCGAGGGTATACTGATGAGCATTCCTAGCAGTGCGGGTATTACGCTGAAATTGTTTCAGGGGAGGAATGCAGCTAGCTACTTCAACAGAGCAACGTTTGAAAAAGTAGCGATAAAACAGTGATAAGCATGAAACATTTCGACGGTGTTCCAACGAAACAAATGTTGCCGAGATTGATCCGTCACCTATCAGTTTTAAAGCTCTATTTTGGATTCTATCCAGTAGGTGCAGTGATGTTTTGGAAGCGCCTGACCAGATATGAGAGTTATACTCTAGTTTTGGGCGTATGTATGCTTTATATATAGTAGCCAGATCAGAAGGGGAAAAATAGTTCTTACATCTTCTCAGGAAACCTAGGCACTTCGCAGCACTTTTAGCAATATCTTGTATGTGGTCGTTCCACAAGAGCTGATCAGTAACGCACATACCGAGAATCGAAAGCTTTTCAGTTTCCTCGATGCAAGTTCCATTCATGTATAAAGGTAAATTGGGTATATTC
Source organism: Dasysyrphus tricinctus (assembly GCA_963921185.1). NCBI lineage: Eukaryota > Metazoa > Arthropoda > Insecta > Diptera > Syrphidae > Dasysyrphus > Dasysyrphus tricinctus. Next base: position 263,064,896 of record OY992531.1, read on the forward strand.
CGCTTTAACGACTGGAGACAACTTTGGGTTTTGGATGCATTAAATTCCACACGATTATTAATACCCCATTTGACAATGCTGTTTAAATCTGAATTTAATGAGCTCAACATATTCTGCCGCTGCTGCTCAACGTTTGAAGAACAGGGAGGTGAATCTGGAAATGAGTATGAAAAACTAAGGGTGCTGTCGTCAGCGAAGCAGTTTAGTGGATTAGTAGTTTCAGACAAGAGATCATTGATGAAAATAAGAAATAGTGTCGGAGACAATACGGAGCCTTGGGGCACACCAGCGTTTATTTTGAGAACTTCAGATTTGAAACCGTCCAAAACAACTTGGATTGAACGGTCAGAAAGGTAGTTACTAATCCAGCGAAGAAGTGATTCGTTGATACCAAAAGCATGCATTTTCGATAAAAGAGCTTGATGCCAAACTCTATCAAATGCTTTAGAAATATCGAGTGCAACTATTTTGCTTTCTCCAAAACGATGCAGTGATTGATTCCACTTTTCAGTTAGAAAAGCCATCAAATCACCAGTGGATCTGTTGCAACGAAAGCCGTACTGACGGTCATTAAGAAGCTTTCGTTGTTCAAGATATTTCATAAGCTGACGATTGATCAGAGTTTCCATGACCTTGGAAAGAATGGATGTCAAAGCAATTGGTCGGTAGTTGGAAGGAGAAGATGAATCGCCTTTTTTAGGGATAGGCTGCACATATGCCTTTTTCCACCCAGACGGAAAGTGGCCTAAAGAATAGGAAAGGTAAAAAAGCTTACGAAGAGGTTTTGCTAAAGTGGAAGAACACATCTTCAAGACAATAGGTGATATACCATCGGGGCCAGCGGATTTCCGAATATCGAGATCTTTTAGTACTCTGGAAACTGTACGGGTACGAAAATGTATTGGTTCCATAGAGAATTGGACGTTCTCAAGTACAGGCGGGACCCTGTTGCTTACTGGCAGCGTAGAGTTTGCGGCGAATTGTTCTACAAACACATTTGCCTTGTCTATAGAACTAACGACAGGGTTATCATTGAAGATGAGCGTGGGAACCGATGAACCTGATGAGTTATTAATATTCTTAACGAATGACCAAAAATTTTTACTGCCCTTAGGACATTGCAGTATTTTTAGCCTTATTTTTTGCTCATGCAGAAATTTAGTTCTTAGAATCAAGGCATTGCAGGAATTTCTGGCTTGTTTGAATTTTGATCGGTTTTCCTCTGTAGGAATGGTTTTATATAACCGAAAAAACGATTCTCTCACTTTGATAGCTTCCTTGCAGCTAGAGTCAAACCAAGAGTTTTCTTTAGGCTTGATACTCTTTATTCTATGAGGAACAAAGAATCTTAAACCATTAAAGATAACATTGGTTATCATATCTGCACATGCATCAACGTCTCCATCTAAAAAGCACAACGACCAGTTAAAAACACGAAAAAAGTTGTTGAGCCCTTCCCAGTTGGCTTTTTCGTATTGCCAAACTGTTCTTTTCGGTATTTTTTCTTTAACTGGGGAATTAGAACACGAAAAGGATGCCGATATTAGACAATGGTCAGAAGTGCCGAGAGGAGCTAAAACACTCAAACTATATTTTTCGGGGTGAGATGTGAGGAACAAGTCGAGGGTGTTAGGGGTTTGACCTGCAACATCAGGTATTCTAGTAGGCTCGTCCACCAGTTGAGTCAGATGGTTGAACTCTGAAAAAATCTCAGCATACCTTCCCTCCGCCGTTGTTAGATTTGAATGGCGAAGCCAATTCGAATTGTGCACATTAAAATCGCCTGTGAGGACGATCTCAGTGCGAAGATTAAGGGACACTATTGCCTGAATGCAGTCCGACAGCGCATCAAACTGGTTTAAAGTTGACGTACTATCTAGGTTGGGGCTACGATATACGAAACAATAATGAATGACATGCTTACAGACATTAAACTTTAGCCACATAATGTTAAATTCCGTGCGGGAACACTTGTTGAAATGTGGAAGAGTCTGGTAAGCAACATCTTTCCGGATATAAATGGCGATACCATAGTGGAGAATGAACGATGATACTAAACTATACCCCGGTAGGTTGAACTCTGAGGGATCAGAGCTTTCACCTACCTGTGTTTCGTTTAGAGCGAAAACAGCTGGTCTGAATTTTTGGACGTGGGCGTACACGGCAAAGAAATTTTTCCTCAACCCACGAATATTACAAACGTCAACTCTGAAATTACTCACCATTGCAACAAACAAACACAAAAAAAACAAAACTCAGACGTGGATCTAAACACAAATTATGAATTAAATTCAAAATATTGCCACTCAAAGACACATTACTATAGGTGTTATGCCCGTATAGAATGTGCCCCAAATGACAATAACATAAAAAAAAATCATAACATGCTATGCGCCCGATGACCACATAACTCAGCCGCTGCGGCCCTGTTTGGATAAAGCCACACAGTAATCGCAACGACTAAGCTACACAGCAGCGAATAGGGTGGGAGGTGGGAATGGAAGATAACCGCTCGTCACTGATCACTTGCACTCGATGATGGATATTGCTGTTTTATAATGATTGACTGTGTTTTTGTATGCTTTTTATTTTGTTGTTGTTGATATTGTACATGGGAGCACAATGAGATTTGGAGCTAATTAATGCACTAAGGTTTATTTTTTTTTGATGCACAGAGGTAACTTTTGTTTTTTTTTTTTTTATAATTAGTGGATTTATTTATTAGATTTTAGGATGATAGCTTTTATTGCACTGCACAATTGCACTGAGGGGGGAGGGCACTATTGAGATATTTTTTGATTTTGTATGAACAAATTAAGGGGTTAAAACGCAAGTAAAGACAAGACGATGCCGATAGCACATGCGCACGCGAAGAGATGTACATCGCTACTGATTAAACTTTTTCATCGATTAAAATAAGTGTGATCTGTTACAAAACTTATAAAATTTGATACTAAGCAACTATTAGTAGTACCTCTTAGAAAATTTTGTTTTATTTTTATTTTCTCATTATCAGCTGAACGGATATAAATAAAAAAAATTATATGAGTATACCTATATAAATCTCAAATAAGTTCAAATAATATTGCATACCAACATTTTCAAAAAACAAATTTTTCCTTAAAATTGTTTTAAGAATTCGATTTGTAAAAAATAATTTTTAAAAAACTGCTCCAACGATTTTAAACTTTTTTTCTATTCAATCATATTCAATCAAGAATTAAAAAGACGTTCTTTTTTTGTCACGTCACACCTCAAAATAATTGTTTTAGCTAGTTTAAATAATCGTATTTGATGCTTTTCAACATTTTTCTCTCATAATTTCCTTGTCTTTATGTACAATTTTCTTGAACTCTTGAACATAAAAGCAAGTACGTGGGATGCATTCGTGCATTTCATTTTTATAAAAATAAAGTTTGGGTGTTAAAATATAAATTTGTAGCAGTAATATTTTTATACCGTTTGCATATTTATAAAATTTATAATTGATGGTAAATCCTTATTTATTTCTATCCATACGTCATCATCCCACTATACCATAAGTCATAACCAACTTTATTTATATTTTCGTTCGATTTTTATCCCGAAATTTGTTTGCTATCTTCCATTTCCTGATGTAACTCTCTTGTCTTTTAGCTACTATAGAAGAGCACGAGAATCCTTTTAGAAACGTTAATTTACTGAACAGAAAATAACACAGATACCTTAGTGCAAAAGAAAAAAATATTCAGATAGGAAAAAGGAAACGAGGTGGCAGAAATGCTTTCAAAAACCAAACAATGATTGATATTCATAACCCTTTCAATATACACTCAATTGAACATTTAAAATACATCGATTAATATAACGCCGCCGCCGCCGCATGGGTTTTGAGTTCGCATAAAACAACTTATTAAACTTTGGAAAAGAAGAATGAACTCTGCATCTGTAGAATGCAACTGGACTCGATGTTGGCATTTTGCTGCATCACAGTGAAGCGCAGACTTCTATGATGGACCGGAATTAAGGCCGGAAACCTCACTCGTTCTCTTCCTTTAACGAATGGTGTTGGGTATTGTTGTGTTGTTTTAAAACGGGCTGCATTACATATCGCTTCGATTTTGTTTTTTTTTTTTTTGCTTTTTTATTGTTGTTTTGTTTCTTATTTTCAGATTACACAAAAGCATCCATTAACATGGCACTACACAGCATTTATTTTCACTGCATGGAGTTCCGTTTCGCAACGCTGATTCTTCGTAATACTCGTATGTAATCCTGCAACTGCACCTAGGGGAGTTTCAGTGGCAAATGCAATTTAAATCAAGGCCGTATCCAAGAAAATGTTTAGAAAAAGGCATTTAAATCGAATTTCTCAATATTGTTTTGATGGTCTAATAAAGCATTCCGTATGAAGGTTAACATTTTTGATAAACTTTATGAAAGGTATAATATATGTTATCTAAAACCAAAAAAAAAATTCTAATATTCGTGGTAAAACCGGTAGACAATTATTTAATAAAATAAATAGGGTAGCGCAACAGCTCGTGGATAATCAGGGCCTAATGACTTTAAACTCTCAAACATTCCTGATTGCGTGTTGTTGGCAGAAATGAAGGGGACCTACAGTTTTTTGCCGAGTCCGAACGGGTCGATGAGAAGCACCTATTCATGCCAAGTATTCCCTTCGAATGATTTGTCCGTTCCTCGTAAGGGGCAGTACCTCGGATAAAACATTTCTGTTTTTGTGGTGGCACAGCTGGGAATCGAACCCACACCTTCGGCATGACAGTCCATCGCACTATAAACAGTATGTCGAGTCGAGAGGTCCTACAAGCACAAAGCACTACGCAAATAAAATGTGAGAAAAAAATTCTTTGACAACACCCTCCCGCACTTCCCATGACAACGAGCTTGATTTCAGATAGTTCTTTCTAGTAGTAGCTTTTGTTTTGGTCATACGCGCATTACGTTATGTTTGCTTTTCTACTTTTTCACTCTATTACCTATACTTTGTTCCTTTATGTTTTGTCGAAAGAAGAGTTTTTTTTTGCCATGAGTCCTTACGTGTTGGAGCAAAACTAATATCCTTGGCGTAGCAGAAACCTAAATTTTCCTTGCCAACAAAACCATAGCTTAAGGCAAAAGAGAGAAGGGCTTGTGTCTCAATGAAGGATAAAAAAAGAAGAAGAAATTAGAAAGTAAGCACCTTGATTGGAGTGGTTAGGACTTTGTGTAGAGAAGTTTAATCAAAACCAATCAACAGATGGTAAACTTTTTGCTCATCCTTATCTCGAGCGATAGTATTGGTTGTGGTGTGCGTTGCTTATACGCATTGTACCTACATGGTTGTTTCTCTAAATCAACTTTCTGATAGCTTCTAATTGGCTGATGATAGTACTTTGTGAATTTTGCACAAAACTTTTGATGAGGTCGTGACTAATAAATTTTACGCTGGCTTTCCACGAAATTAACAAAAAAAAAGACCTTAAGAAACTAAACTTTATCCTTTAAGCTGAAATAAAGTAGCTACTGTGCATTCAGTTTTTCCAAACGCCAAATCAACAAAAACAACTCAATTTCCTAAGAGAGAACAAATCTATATTTGATAGTACCTAATTCAGGAACTAGTAAAGTTTATCCTTCTCCCTCATCCAAAGATCTCTTTTTCCTGAAACTTTTTCCTCTTTCCGTTCTCAATAGAAATACATATAGTAGTTGAGCGCACGTACACAAGCAAATTACATCCTAATTCAAAAAGTTGGCGGTTAGTTTCAATATAAATTTTCTGCTCGTCACTCAGTCTCTCTAATGCTCAGCTTTCATTAGGCTAAATTAATTTTCCCAAAATATCACATTCCCATCGCCGTGAGTCTCATCAACATCACGACCCCATTTTTATTACAATCATTTTCGATAATAAGATGAATTAAGTGCAAATGTGTGTAGCAGCAGCAACTCTAGAGCCTAACACTACTACTTACCTACAAGGCTGTTGAGCTGCAGCCGATATAATTAATGAAGAACATCTTGCCAAGTCCCAGGGCATAGTTGTGCTGACCTGAATATCCGAACAGTTCGAGCCGCAAGGCTGTTGACGAAACACACTTCTGACCACAAATAATTCATTAGGATAATGAAAAGGCCTCTCTTCATCTCTTTGTCAGTGACGACGGGCGTATTCTGTGTTGTCTCGTTTGTCTAGTTCGGACTATAAGTCCTCGGATGGCAATCTAATCAATCTTAGCCTACATAAACTCTACATTTAATTTAATCTAATGCAAATTAAAGCAACATCCTTGCAAGAGTACTGCTACTGCCTCAAATAATGTTGCTATTGTATTACCTACATAAACAAAGCACCATGCCAAGGATGTGAAAGAAATTAAGTCAAATAATGAAATATGTAAAATGTGCTTGTGCATTGCAGCATTAGGAACAGGATTTATATTTTTATTTAACAGGTGTAAATTTTCTTTGAATAAAAATTTGAAATGTTACTTGCCTGTAATTCAGCACAATTTATATTAAAATTCGGTGAAACTGGAAAAAATTGAATCAAAAATTTTAAACAAGACAATTTGTTGTTTTTGTTTTAGAGTTTAGATACACTTTTTTGTATTAATTTATTATGAACATTTTTGTATGCGGCACATAATACCAGGCACCCTGTGCATAGCAGCCATCTTTAAATGGGTTCCATATTTGGTGCAGAAGCACAAAATTGTCATTAATATGCACATGCAACCATGGAGGTTAAAAATACCTACAAATAATTGAAAACAGGAACAGCCGATGCATAATATTTTACAAATGGTTTCTATGAAAACCAAACATTAAACTTTAACCAAATAAAGTTTTTTTAATTTCAAAAATAGTTTATCCCGAAAATAAAACTTAAAAATGCATCTTTTTCACATAGGTACTGACTTTCAAAACAACATTATTTCAAAATGCATTATTAAATATTTTCAAGACATTTTGGCTGATGCCAAGAAAAACCGAGATCCATTGTTAACATAAATTAGAGTCTAGAATCTAGATTGCTCTTCAAAAACTTCTTTTTAATATCTGACAACTAGAAAGAATGTTTTGTTTAATTCTAGTAGATTCATTTCTTAGTGCGACAAGAAAAATATACATGTAATACATATAACCTTTAGTCTTGCTTCAAACAACCTTAAATCTGCTGTGTTTTTGAAAGTTTTTATTTTTGAATGGAATTTCAACACTGTATGTATGTATAATAGGGTGTGTCCTTATATTGGGTTTTTTCGAAATTCCAACTTGGATAGGCATCAAATGACTCTAAATAGAGAAACAAATATTTCCTAATTTTTTCAGATTTTTATTTCACCCCCCTGGTCTCCCTTTTTTCACTGCAAGGTACAAATAATGGAGCTAGGGTGATTCTTATAACACGTGAAAAAAAATCAGAACTTATAGATTAGATTCAGACGAAAAAAAAATCGTATCGGAATGGGGTTTATTTCTCCCCATTCAGGTGGGAGGGGTTTATTTCTAAAAATTTGACCCAAAATAGAAAAAAATTATTAAAAAACAATGGGACCACTTACAAAAGCATGCTATAGCTTTTTTGAAAGCCATGAATTCAGTCTCTAATATGTTTTTTAAATCAAGTTTTTATTGTAAATAGTTTCTGAAAAAAATAACTTTCAAACGTAAGATATTATTATTTTTGTTTTTATTTCTAAGCTTGAAAACTATTTTTTCAAAAACTATAAACAATAGAAACTTGATTAAAAAAATATATTTATGGAGTCTGGTCAAAACAGCATAAGTCCATTTTTGTCAAAATTGAGTTATGAATGCAGAACTATACACAAAAAAATCTAGTTTCGTTTGGTCTTAACAGAATAAGTCTAAGTAAACCGATTCACAAGATATTCTATGGCCCTAACAACATAGGCCAGGAAAAATGGGTTCCGAGGTTGAAAATATTAGTTCATGAAATATTAAAATTGGAATCGATGCAAAATTGCAACCTCTATAACATATCCAAAGTCCCTCAAAATCCCCGCATTGGCTTTTTGTGTAGATGCATTTGAAGAGGTGCAGACGGGGAGAATTTGGAGGTCTATCAAACTAAAATATTTGTTTGGGTAAAATTTAATCATATGATACATGCTTTAAGGGTAGTTTTTAACGCTGAATCTAATGAAACCAAATTCAAAATGATACAACTACCAAAAAAGAAGTTATAGTCCTTTTTATGTAATGATGACTTTTTTTCAGGTACAACAGGTAAAATATTACCGAAAACCCTTTGCAAATAACGGTATATTAATGAAACTTGGAATGAATGTTTCATTTGTCATAGGAACTAAGAATCAATTGAGTCCCTAAAAATATCCATGGTGAAAGGGTGTTTTTTTTAAGGGGGAGGGGCAAGTGTAGAATCTTAACCATAACACCCACGAAAAAACTCTTACACTCATGAAATTTGCCAAAAATATATAATTTACCATGGCAACCAACAATCAAAATAGTCCTCATAAATATATTTGTTCTGGGGTTTTTATATTAAAGAGAGGGAAAATCTGGGAAGAAGTTGGAATATTTGAGCCAAAATCCCGATTTGGTCTAATTGAGGTATATACACAAAATGTGGCATATGATTTAAGGGTATTTTTTAACGCTGAATCAAATAAAAGCAAAACTAAAATGATACAAGCACCCTTAACAAAGTTATGGCCCTTTTCAAGCAAAAATTAATTTTTGAAATCGTATTTTCCGTACAACAAGTCAAAAGTTAACAGTCACCGAAAACACTATTAGAACAAAGATATTTGTATGGACTATTTTGATTCTTGGTTGCCATGAAAAGTTTAATATTTTTGGCGAGTTTCATGAGTGTAAGAGTTTTTACGTGGGTGTTATGGTTAACATTCTTTGTTGCCCCTCCCCCTTAAAAAAAAACTCCCTTTCACCATGGATATTTTTAGGGACTCTCTTGATTCTTAGTTCCTATGACAAATAAAACATTAATTCCAAGTTTCATTAACATACCGTTATTTTCAAAGGGTTTTCGGTAATATTTTACCTGTTGTACCTGAAAAGAAAGTCATCATTACATAAAAAGAACTATTACTTCTTTTTTGGTGGTTGTATCATTTTGAATTTTGTTTCATTAGATTCAGCGTTAAAAACTACCCTTAAAACATGTATCATATGATCAGGTTTTACCCAAACAAATATTTTAGTTTGATAGACCTCCAAATTCTCCCCGTCTGCACCACTTCAAATGCATCTACACAAAAAGCCAATGCAGGGATTTTGGGGGACTTTGGATATGTTATAGAGGTTGCAATTCTGCATCGATTCCAATTTTAATATTTCATGAATTAATTTTTTCAAGGTTCCCCATACGATTTGTGCTATTTTTCCTGGTCTAACACTTCGGTTTTGATTTTTACATTATGTTTGGCCAAAACGACACAACTCAACTTGTGTTGTTTTAACCGATCAAGAATTTTCAATTTTTCAAATAAAAATCTGGTCAAAATAACATGACAACATTGCTTTTATTTCGTAAGTAAAGTTAAATGCTTGCTGTTTAGTAACGACGGTTTATTTTCAAAACCCAATCGTTTTGTTATAAAGGGAGCCAAGTTTTCCTATGTGCAAAATATCTGTGAAACAAATTAGTGACGAAAAGTATGAGATAATAGGTATGCCAAGTTCTAAGTTTAAGTTGAGTTATATCGAAATAACTCCAAGATATGAAAAGAATTTTTATTTAATATTATTTACTGACTAAAATTTGCTAGGTTTACTCGTCAAAACCTTTTAATCTGTGGGTAATTGAGCAATACAAATTAAACCTGCCAAACTTGGGATTGGACATGGTCCATATAATATAATAAAAATTTGGGGAAAATGGTCGGATAAATGAAAAACCTCAAATTTTCCATTTTTTCAAAGATTTCAAGATTCTACATTGGATGTCAGGAAGTGCACCATAATTTTGATGATCCGTCAGTGAGTGAGTGAGTGAGTGATGAATCAGTCGGTTACGCTTTCAGTGATTTTTTAAGTACTGTATCTCTGAAACCACTAATTCTAAGAAGATGAAATTCGGTGATGCACCTAAACTTGACTAGGGCCGTTTTCAAAAACGTCATATCAAAATCAGTTTGATAGTCATTTTTTAACGCAGAAGTTGCTATCGCATTTGAAGCTTTCGAATAAGCTCTCTGGCTTTTCAATATATATAGTTTGTCAACTAAATTTTGTTGTTCCACAGGTGCAGCGCAGATGATGTTTTTGAATCTGACTTTAGCAAGCTACACTATCGAACACAATTTTATTGCAGTAAAACTTGTTTTCTCGTTTTCGAGCATGCAGTTTGCATGTAAGAACATTTTGCAAATGCATTTTTTGACGCAGTTGACGTCACCTATACGGCCTAGTTTAGCCAATATTTAGAATTGGAATCGTCGTTTTAATTGGTATACTGGAGGAAGTTGTTGTTGGCAAAAAAGACGACAGTGGAAACATGTTTGGTTTTCAAACGATATTTAAAAACAGATACAGGTAGAAATTCATTCAAAATTTCTTTAAGACACTAAATCGAAGGAGAGAGTAGATTATAATGATCCAGATCCAATTGATTCTTCTGATGAAGAATATTAGTTCCATCAAAAAAGTACAAACCACTAAATTGAATACTTTGAAAACTCCATTATTCGTTTCTGTTTTTGAATACTGTTTTTGCAATAAAAGTTAAATGAATAAGTTTATGTCTATAAAACAACTTAATATTTAAACAAATTATTTCAGTACGGGTCTTATATCCACCCATTAAAAGAAACCGTTTGGTCAAAACAACATATCTCCCTTAAAACATACATAGAAACATAAATTATGAAATATGTTATTATTTCTGTGTAAATACCATTATTTATAGAAATACTGCAGCACAATATTTTTAAAATATCCAAAACCGGATTTAGAGGAAATTTTTAAACTTTAAAATGCATTTTTCTCAAAACTAAGATTTTGGACTTATGTTGTTTTGATCAGAACATAGATATTAGAGACTGAATTCATGGACTTAAAAAAGCTATAGCATGCTATTGTAAGTGGTCACGTTGTTTTTTAATAATTTTTTTCTGTTTTAGGTAAAATTTTTAGAAAATTACCCCTCCCGCCTGAACGGGGGGAAATAGACCCCCCCTCCAATACGATTTTTTGTTCGTCTGAATCTAATCTATAGGTTCTGATTTTGTTTCACGTGTTATAAGAATCACCCTAGCTCCATTATTTGAACCTTGAAGTGAAAAAAGGGTGACCAGGGGGGTGAAATAAAAATCTGAAAAAATTAGGGAAACTGGTTTTCAATGTTTTGAATCGAATGAGGGCTATCCAAGACAATGTCCAATTTAAGAACCACCCTAATGTATAACATATACCACATATGCTTAAGATTTAAAATCAAAAAAGACATTGCGATAAAAAGTTTGAGTTTTTGGGAAATCAGATGGACAAATATTTTGATACGTAATTATACTCGTGAGATGCTTTTCAAAAAATCAAATTGGGTTGAATAATTTCGGTGTCATTCCAAAAAATGTTAGTTTTTCACATCTGATTATTATTTCTTTTTTGGTTTTATTTTCTCAAGTTTTTTTTAATTCAAAATTCTACTTCAGTCGTACTGCATACAAATAAATCAAGTAAGACTTTCATTCAAGTTTTCTTTTTTAAATCCTTTAAGCAGACAATACAAGAGGAAATTAAACAAAATAAAGTAGCTCCAAATCTCATCACAAAAACTACACATAATCAAACATGACAAAAGGATTACCTTAAATACTATAAGCCTTATACGTGTACATACAAGGGACATACATAAAAAGATACAGTATACATACATATCCTTTCGTTTTTCATTTTTGCAAATATTTCCCTGGTATTGAAGTTTTGCCGGATTTTGTAAACGAAACCGTATAACATTGCTTAGTCAAATACGATTTATAGAATCCATACGTCATCAGAGTATTGTGTACTTGTGGGATCCAACACACCAGAATATGTACGTATTCTTAAATGATGATCCAATACCATTTCCGACAATTGTTTTTCAGAAGATGAATACGTACAAATTTGGGGCAGTTGATTATTGAATATAATACGGGTAGATATAGGTACTAGACTGGTAGGTATTTAGGTATATAAAGATAAACATCTTCAAACAAAACTCGAAATGGGATTAGAAAATCAGTAAAGCATATTTTTGTAACCAAATAAATACATTCAGCTATAAACAAGCTTCAGCATGCTTTAACGAGAGAACAGGCTATGTGAAAATGAAAACTAATTTGTAGTATATTTCAAACGAATTGTATTCCTAGCTTCTAATCAAGAAAGTAAAGTAAGTTTTGCATCTCTATTTCTTCGGATATCCACTTGAATATATATCGAAAAATCATTATATCGTCCCAAATATTTTCTTAACAAAACAAATTGCTATCAGGTTTCTTGATTCCGGTCTTAAAAGGATGTTTTAATTAAGACTTCTCTTGATGTATGCTAAATATTTTATTATTTACATACAAACCTTCAAACGTATAAATCGGTGTGCATTTTTGTTTCTTATGAAGTAATACATTTGCAGTGGTATTTATAAACCCATTCGAAGCGATGTCTTACTTTAGACACCTGTCCAACTTCCAAACGTTATTTATATACATTTAGCACCGATTGGCTAACTAAGCCACTGAAATTTGTTGTCCAAATCTTATTTTAAAGAAGACACATTCAATGAATGAAGGTTACAAATATATCAGGTTTTCTAATTTTCTAGTTTTGTAATGAATGAAAAGCTAGTTGAACGTGCCCCAAAGCGTACTAAAATTCATTAATTCATTAAAAAATGAATAAATAGAGGTATGTCACTGAATAAATGAGGTCACATTTGGGCAATTGTTGGAATGCGTTAATAAATACCAAGTTGCCTAAACTATTTAGGCACTGACTAGCTGGACAACTGCCCAAGCATGTTCTAACAAAATCTAATAAATACGACTGTTGGACTCTTACAGCCGAATTTATTAGATTTTCTTAAGATGGCTCTTAGAGGTCAATTAGTTAAGTTTGCTTAAATATTTAAGTTGCCTTTAAATTACGTTACTTAAATTCTAATCTATAATCAATTTTCTATTGCTACTTAACTAAACGATTGAATGTAACGTAACGTGAGAAAACTCACAAATACATGTACATTTCAGCAATTTTTTGACAGTTTGCAAACAAAAAAGAGCGCATACTTATAAGACAGAAAGAGAAGCAACTGAATGTAGCATATTGGTATAGTCCAATGCAAAAGAAATGAAACATGACTCCATGTTGGATTGTGATAGGTACTTTTATTTTTGTGTCCAGAAATTCTTTTATTTAATTTATTAATTCACACTTTGGTGGAAAATATGTTGATAAATCAATGAAACAATTTAGTTCTAACTTAATTTACGAAAGGAAATCACAAATTTAAAACTTCAATTAGATACCTACAACATTCAATATTGAAACTCTACCTACATACATATATACATAGGCATACCTATATTTTTGTAATAAAAATAATTCTTCTCGATTGTCAAAATATGTTTAAGATGGCTTTGAGTAGCCTTTAAACGTGGTGGATAGCGTTTAAGTTGAGATGCATTTAAGTAACGTTGCTTAAATGTGAAAATTGATTATAGATACCAATTTCGAACTTAAGAGCAATTTAAAGGCATCTTAAAGTTAAGATGCCTTTAAGTTTTCTTAATAAATACGGCTGTTAGTCTTCATTTTGTAATTACTAAGTCAGCTTGATTGTAAATTTTGTATTAGTTGCTGCTTCAGTATAAATTAATCCGAATAACTCAAATGTAACTTACACTAAATTTGTTAGATCCTCGAGTTAACTAAAGGCTTAACTGACAGTTAAATCTACTTTAAATCTAAAACTTGTATGATCTCACTAGTGACAAACTAACGATGATTTTTTGAGAAAAAAGAAGGGTCTTCAGGATCCTTAAAATATATCTTGCTTCATTAAAAATGGAACACTTTCCGTAGAGCTTTATCCATATTTCCCAAGTAGAAGATCGCTAACGCTTAAAATAGGTATATTTAGCCCAGAAATATTATCCTATTACATATTATGCCAGTTGTTATTATTAAATATTAGAGTAGACAAAAATCGTGACATAAGGCCACAGGATTGATTCAAACACAACATTACATTAAAATGCAATTACTTTGCTTACTTGCTTACGTTCATCATCTTTTCACATTTTATTTCACTGCTAAAAGGTGGTGCGATTCAATAAACTGAAGTGTAATCATGTTATTTTTATTGAACCATTGTGTGTAGGTAAAAAATGAATGTTTTCGCTTTTTATTGACTTGAGTATACAAAACCTTCACTTTAAAATTAAAATATTAATTTTTCAATCGTTCTCCCTCGGAAGACATTTCTCTTTCAGCCATTCTACCAATAATAAAAGGAATAGTTGTATTCGAAATTTATGATGACCAAAATTGGTCGTAGATATTAAATAGTCTCGTCATCTTTATTTTGGAGCAGTGAGTAGATGTTCCACGTTTATTTAAAGATATCTGCTAAGGAATTTATATTTTCATTTATTTATGGGCGGTTGTTTTGAAACAAAGATAAAGAGAAAATTTATTAAATAACACGAGTTAAAAATATGATTCCCTTTCTGGTCGCCGACTTTCATGGTCCCGCAATAACGACAGTTCCTTTCATAGACATTCAATCATAAAGTTAAACGAACTGCTGTAAAGCCATCAAAGCAATATTTGTGTTGATGGTTTGTTCAGTCCGTCATATTTCCCGAATTTGATAAGTTACTATAGGAGCTTTGTTATGTCCATGAACAAAAGAGGACTTTTTTAAAAACGAAAAATAGACAAGGAAGTCTTCGATTAACACTTAAGGGAAGAGAAATGTATAAATAAATAGGTATATGGCAGTAAAGAGTGTGTTTATTGGGTCACAATTTCTAGATGAGTTAGAATGCTATTGTATTGGATTTCAATCATTTGCAGAAATATCCTTCCTAATATCATTCTGAGATCTGAGTCCACCAAATATATTTCGTCGTTACGAATGGGGTGGGTAGCAATATGATAAAGTTTTATTGTTTAATATTTCGTGTCAATAAAGTTCAGTGTTGTAGAAAACAACACTGGTGAGTATAATGATTTGTCCTTCAGGATCTTTTTGTATTTTAATTTTTTATTGAAAGAACGAAAATTGGAGAGTAGAATCCCTGAATTTATTGGTCAATTATAGTGAGAAGGAAATTATATACAGTCGGCTCACGAGTTTTCACGGGATATCAAAACTAGTTCAAGTTTACGGGAGATTTGGAAAATTTCGAGTTAGAGAAATATATATTTTGTTTTATTAAGAAATATTTATTGAATGTAAAAAGAAGATGCAAAAATAAATTAATAATTTAAATAGATTAAAATAGGATAGGATAGTTTTTGTATGGAAAATTGAGGGGAATGCAAAAATATGGCGAAAAAGTTCGAGATAGAGGGAAATTCGATTTACAGGGAGTTTGACCTAGAGGGATTTAACTGTATTAGGTATTCTGAATTTTTGTTAGGATAAGCAAAATGTGGATCAAATAACCAGTATAACATACTGATGAACTACGAAGCTATCGCATGAAAAATAAAATGACTTTATTTTGGCTTAATTTTTGCTCGCAAATTCTGAAAATTATAGCGAAGTCGTATTGAAACAAGACTTTTTAGCTTCTTGCACTTGCTTTAAGAATTTCTGAGTTTAGGTACCAGATTTTCGTCAACAAATATGCTTGTTACACTGGCATTAAAAACCTATTTTTTTAATAGGTCCAGAAAGTTTTAAGAAACCGTTGTGTACTAAGTTTCGTTTTCTAAATTTCGCATTTTCAAAGAAAAAATATAAACCTTTTGTATATATACAAAATATTTCTTTTTTTTTGTAATTTTGGTACAACCCACTATTTAATATTTTAATTTATAAATATGTCTTATGAAGGGTGTAACAACACCCGGAAAGTAATAACTACAAAATAATGAAATCCCTAATCTCTTAGATACCATGATCACTTCCCACTTTCAGTACTACATATGATATTTTGAAAAAGCATTTGATTCCCAATCAGAGTGGTTACATGAATCCCTTCATTAGATTTTTACTATTTTCTCCATATCTTTACATTGTGATACGTAAATTGAGTAAAAGATATTAGCTATATTCTTTTTATTTTCGGATTTACGTTGGCTTAACTCTGACCACAGGCAAATTGTAGTAGTACGTTCCAGGTAGAAGCTTTGTAAACACATATAGGACTGTTTATGGAATCGAGTTAACCACAATCATACGGTGCCTTGAATAAGTTTAACCGCACCCTGTAAAAATGGATTTTATGAGAAACTGAACATGGAAATGACACCTTACTATTTTTTTGCTTAATGGCATCAGTTAACAAGTAAATTGAACAAAAAAAAAAGTCCCGTTATATTCTCTTCTGGTGTTAAGAAATTAAAAACAGATTTTTTTGTATTGCAAAAGTATAACCTCACAATGCAAATCTCTCTGAAGCTTCATTCAGTTATGTGCTTTGAAATGATAAACAACGATGACGCGTGGTACACATTTAAGCGATATCGAAAAAGGTAAAATTCAAGTTTTTCGGTCAACTGGCCTAAGCTTTAGGGCTATTGCTAGGAAAATTTAGAGATTGGATCGTGCTGTCCGAAATTTCTTAAAAGATCCAGAATCTTATGAACCAAAGTAAGACTAAGACCCAGTCGTCCGCAGATGCTGACACGTCACGATAAGGGGCGTATAATCAATGCTGCATCCAATTCGGTGCATTCTTTGCCGGAAATTCGTGCCGAATTGGGGTTGAGCGTTTCAGTCTCGACAGTTTTTCGTGTCTTAAAGAAAAGTGAAGTGATTGTTCTGTTCGGGGCAAAATGGTGCCAGCTCCAAATCTTACAGTAGCCCACAAACAAAAAAGATTGGAGTTTGCCCGTCAAAGCCCGCAATTTGAAAACCGTAAGTTACATTCCATCATTGATTTAAGCTTAATTCCAAATGCCATAATCTAATGAATTTTTTTTTTAGATTATCTTCAGTGACGAAAAGAAGTTTAATCTTGATGGACCAGATGGTTATAACGGATATTGGAACGATCTGAGGAAGGAAAAAAAGTTTTTTTTCCTAGAGAAGCTTCGGCGGTGGCAGTTGTATGGTTTGGTGGGCTTACTGCGACCGTGTAAGGTTGCACTTGCCTTCACCACTACAAGGGTGAACAGTGCAGCTTACACCCAGGTGCTTCAAGACAATTTGGTACCCTACTTAAGACGATTTCGTCGAGTTCAGCATGTCTTTCAGCAAAATAATGCTCCAATTCACGTTAGTCGTCAAAGTTTGGAGTGGTTTCAATCTCAAAACATAAATTTGATGGAGTGGCCGACACGTTCCCCGGATTGTAACCCAATTTAAAATCTTTTGGGAATACTGACCCCCAAAATTTTTGCCCATAATAGGCAATTTGCCAGTGTTTCTGAGCTGCGGGAGGCAATTATGGAAGCATGGTACTCCTTAGACGATTTCATATTAAAAAACCTAGTGAACAGTATGCCAAAAAGAATTTTTAGCTTGGTTGAAAATAGGGGTAATAAGATCCCATACTAATTTGTTTAGAAAATGTATTTTAAAATAAAAAACAAATACAAATAAATGTGCGGTTATACTTTTGCAATATATTTTTAAAGGGTGCGGTTAAACTTATGCAAGGCACTGTATGTTTGTCTGAAAGGAAGCATATCCATCATATCCATCCTCCTTATAGCCAAATCAGATCTTAAAGTTGATCTAAATTTAAAAATTCTCAATATGACTTAAAAGTCTTATCACGGCTCAACTTAATTCATCAAACAGCCTAATGATAACGCATCAGCAGGTTTACTACTAAGCAAATTGCAAAATTATAAAGCAGCTAAGAAACGTTTTTTTTCTTAATTTTGAACATTATTTATCTAGTACCGTGCGTAAAAGATAATGTATTGCGACTGGCTAGCCAGTACTCACGCAGGGTAAAACACCTTCGCTTAGCACTTTCACTTCGAAATTTTTTTGTAATAACAGTGCTCATTAAGCTAATTAAGCACACCGGGTATCGAAAATCCGATTTCACGTAATTACAAAACGGAATGTAGGTACACATGCTGCGGTGGGAAACATGGCAAAATACCTGGATCTTATTGCAATTTACTGCCAGTTAATTGGACTGCGGTAATCAATTTTCAGATAAGGATCAAATTCTACAAGGATAGAATTTCCCTGTGCATTGTGTGGCATAGGCTCTGAAGGCAATTCTAAAGGAGCTTAGTGGTCAGGGGTTTCATTATGTGAATGATTTTTTTTTATAAAGTGTTCGCCCCAGTTTGGGTTCTAATTTGAATCATTTTTGTGTGCACTGTTAGTAAGTACGTACATATATGTATCCATCCATAGGTAGTTCCTTTTAAAAATGTCACAATTTGTATAAATGAAAACAAACTATTTATTCATTTGTCAGAAATCCAAGGGACCTTTCATCCGCTAATGGAGGTATTCATGAGCAAAAACATAGGCTGAAACTCGTTTAGCACATAATTTAGAACAAAAATTCATTCTTTTCCACATTAACATTATGAAAGCATTAATGGATTCCTTTCATAATTTCTTTTAAAAAGATCACAACGAGACAAATGCACCTGCACTTAAACTTTTCAATTGAAATTGTGTTTCCTCGGAAATGCAGTAAGGAGTTGGTAGCAGCTATATTTTAATGTATCTCAACTGTTTGTTATGTACGCAACGTATAACATTGTGTTTAAATTAATAAAATGTTATAAGTACTCGTATGTTCGCAAATATAGATTAGTTTGACTACCTAGCTAAACTAAAGGTGCCGTCACACCAGGCAAGTTTTACTTGGCGCAAGTACTTTCAGCAAGTAAAATTCTTGCTGCAAGTAAAACTTGCCTGGTGTGACGACCCAAAAAAGTACTTGCAAGCAATATTGCTGCAAGTGATTTACTTGCTAGCATGTACTTGCAAGACTAGTTCCTGCAAGCGCTTGCAAGCAAGTAAATCACTTGCCGCAAGTACTTGGCACTTGCAAGATTTGCGCAAGCAATTTTTTTTAATTGCTCGCAAACGATGTATGTTTTTCGATCAAAATTACAGAAAAAATCGTCTCGCTCTGCTCAAAAGTCTCTCATCAGTGTTGTAAAAAAGGGTCATCCCAAAATGATTTATCATGACCAATGATTTATCAGCCGCATTTTTTTGTTTCAAATGCATTAACATAGAACAGGATCTCGTATTGTTTTTGAGTGCATGTTTTTTGAAAATAATAACATGAACGACTGGGTCGTACGTAATTGCTCCTGTGCTTCAATTTGCTTGGAACTTAAGATCTTTTATGAATATTTGAATAATTAAAGAAAAATGCAATGAAGCTCTTTCTTTCAATTGTAAAAACAACTTGCTATATTTTCATTGAAATGGGAAGAGCAATAATTGAGATAGTGGAAGTAAAAAAAATGTATGTGGAAGGTACCGCTGATAACAGTTTTTAGTAAAGTTTGTATCAGAAAGTTCAACTCGCTTACAATCAAATCACTTGATGCAAGCAATCCCTTGTTTGTTTCCTAATAATACTCTATAAGAATCAAGCTTTCAACAAATCTTCATATTCAAAAACCATTTCCTCGTACAAAATTCTTCTTCCATATCTGGATTATCCATTTAGATCTATTTCTGAAGAAACAATAATCCAAATTGAACTGAAAATGGCAAAACCGCACCGGTTTACACGTGCAAGTACTTTCAGAAACTAATTTCAGCAAGTAATTTCAGCAATTACTTGCAGCAAGTACTTTCAGCAAATAATTTCAGCAAGTACTTGCTTGCTCGTTGTGACGACCTGAAAAGTACTTGCAGCAAGTTTGTTTTGCAAGCAAGTAAAAAGTCATTTCAGCAAACAATTTACTTGCCTGGTGTGACTGCTCTCTGCAAGTACTTGGACGAATATTTCAAAATCGAAAATTTTGAAACAATTGCTGCAAGTACTTTACTTGCACGGTGTGACAGCACCTTAAAGCCCCACCTATGATAAATCGAGATCACGGGTTCAGGCTAATCGAGTTTGCGTGGCAATAAGATATTGTGATAGATGTGTGATTTGTACATCAGTTCATTCACAATGGAACATGGAGATCTCCTGATCTATCCATCGTCTACCAGTTGACCACATTTCGATCGAAGAAAAGCACTCCCCTATTATCATAGCTGAATGATGCGAGAAGCCTACATTGACTCAGATACTTTGTTTCTGGCAATATTTTTGGTTCGTCTATCTCGACCAAACAATGTGAGGAGATCACTCTCACCAGAGTAACAAGTTACTCCCATAAGAAGACAGTTTTTAAACACTGCCACTAACTCCCTGACTGAAAGAGTTTTAATTTAATGGCTGAAATACAAAAAAAAAAAAACATTTGAAAGTTTGTTTTCATTTTCTTATTAAATTCTTAATGGACTCTTAAGTCACGGCTTTCAAACTCATCTGGCGTTAAGTGCTCCCAACCGTCATTGGTAACATTTTTTTTTCATCAATCTCTTCTATTGAATATAACATCTTCTCAAAATGATGAATTTATGCTACAGTGATATATAATAGTTCGTCGTCGACCAGTTCATTACAGCCCTCGTCATTGTCGTTGTTCTCGTAATAGTGGTTGCAGAAGCAAGGGTTTCCACCACAACTCCCCAATTGAACTTTTTGGGGCAAATAGCCCATGGAATGTGTTGTTTTCAAATACGGCAGCATTAATTCGCCTTTCATAAGAAAATGATGAGTAGGGAGTTGGAGCACTCTTGCAATAACTGCTCTTGTTCATAAATAATCGTGCTTATGACAAGGAGTAGATGTTTTGTTGTTCCTTATGCATTTCTATGATCTGGAGGATAATAATGACGATGTTCAGTTTCAGTCTAAATTCATACACAAAGCGACATAGGAGATAGAAGGATAATGATGGATGTCTCTAATATGAAATCTTAAATTGAATAGAGCACATTGCACAAGGACTTCTCTCTATAGGTTCTTGTTATTGAATATAGTGATGATGGTACTGGGGAAACTGTTCCTTGTGCTTACAATTATGACAATGGCAGCGGAAGGATCCTTTTGTAAGCGATATATATGTGTGTTTGCCAATACTGCATGATGCAATGGTCTTTTCTAAAGGAAGCAATTTATTGAAAATTGTATGTATGAATGCTGCCTGTTTCAACTCATATGCTTTCTGTGTTGAACAATTAAATAGTCAAGCGAAATAATGAGTATTAAACTGTGACGGAATTTATTGCTGGTTTTGAGGGCTAACCATTGATTTGCCAGACGAAAATTATTTTTGAAATGAGAATGCTGTCATTATTGCTGTCTGTTACTATTGCCAAATCTCCAAAGTTAGATTGGTGTCTCAAGTGAAATCTAACATTATTTTACAAAATGTTGTCTGTTTCAAAAAAAATAAATTGTTTTTGATCTTTCATAATCAAAATCCAGTCAATTTATGCTCAAAAAGGCTCTTTGCGAGCAAATTGGGGGGCAGTTTTGATTTGTTCCCTGCTTTATGTTTTCGGGTGCTGAATCCGAATCTGAGGTTTGCGAACAAAATATCGTTTAGCCTATTACTCGAAAGCTATTGGTTGTGCTCAAATTACATAGAAATAAATTGAAAGTATATACAATTTCGAACAAATTTTGGTTCAAGATTTTTTTTCTGCAGCAGTCCAATCCTTATTTGAAATTTATGAATTTGGTGTATTTACAAATGATGTAGTTTAAGACGAAGGCTAACAACTAATTTATGATTTTCTCAAAGATGAATGAAGGTGTTTGCAAGTTCAAAAAGAATTTCGAAGTTAAATGTTCATACTTAAGAATGACCAAAAACGTTGTATTCGAAAAAAATACCTCGAGTAATAAAAAAAAAATTTCATCAAAAATGCATTTTTTTTAGATTCAAATATCTCAAAAACGTAGCGTGCTAGAGCAATTTCAAGGCCAGATATACCAGAAAAGTATATCTTGGCTTACGTCAAGGACAAAAATTAAAATTTTGTCACGCGAAGTAGTAAAGTATTATGTATTCTAGTGGGCTTTCGGAAACATTAAAAACACTTCAATTTTCAACTAGCGCTTGAGTCCAAATGGGTTGTCGCAGAATAAAAAAACTGAAACAGATATTAATTTGTTGGAAATTGTTTATACTCTCAATTGTAATCTGATGTAATTCACGAATAAATTGATAGTTTTCAAGCCATAAGTAAAAAAACTCCCAAAAAATGTATTTTTGCACAAGTTTTTGCATTTTTTTCCATGTTGCGTGACGAAATTTTGTTCGCAAATTATAATATGTGTTTCTTCAATGAAAAAATCTTCGAAAAAACATTTTTTCTCATTTATTTGATCATTGCCTTAAAAAAATGTAAATTTATCGATTTTTTAAGTGTTTTATTGAGTTCCGTTTTCTGATTTCCATTGTTTTTTCTTTTAATCTATGCAAATTCCAGATTCCATTTAAAATTCAAACAATGACATCGCCTGTCTATTTGAAATCATATCAAATTCAAAGTGAAGAAAAACAAAACCGTTTTACCCAATCCACTGCCAATTAATATGTATTATACTAACTCTGTGCGCGTTATTCATAGACATCGAGACGTAAAAAGCCCTTTTGAAGTTTGAATTGAACAAAGAAAAAAATGTTTTTCTTCACAACGATTCTCACATTTAAAATGGAAATCCTTTTTAAATGGGGTCATGATTATATTGGTTTATTTTCTTTAAGATATACAATCCCTCTTGAAAACGATGAATTGATATTTGATACGGGCTTTAAAAGCTCAATTGTTATTATTTCCTTTTCTTGAGACTAAAGGTTTTCCTTTTGGAAAGCACTTTTAGTTGTAGACAACCTATTTTTTCTTAAAATTAGAGTTCCCTTTATTATTAAGTTGGAAATGGTTTGAAATACTGAATTTTTGTTGCTACTAAATATAAGAATTTTCTTATGTTTGTTTTTCTTGATTTGTTTATTATTTAAGAATAACTTCAATTAAAACCAAAAAACTCATTATATGAGTGCAATTTGAGCGGAAATGCGCCAAATATGCGGTTTAACAGTCGATGGTTTGAGGGTGAAAAAGATAATCTTATTTCAGGTCAGACAAATACCGTTTTCTAACTATTGACAAAAAGAAAAAGATAATATGAGTATAACAGATGTGCGATTTTACTAGGGCTGGCCACGATACAAAACCAAACGATACTTTTGTAAGTAAAGTTAGTAAGTAAGAAGTAATTATTCATGACATGCATATACTCTTGGAGGATTTGTCTGTTCCTCGCAGGAGGCTGTACCCCGGAAAAACATTTCCGGTTTCAGGTGGCAGCGGTTGGGAATCTAACCCAGAGCTTCGGCATGATAGTTCAACGCACTAATTATTATGCCACGAGGTACTACGCTCTCAGTAGCAAACAAAAGTAAAATGCACGATTTGGATCTATGTTCTTGATCTTGTAAGTGGACTCTCTTGGTATTTTCAAGATCTAATAACAAATCATTATAAGGTTTGCACACCTAGTGAATGGAAGACAAACTTTTCAGCTAAAGTTTTTTTCTTTTGTTGACTTAACAACATGTGGCAGTGGGCGGTTTTTAGTTTAAATCACTGTCTAAACCTTCTCACTGCTAAAGAGAAAAATATGTGAAAATGTCATCCAAATCGGTAGAGTCGTTTACGAGATTAATAACAATATTAAAAAATCCGTTTTTTTCCGATAATAAACGATACTACCGCAAGTGTCGTGTGTCGGTTAATTTCGCTCCAAAAAGTTTGGCATCGGCTTGGTATTATCTCGGTATCGTTTTGGATGCCTTTGAAGCGGATATTGTCTCGCTATTGTTTCGCTTTCCGATACCGGTACCAAACGATACTGATACTGAGACTTTTTTTGGTATCGTGGCCAGCCCTAGATTTTACAGATCAAGATCTGTTAAGTCTTGCTACAACAGTAGGTAGATACTTAAATTATGAGTGCGAAAGAATATTTGTTCCACTAAATCATTTCGGTACTCAAGAAGGCACAGGAGGAGTCATGTAACTGCCTGGGAGTAACCTTTTTCTAATGAACTGAAGCATTATGTGTCGTTGAGTACGAGTGCTGGCGCCAAAGGTGAAGTAGCAATTTCTTAATCTTTTATTACAAATTATCAGAATATGTAGAAACCAATGGGGTTTTGGTAAGTGCATTGTCCTGCTTTACCAAAGATCTGGAGTGATTCAGCCTCCGTCAATTAAAACCAACAATATTTTTTTAACGTATTTCACTTTGAGAGGAAGTGAACAAAATTGAAAGCGTTATCTCTTGTCATGACAAAGTGAATAGTTGTTGTTTTATGTTTTATGTTTTATGTCAATGATGATATATTTTGAAAAAGGAAAAAAAATGTCTTAAAATTTTCTCATAAATCAGGCTTTTTCTCATAATGTCCCGGCTTTTTAATTGTCTTGATAATAGCCCTTGTTGAAAAAAAAATACGGGATCATCTTTCTCGCGCTTAGTAAAGGTACATATTGTATGTAAGAATATACATAATATCATGTTCCACAAAAATATTTACTGCAATATTTTAACAAAAAGAAAATCAAAATGTTGATAAAGTCATTTAAGTATTTACAGTAGACGCTCGATTTAGTGTATCTCGAAATAGTGAACTATCCACAATAGTGAACACACAAAATTCTATATAAAAACATATTTCGTTTATAAATGTTGCGCAAGCGTTTTACATAGCTTGAGAGCTCTGTGGAATTGTTTCAGTTTTCTGTTTAGACCTGAGTGAAAGCCTTCTTCAATGCTTAAGCCTAGTATGCAGATCGAGCAAAGACAAATTTTATCTCTACATTTTTTTTCTCGAGACAAATTCTGAAGGCGTAGAGATAAAAACAAATGTCAAATGAGAACAGTAGCGTAGTTATAAATTTGAAAAATTATAAAATTTCCTTAAATTAACATAAATTTGAAACTTTTTCATGTACAGAAATCATATTCCTTCAAAGTATTTACAGAGCAAGAAAAATTGAACGCATGCGCTTGATGGTGAACAATATAATGTGGATGGATGAAAATACCTTTAAGAGATCTGAAATTTTCAGCTTTTACTTCTCTGGAAAAAGTCGATTTTAGGGCAATTTGGTTACATTTGGATCAAAATACACTTTCTTCGTCAAAATATAGTTTTAGCTTATTATTATCCCAAACAAACAAATCAGCTGGTACTTTGACATTTCTCACTCACTTGCTCCACCTCAAAAGTAGGTGCAGGAAATATTGTTATAAACTGTTCTGAAAAACGTCATGGAACACAAATTGACAGAATGAAGAACAGTTTGGGCAAGGTTTTTACTCATGGAACACACAATCCTGTACTTTTCTGATCTTTTCTGTAATTTTCTGTTCGGAACAGATTCATTAAACACACCTATTGAAGGATTGTCTCCTGTCAAAATATATTGAAGGATTGCCACGATGTCAATGGATTAAAAAACCACTAAAAATTCTGAAATTTTTGAAGGTTTTTTACTTCTCCGGGAAAAAGTGGATAAGGGCACTTTTTTGACATTTGGATCAAATTAAATTTGTCCGTCAAAATAATTTGTTCTTCATCTTTCAAGCCATCAACTGTCAAATTCCATTGATGTCGATGGATTAAAAAAACCATGTCAAAATCAGAAATGTTCACATTTTTTCACTGCTCCCAAGATCCAATTAAAATTGCCAACTTGTTTTGGGAATCAATTTAAATTTTTTATTAAAACAAATATTTTCTGTATCTGAAATGTGGCCCTTTTGTACCCTTTCTCATTAGCTACGCCACTGACTGATTTAAAACAGCTGTTCAATTAATTCAATTCTCGTTCCATGTCATCATTTTCTGTACGCATTTTATATTTATTTCAGTTTTGCGTCCTCACAACGTCTTATAAATGGAAAGAATGAAACAGGGAGATGATTTTAGTTTATAAAAAGCGAAATATATACAAAACGTCACAATTTGTCCGGAAAAATAATGCTTCGAGCATTCTTTTTCCGCGCAAAATTAAGTGGAGACTTTTTTTTTTCTTTTCTCGTACAGCGGTTTCAAGTGTCAAATTTTGCGCTGGAGCTGCGTACCGCTTGGAAAAAAAACCGAGATAAAATTTGTCCTGGGAAAAATTTTATATGGGAGAAAAATTTTGTCTCGATCTGCGTACTAGGCTTTAGTTAATATTAAAACATTCACATCAAACAAAAATGCATTTTGGATCAAATTTACCTTTAGAAAAACTTTGAAAACTCCCGCTCGAAAAAGTGAACAATCTCGAAACAATGAACAGGCCTGGTTTTTATTACTTCACTATATCGAGTGTCTACTGTATTTAACAAAAGTGTGGGGCCGAAGAGGTAACTTCAGTGACGGAGTGAGTGCCATCAGTATTTGAATAAAGGAGTAACCACTTCAAATTTCGTATTCTAGAATCTAGATTGCTCGAAACGTGAGCAGTTGTGCCAAACTCACATAATTCAGTCACGTAATATATATACACGATAACTGATGCGGTAATTCGGCCGCTGAGTTCCCTACAATCTTTCACTTTTTCTTAATCTATGTACGTATTTGCGCTGTATCTTCATTTCGTCATTAGCATCATTAAAAATCTTAACTACATGCCACGTTATAGTGTATGATGATCATTTTTCAAGGAAGTATGTTTTCATCGTTAAACAAACAGAAAGTTTTTTAGAAATATGGAATTTATAATTTCCCAGCAACAGGGATATGAAAATTATAAAATTGCTCTCTACATTTTGTACCCGTATAATAATGTTCCAGAGCCAGAACTCTATGCACAAAAATGGAGTTTGAATAATTTAATTGGCAAGTTGTGTACTCGTAGTTGTTAACGACATACACATCATAACATTTATCCTGTTTATTATGACTGAGGTGGGTAAGCCTGAGTGCTATGTGCTTTAACGTATAAGAACTAACAGACATTTTAACTCAGCACATAAATGCTGATATTTTAAATTAAACCCACCCCGGCTTTGAAGGCTTCCCCTATCATATGTTTTCCTGATACAATCGTTTTTGTCCGTATAACAATAAATTACAAAATGGTGACTCTAGATTAAATCCTATACTAAGCACAAAATTATGTCCACCGCAGGTCTGACAAAACCATCAAACAAATCTCATCAGAGTAAAGAGATCCCACTTCAGGGGCAGCTATCGAATTAAATTTTGTGTTATCCGAGCAATATGGAACCTGAAGGAGGTAATGATATCTAATGATAATGGTAGTAAGGGTATACATTTTGGTTAATAATCTTAAAAGTTAATACATGTTACAGAAATTGAATTACGTTATTAAAATGAAAACCTATCTTTTGAAGTGAAGGATTTCATCAGGGATCACGTTCTTACATAAACATGGTAGGTAATGTATTCATACAGGAGCAAAGCTCTGTTGACTGTGGAGTCATTAAGTGAAAAAGAATGTCTACAATTATTAAATTTTATACTTGTTAAATTGACTGGATGTATAGAATTATCTTAGATAAAAAGTAGTAAAGGTCTACTGTAAGCTGGAAAGATGCACTATGCACACCAAATATTAATGCAGATATTGCTCTGAGATGTTTAGGTGTAAGTTTACAAAATTCTAAAACAAATCGAGCATAATTGAATAAATTTTTATTTTATTTATTTAAAAGGCGCATCAATATTCCCCCATTAAGGTGGAAGGTTCAATTTTCTAGAAAATAATTATTAAAAAAACAATAACATGACAGAGCCTACAATGTCATACTATATATAGCCTTTATAAAAGCAATCATTCCATAGGGGAGAGATGGGCACCTTAGGACTCTTTTTACAAAAAACAACCTGGAACACTCATAAATCACAATATCTAATTTATATTGAATGACGTTGTTTTTTTCCTTTCATACCTTAGTTTGTATTTTATATAAACATAATTTTATATTTAAAAAATTATTAGAAGTGTCCAAATATGCCTTGAAAAATGCATTTAATCAAGCTTTATTCTTAGTTAAACAATAATAAATTATTTCAAAACATAACATTCACCCCGATTATAGAATCCGAATAATGGGCTGCGGAGGGACTCTGATTCAAATTTGACATTTGGCTCAAAGTAAAAATGTCAAAATTGAGTCTCATTCCCTCCGCAGCTTATTCATCGGATTCTGTAATCGGGGTGATTAGTTAAAATAAGTCGTAGGAGATTGGCTTTCTCTAATACTTAAGCGTACTGGAAAAGAAGATTTCTTGCTTGAAGATAAACCAGGCCATAATTAACTTTCGAAGATTTGATGAAATAAACGTCTATATCTTCTTCCTTTTTGAAACGGCATTTCTCATATTAAATTTTACTCTGGTTTGGACATTTCCAAATGTGCCCCTTGTCTACTGGCCAAAATTGCCCCAAGTAGACATATAAACTATTTTTTTTTTTTAAATAATGTTAAACAGTAAAAATTTGTTAAATAAATCATCACAAAATAACTAAATATGATAATTAAGAATTTTTTCCGCGTTGATTCCAGCCAGTTTTTTTTAATGCTTTCGTCCAGATAAAAAAAAAAATACAACGAGGATACCGTCCTAAATGTCATCAGATATCTATTTGAGGAAGAATTGCCACTGTTAAATTGTGATTAAGTATTAAAAAGTATTTGTTTTGACATTTTTTTGTCTGTTGTCCTATCCTAAGCTGCCCCTGTCCTAAACTACTCCCCTTTCCCCTATTTTTTTTGTTTTCATGTATTTGATGTTGTTATCAATTCTCAATCAAAAACTAAGAGCTTAAATGTCTTGTCTTAAATTATAAAATAAAATTCATTGTATTTAAGAAAATCGAAAAAGTGGATAAGATGAAATCTTATTTTTCCTACTGCTTTTCTGGTCACAATGGATGAGGAAGGGAAACATTATGTAAATATTTACCCTAACAGGGAAAAATTAATGTTTACTTAATGGTTTCATTACCACATCCAATGTGACCAGAAAAACCGAAAAGTAAATGTTTACTTAATTGTTCCATTTCCACATGCATTTTGACCAGAAAAACTGAAGGAAAAATAAAATTTGATCTTATCCACTTTTTCAATTATAGGCCAAATTGTTCAATAACTCATCTTTAATTTAAGAAAACCCTGTTCTTAGAATTTATACATAGAGGCAAATATGTACAATATTAGCCTACATACAAAATTAAATAAGTTAAAAGAGCATTAATTACACAAACAATGCCATTGTCTATCAAAAAAAGTTAATCGTGGAAAAAATAAATAATAGGCCTTCCATCGTTAGGTAAGATAAACGAACTCAAGGTTAAATTCCATTTTATACAGGGTGTCCCGGACCTGAGTGGAAGTATTTCAGGGGGTGGTTCTTTGGGTTATTCTAAGAAAAAAATTGTATGGGGGGAAAGTTGTATCTCCCCTCCCTGAGGCAGGGAGGGGCAGTTTCTGAAACATTGACTTCAAATGCAAAAAAAAACATTAAAAATCAAGGGAAACACATTTAATAATGTGCTATAATTTTTTTGAAGCTAATACTCCACTCTTGTATTTGGTTTTTAAATCAAGTTGTTTAAGCGAATAGTTTTTGAGAAATGAAATTTCAAAGTCAAAATTTAGAAAAAAAATTGCAATTTTTTTTTCTTAAGTCGATATTTTTCAAAATTTTACGTAATTAAGGGCATTTTTTGTGTTCAATATTCAATGCCCTCATTATTTTTTAGTCCATTACCGAAAACCAAATGTAAAAATCTCTCTTAGTTTTTGAGAAATTAAGAAAAAACAAAAGGTACTTTTACCAAAAAAAACCCGAAAAAGGGTTAAATTATGGATAATTCATGAATAAATTAATTTTTTCGGGCTTATTCGGGAAAAGTACCTTTTGTTTTTTCTTAATTTCTCAAAAACTAAGAGAGATTTTTACATTTGGTTTTCGGTAATGGACTAAAAAATAATGAGGGCATTGAATATTGAACACAAAAAATGCCCTTAATTACGTAAAATTTTGAAAAATATCGACTTAAGAAAAAAAAATTGCATTTTTTTTTCTAAATTTTGACTTTGAAATTTAATTTCTTAAAAACTATTCGCTTAAACAACTTGATTTAAAAACCAAATACAAGAGTAGAGTATTGGCTTTCAAAAAAATTATAGCACATTATTAAATGTGTTTTCCTTGATTTTTAATGTTTTTTTTTTGCATTTGAAGTCAATGTTTCAGAAACTGCCCCTCCCTGCCTCAGGGAAGGGAGATACAACTTTCCCCCCATACAATTTTTTTCTTAGAATAACTCAAAAAACCACCCCCTGAAATACTTCCACTCAGGTCCGGGACACCCTGTATAGGTAAATATTTCTGAAAACATTCCATCAATCACATAACATCACTCCGTCTCCCTTCATGCAATAGGGATCAAAAAGCCAATAACAAAATAATGGCATGGTTGACAATTTGATATAAAGTAAAATTCCTTCCTAAGAACATCGATTTAAATTTAAGAATCCTTTTCGCCTCTTGCAAAGTGCCGCATTAAATCAATCAAATGAATTTGAGCTTAGTGAAGTTTGATTCCAATTAATTTAATTTTACTGATTAAGCAATTTAGAAATATTTCTTCATTTAGCGTTTTTGTTCTTTCTTTAGATTTGGTGTCTATTTAAACTGAATACATAATTAGGGAACTGTCGAGGATTTTTTCATTTTGCCCCGATTGGTTCTTGGATTTTATTTAATGACAAGGACGGGCTCCATGGCCGTTGTGTAGAAAGCATGCAAAATTTTTTAGGAATTCTCAAACAGCCTAACAAATTTTAAGAACATGCAGCATGGAAATAGGTGGAACCGGTATAATACTGAGACAACTAAAGTTTTAAATGTGGTAAGTTTGATGGTTGTCAACAGTGTTCTTGTAAACCAATTCAGTATAAAAGGAGAAGTGTTGTGTATGTGTACATTATTTTCATTCAGAATTTAATTTTGTTGTTGTTTATCAACTATGTGCGTGTAAGGTCTTTTAAATGCAACCTGAATTGCACGGCACTAGTATGAAGAGTAAGGCAGACAGGAAAAAATTTTGTTGGCCTAGTGGATTGAGATTAAGTTGTTTATCATCTCATTTTACTCCCACGGGAGGTGTCCAGTTAAAGCTGAAAGAATATAGAAAAGAATGCAGTCTAGTGTGGGGCTCGATCCGACACCTCTAAGTAAGCAGCCAAGCATTATATCCATCACTGAACAACTGCTACGGCTACCCACCTAAACATTATTTAAATTAAGAATGCAAGAAATGTTCTTAAGTGGTAATCATGTTTTCCATTAGTTTGTACAGGAATTTGGCTGCCTTCTCAACAAATATTAGTTTCATTAAAACAAAATTCTTTCCTTCTACAAAACAGTAGCAAGTAACGAGGTATGATCCCCATTTCATAGAATTTACCAAGAAACAAATATGATGTGCCATGAACGTCAACTGAACTTTAAACTCACATCCAGTTTGTAGAAGATAATTTTTACTCACAATCCAGTTATGCGTCACAAAATATAAAGTCCCAATTTCAACACACATAAAAGACCATAACAATGTTGTTTCAGAATTAGCAATCAGCTTAACATAGCCAAAATAAAAACAAACACCAAAACATTTTCAAGAAGATAGCTAGTAACCCAGAATACTAAAAACTTGTTTCACTCAACGGACAATTAAGACCGACCGACATTGCTTTCCAGGTCATGGGTTATAATTAAAAGCCAAACTCTGTGTGAGAATGTTGAAAATATTTTTGCTCCATGTAAACCAAATATTTTCGAGTTTCAAGTTGATTTCAAAGAAGAAATGGAAATCAAAACTGTAGGTGTAGGGTTCCTTAAGGGCCATATGTGCCTAGGATTTCTTTATGAGCACATAACTTTAGTTCGGAAGTTAAACAGTAACATTGATGTAAATTTTTTGACTGAGTATTGGTTGAGTTCTTCTTTTAAGGATTTATATGCCATCAGTAACTACCCCATTATAAGCGAGTTGATACTGGGTAGGGGCTTTGAAAACTAAGGGACCCACTGAACAAAAAATACAAAATAACTGTCGGAACTGAACATTTTAATTGCAGTGTAGGTGTAGGTATTATTCGATATGTTTTGCTCATTGGCTTGAACGAAATGAAGGAGCACTCATAATTATTATCAAATATTTATTGTGTGTTTGTTTGTTAATTTTTAATATCTTTAAATATTAAATATTTAAAAAAAACTTATCTGACTTTTTGGCTGTTTTGAGTAAGAACCAGTTTTGACATCCTTGATAGGTCATTATTTAACTGTTTGGTAATAAAATCACTATCTAGCTTTCTAAGTGGTTAAAAGTGCTAACGAAATATGACGTACAAGAAACCTTGCTTTTTAAGATAAATTGGCGTATTTGCATTTTTCACAAGAATAAAATACGTAACTCTCATTCAAATATTCGTAAATTCGGAAATTGAAGTTATTTACTTGTGGATACGGCAGATAGTCTCAACAGAAAAGTAATTTAACTTAACTTCTATTAAACATTAACAAATGAGTTTTATTACAAAAATTATAATTTGTTTATTTATTATTTCCTTAAAGTACGAAACAAATTCACCCAAAAACAAAAAAGTTACATATAAAACAGAAAAACGCGTTTATCTCAAAATGCCAAAAATACAGATACGTTTTTTCTTCTTAACACGGCAGTATAGTAATTTAATTAATATGAATATATAAGTATTTTTCAAGTTTAAAGATTTTGCATCACCGTTAACACTTTAGCCGAAATTTTTCGTGTAAAATGTTGATAAAACTCCATGCACATATTGTATGGGGGTTTTAAAATATGTGCTGGCAGTGAAATAGAAAAGAAATTCAAACATTTTAGATATAAGCGCCATCACTTTTATGTTCACATAGTAAATTTATTTAGTATCTCTTAGCAACAATCTAGTGTAGTCAACACTTGAAATTCCATAAAAAAAAACACAAATTTTTGTTTAGTTTCAATTTCACGGCATAAGTATTATGAAAAAGTTTAAGTTTATAAAAACTTGCTTATAACCAAATAAATAGGTTTCTAATTTCTACAAAGCAACCTCCAAGTTTAGAGAATAGGTGTATTAAAAAATAAAAAATATATAAAAAAAGTTCTTCACTTTATGAACCATAAAAATAAGCTAAATTTGTCCCCATATTCTCATTTATAGTTCCTGAAAAGTCATTCCATTTCACATAAACTCCAAATAACGAAATTACCATACAGTACGGCAAAATAAAGACAAACAATTCTGCACTCACCCTTCTATCTTCACATTTATAAACTCATTTGTTTTTTAATACAATGAAGGCCAATAACCATTCCCTTGGTATTAAGAAAGCTAACTGATAGAACCATAAATTTTTCATGATTTCATCACCTAACATACATTTGAGTGTCGGCCTATAAAAAATAATGAAAATTCGGTCCGTGATAAATATTAAACTCGTCAAGCGTCAACATCATACTGTGATGTGTCAGTGTTATCTGTTATCCTGCTACCAATTTGCAAGCTTTCTTAATATTTTTGCGTATGATCTAAGATCTGTAAAAAGTTCAATCGAAAAAAATGCCTTCCCGAGATGCCAAGAACTAGAAGCAAAAAACATTTTTTAATCAAATAAAATCTCAATAATATAAAGCATTGCGAGTTCAGTTTAAAATTGATTGCTAAATATCAAACAAACACGACTTAAAAGCAGAAATTAGTTATTTATATGTATATTTCTTTTAAATAAACCACGTTTAAAAACGGACTAAAAAGTATAAATCAATTTATCCTAGCCCCATACAGATTTGTAATCCCATTCATATTTCTATGCCTCTCAATTTGATTTTATATAATTATTGTGTTGTTACATCAATCCAATAATAATATATTTTCTTAGTTGAAAGTAGTAGTATTTTGGATGATGTTTGCTTTCAAGTTTTATTACGGTTAAAATTTAATACAAAAAGATCTGGACTAATAACCAATATTTAAATAAATATCTACTTTTACTCTCTTTATTTCGGAGTCCAGTAAAGCTAAATTGATTGCTACAGTTTTTAAAGAAGTTACATTATCTTTAATTTCCTTACCATCAAGAATCAAATTTATTTCGTTGACACTAACGATAGCCATTTTTACTTTTTTGATATAGATAAACTTAAGGATGTGGTTTTTCATATTTGTGTGGCTTTTATAATATGTACATTATATCTCCTTGTAGCTATTCTCTTTTTAAAGACGACCAGATACCATGGAAAGGCGTTTCTTTTTGAGAAGACATTTCCCAGCACAAGTAAAAATTTCATAGAACTAAAAGGGAAACAGCTTTCATCTTATGGCGATTTTCTTTTTGAATAAATAGAAGAAGAAGGTGTCAATGATAGAGATGTGCACATTCTATGCTTCTCGGGTGTTGTCGTAGTTTTTGAATCGTTATTCTGCGAAAAGAACAGAAGGGTTTCTCGGTTGTGGTGACAGCTGAATGGGCGTTGAGTTCTTTAATGTAATATTAAAACTTTATTAGTATCTTGCAAAATTAAAATAACTATTACAGTACCTAAGAAAAAATATTTTATAGTACAGCATCAAATTTTTCTTTTTAATATAATATATAATATTTCACGATTGTACAAAGGTTACAAATACTATGACAATGAAAAATACAAAAAAAAAAACAACTAAAAAATATTTTTTTGATTTCGTTCTTTGAACGATATAAACCACTTGAATTTGAGTTTTTGTCCCGAAGATTCAGCTTACGCTATGAAACGCGTTTCTAGTAATTATAATTTAATATTAATAGAAAGTTGTGCAAAAAAA
Source organism: Dasysyrphus tricinctus (assembly GCA_963921185.1). NCBI lineage: Eukaryota > Metazoa > Arthropoda > Insecta > Diptera > Syrphidae > Dasysyrphus > Dasysyrphus tricinctus. The sequence goes on from OY992531.1 coordinate 263,099,989, forward strand.
ATTGAAACTAAAGTTTTAAATTACATACAATCTAAAAAAAATCAGTAAACCATTAAATTGGGGATATTCGAGAATCAACTGTATTACAATTTTGTTTTTCAATTAAATTTTTGACATAAAATTTCAAACTTGACTGATTTGTTTAAAAATTAATTGATTTGCTTACTTTGAACGAATGCGATAAAACGTCAACTCTGTCGTTTCGTTCTTGAATTGTCATTAGCTGAATTGTTTGTATACTTTGTTATATTTTGGTTTGAAGCATAATAGTTATTAATTAGCGTTGTCAGACGTTACGATTTACCCGAGATGTCCCGGATTTCAGGCATAAAATCAACTGTCGGGACAGTTTTTTTCCCCGGTTGCGACCTTAGTTCTCAAAAACTACCGAATGGGAACATTTCGTTTACTTCACATATTTTTAAAATTTCAATCAATCCGACCAAACTACATGCAGAATATTATTTTTGGAAAATATGTAGTATTATAAAAAAAAATTGCCAATTTGTTTCTGGATTCCGAAAGAATGTAGTTTTTAATACATTAAATTTAAGCATGTTTCTATACAGCTATAAAGGTGGGTCCACACTATGCCGATCAACATTGTTGTTTAACATTGTCGATCAACATGCTAGTGTGTACGTGCAAAACTTTCGTAGCAAATATTTGTGTGGTTTGAAGCAAACATTTGTGTGGTTTGAAGTTTTCTGACCGATGCGTCAGGATCCAACCGAAGGGTTCAGGGTTCGAATCCTGGTGGTACCCAACTTTTTTTAATTTTTTCTTGTGAATAAAAAAGTTAAAACGATATTACTAACATTAAATACTTATTCACAACAAATGTTGCATTTTCCATCTATTAAAAATGTGATTAATAACGCACAAAACAAATAAATTAAGTTAATGAAATTGAAACCCTACAAATGTTTTTAATAAAATGAAATTTATTGAACAACTTTGTCGATTGCTATCCATTTGAATCGGGTTACGTTCGGGTCAACAAATGTTGAATGGCATTGTCGATCAACACGTCTACACTTAATCAACACTGTTGATCGACGATGTTGATCTACACGATTCAACATAATGTGGACGCAGCTTAATAGCTATAAAGTAATAGGGTAAGGACTGATCAGATCAAAAATAAAATAAAATATTGAACAAATTTTTTAGAAAAAAATGTTAAGATTAAGGCGCGTCCACATTATGTCGAATTGTGTAGATCAACATCGTTGATCAACAGTGTTGAGTAAGTGTAGACGTGTTGATCGACAAAGCCAATCAACATTTGTTGAACCGAACGTAACCCGATTCAAATGGATAGCAATCGACAAAGCTGTTCAAACAAATTTCATTTTATTGAACACATTTGTAGGGTTTTAAATTCATGAACATAATTTATTGGTTTTGTGCGTTATTAATCACATTTTTACTAGATGAAAAATGCAATATTTATTGTGAATAAGTATTTAATGTTAATAATATCGTTTTAACTATATTGTTCACAAGAAAAAATAAAAAAAAGTTGGGTACCACCAGGATTCGAACCCTGAACCCCTAGGTTGGATCCTGACGCATCAATCAGAAAATTTCAAACCACACAAATGTTTGCTACGAAAGTTTTTCACGTACACACTAGCATGTTGATCGACAATGTTAACCAACAATGTTGATTGGCATAGTGTGGACCGTCCTTTAAAATTTTTGTATGTAATACATTCGCAAGTACCTAAACAGCTTTGAAATATTGAAAGAAAAATGCCAAAAAAAAAACATTTTTTTTCTATCTAAAGTTTTTGTTTTAAATTTTTTTTTCAAAAAAAAGCATAAATAAAAAACTTTAATTAAAGAAGAAAATTGGGATTTAAAAATGGGGAGGAACTACGTTTTTTCAGTTTGTTTCTTAAATGATCTCAAAAAAAGTTTGATTAATTTTTTAAATATTTCTGAGGGTTATTCTTTTACAATAAAATTTAAAAAGAAATATTTTCATTTAAACAGAAGGCAACGATTATTTTAAGTAAGTCGATTTTAGAAAAGATACATAAATATAAACTCATTTTAAAGCATTTTAATCGTTATCTTCTAAACTACTGAACCGATTTTGATAGATTTTTAGGTCAGTTAAACAAATTATTTAAATGCTCTACGTATGTACAGGTACACACATACATTCATAAAATTTGATAAACCTGTTTAGAAGCCCAAGTATACTTACACATTGATGTGAATATCACACAATTCCAACCACTTTTTAAAAATTTTGTTAAAAATAGCTCCATCTCTGCAGTAACATATTGGTTATAAGGTGTCCTTACAAAGGGCGGCAAATATCACTTTTGCCCAGGGCGTCGAAAAAGCTGGGCCGGGCCCTGCGTGATTGTCTAACAAACATCCAAACAAACACACTTTCACATTTATAATATTAGTAAGATTTTAATTTCTTAATTTATTTACATATCTATAATACAACAACAACTTGGATATTCTAAAAAAACTCCTAAAGTAACTTAGAGCTCAAGTCAAAAAAAAGAATGTCATTTGATAACTTTAGAAAATGTAAATATGTATGTATGTACATTAGGATGGTCGTTTTTTTTTTAGTTTTAATATTTGGATAGGCCTAAATCAGCTCTAAATGAAGAAAAAAAAATTCCCTAATTTTTTTCAGATTTTTATTCTCATCCCCTATAGTTCCCTTTTTTTTTGAAAATTCGGGTAAAATCTGCCAAAAAAATTCAGAGCTTGTAAGTAAGAAGTAGACAAGAAAAAAAACCCTGTGGAATGGGGGCAGTATCTCCCACCGCTTGTGCGGGAGGGGCAATTTAATAAAATAATTGCAAAAATAGAAACAAAATAATTAACAAACAACGGCACTACTTGCAGTAATGTTTTGTAGCTTTTTGGAAATCCAGAAGTCCATTTCAATAGTTGATTGCTAAATAAAGTTCTTTGAATAAACAATTTCAGCAATATCTGTTTTCAAACCTATGTATAATTAAAAAAAAATGTAATATTTTTTTTCAAAATTTTGAGTTTGAAAGAACTTTTTGCCATAAATGTTCATCAAAAAACTTAATTTAAAAACAAGCCGTAAGAATGGACTTCTGGCTTTCCAAAAAGCTACAAAATATTACTGTAAGTATTGTCGTTGTTTTTTAATAATTTTGTATTATTTTATGCAAATATTTTATTAAATTGCTCCTCCCGTCCAAGCGGGAGGAGAAATTACCCCCCTCCAGGAGAATTTTTTCTTGTCTAATTTTCACCTACATACTCTGAATTTTTTTGACAGATTTTACGCGAATTGTCTAGTATGCAAAAACAAGGGTAAATTTAATTTACCCCAACAGCGACTATAGGGGATGAAAATAAAAATCTGAAAAAATCAGGGAATTTTTTTTCTTCATTTGGCCGTTTGGGGCCATCCGGGATGACCTTTTTTTAACGACCACTCTAATGTACACGCAAAAAAATCGTAAGATCGATTTTCTTAAAAAAAATACAAAAATTGGTATGCCCATTTTGAGTAGGTATTTAAAAATTAAAAATTAAAACCCGAATTAAAAAAAATGGTAGACCGATTTTTGAAATGTTTAAATTCATAAAAAAATGAATGCATAATAGGTTAGCGCTTATTTTTAAATTGTGTTGATCTTCACGATTTTGCATAAACCAAGCACACAGATCCTGGATTATTCAAACTTGCATTCAAATCATTGCCAATATTTTGCCAAGCTAAAATTTAGGCAAGCAATTAAGCTTAGCAGAGTGGTTGGAGACTTTGAAGAAATTTTGAATATTAAATGTAAAACTTTTTTTTGATAAACTTCGTAATGATGATCTAGTTTAAGGTTTATCTGAAATAGGTATACAAATTGTCTGAACATATACTTAAACTGGGATGGAATCAAATATAAAACGACTTGATAAGAAGTCATTTCGGAAGGAATACAAAATTATATAGAATTTTCTTAAACATAATAATAAAATGTAGGTATCTATTTTGAATTACAAACGTAGGTACCTATAACATTACATGCAGAATGAAACGCTCATACTGAAACAAAAATTTCTACTTTAAATAATAATTTCCTTTATACCTACATAAACACTGCACATAATGTATCTAAGTAGAAAATATGTACATAGCAACTAGGTTTATTGTTACATTTCAACATTCTAAGAGGAAGATATTAAAAATACCTTTTGTTCTTATAGCGTATTATAATCACACTTTATGCTACCATTCATAATAATTTACGAATGGCACGTTTGGACGATTTTTTGTATTAGCAATGACACAAGATCCTTGGGGTCACTTATACGTCAGCGAGCTTAATGTAATAAAAGATATGATTCAATTTTATCCATGAAGAATTTAGGCTGAGAAGTATCATTTAGGGTGAAGTGGGACACCACACATTTTTTTTTTTTTTATATTTCCGTGTTGAAAAAAATATATATTTAAGAAGAGTTTTGGCAGGTACATATATATGTATATGTATGTGCCGGACTGTATACAGTTTTTTCCTACCAAGTAGGTGATTAGTCTTAGAAAAACCATTGAATAATAACGATTCAGCAACACTATCACTCAAAACATGTTCATAAGTAATCCATTATTACCTAGAGCCTCCTCAAAAAACCACAAGTCGTCATAAGGTCACGAGAAGATTGATTTTTCTTATACAGATTTTAAGATCAAAGTGAACAAAGAAGGGAAGGCCGATTGATGGGATGAATGCTAAGCAGGACTCCGATTCCGATATTCTCTAATCCCAACCTTAAACTATTTATGACAAATTAAAAGACGACTTGATGAGAGTATTTATTTGTACACATTATAAACGATAAAACTAACTAACCCCACTCTCTCGTATTTTTCACACCCAGAATAATAGAAGAACATTTTGGCATTCATGCATTATATTTTATTACACCTTTGCTATGTCAATATTACTTTTGCTTATGTATTTTGTTATTGTATTGTCCTTTATGATACCAAAATGGTTCTGTCTATATGGCCTCCGACTCTGATGACATTTGCTTGCTTTGTAATTTTATTGCTTAAAAAGACATCGTTTATTTTCGTTTGTATTCATTGTGAGTTATTTTTGTACTCTTGTTCTTAAATAAATACTCATATTTCTTCACGCACTTTATATCTTACGTGTATTCTCCTATAGAAGAAGGACAAAGTGTGCTTTGCTTACGCTCTATGGAAGATAATTTCTTTTTATTTTTATATTATTCTGATTTATCCTTTTTCATCGTGATGCATAAGGTTATAACGCTTGCGAAAAATTATTTATCTAAGCAGTAAACTAAAACGCATTTATCTAATTCACATTTAATATTATAGAAATTGATATTATTTGTCGTTGCTCGGTTCTCGAAATCCATAAGAAAAAATTACTCAATTAAATAAAACTCCTTTGGCACGCGATCTAGTCTTCAAGAACAGTTTTATGCTGGCAGACTATTTGCAAATACTCAACTTATGTATATTCCCTTATAAATAATTGATGAAAGTCTTTGCTTAATTCAAAATTTATGTTGATCCACCTGGCTACCAATTCTAACTTTTTTTAAATTAACATAATTTGTACATAGGTGTTCACGCATTTGCACAAGAACCTTCACTTACTACTTGAGCATAATTCATTCGGAATAAATACCATATTAACATAATGCCATTGTGTTTAAAGTGGAAACAACATTTTCCTGTACAACGCCATCACAAAGAGTTTAACACTATAAACATAACTAACTATAACTTTTACGTATGCAAATTACATGAAAGCAGTAAGGTGCGGGCGTAGAAGTTTGCTAAATCACTCAGCCAAAAAGTTCTCACTTTTGTTCACACACTGCGGAGAGTTGATAGAGTGACTAGGGTGCCAGAGGAACCTAACCTACCCAAGAGTTTCCGTTAACAGCATCGCAACTAAAAACAGGCATAACTAATTTTTGCTGATATGACTGCGACATAAACTCAGTTTGTAAGGGTGTAACGTAAGCTGTTTCCGGGGGAAAGAGTTTTCAATTTGACTTATAACTATTATTTGTTATTTTGTATATCATTTGTTGTTAACTTTTTCATGTGATTAATATATGTACATAAAACCTGTTGTTGTTTGAAGTAATTAAGCATACTTTCAGAATGATTTTTAATAACATAGATTATAGCAACTCAATTGTAAATATTTTTTTGTAAAGAGAAAAAAAAGGATGTTCACTTCTATTATTGATTGGACAAAAAGAAAAAATATTTCTCAAATTTAACTGTGGCACTCTTTTTATGAGAGAAAAGTTAATGTTTATAATGCAGTTTTTAAAGCATACAAACAACAACTATTGTTACTGTTACTTCTTCCTATACATAAACAAACAGTTTTGAAAACAAATTGATACTAATTTTAGATGTAGCTGAATTGCAAATTATTTGATAAAATCAGAAACTCCTAGTGTAAAGTTAATTTAAGCCAACGCTTTCACATTATCCCATGATTCGGGGGATTTGCATAACTTGAAATGATACCACCTCAAAAACTTTGAGGACGATTAGTGGTGTTGGCATGTGATATTAATAGTTTTTTTTGTTGCTTAGAGTTCAAAGTGAAGATTCTTGAACGAGAACTTTATTTTTGAGATAATTCTCTGATACTTCGTTCCGAAATGGGATCTAATGCCTGAGGTGAGGGTAGTAAGCTTTTACAGCATAGTGGTGTTAAAAAGATATATACGATTATGCCATAAGTAATTGAATATTTTTCATGTTGGTAAATAACTATAACTGAAGTGTGGTTTCACAAAATGTTAATTTACAAATTTAGAACATTTTAAAAAGGATTGGGTAAAATTTATAATTTTCTTTTTTGGTACATACATGGTACGTGGTATGTACGTATATTTTGTAGGTATTCAGTGAATAAATGTTGTGTATTAAAAAAAGTTTATTTTTATCATCAGTTATGTTGCGTATACGCCATAGTGTACATACAAATTATATTATTTTATTAAATTTTATCAAATATTTGAAATTGATATTGTGTTGACAATATTTGAAAACTTATTTTGCAGCAAGTCTAATGCTAGTTTGCTTGTAAAGCCTAGTACGCAGCTGAAGTGAAACGAAAATTTTATGGGGTCTCCAACTCGAGAACAAAATCAGAAACAAAGTGATTACGAAAAAAATATGGAGAGTTTTATCAGAAAGATGTCAAAATAAATTAAAAAAAAAACAGTTAAAATCTTAAGTCAATTTTTTTTCTCGTCTGATGTGAATTCTTGTTTTTTTTTTGTATTTGTGTCGTCCGTTGTGGTGCTAGGGTTCCAAATAATTGTGTTCTGCAGTTCGTTTCGACGGTATTTTCTTCCATTTTCATTTTCAAATAAAATTCAACAGCAAAATATAACAAGCTGTCAAATTTTCGTCTGAAATAAACCCTGTTCCTTGGTTTAGTCCCAAACAGTTTCAAACAGTTTCAGACCGCCAGATTTGGTGCGGACCAGTACAATTTTTCAAGTGTGGAACGACTTCGGACTAAATCTGGCGGTTTCAAACTGTTTGAAAGTCAACAAGGAACAAACCTATAATGTTCTGATCGATTCATTGTGTACGAAAAATAAGTGGAGACTTGGATCGAGTATCTGCTAAAATTTCCTGTTTTATTGACATTTCACTGTCGAACTGCGTACTACATAACAAAAATTACTACGAAATTTTTCGTTTACAATTTCGTTGTGTCAATTTTTATATGAGAATTTTCGTTTCACTTCAGCTGCGTACTATGCTTAAGCAAGCAAACTTTTCTGGATGCCAGTGGGCTTTGTTGCATCACACTTTATGAGATGGTGATTTATGGTAAATTCATGTAACTATCTCAAATTTAGCTATACCAATATCAGTGAATTTATTAAGCAAATAGCATTTGACTAGCAGTTCTTTTTCTCGATTTATCTCAGATTTATTCCTAAATATTTGCTTTAATCTTGAGAAAAACCCTTCAATATGAGATCTTTCCCCATAATTTACTTCTTTTTCCATTCTTTCATGCCATCTTCACACAAACACAAACCCAACTTAAATTGTAAATTAATTCGTGACCAGTGTCAACTCTTTGAACTCATCGGTGCATGGGGAAAAAAGAAAGAAACCGACTGAACAATAGCTAGCTTGTGTGTGTTAATAAAAATGCTAGTCGCTGTTGCAATTGATAAACACCGAAACCTGCATTGGGAGAGAGCTAACCATGTGGCTTCAGTGGTGCGGTGTGTAGTACATCGGCCTCTGAATCGCAAGATTTTTCAATTAATACGAGCATAACCAGACTAAGCACCACTAAAAGAGTCTGATGATCGAGGTGGCTCTCGTGAAATAGCTATAACTCCAGCCATACTTGGTGGTAACACACACAAGTTGTTGTTGTTCATTCAAAATTATTCAATATAAATTGATGTATAATGCGCAGCATGCACTGCACTTGTGTCGATTTCCATGTACACACAAACCCAACTTAAAAAATATTTCAAATTGTTATTGTGCTAACGATTTCAAATTCTTGTTAAAATATTTTTTTATAATACTAACTTGCCTATTTAATGAAAATCAAAACACAATTCAATTTTAAGATGTCATTTCATATTCATTACATTTCATTAAAATATAGGTACATATTTATCTACAGTATTTTACGGATATATTAAACTCTCAAATAAGAAAATTTCGCTTAGAAAACGAAGTCCAATACACCGTATTTTTCTTTTCTTATATCAGTTTTCGTTGCTAATATCTAACTTGGATATAGTAAATAACATTCTGGGATTTCCAGACTTTCTTGTATCAGTGTTGTACCGTATTTTTATAGATTCTTAGCTAACAATGCTTTAACAAATACTTGTTATTTTTAACTTAAATAATGTCCTTTAACAAAATGTATGAAAGTCTAACAGAGGACTCGAGTAAATTTAAAATTCTATACGCCAACGATATTCCAGGCTCAAGTTGACTTATGTACCTAATACAAATTTTATTTGATTTTTTGCCTTATTTTTTAATCTCTCAGTTAAGTTGCCTATATTGATATTTATTAAAGAAGAAAAACTTTTTCAATAACGATAACAAAATGTTGAGTGAAAAAGGAAATAGTTATCGAGTTTATTTGAGAAAAGGGTATTATTGATGCCGCCTACAGATGCCAGAGATAAAATAAAATTGTTTCGTTTTCATCAATTTTTATTAACTTCAACGAAGTATTTGCTTTTCTCTTCTTTCTGGGACTTATACATATAGATATAGATATACCAATTATTAAAGTTCAGTCTACAGTATTTGCTTTTCTCTTCTTGCTGCTGGGAGTTATGTAGATAGCATACCAATTATTTAAGCTCAGACTAAAATATTTTTACATGCAATTTGTATAACTATCAAGCACACATAATGAAATATCAATCATTTTTGATTTTAAGCAAAAAAAACTAAATGTTTCAGTGCGCTCCCCAACTGAACAATCTTTTTCAGCACTATTGGTATCTTTTCAAATTTTGAAAAATTAAAATCAGAATTAGTCAGAAAAACACGTGAAACTTAAATACGAGGCATAAATAAATATAAATAAATTTTTTGGCGCAATAGCTCGTGAAGAGCAGGGACCGCTACGATAATCTCGAATAACGAAATCTCGCATTTTTTTTTAAATCTCGAGTAAGGAAATCTCGCAATTTTAAAATCTTGTTTTTCATAATCTTGCAATTACAAAATCTCGCTTTTTACAATCTCGCATTTACATCTCCAACCTAAAAATCTCGCAAATTTCAACCAAAATCTCGCAACTTCAAATTTCACAGCAACGAATCATCAAATCGAATCGAACATACCTACGCAAGAGCACTTAATAATTTTGCTGCATAATTTTTCTTTCCAACTAATAACTATACCCGTCAACAAAAAATTTTCACATCTGTTATTACTGTTAATAACCATTTTGGTTGTCTTTTATGCGTTTATAATGGAACTAAAAGTATCTTCTAGTTCAAGGTCAAATAAGATTAATGCAATTTGCACACGAGTCTTTATAACTGGATATACCATCTCCATGTTCTCTCTCTTTCTTGTTCTTTTGACAACAATAATATTGAAAAATCAACAGTTCAAATTAATAATAACAGTGTGGTCTAAAAGTACTCAGACACTAGATTATATATTTTGCAGTAGGTAGGATATGTCGCAAAATTGAATTGCATTGCAACAAATACATTTTTTTAATAAAAATGTATTTGTGGCAATGCAATTCAATTTTGCGAGATTTTGATATGTGAGATTTTAGTTTGCGAGATTTCGTTATGGCGAGATTATGAAAAGCGGGATTTTGTAATTGCGGGATTATGAAAAGCGAGATTTTGTGATTGCGAGATTTCGTTATGAGAGATTTCGGATCCGAGATTCTGATTTGCGAGATTTCGTAGCCAACCCTGAAGAGCAAGGACCTAATTGACTTACAACTCTCAAGAAATTAAATTTTCAAGTCATATTTTTGAAAGCACTCAACTTGAAAAAAATTCACAATTTTTTTCAAAAATATAAATTTAATTTCTCAAAAACTTTTCACAAAAACAACTTGAATAAAAAGAAACACATAAAAGAAATGAATATTAGCTTTAAAAAAAATCATATTTTTGTCGGACACGGCTTACGAGATATTAGATAAAATGCGTTTCCAAGATGGCGGCTGATGCTCGCACCTCCCTTCCTGTTTACTTGGACTTGCAAGTGACAATTTTATAATAATTAAATTTGGTCAGAGAGAGGTGCAGTACCTACCACTGACAAAAAGTTTTTGGAGAAAAAACTGAAATTTAATCTCAGAATCCTGACATGTCAGTTGAATGCAATAGAAAGTTTTACATTGATTCTTAAAAAGGGCATAGCAAGGGTAACTATCGATATTCACCCAGACTTCTGGTCTGATTCGCAGTAAAGTTGGGCGAATAACTATATGTACAGGGTGTCCACCGGGAAGGTTTACTACTGTGTTCTGCCGCCATTTTGGTAAACATTAGTCTTGACCAGAACCAGAAACGCTTGAGCAACTCAAACAAAATATTCGTGATGAAAATAATGAAATACCGCGTGAAATGTGTGAGAATGTAATGAAAAATGTGCTCAAAATAAATAAATAAATAAATAATTGCTGAAATAAAATAAAATATTTATCAATATAAGATCTATTCTCTTTCCTTTAATCAAAAATTATAAACAAACAAAGTAGTATACGTTCCCGGTGGACACCCATTATATGCTTTAATTGTTCATACCTTGTGTGAATGTTTTTGTTTGGATATGGGGAATTGATAGGATATTAAAACATACCAAACAAGTTTTTAGTTTAGCAAGGGCCTCACGAGTATCTTACATGTTTTCCTAGTCTACATTTTCCCTACGGAATACTTTCCAGGGCCTTCATTAGACTTGCCATATTGGTGACGTCAGTATGTTCTTCACGCTATTATTTGGAACCCATATTTCAATGTGATCTAATTTTCTTATTTTCTGTGTTACAATCAGTTCGAAGTTATTTGTATGGCAGAAGGGGTCTTTCTTTGGACCCGGATTCTTGCTTTTGTTGTGTCACTCACACTAAGTCCACGGAACTTTTATTTTCAGAGCAGAAGCATGTTAAAGAATTTAATTGCAGAAATTTGAGGTGAGTTCCAATCGCGGCAACACAAAACCTGGGGTGGCATCGGCTAAGGTGGTTTGTGATAGTTGACAGTCACAACACAATATTATAGACGTCCAATTGGGTTGTAAATTGTCAACTGTCACAAATCACCTGCGCCGATTCCACCCCAGAAACAACAAGGCTCTCAAGAACTAACCACGCTTAAACATTTGGAATGACTGCGAATCTTTCAAAGTTCATATGTCAAAAAAATGATAGATCTTATTTTTTTTTACTTTTCAACCGTATGCTTTGACTCTACACACTCCTAGATTATAATGAAATAACCAACCATAAATGTTATGTTAGCAGTATGGTGCAATGCAAGATATTCAAAAAATATAATTTACATATTTTGAAGTCTTCAAAAAAGAAAATGATTTTCATACAACAACATTTAAAATAATCAAAACTAAAAAAAAAGATTAAATCTCTATGAATATTATAACAATAGTCACTTTTTTGAAATATAAAACTTTTAAGGCCACAAAAACATTCCACTACAAAAAGAGTGTACACAACCATTGCTCGATAAATTTAAAAATATCTGAATAAAATCAAATCGTTGAGATCGATTTTTTTATATATTTTTTTGCTAAACGTATCCATTTTGTTCATTCAACTAGGATTAAAGTCTAACCTCATACAATATACGGGTAACAATATTTAAACAAAAACTATATCAACTTATTGAGAAAAAAAATAAAAAAATATCCTTGGTGGTGCGGCTCAAATTTTTGTATACAGCACTTAAGCCATTTTCTATTTGGTAAAAGTTCACGGATAATAAATTTGATGAATCACCGCATATATGAATATATGTATACATATATATATATCGTTCTGGAACACACGTATGTACATACAGTATCTCTGATAGATATTGTGTCTACGAATATTTGCGGATGGACACAAAATCTATTGGTTCACATGACCCATCTATATTCACATTTTTAGTATGGAGCTGCTGGAAGCTGATTCATATTCACTCACCCGAAGAGCTTCATCGAGAGCAAACAGGTCTTCAATAAATAACTTATGTGCCAACTTTTAATTAACGTACATTACATTAATGAAACACTTCATAGTTCTCTCTTGCTCGAAGGAAGGAGGATGTCCTGGATTGGCTGGATGGAATGAAGATGGTGTTGGATACACAAACATCTTATACAATGAAAATTAATGGAATGAAATTATCATACTTTGAGAATTTCATCCCGCACCACCATCAGTGAACCATCATAACATGATAATGGAGTGCTTTTCTTCTAATTAACCAATTAAGAGAAATTTCCATAATTGCAAGAGAAAAATAAAGTTTACCATTTTCCTTGGAGGGTTGATGGTTTAGTTCAAGAGGCTTTTTTGTTTTTTGTTTTTATTTTGAGAGGGGGTAGGTGTAGATTTCGAGAATAGCTTGCAATATCTCACTTCTTGCAGCTGGTGTTATTTTGGTATCGTAATTTATGTTCTTGCCATTTTTATCATAGGAAAACTTAACCGAGTCTTCTGCCTGCATTCGCATTTTGTATTTTAGGTTCATGAGGTGCTAGTTTTTGGATAAGCGTGATAATATTGCACACTTGAGAATAACTCCATTTTATTAAAATGCTAGAAAGAGTTCAATGTTACCAGATGTGTCTCCAAGTTGTTCCCAGATTGGGTGTATAACCTTTTATAGAAAACTTGAACTAAATTCGAATTTCACCCTAGTATATTTAAGAGTCCAGTTAGTTAATTCCTTGAGTGATATTTGGCATATATTTATTTCTACTTTTCGAAACTTTACAATACTGACGTCAATACAGTGCAAACAGATTTTTTTACTTGAACAATTTTACTGTGACACTTGGTCGAATTGAAATTTCCATAAATCATAGACGAGTTTGACCATTTTTTATTTAAACACTTGTTATTATTATTACTTTATGTTGGTGTCTGTCTCCGATTTGTATTAAAAAAAATTAATATAAATAATTTTATTTGTGTGTTTTTTATACAAAGTAACAGTTACACAATTTTAAAAATTTATAAATTAATACTATTTATCGGGCGTTTACTCTAGTTTCTAGAGAGTTGATTTAGAACACTCCGAAACGCGTCACGAGAAATAATATTTGTTAGTTAATTTTTTTGAAGGTGTGAAACATTTTTACAAAAATAAACAAATAATAATATATTTATACTTTTAAAATTAGTTTTTTTCTTATTTCTTAAACTTCTATTAAAGTTAAGACCATGTAAGCCTGATTTAAACTTTTTACAGTCGCACTAGCTCGTATGACATCCTTCCTTTGTTTGCACAAACTGTCATGGATTAAGACGTGTGCGTGCACTCTTCAACTTTTATTTTCTATATAAAGAAATGATTTTAGTACTTAATTTAATGTTAATAGTTCGCGAAAAGTAAGATAACTGCATAATAGTGAAGCAAGTTAACTAGTGTCATACAAATACAATTCAAAAAGGCAATCTATAATTTTGAGCTAGTGTGTAAGGTTATGTGCTTTAAGCTATGATTATTCAGTAATACCTACATATTTGTTCGGAAAATTTTATTTTGATACTTATCAAAAGCTACAAAGTTTTTAATAAGGATTTTTATAACCATTAAATAATGGTTTTATTAATTTCAAAAGCTTGGCAACAGTGCTTAAGAGTAATATCCAAAGTTAATTTTCATAGTTTACATTTAGAAAGCTGTATAGGTATTAAAGATAAGAATGTGTGCATAACGCATATTTTGTAGATTTTTTTTTGTCGGGGCCTTAATGAATTTTTCTCTATGAATTATAAATGTTCAAATTAAAAATGGAATGTGAATATGTTTGATAATCATTTTTATTGTTCCTGTTTGCAAGTGCTTTTTCTATAGTTTTGGTAGGTATAGAAAGGGTATTTTTCTTGGTGTTCGGCTACTTTTATGGACATGGGGTCAATTCCAAGCTCCAGTAGAGCTTATTAGGTTATGCATTTATGCATGCAAAAAATTAAATTTTTTTTTCTTTATACATATATGGGTGATTCCGTTCCAACTGTGATTCTTTGCGTCCAGTGATTTTTTTGTTGTTTATTGTAAAATGTTAGTATATATTTTTGGTTTGGATTGTGTAAATGGTTATTTACTACAATCTACATTCAATATCATGACCAAATTTGCAACTTCTTCGACATGGCTTGGAAAAGTATTGTCAAAATGTCAGTACCGTGGCATGTCCGGAGAAAAAATTAAAAAGAAAAAAAGAAAAAGAGTGTCACTATCGTCAATACTAGTTTTAGTACATTTCACTATATTTTTTGTTCTTTAAAAGTTGTAGCAAAATGCTTTTACAGATATGATACTCTGACTAAATAAAGCCACAAACACAAAACAAAAATTGTTCCCAAGAAGTTTTAGTTTTTGAAAATTTTCTAAAAAATGAATCACAGTTGGCAGAGAATCACCCATATAAGCTCTATGAGCTCAGTAAAAGATGTGTTACTTCTCAGAACATTATTATTATCTAAGTACATATTATGTACATTAGGATGGTCCTTAAATTAAATTTGACATAGTCTTGGTTAGCCCTCATTCGATTCAAAACATTGAAAAACAATTTCCCTATTTTTTTCAGATTTTTAGTTCCCCCTTTCATCTCCCTCTTTTCAATTTAAGTTAATAATAATGGGTTAAGGCAAGGGGAATTCTTATAACACACAACAAATTATCAGAGCATATACATACAGTGTTGGACAGAGAATTAGCACACATTAGTGAATCGGATTTTAATAAGGAAAATCTGTATTTTTGCTTTGTTCTTGGAACATAATTTATTGAAAACTTTTTAATTCAACCCTGAAAAACTTAAATATATACAAAAAAAGAATTCAATAAAATAACAACAACAAAAAAACCTTAAATAAAATTTAATGGTGTAACTTGTAGCGGTCACAGAATTAGCACAAGTACGAAATTAAATAATTTATCACTAAAACAAGTAGTTTTTTTCTAATATTTTGTTGGGTACTCTTTCTGCTTTAACACAGCTTTAAACCACCGAGGAAAATTCGCCTCTAGGTGCTGGCATTGATGGATAGGAGTGCTGTTCCAGCCATCCCTAATTGCCTATCAAAATTCTGCTAGATTCATTGGGTTCCTTAGTCCAATCTAATATTCAACTTCGTTCTATAGATTTCTATGGGATTCAGGTCAGGACTCGGCGCAGGCCAAGGCAAAAAATTGATTTGCTGATCAAAAATTCACTGTTTCACCAGCCGGAAAGTGTATTTAGGATCATTATCATGCATGAATGTCCATAATAATGGTAAATTAGCGTCTGCAAAGGGCTCCATATGGTTTTCCAAAATGATCTTGTAGTGATGGCGGTCCATTTGCTGCACTATTTTCGCAATAAGCCCTACACAGTACCATGAAAACGCAGCCCACACCATAATACATACACCACCGTGTTTCATAGTTTTAGTTGTGTAACGTGGATTAAGATCTTGCTTTGGTACACGTCAAACATGACACTTTCCATCAGAGCCAAATCGATTAAATTGCGACCCATCACTCCAAAAAACATTTTTCCAAAATGATAAGGATTTGTATCTGTACTCCGGTGAACTTAAGCCTGGCTGTAATATTTTTGTATGGCACCAGTGTTTTGTAGTGCGTTTCCATGGTGCGGTGTAGGGTCTATTGTGAGAATAGAGCAGCAAATGGACCAGCATCAGTACAAGAGCGTTTTGGAAAACCATATGGAGCCCTTTGCAGACGCTAACTTACCATTATCATGGAAATTCATGCATGATAATGATCCTAAATACACTTTCCGGCTGGTGAAACAGTGAATTTTTGATCAGCAAATCAATTTTTTGCCTTGGCCTGCGCCGAGTCCTGACCTGAATCCCATAGAAATCTATAGAACGAAGTTGAATATTAGGTTGGACTAAGGAACCCAATGAATCTAGCAGAATTTTGATAGGCAATTAGGGATGGCTGGAACAGCACTCCTATCCATCAATGCCAGCACCTAGAGGCAAATATTCCTCGGTGGTTTAAAGCTGTGTTAAAGCAGAAAGAGTACCCAACAAAATATTAGAAAAAAACTACTTGTTTTAGTGATAAATTATTTAATTTCGTACTTGTGCTAATTCTGTGACCGCTACAAGTTACACCATTAAATTTTATTTAAGGTTTTTTTGTTGTTGTTATTTTATTGAATTCTTTTTTTGTATATATTTAAGTTTTTCAGGGTTGAATTAAAAAGTTTTCAATAAATTATGTTCCAAGAACAAAGCAAAAATACAGATTTTCCTTATTAAAATCCGATTCACTAATGTGTGCTAATTCTCTGTCCAACACTGATGTATATCAGATTCAGAAGGGAAAAAAATTGTATTGGAGGTGGGGTCTATTTTCCTCCGTTCAGGCCGGAGGGGTAATTTTCTATAATTTAGACCCAAAATAGATTAATTATTATATTTTTTTTTTAATTTTAAGTTTGAAATAGGGGAAAATAGAGCCCCTCCAGTATGATTTTTTTGTTCTCGTCTGAAACTAATTTATACACTCTTATATTTGTTCGTGTGTTATAAAAATCTCCTTTAACATAATAATTAATAACTTAAAGTGATAAAAGGGTTACGAAGGGGGTGAAATGAAAATCTGAAAATTTTTTTGCTTATCAGGAGCCATTTGATGCCTATCCAGCTCGGAACTAAAAAAAAAAATAAGCACCACCCTAATTATTTGCGATAATGGCAGAATTTAAAACATAGGTACATCGGTTTAAGAAATATTTTACTTTATTTTGTTCTATATTTTATTTTCATAGCATACAAACCGAAGACCATAAGTATATTGTTTTTAAATTTAATATGTATTAAACTATTTGAAATAACTTGCGGAGATGATCTTATAAGATGTAAAAATAAACACCAAAATATAATAATAGGTCAAGTAACTAACAAATTCAATTTGGGTTGGTTTTAGAGTAGAGATGAAAAGAGATGTGTACTCTACGTATATATTAGGTGCCTACATTACTTGTACATATTTGTTTTTTACCGCAATAAAATAATTGAAGTGAAATAAAATGTTTATTCATCACATTCAGGCAATTTTTACATATACCTACATTCATACACGTTGTCTTACTTTTGAAATGAAAAAATAAATTTTACAATGTTATGGACATTACAATAATTAGATTAATAAAGTGAAATTATGTCAGAGAATCACGTATTATATTGCCTACGTGCATGAGAAGAAAAATGATATTAGAATTAAATTGCTGATTGCGTCAAAAATTAAAATTATGCATTGAAAAAGGTGACATTGCTGTGGGAAGTGGGATAAAGTTTGTTAGATACCAATTAGGTAGGTCTACATTAGTAATTATAATCAAAAAGTATCTAGTATCTGCTTAACCAGTGAAATGTATAGCTTTGTACATTTCTTGCTTAAAACAATCCCAACGTAATATAAGCCTCACATTACCTTTCTTTTGAATCTTCAAATGTAATTTAATATAGGTATCAATTATGTTTGAAATCGACGAAGGACCTAAAAATAAAAAAAGAAAAGACAATTGTCAGAAACCAAATATGAACATTACAAATGGTTACAAAAAACTGTTTAAACGGAACTGCTTTTTGAGTCTTTATCGAACTTTTTGAAAAACGTTTTTTGTGAAAGTTATTTTGACGTCGTTCTTACAAATACTTGGAATTATAGTTTTTAATAAATTCGCGTTATCTTATTTCAAAATGTTGCTTTTACGATTCTTACACGATGAATACTGTGTCCTAAAGGCTTCCACAACTTTTTTAAGATAGGAAAATTCTGTCAGGAGCGTGTCCGTGAATAGACCTCTGGCAATCGTCTTTATTTTGTTGGCTCCATTGAACCTTCCAGGAACCTGCAAGAAAAAATTTAAGCTCATATACTAGGTACAGACTTTGAATAATTTGAAATTTGATTTGGTTTCGTTCATTAGCATCCTTTAAACTCAAGTTTTCAATATTATTTGTTTTCAATGTCTTACTGGTCATTTGTACATCGTACGATATCAACCAATGATCCAGTGTTCAGTTTACTGTTACATACAAGTTTTTCAGTAATGAAGAAATTATATAAGTATCTACATATGTAGTTTAAATAATATGCATCACGACTGGGTCGCACGTACTTGCTATTATGTTAAGAGGCTGAGAGTTTAAGAAAATTGTGGAATGGAAATTATGAGAGAAAAATGTTTAAGAGTATCAAATACTATATTTTAATTAGCTAAAACAAAACTTTTGACAGTTTGAGAACACCACCTAAATTCGTGATTGAATATGATTGTATAGACAAAAAATTTTTAATCGTTCGAGCGGTTTTTTTAAAAAATAATTTCTTATTTTATATCAATTTTTTAAAACGTTTTAAGGAAAAATGTTCGTATGCAAATGTTAAGTATTTATTAATGTGCATATAAAAATTGAATTAAAAAAAAAAATGTCAACCCGTTTTTGAGATATCGAATTTTCATAAAAATAATTTTAGTTTTTTTAAATTTAAAAAATGTCTTTTTGGAAAATTTTTAAATGCAATATTTTTTGAACTTATTTGAAATTTGTATTTAAAAAAATTAATCTAAATCCGTCCAGTTGATAATGAGAAATTCAAAATAAAAAAAAAACATTCAATGAGAGGGGTACTACTAATATCAAATAAAGAAGTTTAAGTGCGAGCTCTATTCCATATATTGCGTTTCGCACTGATACATCAGTTGGGGTAGGTGTCTGAATTTAAGCAAATTCCCCTAGATAAATAGAATCTACAGTGTTTTCATCCTGTGAATTTCCATATGAGCCGATAAACATTGACCAAAATTTTCGTCTTAGAAGGTTACAACAGCATCTAACTGATGAACCCAACTGTTTTACCTGGGCAAAACGCAATATATTGAGTAGAGCTCACTTAAACTTCTGTATTTGAATGAATTAAGATTCGCTCCACTAAGACAGAAGAAAATTATTTTTAATTTTCTTTAAAATCATAATCAAGGTACTTCTATAGTTGCTAAGTGTAAAATTTTATAATTTTTGGTAGTAGATCGTACTAATTTAAGCATACAAAAAAAGTTTAAACAAAATAATAAGAGTCGTTTTTGAGAAAAAAATATTTTACTTAACGGTTTTTTAACTTTTGTATGAAAGGTGCCGTTATTTTTTCCTCATACACATACTAAAAACTCTTAAGTATAGAGTTTCAAGAAAATCGATCGAAATATTTGATTAAAATTTTTTTTTTAACCATTTTCAAAAAATCCAAAAAATATTTTTTTTTTTAAATTAAAAATTTTTTTTTAACCATTTTCAAAAAATCCAAAAAATATTTTTTTTTTAATTTTGGTACGTAATATCTATATATTTTGGAATTATCTTCATAAAAACAAATTATTGAAATCATTTTGAAGAAAATCAAACATAAAAAGAATGGTTCGTTACGAGGTACCATTAATAATATTTTTTTTTTTTTAAGTGGCTCTCTACCCAAAGGTAGCCTTACTAATAATACAAAAATTTACTGATTTTTTTTTTATGAAATGTTGTGAAGCTGTTTTTGAGTAAAATTGCTAAAAAAGTGTATGGCAGGTCCCGTTATTTTTGGTTCTTACGAAGAAATTTTTGTTGTAGCATTTTGCTTTAAATTTGAATCTTCTGTCATCAAATACTGGCGTTACACATATCATTTTGTTTGGGCGTTTACTCTCCAACCTTTTAAGTGTCCATTAAGCTTAGATATATATTTAAAATATAGTCAATATACCGTGATTACGATACTTAATTCTTTAGCGTTTTGTCCAACTAATTTTGGAGGTCGCTATGATACATAAGTTATAACATTTGTGGTCACTATGAAAGAACACCCTAATATCTGAGCGTTATGTCATTTTGGGATTTGGGCGATATGTTTTAGGGCGTTATATCATCACGCTAGCAGAAGTATATTATTATTAATATAAAACAACTTATTTCATATGCTGCGTTTTTATATAAAAAATTAACCTACTTTTTCCCTTGAAGCCTGAACAAATAATAATGGCTTTGCTTTTCCAAGGCACACAGCACAAAATAAATATAAGCACAGCGGTTATTTATGAAGCGATAATGTGTGACGATATTATTTGCCATTGATGGTGCGTTCCCCGATATAGGTACAAAGTAACAGTAGCAACAACTGATACCGGTGAAAGCTTTGAGTAAATAAAAATAAAAATCCCACCCAAATCCACGTTTATAAAAAAAAGGCCTAGAATGAACGTGAACGAAAAAATGTTTTCCCATCAGAGACAGCCTTATACCAGTTACCATACCAATTCACAGAATAAAACTTCTACACACCCCCTACCCCCTCACCACAGTAAAGGTCCTTTGCACTGAAAAAGGATTTGCCAAAGACGTGACAGTTCATAAATGTATCGTCTTAAACGTGATTTAAATATTTTATGCGCTCGTTGTTCGAATATAAAGGCACAGTCGATACACTTTAGTTATTTCCACAGCAAGCCCATAAAGACATGGATATCGGATGAAACGGTTATTTTCCCTGTCATGTTTGCTTGGAACAACACCATTATAATGGAATGGTGGATATGTTAACATTGATATGATTTCCAATACAAACAAAATTGGATACTGATTATAGTCATTGGCGGGATTGTACGAAATTTGTTTTTCAATTCTTAAATACTGTTTCATTGCTCACTGAAATATTGGTATGCACCACCATTTTCGCTCTACATAAGTTTAATCCAGAATATTAAATGTGATGATAAAGTAATTTTGTTGAAACAGAATATATTCTGTTGTGTTCTGTTCTTTTATGTGCAGATCAAAATGTTTTGATACAATGATATTTCAGTTGCAAAATTTGGAAATATTTAAATCAAAAGTCAATAGTCAAAAGCCCAAAATAAATGATATGATATGTACCAAAGAATATTTAATATAATTGTATCCGTCAAAAAGAACCATAGGCAACATTGTCAAAAAATATTAAAAAACGCTTAATTTTCAAGCCTTTTTCAGTTATTGACGAGGATTTGTTTTCGACTATAACTTTGCGACCTACGATAATATCTAAATTTGCTTTAAAACTAGTCCAGAACCCTGAACATCCTAGTTTGCAATCGATCCAGATTTAAAAAAAATTGTTAAATTTCATTTCACCAGCTTTTTGAGTTTTCAGAATTGTACTTGTGATCTCCAATTGAAGTTTGTAAGAAATGAATTGTTTGATTCACCAAAAGTTGTATTTTTCAAGTTACAGATTTGTGAGCTTTCAAGTTCCTTCTATTTTTCTGTTTCACCAAAGAAATGAATTTACAAATTTCCGTTAAGTTATGAAATTTTCTATACATGGCTCAAGACGTACGAGTATAGACACATGTAAGTTTAGAGGATGACTTACAATTTACAAGAAAGAACAAAACATGGTGAAACAGTATTTTGGGAAACTTATTGGTTTCAAAAGCTTTTTTTGAAGTGTTTTTTATTAATCACATATTTGTGAAACATATATTTGTACTTGGTGAAACCAAATGCTCTTCTATAATTTTGTGTTTGTTAACAGTGAACATACGTTACAGAACATTGTATTTGTAATTTCGTAGTTGGTGAAATAGACCCTTGAAGCAATGTTTAAAATTGTACAAATTGATTCTGTTTTGAAAACTTAATGCGGTGTTGTGTCGCCGTAGAGAAAACAAACCAAAACTTTCATCTGCATCCTTTCAAGGTATTTTTCAAAAACACCAACCAAAATATTAAACATTTTCTAATATTTTCTACACTACTACAACATTAAACAAAACAAAGCCAGCCCTTAATACCTACATATATGTATTTTCTTATCAAAATTAATGCAAATAACTTACATAGAATAATATTTTTCGGCACATTTACACCTTATAGAAACTTTTCAAATTTAAAATAATTTTTCCAACTTGGGGGTGTTTATGTTATTTGAATGTGTTTTTTTTTTTCTATGACTTACCATCTATGGTACACACTCTTAACACATAAGAGTTTAGGTAAATATAACGTAGACAAATCTCAATTCTTATGGAAAATTCAAGTGTAATTAAAAGTTTTGAACATTGTCTGATTATGTCAGCTTAACTGGTTGTTGGTTTGGTTGATATTTTCATGTTATTAAAGTAATTTTACACACATATAACAATTAAAAATGAACAACTTTCTTACTGTAGAATTAAGTCATCTCAAACATTTAATATTCAAACAAATATTCTAGGAATTATATAATTTATTTGAAAATTGATAAAGTTTGAACATCTTTAGATATACTATATATTATATTCCCAATAAATATCATAATCAAAATGGTTTCAAAATCTATAGCTTAAAGGCCTTTTACATTTCGTTCTGATGTTTTAAAGCTGACTATATAACTTAATATAGATTCTTATAAAATCAATGACATCTCAGACAACTATACATAAGGGCAAAATTAATTGTTCATTACTGAGGCTTTGTTAAAACATTATAATCAAAAGAAGCTAGAGATAACTTATAATATAGTAGTATGGATAATATCCCATATACCTTTAAGAAACAATGAACACAATAAACACACTTTGGTATTACCTTTAATAATCTACAAGATATATTAATAGGGGAAATTATTATTTGATTGTTTCAATATAAGATGCCATGGAATACAAACCGAATTCGCCGCAAGCATAATATGGCAAGGTAATGGCCCATAAAGTGTCGGAGCAATTGAGCATTATTAAATATTGAATTTTCGAAGTACAGGATGCAAAGGTGATTTACAACAACGACACAATATAATCGTTTTGAAAATTTATAGAAAAGCTTAATGTGTGTGGTAATTTCTATGAATTATGGTTAAGGCATTAAAATAGCTTTTACAAAAGATGACGAATGTTCTTAGGTACGTCTATTTAAAATGGAAATGAAAACTCTTAGGGATTACAAAAGAAATAATAAATTTTTAGAAGCTTACTTAAATGTGTGTTCTTAAATTAATGTATATTTTATTTTGTAATTCATTCGGATATTCACATTGAACTAGCTGTATAGTGTGAAAAACTAGAAGAAGAAAACATTTAGAACGTGAAAAATGTTTTATACTTACATTACTAGGGAGCGCAAAAAGCAAAACTTTTCAGAAAATACTCTTATTTTTTCAAATGGCGTCTTATGTAATGAGTAAGCAAACAAGTACTTTTGTAGGTACTGCTTAAGAAAGTGGAATACTTAATTTTGTTACTATTTTTAACACTGGTCAAATGGATAATAAAAACTTGGTGGCGCAACAGCTCCTTAAGAGCCAGGGCAACCATTGTGCGTGTTGTTAACAGGAATGAAGGGGACCTACAATTTTTAACCGTGTCCGAACGGCTAAATGAGAAGCCCTTATTCGTGACAAGTATAATACTCTTGGAGGATTTGTCTATTCCTCGCAAGAGGCAGTCCCTCGGGAAAAACTTTTCTGTTTTTAGGTGGCAGTGGCTTGGAATCGAAACCAAGTTCTTCGGGATGACAGTCCAACGCACTTACCATTATGCCACGAGGTACTAGAATAAAACGTATAATACCTACCATTTGACTAGAAAAAATAAATACAAAATGACTCAGCTCAATCTGTCAATATTGCCCATTTTCTCTATGGATCATCATCATCGTGTCTTGTAACCCCGGCTGGGGCATAGGGCGTCAACAAAAAGTCTCCATCCTTAACGGTCTGTGCTGCAAGGTATTTTAACTGTGGCCACGTCTTTCTCTGGGATTCTGCATCCGCTAAGACAGTTGATTTCCATGATGTTCTTGGTCTTCCAACCCCCCGCCGTGCATCCTGAAGATTCCATTCAAAGGACTGCTTTGCAATTTCATCGTTTGGTTTCCTCAGTGTGTGACCAATCCAACGCCATTAACGCTTTCTTATTTTGACGTCCAGTCGCTCTTGACTTGTCCTGCGCCACAATTCCTCGTTTGATATTATTTGTGGCCAACAAATCTTTAGGATGTGGCGAAGACAACAGCAATTCACAAAAGCCTGGAAATGGTAGACGTGACTTTCCAGGTTTCACAAGCATATGACAGCACATATAATTTGACTTTGGATTCGAAGCATCTCAACTTAGTGAGCAAGGAATTTGACTGGATTTTCAAATCGGGGACAGAGTAGAGTACCGAAGGCAGCACGAGCTTTATTTATTCTACTTTTAACTTCCAGATCCTTACCACCGTTCGCAGAACCAATACTGCCAAGGTAGTTATGGATAGTATTCAAATATTTGATATGCAATTCGCTGGTATCAGTAATGTCAATCACCGTCAAATTCAAATGCAACCAATACCCTTTATTATTAACTAGAGACCAAAATATTATCAGTTATCAATTATCCGGTTTAAAATGAGAATGCGGTGCGGCGTTTTATCGTGTGGTAGCCGCTTTGGGTCCATATAACTATTGTTTCCTGTTATTTGACATATTTTAAAGTTTCATATCACTTACCCGTCAAGTGAATGAGAATGCACTGATTTTTCTATCTTAAAACAAAGTACGACCATATTATAAATTACAAACAACATATACAAATACTATACATACATCCAATACATAAATTAATACATGAATAAGTGCAAATGAATATCCATTATTTCATTTCACTCATTCACTATTGATTTTGGTTTGATAAATTTGTTAGTGCAATTGTTTTTCAAACCACAATGGGGTTAAATAACTTATTAAATGAGGTCAAATTGCAGTCATAATTTATGGGTTGAAATGCTGAATTTTATTTACATAAGCTAAAAGTAAACATTTTATTATTTTTATTTTTCATCTGGATAATGGAAAATAAGGTAAATAAAACTATATGAAATTTGAATATTGCATTGAAGCCATTTTTTAGCCAATCGAATCGATTGAGCTAGTTTTCCTAAAGTGTTCTTTAAAAGCTTATATGAATTTCCAGCTAACGGCATATTTTTTTTCAAATCTACTAAGCACACTATGTAGCTCAATCGTTTGCAAATCTATTTACTCTCTAGACAAGTAGATACTAAAATTTTCTTCAATTCCATTCAGTTCTACAAAACCTATTCATTAACTTGTGCCATTTCTCCTTTATAGAATTTACTACATTTAGTCATCAAACCTTAAAAGCATTAAACACCCATTTGCAATCAAATGCAATTACTTCGTCAAATCATCACCAAGGTTTCATTACCATTATGAATTCAAATGTAGGTAGGTTAAGGTATTCCCAAACTGAATATGTAATTGCATTAATAATCATTCATGTAGAATATTTAAGCTTGAATAACTTGGATGAAAACACTTTAAGAACCAATTGAATGCAATATAAGATTGTGCATTTAAATTTTGAAAAGTCTCTATTTAAACGACTTTTAACTGTAACAGAATTTAATTATAACTTATAATTTCTTAGGAAAATATATTTACAAGAAGTCTATTTAGGTTCTCTAGGCTAGGTGTTTCGATATGTTATTCATAATTCAAAACTTTTTATTAGTAGCCTTTAGCCTGAGATTCTTTAACAGAAAATGAAAGTTCAAATCGTGAATTTTTAAAACACTTAACTCAAATTGTATTTTGCTTGATTTGCAATTAAGTAAAATTTCAGTTTTCTCTGTTATGTACATAAATGTTCATATATATATTTCTCCAACGAAGATTATTTTCAAAAATTGATCTGTCCATCTGTTTTCAATAAAATGCTTCATTACCCTATGGGGGTAACATAATTTTCAAACAAAAATATTATTAAAATTTCCTTTTCACTGTTCGTTCTTGATGGAAAATTCTTCGAAGTTTTAAGAAGTTGAGTAGGAGCTTTAAGAAAAGTCGTAAATAATTTATGTGAGGCAATTGAAGTAATTTTAATTAAGAACTTTGTTATTGCGAACGCCGAATAGCAAAGTTGATTGAAATATTGGTAATTACTTTAAAAAACAACTTGGCCAATTTGAGAAAGCAAAAGCATAGTAAAGTAAAATGAAAGTCCAGGGGGCATCGTGGGCATCGTATAAATTTTTAAAGGCATCGAACAAAAGACCTTATTTTAAATTTTCTTTGGTAATTAGGGTTCTTCAAGTCAATAAAATATCTAAATTAGATTCTAAACAAAAAACAATTAGATGAAAAGCAATAAAAATCAATTTATAGTCATGGTAGAAAGAGCAGCTATATTGAATAGATGATCTTTTATGTCTTTCATATGGCAGTCGATTTTCACATAGCAATACAATCAGGATTGTTATAAATACTATAATACTATAGGGCAAGTTATGTAGTACATAATGTTATGCAAATAATTGACCTCAAACCTGACATTACGATGATAGATAACGCGAAATTCCCGTAATTCCATCTGTGTGTTTGTAAGTATGGATCTTGATAACGATTTTGATAATAAGAAATCTGTGAACTCATTATCATTTCTACCTTTCAGTGACTTTTTTTTTATCAAGAACTGATCCTAGTCGTAATCCTAACATGGAACCATTTTTATGATTTTTGACATTTTCATTGATGCCACTACCCAATTCGAATAAAAGTTTTCATGCAAAAGGCCTTCAAAAATCTAATTAGAAAATGTTTTGATTTAAAAAAAAACATAGGATGGCTAGGTAGGTACCTATATTACAAAATCTTGTTTGAAAATTCAATTTTTCGAAGACAAGTTGATGATTTTTTTTAAACATGGTTTTTAAATGTTCTTATATTAATAATTTTTAATTTCTTAGGATATACCATTTTTTTATTTTTAAATGTAACACAAAATTTACAGATAAGTTCATACCTTTTATGTACAAAACCTAAATTTTTAAGAAAACCGCTCTCACGATTAATTTTCTTTTTATATAATCAGATAAACTCAAGTAATCAACCTGAAATACAGTTTTTTGCTCTAACTTATCTTTCGAGTGATTTTTAAAATTGAAAGAATGAGTTTCGTGGTTACTTAAATGTTTCTAGTGGACCATTTGTAAGTTAAAATCTCTATAGCTCGAAGAAACTTAAACGACTTACTTATTTATAGTCCGTGTGACCCAGCCATGCAATTTATTTTAATTGTTAATTGCAAAAAATAATTTAAAATTAGGATTATCTATTAATTTGTTCGCCTCTTCTTACAATTGATCAACTTGTCCAATAAAACAAAAATGGAATTGCTTCTCAATCCTTTTTTTTTTTTGGAAAATTTTAGAGTGCAATATCATGCAGATAAAAGTTTAAAATTAACTTATGAGGGTAAAGTCAATTTTTCGACTGTAACACTTTTCGGTAAAAGTCTGTAACGAAATTTTACTACAGTCAATTCGAATAATTATATGAATGAGGTTAAATCAAAATTTTCTGTTTTGAGAAATTAAAAAAAAAAACTTCGAGTTTATCCTCTAAGTCTTGGAGCTTTGCAGAAAATTTGAAGAAAATTGGTTCACATATTTTGATTTAGACTCTAGCAGTCTTATTTATAAAATTTGTCTAACTTCACACAGCCGCATAGTGGGCAGAAATCGTTAATTTGGTGGCCAAAATCCAATAACTTTTCAACCAGTTGATATTTTTTTATGTTTTTTATTTTAATATGTAACTTTATTTATGTACCAAATGATTTGAATTACCTTATTTTAAAAATGTTTTGTTATTTTTATTTAAAAATTATTAACAAAATGAGTTTGTTTTTCAAAATAAAAAAATTATTCGAAGTTAAAGTTCAATGCTTCGAAAAATTATTTTTGAACATATTTAAAGAAAAAAATCGTTTTGTAATTTTGTTTAGTAAAAAAAAAAAATTGACTTTAAATGTGTAGAACATTGTTAAAAAAAAACAACAATAACACTTACAATACTGGGATGTAATGCCAAAAACTTATTGTTCTATTTTATAAATAAATAACGTTATTTCAATAAAAGGTTTTGAAAAAAAAAGTATTTTCAAATTCAACATTTTGAAAAAAAAAGTATAAATTCTTGAAGACCTGATTCACCCGAAGTTTCTGAAACATTCCCGTTTGATGCAGCACCGGATCTACGATTTTTCCAAGCCGGGGCAAAAACTTGATTTTGGCGCCCCTGCCGTTTTTGACAAAAATGAAAACACTTGGCTGGGTTTTTTTGTCACTGGGAGAATAAACCTTTTTAATGGATGTGCATACCATACCAATTCTGCAAATTTACAGTATAGATAAGAAAATTAACAATGCCTAAACAAAGACGATACACAGCCAAGATTTCGTTTCCTCGAGAAAAATTCAAAGGGGAATTTTATTTTTGATTCGATCGCGAATCTTAGTTTTTGGTTCCTTATAAAATTCGTGTTCACTCGAATCAAATCTGCAAGGATCTCTAAAATATGGTTCGTTCCCGGATTTATCTTGGGAGAACTATTAAAGATCCATTCACGAACCATTCAAATAAGGAATACAAATTTAATTTTATCGAAAGGAGGGTAATTCAATGAAAAAGTGGACATGAAGATAGAAAAATGGAAAATTTATCTCACCCCCTGTCTATTGTTCGCTAGTTTTAAAATTAGAATTACAAAATATCCTACAAGTAATAAGCATAAGGCTAAAAATAAAATAAAATTATAAAAGGCTTAACCCTAAATTTTTAAATTAAAAACGTGAAATAACGTGAGTTACCGACTTTTTGTAACGTGAGTTACCATGTATTTTATTAAATTTGTATAAAATATTTTCAATAATTTAAAATTTGTGTACAGATATAATCAGGCTGATAAATTCTTATATGTAATTCAACAAACCAGTTTACCTTTATTGGTTTGTTTTATTTTTAGAAAATATGCATAGTACTGCTACAAAACCCATGTCCGAATATGGTAACGTGAGTTACCAACATGTTTTAGTATTTTTTACTAAGAAAGAATTTATTTTTCCCAAAAATTTTATTTTTTCCTCGAAGTCGAAATCATTAGCATGTATAGAATGTATAAACTCTCCCAAATGTAACGTAGGTTACCATACCATATCAAAAAGCCAAAGTTACGCAAGATAAAGTGTCGAAGTATTTGATCCGAAAAAATATTTGAAATTCCCGGGACTTCGTTGTTGAGCGATATCAGTGAAATTGACAGAAGTGATAGCTGAGACATAGTTATAGTGGAAAACAAATATTTCCAATGATTGCAATGAAATCTACGCAGGTGATATAGCTGATACAGAATTGTAACAGAAAAAATAGTTTCAATACAGGATGTTTAAAAAAATGTCAACATCGTATAATTTCGTTGTATCCTAAACGATTTCAATGAAATTGACTCACACAACTTGCGTGGGGTAGTCTCTGGCTGGTGGTGTTATTCGCCATTTTGAAAAAGGGTGTTGGAAAAGGTAAATGGAATTTTCTTGGCTCCTATAGAACTAAAAGTTAAATTTTTATTTGATTCTGCGGGTTGAAATATTTTTAATTTTTTTTTCGACATCATGAAAAATTGTCGAAAAACTGTAGAAATGGTTTTTGTCGTTTATCTCACTTTTTTGAAATCAACTTTTATTTGTATTTAGAATTTTTGTGAGCTAAAATATATCTAAAATACTGTGTAATAAAGTTGCCAGTGTATCCAGTAAATAATTCTTTAGGCAAGACTACGGTTTGTACGGCACGTTCGATATTCCATTGCCGCATCTCAATTCATTTAGTTTCATCAAGCGTCGCAATTCTCAATCTTTTCAGTCACATTGATTTGGCGCCCCTTTGAGCTGCCGCCCGGGGCACAGGCCCCGGTTTGCCCCCCCCATAGATCCGGGGCTGATTTGATGGAACGCAGTTGTTTTGCCTGACTTATCGAAAAATAAGGGGGGAGAACATCAATTTTTTGTTTGCTCCAGGTGTCGTTTTAATGTTGAACTTTTATCTTTTGAAAGTCCTAGATCCAAAAAATTGCTAAAGCTTCCACTGCTGAAAACTTTGTGGTGTCAGCTTCTAGTGAAAATATAGCGCTAGGCATTCTATCCATATCTTCTTTAGTTGCCTTTTCTATAGCATATACAATTTCCGCCTCTTTAGGTTGGTGATTTTTCTTTTTAAATTATGCGTGTATTTTCATTAACATCAGATCATGGACAGTTCAAACAGCTTCAAATTCATTTCTTTTTCGTCTTTTTGATCTATCAGTATAGTATTTTTGATGGTCTTCCCCTTGTAGACATTTTTGTTCTTCTGACACCAATTCGATTTTTAGTCCAAAAGAATTTTGAAACCACTTTGAATATTTATTCATATTTTTTTAAATGAGCACAGTTGATATTTTTTCTTTATTTGGTTGAATATTCCATCTAAGCTTGTATTTAAAGCACTTTACTTACTTTAAAGTCAAACTTACTGGATAGTTTTTTTTAAGTCTTTGGTCTGGTCTGGTCTTCACAAAAACAGCTAGATCCACATTATAATAATAATGCTTTTAAGCCACCACTTTGCTCATCAAAAGTTTAGTTGCAAATAACCTAAAATCAGTCTCGACATTTTTTTCAAACGAAACCAATACTTGTCCTATAGGGCAATTGAAAATAAAAATCACTGTCAAAACCTTGTTAACTTTTTTCAGTTCTGTTTCTAAAAACGTTTGTTGTTTTTTATTATAATTAATTAAAATCGTCAATGAAAATATTGATTAAAATATATTTTCTCTTTTTCTATTTTTTTTAACTCTCAAAATTGATAATTTTTTGCACTATTGGGCAATTAAAATTGTCCTTATACAAAGGACTGCCTCCGAGTTATGAGCAATTTATTTAACTTGAATTCAGAATGGTATTGAACTATAAATAAAATATTTGTCAGTTGCAATGGTCAAAAGCAATGAAATAAATGGCTTTTCAATAAAATCTAATACCAATTATTACGTTTCGTAATAATGCCTACAGCCGACTTTGAAAAAGAATTGTTTGTAGGACTATATGCAGCAGCACTGCATGTCACGTTTCCCCATGACACAAGAAGTTAATTAGTATACAATTTTGCCTCTAAGGATACTTTTGAAGGTTTTCTAACATTCAAACGTGTTACACATATGTATGCACACATATATCAATGATTTCATCATAAAAAAAACTCATCTACAATAGAAGATATTAACCCAGCATTTTTGACTCGTACCAACTGATTTTTCACATTCAGTCGATAACAAAGGCTTATTTTTTTCCATATCCGCCAAAAAGAACATGAAAACTCAGAAACGGCATGCAGGAGGAATCAAATCGAATGGAAATCTTTTCTTTTTTCAAATTCAAAAAATCATCCACGTATGGAAGGATGGATATAAGGATATATTCTATGATGTACTACATCATTTTGTAATAGTCTTCAAAGTGCGCTCTTATTTTTCTGCGTTCTTGAATTTTTACCAATTTCTCAATGATGAGAAACGAGAAAAGGATCATTAGACTACCATTGTAATACTTTGAATACATTTCTTATTCGTTCTATTAGTATTCTAGGAAAAACTCTCATCTCATATCATTTGCTGCTTTTCTTCTGTCTGGTTTTGCTGGTGCTGTCTGGATGTTTAGGCTACATTGCACTTTGTGTTTCTGAATTGGAGAAGGATTTGAACCTGCTTTCTGATTCCGGAATTTTGTTTAAGGTAGGTACAAACCATTGACAAGAACTTTTTACTATAGAAATACATAA
The DNA here is from genome assembly GCA_963921185.1 of Dasysyrphus tricinctus. Lineage (NCBI taxonomy): Eukaryota > Metazoa > Arthropoda > Insecta > Diptera > Syrphidae > Dasysyrphus > Dasysyrphus tricinctus. Next base: position 263,132,425 of record OY992531.1, read on the forward strand.
TTTAAATTTGAATTCATCTTTTATTTTTTGATTGAAAATAAGATTTAAGAATTTAAATCTACGAGAGTACCTTATTGAATCTATACCTTGCGATTAACACAAAAGAAGAACTAAAATTAAAGAAAATAAGCATTTATAAATTTCTCTTCAGAGTTGTTTAACTTGAATTAAATATTTGCTTGGAATGCAAAAGGGGAAATATTATATTACTTAAAATAAGCTAACTTTTCTCTAAGTGCAGATTTAGCATTTATAAGAAGGTAAAAACATTGAAACCTACAGAAACCATGACATATAGGTACATAACAACTTTCTTAACATAACTTTGCCAACAACTTAGCAGCAAGTCCGATAAAAATCATAATTCCAAGAACATGCATTCGTGCGGTGGCACATTTTTTGCTCAAATTAAACAAAAGAAAAAAAAACAATAAAGTATGCTCCTAATTGAGGTATGATGGAAATAGACACACACCTGTTGTTTGGTTGCATGCCATACCCTAGCTCAAGGAAAAAATCTATATTAAGTTTTCTTAAGGACTATAGTGTTGCAATAAAAGACTCCCTATAAAATCAAAGATATAAAAAAAAATTTGCATACAAAATAAAAATGGAATTTATGATTTTAATTAAGAAGTTTTTTTTACAAGTTAAGGCTTTGTTCTGACCAAGATACAATCAGCGAATGGGCTTTTTGTGGGCTCACTTTTCTGGATGATGACACTTACTTTCATGAAAGAAGCATAATTAATTCATACACAATACATACTTTTTTTGGTTTATTTAAGTATTTTTTTTTTGACGGCGGCGGCGAGCCATGACTGGCGTGCCACTATCAGGACCTGGTACTGGTACCTATAGGAATAACATAGGTATTTATGTAATGATCGGGTACCTATACTGTGCTTCTTTTCCTTCACTTTGTAAACGATTATGTTGGATTGAAATTTATCTTTCATCGGAAATTCAATACACTCCCACTGATATTTATAGCTTTTGTTGTAATTCTTCGAAGCAAACCATTGCACAAATTTCAATCAAGATTAACTGTACACATCGGGTGTGTATTTTAAGTGTGTGCTTGGAAAGTTGTTGGAAATGGAAAGATGGTAACTATACAACACTGCTGCCTTGTAATGCAAAGTTTGAAATTGAATTAACTTTAGTCGGATGGTATCGCCCATTTCCTTTTATGTTTGAAACGATTTCAACAGGCATTAAATCAGGGTTAGCTTTTCTAAATGCAATTTTGTGGCTTTGAACAAGCAGTAACCAACCTTCCCAGTAAAAAGGAAATAGCTAATTGTAGAAATTGCAAAAAACTCCTTCTTAATAAAAAAAAAAGAGTCGAATTCTGCTTCTAACTAGAGTATGTGTATTTTTAAAGAAATGAGAAAATGTCCCATTCATTCAATAGAGTAGGTAAATTGCAGATCATCACGTGCAGCTAAGCTAGGTATAAGGTAGATTAATTATAATTCATGAATTTTACGTGAATTGTGAGTAGCTATGCCTTGAAAATCTTTTCCTGATGATCCGGAAAATTAATTAAGGATACAAATTCAAAGTTGGATCAAAGGTTCCAAAAATAGTTTTTGTTAAATTTCAAACATTTAAATGTTTACGGAAGAGCATTAGCTATGCAGAAAAAGAAGTTCCAGATACAATAATGTTAATACATATAATATAATAGTCAAGTCAATTTGTGCTCATAAAAAGGCTCTATGCGAGCAAATTGTGGGGTAGTTTTGATTTGTTCGCTCCTTTATGTTTTCGGGGGTGCTGAATCCTAATCTGAGGTTTGCCAACAAAATTTCGTGACGCAACATGGACAAAAATGCAAAAAAATGATGCAAAAATGCATTTCTTGAGAGTTTTTCACTAAAGGCTCGAAAACTACCAACTATTCGAAAATGAGATCGAAGTACCATTGAAAGTATACACAATTTCCAATAAATCCCTATTTAAGGTTTTTTTATATGCGACAACCCATTTGCACTCAAGCACTAGTCGAAAATTGATGTATTTTTACTGTTTTACTTTGTTTGAAAAAATTTGAATTTCTGTCTGTAACATGAACCAAGATATACTTTTCTGATGGTCTTTAATGCGCTGAGTTCGAATCTGGCCTTCAAATTGCTGTAGCACGTTACGTTTTTGAGATATTCGAATCTAAAGATTTAAAAAAAATGCATTTTGTATCCAAATTTGAAGCTATATTTTTTTCTCGAGGTAATTTATTTCGAAAAAATGTTTATGGTCATTCTGAAGTATATACATTCTACTTCAAAATTTATTTTGAATCTTTCAAATACCTCCATTCGTCTTCGAAAAAACGTTGGTTTTCGTCTTACTACCTAATTCGAAAAATCCAGTCAATTTGTGCTCAAAAGGGCAAATTGTGGGATTTTTCGAATTAGACAGTAAGACGAAAATCAACGTTTCTCGAAGAAGAATGGAGGTATTTGTAAGACAACTCTTACAGTACCCTAATTAGTAATTACTATATCATATACTCCTATTATTTTGTGCATACATGGTATGACGCCCGCATTTAGTTAATTCATACATATCATAAATAAAAATCATTTAAACACGTACATACCTATAAATTTGAATTTCATTCTTACGATTCACATTGGCTTACTCCAGCAAAAATGTAATAAGGTGAAGTAAGAAAAATGATCTTTTCTTCTCGTCCAGTAGGGGATACCAATTTAGAGAATAGAGAATTAGAGATCAGGCTGTAACATACACCTTTCATAAGGCGTTTCGGGGACAGATAACGCGGAGCCCAATCTAATTTTTTTTATGAAATATTCTTTCACTAGTTTAGAAAAAACATTTAGGGATTTATTTAGGGTGCACAGCATAGGCATGCAGATATATATACAGGGTGTCCTGTAACTGGTTGTAGCAGGCCTTATGACCTTTCCAGAAAAAAATAAAAAAAAAATATTTTCCCTGTGGTTACTATGTTATGATGTTTTTTCCAAAAGTTGTTAACAAGTACTACTTTCCTCAAATACGTGAACGCTACGACCATGGATGAACAATTTTTACTATTTTTATATTTTTGTAATATTCTAGAATAACTGTTGTAATAGATGGGTGGTAAAATTTAACAGTAGTTATTGCATTTTTTTATTATAATTTTTTAAAATATTTTTTTCAGTACAAAAATGTATTTTCGAAAAAGTTTGACCACCTCTAATAAATTAAAATTGTATGAGAACATGAGTGGCCAATTGCTTAAGAAAGTTGTCTAATTTAATGCACTTTTCAAAATGGTATAACACATGCTTGTGTATTAACGAAATAACCAAGAAAATTTGTCAATCATCTAATAAAGCTGATTTTAACATTTTGGCAAAATGTCTATCAAAATGTTACAATAACCTCCAAATTTGGGTTGGACAAAAATGTTCTCTTTTGATGTGTAAAGGGGTTCAGTGAAGCATAAAACTCTGTTTTAGGTGTTCAAAGACCCACCATTTGGCCACCATATTGAAAAACGAGTTCTGCAAAGTTTTCCATGGCAACTTAAATTTTATTAGTCTTCGAAAAAAAAACTTTGGTAGAATTTTGTAGCAAATTCAATTCTCTTCAATTTATGTTAAAATACTTTTTACCCTAAAGTTATAAATAAAAAAGTTATAATCAAAAACATATGAATTTTTTCAATGTTTAAATTTTGATTATAACTTTTTTATTTATAACTTTAGGGTAAAAAGTATGTTAACATAAATTGAAGAGAATTGAATTTGCTACAAATTTGTACCAAAGTTTTTTTTTCTTAGATTAATAAAATTTAAGTTGCCATGGAAAACATTTTAGAACTCTTTTTCCAATATGGTGGCCAAATGGTTTGGCTTTCAACACCTAAAATCGAGTTTTATACTTGCACTGAACCCCCTTACACATCAAAAGAGAAAAACTTTGTCCAACCCAAATTTGGAGGTTATTGTAACATTTTGATAGACATTTTGCCAAAATGTTAAAATCAGCTTTATTAGATGATTGACAAATTTTGTTGGTTATTTCGTTAATACACAAGCATGTGTTATACCATTTTGAAAAGTGCATTAAATTAGACAACTTTCTTAAGCAATTGGCCACTCATGTTCTCATACAATTTTAATTTATTAGAGGTGGTCAAACTTTTTCGAAAATACATTTTTGTACTGAAAAAAATATTTTAAAAAATTATAATAAAAAAATGCAATAACTACTGTTAAATTTTACCACCCATCTATTACAACAGTTATTCTAGAATATTACAAAAATATAAAAATAGTAAAAATTGTTCATCCATGGTCGTAGCGTTCACGTATTCGAGGAAAATAGTACTTGTTAACAACTTTTGGAAAAAACATCATAACATAGTAACCACAGGGAAAATATTTTGTTTATATTTTTTCCTGGAAAGGTCATAAGGCCTGCTACAACCAGTTGCAAGGTTATCCATTATTTACAGGACACCCTGTATAAGTGTACAGTATATATATATATAAGGGATTTCCATTAGAAGTTCCAACCGTTTCGTTCCTTTGAGTTCCTCTTCAAGAAGCTCATTGGACAAGGTTCTCCTTCGAGAGTTCCGAACGTTTCTTTCCCTGGGTTGTGTGCCAGGGACAACCGTTGTGTTCCTTTCGACTCCTCGAAGTTCACTGGACAAGGTTTCTTTCCCTGGGTTGTGTGCCAAGGACAATCGTTTTCTTTTTTTGGGCTTGTTCTCTCATTTGGGCTCATTGGACAAGGATCTCCTTTAAGGGTTCCATTCGTTTTGTTCCTTAGGTTGGGCGATAGGGACATATAATATGAAGTACCGTGCTTGTTATCTTAAATACCAAAAAACATTGTAAAAAACATGAAGAAACATGTTATTTATTGTAAGAAATTAAGATTTCAATTTATATGAAATAACTTGTTTGTTCCTAATTTTGAAAAACTGTAAATAAAGGAATCTTTTTTGTAAATAACTAAATGAAGGAATTAAAACCATTTTATTCGGAGATAAGATCCTCCTAACCCCAAGTTTCTTTGCTTCTTGGGGAAGAATCCTGGACACAACCGAGCTTATCTCAGCTTTAAAGCAAAAGCATCACAGTTTATTGTGAACAAAATGTTCATTAATTTAATTTTTGGAATTTGAAAATGAGTTCTCGACCAAATGCAAAAAATTTCATCTCTACATAAAACAAATATAATGAATAATGTTTTAAAAAAGATTTTTTAAATCAAACATTCTATGCTCGAAGTTTTTCCAGTAAACCTCAGCTGTGAAAGGAGAAAACGAAGATCATTGCTAGGGGTTTGTGTGCACAGTTTTCCAGTAAATTCAAAGTAATTTTGATCAATGCATAATCATAATGCAGCAAGCCTCTTTATTCGCTTACACTTTTCAATATCTTGATTACATACAGCGATATGTTAATCATCGGCTTGGAGTGAAAAGCGGCTAACTTCACAATTTTTTATCATTAAAGACCACTTCAAAACTGCTTAAAAATTTAAAAATCTATTAAATCTTTTCAATTTCACTGAAATTAGCAATAACGAGTAAAGAAAAATTCGTAATTTAATTTTAGTTTTTTTGTTTTCAAATAATGCTAACAATTTTTCTTAAATAATTATTTGTAAAAAATGCAAAATAGGAGTTAGATACTTTTCACTCTAAGCCGGCGATATGTAGTTTGTTTAAATACATATTACCTTTAATTTGTAGGTTGAAATCAATGGAATCATTGGAAGACATCACATAATACACTTTATCAATCAAGCTCAATGTGTTTTTAACGGATTATTTTTTATTTATAGGTTCAAAGTTCCAAGTATACAACGAAATATTAACTCAAATTTAATGCCATTCCCTGTTTGTAAAGCTCCTCCTTATCAGCCAGAATGGTAGCATCAAATGAAATGAACGTGTTACTTAACACACGCAATCATACTTAAACTATATAAGGTACGAATTAATTGTAAACTTACGAGTTACGAGTAAAATGAAACAAACTGGAACAATGCAATTAAAATGCTTTTTTTCAATAGGATATCCTCTTGCCGCCATTATTACCTTATATGAAGCTCGAACACTCCCAAGTTGACTTTATTTAAAATTCAACTCCACTAGAGAGCGTGTGGGCAACCGTTTTGTTTTTTGGATCGATATGGTTTGGTTGTGGTACAAAGCAAATATTCCCCAGTAATTGTGATGTGAGGTGTGTATGTAAGTGTGTTCGATACTGCAACGTTGGGCAATGCCAATCCAATTCCTGGTAGAAGCGTTTTTCCTGGAAACTATCTTATTTCCAGGTACTTTGCTTTTTATAGAAATTCCATAACAATATTTAGGTATATTCCGAAATTCCAATGAATTGTTCTTGCTTTTGTTGTTAAATATGCCAAAAGTGTAAGACTGTCTTGTTAATATTCGTTGTTAGATATAACTACGTTTCAGTTGTTAGGTTAAAGTGGCTGTCAGTCATAAAAACTGACACACTCAGACTATAAGTTGGTCCATAGTTTCATTTTTTAAATTCAGGTGTTTCCGTATAGCTATTTAGAAAGTTTCAACTTATCTATCTTAGAAACTTACTACAGACAATTTGACCTATGACAACAATGGTTCAAAATTGCAAGCTAAATATTTGTTGTATGCAAACTTTTTTCCCTGCAACCAAAAGATATTGAAATCAAAAGATGTAACAAAGGCTATTATTCTCTATTATTTTTCTCAAAAAAGCTCAAACGATTTCGATACAAAATTCTAAAAATAAGTTTATAATTACTTAAATATTTTTAAAAGTTCTTAATTTCCAAGAAAATTGAACTTTTTAAGCAAGCACCTGCGCCCTAGTCGTGCTTTTTATTTACAAGCAAGCTAGGTAACAGATTTGAAAATGCACTTCATTAATTCTATAAATCCAACCAGGTTTTGGTTGGTTTTCACGAAATATCAAATTCAAATTTTCAAACTCATTGCGGCACGTGTTAATACAATCCGACTACCCTCACATTTTTCTTGTACACATTTTTAATAGTGCTCGGTAAAAACAAACGTTTTTTTTCCTTCATACAAATAATGTACATCCATTATGTGGGTGCCTATGTATGAACATAAAATTATTGTATAGGTAGGTTCCTATATATAGAAGAAAGTTGACTTCATTTGATTTATAAAAATATGATTTTCGTACTATATTTGTTTGTTTCGGGAGGAACTCACAACAAAAGAAACTGATTCGTGAGTCGCTACTGAATATATGTTTATACTCTTAAAATCCTCAAATACCTCAATCAGGTATAAAAAACCCAATTAAAATGGAAAACCGACGTAATTTGCAACTGACTCGACGTCAGAGTCAATGAAACTTATCCTACCCTCATAATGCGAACAAAAATAAAAACAGAAGCTCCATTTCATTGCTAGAGAATAATTTTTAAATACAATCTGTACCACCAGTGCATCAACCATGCAAATGTTCATAATGTCATTGAATACCCAAATCAACCCACCTCTCGCAAATAAACCAAACAATGCCTTCACTTCGAAAGCCTACACCGCCGAATGTCGCACTTGGAACGAACGTTGAAAATGTCAGCAATTTTGAATTGATTTACCATGTCACTCCACTAAAAGGATCTCTCGAAGTCACTAAAATCGTTCTGATAGTTGATGACTGATGAGTCTGTTCATGAAAATCGAATTTTTGATGAAATATACCGATGTCTCACCGACATACATGCATCGCCGATTGGATTTGACCAATTCTATCAAGCCCATGCCAAATCAAAGCTTTGCCTATAGATTTGCTGAATAGAGTAAATGGATGTTCCCTCAATTGTTTGCACGCATTGAGTTCAAAAATTCAAAAGGACGAGTACTGTGTATGGGTTCGTAACATATCCGCGTTGAGGGAAAATTGAAATGAAAGTCGTGTCTCTTGTGTGTGTCTGTCGCAGAACAAGTTTACTATGCACTTTTGTTCTGAGCTTAGATGGGAACAAACTCAATGGCATAAATGTTTAACGAGCGGTGGAGTGGAATGCTTCTGCTCATGCTGTATATGCTCGCGATGCATGTGTCAACAAAAATATAAAGTCGGAAACATCACCATTCTGAAGTGTCATCATCATCATCTGATTCCAAACTTGATTAGAATGCATTTTGCGTAAAAAAGTATTCACTCTGTTCAAGAAGTGAAGTATTTGTGACTGCTTAAACGAAACATGAATTTCGTATTTCAAACTTAATGCGTTTTGGAATAATAACAATAGTTTTTGCATGATTAAGAGTAACAGTTAAAAAATAACATAAATCTAACTTGGGCTGGATGAATTTTTAAATTTTCCATCTGAGCAGATCAAATGAAATATCATTCAATTAGATTCGGGAAACATTGTGACTGTTTGGTTTGATTGCAGCACAGAATTATTTTTCTATTAAACAAATTAATAGAAATACCTAACATTTGTATTTTTGAATGCACAAATTATAACGAAATTTTTAAGCTTTTACTGAAATTTGTTTTAAATTTGGTTAGACATTTTACTGACTGTGATTCCTCTGTATAAAATTCAATTTGAATTTGAAATATTTTTAATAGAACATTCAATTTTAAAAAGGCAAAATATAGAATTTATCTTGAAAATCAAATCAATAGAATAAAAAATACAATGTTCTCTATGAATATGGCAATGAAAGGGAAATTTATTTTAATTTAATAACATTTATTCTGTGAGTTTATTTTAAAACATTGAATATTGATTTATGTTGCTTTTATTTTTAATTAAAATACAGAATTCACATTATTTTTTTTTGTTCAAATTGACTTGTGTAATCGAATCTTCTATTTTTTTAGATAGCATAAATCAACGGAATATATTTTTATGAGTGTTTTTATTTTGATTTAACAACAAATCTTTTATTCTTCTAAATAATTCAGACGAATTATTTTGGTCTAGGCAAAATTTTGTGTTTTTTTTTTTTATTTGATTTGAATGGGTCTACAGAATCAATTCTTAAAATTCTTTCACTTTACTAAAAACCTAAATTTTTCATTAATATTATAATAGGCTATGTGTCTAGTGGGGAGTTTATATTCAGAATAATGTAGGAATATGCTTTTAACATAAAAGAAAGCAAAAATATATTTTTGCATGAAATCAATGTATGTACGAGTAGCTTCTGGTTTCAAATATTTCGGATAGTGATATCCGACAGATAAAGTTTCGGATAGCCTAACCGCCGGATCAAGTGGCTGCTAAAGCCTTTATCCAGAAGACTAGAAAAATATTATGTAATTTGAAGCGTTTGAAAAAAAAATATAGTATCAGAACATTTCTTTGTTGAAGACATAGAATTCAGTCAAAATAAGTGTCCTGGATTTATGAAAATTTTTGAAGACCAATTTGTGTAAATATCCTACATAAAAAGGAAGCCCCTCAACCAAATTAGGCCGCTGCTAGTTCTGTCTATCTGGTGTTTTTTTTTTTAATCAATGTATAAACGGACGCATGAGATGTTTACATACACTTTATTTTAGTTGAATAATATTTGTATTCATTACAGATTTTTATACATCTTAATCATATTCAAATTTTTTAAACCGAAATGCATTGTTTAAAGGACGTTTGGCCATAGCAGAGCGGCAGCGAGCGGTAGTCGGACATAATACTGTGAGGGATGGACCACCTCGTGTGGTCTCTTCTTCTTTTCATTATGTTCGAATGCCTAACATATGCTAGAGTTTCCATCGTAATATTTTTTGAATTTCGCTTTAAATCGATCCATCGCGGTTTTTCCTGAATTCAAATCTTTAAAATTAATGACATTTTAAAACAAAACGACATTTTTTTTACAGCAAAAAAATTATTTTTTGGTATGTTTTTGATGTTTAATAATGTTCTCAAACTGTAAGCGGCTCGTAAATTTATCCGCTGGTTAGTTTATCAGAGACTTTGACGATGAAACAGAAAATAAATAACAGCAACTTTTATCTGCTGGATAGCGTTATGTGTCGGACTAACTATCCGAAACTTTAACCGGAGCATTTGAAACTGGCCCTAAGCTTTATAACTTACTACACTGAATATGTTTTATTTGATTTTCAGAATTAATTAAATTTTTCATTCGCATCATGACTTTAACTTATGTATTTGCAGTCCATCGAAGAAAATGTTTTTTTTTTTTTATTTATACAAGACAAACAAAATACACTCAAACATCCCACATTCCCTAAAATAAATACTGATGCTAATCAAATTGAATTTAAATTAATCTCACTTGCGTTAAGAGAGTTTTTTTTTTGAGAAATTGTTGAGCACAAAGCTCTGATAAATATTTTCTCATCAAAATGAATGTGTATACAAAAGCAAACGTTTTCTTCAAAGAAAAATGTGGGTGGAAAATCGAAAAGTAACATTTTTGTGGCAAACATTGCAGCAAACAAAGCGAATGTTAAATCAATTCCATAGCTTATTGCTCTCGTTGTTCCGAGGAGGAGGGAAAGAGATCTAAAAAAAATAAACTTCCTTTGGATGTCTATGATTGAAACCGATTCCAAAACAAACATCCAACCTCAAAACCGACTGAATGCAATCACCATGCTTCCAACCAACCCTCATCCCTTACAAGCTCAAGGCAAAATCAAACGAAATAAATAATTTCCCGAAGAATATTGAAATGGAATTCGGGAGTTCTGTCGATTTATAAAAAAAAAAAATAAAGCAACAAGGACTTTTCTGTAAGGAAGGTGGTGCGGTTATTGAGTAGATAGACAAATGTGAAAGAAAAAATAAGTCAACTGTTAAACTTTAGCAACAGAAGCAGTATATAAACAAATTTATATTCGTCTCCGATTACGATCAAGGAAATGGAATCGAACGTTCGTCACAGCCCACGGTGGTGAAATGGCTATATAAGATGGCTTTGATTGATGGTGATTGAATTCGAAGTAGATTTACGTCAATATTAGAATGAAAGGAAAGTGTCTATGTATGTATAAAACTTTCCGAAACTGGAAAAAAAAAATTGAATGCGTGGCGAACAATATTTCGAATTTATTATTTACAAACATACAGGAAATATCGAAAGTGGTGACATCCATGCCACGTTTATTGAGAACGACCACATTTTTTATTCACTTTATTATAACTTTCATGCCACACGACACAGTCATGCTAGAAATATTGATAGGTTTAACTATTTGAACCAAAAATTTATGAGTACCTATGTCCCCTTTCACACGAAGAAACCAAGAAAAAAGTTGCTCGAGATTTTTTGACGTTTTCTTTTAATCTCCTTAAAAATCTCTTGTACCTTTGACACGAGGAAACAAATTTCCAGGCAATTTTTGAAATATCCTTTGAAAGTCTATTGGTTGAACACACCTTAACCTAGATGTGAAAGGAAATGTCAAAAAATCTCTTCAAATCCTCGACCAGGGAGATTTTGTTCGCCCCTCTTTCCTCCTGCCCTTCTCACCAAGGAACTAAAAGTTACTGGCAACTCAGTTTTCTCGTGTGAAAGGGCTCTATCTAAATAAATGGATCTGCACATTTGCTTCTTTTTGAATTTCATGTTATTATAACACTGACAGCTCTCATGAGAGGTACGAAATGGATCTATTCTATTTCAGGTACATGCTTTTGCTGAGAAATATAGCAATGTAGCTAAGACAGTGCTAATTTTGAAAAGAAAATTTCAGTCGAAATAATACACTTACTGCTGCATTAGTAAGTAAATCTATAAATTTGGTGGTGAGACAGCTCGGGGAGAACCAGGGCCTAGTGGGTTGGGTATGGAGTCCCAACTGCCAGGATCCCGAATGGACCAAATCTCGAATGCCAGAAACCCGAATGGCAGAATCTCGAATACCAAAATCCCGAATGGCACGTGCGATTTTTAATATTAAAAACAGTACTAAGCCATTCGAAGGTTCTTGCCTTCAAATTGAACTTTTTGTTCTTTTAAGCTTATAAGTTGATTATAAGATTTTTTTTTTGGTATTATACAATTCTTTATTTTTGTAGATTGTAGATTTTTTTCGTTCAAAATTTCTGCATTCGAGATTTTATATTTTATTTAGAGATTTCTTGAGATCCCAAATTGAACAGAAGTCAAGCAAAACGTAGCAGTTTGGTATTTGGTTTCTTTTGAAAGTACTGAAATAGTATTAAAAAAGTATAAAAATTCGGGATTTTATCTCGAATGCATTGGGGATTTTTGGCCCTCGAGATTCTGTTCATTCGGGACGAGAATTAGTCCATTCGGGATTTTGGCATTCGGGATTTTGGGAATTTGGAATTACAGCATTCGAAACTTTCTTTTTTTGCAATTCGGGATTTTGGCATTTGGGAGTCTAAGCCCTTCCTTTGCCTAGTGACTAACAACTCTAAACCATTGCTGTAGCAGGAAAGGAGGGGACCTACAGTTTTTGGTCGAGTCCGAACGGCTAGATGAGAAGCACATATTCAAATTCATATCAACAGCACATATTCAAATTCATGTCACGTCTCATGTCACAGATAGGATTTGTCAGTCCCTGGCAAGGGGCAGCACCTTGGACAAAATTATTCTTTGTTTTAAGGTGGAAGCGGCAGCGAATCGAACCCAGACCTTCGGCATGACAGTCCAAAATACCAGCCATTATGCCACCATTACGTTATTAACCGACAATATAGCTTTTTTATCTTCAATCCTTTCCAGTTCGCAGTACATAATTTATTTTTTACTTGCGATTATAGGTACTATAAGGCAAGTTTTGGATTCGTGCAAAAAAAAAAAAATTGAGATAACAATCAAACATGATATTTCGATGATAGAGAACACCAAAAAAGTGGGTGGCACAATTCTGTCTGTCTGCCTGTCTGTCTGTCTGTCTGTCTGCCTGTTCGTCTACAGCCTAAACGGCTTGATCGATTTTCTTCAAACTTGGTACATAGTGGTTTTGGTGATTATGCCCACATGTTTTTGTCATTTTTTTTAGAACCAAAAATAACGGTACCTGCCATACAATTTTTTTTAGCAATTTTACATAATCGTATTTTTCTCAAAAACGGCTCGACAACTTTTCTTAGAAAAAATTCAATAAATTTATTTTAGTAAAGGCTTCTTTTGGGTAAGGTAAGGTATGTCAACAAATTTCAAAATTTACTTTAATTTTAGCTTTCAGAATAAAAATCAACTTCTCCAAAGAAATATTTTTATCATAAAGAAATAAAAATGGGATGACTTCATCTTTGCCGCATATATTTTGTAATTTAAGAATGAACTCTCACTTTTATTATAAAAAACTTCTACTGTCCTATCCACTTTCTCCCTTCTTCAAAATTTTCTGAATAATCTTCTATGTTTAAAAGGTTAAAATCGTACACTTACTGAGACGCTATTGAATCAACCAGTGGTCAGTAAGAAAACCACAGTATGTCACAAAATTAACAAGAAAAAAGCCATAACAGAAGGGCTAGGAAAGGTTCATATGATAGGTCTTACATCATATGTAGGACTTAATGACTGATTTTAAGGGAGACAAGTTGAAAAGAAAAACCTACAGGTACAACACTGAGAGTGCGATAAAAGCATTTGAATAGGTTTTACTATTGTATTAAATGCCGAGAACTTTCAGAGGCATAGCTATACCTTTTTATTTTAAAATATAAACATCCTTAAGTATCGTATCTACCGTATTCTCTTTACGATATGAAGGCTGATGTGAAAGCATGTTGAATTGCTGCAAACGATTTTAAATGTCAAAAGGATTTTACCATTGCTATCGATTGCGTACTGTAATTTGTAAGAGAACAAGGGTGTATGCCGACTCCATTATCACGGCTCAACATTTTCACTCATTTTGAGTACATTTATAATAAAATCAAAATAAGTTTAGTGAAATTACCTACTACTTATTTACATTTTCACCTATTCACTTTGGACTTATTTATATAATTAAAATAAAATATATTAATCGTCAGAAAAAGGTTTCAAAGTAGAAAGTGCGATCGTGGGTGCAAAGAATTTGCCTCATCTTCGCAGATCATAGGTAGTACGGAAAGACAAAATCTGTTAATTTTGAAACATTTATTACATTCTTCTTACATTATATTGAACGACGACGTTAAAAAAAAAATCATTTTTAAAGCAATCGCGGTTGCAACACTTTATGATAATTGCAGTTCGTACCGACTCGATTCTTGTATGACAATGTTGCCAAGCGCAAACAAAAAATGATTTCTTTAAATTAAGTGTCATTTGTTTCGTTATAGTAAATAAAGTCCTTCTTCTTCACGTTGTTATCAAAAAAAAAGTTAAAAATTTTTTATTTAGAAATTGATGTCGAAAATCGTCTTTAGCGGATTCGCTCAATATTCAAATGATTGCTTTTAAATCTCTTCTTGGCTTGGAAGTTGGAAGACCATTAATTGACATCACCTTGTCAAAGTGTATAAATATAATTAAAGATAGCTAAATTCTTATGTTTTATGATGGAATTTGGACGGAAACAGTCTTATGCTAAAAAATCTTTTAAGTCTAAAAGAAAGCAACTACTTAACCGCCCTAGGATGGAATTATCGAAATTGTCTGATGGTATGTATGTATGTATATTTTATTTAGTAAAATTTACTATTACAATTAAAATAATAAGAATAGTTGCAATTCTGTACTTAGGAATATGTATACAATTAGAAAACTAAACATTTCTTAAACAATTGTTTCTCTAATATGTTGTATAAGTAGTTTTTTAAATCTTGTTAAAACAGTTTCATTTTTAATTATAGAAGGTAATTCATTGAATAATTTAAGTCCACGAAAATAAAGCATATTTTGTGTTCTAGTATCTCTATAAAACTGAAGTCTAAAATCACAGTTAGATCTTAAATGATGCGGTTGGGTGTCACCCACGTAATTTAAGTTCGACGTTAGGTATCTAGGTGCCAAATCGTTTTTCATTTTGAAGACGAACAAAAGAGCGTTGAACATTATCCTTTGTTTGATGTTTAACCATCTAAGGCAAGAAAGCATCCAGAAGATTGGCGTGTGGAGCCCGCATTTTAGAATGGTTCTCATGGCTTTGTTTTGTAGAACTTGAAGTCGATTAATATGCTCATTGTTACCTAAAAATAAAATTGTAGAACAAAATTCGAAATGAGGTTTAATGATCGTATTATAAATATTAATGGCGCAGATTGTTGTTATATTTTTGCGTATCCTCTTGAGAAATCCAATTTTTTTAGATACTTTTTTCGATACATAGCTCATATGACTGTTGAAATTCAAATTACTGTCCAATATTACACCTAGATATTTCATTTCATTCACTTGTTCTATGATTTTTCCCTCAATCGATAAATGTATAACGTCACTACTATTTAACACCATGAACTTAGTTTTGTTAACATTGATTTTAAGTCTATTAAACTGAAGCCAGGAACAAAGGTTGATTATATCTTCATTAATATGTTCCAAAATTTCACATAGCATTTTACCACTTACGAACAGTAGAGCATCATCGGCAAACAAAGTTATTTTAGACATTTTCAAGACTTTGCATATATCATTGATGTATTTATATTAAAAATAGTAATGGACCTAGTATAGTTCCTTGCGGTACACCAAAATTAGTCTTAATTGCACTTGATGACGAATTATTCACACTTGTTTTTTGAGTTCTATCAGATAAATAAGATTTAAACCAATTAAGTTCAATAACTTTTACACCATATTTCGATAATTTACTGATAAGTCTATTGCGATCAACAATTTCAAATGCTCTTTGAAAGTCCAAAAATAGCGCAACGATTTTGTTACCACTATGTCTCTCTTCCTTTAGAGTCATTATCAGCCAGTTTAGGGATGTCTCACATGAATGGTCATGTCGAAACCCAGATTGATTTTCTATAAGTAATTGGATATCACATACATATTTATAAAACTGTTCATAAGCGCACTTTTCAACTATTTTTTCAAGGATAGGCATCATGTTTATTGGTCTAAACTTTTCACAATTATTAGTTCCCGATTCCTTAGGAATCGGTATAACAGTTGATTCTTTTAAGTTTTTCGGAAACTCGCCTTGGGTGAAGGACTCATTAACTATTTTTAAGATTATTGGACCTATAATATCAAAACAATCTAGTACAATGTTAATATTTAAATTCAAGGCATTTTTTGTATTCATACTTTTGCATATTTTTCTTAACTCATGTAAATCAATTTCTCTAAAATTAAATACACTTTGCACTTCTGGTAATTCAATGTCAGGCTGAATGTTATTACTCACTGGTATGGAATGACTAATCGCATTAATGCTTTCGATAAAATAGGAGTTGAACTTGTTAGCAATCACAGGGCTTTCAGATTCTAACTTATTATCAAAACAGACTTCACTTATTTCAACTTTATTCTCATTCAAAACTAATTTTTTTATTGTTTGCCACATAGTCTTTTGATTTTGACACGATTCAATTTTATTACAAATATAGTTCTTTTTTGTTAAACAAAGTTTATTCTTGTAGGAATTCCGTATATTTCTGTAAGTATTCCAATCATCAGGCCTATTGAATATACTTGCTCTACGAAAGGACTGAATTTTGTTATATTTCAGGGTTCTTAGTTCGTTTGTAAACCATTTATTTGAGTCATGAACTATGGTTTTTTTCGTACATTTTTGTACACAATATAACAAAATATCTTGTAAGCATGATGATATTATATTGAAATCGGTATTAAGATTAAACTGATCACATTTTTCATAAAGAAGAGTTCTGAACTGAGTCTCATTATACTTGAATAGATGAATCCATTTTTTATCATTTTTTATTTTCTTATAAAAATAGCTTCGTGATCCCCAACTTTTAATTCCGGAGCCGTATCACCCAAAATTTGTTTTTCATAAGGACATATAACAAAGTCAATTAAAGACCTCGAACGCTCTGTGATCCTTGTTGGTTTATTAATCACTTGTTTTAGGTTGTTTTGTGTTAAAATGTCATACAAAGCTTTGGTATAAGTATTGTTAATATCCAATAAATTTATATTGAAATCACCCAAAATCACTGTATTGGAATTCGTTTGCAATACCACATCAATCCAATTCGAAAATGCTGTACAAAATTCACGGTCAGAACTACTTGGAGATCTATAAAATATCGCAACAGTTTCTCTAAATTCACTTGTGAAAATCTCGTAGCACAAACACCACATCTTCATCGGATCATGAATTTCACTAACAATTCTATACCGAATATTTTTTTTTAAATATAACACTACACCACATGTATGGCTGCTTGTGCTATCGCAACGTAACGGGGAACTATAATTCGGTAGGTTTATTTCATTATTGTCTATAGCATTTGTCAAATGGGTTTCAGAGAAGGCAATAACATCAAAATCATTATTATTAACTAAAAACTCGATTTCATTAAAATTGTTTATAAGGCCCTGCACATTAGTACACCAGTAACTTAGTTGGTTTAGTTGCTAATATAGAGTTCTTTCTTTAACAACTTTTATTTTTCGAAGGAACACAGGACAATTCCTGTCATTTGCTTGATGCTCACAATCGACATTCAATCCTAATGCCTTGTTCAATTCCATACAGTTTTTACACGAAACATTTTCTCTAGCACAGTCTTTCACTTGGTGGTCTCCCCCACATTTCATGCATGCTATAGCGTTTTTACAAGCTGTGGATTTGTGGTTGAAACCCTGACATTTAAAGCATCTAGTAACATTAAGGTATTCTCTCACTGGACACTTAACCCAACCAATTTTTATATTTTCTAGTTCCATTATTTTGCTAA
Source organism: Dasysyrphus tricinctus (assembly GCA_963921185.1). Taxonomy (NCBI): domain Eukaryota; kingdom Metazoa; phylum Arthropoda; class Insecta; order Diptera; family Syrphidae; genus Dasysyrphus; species Dasysyrphus tricinctus. The sequence goes on from OY992531.1 coordinate 263,150,230, forward strand.
AACTTGCATTATCCACTTCGAGAATTGCACTCAAATTTCTCCATTTATTTTTATTTTTGAATATATGAACTAGTTTAATATCACTATCGCTTAATTCAGAATTTTGTTTCTTTATTTTGTTTATTATTTCATTTTCTTGTTCATCGTTTTCTAAATTCATGACGCACACTTTTGGGTTTTGTTTAGTAGGCACTATAACGTTATATTGATCTTTAAACTTGTTTTCAATTTCAAATTTTAATTTTTCTGAAGAAACTTTGTCCCCACATTTAATAACTACCCCGCCATCATTCTTGTTCAACACACTGTTTATGTTGACATTAGTTGGATCTATTTTATCTTTGATTTGTTTACGAGTCTCATTTGATTCTTGCTTAGCCTTAGGATAGACAAGGACTGATGATTCATTTCTATTCAATACATCAGAAAAGGAACTTTTGTTTTAGCTTTGACTTATTAAACTATTGCTGTTCTTTTTTATTTCGTGAGTGAGTGCATTAACCGACTTTGCTATATGTTTAACACTTTCTTTCATATTATGATCGTCACTTCTATCAACATTTTTTTCGGTTATTTGCTTTTTTATGTCCATGATCGATTCAGAAACTGTTGCAATCTTATTTACACCATCATTAATTTTGTCACTTTGATTTTGTAAAGACTCGCTTAATATATTTACTTGATTTACACTTTTTTCGCAAGCTAGCTAGCGTTACCGCTGTGCCACTTTAGTGTCAAATTGCCACTTTTTTTCAGGCTGTGCCACCGAGCCACCACCTTTTAGTCTGTGCCACTTTTTATTCCCCACAAGTAAAACTAAAGTTAGCAATTCACCATGCCATTTTTCCATACCTTTTCATATCTTTCATTCTTTTAAATAAATTATTATTTATTATTTATTCACACTTTTATTTATTTATTTATGTTGAATAATAATACAATTTGAACTATTAAATTTTTAGTTCTTAGCTTACGTTGCAAATTGCAATAAACCTAAAAATGATTTTTAAAACTATGTGTTTTCTTCAACTCCTTTAAATTCGTTGAGATGAGTGTGAAATTTTTTCCCTTACGTCAATTTTCATACATATAATTATGGTGCTGTTCTGTTTTTAATTTTAAGTGCCACCTTTTTTTCTCGAGTGCCACTTTTTTTGCCACTTTTCCAAAATATCCTACGGTAACGCTGCTAGCTGTGCAACTTGCATGGAATTTAATCTTTCGACGTATCTCAATTCTATAGCCTCTAAAAGAATTTTGATTTCATCTTCATTTCGTTTTAAGGAATCTTCAAATTCTTTTTTGTATTCACTCAAATAACTACAATTTTTTTTTACGGTTTCATGCATCTCTTTTATCACTGCATCAACATTTTCAATGTACATTATACAGTCATCACATATGTACCGTACTCTATTGCAAGAGTCAAATATACCACTACTGTAGGAATCCAAACCACTACATTTAATTGTATAGTGGAATATTTTACCGCACACTCCCGCACATCGAATGCCTGATTCTCCTCGAATGGAGTTCTTGCATTTATTACAAGAGTTCATATTGATTCGGAAAAAATATAACCGACGACATTCGCTTCAAATTAATCAAAACTATTCGTCTACCAAATTTTATAATTTTATTTTCACAGTATATTTAGTTTTCACAGTATACACTCGGAACTCTTATTAGCCAAACTTGCTTCACTGAACTCTAACTCAATTAAAATGGTGGGAGAATATACTAGTTTCTTGGATCTAAATGACATGTTATCTTTGAAATAAGTAAACTGTTCATTGAAAGTAGGTCAGGTGCCAAAATTTATTAATTTTTCGAGGTAAACAAATAATTAATGTCAGATGTCAGTCAATATTTGAGATCTGAATACACGATGCGAATACATTAATTATCTTACCTTTCATAATGAGCTTAACTTTAGTACAAAACAGAAAAAATCCCATTTAAATTAAGATTTTTAGAAAAAACTCTACTATGCCTTACACTAAACATAAATAAGAAATCCTGTTGATTTGGATGAAATTCAATGTCTCAATTTGTATTGGGTGCGAAAACCCTAGTAATTAATCATATTAAATTGTTTCTATTAAAATAACAAAATGACTAAAAAGTGAAATTAAACCACACAATCTTTCAAATATTCCTTACAACCACACACAATACAGTAGATTCTTGTTTCCATATCACTTGTTTCAAAAACAACCACTCCAGGACCTCGCTCATAGAGGGTATAAAATAACTTTAAGCAAATAGTACTCAAACAGTTTAAAAGATCAGCTAGTCACGAAAAAATATCCGTCTGGAGAAGTTTTTCCCTTAATTTACTTGACAATACGTAGCTTAGACGGGAAACAATCACTTTCAAGAAAACTTTTCTCCAAAATCGTAGATAGGTTCAAGGGAGTCGTCTTATCTGAAAAGTTACGAAAACAATTCCAACAACTCTTCAGCATATTCGGAGAGCGATGACAGATAAAACGAAAAACAAATAATGGTGGTAGAATTTTTTCATGCCCTGGGTTACTAATGAAATAATGTTTACCTTTGGTACCCGGACCATATTGAATGGTAGTGGGGTAAACAAAAGTTTTCAATGTTTTTGAGGAACATTTCTTTTTTTTTTTTAAGATTGTCACTTTGTCCTAAAGAGTTTGGGAAGTTAGTGGTGAAGGCCGAAGAATCAAGCACATTTTAGAACACAAATACAAAGAAATTGCTAAATTTGCTACTTAATTAAAAGGGTCAATTTCAAATTCAACCAGTGTGACATTTTTGATGATGAAACTTTTCGTCATAAATAATCATCTGACTATGCAAAGTTTTTGACGCATACGTATATATCTAAGCGAACATTCATATACCATCACATGTCATCACATAGAAAAAAAAATATTTCAATTTTCGATTTTCTCATCAATATAAAATATATTGAGTTAAAAAATATTGAGTTGAGATTGAATGAGTCCAGACGAAAGGAATTTCCTCCTCCAGCACTATAATATTTACTCTCATTCATACATTCTGTTTTTTAATCTTAGAAGGCATCTTGTCCTCAATTGAAAATTCAAAAACTTAAAGCCTTGCATTTATATTTACAAGTTTAATAAATGATAAGGGGGTATATTATACATTATTATTTTTACTTGCGATATACATAGGTACTATAGGGCAAGTTTTGGATTCGTGCAAAAAAAAAATTTCGAGATAACAATCAAACATGACATTACGATGATAGAGAACACGAAAAAAGTGGGTGGCACAATTCTGTCTGTCTGTCTGTCTGTCTGTCTGTCTGTCTGTCTGTCTGTCTGTCTGTCCGTACCTCAACCTACAGCCTAAGCCACTGAAGCGATTTTCTTCAAATTTTGAACTTAAGGTTTTTTTGTAACTCTCCAGAGGGGAAATTTAAATTTTTTTTTTAGCTCAAAAAATAACGGTACTTGCCATACAACCGTTAAGGAAAAGCTTATTTATCTCAAAAACGGCTCCAACGATTTTGATAAAAAAAATCAGTGTATTATTGTAGATATCAGTGTTGGCCCAAAGTTAATCTGATTAATGATTAAAAATTAATGATTAAAAATCATAATCAAAAAATTTGATTAAGATTAATTAATCATAATCAAAAAAATTTGATTAAGATTAATTAATCAAAATCATTAATCGTTAATTTGATTATTTGATTAAATAGTAACTAAGTCTTAGAAAAATGTACAGTCAGCCAACTCTACTTGCTTTTGCTGTTTGAACACTATTAGGCCAGGAAAAATGGGTTCCGAGGTTGAAAAAATTAATTCATGAAATATTAAAATTGGAATCGACGCAGAATTGCAACCTCTATAACATATCCAAAGTCCCCCAAAATCCCCGCATTGGCTTTTTGTGTAGATGCATTTGAAGAGGTGCAGACGGGGAGAATTTGGAGGTCTATCAAACTAAAATATTTGTTTGGGTAAAACCTAATCATATGATACATGCTTAAAGGGTAGTTTTTAACGCTGAATCTAATTAAACCAAATTCAAAATGATACAACCACCCAAAAAGAAGTTATAGTCCTTTTTATGTAATGATGACTTTTTTTCCAGGTACAACAGGTAAAATATTACCGAAAACCCTTTGAAAATAACGGTATGTCGATGAAACTTGGATTGAATGTTTCATTTGTCATAGGAACTAAGAATCAAGAGAGTCCCTAAAAATATCCATGGTGAAAGGGTGTTTTTTTAAGGGGGAGGGGCAACAAAGAATGTTAACTATAACACCCACGTAAAAACTCTTACACACATGAAACTCGCCAAAAATATTAAACTCTTCATGCCAACCAAGAATCAAAATAGTGCATACAAATATCTTTGTTCTAATAGTGTTTTTGGTGACTGTTAACTTTTGACTTGTTCTACGGAAAATACGATTTCAAATATTAATTTTTACTTGAAAAGGCCCATAACTTTGTTAAGGGTGCTTGTATCATTTTAGTTTTGCTTTTATTAGATTCAGCGTTAAAAAATACCCTAAAATCATATACCATACTTTGTGTATATACCTCAATTACACCAAATCGGAATTTTGGCTAACATCTTCCAACTTCTTCCCAGATTTTCTTTCTCTTTAATAAGAAAACCCCAGAACAAATATATTTATGAGGACTATTTTGATTCTTGGTTGCCATGACAAATTATATGTTTTTGGTGAATTTCATGAGTGTAAGAGTTTTTTCGTGGGTGTTATGGTTAACATTCTACACTTGCCCCTCCCCCTTAAAAAAAACACCCTTTCACCATGGATATTTTTAGGGACTCTCTTGATTCTTAGTTCCTATAACAAATGAAACATTCGTTCCAAGTTTCATTAACATACCGTTATTTTAAAAGGGTTTTCGGTAATATTTTACCTGTTGTACCTGGAAAAAAAGTCATCATTACATAAAAAGGACTATAACTTCTTTTTGGGTGGTTGTATCATTTTGAATTTGGTTTAATTAGATTCAGCGTTAAAAACTACCCTTTGAGCATGTATCATATGATTAGGTTTTACCCAAACAAATATTTTAGTTTGATAGACCTCCAAATTCTCCCCGTCTGCACCTCTTCAAATGCATCTACACAAAAAGCCAATGCGGGGATTTTGGGGGACTTTGGATATGTTATAGAGGTTGCAATTCTGCGTCGATTCCAATTTTAATATTTCATGAATTAATTTTTTCAAGGTTCCCCATACGATTTGTGCTATTTTTCCTGGTCTATATGGGGTTGGGGGCTGAGGTAGTATGCGTTAGGTTTTAGCACAGTCTAGGGTCTGGATTCAGAACAGAGGTGGAATGCTTTTTTGGAAAAAAATATATAAAAATACAAATTTTTTCAACTTTTTTTTGAAAAATTTAGAATAAATAACTTTTTCCTAAATTTGTTTTTGAAGAAAATTTCAATCAAAAATTAAACTTTTCTCAACTTTTTTTTCATTTTTTTTTTTTTTGAAATATGAATGATATGTTGCTCAAGAAAACTTGACATTGGCGCCTGCCAGGCGACTTTAAATACCCAAAGTGGAGCAACACTCCGTTGTGAGCGGGACAGCGGACCCAAAAAGGAGGGTTAAGATCCTGAGAACCCTCGAAGCTGTCCACCCAAGGTACTGTTGCTCGAGAAAACTTGACTTTGGCGCCTGCCAGGCGACTTTAAATACCCGAAGCTGAGCAACGAAGTTTCGTGAGCGGGACAGAGGACCCAAAAAGGGGGTTTAAATCCTGAGAACCATTGGCAATGAAACTCTCTAAAAACGTCATATTCATAATCTAGGAAGTGCCACTTTTCAGTTGATGCATCTCATTATATGAAAAATCGACTTTTATCTTTAAACGCGATTTGCGGCTAAACTAAACGTCCAAGAGGCATCAAAGTTGACACTTTAAAAACTTGATTTGCGGCTAAACTAAGCGTCCTAGCGACTTATAAAATGCATATTCGTTATCTAGGAAGTGCCAGTTTTAAAAAATTAAAAAATTGGTAAAAAAAATAAATAAAAAGTTTTTTTCTTAATTTTAAATTAAACAATTATTTGGCACAGAAGCATTTTTTTTTATTTGTAAAAAAAATTACAAAATATGTAGGTAAGTTGTTTTTTATGTAAATTTAAACAAAAACAAAATTTTTAAATTTTTTTTTTTCAATAAATTTTTCGAAAAGAAAAAATGTCCCACCTCCATCACAGTGACCCAACCTCGTCATATCACCATCGTCATCGACGTGGTCAGAGGCGACATCGTTGTCCGTCCAGATCCATACCAGTCATCCGTCCAGATCCAGACCATAGCCGTCCGGCCAGATCCAGATCCAAACCATAGTCACCCGTCCAAATCAAAAACCATAATCGTCGGTCCAGATCAAGATAGACCACCGGGCGTCGACCCAAAATTGAAAAATCAATTTTTATCTCTTTAACTGCCTTGAGGACTAGCCTCTACCGATTTAGTGAAATTTAATACGCAATCGCACCTCCTTATATACTTTTTCGTGACGACTTATGGGTAGTGCTTCGTTCCCGATGATTCTCATTCTTTCAAGGGACCAAAACAGAGAGTACCAAATTAAGAAAAGTGTGAAAGTCTTTTGCGTACTGAACGTACCCAAACCCTTGGACGGACGGCTATGGCCTGGATGTGGACGGATGACTGGTTTGGATCTGGACAAACGACGACGCCGATGTCGCCTTCGACGACGACGATGGTAGGTATGGCGGGATTTGGTCTGATGGAGGTGGACAAATGTTTTGGAGGTGGATCTGGAACTGGGACACAGGATAATTTTTTTTTTTGAAATTTTTTTTGAAAATACAACTTTCAGAAAATTTTATTTGAAAATTTCATTTCATTAGGTAATCACAATTTTATTTCTGTCAATTTTTTAACAAATTAAAAAAAATTGCTTTATCATCATTTATAATTCGAAGAAAAATTGAAAAAAGAAAAAAAAAAGTTGAGAAAGTTCACCCGAAAATCTGAAAATATTTTTTGAAAGTTGTGAAATAATTTTTGTTACAAACTTTTCTAGAACTGGCACTTCCTAGATCACGAATATGCAATTAATAAGTCGCTAGGAGGCTTAGTTTAGCCGCAAATCAAGTTTAAAGGTGTCAACTTTGATGCCTCTAGGACGTTTAGTTTAGCCGCAAATTGCATTTAAAGATAAAAGTCGTTTTTTCATATAATGAGGTAGGTGCATCCATTAAAAGGTAGCACTTTGAATAAGCTTTACTAAAGCTTTCGACGCCTATATACTTCTTTTTTGCTATCACTTACATCCAAAAATTGTTATGGGCTCTCGGTCTAATATATATAATTGCAAACAAAATTAAAAGTCAAGCATTAAACGTTGAATTAAAATTTTTAGTACAAAAAGAAAACATAAATAAATAAGGTGAGTGGTAACACCAAACTGTTAAGAACGCTCATAAGACTTGCGCGTTAGTGTAAGCTTAGAGTCGAAAACATTATGGCTCTTATTCGCCTCATGCTTCATACGAGTCAGTGGCTCATTGATATCATACTTGGAAATTTAATCAAGTTAATCAATTAATGAATAATGATTAATGATTAACATAATTAATCATGATTAAGATTAATTTTTTAATCATGATTATTTTAATCATAATTAATTTAATCTGATTAAAATTAATCAAATTAATTAATTGATTAAAAAATTAATCGATTAATGCCAACACTGGTAGATATGATATACCTTTTAATAAGAAAAAAAATCACCAAAAACATTTATTAACGGTACCTGTCATATAACGGTTTTTTTGATTTTTGGTTTTCTCATTAACCGCTCATTCAATTTCAATAAAAATTTTTATACAAAAGCTTTGTTAGAATATAAATAATACAGCATACCAACATTTTTGAAAAAATACATTTTGGATTTTTAAAAAAAGATTCAAAATTTTTTTTTGAAAATTCAATATTTCAAAAACGGGTTGATGAATTGTTTTGAAATTTCAGTTTTAAATGTATATTAATATATACTAAAGATTGGCATACCAAATTTTTTTTTGAAAAATGTTACAAAAATTTTATATAAAAAAAATTAATTTTTAAGAAAACGGCTCCAACGATTTTTAAATTTTTTTTTGCATTTATTCATATTTTTTCAAGTAATCAAATGGCATACTTTTTTTTGGGCTCTAAGTTTTTATCAGGCTGTTTATACAATTAAAAGAACGATTTAAATGCTTTTTATACTTTTTCTATAATTACTTGAATATTTTTTAAAGTTCTTAAGCTCCACACAACTTGAACATAAGAGCAAGTACGTGCGATCCAGTCGTGCATTTTATTTCATACATAACAATGGATGCCTCAGGAACCAACAAGAAGTATCCGGGGTCCATTTAAACTCAACATCATGCCTCACCATGATAAAATTTCGTTAACGTTGTAGTTGTCCTTCGCCTGTTTGTTCGTTCTGTACGTCCTTGCAATTGGCTCTTTATCATCATACTTTCGATAAGGCGAGTTGTGAAGGCATGATAAATGTGCAAAAGGATTACAACTTGAAAAACATTTTGGCAATAATGGAAGGACTTAAATTATTACTCTCCAAATTTATATTCCTAAAGTTGGCTCCGTGTCATGGTGGTACAATTATTTACATATTTTACTTATACAGAGGTTTGAGGAAAAAAAGATATAGGTTTCATATTTAGCTTTAGAATACAAATAAGTTCATGAAGTCGTTCAATAATTATTTTTAGAAGAATTCAAGAAGATAGCGTGATGATAAATTTGTTTGAAAAAAAAGATTTTTCCAAAGATTTAAATTTTTTAAATTGACAAACAGCTAATGGTTAATGGTTCAACACCTCAAAGTCTATTATTGATAGGACTTACAGCGCAAATGACTTGAATTTTTATGACGTTGGCTCTAAAACTAATAGGTTCATATCGTCGGTGACACCAAAAAAGTGTGTAACTCCGAATTTTCTGAAAATTAAATTTGAATGCCATCTGTTAGCCAAATCTGATATCTACCGCTTCTTAAACAGGGAATCTCTTTGCAACTTAAATTTAATTATTTTAACGGAAAATTTGATAATTTTTTAACTCCATATATTTTATGAGAAAACCGTGTATCTACCCACTATGCAGTATAGTACCTAAAAGTGTGAGTGACATCGTGCTCTTAACTTCAAAGCTATGAGGTTTTAATGCTCTCGTGTAAAATTTGCTAGTATGGAGTTATACACTTTTTCGGTTTCACCGACGATATAGCACATTACATCTTTGAATGTTTACGCTTTTTCTATTTGTTTATTCATCGGTTTTGGTCAACATCAATCACAACAAAAACATAAATAATGTTAAAAAAGGAGCCAAGTTCTTATGTGTACAAGAAACCTGTGCGTAAAAAGTCAGCCAAAAAAAAGTGATGAGATCTAATATACATATATGCCAAGTTTCAAGTTCATGAAGTTAAATATCAAATATCTTAAGTAGAGTAATATCGAAACAATTCCAAATCATGACAGAAATTTGGTAATTAATGATTACTGATTAAAATTTGGTGGTTCACTGGTCAGGTTTCCATACATTTTAAATTTGTGACTAAGTAAGTATTTAAGAGAAAAGTTGCCAAGTAAATCCACCAAATTTTAATCATTAATTACCAAATTTCTGTCATGATTTGGAATTGTTTCGATATTACTCTACTTAAGATATTTGATATTTAACTTCATGAACTTGAAACTTGGCATATATATTAGATCTCATCACTTTTTTTTGGCTGACTTTTTACGCACAGGTTTCTTGTACACATAAGAACTTGGCTCCTTTTTTAACACTTATGTTTTTGTTGTGATTTCACTCCTTTTTGCAAAGATTTATTTTGCCGTGCCCTTTGATTTCTAAAATCAATTAATCAGACATTCAGTTTTACCATCACTGGCTTTTTATTATACGCGGTAAATGGAACTTTTTTTAACAAAATAAACGGGGAGTACCTTTACTGCTTTCCTTGATGAATAAAAACCTTCCTTACATTCAAATTTGATGAAATTATAAAAACTAAATATTATTTTTATAAAAATAAAAAGAAAAATTGCATGCGTTCTTCATTAATATTCTTTTTTCTGTCTCAATTCTGATCTCAATTAAGTAGTTAATTTCTATAGAATTTTTGTAATAATGGAGTGACAACCTTCCTCTCGCGGTTACATTATTTTAAATTGAATTTTTAATTAGGAAATTGTTTTCAGGCCTCATGTCCTAGATAAATTGACTTTTAGGGTAATCTCTCTTGTACTTGTTGATTATTATCATTGAAAAATAATCTTCTTGTTAATTAACTTATGTATATACATTAGGGTGGTCGTTATAATGGGGTTTTTTGAGTTTTATTATATGGATGGCCTAAATCAGCTCTAAATGAAGAAAAAAAAATTCCCTAATTTTTTTCAGATTTTTATTTTCATCCCCTATAGTCGCTGTGGGGGTAAATTAAATTTCCCCTTTCTTTTTGGAAATTCGCGTAAAATCTGCCGAAAAATTCAGAACATGTAGGTGAAAAGTAGACAAGATAAAAATTCTATTGAAGGGGGTAATATCTCCCACCGCTTGGAAGGGAGGGGCAATTTGATAAAATATTTGCATAAAATAGAAAAAAATTAATTAAAAAACAACGGCAACACTTGTAGTAATGTTTTGTACCTTTTTGGAAAGCCAGAAGTCCATTTTAATAGTTGATTATGGATTGGGTACGATATCTCGACTTTTAAAACATCGACTCCATAAGATCGACTTTTAAAATCTCGACAGAAAAAATCTCGACTGGTTAAAAGACCGACAGATCAAAATATAGACACAAATTTGACCGACTTTCTAAAATATCGATTTTTCAAAATGTCGATTCTCAAAATGTCGACAGTGATCGAGATTTTATGAATCGAGATTTTAACAGTCGACATTTTAAAAGTCGACATTTTGAAAGTCGACATTTTGATCAGATCATAGTTTAGGGAATGATGTTTACAAGCGCGCGCTTGTAAACATCATTCCCTAAACTATGATCTGATCATTATTATCTAATATCATTGTCATAGTTCAATAAATCGCATTTTTTGTAATTTAATGTTTGTTGTCTATACATTTTGACGTCTTAATTGCCCATTATTCAGGGTCTGTAATGTGTTTTAATATAAACTAGTATCGCCCCGTGGTCGAAATTCGACCTTTCTCTATTAATGTTTTAATGGCAACATATTAATATAAAAATTAGATTCTGCCAGAGCGATTGGCTATACCTTTCAAATAAAAAAAAAAATTGTGAAAATACGATGCCATTAAGTCAGTTAAAAAGGGAGATATAGAAAAGTGTTTACGTATTAATATATAGATACAATAATAAAACATCCAGAAAATGAGGCAGTTAAAAGTTCGAAATATAAGGTATAATGTAGGTAGGCAACAAAAATGCGTTCTACTGAACTTTCTTGAAGCTAAACAAAAGGTAATATAAAATTAATAACTACCTAAATAAGTTAATTATTATAAGAATTAAATAAGAACTTGTGTCTTAAACATAGCCTTAAATTTTCCACAGCATCAAAAAACTGTTAAGTTCCTGTTAAAAAATCAGACAAGAATTTATGATTCTTGAGTTTATAGTTGTTCCGTGCAAACATTTAAGGCAGAGCTTTGTTCTTCAGGTTACTTTCAAATGACCGACAGACAAAATTACGACAAGTCAAAATGTCGACTGGTTAAAATGTCGATTTATATTTTATATCGACTTTTCTGTATGGGAAAAATTCCGACAAGTCGATATTTTTCTCGACTTCTATCAGGGCAGTCGACTTTTTGTCAAATCGACATTCCAAACTGTCGACATTTTAATAAGTCGGTAAAAACAAAGTCGGTATTTTAACTTTCAAAAAAGTCGATAAAAGTCGACATTTTAACCAGTCGACATTTTTTTTGTCGGTCATTCGTACGTAACCCGTTGATTATTTGATAAAGTTCTTTGAATAAACAATTTCAGCAAAATATGTTTTCAAACCTATAACTAAAAAAAAAATAATAAAAATTTTTCTTCAAAATGTTGAGTTTGAAACAATTTTTTGCCAAAACTGTTCATCAAAAAATCTTAATTTAACAACAAGCCGTAAGAATGGACCTCAGGCTTTCCAAAAAGCTACAAAACATTACTGTAAGCATTGCCATTGTTTTTTAATTAATATTTTTCTATTGTATGCAAATATTTTATTAAATTGCCCCTCCCGTCCAAGTGGGGGGAGATATAATCCCCCTCCCATAGGATTTTTTTCCGTGTCTGGTTCCCACCTACATGCTCTGAATTTTTTTGGCAGATCTTACCCGAATTTTCTAGTATTCAAAAAAAAAGAAGGAAATTTAATTTACCCCTACAGCGACTATAGGTTATGAAAATAAAAATCTGAACAAGTTAGGGAATTTTTTTTTTTCTTCATTTAGAGCCGTTTTGGGCCCATCCGGGATGAACTTTTTTTTAACGACCACCCTAATATACATACATTGCAAGTGGATCATAAAAGTCGATGATTATAATAGCAAAATCGTCGTTAACAATTTAAAGCCTTTAAATGATTACATTTAGTATTTCATGGGAAACCATTAATTGCATAGGAAAATTTAACTATAGACCTGATAATGCTGCTTTATGGTGATAGGTACAATGATTGCTGTAGGTACATACATACATATAATTTAAGTTCAAATAAAAAATTAAATGAGTTCCACTCCGTATTGCTTTTCGACCGGAGCCAAAACAGTTGGTCTCACCAGTTAGATTCTGATGTTGTACCCTTCTAAGACGTCTTAAAGTATAGAAATCAACTCAAATTTTCCTAAACATAATTCATTCGGTCCACCTAAACAGAAGAATATTGTTATCCATTTTTTTTTTTTCAAATTCAAAGAAATACATATACAAACTAGCTGACCCGTATTTATGCCAGTATTTAATTTCGGTAAGAGAAAAAATTCTAAGGGTTTGTTTCACAATGTTTGAATAAAGGGCTGATTAGATATAATGACACATAAATATAAGCACAGGGTAATAAGTCCACAGAAGAAAAATTCACAATTATTGTCTAATGAAATGACCCACCTAATTAAGTAATAAATTCATAAACAATTTTTTATTTGTGAGCATATGACCCTGCCTCAGAATTTATGTGTCGAATAACTAATCAGAACTTTACTCAGAGAATGTGAAACAGGACCTAAATCGTTAAAATAAAAATAACTTTGGTTTTACATAATGAAAATGAATGAAGAAAAGATCTCATTTTAAGACGTAACTTTTGAGTTATTTCTCTGAACAATGTTTTACAATTTTGCTCAAATATATGAAGGTACTTCTAACAAAGTGTCAAAAGTAATATCGCAAATTAAATAATGTCACTTATTTTGGTTAGATATTCATAAGAAATTTGTTGATATTATTTATGGTTACATAGCTTATTATTGAACAGTATTTTTGTTTTTTTTTAATTTGATATTTTATTTGCATTTAAAAATAAAAACTTACTACCTTTTGCAGACATAATGTATATCATTCCTGAATCGAGGATTACCCAATATCATTCGCAAATGTTATTCACTCGTTACCTATACTCATACTTTGTACAGATGTTCTCATGAGAGGAATACGGCCGTATCGTTGTCGCGTTCGAATTAATTCCAGAATCCAGAACACCAGATGCTTTCTTATAAAATAAGCCAGTTCTAGTAATGTACCCATACTTTTTCAAAAAGACTGAAATATAGTACGGGGTAATTAGACTTTTGCTGGGAAATAATTCAAACATGCAGTTTGACTTTGATATTCGAAAGGGTATTAGTACACGAGCCGAAAACCACATTTTTCACAATTGCACCTAGAGTCATTTGGCCGCCATTTTGTTTTTAACGGCTTTTTTTGTTATCAGACGTAACTCACGCATTTTTGACGCTACGAAAAAAAACAGTGAGACAAACTTGTAGAAAATTTAATTGTCTACAAAATATGTTAAGTAACTTTTTTCGATAAGTGCTTTTTTTAAAAAGTTACACTGCATTTTCTTAAAAAAAGTAGGGGTTGATTTTGGTATATTCATCATATCTTATTTTTTTGTTCTAAAAAAAAAAAAAAAAGTTGAAATAAAAGTTATAGTCCCTTCAATTATCTATATTTTTTGCCTTGACAGTTTTGCTATACGGCTTACGGTTCTCACCCTGTAGCGCATATTAGTAGTAGAGAACTGTATAGAATCATATATTTTTAACTACTTGACTTCTGCTGGTAAATACAAACCTCGAGGCTCGAAAGTAAATTAGTACTCGAGCCGAACACATCATTCTTCACAACTGCCCGTAGAGTCATTTAGCCAACATTTTGTTTTTAACGTTTTTTATATCTTCGCAAGTAACTCACTTTTTATCTATGCCAGACAAAAAAGTTGTAGAATAGACTTGTATAGAACATTAAATTTCCTACAAAATGTTCCTTGTAACTTTTTTCGATAAGTACCTACTTTTTTAAAATTGTACTGCATTTTGTTAAAAAAAGGGTTTCTTTTCAATTTATGGTAGAAGTTATAAATAAACCCTTAGAAATAAATGGATTACATACAACCTTTCTCGATGACTTCAATTTATTAAAAAAAGATAGAAATTCAGTATATTACATTTCAGGTTAGATATGACATAAAAATATGACAATGATAACAAAAGCTTAGTTTTAAGTGGTATACATTATTTTGAACAGGGATGTTGTGTTTTATTCAACAATTTATCATAAAAAAATAAATGTCGAAATAAAAATTGTAGGTAGACTTTTCAATTATCTATATTTTTTGCCTCAATATTTTTTTTCTTATGCGGTATACTTCTGTAGCGCATTATGTATATTCAAGAAATCCGTACAGGATTGGATGTTTTATTTTTGTTATAATTTTGTTTTGTTATATTCGTATCATAATTGGCTATACTCAAACAAATAATTGACGACATAATTCTCTTCAACCCCACCCTCAACATAGAGTTTTTCACTACAAAAAAGTGCGAACAACAAAGAAATAGAATCTGATTTATCATAATTATTAGACTGTTTCCAAAAAAAAGTTTTCTTCCAAACAGGATCAAAAGTTTCAGTTAAAGCCTAGTACTCACCTCTTGTGAAATGAAAAATTAAAACCGCTTCAAAATCCACGTGAATAATCATAATGAACACGCATAATTGATACTCCACGTGAATTTTTGGTATTCAGTTTGAAATGTTTGATACTCACTTTGAGTGAAAAAAAAAAATAAATTAATTTTTTTAAAGTTATTTGACAGAATCTTGAAAAAATTCTAATTTTTGTATGTATATATGTACATACATACATATGTATATCTTTAATTGTTGTTACATATTTGGTGTATTTCGTTTTGTTTTAATTTTTGATTGCAATAAAATGCAAGAATAAAGTCGTTGGTTTGATCCGAATCAACTCTTTACAATTTTTATTTTGAACCAAAAAAATTAATTGACAAAAGTCAAACTTTTCCACATCTCAATCCTTTTTCCTGGTGGTTGTACGTAGAGAAATGATAATTATATCGTGAAATATATGTATAACGAACCGGTTCATATTTTACTCTCGAATTTGGGTACTCACCTCTCGTTGCGAATTCCAGCGCGATGAATTAAAGGGCACTTTTGTATAGAAATTTCATTTTCACCCGAACTGAGTACTAGGCTTAAGCGAAAAAAGATGTCTGTGAAAATGTGGGCTCTTAAAAATCATGTTTAGACATGCCTCGTCGCAGATTTCGGTTTTCCATACGATTTGTATGGGAGAAAACTCCTGTTTGTATTTGGAATCTTATAACTTTATGCATAATAACAGGTATTTAAACTAACTACTTACGTTTTTCTTATAGAAAATTGAACTTCTTACACAAAAGGTCTTGATATGTTGTATCGTAAATACAGCCGTTTTGAAGTCACATCCATTTAATAGTACTAATTTACTTTCGAACCTCGAGGTTTGTATTTACCAGCAGAAGTCAAGTAGTTAAAAATATATGATTCTATACAGTTCTCTACTACTAATATGCGCTACAGGGTGAGAACCGTAAGCCGTATAGCAAAACTGTCAAGGCAAAAAATATAGATAATTGAAGGGACTATAACTTTTATTTCAACTTTTTTTTTTTTTTTTAGAACAAAAAAATAAGATATGATGAATATACCAAAATCAACCCCTACTTTTTTTAAGAAAATGCAGTGTAACTTTTTAAAAAAAGCACTTATCGAAAAAAGTTACTTAACATATTTTGTAGACAATTAAATTTTCTACAAGTTTGTCTCACTGTTTTTTTTCGTAGCGTCAAAAATGCGTGAGTTACGTCTGATAACAAAAAAAGCCGTTAAAAACAAAATGGCGGCCAAATGACTCTAGGTGCAATTGTGAAAAATGTGGTTTTCGGCTCGTGTATTAATACCCTTTCGAATATCAAGGTCAAACTGCATGTTTGAATTATTTCTCAGAGCTCCATATAATGAAATCTAATTACCCCGTACTAAATATGACATATTTAAGGACATTCAGCGTAAAAGTGAGTTATTTATATGTACACATTTTATACCAAAAAAAGTAATATCTAATAACTTGCCAGGCACGTAGGTGTCATTTTGCTATACCATCCGCGTCCTTTTATGAACACAAATCTTATAACAGAACAAGAAATAAAGGCATATTAAATTCCACATCCCATGTCATATACATATGAAGACACCCTGCAAATAAAAAAAAAAAAGAGGCTGTGTGCGACCCACACTAGTAACTTCCCATTAGTGCGGAAGCTGAGGCTCAATGTTATTTTTTATTAAACAATTATTGCTGATTCTCGATCTTCGAAAACTTTTTAAGGTGCAATCAAGTGAAGAAAATAGAGAATAATGAATAATGTTTGTATGCTTTTTCTATAAAATACTATTTATAACTTTTTTTACAAATTTGAACTAGTATGTAGAGTAAAATTATCCCAACTCCTATATCAATGTTTGTTCTTAAGATATTTGAGACTAAAAAAATGTTCAACAATTTTTGGTAGGTAAAGTTTCTTGTATTTTTTTCGCTTGAAAAAAAAATTGTTTGTTGAATATTTTTACAAATTGTATAAATTATTTATTATAAACTAGTGCATATAATGAAATTACGCCGAAGCCAATATCATTGTTTGTTCTCAAGATATTTGAGACGAACAAAATTTGTCCACACTTACCTATTGGTAAAGTTGCTTGTAATTTTTTTCGCTTTAAAAAAAATATTTGTTAATTTTTTTTAAGTCATATTAAATATCAATTATAAACTAATGTGTAGAATTATTAAATTTACCGGAAGCCAATATCTTTGTCTGTTCTCAAGATATTTGAGGCAAGAAACAAATTTTCAACACAAATTAATTGAACTTTAGTTAGTTTGAGTTAAATTTGTTAAGTTCCAAAAAAAGAGCTTTCGGTCCAAAACTGCGAAAAATTAAAAGAAATGGTAAAGTTCACTTTTCTCCATATTAAAGTCTTTTAGTTTCTTCTTTATTTTGTCTATGCATATGTCTAGAAGTCTTTAGAATTTTGATTTTTTTAGGTTGGTTTTTGTTAACTTTTCCTGCTCAAATTTTCTTATTAAATTTTAAAAACTATCTCTTTCAATATGTATCTAAAATTGTCAAATTTGGCTTATTTTCCGAGTTATACTAAAAATATTGCAAAGTTGCCAGTTTTACTATTCTCTCAGAAACACATGGGTGATTTTTAGGTTTTATAAGCATTTTCATGGGCCAAACAAACATATTCAATAGGAAAAACCCTTATTTCCTCTATACCCCTCATTTTGCGGTCTATTCAATATCCTGCAAGGAAGTTTTGTGGGAAAAGCATAACATACACATAGTGAAGGCTTTTCATTCATGATGTCATGCCGAAGGTCCGATGGTGATCGATTGCCAGCCTTTTCCACTTAAACAGAAGAATTTTCTTTTAAAATATTATTTGTATTCTATTTCCCAGTTATTTAGGTTTATTAAAAATAAAATCTATTTTACGTCTTTTTCAATGAGTTCCACTTGAAGATTAAACTTGAAAAATAGCATTTTATTTTTGGCATCATTTACCAAGCACACTTTACCTTTTGAATTCGTTTCACAAAAAAAATTAAAATACATTTTAATTTGATTTCAAGCAGAAACAAATAATACCCACTTACTAAATTTATATACAATATAATATTAGCTTAGCATACTCCTACAGAACATAGAGAAGCCAATTGTGAATGATTATATTTATTGAAGTAGATACCTTTGTATTTATTGTATACAGATAACCACGGCCGGCGGATGAGAAATAATTCGCCCTGGTCTATATAACCAGTGAAGTGAAATCTTGTCCTCCCAATTTTAAAGTCGCTATATTTTTTTTATTTTTTTTGGAGAAATCCTGCCTCACTTGACCTCCTCTTTGTCACCAAGAGGTGTTAGTGGGAATGATATAATATGCAAAAATGAACCGCGAGGAATGAGTCAACGTGAACACAGTCACAGTTTACTTTGAAAGTGCTCTAAGTTCATTTTCCTAAAAAATCTAGTAAACTGATTAAGCCATCTAAAACAACGCATTTTTTTATTTTAATAAGAAAAAACAACATGAGTGTATTGAAACCTAGAAAAACCAAAAAATTATGGATTATAAGCTTTTAATAAAAACTATTGAGTTTTATTGTATGTGCTTTCGCAGATTTTTAATTAAAAAAAAAAATTTGAAGAATAATACCTACTTACATATAATAATAATAATAAATCCCTAAAATATAACATCAAAAAATATATATTTTACCCAAAAAAAAAAATCCTTAGTGATCTTTAGAAATATATTCCTGCCCTTTTGCTTATAACCAATCCAATTTCTTTCAAAATTTTGTATGGCCCTGAGTAATAGATCCGAGTCTAGCCTAAAGTCGATTTTAACAATGACGTCCGTAGAAATAAAATACAAACTTCACCACTAAATGCTTAGAAGCACTTCAAGCTATGTTTAAAATGATATAATATAATCATTTAGAAGTGAAATTTATGTATTATTTCTACGCATGTTTTTGTTAAAGTCGACTTTAGCTAGATTCGGTTCTATTACTCTTGTATGTTTTTAAAATAAATTTTAATTCAGTCAAAATGATTTGTTCGAAATTAAATCAAATACAATTTTCCGGTAAGGTTAATTTGTTTTTGGGTTAAATTTATTTGTTATTGGCTTGTTATTAAATTAAATAAACGTGCGAGTCTATGTTATTTTCGTATTTTTTTAAGAGTCGCAGGCTTTCAACCAAAACTATTTTTAATGTCATCCAAATTGCGTGTGATTTAAATGAGTTATATTGCTTTCTTATTTATTTATATGGCCCATCAAAATGTAATGAAATAATATTGTTCACTATTTGGATTGTCTATAAGTTTTATCAAGAACAAGAAGTTCTTTCTCTAAGTTGTAACCTCCACCAACTAACATATCAATTGTTGCCTATTAAATTTATTCCTCAAGTTTATGTGTAAAGGAAATCCACAATTCAAATCCGATTACTTTTATTTTCAGCCGCAAGAATTTTCTAGGTACCTATTCAACAGTCTTTCTTTCTTCTTTTTTTTTTAACAACGTCAATATCCCATAAATTTCAACAATTCTTGCCTCACCTTCTCGCCAAAGATATCATAAGGAGCACAAAGGATACAACTCAGCATGGATTACTTCAAAGAAATAAACTACAATCGATCAAAAAATAAAAGACACTAACAAGTCTCCAGTACCTACATTCTGGCTCCCGCATCCGAACCTCAATATTCCGCCTCTCCACCGAACGGAAATATTAAACCACAAATTGTTATCAATGTTTCCGGTCGACTCCGTCGTATTTTCGCTGTATATGGCAAGAGCAAGAGGACTTTTCTGCGATTTCTGAAAATCCAATTTAATACGATATTAACCCATCTAGAAAATGCGATATAATAAAAACCACTTTATTGCTATACCTTCATTTCCGTTTAGCTTTGCTTTATTATTTGAAAACCTACAGCCGCAATTCCGTCATCGTGTATGGTAGGTGGTAGGTGTATTGTATATGTATACATAGCATAGTACCCATGTCCAGGGCAGGAAAACGACAAGGAGAAGGATAAAGGATGAAGGACTTATGCCAAGGCATCTTTCAAATTATTGTGGGATTAGAGTTAAATTCTGATGGAATAGCAGGATGAATCCGGTGCCATCACCATCATCATTTGGGAATCATGATAAATCGGAGAATCAAAAGATATTAATTGTGCTGGATCATTATGAGATTCTGTATAGATTCATGTATTTCACACACTGAAAGACCATTATCTAAACATACTGGCAGCTTGAACGTTGTACAAGTAGAGGTACATAGTGCTAAACACTTTAAATCCTTGTTATTTGTTTCACCACTTTTTCGAATCAATTATTATTTTGTGAGTAGCGATGTGACATGACTAGTTATGAGGAAAAAATAATTGGACATATTCATAGATGTTGTTTAAGCTGTTGCTTGGAAAATCAGGAGTTTATCTTATTGATACTTCATCTGGTAAATTCCAGTTTTGTCTAATAGCAACAGCTTGAACCACATCTAGAAATATGCCCCAATTACTTTAAATAATAGTATAGGTAGGTAAATACAAGGAATGTAAGAGGCATTGAATTGCCCCTAATGTCACAGTCTTTGTAAGAAAAACATAACCCATCTATAAAAAATACGAAAATTTTATTGAATTGGCTCTGAAAACTGCAAAAATATTTGTTTGTGTAATAATTTATAATTATGTATATGCAAAATTTTAAATTTAATTTAAAGCTGTCGCTTGTAAGCTCTCTTTGGCAAAGATTTGATACTGTTAAAATGAACTCATAGGAAATAATGACGTATGTATGTATGTTTAAGTCACAAAACGACATGAAACTAGGCAAAATGAAACTTTTGTCAATATCACCTCGCGGTTCCCTTTTAAATAATTAAATGCACGACTGAATCGCACGTATTTGCTCTTATGTTCAACTTTTAAAATATGCAAGTCATTATGGAACAAATAAATAACAAAATATAAATATATAAAAAGCATTTAAATCGTTTTTTAAATTGTATAAACAACTAGTAGATATAATAGCTTAGCGCTCAAAACCAAGTATGCTATTTTATTACTTGATGCAAAATAAACTTAAAAATCGTTTTGGAGCGGTTTTCTTAAAACCATTTTTTTATAAAATTTTAATTATATTTTAAAACAAAGTATTGGGATGCCAGTTTTGAGTATTTATTAATATACATTTATGAAATTATTTTCAAAAAAAGTCATCCACCCATTCTCAAAACATTGAAGCTAAAAACAACTCGAATCCCCTTGGAGGGTTACAAAAAAACCCTAAGGTCAAAATTTTAAGAAAATCGATTCAGCGGCTTAGGCTGTAGGTTGAAGTACAGACAGAGAGAATTATTCCACCCACTTTTTTCGTGTTCTCCCATCATCGTAGTGTCAAGTTTGGTTGTTACCTCAAAAACGTTTTTTTTTTTTACGAATTCAAAACATTCCCTATAGTACCTGTATCGCAAGTAAATAAAATGCATGACTGGATCGCACGTACTTGCTCTTATGTTTGCAAAATTTTTTTTGCACGAATCCAAAACTTGCCCCATAGTACTTATATCGCAAGTTAAATTGTAAGTAGGTATTGGTCTCAGTACTTTTGATGTACTAAATTCTCGTCTTGGACTCGTCTTTACCTCGGTATGGTTTAGGTCTTGTCACGGTTGTTCGTGTTTTATTTAGAGTTTTAATCTACAGTAAACATTTTATAGTTGAAAAACCCATATTTTTATTTTTTATTTTTTCTGCTGAGGCCACCAAGACTCCCGGTAAATTTTTTTCCAAAAAATACGATTTCTACTCGGTCTCTTATCGGATGCTTTTATAGTAGTACTATTGGAGCTCTTCTTGTTTCGTGGCCAATTCTTGGGATAAGTATAAAGTGCAACCGTGTCATATAGCACCAAAACACCATCAAAAGCTAAGGCTCCTTCATTTCAATTCATATGTCAATTTCTGCAAAACCTTTTCCTTTTGATTAGATTAATCTTATATCTCATAAGCAGCAATGTTTGAAGGTTTATTCAAAATCGTAAAAAAACTAAAATTTATATTTAAGAAATCGTATTTCAATTTGATTGGATTGGATTTGAAAAAAAGGTTCCTATATCAAATCATTCTTTCATTTTTGATGGCTTTCTTCAGCCATCAAAATCTGTGATTTCAATAGTTTTCAGCAGTACCCATACCATACAAAAAAATCTCTTTAGTCGTTTCAAACAAACTTCACTCCCGCAGTCAAAATTGTATATAATTTTCGACACTGAGGGAAGAAGAAATATTGGTCTCTATAAGAAAACCTATAGGTATGGAGCAATAAATTGATTTTATTGCGTCACATTTTCTATAGAGATGGGGTGGTATCGTATTAAATTGGATTTTAATAATTCGCATCCTCGTCCGCTTTTACGATACAAAGTATGATTTTGGGAATGGGAGTCACAAGCTCAGGGGAAAAGTTGATAATATTTTGTCGTTTTATATTTCCGTTTATTTTGGCATCGATAGGATATTTCCAGAGCGGATATAGCACTGAAGAGTGTCCTTTATTTCGAAGGAATTGTATTTTATTTTATTATTTTTTTTAACGAAAAGGAAATGAAACCATCCTGAAAAATAATCTGCTTTGTATTAAGTAAAGAGGTGAATTTGTCTACGCCTACCTTAGGGTGATTCGATATGAACAGGACCTCAACTTAAAAAAATGCGTCTTTTTTTGATGGCCTATAACATATAAGTTAATGAGAACATTGTAGATTTATTACCAGTTTTATGGTATTTCTATTATCTTAACTCAAAATATGTTTAAGAGGAATTTGTAGTAAATACGATCGACTCGTATAAATAACAAAATGTGTTGGTACGCTTGGGTTTTTTTTTATTCTTTCAGCAGACATAGGTACATACAATTTTATTTAATTTAAAATGTATTTTCACTACCTCGGCTTGAATTAAAAGTCTTAATAGTCCGAGAGCTGACCGTAAGATTACCTATTTCATCGCGGCCAAGCAAAGAGAGGATGCCAACCGAAAGCTTTAGTCCAAAGATTTACCAAATTATCTGGTTACAATGGTTAGAAAACGAACTTTTCGGGTTGCTTTTTGACTAAGTACCTATGATATAAAAACTTTTAAAGAAGTGGTATCAAATAAAAGCAAAGACCTTTTTATCTATCTATTAATTTATTTATCGTAAGAATAGGTAGATCCTGGTTGATGCGTTGATCGATTTATCAACGGTAGCGAAAAAGCGAATTTATTTAAGTTAAAACTTACTGGTTTTATTCGATGAACTAAAAAGCTAACGAAAACAAAAAACAACAACGAGATTTCTTTAAGTAAAAGACCAGAATTTCCCCTAAGGTAGGGTGTTCATCTGGGACCTTAACAGAAAGAGAATATTTTCCTCCCAAAGCTTTAAAAAAAGAGAACTTTCAAGCAAAAACTAGAGACAAAAAAGAGAACAAAATAGAGAACATACAAAACAAGGAAAACTTGAAAAAAATTATTGAACATAAATTGAAATTACTAAAAATTGAAATAAGACTTTTTATAAAAATGAAAAAATGTAATAGCAATAATACCGATATAAATATAAATTCTGCAATAAAAATATAAAATATAAAATGATTTACCTATTTGAAATCTTCTCGCTCATCCTAATTATTGTCATTTTTCTTTTATAATTTTTCTTACTACCATTTTAATTTTAGAAAATATTTAGTCTTTCAGTAATTGCATTTTGTACAATGGTTGTGAGAAAATTTTAGATTACTTCATAAATTTCTCAATGTAGATATTTTAAACTTTGAAAAATCCCTATCAATTTACGATTTACGACTTTTAACCATTTACATTTATTTTAAAGTTTCCTCCGAGAAAAAAAAAGATATCTCTTGAAGCCAAGCTCGTCTATAATTCAAGATACTCAACAGTTTGTGATATTACTTGCAGCTATAGCTTTGATATTTATGAAAAAAAAAAATTAAATTGAAGATTATCGAGATGAAATGAAACTGAACTTCAAGAAAAAGAGGACAAAAAAGATCCTTGATGAAAAAGTGAGTGTTAAATAGATCGGAACAAAAAAAGAGAACATGTTCTCTTTAATAGAGATAGCAAAGAATAAAGTTATATTTTATCGTTAGATATTTATACAAAAATTCTTGTAATTTCAAAAGAGAGATTACCTAATATTTTCAGTTAAAGTTTTAAGGTGAATTCAAAAATATAAAAATGGCGATTGGTATAATTTGAGCGCCAGATTTAAATTTAAAAATTGAAATTTTATAGTTATGAATTTTGAATTTAAATCAAAAATTATGCAAATTATTAACAATATTTAAAAGAAAAATATTAATGATGACGTTACGTTCATAATGATGAGTTATGGTATTTTTCTGCTTCAACAGTCCTAACAGACTCTTGTTTTTGTTGCCACGAGTCCGATTACTTTTTTTTTTAAATTAGTGATTTTGATAACACTTTGATGAAAACAAAAAGTGGCTAAGTCCACTTTCTTGTTTTATGGTTAGGTTTTACAAAATTTTTCCTCCTGTAAAACACAGTGTCAAAAAAAGCTATAAGTATCGTATAGACAGAGGATAGTCTTAGCTTTCATTTGATATCCCTTAGCCAAAAATGCAACCCGTAAAGTTTATTTTCTAACTATTGCGACCGGATAAAGCTTGTCCGACCAGAAGTTTTGTTATCTTTAGGACATTCGGTTGGCAGCCTTCTTTTGTATGGCCGTGAAAGTTACCTTTTTTTTTAAACTTTATCGCTTTTTGTTGTTTAACTAATTTTGTGATTTTTTCTTATTTAGATATTGAATTTACGGTACAGTGATATTATTCACTTTTAATTGGTATTTAATAGATTAGATACAAGTCACATAGAAAAATTAAATTACATAAGTAAAATGACTTGCCTTAAAAGATAAACCTCAACATACATAAATATCTACCTACGAATCTTCTCTACATCGGGTGTCATTCTAATTTAATTTATAAACATACACTTACCTACTCTACACATATGTACCTACATTACTTACATAGAAAATAAATTGTCCTTAATAATAATGGCATATGGCATGTATTTAAATATTTCTTTCCAAGTGATAAAACAGAATATAATGTTGTTCTGTGGAAATAACGCGTGAAATCAGATTATCCTTGAAAACAATCCTATATTTGATATGCTCAAGGGAAAATAATATAATGTTCATCTAAATCCAAATAAAAATGAATTACTCTTTTTTTTTTGCAGGCAATAACCGTAGTAGGTATACAATAAACCTACATTATATAAGCTTAGACATTTCACAAAAAAAAGGCAAACAAATATGGATAATCCTTATGTTGCGTACCATAAAATTATAATATCCAAGAAAAGTGTGTAGTTGAAAATGATTTTCCATTATTTCTTGGGTCGATTGAAAAAGAAAAATATTCTTGTATTTTTGTTTGTGTAAAACAGCACAGCAAAATTACTCATTTTATTTGCAATGCTATACTAACTTAATTTTACCCAGTGGAATAATTTTTTTTAATAATAAAATAAAATAACGAAATGCGTGCCTTTTTGAAAATACATTTATGGGAAATGTGTATAAATTATAAAGTTTTCTTTTAGTACCTACGTAACCAATTTTTGTCTCTTCCCGAAAAATCTTATTATAAAATGTGATAAAAATATAAAATGCAATAAAGAAAGCTTTTCTAAAACCCATCATCAAACATAATAAATTGAGTCTTAGATTTTCAAACTGCGACAACGGTGAGTTATGTATGTATGTGGTGGATTGCGAGGCAACGATGCAAAGATATTGTGGTCTTTGAATATCAGATGCAGTGTAATTTATAATGACCACATACATCAAACCGATTAATTACAATATTTACTCTCTTGTCATTTTATAATTGCTCTGACCATACATTCTTGCTTCAAAGAAACATAGTTTGTTTAAGTTAAGACCGATATACCTATTTGTTTAATGTGCAAGACAAATTTATTTAACTAACCTCACCCTATAAGAACACTTAGCAAATTAAAAAAAAAAAATTGTGGAACAGGTAGCTATAAAATGTTTTAAATTTGAAGCAAAAAACAATTTTTTCAGAATTTAAATTTAATTTTTTAAGTATAAACAGTGATAGGCAGTGTAAAATGGTACTTTGACTAAAATAGACCCACAGTCTATAGGTTTATGATTCTGGGTTCTGCACATCACCGTAATTAAGCGAGGAGCACTTACTGGATGAGTGGAAGCGATAAAAAAACTTTCGTCGGCCATTTTTTCACTGTTTTAGGCAATGAAACAACTAGGTTATATTTCAACATAACTCTTTTTCATTGATTATTAGAATTTCATATTCATTTTTTTTAGAAATTATTTACAGTTTTTTGCCGAGTCCGAACTGCTAGATGAGAAGCACTTATTCATGATAAGTATACTCTTGGAGAATTTGTCAATTCCTCGCAAGAGCCAGTACCTTGGATAAATAATTTTCATTTTTAGGTCGCTGGGAATCGAACCCACACCTTCAGCATGACAGTCCAACGCACTAACCACTATGCCACGAGGTACTACTAAGGAAAAGTGTATCGTACTCGAAAATGGCTCTAATGATTTTGATAAAGATTTTAGACATGGTGTACTTATCTACTTTTTCGAAAAAAAATATTGACCAAAAACAGTTAGTAACCTACTATTCAGTGTTTTTTTTAGTTTTGAGTTTCTCACTAGCAAATGCAACCATTTTAATATTAATTTTTTTGAAAAGGCTCATAAGATTGTTTACCAACATTTTGAAAAAATGAATTGAATTTATTCATGAATTATCCTTAATGAAACCCTTTTTTCTGGTTTTTTGGCAAAAGTACATTTTTTTTTTCTCTAAATTTCTCAAAAACTAAGAAAGGTTCTTACATTTGATTTTCGGTAATGGACTAAAAAAGTAATGTGGGGTGTTCAATAGAACACAAAAACAGCACTTAATTGAAAAATATCGACTTAAAAAAATCACTTTTTTTTTTCTTTTATTTGACCTTGAAATTTAATTTCTCAAAAACTATTCGCTTCAACAACTTGATTTAAAAACCAAATGCCAAAAGAATGGAGTATAGGCTTTAAAAAAAACTATAGCACATTGTTGGATGTGCTTTCATTGATGTTTTATGCTTTTTTCGCATTTAAAGTCAATATTTCAGAAACTTCAGGAGGGGAGATATAATTCCCGCCCCCTCATACAATTTTTTCTTAGAACATACCCACGAACCACAATTTAAAATACCTCCAATCAGGTCCGGGATACCCTAATGTACACATTGGCACTAAAAATTATTTTAAAGAAAGCCGCTACAACGACTCAACTATTTTGTTTGCATCAATAATTAAATAAATGCATATTCCCGAATAAAATTTCATACATCGCTTCTTGTTTCTTGAGGTAAAATTTTAGTTCCAACCGTGGCACCTTTCAAAGATAAGAATATAAAATCCGCATTTCTGTTTTCCTTGCGTCATCAAAACTGCATCACCAGAACGCGTGGTGGCACTGCTCCCATTCAGTTTTTCTTTTTTGGCTCTATAGAACTCAAGTATACAATCTACATAAACATGCAACAGGTGCTGCGAAATTTCTATTGTTTTAACGCCCTTAATGGCATTAATGTTGCATGAACTTGGCCAAGATTCCAAGCCAAAACTCTTGTTTTCCTTTCCCATACAGCAACTTTTTGATTCTCCTTTTTATATGAGTTCCGTAACTGACTGAAAACGGAATACGAAGTCAGCACACACAAAATAACCAAGAAACGAGTCCAAGAGAAGAAGTATCCTTCCATCTATCTAAGTCCACATTTTTACCTCAGCCAAACAAATGGATGCATTAAAAATTCATTTCATTTTAAACAGAGAATCCTTCGACTGAGAGTGGAAAAGGTGAAATAAATAGAAGTGTCCCGTCAGAGGAAAAATGCATTAACTTTCTTTTTTTTTTGTTCCTCCTCTTATATTATTTGACGGTAATGCTTGGTTAGATTGCATTGCCAAATTGCATGCGCTTTTTGTTCTATTTTTTGACGACCGCGAATATAAAAGAATATCTTTGCAGCAACGAATGGAAGCTTTGCTTCACCTTAAAGTCATCAATCTTTTCTTATGGTTTCTTGTTCTGATGATAATACTTTACTCTGTAATAAGGACGTAAAAATTACTTTGTGTGGCATTGTTTTAATCTCATGTCAATGAAATTATTTTATGCTACGGATAATAATTTTTAAATGTATTTGAATTTTTTTGTTTCAAATTAAAAATTTTGTATTAAGTAATTTTTCTTTATCTGTTTTGTTTTTCTTAAAATCTACAGGGTTTAGCTATTGGAGATATTCCTTCAAAATAAAAATCACACTTTATTATATGTATATGAAGTAGGTACACATATAAATTGCGAGGCAGAAATGTGTCAGAACATTCCAACAACCATATTTTGTGCTATCATTATCAGTGTTTTTCCCAAAATCTTTCTATTTACTTTTTGTTCTTATTTTTATCGAGAGTTTGCTCATCTATCGATCTAAACAAGAGGTTCCCAATTTTTTTTCCTCGTAGACCACTTTCAAAAATGAACCTGGTTTCGGTAGACCCCCTGCTGCAACAATTTTACCATATTCCCAAAACTCGTCAAAAAATGCGAAGATAAGATCTAAAGATGAAAATTTGCGTCGAAGCTGAGTTCCAACCCTAAATTCGGGCGCCACTTTGCAAGTCTCGACAGGTGTTGTACTGAATATCGAATATCGTCTGCTTTCTGGTTTAAAAGCCTCGTAAAGTCGGTTTTGAAAAATTGCTTAGAAGACGCAAAAAACAAATTTAAAAGGTAATAAAATGGAATTCTGAGATCGTAAAAGGTTTTTAAACTGTTTAATAGCACCAAAAGGTACCAACGAGATATTGATATTTGAATTGTGTGATTTGTTTTGATAAGAAATACATTGAAATGGCATTTTAAGATCTATGAGGTTTTGATAGAAAGCCAATGACATGCAAGTTCTTACAAATAACAGTCGTTTATCTTCTTAAAAGTGAATTAATGCTACATAAATAGGCTATCTGATCCACATGCCAGCCTAACTGAACAAATTTTTTCAAGCACGCGGACCAAAGCAAAGCAAAAAATTAAAAATATGTATTATTTTTACAATGTTATTGATAGGACTGCATAAGAAGCTCCTAAAAAAATTTAGCTTATAATTTTGAAAATTATAATCTTAATTCTTAAAGCTTCAAAGCCCTTTTTTTTAAAGTCGCAATACGACCATTAACACCGAAAAATTTGAAATTTGTTTGTTCCCTTAATTTTTTTGAATAGTTTCGGTAATATCTGCCTTCATTGACAGATAAGGCCAAGCCTACATTTTTGTGCTTTACTATCGCAACCAGATAGATTTTCGTGGACCCCGACTTACAACTGGTGAGCCCCCATTTTTATTTCATCTCAACGTAGACCCCCGTCGAATCTCCCGTGGACCCCTGGGGGTCCACCTGGACCACTTTGGGAATCACTGATCTAAACTCTCCATAAAATGTCCACTTTGTTTTGCTGCTATAATTTTAATTGATTTGGGAATTTGACTTATTATGTTGAACGGCATAATAGGTACATATACTATATATGTATGTTAGTTGGTTAAACACAAAAACCCAATATGAACCTACTGTCCTTTAGTGTTTTGTCATAGTTACAGACATTTACATCAAATTTATATGAATTTAATTATACCATCTCTGTAAATGATTAGGTATTCATTATTTTGCCATTATGGAAATTTTACCACATTTTATTGCAAAATGCAAATCCAAAAAAACTAACCACAATGATTAGAACATACGTTATAATAATATTAATCATTATTTAATTATAACGAATAAACTATATTTAATAATGCACATTTAAAAATCCAAAGCACACAAATTTATTAGCATTTTTGTTATGTTATATTTGTATTTGATTCTAATAAATAAACATACATACTTTTTTAATTTTTTGGGAATGAATAAATTTTATAAAATTGTGTAAATAAATAAAATTTTATTGTAAAATAAGTTCTAATTCGAAATATTCCTATGGTTGATTGCATTTTGTGTCATTTGTTCGTAAATCACACAACTTTAAGCAATTTTGTATTCAGTTATATTTTTTAAGAGCTAATTTTTACTTGAAATAATTTGAATTGAATTTAATTCAGGCGTGAATTGAATTAGGTGTGTTGCCTTGGTTTAAGAATAAAAGGAAATTAGCTCAAAAATTACTTTAAATTGAAAAAAAAAAAACAAATCAAGTTGTTTTTGTGATTTAAGTTTTTAAAAATTTATTTCAATTTCATTAATGAGTGCCTTATTTAATTTTTTTTGAAAAATACTATCCATTGGTAATTAGGAAAGTTGAAATGATCAGGCAAAACCAGACACAAATCAAATTAGTTCGATCGGTTACCTCTATTTTTATTTAACTTTATGTAGGTTTGTACAAAACTGTACAAATTAAAACCCGATTATGTGGTTTTAGGGCCTATTTTAGCGCTACTACATCAGCTACATCATACAACTACAATCTGTTACATTTGTCTGTTCAAACATACAACTGGAAGTGTTGTATGATGTAGTTGATCTGACATTTTTTCTTTTATACATATGTATATTAAAAATGTGGTAAAGCTAGAACCAAAGATACTCGATAATAAAGATGGGGAACTCGTAACTCATATCATATATGTAATATTTTTTGGTAGGTGTGCGTGCCGGACCATATGTTAAGCAAAGTTTGCGTGATCAAATCCTCTGGGAGTCATATTTTTAGCAAATTACTTATGCGTTACAGTTTATACGAGTATTGGTGTTGTATATCTGTGGTTATAACTATAATGGATTCGGACATAGTTATTTTCACGACGATTTGGAGGTTAAAATATCATATCTATAATATTTATAATGTTATGCTTAAAATTAAAAAAAATAACTACTCGTATATTAATGGATATATTCAGCAATTTTTCAATTTTTTAATGTAAGAATGCAGTAAGAATTTTCTTTTAGTTGTATTACAACAATGTAGCTTGAAAAGATGTGAAACAGAATCATACATTTTTGCAATATACTACAACTGAAAATCGATTGTATCTTTGAAACAGAAATCATACAACACAACTGTCAAGATGCTACATTGTAGGACTATTGAGTGGGTAGCCATTACAGATTTATTGTATGAGGTACTTCTTAAAATAATAATATTACTGTTTTTGAAGTTAATTGAATCGTTTACTAAAAAGAGCTCCCAATTCTTGAGAATTTTGTGTTTTTTTTTTAAAGAACTGTTTAAATTCAGTTAAAAAAAATTTTTTCTACAAATAAATCAATTTCATTAAGTATACATCAGCCTTCAATAATCACAGGCCGACTGCCGACTCCTTGCAGAAAATCCTTGCCTCATAAAAACTCAATATATGATATTAATTGGTTATTTTCTGCCCATTTTGGGAAGCAAAATTAAATCACATATATTAAATTCGTCAGTGAATTATTTTTTAAATTTAACCTTATTCCAACTGGCTTCAGTGCAGTAAAACATCTTTTGTTTCATTTGGTTTCCGGCCGGACAGTTTCCACATGTTGATCATTGCCAATTATTGAAGGCTTTTCATTTATTTTTATTCAATAAGCTGCTTTTTTCCATATACAAAATAAAATATATTCGTATAAAATAAAATTAAATAAATAATATCTGAACGATATGGGGGCAAAAATCAAAAGAAATTTAAAATAAAGAAAACTTTTTTGTGTCACTATACCTATACGTATCATCAGAGGGTTTGGAATCACCGTGCGACGTTGGGGAAACTAAAAGAGAATGAGCGTCAAAATATTGAATGAATGTATTTATCAGAAATTTTCAGATAGAGTGATGGAAATAACGGTGATGGCGAACGGACAGGGAGCAGGGCATAATATAATCACAAACAAACCAACAGGATGTGGTGAAGCCTTGCAGTGTCTTTAATACGCTTCAAGGATATTGCGGATCTGGAGATGATGAGCTTTTATCAACCACACATTGTCTTTTGTAAAATTTGGCTGAGAGAAAAATATCTTTATTAATTGTGGATATCCATTGAAAAGCTGATCAAAAATAATTCATTCAATAATATGTATTGTTAATTAAAACAGATCAATAAGCACAGAACAGAAGACTGAAATACGAGTTAAATAATAAGTTGGTATTTCACCTTTGCAATACAAAAGAAAAGAAGAATGGGCAAATTGGTCCAAATACCCACCATGTATGAGACCTACATATATGTACATAGTTGGATAGCCCGCTATATAAGTATAGTAATTTTTGACATGACGCGGCAAATAAAAACTGTTGGGAGTCAAAAGTTACAGTCAAAAAAATTTAAAAAAAGGCTGTCCACTTATGTATGCCCATTGGAACTAATACTTGTCCAACTCAATACATCTCCCCACATGTCCATAATATCTTTTATTCATATATGGCTATAGCTCAACACATCTCCGCTTCCTTAAACCTTCGAATTAATTTCGAATTACTCTATATTAATCGGACTATTCAACTGCAAAGGTCTCTTTTGTGGTAGATATTAGGACCAAATCCAATACATTTTGGCCGATTTTCCTTTAAAAGTAAAATTTTCAAAGTAGTTTTTTCGTGTATATATTTTAAAAGAATCGGTTTTAAGCTTTAAAAGAAGCTAGAGCACAATATTGTAAATATTTTCGTTGTTTTTAAATAGCTATATTTATCTTTTTTAAGTATCTCTAAGTGTTTTGGAAATACACAGTCGACTAACTCTGAGTCGAACGCCCCCTAAGCCAAATTTCCCTTTGCAACATTCTGTGTAAGTACTTCTTATCTTTGGCGGGTTGGAAGACCAAGAACAACATGGAAATCAACTGTCTTAGCGGAAGCAGAATCCCAGAGAAAGACGTGGCCACAGCTTAAGTACCTTGCAGCAGACCGTGAAGGATGGAGACGTTTTGTTGACGCCCTATGCCCCAGCCGGGGTTACAGGACACGATGATGATGATGATGACTTCTTATCTTTGAATCGCAGTGTTTCTCATATGAAAATAAACACTATCAACAATTGAAATATGTAATAACATTTTGCACCCAAACTTAATCTCATGACGTCATTGGAATGACCATGAATCAATAGATATATTCTTACTTTTACCGTTATTTCTGGGCAATGCAAGACAGTAACATTCTTTTTCATATGTTTGAAATTTCTACAACCCGTATCTTTTTAACCTCTGAAATAAATTTAAGTAAATTTAATACTTTTTTCTTTTCGGAGTCCACATTTTTCCGCTAACACGCTTAGTGTCCAAAATTCTTCCGAAAAATTACAAAAGAGGACCTTTAAACCCCCTCCTGCCTGAAGCTCGTGACCTTGGACTGGGGACTTTTAGTATATTATACTTGGGTGTCACCCCTACCACATAAAATAATAACCCAGAGAGCATGATTTCTTGCATTTATTTTTCCTTCGTTGACTTGACTAAAATGTAAACAAATATTTACATATAATTAAATTTTGTTCATTATGCATTTTTATATACATTTAAAAGAAAAATAATTATTGAAAATTCAGAAAAAATTAAATTTTCTTTAGATTATTCTAAAATTTATAGCGGATAACTACGAGTGTGATTATTTAAACCAAATCATAAAAATTTTATTTGATTCTGATGATGAATAAAAGAAATATTAATAATTTTCTTAATTGCGTTAATAATTACCTAAAGTCTTTACAAAAATAATTAATTTATAATGAGTTTTTTAGATACATCCTATCCTATCCTATCCTACTAATATTATAAATGCGAAAGTGAGTTTGTTTGTTTGCTTGTTACGCTTTCACGCCTAAACCGCTGAATCAAATATGATAAATTTTGATATAGAGATAGATGGGACTCTGGAAGCGTCAATAGGATACTTTTTTTTACCATTTGAGATAAAAAAAGAAAAAAATATTTGGTACCAAAACAACTTCATTTTACATGTGAACAAAAATAAATCAATTAAGTTTGAAAAAAAAAATCAATCAATTTTGATATTTCGTTTGAGCGATAGCTAGTTTGTTTTTTATTGTGTTGAAGTTTTCTCATTTCCATTTGACAAACGTTGGCTTAAATTAAACAGAAGCTGGTCGCAAGCCCTGCAGTAAAATTTGCTCGACTAAAAATAAATTCATTCATACCGAATTAAGGAGACTGTCTTGAGAACTGATGATGATGATGGGACACTTTCTCAAAGAAATTTTTGATTTTGGTTCGCGTGCACCCAGTGCACACATTATGTACATACATAAGTAGTATACAGCAGCATCCTCACATATAGTCTAAGAGCCAGCAGAAAATTATGTTGCTGAACGCATAGCCAAAATATGGGTATGTATTGTATATGTTTATGTATGTTTATGTATAAGGGTTTGAACTTTTATACATCTTGATATCGAGTGCAAAAGTCAGGAAGGATTTTTTTGACGCCCGTGTTCGGGACGAAAGGTTGAAAATTGTAATTTTAAAAGTTTTGTGTCAGGGGTAGGTACTCAAAATGGAAAATTGTGCTCTGTAATTTTTTCTAAGTCCACTAACTTTAATTTTATGATATCAGCCTCTAAAGCAAAACATATCGGCCTTATTTTTTAATTTTATTTTTTCAAATCTCGAAATATTTCTCAATATGGTGCACCTAGAATGGTTACATATATTATATCTCAAGTTCTATTAATCATATAGTCAAAATTAAAGCTTATGGACTTGGGGAAAATGACAGAGGATCATTGCCTGTTTTTTGAAAATGAATTGATGTTGTTGTAACCCTGTCACAAAAATTGGAATACAGCTATTTTGAACACCCAGTCCCCAACACGGGTGTCGAAAAAATCCCGCCATACTTTTGAATTCGTTATCAAGATGCATGCACCTACGCTACAGATTCTCAAACTCATATATTGGTTATGCGTTTACCCAAAAATTTGCTGCCAACTATTGGACTGGGATAGTCAGTTCGCAGCGAGGCAGAACCTATGACCCTATTTTTGTTTTTGAAATAATTTTATCTCTAAATGTGTTAACCAATAACCTGAAATAAATAAATTAATATTTTTTTTCTTTAATGATTTTGTATCGATCGACATCCAGAATCGGTTGACAAAATAAACATTAGCGCGAGCGAAGCCGCGGGTAAAGGCTAGTATAGATATATTCATAGGTTTCCATTAATTATACACGTAAAAGCGTATTGGAAAAATTAATGCATGTGTTTTGTATTCCATTTAAAGTTTATAGCATTAAAGTGACGAACATTTATAAATCTTAAGAAACTTAAACTATAAGTACGTGTGACCCAGTCGTAAATTTTATTTTTACAAGTGTAGTTCAACAACAAAGCAAATAAAATCAAATTTTAGCTCTGGCAATTAATTCAATGCTAAATCTAACAGCAAACGAACATCTATCCATCCTTTAAAATAAGATACAACCCAATATACTAATTTATATAATTAAGATTTTAGAGGATTAACAAACTTTCAAACCTTTTCATAGATAAGTGCAAAGAAAAATAATATGGTGCAACAGAAATTGATAATTGAGGCGTAGTTTGATATGATAGTCTCACTCAATAACTTATTGTTTGGCGCACCAATTAACTGATAAATTATATCTATTTTTTAATTTTCGAAATTCAAATAAATAATTATTATCCAATATGTTGTTGGTGCAAGAAGATTAATCAAATCCATTATTAGTGATTATATAGTAATAGTAATAGATCGTTGGTGCAATAGGGCCCTGATCTAACTTAAAGAATAATTAATTTACAGAGCTCAGTAATAGATTTTTTTTTATTTTACTGTCTTAAAGTACCTAATTTCTTAGTAATTTAGTTGTTAGATGAAATTGGGACGAGATGTTAAATAAAACAAAGCTATTTGAACCAATAGTTCAATACATTCAATTCAATAAAGCTAATTATTTTATTTATGATTTTGAAGAAAATTAAAAAAAATATTTTCCTGTTTTAGTGGAGCGAATGAATTAAGTTCAAATAAAGAAGTCTAAGTGAGCTCTACTCTACTCGCAATATATGGACTAAAGGCTCACTTAAACTTCTTTATTTGAGTATTTTTCATTTATGTGCAATAATTCAATTCAATTCAAGGAAATCAATGGGATTTCGAGTATCAGGTATACCCATCTGCTTTGAACACTTTTTCTGCCTTCAGCAGCAAATTTCTTTGTTGACATGAATTTAATTAAAATAAAAAGTAGAAGCGAGGTAAATTCCAGGATAAATTATTTGATGGTTTCGAGTTTTATTTCGTTTTGTTACAACAACACAAAATATTCGCCATTAAACCAAATCAAAAAAGTAATAAATTTTAATTCCTATACCTAACATGTTACAGCTTAAAGGGAACATTATAATTTATAGGAATATGTAGATTGATTTTATGTAGATACATACAAAGATACATATGTACCAACATATGTAGGTATATGGCAATGAAACGACAGGTTTAATAATTCTTCATGGAAATAAGTACAAACAAAATAGGGGACAAATAAGTAAAATGAATGCTTTAATGAAAATATCTATTTTAAGGGCTTTGAGTAAATCAAAGGGCACGTTGTGTCCAGCGAAGTTCACGGCACTACACCTTTTTACAGGAACAAACTCATGCGATTTTCAAGATATAAAGTCAGAAACTCGTAGTATTTGCTGAGCTAGTTAAACTCAATGGGCTCACTAAATTTCATCTTTTTAGAATAGGTAAATAATCCTGAGATTTAGGACTCCAAAAATCTCTAAAACTGTATAGCTGACTCCCTGACCAACTGACTTACTCACTCACAATACAGAAACTTGGTATTTAGTGGGTTCACTGGTGAAATTTTAATACATTTTAAATTGTGAATACTTAACTAATTAAGAGAAAACTTGCCAGGAAAATGCAAAATTAAACACTGGCTCCCTTTCACTGCATTCAGTTCACCTGATTTTTACTTGGGTAGACTTTTTGTATCGTGCGATGAACAGTCGCTCTACTGGCCTTAAATCCAGTTAAACCTTAGTTTTACTTAAGTTTTCAAGGCTTTGAATTTGAAGAAAGTCTTAGATAGAATCACCCGTTTTCCCTGAGATGTTATTGTTGCCTTGTTTTCTTTGTGCTCCACGGTAGTTAAGAAAGCAAAGTGCATAGTTAAGGCCTCCAATAATCTTGTGGGCTATGGTATGGGTCAAATGCGCACCACAAAATATTCAGACGCTTTCTAAACTATGCCTGGTATTCATTGGAAAGTCAGGAGGTATAAACTTATTAAAGCATATACAAACAATTTTTTTCAACCCTAAGTACTAAATTGAATCAATGTAAACCGTTACGCCCTTATTTTTTTGATTAATACAAGATGATTGCCCTAGCGGGATGTAGGTCAAACATCTTTTATGAATCAAAAAAGGTCACCTAGAATGGAACCGTTTATTACTCCCTTATGTCCTGACAAAATCTTATTATTAATCAATGTATCTTATACATAGTTATAAATTATTTGTTACGCCAATTATTGTATAGAAATATTCAATAGAACAAAATTGAAAGACCCTAAGATACTGTACCATTTATGTAGATAAAGTAGTGCTTCTTGTGGAACTGATGAATTTTACATGTTTCTACAATTTGAGAAACAAAAATAAAACAAGGTTTTGAAGAAAAACAAAAAAAGCTCCAGCATAAGTCGTTCCATCGGACGCCTTTATTTACATGCATATTGCATATATAACCAAACAACACGGTAGCATCACCAGAAGCAGATTTTCTAGCTGTTTTATTCATTTGATGTGGTGTTTCATGTGGTTGAGCAGGTCCCACCCAGGCGAATTGTATGCCAAACGTTTCCGAATCAACCGAGTAGCAAACCAAGCCGCCCATCTGCTTCCCAAGCTGTGCTATGCTGATGCATCAGCAGCGTGTACCATTAGCATGGTACAGGAGCAAGTTAACATGTTTTGAGGCCAATTTGCAATTTCCCAAGCCACCCAGAAAACTGTTCGCAAACCAGCATGCAGATCATGGCCTTACAACACACTACCTACACACATAGAAAATAAAATTAAAATTCTCTACCAAATGTTGTATCGCTTAGTCCTGTGAATTGCAGTACTCTATGCGCTGCCTCCTTCCGCATCAGCCAATGTTGAAAACCATGTAATATAGAGCTTTTTCGTGCTAATATTTGAAAAATAATTTGTTCTGCATAACCAACGGTATACTGAATCGTCCTGAAAGCAGACATATATGTGCGCTCCAAAAGAGTGTAATCCATCATATGTGTGGAGTTGTTTGCATTCCTAATGACTGCTGCCAAATAGGTACACCCCATCCACCCTGGTAGACAACAATGCATTGCGGAAGAATGCAAAAATCCCGGGCTTTCTAACAATGAATAGGTATAACAAAGGATAAAAATGGGAATTCAGCGAGGGTTGTGAGCTGATGCTGATGCTCATATCTATAATAACTCCAGAATCCTTATATTTTCTGGAGCTCTTTCACATTGTTGTGAACTATTTTTTGGCCCTCTTTTGGTGGCTTAGTTGGGTTACAAATGTAGTACCAGACCTTAATAAAGGAAGGCATATGTTTTGTACTCGTATAGAATACTAACTCCAACTTTAACATGACATCCCGTCAAGTCTAGAATACGCTTCATATTTTTTTTTGCCTATGTATATTAATATTACTATATTGAGTCCTCTAAAGATGAATGTTTTGTGGGGGGAACAAAAAAGCCTGAAAGCATCAGCCTGCTTCTTTGTGTTCTCGTGATGCAAGGGGTAAAAGTATATTTGTAAAATAACTGATTTCTGAGCTGTAACGTCATCATTTGGTTTATCTGAATAGGAATTTCCTTTCAAAGAATACAACATAGACACACAAGGATATTCTTATTCCATTGGGTAAGGAATGTCTATTAAGAACCAGAACAATTCGCAGCACAACAAGAATGTTAAATTTATGTTTATTTGAATGTGGCCTAGATTGTTGTGCCTATATGATTGTGAATCTAACGAGACACGAACAACATTTATTTGAACTTTCTCTGTCGATTTTGGCAACTATTACTTTGGTAAATTTTATTGTTGAGCGGAAAAATTTAAGGATTAAGTAAATTTGCCATATTTTGTTTTATATGAAAAGTTTTGAGTTCGTAGTTAAATTCCTGCAAAGGGTTGAGCCGGTTTTCTTTCAATCCAGTGAACACATTTTATTTAATGTAGGATTAATAGGGCATGCAATGTTTGAATTCCTTAATGTGTTAAATAACACAAAAACAAATACATACCTAGTTATATATTGTGGGTTGGGTACGATTTTTATCCAAAGTCAAACATTTAAATGAATCTTAAAGAAATGAAAAACCTTACCTTACCTTTATTTATAATGCACTTTTAAACATTCAAACATTGACATTGACATTCACATATTGCATAGTAAATAGAAAATATACAGTAATTTACTTTTTACATTTTAGGAACCATGACTCAGTACTATTTTCGGTATCAAAAATCGGGCGCGCAAAATGTTTTTTTTTGTAATGTTTTGTGTCTTCGTGCGGTTATTGGTACTTGTGGATTTTTAATGCAAATCTTCAGCACATCTTTGGCGATACGAACTATTTCCAGATCAACTTAAGCCTAAATAAAGAATGTTTTAAATATTCAGGATGGGATAAGAGCTTAAAAATCTCAACTATCAGCCACATAGATAGAGAAGAATTAGGCCCATTTCACACATACCCGGCAGCCGGTTCCGGCATGTGAAAGCTTCCATAAGATCCTGACCAAATGACTGGTTAGCCGGTACCGGGTACCCGGTTGCCGGCTATGTGTGAAATGGCTCTTAAGAATTGAATGTTCAATGTGTAACAAAAAGACGAGGGAAGATGTCTTCCATTTCTAAGGTGTGTGTCCATTACTGAACGAAATTACAAGAGCTTATTTCGGAAAATAGGTATTGATTGAAATTGAAATGAGCGAATACCTGAATGGAGGAGATTGGGAAAGACTCTATCGATATACTTCGAAAACAGAAAGATACAGATTTCAAGTATTTAATGAGCTGTTTTGAAAATAAATGTTAAGCCTTAAAGTATTTGGATTCAATCCCGAATGTATTCAGGATTTTTTGTCATTCGAGATTTTGTCCATTCGAGATTTCGGCATTCGAGATTTAGGATATTCGGAATTTTGCCCGTTTGTAATTCCAATTTTTGTTTCCATTAGGGATTTTGGCATTTGAGATTTTATACCCTTCCCAAATATCTACTGTTTTTAAGAAAGAGTGGAGTAGTAGGTACTTAATTATGCACCAAATTTGAAGATTTTGCATTGACCCGTACACTTTTACAGAATATTGTATCAGAATTTTTTTTAAATACAGCTAGGTACATCTTAAAGCCTCATCGACGTGCACACCAACTGCCCTAAGTTCAGTATTCGGGGCAGATTTTCTCACAACCACCACGTTCAACGCAGGCAATCTTATTCCTTTGGATTTTCAACGCACATACAAAATTTTCACAAGCAAATCTCTTGCATGGGGCTGAGGCTATACATAAATAAAACTTTTATAGGAGCTCTTGAAATATACTTTTGTTCTAGGCACGTTCAAAGTAATTTAAAAGGTCTCTGTACTCGAAATTTTGGCACTTATGCCAAATAAAAATCCTCAAATATAATCCATCCCTCATGCAAGAACTACTCTTATAAAAGGAACGAGTGCAATATGAATGTTGAGTACATAATAAAACACTATAACACTGTTCATGTACTGTGCCTACATTATATGCCTGATGCCTCAATCATCAAAGAACTAATACCCCTTGAATTCAAATGAGCAACGCACACAAGACTTCACTCCACTTAGTGTCAGTAGCTTAGTAGATGTCCACATCAAATCATTGTAATCTTTGCTTTGCATAGTGCTTATTTCCTTGTTATGAGAAAAAAAAAAAAACCTTAAAAGCCCAAGTCTTGATACTTTATTCATTCAAATTACTATTTCAGTTTTGCACAAAAGCTATTTTCATAATATTCTACCTAATATCAAGTCTAAGCTATAAACTTTAAGAGGAATAAAATTCTTAAGAACCGGTAGTTAAGTTGGTATCGTAGTGCCAGTTTTGCTGTGTGTCAAATTGTTTTTAACGTTTTATCTTTATTATATTTAGGTTAAGGGTTTCACCCAATTTCGTGGATAGGAAACCACAAGAAAGGCTGTGAATACATTTTAATAGTTACCGAAGATTTGAGCAAAACAAATTTTAAGATTTGTCTTGAGGGCTAAATCCTAAAACTTTTCGAAATAAACGTATCCTGTGGCATTTGTGGATAAAATATAATGTGGACTTTACTTTATGACTGCATCAAAAATTTAAACAAAAATAAAGTTTAAATGAATTTTCGAAATATTTCTCCCTAATTATGTAGATATATTAATTTCTATAGCACGTTTCAGTGAAATGAAAACTTATACCAACAAGCTAAAAAGTTCAAAGAATTTTAAATTCTTAGGGTTCCTTTATATTTGCGAGGATTGCTCTCAACTCTACTGCTAGGGAATAAGATACGAATTGTCAGAGCGCTGAAAGAAATGG
Organism: Dasysyrphus tricinctus; assembly: GCA_963921185.1. Classification (NCBI taxonomy): domain Eukaryota; kingdom Metazoa; phylum Arthropoda; class Insecta; order Diptera; family Syrphidae; genus Dasysyrphus; species Dasysyrphus tricinctus. The sequence continues at coordinate 263,192,206 of OY992531.1, forward strand.
TATATCCTAGTTACAACATATATATGACTATATAGTGACTTTAAATTAATCCATTTTTGAAAAACCGAATTTTCAAAAAATCATTTTAAGTTTTTTAAATAATATCATTTTTTATTGAAATAGTTTAAAAGGCAATATTACTAAAAATTAAGAATTAAGACCTAAAATATGGTAGGTATTAGGTAGATCGTAGTTTTCTAAGAAAAATTGTTGTTTGTTGCGTTTTGGTCTAGATCTAAAGACCTTCTCACTATAATTATTTTACTCGCACCTTAAAAATTAATTTATCATATCAAATAGTCAGTGCATATTTCGTTTGTTTTGTGTTTTGTATGTAAATACAGCGATGTTTCATTTGTTAACTGTTTTTAAATGAACATTCTACTGGATATGATCCTTTCATTTCATATAGTTATACTCAAATCTATTCAGTCATCATTGTTAAACATGAATTCTAAATCCTTAAAAGGGTTAATCCACACGCATCGATGAACATAAAAGTTTTAAATTCTTTTGAAAATGCGGTAATCCTATATCTGCTTGAATGAATTTTTACAGACAGAAGATCAACGTGCTTTGAATTTAATGAAACTTTAATTTTCATTCCCGTATAGGTAAGGGTTCGTGTAAATTTAACTGGCCTAACTTTTTGACTCTCTTACAGAGTTTACGAAAATGAATATAATATCATCTCCATGGGAATTTACTTTAAAATAAGTGGATGAAAATTAAGACACATGCTTGCCCATGGTTTCCCCTATATAGAATATTATATATAAAAAACAAACTCAAAGACGCTTCATAAAATCATCAAATTAAACCTTATTTTGTACTATGTATGTATGTGTGTTCATATGTACCTGTACCACAATGAGATTGAATTTCTAATAAACTTATACTGTCGGCTTAACTATTCATATTTTAATAACATAATAAAAATTCGTAGGTAGATATCCTTACACAGAGTAGAGGAAGTAGATTTTGTTTACACGGCACGTAACTCATAGGTGGTAGAACTAGGTGCCTATTCGAGCTCAATCAACAATATCCTTTCCTTTAGTTAATATTCCAAGAAGAAGTGACTAAAATTTGTTTGCCAATCGATAAAAATTAGTAAACATCAAAGAGAAACCAGTTCTCTGCTGTATTATCCTTATAGTAGGAATTCCTTACGAGCTACATACAGTTATATATGTATATTCCTACGTGATTCGAATGCCCCATCATGATGATAGAAAGAAGAAATAAAAATTCCCTTAGTGGGTAACTGCAGAAAGCTGAAAATCTATATTTTTATATTCCTCAATCCTTCCATCCGTTGTAATCTTGGGCATTTTTGATCATCGAATTTCATACACCTCACCAAACACCAAATTGATTCCGGTTTTTGTTTAGTTGTAGTTCTTAAAAATATTACATAGGTACGCAAGGAATGAACTCGTGCTGAGTTTATTTTAAAAAGATAAATCAAAATCTTGTTCCATTTAAACAAATTACGTAAGATATCTCTTTAAGAAAGTATTTAATTTAGGCCAAACAAAAGTTTTACTGAAACGAATAAAATTCTTTTTACTTGATGTACGAGTACGGGTGGTATAGGACTATATGACAAGTTATGCACAGTTTCTCAAAAACTGCTCCACAACTTTTCTTAAGGAAATTCAATAAATTACTTGTAGTAAAGGCTATCTTTGGGTGGGAGACCCATATTTCAAAAAATTTATAAAATGTTACCTCCCGAGAATTTTGTATTGTAAAACTAGCGGTTTTAAAGATATCGTAGGAGCCCTTTTCCATCGCTTTATCAAGATCGGGTCCAAATGAGGGGACTTTCAACGCTAAAAATCAGGATTTATACTCACATTGATTCCCCCTACCTTAAAATAAAATAAAATTCACGACGTACTTGCTCTTAAATTCAAGAGGCTGAGGGTTTAAGAAAATTGTATATAAAGACATGGAAATTATGAGAAAAAAATGTTTAAAACCATTAAATACGATTTTTAAATTAGCTAAAACAACTCTTTTAATAGTTTGAGTTGAAAAAAAGAACGCCATCTTAATTCATAGTTGAATATGATTCTATGAAAAAAAAATTTAATCGTTGGAGCGAGCGGTTTAAAAAAAAAATAAATTTTTAATGTATACATACATATCAAATTTTTAAAAAATTTTAAAGGAAACATTTTGGTATGCAAATCTTAAGAATTTTTGTACGTGCATATAAAAATAAAATTTAAAAGAAAATTGTCAACTCGTTTTTGAGATATCGAATTTTCAAAAAAATAATTTGAAACTTTTTTTTTTAAATTCAATTATTTTTGAAAATTTGGTATGCAATATTATTTGAACATATTTGAAATTCGTGTATAAAAAAATAATCTAAATCCTTTCAGATGATAATGAGAGGTACTACTAATAGTTGCTTAGTGTAAGACTTTATAATTTTTGGAAGTAGATCTTACTAATACTAACAAAGCATACGGAAAAAGTTTATTCAAAATCATACGAGCCGGTTTTTTAAAAAAAGCTTTAATGGGTTTTAACTTTTTGTATGGAGGGTACCGTTGTTTTTTTTTATTAAAGTAAATTGTTTTTTTAAAATATTAAGTATGTACTGAGTTCCAAAAAATCAATCACGTCGCAATTGTATATAAATTTTATAGTATTCTCATGAAGAAAAAAAGCTCGTGGCCATCTAGTGTCCAAATGTAATCTTATTTTTTGTAAGGCGATCACAGCGAACCTATCGACCAAATGTCAACCTATAAAATCGTGTTTCATGAGAATACTATAGAGTGGATATACTGTGATAACTTACCGAACTGTGATACTTCAAACTGTGATAATCTTGACGAAAATGATCAATTATTTGGTCACTTGAAATCTTATTCTCACTTGACGGATATAAATTTCAACATAAGTAATGACGATATTATGAAATTTATATCTAACTTAGAAGATAACGACTGGTCCAGTTGGGATACCAGCTTCTGTTTTGAAAAATTGTGTTAGTCATTTGTCGACGCCACTTGCTGTTCTTTTTAACTGTTCACTATCTTCGTGTAAGTTTCCCCATGCGTGGAAACAATCTTTCTTAATTCCTCTACATAAAAAAGGAACGAAAGATAAAATTGATAACTATCGCCCAATTGCTAAAGCTCGTATGACACTACATTTTTCTCTCATTTTTAATGAACTGCAAATGAAATAAAAGCAGATAATACAATTTCTGATTCGAACTTCAATAGGTATGAGTGGGTACGCACTATATCCATATATGTAAAAATGTCGCAAAAAATGTATGAAAAAGGTGGTTTTCAAATAATATTTGTCAGGTTCTGGCAGATTTTTGTTGACATTTCAGAATTAAAAATCAAAAATAATTTCAAGGTACACTCAGTCACAAAAGAAAATATACATTGAGCCCTACAGAACACTAGTTTATGATGTATATTCACTTTTGGAACACATTGTAATTGTGAAAACAAATTTAGAGAAATGCTATCTCTTTCTCAAAAACACTTTTTATCCCTTTTTTGCTCTGCTGACATTTTGATTGTTTTAATGAGAAATAAAATGAATAAAAAATGTATTGTCATACGGGCTTAAGCTGTCGGCTATTCCGAAACTATTCGAAGCAATTATCTGCAAAACATTAGCTTCTATATAAAATCGTTAATCGTTCCTAATCAACATGGTTTCTCAAAGGGCCGTTCGACTGTCACTTTTCTTGTAGAACTAGTAGAGTCTTGTATAGATTCATTTAAAAACAAAAAACAAACAGATTGTATTTTGACAGACTTTAGTAAGGCGTTCGACAAACTTTCACACCAAGTTTTGCTACAAGAACTGTGCAAACTTGGGTTTAATATTGCTTGGCTGAAATCATATTTGCTTGACAGATCGTATTCCGTGAATTTTGGTGGCTATCATTCAAAAAGTTTTATAGTCAATTCTGGAGTTCCCCAGGGCAGCAATTTGGGTCCAATTCTTTTTATATTATTCATCAACGATCTACCATCAATTTTTAAGTACTCAAATTGTCTTATCTATGCTGATGATGTTACCATTTTTAAAACTATTTCCAATAGTCTTGATTGTGAAAAGCTCCAACTTGATTTAAATGCTTTTTATAACTGGTGTTTGCATAATAATCTGTTGTTGAATATCGACAAGTGTAAGGTTATAAATTTTACACGAAAAAAGTCTATTTTGCCTTTTGATTATAATTTTAATAGCGTTTATCTGCTAAATGTAAATGAAGTATCTGTCCTTGGTGTTTTGTTTGATAAAAAAATTGAATTCACGCATCACATTAATATGATATGCAACAAGGCCAATTCAATATTAGGTTGGATTAAAAGGGAATCACGCCAGTTCTCTGACCCTTACGTAATAAAACAATTGTTTATCTCATTTGTTAGACCCATCATGGAGTATGCTTGCCAAGTGTGGTCCCCTTATTACAGCTGCCATAAAATAAGAATAGAAAAGATTCAGAAAAGGTTCTTGAGATTTTCTCTCAGAGGCTTAGGCTAGCAGAACCCTTTAAATCTTCCTTCATATAGTAACCAGCTCAAACTTATTGATCTACCTAGTCTTGAGAGTAGACGTTCTTATTTGTGTTTTGTTTTTATTGTTAAACTTATTGATGGTCATATTGACGCTTTGAACCTTTTGTCTCGCGTCAATTTTAATGTTTCAAAACGTAATTTGAGAGTTTTTCCCGATCCTTTATATATAACCCACTATCGTACCAACTACGAGCGGAGTTCACCTTTAAATACTATGTTCAAATTGTATAACGCAAATCATAATTTATTAATTAATTCTTTTGATATATCAAATAATAACTTTAAAAGAACATTCTATAATTTATAGTTTTAACTAAACTCTAAGAAACAAACTGTACGCTAGATTAATTAGCTTGATTAAATAAATAAATGTCGCTCTCGAAATATTTGATATTGAAATAAAAATTTTGAAACATTTTTTAATATCCAAAAAATATTTTGTTTTAAATTTTGGTACACAGTACCAATCAAAATAAGTCATACTTTTTTAAGGAAAATCAAAAATTAAAAAAAAATGGTTTTTGGAAGAGGTACCATTCATAACCATTTTTCGAAAAATGGTTCCCTGTCCAAAGGTAGCCTTTACTAAAAGTAATTTGTAATTTTTACTAAAAAAAGTTGTGCGGCCGTTTTTGAGAAAAAAACCATTATGCAAAATTACTTAAAAAATTGTATGACAGGTACCGTTATTTTAGGTTCATGTACAATTCGTATGTATGTACACACATATATTTTTTTCTTCTTAGAAGCCGGAAATTCTGTGTTTTATTTTTATTTTTAGAAATGAAATTCCATAAAAATTCAAGCTTACTGTCACAAAAAAAAAATTTTTGTTGTTAGAAGAAGAGTATTCGTCCTTGCCGCTGGTGCTGGCTTTATCATTGTTTGCCAAGTTTTTCTACGTTATGGCTTTTCTATCCTTTATTGTGGTGTAGTGTCGCACCTAATTAAGAGCGACTCACTTTTTAGTGTGTTGTGGTGTCGGTGTGTTGCAAGTTGATTTAAAGTTTTCTCATTGCATGACATTGTTTTGAAATTTGATTAAAAAGTTTAATGTTTTGCGGCTTCAAGCAAGTTTTTTTTATCAGGTTCGGTGGCAAAACAACAAACCTAAAAGAACATAATCGAGTAAGTACATACCTACACATACATACATCCTCCATCATAATTAAATGAGTGCTTGTACTTGTATGGTGATGGCAATGTTCCACGTTCAACTAAACTTTTTGATGTGATTTTTATTATTTACACACAAATAGTTGAAACTTCAAAGGTAATTTAATGAATTTCTCAAATCTGAGATTCAGTATGAATTTTATAGATAACTTTTCAGTTATCGTTCGTGGATTTTGATTAAGGTTGACATAGGGATGGCGTCATGGAGTATAAGTATTATGAAATTTACACGAAAAATATTAACTTAGGTACTCCAATTCAAATACTGAAAAAATGATATGATATATATAGATATATGGGTGGCTATAGGTGGATACATTCTCTTTTTTTATTTCATTGAACAAAATTAGAGCTAAGAGTACTAACATGGAACTTTTTTAACTATAGGTATAGCAATCGCTATATTTTGCAGGAAATTATATTTGCTAATGTAGGTATAATATTAAGTTTGTCATAGAATTTTTCTTTAAATTATTTCTTTTATTGAAAATATGAAATTTACTTTCGAAAATCAAAACTTCCGTTAAAATAAGGTGGGAGACACATGGCAATAGGTGCAGTTGTGAAAAATGTGGGTTTCGGCGGCTGAAATTCAGCCTGTGTTACTACTATACCAACTTTTTTCTATAATTCCCAAAAGCTAAATTCGTCTCACATTTTTCTCAGAAAAAGTAAAATAATCGGAAAAGGGGAACACAAATAAAAATTCAAAATTTCTGGCAACATTCAAAATATGATTCAGTATGAAACAATATTTTTTTCATGCACAACTTGTTTACAATGTTATGTCATTATTTGTATCTCAAATATCAAATTTAAACCCTTACACCAGGATATTTTGAAAATCAAGTCATAAGTAGCTACCTACCACAACGCAACAGGACTCATCCTTTCCAAACAAAAATTATAAAAAGACTCATGCATCTATTTCTCTGAACCGTCATTTAACTGGGGACCTCTAGGAATTAATTTACAAGATTAAATGACGAAAGCGAAAGTTTGTGGTTTAATGATGGCCACTAACGTGTTTTTAGTTTCAGTGTCCAAATAAATAATATTTTATTCATAAATAACTAGCAAACCAGTGGAATTAGTGTTTTATTTTTTTTTAACATCCAAAAACTCGTCCTACCATAAATAAAGGATTTAGGGATCTGGCAATAATTAGCAACCGTTCATAAATGAAAATTAATTTAAAAACGATTTTAATTTTTCCTCGGACATTATTTTTAATTCAATTAATGCTCAAGTGGACCTATGGATGGGGCAAAACAACTGTGGGCAAAAAGTGATGGTCAGAATTTTGTAGCGCGTATTAGGTTCTCTTATAAGTAAAAACAAACAACTGATGCCACACCCCCTTTCAAACACCTCACCATTTCCCAACCTTTGACCGCGTGTGGTGTACGGGAAAAACGCAACAAATTAGTTTTGTGGAAAATCGTTTGTGTGAGCTTTAACAGATACATTTTCTCTGTGGAAAACAATTCAAATGTACTGTGGGTTCATGGTTATTTGTTAAACTGTCCAGCTATTAATTATTCCAAAGCAAGCAAAATAAAATAATTATAGTTAAATGCATACATTTTTTGAGTGAGGATGAGAGCATTTCACCTGCACAAAGAGTGTCTGTTTTAAGTGGAAAAGTAGGTATTTGTTTCACATTAAAATTGAGTACAGGTATTTATTTAAAGGTATTTATGAACAAAATTCGCCAACACATACCTATTGTTTCCAGTCAATTGAGTTTGTAATAATATGAAACGTATATCTACATAAGTATAATTGAGCAAACGATTCAAAAAAATATTTGTCTCATGTTTTTGACCTTCGAGAATATGGCAATTTAAGAACAGACCTAATTCATAAATGTTTTAAAAAATGAACTTAGTGGTTTTATTATTGAAAACATGTCAAATACGGTTTTATGCATAAATATGAGCACAAAACTTACAAAATTTATTCGAAAAAATTAATGATTAGTTCTTTTTAAAATCTAATTTTTGCACCATGAATTAAGTTCTCCAAAAATGTTTAAAGAGTCGTTACAAGAAACGATCCACAGAAATTCTTTCAACTGAAATATAAGCAAACCTCATCAAAACCAAATATCAAAGCATGTTCTATGGTTTATTTCCTTGGGGTTTTCTTTGATTTTCTATTAAGTTTCCTTTGAATGGTATTGGCTGTGGGACTCAATTTCAATTATTTTTCTAGGATCTTCTGAATTTGTAAGAACTTTCATCCTAAGGGAGGAATTGAAAGAAATTGAAGTGACGACTTTATAATACATAATCTCTGATGGTGATGCGCCAGTATCGGATTTCCCTTGCAACTGGTAGAAATTATCGAAAGTTTGATTTATTGTAAAATAACTTATTATTTTTTTCTTAAAGTGAACAGAAAAGGTGGTAGGGAATAATAAAGTATATTTCCTCTTTATTTTTTCGATACAGCTAATTTACTTCAAATAATTTTGAATGGTCATTCTAAAGTATAAATATTTTTCAACTTAAGTTGGGTTTGTGTGTAAATGGAAATCCACACAAATGCAGTGCATGCTGCGCATTATACATCAATTTATATTGAATAATTTTGAATGAACAACAACAACTTGTGCGTGTTACCACCAAGTATATAGGCTGGAGTTACAGCTATTTCACGAGAGCCACCTCGATCATAATAATAATAATAATAATCTTAACTATATGCCTGTAAGACCTAAGGTCTTTTAAATGCAACCTGAATTGCACGGCACTAGTTAGAAAGAGTAGGAGGATAGGAAAGATTTGGCACAGTGGATAGAGATCAAGGTGTTTATTATCTCATTAAATCTCACGGGTGGCGTCCAGTTAAGCTAGGAGAATATAGAAAAGAATGCTGCTTAGAATGGGGCTCGAACCCACACCTCTAAGTTAGCAGTCAAGCACTACATCCACTGCACCATTGCCACCCGCAAAATCAGACTCCTTTAGTGGTGCTTAGTCTGGTTATGCTCGTATTATTTGAACAACTCTTTGCCGTCATATGGGAGCGAACCATGAACCTTGCGATTCAGAGGCCGATGCACTAAACACCGCACCACTGAAGCCACATGGTTACTCTATCCCAGTGCAGTTTCGTTGTTTATCAATTGCAACAGCGACTAGCATTTTTATTAACACACACAAGCTTGCTTTTGTTCAGTCGGATTCTTTCTTTTTTCCCCATGCACCGATTCGTATGCCAACAATTCGTTGGTCATACAAGGGGAGGGGGGGACAGAGTTGACACTGGTCAAAAATTAATTAAATCTTTCAAATACCTAAGCAAGCAGTTTAAAACTGCCTTATTCGAAAATATGCTAATAATCCCGTCAATTTGTGCTCTAAAGGGCTCTAATTTAACTAGCGAGAATATTGTGTGGTAGTTTTGATTTTTTTTTCTGATTTATGTTTTCGATTCAAAAGATTGAAAAACAGTTTCCCTAATCTTTTTAGATTTTTATTTCACCCTTTTTTCACTTCAAGGTACAAATAATGGGGTTAGGTTGAATCTTATAATACGCGACAAAAATCAGAACTTATAGATTATATTCAGACGAAAAAACGTATCGGAGGGGGGTCTATTTCCCCCGTTCAGACGGGAGGGGTAATTTTCTAAAAATTTGACCCAAAATAGAAAAAAATTATTAAAAAACAACGGGACCTTTTACAATGGCATGCTATAGCTTTTTAAAAGCCATGAATCCAGTCTCTAATATGTTTTTTAAATCAAGTTTTTATTGTAAGTACAGTTAAAAAAAAAAAAATTCAAAACATAAAAATAAAAACAAAAATAATAATTTCTTACGTTCGAAAATTATTTTTTCAGAATCTGTTAACAATAAAAACTTGATTTTCTCAGAATTTTCTAACTACATCGTAAATTAATTCTATATATAAAAGCAAAACAGAACTGAAAATGAGTTGAAATACAGAATTTTTTTTTTTGAAAGTTACGGGTATGACATTGTCTTCAAATTTTTAATACTGCCATCATTAATTTTTAGTTTTTGAAATTCCGTCCGATGGTAGATCATAATATTCTTCTTTTTACCCCAAATTAGGTAACAGTTTTATTAATATTTTGTCATTTTAGTACTGAAACATAAACAACTATTTTTTGTTACGGGTGTGACACTAATCCTCTATGAGTCAACTCCCCAAAAACTGAGTTTGGATTAACTATTGAATAACAAAATCACACAAGAACGTGCTCAGAGTTATAATAAGGAACAATAGCCACCTTTCTTTTCTCAAATTCATAAGTAGTTAATTAATAAAAATATATGGTTTCGAACTTCTGCCAACAAAAAATGACTCTTAGAGACCGATTCTGCTATGAAGTTCCAAGCAACCAACTGCGAAATAAGTGACGATAATTTAAATAATTGATAATTTCACTTTTAAAAATGCAACATTGAAGCTTTAAGAACCGTCTCACGGTATTTTTTGCAATAATATGTCATATTTTGTGTTTTTTCGTAGAGGGTCGTTTTTTTTATCGAGTCACCCTTATATATTTTTTGTTAGAATAGTATGCACCGAAGTCTCCTATTTCCGACTAAGACACTTTATTAAAAATGACTTTGGTTTTTGCACGCTGAAAGTCCATTTTTGATTTTAAATTTGCAACTTCTCGGGGATGTTTATCTCCTTCGTCAGGCAAATAAAAAAGACATAATTGACAAATATCCCCAAAACGTTCCAAGTTAAAAAACAAAAAATTAACTTTTATACTGCAAGAACCAAAGTTATTAATAAAAGAAAAGTCAAACAATCAAATTATTTTCAGGTAATTAAATTCCTATTTCTGTATTCCTGCTTGTATTGTAATTCTAAGTTCTAAGTGGACCAGTTTTTCACTAATCATTAAAGGCTTTTATTCTTTATAAGGATTAATGGGACCCTGTCAATTTGCGTTTCAGACAGTTACCCTGAGCAAACAATTGTTATTATGATCCTAATTAGTAATGATTACGACTACGGTAATTTGGAAGAATTGATTCTATTTAGATTCACATATTTCGTGAGTGTATTACAATTCATAATATGTATGAGGATGAGCTTAATTAAAGCCTTTGCATCCATCAATACTCTAATGTAAGACTAATTTGGATTGACAATTGGAGCATGGAATAAATAGGGTTAACTTTTGCTACATACTGCATAACCTATAACTCTCCTCCCCATCATCAATACTCGGACATTAAAACTCTATTTTGTAATATATATGAATGTCAAGGGTATAAATATCAGCTCTAACATTAATTCCCTGAGAAGAATTAAACTGTCACATCCATTTAAGGCAGCATATGTCACATTTTGTATGCCCCATCAAACCCTGATTTATAGCTACTTCAGCCCAGTTAACCAGATCGAATTTTCATATAGCCATTTGAAATTTTACAATCACCCCCTTGGCGGCGATTTTACAAAATCCGGAGTACTAAACCTATGCATACATAGATACACATTAGAGTTATATGGGAATCATGTGCATTTCGAACATAACGAAGTGGAGCGTTAAGTAAACAGTAACGTACCATGTCCATATATTGGCATTCGATATTGAATTTTCGGAATTGTGTCATATATGTAGTACATATGTATGTAGGTCGGGTTTGAAAGAGTGTTTGTTTGTATAATATTTGTCTAGAATTCTTATTTTTCGAATCGTTTGGAAAAAAGTTGTGTTGTTCAATCCTACAAATTCTTGTGATTGAACTTCACCAGGTACGATATTGCCATTGTTACCATCAAGTACTTGGTCTTGCTTTCTCAAAGGCCCGTTTATGTTGATAAAAGAAATGTTTTATCATCAGTTAATTCTCAATATGGATAAGGCAGATAAGAAAATTGACAAAAGCTTCTCTTTTTTGCTACTACCCCAGATGATATTTGTATCATTTTTTTTTGTTAAAGATGGGCACTATGATCTCTTTTTGGTCAGTATCCTTAGTCATATTACAGGTCTATGTTTCCATCAAACACTAATCAATTTAGTGTTTTAATAAATTATTGTCAGCTGCAAGATTCTTCATTGAAGGACGAAACCACAGAACATCTCCAATTGCTTCTTCAACAGCTTGCCTTCATCTTTCACTTTCAATGTAGGTAAAAGTCTTACAACTTATGGTTACACGATGAATAAAAGTTTCATCTTCAATCTACCGCTTTTCTTCGTGTTGAGCCTTTTCATTTTGATACGAAAGTCTCAAAAGGATAAGGAGAGTGCAGGACAATTCTATGCCGATGGGCGCCTCCTCTGGGGCAACTCATAAAATGTCAACTGCTTTCTTTTCAGACATCAACGAAGCTCTCGTCTTTCAGTTTATCTTTGCTTTACCTACTTTATAACCCTTTGAAAGGATTATACACATATTTTATTTTGCCAATATTATTTTTAAGGATTTTTCAACAACAAGCGTGCTTTAGGAATTTGAGAAGCTTTGAAAGTTGTTCTCTGCGATTAAGCACGTTTCTTAAGTACTCTTTCCCCATATTACCTATAGCACTTTTTTGTGCCTTGTAGCTCTGTAAGCAGGAAGGATTAAGAAGTTGGCACTTACATTCGGTGTCCGTATATGAATAATGAACTAAGGATAAATCGAAATAAATAGGTACCTAGGTACTTTATTTAAATTTGAATTCAAGTGTTTTTTAATAAATAGAAAAAAGTTCTAACATCCAGGGCGGAATATTATTAAATTTTAAACTCTCATTTTTTAAATCCAAAGATAAAGATTATTTTTATTGAAATTGAATGAGAAGAAGGAATTATTTAAAATTAAAGGACAGTTTTTGACACAATTATTGTGAATAACTTCTGTAAATGCAACTACATGAGGTTTTTATAATCACATCGAGTGAAAACTGTCTTCAATTAAAATTACTTTTTCCAACTCAAACCTTCATAATTCCTTAGAGCGAACAATTCAAGGACATTTGAAAGGACATGAACTGCAAAAGTATAATTAAAATAAAATACCACCTCAAGCTAATCCTTCATTTTCTCTCCCTCTCTCTTTGTGTAATTCTATTGAAAAAACTTCTTTTAAGATGCAGCTATGGCTTTGACTGACTGACTGTCTAAAGTTAAGAATGATCAAAAAAAATTAACCAGAGATTTAGGAAAAGGAAAAAATACTAATTTGAGTCAATTTGTTGCAAAGTTTTTTCACAGACAACGTTTTCTGTGGTTGCTTGCATCACAGAGCTCTTTTTCGCTATGGAAATAAAAAAAAATAAAAAAAGGTAGAGTGGTTTTGAAGGTTTGTTGAAAGGAGTTGTTGGATTGGAGTGGTCTTACAGTCAGACGGTTGTGGTTGGTTTTTGATTTGTTGAGTGGTGGGAACTTGGTTAAGTGCGGTGTAAAAAGAAACACCTTCCAAGATTGTTACATTAAAGATGCTTGCACTTAATGATCTTTCCTAACAATTGTCTGTTAATGTTAGTTTATTCTAATAAATAATTAATTAAATTTACTCTTCGCTGTCGTACAAAGGTTTTTGTTACTGTTTTTGGAAAAAAAAAACTCCACTGATTACCCAAGCAACACAAAAACTCTTGCAGAGTTCTTGAAATAAATTTATCAGCTCTTAATGGCATCTTCGTTCAGTCTTCTTGATACCATTGCATTTAATAAGCACTTTATGAACTCCTAAAAAGATAATTTAAAGCCAATACTTATAAATACATCTTAAAAACACCTTATAGACATCTTTTTCAAGTTATTTTTTCATATCTCTTTACGAAACTTCTTCAAAACCTTCTTAATTCCTAAAAAATAAGAGTATTTAAAGAGTTTACTAGCTTGCTCTCTCAAAGACATCTTATAGACCTCTTTTTGAAGTAATTTTTCCATATCTCTTTATGAAACTTCTTCAAAACCTCTTTAACTCCTTAAAAATAAGAGTATCTTTAGAGTTTACTAGCTTGCTCTCTCAAGACATCTTGAAGACATCTTATCGACGTCTTTTTGAAGTTATTTTTTCATATCTTTTTATGAAACTTCTTCAAAACCTCTTTAACTCCTTAAAAATAAGAGTATTTGAAGAGTTTACTAGCGTCCTCTTTCAAAGACATCTTGAAGAGGTCTTCCAGATATCTTTAAAGACATTGTTGCACTGATTTCTTATCTGTCAACTTGAAGTTATGTTTCTGTATAGCGAAACGAAATCTCACTATAAGAAGTTACATATATCTTTTAAAAATGTTGAATATAAGAAACTGTTGGGATAAATGGAAAAAAAACTGCCATTAATTTATTCTTGGAAGCAAACTAAATTCAATCATATTTCCTGCACCATAATCTGATCAGTTTATAAAGTTCCTTGAACACAGTTGTTGCCATTGATACTGGTTTGACATTTCGTTTTTTTAAGACCTAAAAAGTAATTAATGACCACTTAATGGTGTCTTATTTAGAAGTAATTAAGCGTGATTTGACTCTGGGGAAGAGTGACTATATCCAAGACGTTTTTAAGAGTTTTTTAAGAACTTTTTAAAACGTTTTGAGATTTGGAAAAAATATTAATTTATTTATGTATATTTCTCACAGGGTGTCATTTACTTTAAAAAATTAAAATATTTTTATTTAAATGTTTAATTGATATTTGTATATTTTTTGGTTTGTTTGTCTATCTGCTACGCATGATAGGTTATATTTTGAGACCAAATGGCTACATTATTGTTGTAAGCCGCATTTTATAAAACTTTTTGATCAGATCTGTATAGTAAAAAAAGCGTTTATAATATGTGAATAGAACTTTGAAAATTTTGCGAAACTCAGAAGGGTGAAAATAGCTTTAATTTTGATGTGTAATCAAAACGTAGACTTTCCTCTGTGCAACATTACGGAGTATAGCACGTTTCGTAGCGCGTATTCTCGGAATTCTGATTTGACATTTTGACACCTGTCAAACTAAAAGTGTTCCAGTGGACTCAGAACGTCAGGCGTGACATTAGCGTACTCCGTTTTTCGATTCCGCCGTACCAAAACTTTTGGCACATTTTGACACCTGTCAAACTAAAAGTATTCTAGTGGACCCTAAAGGTCAGGCGTGACACTAGGTAATATCCACCTCCTAAATCGATTGGTGTACCTACTCCGCTTTTCGATCCGCCGTATCAACAGTTTTGGCACATTTTGACACCTGCCAAATTAAAAATATTCTAGTAGACCCAGAACGTCAGACGTGACACTAGTAAGTAATATTAATCAATTGGTGTACTCTGTTTCTCGATCCGCCGCCGTACTAAAATTCTGAACTGCAAATTTTCGGGTTTCCACTGGAGCTAAAGCGCTGGCCGTGACAGCAGGTAAGAACAAACGTTGATGTTTACACATATTAACCATGAGTCCCAGCACTCAGACAACTTTCTATCTCTTTTTTGTTTGTGACTTATGTAAATAATAAAATGCAACTTTAGAAACAAACAAAATAAATAATTGCGTAACTATTTATATATAAGAGGCACCCTGTCGCTTACACGCCATATTTATTGATTTCAATTTTTAAAACTATTTTGTATAAAATATAATAAATGACAATTTGGGCTCAAATAATCGCAGATTCGTTTCATAATTTTGTGTAGACCTCTTAAAATAACATAATAACCCAACAAAATGCAAATAACATTTTTTTACTTCAGTAACAAGTGTTTTGTCTAGAAAGAAAATGAAAAAAAAATGTAAATATCTTTATTTTTGTAAGCGCGTGAATTTTTAGGGGGGTAGCATCTATGACTTTAAAGTAAATATGATCGCGCATGTCGAAACACATTCTAGATATGCTTCACAAAATATGTTAAGACTGTCATATTAAAATAACTAACTTGGCCGAGCTTCTTATAAATGAAATTAAAACAATTCCTTATGTTTTCACCACTCATCTTAAGTTTCATTCCATTTCATTAAAATGCAACTCAATGTTTACATGCGTGAAAGAGAAAATATTATTTATTGCCATGATGCATGCGTAAAAGAGAAAAAGTAATTTTTTTCTCACTTCCGCGTTTACTTTTAAAGAGATTTTAAAGACCTTTTAAAGAGGATGTTTAAGATCTATTGAAAACCTCTTTAAAATATCTTGAATACGTCGTCAATACATCAACAAGAGAAGTCCTCTTTATAAGCACTTACAAAGACATTAATTAGAACTCTTCACTTCATACAATTGGCTCCGCCCCTTTGGGCCTTTTTAGGTCTTAGAGACATCTTTAAGTTATCTTACAGTGTTGAATGCTCTTTATTTAAGAATTCTGAAAGATATCTGTAAGAGGAGAATGTGTTGCTTGGGTATCCAATAACAAAATCCCGCATTTCATAGTATCGTAATAACAAAATCCCGCAAAATAAAATCTCGTAGATCAAAACAAAA
Organism: Dasysyrphus tricinctus; assembly: GCA_963921185.1. Classification (NCBI taxonomy): domain Eukaryota; kingdom Metazoa; phylum Arthropoda; class Insecta; order Diptera; family Syrphidae; genus Dasysyrphus; species Dasysyrphus tricinctus. The sequence continues at coordinate 263,208,364 of OY992531.1, forward strand.
TGTAAGTGCGTTTCAATTAATTTAGAGGTTGTTAACTTGATAAAGGTGGTAAAAAAAACTTTTTAATTGAAGGGTAAAGTTATATCATTTGGAAAGAAAATAGAGGTTAAAATAGGGGGCTTCCCTCTAACAAGAATTTTTTCACCATGTTTGTTATATACTCCTCTCATATTTAAGAACTTATTTATTTCTCTTAAAATCGAATTTTTGCAAAACTCTTCAACTCTAAATAATTTTGATATCTCGTGAGAGTTTGACTTAGAGGGAGTCGACTGTATTTTCATTTTGTGACCAATACAATCGGGAATCGGGTTAGTTTTGAGAAAGTGTCTGTTTTATACAGTGTACTGGAGTCCCGTAGAAATTTTATTACCGATTTGTCTTACCACCAGAATCGATTGAAATATATGTACATAGAAGAGACAGAAAACTTTAATAGATATCACGATATTCTGAACCCGGTGTTTTAATCGCTATTTTTTTGAGGTAGTGCAGAAAATTCCATAAAAACTTAACCACTAAGTTACTGGTTTTAAAGACATGATAACTGACGAGACGAAGAACCAATACAATTAATTTTCACCCACTGCCATTCTTTAAAATATTATATTTTCGGAAAAAAAATTACAAAAATTCGGTTTTGTTCACATGAACCATGAAGGGCCGAAACCACAAGTGCTCTGGTGATGGCCTAGGTAGAAATGGTGGCAAGAGCGTAACACTCGCTCTTTGCCCAATTAGCACTGGATTGCGCCGTTTTGATACTATCTGATGATGGCTTACTCTCTAAACCTAAGGTTCGATCTTCTTTATTGCCTTCAACTTGGGATTCTGAAACTCAAAAGGCTGGAGAATTGTTTCCCATTCGCACAATCTAGCTTAGACAAGTCGACGTATTTTGACTTTTTGGACTACATTGTCTTTTTGAGCTCACGTATGTGCCTTCCCGCCCAAAAATCCGTCGAATAATACGAGTATTACTGGCGAAGGAGCCCAGTATCACTTTTCATTCTGATTTTCATCTTACCGAGAGTAGGAGTGTCTTGAGCGTAAGAAGAGTGTTGAACCTAATTGTTTGACAAATTGATTAATAGCAGTGGTTTCCAAAAGTATTTTTTCGTTGATTATACACATAGGTGTCATCCGTGGAGCAAATACGAGTAATGACCCCGAGGTAAATGAAATTCTAAACTACTTCGAAGCTGCTGCTAGTAAAAGTGATGCTTTGGTCTAGGTTATAAACATATACCTTTTTCTTGACAGCAGTTTGTTGGACTTTTACTCGTTTACTTCTAAACCAATATATTTCACCTGTTCAATGACACAATGAAACACAAGATAGGACATTCTGTGTTAACAGCTGCTCTATTCATTATCTGTTCTAGGAGATTAAAAAAGACAAAAACGTTATCGCATTTCCTCGACGAGTGAATTGTACATTTAACGATTGTATTGGTCACAAAACGAAAATACAATCGACTCCCTCTAAGTCGAACTCTCACGGGATTTAGAGAGAAATAAACATATGTACATGGTGAAAAAATTCTTGTTAGAGGGAAATTTGACTTAGGGGGAGTTCGACTTTGACTGTAGTTACATGAAGTTGATAGCAAATTAAATTATCTACAAAATTGATTATGAAAAATGTTGCCCTTAACTTGACCGTTAAGGAGTTATTGTGCTGTTAAGAGGGAAGAAACTGAAAATCTTACAAAATACGAAATTTCAGCCTTTTTTGGGAGCTCCATAGCGCCGTTTGTAGTGGTTTTACAAAAATAATTTCAGGATCATATTTGTAGGAAATTTTGTTGTCTACAAGTGTTCCTTATACTTCTTTCCGTAAAAGTGTACCGGAAAGAAGTTATAAGCAAAAAACTGAAAAATGTGCCGATTTTTTGCAGTTTTTGCAGGATTTTGAAGGGGGCGTGGTTGTGGAATTTTCATCTACCAACCATACCATATAACATATAAATTAAAACTTCAAGAAGCCAAGGCTGCCATTTGTGTATCATGGAAGAAATGCATACAAAACAAAGCTATTAACCACTCGTCAAAATACAAATTGTTTCAAGCTGTATCAAAATCCATTATGCTTTACTCTTCGCAAGTGGGGCTACAAACAATATGAGGATGTTGAAAAATCTTTGCGTTTCTTCATAAAGAGAGTTTTTGCTCTTCCTTCTACGACACCAAATTATATGCTGCATATTGAAACAGGGGTGCCACCGATGTTTATTGACTCCCTCAAGATCCATTTCGATTACGTGCTCAAAATACTTCAAATGAACCCATCTAGGATAGTCCATCGAGTTTTAAAATATCTCATCCAGAACCAGCTTAATTTTGTGTGAACGTGGACTGATCTTTTCAATTCCGTGGATGAACCGATAGATTTGGATATGGATGATCTAACGGGTTTTAAGAGAAGTCTTTACTACCTTATTTCCAAATTAGACGAAAAGTACCGACTGGAGTATATCAACCAGGCCAAAGCATCGCAGTATAGAGAATTTTATAGCAAGCTTGAATTTAATCTGGGTGAATTAAACTACTTCAACGACAAAAACTCCTCAGAAATGATTTCATTAATTCTACGAGCCAGAGGGGAAATACTTCCTCTGAACTTCATTCCTCATAGACCGGATCTTCCTCTGCATTGTGAAATCTGTAACATGCATGAAAGAGAAAATATCGCACACTTTCTAGGCTTATGCCCAATTCTTAAAGAAATCCGCCGCAACTTTTTCGGAAAGGACCAACTGGAAAATGAAGAAGTATTACACATACTGAATGGGGCTCTAGGCTGGGAGAAGCTGTATAGATTTATTCGAACTGCATTGGTGTACAGAATTAGAATTTTAACAGAAAGCTTTTAAGTTAAATTTTCCATTTTCATTCAATTCTCTTTTTTATTTTGTTTAAATTCTCCTTTTTTTATTTATTTTTATTAACTGAATTATACAAATTATGCAACACACTGTTAATATTAAATTAAATATGAATTCTGTCAATCTGACCGATGGTTCTCAACCAGGTCATTAATGACTGTAATCAAATATTGTAAATGTGAAAAAAAAAATTGTATATAATAAAGTCTTTTCTATTCTATTCTATTCTATTCCATATAACATATCAAAAATTTAGAACTACCCGACCTTTTGTAGGGTAAAACCTCTCTATTTACTAGACTACGTGTGTGGTTCGTTTATGTGAGATTTGAATCTGCGAGATTTTAATTTGTAAGATTCTGGTTGAAGTTATACGTTTATAATTTGCGAGATTTATTGGTGTTATAGAGATGAATTCGAGATCGTTAAAAGCAAGATTTTATAATTGCGAGATTATGAAAAATAAGATTTTTAACTTGCGAGATTTTACAATTCGAGATTTATAAAAAATGCGATATTTCGTTATTTGACTCTTTGTTTGCTCCCATTTTTGGCAAGTTTAGATATTTAAGTGTTGTTGATGGCTTTTGATATGCTAACATGTAAAAGTACGAGACAAGTATCAATTTAGCAAAACAAGAAATGGGTTGAACCACTTTTGCACTTACAATAAGTACAGCCTCAAATATGCCCATGTCAATGACCATCAAAATAGTGTTCTCATTCCTAGTGGAAAGGCAAAGACAAAACAAGCAACGCAATCGTAAAGCCTCTTAAAACTAAAATAAAACATTTCCCTAATAATAAAATTTAATTGAGTTACTTTTTCATTCGTGTCCTGCTATTTATTTTCAATCTCTTCAGCCTACGACGAGACGTAGTGTAAAAATAGGAGTTGGACTGGAAAATGATTTGGACATTTTATGATTTATGGCTACATGACAAAAAATAAAATCGTAAATAAATAAATTGAAACGGAGGTATGGAAAGGTAGTGGGGTGGCAATTTCAATTTTATTATGTTATTGTGTCACACATTTTACAATCTTATATTTCCATAAATATAGCTATGTACTCGGATATGGTGACCATATCTGTACATCATACAAACAAATTAAACGCAAAACTATGATCTATAAAATTCCAAATGAAAGGAAATACCCAAAACGTTAAAAATAAAAACCTTATCGACCTAACCTTAAGCGATTTCTTTTCTTTTTTAGAAGAAAGAAAGATCGCGAAAATAATTAAATAATCAAATCGTCGGCTTAGAGTGTAAGCGGCTAACTCCACATTTTTTTTTGTGATTATAGACCACTTCAAAAATTGCTTAAAAATAGAAAAATCTATCAAATATTTTCAGTTTCAGCGAATTTAGCAAAAATGAGTGCTGAAAAATAATTAACGTAATTTTGGTTTCATTCAAATAATTTATTTAAATAATTTCTTGTAAAAAATGCAAAATAGGAGTTAGCTGCTTTTTACTCTAAGCCGACGAAATGTAAATTGAATGCTCAAACAAAAAAATTTAAGTGAGTTCTAACCCATACTTTTATTTGAACTTTATTCATTCGCTCCAGTTAAAGAAAAGATGTTTTCCGATTTTCTTTGAATTCACAAAGTAAAATGCATATACTTTTAAACAAATAGAGCTCTCAGAACTTTGATCTTTTCTTAACAAGCACCTCCACCAATTAATTACTATCGTCGGCTGTTATCAATGGATATTTAGTGCTTTCAAACTACATTAACTACTAAATAATTGAGCAACTACGAACGATATAGTGATAATTTTTAATATTCTTGTAACTCACAACGCTCGGCATTATTGGAAACGTCAACTTTTATTCTAGGGATCAAGTTTCAAATCCAATCGACACGTGAGTTAAAGTTAAATTTTGTATGATGCCTACACTATGCCTACCGTATTTTTTTTTAATTAATTGAGAATTCAATATCGCCTAAATGCAAGAATAGTATAAAAAGTTTTAATACAGCTGATGGTCACCTTACATATGGAATACACCTAACCCACACACTTTCTGTCATTTTCCTATTTTACTGTCCCGCAGTGAAGTGAATATGAGGCATATGAGCAAATATGTACGTTATTGTAGACAGTTACACATGAAATTCCATTAACATGTCAAAATGTCAACTGTAAAACTAATTTATTATTTATTCGATGTAACGTTTTTGTGGCGCTTAATTTTTGTTCATGTGTCAGTAAATTTCATAAATCTGAAAAATGTATAGATTGTGTTAGTTATTTATTTTAAATAAAAATCATCAAAAGAAACCAAATTAAAAAAAATTTATATCTTGACATTTTGAAGCTAAAACTAAAAAAGAGTTTATTTTATAATATGAAGGTAGCTATAAGACATTTCAAAACCTTCTAATTTGGCCAAGCATTGAAGGCATGAAATGCAAGGTTATATTATATTTTGTACTATCGTATCGCAATGATACCTAGTCCAGTCAAAATAGACATAAAAATGTGCAAACCTAGCCAAAATTCCGATAAGGCTGAAAATTGGTATAGACCTTCCTTTTAACATAACAAATCAGCTGCGAAAAGTCCTTGTCAATCCCACACGAGCATAAAAAGTTATTGAAGGTCAAGTGTCGAAAAAAATGGTTTTTCACCTATAACATTCAAACGGTAAATGCTATTGAAAAGTAGTATGAGTAAATTTTATAGATCAGGCAATTTTCTACAAAAAATATTAACACACATTTTTTGGTAAGACAAATGGTTTAGGAAATAGAGCTGTTTTAAAAATGGTAAATTGACGAAAATATCGGTTTTTCGGGTATATCTCCTTAACGGTAAATAATTTAGGAAAGTGTTTCAAGTAACGTTTGTAGACCATTTGACACTTTACAAGAAAATATTAAGCAAAAAATCCAAAAATGTACCGTTAAAAAGATATAATTATTTTAAGAATTTGGTCAAAAGCCAAAAATAACGGTTTTCTGATTATTACTCGTAAATGACAAAGTTGTTCAAAATCAATGTAAGCCCTATTTGTAGACGTTAAAATATTCTGCTTAAAAGATTGTTACACTGTTTCCTTGCGAGTGGTCGGTTACAAGATATTGCGATTTCAAAATGGCCAAATGTCGAAAATATAGAATTTTCAAGTATAACTCTTAAACGGTAAACGCTATCATAAAGTACTTTATGCAGAGTTTGTACATAATGTGGTGTTCTACAAGAAAAAAAAATTTCCTTAAATGTATCAATCAATAGATATAGTTATTTTAAGAATTTGGTCAAAATTCAAAAAACGGTTTTTTAATTTTTACTTTTAAATGGCTATGTTATTCAAAAAAATTTAAGATTGAGATTGTAAAGATTGAAATGTACGACCTAATAAAAAGTGTAATTTTGTCTCATACAAAAAATCCAAAAATGTACCGTTAAAAAGATATAATTATTTTAAGAATTTGGTCAAAAGCCAAAAATAACGGTTTTCTGATTATTACTCGTAAATGACAAAGTTGTTCAAAATCAATGTAAGCCCTATTTGTAGACGTTAAAATATTCTGCTTAAAAGATTGTTACACTGTTTCCTTGCGAGTGGTCGGTTACAAGATATTGCGATTTCAAAATTCCCAAATGTCGAAAATATAGAATTTTCAAGTATAACTCTTAAACGGTAAACGCTATCATAAAGTACTTTATGCAGAGTTTGTACATAATGTGGTGTTCTACAAGAAAAAAAAATTTCCTTAAATGTATCAATCAATAGATATAGTTATTTTAAGAATTTGGTCAAAATTCAAAAAACGGTTTTTTAATTTTTACTTTTAAATGGCTATGTTATTCAAAAAAATTTAAGATTGAGATTGTAAAGATTGAAATGTACGACCTAATAAAAAGTGTAATTTTGTCTCATACGATTGATTGGACAAAAAATATTTTTATGCACAAGGTATTGAATTTAAAAAAATGAAAAATAATCATTTCCTGCATGATATGGTGTGGAAAAGAGTGCATATCATGCAGGAAGTGATTATTTTTCATTTTTTAAAATTCAATACCTTGTGCATTATTGCTTGGGTAGGATTAATTTTGTAGGCAATTTTATAGTCTTCAAACTGAGCATATACTGATTTTAGACAACTTTGTCATTTTCGAGTAAAAGGGAAAAAATCAGTGTTATTAACTTTTTATAAAAACTTAAAATAATTATATCGTTTAAATTGTAAGTTTTAGAAAAAAAAATTATTTGGTTTCTTGTAGAGTATCACATTATCTACAAACTTAGCTCGAATTACTTTTCCATATCATTCACCGTTTAGGAGTTGTAGAAGAAAATCCTATATTTTCGACATTTGGCCCTTTTTAAATCGCAATATTTTTTGACCAATCAATCGTATGAGACAAAATTATACTTTTTATTAGGTCGTACATTTCAATCTTTACAATCTCAATCTAAATTTTTTTTGAATAACATAGCCATTTAAAAGTAAAAATTAAAAAACCGTTATTTTTGAATTTTGACCAAATTCTTAAAATAACTATATCTATTGATTGATACATTTTAGGAAATTTTTTTTTTTTTTTCTTGTAGAACACCACATTATGTACAAACTCTGCATAAAGTATTTTATGAAAGCGTTTACCGTTTAAGAGTTATACGTGAAAATTCTATATTTTCGACATTTGGCCATTTTGAAATCGCAATATCTTGTAACCGACCACTCGTAAGGAAAAAGTGTAACAATCTTTTAAACAGAATATTTTAACGTCTACAAATAGGGCGTACATTAATTTTGGACAACTTTGTCATTTACGAGTAATAATCAGAAAACCGTTATTTTTGGCTTTTGACCAAATTCTTAAAATAATTATATCTTTTTAACGGTACATTTTTGGATTTTTTGCTTAATATTTTCTTGTAAAGTGTCAAATGGTCTACAAACGTTACTTGAAACACTTTCCTAAATTATTTACCGTTATGGAGATATACCCGAAAAACCGATATTTTCGTCAATTTACCATTTTTAAAACAGCTCTATTTCCTAAACCATCTGTCTTACCAAAAAATGTGTGTTAATATTTGTTGTAGAAAATTGCCTGATCTATAAAGTTTACTCATACTCCTTTTCAATAGCATATACCGTTTGAAAGTTATAGGTGAAAAACCATTTTTTTCGACACTTGACCTTCAATAACTTTTTATGCTCGTGTGGGATTGACAAGGACTTTACGCAACTGATTTGTTATATCAAAAGGAAGGTCTATACCAATTTTCAGCCTTATCGGAATTTTGGCTAGGTCAAATGTCTATTTTGACTGGACTAACCGGCAAGACTGAAAATGCCAAGATTACAAAAAAGAATCTTTGTAAATTTTTCTTTGCTTTCAGTAAATATAAGTAGATATATATGGTAAGTAACTCGAGATTTTGATCAAACTTGTTATTAAGATTATAGCGAAGACGAACAAGCTGGTTTCACAATTCTGTTCGTCTGTCCGTTAAGCTACAGCCTAAATGCCTAGATCGATTTTCTTTAAACTTGGTACATAGTATTTCTTGGTTATTCCCTCCACAAGTATTGTCATTTCATTTTTCACCAAAAATAACGACACCTTTCAAGATAATTTTTTCAAATACAAAATTTATCAAAATTTTCACAGCAGACATTTTTGAATCTTTTAAAAAAGTTTCAATTTCTTTTGAAATCTCGATATCTCAAAACGTTTTTACAATTTTCTTTTTAAATTTTACTTTCACATGTACATGAACAAACGCTTGAGATTTGCATACTAAAATATACCCTTGAAAATGTTTTAGGAATTTGATATACCTATGTATAAACAATTATTTTTTTTTTTAAACCCAACCAACAACTTTAATTGGTTTTCTGTTCAATTATATTCAATCAAAACTTAAGATGGCGTTCTTTGTTTTCTTAAATTTATCAAAAGAGTTTAGCGATGTTATAGTGGGCTTCCTTTATCAATTTATTTAGCGATGCACATAAAACGAATTATTTATCTTTTTTCCCAACGTTTCGTCGGTTTAAATTATAATAAGTCAATGTGTTTAAAATTTTATAAAAATAAATATGAACTGATTTTGAAATAGCTACATATATGGGTGATTCCGTCCCAACTGTGATTCTTTGCGTCCAGTGCTTTTTTTTTATATTTAATGTAAAATGTTCGTATATATTTTTGGTTTGAATTGTGTAAATGGCTATTTACTACAACCTACATTCGATATCATGACCCAATTTGCTACTTCTTCCACGTGGCTTGGGAAAGTGTAGTAAAAATGTCAGTACCGTGGCATGTCCGTTCCCTGTTTTTCTATCTATCTACTTTTTTCTAATGAAATACTTCATTTAAAAGAAATGTTGTCTTAGAAAAGTTTGAGTGCAATCCTTGCTTGACAAGATAATGCACAAATTAAGTCAAAATAATCATGAATGAATGTTGTCCGAGGTTTTAGTTTAATTTTTGAATTCAAAAGATTTCCCGCTCAACCGCCATTTTGTTTTAGCTTTAACACGTATGTATTGTGGTTTCTTAAAAGATAAACTATTTATGTATAGGTAACAACAGTCGTTTTAATTTTTGTACGCTGTTGTACTTTAAGAGTGATATGTGTTCATGCGATGAAAGTATGTCACAAATTTATTTGTCAGTACCGTGGTAGTATTTTTAAAGCATGTTATAACATGTTTTTGGCTGGTTATCAGAATTTTGTATATCTTTTAACGGTATAAGTTAAAATTGTCCTGAAAATTATTTTTCTCAAAAGCACAGCGAAGTGAGGTTACATAAACTGTCTAAATGTCAGTACCTTGGATGTCAGTATTATAAATTTTTAACTTCTCATTAGAAGTTATTGTAATTGGTCTGATTTTTCGAATCGATTATTTTGACATATCTTCACGTTTCGAGCTAACTAGAATCGTACTCCATCATTTTTAGAGAGATGTCTGTGTTTGTACGTTCGTTCGTACGTTGCACACTGGGACCTCTTGTATGGAGAGCGTGCTCAAAATTGAAACTAACGGTTTCGTATAAAATTGTAATGCGGATTCAAAGTTCACATGATTATTTATCAATATGTCAAGTTTTGAAGTTTTGGGAGACAGAAGTCTAATAGAAAATAGGCGATAAAAGTAACAATGCATGTAAATTCAAGAATCCATTGCGCAGTTGTTGGTCATTTGAAAATTCGAAAAAAAATAAATTTGTAGTGAATACAAAAATATAAAAAATATATTGGCATCAAATGAAGCTCAATAAAAATAAAAAAAATGTTTTTATCAAATTAAATCAACATATTTCAATTGCACTTTAAGAAAATTGAAAAGTTGCGTAGAAAATGTTCAAAATTTTTTTTTCTTTATTTTGCGCACGATTCTTTTAAAACTGAATACGTGCTCTAGTAGTATCAATATTCCTCTTTATGAAACAGAAGTCAAAAGTGAGAACATGGTGCGCAAAACCGAAATAAGATTTTTTGAATATTTTCTGCGTAACTTTTCAATTTTTTTAAAATGTAAGGGAAACATGTTGATCTAAATTGAAAAAAAAACATTTTTTTATTTTTACTGACCTTCATTTAATGCCAATATATTTTTTATATTTTTGTATTCACCACGAATTTATTTTTTCGAATTTTCAAATGACCAACAACTCCGCAATGGATTTTAGAATTTTCATGAATTGCTACTTTTATCGCTTATTTTATATTACCTTTATGTCTCCCAAAACTTCAAAACTTGACATATTGATAAACAATCATGTGAACTTTGAATCCGCATTACAATTTTATACGAAACAATTAGTTTCAATTCTGCATTTTGAGCACGCTCTTCATACATGAGGTCCCATTGTGCGTTGTTACGATCACCATATCTCAAGATCGATCGAATAAAGATATCGACTTCGGATGAATGTTATTTTATAGATAGCAGTTTCATTACGTGCAGAAAGGGGCGCTGGACCTTTGGCACCTCATATGAGGGAAATTTGATAAAAAAGATGCCATCTAATTGGTCAGTAATTGGTCAGAAAAGGTCAAGTGGTCCCAGAAATTGGTCAGCACTAGATAACTTGTAATAAAGGCTTAAACTTTCTCAAGGTCGCTCAAGGTTACGTGCGAATTTTGGCACCTCATTTATGAGAAATTTGCAAAAAATGTATACCTTCCATCCGAAAGATTTCTAGATCGTGATAAAACGTCAACTATTTTCAGTAATTGTGCGGTCAGCCATAGATTTTTACTTGCGATATAGGGCAAGTTTTGGATTCGTACAAAAAAAAATTTCGAGATAACAATCAAACATGACATTACGATGATAGAGAACACGAAAAAAGTGGGTGGTACAGTTCTATCTGTCTCTCTGTCTATCCGTCCCTGAACCTACAGCCTAAGCCACTGAAGCCATATTCTTCAAATTTTGAATTTAAGGTTTTTTTGTAACTCTCCAGAGGGGAAATTGAAATTTTTTTAGCTCAAAAAATAACGGTACTCTCCATGCAACTGTAAAGGAAAAGCTTATTTATCTCGAAAACGGCTCCAACGATTTTGATAAAAAAAATCAGTGTATTATTGTAGATATGGTGTACTTTCTGGTAAGAAAAAAAATCACCAAAAACATTTTTTAACGATAATTGCCATATAACGATTTTTTTGATTTTCGGTTTTCTCATTAACCGCTCATCCGATTTCAATGAAAATTTTTCACAAAAGCCTTGTTAGAATATAAATAATGCTGCATACCAAAATTTTAGAAAAAATAAATTTTGGATTTTTAAAAAAATATTCATTTTTTTTTTTTGAAAATTCAATATTTCAAAAATGGGTTGATGAATTATTTTGAAATTTCAGTTTTAGATGTATATTAATATATACTCAAAATTGGCAAACCTAATTTTTTTTTGAAAAATGTTGCAAAAATTTTATATATAAAAAATTAATTCTTAAGAAAACGGCTCCAACGATTTTTAATTTTTTATTTTTTGCATATATTCATATTTTTTCAAGTAATCAAATGGCATACTTTTTTTATTTCTAAATTATTTATCAGACTGTTTATACAATTAAAAGAACGATTTAATATGTTTTTATACTTTTTCTATAAAAACCTACTTGAATATTTTTAAAAGTCCTTAAGTCCCACACTACTTGAAGATAAGAGCAAGTGCGTGCGATCCAGTCGTGCATTTTATTTTCTATGAATTTTTGAAGTTTGTTTCAAGGTCACAAAAAAACTTTTGGCACCTCATTTTTGTCATTTAAAAAAAAGTATACAATTTGAAAGGCCTCTTCATGGTTGTAAAAGGTCAGCTATTTTCAGTAATTGGTCAGCCATAGATTTTTTTTAATGAATATTTTATGAATTACAAAAAGGTCAAGGTCAAAACGATTTTTGGCACCTCGTTTTAGGGAAATTTGCAATCGTTCATCGTTCATGACCTTGAATTTTTTTTTTAATCGTATAAAAGAATCTATAGTTGACCAATTACTGAAACTAGCTGACCTTTTATAAAGATCTTAGGGCCTTTAAGCTGGTATTAAATTTTTGTAAATTTTCCATAAATGAGGTGCCAAAAATTCACTAATAAAAATATGGCTGGCCAAATATTAAGACTAGCTGACCTTTTAAATAGTTCTCAGGGCCTTTCTGATGGTATTAAATTTTTGCAAATTTCCCATAAATGAGGTGCCAAAAATCACTATGACCTTGAAATTTTAAAAAATTCATTAAAAAAAAAATCTATACCTGACCAATAACTGAGACTAGCTGACCTTTTATATAGATCAAGAGATCTTTCAGATGGTACACATTTTTTGCAAATTTCCCTAAAATGAGGTGCAAAAAGTCGGTTTGACCTTGACCTTTTTTTAATCCATTAAATATTCATAAAAAAATCTGTGGCTGACCAATTACTGAAAAAAGCTGACCTTTTACAACCGTGAAGAGGTCTTTCAAATTGCATACTTTTTTTTAAATGACCCAAATGAGGTGCCAAAAGTTTTTTTTTTGTTACCTTGAAACGAACTTCAAAAATTCATAGAAAAAAATCTATTGCTGACCAATTACTGAAAATAGTTGACCTTTTACCACGATCTAGAAATCTTTCGGCTGCTATACATTTTTTGCAAATTTCCCATAAATGGGGTGCCAAAAATCGCGCGTGACCTTGAGCGACTTTGAGAAAGTTTAAGCCTTTATTACAAGTTATCTAGAGCTTACCAATTCCTGGGACCACTTGACCTTTTCTGACCAATTAGATGGCATCTTTTTTATCAAATTTCCCTCATATGAGGTGCCTTAGGTCCAGAGCCGCAGAAAGGACTTTCAAAACAATTCAATGACCGGTTTTACTATAGCAGTTTAACAAAAAAAATCGTTGTTAAGTGTTTTAGTCATGAATATCTCGAGAATGAATCATGCTATCGAATTCAGATTACATTTATTCCACGCATATTGACGTAATACAGAGTTGGTAAAAATATAAAAATATCAACTTACAGTTTTTTTTAATAAAAACAAATTGCTGAAAATTGTTGAACAAAGTTGTTTGGCATGAGTATCTTGAGAACAACCAATGATATATTGGCTTCGGGTTGATTTTATTTTATACACTTGCTTATAAATAAAAATTGATACATTTTTAAAAATATTGAATCAATAGAGTTTTTTTTTAAATTGAAAAAAACTGCAAGCAATTTTATCAATAATTGTTGAAAAATAATTTTTGTCTCAAATATCTTCGGGATACTTTTACTCTACACACCAGTTAAAAATTGATAAGATTTGTAAAAAAAGTAATAAACAGTTTTTTAAGAAAAAGGCTATATACACTAGTCAACAATTTTTTTCACAGTTTTGCATTAGTTAGATAATTTTTTGAATTGAAATTAAATAAAAAGTACATTAAACAAAAAAAAATACAATTTAATTTAAAAAAATTTTCAAACAAAAAAACTGATTTTAAAATTTTTTTTTTTTTTGGAAAAATGTACTTTTTATTTAATTTCAATTCAAAAAATTATCTAACTAATGCAAAACTGTGAAAAAATCTACTGGAATTGCGGTTTTCTTGTCATTTTGATGACGACTACACATTGTTTAGGAACAACACAATTTGTTCCTTTACCTGGTTTATGAGACTTTGAAGTTTTGGTGAGCAAAAACGGTTCGATGAATCAATTTGAAAATTTACAAGAATATTGATAATTTAAAAGTCTATAAATTTGCATACCAATGCAAGCCATGCAATCAATATTTGCAAAGAAAAAAAAGATTTACGAAAAGACCACAAAACGTCGGTTTTTAGTACTTTTTTTAAACTAACGGTGAAGGATACAAAAAAAATAATTTCTACAAAATCATAAAAAATCTTGTAAAACGCTTTCTCAAATTTCCAAAACTGTCTTTGAATTTTTTAAAACGTCATTATTTGCTGAGATATTGGTAATCAAGGCTAAAAGTATTTTTTTTTCATTCAAAGTCAGATAAACCATGTTAAAAAAAATCGTACGACAACAACAAAAAAAATTGAATTGAAGCTGAATAAACAAGGTATCTGATCATGACATTTAATAAACTCAACAAAATTTATCCATAGAAATGAGGACCTTCAAAAAAAATTAAAAAAAAATAATTTTGTTGTCTCGTCTCATTTCTTGCAATAACGCAATAACGGTACTTCAAAAAAATTTGTTTGCAAACAAATCTCAAAACAAAAACATAAAGCTGTAAAATGCTTTTTATTTCAACTCAATACGACCACTCGTCACAAAGATACAGCTCTTCAAAAAATGCTAACAAAAATTGAAAAAAAAATTGTTCCTTTAATTTTGTTGACTAGTGTATTATTCAACAATTTGTTTGTGTCTGGAAGGCAAACCAATCTTTGGTCTTCACTTGATTGCATATTGAAGAGCTGAAAAAGCTTTCGCAGATCGAGAATTGGCGATTTTTAATTGAAAAAAAGTAACCTCTAACCTGCGGGGCACCAATGGGAAGTGTGGGTCACACTCAGCCTCTTTTTTTTTTAAATCATCAACCTCAATTTAATATTCGGAAATATACCTAGGTAGTAAAAAAATAGAACTTCCTTATCAAAAACTCCAAAATTCTAATTCCGTTATGTAAAGTTTTCGTCGAAAATCAAAATCACGTTTTTTGTTTATAGGTATAATTTCGAGAACATCGAAGATAGATTAAAATCCATTTTTGAGGAGATAGGAAAAATCATACAAGCGCAAGAGTGTTCCGAGCTGAACAAAACTAGTCATATGCTAACTTTTTTTTTGCATACAGTATAACACCGGTTTTTTACTTTCATTAGATACTTTGTTTTATAATTTTTTTTTTATTTTTACTAATTGGAACTTTTCCTGCTTAATTTTTTTATGAAATTTTCCAAACTATCCATTTCGGTAGAAAATTTAATTATGAACAAAAAGTTTTTAGTGTAAAATTCTCAATTGTCAATTGTTAGTTTCCGAGTTATGTATATCAAAAATATGGAAAAGGGCCAGTGTGACCACTTTCTCAGAAACAAATGGGTATGCCCAACAAACATATTCAATAAGAAAAAACCCTTGCACGTAATTGTTCCTCTTTAAAAGGTCTATTCAATAGGCTATTATAGAGAAGAATTCCAATGATGAAAAATCCTACATATCTAGTCATTTAGCTTCTGCTTGAGTTACCTACCATATACAAAAATAATCCTGTTAAACAAGAAGGCAACAGGTTAGAGCTTAAAGCTATTTGGCATTTGTCCTAATGATAGGACAAGGTACGATAATGAATTTGGATGAAATATGGTAGAGGTAGAGTAAACATAATGAATGAAATTTAAATATCAAATTGTTAAGAATATCTTAATTTTGTATTTGTGTGAATCTAAGGCTACATGAATACTGAATATGATTATCTTTAAATTCAGGTATGGTATTTATGTATTGAGAAATTCCTTAACAAAATGGTTTTCTTCGGGTTTATAATGCTCATATAAAATTTAAACTCCTCAGAAAATAGGTCAATAAAATTTCACACATCGCAGATTAAAAGTACAAATTGTGTAAGAACTAAGAAGCCATCAAATATAACTGTATTGGATATGTACTTGATAACGTTTTCAAACGGGAACATAACACTGCTTTTTGTTTGAGGAATGCCTAGTACTTCAGAAAATGTCTGTAGATCCATAATGTAGGTACTCAAATGCAGTAAGATTTTTTTCTTATTTTAATTTGATAAACTAAAATTAACATAACTAAACATCTATGCGGTGATAAAAAGTATTCCACTTCAAGATTGAATTATTATTATTTTGTTGTATTCTACTGTTGTTATTTTATTTGTTTATCTTTTCATATTTCATTGTATTTTACTGTATTTAATCTTTATATATTTTAAGCTTAATTTTGTAAATTTTGTATTTTCAGTAAAACCATTGAAACGAAACGTAGTTTCTACAGTATAAAGTAAACATTTTATTCAATAGTATTTCTATGACTACCGAGTGAGGCGAATTGAGAAGCAATAATAAACATTTCAACGAAAACCTAAGTCCTTACTCTTTTTTCTGATTTTGCGCAAAAGGTCCTGCAAGGGTATTCAATGGAAAATGTGTTGAATTCCCAAAAGGATATTTTAATACGAACCATTGTGTTCGTTGGCCTTAGTTGGTGAAAAACTATAGATATTATTTTCATTCTAAGAAAGGAGCATGTGCAGGTCGAATTTCATTGCGAGAGGATATCAATAATGGCGGAAAATTGTTTTCCTTTGTGGTGAATATGGAACTTATTTCTTATTTTTCTGAACACTTACTATTTTATCGAAATGAGGAAATTTATCGGAAATTAACCAAATTCCCGATTTGTATTTGGGCGGGAATGTGGTTGAAAGTTTTTTTTTTTCATTTCAAGCCAACCCAAAGAAATGTTGAAATTATTATTTAAGGGTAAAGTACGACGTAAATTTTACAAGTTAAACGCACAATTTTTTTTTTAGACTTGGGTCTTGTTTTTTTTTTATTAGATCATGATTAAACGACGACTGAAAGAACCTCGTTGGGTTGGATGCACTATATATGTAGTTTGTATGACTGATGGCATTTTTTATCAACGTGCAATGAATTTCAAAAATGTAATGTAGACTATTGACACAGATGATAAAAAATAAAAAAAAAAAACACACACACACATAGGTGCATGACTTGATCGCATGAAGGTACTTTCTTTCTTTTTTAGTTCCAGTAAATAACAGTTATTAAAATATTTAGAGCCAATTTTTCAATAGTCAGCTTAATATCAAATTGGTAGGCAACTGTAAGATTTTAATAGACTATTTGCGAAAATGTTTAGAGGTAGGTACTTCAAAACTTTCAAACTTTTTTGAAAATAAATATTTGCGCTGGAAAAATAAAATACAAAAATTTTAAACAAAAAATGTAATAAGGCGTACCTATAAAATTTAACCACTCATCTATTAAACAGTTATTCGAGAATATTAAAAATAAAAAGAACAATACAAATTGTGCAATGTGCATTGGTGTTTGGTCACGTATTTGGAGAGAGTTGTAGGTACTAGTAACTTAGTAACAATTTCTTGACAAAATCCTGTGAAATTTTACTAAAAGGAAGTCGACTCTGTGTGTGTGGATAGTAAAATCAATTTAATTGCCTAAATATTACATATAAGTATCGATAGGTTTGATTTAAATTTTGAATTTAGCTTTTACTTGAAATCAAAACTTTCCTCATTTTGCTTCATACAGTAGATATGTATGCCTATCTACAATAAACATTTTCCAAAACGATATCAATGTATACTTTATGGCTAATAATAGTTAATAGTAAAAACTCTTTAGAAATGCATCCATTGGCAACTGAACAGTTTTGTGTAGGTACATGGATTGGATAAACAATCAAGTTTCAATCAAACACCCACTACCAACAACACTTTATAAGGCAAGAGTATCGGTTTTACAACATTTTAACTTTCCAAATTGTTGGATTTCAATTGTTTTTTGTCACGACATGGCATCACGACACGAGTGAGAGACAAGTTTTGTGAATTGAAATTGCAATCTGAAACAGCACAGGACTTGCTGGGCTGAATCAATCGACACTTAAATTAGTTTTCAATTTTAAACTGAAAACTAGTTTGTCCCTTATGTCTGAAACAAGAGAAGATGTGGTAATGACTTATGATTGCAAGAAATTTAGGTTAGGTAGAAGAAAACTGTTGCACAGGTGTTAACTTGTGGTCAAGTTTAATATAAATTATAATTAATCTTTTGAAAAGTTGTCTTTATTCAAGACTCCATTCCTTTTCCTTGAAGCAGTCGTTGCCTCGAAAATTGTAGAATTCTTAACTAGGTCCTGAACTCTTTCTAAACATTCCAAACTTCCTCGAACCTAGAATTTACAAAATCAGTTTCTTAATTGAACTACATAGATATGTATCTTTTGTATTATTGTTTATCTGATTTACGATGTAGGAACCAGCTACAAGTATATCGGGGCAGGGTATAAATGAGGGGTATAGTTTCTAAACTCTTCCTTTCCACTTTTGATTGAAATGTTAAAAGCTACAAAAATGATAAAAGCGATTATAGTTTTAACGCTAAAATATAAGTTAAGGATGACCTTTATCCATTCCTTAGGGTTTTGAACATATTTGGTGAACCTACAAATTATAAAAAATCAATTTAGTTTGGAAAAGAATAGTTTTGAAAGTTGATTTGATTTGTATGGGAATATGTAGATGACTTTTGATTCAGAAGAGTATAGGAATAGAGGAGTTTTGAAAATATAAAAACCTTAAAGAAAAAGACGATTTATGGTGCATAATTTGATTTGTAAGGGAATAGGTGAATTTTGAATTGAACGAGTGGAATAGTGTAGTTTTGAAGAAAACACCACCTTTCAAGTACAAAAAAGTTTAAGAAATAATATTTTTATATAAATTGTACCTAATTACGTAGATGAAGGACCTTCTAAAGAACAATTCCTTTAAGATGTTTTGTTCAGTTAATATGTTTTATATTTTTGTTGATTGTTAGAAAATTTAAGGATTCAAAAAAGGCAAACGTAATATATAAATGGTAGTACACACGCCGGCCGATGATGGTAGGTGTTCAATTCTCAGCTGCTACCACCCAAATCCAAAAAAAATATTTTTTTTTCAGAGGTACTGCCTTTTACGAGTAATTAAAAAATCCTCCAAAAGTATGTGGTTGTCATGAATAAGTGCTCCTCACCTAGCGGTTTGGTCTTGGCTAAAAATTGTTGGTCCCCTCCATTCCTGCCAACAACACGCACACAGAAATGGTTGAGAGGTTGTAAATGAAATCATCTTTTTAGTCTAAGATCTTATCAAACTATAATTTTGTACACATACGGGTATGTAGATAGGTACTGGTATAGGTGATTGTTTTTGAGATTTGTTCGTTTCTATGTCTCAATATTCACGTTGGCGTTATTTCGCGTATGGAAACTCCGATTCAAGTAAGCCAGGTCCAGGTTATAAATCTGCTATATTACATGACGACTTTTGAAGAAGGTGAGATCACATCATATTTCTCGTCTGCAATCATTAATTTCGAAAAAAAATCATGACCCAAATGTCGTGCGTCGTTGGATAGCAAACTTAAAGGCAACACCAGCTCCTACGTAATTAACAATAAAAACATGGTCTTATTTCCAAACAACGAATCTAAAATATTTTATCAGTACTATACCAAGTCACTGAAATTACCCAGTTTCGCCCTTCTTCTTCCTACTACTCTGGCATGCAATTTGCTACACCAAACAATTCCCTTCATACAAAATCATATATGTTTATGTAGGTACTTTCATATCCGACTAAAAAAAAAATTACCATGAAATACAAATCTTAATGGCAACAGATGATGCTGTATAAACGTCTTCAACAGACTCCAACCAAATCAACTCCCCAATCCACTCATGATAAAATCACTCGTTCGCGTGACTTATCAGCGCTGTCTCTTACTTTTTCTTGCCAAAATAGAAGAATACAATTATTCAACATCTACAAACTACAAAATCCAAAACAATTCTAGAATCCTTTTAATTAGTCCCGAACACAAAACAAACAGCAAAATAAAAATAAAATAAAAATTCGTTGAATTAGTCTGAAACAAAAGATAAAAACAATGGGCAACACGCATCCGTCTGGAGAAGTCAGTTAATCGGACTGCTAATCGGACAGGTGAAATAATGGCAGAAGACAACAACTTCTTGGCGCCCTACCTCTTCACAGTTCAGCAACATTTATCATTCCTAATCACTTCCATTATTTTCGTTCCACAACAAGCTGAGTGTTTTATCAAAACCTTATGCCACCATTTCCTTCCACCATTGCTTACTATTATAAGAGACCCACTATTGGCCCGATATACTTATGTATGTATAATCCAAAAGTGTGTTCCATTTCCATCGCATTGGCATTGGTTTGGTGCACATGAATCATGGCATGCCACAGACATGTTAACCTTTCCAGAGTTAATCGAGACGAATTAAGGCCAAGGCAATTGTTTCTTTTCTTGAAGAGTGGTGGCTGGCAAGTTCATGCAGGCTTCCACATCAGGCACAGTTAGTTGGCTTTAGTTTGATGGAGGTGTGGTTGGCAAACCTTTGTTGTACTACCACCTGGACCTGACTGATGAAAGCTAATTGGCTTTCATTAGCCTTCACACTACTGCCTTTCCTGGACTGGTAACGCACTTACGCACAAGTATTGTTACGTTAACTTTCGATTTGACACATAGAAGTCGACGTGAGTGATAGAGATAATGGAATGCCCACAGGATATGTCAATTCGAGGGAATATTATGTGGTTGGGATATCAATGGTCAAGTGACAACCACTTTTAGCATCCCAAAAGTGTTTGAATATTTTACTAGACTTTTTGAGTTCAGTCAAAGCAGGTAAGGGTAGTTTATGTTCTATTAATAAAGTCAGTCAGGACATTGATTGAGTTATTGAAAGACATTCGAGCTATACATCTGTTAAGAGCAATACATGCTTCCGTAAACTTTTGTTTTATAAAATTTGTATTTAAATCTTAATAAAGATTGACACTGCCAATCAGGGAGAAGTTAACCCAAATAAAGGACTACTGGATCTTGCATCTTATTACAAATTATTAATCTTCTCGTAAGGCCATAGTAGCCATAGTATAGGAGTACAGGTAAAAGTTCTCAGTCAAATTTTCCAGAGAGGAACATTTTTTCATTTGGAAACTTTTTTGATTGAAAAATATAATATGTCTTCTGATAGCTAATTTGTTTGAGTGGTGATGCTGTTTGTATACTTTTTTAAAAAAGCTACCAACAGTTTCTCCGAAAACTTCTAATCCCTTCTTAACTTGGGGATATAAATGTGGTCATATGTGCAATTATAGAGATAAGTTAAGTATTAATATTATTTAAATGTGGAGAGAACGCGTCAGTATTGCCTAGCAATAAGTCAAACAATGTCTCTATGAATATGCCCTGTTAAGAAAGAAAAGTAAATATGTATCTAGGTCAAAAGAACGCACTTTGTAGCAATCGGCAATATTAACATGATTGATTATGAAAGCCACACGAGCCACGATAATATAGCCGAGTAGCACAAAGTGTGTGCAATTGCCCTAGATTACCGATTATTGTTAATTTGTAAATTTATATTAATAAAAAGAGAGTGTACTGCAACCCATCAACCAAAACGGTCGTTATTACTTTAACAGCCCCTTATTATTAAACATTCCTTTGTTTAGACTTTTATTGAACCTCGAAACTTAAAATTTGTTAAAATCTAAAGTATGTAGTTGTGGTTTGGTTTTCTGCTAACAAAAAACCACTGCAGAAGCCATAAAAAGTCCAAAACTCTTTTTTCACTCATCCAACTTTTAATTTTATTTTCTCCGAAAATAATTTCCAACATGGTGCCTATAGCTACTTTCGTTTTTACCGACGACGCTGCTAATGACATCAAGAATTCTGAATGGACAATTGATGTTTGAGTCTTTTCCAGGGCATGTATAAAGTGCCTTTGGCTTACCTTGGTTGACAATTTTCACTGATGGCTAAACTAAGACACAGGGAAACCACTATTGAAGGCATTAATTTTCTTCCAAGAAAATGTTTGTCGTAGACATAAGAATTAAACTAGAAATTCAAGCTACCAACTAACGCTTGTTTCAAAAACTGCTCCTATCTATATAACGTATACTCGTATGTATACCATTAAGGAACACCCCCTAAGGATATCGAGGTAGAAGTTTCCTTCTGCACTACACTACACACTAATAAGTTTTGAGAAGGAAAACTATGCACTTCGACACCAAATGTGGCAGCAACCAGAGCCTTGTCCCTCCTACTCACATGCTTACATATACTGTGTCAGAAAACATGTTACTCTTATAAGAACTTTGGTTATGTCATCCTGTTGTTCAGGCAGCTGGAATGGGCGACATTTGGTACCTACGACATCTAAGCGGTTAGAAGATAGAAGTTTATGTGATTTTTTTTCATTAGCAAATGTTGGTGGAAACGGGGAATAGTAGGTACAAAAATATAAGTATGCTGCTGCTGGGTCAGGTTGTTTTCATAGACCGACAAACTATCTGACAGCAAAATAAAGTAAGGCTTAGGTGGAAATTACCATATTCATATATGGAAGCAGAACGTATGCAGTTGTATGAGTAAAATATTAAAAATGAAATACAGCAAAGAAAACGTCTTTCAGAAATAATAATAACTTTTTGTGTTTATTTTAAGTTCTTCTCATAAGGGGCAGAAAGTTTCCTCTGCTTGAATTGGAAGGACGGTGTTTCTGTTTTTAGGATTTCAAAAAATCCTTAAATTATTTGTCTTGTATGAGTCTTATTTTAAACCGCACACTTTCTGAAAATTTAACAAATAAAACGAAAATGTTATAACTACATTATGTACGTAGATAAGCTGAAATAAAGATTTATCATATTTTATCATTATTATAGAGTCCCGCTAAGGAGGCTGTCTAGTGTCTAGACATTGGTAACTCAGAAACAAATCATGCGCTGATACATTTACTCTAACGTGCTTTACTTCGACAGCTTAACACACTACTCCTAATATGGTTGTGCACGATTTTCTTTCTGAAATCTTTTAGAATAATTATCGTCTACTTTGTGTTCTGAGGATTTTGCTGTCTTGTAGTTACAACTTACAACTATCAATGTCAATTATCCTGAGATCCCACATATTTATAAAGAGGAGATGAGGAATTATTTTGTTCCCTACTTCGCCTTTTTTTCGATTAAAAGTTTGACTGTCGCCAAACTTTGTTTTTCCACCCTTCGGTTCTCCATACAATTTTATGCAAACAAAATGTTCTACACATAAAAATATAAATAAAACTACATAAAGTACATTATAAACGAGTAGGTAGACAAGATATGTATAAAGTTATAAAAAAAACTAAGTATGCAAACCCTTTTGATTGAATACGATGTTGACCGCCATAAAGCAAACCACTTCCATAAGAGTCAGTTAAAATGTCTGCAAGCTCTTGGGATGGCAATTATTCATTCGCTACAATGTACTAAGGCAAAAGGTATGAATATTTAAGGAAGAACTTGATAGCCTTGGTCTCGCAATAATCCCAATATGGTTGATTTATTGACGGGCGTCTTAGGGCGATAATAAATTTTAAATTCGAAACCAAAACACGCCTCTTTGCTATTTCGCTTGTTTGTGGCTACCTTCCCACCTACACCACCCTATCATAGCATATCCCTTGGCAATCAAGAGGCACTGCTCCTTGGGGAAGAGAATATTTGTGTGATTACCTTGATGCAGAATGGATTGCTTTTCTCACTTCAGGCAAATTGTCGGAGGCAAGGCAAGTGCAAAATGAATACCCCCTATTTTACAGTTAGTTGGGGATGGAGAGACGGTAGAGTAGGTTATGCAAACCAACATAGAGTATTACACAATCCGAATTGACGGAGCCAAGCTGACAGATGATATTAATAATAACGGTCTGAAGGGACTTCATGGGATTACAATGTCCGAAGCTCATGCAATTTAAAGGAGGACATTATTCTGGCAGCACCACTTCATGCACATTTATACCTTGTGGAATATTCTATTTCCATGTCCTTGGCCGATTCATATGATGGGGTTTATACAATTGTCATATTTAACATCACATAATCATTGAAGCTCTAGCAGTATGTTTATGTAGGATGATGGAAGAGAACATGATGACGAAGACATAAAAATTTCATATGAGAGTTAATAATTCATCATCAGAGTCAGGGAGTTTGTTTTGTTATTATGTTGATATTTTTGCAAAACTTTATCAAATGGTTTGCTAACTTTTTGTTGTCACCTCTTCCGGGCTCTGAATATAGCACACCTACCTACATTCAACAGAAGCATTTCAAAGAGGTTGTGCTGTAAGCTGTATACGGTTTATAATATATCCACCACCTTGTTCGAAAGAATAGATTCCTATATTTCTTCGGAAGCACGCTACATCCATCCCGAGTTCGAAAAAGACAGAATCTACATTCATCATCTCTTTTGCAAGGAATTCCGGTGAATGCTTTTCAACAGTATTTTCCTCCCTTCAGGTCTTTCCGTTTCCCAAGCTTGTCACTTTTTTTCTTCTACTTTCGTCCTTGCCTTTATAAGGAAGTTGGTACGTGAATAATGGAAAAAGAGAATAGAGAATATGATGTCAAGACATCAGAAGCAATGAAATACATATATAAATAGTATTTATATACATATATACTTATGTGAAGCAGCGCACAGGTTGTTACGGTAATAACTATATATAGGTGGGTTGAGGTGCTTGATGAAAGCGACTGTTGGTGTTATGCATCATCATCATGCTGCGGGCGGAAGCTTGGAATAATCAATCTTTTTGATTGAAAGTATCAATTGCGATTTATTATAACAATTTAATTGAAAAAAGATACCTCCCAATACGTACCTACTTTATCATTGGAAGGTTGAATACCTATCTAAAAGGAGGTTTTGTTGAAATAAGTTGTGACGAACAAATTAGTGCGAAGGAGCTTGAATTACTTTTAAATAAATTAAATAAACACTGTCTTGTGCATAAAAGTGGTTTACAAATTGCAATAAATCTAGTTTCAAAAAAGATAGTGTTATCTCCTTCAAAGGAATAGTTTTGGGAAAATTCCAACATAAATGTGCAATGACGTGTTTTCACTTTATTTGAGGTTATATTACATCAGAAAAGATCTTCTCATTTTCCTCCGTAAAATTTATTTAAACTCTTCTTAGTTAAATACGTATTCTCCTTACACATTACCCTACTTAATTCTCAAATGTTCCATTTTACATTCATAAAAACTTCTTTCAGATGAATAAAGATATGACAAAATTTAAAATGCGTGTCGAATAGGTCGATGTGGTATAGGCAGTTATTTCAAAAACCAAGCATCCTTCTGCAACGGTTCTTGATTCAGTAGGCGGTTAATATAATAAAAGTAGTAATGTGTAAGTATTTAAACAAATATCGTCAATTAATTCGACAAAATTGTTAAAATCCGTAAAAATAAAGAGTGTTTATGCGCTTTGAAACATTGTGTTTCAAACAAATTTGTCAATGCACCGGAGGAAAATATTAATCATTAAGGTAATTTAGTTGTTAATTATGTTAAAAAGTATTTAATTTAAATTTTATTTTAGTTTTTATAAAAATACAGTGGTGGTCCAGTATAACGAATGCCGATATAACGAATGCTCGATATTACGAACACTTTTTTCCAGCCCATTAGGTATTCTATATAACGACCAAATAACGAATTTCACAAAACAAAACCAAAAATGTTAATGTTTCTCTAACGGACATGAATTCGGAGAAGGAATTTGTGAAAATAAACTCTTGATTTTGGATGAATTGATGTATGAATCCTTAAAATTTTAAATTTGGTTTGTTGTGCTCAAATTTTTCCATTCATCTTTTCTTATTTTAACTATGAAAATGTTCAAATTTTAATTTTTTTTACGGATTTGAGGATAAAACTCGGTTGTATTTGAAAATGCTACCAGATAAAGTATTTAAAAATAAACAAAAGCTACTTTTTTGCTAATAAAAAGTATTCAATATAACGAATTTTCGATAAAACGAATGGACCTTGGACATTATATCATTCGTTATACTGGACCACCACTGTATACAGTTTCGGCTAATGTGGTATACTAGCATTGGGCTAATGTGGTATAGTATTCCTAAAACTTTAAGGTTGGGTAATATGTTATACTATACCCAACCTTTAAGTTTTTACCGGCGTCAACTGACTTTTGTGCTTTTGCAATGATGTTTTGTTAAAATGTCCAAAAAAGGTGAAATTAGAAAATGGGATCTGAAAGATATGCGACACACTTGTACTATGAGGAATTATGAAATTTGCCATCAAGACATTCAGAGGACCACTTGGTATAGTATACATTAGACAGCAAGGTGTACCACATTACTCACTACTTTTCAAAAGTGAGGATTTCGAGGTCATATCATTACTTTGTCAAAATCTTTGTAAGTTTATGTTAGAATCCGACAAAAACAGTTAAGGTAGTAGCTTATATGTTCGTGTTAAAGTCTACCAAATTTGAGAGCATTCGTGTCAATACTTTTTCTGTTAAGTCATAAAATACAAACATGTATACAACAATACCCTTTCTTCCTCTACTTATTTCATTCAGAAACCTAAACAAACTTCGTGCTAATAATTTTCTGGTGTACCATAACCTAAATACCTACAACAGAAACGGATTTCTAGCACTTTTAGTTTAAAATATTTTGGAATTCAAGGTACCTATGTATCTAGTTGCTGAATTATAAGCAAAATCTTTGATTTTTTCAGACTTACTTACTTACTTAAGGTGGCGCTACAGTCCGGGGTGGACCAGGGCCTCAACCAACAAGCTTCTTCCAGCCGGCTCGGTTTCTAGCTAGCTGTCTCCAGTTTCGCACGCCAAGTTGGTTGAGGTCCTCTTCCACTTGCGTGCGCCACCTTTTACGCTGTCCACCTCTACTGCGTTGTCCCACGGGGTTGGATTCAAAGACTTTCCGGGCCGGAGCATTGGTGTCCATTCGCTCTAGATGACCCAGCCATCTCAGTTGTTGGCTTTTCACTTTTGCGGCTAGGTCGGTGTCGCCGTACAGCCCATACAGTTCGTTGTTGTATCTTCTTCTCCATTCCCCATCTATGCAGACGGGACCAAAAATCACCCGGAGAATTTTCCTCTCAAAATAGCCTAACGCCTTCTCATCCACTGTTAGCAGTGTCCATGCCTCTGCACCATACATCAGGACCGGGATGATAAGCGTCTTATACAGGGACAGTTTAGTTGCTCGAGAGAGGGCTTTGCTTCTCAATTGCCTTCTTAGCCCAAAGAAACAGCGATTGGCAAGAGTAATTCTTCGTTTGATCTCAGCGCTGGTGTCGTTCGCTGAGTTTATAGCGGATCCTAGGTAGACAAAGTCTCTGACTACCTCAAAATTATAGCTGTCTATAGTGACGTTCTGTCCGAGACGTCGGTGTTGGGTGTCCTTTCTTGTGGACAGCATATATTTTGTTTAGCTTTCATTCACCGTTAGACCCATCTTCTTGGCTTCCTTCTCAATGCTCACAAAAGCACCACTGACATCACGCTTTGTTCGTCCGATTATGTCAATGTCGTCAGCGTAAGCGAGTAATTGGGCGGACTTTTGAAAGATTGTGCCTCTGGTGTTGACGTGAGAGTTTTGCACTATTCTTTCAAGAACGATGTTGAAGAAGTCGCATGACAGCGCGTCGCCTTGCCTAAAACCTTTTTTGACATCAAAGGTATCGGTGAGGTCTTTGCCGACCTTGATGGAGCAGCGTGCATTCTCCATCGTCATCCTGCACAAACGGACGAGTTTGGCAGGGATGCCAAAACTAGACATTGCTCTATATAGCTCGTCTCTATAGATGCTGTCATACGCGGCCTTGAAATCGATAAAAAGGTGGTGGGTATCGATTTGGAACTCCTGGGTTTTCTCCAAGATCTGCCGTAGTGCGAATATTTGGTCGATGGTGGACTTCCCTGGCCTAAAGCCACACTGATATGGACCTATCAGGTTGTTGACGAATGGCTTCAGGCGTTCACAAAGTACGGCAGAGAAGATCTTGTAGGCGATATTAAGAAGACTGATGCCTCTGTAGTTGGTGCAGTCCAGAGGATCGCCTTTCTTGAGGATCGGGAAAACAATACTGAGGTTCCATTCATCGGGCATGCTTTCTTCCGACCATATTTTACAGATGAGCTGGTGCATACTCCTAACCAATTCATCGCCAGCCGCTTTGAATAGCTCAGCCGCAAGGCCATCAGCTCCAGCAGCTTTATTGGACTTAAGTTTAGATATGGCTATCCTCACTTCGTCAAGATCGGGTGGACGGAATTGTTGGCCTACGTCGTCCAGGTTGAATGGTGCAATTTGCATGGTAGCGGAATTCGGTTCGTCATCGCCGTTATACAATTTGCAGAAATGATTTTTCCATATCCTCAGCACCGACTGCGATTCCACCACGATGTTCCCCTGATCGTCCTTGCAGGCTTCGGTTCGGGGTTTGTAACCTTGGGAGGTTCTTTTTACTTTTTGGTAAAACTTCCGAACTTCATTCCTGCAGTGGCATCCCTCTAATTCCTCGATCGCGCGCTTCTCATGCTCTTTCTTTTTCTTTCTAAGAAGCTTGTGTTCCTCTTTCCTCTTCTGCTCGTAGAGCTCGCGAGCAGCTCTGGTACTTCTATGCAGCGCCGCTTTGTATGCTGCATGTACTTGCCGGCATTCCTCGTCGAACCAGGGGTTTCGCTGTGGTGGTCGTGCGAAGCCCAGCACGTCAGAGGCGGCATCTCTGATGGCTTCCTGGCAGTTTTTCCACTGGTTCTCGATGTTTGCAGTTGGCGGCAAAGGACTAGTTAAGAGGGCGCGAGAGACTCGATCGGAAAAGGACCTGGCGTTTTCTTGCGACTGTAGCCGTCCGACGTTGAACTTCCTGACAGTATTTCCCCGCTTTGGCTTTGGTCTGGATATCCGTTGCATTACCTTTGCTACAACGAGGTAGTGGTCCGAGTCAACGTTGGCTCCTTGGAACGTTCGGACATCCTTGATACTGGAGGAGTGCCTTGCGTCGATCGCAATGTGGTCAATTTGGTTGGCGGTTGATTGACCAGGAATTCGCCATGTCCCCTTATGAATATCGAGATGCGGGAACTGCGTACTAGCTACCACAACGTTTCGCCCCGCAGCAAAGTCGATTAGCCTGAGTCCGTTATCGGAGGTGGTGTCGTGCAGGCTGTATCTTCCGATTGTGCCACCAAAGACGTCTTCTCTTCCTAGTTTGGCATTCAAATCACCCAAGACAATTTTAATGTCATAGCTAGGGCATTGCTCATATGTCTTGTCCAGGAGCTCGTAGAACTCATCCTTGGTGTCGTCATCTTTCTCCTCTGTGGGGGCATGCGCGCATATCAGGCTGATGTTGGCGAATTTAGCGTTGATGCGAATTGTCGTGAGGCGTTCGTTCACATAATTGAAACTCAAGACCTCTTGCCTCAGTCTGCCTCTAACAACAAATCCACATCCAAAAAGACGCTGCCCTTGTGGTCGGTAACAGTCACCGTAGTATATATCGCAGTCTTTCAGTTTTCTTTTGCCCGGCCCATCCCATCGCACTTCTTGGATGGCGGTGATGTCTGCTTTGTAGCAGTCTAGGGCCTCCGCTAAATGTTCGGCTGCACGTGGTATAGAGAGACAGAACATTCCACGTGCAGATCCGAAGTTCGTTGTCCTTATTTCGTTTGCTAGGTTCGTCAACAGTAAATCCGTCCGTATCCGAGGCTTGTTGATGCTTCGCAACTAAAAATAGCTTTACGTGGCCGGGAAGTCACCCCGACGGCACGACCCCCAACCTGGAGGACCAGATCCTATATATATAACTCCAAGGGCGGGGAGCCGGATTAACCGCTCCTTATAGGCCTGAGCTCCGAATATGTCGTAGTAGCCCGTATAAGGTGTTCACTAAGTAGTTCAGCCTAACTGGAACTGTAGACGCCACCGTTGATTCCATCTTGAGAATTCTTCCGCTGACGCCTGGATGAAGGAGAAGTGCCTTAGTGGGAACACTCATCCCCCCCTCTCTCGTTTGCTGCCCCCTAAAACCGTCCACAGGGATTGGAACCCCATCTTCAGTTAAAGGTACTAGGCACCCGATGTTCACCACTTGGAGGTGAGAGTAGGAGTTGATAGACAGAGGTTCGCTTTGAAAAAAAGCTTGTGGACGCTTGTGTCCTCTTGAATGCACCGTGTCTACCCTTTGAACATCGATTTTTTCAGACACAATGTTTGTAAACGAAAGACGTTTTGGTTTAAAAACAGGTAATCTAAATACTTCCCAAAATTCGTTGGAAAGAATTTTTACAATAATGAAATTTGTATTAACCTCGAAAATGGTATTTTACTTTATTTACCAAAAATACCAATATTCGAAAGATTTCTCTTAGATGTTGGATTAGTTTTAACTGATAGGAGATGCCTAAATATCTGTTGGGCCATTTTGTATGGTTCTTTTTTTCAAACACTCGACTTCAAAAATGTCTTTTTACATTCTGTTCTATGAACTCACGTTACATGTTCACTTGTTATTAGAACATCATATCTACTCAAAATTTGTTGTTTCAGGATATGTATATGCGATTTAAAATTTCATTTTCGGAAAACGCCTGAGTGTAACAAATAATTCGCACTTATTTTAAATTGAAAAGATATATCAAAGTTAACTGTTCTATAAAAATAAATAAAAATATCGTAACAATAATGTAGGTACTTAGTTCAAAACTGTCAACTTTTTTCTTGTAGCAAATAGGCGATATTTAATCTCAATCAATCCCTTTCATTCCTGCATATGCGTGCATGTGCATTTATGCAGAAATGGAGGGGCCTATAATTTTCAGTCGAGCCCAAACGGCTAAAATAAAAGCAATTTTCCATGACAGTAGATCATTTTGAAGGATTTTTCAATCCCTTGCAGGAGCCAATATCTCTGAAAAAATATTGGTGGACCTAGGAGGCAGGGGCTGAAAATCGATAGGTAACCAGAATTTTGCGGTTATTATTCAGCGGGTTTACAAAGGAATAAGTACGTATTTTTATACTTGTTTATACCTACATATATATTACGATTCCCAACTTTCATTGAGACCAAAGGAGGACACTTTTTTTAAAGAAAATATTTTATTATGAAAAAAATATACAACAAAAAATAAATAATAAGTTAAACAATTACATAAGTAAGTATAACAAAATAAATACATATAAAATATATGGCCTTTCATAGGTAGATAGGTATTATAAAAAAGAAACTATTTTAGTTAAAAAATGCTTCGCTTTTGCTGACAAAAACTGAGGAAGTACAAAATCTTGCAAACCAAAATGTCGTATATTCTAAAAAAATCTTAAAAAACGAAAACTCCAAATTAATAACCTGCTATTGATAATCTCGCAATAACAATATCTCGCACTTTCATCTTAAACAAACAAATCTTGCAAAAATCAACCAAAATCTCGCTAGTCAAAATTTCATAATTTCAAAGCTCAAAGCAATATGTATCACTCTCAGTGTGTCGCACTGAAATGGGAAGGTAAAACCTTTTTGGCTTTTATTGTTTTTTTCAAAATGTGCATTACTATAAACGAAATTAACCTGACTTTACAACTGGACATTTAATTTATATGTTCTCTTTCTTGTTCTTACAACAGTTTAAATATAAACAATAACAGTTATAAATAATAACAGTACGATCTAAGGGTAGGTAGGATTTATTTTTCAGTAATTAGAAATATCGCAAAATTGAATTTGCGAGTTTTGTTTGCGGCATTTTGTAATTGCGAGGTTATTAAAAACGTGATTTTATAATTGCGAGATTATGAAAAGCGAGATTTTCACTCCGATTCCAGAGTCCGATGAATGAACTGCAAAGGGAATCAATTTTGACATTTCACTCATAGTCAAAATGTCAATATTGAGACTGATTCCCTCTGCAGCAGTAATCGGAGTGTTTGTAATTGAAAGATTTTGAATTTGAGATTTTACTTTGCAAGACTTTATACAACCCAAAAACTGAGACTGATTTTTGTTGGATTCACTTGCTCATTTATTTTTTGCCGTAGTAAATTAAAGTAGAATAGAGAGTTGTTTTGACTTCTATGTGAGATCGTGTTTATATTTTATTCTCCTGATCAGTCAAAGTGACGGAGGAAAACTACTGAGTGCTCTGATATACATATATTCAGGCTAACCATCACCAAGCTTGAGCTAAACAGTGGAGAAAATCTTGATAACGTAACGTGTATGAGTCTTGTTTCAGAAGCAAGCATATTTAAGAAAATTATGGTTCTCGCCACTAGTAAATTTCATTTGGCATTCACACATCACACGTATTGGATACACGCATTGACATTAATTAGTACTATGAAGGACTATCATCTTGTTCAAAATTTAAACTCAAACGTTGAAATCTAATGACTTGAGAAATTAATGCGTTCTGTTATTTTATTGAAAGTTAATGCGTGCAGCTATAAATTGTCATTAATTTTTACAAGGAGGACATTTTTTAATGAAGGGAGGACGGGAGCACAAATAATCGAAAAGGAGCACTGTCCTTCCAAAAGTAGGAGGGTTTGAAACCCTACTATCTACATACATAATGAAGTGCGCTTAACACCACCATAATTTGGTAGTTTTGTTTTAAATTGCAGACCATTATGGGTATTTCATCTACCCAAAATCTCAAGTGTTTACATTCGCGAAATCTCATAAACCGAACAAGATTAATTGAAACATTCCAAACGCATACCTATTCAATAAGAAAAATATGTTGGTAGGTACATAGCTACATTCCAAAAGAAAGTATAGATATACAAATGCTTTAAGCATCTAAACACTTTCAGTTCGGCTCATTGCACCAAATTCAATCAATTGACAAGATGATGTGAAAATATTTATCGTTCCAAGTGGAAAACTCACTTCGATTCGAGTACCTATCTGAAGAGGGCAACATTCTCATATCCCTTCCGGACAGAATTCCAGCGCGCTCTTAAAAAAAAATATGTACGAAGCTGAAAACCGACCAAGCTGAAAAAATATTACAGAAGGCCATCCTTGCCCCCGATTGCTGTTCTGTATCTTCCACACTCCAGTCAGAGATACATATACATTCGCACACTGTAAAATCTCTCTAAACGACTTTTAAACCAATTCGAAGGATATGAATGCATTTTGCACCAGGAGACAGAATAATAGCTTCGTGTCTTTTTTTGTGTTGGTCCCCTTACTTACCCTGGTGAAGATATTTATCCTAGCTTGATATAAAAACGTATGGAACGGTAGATGCCTATGTGTGTGTGTATGAGAAAAACATATTCACCCGCAAATCGAAATTATTTGTTCAATTTCATCTGAGTAGGTAGGTACCCGTACGAGCATCTTTCCACTTGGCACAAGGACAACGGGAGATTACTTCAATTATTTCATGTTATTCATTTTTCAATAAACACCCTTGTCAATGAATACCGTTAGAATGGATATGCTCTACATGTTTGTATAACGGTCCAATATGAAACGCTGTTGCTTCGACAAAAAAAAAAACACAGCGTTGGAAAAAAGAACACAGCAGAAGTGACATTAAGATTGCAAATCCAATCCACCCTTATAAATTTTAATCCCCCAAAGGAGATAACCTCGAAGCCATATGGACATTGTTAAATATTCATTTCGGATTTATATTACGGTATAAGGGTCACGAATTCAATTTTCTTCTTCTCTCGACTTTGAATTCGAATTGTCCACCTGCTTGAAAAACAACATTATAATGTCAAGCAGGAGGTTGTGCTTGAGCTAAAGCCCAGCACAGAACATGAACAAAGGTAGAGCAACATCAACAGCCCGTTCCCGTTCCATCTGAAGAACCTGCTATTTCCCAGAGTCTCATAAGTTCACCTAAAATGTGATTGTAATAAAAGCCAACCTCATTTATTCACGTAGGTTGGAAGTTGGATACTAAATGGTCAGATGAGATGGCTATAATTTATATATCTGTGGTCATAAAATGTCTTACTTTCTGTTTGTTTAGGCAACTTTGGCATTCAAGGCCAACGCACGGTGGATAAGCTGACCCTCACTACCTTTTTTTCAAGAGATCAAACACGTTTAGTGTTTAAGCACATCCTTAATGTTGTATTTATTCCGATTTTGGATGTTTTTGGTATAAATAATTAATAAAGATTGCAAATTTTCGAAGGATCATATTAGGTATTTTTTGAATAACTACTCGTTTAGTTATTTTTTTAATTTTTATAAGCAAAACTTTTGCTAAGACGAAATAGCTATCAGTGGATTTCGAGGCAGTTTGTATTTTCATTAAGAATTGCTTACTTGTTTAAAAAAAAACCTTGAAGGAGAGGAATCGAACAAGGATGTCTAATTTATTGCTCCTCTAGTCTGAAATATATATTAAGAAACAAGAACATTTTCCCCAACACTCACCCTCCAATCCATTTCTTGAAGAACTAGGGCCTAGTGACTTACAACTTACAACTCTCAAGTATACTCTTGGTGGATTTGTTGGTAGGTACCTCGGAAAAAAATTATGTTTTTAGGTGGCAGCGGCTGGGTATTGAACCCAGACCTTCGACATGACAGTCCAGATCCAACACAGCATAACCGTTATGTCACGAGGCATTAAAATAAATCGATGTAAGAAATAACGTCAAATTTGACAACTTTTCGGCAAGTTTTAAGGTAGGCAGACAAACGGTTATTGGTTCAACACTTAAAAGCTATTATTTATAAGACTTACAACGTTACGCAAATGGCTTGACTTTCTTCGTCGTTGGCCTTCGGTCTATTAGTTTGTTGTACTTCTGTATTTTTTAATTTGTTTTCTTTGAGATCTGGGGCCTATTTCAGCGCTTCTACTGCAGAGCCACATCAGTAACATGTGTCTGTTTCCAAAATACAACTGAAATTATGAGATAAAAGACTAAAAACTTTTAATAAGAATTATAAATGTAACTAATAAACTAATGTTATCGTAGGATGAAGTTGTAAAATGAAGTTGATGTAGGAACGCTGAAAAAGGTCCCTGGTCACCCTTGGCACTAAGAACCTCTGTAATTTGGCAACGAATTTAGCACACCACCTTACTGTGTTACTCTTAATCGTAATGAAAAGGGTTGCCGTATGATATTCCTATAAAAAGCTCTATATCTTATTATCCGCGGAGATTTTAATTAAGGTTCCTTGAAGAGTTTTATGTTCATTAAAAGTTTTAAGGAATCTCTGGAATTTAACACTTTTTTTTCATTTATTTTTCTTCCTCTTTTTTTATTGTAGCTGTATATTTTCGCAACGGGATCCTAGAAACAACAACATTACAGAATAATTTTCATGTTCTTGCATTAAACTGAAACTCTCTCTCTCTGTTCTTTGCGCTAAGCACAATATCGCGTAACAAAACTTTCATTTTGCCATTATGTACCAACGTACTTATGTATACTAATACTGCATATAGATGCTTTTTTGCAACAGACGTTCAAGTTGTAAAGAAAAAAAAGAAAATTTCTTTATTAACATTAAGATTTGGGTGAGCTGAGTTCGAGGAGAGTTTTGGGGTGGTAAATCAAAAACTTCCATTCTTATATGAAACATTTTACAAATTTCCTTGGAGCTTTTCATGGTGGTATTAAAAAACAAAAACAGAAATTTAGTTACCCTCTACGTTGCTGGGTTTTAATCTTGTGAAATGCTTTAACAATCATTCGAAAATTTATTTGTAGTTTTCACAACATACTCGTAGAAGTTATTATGTACCTTTGTACATATCTTCTTTGTGTAGAAAATGTTTCTTAACAAAAACAACAATTTGAGGATATACGTTTTATTTATCTCAGTTCAAAGTTTGAAAGAAAGTCATAACAAGAGCATTGCTGTGTTGATGGTCTTTTTAAAGTATAGGTACTGAGGAAAGTAGCAGATGAACATTATTTTTAGTTTGTCTTTGGATGCAAAGTAAATATTCCTATTTGTTGAATACCTACAGAACTAAAACCCAAAATGTTGTCCAAATTCATTATACCTAGACTATAGAGCTTTGATAAAGAAACAGTTTGGTTTTAGTAAAACAAAATATCGGCTCTGGATCACTGGCACCTCTAATATGGGATATTCACATAAAAGTATGCCATATAATTGGTCAGTAATTGCTCAAAAAAGGTCAACTAGTCCTAGAAATTGGTAAGCCCTAATAGAAAACTTATATTCAAGGCTTAAAGTTTCTTAAGGTCACGTTCCAGGTTTTTCAAAAAAAGTCTGTGGCTGACCAATTACTAAACTAGCTGACAATTTATATAGATCTAAGGGTCTTTCAAGTGGTATAAATTTTTTGCGAATATTCCACAAATGAGGTGGCAAAAATCCCTATGACCTTGAAAAACTTTAAGAAATCTATGGTTGACCAATTACTGAATATTGCTGACCTTTTATGGCCGTTAAGTGGCCATTTAAATGGCGTACTTTTTTTCTCTATTGACTCAAATGAGGTGCCAAAAGTTTTTTTTGTGACCTAGAAACGAACTTTAAAAATTCATTTAAAAATTTTAATGCTTATCAATTACTATCTTTCGGATAGTAAACATTTTTTGGGAATATCCCATAAATAATGTCTCAAAAATAGCCGGCGACCTTGCATGTCCTTGAGAAACTTTAAGCATTGGTCACAAGTTTTATACGGCTGACCAATTTCTAGGACTAGTTGACCTTTTTGATTGAAATATACCTACAGTAGGTATATGGATATTGTGGGTTTTTTTCGTCTTAAATGACACAAATTATATGCTATCAAAGTCTGAGAAATATCCATCCCAGTATTTTGGACATGAGATCAGAGTTGTAAAAATGCATTTTTTTAAATGCATTTTTGTTTGCATTAATTATTCAAAAAAAAAAATATTAATTCAAACTCGAAAAAAATGTTAATAAAGAATAAAAATATTTTGCATAAAAGAAAAATGTTATATATAAATAAATAAATTGGGTGGCGCAACAGCTCGTGGAGAACCAGGGCCTAGTGACTTACAACTCACAACCATTCCTGTGTGCGTATTGTTGGCAGGAATGGAGTGGACCTACAGTTTTTTGCCGAGTCCGAACGGCTAATTGAGCAGCAATTATTCATGACAAGTATACTCTTGGAGGATTTGTCAGTTCCTCGCAAGAGGCAGTACCTCGGATAAGACATTTCTTTTTTTAGGTGGCTCGGCTGGGAATTGAACCCACACCTTCGGGATGATAGTCCTACGCACTAACCATCATGCCACGAGGTAGGTACTACGAAAAAAAAAAATGTTAATGCAATGTGAAAATTGTTTGCATTAAGAAAAAAATGTTTATGCAGGCCAAAAATTGTTTGCTTCAAAAAAAAATGTTAATGCTAAATCAAAAATTTGTTGCATTAAAAAAAATGGTAATGCGAATCAAAAACTGTCTGCATTAAAAAAGAATGCCTTTGTAATATGAAATTTTTTTGCATTAAAAAAAATGTTAATGCAAACATCAATATTTGTTGCATTAAAAAAAATTTCAATTAAAAAAACTTCTTGCATTACAAAAAAATGTGAGTGCGGATCAAAAATTGTCTGCATTAAAAATAAAATGCACGACTGGGTCGCACGTACTTGCTCTTATGTTCAAGACACTGTGAGCTTAAGAAAATTGTAACGGGTGACTTTTTAAGAGGTTTAGAACTTTAAAAAAAAAAAAACACAAAAAATTCGAAAAAATGAATGAAATATTTATTTGAATCGATAGTTTGAACCTTGCAATTTAATGTTTAAAGATAATTTCATGCAAATGTTGACCGCGGCTGCGTCTCAGGTAGCCCATCCGCTGAGTCCAATTTTGGCATATTCTTTCACACATATCGGCCGGTATCTCACGAATGAATGCATGGATGTTGGCTTCCAGTGCGTCAATCGAAGCGGGCTTGTCCCTATAGACATTAGCCTTGACATACCCCCACAAAAAATAATCTAATGGTGTCAAATCGCACGATCTAGGCGGCCAATTGACCGGCCCGAGACGTGAAATTAACTGTTCACCAAACTCGCCTCGCAATTGCGCCATTGTTTCGCGTGCTGTGTGGCATGTGGCACCGTCTTGTTGAAACCACATATCATGCAAGTCAAGAACTTCCATTTCGGGCAAAAAA
This sequence comes from Dasysyrphus tricinctus, assembly GCA_963921185.1. Classification (NCBI taxonomy): domain Eukaryota; kingdom Metazoa; phylum Arthropoda; class Insecta; order Diptera; family Syrphidae; genus Dasysyrphus; species Dasysyrphus tricinctus. The sequence continues at coordinate 263,246,580 of OY992531.1, forward strand.
AAGTTTGTTATCATCGCTCGGTAGCGCCGAATCGACATTTCGCGGTCTTCTGTCACACTAGCTGATACGGCCGCAATATTTTCTTCACTACGCACAGTACGTAAACGTGTTGGTGGTTTAATGTCCAACAAAGTAAATTTGGTGCGAAATTTGGTCACAATCTTCCGAATAGACTGCTCAGAAGGTCGAGAATGCCGACCATAAAATGGAAGCAGCGCGCGATGAACATTTCGAACCGAGCACGAATTTTGATAGTAAAATTCAATAATTTGCAAGCGTTGTTCATTTGTAAGACGATCCATGGTTAAATTGCAAACCAAACTGAAGCTGTTTGACAGTGACACAAGGTACTAAACACACGTCAGCTGTCAAAACCAGTGTTGCCAAAACCAAACCAGCTAAAAAATCACCCGTTATATACAAACATGGAAATAATGAGAGAGAAATGTAAAGAAGCATGAAATACGACATTTAAATTAGCTAAAACAACTCTTTTGACAGTTTGAGGTGAAAAAAAAGTATGCCATCTTAATTCATGATAGAATATGATTGTATGGGGAAAATTTTTTTTAAAATCGTTGGAGCGGTTTTCTTTTAAATTAATTTTGTATATATAAAATTCTTAAAACATTTTTAAGAACAAATTTTGGTATGCAGATTTAAACTATATATTTATGTGTATATAAAAACAAAATTAAAAAAAAAATTGTAAGCCCGTTTTTGAGATATCGAATTTTTTTAAAAATCCAAAAACTTTTTCCTTGAAAATTTTTTTTATGCAATATTATTTAATCTTATCTGAAATTTGTATATAAAAAAATACATTTAAATCCGTTAAGCCCATATGTATATGAAAAAAGTTTAATCAAAATCGTAGTAGTTGTTTTAGCAAACAAATATTTTCAATTGCGGTTTTTTAACTTTTGTATGGAAGGTACCGTTTCTTTTTTATAAATGTAAAATTTTTTCTAAAAATATTTTAGAGAGTACTAAAAAAGTCTTAAAGATCGAGTTTCAAAAAAATCTATGATGACGTTTTCGAAATATTTGATTTTCCAAAAAACAATTTGAAATATTTCTTAAAAATCCAAAAAATATTTTTTCAAAAATGTTGGTACACAAAACTATTAATATTTTTTGGAAGCTTCTGTATAAAAAAAATAATTGAAATCGGTCATACCATTTTGAAGAAAATCAAAAATTAAAAAAAATGGTTCTTTGGGAGGTACCATTAAAAACCATTTTTGAAAATGGTTTTCCACCCGAAGAAAGCCTTTACTAAAATAAATTTATTGATTTTTTTTTAAGAAAAGTTGTCGAGCCGTTTTTGAGAAAAATACGATTATGTAAATTTGCCAAAAAAAATGTATGGCAGGTACCGTTATTTTTGGTTCTAAAAAAAAATTAAAAAAACGTGTGGGTATAATCGCCAAAAACCACTATGTACTAAGTTTGAAGAAAATTGATCGAGCCGTTTAGGCTGTAGACGAACAGACAGACAGACAGACAGACAACACTAGGTAATACCCCCCTTCTAAATAGATTGGCATACTCGGTGTTTCAAAATTTTGATTTTGATATTTTAACACTTGTGAAAAATTGTGTTCACATGAATCTATGTCTAATCACAAAATGAGTACTTCATACAAACTCATTTGAAATTCGTGTCCTACCCATCACTACCACGAATCATGCCCTTTCATATTATTGACGTAGTTTAACGATTGTAACAAAAAATTTTCTTTATTTTTTTTTGAATGCAACAAATTTTCATACATTTTTTTTTTAATGCAAGAAATTTTCCAATTTTATTGATTTGTCTTTTTAATACAAAAAATTTTCAAAATCTATTGAATTTTTTTTAATGCAAACAATGTTGAAATGTTATTGATATTTTTTTTTTGTTCAATGCAAGAAATTTTTCATTTTGCATTCTAATTTTTTTATCAAATTTGATTGAAATGCAACAAATATTAACATTTTGTTTTAATGGAAAAAATATTCATATTGCAGTGACATTTTTTTTTAAATGCAGACAATTTTTGATTCGCATTAACATTTTTTTTATCAAATTTTATTGAAATGCGATTGCAATCGCACTATGTTATCATTTTAAAGGTAGTCAAAACAAAACCCGTTCAGTGCGCGCTCAGACCTCCTTGGTTTGACATTCATAGCACCTACCGTTAATGGTTAGGGATAGGTACAATAGTACGGGGTAGTTAGACTTTTGCTGGGAAATAATTCAAACATGCAGTTTGACTTTGATATTCGAAAGGGTATTAGTACACGAGCCGAAAACCACATTTTTCACAATTGCACCTAGAGTCATTTGGCCGCCATTTTGTTTTTAACGGCTTTTTTTGTTATCAGACGTAACTCACGTATTTTTGACGCTACGAAAAAAAATTGTGAGACAAACTTGTAGAAAATTTAATTGTCTACAAAATATGTTAAGTAACTTTTTTCGATAAGTGCTTTTTTTAAAAAGTTATACTGCATTTTCTTAAAAAAAGTAAGGGTTGATTTTTGTAAATTCATCATATCTTATTTTTTTGTTCTAAAAAAAAAAAAAAAATCGAAATAAAAGTTATAGTCCTTTCAATTATCTATATTTTTTGCCTTTACAGTTTTGTTATACGGCTTACGGTTCTCGCCCTGTAGCGCATATTAATAGTAGAGAACTGTATAGAATCATATATTTTTAACTACTTGACTTCTGCTGGTAAATAGAAACCTCGAGGTTCGAAAGCAAATTAGTACTCGAGCCGAAAACATAATTCTTCACAACTGCCCGTAGAGTCATTTAGCCACCATTTAGTAACTCACTTTTTATTTATGCCAGACAAAAAAGTTGTAGAACAAACTTGTAGAACATTTAATTTCTAACAAAATTTTTCTTGTAACTTTTTTCGATAAGTACTTTTTTAAAATTGTACTGCATTTTGTTAAAAAAAGGGTTTTTTTTCAATTTATTTTTTATAAAAAAATAAATGTCGAAATAAAAGTTGTAGGTAGACTTCAATTATCTATATTTTTTGCCTCAATATTTTTTTCTTATGCGGTATACCTGCCTTATGATATGATTTGTTAATAGTTTAAATTATTTGCGTATAGTTTAACTATATTTCCGAATTGTAAAATTAACTAATATGGCACTCTAATCGAGAAATGACTTCAGAAATTTTGTGGGAAATTACATAGAAATTCCCAAATTAATATCTTAAATTTCTAAAATAATGCTAATTTAATGTTTGATAAATGTAAGATAATTTTGTCGACTGGGTTTAAATGGATGTAACTTCAAAACAGCTGTATTTACGATAAAAAATATTAAGACCTTTTGTGTAGAAAGTTCAATTTTCTATAAGAAAAACGTAAGTAGTTAGTTTAAATACTTGTTATTATGCATAAAGTTATAAAATTCCAAATACAAACAGGAGTTTTCTCCCATACAAATCGTATGGAAAACCAAAATCTGCGACGAGGCATGTCTAAAAATGATTTTTAAGAGCCCAAATTTTCACAGATATCTTTTTTTGCTTAACTGTTTGGCCTGTTTGGAAGAAAACGGATTCTATTTCTTTGTTGTTCGCTCGTTTTTGTTTTACAAAAATAAAACATCCAATGCTGTACGGATTTCTTGAATATATGTACATATATATGCGCTACAGAAGTATGCCGCATAAGAAAAAAATATTGAGGCAAAAAATATACATAATTGAAAGGTCTACCTACAACTTTTATTTCGACATTTTTTTTTATGATAAATTGTTGAATAAAACACAACATCCCTGTTCAAAATAATGTATACCACTTAAAACTAAGCTTTTGTTATCATTGTCATATTTTTATGTCATATCTAACCTGAAATGTAACATACTGAACTTCTATCTTTTTTTAATAAAATGAAGTCATCGAGAAAGGTTGTAACCCATTTATTTCTAGGGGTTCATTTAGAAACCCTTTTTTTAACAAAATGCAATACAATTTTAAAAAAGTACTTATCGAAAAAAGTTACAAGAAACATTTTGTTGGAAATTAAATGTTCTACAAGTTTGTTCTACAACTTTTTTGTCTGGCATAAATAAAAAGTGAGTTACTTGCGAAGATATAAAAAACCTTAAAAACAAAATGGTGGCTAAATGACTCTACGGGCAGTTGTGAAGAATTATGTTTTTGGCTCGAGTACTAATTTGCTTTCGAACCTCGAGGTTTCTATTTACCAGCAGAAGTCAAGTAGTTAAAAATATATGATTCTATACAGTTCTCTACTATTAATATGCGCTACAGGGCGAGAACCGTAAGCCGTATAACAAAACTGTAAAGGCAAAAAATATAGATAATTGAAGGGACTATAACTTTTATTTCGTTTTTTTTTTTTTTTTAGAACAAAAAAATAAGATATGATGAATTTACCAAAATCAACCCTTACTTTTTTTAAGAAAATGCAGTATAACTTTTTAAAAAAAGCACTTATCGAAAAAAGTTACTTAACATATTTTGTAGACAATTAAATTTTCTACAAGTTTGTCTCACAATTTTTTTTCGTAGCGTCAAAAATACGTGAGTTACGTCTGATAACAAAAAAAGCCGTTAAAAACAAAATGGTGGCCAAATGACTCTAGGTGCAATTGTGAAAAATGTGGTTTTCGGCTCGTGTACTAATACCCTTTCGAATATCAAAGTCAAACTGCATGTTTGAATTATTTCTCAGAGCTCCATATAATTAAATCTAATTACCCCGTACTACAAATGCAATCTTCTTTTATGAAAATCATAAATATGAGCTGCAGTTAAAATGAAATAAAATGAACATACTCTTCTGCATGTGTCATATAAGGTTTTAGATATGTCTGAATTGTTATTACCTTAAATATTTTGAAATTTATTGTTAAAGCTTTAACTTTTTTCTAGGTATCCATTTGTCAATATTCTATTGTCGTAATTCTATTTTATGGCTTTTTCACATATTTAATACAATTTTTTCGATTTTCTAAAGTGGTCAGTATTTTATTTCGAAATTGAATAATCGTGTAATGCATTAATATACTTTTATTTTGATAAATATTTTATTGTGGGTAACAAATTAAAACCTTTGTTTCTTTTTGAACCAAGCCTTTGGTCAGGGAAGTGCACCCAATTAAAATAAAAACAAAATTAAAAACTTACACATATTTTATATCTTAATGCTGTCATACAACCACAAATTGTTTAATTTTCATTCTATCTTCAAATTTCAGACAATACATTTATTTTATCGTTGGGTTATTGGTTTTAAATTGTGTGCTAAGACAATAAATTATATTCCATGTACCTATATTGAGATTAATATTTTCTCGCACCTATTATCTACCCAGTTTTATTAATAATCATGGATTTATATACTTTTTATACACCAGGTTGTGAGCGAAATAGGCTTAGCAGCATTTTTCATTATTTTCAGTAGAGCAAAAATTGAAACAAATTATTTTAAAACGCTTTTAGTTTTAAATAAGCAAAGAAACATACTTTTGATTTTTATTTGAAACTTGATCGAAAAATAAAAAGTTTTTGATTTTGTATTCATGATCTTTCTAAATATCGTTATAACTGATTAGGTCAGTACAGGCACTCGAGCTTTTAATTTTTTGTGGTTGGTCTCTATAAGTGCAAAAAAGCAAGTAACAATGAACCCTTCAATATTATATTAACCGTCACCGATTAGCCTCATTTAAAAAATCCGTTTTTTAATCTAGAAAAATTTTATATCTCTTAATTTTTTTTAAATATGTTTTTCTTGTTTTTTAAAACAAAATAAAATGTAGGTATAAGATAATTTCTCCCATTTTTCGAATGTTGTCCCTTAACCACCAAGTTACAAGCTTATGGTTCAAATAAAGGGAACTTATAAGGATATTTTTAATATGTCCAAACTAATATTTACCCAAAAACTTTAAGTATAGTCTAAAGGTTACAACACCTATTTACCTTAAAATTACTTTTAATTTAGAAAAAAAATAACTAATGCACACATGTCAAATGAATTCAGAGTACCTATTGATACGACGACGGTAATTGACGGATCGTTGCTTTTAAAAGGAACCCCCGAGAGCCTTTGGAGCTTAACATCGGGTGTGATTGTGATGAATGTCCTGACTTTATTCACCTCAATTGATAAATGTCTCCACACTTAAGATTATATAGTGCTTCTGGGTATTTATTCTTTGCGTCGTGTGGCTTTTGGCGTCCTCGTGTATGACATTTTAGCTGGCCCGAAACTCTTGGATAGCTTAGTTCTATGGCGATAACTTACAGTTGCTGATGGTATCAGCAAAAGTGCTCTCGGGGGAAAAGAGACTGCTGACATACACGCAGATGCCAAAATAACGTTTTATTGGTTTTTATTGAAAATTCATGTTCGACGTTAAGTGACGAAACCGGCAACGGTGGTAGTGACGCCGACGTCCTTCGCCCATATACACAATGGTTTTATAGTATTTCGCTTGGTTGATTTTCGAAAATAAATTGCCGATCATTGTTTCCTATCGGAAAGGATGAATAGGATTAACAAACTAATATCATCGAATCAATCTAAAAAGAGCTGCTACTAATGACGCTTGGGGTGTCATAATTCAGGTTGTACCTACATTCATTATATAGAGCTGAACGAAATGGGATGTTGATAGTTCTCCCATCATAAACGGCTGTTGGATAGATTGATATGAGAGTGTAGCATGTCCCTACTGGAAGAGCAATTAAAATTATTTACATGGCTAATTAATGAACTGGAATGACTGTAAATTAATGCGCCTTCTGGTACCCCTAGCACATACATACCTCAACCTGATGGGTATCATGGTATCAATTCTCCCGTGTGTACACTTGAGTACTTTTGTTTGACATTATTTCAAATGTCAAGTTGCAATCATGCAGAGGATTCATGTGGGATTTCTGTTTAATTAGGCTAATGAGTGTTTGCATAAATGGACTTTCTGCTGCTCTATCAGGATTTATCGATATTATTTTCCAGTAAGAGAAGGAAGGTACCTTCCTATAGTATACGTTTCGAAAAATTACATCTTTTGATTCACTTAAGGGAATTCGTTTGTTTGTTGCATTCCAATCAAGGATTTATATCTTTAATGTAACCATCATTTTAGCCCAGAAACCAAAGGAATTTCACAGTAAATACTTTTCGCAAAGAAAATTTTCTGAAAATATCCAGGGTGAATAATATACCTTTTCTTATATGTATTATTCATCTTTAAGTTAGTTTTATTACCTTAATATATGTAGATAGGATGAACGTTCAATTGCCATCGTAATAAATACATACTCGTATGTAGAAAAAAACTACACAAACTAAAAATGCAAGAAATGAAAGACAAAATCGTGATATTTTACACACAATTTTTCTGAGTATGATGAGGCTCATTTCCATTTATCTGGTAGAGTAATAGCAAAGACCGTATAATACCAAGATATTGCATCTAGTGTAAAAATTCGCAGTCAAAGCGCTAGTACTGTGACGACCCCAGTGGTGACCCCATAGATGTGTGAGTGAGAACCCCGTCTATGTATAAGTTTTACAATCATCGGTGGCGCGGTCGCTGAGTCGTGGGTCTGCGGCGAATAAAGGCTTGCATGTTTGTATGTGTTATGTGAGTTCGAATGTGAATGAGGATGTGATACAATACGTGGGAATGTTTCCCTTCCCCCGACCGACCGCATCTAGAGCTGATTTTTGGTGGTTGGTTGAGATGCGGTATCTTGGTATTATACGGTCTTTGGTAATAGGTACCAAAACGGTAAGGTATGTCGCGACCTTAGGACAACAAGGTTCTAACTAACATTTTATTTGTCAAAATTGAGTTATACATATATTGAATCGTACTAAAGCGACTATGCTCTTTCGATTGACATCATTCATATTGTTCTATTTCCTACTGTTTCGGAGACAATTGAAGAAAAAGCTGGAAACAGGGTTCTATCTAAACACATTCCATTCAATCGTAAGTTCACAGGGTTCTTACTACCCAATAGAACCTTTAGAACCTTGCGTACTAAAAAAAAAAAATAGAATAGTAGATAGAATTTTGTTACGTTGAAGATAGAACCTTTTTGTTCCAAGGCACCCCATTACTAGAATCAAGTGTGTTGTGAAAAATATATTTATACCGTGACAAAAGGTTCTATCAGCAGTTAAGACTTAGAACCTTGTTGTCCTACGTCCAAGTCGTCCAAGTACCTTAGCGATGAGCAACAATGTTCTATCGATTTATTTAAACTTGAATTACTAAATAACTTTTCAATTAATTTTAAATCTATTAAAAGAAAAAAATTCCTGAAAAATTAAAGCATAGATAGGTACGTATGCACATGCACACGCCTCGATCGAAATAAATGTTAAAAAGTTATACAACGCGGAATATTCAACCTTAATTTTCCCAAAGTGATGTGTTTGTACTTAGAACCTTCTTGTCCTAAGGTCGCGATGTAGTTCCGAAAAAGCAACAAGAATAATGAGGCAAATGTGTGTGATTTTGCTGGCGGCTTATGAAGTTCATCAAAATTCAGTTTCAGATCCGCAGAAGTTTAACTATAGTCTATCCAGCAAAAATTGTCAGTACAGGGCTTATGGGCGAGCTTTTTTCAAAACAGTGGTGCCAGTGTATACCATCACAACACTCAAATAACAAACCTGCCACTGAAAAAGATACTAAACCACTGATAAACATACAGGAATTGTTGTTGCAACTCCTTGAAACATTTCGTACGCTCCAACATGACCGTCGTCTTTCAATGCCAAAAGCATTCTGATTTCTGATCGTATATACTCGCTTTCGCTTCTACCTTCGCTGTGTGAAATAAAACAAACAATTCAAATTCCAACAGAGTTGCCTTTGCCATGTTGCAACAGTACGAAAGAGCTTTTTCAGCGGTTTTTATGAAAGAACTTTCAGTTTCGAAGCTTTTGAGAACAATATTTATAAAGGTGAGAGCCAAAAGTGTTGTCGTTTTGATTGTCCCCTTATTATTTGTTTGTATATTTGAATAAAGCTATAAAATGCACTTAAAATTTGTACGATTTTAGTCTTTAAGAAGAAAAAAAGTTATTTGCGCTAAGTTTTGAAACATTCACAAAGCGTTACGTGATCAAATTCATTTAAAAAGGTGTGCTGTGGTAAAAAAAGATAAATGGATCTTTTTTTTAATATGTTTGAAATGGTATCAATGGTAACCATATGCACATTGTTCTTCGATTTGTGGCAATTTATAATTCAAAGTACGGAAGCCCTGTGAGAGCTTTAACTTGAGACAGATGTATGCAAGCCAATGCAACCAGACTGAGAGGCAAACGTCCTATCTTCCCTTTACTGACAATTTTTGTTGGATAGAGCATAGCATAGTAATAAATTCTAATAAGCATTTTTTCAAACCCGTTGTTGAAAGACCATTGGATCTGATGAGAGACAATAACTTCAACAACCTCAGTTAAGCATTATTTTTATCCTACGATGCACATATGTATGAGCCGTTTGTTTTAAAGTGGGATAAGTCCACTTTTTGGAAAAAAAATAATTAATGGCGAATTCAATAAAATAATTGTATCCTCTTTTTGTATTAATAATCTTATACTCAATAGTTCACGATTTCTGCCTGAACTAAACAAAAAAAAATTGTAAAATTTATTCAAAATGATTTTTTTTTTAAAGTGTCCTTCTTTTGTTATATAAGCATACTTTTGGAAAATGTATACTTGCTGTTATTATTGATTAGAACGATTTCCAGTGGGCACTATCCCACCATAAGAATCAGTTTTTACTCTAAGGCCGCGTCCACATTATGTCGAATTATGTAGATCAACAGTGTTGAGTAAGTGTAGACGTGTTGATCGACAAAGCTAATCAACATTTGTTGACCCGAACGTAACCCGATTCAAATGGATAGCAATCAACAAAGTTCAACAAATTTCATTTTATTAAAGACATTTGTGTAGGGTTTTAATTTCATGAACATAATTTATTGGTTTTGTGCATTATTAATCACATTTTTATTAGATGAAAAATGCAATATTTGTTGTGAATAAGTATTTAATGTTAATAATATCGTTTTAACTTTATTGTTCACAAGAAAAAAGAAAAAATAAGTTGGGTACCACCAGGATTCGAACCCTGAACCCTTCGGTTGTATCCTGACGCATCGATCAGATAATTCCAAACCACACAAAGGTTTGCTACGAAAGTTTTTCACGTACACACTGGCATGTTGATCGACAATGTTTTCCAACAATGTTGATCCGCATAGTGTGGACCGTCCTTAAGAACAACATCACAGACAAGATAACGATATTTTTCCTGTTGAAATTGGAATGACAACTCATTTTACTAATTTTGATTAGGTAGTTTGCTATAGCAAAATGTCTGTCTTTATGAATGTCAAGTTACATCTTAGATTACCGAAGCGATTTTATTCAAATTTTGGAACTAAAGTTTTTTTGGTAATTTCCAATAGAAGGCAAATTAAAATTTATTTTAACCCTGAAAATACCGACACTATCGTTAAAGAAAAACATATATATATACATTAGTATCTCAAAAACGACTCTAATGATTTTGATAAGAAAGTCTGTGAGTTGCCATGGTGTACTTTTTGGTAAAAGCTAATTCGTCAATTTACGTTCATTTTTACTTTGGAATCCTCTTCTGATTTCAATTCTTTTTTTATGGGGACTAATAACATTACATATCAAAATAAAAAAAAATTGGTGTTCTAAAAAGCACTAAGACTTTTGTTTGAAAATTAAATTGAAAAAAAAAACGAGTTGATGAATTTTTTTCGAACCAAGGTTCCATACGTAAAACATTAGTTAATAGTACTTAGGGTTTCCATTTTTTTAAATGTCAACCTAAATAATTTCCTCATAAATTTTATTATTCACGTAAATAAGTTTTTTAATTCAATATTACTTTTAACTAAAAAATCGATTCAGTCTGTTTGACAGACTGTTTGACCTACATATGTGTATTAAAATATGGACTTAAATTTTTTTGATTTTATTTTTTTTATAATTTGTTATTATTGAAAATTGAATAAGTCAATTAGGGTCTAGGCCCGTTAATTTTCTTGGAAAATTTTTAATAAATATTTTTGCATTTTAAAATTCAACATTTGTTATAACCTAAAATGCGTCACCTAAATTTATTAACATTTGTCTATATTTTTAAACACGTTGAAACGCAAAACCTTAAATATCTCGAAATATGAAAAATGGACTTTACCACTTTCCAAAACAACGGCTAATATGTTGAAGTATTTTTGTCAAAAAAAAAAACAGTAAAAAATCGAAATCAGAATTGGTGAAAAAGTTTTATTGCTCGAATATCTTGAAAATTAGCAATGATATCGGATAGAGGTTGATTTCATTCTGCCATACAATTAAGAAGTTTTAGTAAATGGGTTTGATTAATTATATGATATTTTGTACTGTAGGTATAAAATCAAGTAAACGGATTTTTTGTACAAAAATTTGTTTTTGTCTTGAATATCACGAAAGAAAACAAATATTTGGCCTCCGATTTCATATTGAATTGAACACCTGATAACTACTTCAAAAATCATAAATCGCCGATTTTTTATAACAAACAAATAACTTTATGGATCTCTAGCTTCCGAGGGCACCAATGGGAAGTGTGGGTTGCACCCAGCCTCTATTTTGAGTTCGAATAAAAAAAAATTGTTTATCGACTACATCCCCTGTACCTTAACATCATTTAAAAATACCTCAAAATGTGTTCCAATATCGACAATGTCAATGAGAGGACCAAATTGGCCCATTTGAAGATTAGGCTATTGATTATGTCATAATAATAAGGAAGTAAGACGTTCATGGGATTTTATTGTAAAAATCATCAAAGGGGTCATTTCAGATGAGAAAACAGCGGAGTGCTATTAAATTGGAGGTTGGATTTTTTAGAAGGCGGTGCAAAAGCACCCTTTTTGGTTTTTTGCATGTAACTCGAAAACGAAGCAAAATTTACCATCAAATTGGATTTTTGAAAAAAAAATTAAAAAAAATTTTTAGTTAGTTAAATTTTTACAAAATCATTGCAAACAAATGTGAAAAATCGCATTTCTTTTTTTTTTTTAACGTATTTGCTTATAATTTTCTTACCAGCAGAGATAGGTATAGGCATTGCTCCATATAAAAGAAAGATACTTAATGAAATTTCCTTTAAAATAAATTATAAATAAATACGCTAACATGTGTTCCAAAGCCGGCTTTATAAAAGCAAGTGTGTTGATTTTGACAATTATTTTAAATTTTGAAAAAAAAAAATAGATGGCAACCCTAAAACTGTGAAAAATTTGAAAATTGACTTTTATTTTTGACTTAACTGGTCATGTCTCCCTAATGCACCCAGTTTGAGTGTATAATCTAACAAGTCATTCAAAATAGCCAAAAATGCCATTTATAAAGCTTTAAAAACTTAAAATCAGCCTAGTTTGAACGACTATTTCTCGGTCGATTTGTATCCAAACCGTTTTTTGAATAATTAATTTTAGAGAAAGTTTTATTATCTTTCTTTTATATGAAGCATTGCCTATACCTATCTCTAATGGTAAAAAAGTTATAAGCAAATACGTAAAAAAAAATAATTTTTTCACATTTTTGTGCAATGATTTTTTTAAAAATTAGCTAATTAAACATTTTTTAATTTTTTTTTTCAAAAATCCATTTCAATGGTAAATTTTATTTTCTACAAAAAAGGTTCAGGAAATTATCTCGAAATTTAGCTTCGCTTTCGAGTTATATGCAAAAAACCAAAAAGGGTGTTTTTGCACCCCCCTCTCCAAAATGCATCCTCTAATTTAATAGCACTCCGCGGTTTTCTCATCTTCAATGACCCCTTTGAAGATTGTTACAATAAAATTCCATGAACGTCTAACTTCCTTATTGCCCTGTTTTTTAGGACATAATCAATAGCCTAGACCTAGATAGTAAAGAAGTAATGCTCAAACGCCAACAGTTTTACCCCAAGAGTAAACAAAAGAATGAAAGATTAATATTTGTGCTTCAACTTGAAATAAAACCGTTAGAAATAATGTAATCTACTGAGAGGGACCAATTTGTCCCATTTTTGCAGCTAATTTTTAGAGATAGGTATTTTTGAAACTATTTTGGAACACATGTGTCCCGATCGGATCGAAAGGGTAAATCATCCTCAAAAAGTGAATTTAAAAGAGGAAAAAGTTTTAAAAGAGATTTGAACAAACTTTAAACCAGCAATGAATATTTTTAAGGCTTAAAGAAAGATAAAAACAACTTTGAGTTCAAAAGGACAAATTCCCTGTTTCCTTTAGGATATAGTGAGCCGATAACTATTTTAAATTTATGGTATCATAACAGTTCACTTGTGTGCATGTATATTGGTTTAAATAGTAGCACAACATAAAAGATACAACTTTCCCCACTAATCGTTGGGATGTAAATGTAAAGATATAGTTTTCTTAAGATAGGAAGATAAAATAAATTAAGCCTCTTGGCAAAGCTTTATGTTGAGATAATAATAATTAATATAACATTTGAAGTGAAGTATCGAAATCCCCAAGTGTTAAAAGGTGGAATATAGAGAGTGCGAACATGTTAAAGAATATTTCAAAATTTAGCTGGAGGTTATTAAGAAGAAATAAAACCCATATACAAAATAAAATTAAATATGTATTAATAACAAAAGTATAGTTTTAATTGTTTGATAAGGAAACTAAGTAGGTACCTAATTAAAGTTACAGGTTGGTTGTTGATAACTTTATGAATGTTAACTGCTTTTTGGATGTTAACGAAATCTACGTTGATTGTGGTTTCTTATTGTGAAAACTTTATGTCACATATAAGTAGTGCACCTTGTGCAAGCAAAAGTTTAAATAAACGAAGCTAAATCTTGTTATGTGTACCAATTTTTAAATGAATTTATTCATATTTGAATCTGGATAGCCATAACCACGAATTTTGATTCAGGGATTCCAAGGAACATTATTTGCACCGCAAAAAACTTCAAAGACTTTGATTGAATTTTCTACCTGCGATGTCTGTACAAAAACTATTTTTCTTTTGTAATGCCATGTACGTTTAAGCCTGGATATTTCCTTACTATATTATACATATACATATATAACTGATTTAATCTTGTGGTTTCTCCTTCCAATAGTATATTAACCTTGCGATAAAAAATACATAGATTCTCAAAAAAAAAAAAAAATACTTTTAACTGAAGCAACAACCTGAATAGCTCTAATGATATACATAAAGAATAAATTAATTACTATGCAGATAGTAAGGGAAGTATCCTACACACTTTGTTACGATATCCTTATGTACCTATATAAAACAATAAGACACAGTTAACCCTTTTTCAAATCTTTGGTTCTGAAAAGATAATAACATACATCCTGTCATATTGAAATAAAAAATAACGATTTATCCTTCATCAGTCTGCCATTTATTATGAAACATTGTCTCGTCGTTATCACCCTAATTTATTGACTTTTGATAACTTTCGATTGTTTTCGAATGGACACAAAACATTTTCCCAAACAATATCCATTTCTCATTTCAAAATAGTAAAACAATAGACTACTCGTATAAACTTTTTTTTTTGCTTAATGTTGCTGTCATCATTTGTAGAAAGTTTTGTGTTTGTTTATTTTTTATATTTTTTTTTTTTTGAATTGATGGCGATTTTGTTAAGATAACGCCCTTCATATTTGGTAAAAATTTTTCATGTTGCCTGCCAGATGGGTTGATAACTTTTTTTCAAATTGTGTTGCTACATTATGTAGGTAGTTGGGCAAAAACTTTAAACTTTTTAAGAAATAAAAGGAACAACTGAGCACTATACATATATGTAGATGGAGAGATAAAACACACATTTGATATAAAACAACAAATTCTCAACGGACAAACTTTTTGCGCTCCTAATCAAAACTTTTCAACTTTTCGGACCGTTTCGATTTTCGAATGTCTATCTCTATCAAAGAAATATGAAGAGAAATCAGGACGACTTATTCTATTTTTTTCTGCAAAAAAAATAAGACGCTAAGATGAAGCCACTTGGAAGTTGGAACTGTAGTATTCCGGAAGTTAAGGTGATATTTTTTTTATATTCTCTGTTGTATGACATGAATACTCATAGTCGTGAACACTACAGTTTTTTTTTATAGAGAAACAGTTTATGGTAAGATTTACAAAAAAAGTATGGGCACTTAAACCAGAAATCGAATGGCCAATCCAAATAATTCTGAAAGCTGCAGGGGCACGTTTGATTGAAACGGTTGAAAAAGGTGATAAATTAATATAAATACAAAAACAAACTTATGGCAAAATTAATACGAAATTAATTTATTTTAAGCTAAAAATGGAATTCTAAAGAAAATACTAAGGTCATAGGCCAAACTCCCTGTTGTTTGTCCCTTAAAAGATAGAAATCGACAAAATTTCCAAAAAACACTCAGGTAAACAAGTGATGTTTGGAAAATTCGGGGCTCTCTATCTTCTTAAGGATTCACTTCAGAGAGATGGACCTATGACAACAATTGTTCAAAATTGCAAGCTAAATATTTCATGTATCACACTTTCTCCCTCCGAACAATAGGCATTGGGATATATCGATGTTAAGAATTTAACTACGTCAAGTTTTACACCTGTTTGATTTGTTAAAAATTTAAACTTTCAATTTTAAAACATATTATTTTCCGTGAAAAATTTGAAAAGCTTAATTTTTAAACCAGAGTTTTGACCCACCCCCGATTTTAAATATAACATTATGGTCATGCCTCGTGCGCGCAAAACTGTTTTTTTATGGGTATTTTTTTGGCAGGTTTTGGAGATGGTTATCTGAAAATTGAACATATCTCTCACATTTTTTGACGTTCGAAGACAATTTTTAGCGACTGTTTGCATTACATTTGTTTTCTTATCGGACGTTTCAAAATTATACTGAAAAATTGTCGTATGTAGTAAGAATTTTGTTAGCTCTAATGTTTGACAAAAATTCATGGCTTTCACAATTGGTTTTTTGAATGAAGCATAAAAGGTTAACAGTATAAACCGCAAATCAAAAAATTTAATGCAGACCAAAAACGGTTTTCGAACGTTCAAAATTGTGAAAAATATGTGTAAATTTCCCCATGGTTTTTAAGTGTCATCAAAATAAATATTTTTCAAAGCAATAACATTCTCTTTTTAAAACTATATATAAATTTTGAAATTGGTCAAAAAATATGGAGTTAAATTCGTTGAGTATTGAATA
The DNA here is from genome assembly GCA_963921185.1 of Dasysyrphus tricinctus. NCBI lineage: Eukaryota > Metazoa > Arthropoda > Insecta > Diptera > Syrphidae > Dasysyrphus > Dasysyrphus tricinctus. Next base: position 263,262,872 of record OY992531.1, read on the forward strand.
ATTAGAAAAATCAATATTATTGATGTTCTTTATATCTTCAAATTTTTTTTCCGATCTATTTTAGAACAAACTCCTTAAATCAATAATAATTTGTTTTCTCATTAATTATGAAAAGAAAAAAATTTCTTAAGATTATTTTAACATAAAAATAATTCTGAAAAATAGGTACCATTGTATTTATAATTTTTCAATAAATTTGATGCATTGATTTTGATTTATAATTTTAGAAATCTGCAAAACAAAATTTGAAAAAATTTTTGAAACACTAAAAATGTATTCCAAGATGAGTCAAAAATCTTTTGGTTGCATTTTACTCTGGAAAATGGATAAAATTCTTAACACATCTAATATTTAAATAAGATTAATTCTGTCTATACAACACCAACCACATATAAATTATGTGTCATGCAAATATAATGTCACGAAAAATGTTGCAACTTTGGTATAAATTTACAAGTTCCTCAGAGCTAAGAATTCTTTTCGCTCATTTTTGTTTCTCGCCAAAAAGTTTTCCTAATTAATGCGCGAACAAGAAATTTTTAAAAGAACAAGACACTAACGCAACAAAATAATTTACACAATATATATAATAATCATTTTGACTTTTACCAATTTGAGCCTCTTTAATATAAATTAAAATTTTCTTTTATGGTTTGTGTCTATGATTTGATATGTCAAAGGTAAAAATTCGCTAAAACTTCTAGAAAATTGTAACAGAAACTTTTTGGAGACTGACTGACAGCAACTACTATAAAAAACCTCAAACAATCTTTATACAGTCATCTTTCATGTTCCTTCTTTAAATTCATTTACAGAAGTCTATCCGATAAAAGATGCTAGTCCCGTTTATTTTTTTTATATCTAGCTTTCAAACGATTTTAAAGAAGCAGTTATATAAGTCATGATTTCTATAAGAATTTTATTTTTCATATAGGCTCTATAGAAGCATTATACATATCCAGACTTGCAGCATATCAATATTTCTAAGCTAAAAGTTCTTGAGAGTGCTAGGACGCCATATGGCCCTAGGCTCAATGATAGGAAAATCCCTATGCACACCTCCGCGTGGTAGAGGGCGGGTAACGCAAACGTGCAGGGGGACCGAATGGATGCCGGGATAAGCAGACAACCCAGCGATGCTGGTCAGGGCACAAACTTGTCCTCGGGATGGTTAAAAGCCCCCTTAAGACGGATGAACTCCAGGCAGCGGTCAACGGCATGATAGTCTGGTGGCGGAGGAGCTTTTTTTCGTAAAAGGCCAACGGCAGCAGCAGGTAGCGTCTGTAACCCATATTGGGCGGCAACAAAAGGCGTCTGTTTTCCCATAGTGGGCGGCCTCGAGCAGTTATGTGTTTAACCATACAAAAGGCGGGTGTGCCTGTCAAATCTGAGCTTATGTATGTTATTAATCATATCTCGGAAAACACCATGGTGGAAGGATATATGCAAATACATGAACTATGACAACAAATGGAAATGAGTCCCCAAGAGGTAATCTTTTTATGGAAAATCCTTCTGCAGCTTCGGTTGCAGTAAACCGCTCATCGGATTTGGGGGTGCGGCATCTTTCATGTACGAGCGTCAATCAAGACGCCATAATAATAAATGAATCGTTGACAAATAGATAATAGAAACTGAAATGTTAGTTGAGTTGGGTATTGTAAGTCTCTATAGCAATTGGCAAATAAATTTCTCCAAACATCCATATAGTTGATAGGTTAGGTAGGTAATAAAATTAAAAATGTGTAACCTAGATAGAAAGTGTTTTCGACACTATGGAAGTCTGAAACAATGAAAGACATACATACATATGTGTGTATAGAGGTACCTGAGCGAAGCGTAATTATGGAGTTGAGCTCACTTGAACTTGAACCTACTACATAAACATTACTGTGTTATGTATCAGTCAAATCAAGACTTTATAGATTTTGATTTGTTTTTGTTGAATGATTGAGCATTGAAATGAAGGCAGACAGCATTTGGGTAAAAGATGCAGCACTCCACCTTGCGCCCGAGTACGTTGCATTTTATTATTTTGTAGAAAACTGATTGTACCAGGGAAGCTGAGAATTGGTATAGAGATAGCTAATATAAACAATTATACGATTGCATCTGGTTTTGCGAAGAAAATTAAAATCATTTTTTTTTTTTTTTAATTTCATGTAACTCCAGAAATCATTTTTTGTTTACTCACCTTTGACACTCACTGTAAATGGCTGCAAAATGTCCTTTACTTTAGTTGGTGACGTGACTGTATTTTGGCTTGAATTTATACGCAGTGAAAACGTCAATTAATTTAGAGATAATTTATCCAATGGTTCAGAAATCAGAACGCATTTAATTTTTAAAGGGAAAAGCATCGTTAGAATGTAACGTTAATCAGCAGACCATTGCTTCAAAATCTTTGGCGTTATAATTTTGTGTTTTTGATTATGTAGTTTACATACCTATATAGATTTAAAGTGCCACTACAATATCCCACAAAGTATTAACACATGTTAGAATAAAGTGGGAAGAAATTTCATACGACTGCCAAATTTGTGTGATGTAATTGACTTTCATATTTTGCTTTCACACTTGCATCAAAAAATCAGTTTCACCATAACCTCAAACACCCAAGTGGGATAGAAATTGTGATGGTTTTAGAACCAATCTTAAATATTTTCATGTATTAACACATGTCAAATCGTGTCGGATGCGCTGTCAAGTTGTGTGTGCTGAAATTTCATATTTTGTTTCCACACTATTATACATGATTTCTTCACACTTTTTTGACATACTCAGTGGGATAGTGTGGAACGACTATTACGTAGATTCATCTGTTCATTTTTCAGTAGGTAACTATATTTGTTTTTCTACTGCTTTTGATAGAAAAATGTGGGCCACTAGCCACATTAAGCAAAAAGTTATCAATTTGGATGTGTAGCTACATTAGACTCAAACTTTAAACGCTTTTGATTGAAAGCTATAATTTATGACCTAAGCCCTTATTCAAAAATATGAAAATTTAAATTTTAACAACTTACAAACATAAGATCCATCACTTTCGATATTATATCTTCGCAAATTACCTGAAAAAAAGACTCGATGTTAGTTTCAGCTTTGACTATTTTTTCATTTGAATTACCTACCAACCTTGAAAACATGAGAAGAAAAGCGATATTTTAAAAATAAAACCATTAAAAAAATCACAACACTTGCTCGAGAAAAATAAAAAAACACTAATGAAAAAACACGAAACCGATAACCGCACTGGCCCACTTTTAATTGTTTTTACAAATAAAATTTATTTTACTAAAATAAAAAGGGAGAGGAAGAAAGGACTTAATTTTCTCACACTTTTATTTATAGTGTTTTGCAAAATAAGAAAACAAAACATTAAACGCACCAGACCACTTCAAAATGCACTTTTTTTTTTATTTAGGTAACAAGGACAATGAAAAGAAAACCAAGGAAAAAACGGTGAAAGCGAAAAAGCGAAACACAACTTTTGAAAATTTTGTATTTAAATTAACAGGGACGGGTTAAACGCACTTAACTTTTTTGCGTTTTTTTTACAAATGTTTGCAAGTCACGATAAGAAAACGGTTAACGCACCTACGCACTAACTGGCTTTTTTAAATGGAAAGAAACAATGGGCTTAAAATTGTTACAGTCTTATTCAATATTTTGCTCAAACTGAAATTTCAAATTAAACCGACATTTTTCATTTGAAGTAGTAACGATACTCCGACGCGCCGCGGCGACCGGTGGCGGCGAACAAGAACCAACCCGAAGAAATTGCACTCATCCAATTTTCACATCGCATTTAACTTTTTACTTGTCCAAAACGTTTCAAATCACTCATCGAAGTTACTTAACACATTTAACTTAATTATTCACTTATTTTTGGAAACCTATATTCAAAATTTATACGAATACTTTTTATAGTACTGCGGAGCGATTAACCAAATATTGTATTGCACTTTACGACTGAGAATGAGATAAAAAAAAAACTTAGAATGCATTGAACACCTGCGGGTATGCAATGGTGCGTTAGGTCTGTTCGTTCTCTTGAAGTCTGAACTCAGATGCAGTGTAGTGTGTATGACACTTTCAACTTTCGAGTAGAACTAGAATTCTGTAGGAAGGCCCGTGATCATGCGAAAACAAGCAAGGAAATCATAACTATGTATAAAATGCGTAAGCATATATCAAAAAGGCATGGGATTGTCTGTTTTGCATGCAAATAACGCTGTGGCTCCATTTGCAATATTTGATTAATGACAATTGAAATGGAAACGTTAATTTATTGCTGAGATGCACATTTTGATTGGCAGCCTGTTTCGTAGTTAGTCCCAATCAGTTTCAAACAGTTTCAGACCGCCAGATTTAGTATGCGGACCAGTACAATTTTTCACTTGTGAAACGGGTTCACACTAAATCTGGCGGTTTCAAACTGTTTGAAATTCGGAGAGGAACACACCAGTCCAAATGGTTCGGTGGCCGATCCACCCCACACACGACCGATTTTAGATCGGCACAGGGCCATTTGGCAATAGCAATGAGTGAGGCAATTTATTGCCTACCCAGTGGACTCACTGGGTAAGTAAAGTATAGAAAATACCCTTTTACTTATTTTTTGTCTTGTAAGGCATTAACCAAAAGATTTAAAAATACGATAGCAATTCAATAAAAAGCTTACATAGGTGCCTGCTCATTTAAAGTCGTAGATTGATACAAATACAAATTGAAAAATTGGTTCTTTACATCTAGTTTTTTAGCGGGGTTCTTACATGTTAGAAATCCAATGTAAAAGCGTTTTAATTAACTGTAAAAAAACTGTTTGAAAAAATAAAAACCGAAATAACTTTTGGGTGTTTATTTTTGAACAAAACAATAATAGGCGTGTTTTTTTATCATCGGGATCTGGATCTGGATTTACATTTAACACGTGTTACAAAAACAATTTTAGAAAATTTCCCATTATTTTGTTTTTGTATTACGTGTAAAACTTAATCCAGATCCAGATCCCGATGATAAAAAAACACGCCTATTATAGATTAAATATTTGTATATACTTCACTATCGAAGTCCAACAGAAATGCTTCAGGCCGTTTGCTGTTTAATTATGAATTTGAAGAAAAGTATTAAATAATAGCTATTTTTCGGTCTTAGTGGATAAACAACGATCAAAGTTTATGTCTTACAAGGGTACAACAGCATTTAACTGATGAGCTTAACTGTTGTTCCTGGGCGAAACGCAATACATGGAGTAGAGTTCACATAAACTTCTTTATTTGTTTGCTGTTTAACTTAAAATAAACCGTTCAAGGGTTTGGCAATTTTGAAGGAAGTATTTTTTCAATTTTAGCCGATGAAGCAGGCAAGTTTAAAGCAAATTTTTAAGAGGATTTTGCCATCTACGGAATTATTAATTTTCACCGCATTTGTTTTATACAGTGAAAAGTTTTCTGATTCTTCATTGAAGTAACCAATACCCATATGGTCATATCCGTATGATATTAGCTAACAACCCAATTCCTTCTTGTCAATGAAGAATCAGAAAAATTTTCACTGTGAATATGATCTTCATCTGGACAAGAGAACTACAAGAGAACGAACAGATCTAATGCACTCAAAACTATTCCACAGAGTATTAACAAATGTCAGAATGAATTGGGAAGCAATTTCATACGACTACCAAATTTGTGTGATGAAAATGATTTTCATATTTTGCTTCCACACTTGCATCAAATCAAATCAGTTTCACCATAACCTCGAACGCCAAAGTGGGATAGAACCGATCCTAAATATTTTCAGGTATAAACACATTCATGTCAAATTTCTTCACATTTTTTTGACATGTGTTTCAATACTCTTTTCTCGCAAGAGAAGTTGCAGCCTTCTTGGCTAGAGCACAATTTTTTCAAATAATGCTCTTGCCGCTTGAGTAAATAACCGATCTCTATGTGAAGAAAGTATACAAAGGCGAAGGCCAACTGAGTCGATCATTGCTCGCTCATTGCAGGGACAGGATTCAAACGCATTCCTTCCTATTATGAACAAAAATACAAGTAGGTAGCTTAACATATTATGAAAGTGATAGATATTGTTGTTGTGGCACGCGACGCGTTTGTAGTTTTTGTTAAGGTTATTTGCTTATCAAGTAGAAGGAAATATAAAAGAGAACCAAACCAACTTTACTGGCTGAACGGAATGGAGACAGATCTGCAACCGGAGCTGCAACTGGAATAGCTGTAAAAATTTTGAATACACACAAATTCAATAAAGCGAACAGAACACGACGCAGCTGCAGACGCAGCTAGACAAGTAGGCCAACTTCTAACTTTAGCTTGCAGCTTTTTGTACGTTTCAAAATTGCGAGCACAACGAAGTGTTTACATGTGTGTTAAAGTGATTTTTAAACTCCTTTTTCACTTATGAGACGTAAAAGAATTTTAGATTCTTTTTCATCATTATTCATTTTTATTTTTGTTTTCACTTTTATTTTCGATACTTAAATGTCAGAAAGCTGTACAGCTGCATTGTAGGCGCGTAGAAAACAATCACGTACGACACTTTTTGACAGCTATTCCAGTTGCAGCTGCAGTTCCAGTTGCAGCACTCTATTCTGTTCAGCCAGTTATGCGGAAGATTACTTCTTTATGTTTTCTGAAACATGTGCATCTGCTTAGGAAGGTAAACATTACCTAGGTCAACTTTTGCGAATAATTTCATGAGAGGCAGAAAAACATTTTTGGGTTGGATCTTCAATAAATTATTGAGTGACAAAAATAGAATTGCATTAGTGGTAGATTGGTGGGATACCTACCTACATAATTTCAATATCTTTTTCCTATTCTAAAAATTGAACCACATCATAGTCCTGGACATTAAAATAAAAATTAAGTACCGGACAAAAGTAAAAGCTTGACATTCTAGGGGGGGGGGGCATTTGCCCCCTGCAGACGCCCATGTTGAGAGTTGTAAGTCACTAGGCCCTGGCACTCCACGAGCTGTTGCACCACCCAATTTAAAATATGATATAATAAGGACATGATTGTATTGCTACTTTTAGGGCCTGTTTCACATTCTCTGAGTAAAGTTCTGATTAGTTATTCGGCACATAAATTCTGAGGCAGGGTCATATATTCACAAATAAGAAATTGCGTATGAATTCATAACTTAATCAGGTGGGTCATAAGACAATAATTGAGAATTTTTCTTCTGTGGACTTATTACCCTGTGCTAATATTTATTTGTCGGATATCTAATCAGAACTTTATTCAAACATTGTGAAACAAGGCCTTAATGTAGGTATATATACCTAGTTTTCAATTGGCAATTTAAACTCACCAATTTTAGGGGATTATCTGAGGTTCAACGATAGTTCAAGTATGTGATAGTAGCAAAATATGCTTGCTAGTTAAAGTGGTATAAACGTGGTTCAAAACTTGATCCGTGGTTTAGCACTTTCGACTGATCGATTTCGGCGGATCTTCTGAGGTTCAACAATGGTTAAAGGTTCAAGTATGTTGTAATAACCTATTAGAAGCTTTAACCACTGAAATCGGTGAGTTAAAATCGTTGAACCAAGGATAAAAACTTGAACCATGTAATACCAAGAAACAAGAGGTGTGTTCCTTGCCGAATTTCAAACAGTTTGAAACCGCCAGATTTAGTGCGAACCCGTTCCACAAGTGAAAAATTGTACTGGTCCGCATACTAAATCTGGCGGTCTGAAACTGTTTGGGACTAACTACGAAACAGGCTGCCAATAAAAATGGACATCTGAGCAATAAATTAACGTTTTCATTTCAATTGCCATTCATCAAATATTGCAAATGGAGCCACAGCGTTATTTGCATGCAAAACAGACAATCCCATGCCTTTTTGGTATATGCTTACGCATTTTATAGTTATGATTTCCTTGCATTCGCTTGTTTTCGCATGATCACGGGCCTTCCTACAATTATAGTTCTTCTTGAAAGTTGAAAGTGTCATACACAGCATCTCAGTTCAGACTACAAGAGAACGAACAGACCTAACGCACCATTGCATACCCGCAGGTGTTCAATGCATTCTAAGTTTTTTTTATCTCATTCTCAGTCGTCAAGTGCAATACAATATTTGGTTAATCGCTCCGCAGTAATATAAAAAGTATTCGTATAAATTTTGAATATAGGTTTCCAAAAATAAGTGAATAATTAAGTTAAATGTGTTAAGTAACTTCGATGAGTGATTTGAAGCGTTTTGGGCAAGTAAAAAGTAGTTTAATTGCGATGTGAAAATTGGATGAGTGCAATTTCTTCGGGTTGGTTCTTGTTCGCCGCCACCGGTCGCCGCGGCGCGTCGGAGTATCGTTACTACTTCAAATGAAAAATGTCGGTTTAATTTGAAATTTCAGTTTGAGCAAAATATTGAATAAGACTGTAACAATTTTAAGCCCATTGTTTCTTTCCATTTAAAAAAGCCAGTTAGTGCGTAGGTGCGTTAACCGTTTTCTTATCGTGACTTGCAAACATTTGTAAAAAAAAAAACGCAAAAAAGTTAAGTTCGTTTGGCCCGTCCCTGTTGATTTAAATACAAAATATTCAAAAGTTGAGTTTCGCTTTCACCGTTTTTTCCTTGGTTTACTTTTCATTGTCCTTGCGTTTAATGTTTTGTTTTCTTATTTTGCAAAACACTATAAATAAAAGAGTGAGAAAATTAAGTCCTTTCTTCCTCTCCCTTTTTATTTTTGTAAAATATTTGTAAAAGCAATTAAAAGTGGTCCGGTGCGGCTATCGGTTTCGTGTTTTTTCATTTATATATCATTTTATTTTTCTCGAGCAAGTGTTGTGATTTTTTGAATGGTGTTATTTCGAAAATATCGGTTTTATTTAACTTTCAAGGTTTGTAATTCTAATGAAAAATAGTCAAAGCTGAAATTAACATCGAGTTTTCTTTTTTTTTCAGGTAATTTGCGAAGATATATACCTACCTATCGAATGTGATGGATTTTATATTTGTAAGTTCTAAAAATTTAAATTTTCATATTTTTGAATAAGGGCTTAAGGGTCATAAATTATAGCTTTCAATCAAAAGTGTTTAAAGTTTTGAGTAAAATTAAGCTACACATCCAAATCGATAACTTTTTGCTTAGCGTGGCCCTCATTTTTCTATCAAAAGCAGTAGAAAAAGGATTATACCAACTGAAAATGAGAACAGATGAATCTACGTAAATCTACGTTTATGTAAACTAATTAAAAACACAAAATTATAGCGCCAAAGATTTTTAAACAATGGTTGGCTGATTAACGTAACCTTCTTACGACGCTTTTCTCATTAAAAATAAAATGCGTTCTGAACCATTGACTAAATTATCCCTAGATTAATTGACGGTTTTTCTGCGTATAAATTCAAGCCAACAGAGTCACATCACCAACTAAAGTAGAAGAAGATTGCAAAACCATGGCAGACAAAATATTCATGGAATCCTTTAGGTAGGTACATATGTAGTTGAACATACTATTTATGTATATTATTTGAAAAAAAAACCGATATTCAAAACCCCAAAGTCCACCATCAACCACACTTCTGTATCGATCCGAATAGTTTTCATTTTCAGCTTAGAATATAGAAACGGAAAATCTACATAATATTACCATACCATATCTACTCCAAGCTCCAACCATTATCGGATTGCAAATATTTATTTTCCTCATAGGACTTTTTTTTAGTCTTCTCTCTCTCATCACCATTCACCAATGTCATCAATAGAACGTTCTAGCCAGCCAACCAGCCAGTTGGTTCGATTGTGCCACCACATAAAGGATAAAGGATTTCATGTGCAATTTGGACTTCGGGCCATGAAAAAAAACGGATGCGATTGCAAATAAAAAATTAATCAAGCAAAGTGCACTGGGCTCTAATCTAAAGCAAATTTAATCTAGTGAAAAGTCATCTGGGCAAATGCAATGGCCAACGAGTATGTTCTATTCTGACTCTGGAAGAGTATAGGGTCACAGCCTTATGTGGGCAGACTAGTTTGTGAGTGCATGAATCAAACTTCCTAGTTCAACATTTTGATTTTCATTAGTTTCAATAAATTGAAACAAATTGCTTAGATTCTGAATACATAGGTATGCATACATTGTACATGTATAGGTATTGTACTCAACGAGAATGCGAATATTGTTTTCTATCTCGATATTTAAAATCAGTTAAATTAATGTTAAACGAAATTTAAGTAACTTAATTAAACCGATAGCCGGTAATGGCTAACGTTCCCAAAACGCAAAATGATTTTTCCGAGAAACTGAGCTTTTCCAACATTTTTTTCAGATTTCCTCTTACTGGACCAGAAATAGACATCGAAATTTCACGTTTCTAACTCACCTGGAACTGGCCGAAAATGGGTTGGTGATAAATACTTTTATTTAAAATTAATATTTATAATAAATAAATATCTATTTTAGTCAAAGTTTTGATAACGTTGGCATGGAAACTAGGAAAAACATATATCCATGAAAATTTATATTAGATATATGTGTGCCAATGCAATGCAAGGAATGATTAAAGTTAAGGGTCCGCCAAATAACGTTTTTTTTTTGAAAATGCTATAAAAAAAAACTACTGAATACTTTCTCAAATTTCTTTTTTATTTGAAAGTACAATCCTTCCGGTTAATAATGAAAAATAATTTTATTCAAATGGCTGCTTCGCTAAGTGGGCCTGCGATCGAGAAGATGCCGATTTTGCCAAAAAAATCATCTTTTCAGATGAAGCTCATTTTTATCTTGGCGGGTATGTAAACAAGCAAAATTGTCGCATTTGGGGCACAGAAAACCCGCACGCCATTGAAAAGCCGATACACCCAAAACGAGTCACTGTTTGGTGCGGATTTTGGTCCAGAGGCATAATTGGGCCATTTTTCTTCGAGTGGCCGTTACAGTCAATGGCGATCATTATCGGGCCATGTTGAACGAATTTTTGTTCACAAAATTGAAGAGGAGGATATTGGCAACATTTGGTTTCAACAGGACGGCGCTACGTGCCACACAGCCGAAGCTACACTCCATGTAGTAGTTATAACGATGGGGGAAAGCGGGAGACCATACGGCAGACATGAGCCACTCGCAATATTTCACCCAGACAACTCTTAAATTCTATAAGTGTTTGTATATCCCAAGCAGAAAATTATCTTCCATTTACTAACTAAAAGGTTTCAGGACTAACATTTGACTTTGGTTCCTGGACGAGTAAATGCATTTTTCTATGAAAAGTTAAAAACATATTTTTTTCAATATTGCATAACTTTTCTTGGTCTCCTAGTAAATTTAATAATTAAAGATGATCTTATTCATTGAATTTATAATTTCTTTTGTCTCAAAAAGCGTGAACAGGGGACTTGAACCACTTACTGTAGGGAGTATTGATCATACGAAATTGACGAGCAAACCAAAAAAAATTAAAAAAAACTGCCGCAGAAGGGGAAATATAAAAATAGCAACGTTAAAATTATGTATAAGAAATCTTACAATCTTCTTACTGTATTTCTTAGGCCCTTAGGGTATCACAACGGATCTATACATAGATCCAAGTGTGACAGTAAAACTGTCAGCCCTTCTACCTAACCTAACCCAAGGAAAGAATTATTTGAGTTATGTATTTGTTTCCGTTTGTTACGGTTTTTAAGGATTTTTTTTAGTTTTGTATCAACATTTTGTGTATACATTTTTAAAACATTTTTTGTAACATATAATACGTTTAATATTGTAACAATTGAATTATTTGAAAATCATAGAACGCAACTTCATTTTTTGTATTGTACATATTTGGATATGTTCAGGTTCAGGTCCCCCCAAGAAGGTGTTCAAGTCTCCCGGTGGAGCGAGAGACTTCAGCTGAAAATGTTTTTTCAAACAATAAGCTCTAGTTTGAAACCGATTTCTTGTTTTTGAAGCCAATAAAACTAGTTTTAGTAGAAGAGTGTATGTAGTTTTATAGAGGTGTATCTTTTATGCGGCTGAAATAAATAGAACAAGTTTTTATCAACAATTTTACAAAAATGGGTCAAAAGGCTTCCGCTTTTAGCTTTATGCAGCCCTAAGAAGCTAAGGAGCCTGAAGTACAAATATGTAATGGTAGGTAATACATAATTTTGGAGTTTATATATGAGTTGACAAGCAAAACTCATCATGATATGAAAAGTTTTGCTGCAAATGATTGGATATGGCCAGTTTTCACACCTACCCCCCCCCCCTCTCTCAATTGCCTAATATAATAGCACTACACTACTTTCTTCAAATTTCTTCAAATCTTCAATTACTCATATGATGGATAAGAAGAGTTTTGAAAGCAAACCTTCTGAAAACAATGGATATTGAAAGTTCTGATGGAAATCGCACTGTGGATATGGAGATTTTTGGAGACAATTACCATGTTTGACATCAATATTAAAGGAGATAAAGGGGTAAGGCTGCCAATTTTTCCTTAAAAACTATTCAATATGCCAATCTCAACAAATCTGCATAAAAATCTCAATTTTTGATAAAAGTGGATATGACGAGTTTTGGTTCTCATATATAAATATAGGTACAAGACCTGTCACCTGTCAGTGTTTGTTCTTGATACCAACTAAAGTGTCCAGGTATAATTTTGAAAAGATCAATATGTGTCTGCTATCTGCCCTGACTTTACCATTTTTTCGAATCTAAACTAATGATGACATATTGTAGTTTTAATTTCTTTGAAGAATCTTCTTTTTTTTTTTTTTTAAGTTTTAGTTTACTTTATTTCATCAATTTGAGTTAACAATATTACTCTAATAGACTAATGAATTATAAATAATTTTAAAACAAATTTGTACTATTTAATTTACTAAAAAGTATAAGTTTAACATATTTTTGAATGTATCTCTACTTAAATGAAAATTGAAATCAATTGTAAGCGATACAAGATTAATTTCTCTGACACATCGAGTAATAGGTTCGTTAAAAGCATAATTAACTCTGTGAGTAGTCTCAAGGAATAAATTACGATTCCTTAGCACTCGAGTTGGAGCATACAAATTTATTAAATACAATAAAGCCGGACAATTTATGTGATACGACAATATATCTCTTATAAACATTATAGAATACATTTTGCGGCGGTTCTCTAAAGTCTGAATGCCAATAAGCTGTCGGCGTGCATTATAAGAAGGCATAACTTCAAAGTTCCATCTAAGTTTGTAAATGATTATCCTTGTAAATTTTTTTTGAATTTTTTCAATTCTCCGTGAATGAGTTATATAGAATGGATTCCATACTACACAGCAATATTCAAGAACTGACCTGACATATGCGATATAAAGAATGCTGGAATGTTTTGAAGCATGTACGACCGTTTAGACTATCACGTCTAGTTCTTTCGCAAGAATTTTTCTTTTTCTCATAATCAACTTGAGTGGTCTTGTGTGGTTTTCTCTGGACTTTTCACTTTTTATGATAAAAATTCATTTGTATTTAATGTAGGTGGAGGTGCTTTGCAGAATACAACCAAATTCGTTTTGATATTATTACTTGGTTCTTAGAACAAATGAAAGGTCTCTTGATTTTAGCAATGTATCTCTACAGTATGCAGCAGAACTAGTAGTGATTATATTCTCTTGTTGTTTTTCTTTTGAAATTTATTTTTATCTAACCTTTTTCTTTAGACTATCTTACAACAAAACAAAAATTCATAAAAACTAGCCTGCTTATCAATATCTTATCAAAGGGCACGGTAGTGCCCAGCCAAGTTCGCGGCACTACACCCTTTTTACAGGAACAAACTCAGGCGATTTTCAACCCCCCTATAACTTCAGTACCAATTAAGTCACAAAGTTCAAATTCACAGTATTAGCTGAGCTGAACAAACACAGGTGGCTCACCAAATGTCAACTTTTTAACATAAGTGATTCCGGAGATATAGGACTTCAAAAATCGCAAAAACCGTAACTGACTGATTCACTGACTCACTGACTCACTGACAGATCATCAAAATTATGGAGCACTTCCCGACATCGTAGAAACTTGAAATTTCGCACAACGGTAGGCCTTGTAGTGCATACAAAGGAAAAAATCGAAAATCTGAAATTCAGGGGGCGTGGCATCCACCCACTTTCTTAAAAATTCGTATTAATTATATGGAGCACTTCCGATTGTTGTAGAACGATGAAAATTGGTAGGTCGGTAGGGTTTGAGGTACTTAGAAAGAAAAACATTGAAAAATTGGAATTTTCCATACAGGAGGCGTGGCATCCACCCACATTCTTAAAAATCATTATAAATTATATGGAGCACCTCCAATTGCTGTAGAACAATGGAAATAAGTAGGTCGGTAGGGCTTGCAGTACTTAAAAAGAAAATTATTGAAAAATTGGAATTTTCAATTCAGGGGGCGTGGCATCCACCTACTTCTTTAAAAATGCTAATAAATTATATGAAGCACTTTCGTATGTTGTAGAACGATGGAAATTTGTAGGTCGGTAACGCTTGGAGTACTTTGAAAGAAAAAAATTGAAAAATTAGAAGTTTCAGTTCAAGGGGCGTGGTATCCACCCACTTTCTCAAAAATTCTTATAAACTTACGAAGCACTTCTAATTGGTGTAGAACGATGAAAATTGGTGGAACGGTAGGGTTTGACATGCATACAAAGAAATGTATGCATTTCAGCTCAAGGGGCGTGGCATCTACCCACTTTTTAAAAATTGTTAGCAATTATATAATGTACTTCCGATTGTTATAGAACGATGAAAATTGGTATGTCGGTATCGCTTGAAGTACTTTGAAAGAAATAAAAATCCAAAAATTGGAATTTTCCATTCAGGGGGCATGCCATCCACCCTCTTTATGAGAATTGCTATTATTTATATTTTCGGGTGTCGTAGAATTATGAAACTTTGTAGAGCGGTAGGGAATGATTTTTACCTGGCAAAATAAATCTTTGCAAACAGGAGTGAAATCACAACAAAAACATAAATGTTAAAAAAAGAGCCAAGTTCTTATATGTACAGAAACCTGTGCGTAAAAATTCTTCCGAAAAAAGTAATGAGATCTAGAATATATGCCAAGTTTTAAGTTCATGAAGTTTAATATCAAATATCTTAAGTAGAGTAGTATCGAAACAATTCCAAATCATGACAGAAATTTGGTATTTAATGATTACTGATTAAAGTTTGGTGGATTTACTTGGCAAGTTTTCTCTTAATTACTTACTTATTCAAAATGTATGAAAACTTGACCAGTGAACCCACCAAAATTTAATCAGTAATCATTAAATACCAAATTTCTATCATGATTTGGAATTGTTTCGATATTACTCTACTTAAGATATTTGATATTGAACTTCATGAACTTAAAACTTGGCATATATTCTAGATCTCATTACTTTTTTCGGAAGAATTTTTACGCACAGGTTTCTGTACATATAAGAACTTGGCTCTTTTTTTAACATTTATGTTTTTGTTGTGATAACTAACTTACTAGCTCCAACCGGGCGCTCTAAGTTAAACTAAACACAATAACTTAACACTAATGCCTTTCGGCCTAAGAACTATCTTTATACCAAAATTCAGATCGATTTTTATTTTTCACCGAGAAGAATTAACAAAAAAAAAAAACTCGGTATATATCTTTAATTTTTTGGTTTTATATAAAACTTACAAACAACCAAAAACTAAATTAAAGCTAATTAAAACTACTATAAGACTACTTTAAACTACTTAAAGCTACTTAGAAACTAGAACAGCCACAGCAAGCATATTCTTTTTTTTTTTTTTTTTTTTTTTTGTTGGTTTATAATTTTTTTTTGGTGCCACCCTGACTGTCCCTGCTTAAAACTAACTACCTTAACCTATGTATGTAAGTGGGCCATGGCATAGAAAAATGCAAAGTCAACTTTTTAATCTCCGAAGGAACTTCATTCTCATGTTTCAACCACCAGAACTGGTTCTCCCGCTTTACCCTATATCTTCGATCCCGATCGGACACAGTCCTACTGAACCGAAGGTGCTCAGCTCCATCTTGAGCGAGGACGTCTCCACCGTAAAGGAGCCGCCGATCTAAAGTTCTACGGCCGATGTGGTAGATTAGCGCAACTGCTGCTCTATTCTCGGCTGTCTAAGTGAAGGAAGGAGGAATGGATCGGGCGAAATAAATCCGCTTAATTAAGCTGTTGGCTGAGGAAATTGCTCTGGCAATGTGACCTCCAATAAGCTTCACCAATAAATTATATATGCTGTTTATGATTGTGCCGTTGCGTTGTATAGAACCAAGTTGGAATAGTAATGTTTGTACTCCGACTCTGGTGTTCTGTGTAATCCAAGGCAGCGTCTAAGACACTGGCTCTAAAACACCCGAATCTTTTCCATTTGAGATGGGGCAACGTTGAACCGAACCGGGTATCCATAGCCAATCAGCGGCCGGATGAGGGCTGTGTAGCAAATCACCTTCACTCTGCTATCAAGCCAGCTGCTATAAAACAGCCGTTTCGTCAGGGCAAAAGCTCTCCTAGCCCATTTATATGTCTGTCGAAATACACAAATACTGATCCATCTGGATGCTAAGGTATTTTACTGCACTTTTACTTGCCAGTGGATGTCCGTTTAGTCCTACGATTACCAGCTAGTAGCTTCATTAGTAGCATTAGTAGCTTCACGCAACGGAGACCTAAACAAGATAGTTTCTGATTTCTGAAAGTTGATTTTCAACTTCCAGCCATCGCAACATTGCTGAGTTTTCTCAAAGTCACGCTGCAAAAGGATTCTGATGACCTTGACTTTTGGAGATGTTCGGCATACGCAATTTCCTGAGTTTGACTACTTATCAGATCGCTGGTGAAGATGCTGATTAGAATCGGCAAGTTGACCGCTCCCTGCTGAAGACCATTTTTGATATTAAAGGTTGTGGTAGAAGTCACATTGCCACTCTTGACAACAAACTTTTTACCATTGAGCATATTAAATAGCATATTATAACAGTGGTTTACTAATGCCAAGTCTGGTCAGCTTTAGATTCTCTTGGTCCCCCAATAAAAGCAACACATTTTTTCTTTGGTAATCAAGTAACATTAAAGGAATTCCTCAACTCATAAATTATTATTAATTTATGACCAAAAGTATACGACCGACCTGAAACCACCACCGAATTCCCTGCATATCTATCAATATTTACTAAGGAATAATTGCAAATTGCGCATTAATATCAAAGTAACTCTCTGACACCAACGAAATATTTGAATATTAACACCACTTAAATTCATCATTAAATATTTCATCAAAATAACGACACCACCTGTGTATAATTACGTATTCCTTTATAATCGAATTCTTACATTGAAATGCAATGCAATTCACCATCAGACACCAACCGCATGAATTCTATCATAATTCAATTGCATAGTTACGAGCCAACATATTATTATATAGGGAATCTCGGAATCGATTAAAATGTTCATAACTGTCACTTTGTGCGCCCATTTGCAATACATAATTGTAAATGTGTATACTCTTACATATCTATGAGTGTTTTCAAGAGATACTGTAAATATTTTGCCATTTCACAGTATTGAAATTCCAATCAGATATCTATGCAATAAAAACGAATTTCTGCGGTGGAATTCTGTGACACCTACCACTACTGGCGTTACTGGTTATTGCCACCACCAGAGGTATGAATTAAAATCGGCCTGGTTAGTCGGTTATAACTGCTACCAACCGTCAGAACCACCATTGTTGCTGTGTCCTCCTGCTTGGATCTTTGCCTGGAAAACATCCGTGGATGTTTCAAATCTGTATTCCCATAACCACTGCTGCCACAGTTCACACTGGATAGGATAGATATACACACATAGATACAAATACCAATGTCCATTAATAATTTTACAAACAATGTTCATTTGCAATAATTTTCATTATGCTCGCAGCGGGAACCTGAAATAATTTGCCAATCTGTTTGTGTGCACATAATAAATGATTGTCAGTCAGGTCGTCCTGAATTAATCCTTATTTATTGAAAAAAGAAGTCGTATACCCGGCGACCGAGTAAGGTGGTTGCATCAAAATAAGCTTGCTGCTTCACGCTGTTGACCATTTATGATAACTATTATGCATTTTCTGATGGATCGGATAGGGATGATGAAATCCATCGATACGCATAGCCATATGCACTGTCCAGATCAGCAGTCAGTCTGTCATTCAGTTATTCTCATTCAATCGAGGAAACGACCATTTTTGGGTCATTAAATTTGCTGAATGATTGATTTTGGTTCAGAGGTGGTTTGTGTGTACATTTCTAGCCCACAGCACGAAGCCGGGATAGTATTAGTTGAAACACAAACAGGATAGGACAACACCCAACATTAAGTGTCAACAAGTAGTTTGAGGTGATGCTGATGGTGGTAGTGTATCCGATATCCGGGGCATCTGCTTCAACCTGAACATGTAATCGTGACGGATATGACGGGTCCATAGTTTGGCTTAAATCTCCGGTTAGTCCTTAATGAATCGAGATCGTCACAACTCATTTGTTTGCATTATTAAAAATAATTGAGTATAGAGTAAAGTACTATTGTTGGTACTTTGTACATACATACTTGAATGTGAGAGAAATCACAAACATACAAATATGGTGAGAAGATTAACCTTAATTATTATTTCACGTGTCATTTTCAGCAGCACTTCCAATCCAAGGTTATAAATAATAATATCTCGTGACAGTAAGTATGGAATGAGAACATAGTTTCATAAAATCTTTCAAAGCATAGGTAAAACCACTTAAGAAACAATAAAAAGTCATAGATAATAGTTAATAACAAGAAAGAATTATATATTACTTTTCAAGAATTCAAAACTACACAATTAAAAATTGGTCGTCCGTTACTTCCCAAAATCGTTTTTTATATTAGGGTATCCGTTATTCCCCAAATTAATTTTTAAATAGCAGACACCCCCCAAATCAAAAGTGTATGCCCTAAACAAAATATTTGGCTAAACAAAATTTTTCCCGAGGTCATTTACCCGTTGCTCTAAGCCCACTTTTCCCATATAAATTTTCATGGTATTTTCGCCCTTTTAACGTTTTATTTTTTTTCTTTTGAATTACTGCATAGCTATTTTAATTTCTTTTCAATTTTTAGTCTTTAATCATCCCTTTAAAAGATCTCATTCAAAAATTTATAAGAAAAATTGAATTTTTCGGCTCGATTATTACCATGGGAAAACAAAAAAACAGAAACGTCTTAACATTTAATTTAAATATTTTTGAATGAATTATTTGATTGAGATCTCTTAAAGGGAAGATTAGAGAACAAAAATAAACAAAAAAAATTAGAATATCTGCAATAGTTCGAGAGGAAAAAATAAATCGTGAAAAGAGCGAAAATCCCGTACAAATTTGTATGGGAAAAGTGTGGGATTAGAGCTACGTGTAAATAACCTCGAACAAAATTTTTGTTGGCCAAACATTTTTTGGTAAAGCACAAACTTTTGATTTGGGGGGTGTCTGCTATTTAAAAATTAATTTGGGAAATAACGAATTCCCTAATATAAAGTTATTACCTATTTTTCAACATCGTCTTCCTACGAGTATATAGCGAGTTAGCCTAGGGAAAGCTTATTCGGCTGGTAGGTGGAAGGTCCCAGGTTCAAATATCAGAAGAAAAAATAAAACTCTGTAAATTTCAGAAAAATAAGCAAGTAAGAATATGGTGTAATTTGCATCTTCACAGAGTACAGATGGACGCTATTTCGTCGGTTGCCTTGGCCGATAGCTATCTCAGAAATTTGAGTTTGAAATTAGCTCGAGGCAGAGTACTTGCATCAAATACCTACCCAAAATATGTTTCTAATATTTGTAATTACTAGGTAATTTGTCAATGTTAAGAATTTATAAAATTTTGTTTTTAAATTTTTGCTTATCATGTTAGCTGACTATTTAATTTTGCGTGCAATTTATCCAAGAATGCACTCATAAAACGAAATATACTTCCTACTACTGCTTCGTAAAACAAAAACGTAGAACAAAAAAATTTCAATGTGTATGGCGTATGAGCAATATTTTTTCGGTAGAAGATTTTAGCAGGCAATTCTTTTTGTATTGAGTTTAAGAACATTTGGACATTATTTTTAACTCACTGAAGAAGAAAAGTATGATGAGCTTCATTGTATTTGTATGATGTGTTGGCATTGGGTCTTATGAGAAAATAACCACCTTGCTTGTATTCCACTGTAGCAATCTAAATTCTTTCCTTTAACATTTAACACTTCGAGTGAAGTAGTCTTTGAGTCTAGAAGTTTTTATTTAACCTCCGCATTTAATTCATTTTAAACGAGCCCTACTCCCGCCTTTTGTTTCAAATCGGAGTGCATTTAACTTGCCAAACAGTTTTTTCTATAAAACATTAATTCAATCGTGGTGAACTGCCCCTAAAAGTGAATTTTCTTTAAATAATTATCGTGAAATCTTAAAATAATTAGAAGCAAACGTTTTAATATCGTATAGCTATACATATTTTTGTTTCTACTCTCGCACTGTGAACAAGAGAACACTTCAACTTCTCTCAAATATATTTCGCCCCCGTTAATTTATTCTCTGTTTCCTTTTCTCCGGGTGAGTGAAACATTTTTAGTATATGATCTGCCTATGAAGCATAATTGGATCTACATTGTATCCCAACTTTGCCTATCATTTTTATATACTGCAACTTATTCAACCTGTGAGCCTTTGAGATACCTACTGCCAGCTATAAATTCAACATTCATCATCGCTTACGCTGCCGTTTCTGTCTGAATAGCAAAAACCTATACCTACCTAACCTCATCTTTACACAACTAAGACAATCTCTATTTGCTTTCAGACTTACCTTACGGGTGAGTTCATTTTAGTATAGTTCTGCCAAGCAACTTATATTTGGTATTACACCTCACTCTCTTTGGATTTTGTTTTTATTTTTAATTACATAATTCAACATCATTATCTACCATTCATCTCACCACATCAACAAACACTACCTTATCGACAACCTGCGGCTTTGGTTTGTGCATTGAATGAGCAAAAATACAAATAATCTATATTCGGTCCGTGTACACTAAAAACAAAAAAAAAAAACTAAAAACAATAATCAATATTTTTTTATCGTGCTCGGCAAAATTAAATATCCCGTGTTAAAAAAAAAAAAATTATTAATAAAAACAAAAAAGTAATAACTAACAAAATGGAGAATAATCCTTGTGACTCTAGCAATTGCCTCCTCGATAGTAAATATACTCAACGGGTTGCGTGTCGTGGTCTCTGCAGTAAATCGTTTCACCCTCTCTGCCTTGGCCTTAGCAAAAAATCTTGTGCTCATCTAAAGGACTATCTGAATTATTTTGTTTACCTTTGCGACGAATGTAAAAATATATCGCTCTCCCACGTTCTTCTGGCTGTCAAATGTGTCAGTGACTCAACAAACTCGTTAATAACTGATAACAATCGCTTCCATAAGAATGTGCTTGCACAGTTTCATCACTTTGATGATTTCTCCAAGAGTATTGAAACCCTCGAAAGTTCTTTAGAGACTCTTGCTGCACGTTTCTTCGCCAACCAATCTATTCTGGAAAAACAACTATCGTCAATAGTAAATGTCCTTAATTCGCGGGTTGACCACACTCATTGCCGCTTTGATAATATAAATGCTGAATTACGTTCCACGCTCGTATCTGTTCTTGATTCGTACCCTCTGGAAAATATTTTTGACCAAATAAAATCCATCCGGTCTGATCTTGAAATGTCCCAACAAAATACTTCGGATTCCGTCGCATCTGCCTCCCGCCAACTAAACTCAATCCTTCTCGAATTAGTTTCAAGCTTCAACAACATCAGTACCGAGCTAACAGTAACACGTGCTTCACATATTGACATTATCGATGAAGTAAAAATAATTTCAAGTAAAATCGACGAAATTCCAATTAATGTACAACCAATCGAGCCCAACTATAACACTTCTATTTTCGCCGAGATTACTGAATCTGCTCACCTCCGACCTGTCTCTCCTTCGCTTCCTCCTCCCTCCGATGAAGATGCTCAGAATTTAGTAAATACTACCTGCACCGAATGTCCTGCAACACCAGAGCCTACTATTATACGATTTGGCAGTACTTGGACTGTACGCGACTGGAATATTAGGCTCAACAAATTAAAAAATCTTAACGAATTCGACCCCTACTTTTTGAAAAATACACCTGTCAGTGCTGATGATTTATGGATTCGAAACCTTTTTCTGCGCACATTTAAGATCACTGTTGGAGAATGCCGCAAGATTAATTTATCAAGTTTTAAAGTTTATATTCCTACTAAATATAATTGGTTATTTTGTTCAACTCCAAAACCTTTATACTTGCAAGGCAAAACTAAAATCTCTCGCTGGTTAGATAGAACAATTGTTAATAATCGCAAGGCTACTGCCATGAATTTTTCTCATAGAAAAAATAGTAAATTTGTTAATAGATCTAAGCCCAACCTATCCCGTACCAATTCTTTTCCTCAACCCAACTCTTCCACCCCTAGATTCTCGAAAAATACCTCGATACCCCAAAATACACGAGTATCCTTTCATCCCGTTACTACTCATAGTCCCTCACCGCCTGTGTATAATAAGCCCTCCTCTAGCCGACCTTATGGCAATTTTGTTCATTCCCATACCATTAATCCTGCATCTCCTTCATTCACGGCTTCTCCCATTTCTAGAACTACTGGCCCCTCTTATCCCATCTCTGACCGCCAATTTCCTCATCCAGTATTTGATCCAACGTTCACACCCTTAAATCCAGGATCTCCATCTTTCACTAATTCTCCGAATCCTAGAACTACCCGCCCTTCTAGTCCTATTTTCGAACGCCATTTACCTCCTCCAGTTTTCGACCCAATGTTCGCACCTGCTGCTAAACTCACATCTAAATTTGCCACCTCTATGTCTACTAGTGATGAGGTTGATGGTCGATATGTAATGGCTAGGTTACGCGATAATAAGCTCTATGAAAATGTTCGTCTTTATCTCTCCTATCTGTATGACAAGTCCGATTCTGTTTGTATTAACGGTAATACCAAAATGAATGTCATTGTATCAATTCAAAAAGAGGGCCTTCCAACTGATCCTATTGCTCTCAACAAAATATATACCCGCTTTCATGAGACATTAAATATCTCACCTTCTACGGTCTCTAACGACCTAGCTACATACGCTTTGCACCTACAATCAAAACGTTTGCCTTTCGTTAATCACAACCAGAATCCAAGCCTTTGACTGTAATCCAGTTTTGCAGCCTGTGTCCTCTACTAACCTTTCTCCCTACTACCAGAATGTTAGAGGCCTCCGTACTAAGACTTCTAACGTATATCTTAACTCCCAAAATCTTCCTTTTGATATATTTGCCCTAACGGAAACAAACCTTTGCCCTGATTTTCTGGATAGTGAGTTATTTACATCAGATTTTGCTGTCTTTCGTGCGGATGGTCAAATAAGTGATCTAGCTCCCACTGGGCGTGGTGTTCTTTTTGCAGTCCACAATCGTCTCAACGCATCTCTAGTTGATATCTCCAAATCACCGTTATTTGAATTTGTGTGTATTAGATTGTCTATCTCCAAGAGGTGCTTTTATCTTTTCTGTTGTTATATTCGTCCTTTGCAACCCAGCTCTGTTTATCAACTATTTGTTGATTCAGTTAGTTCCTTAATTGAAGGAGCTACTTTCAATGATGATTTTATCATCCTGGGTGACTTTAATTTACCTGATTTGATATGGATACCGTCCGAGGATGAATCGTGTTTTGTTCCCTCTAACCCCACTTCTGAAAAAGAATGTATTTTTACGGATCTTCTACTCGAATCAGGCCTATTTCAAGTTAGTGGTATTTGCAATAATTTAGGTAGACAACTTGACCTCATCTTCTCCTCGGACCCATTCAACTCCGCTGTCTACGACAGCTGCCATCTTCTTTCTACCCTTGATAAATATCATCCTCCCTTATCTCTTATCCTCTGTTTTTTTGATAGCTCTCCAACTATGGAGTCTGAAAACTCTTCTTGCTTCAACTTTCGCAAAGCTGACTTCAATCAACTTAATTCTCTTCTTACCAACATTAATTTCAACCTTTTTCTTAATATCACCACTCCCATTGATATTGCCCTCTCCTTCTTCTACACCTCAATCTTTGCATGTCTTATCCAATGTGTCCCTTACACGATACAAAAAAGCTGTGTTACATCACCCCCTTGGTACACAAAAGAATTAAAAGCTCTCCGTAATATTAGAAATAAGTTGTGGAAAACTTACTTGAAACTCCAAACGCCATTAAACTACTCTAACTACCAACAAGCTTCGTCTAACTTCTCCATTCTATGCCAATTTCTCTACCACTCATACCTAAGCAAAATGCAATCTTGTCTCGTCTCGGAACCTAAGCGGTTCTACCAGTTCATAAACGTGAAAAGAAGATCCGATGGTCTACCTCCGACGTTCAATTTCCACGGCACATCTTCCTCAGACGCAAAAGTAATAGTTAACCTCTTTGCTACTTTCTTTAACCAATCCTATAGTAATTCTGCAAATGAACCTGACCTTGAATACCACAAGTTTCTGTCAACTAGCCCCAATACGTCTCTCACGTCTTTAAACATTAGTTCCCTTACCGTTTGTGAAAAGTTAAGTTTACTTAAGGACGACTTTTCACCGGGCCCTGATGGTATACCAGCTATTTTTCTTAAAAAATGTGCTAGTGCACTCTGTGAACCCCTTACTAATCTTTTTCAACTCTCGGTCTCACAAGCAGTTTTCCCCTCTCTTTGGAAAGAATCCTTTATTTTTCCAATATTCAAAAAAGGATGTAAGAACGAAATCTCTAACTATCGACCAATTGCTAAACTCTCTGCTATCCCCAAGCTCTTTGAAAGCATAATATACGACAGTCTTTATTTCCACTCCAAATCAATCGTTTCTCCACTACAGCACGGTTTCTTAAAGGGTAGATCCACCACAACAAATTTAACCCAATTTGTCACCATGACACTCTCGGCACTGGAAAAAGGCTGCGATGTCGATGTTATTACTACTGACTTTAGTAAGGCATTTGATAAGATCAGCCACCAAATTATCTACGTGAAACTCAAAGCATTTGGCTATCCACCATTATTTATCCAATGGATAAAATCTTACCTAGAAAACCGTATATATAGGGTTGTTTTCAGAAGTGCGGTATCTAAACCAATCTTTGCCACTTCAGGCGTTCCTCAGGGCAGCCATCTTGGCCCACTCCTATTTGTGCTTGCTATTAATGACGTGAGTATTATACTCTCCTTCTCTGACATGTCTATTTATGCAGACGATATTAAAATAATTAAAGTAATCACTTCTTCTCACGACTCTTCCCTTCTCCAATCCGACCTTAATACCTTTCTTACTTGGTGCAATAATAACTTTATGGAGCTAAATGTCAATAAATGCCAATCAATGACTTTCTCCCGCAAACGCCTACCTGCAGCTACCCGAACATATTACTTCGCTAATGTACCTGTTCCTCTTGTTTCCTCTATTCTTGATCTTGGGATATTATGCGATAAAGAGTTGAATTTTCGGTCTCACATAGATCGTGTTATTGCAAGAGCAAATTCCTCCCTCGGGTTTATCAAACGGTGGTCTAAAGAATTTTCCAATCCTTA
The DNA here is from genome assembly GCA_963921185.1 of Dasysyrphus tricinctus. NCBI lineage: Eukaryota > Metazoa > Arthropoda > Insecta > Diptera > Syrphidae > Dasysyrphus > Dasysyrphus tricinctus. The sequence goes on from OY992531.1 coordinate 263,288,556, forward strand.
TGTTGCCAAATCCTTATACACAACATACGTTAGACCTATCCTAGAATATGCTAGTCAGGTTTGGTCTCCTTTCCATAGCACTCAATCGGCTAGAATTGAAGCAGTGTAAATTAAATTAATTTAAACACTATAGCTATAGTATAGTACTCTACTAACCAATAGATGTTGCATTAACAAAAAAGGTCATACACCCGGCACATAACTGTTAGTTAGATAGGTTTTCCACAAGAAATCAGGTGCATTGAATACTCTCTGATTTAATACGATTACCATAAGATTTTTGCCAAACAAAATTTGCAAAAATACATACCTTACATAAAACAGTAATTAAAAAACAAATATTTCACTGAGCCAAATCATCCATCATATATTTTTTACGTTGCGTTGGTAGTTTCCAACGTTTATGACAATACAGCCCCAGTGCTTTAGCTTTCGAATCGGAGCTATGACACTCCTCTATGTATTTTAACTTTGAATGAAGGCGCATATACGAGAGCTAAGGCAAATAAATTGTCATTTTCATCAATCAAAATATCTGACGGGGATTTTCCATTCAATAATGTAAGTTTATTTAAACGAAATTGATTCTGTCTATTTGCACACATGATTGATTGCTGCGTCACTAACGTTAGTATCATTTGTTGGCCAAAGTGAATATGTCCTTGTGTGCTACAAGTTAAGAGAATCTGGGCGTTTTTCCTCCCCCGATGGGAATATATGTATATGTATGTAGGATTATTGTCGTCCACTTTACGAAAGCCGCAAAGAGAGATCTAAATCAAAAAGTCAATTCATAGTTGTGTGTTTGTGTTCTTTGGTGTGATGTGTTGGGGATGAGAATGGGATATGTGTTGTTTACAAATACATTTACACTATATGATGCTTCTAAAAGATCCTTAAGGCATAGTTACACATATACTTGATGGATGTTTCTAAGTTTTAGAACGACATGCTGGTGATTACGTTTTAGTCTTAAATGTCTACTTTTGGGAATTGGACACGTCAAGATAGTAACGGGGATTAACACATCTCTATATGAGTGTATTTGTATTGTATAATGACAAAGCCTAATCCATTTGAAAATCTGTCGAAGGAATTGGAAATGGGATTGCGTTAAGTTGATTACTTTTGCTCTCATTTCAGTTTACTTCCTCGTTTATTTTACATATGTTTTTTTTTATGTATCCAAGCCTTATAGTGGGAGAAGTAATGGAAAATACTAAAGTTGGTACACCAAACCCAAGATAGAATAAGAACTTCAATAATTGTTATAACATATTTTAATTTCTAATGTGAAAACGTGAACAAATCAAATCAAATAACAAATAGGAGTATTTTTATGAAAATACCGAACAAAATTAAAAATCAAAAAAATTGTTTATTGAAGCTTAAGCGTCAAATGCACCTTATATTCCATCTTATCGATTTGAGTTGAACCGATATCGGCAGTAATGTGGCAAGTGAGCACATTACGATTTACTCACGATTTTATCAACTGTCAAAAAAGTTCCTCCATTCTTTTTTAGATTGTGACAGATGTATTTTGCAATGAATTCCAAGTGATCAGAAATCAGTAAGGAACACAAGAAGGCCCAAAACTTGTTTTTTCCCTTGAATGCAGCTGTTGCTTGTCTTGAATTTTGTTAAACTTCCGCTACATTATACATTTCTTGCTACATTTACAGCTTCACATTGTAGAGCTGTACACTATGTTTGTATCTTTCTACTTTAACAGTGCTACGAGCCACAGCTACAGGCACAACATTTTGCTTGGCCAGTTAAGACTGAAATAAGTCGAAAATGTGGTGGTGTTGTAAAATAATTTAATAATTGCATTAATAGATCAAAACTGATGGAATTTACATCAACAGAGTTCCAAAACATGTTTTCGACTCAAAATTTCAAAAGGGAATTTTTGATGCGCTGTTCATAAAAATGCCTTTGTGCTGCTAATTGGCAAAAATAAGAATAAATAATAAAAGATGTTTCCATTTGGTACTGTTTTGGGCATTTATGTGGGTCACAACTAGGGAAAATACTCGGCGCGGAGGGTCAGTTGAACTTATGCATATCTCACATCCAGGACGTCCGGGGTACCAGGGAAGACTGGGAAACGTAAGTATGTGGGCTGTAGGTATCGTTTTAGGTAGCAAAACAATTTGTTTTTAATAAGTATATCCGTCCCGAAATCTCCGCCAAACATAAAATTTGTTTCTAAGTTTTTGAAATTGAATACAAACTAATGATTTTTGGCCCACCACAATATGCGACTTAACATTCTCACTATTTCCTAAAATTTAATTCCAAAGTCTTAATATTTTTCTTTTGGCAAAAACATCCCCAGTAATAAATTCTTATTAAGATCGACCATTAAATAAAGGAAGTTTCCGCTAATAAAGCATTAATCCTTCAAAGCTCACGCTCACACTCTCGGATCTAGGAAACTAAGTGTATTTCATTTCCTGTCTTGTTTGCACCTTGCCATTAGTTCTAATTAACTCGGACAGCTTTGTCATATAAACAGATTGTGAGGGACAGGCAGCAGGCAACAAAGACAAATACACATCTTTGCCTCCCTTATGGCTTCAATTTATCCTGGATAACCTAGAAATGATGCGCTTCGTATGCCGTAAAAATGCCTTCAACATGGTGTATTGCTGTTACTTTTATTCCATATACCACACATGAGCACACATACTATTAAACCGAAATGAACATAACACAAATTTGCTTTTGGTTTTGTTTCATCACAGCGAGTCATATAAAACGTAATTAACTTTTGCTGTTGCCATAACTCTTGGTAAGGACAATAACTACGACAACAACGGCAATGAAGCCGTGTTGTACCTACAACTCTGCCATGTACAATTGTATAGGTACTTAGTTTTTTTTTTTTATACGAATGTAACTATTACATACAGTTATCGTTGAAGAGAGATCGCTATAGTGCGCCATCTTGCATAGTCACTCATATTAAAGCATTTTTTATTTGTCTTCCTGCAATTAAGTGTGAAGTATTTATGCTGATAACCACATTGACATTTCTGTGATGACAATGTTTGGTACGAAATTAATAAAAACCTCACGTTTTCAAGCTCTTAATGAACATCACTTGTGATATGGAAAAATGTATAACGTAAGTTTGCAGTTTGCTTTTTTGTACCTTTACAGACTAATGGTGAACAACTGATAAAATGTCATTTTTAGTACCATGACGACTAGGAAATACAATACAAATGATAGAAAATAATGCCAATTTTCATTCATGTAGACCCTGCATAACTTTTTTAAATTAAGATCGTAAATACGATATAACATATCTTCTAATTTCCGATTCTGCTCTTATAGTTTCAAATCATTTAAACTGTTTTGATTCTTAGTTGAAATCTCTCATGGTCTCCGCTCAGAATTCCTCAAAAGCAGCTACCTATTTTCCATTTTACAATCGACTTCTAAAAACAAGAATTTAGAGAAACTACCTACTATGTATATTCGTTGTACGTCAAGACACTTTCCAACAATCATCTGGCTTATTATAGCATGGGAACAACGTTTCTTGTTTCCACTTGATATGATGCCTTTGGATAGCTATAACCCTTGGGATACTTTCATTGTTCTTTTCGCGCAAAACTAGCTTCTCAGCTTCAGGTGTATGCAAATTCAACCACATCATTGTCCCTTTTCGATGCTGTTCTATATATGTAGAAGCTGGTGATAATCATTTTTAAAATGACAAGATATATCGGGGCTTTTCTATAATGGAACGCTACTCCCATTTGATCTGAATATGGTGATAATACCTTTGCCAGAGTCGGAGTCATGTCTTTCATCGAAGGTATCCTCCACCCTTGCCTTTATTTTTCATCTCATTGTACCTTCAGACAAAGAGGATAGAATATCATTCTCGGTTAAGTTTCCTGGTAAGGTTTCTTTCGTTTTTCGCTTCGCTAGAAGCATTATAGATGAATAAGGATACCATCCTTATATACATATATAACACACATGCATGCAAGGGAAACTGTACGGTGACATGGAGTCCTGTCATCGGAACTTTAACGGCTGGGAATTTAGCACGGACTTGTTATTTTTTAAGATCACCTATACACAGAAAAGGTCCGATTTAATGTTTAGATAAACCTGATTACAATTTTGTTACTTTTATAGATGTACATACAAAAAGTACCCTACATATTAAAGCCGTAATCAACAGCAGGTTATAGTATACAATACATATAATACAAGTGCCTTTTACCTTTTTTTTTTAATAATAATGATCTTATTTGCATTTTGTGTTTAAAGTTTACACGAAGTAACAAATAAATTAGCTTCCAAGAACCTGTGTATGTCTAGGTTTTCCCTTCTTATTCAAGACATATTTCACAGAACGGAATTAAATTGCATACAAGATTTTTCATAGTTCAAATTATGTTATTAGTAGATTCTCTTTTAAACGGATGCTGATTAAAAAGAAAAATTCTTATTTAAGCGGACAAAAGGCAACTTTATTTTTGGAAATATTTTCAAGCTTTCTACCTAAGGCTCCAATCCATTAAGTTTGAGAAAGACTCTTACAACTTGACCATTAGTTTAAAATAGGATGGAAGAATTCAAGATCCGCTATACAGGAACGCTGATATTCACAAAAATTGATAGGATTTCCTAAACTTTTTTCTTTAACTATCAACTAAAACTTTGGCGTGTTTTTTCAGAGTAAACTTATGAGGAACCACTGTATGTGACTCGTTTTAATATAGCCCGAAAGTAATATTCATAACCTCCCATATTCTTTTATTGTCAATATTTCTAGCAAAATGGTTCTTATCGATGTTTTTAGTTGCACTCTATTGGATTCACGATTGGTAAACTTTGCCAATATAGGTTTGCCCTAACTCCACTTATACGAACATAAAATTATGGAGGAAACTTTGTTGCCCTCTAATAATTTTTACTATTTTTAAAAATTTTTGAAGTAACTCTATTTGAAATTTTAAAACATCGCAGAATTGTTGCGTCACACCGATAAGGAAATTGTGGTGCCAATTTCTTTTTATCTTCAAAACCCGAATTATTCTTTCCTTGAGTGACTTTTTAAATTTCACATCTTGAATATTGATATTTCCTTTGGAATAATTTTTACTAATACCTGCACTTTGGGTAAATTTTAAAACCTTATTAGGTACTTTTATATTTTTAAGACAACACTGGTACAGTGAATAAATTTGTACAGTTATTTGAAAGTAAACAAATCTACTTGGATAGTCCGTTTTGTTGATATCTACTCTTAACTAGCAACAAATTAAGGTGGGTTACTTCACTTCCCAGCCAATTCCGAATTTCTAAATCTGAAATTATATTACGTTTTGATGGGAAATAGCTACACTTTTTTTTCTTATCGTCCCTCGATTGCTTCGTTCCCGTTGGAATGTGGATTTCCAACAAAATAATTCCTTATTTTTATGGATTCCTGATTATCCTGAAAGCCTGTGTTTTTTATTTTCGAATCTACTCTGCTGCTGCTCCGCAGTAGTAGATTTTCAGTAAACTTACATTAGTTTGCACTTGCGTCGAAAATATCAAAATGTGCTTAAAGTATATTGTCCTTGAGATAAAACTACGTTTAGAAAACCTTAAAAAAAATGGTGGAAAGTAAATTAAATTTCCAGAAAAAAAAATAAAAAAATGAACTGGTTCTCATGATACGTTTAAAAAACAGCGAGAAAAAGTAATATTTCAACAAATATATAAATCAACGAACTGTTCAGGAAAAAGAGAAACAAAAAATATTAAGTATTATACGAGTGTGGCTAAAACCAAAAGCTAAAAAAGATAAATGCATCGAGATTACAATTCCATTATGACATCACTGGCTGGTGTATGTGGTTATGTGGATCGTGTGTTGTAGGGAAATATGAAGCTGAATGAAGGAAGGTCCATGCACCAAGGGAACGAGTGTTTCGTGTTAATGGAGGTTTTTGTGTACTTTTATGATGCTACACAAAAAAAAAACAGAAACAAAAAAATTGGTGGTAAGGATGTGATGGAGCTGTTAAAAACAACAACACACATTGTCGTCTATGTGGAAGCGCAACTGAGGTAGACTGCCTTATATCCGCTCCATTATGCTACCAATGTCTCCTTCAGGAGCGTACCTGAAAGAGGGGGTGGGCAATAACATTTACTCTTATAATAAATATTTCAAATTTATTGTTAAATTTGTTGGTGTAATTTATTTAAAGCAAGAAATTATGCTCTGCTATTTTCCCTTAGTCCAAAAGATTAAATCTTGGCAATCCAATTTATAAGACTCTTAACTTTACAGGGCGTTTGGATCTAAATTTAATTTTAAAAACGTAGGTAACACAAATTTCAGTATACATAGTAACTAAACCTACCTCTTGAAATTGAAAGTACCTAATGGTTACAAAAGTACCTAATACAGTTTGAATGCCCTCTCCATGGTGTTTTAAAGAGGCGTGAACTTTTCCCCCAGTATACTATGTATATCGATTGATAAAACTAAACACGCTCCTGCTCTCCAATGCATTGCTCTATAGTATGGAGGGTTTTCTTTGCAGAGGAAAATTAGTTTTTTCATGTGAATTCAAAACATTATAAATATACATAAATATTGCCATCAATTGATGTATTTTGACTGCTCAATTGAGTGCATATTGAAAAGGTTATGAATATCAATCATTTATTTGATATTTGAATGCATATTTGCCAACCTTCATACACCCCTTGCAAGCCATGTTTTTATTGTATTATTTTTTTGTTTTTGCATAAAAGCATCTCCACTTTGATGAAAGGAAATGTTTATTGCAAATAATGTTGAAGTATTTTTAAAGGTTAAAATGGTTTTTGTATCATGAACAGAGCATATATATCAAAGTGCTCTTAGGAATTTTTATTTCATCCCATAATCTTAATGAAAGGATCAACGGAAAGTAAAATTAAAATAGCATTTGTTGCAAGAAACATTTTCATAAAATTTCCATATTTGGAATAAGATACCAAGTAGCATTTGTTGGCTCATTCCCCATAAACTACCTATATGTATTTTGTTGGATGTCCCCTGCGGTGATGTCAACTGCTTATTATAGAGTACCCATTGACTAACATTTCGATCGTGTCGATTCAGCTGTTCCAACGCTCGTCTTTAATGACACTCCCTATGTAAGCTCACCTGAAAAAGCCAATTTGCTTGCAGCACAGTTTTATTAATTCGACCCTGCCAGAGAGTGTTATGACTCCTCACTTCTCGCCTGTACTTGAGAGAACTAACGTTTTCATGGGACGAATCTTTTTTCGCACTCGTGCAGTTGCAAGAGTCCTATAAGATCTTGATATTCACAAATCCGCTGGTCCAGATAGTATCCCTCCCATTATTCTGAAGAGGTGATCTTCAAGGCTGGCAAAACCTCTGCGTAAGCTTTTCCATCTATTCTACTCTACAGGTCTCTTTCCGAGCGGATGGAAAACTGTATTTGTCCAGCCTGTCCCTAAAAAAGGCGTATCTTCTTCTCCCTCCAATTATCGTCCAATTGCACTTACGTCCCTTCTTTCCAAGGTCATGGAAACGCTGATTATTTATCAGCTCAACAAATATCTTGAAGAACGAAAGCTTCTTAATGACCGGCAGTATGGCTTTCGTAGCAATAGGTCCACTGGTGATCTGATGGTATATCTCACCGAACAGTGGAACAAATCTTTACATCGTTTTGGAGAAAGTAAGATTATTGCACTTGATATTTCAAAAGCGTTTGATAGAGTTTGGCATCAAGCTCTCTTATCGAAAATGCGTGCATTTGGTATCGACGAATCTCTTCTTCGTTGGATTGGAAATTACCTTTCGGACCGTTCAATACAAGTTGTACTGGATGGTTACAAGTTTGATATCCATAAAATAAATGCTGGTGTGCCCCAGGGCTCCGTTCTGTCTCCGACTCTCTTCCTTATTTTCATAAATGCTCTTTTTTCTGAAACTTCCAATCCATTAAATTGTTTTGTAGACGACAGTACCCTCAACTTTTTATATTCGTTTCAAGATTCACTTCCTTGTTCTTCGGATGTGGAACTTGAACGGCAGCGTATGATAAGCTCATTAAATTCTGATCTCGACAGCATTGTTCAATGGGGAACAAAAAACCGTGTAGAGTTTAATGCTTCGAAAACTCAATGCTGTCTTCTGTTGTTAAAGTGAAATTCAAAACCAATGTGCATCGGTATCTCCTTTTAAATCCTATCCTACTTTCCTAATACTCGCACTGTGTTTAACATAATTAAGGGTAGTCACAACCCCTTGAGTGCGCGTTAATTATAAAAATAAGGTTTGATTCAAGTTGTTTTGTCTATAGACTTTTGTTCATCTCCTATAATAACGGCATTTAATATATTTACTATGATAACGGCTTTTAAGATACTATGATAATATTAACTTAACTTAAGCTTAAGAAAACATATTGTCACTGTCATAAGTGACAACAACTGTCAATGTATATGCTATACCTTATATGAATTAAAATGAAATAATTAGTCAGTCAATAGCCGTCTTTCAATACACATCTAGTTATATTAATTGGCGACGAGGAGAGTCAAACTACACGTGTGTCTGAAATTTAATTTAACTTTTTACATTACAAGTAAAATTAAATAAAGTAGTTGAGATATGCCACCACCTACAGCAGATGCGAAAACTGAGATGTTGCAGACGACGGTTTTCAATTTTGACTCGTTTAATCAAAAAGTTACTTCTTGGGCTCGATGGGTAAAACGCCTAGAGACGGCAATGGACCTATACAACAGCGACGCGCGAAAACGTCGTCAACTAATCCTACATTACATGGGAGCCGAGACCTACGACGTGTTATGTGACAAATTGCTTCCAAGGACACCCGAAGAAATTGAGTATAAAGCAATTGTTGAAACATTAGAGGCTCACTTTGATCCAAAGCCAAATGAGATTCTTGAGAATTACAGATTCTATATGCGGAAGCAAAAAAGTGACGAAAATTGTGCAGAATTTTTAATCGCCCTTCGGAGACTGTCTATGGGTTGCAATTTTGGACCATATTTAGATACCGCTATTAGAAACCAATTTGTTTTCGGTCTAAGAAATCAAAAAATCCAAAGCAGGTTATTGGAAAAAAAAATTCTAACGTTAGATGATGCGGTAAATACAGCAACTGCATATGAGAGTGCTGAAAGAGGGGGAGTAGAGCTTCACCAGTACGGAGGAGAGAGTGAGAAAGCTAGTGTTAACAAACTTCACGAAAAACACAAGGTCAAACGGAACAACAGAAGGTACAGTAAAAATAATAAAAGTCATGATAAGGCTAACGAGACAAAAAAATGTTTTCGTTGTGGCGTGACATCACATACGGCTTATCAATGCTCCCATAAAGAAACCGTATGCTATTTTTGCAAGAAAAAAGGCCATTTACGTAAAGTATGCTTTAAAGCCAACAAGCAATTAAACAAAATCGAAGAAGAACAGAATACAGGTACGCTGATGGTAGAAGAACTTTTCCATATTGGAGACGAAGGCGTAGGATTAAACGATAGAGCTAAGATATACTGTAAGTTGGAAGTAAACAAGACTTTTATTAATTTTGAAATTGACACAGGTGCTCCGGTGACGCTTATTAGTTTGATGGATGCTAAAAAGTTCTTTTCAAAGCTAAAGGTCAACGTAAGTGACACCGAATTGTATAGCTACTGTAAAACGCCGTTGGATTGCGTAGGTTATGTCTGGGTTAACGTGACAACCAAAATTCCTAGTGCTCCTGTGAAGATCTATATTGTTCGCTCTGACCGAAGTCCGTTGCTGGGATGGGAGTGGCTGCGCAAAATAAAATTGGATTGGACGAGAATCTTGGCTAATCAATTGCATGTAACAGGTGAAGTAAACCAAATTCAAGATGGCAAAGTGCATGGTTATGACCCAAAGGTGATGGTAGGTAAATTCCCAAATTTATTTGCACCGACCACCGGAAAAATTACAGGGTTTCAAGCACGTTTATATTTAAAACCAAATGCAACTCCTAGGTTTATCAAGGCTAGATGAATAGCATTTCCATTATGGCATGCAGTAGAACGTGAACTTGAAAGCCAAGTAGCTGAAGGCTTGCTGCTCAAGGTTGATCAGAGTGAATGGGGCACTCCGATCGTCGTTGTCCCTAAAAAAGATGGTGCCGTTCGCATTTGTGGAGACTATAAGGTTACGGTAAATCCGGCCTTGATGGTTGATGTGCACCCGTTACCTACAATAGAAGAGCTATTTAGTAAGATGGCTGGAGGTACTAAATTTACAAAAATAGATTTGTCAACAGCTTATCTTCAATTGGAAATACATCCGGATGACAGACATATTTTAACCTTAAGCACCCACAAGGGTCTCTTCCAACCGACACGCATGATGTATGGAATTGCGTGTGCTCCCGCCAAGTGGCAACGTTTTATTGAACAACTAGTAGGTGATATACCGGGTGTATCTGTATTCCTGGACGATATAAAAATAACTGCAGCTGACGACACAACACATATAAGTCGCATGGAACAAGTCTTAGCTAGACTAAACAACCATAACATGAGAGTGAACTGGTCAAAAACAGATTGTTTGAAAGATCGCATCGAGTACTGTGGGTATGTCATAGACAAATATGGCATCCATAGAATGCCCAGTAAAATAGATGCAATACAAGAGCTAAAACGACCAACAACAAAAGATGAAGTTCGAGCGTTTTTGGGACTTATCAATTACTATGCACGTTTTATAAAAAATTTAAGTAACATTCTTTATCCACTTAATAGGTTACTCCAAAACAATGTACCGTTTCGGTTTGACAGCGATTGTGAAAAGGCATTTTTAGAGGTGAAAAAGCAAATGCAATCTGAAACGGTGTTGGCGTTCTACGATCCTAAACTACCAGTTATCCTTGCGGTGGATGCTAGCCCAATAGGTGTTGGAGCAGTATTGAGCCACGCTTATAGAGATGGCTCAGAGAGGCCCTTGCAATTTGCTTCGCAGACATTAAACCAAACACAACAGCGTTACAGCCAGGTAGATAAAGAGGCATATGCCATCATTTTCGGGGTAAAAAAATTTTACCAGTACCTGTATGGAAATAAATTTACGTTGGTCACAGATAATAAAGCTATTTCACAAATTTTTTCTCCTCAGAAAGTTTTGCCTACACTTTCAGCTACGAGGATGCAGCACTATGCGATATATCTGGAGCACTTCAATTATGATATAAAGCTGAAGAAATCAAAGGATAATGCCAATGCCGATGCGATGTCACGACTGCCCAGTGCAGATACATACAAACACATAGAAGAAGTGGACGTTTTGGAAGTAGAGGCTATCGAAAATTTGCCGGTGACAGTTGCTGAACTCAGCGAAAAAACTAAGGTAGACAAAGAAGTTAGTTTACTTATAGAATCCCTTAGATATGGACGTCATTGTGAGCCAAATCATCGATTTGGCATATCCCAGACGGAGTTTGCTCTTCAAAGAGGATGCTTACTGCGTGGTATACGTGTTTACATACCAAATGAACTGCGAGGACGAGTCCTCCTCGAATTGCATACGGGTCACTTTGGAATATCGAGAATGAAAAGCTTAGCAAGAGCTTATTGTTGGTGGAGCCAAATGGATAGAGACATTGAAAAGTTGGTCGCAAATTGTCAATTATGCCAGGCTACGCGCCCGAATCCGAAAAAGGTAGTTCCAGTCCATTGTTGGGTGGCACCAAGAAAGGTTTTTGAAAGGGTGCATGCAGACTTCGCCGGGCCATTCATGGGGAAGTACTTATTCGAGCTTGTGGATGCCTTTAGCAAATGGCCGGAAGTACACGTCATACCCAACTTAACAGCACGTACTACCATTCAGAAATGCGAACAAATTTTTGCCACTTTTGGGATACCGAAGTTCTTCGTGAGTGATCATGGAACTCAATTCAACTCAAATGAATTTCAGTTATATTTAAAACGAAATGGTATCGTTCATAAGCAGGGGGCCCCATACCACCCGGCTACAAATGGACTTGCAGAACGATTCATTCAAACAATCAAAAATAAAATTCAAACATCAAATTGTAGTCCTGATTCTATGAACACTTATTTAAATACTATTTTGTTTGCTTACAGGCGAATGATTCATCCAGCCACAGGTAAATCACCGTCGATGCTGATGCTTGGCCGTCAGATCCAATCAAAACTAGACTTACTCCTGCCAGTCGAGGTCGCAAATGATCGTAAACTACCTACCAAACTTTTCTCGGTGGGAGAAAGGGTTGCAGCCCGAGACTATATGTCAAACAAGAAGTGGCAATTCGGAATCGTAGAAGCAATCTTGGGTGATCTACATTATAATATCAAGCTGGATGACAATCGGTTATGGAAAAGACATGCGGATCAGCTAAGGAAGATAGGAGAGGAGATATGTTTCCCCTCTGAAGATAATGCGACTATGGACAAAGCAAAGGGCTTAGACGATACATGCATACATCCCTTTTTAGACGAAGGATCATCATCTTCAGCCATTATTGACGCATCGCAGAATACTGACCCGACTATTGTCAACCCGTCACAGAAGGTAGAACCAACCATTCAAACTCAAGTGCGGAACGATGAGAAGTCTTCATGTGCAGTGAATGTTTCAATTCAAAATAAAGATGTTAACCTCCGCCGGTCAAGCCGAGTCAAGAGAGTTCCTGAGCGATTGGGATATGCGCATGAATGAATTGTAAATTAAAGAAAAAAAAAAAAGTATTTGAATTCAAAACAATAATATTTTGAACTACTTTAACTTAATTAACTTTTAAATTAATTACCTAATTACATACAAACATTGACGTTTATTTTTCTAAATAATAATAACTTTGTTTAATTATTATTATGTATAATTATTTTTTAACTTAATAAATCAATTATTAATTTAAATAGTCAGGGAGAGCTGTCATAAGTGACAACAACTGTCAATGTATATGCTATACCTTATATGAATTAAAATGAAATAATTAGTCAGTCAATAGCCGTCTTTCAATACACATCTAGTTATATTAGTCACATTATAATGACTCAAGAGAGAAAAACATGTTAAATATTTTTTTTATTATTTTTGAAGAAGAAGGAATTTCTACAAAATTTGTAAAATTTTCATTTTAAATTTTTGTAAACTTAAACACAATTTTTGTGATTTTCTTTTTTTTTCTAACTTTTGGGCAAATCATTACCACTGAAAAGTTGTTTAGTCTACGCACTTTGTGAAAATATTGTTAAAAAATAAATAAATTTTTTTTTGCCGAGTCCGAACGGCTAAATGAGAAGCACTTTTTTTATGAAAAGCATTACTCTTGGAGGATTTGTCCGTTCCTCGCAAGCAGGGCCCGATCTATGGGGGCGAACCGGGAATTTTGCCCCGGGCGGCAAAAGTTGAGGGCGGAAAAATTGAAAATTTAGGCTCGTTGGCAGCTACTAAAAAATAATTTTATGAATTTTGTAACTGACTAGGGCGTAAATAATTGTTCCGATACAGCTATTAATAAAGAAAAGGCCTGTCAGTAAACTATACTGCTCATTAAAAATTAAATTTGAACGAATGCAATAAAACGTTTTTTAACAATTTGTCGTTTCCTACCTGAATTGTAAGCTTGAATATAATATAAGCGTGGTCAGACGTTCCGATTTACCCGAGATGTCCCGGATTTTAGCCATAAAATCAACAGTCGGGACAGTTTTTTTGCCCGGTTGCGACCTTCTTTATCAAAAAATACCTAATGGGAACATCTTGTATAATTCACATATTTTTAAAATTTCAATCAATCCGACCAAACTACATGCAGAATATTGTTTTTGCTAAACATGTAGTATTATATGAATCCAGTCTCTAATATGTTTTTTAAATAAAGTTTTATTGTAAATAGTTTTTGAACAAATAATTTTCAAACTTAAAGATAAAAACAAAAATAACATTTTTTTACGTTTGTAAATTATTTTTTTCAGAAACTATTTACAGTTAAGAACTTGATTTAAAAAATATATTAGAGACTGGATTCATAGCTTCAAAAAAGCTAAAGTAAGTTATTGTAAGTGGTCTTGTTGTTTTTAAAATTTTTTTTTTCTATTTTGGGTCAAATTTTTAGAAAATTACCCCTCCAGGCTGAACGGGGGGAAATAGACCTCTCCTCCGGTATGACTTATTTTTCGTATGAATCTAATCTATAAGTTCTGATTTTATTTTCGCGTGCTATAAGAATCACCTTAACTCCATTATTTGGACCTACCTTGAAGTAAAAAAGGGAGGCCAGGAGGGTGAAATAAAAATCTGAAAAAAATAAAGAAATTTTTGTTGTCTCTATTTAGAGTCATTTGGTGCCTATCCAAGCTGGAATTAAAAAAAAAAAAAAAAACAATATAAGGACCACCCTAATGCACACATATAGATACACTCATAAAATTTGATACACCTGTTTAGAAGCCCTAGTATACTTACATATTGATGTGAATATCACACAATTCGAACCACTTTTTTAAAATTTGGTTAAAAATCGCTCTAACGATTAACGATTAACGATTTTTTTATTGAACATTTATATACAATTTGAGTTTACTTACGACTATTAAATACATTGAAGAATATAAATCTTATGGCACATAGGGGGCCTATTGTTATACATTGGCTTAGATTTAATAGGAAATATAAATATATATTATACATGTCAACTTAAAATTAAAAGTCGGTTGGCGTTTAGCCACGGCTGTAGGCTGACCCTGTGTCAGCGTAAAAGGAAACGGCTGCTTCGTCGTTGTCGGTGAAAATATTGGCATCCAGGGTCTCCATAACACTGAGGTACCTCGGCTCGGGATGTCGTTGCTGGGTGGCCATCCTTCTCATTAGTTGATTCGGGTGATTGACGGTGTTCTGCACTAGCTTCTTCGCCGAATTTGCTAGGTATTTGTCCAGCGGTATAATCTTTGCTTCTCTGTAAAGATCCTCGTTCCTGTAATGCTTTCTTCGCTGCCGGTCAAAGTGGAGCCCGGTGCAGATTCTTAGCATCTTCCTCTCGAAGACTTGGAGATCTTTCATCGCTGATTTTGTATAAAATCGCTCTATCTCTGCAGTGACATATGGTTTATAAGGTGATGTCATTACAAAGGGCGGCAATATTATGTTTGCCCAGGGCGGCGAAAAAGCTGGGTCGGGCCCTGCTTGCAAGAGGGAGTACCTCCGGTAAAACATTTCTGTTTTTAGGTGGCACGGCTGGGAATCGAACCCACGCCTTCGGCATGACAAACCTATGCACTAACCATCATGCCACGAGGTACTACAAAATATATATATAAATATATTGTTTGCGTTGACTCAACCAAAAATTGAATGGCCTTATGAGTCACTTAATTTCAAACATATGTAGGTATACATTTCAATTATGAGTTTCACTGTCTTAATGAAAGTGTATTTATAAGTTCTACTTTAACTCTGAAACAACTTGTTTATTTTGAGGAAAGTTTGTATTGTTTTCTGAAAATTCAAAAAATATTGTAACTTAACGAAAAAAAATAAAAATTTGATTTAATTCATGCTCTTTGTTTAACGAAAAATAAAATAAAAGCTCGACAAAAAATATATTAGAAATTAGCTTTATGTTCACTTATGACATAATTTCGAATAGCTTAGGTAATAAAACTCTTAAATAATTTTTGAACAACTATTCATAGCCATTGAAATCAGACAGACGGCAAAATTGCCATGTCCTTATTCTTAAGTAAGAAATATTGTTAAACTTTTTGGGAAAAAATAAAGAATTTATTTATCTATCTATCTAGCCATTGAAATTCACCATTGACTAAAATTAAATAAAAAAAATAATAGATTCAACGAATTTTTCGTTGTGTAAATGTAAGGATTTAGTTCAGTGTATCTACTTTAAAAAAAAATACCTTAAAAAAACACATCTACGCTTTTGCTTTTCTTTTAAATTTGTTTATGAATTTCTAATGGAAAAGAAAAACAAATGCATGTCAAAAAGTTTTTTTAAGAGTGTTCGTTCTTACTTATCAAAATCTTACTCAGTTACATCATTGATGACATCTTGACGTGTGTCTCTCTATGTAAGTGCACTCAAAGAAACCTTTAAGTAGTGAACTTTCTATTTCTAGTCATCTCACAACCGAGTCGAACATCGCATCTTCACATATTCAGTTCAAGGGTTATCCGAGTCGAACATATATATATATTTATGTATGTTTCTACATACATCCATTGGTGGCGTCGTTCTAGTCCTTATTGCCACTTCCACCAAAAGAATTGCTCATTCAAATCAAATCAAGTGCAAACTTTGTCTAAAAAAAATAAAAACTTTTTGGTGCTGTTTTTTTTTTTTATTTATATTCAACGTCGTCAGGAGTGTCGTCTTGACACACGAATTCGTTCTCGTTCAATCCATCCAAAGGATAGATTTATTATGCATGCAAATTAAAGAGGCTAGGTTTGACTACTGCAAGCAAAAGT
The DNA here is from genome assembly GCA_963921185.1 of Dasysyrphus tricinctus. Classification (NCBI taxonomy): domain Eukaryota; kingdom Metazoa; phylum Arthropoda; class Insecta; order Diptera; family Syrphidae; genus Dasysyrphus; species Dasysyrphus tricinctus. The sequence continues at coordinate 263,305,072 of OY992531.1, forward strand.
AAGCGTAAGCGTATGCACCCACGTTAGCAGTTGCAATGAGTGAGTTTGAGTCGAGTGCCTGGGTACGGAGTTAACTAAGAACTTAACACGAATTAGTTTACCGCGTGGAGTAAAGGGAAACGAGAAAGATCCTCCCAAGTGGGACTTCTTCACTCGAAACGAATATTTGATGCTCAAAGTTGCGGATTGACTAATTCACCGGCCGTTTGTGGTTTTGAAAACTTGCCTTCTATTTGTTTCACATAGATATTGTTGAAAATCTATCTTTTTGTCATAAAAAGTAGGTGTTTATTATATGCACCACAAATAAAATTAATCGATGGATAAAAGGTCCTTCGAGGAGAGATAATGGAAGAGAAGATACAACCGCGATCTCTATGAGCTCTACCAAGATGGATGTAGCCCAAATATCAAAACACGTTATCTAGACAGCGACATTAAGCGAATAAACGGCAACTGTCCAGTCAAGAGAGTCTTCGAATTACAGCCTCCTTTTTGTTCCTCGTGGCATAATGGTTAGTGCGTTGGACTGTCATGCCGAAGGTGTGGGTTCGATTCCCCACCGTACCATCTAAAAAAACAGAATAGTTTTATCCGAGGTACTGCCTCTTGCGAGGAACCGATAAATCCACCAACAGTAAATTTTTCATGAATAAATGCTTCTCATAGCCGTTTGGATTCGGCAAAAAAAACTGTAGGTCCCCTCCATTCCTGCCAACAACACGCACACAGGAATGGTTGCGAGTTGTAAGTCACTATGCCCTGGTTCTGCACGAGCTGTTGCGCCACCCAATTTAATTTAATTTAGCTAAATTCTAAAAAATCCTATTAAACATTTTATTTTTACAAAAAGAAAGAAAGTACCAAACATGTTTGGTACCGTCTTATTTAAGTATAGTATGATTTTCTAAATTTTGAAATTTAAGTGCCCCACGAAAACTGACGCCTTTTTCTGTTTTATATAAGATAAATCTGCAACTGTGCTCGACCTGTTATTCAAAATGCGCTGAATGGTGGCACTCTGTTAAGACCAGTGTTGCCATAATCTCAAATTTCATTATGCTAGATTTCAAATTTTATAATGCTAAATCGTATGGAAGCCCAAAAAACAGAATGCTAGATTTCAAAGTCCATTTAAAAATATATAATGCACAAAATATCAATTTTTATTTTTTCAGAAACACTTAACATAGCAAAAAATATAATTGATTCGAACATTACTATCTTTGGCTTGTTATTTTTCAGCTTGATATTTGAAACATCGTTGTTTACACTGAACCGAATCCCTGCGTACCTATATTTGAATTCAGACAATGATGGACTTCGTCGCGCCAGTGAATAGTCATTCATACGTAAATAAATTGTTTGTTAAACAACCAATTTTCCATTGAGCCCCTGAATTTATTTCAAAAATCAACTAATATTACATTAAAACAAATTTACTGACCCAACGAAAAATTTGGTGGTGCAATGAACTGATTAACCAACGACTATTCATTGGCCCAAGGAAGTCCATCATCGGCTGAAATGTAGTTCAGTCAGCCGTCATATGATCACTTTTGAAATTCATAAGATCAAAATTTTAAAAAGTTAACAATTTGGTGCTAGATTATACATAATTGAATAATTTTTTTAAATCAAATCTAGCATTCTAGAATGCCAAAACAAAGACAGATAATGCCAAAAAAGCATTTGGCATAATTTTAAAATTTCAAAATGCTTTTCACTCATGTATTATGATTTTGATTGATTGATTGATTGATTGATTGTTTATTTATTATTTCTTTTTAAATTACTATACAATATTTTAAAATTAATACAAATGAGAACAGTGTAAGAAGTAAGTAATATTGAAAAAAAGAATAATTTTACCAAGTGTTCTACATAATACGTTCAATAAACATAGCAAAAAAAGAAATAAAGGAAACATTCTTTAGCCTAGCTAAGCCAGGACTAGTAGCGAATGCTCCATTAATAAATTTAAAATAAAAATAAAAATAAATAAATAAATAAATAAAGTAAATTTAGAGTGAGTGTTGTTGTTAGAGTATTCTACCTTTGAACTTTTAAAATATTTTCGATTTCCGTGTAATCAAGGTTAAAAAGCCATGATTTTATTGCATTAGAAAAGGTCGCAAAACATCTTAAACTTCTGATGGCAGCTGGAAGCTTATTAAAAACTGTGGGAGCAACAAATGAAAAGAAATGCCTGAAATGATTTTTTTTATAAATAGGAGTCTGTACATAATTCCTTGAATTTAATCTTAAGTTATAATTAGCATTATCACGAATGGAAAGAAAACCACTTCTTAAGAAAAAAAGCCTTAAGACTTTATAGTAGTAAAGGTACCTTAGAGGAAGAATTTTTAACTGTCGAAATAAAACTAAACTACCTGAAAAACGATTTTGTTTGCAAATGATACGTATTAGATGTTTCTGTGCAACTAATATAGAATTAATTTTATTGAAATATGTACCTCCCCAACATGTAATACCATACTGAATTTTAGAATGGACAATCCCATAATAAATCATAAGAAGCACTTTTTGAGAGCAAAAATTGCTCAAATTATAAAGTTGCCTAGTACAATTTAACAAATATTTTTTTAATGTTTCGGTATGTTCAAGCCAATTCATTCTACTATCCAGATGAATTCCAAGATACTTGAAAGAATGAACAATATCAATTGTGAAGCAGTTCACAGAGCATTTTTCGTTTGAATTATAAGGTCCAGAGGAAGATAATTCATCAATGAATATTTTTTGACAAAGGCAATCTGATGCATGATAGACAAAACTACAATCAGCAATTGCAGAATTACCTTGTAAGTTATAAAACATCAATTTGGTTTTATCACTTAAAATCATTTTATGAACAAAAAACCAACGTCTAAGGATATCAAGATCATAAAATATATCTGAAACTAGGTTGAGGTATGATTTTTCACCGTAAGAGCATGCAATATCATCCGCAAATGCCGTAAGTTTTCCTTTAAAGTGCTGTTTGAAGATCGAGTTGAAAAAAATTAAAAATAATAAAGGTCCAAGGACAGATCCTTGTGGAACTCCCGTGCTTATGTCATTTACGTTACTATAACTTTCATCAATTTTTACTTTTTGTTTTCGTTTATATAAATATGAAGCTAACCAATCATGAATAAAACCACGGAATCCAGCTGCACTTAATTTATCAAGAAGAATCTTATGATCAACGAGGTCAAAAGCCTTTGTCAAATCGATAAAAAGCCCGGCAGTATTGAGATTGTTGTTGATACCTTCATAAATTTCACCACAAAACTTTAAAAGTGCATCTTCGGTTGATTTACCAGCTCGAAAACCGAATTGACTGTCATCAAAAAACTTATTTTTATTCAAAAATTCTAAAATCCTTCTTTTCATAGCTTTTTCGAAAATTTTGGAACAAGCTGGAAGTAAAGATATAGGTCTGTAATTATTCATATCCTTGTGATTTGATTTTTTATGAAGAGGTATAACTTCAGCAATCTTTAAACCATCAGGAAAAACACCTTCAAAAACACTTTTATTAAATATGTATGAGAGAACGTCAACAACATTATAGGCTATATTTTTTAACAAATTATTAGAACAAGAATCGTCGGTTTTTGAATTAGAGTTCTTGAGTGAATTAATGATTCGATGTAATTCATGCGAAGTAATCGGATCAAAAAATATACTTCTGTTAGAATGGTTCTGTTCAATAACTGAACTACTCACGCAACGAATCAAATCAAAATCATAGGAACTATTCACAATGTTATTGGCTATTGAAGTGAAAAAGTTATTGAAACCATTGGCGACAAGAACAGGTTTAGAAAGTAACAACCCATCTTTCTCAATAACAATTTGCTTCCTATCACATTTTTTTCGATTAAGAATGTTATTAATAACATTCCATTCCCCTCTTATATTACCTCTATTTTTATCCAACTCGGCTATGTAGAAATTCTCTTTACAAACTTTAACTTCAATAGAAATTTCTTTACACATTTTTTTACATTTGTCTCTTAATATGGAGTTATTTGGAAATTTTTTACATTTGTGACTTAATTTGTTTTTTACACATATTTTTCGTAAAAGAGAATCTGTAATCCAAGGCTTAAGACGTTTAGATTTACAATTTTGAGCCTTGAACGTACAACAACTTTCTATTAACGATTTTAGCGTAACAATAAAGTTATCATAGGCTGAAGAAGGATCAGTTTCATTATAGACAGTATCCCAATACTCAAATCGAAGTCTAGAGTTTAATAAGACGAAGTCAATTTTTTGTATATATCTATTAGATGAAGCGCACTCATTTGGCTGTTTAACTCCTATGTAGTGAAGACTAGTCATGCAATGGTCTGAGATATGAAAATCTGCAATTGAACTTGAGATACACAATTTGCCAGTACGGCTACTTCTACAAAATATGTGGTCAATACAGGTTCTGGAATTATCTGTAATGCGTGTAGGCTGATCAATGCAACAATCAAGGCCCATAATTGCCAAAAGTTGTACATAGTCTTCAACTAGTTTTGATTTAGAAAGCAAATCAATATTAATATCCCCAAGAAACACCAAGTTTTTCGCTTTTTCAGGTATTAATAAATCTTGTAATTCTCCCAAAAAGACATCTTTACCACTACCATGAAGTCGATAGGCACAAAAAAAATAAAATTTCTCATTATTAAACTCCACAACAACTTTAAGAACGTCCATTGAAGTAAAATTGAATTTAAAAACATCACATGAGTAAACTTTTTTAAAAAAGACGGCAACACCACCAGAAGAGTAAGAATCATTACATGTGGCATGAAAATCATAACCAGGTATACTAAAATTATCAATTTCATCACTAAAAATCCAAATTTCAGAAAGAAATATAAAATCAGGCTTATTAACACAGGAATCAATATGAATCAGCAAAAGATCAAAATTTTTCCGAAGACTTTGTATGTTTTGATGAATAAAATAGAAATGTTTTTGATATACGGAATTGCTATGAAAAACACTTTGCAAAATTTCACAATCAAAATTACACAGAGAATTGTTATAGTCTAGAGAATATAAATTATCAAAAATTTCGAAAGACATTCTAAGTAAGTTTAAGTAAATCTTCTTTACAATTAATAATAATAGGTTTGTCACCTTCTTTTTTCCTCATAAACAATGAAGAATTTCTAAACCACAAATATTTATAGTTTTTAGTTTTTTTAGAGTCCGCAGCAGCTTTCCACAGTTCCCTTGTATATGATGAAAAACTTTCATTTAAATAAATTCTGTTGTTAGCAAATTCATTCCCAAACAGACTACCATTAAGACGATCGGTAAAAGTCTTTCTTTTCCTCATGAGATTTTCTTTTATTTGATGTGAGACAAATTTAACACAAACGATATTACATTTGCTATCATCCGTAACACAATCATTCGTAGGAGACGGCTTATGATTTGAAATGTTAACTTTTTTGACGTAAACTTTGTCAATTTGTTCTTCCGTAATATTAGTTTCAAGCCCAGATGAAAAAAGCTTAAGAGATTGCGATAAAGCATTGGTGTTGTTTATATTCGGAAGGCCAACAATTTCAATAATGTTTTCCCTTTGAGCTTGTTCCAGGATATTAACTCTTTTTTGCATCAAATCGAGTTGGATTTTCAAATCGGTTTTGGATTTCTGAAGTTCTTGAAGAGTAGACAAAACCAGGCTATTTTCTTTTCTCAACTCTAAGAGTTCCTTATAGATAATTGCAAGTGAAACCGTTTGTGTATTATCAATATTCTCTTGTTGAATGTGGTGAGCTGACGATGACCCACGGAGACCAACAGGTGGAGAGATGTTGTTTTTTTCGCCTACTACGATATGTGTGGATACTTCTGCAGCTTGTAGAAGAGGGGATTCTTCATATAGCGATCGACGACGAAGAGTTGTGCATGAATTGCAACGAAATGCTTTACCGCTTTTTTTGTAGAATTCAATATCCGCTTTAAGAACATTGACGCACTGTGCATGGAAATACAACAAGCACTCATCACACGTTATTTTAAGTTCATTCCTTTCGACTTTTAAGCCACAAACTTTACAATTGCAAGGCATAGTTGTCATATGCCCAAACCAATGGTTCTGTTTTTTGCTAAGTTGTAAATTAATCTACAATCCACAGGAGTTCCACTCAATGTCAATAGTCAGAAAGAGTGTTGTTTGCAGTAGTGTGTATGTGAATCATGAAAAGAGATCCAAAGAGATTTGTTCAGTAGTATACATAAACAGCTTGGCAGAACACTACTAAAAAAGACTCACCCATAAAGGCAAGACAGAAACACAAAATGTTTTTGTCAGTTGAGCCGGCTTGTAGGTTGTAGGCTATCAAGTCCAAGGTGTGTGGTCGGATTGTTGTTTGTATCCACAAACCGCGATGTGAGAGCAGATCGTTAACACTCAATTGCAGCTTTGATGTAGGTGTAGCATGTAAAACGAAACAATGCAGATGTGTGTAGCCTCAATTTGCTTCAGAGGCAGAACAAATACTAAAATTTTTCACTCACCACACAGAAAAAAAGAACAAATTTAACGGGAGCAATGAGAAGAGATAGTTGGCAAGATAATCTTCACTCAATGTTGTTAAATGATTAGACTTTTTTGTTAAATTTTAAATTCAATATTTAAAGCCTGAACACACTTTGAAAACACTTTTAGGGTTGATCAATAACTAGCAGTATGTTGGACGATTCAATATAATGAACGATCAGTATTTATAAAAAATAATACAACCGATAAAAAATAAAAAAGTCAGGAGCTAATTTAAACACAGGCTGACTAGGTGGAATCAGAGTTGCTAGATTTAGCATTTATAATGCCATTATGGCAACGCTGGTTAAGACAGGTAGTCAAGTCGCAAGTGAGGCGCAATGGTGAACTGTCATGGGGTAAGGCGCGGCGCGGCGCGGCGCTTGCTTGCAAATGGAAGAATATTATTTTATGAGAATTTTTAATAATAATGAATATTCATGAGCCCTATCTAGCGTTTTAGGAACGCAACTCGTTTTGCATCGCTTAGCAGTGTTTGGAATATGATGAAGAGGAATATGGTGTACCTACGTTTCCTTTTCCTTTAACCCATTCCAGCTTCCAGTAGAAGAAGTGATGACGATGATGTTTCGAATCGCTTCCGCTCATCAGTAAGACTGAAATTTTGCTTTAGTTTTGTATTGTTATACATAATCACAACAAAAACATAAATGTTTAAAAAGGAGCCAAGTTCTTATGTGTACAAGAAACCTGTGCGTAAAAAGTCAGCCAAAAAAAGTAATGAAATCTAAAATATATGCCAAGTTTTAAGTTCATGAAGTTTAATATCAAATATCTTAAGTAGAGTAATATCGAAACAATTCCAAATCATGACAGAAATTTGGTAATTAATGATTACTGATTAAAATTTGGTGGGTTCACTGGTCAAGTTTTCATACATTTTAAATTTGTGATTAAGTAAGTATTTAAGAGAAAACTTGCCAAGTAAATCCACCAAATTTTAATCAGTAATCATTAATTACCAAATTTCTGTCATGATTTGGAATTGTTTCGATATTACTCTACTTAAGATATTTGATATTAAACTTCATGAACTTAAAACTTGGCATATATTTTAGATTTCATTACTTTTTTTGGCTGACTTTTTACGCACAGGTTTCTTGTACACATAAGAACTTGGCTCCTTTTTAAACATTTATGTTTTTGTTGTGATTTCACTCCTTTTTGCAAAGATTTATTTTGCCAGGTGAAAGTCAAGTCCTACCGCTCTACAAAGTTTCATAATTCTACGACAACCGAAAAAGCTCCATACAAATAATAGCAATTCTGATAAAGTGGGTCGATGGCACCCCCCCCCCCCCCCCCTCCTGAATGGACAATTCCAAATTTTTGATTTTTTTCTTTCTAAGTACTTCAAGGCATACCGACCTACCAATTTTCATCGTTCTACAACAATCGGAAGTGCTTCATATAATTTATAAGAATTTTTGAGAATGTGGGTGGATGCCACGCCCCCTGAACTGAAACTTCCAATTTTTCGATTTTTTTTGTTCTAAGTACTTCAAGGCCTACGGACCTACAATTTTTCATCGTTCAACAACAATCGGAAGTGCTCCATATAATTTATAAGAATTTTTTAAAAAGTGGGTGGATACCACGCCCCCTGAATGCGAAATTCCCATTTTTCAATTTTTTATTTCTAAGTACCTTAAGCCCTACCGACCTAGCAATTTTCATCGTTCTACAACAATCGGAAGTGCTCCATATAATTTATAAGAATTTTTTAGAATGTGGGTGGATGCCACGCCCCCTGTATGGAAAATTCCATTTTTTCAATTTTTTTCTTTCTAAGTACCTCAAACCCTACCAACTTACCAATTTTCATTGTTCTACAACAATCGGAAAGGCTCCATATAATTTGTAGAATATTTAAGAAAGTGGGTGGATGCCACGCCCCCTGAATAGAAAATTGCAGATTTTCGATTTTTTCCTTTGTATGTACCACAAGGCCTACCGTTGTGCGAAATTTCAAGTTTCTACGATGTCGGGAAGTGCTCCATAATTTTGATGATCTGTCAGTGAGTCAGTGAGTCAGTGAGTCAGTGAGTCAGTCAGTTACGGTTTTTGCGATTTTTGAAGTCCTATATCTTGGGAACTACTAATGCTAAAGAGTTGAAATTTGGTGAGCCACCTGTGTTTGATCAGTTCAGCAAATACTGCGAATTTGAAGTTTCTGACTTTATTGGTACTGAAGTTAGAGGGGGGTTGAAAATCGCCTGAGTTTGTTCCTGTAAAAAGGGTGTAGTGCCGCGAACTTGGCTGGGCACTACCGTGCCCTTTGATTTGTTTGCTGAAGGTTGAAAAAGAGTAAATTATCCGAAAATTAAAATAAAACAGAAAGGATTTATTTTAATGTTGTGCTATGTCTATATTGAGTGCGATGTCGTCCTTCGCGGACAGCGCGTCAACAATCCCTTTATACTTTCTATGATAATCATAATTTTTTTCTCAAAAGGAATAAAATATGGAAATTATGCTATTTTAAGTGGAGAACTTGTGGTTTTTGTTACCAGAGTTAAACAAAAACAAAAAAAAAACTGGGAACAGTTATGTTTTTTAATTTGTGTTTCCTTGGCGACTTTAAAAATATTAAAAAAAAAAAATGCTTTTGTTCCATCTTGCTCTGAATAAAAAATAGTTTAAGGCTTTAAGACATATTTTTTACAATAATTTAATTTAACTGTAGCACAAATAAGGACCAAAATAAAAATGAAACAATAAAAAAAACACCGAAAAAACATAATTTAAGGCTTAATTTAAAACCTTTTACAGGTCGGGGGCCTATTGAGTTCTATACTTTAAAGATCATTAAGTTATTCAAATTGAAGAAAATATAAGTAGATACCTTACAGGTCTAAGGATGAGGATAGAAACAAAATCTATTTAATATTCAAAAAAGCTTTTTATAGCTTTTTGTCCTACAAATTGGCGTGTCGTCCGCCTTACTCACTTGGGCTCATCAGTGACATAGTGAGGGCTCTGTCATACGCAATTTATATTAAGTTCAGTTCTACTTACTTGAATTTTTCAACGAAAATCCACTGTGAACTAGGTATATCCAACAAAATTAGATATCCTATACCTAATCGTTATTAAGCTGGAAGTTTTTTTGCCCGGGGCCAGGCATAGTTTAAGGTTTTATAATACAAATTTTATACACTACTGAAATAAATATTATGAGTCCAAGTGAGTAAGCCGGACGAAACGCCAATTTGTATGACTAAGGGCATAAAAAGCCAACAAGTCCAATCCTTAATGCTTAGTCTTCTACTTGGCTGATTTATTTCAGTATAGTATATAGAATTTGTATTATAAAACCTTCTTATAAAAATAAATTCTACTTTTTGACTTCTTATTCCCAAAATGTGTCCATATTCAAGATACATGGACATGAACACACGACCAGATTTTAAAATATTGTGTGTTTGATTTATCAAACAATTCAGATGAATGCATACTATTTTTTGTTTTAAAGAAAAATAATTGGGACGTATATTCAAATCCATGTTTAAGCTTGGATTTAAAATATACTAAATATTTTCCAAAATAGAGGGAATTTATTTCAACAGAGCCTAACTTTAGCATATATCTATCTATGTATAGATATAAACGCTAAAATATAAGGTAAAGCTTCATTAAGCCAATACAGTATACTATTTCTGTGTATATGTACAAACATCAAATCTTTTTCATGTTTGCTTTTGGGCATGAATATTTGGGATAGCAAAAACTAGGAACCGCCATTATTTTTTTTCATTTCATCACGAAATAGGTACTGATAAATATGTCTACTCTAACCGCTTGTATAGGTATAATGTCCCTGGAAAGGTTTACGTTTTCGTTTGGCATGCAAGTACTCTCAAAACTGAAACTTGTAAGCTTTTTTTTTTTTGTTCTGTCAGTCTATACTGCAGGTTTATGCTCTCCTGCCAGAAGGCTTTGAGATTAAAAACGCATAGATAAACTTTTGCATCACAGCAAAACTGCCAAAAATATCCTTAGTCCGTAAATCCGCTGGGGCACTATAAATTTATTGGACAAAACACACACACACATACCCACATGCACTTACAAGCAAATTTCTGGTGCATAAAAGTTCACGGGTAATAAATTTGACGAAGCATCGGAGGATGTATTCCTTGCATGTATACGTAGGTACATATATGTACATATACATAAGTAGGTAGTGGTTGTGGATGGGCAAAAAAAGTTGTTCATTTAACTAATGGTGACCAAACCTTCCGTTTTTCAAAATACAATTGAAAAAAATATGTTTAAGTAAAATAAATTGGAACAATAGGTATAAATACATAAAATAAAGTCAAATAAAAAAAAATAAACTCAATAAATTTAAATAAAATAAAATGAAATAAAATAAAATAAAATAAAATAAAATAAAATAAAATAAAATAAAATAATATAAAATAAAATAAAATAAAATAAAATAAAATAAAATAAAATAAAATAAAATAAAATAAAATAAATAAAATAAAATAAAATAAAATAAAATAAAATAAAATAAAATAAAATAAATAAAATAAAATAAAATAAAATAAAATAAAATAAAATAAAATAAAATAAAATAAAATAAAATAAAATGAAATAAAATAAAATAAAATAAAATAAAATGAAATGAAATAAAATAAAATAAAATAAAATAAAATAAAATAAAATAAAATAAAATAAAATAAAATAAAATAAAATAAATAAAATAAAATAAAATAAAATAAAATAAAATAAAATAAAATAAATAAAATAAAATAAAATAAAATAAAATAAAATAAAATAAAATAAAATAAAATAAAATAAAATAAAATAAAATAATATAAAATAAAAATAAATCAAATAAAGCTGCTGCCACATAAAAACAGAAATATTTTTCCGGGGTACTGCCTCTTGCAAGGAACTGACAAATCCTCCAAGAGTATACTTGTCATAACCAAGTGCTTCGCATCTAGCCGTTCGGATTGGGCAAAAAATTGTAGGTCCCCTCCATTTCTGCAAACAACACACAGGAATGGTTGAAAGTTTTAAGTCACTAGGCCCTGGTTCTCCACGAGCTGTTGTGCCACCCAATTTATTGATTTTTATTAATATACAGGGTGTGATTTGTGATTTTTTTTTCTAAAGTCGATATATTTCAAAATTTTAATTAATTAAGTGCTTTTTTTAAGCTCAATATTCAATGCCCTCATTATTTTTTAGTCCACTACTGAAAACTAAAAGAAAAATCTTTATAATAAATTCCTTTGTCAGCTGGAGGTTAAACAAATACATTTGAATTTAAATATTCGAATTGATTGATCATTTTTTGAATTGTCTTTTTAAAGATTTTCAAAAAATTATAAAATAGCATTACAAAACAAATATAACAGTTATTTTTGGATATTACTCTTATAAAATTGTCTGAAGAAGGGTGTAACCACGCCCGAAACGCCGCAATTTTATAAAAATAAAAATAAAAATAAAAACAAAAACTGACCTCCAGCTCGAATAGGAATTTATTATATTACTAAAAAGGTCACGAATAAGGATATAATTTTTAAAAATCTTTATTTTATTTATTCATGAGTTATCCATAATTGAACCCTTTTTTTTTGGCTTTTTTGGTAAAAGTAGCTTTTGTTTTTCTTATAGTTTCTCAAAAACATAGGAAGATTTTTACATTTGGTTTTAATAGTGGTGAAATTATGCTAAGTGTGATCCTATTATTTTGTAGTGTGTGTGTTGAAATGACCGATTCTGTTAAATTAATAAAAATAAAATATCTAAATCCTTATAAGTAATTCTTTATCGATCTTTTCAAAAACCATATAAAATATAGTTCTCCAAAGATAAAATTTTCGATCCATAAAAATTTTTAATTCTCTCACGAACAAGCCAAATATTTTTTTTCTCTATCTCTGGTTCGGGAGAGATAAAATTCAGGTAGAATATAGTTCTCTCACGATAAGGATCTGAAAAGATCCTTAAAACGAATCATTCATTACCAAGTATCCATTGAAAATATAGTCATTTGAGTAAGTTAAATATTTCTCTTATGGTGAAGAAGCTGGTAAATCGTCCAAATAAAGTTCGAACCAAAAAGAAAAACAAAAATTCAAAACAGGGTGTTTCAAAAAAAAATGTCAACATTATGCAACACACGTATTTATGAAACACCCCTTTTAATTTTACACGAGAGAACGAATCATATTTTATCGTTCTCCGAACCTTGGTACTTTCCTTCACATGACGTTGCGTGAGCCATAATATTATTGACATTTTAAAGGATCTTTGTCAAATTCGATTAAAATCGGTTTAGCCGTTAATGGGAAAATCGAATATAAAAAAAAACCGTTTTATGGCAGGTACCTTTAATAACAGTTTCTGGCTGTGTTCTGACAGGCTTTAAATTCAGTACTCCATACTTTGAAATAAATAAGCTTTTCCTTAACGGTTGTATTGGAAGTATCGTTATTTTTGGAGCTAACAACAAATTTCAATTCCTCCCAGGGAATCCCAAAGATCCAACAATCATTGGTTAAGGCTGTAGATCGAAGTACAAACAGACAGCCAGAATTTTGCCACTCACTGTTTTTGTGTTGTTATCATCGTAAAATGTCATATTTATTCATACTTACGGCTTGTTTTCAAATAACGTTTTTTTGGTGAACAGTTTTGGCAAAAAATTGTTTCAAGCTCAACATTTTGAAGAAAAATTATTATTTTCTTTTTTTAATTATAGGTTTGAAAACAGATTTTGGTGAAATTGTGTATTCAAAGAACTTTATTTAATAATCAGCTATTTTAATGGACTTCTGGCTTTTCAAAAAGCTACAAAACATTACTGTAAGTGTTGCCGTTGTTTTATGCTATTATTATATTAAATTGCCCCTCCTGTCCAAGCGGTGAGAGATAATACCCCCCTCCTGTAGGATTTTTTTCTTGTCTTTCTCACCTACATGCTCCGAATTTTCGGCAGATTTTACGCGAATTTCCAAAAGAAAGGGGAAATTTAATTTACCCCTACTATAGGAGATGAAAATAAAAATCTGAAAAAAATTAGGGAATTTTTTTCTTCAATTAAAGCCCATCCAAATATTAAAACTCAAAAAAACCCATTATAACGACCACCCTTATGTACATATGTATATCGCAAGTAAAAATGTGTGTAGGTGTAGCAAAAGAATGCAAGGAATCTAATTATTGAAAAAAGACTTGGTACAAGGAATTCAAAAGAATGTGAAGTCAATCAATGCAATCTTTTAACTGAAGTCATTTCTAAGATTCTATGAAACTATTTTATTCCGTGGTTATGTGTAAAACCTTCAAAAGTGTAATACCCGGGTATTTTTCTACTCAAGTATCCGGGTAGTTGTGATACCGGGTATTACCCGGGTAAAATCAATAGCCCTAATAGACCCTTTAGGTAAGGTAAGGTTTAGGTTAGATTTTCTAGTTAAGTAAAAAAAAATTCAAATCGTTACTATCTATTGATACATAATACCAACAAGTAAATCCTATTGAATTTGTCCTATCAGTTTCGGGTCTTTCAGTAGAAAATTCTTATTTTGAATGTCCTCGGAGCAACCTGAAATTAAAGAGTTTGTATCAGGTAAGCCTGAACGTTTCAATTTTAATTAAATATTACTAAATTCTAATTCCACTGCAATTAAGCTATAGGGGCAGGTTTGGTCGCAAGCACACATAAAGGCACTTAGACTATGTGAAAAAAATAATCAACTATGGACAACCACTCTTCATAAACGATTTTAACAATTCAAAAACAAAAATTGAAGTCATATATTTATACCCTTAGAGGTGTCTGGTCACCATTATACGATTAAGTGGATTAGATATACCACTTCTCTTCACAAAATGCTGAATAACACATTCACTCACTTACTCAGACTTAGACACTAGAGCAAACAGGTCTCCAATAAATTACTAATGTGCCGACTTTTAATTAGCGTACATTTCGTTAATGGCAGACTTCGTACCTCGTAGGGATATTTCCGTTCCATTCCCACAGCATTAGAATATTGTATGTAGTTAGTCGCAGAGTGTTTGGGGGATAAAAACATCTTACAATGGAAATTAATGGAATGAAATTATCATACTTCGAAAGGATCGTCCCGCCAGAGAACCATCATAATAAGATAATGGAGTACATTTCTTCTAATTAACCAATTAGGAGAAATTTCCATAATTACGCGAGAAAAATAAAGTTTTCCTATGGGGCTGGTCGTCAAGAGCACAACCACCCGAACGCTCCGCAACCACACCCCTTATATAGCTTCAATGTCCCGTCTACGGGTGCCCTTGCTGAAAGAAGGTGTAGGTAGGGTGTTTTTTTGTCGGTTTGCGGGTGGAAGATGTAGAGCCTTCTCTATATCTCACTTGCAGCAGTGTGATGTTCGTATTAATGTCCTTGCCATTTAAAACATCAGCATTCCAGCCACCACTCGTGCTCAATTGGATTCTAGGATGATAGAGTCTGTCGCTGATGAGGATGTTTGTACCAACCCTGTGTATAGTATATAATGTATAAGCATAGTAGTCGTAGGATAGATGATGCCATATTACCAGCACACTCACTTCCGAAAACAACAAGGATAGTGGGGGAGGGGGCACGTTAAATCCAACGCTAATTTTCGCAGTAAACATAAAGTTCCATGTTTGTTGAGATAGCGGGATGTGTGCACAACGCATATTTTGTAGATAAAAGCAGCGTTTTAGGGATTTTAATTAGTTTTCTTGCATGAATATTAATTATATTATAAAAAGGATACGCGAATATGTTTAATTATCATTTTAATTGTTCTTCTTGGCGGTAACGGGAACGGGAACGGGAACGGAAACACATCTAGCTTCAGCTAAGGCAAATGGTAGCGTACCGTACTTCTTCGGAGCGGAAATGTGATATGTAATGTAGGGACTAGGGAGCTAATGAATGTTCTTCCGTGTGTGCATAGAGGGGAATCCGTTTAATAAGCTTTGAAAAAAGTTCTGAGCTCTTATACTATGTATAGACGTAGCTTGATGATGCCGCACACTCTCTAGCAAATGGATTATGTACTGATAAATAATTTGTTTTAACGGATTTCCAACCATATGCGGATGAGTGAGAATAAATTACCAACGTCTTCCTCATAATACCTTACTTTGGATCGGAGAAAAAGTGAATGTGTTAGAGAGTTACATACATTGGTACATATATTTTAAAAGATTACAATAAACACTGCAATAGGTATATTTGTATACAGATATGGTATCTTTGATAGCAATCATAATTGCGTAGGTAATATTTGTGCAAAACGTGAATTCATTAAGTGGTGCTTGTAAAGATGTTTATGTTATGTGTGTACCACCTATAAGTTTTTTACAAACAAAGACATGGCACTGATAACCTAGCTCTTACTTTTCTTTGCAAAGATAGGTATTATTTGTGAATCATAAACGTTTCCTTTTTTACAAGCATAAATAACAATTACTCGTACCTACACTGAGGGAAAAATGTATGCACTCAGCACATCATTGTATTTACTCATCCCATATTTTTCTGCACACATACTTTTCTGTACTCATTACCTAATGAAATCTATACTGACAACATAAACCTATTAGCAGTGAAGCAGCTACTAAATAGTTCTGTAGACTCATTACACGAATATGTACCACGCCAGCTTACGATTATGTAGTGAGAATAGATTCTATGCACTATTTTTTGGTATCATTGCGTAAATATAAACTTTCCATGGACTCAGTAAATAATTATGTGTAGGTTGTCGCATGATGATGTACTGAGTATAGCTCATATGCACTTATGAAATAAATGTAAATAAATCTATTTAGGCATTTTTTGAAAAAACTGTTAGTTTTCTGCGATTTACTATGTCTATGCACTCAATAAATAAATATAAATATTTTATGTATGCATTAACTAAAAACAGACCGGTTATCTGTGATAAATACAGATTCTTTGTAGTGAGGACAGATCAAATTTATATGTAATGAGTACATATTTATGTAATGAGTCCATATGTTTATGTACTCCATGTGTGTATGTCCTCACTACATATGTTTGTAACGAGTCTATGTACTCAATTCATATTTATGTAATGAGTCCATATGTTTATGTACTCCACATATTTGTGTAATGAGTCCATATGTCACTACACATTTATGTTACGAGTCCATACATTTAAGAGAATCCTCCGTAACGTTTCACCTTATTCTGAAAGTTTATTTTCTAGATATTTATTTTATTTTAAAAATACTTTGTGATACTTACTCGGATTTGAACTTGGAACCCTTCACACACGAAGATAGCACGCATCCACTGCACTTGGGGGCACAAAAAACTGGTGCCAAAACTGAATAAGTTGAAACTCATTGCTTGGATGGCTGAAGTGCTCAATATAGACAGAACCAGTACAAGTTGCGTGGACTCAGCACTGTAGCTAGTCAATAGATACATGTGTAGGTATTGAGCATTACCGTCTGTATTGAATAAATGTCGAAATGGCACACGTCGTATTTACTCAACACATAACTTAATGTAACGTATTTCAGTTTCCGTTGCATGGGTTGCGCTTTATATGTGTTGAGTATATACCGTCTGTATCGAACAAATGTCACCATAGACTCTGTGCAGGTTGCATATACTCAGTACATAACTTTATGTAATAAATGTTTTCTATGCTTTGATGGCTGGTGCTTGATATGAACTGAGTAAATACCATCTGCATTGAATAAATCTCGACATAGACTCAGTACACGTCATATTTACTCAGTACATAACTTCATGTAATAAATATTTTTTATTGGTGGATGGCTGGCGCTTGAGTATAAACTGTTTGAATTGAATAAATGTCACTGTAGACTCAGTGCACATTGCATATACTCAGTATATAACTTTATGTATCAAATGTTTTTTATTGTTGGATGGCTGGCGCTTGATATGCGCTGATTATATACCGTCTGCATTCTATAAATGTAGACATAGACTCAGTACACGTCGTATTTACACAGCACATAACTAAATGTAGTTAATAATTTTTATTTAGATGGCTGGCACTTGATATGTGTTGGGTATTAAACGTCTCTATTGAATAGATATCGAGATAGACTTAGTACACATTGCTAATACTCAGCACATAAGCTTAATTTTTAAATTTAAATTTTATTTAATAGAAACATATTTGACTTTAGCTGGTCCATAGTTTTGTATTGAGTATATTACGTCTGTATCCAATACATAAATCGGTACTCTAGATTGTTAGTTTTATTCGATACATAACTTGAATTATAACTAGTACACATTAACTTTACTTAGTGAATAGACCTTCGATGGCAGTCCTTTGCAAACATCGGTACATACAATTTACATTTATGGTTCTGTACGGAGTGCATTGATTTTTCCCTCAGTGTACTTGTAAGGTGTGAACTGTGGGTATATTTAAACCAACATTATATTTAGAAATATGTATGGTTTAATCCATTTTATATTTAAGGTTTACATTATTAATGATGAGAGAATTTAGGTCGTACATAAAAAAAAGTCATTTTGAAAGGGGGTCTCACTGCCCCTCGTTTGAACGGGTGGGGCAGTTTACAAAAAAATCACTTAAATTAGAAAAACATATTAAAAAACAATGGCAACACTTATAATATCATGCTATAGGTTTTTGTAAAAACAGAAATACATTCCCTAATTTTATTTTTGAATTAAGTTGTTTTAGAGAATAGATATATACAAAGACCTAAACCAACTTAGTGATAAAAAATATAAACAAATAACTAAACCAACCTAGTACCTACTCATAAAAACAAGGCAAAACTAAGTTGATGAAATGACAAAAAAAAACTCTATTTAAAGATACTACTCATATAAGTAAGGATTTGAGATATAATTACTGATTCTTTTCCTTATTTATTTGAAGATTCATTTTGGTAAAAACTGATATCAAGTTCGAATCAGCGTGAAAAATCATTACAAATAGATGTATTACAAGTCTGCTTTATCACTGAATACATTTTGTCATATGCGATATTGGAAACGGCTAAACCAATGTTCCCATGGGCTGATTTTGGCTAATTTTGGATATGTCTTAAGTACCAGTGGTCTGAGTCAATTCGCACAAAATTTGGGTTTTTTTCTTTTTTGAATTATTTTTTTTTTCCGGATTGTGCCTGACACGAATGTAAGCAGATTGAAATGTGTAGCAATCAAACAATGTTGTTCAACAGAACAATAATTTTTAAGTCTGGGCGTGCTTATCTCCACAATTGCCAGGTGTCCTTTTCATTTCATTGGTCAGTGGATTTATTTTGATTATTAATGAAAAGACGTACCTATCAAATTATTAAAAAAAAATATTTAAACTTAAATGGCAGTCTACACGTCAACACTGACACGGACCTACACACTAGCATGTTGATCGACAATGTTGATCGATATACATAGTTTAGACGCTGGCTAGCAAATTATCATATTTTATGACAATAATTGATTGATAGAAAATTTAAGGATGAGTCAAATGCATTTTATCTACAATTTAATATTTATTTATACATCCATCTGTTTATCAAAACTGGTTTAAGTTTTGTGTAAATAGTCGGATGTCTTTAACTTGATCCCACCGCGCGCCGGCCGCCGAGAGATTTTGGTCAGCGAGAGACATTAAGTGAAGCTTTAGATGATTTAATTTGTGGATCAGGAGTTCTGTTACATTTTTATTTGTCAAATGTGAGGGAGTTCGGGGTATGTCTTTTTAAATTATTACAATAGCCATCGTTACCGGAGTAGTACCTCGTGGCTTGATGGTTAGTGCGTAGGACTGTCATGCCGAAGGTGTGGGTTCGATTCCCAGCCGTGCCACCTAAAAACAGAAATGTTTTATTCGAGGTACTGCCTCTTGCGAGGAACTGACAAATCCTCCAAGAGTATACTTGTCATGAAAAAGTGCTTCTCATTTAGCCGTTCGGACTCGGCAAAAAACTGTAGGTCCCCTCCATTCCTGCCCAACAAACACGCACACAGGAATGGTTGTGAGTTGTAAGTCACTAGGCCCTGGTTCTCCTCGAGCTGTTGCGCCACCCAATTTATTTAATTTTATCGTTACCGAAACAAATACCTCACATAGCCATTTCATTGATTTGCAATCTGCTCAAATGGGGGAGGGTCAAAAAACGCCTTTCGCAATATGTGTCATCCGAAACCTGAAATGCACACAAGTTTATGTGAGTAAATGCATTTGAGAGTTCTAGGAAATCACCATCAAGGGACCCATTGTAAATCTTCAAATGGCTGAATATTTGTTCTAGATTTCTTGTTGCTATCCTACCACTGGTATGCTGCTAGCTATAGGTGAATTCAGTATACTCCTATCTGAATGCAATAAATTAAGTTTTATAGGGAAAATAAAATGTGACACATGTCACCTTAAATATATGTGCCACTTTAATCCTTATCCGGGTGAGTTAATACCAGGGTTGCAATTTATATGGTTGCAATCGATTTTAATTACAAAACAGAGATCCGGCTTAAAGCCATTTAAAAGAGGCCGCATAGAATTTCCTCTCCTTTCTTAATGGTATTTCGGATATTGATGAATGTGAAACATTCCCAGAATGCCTGCACTCATCAAAGGTTCAGCCAAAACGACTTAATACCACCAACGGGAGGTCCGCTCCTACCTAATTAGGATTATATCGAATGTTTGCATTGAAAGAGATTTGTTATGTTCTGACCTGGACAGGAATAGAAGGATATATCTGTTGCTTGTCTGTGGTGCTTATCGATGAGGGCCTCATTAATAGCAATACAGGAAGTATAGATAGCAATTACAGTTGACGAATGATTCGCGATCGTTGATGGCACGTTTATTATTGCTGGAGTGGTCGATGTTCTCTCTTGGAACACTAGAAAAAGTAACAACAACGGAAGTGGTAAATAGGCGGATCCGCAATTAAGCTATAAAAATAACAGACACTTTTATGACACGCCGGAAGGATTGTCGCGTCTGTTTTTCGGAATTAAAACTCATTTTCGCACAGGGAATGATAATTGGATGACGAGGAGCGAAAATATTCCGGAAAATCACGTTTCGTATTGCCTACGTGAGCAAGAAGAGAAAACTTTATCCTTTCTCCACCAGTCACAGTGTAATGGAGACGGAATCATGGGCTGGCTGCGTTGAGCATCATGATGCATTTCTATAAATGTGAGTATGGGGTGCAGTGGAAACTTGAAAGACCCCAACTACAACTCACACTTAATCTCTGGAATATATGTATGAGTAAAAAAGCGAACTGAAATTCGAAAAGTAGAGCGGAAAAAAAAGTTGGGGATTCTTAACGCGTCACTTAAACTCATATCCTGATTTGTTTGCCGCGGGACACTATACTCCAGGATGCAGCATCATACATATTATATTCTGTTTCAGTTGCCACCGCACCAGAACCACGCAAATAGTGAGAGATGATGTCTTGTGGCACAGATGAATCTCATTTCCGGAATTTGTTGTGCCACAGGATTGTTGCTCACTGGTTAGTAGAATGAGCATCCTGACCTGTTCAACAACTTTTTACATTCGTTAATCATTTTTGAATATTTTATATTGCAAAATATCCCTTCAGTGAACTGGAGCTGCTGTATAACACTAAAAAACAATATAATATAGGTTTATATGTATATAGGTGGGTTTAAAAATTTAAATTTTGCAATTATTATTTTTAAATTCTGTTCACGTCATGGATAAAATTGTGCAGTCTATTGAAAAATGTGTTGAATGCCATATAGTAATACACAAAAGCTTTTTGAAGCAAGTTTTTGGCAAACGAACAAAAAACAGGAATTTTAAATTCAAACAGTTAGAGAAATTGAATAAAGTTGCGCCTTAAAAAAAAAACGCTTGGATTTGCAAAAGTTGGTTGTAATTGGCTTTGAGTGAGTTGCTGGTTCCCTTAAATGAGTCGGTGCAATGTATTACTCATTTAATGATTTCAAAATATAGAAACTAAATCATTCATTCAATAACCCACAAAAACAAAAACAAAAGTAAAAATGATCTAATTGGCGTTTAAAAAATTGGAACAAACTGAATAAGGAATTTAAAATACATAAAGAAAAGAAATACATAAAGAATCTTATAAATGACAAAAACTGAATAGGACAGAGCAACGGTAGGGAATAGGTTTTTTTTTAATCTTTCTTAATTTTTTCATTTTTCTAAAGTGAACTATCTTTACAGCAGTAGCCCTTATGAAAAATTCATAGAATACATTTTTTTAAATTTTACTGGTTTAAAAACTTTATGCTTAAAGCACAATAACAGCTTTTTTTTATTCGCAAAAAAGTTTCAGTTCAATAGGTAGAAAAATTTGAGAAACGGTCCAAGCGAACTTTTATTAAATACATATATAAATAAAATAAAAAACATTTTCGGTGGTCAAAAGTCGATATTTACTTCTTTTAATCAAGTCAAATTGCTAAGCTCTTCCGTGTATTTCGAATAGTTTTAATGATCGATATAACCATATTAAGGCTTGATTCACACTACTGTGCCAATACCGATAAATTCTCAAAATGTTCTCTCTCCGATATAAAACCCTGATGTTCAAATTGTCGTTTCAATACCGAGACAGCCTCAGTATTTTTGTTTGTATTTGTATTCTTTTTTTTTCATTACAAATTTTCAGATACCTTCAACCATTTATTTTTTTGTCGATTTGTGGTCTAGAATTATTGCTTATCTCTTGGATGAACATGGCAACAAAACAATTTGTGTTCACCAAGGCTGCTTTAGATGTAAAATGTAAGAAACTAGGAACACACACATCCCGAAAAATCGAATTGACGCACTAACACAACTCACCAACCAACACCAACAACACAGACGCTAAAGCGAAACAGACCAACGCAAAGGTTAAAAAATAGTTAAAAAAACACACGAAACAAATACAGAAAGTCAATTAAAATTATGACAAAACATTTCACTAATCACTTAATAATTGAAATAAACATAAATATAATTGACAGATATGACATCGAGAATGTGAAATATATTCACACTTTCGATACCAATATGCTTTCGATGCGATGTCGCTCCGTTAAAATATTCTTTCAAACAAATCGAAACTGGAGCGAGAGCGTACCAGTATCGGAGCGGTAATGATTGTGTGAATATATTCATTGTTTCTCGTTCAAGAATATTTTACTGTAGTGAGAACGTACTGAGACTGTATCAGTATTAGAACTATAGTGTGAATCAAGCTTAAATAAAATCATTTCATTAGGTATACATTATTTGCTTCAGAAATCCCCATTTTAAAAAAATGGATCGATTCCATATCACTAGGTATTTAAAATTGGAAAATCTTAAAACTTTCTGCTCAGCTCCACGAAGTTAATAATACCATCTCAATGTCAAAGTCAACTATCTTTTTCCATCAATAATCCGCTTAAAATCTATTTAAACTTTCAATCATGACAAAATTGAGAGCTACAAAATTTTCCCAACGATAGGTATCTATAGATAGGCATAGGTATCTATAGATACCGACAGTATTTTCGCTTCGAAAAAATAACCTTAAGCCATTTTTAACCCTCTCTTCCTTGCCATTTGGTCTCGAAACCCATAGGTACACAAACGTACTCGAAGGTATCTTTCTGTCTTATATCAAGGAAAACAATCATGTAGAACACAAAACAACAACCGCGATACTTTCAGTTAGTTTAACAATTTTCAAGTAGCAATTTTTGTTTTTCTTCATCTCTTGGAAATGGTTTACCAATACTTCCCATGAACCACAACCCGCCCATCGCACGCAATCACCCTGAGGCACTTTTCAACTTCCTGTTTTTGTTTTCGCCTTAATCGTTCCGCGATTGAATGCACATTCTAAAGATTTTCTTCTCAACTTGTCTCAAATCTCAAAAGTTTCCTCAGGCATGGCAGCCGGGACCCAAAAGGCACCAACCATTCCCCAGCACCCTATATCACCACTGATGTAACTCACATAAACAGGAAAACAGGAATACAACAACCGCACCAGGGATTTTATCGCATATGAATTAAAATTTTGATTAATGAGCGGAATTTATGATAGTTGTGTAAGACTCGGAAACTTTTCCAATAAATTGCGTGTCCTGGAAGCGAATGACATTATTCTCATTTCTTGTACCATCCACGTCATTTCTTTATTATGATTGGAACGAGAATACGTCTGCTTATGGAATTCGTCCCTTATGAGACTAGACTTGCAGTGTTGTAGTTATGATCACGTTTGTTTCTGTATTCTGTGGGAGCTCTAGAGGGTCTTGGTGTCCACCTTGAGAAGACATGAATGAGTACTTGAGATATAAATTTACTGGTCACATGCATTGGATTTAGGTTCACATTTCAATGAAACATTAGAAAATTTGGGCTATTTAATGACATCTAGTCATAGGGTTCAACTTGTCTTTCGACTTCTCCGAAATTTAATTTTTAACACACAAACTAATCGAAAACTTTTGCCAAATCTGCTTACTTTCCTATACAAAAAACTAGCTATACCTACAACACTGGTGAAGCCTTTTGCTTAAACCTTTTTTGAAACCACCATGGCCACAGCTCTGCGAATCAGCCTCGTATTCCATTATTTCGCAGTGGAATTAGATAAATTATTTGCTAATATTTGAGAGGCTGTCTGCCCGCTGTTGGTTATATGAAAAGGAAAAGGGGTTATGGAGAATGAAACAAGTGAGGAGTACCTAAACGTTATCGTCACATACATGTATTTTCCTTCTTTTTTTGGATATATGCTATGTTTTCAACAATATATGGCCATGGCCATTATCCTTGGGGCTGAGAAAATATGGGATAAGTTTAGCTTTTTTGTTCCCATAGCATACTGAAAAGTTGTGTGTCAGTGTGAGGATAGGTCGTTTCAAAGGAAGTCCTTGATTAGCCAAAGGCTATGGCATCAATATTTAATTTTGAATGGGTTGACCTTTTTCATAAATGCTTTGAGCAAACGAGATATAGTATACTCTTTGGTCCTTTTCCATGCACCTCTCATACAGGATATCCTTTCCGTAGGTCCTACAAGAATCCTGTACAACAGTTCAGACTCTATTTATTTTATAAATGAAAAGCAGAAGAGATTATGGTTAGGGTAGTTTTTTTTGATGGTGTATACCATAACCTTTTTTGAAATTATGTTCCTAATGAAAGGGTTTTCAATGCGGTTGATAATATTTTTTTTTCTTAATTAATTTCATATTTTGTGGTCACCAAAGGGAAGAAAGCATTGGTTTCAGTCTTTTCATAGGGAGCTTGATTTAATGCAATGACTGTAGAATGGGAAAGGGGATTTTATTCAAATGAACAAAACAAAGCCAACTTCAAAGTGTCTTCAAAGGTTTTAGAAAGTCGATATTAGGCATAAATAAGTTGATAAGATAAGCTGTTATTTTATATTGAGTGGTTTCAGCTAAAGGACTTTAATCAGAGCACTTTCCGAATATTAAGGGTACGTGAATGTTGGAGCGTGAATACTCGATTTGAGCAGGGAGAACCCTTTCCATTGATTCTTGATGCTCGAAGCGCTGCTCCAACTTAAACATTAATAGTAAACACAATATAAGGATTTCGAGGCTTTAATCGAAATTACTGCTTGAACAGTTTATAACAGTTCCAAGCTTCAACCTTAACCTTTATTAACCACCTTTGTCTTTCTTCAGTGGTTGTCCAGACAAATGGAATTTTTGATCTAAAGGTTTTCGTTCGTTTCAAGGTTCATTCAGCTAATTAATTCAACGTTACCATGTAGTCTGCAGATCGGCTTGATTGGAAAAATTATCAAAAAATCAAGTTTTCAAAAACTTGCTTTCTCTACCGGAAGCAAATAAATCGAAAAAAAAAAATTTGCAACGACATATCCATGTGAAAAAGTGAAAAACCTTCATTTACGAAGCCTTCCTATTTTATCATTTATTTTTTAATGCTCTGTGGGAAAACCTCATTAACGAAAGACCTTATTATACCGTAGAGATTTTTTATATTTGTGTGTGTGTTGGATTTGCAGCATTGATGGTGCAATCCTTCGACAACTGATTTTTTTTTTAATTTAAAATTTTCAATGTGGGATTCAAATAAATCAGTCTACCAGATTTAACCAACCGTAGATTGTAATGAACTGTCATCCTTGTGCAGAAGGCTACCATCAACGCTTTCATAGGCACAAAAGTGAATAAAAGCAAACAAATGAGGTTCAGGCTCGATAATAAGCATTGCTTTCGTCCGTCGGCTATGGTCGGTTGGGAGCTCTATTTACAAAAAAAAAAATATTCCATAATATATTTTACACATAAAGCAAACTGGCCAACCGGTAGAAAACTAGCATTTATCAAACGTTTAAAATGCTTGCTCATAGTGCCCACCCATGCTAAGGTTCGTCTACTCCCTCTATCTGCATCATCGTCACCATTCTGTTTAAAGGATGATTTTCGGATCTGGAAATAATTAACAACCGCTTATAAATGCAAATTAATTTAAAAACGCTTTTAAATTCTCCTCGGACATTATTTTTAATTCAATTTATGCTCAAGTGGGCCGGATGGACAAAGCTTGATGTTTGCAGAGTACCCACTTATAGCTTTATATGCTTTGCTTACGACTTCTACATACCCCGCTGCTAGCACGGCAAAACTGATTCTATATGGTTCAGAGAAAAAAATATTATAGCAAATTAGTTTTTATGTAAAATTTATATTTATTTTTGTTTGTTTTAATAGTTTTGCATTAAAGCTGCACCGAGTTGCGTTTGTTGATAAATTGTACCTAATTATGCAGGATGAGGCACAAAAATTATCATATTTCAAGAGACTTCAATGAATTATTGAGTGGAAAATTATGAAATTTGCTGGTTTTTGGATGTTTGTTTTATTATTTTAATTAGTTTTTTAAGTATAGGTACTTAGTATAGTCTACATTGTTTAACCAAACTTTGCAATATTCAGTGGAATATTTGAAAATCAATTCAACCGCACTCTTTTCTGTATTTTCAGTGGGTTTGAGCTACATATTATAGTTGCTATGAGTCATAGTTATTTGTTTTTAAACTGAGTTCATGTTGATATTTACTTACAAATCAAATGTAACAAATATTAGTGTATTGTATGCAAACGCTGTGTATGATAGACACAAAAGAACAGACCGGTTTAACACCTTTATTTTATTATTATTATTATAGAGTTTCGTTACTTCTCAACTTCTATTATTATTAATATTATTATTATTATTATTATTATTATTATTATTATTATTATTATTATTATTATTATTATTATTTCTTTATTTAAGTAAATGCTTACAATATTAGAAATCAAAATAATTTATGGACATGGCGAGTTGCCGTCTGCCAGAAAATGACATTTTTTTTATTAAATAAAAAATAATTGGTAGATTTAAATTTAACATGAATTTAAAAGTGGGTAAATAATAATTTAAACATATTTGTTTTTGTTTTAACAATTTAATACAGTTTGGATTTTATATTTATAATTTTAATAAATAAATTACACAATAGTGAGGTATAAATGTATAAGCAAAGATTTAAAAATAATTGAACTAAGAGGTTGAACACTGAACAGCCATTATGGATTAAATATTTCAAAAACTTTTTCGATAATTTAATGCATGATCACAAAACATGAAGAGATTTGTCCACCCCGGGGACCCATTCAATACATTAAATAGTTGTTCCCTTGAGAGGACACTCTGTTAAAAGTATAGCCTTCGAATTTCTTGCAGTACTGGACAAATAGCAATGAAATGATAAACATCGTCGCGTTCATTTCTGTTACAAAAATTACAAATAGTAGGCAAATCTGACCGATGTGGGACATAGTTAAGACTCAGAATTTCTACCCTTGCCCTAAAAATTGTAGTTATTGCTTTCACTGGAAATCCATATTTAAAGTAATTACTGGAATTTAGAGAATGGTTTAAGTTTCTATAAATTTCTCGGGTTTCTAATGTTGATGCTCTATTTAAATGTTGAAGACACATCTTCTCATCAATGTTCGCGATAATAATAGAAAATTTTTCCTGCCAGCTATCTAAGTTCGATTCCGTTAAATCCAGAGACAGGTTGTGCGACTGGGCAAGTTCATTCCACTCCTTGAAAGGCGATGCACATGTTCGCAATAAGTACTGCATAATGGATTTGTGAAGACTAAGAAGTGGTCAAAATTTTTTGAAAATAAATGTGTGCTGAAAAAAATATTTTAAAAAACTATAATAAACAAAATGCAATAACTACTATTAAATTGTACCACCTATCTATTACAACGGTTATTCTAGAATATTACAAGAATTAAAAAAAATACTAAAATTGTCCATCCATAGTCGTAGCGTTCACGTATTTGAGGAAAGTAGTACTTGTTAACAACTTTTGGAAAAAACATCATAACATAGTAACCACTGGGAAAATATTTTTTAAATATTTTTTTCTGGAAAGGTCATAAGGCCTGCTATAACCAGTTGCAAGGTTATCCATTATTTACAGGACACCCTGTAAATTCTGATAATTTCTTGCAGTTTTTGCCCGAAACCCCAGTTTTTGGTACTACATGACAAATTAAACTATCCTTGTACCTAGTCCAAGTCTTATAATAACCGGTCCAGCCATTCAGATTGTAGGTCTAGAAGCATTTTAAAACAGCCGGAAACCAAAAATGATGGGCTGTAACTACTTTTTAAATATTCTTAATAATCGTAATGTCATATTTCATCAAAATCTTGAGTTCGAATATTTTAAGGAATGTTTTTTGTTTTTCCATAAATTACCGAAAAAGAGGCTTTCCATAAAATATTGCCAAATTATAACAAGAGGTAAAACTTGAATGGGTATATATCAGTCATATTTGACGGTAAAAATTACTTTTTTAAAGCGCCATATTAAAGCTTTGAGTCTCTACTTTAGTTTGTCTGAACATCTTTTGGGCCTATTCTTGCTTCAATAATGAGGTTAGGTAAGATAGAAGGGCTGACAGTTGATCTTATGAGCAATTTGTTCAAAAATTTAGAAATCTTAAATTTTTAAAATTTTTTTTGGCAGATTTTTGTTATTTCTTCCTGCAAAAAAATTGTATATAATTTTAAGCAATTCATTCCGATACAAAATTTAATTTTGAACAAAAAGTTCTAAGAGTTAAATGGTCAAATTGGCTTAGTTTCCAGGTTATACCTAACATATTGAAAAGTGGCCAGTGTGACCATTCTCTCAGAAACACATGGGTGAATTTAGCAGCATATTCGGTCTTAAGCGTGCTTATGGACCAAAGAAACATATATAAATTAAATAAATTGGGTGGCGCAACAGCTCATGGAGAACCAGGGCCTAGTGACTTACAACTCACAACCATTCCTGTGTGCGTGTTTGTTGGCAGGAATGGAGTACCTCGTGGCTTGATGGTTAGTGCGTAGGACTGTCATGCCGAAGGTGTGGGTTCGATTCCCAGCCGTGTCACCTAAAAACAGAAATGTTTTATTCGAGGTACAGCCTCTTGCGAGGAACTGACAAATCCTCCAAGAGTCATGAAAAAGTGCTTCTCATTTAGCCGTTCGGACTCGGCAAAAAACTGTAGGTCCCCTCCATTCCTACCAAAGAAACATATTCACTCATAAAAACCCTTACATGTAATTGTTCCTTTATACCCTTCATTTTCCGGCCTATTCAAAAGGCTATGAAAACGCTGAAACTTTAAATTTCCGATATATACGTAAGTAAATGAAAGAACGAGTCATTTATTAATATAACACATTGAACTTTATTTCTTAAGCTGGAACAACCGTATAGTTGCGAGGCTCGTACAAGACTAAAAATAGCTTATATAATACATAAATAGGAAAAAGGCTAGTTTAGGCGTGAACATTCCGCCCGCCTTGGAACAAATTGATAAATTAGTTCAAATTTAAACTGAATTCGAAAAGAAAGTTAAGATTAAATGATAGATAAACAATAAGTGATAAGTAAGATAATCATAAATTATTCTAAAAGCAAATTTTAAGCAAAATTTAAATTCAAAATTGATTGTTTAAGTAAAAAACGACAAATTGATTTTAAAAACAAAAGAATATTTATACTTTATGTAGTGATCTATTAATTGAAATAGAAAATTAAAAGCTTAATAATCATCGTCGACGGAAAGAAGCGGTGAAATTTTTACAATTGGCCGAGTAAGCTCCCCATCAGCTGTCTTGACAGTGACAACCCGTACTTTGCCGTCGGCGCCGGGATGAACATTGTTAAGTCTGCCAAGTTTCCATTTAGTAGGCGGTAGCTTTTCATCTCGTATAACGACCAGGTCACCCGTCTTGAGGTTAGGGCAAGACCGAGTCCACTTTGAACGTTGCTGAAGCTGGACGAGATACTCAGAGCTCCATCTTCTCCAAAAGTGTTGACGGAGACTTGATATGCGATTCCATCTATTCACTAGATGGCCTTGAAAGTATTCGGTTTCGGGTTCGGGAATGGTTTTCAGAGGTTCCCCGATTAGGAAGTGTCCAGGAGTAAGGACCGAGAGGTCGTTTACATCTGATGATATGGCACAAAGGGGCCTCGAGTTGACACAAGCTTCAACTTCAGCCAATAGAGTTGTGAATTCTTCGTATGTCAAGAGATTTTCTCCTAGCGTTCGTCGCAGGTGATACTTAACACGTTTCACAGCTGCCTCCCAGTAGCCACCCATATGAGGAGATGCAGGAGGATTGAAGTGCCAAGTTGTTCCATCATCTGAGAGATATTTGGCTAGTTCTTCACACTTCGTGGCTTCCGAGAGTAGTGCCTTCAGTTCCTTTTCAGCGCCAGTGAAATTTGTGCCGTTATCACTGTAGAGATCTTTACAGTGACCTCGACGGGAAACGAAGCGTTTAAACACAGATATAAAAGTTACTGAAGTCAAATCGCTTGCGAGCTCCAGGTGCATTGCGCCAGTTGCCATACAAATGAACACTGAAATGTATCCCTTTACAGCTTTCGAACCACGTCCTTTTGAGAGTCGTAACTGGACTGGACCTGCGAAATCAACACCACTGCTGAGGAAAGGCCGACATGCCACTACACGTGGTCTAGGTAAATCACCCATAAGTTGTTGACGCAGAATATGTGTCTGTTTGTGGCAATCTGTGCACTTAATTGCAATTTTTCTCAAGATTCTTCGACCACCGATGACCCAATAGCGATTTTGTAGCATTGCCTGCATAGATTGAGGTCCAGCGTGAAGTGTTATGTGATGTATGTCTTCGCAAATAAGTGTTGTAAGTTGTGCAGAGCCTGGTAGTAAAAGCGGATACTTCTTGTCGGGATTTAGCGAAGCGTTGCGGAGTCTTCCTCCTACCCTCAGCATTTTGTTTTCATCCAAGAAGGGATGGAGCTTCAGAATTTTGCTGTCAAGTTTAACAGGTTTATTGCGGGCGAGGTGTTGGATATCGTCAGCGAAGAAGAAGTGTTGCGTTTGTTTTACCCAGAGGTTTAGTGCTTCATTTAATTCAAAAAGTTGTAGATGTTGATGATTTCGAAAAGGTTTTGCTTCTTTATTTTTACGGATTAGTACAGCTTGTCGAATATTGAAAATATACCTTAGAATGTATGCAGTAACCCGCTTTAGTTTCCTCAGTGATGAATATCGATCGACTAATTCCCAAATAGATGCTGTGGAAGTAGTTGTAACATTGGCATATTCGGAGCGTTGGTCTAAAATGGTTGTGAAGATCTGCTGAGGAGGCCAAGATGACTCTGGTAGCTGCAACCATAATGGGCCATTCCACCAAAGAGAATAGTCGGACAGCTGTTCAGGAAGTAAACCTCGAGTGGCGCAATCAGCTGGATTTTGTGCTGAAGGGACATGGTACCAATTCTCAGGCGCAATAGTTTCCTGGATCTGCGATACCCGGTTTGCAACAAAGGTGCACCATTTTCCAGGAAACTGACGAATCCAAGCGAGAGCAATGCTTGAGTCTGTCCATCCAAAAACGTGACGAATATGAGTTTCGAAAATTGGCTTAATCGTCTTTATCAACTGGGCTAGTAAAGCTGCTCCACAGAGTTCCAAGCGGGGCAAAGACAGTGTTGTCGTTTTGAGTGGAGCAACTCTGGTTTTTGCGGTAAGTAGTCGAACTGAAATGTCGCCATTCGGTGAAATTGTTCGAATAAATACGGCAGCAGCGTACGCATTTTGCGAAGCGTCGGCGAACCCATGGAGATCTGATACAGCGTTTGGAATTCCAGATCCAACCCACCTTGGTACTTTGATTGCTGCGAGCTTTGAAATCTGTTGTCTATAGTGAAGCCACTGTCTGTTTACTTCGTCTGGCACTTCTTCATCCCAATCCACCTTGGGTTGCCAAAGGCGTTGAAAAAGCATTTTCGGAATGATAGTGCTCGGGGACAAAAGACCCAGTGGATCAAACAGTTTCGAAGCATCTGAAAGAAGTAATCTTTTAGTAAGTTTTGTTGTTCTTACCTCCGAAGTTTGGACAGCAAAGGATAAACTGTCTGAAGATGGATCCCACTGGAGTCCTAATGTTCGAACTCCATCTGCTTCCGAAAAATCCAGAGGCTGGAGGGCTTCTCGTTGATCTTCTGGTATGGAGTTTATAACGAGAGAAGAATTCGAAGACCATTTTCGAAGAAAGAAGCCACCGCAACTTAGTATGGAGGACACCTCGATTTGAATCCTTTGCAAGCCATCCTCTTCATAGCATCCCGTAAGCAGGTCATCCATGTAGAAATGATTCATTATGATTTGCTTCGCTTCAGGAAAGTTTTTTCCTTCATCTAATGCAGCCTGTTGAACTGACTTAACAGCAAGATGAGAAGAGGAAGCAACACCATAAGTGACAGTCAAAATGCGGTATTCGTCGATGTCGTCTTCAGGAGAATTGCGCCAAACGATGCGTTGATAGTCAAGATGTTCTTTGTTGATTCGTACTTGTCGATACATTTTGGCCACGTCAGCGCTCAAAGCAAATCGATAAGTTCGCATTCGTATAAGGGCTAAGAAAAGGTCCGGTTGAAGCTGAGGACCGATCATTTGTGTATCGTTAAGAGAAAAACCACTGGTGGTGCGGCAAGAAGCATTAAAGACAACTCTAAGCTTGGTTGTAGTACTCGTTTCTTTGACAACGGCTCTGTGGGGCATGTAGTAGTGTTTCCCAGCAACAGGTGGTTGAGTTACTTTTTCCATGTGGCCCAAGTCGATGAACTCTTGGATGAAATCTTTGTACTGAGTTCTGAGGCATTCATCTTTTGCAAAATGAGCTTCCATGCGGAGAAGAGATCGGACAGCAGCATGACGTGAGTTACCGAGCGGGCAGTCGGGCTTGAAAGGAAGGTTGACAACGTATCGACCATCTGCCTGGCGGTAATGGGTGTCTTCGTAGATTTTTTCGCACATCTTTTCTTCAATTGTGAAATGTTTAACATCAGGCAACGCCTCAATTTGCCAGAACTTGGAAACAGCTTTGGTAAGTGCATTGTCGGTGAATAAGCACACGGAGGAGTAGAGATCGGTGATTGCAGTTGAAGAAGAGGTTGTTGTTGAAGCGGTAGTTGCGGTGCTTATAGCGGTTGTTGCGGTTGTAGAGGTATAAGCAGTTGTTGCGGTAGCTGCGGTTGTAGCGAGAGCTGCGATGGTAGCGGTAGTTGCGGTTGTAGCGAGAGCTGCGGTTGTAGCGGTAGTTGCGGTTGCGGTTTTAGCGGGAGTTGCGGCTGTAGCGGTAGTTGCGGTTGATGATGAATTTGTTTCGATGATTTTTCCAAAAAGAATCCATCCTAGTGTAGATTGCTGTGCAGTAGGTGTGCCAATGGGACCTTTGATCAAACCAGTTTGCAGGAATTGTCCCAATTCATCTGCTCCCACCAAAATGTCGATAGCAGCTGGGGTGTGGAATTGCGGATCAGCTAGTTTGAGAGATTTCAAATGAGACCACCTATTCTGACAAATCTGAAATGGTGGAAGATTATTTGTTAGCTTTGGTAGAATTTGAGCTCTTATATTTGTTGTGAAGCTGTGATCAGATGAGGTAAGTGTGAGTTGAACTTCTCCTTTGGAATTTCCAGCCTCTGTGGCGCCAATGCCTTGAATTGTTGTTGATTTCGGAGACCTTCTTAGTTTCAGTCTTTGCATACAATTTTCGCTTATGAATGTGAGTTGAGATCCATTATCGAACAACACTCGGGCTGGCTGGTATCGTCCAGATTGATCGACGATATTGACGATTGCAGTACCCAATAGAACGTGCTGTTCGGTGTGTGTAAAATATGAATGCATACAACTGTTTGGAGATGATCCTTTGGATGTTGTAGGCGATGACTCATGTAGGAAAGTGTGATGGCGCACGTGACATGTGCGGCAGGTATTCGAGCTACGACATTTCTCATCCACGTGACCAGATCCAAGACAATTCGTACAGAGTTTCTTCTCATTGACAAAGGCCATCCTCTCTTTATTCTCCAGTGATCGGAATTTGTCACAACTAAAGATCTTGTGGTTAGCTGCACAGAACGGGCATGTATCCATCAAAGGCTTCGACGGTGCATTTTGGTTGGGTGTCGCTGATGCAAGAAAAGAGGAAAAAGTTGCTTTTGGCTTACCTTTTGCTTGTACCACCTTGGAAGGGACGTGTTTGTGATGGGAGTCTATAGCATCCAGAGAACGACATCTTATCTCCAAAAAAGACACGAGAGCATCAAACTTCGGAACAATGTCTTCGGTAAGAGATAGCTCCCACTGCCGATGAGTTTCAACGTCTAGTTTACTTACGGTCAAATGGACTAACCAGTCATCCCAGTTAATTACAGGCCTGCCCAATGCTTTGAGGGACTGAAAATGCTCCTGAGTTGCGTCTAATAAGTGTCTTAATGATGCAGATGATTCATTGTTAAGCTTTTTCAATGAGAACAAAGCTCGAAAGTGCGAGTCGATAATCACTCTTTGAACGTCATAGCGCTTTTTCAATAGGGTCCAGGCTTCCTCGTAGTTTGTGTTAGTGATTGGAAAACCAATTATCACTTGGAGGGCCCGTGGACTGTCGGCCAGGCAACAGCGTAAGTATTGCAATTTTTGTGCACCTGACAACGAGTCTGCGTTGTGCACCACTGAAACAAAGGCATCGTAGAACGGCCTCCAATCCTTTGCTTCTCCAGAAAATTTTGGAAGGCTCATTGGCGGGAGCTTAACACCAGCACGAACTGGCATAGGCACAGGTTGATGCATAGGCACTTCGTCAATGCTATTTTGGATGGGATTGCTTACCTTAGACTTTGCTCGGGTGAGATTTGCAAAAGCTTCGCGATACCACTCCTCACCTTGCTCTCTCTCTGCTTCCTGTTCATCGATCGTATCTTCACCACACGACAATTCCACTGCTTCTTGGGCTATTAAAAAATTACTCCAGTGGTCTGCCAAGAGATTGAAATACGATGCCAATTCCGCTAGGTCCATGGATTCAGATTTTTTACTCGCGGTTAGACATCTTTTTATGCCATTCCGAGCGGTGTCTCTTTTTATCAAATTGTTGTGACCGGGCATGATTAATTATCAAACGTAAGCTTGCGTTAAGTTAAATTTTAATATTTTATTTGCGAACTTTTACTACTGCGGTTTTAATTTAAACGTTTGCAAATCACGCCGTACACCGAAAGACTGTACCGATTATAAAAGACACCGTTTAGATTTTAGTTAAATGCGAAAACAATAAGCCGTTTGGTAAATAATTTACTGTTCTGCATTCAACTGTACGTATGTACGATGGTATGGTGATGACATGAGAGACAACAAAAAAAAGGTTTGCGCATGGAAATTTGGTGCATAGGTAAAAGGTAATCTATTTATTTTAGGCGTTAGACAGAGAGAATGCATTGACTTGCATTAGAGAAGTTATTATGTAGTTATGTATTAATTGCGATGTATGTGGGTGTCACAGAACATACCTAGGCTGTGTAATACGTTTGTGTAACAAGAGGTTATTTTTTGCGCGTCGCGAGAAAATCATAATAGCTTAAATGGAATTGACTATGGCTATGTATGTACGAGTAGATCGGATGTATGCGGCTTTTATATACTCGTAAAAAAGCTATGTAGCGGTTGCGGGATTTTACACTTTGTAAAGGGGCTTTATGATTTTATTATTTAACTGCTTTTTATTATTTTGCGGATTGAGTCTATGTACGAATTTTATGTTAATAAAATTATTATTTTGTTCGAAGGACCATGAAAACGCTGAAACTTTAAATTTCCGATATATACGTAAGTAAATGAAAGAACGAGTCATTTATTAATATAACACATTGAACTTTATTTCTTAAGCTGGAACAACCGTATAGTTGCGAGGCTCGTACAAGACTAAAAATAGCTTATATAATACATAAATAGGAAAAAGGCTAGTTTAGGCGTGAACAGGCTATATACTGTGTTTTTTGATACAAGTAAAATATAAAATATTCGGAATTTCGGTACACCCGCAGGGGAAGAGTAATTTACAATCAACAATTATATCCTTAGGCAAGGTACCTTAGCGCTACGGAGATCCTTAATACTACCCCAACAACCACCTATGAAGCAGGACCCTTCTACTCTGATTCAGGGTCAGTCCCAGTCCAATATCATGACTAAACGCTATATATGTATCTACCTCCATCCTAAATAAATATACCTACTGCCACTGAACAGCCGGGACTGAACAATCCGAGGACGATAAAGTCAAGCCGACTTAAGTTTTCACAAAATATAAATCTTATTTGTAGGTATTGATTGTATATAAATTCTATAGTATTCTCATGGAGAAAAAAAGCTCGTGACCATCTATACGTCCAAATGTAATACTAATTTTTGTTAAGGGATCTCGGTAAGGCGATCACAGCGAACCTATCGACCAAATGTCTACCTACAAAATCGTGTTTCATGAGAATACTATAGATTGGATATACAATGGTATTAGTCCGGGAGCCGACCGTAAGATTACCCATATCATCGCGGCCACGCAAAAAGAGGATGCCAACCGAAAGCTTTAGCCCAAACATTTACAAAGCTGTATCTGGTCGCAAAGTTAGAAAATGCTCTTTTCTAGTTGCCCTTTCCGCAAAATCTACCAATAATATAACTTTTATGAATGGGGTTACAAATGAAAGGTAAAATTGTCCTCTACAGCTACAGTCTACACGATGCCAATGGTCAGACAGACTTTTTTTGGCTGTTGCCACGAGTCTGTATATTGTATTGTATATTGTATATTGTATATTGTATATTGTATATTGTATATTGTATATTGTATATTGTATATTGTATATTGTATATTGTATATTGTATATTGTATATTGTATATTGTATATTGTATATTGTATATTGTATATTGTATATTGTATATTGTATATTGTATATTGTATATTGTATATTGTATATTGTATATTGTATATTGTATATTGTATATTGTATATTGTATATTGTATATTGTATATTGTATATTGTATATTGTATATTGTATATTGTATATTGTATATTGTATATTGTATATTGTATATTGTATATTGTATATTGTATATTGTATATTGTATATTGTATATTGTATATTGTATATTGTATATTGTATATTGTATATTGTATATTGTATATTGTATATTGTATATTGTATATTGTATATTGTATATTGTATATTGTATATTGTATATTGTATATTGTATATTGTATATTGTATATTGTATATTGTATATTGTATATTGTATATTGTATATAGTATATTGTATATTGTATATTGTATATTGTATATTGTATATTGTATATTGTATATTGTATATTGTATATTGTATATTGTATATTGTATATTGTATATTGTATATTGTATATTGTATATTGTATATTGTATATTGTATATTGTATATTGTATATTGTATATAGTATATTGTATATTGTATATTGTATATTGTATATTGTATATTGTATATTGTATATTGTATATTGTATATTGTATATTGTATATTGTATATTGTATATTGTATATTGTATATTGTATATTGTATATTGTATATTGTATATTGTATATTGTGTATTGTATATTGTATTTTAAACTTAATTAATGAACATAAATCTACTGTAAGGCTCATTACATATGTGCCAACAAATTCTTTTAATTTACTAATTTATCTTATAGTTATAGATTAATTTTTTAAGTCAATTGTAAATAGAAATGTTCGATAAAACAAAATAGAAATTGAAAAAAAAATTGAATTAAGACCTTATTGATTAACTCAACCCTTTGAATCAGAGACTGCCAACGTTTATATACAACAATTGAAGATTTTAATAATATTTGTAAAAGTTGTATAGTTACCTTGTATAGTGGAATCTTAAATTTTGAGTAATTTTTGAAAGCTAGTTTTTTTTGTTGAAAATTCTATTCTGCTTGCTTAAGTCGACTTGAAAAAAACTATAATAAAACATTTTATAAAGGTGAAATATCTTTTAAAATTACACACTTTGCCATAAACCCTGCTATTGGAACCATTTTTGTGTATAGGTAGGTATAGGTACCTCAAATTCAGCTTCCTTTTAGTCCTCATGAATTATAAATTTCTCATTTTCCCGTAGGCGTAGGTGACTATGCTGTGTTATAGAGGGTGATGCAAATATGTAGGTTCTTCCATAAATTCCCAATTTATCATACCAAGAGTAAGCTTTTGTATCTGCTTGGGGTTCCGGTTTCAGCAGAATACCATGTTCAGTTCAGTGTACTTTCTTGTGATTTTCCTAATTAATAAGTTGTACGATGTCAGAATAAACCTTATAATTAAGTGTTCTCATATTAAAACAAAACTCTGCCCACCTGATGCCTTTCTCGAAAATGAACAAAGGCAGAACACGCACCATAAGAACTCTTCAATCCTTTGTTCTGTTTTAAGGAGCCTAACTATGGGGTAGGTATAGAGATATTAAAGACTGATACGAGAAAGTTACTTACTTATTACAGAACACCCTCACGCATCCTTGCGTTTAAGAGAGCTCTATTCCTGCCACAGTAGGTATGAGTCTAGAAACCAATGATTTGATAGTGAAGTTTGTATGTTCTATGTTCAATATGATCGGTAATAGGATTTGAAATTTTAATTAGACCTGTACTTTATTTTCACGACTTATTGTCCTTATATAAGATTGTTGAAAAAGTTTTTAAGGTCTTTCAGAGAAATGGAGTATAATTATTGTAATTAAATACACGAAAGGCACATTGAATGTTATTTCAACAATTTAAGAATATTTATGACTGCCATTTTTTTCTTGGAGAAGGCAGATGCTGCTGATGATTGGGTGTTACCACAAAACAAGGAGAATTGTCGAAAACAACTCCATCAGCATTGCAATGGAATTTAATTAAAATCCTTTACCGATTGCAATAAGCGCCCACAACACAAAACAGCACTATACGTTCACATATCTCGAAAACTTACCTACTCACATACATAAAAGCATTTCGGTTTCAATTAAAAAAAAATATTTTCAATTTGTTATGATTAAATAATTTTTTTTTGCGAACGAACGCCACCCAAACTCAATAGACCGGAAGACAGTTGCGGCCAGGGAAACGAAACAACTATAAGCCAAAGCCATCAGAGCACTTATGCAAAAATCCTTTTATGTGATGAAACAATTTAAATGTTAAAAATTTAATTTAAACCGATCGATCAATCCGACTGACGTACGTTCTGTGAAAAAATTCCAAGCGAGCTTGTACATAATAGAATTCGCCCTGTGGGCATAAGAACTTAAAAATTGTAGTATTTATAAGATTAATTTTGGATGTATGTATATACAAATACTTGCATACATTTATCTGGTCCGGTTTGTTTGTGATGAGTTTAAATTAAATGCTAGGAATGTAATGGTGGAATTTTGGAAATGCTTTATTGATGCGTAGGCAGTATAAGGATTGTTGAAAACAAAACGAAATTATCCAAAGGACTTCTGTTAGTATACTCGTCGTAGTCATAAATCGTTGAATCATTGGTATATACCTACATAGTAGCTGTGTAGGTTTTAGTTAACTAGCAAACTTTTATTTTTTACTAAAAGTTCTTACAGTCGGGTGCTCGAAATTCACTAGGTTAGCGGCCTTATTTTTTAAGCAACATCAGTCACATGTAATATGAACTGTTCAGTATAGTTTATGACTAATCACCATGGAGAGATACCTGCAACAAATGCATCCCAAGATGGTGACTTTTTTGTGCCAATTTTACTCTCGTGGAATAATCAGTTCATATTTTTTCCAAAATTAAACTAGCATTAGCATTGCTATATCCATAGAAGGGGTGAGCGCTACAGGTTGATACATTGCAGATATGTTTTTGATGCATAAAGGTCTCTTTTTGGGAAAAAAAGACCTAGCTAGCACTACTTGAAACTTTGGAATGAGATGAAAACTAGTCAATTTATTATTTATTAGTTGTTACCTTAACAAACAAACTATACCTATTTACATAATTGCTCAGCTGTATAGTTTTAATATGGATACAAATTGAACCTGAATCTTGTCCAAATATAGAGGAATTTACTACTCTGGTGGCAGATCGTTCCATTTTGAAGAACTCTACACAAATATTCCAAACCAAATATAGACAACAACAAATCAATGTACAACGAGCATCCTGGATTCATCAATAGCATTAACAATCAATTTTGAGGACTTCAAGGGGATTTATTAAAATTAGCTGCAGGCAATAATGATCCGGATAGGTACATATACCTACATGTAAGTATGAATGTATAAATTGACACCGTTTGTTGAGCTTATTTTGCAGATAAATTCGACCGCGTCCATTATTTGGGTAGAAAATTGTGGTCAATCGATATGCAGAACCAGTCATGAGGTCAGGATGCGTTTTTGGTATTTTGTAAAAAGGGATTTCATGATGCAGCGCGGCATCGGATGTCTGATGTCAATTCTTCATTTGCTGATAATGTTGCTATAGATATGGAATTATATTATTTATACTTGGGATTGCTTTGCAAAATGCATTAAGTAGATAAGTGTCCGCATAATTCGTGAGGTTTATACTTGAAATAAAAAAAAGAAAAATTAAAAATCGGGAAAATATTCAAATACATTACATATTTAACTTTTTTGCGTATATGCATCATTAGGGTGGTCCTTATTTTAAAATCTTTTGAGCACCCGTTTTTTTTGTTCATTGACATCTTAAAACACTACCCTATTTTTTTTTATTTTTTTAAATCACGTTAACACGTGCCGCATTGAGCTTAAAGTTGATGCCCCTGTGAGAGTAAGGGATTATTTAATTACTGTTTTAGCTCCAAAAATAACGGTACTTGCTACACAACCCTTATGAAAAACCTTATCTTTCTTAAAAACAGCTAAAAAGATTTCGATAATAATTTTAAAAATGTTTGTATAGTTACTCGGATATTTTTAAAAATTCTTAATTTCTAGGCAAACTGAACTTTTTGAGCAAGAACGTGCGACCCAGTCGGGCCTTTTATTTTTTTATTTTGAAGCAAGAGTAGGTAACAGATTTGAAAGTACACTTTATATATTCTGCAAGTCAAATTTTTAATAGCACCCGGTTTTGGTCGATTTTATGAAAATTCAAATTTTCAAACTCATTGCGGCACGTGTTAATACAATCCGATTAGCATGAAATTTTTTTGGTACACGTTTTAAATGTAGAAGAACAGAAAAAAATGGTGCTCAGTAAAAACAAACAATTTTTTTTCCTCCATACAAATAAGGACCACCCTAATGCATCATGAAATAGTACATTGATTTAAAAGTGAAACGAACACAATCGCGAAATTTCCAAAATCAAGCGCGTCTTGAAAAATTTATTGTTGTTTTTTATTCATTCATTTTTAAATAAATAAAAAAACATGGAATATTTTAACTAAACAAATTTTAAATTTAAGAAATTCTGAATGAAGAATGGTGAGAACGAAAATTTTCAAACTTTAAAGTATAGGTATTGTTTCCTTTATTTAAATTTTGGAAGATATGATTCTAAAGTTTTATTTTAAAACGTTTCAACTTGCTAAAGATGCAGCCAATATACCAACTAAAAAAAAATGGAATAAGGGAATCACAATCAAACATTTGTTCTTTAGATGGCAAGATTTTCCCCTATCGACTCCATACAAATGCATGAAAAAGTCTATAACCATACGTATCCACTGGCCAAACCACATGCATACCTCTGGTTGGGCGGCAATCAGCTGCAGAATCATGGAACCACATCATGAAATCCCTTTGCACCTCCCGCCCCATATACACAGCAATGATGGAAACTCATTATGTTCCGGGAAATCATAACCCCCTGGCCTCGCACACCCACCAAACAGCACACACATAATATAATGTTAAAACATAAAGGACGATGACTCAACTGTTGGTGATATAACAATGGAAATCGTTTCATTTATCCTGCAAACAATGGCAGCAGCAGTAGCAGCAGAGCTGGTAGCAGCAAATGTATAAAATACAATATCAAATAATAAACTTGCACAGCACCGCAGAGAACACTTGTAGATATATGCAAAAGTATGGGGAATGGAGCTGGGAGCTGGAGTACACCATGCCACGACAAGGATATGTGTCCAACCCCTCTGGAGTCCTGTGGCCTTGCAGTCACAGTGAACAATTGTCACACACAGCCAGGCAGTGCAATGAAATAGGAGAGCCCTATACATTATTCTGCCATTTTTAATGCAATGCTTTGTTTCAACTGCAAAAAATATTACTATCATATCTAAGTGCTCCTTTGGCTCATGATGTGCGCATACAATAGGATACAACGCGCCACATCCCCACGTTTCCTGTTCCTCTTCGCATCCCCAGAGCTCTTTTGGATCCGCCATGCATATCCGCTGCTTCAACCTGGTTCTTGGCATAATGAGAATGTTAATGTTG
The DNA here is from genome assembly GCA_963921185.1 of Dasysyrphus tricinctus. Taxonomy (NCBI): domain Eukaryota; kingdom Metazoa; phylum Arthropoda; class Insecta; order Diptera; family Syrphidae; genus Dasysyrphus; species Dasysyrphus tricinctus. The sequence continues at coordinate 263,347,603 of OY992531.1, forward strand.
AAATATTGCCATTCGGCGGAACACGGAGTGGTGAATATATAGCACAAAACTTACTGGTGTTGGTGAAGAGCATTGCTTTGGGAATGGGGTAGAGTCTGCCGACATCCCAACGTGGAGACACTGACTGCATGGAAATATAGGCAGGTCTGACTTCTTTGCGGACCATTGTCATTTTAATGTGTTTACTTATCAATGCAGTATTATATCATTATTTTGGTCGATTAGTACTCTTTTGTGATGAACAAAAAACTTAATATTTCTTTTAACAGAACATGGCTATAGTTATTAAATGGAACATACCACACGGAACACGAAGTTCATCAGTTTTCCATCAATTGTACACAATCACCAATGAAATTGTTCCTTAAAAATAATTTTATTTTATTATTTTTGTATTGAAACAAGTAAAGGTAAATAAATTTCATTTAAAATCTAGGTAATATTTTAAACAGTCTTTTTTTATATTTGCATCCTTTATATAAAGCATTTCTGAGCTTTTTAAGATTTAAGTTCTCATTTTACTTATTCTTTTGATTTAAAAGTAAATAACAGTTCCTTAAAACCAAACAAGATTTTCTAAAATTAAATAGTCCTTTGCTAAAATAAAATTCCTCTAACCTTCTTCATACTACGTTATAACACATATAAAGGTTCATTCGTATAAACGGCATCATATGCTTTAACTTTATATTGCGGATAAGAATCTATTTTCTATTAAAAATTCGTCGGTGAAAGGTATTCAATCCAATCCAATTTTCCACAAGGTGAATACTTTATCCTTTTAGCTTCTTCACATGATTCCATCAATTACGTATTCGTTTCCTGAAATTTACACCTATAACGATCGCAGGTCCTATGAGCCCCCAACCGACAATTCTCGAAACACTGTTTCCATTCAATATATGATAAGTAAAACGTAAATTCCATTCGACAGGGCAATTCGATCGAAAAAGGTTTCACGTCCTTTTTATTTTTTTGGGGGTGTCGTTATAAAGCTGCGGCCTCGACCGTTGAAGATGCCGATAGTATATATAAAGCAAACTATAGACACCAACATCTATCCATTCCGTGCGGTTGTATCTCAATAACATTTCGTATAATTTATTCAGGATGGGTTTTCACATCAATTATGCAGGGTTATAGTCTCACCTCATTTATTAGAACACCTGTAAGAGTGCTCTTCTGTACACACTCTTTGCTACCATTGGGTTGGGGTTCTCTATAGGGCAACCCTGCCAATCGCCCTGTATCAGTTTCAAAAGTTTTCCCAAGTAAGCTTACTGAGGCGCTCCATTTTTGTTTCTCCACCCTGGAGGATATTAAATGAGGATCAATAATACGAATGGAAAATTAAATTCTTTCTTGCTCTCGTACACTTTGAACAGGAAGGGATTTACTACTGTTATACATACTATAGGTACTGCTAGGTTGGAAACATGAAATGTAAAAAGAAAACTCCTGTAAAAGGTTGGGAAATATCACGTTTTTTTTTTTTGAAAATTACTACCAAGATGCGATTCACCATGAAATGAAATTGTTTGACGTATTCTTTTGTTGTGGCTGATCTACTTCTTCCTTCAAGGTGCTTCTGATATGACATAAGTTGGTTGTCCGCCAACTACCATGACCACCATTAAGGCTTCAACAGCAACTAAATTGGCGAGTTATGAATTTGAAATGTAACTACCTAAAAATGTTTCATACAAACGTTACAAAAATCAAATACATTTATGTATGCAATGCAGGTATGTACATAAGGTTTCGTTTTAAGGTCAATTTTTGCTTACAGTTTCTGTAGATTTTAATTAAAAAAATAATTTCAAACTGAAGTGTGTAAAGAGGCGCAAGTTTCCTATAACTTCAATCTTCAATGAAATCCTGCCCTGTGTGTGCCACTTTAAAAGTTGCCATTGCTGTTTCGAGTCTGTGTGTGTGTATGTCTGTGTGTATGTGAATATGCATTTAGGAATGGGGGTGGCGGTAAAATAAAGGCGACGGCGGACGAAAGGGCAGCAAGAAAACGAAGATACGAATACCCTTAGTTGGGGTTTTACTGAGAAATGTAAATTTCATTTTAACTCGATAAGAGTCTATAGGTGGCTTGCAAATGGAATATTTATTCGATCATATTACTCTTAGGTGTTTAAACCCCACGCTTCTACATAAACTCATATTCCGCTGGATTTGCATAATTTGTTATGATACCAGCTCATAGACATTGAAGGCGATTAGTGCGCAGTTATACGAAAAATGGTTGGTTTTTATCCTTTTCAATTGTTTTTTTATTTTTTTTTTGTTTCTTAAATTTATTATGAAGCTATTTTTATAGTTTGGAATGATGAACTTGCCCTGAGACCCTGTTTGGTAATAGGATATGTCATTAAGGGAGAGATGCTTTCATAAAAATAATGTAGTCACATCCACCACGCTATGGGGTACCTACCTAGACCTCTTAGGTGAACATTTTTTTCTGATCCCTGAAAACAAAATGAATCAGTGTCAATGTCAATCAATCTTTAATGTTAACGTTGAAAGGTAGATATCTATTTGTTCGTGGGGGAGAGTACGCCAAGAACAGTTAGATACAAGCATTTTTTACTTTAGAAGGGGGGTCTATCTCCCCCCGTTTGGACAGGAGGGGCAGTGTTATGAAAATAAGTACTAAATATGTAAAAATATATCTTAAGTTATTTTTCAAAGTCTTACGTAGTTAAATGCCCCCCTGCCTCACAACTATTTTTCTTAAAATATTCCCAAAAATCATGCCTTAAAATATTATTGACGAATTAGGGGACACCCTGTATTTCTTTGGTAATGTGTAGCTTAAAACGGCTAAAGTGGTTATCGTTGGTGCGAAAGCCAAACCAAAAACACCTTATTTGACATTTTTTGTCATAGTAAAAGTTAGGACAAGCCTTAAAAATGCCTGTTCGACGATTTTAAATTTAATAAAGTGTTGGAGAGAGAAGGATGCTTAACTCGATTATAATTTGCCTAATCATCTTTTTTTTCATATATTTTACCTACTTTACTAGTTTACTACTTTTAAATTGTACACTTATTATGGTCATAAAATGGCGCCTGTAATGACTTACCAATTCAAACGCAGTACAAGTAAAATTTGGGTTGCAGTACTTGATTTCTTGAAGATTTCTCGCATGTTGTGAACATCCGCTCAAATATCATTCATTACCCTTAAAGCGGAAGCAGAAAAGTTTATTTTTAATTAGTTGGGATTATGAATTAGGTATAAAAAACAACATTTTGCTAACAGCGTTCCCCCATAGCATTGATATCATTTTTAATTAAAATTTAATGCAAAAATCAATTAAACTAATGAAACAACTTTGTTAATTTTCCACACGTGTTTGTTTTCTACCAAGTACCAAACATATGCTAATGTTCCGCATATGTACATAGGTAGGTAATCCTCCACCTGAATTCCAACGATGGTAATCGCTACACACACATAACAGAATTTTAAAATTTTCAGAATTCTTGAATATTTTGTTTGTGGGGAAATTAATTTTATTAATCCTTAGGTTTATCAAAGGAAAAATCTATACAAAAAAGAGGCATAAACTTATATAACACTGCGTTATTGCGTGCCTCTTCCTGTCTGAAACGATTTCCTTTTTTTATATTTACTTTGTGTTTTTTTTGTCTCGTTTGCTTGTATCCTTTATTACTTTTCTTACGCCGCCAAAGTCAACCAGCACATTGAAAAATTTAATGTAAACCTTTATTGCAGAAAAGAAAGTTTTCCAATAACAATTGTGAAATGTTGGGGAAAAAAGCGGAAAAGTTTCAAAAGTTTGTATTTGAGGAAAAGAATTTTTGCAGATGCCCGGATGGATACTGCTATGAGAATTATTTTTCTATATATACACTATACACATTGTCAGGCGTTTTATTTTATTTTTATTAATTTTCTACTACAAGAAATCTTCTTCTTGGTATGTATAGGCAAAGCAGTGCTGGCCGAGTAGCACAGTGGTCCATTTTCATCATCATTGAACACAATTTTATCTCTCGTGAAAATGTGAATGAAGATATCTAAAAGCACTGAACTACTTTTTCAAATTTGCATAGAGATCAAAAGTATCGAAAAGTAATAATTTGGTTAAAATAATGTTAGATAATATGTGTGATATTAAAAAAAAAAAAAAAATTACATCCAAAAGGTCAGCCATTGGTCCCAAAAGCTCAAATCATACCATCATATGTCATCTAGTTTCAGTTATTAATTACACTGGTCAACAAAATTTAATTATTTTTTTGTTACAGAAACAAAAATATACTTTTCCGTAGGTTTTTGGTGTGCTGAACTTGAATCTGAAGTCAGAAAAATTTTATCGGGCCACGTTTTTGAGATATTTCCGTTACAAAATCGAAAAAAACCGTTTTTTTGCTGTTTTCAAAGTTGTATTGTAACGTAAAGTAAATTGTTTCAACAAAATTTTTATTGGTTTCTGAAAGAACTAATTTTCTTCTTTTAAAATCAGTTTAAATCTTTCTGCTACCTCTTTTCTTCTCGGAAAAATCTTCAGTTAATTGTAGGCCTTCCATTTATGACATAAATACAATGTTAAGGAGAATGGGCAAAAATTTATGGGAAATGGTCTATTTCTCAATATGAACGTGTGATATATTGTTGAAAAGGTTATTTTGAGTACATCATTTCATTATATAGCCGTTAAGCTCTAAACCATGGGGTTCACGAGATATTCAGCTAATGTGGATTGGGAACACATTATTGTTCTTTCGGTGCTTTTAAGCCGAATATCTCGCGAGCCCCATGGTTTAGAGCTAAACGGTTATATAATGAAATTATGCACTCAAAATAACCTTTTCATCGATATATGACACATTGGTATTGGGGAATGGACCATTTCCCATAAATTTTTACCCATTCTCCTTAACATTGTATTTATGTCATAAATGGAAGGCCTACAATTAACTGAAGATTTCTCCGAGAAGAAAAGAGGTATCGGAAAGATTTAAACTGATTTTAAAAGAAGAAAATTAGTTCTTTCAGAAACCATTAAAAATTTTGTTGAAACAATTTACTTCACGTTACAATACAACTTTGAAAACAGCAAAAAAACGGTTTTTTCGATTTTGTAACGGGAATATCTCAAAAACGTAGCCCGATAGAATTTTTCTGACTTCAGATTCGAGTTCAGCACACCAAAAACCTACGGAAAAGTATATTTTTGTATCTGTAAAAAAAACCTTGTTGACCAGTGTTATTATTGACAAGCTACAATTTTGTTAGTAGGTACGCAGGTATATTAAAGGTCACTATAAGAAGCTCTTAATACCTCGTTTGTGGGATTTTCAAAAAAGAAGTATGACATCTTCTTACGTTTTTGCATAAATGTTCGCTTGCATTAGAAAACGGGAATTAAATTGATTGCATATGCACTGATTTTTCTTAAGCATTCAACCAGCTTAGTCACAACATTATTATATTCAAACTCAAAGCTTTTGGTTTTCCAATTTTTTTATTGTATGCATAAAATCATACCTTGAGAATAGATCTTACAAAGTAAAATTTAGAAACATTCTTTCAAACTCATTCAATTCTCACTCGGGTGTCCCCCAAGGAAGCCATCTGGGCCCGTTATAAATGATGTTGCTTCATGTATACACTTTAGCGATATTCTTATTTATGCTGATTATATGAAATTTTTTAAAACAATACATTCTAGTCCTGTCCACATTCTCTTGCAAGCTGATCTTGACAATTTTAATGTTTGGTGTGGGAAAAACAGTCTTTCTCTTAACCCAGTTAAATGTCAAACTATAACTTTCTCTAAAAACGAGTAGTGAGTGCTTTTGATTATTCCATTTCACAACACACACTCTGTCGTGTTTTCAGTTTCAAAGATCTGGGTGTTCACTTTAGTTCTGATCTAGGTTTCATAGAACATATTAATTATATTGTAAATAAGGTAAGTTCCATGCTTGGATTTATAAAACGCTGGGCAAAAGAATTTAACGATCTGTATGTTACCCTTTCCTTATACAATTGTAATGTGCGACCCCATCTTGAGTATGCCTCTGAAGTATGGGCACCCTTCTACGAAATTCATAAAAGTCGTATTGAAGCAATACAACATAGATTCATTCGTTTTGCCTCTACCCTGGGCTGATCCGTATAACCTTCCACCCTATGAACACAGAGAATTCAGCTTCAGCAACTTCAAACTTTATCTCAAAGGCGTGTCAAATAATGATTTGGTATTTTTTCATCAACTTATCAATGGTGAAACTGATGCGCCTGACTTGCTAGCCCATGTAGGAATTAATAACCGAGGAGGATCCCACCACCTGCGAAGATTTGAACATTTTCACGTTCCTTTTCACAAAACAAACTATGGCACACACGAGCCTCTCAATCGCATGTGCAAACTTTTTAACTTGAACGCTTCATCTGTAGATTTTAACATGAGTAAAATAGGATTATAAGAACATTATTTCGAACCAGTGCTCCACTATCGTTATAGACTAAGAGCCCACAGCAGATTTTGGGTGTGAACGATAGCAAAAAAAGAAGTATAGGCGTCGAAAGCTTCATTAAAGGCTATTAAAAAAATCAAAGCCTTGCAGTCCACAACTGGGGCCTTTGCGAGTAACAGTGCATCGAAAAAAAATATGAATGCAACTTCGAGGATAATCGTGTTAGCCGAAATTGGTTTTCACCCCGCCCTAGATAAGCTCCGCGGATCCCATATCGATATCACGGAATCTGAGATCATTTGAGTGTTATATTCGCCCTGCCAGAAAAAACCGTTTTTCACTTTGAATTTTGAATTTTTTAAACGGTCTGGTAGAGCCAACTATACACTCAAATGGTCTAAGATTCCGTGATATGTGATCCGAGGAGCTTGAAGGGGTGAAAACCAATTTCGGCTAACACGATTTTCCTCGAAGTTGCATTCATATTTTTTTTTCCGATGCACTGTTTCTCGCAAAGGCCCCAGTTGTGGACTGCAAGACTTTGATTTTTTTAATAGTCTTTAATGAAGCTTTCGACGCCTATACTTCTTTTTTTGCTATCGTTCACACCCAAAATCTGCTGTGGGCTCTCGGTCTATTAATGTATTAATCGTTTTAACTTTGTATGTTTAGTTTAAATGGTTTTATATTATATCTAATTTTGTATTTGTTCTAATTTTGTAGTTATACATGTGCTTGTGTAAGTTTGCTTAGTTCTACTAACCACTAACACATGCACTCATGATGAGCCTCTGATTGTAGAATGCAGCTTGCTCTAAGCTCACTACAACAAAGAATCTGAAATGTAAAAAGAAAAAAAAAATTAAAAACTTCTAACTAATTACATATAAAAATACATCTACTCTTCATAGAATTTGTTTTTGAATTTGGAGGACTATTTTTAAGACTAGACAAGAATGGTAGGGCTTTTTAAGGATATAAAAGATTTTGCATTACGTTTGTGAAAAAATACGCCATTAAATATTATTTAAAAAACCTTAGTTTTTCAGCAAGTGGCAAGACATATCCATTTTTACTTGCCATAGGAACTATAGCCTAAGTTTTGGATTCCTGAAAAAAAACTCGAGATATACCTAACAATCATACATGACATTACGATGATAGAGAATGCAAACAAAAGTGGGTGACATAATTCTGTCTGTGTGTCCTTAGAAACTGAAGCGATATACTTCAAATCTTGAAATAAGGTTTTTTTAGCACCAAAAATAAAGGTACTTGTCATATAACTGTTGAATAAAAACTTATTTAGTTTATTTATTTTTGATAAATATTTATATTTTTGTATGTATGTTGTACTTCCTGGTAAAAAAAATAACAAAAACTCTTTTTAATGGTACCTGCCATACAACAGTTCGTTTTAATGCCATATAAAGTTATTTTTTGATTTTCGATTTTCTCACTAACGGCTGAACCGATTTCAATAAAAATGTCAATTATATTGCAATTTTGAAAAAAAAATAAATTTTATATTTAAAAAAAAAAATTATTTTCTTAATCAATATTAAAAACGAGTTGAAATTTTTTGCAAAGTAAGTTTATAAATTTATATCGATAAACATTCAAAATTTGCATATCAAAATTTGTTTTTTAAATGTTACCATATCCAGTGATCCAGTCGTGGATTTTAAGTTTCATAGATCTCTGATTAGGTATTTTGAAAAAAACTTCTATAGCTGACCGCAATTACTGAATCCACCTGACTTTTTGAGATCAATAACTGACCTTTTAGATGAAAAACTTTTTTTGAAAATCTAATTTCCTTGAAGACTTACATATTTCGTGGTTGATATTTGAAACTTGAACCACTGTGTCACACTGTACCTACCGTCAAAAGGGTGAAAGCTTCCAAGGTTTTCATACGAATCAGAATGAAAAAAAAAATGGATAAAGATTTATTAATCGAGAAGTTAGTCTGTCATTTTAATTACTTAATACTTCCATCAACGGGCGGAAGTGTTGACAAAACGGATTAACCGACGGATTTCAAGCGAATGCAGAATATGTACATTCATTCCTGGTAGGTATTTGTGGTGTGGAAATCAAAAATGAGATAGCGGATTCCCACATCAACATGGGATTCGACCAATTTGCAATACTGCCAGTTTTTATTACTAAGCCATTTATTTATATTGGCAGGGCATGTGGAAGGGGAAGAAAAAGTTCTTTGGAAAGTCTTCGGCTGGAGTATGAATTTTTTTTTTTCAAATTAAATCTGTGGATCTTTGAAGAGGAGGAGGAGGGCATCGGCTTCGGGATGCGTTAGTATCCTTGTTGTTTTCTTTGTTTTACTTTGATTTTTGCTTTTTGTTACGAAGAAATTTCTATCCTTTACTGTATATGGTGGCTTCAGTGTCATACTTAACGGTGGGTGGTTCATGTCGGGTGTATGTCACTGGCTATATATTACACAAGCCTTGGAAACAGGCAGCCATCGGTGCGGCGCGGTGCGGCGTATGGGTTCGTTCGGTAGAGTAGGGCAAAGTTTTCACATCGCAGCCATTGTTTTAAAATTTTATTAAAAAGTTTAATGTTTTGTGGCTTCAACCAAGTTCCATTCAAGTTTAACAGTACAGTGGTGACGGCAGTGGTGGCAGTGATGGAGGTGACATTGTTGGCGTATACATGGGATGTTTGCAGACTTGCGTTGGTAGCACAAGGACAATGGAAGCACTAAGCAACAGAGGCACAACAGAAGAGCAACAAAAGCAACAGCTCTCATCGCCATCATAATGAAATGAGTTTCTGGTGACATTTAAAGAGCCTTCCCCTGCCTAAACTTTATTATAAGACTTTTCAATGAGATTTTATTATTTTACAATTTGTTCGAAGACAATTTAATGGGTTTCTATGAATTTCTTTTATCTTAATTTTAACGTCCACCATCACAGCAGGGATCATACCAGCAATAAAATATAACAGAGCAACAATATTTAGGTACGTCAGTAATTTTGTTTGATACTATGAAGGTCAAATTTAATGATGAATAATTGAATTACGAAGAATTTCATGGATAATATATCTTTATTTTCTCAAAAGGCGTAACCTACGCTAACGTGGAAGTTAATTTAATTTGGTTCAAAACGTGGTTTATGGTAGAAGGTATGTTTTATTTTTATAAAGCCCTCAATCTTGATGTCCTTCTATTTAAATCTGTTTTCAAACTCCATATTTAGCAAGCGAAAATATAATAACGTCGGCTTAGAGTGAAAACCAGCTAACTCCTATTTTGTATTTTTTATTAAAAATTATTTAAACAAAAGTGTTCGCATTATTTGAATAAAACCAAATTACATTAATTATTTTTCAGCACTCGCTTATGCTAAATTCAGTGAAATTGAAAAGATTTGATAGATAATTATATTTTCAAGCAATTTTTGAAGTGGTCTATAATAACAAAAAAATGTGAGTTAGCCGCTTTACACTCTAAGCCGACGATAAGTACAAGGTTACCTACTTAAATCACCTTTCGTCAGTGTGTAATCAATCAGCTTAAATCTAAAACTCTAGAACAACAACAATCAGTGTCAGCTCCATCTGTAATTAGTCAAAGAGGGAGGGGGAAAATATTACGATTAATGTGAAAGAAGCCGAAATGAATTATTAAAATAAAACATTCCGGACTTTTACCAAAATGGTGCTAATAATTTCTAAGTTTTCAAAAGATTTCTAGATTTAGAAATTCCGAGGTCTAACGGTTACATTCACCCAAATCTTAAAATGCACATAATTAAATTATAGTTAAGGCAATTAAAAATTAAATTATTCAACGAACCATTAAATCTGTTTAATTTTCTACTTGCTGCATTATTTCTATTAGAAAATTTAATTTCAGCCCGAAAATTAAAAAAGTTTGCTGATTATAAAAAAGCTGTGAGAGCTTTTTTTTTTAATAAGGCTTTGATTCATAGAAAAGTCTCATTATATTATACCCTTTATATTCGCATCTCTCGTACCTAATTATTTATTTTCATCCAATTTATATATACAAAAATAAACCATTAACAAAATAAATTATACACACAAAGGATTAAAATAATGTTACAATAAAATATAATTAATACATCAAAAGCCTTATCACAAAAAAAAAAAAAAAAACAAACAACAACCAGTATTTTATGCGTGCAATGATATGTAGGTAACTGTGTATATAAACATGACAGTAAACATTTGTAAAAGGGTGATGTTTGTATATTCTCTTCCAAACCTCTCAGAATGCCACCTCATTATCGTAAACACTATCTCCCTCCGTAGAGGAGCACACAACCTGCCAACATATAAATATACAAACTATAAAACGCTTAATTTCCATGGAAAAACGCAATTAAATTAATAAAAGCAAACAATGTAATCAAGGGATGGTTTTATGCATTAAAAATACCACGTTGTGGTAGAAAGGCAGGGGCGTGGCATGTGGTGGCAATAGATTAGACTGCACCAACGCAACGTAGGTAAGTTTTGCATCAGAGAGTTTGAACAAATAGATGATCGACGCAGTGGAAGAAGACTAAAAATTTCTTAGAAATAATTAATTACCAATACCTATTCATACGAATGCCTTCATAATTTGGTTCTTTGTTATTTATAAAAGAGGCTTAAGCCTTCTGTAAAGAAAACGTGCAAATGTATACTTATTTATTCATGTTTTCTATCATTTTTCTTTTGTTTGATTTTTTGGAAAATTTATTATTATATATTTATTATAGTCTAGGTAGGAATAGGAGTAAAACGAAAAATTTGTAGTTGTATAAAATCAATACGAACACCAGGTAAAATATTTTATGTAAACAAAAGAACTATAGGCTTTCTAAGCTTATTGGTTCTCCAGTTTATTGGTAATACCTATTACCTGCAACTTATGCTCTATATGAGTGGTTCCAATAATTGAGTTTATAATTAATTGAGTTATATCGGATTAAACAAAAATACTGTTGACGTACACTAACTTCAAAAATCCTTCGTCATCCTATGTTGTTAAAGGCACGATTCAGTATAATAATTGTTCTATCAATGGTGCAGTGGATGTAATGCTTGACTGCTAACTTAGAGGTGTGGGTTCGAGCCCCATTCTAGGCAGCATTCTTTTCTACATTCTCCCAGCTTAACTAGACGCCACCCGTGAGATTTAATGAAATAATAAACACCTTGATCTCAGTCCACTGTGCCAAATCTTTCCTATCTTCCTACTCTTTCTAACTAGTGCCATGCAATTCAGGTTGCATTTAAAAGACCTAAGGTCTTACAGGCATAAAGTTAAAATTATTATTATTATTATAAATAGGGTCCGGATTTGTATGCGCTAAAAAACTAAAAAAATGCGCTTAAAAAATGCGCCTTAAAATGCTTAATATGCATGTAAAATACGCAATTAAAACCATTTTATCTTAATTTTTGTTCAGAGTAAAAACACATTTTATACAGTTTTTAATTAAAAAAATTCAGTCTCTTATTTTCATTGTTTGGTAGAAATGAATTAAAACGAAAATAACGTAACAATTAATAAGAAAAAAAAAATAACAAACATAAATATAACATTTTCATTTGTTTAATTGAAATAAGAAAAAATAAATAATTCAAAATAAAATAAAATAATGAGTACTCCTTAATTATTCTCATTTTAAATGAAGTTTTCGAAATCGAAACGTTGCCGATTCGGTCTTAAAAATGTCTTATACATCGAAAAAGATCGCTCTACATTCATTTTCATACAAATTTAAATGCGTATAATGCGGGGTTGGAAGTTGAAATATGGTTCAAGTTCATCAAATGAATAACAAAAAATAGGAAGATAAAAGTTTTGAGGTGCGTGTGCATTTCATTTAAGGGATACTATATATTTTTTAAATAAATCTTTGGACAATATGCTCCAAAAATATGTATTTATTTTCAAAATATGCATTTATTTTAAAAATATGCAAAAACATGCGAAATATGCATTTATCCTAAAATATGCAAAAATATGCAACTACGTTTAAATGTCATTTTAAAGAAAATTTCATGATTCGTATACACAACTAGTTTCCTTGCTTCCAAAGCTTCCCTAAAAAAATATGTATTTGCATAGAAATCCGAACCCTAATTATAAACAATAAGTATTGAATAAACTAATGTCCACACTTCTAGAGATCCTAGATATCTTTAAAGACATCTGTTCAATACAATATTTATGTTGACCCTTATCATGCTCGTAATTTTATTATGCTTGCTTTTCGAATACTGTGATGTGAGTTTGTTGCAAATTATATTGTGTTAGATTCCAGTAAATAAGAGTACCTATTGTTACTTTGAAAATTTCAATACTTTCAATAAAAACTTGCAAAAATATTATTTATATCAAATACAATTTTTAACCATGCAGTTTATTGTATTGTAAGCAAAAGCTTGAGTTGGAAATGGCATTGGAATGAATGAAATACAATGCTACATGGTTTCGTTAAGCAAACAAAATTATGAACTATTTCTTATACAAAAATGCAAGGAAATGTTTAATACCTAGAGTAATTTGGGGAAGGTGCAAGCACTTTTCACTTTGAGGCCAATTTGAGGCCAAATTTTGAAAAAGGCTATAAGAAGTTTAAAATTTAATTTGTTTGCATTTTATTAACCTATATCTTTAGAGCAAAGGAATGCTAAAAATTCAGGTTTGGTTTAATTATTTAATATGAATAAAAAAAACAAACCAGGTCACAGTGCGCACTCTAGCCCCGAAGTCAAGGTAAGATTGCGGAAAATCCTGGGTAACAGCAAGATCATATGTAATTTTAATGGGAAACTATCCAGTTTAAAGCAATCAAATCTCTAAACAAACACTTAGTTATTCTTTCCTGACAATAATTTTTGTTAGAACTTTCACTTTAAAAACAAACAAATTGAAAAGTTTAATTTGGGATAAAAACGCGCACTAAGAAGAAAAGGACTGCGTGTTTTTCCTACAAAGCTACTCTTTTTTTTTCATTTTATTAAATTAAAAGTAAAATAAAATAAAATAAAATAAAATAAAATAAAATAAAATAAAATAAAATAAAATAAAATAAAATAAAATAAAATAAAATAAAATAAAATTAAATTAAATAAAATATAATAAAATAAAATAACTAACTTTATTTTTATCTTGAATGAAACACAAATGGACACTACTACAAAAATATACGCTGCTCACCATGTATTCCTAGTGCTGCAACGGGCGGCAAACACTTTTCTCACAATTTTGTTATGAGTTTTTTTTTTAACCTTTTTATCATAAATTTAGCTGCGCATACACTTACGGAGGTATTTAGTCGTTGACGTCTTATAAGGCACTGATTTTGGTTTCCTCATTTTTTTTTTGTTACACAGCCAGAGAAATTAGAAGTACTTACGCACTTTAACCCATTGCGTGGTCTTACCCCAAATTACTGTACGTTGATATGATTCTGTAGGAGTAAATATTTCAAAATTTAAATTTATCTGCAATTTCGTAATTAATTTGTTTAATCAAAACAGTTGTTAAGTAAATAATATTCTGCAATCCAAAAATTCAGTATCAGAATTCCAAAACCTACATCCTGAAATATTAAAAATATCTGGAGCGCTTACGTTGAGAATAAACGTTCTAAGATCGAATTGTAGTTAAAGAAATTAAAATGAAATGTTGATAACATTGCCTTTTAAAGTTGTAGAGCTGTAATACAAAATGTAAAATTTGTATTGTTAAGTTAATAGTAAGTATTGATACACGATAGATACATATATACATAAAAAAGTCCCGGATCTTCAGTTCTTCCGAGCCTGGGTAAAAATGTAATTTTGGCACCCCTCCACTTTTTGAGTTAAACGAACATAAAGCAGCATACTAATTGGATTTTGTGTAACCGGGAAAATAATACTTTTTAATGAGTTTGCACTCCATATTACCTATTTAACAGCTTTCAAACTTTATCTATGTTAGATAAGTCAAGAGACAATGCTTGACAAAGACAATACACATCTAATTTGAAAAGCACGGAGCTGACAGTTAAGGATCTTGCACAAAAAGCAAGCAAAAATTATTCTATGTATTAATTTAGTTTGAAATAATTTTAAACTGTTAAAGACTGACGGAGAAATACAGTGTGAAAATCTATTTCTACATATCATTTCATTAAGTGTCGACAATTCTCATTATTGTTTTTTTAGGCACATGGCTTTTGTGCCTCTGAAAGCTATCAGCCGGAGCACAGCCCCGGTTTGCCTCCCCATAGATCCGGTGCTGGCACTAGGCATACTTTTGGGCGTTGAGCTCAAGTCTTTCATCCATTTTCACTTATATCAGCTTAGGTTTTCGAGAAATTAACATTCTAAAATTGAAAAATAATCGTTATTCACCCTTTCTGAGACTATGTTAAAGTAAGGGGTATTTTTTTTCTATGAAGTTAGTAACGATTCCTCAAATCACTTTTTACTTCAAAATTTGGTTAAAATCTTTTCAATACCCTTGTTACTCTCCGAGATATCCTTACTTAGATGAAGACTAATAACTAACTAAGGATTTCTCGAAGACTTAAACAGATATTGGAAAGATTCCTCGAGTATAACGAAAAACTGCGTTTCTTAAATGTTTTAACGGGAACATCTCAAAAACCCAAGCTGATGGCGGAAAACGGATGACGGATTTGGATTCAGCACCAAACATTACTTTTAGAACATAAGTTTCTTTTGCCCGTATCAAAAACCGTGTAAGTCTGTGATATCGACCTGATTTTCAGATATCGAATAAAAAAAAAAAACATTTTGATTTATTTAGATGCTGATTTTCGTTTTCTTTAAAAATTTTCATAATGTAATTTTATAATTTCTTCTTGTAATTTGTTTGCAAAAAAATATTACATATATTTCCATCCGTATAGTGAGTATGGAAAATTACAGTTATATGTATATGAGATGAACCTACACTGATATTCATAATTTCCCGAGTAAAATGTTTGAATATTTATTAGTAAGCCGTATCTACTAGTTAAAGCATACCTAACGAAAAAAAAAATCGAAAATTCGAACTACGAAAATCTTATAAGAGTATAAGTCTTACAGCCTCAAGACTGATGCTTTATTTAATTCAACTGAGAAGTTTTCTGTAACAAAAATAAAATATTAGCCGCATTTTATTATCCTCATGATCTGATCCGGATCAGATCATGATAAATAAAACACACAGGATCTTAGTGACAGGAGTGTTATACTCGTCTCTTTTTGCCTTATGTTTGTTTATTTGTCATGTGTCTGTTGCCTCTTTTCCTTGCACTACTGAGACACAATCACAATAGTAATTTTCGGATCATTGAAATTGATCCAGATAAAAAGCAGGATCCCATGTTGTTTTTGTAATTACATGTTAAAAATTGATCCGGATTATTATTTACTTGTCTTCCTCTCTTTTCTAATTATTTAATTTGACTCCATGTGCCCCAGTGCCAGTGGTACGTCAATTGTGACCCACACATGGAGAACAATCATCATAATATGAAATAGTTCTATAATATATTAGACTAAGAGCCCACAGCAGATTTTGGGTGTGAGTGATAGCAAAAAAAGAAGTATAAGCGTCGAAAGCCTCATTAAAGGTTATTCAAAAAATCAAAGTCTTGCAGTCCACAACTTGGGTCTTTGCGAGAAAGAGTGCATCGAAAAAAAAAATATGAATGCAACTTCGAGGATAATCGTGTTAGCCGAAATTGGTTTTCACCCCTCCCTAGATAAGCTCCGCGGAGCCCATATCACGGAATCTGAGATCATTTTAGTGCTTAGTTTGCCCTGCCAGACTGTTTAAAAAAACCGTTTTTCGCTTAGAATTTTGAATTTCTCAAACGGTCCGGTGGAGCGAACTATACACTCAAATGGTCTCAGATTCCGTGATATGTGATCCGAGGAGCTTGTCTAGGGAGGAGTGATAACCAATTTCGGCTTAAGCGATTATCCTCGAAGTTGCATTCATATTTTTTTTTCGATGCACTATTTCTGAATAGCTTTTAATGAAGCTTTCGACGCCTATACTTCTTTTTTTGCTCTCGGTCTTTATTTGTTATAAACTATTAAGGTTGAGTGAATTCTTAAATATTTGTGAATTTCTTTAGTTCTTTTATTAAAACATCAAGAAGATATGAAAATATCGATTAAACATTTTTAAAACAAGTTGTACGGTATTTACAGAAAATGTTTGGGTTCGGTAGGAAATCCCGAGTGCCAAAATCGCGAAAACGCAAAAATCTTAAATGACAATAAGACAATCTTATTGATTTCTTAGAAGTTTGTTTGCTCTGTATATTTAAAAAAAAGTTTTCACTGATAGTAATTTATTGAGTTTTCTTTTGAAAATCCATTTTGAGAGAAATGATATTTTGTTCATCTCTGGCTATAAGCTTATTTAAACGGAAACAAATTTGGGACTTCGAGCAGCAAATTTGATTTCGGTAAAAAATCCATCCTTAGTATATATCCAAAGCTCACCGTTGGTCCATCGTTCGGTTATCCAGTGGGCACCGCTTGGACGTAACGGTTCAATTTGTCTCTATCATCATTTAATCCTTTTTTAGAGTAGACAAAAATCGGGAAACTGTTTCGAACATTTACAAAACTATTTGAACCAAAATAATGTAACAATGTACATGCGAGAATGTAACTAAAATTCTCATACAAATCAAAAGGACTCAAGCTGATCACATCACGAATTACTTTCAGCTAATTAGATATGGCAATCAATTTTCTGATTAGAATCAAGTTCTGCATGAGCAAACTAAAAGGCATTGCATTTTGTGGCTGTTATGTCACAATGCGGGGCTAAGGCAATCATTATTTACTCTATTTTTTCCTCTTTTTAAGATTTTATTTTTGTTATAAGCGACCTGCAAAGTAATTTGATTTTGATTGCAGAGCCATGGAATTGTAAAGTGGGGCTCATGGGTGATTTTAGATAAGTAATTTGTTACCATGAATGGCCATTAAGGTAATGTAATTAACATGTGTGCAGTTTATAAATTTTAGAACTGTTTCTTTTTGTAAACAGTCTTAAGTATGATGTGAACCAACACTTTCCATTGCCTTTTTTTAGAAATTAATTTTAAATTAAGTTCTTAACACTTCAAACCATTAGGTATCCTTCAGCTTTAAGATAGAAATGCACCAAGCACCAACTTTCATAATACTTAAATGGCTTTGAAAAGAATAACTTTTGCTAATGGATAAAGGTCAAAGCCACACATCTGATAAACGAAACAATTACGTGGAGTGAGCTTCATTAGTCAAAAGTTGTCCATTAGGGGTTATTTGCCTTCCATTAAAATACTTCGTTTTGATAAGATCAAGTTAATTCCCATCAGGACTAGGAGTCGTGTTGATAAATCATCAGTGACACGCAATTCTCTCATTTCGGTCACGTAATATTGCACCATCATATTCCCCTGGTGACACTGTATTGTACTAATAGTTTAATCCTTGTATTATATGAGGGCTTTTATTTTTTGTCATACAACCAGGGCTGACCGTATACATGGGTTCATTGTAATAATTATTATTATTTTGTGTAGGTAGATAACTGTTTACTGACAAGAATTTCATGTTCGAGGCACGATTACCATCACTTTTGGGAAAAGGTAATGTTGAATCATATGTTTAGATAGATATAGCTTACCTACAAAATATCGAACACTTTTAACTATTGTAACAATTTGTTGGCGGGTGAACCATACCATAACTAACAAATATGTATGTATATGAGACGCTATGTTTTTTGCGAATGTCCCACAAATGAGGTGCTTAAAAAGTGCTTGACCTTGACAAACTTTAATCATTTATTGAATATTTTCTATGGCTATGACACAATTTCTATAACTGATTGAACATTTTTAACCAGTAACTGACCTTTAAGAGAGCAAAATTTTTCGGAAATGCCTTACATATATGAGGTGATAAGATCCCAGCGTCCCGGTTTGGTTCTTTAAAAGCTTATATAAAATAGCACTTTCTGTAAAGGAATTGTGAAAGAGGATAAAATATTTTATTTTGTTCGTCTAAGGACATTAAAAGAAAAAAAGAGCTTTGTTAAATAAAGAGGATTTTTGTATGTAGAGCAAATATGCATAAGCAAAGTTCATGAAATGAGACTAAGAAAGGATTATTTATTATTAAAAATATATTGATGATCAAAGAAATATTTTATTTTATAACCAGGTGAGAACCTATACATACAATATTTCTGACCTTAGGAATAGGGATTCATATTGTTGGCTCTGAAAATGTTTGCCCTTTTCATTTCATTTCGAAGAAAGCACAGACAATAGTCTTTAAAAACTTGCGTTGCCTATAGGGAATGATTTTACTTTCAGCATTATTAAATTTAAAATTGTTTGCACTATTATACTGGCATCACCATCACAAACATGGCATATTCCTTTTGTCTCCAGAGTTTAGAAAACTAATTCAAAACTTGTGCGTAATGAATTTGGGAGTTTTTTTCTCTCTATAGCTTATTATCAACTTCTTCAAATTACTGACTTATTTTTAAATGTATTATAAAAATATTTATTGTGTACCTATTTAGCCTAAAGGTTGGATTTCTACTTTCTCTTTTACATCAAATTCTGAAAAGGTAATACCGAAAAGTGATTTCTGTATCACTGATAGATAGTAGGTACCTTGGTTTTAACTGAAGGATTCACATAGTTGTGGGTACATGTGTAAGTGTAAGATAAGGGTTTATCATTATATTTTAAAAATGATGTCGGGCATGCGGATGCCGCGGCTGGTTCGAATAAATTCCAGCCGAGAGGCCCAATTTTCGACCACTTTTTGCAGCAATTGAGGCCTTATGTCAGCACTAACGCGTTGTTGATTGTTTCGTTGGCTGTATGGCATTTTTTGAACATAATGTTAATTTTTAAAAGAAGTGAGGTCAGCATTTTTAAAAATTTTTATTCGTGAAATGACATCAGTATATTTAGCCAGTTTATAAATATTTCTTGAGCGCTCAGTAATTTTCCTGCGTTCTTTGACAACCAAGAGAATAAAATATAAACACGATCCCTCACATAGAAGTCAAAACAACTCTCTTTCTCTTTTCTTCTTATGTAATTTATGGTGGCAAAATAATAATTGAGCAAGCAAGTCCAAGAAATTTCATGTCGTTTTCCATTGGTTTCACACAAGAAGACACTCATTCTGAATCCAATGGAACAGTGCTTGTAACTTCTACTCAATTCTGAAGTTTTGTCTCTGCATTAGTGAATCGTTAAATAGAAGTGAAATTAAAAACAATAGTGTATCCTCCCCTTACTTACAAATAATAATTTTTCTTTTTGTTTTTCTTGATTTGTTTATTAAACTTTATTAAATTCAGTGTTTTCGAGTGCACAATTTATTCGAATGGGATGAACAAAAAATATGAAGTTGCACTGCAGTTTTTTTTGACGTTTGAGTTTGAATGTATTAGTGCTTCTGGAGTGGATTCTGACTTCAATCAAGAAGCGAAATTCTCTTCTCAGAATCGTCCGAAGAGGATATTTGTGCCAATGGAATGGTTTCAGAAGACTACCGGACGCTTCGAAATGCTTCTGGACGTCCAATGGAAAACGACATCAGTCTCAGTTTTTAAGGGGAAAAGTGAGGAATTTTTGTGAGGAATCGTGTTTATATTTCTGAGTCATCTGAGCCCTCTGAGATCTAATAAATTTAAACTGGCTAATTCTGAATGGCATGGCAACATAAGTATTCAGACTTCATTAATTGACTTCCTAGAGTAATTTTTATAACCATACATTCAAGAAAATAGACCAATAAATACAATTTGCGAATTTAGTGTTCTGACTTCATAATTATTGTCAAATGTCTGCATCTAGAGTAAGTTTAAGAACATCGAAGTATCTACCTACATATTCATAAACTTCTCCCGTTCTCTACAATAAAGATGGAAACCATAATGTCATTTTGAAATTAAAAAAAAAAAATAATTTATCTTTGTATATATTTAAATATTTAAATATTTTTGGTTTTGCAATCCAACGCTTGTTCTTGCAATTAATATTCTTCAGTATAGGATTTTCAATTTTCAAAATTTATTTGCTTTCCATTCCTTCCACACAGCCTAATCCAAGCAAAAAACAAAAAAAAAAAGAAGTCTGAAATAATATTTATGAGAGATAAAACAATGAAGATGAAGTGCAAATATATATCTGCTACTACATCCTATACTTGCACTTTTTATAAAAGAGAATTCTCTGAGTGTGTAGACGAATGTGCATGAATACATGTACATAAATGTATGCTATGAGGCATAAGTGTTCATCGTCATTTTCTAGTCTATAAACAAACTTTGTTATCATACTCTTATCTTCACTTGCATCCAGTTTTCCATTATCACAAGTTCGTGCAAAAAGAGGAATACCTACATGTATACCTACCAATGTGTGTATGAAATTTTATTCAAAAGTAGCATATATCCGACAGGCAAAATGTAGATGTAGACTCTTGTATACATATCTACACGATTTATGTCTTTTAAAAGTCAATGTTGTAAAATGTGCATAAGGCTTTAAGATTCACAAAAACGATAGAAGCGAAAAAGTCTCAAACTAAATATTAAAAAAAGTGCTTTAAAATTTAAATAAAAATGCAAAATGTATAATGTAGATACTTTTCAAGGCTGAGGCTATATGACGTAGCTATTAGTTTCCTTACATATATTCTCCTTAAGAAAAAGTAACTAACCTTGGAACCTATGTACTTCAAAACCATACATGTATGAGGCTGTGAGTGCTTATCATATTTTTCGTTTTGAATCGATTTTTAATACTATTTTAACCGAGATTTTTGGAAAGTTAGATATTTTAGAAATTAAAATTTTAGCTTTGATGAGTTTTGATGCATAAATGTAAAAATACTAGACAAAAATATCAAAAATGCGAAAAAATGGGTTACACCACTTTTGCACTCACGGCCTCATATACATATACCTACACGTAATTATAGCTTACCCGCTCCAATTTCCGAAGACAGCCTTTCATTAAAGAAAATACATAAAATACACAATTTAGTCGCACGTACTTGCCCTTATGTTGTAGGGTAATACAAATTGTAAAGGTATAAAGACAAGGAAATTTAAAAAGAGAGAAATTATACTTATTTGAGTTCGCTTTGAAGTGAAAAACGAATGTCGTCTTAGTTCTTCAATATCACAGTACACACATATTAAAGGTAATATCATTAGAGTTTTGATTTTTGTTCAGTTCTGCGCATACATATATCAAAATTTGTGTCAACTGTCAATATTTGTTGTTGTTTTTACTTGTATTTAAGTCATCACGTTCCCAGCCATTTTTATTTCTGACAATTTCAATTTTAAAACATTTTCAGGAAAAATGAAAACTCCAAAAAAATTGTCAACCCGTTTTTGAGATGTTGAATATGAAAACAAAATTGAAACTTTTTTTTAGAAATTAAAAACAATTTTTGAAAATTTTGATACGCTATCTCCTTACGCACTAAGTTGAGATTCTTCGAATCCAATGTCAAATCCGTGCTGTTATATGCTTGTGAAACCTGGAAAGTCACGTCTTCCATTTCGAAAAAATTGCAGGCTTTTGTGAATCGCTGTCTTCGCCACATCCTAAAAATTCACTGGCCACAAATAATATCAAATGAATTGTGGCGCAGGACAAGTCAAGAGCAGCTGGACGTCGCGTCGGCATAAGAAAGCGTAAATGGCGTTGGATTGGTCACACACTGAGGAAACCAAACAATGAAATTGCAAAGCAATCCTTTGAATGGAATCCTCAGGGTGCAAGGCGAGTTGGAAGACCAAGAACAACATGGAAATCAACTATCTTAGCGGAAGCAGTATCCCAGAGAAAGATGTGGCCACAGCTAAAATACCTTGCAGCAGACCGTGAAGGATGGAGACGTTTTGTTGACGCCCAATGCCCCAGCCGGGGCGGTGTTACAGGACACGATGATGATGAAAAGCTTTCATACAAGAAATTTTGAATTTAGCTACACCGTTTTCCTGAAAATTTAAATTGACAAAAGGTTCCTCGTGAGCACAGTACAACAATCTGAGGTATTATACTGCGCAGGTTGTCAGTGGAAAATAAATAAAATGCACGACTGGATCGCACGTACTTGCTCTTATGTTCAGGTTGTGTGGAACTTAAGAACTTTAAAAAATATTCAAGTAATTATAGAAAATGTATAAAAAAGCATTTAAATCATTCTTTTAATTGTTTAAAAAGCCTGATAAATAACTTAGAGCGCCAAAAAAAGTATGCCATTTGATTACTTAAAAAAATATCAATATATACAAAAAAAAAATTTAAAATCGTTGGAGCCGTTTTCTTAAAAATGAATTTTTTATATATAAAATTTTTGTGACATTTAAAAAAAAAAAATTTGGAATGCCAATTTTGAGTATATATTATTATACATTTAAAACTGAAATTTCAAAACAATTCATCAACCCGTTTTTGAAATATTGAAGTTTCAAAAAAAATTTTTGAATCTTTTTTTAAAAATCCAAAATTTATTTTTTCAAAAATTTTGGTATGCAGTATTATTTATATTCTAACAAAGCTCTTGTGCAAAAAATTTCATTGAAATCGGACGAGCGGTTAATGAGAAAACCAAAAACAAAAAAACCAGGTACCGTTAATAAATGTTTTTGGTGATTTTTTTCTTACTTAAAGGTATATCATATCTACAATAATACACTGATTTTTTTTATCAAAATCGTTGGAGCCGTTTTTGAGATAAATAAGGTTTTCCTTAACGGTTGTATGGCAAGTACCGTTATTTTTTGAGCTAAAAAAAAAATTTCAATTTCCCTTCTGGAGAGTTACAAAAAAACGTTAAGTTCAAAATTTGAAGAAAATCGCTTCAGTGGCTTAGGCTGTAGGTTGAGGTACATACAGACAGACAGACAGACAGACAGACAGACAGACAGAATTGTGCCACCCACTTTTTTCGTGTTCTCTATTATCGTAATGTCATGTTTGATTGTTATCTCGAAATTTTTTTTGCACGAATCCAAAACTTGCCCTACATAGGTACTATGTACATATATCGCAAGTAAAAATGGCTGTGAGCGTGAGGAAGAAAACACACGTAAAAACAACAACAAATTAAAATTGAAATTGTCAGAAATAAAAATGGCTGGGAGCGTGATGACTTAAATATACGTTAAAACAACAACAAATACTGACATTTGACACAAATTTTGATATATGCACAGAAGAAACAAAAATCAAAACTCTAATAATATTATCTTTAATATATGTACTGTGCCTTATGAGGACCATTTTAGCATTCAAATACAGTAGACGCTCGATTGAGTGAATCTCGAAATAGTGAACTATCCACAATTTTATATAAAAATGTATTTTGTATAAAAATTTTGCGCAAGCATATTACATAGCTTGAGAGCTCTGAGGAATTGTTTCTGTTTTTTGTTTAAACCTGAGTGAAAGCCTTTTTTAATGCTTAATTAAAATTAAAAATACTCACTTCGAACGAAATGTGTATTTTGGATCAAATTGGCCTTTAGAAAGCCTTAGAAAGTACTTTTTTACTGGACCTGTTAAATTATAAATTATTGATTTAAAATAGCTCTTCAATGGCTTTTTTTTGAACATTTAGACTTAGTTATAAGGAAACTTTAAAAAATTATTATGGGCAAGTCTATTCCAACCAAATGATATCATATATTTTTATTGTTCAGCATTAAATAACTTCTCTCTCCAATTTATAAATTTGCATATAAAACTATTCTCATAAAAATATTGACCTCATTTTTATTACGACGATGTGGTTTTATTAAGAGTGTGTTATTAAAGTCAATCTTTTAAGAACAAGAACTTGTTGTACCTACATATCGTTTCTATATTTGTTGGTCCCAAGACGAAATTGTATACATATCTAGGCACATTGTATGTATAGTATATGTACATGTACATACGTAAGTACAAGGTTGTCTTTCACTTTTTTCTTGGTTTTGTGATCTATAAATTTCGCCGTCAGCCATCATAAATAAAATCCAGTAAAGTGCTCGCAAATATCCATAGTTGCATTTTCTAGCTGCAGCTTCTAGAGTGAAGTGGAAAGGTTCCACACACCCGTCATACAATATTTTTGTACGCCAACATTTCATGTGGTTGCTTTGGTGCGGGTATAAAACACAAGAGAGATTTTGATGCTGTGTTCTAGCGGTGGCACTTCATGTTTCCTTATACCAAATGTACCTATTGTGAAGCTCTTTTTTTGTCTGGATGCGAATGTATCCCTTGTGCTGTCATAAATCACAAAATAAAACTCATAAATTCACAAAAACTTTGGCTGTATATGAACGAGAAAAAAGGATTCACCAATATTTCCCATTACTTTAATATCGGATAGGGAATATAATGGAAGATCCTTTCCGATGTTGTATCTGCATCGCATCGTAAGGTATATTCTGAATACTTTGTTCAAATTTACTTATGATGAATTGCATGACGAAGAGCATTTATTGATGACAATGTACACGAAAACTAAGAACAACTATAAATTGGCCATCCCTGATGGGGATAAACAAGAATGTACTTCGTATGTGACCAATCATAGTTAGGAAGTGCGTGTCTATCGTTATGGTTTCATGGTCATGAGTCATGTTATGTAGGTAGATACATCATAATTAAGTTATCTAACAATTGCCTATTTGATTTCAATAACAAAACCAAGAATCAGTTTCTACTAATAACAAACTGTTTGCACAAAATCTCAAAATAATAGCTGCATTGTTTAAAAATTTCTTTAAATATTTTGTGC
Organism: Dasysyrphus tricinctus; assembly: GCA_963921185.1. Taxonomy (NCBI): domain Eukaryota; kingdom Metazoa; phylum Arthropoda; class Insecta; order Diptera; family Syrphidae; genus Dasysyrphus; species Dasysyrphus tricinctus. The sequence goes on from OY992531.1 coordinate 263,372,920, forward strand.
ATAGGTATGCATTTTTATTAGGGCTCATTTCTAATACACATCTGCATACACAATACACATATGTAGTTATGTTTTACTAACTTAGCTTTTTTGGAAAATACTTATTTGTTCCTGTTTCCCTCTGATAAAACTGAGCGTTTATGATAGTTGAAAAATTGGCTCTATATATGATATCCTTAGCCATCACTTATCACAAATCACCTTTCAAATTTTCACTAAACCGATATATCATCCAAATTTATGTACGAAAAATCAAACTTCCAAATTACTTCAAAAACAAATGTGACCCTTGTGTCATTGTCCCGCCCAAATTTTCCATTTCCTTAGTCAAATTGTAGTTGTAGTTCCGTCCAACTTCCATCTTCCTGCCAGGAAAATCCACCTGCAGATCTCTGGATAGTTTCTCTTCAAACAGAAATAGAAGAAAACCCGCAAACAAAGTACCTACCTAAACAAAAAAAAACTTTTCCAATTTCCTTTTAAATGTGTCCCAAGGATGTTATTAAACTAAAAATTACAGATCCGCAAAGTAGAGTATATTATTACACTTCACTATTGCAGGATACCAAGGGATACTCTAACCACCCATCCACCACACTAATCCATGCCCAGAACTGATGGTTGGTCATGGTCATTTCAAATAAAAACGGATGCTTTCGGGCAGTTTCGGAGTTTCAAGTTTCATTTGCAGCAAATCAAAACTTTTCAATAATAACCCGAAGTAGGCGGATGAAAAGAAAGAAAATAACAACTCACATGTTTTCATTTGGTTAGAATTTAGAACAATTCAATTCAGTTCAATTTAAATCAATCAAAATTTTATATTGTATTTGCAGGTAAATGTATGAATTAAAATCATACAAGAAAATCTTTATTGAGTGAGAATGTTATTGGATCTTGTCAATAAAAAGTTCAGTTCAAATAATTTGCGCATGGGTTGCCTGCTGAAATGAGCTAAGCAATTATTCTTAATTTTTGGGGTTTTTCTGTTATCTGCCCCAGCTTAAACGGAAAGCCTTATAGTCCAGTCATATTGTATTTTTACCATGCAAATTGTGGGGTAGTTTTGATTCGTTCGCTCCTTTATGTTTTCGGGGGTGCCGAATCCGAATCTGAGGTTTGCCAACAAAATTTCGTGACGCAACATGGAAAAAATGCAAAAATGCATTTTTTGAGAGTTTTTCACTAATGGCTAAAGACTAAGATGCATTTTGCTGATGTTATAAATTAAGAAAACTCAGAGTGAGCTAATGTTAGTTTTAAATATTTTTTCTAATAAGCTTATATTTTCGAAATGATTTACTGCCGGTGATTATGTAAATGTTAAAAACTTTTTTCCATCATTTTTGTTTTTGAGCAAAATTAATGGCTACGGGCATGATATCTTGTAAGCAACGTGTAGGCACAAAATCCAAACTAATGATGCTCACCTGCCGTCATTCATCTTGGATTTTAAGAAATGATTTTAAATGTGATACTCCACTCTTTGAAAGTATAGGTTCGTCTGCCTTTAGATATAGAGATAAAATACCATCCATACCCACCATGTGCGCCGCATATTTTGATTTAATACTTCAATTGCTTTAATCGATTTTTTTTTTTATTACTGCTACATATTCCCTGAAGAAGTAACTTAACGTTCTGTTTTGAAAAAAATTGAAAAAATTAACATAAAATTATTTATTTTTTACGACCGCATTTGATAGCTTTGAACTGCGACAGTTACAACAAACAAACAAAAAATCGATACCAATGGGTAGGTATATACGGAACTTATCCCTAGAGGAATGTTGTGTTAACACCTTTGCAAATACGCGAGTAACAACTCCATCTACGCAGCATTAAAATGGCATGTAATGGGTTGATGCTTATTGGTGGCGGTATAGTGACGATGCTGACACGGTTCTTCGATTGGAATGAGAAGCGCATAAAATATTTAAATCACGTTTAAGACGATACATTTATGAACTGTCACGTCTTTGGCGGGCAAATCCTTCTCCATTGCTAAGGACTCATGCTCTTTTGCAATGTTATATTCAACAGAGTCGAGTTGGGGAGGTGGCAATTTGTAATGGATTTTTTTTTTCTTTTGCTTCCGTGGCACGTGGATTTGAGAATTTCTTCTTTTTATTTACTCATCAATTTCATCTATGTTTTGCATTGAAAACAGGGGGAACAATATCGGTAAATAATACCTTCGCTTGTTATTACTTCATATACCTACGTTTACCTACTTTTTTGAAAATCTTCCCCATTTAGGTAGGTATATATTTGTTCTTCCGTGCTTCATAGGGTAGGGACTAATGAACATCATTTCTAAATGTAAGTCAAATAAAGCATTTTTTGGCAAGCTGAAACCTGGAAGAAGTAATTTTCCTCCTGCCGATCGGTTTAAAGCCAAAATGGGATAAAAATAGATTTTTGATTCGTAGGGTCCTATTCTAAAATTAGCTAGCCAATTTTAGAACTTCAAACTAAAATGCCTCTGAATCAGGACACCAAAATTGATTTTGATAAAAAATTATTGTTGAACACTCTTGCTCAGTAGGTACACTAAATTCTGCGACATTAAATCAGTTTCCTCTTGAAACTTGGTGGTATCGTTTAATTCAAAATTACAATGAAGATATGAAGGATCAAAACGTCATTGTATAATTACTTATAGCGGACAAAGCAGTGGCAACAGGTAGGAGTCGGTGCAAATCAGAGGGCCTTCAGTAAAAAAAAAGTTCGATCAAAGTTTAAGAATTAAAGTTACAACGAAGTTTAGTTTTTATAATGATAAAATAGCCCTAATTCCGATAGTACCTAGTTAACAACACGGCTCCACGCAAGATAGTTGAATTGGCAGTTTTTATTTTGATAAAGGAAATAAGCGCCATCATGAATTTGAGTAAATATTTTACAATTGCAAAGTGGAAATTCCCATTTTGAAAACAATTTTAACAGTAATGTTCCAATGAGTGTTGATCAAGATGGATATGACAAATGACAGATAATGTAGGCATCCTGGTTAATACTTATAACACGCTTAAAATATTATAAAAATTGTTGATAGTTTTGATTGTTGGCCAATGATTTATCGTTTTTGTCAAGTTCTGATAATGATGTAAATTCTTGTCCATCCTGTTGCCATAAATGTTAAGCTTAAGTCCCTCCAGTGAATCATAACAATTATTTTTATGAATTATTTAATGGTTTGAATTCGAATGACTCTCTTGAAAAGCATCCACACTTTTTTTGATTGGTGGCATTTTCCATAATGCATTCAAATTGCCAATTTTAGAAAATTCAGTTGCTAATGTGTGTCTATGGTTGTTTTTTAAATAGTGCATCGTTAATAATAATCGATGAAAATTTTTTTCTGTTTGATTTATGCATTCTAAGAATAGATCGACTTTATAGAGACTTAGAATTGATGAAGTTACAAAAACATTTGGTAGTAAAACTGATCTTTTAAACGGCAATTTCAGACAAATTTTACTTTTTAATCCAATCGGAATACAAAACTCTTTTATTGAGAATTTTATAATTAGTTGAAGTTACTGAGATCCTAGAAAAACAATAGAGTTCAAAGCCATCGTTTCTGTGAAGTAATTTCTTTTTTACTATTTTTGTTTTGCTTCTTTTGAGCATGTGTATCAGTTTTTCCTCGGCCACTGGGCAATACTATGTAGTTTGAATAAATATCAATAACTCTCAGTCACTCATTCGAGGTTTTTAAAAACAAATTTAAATGTTTTTAAAAAGAAACCTGTAGATGCATATATCCGAAATTTAATAACAACCTCCGAGAGTCCCTGAACACATACCCATCTTACACCTCATATACACACAAAAGAAGGACAACACACATATTAAGAACAAAAAAGAACCTCACTCTGAAATGAAATAAATTTTTGTTGAGTCTCTTTAGAGCTCTTGGAGAAGATTTGTGTCGTTCCGGATCATAAAACCAGAGATTTATCTCAACAGTTGAGTTGGGTGTTGAATAAACTTTTATACCGCCCACTATCTCTTTCTTTTACCGCGGTAAGTCCTTGTCGACCGTTACCGTATCTTCCGTAGCAACAAACTTACGCTTTATATTGTGTACGTATAGCCATTATGCCGGAAAATATTCAACATTATTTTTAACTTCTGAACTAATACTATATAGCAAACTCTCCATCTATTCTCAAACCAACATGTCGTTCTCATTCTCATCGTGTCGTACGTAGTCGTCCTTTATTTAACATTTCCTCCCACATTCGTATTTAGCTTTCTTAGTGTCACTCTAATGCACACCTTCGGCGAACCCTGGACGTAATGAAATCTCTGAAATTACACCAGACAAGATGGCAACAGCTTCAAGTTTCCCTCAGAACCACCTGCTTTTCTGTATTATTTTGCTTACTTTTCGCCTGTTTTCGTTGCCTGTATAGTAATTCTAATTAGCCCAGTGAGTGGCCCAACTATACATAGGTATACGTACACCAACAACAAGTTCACCTTAGCTGAATAGCATCACATACATCAGGTGCCATAGAAAATTTGTGCGGTGAATTTCGCGGAAAAATTGTTCTAAATATATTAACCAAAATACTTTAATGCACAACGAAAATAAGAAGGAAGTACAACTTCGTTTCTCGGGTGTAATAATTCGCTTCGCATCCCTCTGCTGACATTCTCAATGCCAAAAATGTATAACCTTTTTGCCATAATTATGTAATGTGTAATGATAGGATACTTGAAAAAAAAAAAAATAGATCGAGCGAAGTTTCTAGATGTTGTACTTCAAATGATACTATCCGAATAACACACATGAGGACTTAAAGAGACTGCAGAAGTCATACTTCTATGACAAGATCCTTAAAAAATAATTATGCCTCCTGGTCAAATTCACCTCCTTTTCTTAGTCTTGTATAGCTGTTGGCCCATGTCGAAAACCAAACCAGTCAGTTGGCGTTGTTGGGGATTACATAAAGGAGGAAGGTTAGGTGCATATACATATTGGTATAAAAAGGAGTCCGCTTCCTACTGGAAAAATATTATAAGTACATACGATATGGGTATGTTCGTATATGTACGAGTATATAATAATCTAAGTGAATGGAGTTTTTAGGAACAGCGTGACATTTCCTGCAATAAGAAAGTTCTTTTAATACTTTTGTAGCCATTATGTTGGTGAAAGGATTATCTCTCTGGTTGCAAGTAGAAATGGCTTTTCCAAGGTAAGGCTAATTTAGTTCTGTCGTTTTTCTGCAAAATCTCAATGGCCTTATGTATACAGTATACATTTTTCGAAAAGAGTCTGGGGACTTAATTTGAATGGGATATGAAGTGTAATCCAGTCCGGAAATTTTGTTGCGTCTAATATGTACACTTTATTCGGAACACAGGATGCGGAGAAATTAGCAATTTTATTTGAGATTCATTTATTTCACAAGGAAAATTTTATTTTATAGAAATAATAATGAAAAGGTAGAGTTAATTTTATTTGAGCACATATGAGGTATTTGAGGTGTGAATATAAAATTCTATAAATTAATAAGGAGGAAAGTAACATTAATGCTAGTATTAATACTTATATATAAATGAACTTTTCGTAAGTAATTTCTTCCCTCCTTAATATCTTTTGGCTGATTCCAAGGTTATTTTTATTTGCAATATAGGTAGTTAGTTATTTAGTTCTAATGACTTTTTATTAAAATATATATAAAATAAAATAGAGTAATACAATATTTTAACCTGATTGGCATTTTTGTATTTTTAATCATAAGTAAAATAAGATTTATCATAAATTGAAACTAAATTTGTAAAAGTTGACTTCATAAATGAATTTCTCTGATATATGTTTTTTTTTGTTTTTTTTTTTGTATTCAAAAATCCCCTTCTCTAATTTTCCTCCTATACTCTAGAGCACTTATAGTATATTTATATAAAATATCCCAGCCACAAACACCATTCAGAACACCCATCAAATCCTCCTTTTCCAGCGTTCTTACACCAAAATACATAGTTCGAATTCCATTTAAAATGGGACAAACGGCAATAAAAAGGTAGATGTTTTCCCTCTCATCACGGTTGCAAAGATCACACAATATAGGAAGCTCGGGTCGATGTAGCACATAGTTTATGTTTAATATAGGTACTATAAGGCAAGTTTTGGATTCGTGCAAGCAAATTAACAAAAGCTTCCACAAAATATAAATAGTTTTGTGTACCAAAATTTTTGAAAAATTATTTTGAATTTTTAAAAAAATGTTGAAAATTCGATATCTCAAAAACGGGTTGACAATTTTTTTCTCGAATTTTGTCTTTATATACACATTAATATATACTTAAGATTTGCATACCAAAATTTGTTTTAAGGATTTTATGTATAAAAATTAAATTTAAAAAAAAACCACTCCAACGATTTTATTTTTTTTTTCCCATACAATCATATTTGATCAAGAATTAAGATGGCATTCTTTTTTTCACCTCAAACTGTCAAAAGAGTTGTTTTAGCCAATTTAAATGTCGTACGTCATGCTTCTCTACATTTTTCTCTCATAATTTCCATGTTTTTATATTCAATTTTCTTAAACCCACAGTGTCTTGAACATAAAGAGCAAGTACGTGCGACCCAGTCGTGCATTTAAGTTTTAATAGAAAGGCTTATTTGTAAAGAGACTCAATTGATGATAAAAAAAGGCATTATTTAGCATAAGATTTAGCATTAGATTCAATGGAAATGCCCTCGTTCCTCCAAAGGCATGTCATTTTTCCTTCTTTTAATTTTGTTTTACTATCGTTTTAATTTAAAATATAATGTTTCCCCTTTATAATAAATTACATAGGTGGAGACAAACATTTTGGAATACAAATTTTGTGTGTTTAAAATATAATTTTTTTTGTTTTAACCTGAGGCAAGTGCTGTTACCCACACAAAAACCTGAGAACAAAATTGCAAATAAACATCAGTGAGATATGTATGGGGTGGCATGATACCCCCCTGCAACCCCCCTGCTTAGGCTCGTTATAAAATTTCGTGTGGGTGCGAGGTTGGGTGTATGCTAAGTTTCTTTTGCATTTATAGAATCTGGATTTTAAAAACTTTGAATTTATCCTATACATATTACCCAACAGTAATTATTGCAACTGTTTCATTTTGAGATCTTAAACAAATATAACCATCACCAAAATTTCTAAAAACTTTGCGTATTTATTGAAATAAAGCTTGGAAATACTACCCAAAATTGAGGAAATATCGCCTTAATTCTACAAAAACAATTTACATGCAAAATATTTGGGCGATATTTCCATTTCATTATTTGGGTTCAAAGTTGTTTTGGGCAATATTTCCAATTTTTTCTTATACAAAATTTCTTGGGCGATGTTTCCAAATCGATTTGGGTGCTATTTCCTAACGCCCAATTTATTACAGCTTTGTACTAATATGAATATGCGATCGCATAGTAAATAAGAATTATTTTTCAACTTAAATATTCTTTTATTTACAATAAGATGTGGTGGGCGGCGATAAACAACCCCAGTTGGTCCTCACATAGAAAAAGTAGCCTTGCCTTTGGAAGGAAACCGAAAAAAATATCAGAAATAAGGAATACAAATACTACCAACAGATGTCATTATAAACACATTCCAAAATAATTTCGTATGCATCTCTTCAAGAGGAAAATAAGGAAACAAAATTACTACCTACTCATTAATTATGCTAGACTCAGAGCATAACTTTGTTGATAATAAGACAAAACTCTCAAATCACCATGGTATTATGCCACTCTTCGTCCTTGACCCAATGCCCACAGCCACACCGCAGTTATTCTTTGCCCGAAAACGATGCGGTTCGATTTCAAAAGTAAACACATTTGCATTATTCACATAATTAATATTCATAAGTAATTTCCATTAATGAGGCTACATTTCGTTGGCATTCATTCATTTATTTCGTTTGCTTCGGACTGGTCATGGCCACCAGAGGACGAAAGGACTACAAATATGTAATATTTTTTTTGTCAGTTCGAAAAGCCGCTTCTCTTACGACATGTCGGCATTCACACGTTTTGTGTTCTCCATCGAACTTGTATCTGCTCGTGCTGGGCAGGCATTGACACGTGGTGTATGATGAATTATATTTTAATTATTACAATAATCAGAAGGGCTCGGTTTTCAATTGAATTTATAGCGAGCTTGGAGAGTTTCACGTGCAGATGTATGTGTGGCTGAGGATATTGTCTAGTTTTTTTTTTTTTGCTGATGGGTGAATCTTGGAAAATGGAATGTATTGTGATGTTGTATTGTTTTAGTCACACCAATTTTGCATTAAATTATTTGCAATAACGTTAAGATGGTACAAAATGGTAAGTAGCAATATTAATTCGTTTGGTTGTATCTAGCAGTTACTGCAACTTTGGCATTTTCTACAAAATCTAAACCTCTAAGTGTTTTTGAAACATACTCGAGCTCTTAACTTACCTAATTGTTTTATTCAAAACATCTAGGGACATACTTACAAATATTTGATTGAACATTTTGGAAAATACTTCGACTTTAATTTTTGTTCGAATACATAGCTTAACCATCGTTTTTTTTTCGATTAATAAAAAACAACATTATTAAGAATAACATGTTTGTCCTTGTTTTGTATATAAACTTCCATGTCAATCTGGGTCCCCAACAAACGTAGTTCAAAAATTTAAATGATGCAATAGCAACGTCCTGGTTTGTTGGTAATATCATGCTATTATAGGGAGCCCACCTTCACGTCAAGAAGGCTGCGTCTACCATAACGGAAATTAATCTTTCTATCTTCTTTTTTACATCGCAATAAAAAATGATAATATTATGAAGTCCAAATTTTGAAATTACTGATTAAGACGCTCAATTGCTCAAAACATATACAATATTTCAATTTAAAAATTGAATAAATTTTACTGTGAATTGAAACATTTTTTATTTATGTATGTACAAGCACTTACATATGTATGTACATATGTCTACATAAATTATATTTAACTAAATGCCTTACCTATTTAAAAAGAGGCAAAAGTCATCTCTGACCCGATAAACTAGTATCATATGACAGTGGTTATACTTATAGTCCACAACTGCAGCAGTGCTGACACAAAATCACTGTACTCTTCTTCCGCAGTTTGCAATGGTAAGCCGATACAAGTTGACCCACGTCGCCTTCATAGATGGAACACAACCGCAAAACCACGCCGACGACCAACGATAACAACCATGTCTTGCTCTTGCGATATAAATAAAGTTTCTGTCGCATATCTTGCAAGCCACTACGCCCGCCACCAAAACCCCCACTCTATGCTTCCATTTTGCTCATTGCTGTTTGGATTTGACTTTTCTGTAGAAATGTTTTGCTCCTGGGCATCCAAAAGATTATCCCTCTGCACCAGTTTTGAATATTTGATAAGTCCAGACGACATGCAAGTTGCTCTACGACCAGTTCCAAAATCCGTTTTCGCCAGGATCACATTACAATTTCATATTTATTTCTAGAAGAAGTCTCGTAGTCTCGTACCACCTGAATCTTTAATCTCTGGACAGAGTCGAAAAATCTATTTTGATGGACTTTCTAGGATGTTCCCAATTCAGAATGAGATTCGCCATCACTTTTTCCTCTTCCCACCCATCATAATCTGCTTTGCAATCACATCTTCGTGCATATAATGAACTTAAAATAGGTTACTCAGTTTGAGCGCAGTAAAAGGATATCGGATTCCAGTCCAGTTTTGGGATTAACTACTTTTGCGTAATAATAGGAGAATACCGGGAATACGAGAGCGCAATAATAATGAAAAAAGGAGAAATTTTCATAACGGAATTGGTAGAGAGTGGTTGGATGAAGTTCATAAGACTTTTTCATGCGGAAATGCAATTTAATTAAAAAATGTCCTTTTTCATAGTTTGGATTGGGCTCAGAGAATGCCTCCGCTGATATTTAAAATATATAGAACCCCCACATTTCCGCATCATAACGTCAGTTGGGGACATTATGAGGTAAGAACGTCACAGTCCACGCAATATAATTCAGGAAGAACTTTTAAAGTTGGGAATAAAAGGTACTGATTTGTTCTTTTTGATGTGTAGAAGACGCAGACAATATTTCGAACTACCGTTATCCTTCTTATGACAAAGTTTTCTTGATGTATACCTTTCTTTTGTTTTATTCAGACGTTTATGAATGAAAAAGACATGCGATACAAGAAGTCCTATTTAAATATTGATTTTTTCTATGAAATCAGTGGTTCATTGGTGTAAATAAAATAAAATATTACAATGCAGATATTTTATTGTATTTATATCGTATATTTTTTGTAATTTCTCAGGAAATCCACAGTTTGTATAATTATTACTATTTACTAATTGATGCTTTCATTGTTATTCATTAAGTCGACAGTTTAACTCTCTTATAACGATAAAACGTGATTGGTTTTGCCAAAATTTAATAGGACTTGTAAAAAATAAAAGTTATCACATTTGTCCAAGAGCTCAGGTAAAATCGTTCCTCCAAAAACAACGTCTGCATCACATGCCTCCTGGAATTTCATAGGTAATACCAATTCCAGCATGATTTTTGGTTCCTTTATTACCCATCATTTTCAGTTTGTAAATCATCATCTATTGTTATTCATATTCAAATATTTAAAAAACGTATTTGGCAAAAATATTTCTATACCATTTTAAGCCAAAGTCCTAAGTTTGGTTCGTGACTTTTTTCAAAAATTCCAGAAAATTGTCTGAAGTCCTTGTGATGGAAAGAAGACAAAAAAAAACAAATCAAAAATATGATTCAAGAAAAAGATCCATACATACATATCATTATTTATCCGTAAACTAAGGTAAATATATCGAACTTGAGTTGCAGAGTCTTGTCCGCCTTTAAAGTCCTTCCAAATATAAAAATCGTTTTCAAAAAAAAAAAATTCAAAGAAAATATGGAAACATTTTTGGGAAATTTCTTGCTTAAATGAGCTGAAAAAATCAAACATTTTTAAAACTGTTAAACATTATGCTGTTATCAGCTGAAAAATCCGCTATCCTTTATTTAATCTTGTATATAATATGCACATTGAACATAGACCAAAACAATACAAAAAATAAGTAGAAATCAACAAGAACCACCATGCTCCTTGGGGCAAGCCAATAAGGAAAAGAAAACTCTTCAAGTGGCCGCCTCTTGCAAAATTCACCAAAAAAAAGTTTTCGAATCTTTTGAAAATTATATGAAAATAACGAGATAAACTTATCCCAGTCTGTGGCGAGGGCTGTGGTGGCAATGAACTGAAGGTTTATTTAAAGTCTTATCAGAGCTTTTCAAGAAGTTCTGTGGCGAATCCTGCACCCTTGCTGTGGCCTTTCTACTCTTGCTCACAATCGGTAATCAGAAAACGGATAGTTCCTTGGCTCTCTGATTTGAAGCGAACAATATTTTCCCGGGGGCAGCTTGGTGGGGTTGTTGAAGATGTGATAGTGAGTGGTAATTTGGAGTATAGGAAAGGTATTATTGTGGGAGGTCGAGGTGGCCTTCTTCGGTTCAAGGCACGAATATTCGAGAAAAGGAATACTCAGAAGAATCCACTCAATCTGCTGAGGCCAGATTACAAGGATTACCGCATTACGTCCAATTATTTCTATTTTCTTAGCATTCAACAAGCAAAACAACTGCCAAACAATCTGGTTTCTGGGATTTTGGCTTGGGGTGGGCGACTACGGTGATGGTGGAAGGGTACCACCGATGGGATGTTATGGGTCGTCCCTTTCATTGTCATACGATGCAGAAGATTCCTTCAACACAGAGTTACGAAAGTCGTTTGCGTCATTGCTAAGGCATCCAGCTCACACTATGGTCTCTCTCACTGCCATCGGATATCGTTTGTGCTTATCCGCTGTGGTCTTATTGCTTTGGGCGCACAAACAAAACAAATTCCAGCTTCAATCTGTATTCGATTTGACGTTGGAATCAAAGATCCTTTGGAGCTCATCGAAAGTGCTTCAAAGTCTGATTAAAATGGGATTCGTTTTTATGGTGATATTTTCTCAGTGTTATTTGATTTAGCTTTGATGTACGTATGTGTGTGTATAGTATATCTGCTTGTGATGTTTGCCCTCTCTGTGCTGTGTGTGCTTTGAGGACTTACAGTTACATAAAACTGAAGCCCTTTGGATTGTGATTGTGATTTGCTAAGAGATGCAATCAGGAATTGCTATCAAATCAAATGTGTTAACAATTTGGATTTGGAGCAACAAGAATAAAAAATGAATACTTTCTCTTATTGCAGGTATGAAGTCGGTTTTTTACGTGACAAATTCAAGTGTGTATGGGTAGATACTATCAACAAAATAAACATGTAGGTGGGTACACACATTTTTTTTGACAAAACACAAAATAAGGGAATCATCAAACTAAAAATATGGAAGTACAATATTCCTTACACATAAAAATGACTTCACATTGAGCCAATGAAAATCGGTTAAGCAAAATCGTTGAATAAATGATTTTTGTTTTTCATTTACCTATGTAATGCTTTGGTTGGAAGTATTTCAATATTAAAATGATGAAACAATAATTTATATTTGCAGTACTATGGCTTTTAGAATGATCCATTTCAAGTTTATGTATTCATCAAAACTCAAAATCCATCCTAATCAAAATTTGTTTTATTTTTCTTCTATGTATATTTTATTTAATAGTTTTGCACTTTGGAAATTCTGTTGAGGCATGTATTTAGTGAAAAGAAGTATTATCTCTCTACTCTCCTCTTTTTGTATTGCAAATAAATAAGTCTACTAAACAAAGATGTCAAAGTTCATAATAAATAAAAGTCTATTACGCACATTTTGGTTTGCTAAAACGCCATCCTCCATAATAATTGATGTTAAATACTATGACAGTTTTACTTTGTTATTCTTCGAAAATCAATAGATATATAGTTTCCCAATTTCCCATATAACCCAGAAGAACCTTATTATACAAACAATATTATTTAGCCATAATAATGACACAAAAAGAATACCCAAACTTTTATTCTCCGAATAATTTATATCGACAAAGGTATCTAAAACAATAATAACGCAACGATAGGCAAAAAGTTTCCTCCACCATAGTCTCGACAAAGGCATAAGGCGCACACCTCTGTCCTGAAATATCTGGCAAAAGCTACCGTTTCGAACCCCACAAAGCAATAAATTTCAATTCCAATAACACACACACATACGTACATATATCTACATAGCAATTTGTAAATAAAATTGCTAAATTAAAGGAATAAATTGGTATCTCGGGGAAAGCGGAGGCGGCCGCCATATTAATTTATTATGGAAATCTGAACGACTTAAGTGGAGGAATATGGGATAAATTATTATCGAAATTTATGTGTTTTCAAACACATCTGCTATTAAGTATAGAATATTGTCGCTGTGAGCCTACGCCTCAATCTAAACCCACAGACCTTTAATATGATCGTATACACTACACTTTTGAAATACATATATGTATACATAGTTTTCGCCATTGGAAACCAAAAATTCCGTGAGGACTTTGAGTTGATTTAACATTGCTTGCTTACCTATGTATGCCTACGATTACTGTATTAAGGGTCTGGATGTATGTAAAAACGCTACACCAACCTGTGGCGTTGTTGATTTATGTTTTAAAGCTGAATTATTTTAAAACCAATAGGTATAATGAATTCAAGGGAAATTGGCTTCATAACTGATGGATTGGTAGTACGTTTAACCTATAGAGACCAGAAAGATGAGGAGTGGAAACCAAAAATTAAATTATAGGAGCACAATGCTATTAAATACAAAAACTAATAATTTCAACGAAATTGTATAATCAAACTTATCGTATTTATCATTTTTATTTTAAATCTTGTAAAACTATAAATAGGCACCACTTATTAATCAGAAAAAATTAACGAATGTGAGTAAGGGCTAGTACGTCTGTTAACTTTAATTTAAAATTATTATACAAAATGTGTAGCCTGTACATGATAGCGAGTGGATTATGTTCATTTGGCAAAATTTGAAAAAAATCTTCTTTGTAAATATAAAATGTCATTAAAAATAGATGTGGCCAGTTTTGTGGTAGAAATTCCGACAAATTTGACAGTGATATCGTGTAAGTTCAGCATAAGGCTGAAAGCACACCCACACAGTTGCCTGTTTTTTGGATCTTGATTCATTAAAATAAATAAATTGTTTGTTCATAAGTTAGAATAAAAAATTTTGATTGATTTGGGATATTTGTAGGCTTAAAGTATCTTTTTTACCAAAAGAATCCATGCGAGTGTAAATAGCATGTTTTAGCGACATCCTACATCCAACACAATTCCCGATCCCGATCCCGATACCGGTGGGGTTAAGCTAACAGTTATAACAAATGTGTACTTAACTTATTATAAAAATCGGGAACTTATAAACATTCAACACAAACAAATACCTTGTTAAACAGTCCATTGCAAAAACTTTAAGAAAGGAATAAACTCTGTTAACGCTTACAACTTTACAGAATAGAATTATAACACCCTTTTTCCGTATTCCATTTAAAAAAAATTTATACAGAAATAAGAATAATGTATTTTGAAGAGTTCATAAATACATCTAAACAAAATCATTAACATTTGTTAATTTATATTGAATACTTTGTAAATCCGTAGTACACTCAGGCGTATACGCACCTTTTTTGATGATCTTTCACTTTTTTGTGGAAATTTTAGTTTTATTATTTTGAATATTCTTATGGGTTCTTATTAGTATTTAAGTTGCTATAGTTTATTTTGGAATAAATAAGGATCTATACTTAACTTACCGCGAGGTGAAAGCAACAATCTATTGAAAAACAATAAAGACGGGTTGGGGTCGAAGTGCTGTATGGTCAAGATCCTGATTTTTATTACCTGATTAGTTCTTTGAAGGAATTATGTTTAATTTAATGTTTCCTTATGTTTATTAATGCAAATAATCAACAATTATTTTTCTTTATTGCTTAAAAATACAAATTTATAAATATGAAATCAAAGTTGTTTTTTATAATGGAAATTCTTCTTCAAAATACAGCATTTGGACATAAACAGAATTTCAGAAAACAGAATTTTGCACTTACAGCATTTTGGATAAACAGACTTTTGGATAGATATACAGAATTTTGAAATACAGAATACTGATATACAGAGTTTTGGTCATATAGCATTTTCAAACAAATTTCAAACCGAATTTTGGTCATACAGAATTTTGAAATCCAGAATTTTGACCCGATCCCTTATTAGTCTTAGAGCCGGCTGCAAATTTTTGAAGCAAACACATAACAAAAAATGAGTCGAACCATACTCATGGGCATGCATCTTGACATCGAATACAAAAGTATGTCAGGTGGCCATGAGATATTGAAAATAGTAGTTTTCCAATTTTTGTAACAGGGTAACAAGTACTTCAGCTCATTTAAAAACAAATTAAAAATGGTGCTCTGTCATATTCCTCAAAATCATAGACTTTAATTTTAACGATCACAAGATAGCTTTTGAAGCGAACCCTATCAGCTTTATTTTGGAGACATTTTTGTCATATGTATGTATGTATTATATGGACTAATGAAAAAATGACAGAACATCATTTCCCATCTTAACTTACAATATACATACAGGTACTACATTAAAAGTTATGCATTCGTAAATAAATTGAGCTTGAGATTTTGATCAGACTTGTCATTACAATGATAGATGAATGAAAAAAGTGGGTCTTACAATTTTGTCTCTCTATCTGTTTATCTGTCTGTTTATTTGGAGGCTTAACGGCTGGATAGATTTTCTTAAAACCTGGTACATAGTGGTTTTTGGTGATTCTGCCCACACGTTTCTACGTTTTCTTTTAGAGCATAACGGTACCTACCTGTCATACAATTTTTTTTATCAATTTTACATAATCATTTTTCTCTCAAAATTGGCTTCACAACTTTTCTTGAAAAAATTCAATAAACTACTTTTAGTAAAGGCTACCTATGGGTGGCAAACCATTTTCCAAAAAATGTTTATCAATAATACCTCCGAAAGAAGCATTTTTTAATGTTCGATTTTATTAAAAACGGTTTTACTGATTTCAATATTTTTTATACAGAAGCTTCCAAAAAATATAAATAGTATTGTGTACCAAAATTTTTGAAAAAAAAAAATTTTTTTTTAGTTTTTAAAAATATTCTTATTTTGTATGATTATTTTAAAACTGGATTCTTAAGAGTTTCTTAACACTCTCTAAGACAGTTTAAGAACATATTTTACTTTTATGCAAAAATAACGGTGTACGTTCCATACAAATTTTAAAAAACCTTTAAGGAAAATATTTTTTTTTCTTCTAAAACAGGCTCCTTCAATTTTGATTAAACTGTTTCCATATGCTAAAAATAGTACGGTCTTTTGCTAAAAATTATTAAATTTTTCTCTAAGCTACTAATAGTAGTACCTATCATAGAGGGTACTTTTTATTTTGAATTTTCTGTTATTGAGGGAGGGGAACTTAATAGTTGTTAATGCAGAAACCCATCTAATAGGACCCTCTCCAAGCAAAATAATATTTGGAAAATAATTTAATCAAGGTAGGTACCTACTAACTGGAATGTTATATGCTATTGCTCGTAAGGAAACCTGAACGAAGTTAAATAGTTCTTGAAACAGAAATGTAGTAATATAATGGTATATAATTATAAAGGTTACAATATACATGCATATGTATATGTATGATGTAGGTGCACCAATTATATTATCCGTCAGACATGCAGGAACTTTGCGTTTATAATGACTCCTGACAAAAAATAGGTGTATCTGTGTACTCTACTGATCCTGGCAGACAACAATTTCTGGAAGAATACAAAATCCCAGATTGCTAACAATGCGTGGGGGTAATGCATTTTTGATGCTCATCTCTGAGCAGTGATGTTTTTCAAAAACATCTCATCTCTTTTCTATATTCGGTGGGGATTATTTTTACCCTGGGTGGAGACGGTGGTAGCAGTAGTGGTGGCTGTAGCCACCCTCCTGTAACTTTTACTCCAGCACTGGCACAAGTTGTAGGTACTTTAGTTCGGCATAAGATCTCCTCAACCCTCCTATCTTAAATAAGTTTTACAATTTTTTGTTATCGGGTGCTCTTAAGAAGGGATTTTTATTCTTCTATAGCCCAAGGGAATATAACAAAGACTACGCCTTTGTATTTTCGTGCAAACAGTCAGAAGTCTATTTGGAAAATGACTGATTCCTGAGCTGGAATGTCATCATCTCTATCATCTGAATGGGGATTTTCTTGTTAAGCATCCTGTTCTTATTCGGTGGGGTTAACTGTATAGTGTATACACGCAAACACAACTCGCAACACAATTCACTTAAGTAGATTGAAATGTAGGTACACGTTGACAACGACAACGTTAACAAGACATTAAGGGCCTCAGACTTTCATTCTACGTAGGTATATTATGGCACACCGACATACGTAGGTATAGATGTACATATGTATGTATTTATTTATAGTTTGTTGAATTTTATGATTTCTGAGTCATGTAATTGAAATGATTTCCTGACTGAGAGTTCCAAATTATTATAGTTGTATCTCTATATTTGCATGAGTATTGTCATGTCGCTGCTTTCGTCCTTGAAGCATTCATATAACGCGCAGAAAGATAACATAGAAATTTTATAGAATGACAAGTACAAAAGGATTCCTCTTGCTTTATTAACGTTAAATTATCTGTGAAAAACATGCATGTTCTCTGATGAATTTCTTATTCTTGTTATTACATGATAAAAGGTTTTAGAGTGTTGTTAACAATCGTATGTTCAAATGAATATATATGCATTTGGTTATTATGGCAGGTTTCTTTAATAGAAAAACGAGTGTCATCATGGAAATTTTTGCTATTGTTCCAACTGAATTCCCTTATTAAAAAGCCAATTTCAATTTTACTGCCAGGGTTTCGTGTGGAAAAGAGCTTGAAGTTTTGATAAAATCTAACGTAAAAATGATGGAAATTTAAATAAAATGTATTAAAGGCAATTTAAATTTAACTAGTATCCGCCCTGTGGTCGAAACTCGACCATTTGATATAGAGGTTCAGAGGTTTCAAACTCCCTCTGAAGTCCTCTTTCCCCATTGTGAACAAAAATTGAAACGCTAGTGATATTACCTTTAACATAATGCACTTTGGTTACATAGGATCCTGCAACAACAGTAGGTAGTTACTTCTTATCTACCTTGGGTGGCCCTCTTCAGGTTGTTGGCTTATCAGTTCTTCTGGTTTTGGTCGTTCATCCCACAATCAAAAGTTTCACACAATAGTCAAAAGATAAAACAATCTTTTTGTTTAATACTAAAACAAACAAATATTTTTGTTTATAGCTTTTAAAGCGAAGTATACAGTACAAAAAACATGTATTTCTTTTATATGAGTTATATTTGAACAAACGTTAGAATTTCCATTTTTTCACCAAAAATCCGAATCAATTATCTTAATCATCTCCCAAAATGTCATACTTCTAAACACAACCCTTTGAAAGATAAAATTCAATAACTTCAAAAAATTAAATAACCATTACCAAGCTTAACGGCTACATGGAAAAATAATTTTTAGAATCTGTACATATGTGCGATAAAACATTTCCAACAGAACGTGATTCATGCTTTTGCGTTGAGTATTATCGGAGGAAAGTGTACTGAAAGAATTTCCATACATTTTGCTAAGCGTATTAATATAATGATTTAAAACACAGTAAACGCTCGATATAGCGAAGCAATACAAATCAGTTCATTATTTCGAGATTGTTCACGATTTCGAGCGGGAAGCTAAAAATCTTATGTAAAGTCGTGAAGTTTTCTTTTTAATATAATAACAGTTAAGCGTTAAGCAAGTTTTAATCCCATTAAACAATATTATTTAGCTAAAAACGTTTCGGGAATACCTTTGAAAATGTGATTTTTGCCCTAATAAGTAATTTAAAAAAAATTATTTTACGTGCTGGCAGCTTTCTTAGTACCTCAGTTTAGTAGCAGTATTAAGCATTCAGTGAAATATGTAGATACATGTTTCTTACCGAAATCAAAATACAAATGACATACATTTCAGCATTTGGCTGAATTCGTTTTGACACTTACAATTTGTCACAAAAGCAAAATCACATCATACACATGTGTTCTAGTTTTACTGGGTCTAGTGCACTGTAACTACGGGGGGCCATGTAAAAGAAATTAAACAAACACTGAAAACTGCATGAAAACTTAAGCTGATCAGTGTGAGTGATAATCGTCAATCAATCCTAAAATTGTATGTTACTTTTTCTTACCATATTAATATACAATAGTTCAGTTATATTGTACTTTTACCATGCACATTGTGGGGTAATTTTGATTTTTGTCGTGCTTTATGTTTCAAGGGTGCTGAATTCAAATCGGAGGTTCTTGCCCCCAAAATACCAGAACAAAATCTTTGCTACGCCACTGGTCTAGTGTATATACTTACCTTTAAAGCTGGAGTATATATTGGTGCCGTGACATAAGGCCAAGTGGCATAAGGCCAAATTTAAAAGTTTGGCCTTAAGCCACTTTCAAAAAGCGACTTAATGCCAAGTTGAGTTGGCCTAATGTCGCTTTTACAAAGTGACATAAGGCCAAATTTGTTTGTGACTTAACACCAAACGTAAAATGTTTTATAAAAAAAACAGTAATTTTTGGGAAAAGAAACTTCGCATACACCCAACCTCGCACCCACCCCAAATCCTATAGTGAGTCCAAGCAGGGGGGTTGCAGGGGGGCAGCATGCCCCCCCATACATACCTCACTGTTTATTGCGAATTTTTAAATTTCACAAACTTAGTAAAACCTCTCCTTTATTTGGGTTGCGAAATATAAAAATATTCAAATAAACAGTGACGTATGGATGGGGGGGCATGCTGCTCCCCTGCAACCCCCCTGCTTGGGCTCACGATTGAAAAATGATATAAAGAAATTTTTCAATGAAAAATGAAAAAATAACAGGTACGCTAGTATTAGAAGTGACACAATGCCAAATTGGCCTTATGTCACTTTGTTAAAGCGACACTAGGCCAACTCTTAAAATTTGGCTTTATGTCACTTTTGTTAAGTGACATAAGGCCAAATATTCAAATTTGGCCTTATATGTCACTTGGCCTTATGTCACGGCACCGTATATATTCATGCTTTTTGTACTTAAAAATTTGTTGAAAGTCAGGCAACATGCTTTGTAGACGAATTACAGCTGGAATGTTCTTGTTTAACCCTGAGAAAAAATATGTGTTCACCATTTCGAGATTTCTTGAATTAAGAGTACTCTATGTCTATACAATTTTGTGTGTTCACTAGACTGTGCCAACAAAATCGAAATTTGTATTTTTCATGATCGGTCTCAAAATTTCAGTAGAGGCTCCAAAAATATGAATCCTCCTAAAATTTGATTAGTAGGTATGGCTTAAGAGACAAAGGGTCGAATATCATCAAAACGGTAAGGTTACGAACATTTTTACCCGAGTACTTTTTTGTAGAGCGTAAAATTTTCTATCGATCTAATATAGCAACTTTTCCATAGACTAGAAATTTTTTGTGATATAATCATGAGAAAGCAGTACCATGTTTTTGTCCATACATTTTGTATAAAAAACAGAAAATTGCGATGCGCCACCTCTAAATATCAATATAAATAGCTCAAATCTTAGCAGGATTCATATTTTTGGAGCCTCCCCCGAAATTTTGAGACCAATCATGAAAAATCAAAATTTCGATTTTTTTTGCACAGTCTAGTGTTCACTTTACTGAATAGTGCACTTTTCCAAAATTCACTAATCAAGCGTGTGCTGTAGTTCTATACAAAAATTTTGGATATTTTTATTTTTACTGAGAATGACGGTAAATTATAAAACAAGTGCAATAATATTGCTTTTCAATTTAAGTTTTGGGAATTTTTTCTTCTAAAATAAGTTCTTTTAATTTCTAAATTGAACCCAATTTAACTAAAACCAGTTAAAATCTTTATTGAAAATTCAATTTATATTGATAAATTAGTTGTTTCTCAAAATAAAATAAAAAATGCTTTGATCCTTATGTTGAAATAGAATACTCCTGTTTTCATATTGAACCCACAACATATAAATCCCCAAAGAACAAAACAACAGGCCTTTATAATATTTAAGTAGGAAATTCATTTTCACGGACAAATACTCAAATGACCTCAAAGTCGCATACATGACGGGATGACGGCCCATACACTTGTTTCGTTTGCTGTGGTCCACTTAAACCATTGATGTTGATCCTTACACATCACTGAATGCATCGATTTTAAGAGAAAAAGCAACCAACATCATCAGAGGCAGGGCTGGATGTCCTCTTGTCCAGTGTCCCATCAGTGTGATTTGTAATTTTGTGCAAACGATTTTATACTTGGCCATTTTGACCACTACTGATGCGCTGCTATAGTATGCTTGTAGTTATGCTTGCGCTCTATTGCTTAGATATACATAGTGTGTGGGATATATGACGCTAGCTAGCGCAAATGATGTGGCAGGCTATCTCATTTGTCCTCCAGCCATAGTGAATCACAGTTTAAGTATTAAACATGCCATTGTGCTCTGTGGTACGTCTGTTCAGAAGGATGGACTAAAATAACAAGAGCACCCTGCCTGAAACAGGCTATTTCCTTTCATAAAATCACATCAGAAGAAGTTCGTTGATGTGGAAAATTTTCAATTTTCACAACGATAGAATATTAACAAGCTATCATCATATATGGTTTTGACTTGGAACAGGACCAGACCATCAGAAACCGGTCCAGGTTGCTTTTATCGAAATTGCATTTGATGTCACCTGAAATGCTTCCCGTAGAGTCCTGTTGCATTTTACAAAAACTTTGCTGTGGTAAGTTTATCTTATCTCATAGCAAGCATAAATGTTTTTCCTTAATTTCATTATTATTGTTCAAAAATAAACTTTCAATGACCTTTTGTGAAACAAAGGAAAATATATTAGAAAATTGAAAAAAATTTGCAATTCAAATTTTATCAATATTATTACATACATATGTATGTATGTATAACTTTGCCTCCTTTCCTAAATAAAACAATATTTTTGAAGTCTACACATCTGCATACAGTTTATTAGAAGCACTAATGTTTGTTTGCATTGCGCCTTTTGGAACTCTCTTTCTACTTATTACATTCAATTTATCTTCCTTAACCTAAAATCTTGATGACCAGGTCTGTATACTAAATTAAAGTGTCTCATAAGGTACTCAATTTTATCTACAAATTTTGTCAAACAATAGCAATTTTGAATTGCATTGGTTTCTTACAAAATCATATCTCTTTGAAGAGACCTGGCTAGAATATTGAAATAAAATAAACAATATTTTCGTTGATACTGCAAAAAGTCGTATATCACTTTTTCTAAAATATTCAGGAAGAAAAAAAAAACAGTTCTTATTAACTTGCATTTAATTATAAATAGTTTTTTTACGATATTAAAACATAAACAAACAAAACTAGCTGAAAGCAAAAGTGTTATGTTGTTTTCCTGAAAACTCTCAGACAAGTGAACTGCACGGTCACCTAAAACCGAGTTCTGGAATGCAGTCCGCAAAGTATAAAAAAGCAAGAAAAAAGGTACACGCACATTGCGTGATATATGTAAGTTAGGAAATAAAATTTTAATTGGTGAGTGAAAGAAAAGTAAACAAGGCCATCGCAGAAAATTCTTATTTTTTTAATATACCTTATGTTTTTTTTTAACTAAGATGTTTAGGAACTTTTCGGAATTATGAGCAATCCTTTTTATATTATAATATACACAGTTATACTTGTTTTTCTGTACCTACAGTAAGGAGTAAAGCTTGGTTTTCTTAAAAGTATATTTTGGTGCTTTTATATAGGTACTATTTTAGAGATTTTGAGTATGAAACACGTTCTTTTAATTGCTAAAATAAAATATTTCTAAGATAGTTTTAACATCAAAAACAAGAATGCTGTTTGATAACTTGAAAAAATATGAATTTATATATAAATAAAGTTGTAAAAATCGTTAAATTTGACTTGCATTTAAATACAGTCAAAATCGGTTATAACGAAATATCGGTTATTGCGAACTAGTCTTGAAGTCCCGGCAGAGGTTCATACAAATTGTATTTACAGAATATCGAATAATGGCTTATAGCGAACAGTTTTGAATGAAAAATTTGAAAATCTATCGCTAAACGATTATAAAAAAAATAAGTAACAATTAATAATTTCACGCATATAAATTAAAAATTATGTGGAGTTCCCTTTTGCTGTTTTTTATGAATTTCATATTCTGTTTTTAAGAACAGCTGTAATACCTAGTCATTTTTTATATCAAAAAGGTTAAAAGTTTTTTTTTTTTTTGGAAATTAGTTAAAAACTTGGAGGACTTTTTTCTTCAGAAAAAAATCTACAACAATTTCAATTCAAGCCTTGAAGCTGGTGATTCCATAATATAAGTTTTACTGAAAAAAAACAAGTTAGAATAAAGTTCAAATAAAAGTATTAAGTGAGCTCTATTCCATATTATTGCATTTCGCAATTTTCCAATAATTTTTTTTTAATTCAAAACTTAAAAAAGTTGGTTTTAATAAAGAATTAAAAATGGAAAATTAGTTATAACGAACAAATTCTCCAGTCCTATCGATTCTTTATAACTGATTTTGACTGTATATATGTATATAATACTCACACGAGCCTTATTTCTAAAATTACGAGTAGATATACTTATTCACTTGTTCAAAATTCAATAATTATTCAGGAATGCTAAAATTAAGACATTTCCTGACGCCTTTTCTTCTGGCAAACAAAATCTAAAATAATTCACTTTACTAGCAATACAGAGCTCTGTAGTAAAATGAAATTATTTTATAAGCTTCAAAGACTGCAGTTGCATATCATTTCTATTTACGCATACAGATATATAGATATAATTGCGTGATCATCTTTTTATGTACCTTCATTTATCGTGTTGGTTTGATTAAAATCTTGAATTCGATTTCTTGCAAATGTATAACTTTCCTTTATAGTACTTTCAAATTAAATCTCATTCCAGAGCACCAGACATGTCTGGGCTATATTTATTTTGCCAATTTTTCATACTAAAGAAACGAGTTTCATCTTCAAGGATCATTAGGTTTCCATTGTAATCTTTTGAATACATCTCTCCCTCATTTGTATTCTTGTGTACTCATATCATTTGCTACTGCGACTACTGCTACTGTCTGGTCTTGGTCCTGTTGTTGCTAATACTCAGCCCAGCCTTATAGCAATGCTACTCACTCCTAGATCCCTGTGGGTTTTTTATGCCTTATGCTTCTTCTATGCTGCTGGCTCTACTGATACAAGAGGGTTTATATTTCTATTTGCTAGCAACGCTGGCATTTAATATCATCGTTTCTGCAAGGATAGCTTTTCTTCTTTTTTTTATTTTTGTGCCCATTTTTGATTCCTCTTATAAAAAGGAAGAGTTGAAGAAGTTCAAGGCACGAATATCGACAGTGTATAGTATATCCATGTGTAAATGTCGATGAGTTATTTTCATTTTCAAAGATTTTTTTTGTTGAAGTTTTAATATTAAGGCATTTCTATAAATAGTTAGGACAGTCGTTTGTCGCAATTATATGTATCTGTTTAGAATTAAAATGATTTTAAAGCAGCAACTATTTTTATTTTTGAATGTATAGAAATGAATGTAGGGTGATTCACAAAAAGCTAGAAATACAGTAAACCCAACGTCGTGTTCTAAAAAATAACATTAATTATAAAATAAATCTAAATGTAGATTGCTTTGATTTCCGTAATAGTTTAATATTTCAGTTAGTTAAATAAATACCCTTTGTTTTCTGCAATGCTATATGTATGTTTATGTAGACTCTAAATGCGCATACATTATGGAATAGTGTCGACTCGCTTTATATATATATTTGTTCCTCTTTCTCATTTGGTATCGTATATATTAAGACTGCAGTATTTTTTGAAACAAGATAACAAATTTTTAATACTTTTAATATATTAATCAGCTTTGTTTCTATATTTCACGATATTTCGATATTTCAGAAGTGTCCTTCTAAAGAGCTTTTAACAATTTAATCAGCTCTCAAGCAGCCATTAATTAATAATAAATTTGGACTAACTCGTAAATAATGTATAGGAACCCAATTTTATAAGTACGAATAGTACCAGCAGCTTTAACCCATACCGATTTGAAATTTTTTCTTAACGGCTGAGTTGCTGTGTCTAAATAAAAATTCAAACCATGTTCAATAATATAGAATTGCAGCCCCTGGGAGCATAACAATTAAAAGTGTTTGCAGGAGCGTAGAGTATACCAATTTTATTATACATCATCCATCACAATTTTCAGACGCCATTCAACCAATTCATCAAAACAACTAATATTATCCCTTTTTATTTTAATATTTAAATGTTCTTTTAGAGCACTATTTTTCCTTGAACGCATACTCGGCTACACGGTTTCAAAAGCTTACTCCCATGACCTACTGCAAGGTCAGAGCACAATTATTCCACAAGGGTAATTAATGAAGCTCATATCTACACTGATAAAAAAACGTAACATTAATTAAGACAATACTGCCTGTCACATGAAAAAAGGTTTGCTTAATACAATAATTTAAAAAGTCTTGGTTATAATCAGTTAACTAAGCATCAAAAGTTTAGTCAAGTACTTTCTCAACTTTATCAACTCTATTTTCGTAAAAACCACAAAAGTTTCAGAAATCTCTTTCGAATTCCTCGTTGGAAAATGATGCAGTCAATCTCTCAAGATCTTTTTCTTACTTTTTTATGCTTGATTATGGTATGCATTTATTTCCGCTGCTGCACTATGTAATTAAAGTCAGTTTTACTATTTCATAAATTCTATACAGTTCTCACACAAAAGTCACTTTATTTTTCTATCAGTGTATTTAGTGAAATGAAATACTCATTTCCACGCATATCCAGCTTCTTCCTAATTATAATTATAATTCTCTGTGCACTGATACACAGGACACAGAAATCAATACTCATCCAGTTCATCTGTTTGGCAGATAATTGGAATGAAACTTTTCAAATTTCCAGAGCAGCAACAGTGTTGTAACCCGAAACAGAAGCCCTACAAATCGAGTTGCAATTTGACTTACCCTCCAGTCACCCATCAGTTTTGAGTCCTTTTGCTTATATAATTAGTATAGAATTACATTGGACCGATCGATGCCATATATCTACACATCAGAAGCTTTCAATCGAAAGTGGACAATGAAGGGTCGTTCATTTGTTAGCTTTTTTGTTGGTTTGATTAACATCGACTTCCGCCACCGCACCGACCGTCAATAAATTGCATATCAAATATTTAATCAATATCCACAGAAAAATTCAATTATCGGTGGCTTTCCCACACGTGACTAGTTAACGTTTATAGGTGTTGGATGAGGGACAACACACAAGAGCTTTATTTCTTCCCATGTCCTCGTCCAGGCAGTAGTTGCTTTCGTCCATTCGAAGTCAAAGCAAAACCACATCCCCATCATGCTCCTGCCTGGAACTGAGTGTCCTGATGTTGACGGCATCCTCCTCTTTACTGACAACGCCATCGTAGTTCGTAGAGAGAGGACACCACCATCATGGGCTGCAAAATCCCGATAAACTAAATGCAATTCATATTTTGTGTGTTTTCACTTTTTATTTCTCGTTTTCACAACTCGCTTGGCCAGAACAGGTCCTGATGCTGCTGCTGCTTCTGCTGCCAGTCCTGAGTGCCGTGTCGATATTTTTGTCCTTCCATGCCAAGTCGTATTTTTCAATTTCATATCAATTTTTTCCGGCGTTTCACACAGTTTCGACTTCATAAATTTCAATTTGTATTAAATTCAATGAATACAAAGAAAAAAAAAATAATATTAAACCCCCTCTCAATCGGTGTAGTGAACAATGCAAGCGAGTGAACTGTCCACCGAACGCTTGAGAGAACAAAAGATTTTGAGCTTCACATCGGGATATATTTTAATTATTTTTTTAAATTAATAGATGGGTAGGTAAGGACGATAAAAACTTGTGCTTTTATTGTTTGCTTAATTGAAGAGGGAAATACTAATTAGTATATTAAAAATATGTTTCGTTCCGAAAATATTCGAACTAAGTTTTTAATGATTTTTATCCTTTTTTTTAACTGGTTGATTTTTTTAATACAAAACAAGAGGACAACTAGATAAAATAGAGTATAGCTGTCCCAGCTCTGCTTTTATATTGAACAAATGCTCAATTATTTTCAAAAAAGAAGGAGACTGCAGGAGAATTCAAAATTAAACAACCACTCAAGCCAATGCCAAAAAATAACTTTGTATCGTTCCTTTAAGTCCGATCCCATGTGCTTAAGGAAGTTTTATGAAACATTCCGAGTGCTCTTCTAAAATAGGTTTATCAATATCGTACATCAATAAATTCATTTATAAAGCTAAAATTAGTTAAAATATTATGATATTTTTTGTTTTTATTACTTAATGAATAAAAAGTGAAAATGAATGTCCTTCTGCTGACAAATAAAGTTTCTTATAAATTAAAATTTATTTAATATGTTCTATATGTTTCAATCTCTAAATTATTTTCTTAAGAAAACCGTCTGGGTTTTCTGGAAAGTTCAAACTATTTATTTTTGTTACCTAGTTTTTACGAGTAAGGAGCTTTTTAACATAGCATAATATGACTTTCCAAATAAATTAATAAGAGTAATATAACATTACGTCACTCATTTGGGTGTTTGAATTTATACAATGGGTTGAGAAAGGACTCACTCTCTGACCGTTGGGTTTTCATGGTGACGCAGAAATACCGACGAAGCTAAGTTTCTTTTAAAAAAAAGTACCTATATGTACTTACAAACTGAAACCAAGGGCGTACGCAGGATGATGGTCAAGGTGGGGAGCAGATTCATGCAAAAAATTGTGTTAGTATAGAAATATTGCTTTGAGAAGGCAAATTGTATGAAATCTCTGAAAAATATTTTGATAAGGGGATGCAAGCACTCCTTCGTATCCCCATTTGTGTACGCCCTTGACTATAACAATCTTCATTTCTGAACTATATTTGTCGTTGTTATTTATTGTTTTGCTTTAGCTTTTATATTAACCCTCAGACATCTATAATAAGGCGGCACAAAAAAAACAAATTTTCTTTCATCTTTTTTCCATTTTCCACTTCAGCTAAAGCGCTGAACAATTTTCTTGTTAAGTTTATATTATACCCTTGCTTTACAGCATCGTATTCCTTTACCTGAGATGCAAGATCAACCGCTGTAGTTATTAAAGTTCTAATTTAGCTTTTGTTTTTGAAGTAAGAGGATTCATTTTGGCTATTTTGTCGAGCATAAGATGTACAACTATTGGTATTATAGAATACCTACATCGCGGTTCTAAAAGTGAGCTTTAGGTCTTTTTTGATAATTTCGCATGCTTAGACTATGCAAAGTGGGGACAGTCGTGAAAAATATTTTAGACAATCATATAAACATGCTAAATACAAATAAATGAGATGAATCAACTAATCACCCAAAACTTGAACAGCGTTTTTGACAGATAGGTATTTTAATAATTCATTTTTTCAATAAGTTTTTTTTGTCAATTACAGTAGACGCTCGATATAGTGAAGTAATAAAAACCAGGCCTGTTCACTCTTTCGAAATTGTTCACTTTTTCGAACGGGAGTTTTCTAAGGCTTTCTGAAGGTGAATTTGATCCAAAATGCACATTTTGTTCGATGTTAATGTTTTGAATTTTACTTAAGCATTAAACAAGGCTTCCACTCAGGTTTAAATAAAAAACAGAAACACTTTCGCAGAGCTCTCAAGCTATGTAAAATGCTTGCGCGACATTTTTATAAAAAATATGTTTTTATATAAAATTTTGTGTGTTCACTATTGTGGATAGTTCACCATTTCGAGATTCACTAAATCCAGTGTCTATACTGTATTTGCTTATGGTCTATTGAATAGACCTTTTAAAAAGGAACAATTACGTGCAAGAGTTTTTATTATTGAATATGATTGTTTGGCCCATAGGCATGCATAAACCCGAAAATGCTACTAAATTCATCCATGCGTTTCTGAGAGAATGGTCACACTGGCCACTTTTCAGTATTTTTGGTATAACTTGAAAACTAAGCCGAATTTGACAATTTTACATATAAAACTTTTTGTAAAAAATTAAATTTGCTATCGAAATGGATAGTTTGGAAAATTTCTTAAAAAATTTTAAGCAGGAAAAAGTAAACAAAAAACCAACATAAAAAAAATCGAAAAATCAAAGATTTTTAATTTTTTTTTCTAAATTGCGCATAACTTTTTTCGGAGCAAAGATACGCTCAAGACATGCATGAACAAAGTAAACTAGAGTCTTATGGCCTTAAAATGACATGTTAAAAAATTATTTGAAAATGGACAGAGATATAGCCATTCGAACTTTACCATTTCTTATCATTTTTCGCAGTTTTTGCACGAAAGCCTATTTTTTTGGTAGGTACTTTATGACAAATTTAACGTTCCTAGCACCTAGTACCAAATCTTATGTTAATCCGGAACAGCCGTTCGGTCTGTAGGACTGAAAGCATTTAAAAACAGCCGAAAAACGAAATTGCGAACTTATATACTTTTTAAAAATTCTTTATAGTTGTAATGTCTTATTATATCAAATGCGAAATTTGCCAAAGTGTACCGAAAAAGGGACTTTCGGGCCAAAACTGCGAAAAATTATAAAAATGATGTTTGAATAGGAATATCTCTATCAATTTTGAACAAATATTACTTTTGAACATGCCATATTAAAGCCTTTAGTCTCTACTTTATTTTGTCTCTGCATGTCTTGACCCTATCTTTGCTTCAAAAAAAGTTATGCACAATTTATTAAAATATTTAGATATCCCTGATTTTTTGATGTTTTTTAGGTTGATTTTTGTTAATTTTTCCTGCTTTTTTTTTGTAAAATTTTTTAGATTATATATTTCACTAGAAAATTTTATTTTGAACAAAAATTATTATATGTAAAATTGTCAAATTCGGCTTGGTTTTCAAGTTACACCAGAAATATTGAAAAGTGGCCAGTGTGACCATTCTCTCAGAAGCGCATGGGAGAATTTAGTAGCATTTTCGGTTTTAAGCATGCTTATGGGCCAAGCAAACATATTCAATAATAAAAACCCTTGCACGTAATTGTTCCTTTAAACCCGTCCTTTTTCCAGTCTACTCATTAGGCTATTATATGCATTTCATAAGCTGTAAAGTCAGTACAAATCGATTTATTGAAATATTTTTGGAAATAACTTTAAAGTGAAAACCATCCTTAAAGTAAAATTAAAGATACTTTATTTTGTTTTCTGTTTTTAGTGCATTTCTTTATTTAATCCTTTTATTATAGCCAAGTTAAAGACGTTACACCAAAATTACTTTTATTATTCCAATCAAACCAGTCGAACCAGGAGGATTTTCTAATTATTTCTTAATGAGTTCAATATCAAGACCAGAACCGTCAAAGCTATGCTGTCCATCCTTTTCCCTAAATAATTTATATGTTCCATCTTTTTTTTCTCGATTTTTCCTTTGAAGCAATAACAATCGATCAAAATGTCGGCTCAAGTAGTTCAGCATCTCCATATAACCCAGAGGGGCTAGGACAGCAGGGAACTGCAAAAGGCAAAGTTAACGAACCGTATTAACGACTAAGGAGAACTGATAGGACGTGAATATGAGAAAAATGGAGAGAAAAGCCAAGAAGTTTATTTTTGCCGTGCACTCCTGTTTTCCTAGAAACAAGGAATCTAAATTCCATTCTTCTTCTTTTTTTTCTACCGCTACCGCCCAGTACCTATAGCTATTATTCTACGCTGGTAGGACTCTCTAATTAAAATTTTCCTAATGACTCGTTTAAAGGACTTTCCTTGTCGTTGTCGTCAGCGTCAAAATCGCGTCGGTTTGGGTGGAAACATTTTTAATTAATCAACGTTTCACGAGATTATATTTTTTCTCCCCATTCCATTTTTAACCTTTTTTTATGAACAAGGAAATTAGAAGAAAAAAAAAAAAACAATGATCTGGCTCCCTCTTATTATTTTTCTTGTTTAAAAAAGCCTTTTTGCTGAAGTGAAATAAGATAATAAAATAGTGTTCTAAATCAGGAATTATGTTATTTGCGCCACTGAAAACTATTTAACAAAAAAACAATTAGGAACAAGGAAGTTCCTGCGTACATTTTGCATTAAGTAACCAGGGAGGCACTACATAGGTATTTAGTTGGTATATTCACCTGCAAATCTAAATGCAACAACAAAAGGGTTCCCCTATTACAGAAAACTTCTTGTAGTGTCCGCATTTCCCTAGTCATTATTCCCATCCATTAAAAACTGGGTTCTCGGTTCTTTATTAAACTCTTGTAATTATAAAAATAGTGAGTTTGTGTTGATTGTTGCTGCTGCACCCATAACCCTCCACTTTTCTCTGATATTAACTCAGTTGTATACACTGTACAGTGTACACTAATATCCTACCAAGCAACATTGTTCAGCATTGGAGAGAGAAAATTTTAAAACTTGAAACCTAAAAATGTGTTCGGTCGACTTAATATCGGCAGGACACTAGTCTAATATAGGTGATTGTTCTGCTAAGCACATAACTCTGCAAAAGAGGAGCATACCAACATTACTTCTATTTTAGTATGGACAAAATTGGAAACAAAAATCAAGTGGGTGCCTACAGGAAAAGGATATAATTTGATGGAAAACTAATGGGCAGAAATGGCAGAAATTTCTGTCAAGGAAAGACTTATCGGTATTTTATTAACAGCAACAGCAGACTTTGAATGGCATGTGGGTGTTTCCAAAGCCCAAAATGGATTAAGAACTTGTTCTAGCTCGATATTTAAATCAGACCTCAGATAACGAGTGAGGATAAGAAAATCGAAAAATGGGCCCCGCAATTCCAACTTTCTTATACTTGGCATACATCCGAAAAAAAATATATTCTTGAAAGTTGGGAATTTAATTTTTTAAGTAATTTCACAAAATTAAATTCTAAGTTTTAAAAGCTTTGAAATTCATGTTTTGAAGGACTGCTCTATTGATTAACTAGGCTATAGCCTAAGCACGCAGCGTACACTTCCAAGTTCTTAAGATCGATTTGAATCGAAATATTGTATGAAATAAGGTTAAATAATCAAGCAGTATTAATATCTCCTCCAAAATTTAGTTTAGCGACATATTTATCAATTCAAATTTCAGACTAAGAATCATTTTCTCTTGTCGGTCTCATTCATACAATAATGTGTACACATAGAAAAATAAACAATTTTATCCATCTCCCAAGGATGTGTGTACGTGCTTAGCAAGCTAATTGCACTTATAATCAATATATCACTCGGAGTTAGACATACCTACATACATTTATTATAATATTCTCCTATATAGTCGGCATTTAATTCAGTCGTATCGAAACAAAACTGGTATGGTATATTCATCACAAGTCCCAAGGATGTTCTTGTTTCTCCTTTCTCCTCTTGACAGTATGAACTGGCTTATTTCATGGCATCTGGTTTGTAAGAATTCGTTCAAACGTGACAAATATACCACAAGCTGAAGAACATCTGTTCATGATTCTTCTTCCGTAGTTTTGTGAGCTGTATCGTATGTGTGTGATAGTTTCTAAATATTCTTTTGCCAAACATTGATCTCGTTCGGATGAAAAAGCAGGAATATTCCAAGCTTATATGGAATAGGTTAGTACATACACATATATGTATACATCTATACAAAAATGTTTGTAAAAATAAAATGACTTTAACAAAGGAAGTTGCACAGCGCACAAAATTCGCGGTATGAACTTCCACCGGATACGGGTTAAATGAACCAATTTCCCTATATCTTATCCTTTGACAACCATTTCGGCATCATCACTGAAGACGGTTGATTTCTCTGGAATATATCTACTAAGGTAAATGAAGTATACGGAACATATGAATCATCAATCCTTGGAACTGCTGTTTGGAATCTGAAAAATCTAAAGAGCGTTGGGCGCCACCCACCATTGTGCAAAAAAACCATTTATTCTTTGAGTGGTATCTCTCGGTGCCAGTGCAA
Organism: Dasysyrphus tricinctus; assembly: GCA_963921185.1. Lineage (NCBI taxonomy): Eukaryota > Metazoa > Arthropoda > Insecta > Diptera > Syrphidae > Dasysyrphus > Dasysyrphus tricinctus. Next base: position 263,406,081 of record OY992531.1, read on the forward strand.
CTGGCCAAAATGATTTATCTCTTTGTCAAGCCAGGCGCTGACTTAATCGCCGCACAACAATAGGACAATTTCAGCACTCTTTATTTTTTTTGATTGAATTATTAATGTGCAGAACACAATTTGATAACAAATACAAGCACTTGAACTTGATTTGTTTATTCTGTGTAAAATGGTGCACAATTAATTTGATATTGGATGGTACAATTGCAGGCACTTGAAACCTGAACTGTATGTGAAAAGTGGATCAAATTACTACTCAACGAATTGTTTTAAAATGATATTTATTTGTGGGCCAATGCCTCTTTTATACTTATTATTAATTGCATAAAATGCTTACAATGGATAAATAAAATAAATGCTTACAATGAATAAATATAATTAAATATGGGTCGATATGCAACGATCGAACGCCACCGCGTTCGTTCGTTGTATCCATTTCAGAATGTAATACAGTCAGCATTATTGTTGTTTATGTTGTTTAACATACTTCCCCGCGTTGAATGGCTCAATTCAACTGTATTCTCATATGACGTTGACATCGTACTGTATTCTTGGTTGTGGAACAGGTGTAGAATTAGTGGCTGACGTCAATCTCTTCCGGAGTTTGCAAATAATTACAATTGCAAAGCTCATTGAAAGAAGAAGAGCAAAATAACTGACAAAGTGGTGATGAATGCTATTGAAGAATACCTTGTCGTTCAGCTTAGGAAGACCTTGATGTTGTAGGGTAGAGAGTTGAGTCTGGAGATGGTTTAATGCTTCTAGATGACTGTTGTTGAATGTTGGAAGTGATTCCAGAGCTGCGTGCACATCTTTGGGTTTGGCAATTAAAGATATGTTCCCAAAGCTTATGTAGGATGATTGTAGAGTGCTGATCATCATCTGATTTCCTTCAATGGTAATGAGATTGTTTCTCAGTATACAATCATTTTCCATTGATAGAATGCCGGATCCAGTGAGTTCAATTTGTAAGGTTTTGTTTTGCATACAGCAGTTAATTGAATATTATAAAGAGTTCCGAATACCCATTGATTTCTGCTATTCAGCTGGGTCCAAATTAAGTCATTACTTGGTTTAAGTATGCTACATGATGGTGCGGTATTGTTGTTGAAGAGATTAAATTCACAATTGTATGCTTGTGAACCAGCATGGTATTTTGCCTTTCTGTTGGCGCAAAAAAACTGCATGTCTTTTCCCTTGTAACAATCCTTAAGTTCGGATGCTGTCATTGCAAAGTATTGGTCTCTATGACGATTTATAGCCAAAATTTCCATTGCCGGACTGATGATGAGGAGCGTGTTATTAACGATTGACGGAAAGGGTGTGAGTTGAAATAGATTGAAAGATTCTTGTTCAACTAGTGGAATTTTAATGACAAATAACAGGTGATTTCCAGTAGCCTGACCCTTTGTTGTTGATATCTTATAGAAGTGGAGCAAGTCTTCTTGCTCGAATGGTAGTTTTTGGGATTGGGGTAAATTGTTTTTGATGTTGATAATTTCCGCCCTCAATTGAGCTGGTGATAGCAGGAGGGGACTTATGGTTCCATAATGTACGTCCGTAAATGTGTTGCGAATAGCGTTCTCAATTTGCTGCAGGTTTGTAGCCATAAGCATTAATTGCATTGTTAAAGACGTAAAAATTTGAAAGATTCTCAACTGATCAGTTGTGTCTCCAATTCTCGCAATGATGTGTGTCACTTGATTTTGAAGCGTTATCATGCGTTTTTCTCCTTCGAGATAATCTTGTTTCATTATGTTGATGGTGGAGTCTATGATGGAAGTCTGATTTTTTAGCATTTTTAAAAGATGCGCTTCATTTGTGTTAACTTGATTGATGGTTTTTGAGAGTTCTTCAGCGTAGTCAGAATCAAGCAGTCCAAATAACGAATGTGCTAAATTGCCGACTATGTTGATTGCCGCGCGTGGAGTTCGATGTTTTGAGATGAGGTTGGTGTCTGCTTGTAGGGTACTCCTCATGTTTGTAAAATGTGTTACTAGTGCACTGCACGTTGTCCTTAACTGTAGTTGGTTGCATAAATGTTCAAGAGCAATTGTTCCATTGTTAAATGACTCTAATTCTGATCGAATGGGTGCTAGATCGTAGTAGACAATAATTTTCCATTCGTTGGCAACTAGATTTGTGGATCCAAGATTTTCGAAATATATTCCTGGATTATTGTCAAATCTTGATATGTTAATCGGCGATGCACAAACTACGGGTAGAAGAAACAATGACAGTATAACGGTGGTGATTAATGACACACATGACGTCCTTCTTCGTTTTGTAGGCGTTTCTGTCGTTTCATTCATTCGAGATTCGGATTGTGAAGTTGCTACCTGTGCCTCGTCAGTGTTATCCTTGTCATCAGTACTATCAATGTCTTCGAACAGTGGGGCTAAGCGATGAATTGGTCGTTTGAATATTCCAGATTTGGTTTTGACATTGACTACTCGAACAACATTGTCGTCGCCCTTGAAGATTTGGACAATTCTTCCCAGTGGCCATTGAAGCGTTGGCGTGTTGTCTTCTTTGATGATAACCATGTCGCCAACTTTGATGTTTTCCTTATGCTGATTCCATTTGTTTCTTTGTTGTAATTGATTTAAGTATTCACTTGACCATCGTTTCCAAAATTCATGTTTCAAGTAGCAGATTGAATTCCATCGATTTCTCAGATTTATTTTTTCTGGAGCGCTGTCGGGATCAACTTGAGCAATCAATGGTTCACCAATCAGGAAGTGTCCTGGTGTCAATGCAGCCAGATCGTTTGGATTCGATGAAAGTGGAGTGAGTGGTCTTGAATTTAGGATGGCTTCAACTTCGGTGATTACGGTCTCCAATTCTTCATGCGTGAGTGACGATATGGAGACTGTTTTGACTAACAGATGTTTGGCTGATTTGACTGCTGCCTCCCATAAACCGCCGAAATGTGGAGCTCTTGGAGGGATGAATTTAAATGTTATTCCCTTGTTGCTGCTAGCCTTGATTATGGCTTCCTTCGCTTCGGGGGTGTGCAGTACACTGTTGAGTTCATGAAGCTGATTCCTTGCTCCCACGAAGTTGGTGGCGTTGTCACAGTAAAGAGTTTGAATTCGTCCACGGCGGTTGATGAATCTTCTGAGTGCTCCAATGAATGCCTCCGTCGTTAAGTCAGTCACAATTTCTAAATGTACTGCCTTGGTGGTGAAGCAACAAAAAACTGCTAAGTAAACCTTGTGTGGCCTTTTTCCCCTGATTTTGTAGTGTACCCATAGGGGGCCACAAAAGTCTACTCCGGAGTTTAAGAAAGGTCTATTTGTTGTGACGCGATCTACTGGCAGATTACCCATTACTTGAGTCATCAACTGTGGTCGGGTTTTGGTGCATCTGATACATTTATGAACTGTGTGTCGAGCCATGATCTTACCCTTAATAGGCCAAAATTGCTGCCTCAGAATTGATAACAATGTTTGTGGTCCACAGTGGTTGTGTTCGTCATGTTTCATTTTGAATAGCAATTTTGTGATGGATTCGTTGTACGGCATCAATATGGGATGTTTGGCATTAAATGAGATTGATGCGGCCTCTAGTCTGCCTCCAACTCGTAGAATCCCCCTTTCGTCTAAAAATGGAGCCAGGGTAATCAATGCGCTGGATTTGCATACTCCTCTGTGACCTTTAAGATCTTGTATTTCATTTGTAAATTCAGAAGATTGTATTTGCTTTACGATGACCAAAAGTGATTCATTGAGTTCCTTAGGTGATAATGCTGTTTGTTCTGCTGGATTTATGTCCATTTTCCTGGCTCTATTGGTGAACCGGAGAACATAGCCCATTGTACGTTGCAGAAAATTGAAAGAATTTCGATGTTTTATCTGGTAAATTAGGTCAATTGTAGGGTTTTGTTGTAGTGCTACTGCCACTGTGTGTTTTCTTTTCCGTTCTAGATCGGAGGGTATTTCTAGCTCCTTTACGAACGGCTGGTGCCATGTTGATTCGTTTCCATGCAAGAAAAACGGCCCATAAAGCCACATGTTACATGACATAAAGCTTGCTGCAGATATTCCCCGAGATAGTAAGTCTGCTGGATTCTCTTTGGATGGGACATGACGCCACTGAGTTGCCAGGGAACATTCTTGAATTTTTGCAACTCGATTTGCCACGAATGTGTGAAATGATGACGATGTGGAATTGATCCATGATAGTACGATTCGTGAATCAGTCCAAAGATGTATTGGCGTGTCTCGCAGTCGTAAATCTTCTCTGACTCTGCTTGTTAGTTCGGCTCCTAAGACTGCAGCGCATAATTCAAGCCGAGGAAGGGTCTGTTGTTTTACCGGAGCAATTCTTGACTTCGCACAGAGTAGTCTGACGATGATTGTGCGATCTCTATAAGTTGAACGAAGATACACAGCTGCACCATATGCTTGTTCTGATGCGTCAACAAAGGTGTGCATTTGTACGGATGTTGGATTCTGTTGATTAAAGATGTGTCTGGGAACCTTTGCCTGATTGAGTGTTGACATGTTGTTCCTGAAGATTATCCATTCCTCCTTAAGATGTTGTGGTAGTTCGTCATCCCAAGACAGTTTTAGGTGCCAAAGCTGTTGCATGAAGATTTTGGCTTTAACTACTACTGGACCAAAGAGTCCTAGTGGATCAAAGATGCGTGCTATGTCTGAGCTGACTGATCGCTTAGTGATTGAGATAGTATCAGATATTTGTGCTCTTCCACATAATTGGTCTGATTTTGGTTGCCAGATTAGACCTAAAGTTTTGATTGTGCAATTGATTGAATCGCTGAAATCAAGGCTGACTTCTTGGTCCTCAGCTGGGATATCCTTTAATAATGATGGATGGTTTGCACACCATTTGCGGAGTTTGAGTCCAGCACCATTGAGTAATGAAGAAACCTGGTATTGTGCCTCTTTCGCATGAGCGATGCTGTCCGATCCACTAATGCAGTCGTCGACGTAGAAGTCATCTTGAAGTATTTGAGCCCCAATCGGTTGAGTTATTTTGTTTTGGGTTGCTAAGTATTGCAAGGATTTAGTTGCCAAGTAAGGTGCGGATGATGTTCCGTAAGTTACTGTTTTCAATCTATAGTACCTTATCTCTTCTGATGATCTCCGTCTCCACATGATGAGTTGATAGGGTTGATCTTCTTCATGTACCAGAATCTGCCTGTACATCTTCTCAACATCTGCTGTAAAAACGTACTTGTGCAGGCGAAAACGAAGTAGTATAGATAATAGTTCACTTTGAACTGTAGGCCCAGTGTGGAGGATGTCATTAAGCGATAGACCAGACGAAGTTTTTGCTGAGGCGTCGAAGACCACCCGTAGTTTTGTTGTACTGCTGTCAGGCTTCAATACGCAATGGTGAGGTATGAAGAAGTGGGGTCCTTGAATGCTGTCTTGTCTGATCTCTTCCATGTGGCCAAGAGATTCATATTCGTCCATAAATTTGACGTAATCTTCTCTTAGTTTAGGGTTTTTGTTTAGTCGTCTTTCTAGTGACATAAAACGATTAAACGCTGTTTGCATAGAGTCACCTAGTGCTACGCCATTTTCTCGAAATGGTAACCTAACGATGAAACGCCCAGATTCCGATCTAGACACATTTTGAATGAAGTGTGATTCACAGTATTTTTCTAATGATGTCATCTGTTTTGGTGTGTTTTCAAAGTCATCAAGCCTCCAAAACCGTTCAATAAGCTCGTTGGTTGAGTCTTCTTCGCAAAAGATGCCACAAGTAGCAGTGTTGTATGTCGTATCTTCAATTTTCCCGGTTACTACCCAACCAAATACTGTGTTTTGTAAAATTGGCATTTTGTCGCCGATTTGTATTTGTTCGGGGCGGATTAACTGATGATAAAATTCTGCTCCCAAAAGGACTTCAATCTTACTGGATCGGTGGAAGTTGGGATCTGCCAAGTTGATGTTTTCTGGTATAGACCAGGTAGAAGTATCTAGGTTTTGAGTGGGTTGAGGAGATACGATGTTCGGAAGTATGAAGGCTTCCAGTCTGCATGCGAAATTGCCCATTGTTGAGTGAAGTTGAATGTTTATTCGCTGTGTTGTGTTTCGTGTTCTTCTGCCGATGCCCTCAATGCATAGAGATGATGGTGTTGGTGATAAGGATAAGCGTTTAATAAGTCTCTCAGTTATAAGGTTTATTTGAGAACCGGAGTCTAAGATGGCTCTAACTTCACATGTTTGTCCATCATTTGCTGTGATTAGAACCCTTGCGGTGGCCAAAAGAACGTAACCTTGCTTGTTATTCAATTGTTGTATAGTGGCAACCGTGAGCGGTGATGAGCCTCCCACTTCTGATGACATCAATTTGGTAGGTGTAGCACCTGCTACGATGGTTGAAGATGGATTGGATTTCCTTTGATTTGGACTTGATGAACATGCCTTTTCTAAATGCAGTAAGGTATTATGTTTACCTGAGCACTTAGTGCAGCATCGTGATGAGCATGATTTCGCATTATGATCAACCTTGAAACAATTTACACATAGATGTCGTCTTTGGGTCCACTTAAGCCTTTCAGCAGCTGACATTTTTAAGAACTTCTCACAATAGTAAATAGGGTGGCCTTTTATCCCACATACCTTGCAATTTTCCGTGTTGGACGTGGCTATTGTTGTCACCGCCTTGGCCTTTTCTTTTCCGCCAACAGCTTCTAAAGACTCAAATCGGTTTTTTAAAAATTTGAGAAATTCGTCCATCGTCTGAAGCTCTCGAGGGTTTTGAAGTGATTGTTCATATAATAGGTGGCTTTGTCGATCCAACTTCTTTATTAAGAGATGAGTGAGTAATGGGGCCCAAGATGCTGTCTCAATGCCAAGAGTTTTGAGTGCTGCAAGACATTCATGGATTGCGTCATGAAATTCTCTGATGGCCTTCATTTCTGGATTAATGTTCGGCAGACTGAGAATTCTCTGGATAAGTGCTGAGGTTTGCGCCCTTTTATTGCTGAAACGATCCTGGAGGATATTCCAAGCGATACTGTAGTTGTCTTCAGTCAGTTCAAGGTGGCGCATCAGTCTCTCTGCATCACCGGACACATTTGTCTTCAAATACCACATTTTTTGGACGGGTGGTAATGGTTGTTCATGTATCATCTTAGTGAAGATGTCTGAAAATGTTTGCCATTTTAAATAATCGCCGTCGAATTTGGGTATCGACATTTTAGGCAACTGAATTGCCGGGCGATCAGTTAGCTGTTTTGATGGCTCGCTTCTTTGAACGCTTGATGATGTTTTGCTCAAAGAAGCTTGATTTTTGAGAACTGATGTCTCTAATTCGGTGTACAACTCCATGTTGTAACCCTCAGATTCCGGATCATTGACAGCTTCCCAAATTGAGTGATGAATCTCCTCAACCTGGGTCCAAAGTCTGTTCATAGACTCCAGACATTGGATGGGTGCTTCTTCTTTTATTTTTCCGTTGATGAGTCGGGCTAGTGAATTCATAAGTGCCTTTTGTCTTCTCATCAGGGTATCAATGTTTGGGTTGTTATCTTGTTCTTTAAGAGCAAGATTTTTTGTTGATGTCAATGCATCATTAGGTTTAGATTGGTTATCTTCTGTACCCTTTGGCACGACATCAAGTTTGGTGTTGTTACTGGCCTCTATCTGCGCCAGTGAATCACTCAAGATTTGCTTATACTTTTCGTATAATGTCTTGATTTGGTCAAAATACTTAGAGGTAAAGTACTCGTGGTCTAACGATATGTCTGGTGTGTCGCGAATTCTGCCATCTGTAGCTTCGAATTCTTCCCATACGGTGTTTAGACGATTGAGTCTTGACGTGAAGTATTCTCTAGTTGTTTTGCGGGTGGAGGAATCTTTCGAGAAGTTGCGGATGATTGATTGTATCTCCTCTCCAGATATGCGTTGGCTCCTGGCTAAACTATCCATAGTAAAGCTGATGTTCTTTGAATGTAGGGGTCACCAAAATGATTGAATTATTAATGTGCAGAACACAATTTGATAACAAATACAAGCACTTGAACTTGATTTGTTTATTCTGTGTAAAATGGTGCACAATTAATTTGATATTGGATGGTACAATTGCAGGCACTTGAAACCTGAACTGTATGTGAAAAGTGGATCAAATTACTACTCAACGAATTGTTTTAAAATGATATTTATTTGTGGGCCAATGCCTCTTTTATACTTATTATTAATTGCATAAAATGCTTACAATGGATAAATAAAATAAATGCTTACAATGAATAAATATAATTAAATATGGGTCGATATGCAACGATCGAACGCCACCGCGTTCGTTCGTTGTATCCATTTCAGAATGTAATACAGTCAGCATTATTGTTGTTTATGTTGTTTAACATTTTTGTTCCTCATTCTTTTGGTTGTTATCCTTGTTCTTATCGTTTTGTGTCTACAAAATGATATATGTTTGTATTAAACAAGAGGTTCTCTGCTGTAGTAGTTGGTTGTGTAGAATGATGACAGAAATCGTATGTATGTACCCATACAAACAGAGCAGCTCACAAAGAAAAAAGGAGAGGGGGCATCGGTTTAGTGAAAATAAAAAAGAATTTCCAAAATACAAGTGAATGCATGGATTTGGTACCTACAATATACATGCCATTGTTGAAGAAAGTTGAACAAAACAAAAAATTTGTGGAGAAAAAAAGAAATGCGGGAGGTAGACCGAAGACATAACAGCTTGAAAATGATTCATTTATCTAAAGTCAAATGACATAAAGGAAAGATATGTATAAACGAGCTCCTTTCTTGGAAACATCATAAGAAGCAAATGTCATTAGGAGCTAAATGGAAAATTAGATGCTCAAACAAATGGGTTTTTTAAATACCTATTAAAACCATCTTGACTTTTGACGCAAGCTCAATGTCAATTTAAGTTGTGTCTTGTACTTGCGATATACACGCCTGCGCGTAAAAATTGAATAAGCGCCTGTTTAAGAGACCAATTTCACATCACTGAAAATGGCAGTCATTATTATTAATTATTATTATATCATACAAAGTTGATATTATATTGAAAAAAAAACTTTAAGAAATACTAATAGCCAAAAAAGTTATTTAATTTTTACACGCAGGCGTGACTTTTGGACCATCCCGTGACTGTGACTTTTAGCAAACCTTGTATATTATTTAAGTAGGTACTATGTATATGGCAAGTTATGCACTCGAAAAAAACCTAACTCGAGATTTTGATCAAACTTATTATGACGATGATAGAGAAGATGAAAAAAGATGGCCCTTCTATCTTTTCTCTCTGTAGTGTTTTGGAAATTCCCCCACACGTTCCTTTAATTTTTTTTCATAATTGTATTTTTCTCATAAGCGCCTTCACAACTTTTCTTAAAATAAAATGCACGACTGGATCGCACGAATTTGCTCTTATGTTCAAGTTGTGTGGAACTAAAGAACTTAAAATAAAATGCACGACTGGGTCGCACGTACTTGCTCTTATGTTCAAGACACTGCGAGTTTAAGAAAATTGTATATACAAACATGGAAATTATGAGATAAAAATGTAGAGAAGCATGAAATACGAAATTTAAATTAGCTAAAACAACTCTTTTGACAGTTTGAGGTGAAAAAAAAAGTATGCCATCTTAATTCATGATGGAATATGATTGTATGGGAAAAAAAAATTTTAAAATCATTGGAGCGGTTTTTTATTAAATTAATTTTTTATATATAAAATTCTTAAAACATTTTTAAGAACAAATTTTGGTATGCAGATTTAAATTATATATTTATGTGTATATAAAAACAAAATTTGAAAAAAAAAATTGTGAACCCGTTTTTGAGATATCGAATTTTCAAAAAAAAAGTTTTAAACTTTTTTTAAAAATCCAAAAACTTTTTTTTTGAAAATTTTGATATGCAATATTATTTGATTTTACCTGAAATTTGTATATAAAAAAAATTCATGTAAATCCGTTCAGCCGATAACGAGAAAATTCAAAATAAAAAAATACGTTCTATGACAGGTACTATTAATAGTTGCAAAGTGTAAAATTTTATAATTTTTGGTAGTAGATCGTACTAATTTTAGTATATACAAAATATTTATCAAAATCGTAGGAGTCGTTTTTAAGCAAAAAATATTTTCCTATGCAGTTTTTTAACTTTTGTATGGAAGGTACCGTTATTTTTTCATAAATGTAAAATTTTTTCTAAAAATATTTTAGAAAGTACTAAAAAAGTCTTATATATCGAGTTTCAAATAAATCGATCATGTCGTTTTCGAAATATTTGATTTAAAAAAAAAAAATTTGAAACATTTTTTAAAAATCCAATAAACATTTTTTCAAAAATTTTGGTACACAAAACTATTTATATTTTTTGGAAGCTTCTGTGCAAAAAAAATAATTGAAATCGGTAGTACCGTTTTGAAGAAAATCAAAAATCAAAAAAATGGTTCTCTGTGAGGTACCATTAATAACCATTTTTGAAAAATGGTTTTCCACCCAAAGAATGCCTTTTTTTTTATAATTAACGCGCACTCAAGGGGTTATGACTACCCTTAATATGTTAAACACAGTGCGAGTGTTAGGAAAGTAGGATAGGATTTAAAAGGAGATACCGATGCACATTGGTTTTGAATTTCTGAATATCACAATGGGAAGGAAAAATAGAGTAGGGTAAAGCATTCCACATTCGTGTTGTGCGGCTGAAGAAAGAATCTCTGTACTTGACGGTACGCCCGAAATTGGGCTCAAGGGTAAACTGATGTGCATTCCTAGAAGTACGAGTATTACGGCGGAATTTTTTAAGGGGAGGAATGCAACTGGCTATTTCACTAGAACATTGTTTGTAAAAATAGCGATAAAATAATGACAGACACGAAACATTGCGGCGGTGTTCGAGAGATGCAAATGTTTCCGTTATAGCTCTGTCGCCTATCAATTTTAAAGCTCTATTTTGAATTCTATCCAAGAGACTTAAATGGGATTTAGGAGTACCCGCCCAAATATGGGAGTTGTACTCAAGCTTAGGACGAATGAAGGCTTTATAGATTACAGCCAGATCAGAAGGAGAGAAAAATTTCTTGCATCTTCGAAGATAACCAAGACATTTCGCAGCATTTTTAGCAACGTCGAAAATGTGATCATTCCACAGAAGGTGGTCTGTGATGCACATACCTAGGACTGAAAGCTGTTTGGTTTCCTCGATGCAAGAGCCACTCATGGATATGGATAGTGGCATAGGGGGTGGGTTTCGCTTTAACGACAGAAGACAGCATTGAGTTTTCGAAGCATTAAATTCTACACGGTTTTTTGTTCCCCATTGGACAATGCTGTCGAGATCAGAATTTAATGAGCTTATCATACGCTGCCGTTCAAGTTCCACATCCGAAGAACAAGGAAGTGAATTTTGAAACGTATATGAAAAGCTGAGAGTACTGTCGTCTGCAAAACATTTTAATGGATTGGAAGTCTCAGACAAAAGATCATTTATGAAAATAAGGAAGAGAGTCGGAGACAGAACGGAGCCCTGGGGCACACCAGCATTTATTTTATGGATATCAGACTTGTAACCATCCAGTACAACTTGTATTGAACGGTCCGAAAGGTAATTTCCAATCCAACGAAGAAGAGATTCGTCGATACCAAATGCACGCATTTTCGATAAGAGAGCTTGGTGCCAAACTCTATCAAACGCTTTTGAAATATCAAGTGCAATAATCTTACTTTCTCCAAAACGATGTAAAGATTTGTTCCACTGTTCGGTGAGATATACCATGAAGAACACCTCTTCAGAACAATGGGAGGGATACTATCCGGACCAGCGGATTTATGTATATCAAGATCTTTCAAGACTCTTGCAACTGCACGAGTGCGAAAAAAGATTCGTCCCATGAAAACGTTAGTGCTCTCAAGTACAGGAGGAGTCATAACACTCTCTGGCAGCGTCGAATTAACAGCAAACTGTGCTGCAAGCAAATTGGCTTTTTCAGGTGAGCTTACATAGGGAGTGTCATTAAAGACGAGCGTTGGAACCGCGGATGAAGTAGTGTTACGAATGTTTTTTGCAAATGACCAAACATTTTTACTACCTTTGGGACATTGTAGTACTTTTTGCCGTAATTTTTGGTCATGCAAAAATTTGGTTCTTTGGATATGGCCATTGCAGGTCTTTCTAGCTTGTTTGAACTTATTCCGGTTTTCCTCAGTAGGGTTGGCCTTATAACAACGGAAACTTACTTCTCTGACCTTGTATGACAGGTACCGTTATTTTTGGTTCTTAAAAAAAAATGAAAAAACGTGTCGGCAGAATCACCAAAAACCACTAAGTACCAAGTTTGAAGAAAATCGATCGAGCCGTTTAGGCTGTAGACGCACAGACAGACAGACAGACAGACAGAATTGTGCCATCCACTTTTTTGGTGTTCTCTATCATCGTAATATCCAGGGTTGTCAGGTTTAAAAAAACGGAATCGCCAAAGGTAAAATATAAATCGCCAAAAAATCGCCAATTTTAAAATTTTCCACTTTATAAATGACCAAATTCAAAAATCACAAAAATGTTATAAAATTATTTGAGTGATGGGATAGAATCGATGTTCAGTTTTGAGTGCGATGAGATTTAGTATTTTGATGCCTAAATTTTAGCAGACCAATAAAAAAGATGCGAGGTTTACCCAGCGGCTCCATTGGCAATATTTAATTAATTAAATCGTAGAATATGACAACGCACATGACAAAATATAGTGAATTAAAATTAAATTTTATTAAAAACAGGGGATTTAAACAGTATTTGACTGCATTTGCAGTCAAATATTTCTATACACACATTTTTCAATTGAAATTGCCTGGCAATGAAAATGCCCACCCAAGCAAATAATTGCCATTCCTATTCCAATTGCAACTGTCTCAAAAATTGCCAATGGAGCCACAGCGTTAAGTGAAGATCAGAAAAAAGAAACAATGTCGTCTTCGTTTAAAAGGTAAAACTACTCACAATTTATTTAAATATACTTTTGAAATTAGGTTGAAAAGAATTTTTTGAAGCTGAAGTCACGTTCCGCAAATTTTGAAATAAAGTTCCTGGGCATATATTTCATTGTGTTAGTAAATACCTTGCAAAATGAGACCTCTTGGATTAAAAAATTAATTGCATTCTCACTTACTTTAATATATTTTCTGTACTCCGTGAGTTTTACCTTTTGACCGAAGATATTACGACTTTGATTAAAAAAATTAAAATCGCCAAAACCTAAAAATATCGCCTTTTTTAAGGTACATCGCCAAACCGATTTTCATGTCGCCAAATCAAATTTCATATCGCCTGTTTGGCGACAAATCGCCACATCTGACAACCCTGGTAATATCATGTTTGATTGTTATCTCAAAATTTTTTTTTCCACGAATCCAAAACTTGCCTTATAGTAGGTACCTATAATCGCAAGTAAAAATATTCATGTTATTTTAGAAAAAGTATAAAAAGCATTTAAATCGTTCTCTTAATTTGTATAAACAGTCTGATAAATAACTTAGAGCTCAAAAAAAAGTATGCCATCTGATTACTTCAAAAAATATGAATATATGCAAAAAACAGTTTTAAATCGTTGGAGCCGTTTTCTTAAAAATTAATTTTTTATATATGTATATAAAATTTTTGTAACATTTTTCAAAAAAAATTTGGTATGCCAATTTTGAGTATATATTAATATACATTTAAAACTGAAATTTCAAAACAATTCATCAACCCATTTTTGAAATATTGAATTTTCAAAAAAAAAAATTGGATCTTTTCTTAAAAATCCAAAATTTATTTTTTCCAAAATTTTGGTAAACAGTATTATTTATATTCTAATAAAGCCTTCGAACAAAAAAATTTATTGAAATCGGATGAGCCGTTAATGAGAAAACCGAAAAACAAAAAAACCGTTATAATGCAGGTACCGTTAATAAATGTTTTCGGTGATTTTTTTTCTTACCAAAAAGTACACCATGTCTGCAATAATACACTGATATTTTTTTATCAAAATTGTTGGAGCCGTTTTTGAGATAAATAAGCTTTTCTTTAACGGTTGTATGGCAAGTACCGTTATTTTTTGAGCTAAGAAAAAAATTTCAATTTCCCCTCTGGAGAGTTACAAAAAAACCTTAAGTTCAAAATTTTAAGAAAATCGCTTCAGCTGTTTAGGCTGTAGGTTGAGGTACGGACAGACAGACAGACAGAATTTTGCCACCCACTTTTTTCGTGTTCTCTATCATCGTAATGTCATGTTTGATTGTTATCTCGAATTTTTTTTTTTGCACGAATCCAAAACTTGCCCTATAGTACCTATGTATGTATATCGCAAGTAAAAATTCAATAAATTACTTTTTTTACAGGCCACTTTTCAGTGGGAAACCATTTTCAACAAATGGTTATTAATGGTACCTCCCGGAGAATCATTTTTACTTGTGATATACTCTTAGGTACTATAAGGCAAGTTTTGGATTCGTGCAAAAAAAAATTGCAGATAACAGTCAAAGATGACATTATATTACGATGATAGAGAACACCAAAAAAGTGGGTGGCACAATTCTGTCTGTCTGTCTGTTCGTCTACAGCCTAAACGGCTGGATCGATTTTCTTCAAACTTGGTACAATGTGGTTTTTGGTGATTATGCCCAAACTTTTCTTCTTTTTTTTTCTTTGAACCAAAAATAACGGTACCTGCCATACAATATTTTCTGGCAATTTTACAAAATCGTATTTTTTTCAAAAACGGCTCAACAGCATTTCTTAAAAAAATTATTTTGGGTGGAAAATGGGTTTTAATAATGCCTCCCAACGAACCACTTTTATAATTTTCGATTTTCTTCAAAACGGTTTGACTGATTTCAATAAAATTGTTTTATACAAAAGCTTCCAAAAAATGTTAATAGTTTTTTGTATACTTAAATTGAAAAAGAAAATATTGTTTGGATTTTTAAGAGATGTTTCAAATTTTTTTTTTGAAAATCAAATGTTTCGAAAACGATATGATCGATTTTTTTGAAACTCGATATTTAAGAGTTTTTTTATTTTGTTCACCTTATACTATCAAAGGAGTTGTTTTTTATCTGGTTATCGTTTTTCATGCTTTTAAGCTTTAATCTGTCAATTTCCAAGTTTTTGCATATAATTTTCTTGAATCCTCAGCCTCTTTAACATAGGAGCAAGTCCTTACGATTGCAACTAGTCATGCATTTTATTTACTCTATTTAAGAATTTTTCTCATTTAACGCTCATAGGTAAAGATGATTCTAAATCCGTTAATGCTAATTTGAAAACATAAAATTTAAATAAAAATGATTTATTTGCTTCATCAATTGAAAAATAAATACAAAATAAAAATCTATGTACCTACCTACCTTTCTTATTATGTGAATTATGTGAAGACAAAAATTTTTTTTTTTTAAATAGACTGGAGGCTTTATCTTAAGAAGCATGAAAGAACAGACCTTCAAATAAAATCATCCATTTCTGATTCTTATAATCATCCACTATAACTAAAAATAAATTAAATTAAATCCTTTAGTATCCAATCTCTTTGCATACCTCAGAAATAATCTTCTACATTCTCTTGCTCACACAGAAAATTCCACTTGTTGCACTGAATGTTTAATACCCAATTCTAATTCACGCTCCGTCGTTTTTTATTTATATAATACATACTATCGACCCCACCGCATCAGTACTTCTCAAAAAACCTAAAAAAATAAACTAAGGGTGGAAACGGTCTAAGCCAGCCAAGCAAAGTAAACACTATGGGTATTCGTCAACAAGAAAAATCCTCCTCGTCCCCATTGAGAGTGTCCTAATCAATTGGGGCAGTTGTTCTCGTAAGAATTCATAAGTATTTGCACTCTTCACTTTGCCGTTTCTCCCGTTGGCGTACAATTTCAGAGTTATGCTGTTTTCGACTTCCTTTCTGTTTACATTGCATCTTGGTAAGTATAGAAATTGTAGCATTAGTCCAGTGGTTCCCAACTTGTTTTGCTATGCCCCACCAAAACTGTTCGAAAATGTTTATGTCCCCAGTACAAAACTGTAAATGTTCACTAAAAAACTTGAATAATTAAAAATTAGGAAAAAATAACCAGAATTAGGGTTGTAAATATATTGTCTGACTATAAGGGTAGCGAAACCAAATATCTTCGTTTTTGCTTGTACAAGAGTTGTATTCTTCCTTGAAGTTGATTAAATGCATCTTGTTTTTTTTTTTGAAAATATTGACAAAATAATTCAAATAACCTACCATCGAAAGTTTACAGATTTTTATTTCCGGTTTGTGGCTAACAAGAATTAAAAAGTTTCACCATAATCTTTTCAAACCATTTCGAGAGCCATAATACTTCAGTGTGAACTATGAGTCTCCCCATGATCTATTTCACAAAATAGATTCAAAAAACCTTCATAAGTTGACACAAGTGAAAGTTTGAACAAACCAGGATTGAGTTCGGGCTCTTTTCGAAATTAAATAAGTGCAAAAGTGAGATATTTTTCTCATTCGCACTCATTTGATTTAGAAATCTTAACAGGTGGTAATGCATCAGAATGTAAGATTGGCCCCTTTAAAATGAAATTGCCTCCCTGTGGGGCGTGGGCAACACGTTGGGAAACACTGCATTGGACCATCCACACTTGCCAAGCTACCCTCCAAACCATTCGTCTAAACGAATTCCCATTTCGACAAAAACCCCGAAGAGAAAGAGCAGTGCTGAACAAACTGATTTTGTGACAAAAACAGGATTTCTCGTTCAATTTACCCCCAACGTGGTTATACACACATAGCACAATCATATACTCGTAAGCACACGATGCGTGCAAATAATTTTGGATGCATTGACACTCCACACAGCCGAACAGGCATAGAGTGTTCGCATTTGGCGCGGCAAGAGCTTCAGCCCTGGCTCCTTTTAATGACCAAATTCAATGATTGACATACTATGGTAAATCATTTAGCAGCGCGTCATCTGCACCAATCGGAAGATATCGCTGAAATTACAATTTGCATGAACAGACACATCAGTAGCAGCAGCAGTAGCAACACATCGGTGGTGTGGCGAGATATGCTTTTAGTCGAACGACATGCTAAATCAATTGAAAAAATAACTAACATTTTCAATATCCTTGCTATACGTATGGAGTGATAATAAAGTTTGAGCGACCGGATGGGGACATTGTTTGTTTGTTTAAACGAAAAACGACTATACCTACTCCTCTCATACCTGTATAAAGAATCCTGTAGTCAGTGCAGTGACATTTGGTATTTGCACAAAACAGGTATGCAACGGATTGGATTTTCTGGTGGATTGAACCAAAATCCGCGTGCATTCTAATTCAGACTTGAGTTTCCTCATTTAACTTTGAATCACAATTCCATTGAAATCGAATAACACCGAAAACGGGGGGTTTCTCTGCATCATTAAAGCGCACTGATGTGAGAAGACGATATAGAACAGCTCGGAATAGATTTCGGCGAAATGTGTCACCTTGACTACATATTGCCTTTCGCCATTGGCTAAAAGCTAAAATTAATACTCTGTTGATTGCGTAGATTGCGAGTAGATTTCGGCGAAATGTGTCACCTTGACTACATATTTCCTTTCGCCATGGGCTAAAAGCTAAAATTAATACTCTGTTGATTGCGTATTGCGTTATTAGGGGACTCAACGCCTACACAAATGTCTGTGTTTTGTTTGTGATCTACAAGATCTAGTTCCTGACTGCAAAAAATGTCAAGATATTTTTAAAAATTCTGTTCTATAGTAGGCAGGTACCTGTTTTCAAAAAATTATAATTATGTATCCCAGTAAAGATAAAGAAGAACCATGACCTCTTCTTTTTTTCCTTGATGGTTATAAGATTTAAAGAAAAGGTTGAAAATTCATTACATATACAAAGGAAGAATACATCCTTTGTCACCTATTTTTCGGAAAATCTCAACTAAATAATATAGATTTACACAAAGTTGCATAATTTTCAAAAAGACTCGACATTACTTCTTGATTAAGGATTTACTTTTTGTTTGTGTTTCTCTTTCCCTAAACAAATACAAAAGAAACAAAAACATCCTTAACATTGTTGCTGTACCTACACTAAGAATAAAGTCTATTTAAGAGCTTAGGTAATAACGTACTATTTTATGATTATCACAAGTAAAATGAACCACTCGCTTTGCTGCCTCTTGAAGTTTTGTATACACAGCAAGTCTGCTTAAAAATCCATAGTATTTACCATTTGGATCCACCAGGAGATTATCCTTGGATATTTTTTTATCGCACATTATGTTGGTAAGTTCTTTGGACGGTGTAAATGTAAGCCACGCTTCAGACACTTTAACAGCGATTTTTCGGATTAATGGTCTTCCATTTGCTAATTGATTATTATTATTATAGCAGCTTTACGATACTATGGGGTGGTGTTAACACATACAAATATAGAAAGTAGCTACGCTACCATGTCAGTTATCGACATGGAAAAGAAGAGGATATTGAGTGCCATATATTATGATGTATAAAGTTAGTATAGTGACATTGTAACAAATTAATAACTACATTGGAAGCTTATACATTGGTGCATTCATTAGATAAATTACACAGAAAACCTATAAAAGTACTTCACGTTTATAGAATGTTAAATTCTTGTGAAATTGAAGAAAAAATATTTTTGTAGGTACGTGGTCTTCCAACAGAAAAATTCATTTTAAATTTTGCGTCATTTTTTTATTGTCAACTCTAAACTGTAATTACGACTGGTTTTCATTAGTAGAAACTTGGTGGCTTTTAATTATAGACCGATATATACATATACTCGCATAACGCGGGAACGTTTCGTAAAGTTCGGACTACCTTTGGTCACCATCAAGTCTCCTTTCGGCCAGCTATAGTGGGTTTTAATCGATAAATTTGAACGTTTCTTGCAGATAAGTGATGACTCCAGCTCATGATGTTCATCCAGTATGGTGAGGTGAAAAAATCGCCGCTTTAGCTGAGATTATATGGTTGAAGCCCCAGGTAGCAGGAGGGTGCCAAATGAAACAGTGACTCAATTGCATGACAAAATTTCTTGGATAAAGCAATAAATTAAAGTCTATTTAAATGGAGACATCAATTCGCCACCAAGGTCTTTTAATTTTACTCCTTTATATTTTTTGCTTGCGATGTATAGGTACTATGTGGCAAGTTATGCGTTCGTAAGAAATCGAGTTCGAGATTTTGATCAGACTTGTCATAACGATGATATGAAAGACGAAAAAGTGGGTCTCACAATTTTGTCTGTCCGTTGAATTACAGCCTAAACGGCGGAATCGGTTTTCTTCAAGCTTGGTACATAGCGTTTTTATGGTCATCCCCCTCATGTTTTTTAAATTTTTGCTTGCGATATGGGAACTACAGGGCAAGTTTTGGAATCGTGCAATATTACGATGATAGAGAACACGAAAAAAGTGGGTGGCACAATTCTGTCTGTCTGTTTGTATCTGGATCAACAGTCTAAACCAATAATGCGATTTTCTTCACATTTTGAACTTAAAGTTTTTTTGTAGGTCTCCAGAGGGGAAATTGATTTTGTTTAGCTTTAAAAATAACAGTACTTGCCATAAAACCGTTAAGGAAAAGCTTGTTTATCTCAAAAACAGCTCAAACGATTTTGATAAAAAAAATCTGTGTATTATTGCAGATATGGTGTACTTTCTGGTAAGAACAAGAAATTATCAAAAATATTTACTATCTCATTAATCGATTATCTCATTAATCGATTATCTCATTAACCGATTTCAATTTTCAATAATACTGCATACCATAATTTTGGATTAAAAAAAAAAGATTTAATTTTTTTTTTTTGAAAATTTAGTATTTCAAAAAAGGCTTAATGAATTATTTTTAAATTTCAGTTTTAAATGTATTATAACATAATACTCAAAACTGGCATATCAAAATGTTTTTGAGAAATATTTCAAAAATTTTATACATATGTATATAAAAAATTAATTTTTAAGAAAACGGCTCCAACGATTTAATTTTTTTTATTTTGCATATACAGTCAAACTTCTTTATAACGAACTTCCTTATAACGAATATCTCTTTATTGCGAACTGCCACTATGTCCCCGTCCCCTTAAATAAATATCCTATATAAATGTGTTTCCATATAACGAATTTCCTTATAACGAAATTCTCTTTATAAGGAAATAAATTTTGGGACCCAGCATTATAATTGTTTCTATATAACGAAATTCCGAACAAAATTTTTTCACAATTTTCTGCAAATAAAATCATTTCGGTTTTTGCGAATTCCTCGATTTTGCACATCTTTGCTATCTCTACGCTCAGATTTGTTGTGTGTTAAAAATTTTAATTATTGTCAACGAAAATTTTCGTTTTGACGATTAAGCTTTGGTTCCATAACTGCAAAAACAAAAAAAAGTACAGCCCAACTGTGCATTTCAAGTGCTTTGTTCTGAGTTCTTTTAAAATGTCGAAGCGAAAAGTTATTGCACTTTCGTTAAAATTATCCATTTGTGAAAATAAAAAAGGTTTTTGTTTTTATATGATATTAAAAAAAAACAATATTTTCAATAATTTCAGAAAAATTCTTTATTGCGAATTTTGTATTAAATTTCTCTATAACGAACCAAATTTTTGGTCCCTTGAGGGTTCGTTATAAAGAAGTTTGACTGTATTGATATTTTCTCAAGTAATCAAATGGCATACTTTTTTTAGCTCTAATACTACGTTTTCATTAAAGCCGAAATGAGGTAATTTCGCAAGTCACAGACAAAGTGTTTTCAATTGTAATTTGGTAATTTCGTTTGACAGCTCATTTCATTTTTGAATTTCAACTGCCTGTTAATCGCTTTTTGTTGTTGTTTTTTCTTTCTATTTCTATTGAACTCTGACATTTGTATATAAAACATTTTCAGAGCTCTTTAAACTGTGGTCAATTGGGTGTATTCGTTAGGATTCGACTTAATTTCCAACTTAATTTCGTGCAAATTTGGTTGAAATTATCTCATTTCGAAATGTGAATTTGTGTGGGAAATGAGATGATTTCGTATCGAATTTGGAAATTTTAAATGAAACTAACCCATTTTGTCCAATGAAAACGTAGTATAAGTTATTTTCAGGCAATTAAAATAACGATTTAAGTGCTTTTTTATACTCTTTCTAAGAATAAGAATTGGTCTACTCTTTTTTGGGTGCAAAAGAGTTAGTCTAATCCTGGACCTGAGTGGAAGTATTTAAGGGGGTGGTTTTTAGGTACATTCTGAGGAAAAAATTGTGTGGGGGAAAAGTTGTAAATCAAAGAGTAGGCCACTTCTTATATTCTTATCTAATTGATATGTTTATAATATTTTTATTATGTATTAATTTTTATAAAATACTTCTTTTTATTTATATATATGTATGTAGTTTTTGAAATATACAATTACTTTAAACCAATAAGTTTCAGCATAGAAAACATTTATTCGTTGCTTAAAGTTAAGCAGACCAACTATTCTGAGTTTGGGCTCGTATACAAAATTATTTGATAAGAAACCGCTCCAACAATCTTAAACGTACAATCATATTCAATCAAGAATTGAGATGGCCTCAAACTGTCAAAGGAGTTGGTTTAACTAATTTAAATATCTTATTTCTTGCTTGTCTACATTTTTCTCTCATAATTTCATGTCTTTTCTTAAAACCGCAGTGTCTTGAACGAACATGAGAGCAAGTACGTGCAACCCAGTCGTGTATTTTATTTCCTTGGGGGTTATGCCAATTTATTAACTTAAGGAAGCTTCAAAGCTGTTATTTGTCCATCATGTGGAAACATGATATGTAAAGTTTCAATTTCGATTACTCATTCACTGAAAGAATTCTTGGATCAGATCAACATAAATGAACTTCAAATCAAGAAAAATGATTCTAGGTTTATTTCCTAGCTCGGGATTTAGAAATTTACAACTAAATAAATAAAATAAATTGGGTTGCGCAACAGCTCGTCGAGAACCAGGGCCTAGTGACTTACAGCTCACAACCATTCCTGTGTGCGTGTTTGTTGGCAGGAATTGAGGGGACCTACAGTTTTTTGCCGAGTCCGAACGGCTAAATGAGAGGCACTTTTTCATGACAAGAATACTCTTGGAGGATTTGTCAGTTCCTCGCAAGTGGCAGTACCTCGAATAAAATATTTCTGTTTTTAGGTGGCACGGCTGGGAATCGAATCCAAACCTTCGGCATGACAGTGCTACGCACTAACCATTATGCCACGAGGTACACTACAACTACCTACTTGTTTCCAAATTTAAAAACTGAGCAAAATGAAATAACTAAGATATCATGAATCAACCTTTTTAGTATCAATTATTCGATCCAGAGAAAAAAATATTGCCATCAACAAATCGCATGATGCAAATATTCCCCAGTTAGATATTAGGTGTAGGTATGCTCAATATGCAAATTTGCAAAAGAGATTTTTTAATTCTCTCCGGATGTAGGCAGAACCAAGGCGCTCATTTGGTAGATTATTTTTCATTAGAGAATTTGTAATTTAGAAAAAATGCATTTTTTTTAATAGTCAAACGAAATTTTTCTTGTTGGAACACTCTATATTTGATACTTGATAACAGTAAGTATTTTCATTGTGCTCCGATTTAATATTCCAAAATATCTCTTCTTTTGTTATGTATTTCAGAATTATATTGAAAAATTGATATTAATTCACGTCATTAAAGTGCCAAACTATTTGTAAAATCATATCATAAATAAGAATAAACGCAGCAAAAGCCGCTCCACACTGCAGCGTATTACTCTACGGTACGGGAGATGCCAGTGGAAGAAGTCGAACAGTTTAACTACTTTGGCAGAATTGTTTCTGCAAATGGCAGTAAGGATGTGGTTGTTTAAAGTAGAATTAATAAGGCCCGTACTGCCTTCGGTACTCTGTCCCAAATTTGGAAATCCAATCAAATCTCTTTTTACTAAGTTGAGATTCTTCGAATCCAATGTCTTATCCGTGCTGTTATATGCTTGCGGAGCCTGGAAAGTCACGCCAGCAATTTCGAGGAAATTGCAGGCTTTTGTGAATCGCTGTCTGCGCCAGGCGCAGGACAAGTCAAGAGCGGCTAGACGTCAACATAAGAAAGTGCAAATGGCAATGGATTGGTCACACACTGAGAAAACCAAACGATGAAATTGCAAAGCAGTCCTTTGAATGGAATACTCAGGGTATATGGTGGGTTGGAAGACCCAGAATAAGATGGAAATCAACTGTCTTAGCAGAAGCAGAATCCCAGAGAAAAACGTGGCCACAGATAAAATACTTTGCTACAGACCGTGGGGCTACATCAGGACACGTTGGCATGCATTTACATAGAGGCAAAATAATGGCTTCGTCATTATACTAAGAAATTTCAAATTCGTTCTTTATTGTGTAAATAAATTGTCATTACTTCCAAAATGGTGTTACTGTGCATTTATATGATTTAATTTTATATCATTAATGGCATGAAAGTGGAAGAATTTTTGACAATTTGTCACTCATGTAAATGCGGCATTAGAAAACAATGCAATATCTGAAATTAAGAATCAACTTAGTTATTGCAATCAGGTGATTATTTCTTTGAATTGCTCAAGAAAGTGTGTGCTATGACTTAAAAAAAAACAAGTTATTGATATAAGGCCGAATTTATGATTTGCTACCTTCTCTCATTGACATTCTCCAGCTGTTCATAGTTTGACACAATTCAGAGTGCAATTTTGTTCACCTAATGCATTTTTAAGTGCTCAAACAACAGGTGTAGCTCTACTTGCACTATTTTGTCTTCTTGCCCACAACTATATTAATGTTGCATGTCTTTTTTGAACGAAAGGACTTCTTCTCGTTGTTTTCTGTGGCAGAAAAGCATTCGCTCAACCAATCCATGTGGATTTTGTGTTGGAATTCAAAGTCAACATATGCACTACTACACAGGGACAGGGCATCCTTGATACGAGTGCAAGAAAACACTCACTTCTTCCATCTGTCTATGTCGACATTTGCCTCGGCGAATGCATTAAAAATTCATTTCTGCTTGAACGGAGCGCCCTTATTCTAAGAATACACAAAAATAACACAAAAAAAGAAAGAAGTGAAATAACAGCAAAATGAACATGAAAAATATCTGCCTAGGTAAGTGTAATTTTCTTGCATACGTTTTGTTTCAATGCGATGGTATTTGAATATTGCAGTGCCAAATTACATGTGTCCTTTAATAGATTTTCTTGTCAAG
This sequence comes from Dasysyrphus tricinctus, assembly GCA_963921185.1. Lineage (NCBI taxonomy): Eukaryota > Metazoa > Arthropoda > Insecta > Diptera > Syrphidae > Dasysyrphus > Dasysyrphus tricinctus. The sequence goes on from OY992531.1 coordinate 263,430,311, forward strand.
TGTGGCTCGCAGGTGTACTGGCCGGATTTATTGTTAAAAATGCCATTTGGCTTCTTTGTAGAAATAATATACATATATGTATAGATTTTCGAGATGGTTTTCTTCAGCGATAAAGGTGCTTATAGGGTAAGATAAAGCTTTATTAGAAAAATTAGATTTTAGTCAAACCTTCAAAAACTACGCTTGAAATAAGGTTACAAAATGGCGCACGTATTAATTTTCAAACAAAATATTTTGTTCTCTGTATGTAATAATTTCTCCACAATTATTTTTGTTTATCAAAACTTCACACTTATTTTAATCTTAATACTCAATACTTGGTTCTTATGAAACTTTTTACTATGCATTCTATAACTAGTCTCTCTACAAAGCAATCACTTTATATAATCTAAAAAAATGTTCTTAAGCGTACTTCCTAAAACTACGAATTTCTACGAGTTTTAGCACAATTTTTTTTGTATATGAACTTTGACAGAACTTCGGGGTAAATTCATATAAACTTGTAGTTTTGGGGAGTACGCGAACAGGCATAATACGAGTAAATTCAATTAAACGTTTAAATGAGATACCTTCACCTAAACAGAAGAACTTTTTTTCTAATATGTATGGGATGTAGGTAAGGTAAGAAATCTTTCAGGAATTAATTTTGACTGAATTTTTAATCAATTTCCCTTATTTCACGTTTCTACAAGTATCAATTCAATGCGACCCAAACGGGAACTTTATTTTTGTTGTCAATGACTTAATGGTTGCCTCGTAGGCTTGCTTGAAGCTTGAAATGGAAGTATATCTCAAAGAAGCCCTATGTACAAAATTTCACATCCCTGAAGGGTCTGCATTTTTCATCTTCAATTGCAATGGTATTTTTACGAATTTGCATGTGGCATAAGACAGGGAATGACGTTTGCCTTAGTGTTGGATGGGACACTGATGAAGCATCCCACTTTGGTGGCCATGTTGGCGTCGTCGTAGTTGCAGCCATGGTCTCTGTGTCTTCGTTGACGCTCTACAAGAATTCCACTTTAAATGAAATATTTATTGGATTTTTCTCTGCATGTCTCTGAATGTAGAGCCATCTGTTTTCCACATGATGCCTGATAGTATACCTAGTCCTTTATTTATTTTTATTTTTATTAATGATTTTTTAAAGCTCTCTGATCCTTTTCCTATATCTATTCAGCTCTTCGGCTATAGGTATGCAAAAAATTCAATTTTGTCCCGAGATTCAAGTTTAGGTTGTGTGAGCACGAGGCACGATGAGATTTGATTTAGACGACTGCATACATACTATTTTCATTAAAAATATATTGTCAATACTGTGTCAAAGAGTGAAATTGAAGGTATGTATGTCCTTAAAGGTAAACATAGGTATGTGCTTCAACTATAAAGAGGACATGGTAGAAATAAATGAACATTAGTTCTATGGCAGACCTAGATGCATGTTCCTCGAAATAATGCAAACAAAAAAATAGAAACTTGATTTTAGGAGGATCATGAACCAAGCAGAACGATGGTATAAAGAATAAACAAACTTTTTGATGTTCAATTTAGAAAAAAATGAAAATAAATTTATTTGAAGGATTCTAATAAGAGGGTCTTGGAAATGCTATATAAAATTAAATTTAAAATATTTTCCTAACTACTAGGTGGGGTGCATACATAGGTACCGAGATCCGTTTTTGTGAAATAACTCAAATTACTCAGAAAAAAGTGGGTGTTAATTGGGCTTCTAATAGTTTGTGTATGGCTCATAAACGTATATCGGGGAAAGGATAAAGGGTATCAATCTCTCCATGAGTCATAAACATATAAGGAATGGAACACAAAAAATTTATCGTGTTTTAGCAACCAGGCGCGGATCCAGGACTTCATTCAGGGGGGGGCAATTTCGTGAGTTTCCACAATCTTGATGAGGTCTACAGATTTGAGTACACTTCATACCGCTCTACACACCTGGTCACACAAAGCGATATGAGTTTGAAATTTGAAGAAAGCAATTACCTCTTTCATAACTGCTATACAGTGTCATTTAAAGCCTGTTTTTGAAAATGTCATCTACGTCAAAACGCATTTGCAGAATGTTCTCAAACGCAAACTGCAAAAGTTCGAATAGGCAAATACAAGTTTTACTGCATAAGCATTGTGCTCGGTTAGGAAGTTTGCAAAAGTCACATATTCGAAAACATCATCTGCGGTGCAGTTCTGCAGTAAAAATTGAGTTGACGACAAAAATATTGAGAAGACTGAGAACGTGTCAAATTCACTTGCAAGAAAACTGAATGACGTTGATAAAAAAGACTTTGTGCTTACAAAAGCAATATTCGCGTCAGAAAATAATGATCATTTGACAAACGAATTGACGTTTGCCGTTCTCGAAAACGTCAAATCAAATTCAATTTGATCGCAAAATGATCGTCATTTCTTGACGCAGATTGCAATCGTCATATGCAATTGTCCTGCTTGCACAAAATTGGTTTGAATAACGTCATTCAACTTACTCGCAAACGCATTTGATGTTTACGAACACGCTCTCTGGTTTCTCAATTTTCTATCGTCAACTCGATTTTTTGCCGCAGATGATGTTTGCGAACATGTGACTTTAGCAGTTTGTGTTAAAGAACAATCTGCAAATGCATTTTTGACGCAGATGATTTTTTCGAAAACGGCCGTTGACTTGACGATTGTTAAAACGGCCAAAAATAATTATCCATCCTACTTCCCTTCGGCAGTGACTGCTGTCGTCGTTTCCTGGTTTCTCTCCAATCTTCTTCGTCGGATTCATACTCTTCACCAGTTTAATAACACGGAAGTTCCTACAACACATCCACGAAAGTGACAAAATCCTCACGAATACTACCATCAGAAACGTATCTAATGGCTATGACAGTTGTGCCGCACTCGAAACACATTTCCATACTCATAAGTTGTGAAATAATTTGACTATTCTCAAAAAATGTTATACAGCCTGATATTGATCATTAAATTAAAGACCTTAACTTTGAAGATCGGACATCTAAAACAGAAGTTATAACTATAAGCTTTCCAATCGGTCAATTTGAATTCTATCTGTGCATAGCGGTACTTTTCTTCCCTGAACTTGGTCAGCGGCCGACGAACAATCACTTATTGTTGCAACGCTGCGCAGCAAATTTAGAATAATCGTGCACAGCTCTGGGCTGCATGCAGCTCTTGGAGTATGTCAGCTCATATTAGGACCTGGAAAATCTGCACGTGTGCTTAAGGCATTAAGATACGGCTCAGTTGGAAGAGGTGAGATACATCGGTTGTTTCATCAAAAAGTATCAAATAATTTCTTGAAATGGAAAAAAATGAAAATGAAAACGTGAAGTCCTCTTTTGGCTGCCAAGAATAAATTTTATGAACGTATAACGAAAGAACATTTTTGATTACATTTTATTAAATTCATATTTTATTCTATCTTGCCCAGGGGGGGGGGGGCAATTGCACCCATTGCCCTCCCCCTGTATCCGCACCAGGTAGCAACCTGTTCTAGATGAACAAAAACTAGACACTCGTATAAAAAGCTGATAACAAATTTTAAAGCAAATGATCCACCCGATGTAGTTTAGATGCACAGATGCACAGAGACACGGACGGACAGACACACGACGAACAACAAGATTTTTGAGGAAAAAACTTATTAGAAAAATATTTTATGAATTCTACGGAGGCAAATTCATCTAATTAATATTGGCTTTGCGCTTGTAGGCACTATTTTTTGTCCTGGAAATTTAAACAAATTTTCCTTTGGTGTCTACCTTTCTGGGACATTAGGTACAGCGCATGTATGAGCGTACCAAAAGTTTGTCAACAAATTTGTAACTTCAATGATGTTTTTAAAGCTATGTATTTATTTATCTCAAGAATATAGGTTTACGATTATAAAAACAAGTTACTTACCAGCTTCATAAATTATTATTATTTGAGAGTTTGGTATTAATCTACCATAACCCTTCCAGCAAATAAACTTTTTAACTTACTAACGTGAAATATTAAATAGTGCATACTTTTTCCCAGTTTTCCCATTGGAGGTTTTTTTTTCATCCATGATGTGCTCTACCGCAATAAATAAACACAAATTAAATTTTAAATTTCGTCGTATCCTGTGGAAAATACAAATTTACCAAAATACAAATTTACCAAGCGAAAAACCTCTTTTCTAAGCATAAAATGTTTAAAGTAATGCCCAACGGAAATCATCGTTTATAAATAATAAATAAATACACCCCGCACTAACCGAAAGGAGCGAGCGAGGAGCCGCACAAGTTTCTCAGATTTGCTCGCTTTTCACCCTAATCCCAACTAATCCTGAAATTATTTATTGACTGTCTACAACATAAAACCTTTTACTTTACTTGAAACATGGGCATAATAAAATGTTGCCACCACTTTTGCACCCAACTTCAATTTATTGCTGTTAAAAGTTCATTTAGAAGTAATTTTGAAGCCAGAAAAAGGCGAAAGTGGATATCCTCTGCCCTCCCATATTGCCACAAGATTTAAGCCCGTTCAAGCCAGCAGCAGCTGAATAAAAAAAATCTCAAGAATTCCCTCAAAAATAATATTATGGAATATAAGCCAACAAAATCTCAGCAATGTGACGGGTAGGTCGCACATGCTACAAAAAAACAGTTCATTTTAAGGAAGCTCTTGTAATTTGTTTGCAAAAAAATTGTGTAATTTGGTTGGTAGGTATCCCCTGAAAGCTTTTTTGGGCATTTTGCAAGCCTTCGACATGAAATGGGAAGCACACTTGGAGTCACCTGCTGCCTCTTTTCTCTGTTATAAGCCTCCTTGGCAGGGTTGTCAAGAGATGGTGCGGTTAATGGTTATGCACAACATTATATACGCAAATGTTCGCACCACAAATTAATTTTTTTCTATGATGACACTGTTAGCCACCATGTTGGAAATGATGTTTACATGGTAAACATAAAAGGACACATCTTTAGCTGTTGGTCGCTTCGTTCCGAAGATCAATGTCCAAATACGCCCCACATGTATGGTTTTGTCAGTCGTTATCGTTGTATACTAACGATAACCAACGTTCGCAAACATTAAAATCTGACCCTGACGTGGGTGATATGTTTTTATTATGAACCTTATCATTCTTTGTATGTTTTTTTGAGATATGTATGTGGTGACGCCCTCACATACTTACATATAGGTATCTGGCCCCAGAAAATAATTTAGTTGGAAAAGCTCAACCTGAGTCCATTCAAAAACATTTTATTTAATCCATGAAAGCAGTCCCTGGTTTGATAGAGTTGATAGTGGAGCGGGGGGGGGGGGGTATTCCTTTAAGGCAAGACACAGTTTATAAGTTAGTTTAAAGTTAATAAACAAACAAAACATTTTATACGTTGAAAATTGGCAACTCTGTCATGCGCAATCTTAAATGTTTAAATGTTTTTGACGCATATCAAATCTTAAAACTTAAAATTTACTTCAAAATTTCTATAGTTTTTCGACGATAAGCTTTTGGTGGAAATAAGAGTTTTCAAAAATATTTATTAATTAATTCATGTTATATTAAAATTGGTATCGATGCAGAATTGCACCCTCCATAACATTTCCAAAGTCCCCCAAAATACCCGCATAGGCTTTTTGGAAAGATAAATTTGAGGAGTTGTGGAGCTGAAAAAATTGGAGGTCTATCTAACTGTTTTGCTATACAACCTTATCATTATGATACATTTTTTAAGGGTTCCTTTTAACGTTGAATTAAATGAGACTTAATATAAAATGATACAACTGCCCTTAAAATATTTATAGTCCCTTTTATGCAATTATGATTTTTTCCTAGTCTATATGGCCAAAAGAAATCGGGAAGTATTTTGAGCACTATTTAATTTGTTCTTGTTAAATAATTGATTCAAAACTAAATAATCAGAAATTTAAAAAATCAATCAAATAGTGCAAAAGTCTACTTGGCTGATTTATGGGTTTTCATTTTTTTCGGTCTTCGTTTTAAAAGAAGAAAAATTCGATTCTGGAATTGAGGAAGGAATACAAACCGAAAGAACTCACACCATGCGTATATCTACTTTAAACGATAAAACCAGGAAATACAATTTTCTTAATTCAATTTTAGATTAACGATTGTGCATTTGTTATTCACAAAAAGTTGTACTTGAATTTAAATTTAAAAATTTCAAATATGAACAACGAAACACAAACTTCAGATTCAAAAAAATGTGCAACTGATTCCTTAGGCATTCCAGGTTGGAGATTTCGGAGGACTTCATCTGAATAACCAAAACAAAACTTTATCCAAACGAAAACGCTATTAACTCATTAGAACATAATATAGAACTTATGTTATACAAACCTTCTAATAGCTTTAATGCCCGTAGATTTATTTTTACGTGTTACTCATATCAATAAAGAGAGTTTTTGTTCAATAGAATGGAAGAGTACAGAAACAAATTTTTAAAAAAGAGACAAAATATAATTATAATTTATTTTATAAACTAGAGCACCACTAACCTCTGAATAAATGTAGGCCACATAGATCGTGCCCACAAAGCCATTAGTATTTATTCAATTGCAAACAATTCTAATTTTGAAAGCCTTTAACCTAAAGGGATGATTTTCCATCAGCACTGAACTCCATTTAAATCCATCCATGTTTTATATAAAAAAAGAAACTAAAGAATGAAAATTATGATAACCATGCCTAATGGCGCCACATCCAACGCTTATTGTCCGATTAGATAAATTGTGTTTTATGATTTTCAATTTAATCAAAATTAACATTTACCATTATCGACGGTGCGTTAAATGTGGTTCGGTGTTTTGTTTTGTTTTGTTTTTTTTTTGCTTCCCTTGTCTGTGGCCGTGATGTTCGCCAATATTGTGGTGACCCATGGTTTAATTTGCATAATGGCAAAATGGTAAATCACGTCGAATCCAACATTTCATAATTGAATTGAAATAAGTCAGCTGTAAATGTCATTCTTCGTTTCATCATCATTGGGGGGGATGTGTTGAACCCCTCATAACCAACCCCGCCACAGTGTGTTCGGAAATTGGCATTGTTTCTTTATTCAAAAAATAGAAAACAAAAAGAGAAAACCAATTTTCAATTAATGTCTGACAATTTAAATCCCCCAACAGGAGCGAAAAAAAATCTTCGTTTAAGGATACACTTCACTGACTAGGTGAAAAATATTGGAACTTTTTACGGGAAAATTAATCACAGTCCGCACTGATACTGATTCCTTCGCTGCTGTTCTCTAGATGTCTTAAGGAAACTCCAATTATTTTCAATTTGCTCAATCCTTTGGAGTCCCGTCCTCCAACCTCTCTTGTTCCTCGTCCAGGAACTGCCATTGTCCCAAGACACCCTCTCGAAAACCAATAATCGATTAACAATTGATTGCAATTTTATGGTTCGTTTCATTTTGTACTCTGTGTGTGTTTGGTTTGGTCGGTGGTAGTTCTTCGGATTGCATCCAGTTGTTTCGCGCGTTCTTGGTTTCCTCTGGCAAAATCATTATTTGTCCACCATAGACTCTCACTCCTATTCTCGGTCCCATTTCCGTTCCAGTTGTCGAATTCAGGTGTGTCGTGGAATGGCAGATGTGGTTTCTCGATTCCAACTTTCCGATAACCACAAACAGAAACAAGAGAAGTTTAGGTACAGTTAAACATTGGCATGCGAAACAATGAAGAAAACTTTCTCGACAAATAATGTTAAAGGATTCTTACGACATCGACAACTACCTGCGAATTGGACATTTTACTAGAAAGAATATATATATGCAGCTTACCATCAGGACTCATGGAGAGAAACATTACACTCATAGGCTTGAAAAACCATGCACTCTAACTTTCAGTGTTGCCAACGAATCTTAAATTCTAAACTACTTAACATTTTATTTTTGAAGATTTATTACTTAAATATAAATAAAGCAAACATTTCAAAGGTGAGCATATCTAAAAGTCCAGTCAAAATAGACAATTGACCTAGCCATAATTCCGATAAGGCTGAAAATTGGTATAGACCTTTCCTTTAGATATAACAAATCAGCTGTGAAAAGTCCTTGTCAATCCCACACGAGCAGAAAAAGTTATTGAAAGTCAAGTGTTAATGGTTTTTCACCTATAACTTTCAAACAAATGCTATTGAAAAGCATGAGTAAATTTTGTAGATCAGGCAATTTTCTACAAAACACATTTTTTCATAAGACAGATGGTTTAGGAAATAGAGCTGTTGTAGAAATGGTAAATTGACGAAAATATCGGGTTTTCGGGTATAACTCCTTAACGGTAAATAACTTCGGAAAGTGTTTCAAGTAACATTTGTAGACTATTTAACTTTTTACACGAAAATATAAAAAAAAATCCAAAAATTTACCGTTAAAAAGATGTATACCCCTATTACGATTTTCAATTATCAAATTGATAGTTGAAATTTGGATTTTATTTAAAAACTGATGAACTATTCTTTTATAATTTTTAATTTTCTTGTGCTTCGCAACGGTCTGCATCATTCTCAATAATCAAAACTTTTATCAGTTGTGCTTTGAAACACCGAATTTAAAATTTATCAATTATCAAATTGATAATTGACAATCGTAATAGGGCTGGTAATTATTTTAAGAATTTGGTCAAAAGCCAAAAATAACGGTTTTCTAATTATTACTCGTAGTTAAAGTTAAAGTTAAAGTTAAAGTTAAAGTTAAAGTTAAAGTTAAAGTTAAAGTTAAAGTTAAAGTTAAAGTTAAAGTTAAAGTTAAAGTTAAAGTTAAAGTTAAAGTTAAAGTTAAAGTTAAAGTTAAAGTTAAAGTTAAAGTTAAAGTTAAAGTTAAAGTTAAAGTTAAAGTTAAAGTTAAAGTTAAAGTTAAAGTTAAAGTTAAAGTTAAAGTTAAAGTTAAAGTTAAAGTTAAAGTTAAAGTTAAAGTTAAAGTTAAAGTTAAAGTTAAAGTTAAAGTTAAAGTTAAAGTTAAAGTTAAAGTTAAAGTTAAAGTTAAAGTTAAAGTTAAAGTTAAAGTTAAAGTTAAAGTTAAAGTTAAAGTTAAAGTTAAAGTTAAAGTTAAAGTTAAAGTTAAAGTTAAAGTTAAAGTTAAAGTTAAAGTTAAAGTTAAAGTTAAAGTTAAAGTTAAAGTTAAAGTTAAAGTTAAAGTTAAAGTTAAAGTTAAAGTTAAAGTTAAAGTTAAAGTTAAAGTTAAAGTTAAAGTTAAAGTTAAAGTTAAAGTTAAAGTTAAAGTTAAAGTTAAAGTTAAAGTTAAAGTTAAAGTTAAAGTTAAAGTTAAAGTTAAAGTTAAAGTTAAAGTTAAAGTTAAAGTTAAAGTTAAAGTTAAAGTTAAAGTTAAAGTTAAAGTTAAAGTTAAAGTTAAAGTTAAAGTTAAAGTTAAAGTTAGAGTTAAAGTTAAAGTTAAAGTTAAAGTTAAAGTTAAAGTTAAAGTTAAAGTTAAAGTTAAAGTTAAAGTTAAAGTTAAAGTTAAAGTTAAAGTTAAAGTTAAAGTTAAAGTTAAAGTTAAAGTTAAAGTTAAAGTTAAAGTTAAAGTTAAAGTTAAAGTTAAAGTTAAAGTTAAAGTTAAAGTTAAAGTTAAAGTTAAAGTTAAAGTTAAAGTTAAAGTTAAAGTTAAAGTTAAAGTTAAAGTTAAAGTTAAAGTTAAAGTTAAAGTCCATATGCGTTTTGCCCAGGTACGACAATTGGGCTCATTAGTAAGATGCTGTAATACCCTTCTAGGACGCATAATTTTTTAGTCGATGTATAACGACAGGTAGATATTAAATAAACAGCACAAAAGGACTGTAAATTATAACAAGTTCTAGTGGATTTTGGTTAAATTCAGACGACTAGAAATAGATGATGGTAAAGTCTGGCTGGTATTAGAATAAGAATAAAAACTTAAATAATTGAAATTAATGATTTTTGTTTTTGTGGACTTCTTGATTATAAAATTGAATTTATATTCAAGAAGTCCACAAAAACAAAAATAATTAGTTTTCAATTATTTAAGTTATTCCCATACAAATCAAATCAACTGCAATGGTAACTTTCAAAACTATTCTTTTTTAAAATTAAACTGATTTTTTTATAATTTGTAGGTTCACCATATTATTTTGAGAACCCTAAGAAATGAATAAAGGTCATCCTTAACTTATATTTTAGTGTTAAAAATAATCGCTTTTACCTATCATTTTCGTAGCTTTTAATAGTTTTTTTTCATTCCACTCAAAGTTCTCAAAAGTGGAAAAGAAGAGTTTTGAAACTTTACCCCTCATATTTCTTAACGTTATTTATAACATTATTAATTCAGTATTTATTATTATCAGTTTAACATAATACTTGCCTTCTAAGCTGGTTCACAATTTCAGTTTCAATTTTCTGTTTCATTTTTGGCATCTCATTGAATTCAGTTTGTCAGGTCTCAAATCTTCAACATAAAACATCATTTCAATCGACTTGGAAACTCACGAAAAAGGCAAATCAACAGGCTATTTATACAAGAGGTATGGAGAAGCTGCTAAATAGAATTATTGTAAAAATGATAATTCAAAATAGGGAGTACCTTCCTACTTGCAATGGACACAAACGACTCAGATCGAAAACTAAATTAAGGATACCTAACGTAACGCTACCAGGGAAAAGTTTAAGGAAATAATATGTAGATTGTAGATATTTAAAAATTCAAGAATATGGCAACTCTTGGTTGAGTGAAAAAATTACTCGAGCAAATAGTGTCAAGCTGAGAACAAAGCAATCGACCATACGCGCTTCGGTGGAGTCAAGTTCTGAAAGACTCTTCAACTCAACACGAAAGACTCGTATGTTCGTACAAATATTACCTGCACGACGCAACGACCAACGATGACCCAGGATACTCTGGAATGAGATCCAGGTGGTTTTTTCCAACGTAAACCATTTTAATTGTAACGGTGTGTTTTGCCTCAATTAAAATTTACAATTAAATCGAGAGCCATGAAGTGAACGCTCTAGTGTATTGACACAAGCCCTCCATGTCGATTGTGTTTAGTCACGAAAAGTAATTCAGAACTTGACTGCACTCTGTTTAACTTCCGTTTGGGGAATTGCCGAGCACATTACACCGAATGACAAAGAATGGCTAGTCATTCACTTCCGTCCGCCATCATAGAACATTTAGTTTTTGGGCTTGGGGGGAGACTTTTTAACCAGCACCGGAAAATGGGATAAGCAGTGATGGGATGAGAAGGACAAATAATATTTTCTTGCATCATATAATACACATCCCAGTCCCAAGCCCTACTATATGCTTTTGGCCTCTGATGCCACCACTATACACCACTCTGCCACTGCCAGTCTATTGGAATTTTCCATTTCATATATTCTGGCAACTTATTGTCGAAGAGATAACAATGTTTTGTGGTTTGAATTAGCCCCAGAGAAAGGGGGGGAATTGGATGGATGCCAAATTGCCTGAAGATTTTCCGTTCACAATTCTGTGGTTTTTGCACTGAGTGTAGCAATATCCTGAGGATGTAATTCCTTTTTGATTAAGAGAAGAGTAGTAGTTGTGGACGCCACGGCTAAAAGTATATGGAGAGGGCATAATGGCATAATATGATGTTTCTTTGATTGGACCTGAGCAAACAGGATATGAACTTATTACCGAATAAACTTTTGGTAGCGGTCCAAAGGAGCAAGGACTCTGCCAGTGTGCTAAAATCGGATTTCTCTGATTGGGGATAGCTTGGCAGATGCTACATTTGGCCAGCAGAAAAAATAATCCGTTTTGAAATTTATTGGGATAAAGGCGCCCCATATGAAGTTAGGTCGATGGTGGAGTTCATATATAAATGTTTATATTTCAAGCTAAACGCATTAAAGAATTGATAGAGTGAGGTGCTTGTCTTTCTATTACAAACACAATACTGAGTTAAAATATTGAAGGGATAAGAAGTTTTTGTTATTCAAAAGGAAAATACTTTGTATGCATATCTTCTATATATTAATGCGTAAGCACTTTTCTATATCTCCTTTTTTAACTGACTTTATGGCAACGTAGTTTCATAATTTTTTCTTATTCGAAGGGTCAAGCCAATCGCTATGGCAGATTAAGATTTTTAAGACATTAATAGAGAAAGGTAGAATTTTTATCACTACACTGGGTTAAACTAGTATAAATTAAACGTATTAAGTATCGAGCGCTCACAAGTTAATGAGTCTCTTAACTCAACATTTAGTTTGTGTTTGTGATCGGGATTTTGTAAATGAACATGTCGAAGAAGATCAGTACCAGACAGAATATAAATTATTTTTCTAACGATTAAATTTGAATCAAAAAGTAATAAGCTGCTTATTAATATAAGCTCGTTGCTTATTTTATTAGAAAAAAACTTCTACTTTCAACTTTTTATACAGCAACTGCCCCCTGTTATACTAGATATTCCTGGAAAAGAACTAATTAGGTAGCATCCAACACAGCAGAGATGAATTGTAACTGACGACGGACGCAGCAGTAGCGCCAGCAGCAGCAAAAATCTATTGTCATTTGAATTTATGTAGTTCTTTTCATTAGCCCCCATTATATCCTTTTTTAATCCATAAATCCAGAAAATCACTGTTCCATGTCCATGGGCTGTTGGACAAGGACTGAACACAAGATTTAATGAGAGATTATATCCTAGGACATTTAATTTTTCACAACCCTTCAGCCATGACTTGATAGTTTCACGTCCTCTTTTGATATATGTAAAGGCAATTTTGCGCGGACATTTCTACTACCTATCCTGGAGCTGAGCCTCCTACCAAATGGCTGCTTGCAATGACCATGCTATGTGTTTACAGTTAGGTTGTGTCGTTGGAAAATATTTTAATCAAAAAGGTTATTTTTAACTTGTCTCTACATTTTTAATGCTGTACCTACATAAGTATAATCCTTTCATATACCTATAGCTATGGTAACACGGTAACGGAAGAAAATAAAAAATATAAGGCCTACGATGCAAAGCATGATTAACGGGATATTTTATATTTTAGCTAGACAAACGCCACGGCAGCCACAGAATGCAACAGATAAGGTAGGAGGCTGTCACCAGTTCTGAGTTGTTCTACACATACATAAGTACATACATACATATACCTACAACATGAACCACGTTTAATTTTAAGTTTGATAATTTAATGTAAGTGAGCTTTAAGTTTTCTTTAAATGCTCACATTTTTGTAGGAAGACAATATTTTCATGAGGACTGAGTTTAAATTTAAATAAAATACCAAATCCGTCTTCTTCTTCTTTACACTTTTACACTTCTTATATTCAAAGTTCATTGACTTCCATTTAAATAAAACGGACAAAAGCAATGACATTGTGAGACGCGTCTCTGCTGTAGATATGTGTAAAAATTCAATAGGCACCCTAAGCGTTACCCAAGGCACTGCAGACATAACGTTTGCACATGTAACCTCCGGCCATAAACTCCCTCCAGGCCACATCCTTTTGAAACATTCTCCCTTTCTATCTCTATTCAAAAGATTACACCCTTCTTGCATTTTGAATCATTCTTTAACAATAAAACGATTGTTAAGTATTAAAGCACCGTTCGCAAGTATAAACAACTTTAATGGTGCATCTTTTGAAGTGCTGACTTCCGCCTTCCCTCTGCAACTCCCCCATAATATCACTAATCGCATGCAAAACGAAGTTCAGTTACAGGCTGAATAATGCGATTATAACTCACCACACTAATAGAATCCTTGAATCCAAGAACTATAGCCTATATGTGTACGGTATACGTATACCTTATATATTGGGATCCTAACCGGATGATGCACTCAAGTTTTTCATTCATTTTTGGTATATGTATATATGTGAGTGTGTAAGGCCTCCGGAGCGGATCTTACTAAGTAGTGGAGAGCTTAACTCCTTTCAAATACCAAATGTGTGCAGGATTTGAAATCTATTTGCTTCAGATGGGTGTTAGTTTATGGAGAACTTGGCATATCTACTGACGAAAATTTAATTAACATGGCTTTTGCTTCTGCCAAAGAATTCTTCGAGTGCAGTTCTTTTTTTATTATTTTCGTTTGTTTGGTTTGTTTTTGATGGCTGACAAGACAGGAAACACTTCCATCTTTCTTACGTCAGCTACTGAAGAGCAGAGAAATGACGTGCGTATTTTTATCCTTTTTTCTTATTTAATTTTGTCTCTTTTTTCCCTTTATTTGCTTTCAACTTCATCTTTCAAGTTTGTGCTAGTTTGCCTTTATTATTTTTTTTTAAGACTTTGTTGGCCACAAATTTTCCAATTAACATGTCAACTTTCCCACTTCAAAAAACCACGAAATGCCATGATGTTGAGTATAAGCACAAAAAATAAACAAATTCCCTCAGCAACATCAGTGGGAGGCGGGTGTAAGAAATTAAAAAAGTTTTCCCCGCTATGCATGACTATATAGGATATGGCCCACTCGTAGTTTTTGTATATAAGTATTTACGTTGTATCTCGTTGTTTTAAAATGAGTATCCAGAAGGTATTTTTGAAAAGGGTCAAGTTAAAATTGGACAAACAAATAAAAAAGAGTTTAGTAATATATAAATTCAAGCAGGATAAAATTTTTTTGTTAGCTAAAGGGTGAAGGAGTATAGTTTTATGAAATATTCTATTGGCTTTATGAAATTTAAATACGTCACTGTCAAATATTTCAATATTTGGCTTTGGTCCACTTCGCCAAAATAAATATCTGCAATTTTTCATTTTGAGGTGATTTAACACAATGAAATTAATTAATTTGGGGACACTAAATCATCTTGTACCTATAGTTTTTTCTATTCCATTATTCCAATACCTATAATTTTTCAGTTTTATTTTTTCAAAATATAAAAATATTGTCTAGTAAAGAATTTAACCAAATTCATAAGTTTGCACTTTCACATAAAAATGATTCCAACACAGACAGCAATATATGTTATACCAAGCCCAGAGTGTTTTTGAATGTTCCTATAAGATTAAAGGTAACTAATTTCTGTGTAATTGCTTTGATAAAATCTTCTTTAATTTTCTGTGTTTGTTTGTTTCCAAGGCATTACTTTTGCAATTTAATAAATTTAACTTTGTACCTTACATGTTTAAATTCATACAATACATAAGATTCAACTAAAATTTTGTTTTTTTGTACGATATATAAACCTTCTTTCAAAAGTTTAAACAAAACGATGTTTAAAAAAGAAAAACTTGGGTCTGGACCAGTGATTCCCAAAGTGTTCCAGGCCGACCCCCAGGGGTCCACAGGAGGTTCAACGGGGTTCTACGTGCGTCGACATTAAATAAAAATAGGGGTTCACCAGTTGTAAGTGGGGGTCCACGAAAATGTATCTGGCATCGAAAACAAAGAACAAAAATGTAGGCCTGACCTTATCTGTCAACGAAGGCAGATATTACCTACATTAATCAAAAAAAATTAGGGGAACAAAAAAATTCCAAATTTTTCGGTGATTTTTGACAGGCTATATTTCAGTGAATAATTGTCGTATCGCGGTTTTGAAATTTTAAGAATTAAGATTCTAATTTTCTAAACTGTTGGCTAAAATTTTTTAGGAGCTTCCCAAGCAGTCCTATCAATAAAGTTCTATAAATAATATATTTACTTTTTTGCTTTTTCTTTGGTCCGGTGGCTTGAAAGAATTTGTTCAGTTAGGCTGGCACGTGGATCACATAGCCTGTTTATGTAGCATTAATTTCCTTTTTTTTTAAACCTCCTTTAATTTGTTTGAGAAGTTTATTTTAAGAAGATTAGCGACTGTGACTTGTAAAAACTTGCATATCATCGGCTTTCTGTCGACACCTTATAATCCTTTAAATGCCATTTCAATGTATTTCCGATCAAAACAAATCACAGAATTCAAATATCAATACCTATCTCGTAAACTATGTTATGGTACCTTTTGGTGCTATCAACCAGTTAAAAAACCTTTTACTATCTAAGAATTCCATTTCATTACCTTTTTAAATTTGTTTTTTGTGTCTTCTAAGTAATTTTTCGAAACAAACTCACGCGACGCTTTGACATCAGAAAGCTGACGATATTCGATAGTCAGTGCAACCCCTGTCGAGACTTGCAAAGTGGCACCCGAATTTAGAGTTTAGAGCTTAGACCTAATCTTCGCATTTTTTGACGAGTTTAAGGAATATGGTAAAATTGTTGCAGCAGGGGTCTACCAAAACCTGGTTAATTTTTGAAAGTGGTCTACGAGAAAAAAAGTTTGGGAACATCTGGTCTAGACCAATCGATATGTCAGCTAAACCATTTAAAAAAATATCTGGTATTCTAAAAACTTTCGGTGGATGTTCTATCAAAACAAATTGAAATTCGAAAACGGTCCAATGTAGCGCTTTGGAAAACTATTTTTTTTTTTCTTTCCAAAATAATATTTTGATTTTCAAAATAATATTTTGATTTTAAAATTAATTTTGAAAATATAAAGATGTCTGAATAAAAAAAAAACAGTTTCCAATTATCATGTCCGTTATTTTTTCAAAAATAAAAAAGTTTCAAAAATACTGTGACGAACATACCTGATTGTCAAAAAATTATAAAATGGCAGCTCAATGACAACTTCCAGCGAAATGACAGCAGAGACTGGAAAACCCCTGGAAACCACCAAAAAGCGCTATATAAACCCACCGGATTTACACGAGGGCGAGTTTTGAGAGTTTGGTCATCGGTTGGAGAGGTTATAAATTGCACGCAACCAAAACTTCTGTTAAACATTTAAAATAATTAAGAAATACAAAAAAAATAAATCAACCCTCTCGGGAACCAAATTTTTGTATTAACCTAATTGCTTTTATTCTTCTCTAATCATTCTTCTAGCGTTCACCAAGGCTTCACTTTTGTAACACTGGTGTCAGGTGTGGGGTCTCATCAAAAAGATTTTGATAAATCACCACAAATTATGAACGCTGAAGAGATGAAAACGCTCCTTCAAGAGCAAACAATCCGCCAAACTGCCTTCTGGGAAGCTAAAGTAGCCCAGTGGAAGGCTGAACTCGACAATCGACAAACTACTATGGAGAGAAGATTAGAGGAACTGGAAAAGACAGTAAGCAATGGTGCTTTTGCTGCCGCAGTGCCTTCTCACTCTTCTCCCCGTCCTTTGTCTTCGACCAATCCATTCCTCCAGGAAGAAATACCCAATTTCAACAGGGATCCGATAGACGATGCAAGTCACTCTCTATTTCAGTTCTCAGTGCAACACGATGCAAGAAGATACATGCCACCTCAAACAAGTGGTTGTTCACCAACACCAGTTGCACAGGCAGTAACATCTTGTGCTACTTCAAAGGCTGGCGAACGTCCGGCAGAAACCCATGTTTTACCATCGGGTATATTTTATCCAGTTTCAACAGCATCAATTGGCAGAAACCAACCCTCAGAGGAGGGGAGAACGTTTCCACCAGTAGCTTCAACATGTAGGGCTGGTGAATGTGTGACAGAAACCAATTTCTTTTCGCCAGGTATATCTTGTACACGTCCGACAGTACCAATTGAAAGAAGCTATCCCTCAGAAGGGCAGAGAATGTTTACAACAGAAACCCATTTCTCACCACCGGGTATATTTTGTCCTTGTCCGTCATTACCACTTGGCAGAAGTCAACCCTCAGAAGAGCGGAGAATATTTGCACCAGTAGCTTCAGCATCAGGGAATGGTGAACGTGCCGCAGCCACTCAAATCTCCCCGCCGGGTATCTTTTGTCCAAGTTCTTCAGCACAAGAACCAGCAATTCCCCAAAAAACTCAGAATTTCAATCCCAAACTTGTCCAACCCTACGATGGGACAGTTTCTTGGACAGATTATGAAACGCAGTTCGAAATTGTAGCAAACTTCAATGGATGGACAGAAAATGAACGAGCCCATTGCCTTGCTATGCAACTCCGTAGAGAAGCACTGTCAGTACTCAGTGCCATACCAAGAGGAAAACCATTGCAGTATGAGACTTTGCGCAGATTTCTCCGACAACGTTTTAGTTTAGATAACCAAACTAGCTACACCCTTCTTCGCAACCGACTTCAACGCCCAAAGGAATCATTGGCTGAGTTTGCAATTCATCTTCAGCGCCTTGCAACATCCGCCTTTCCAGTTGGAGCAGAGAAAGTGGTAGAAGAGATTGTGCTCAACCAGTTCATTGACGGGATCAGAGATACTCGAATACAAAATCTTGTCGCCGTCGGACGACCTCGCGAGCTACAGGAAGCTCTTCGTATTGGTCAGGAGTTACTTCTCGATTTGAACACCGAGGAAATCGAACTGTATTTGCTAGTGCCACATATCCATCAGCAGATCCAGCTTCCTCTACTTTTTCAGAAGCAAAAAACTAAAATCTGCCAGTGTTGAGAAGCGAACACCAGCAGAAACCATCCAACTCGCTTCCGCTCACCCTACTTTTCCCGAAAACAACTTATCTTCTTCTTCCGCATCAGAATTGAATTCTGTCTTCATTGGAGTTGCCAAGGGAGCCGGCCTCTCTCTAGAAGGCTATATTGCTGGAAATAAACACCGTTTCCTCATCGACTCTGGAGCAGATGTGTCGATCATTAGCATGAAACACCTTCAGAGAATGTTCGACCATCTGGACAAATATTTCAGATAGAAGGAATCTCCGGAGGTACCTTTTGGTCATTAGGTTTGGCAGAAATTGTCTTAGTGCTGGATCATAAAGAATACAACCAAACTTTTGTTGTAGTAGACCAAGAAGTGCCTACCATCCTAGGTGTCGACTTCCTTCAAGAGAATCTTTGTAGTCTGGATTTTACAGAACTCTCATTGGAAATCCAAGGAAAGAAACTTGCTCTTCATCTACAAGGAGCCTCTCTCAGCGTACTTCTTGTGACGAAAAGCCCCGAAGTTCTCCAGCACACTCGGAAATCGTGTTTCCAATGCCACGACCTTCAGGACTTAGGAAATAATACAGCTTTAATTGAACCCTGTGATCTTGACCAATTGCCGAAAGAAGTTTTCCTAGCCCGTTCTTTGGTCAATGCATCTCAGTCACAACTTACGATACGAATGGTCAACACTCGTGAAGAAGAAGTCACTTTACCAAAGGATCTGGTTATCGGACGAGCTTGCACGGCTGAAGCTTGCGAATCCTCTACCCTCACTCCTTCAAGTACGATTCATCTACAGGATCTTTTAAACACACTTCCGGAAGAGATCACTAAGGAACAAGTAAGTCAATACCAACACCTTCTTCTTTCTTATCAGGATGTGTTCTCAGCCGGCCCCAAGGACCAAGGGCGAACTGGCTTAGCAAGGCACACAATAGATACTGGAACCAAACAACCCATTAAAGTACCAGCTCGTAGGATCCCACTAGCAAAGCGAGGTTGCACACCTAGTTCAAGACATGAAGGATCGAAACGTTATAGAACCTTGTAATGGTCCCTGGGCATCTCCTATTGTTTTGGTCCGCAAAAAAGATGGAACTTATCGTTTTTGTGTAGACTATAGACTACTTAATGACGAGACGAAGAAGGACTCCTACCCTTTACCCCGGGTAGACGACATCTTTTCAACCATGGCTGGCGCTAAGTGGTTTTCTACTATGGACCTGCAGAGTGGATATTGGCAAGTAGAAATGGATGAGAAAGACAAGGAAAAGACTGCGTTCTCTACAGGAGATGGGTTATGGCAGTTCAATGTGATGCCTTTCGGGCTCTGTAATGCCCCCGCAACGTTTGAACGATTGATGGATAAAGTTTTCAGGGAATGTCTTGGCAAACTGTTTTGATTTACCTGGATGACATCATTGCATATAGCCAAACTTTCGATGAACATCTGCTGATACTTGAAGAGATTTTTCAACGTCTTCGAACTGCCAATCTTAAGCTGAACCCCTCTAAGTGCCGTTTTCTGCGTAAGAGTGTTCACTACTTAGGACACATTGTATCAGAACATGGTCTTGTCACTGATCCGGAGAAGATTGAAGCCGTGCAAAACTGGCCCATCCCGAGAAATAAGAAGCAAGTTCGCAGTTTCCTAGGACTATGTTCTTACTATCGTCGTTTCATTGAAGGATTCTCTACCATAGCCAAGCCACTCTCTCAGCTGACGGAAGAAAATCGCCGTTTCACTTGGAACCAGCTGCGAAAATGCATTTAACAAGCTGAAAGAAAAACTTACCACTGCTCCTATATTAGCTTTCCCAACTCCCGTCGATGAATTCATCCTGGATACCGATGCTTCCAATTTTGGCATTGGATCCGTATTAAGCCAAAAACAAGGTGATAAAGAAGTAGTTATTGAGTACTTCAGTAAAACTTTGAGCCGCTCTGAAAGAAACTACTGTGTAACGAGGAGGGAACTTCTGGCGGTTGTGCAAGCTACTCGACATTTTCACCACTACCTTTTCGGCCGAACATTCACTCTTCGTACAGACCATGCTTCCTTGAGATGGTTGTGCAATTTCAAACATCCTGAAGGACAAATGGCCAGATGGCTTGAACTTTTGCAGCAATACATTTTCAAAATTGAACATCGGCCGGGGTCACGACATGGAAACGCAGATGCGTTATCTCGAAGAGTCTGTGGCGATTGCAAACATTGCTCAAGGGCAGAGGAGCTAGAAGAGGAGTCTTCGAAACGTGCTTTTATTACTTCTATTTCAGGTAGCCTACATGAGGAGCAGAGACAAGATGCTTCTCTCGCAATGGTGATCAAATGGAAGGAAGAAGACAACCGTCCAACCAAAGAAGACATCGCTAACCAAAGTGCAGAATTAAAATCCTATTGGGCCCTGTACGACCAGCTCAGCTTGGAAGATGGAGTACTCGTTCGACTTTGGGAAGAAACCCCAGATCAAGTAAAAAAACTCATAGTAGTTCCTAAAGCATGTGTTCCACAAATACTTACATCACTACACGACAGTCCATACGGTGGCCATTTAGGCCAAAAGAAGACACTTTCTAAAGTAAAAAGTCGCTACTTCTGGATTGGGAGAACCGTAGATGTCAAAGTTTGGTGTATGACCTGTCAAACTTGCACCGCTCGACGTGGTCCCCAACGAAGAACGCGAGGGGCTCTCCAACCAAGCCGGCCAGGATATCCTTTCGAACGAATAGCCATCGATATCCTCGGCCCACTTCCCCGGACAAAGGATGGAAATCGTTATATCATCGTAGTGATGGATTATTTCACGAAATGGCCAGAATGTTTCGCGGTACCTAACCAAACTGCTGAAGTAGTACTTGCGCCTTTGGTAGACCAGGTGTTTTGTCGTTTCGGAGTCCCCCACGTGATACATTCAGATCAGGGGCGCAATTTTGAATCCGAAGTTTTTCAAGCCTCTCTCTCTGTTCTTGGAATCGAGAAAACTAGGACCACACCGCTCCATCCACAGTCAGATGGCATGGTGGAGAGATTCAATCGAACGTTGCTAGATTATCTCGCCAAATTTGTGGATCGTCATCAAACCGACTGGGACCTCCATCTACAACCAGCCCTCCTAGCCTACCGGTCTGCAGAGCATGAAGCCACAGGTTTTTCCCCCGCGTATCTCAACCTAGGACGAGAAGTAAAACTTCCAGCTGATCTTGTCTTTGGTGCAATCAATACTCCGACTGTGGATGCCCCTCTTTATGCTCTAGAGCTGAAACAAAGGTTACAAAAATCACATGAAGTTGCACGAGATAACCTAAATTTAGCAGCCGAATGCATGAAAACGAGGTACGACATTAAGAAGCATTCAATTAATTTCATTCCAGGTGACGAGGCGTGGTTTCACAATCCAAAACGAAAGAAAGGAATATCTTCTAAGCTTCAAAGTGACTGGGAAGGTCCCGTTCGCGTCATAGAGCGTCTATCCGAGTTGGTGTATCGTATCCAGTGCAAAGGTAGCAGAAAAACAAAGGTAGTTCATGTGGATCGATTAGCACTTTTCAAGTCACGAGTTTGACCCAGCAGGAGCTCAGCGTCTTAAGAGGGGGGCAATGTGAGGAACATACCTGATTGTCAAAAAATTATAAAATGGCAGCTCAATGACAACTTCCAGCGAAATGACAGCAGAGACTGGAAAACCCCTGGAAACCACCAAAAAGCGCTATATAAACCCACCGGATTTACACGAGGGCGAGTTTTGAGAGTTTGGTCATCGGTTGGAGAGGTTATAAATTGCACGCAACCAAAACTTCTGTTAAACATTTAAAATAATTAAGAAATACAAAAAATATAAATCAACCCTCTCGGGAACCAAATTTTTGTATTAACCTAATTGCTTTTATTCTTCTCTAATCATTCTTCTAGCATTCACCAAGGCTTCACTTTTGTAACAATACATTAGAAATTTTGGCTCCAACATCGAAGGTCCTTTTGACTCATATGCACGTATCAGACAAAACGAATCAAGGATTTGAAACCAACTGCATAATATTGTTTGATTGACAAAATAATTTATAACTTTCATTTGTTTTCCTTTCGAAAAGGCGTATTTTTAGTATTAATTTTACAAATACACTTGTCAAAAACATTAAAGCTACAAGACATGTTTTAAAATTTTTGTTGACCATTACATTATATAATCTAAAAAAAAAAAATATCGCAAGACAAAAAACATCTATGGAATGTTTTGTTTCAACTCAATACGACCACTCATCACAAAGATACAGCTCTTCAAAAAATCACTTAAGTAAATTGAAAAAAAAAAAGATCTTTAATTTAATCGCTATAACCAGCCCCTTAGTGTACATTTTTCTCGGAATTAATCTGAGTGGACGCCATTTTTCCTCTGAATCCTTCATTTAGAAATAGATCCAATTGTCCAATAAAAAATATTGAAAGCCGCTGATACTGACTTCTTTGATGCCTGAAGATTATTGCTAGATACGTAAAAAATCTCGTACCATTTATAGTGTTAAACTGCCTGCTTGACTGATCTAGCTTTCATAGAAAACTGTACCTCTTTAAGCCTTGAAATAGCTTCTATCACAGAAGAAAACTTAATCCCTCAAACATCAACGTTAAGTATGTCAAGAAAACAGAGAAAGTTTAAATATAATACATTTAATGGCAGACAAACTGGTTACAATAAGAACCATTTATTTGTGCCCGTGGTACCTTCCTATAGATATAAAAGGAATGTTTTAAAGGAGAAACATATCTACAACCTGCGGTTGGAAACTGGTATCCCAATGAATTTCGGTCACCATAAGTACTACCTGCTTCTTATTCGTAAAGAGCGGAAATCCAAAAGAGAACGGAAGTTCTTAAAACAAAACCGCATAATGTCTAGAAAAAAATGTTAACAAAAACTTTAAACAGGGTCACACAAGTAGGTTTGTTGTGAATCTAACAATTCTACTACTCCACCTTTGCTCCATATTCTTATATTGAGAAGCAATGAATGAAAGTTTTAGTTTTTCTGTTTTCGAGTAAGTTCCTTAAAGACAATATTCGTTGCGCTATGAGTCCCGAATATTAGTTTTTTGTTGGGACAGTAGGAACTCTTGCTTTTGACCAGTATATGGACGACGTATAATGATTGAAAAGTAAATGAACTCGTTACCATAAACGTAAGAATCAGTGTAATCTCTTGGCTTCTACAAATGAACATTTTGTATAAATTTACTATGCTCTTCTTCCTTCGATAAAAGGAATTTTCCCTTATACCAACCTAGCAGTCAATTGGTAAGGAAACCAAATAAACCCGAACAGGTATATATGTATGTCGAATGAATGTAGTCATTTTGCTTTATCTGATGGTGTAAGTGCAACATGAGGAAGTGTATTTGCTCGAAAATATCACAGGCAAATCCAATTTGGTTAAGAGCAAATATGATTTTTAGTTGAATTTCTTTGTTTTGTATCTTCGGAAGGACTAATTAAAGTATACTTTTGTGTATCCCTGGCCTTTTATGAAATTTATTGTATCACATATAGGTAAATAGATAAGTTTAGAGTCAGTGTTGTTGCAAAGTGATCGATGCGTATAGTAAACTTAGTTAAAATTAAATAAAAAATAAATAAATTAATTAAAGAAAATTAAACTAATTAAACTAGAATCCAAAAAACTAAAGGTAAACTTTTTCGTTTTGACGAATTCCAAAAAAATGATCTGAGAATCGTTTTTATTTTCAAAATTCATATCATAAAAATGTTTTTTAAACATACAAATTAAAACAAAAATATTTCGATTATCACATTTTTAACACTTTTCTCGTTTTTTTTTTTTTTTTTTTAGTGTGAGAAAAATATTTTTGTACTAAAAACACGGTAGTGCCTAGCCAAGTTCAGAGACTACAGCCTTTTTACATATCACATTTTTAACACTTCTTGTTTGCATTTTTTTTTTCAAACAAAGTGTGAAAGCAATATTTCTGTATTAACTTCTCGGACAACATCCTTTTAACCTGAAAGAGAAATCAACATCAAAAACATTAATGTTAAGAAAAGTGCCTATACGTAAAACGTAAGTAGGTATGTAGTACATGTACAGATAAAATGCATGACTGGGTCGAAAGTAACTCCTCTTATGTTAGAGAAGCTTATAATTTTTAAAGCATGTACTGTGCATATATTATGAAGCAAAAATGTTTAAAAGCATGGAATTGGTTTTTTTTAGTTTCAGCTGAAGAAAATGAATGCCAATTAAATTTTGGAACAATTATGAATTTTTGCGAATAAAATTTTGAAATTCGTTGGAGCATTTTTCGTTAATTATTTCTTATACATAAATATTTCAAAAAATTTTAAAAGAAAAATTGAAGAATGCCAATTTTAAATTATTATTAAACCCAATTTTTAAATATCGTTTTTTTTTTATATTCACAAAATAGTTTTTTTTTTAATTTTGACAAGCAATATTATTTATAGTTTTTGGATATTTCTGCTTTAAAAAATGCATAGTGCATTAACCTTCCGTCTGTTCCGATTTTTTGCCGACTTGATTATGATGTTGGCCTGATAAATAATCCAAGTTTTCGACCTCAAGTGCCGATGGCAATATGGTAAAAACTTAAAAAAAAAAACATAAAATGTTCGCACTTTTTTCAGTAATTGTCGATTTTATACCTGAATGGCTAGATTTTGATTAAAACATTGCTCTACGAGTTGAAATTAATCAAATTAACATCAACTTGAGCCCAAATTCATCTCTGCAGACCCAAGAGTTTGCAATAGACAGCCTTTCGAAATGTATGAATAATAAATGTATAACAAAAAGTTATATAATAACAAATACAGTATGCCTTACATTAGTTGCTTTGACACTCCAAAGCGTGTAAGTTGGGTCAAAAAAAGGAAAAAATAGTATGGGAAGGTGGAAGGTAACCTTATTTTTGCATTAAAGCAAAATATTTTGAAACTTTGAACATAAAAAGCTAAAAGCTTTATCCATTTCTTTAAGTGTCAAAATATTCTACTGATAAAAATGCAACAAAATTTATTCGAAACTGATACAACATCCTACTTTGTCTCCATATATAGACGCTCCATCCTAGTGATTAGTTTGGTACCTATCTTCATAATTAAAAGAAGTTTTGTCTCTAAGAACCAGGCTAAACATTTGAGTCTTATCTTAAGTCCAGTCACTTAAGAGCACAAGTTATACTATCACATCGTTGTTCTTCTGTTTTCATAAACAATTTTCCTAAAAAATTAATATTTTTAATGTAAAAAAATAGGATGTAGGGCAAAAAACTTAGGAATTCTAATCTTGTTGAATATATGAAATTCATTTGATACAAATTGCGTCTGACAAGGGCATCCATTATTTCACTGATAAGTCCAAGTGAGGACTGGACGAAACGCCATTTTATAGAACAAAAGGCCATTAAAAGCTATTTTGAATATTGAAGAAATAGTTAAGTAGTTATCTACAAAAAAAGAATATTCTGTATTACATAAGTATGTATGTATTATATATATACAAGTAGGTACATAAATACATCAAAAATGCATCAATATAGCTTTCCTAAGTCCTTTGTAGACACAAACTAAACGAATAACTCAAGTTACCAAAACAGTAGCTTTTGAGTTTACCTTGAAGTTGTTTAAAACTCGTATACCTTCCTTTATTTACCCAAGTCATTTGTGTATCCATTACTCACAATACCTGACATTGCACCAGCCTGTTTTTTTGTATATCAACACCAAGAACGAAGAACAAACTAAATCAACAAAATAGAATGAAGCAACAGGATAATAGTCAACACTTTGTCTGGGTGATGTTTCGATACGTTCAAATTTACACTTACGCCCCTCGTCAGCAAAAAAAAAAAATAAGAAGGAAGGTTTGGATAAATTTTGCCACTCTCCCAGGACATCCTTATAACACATTCCATACATATACCTACATAAGACTTTTTGCTTCTCATGCACTAGAGAGCAAACAAATAATGCTTGCACGGCTAGGATACGATATTATGCTATTTTTGCATCTTTCAGATCCTTTCTCTTTGGTGCTATCTTGTTGGTTATTTTATTTTTCCGAACATCAAGTGATGAAAATTCAAGGAAAACAATAGCACTTTTGAGGAATACAAAAAATATTCGAGCTATCACATTAGTTTTTTTGTGGTCAACAATCCAAGACTGGAACAATTTCATATCAACTGACATAATGCATGAGTATACATAAAATTAATGAGCAATCGTGAGTTTAATGTTTGAGTGAAAATAATTTCTAACTGGAGATAGGTATTTGGCAGTGTTTCAGGAAATTAAATTTAAAATGATTGCATTTCATTTGTAGCCTAAATAAGAAAGCTTGCCTTTGGGCGTTTATACAATAGGTATATGGGGATAGGCGCATTCTAATGTTTGCCATACCATTTATACGTATTATTTAAGGACGTAGTTCCAACTAGAATTCTTTCATTTGACTTTTAATTTGGATGTCATTATTTTAAAAGGATTTTCTTGGGCAGGAAACACGTTCAATTTCAAAAGCTGTTTTTCTTCCCGAACGACCAAAGCCATAACTTTTAATTATCAAGACAAGCGGAGTATATGAAGATTCATTGTTGTCATTTTGCCCTGGAAACCTTCCAAGGATGCTCAAAAATCAATTTTGATGAAAAACATGTCACCCTCTTATACATACATACATAATATAATATACATTTATAGGGTTACATTTTTAAACCACCTGTAGACTTGAGAATCAAACTTGCATAGAAATACAAGTGAACATAACAATACATTGTTATATCGACATGACTTGCAACAATGGTCAAAGGCAAAGCCCTTTAATAATCTCAACGACACCACGAACAATAAACACAGTAAAAAAGCTGTACTTTTTTCTATAAAACCACACTTAGCTGCACCTTCACCATCAAACAGCTCGTCTGTTCTTTCTAGACTCATGCTTCAAACTTTTTGAACGGGTTAACTTATGCTGACAACTTAGCAAGAGCGATAAAATCATAACTCCTTGCTTGCAACAAGCGCACACGCTTCGTTTCAAATACGAAAATTAACACACCCTATTTTCTTATTAGAATAGAATGGCACCCGAAACACACACCCATCTCCCATAATCCTACGGCCTCACACTCACAGAAAACAAAATGGTATTCAAGACGCACTGAAAAAGGTGGATTGCACTTTACTCAAGTTGAGTGAATGCGGTGCAGGTTTTTGTACTTTGCCAATGCCACTGCAACCGCCACCAACTAGACGTACGTCGACGGATAATAAATAGCCACAATGAAAGGCCATGTTAGACAAGCATCTGAATTCATTAAAGAATTTCCTTGAAAAATCAAAGGGAGGCATTTTGCAGCAAGCATACAGTCTCAGTCCCGGTCGCAGCACACCAGTACTAGCACCAACAGCAACATATTGTGCAGAGGTGCCATTAATTAAAAACTTTATTACAATTTAACCCTTTAGTTAGTTTGAGGCAGGCAATGGCTCCTTGTAGATATGTATGTATTTATGGTTCCGGATCAAGCGAACGACGAGGACTACTCACCTACTTGGGGGCCATTATTTATGCATTTCTCATGAAGCCAAGGAGGACTTTGTGCCGCATGGAACTGTGTGTGCACTCAAACTGACAGAAAAGTTAAGTTGGTTACAAATTAGTTGGTCGGCAAAAACCCGTTTGGTCTCTCAAACTTGGACTAGGCGGACCTGCGAGCTTGCGAGAATAAGGAATGGGTCGTCTCCACATATACAATTAACTCACACACACTGCTCGCAGTTGCTTTTAATTCTATATATGCCTTCTGCCATTCACATAGACCATTGTTGCCAATTGGAATTAAATCAACAGACACCCAACGAAAATCATTCTTATTTGATTATGGAGCTCTATTTGAACAGTTTTTTTTAGGGGATAATGAAGCCCAATCAAAAGCTTAAACAACTGCTTGACTGTGTATAACTATGGAGACAAATTCCGGCTAAACTTTAACTTTAAGGGTTAGCCTAATTCCATGGATTACGTACAAAATGTTACTAATAAAACAAAATTTCTGCTATGTGACGTTTATTATGCTAAACCACCGAAGCAGATGGTTTAGCGAAGGAATAAGCAGCCAGACTATTTTTTTTATTGGTGTTGGTATCAGAAGATTTACCTTTTCAGTAACATTTTTTTCTATGCACAATGATTTCGCTATGTTCGGAAGAATATAAAGCAAAAGGTTATTTATAAATGGTTTAGTTTATTTTTATGAGCTTACTTTGTCTTTTGTGCTCCAACTCTCTCTTCTTTTTCTTTTTTAATTAAATTTACCATAAATCCTACTAATAATTTAGATAGACATAAACAAGAAAATTCTTAGGTGTGTTTGGTTACTTGAAATTTTAAGATGTCAAAACCCATACGGAAAAAACCCAAGCTTCCGAAACTTGGTACAAATTTCAAGATACTTAACAGGCCTCGCACGGTAAGCGTCACTATTCCACGAATATAAATTTCTTTTTAATGAGAAATTTTAACCCGTGGCTTAACTCTTATTCCGTGGTTTAGTAAAATCGTGGAATAAAGGTAGAATAAGCGTTTTTTATTAAGCGCTGTAAATATACAAGATCTTATTTAACTTACTGGGTGAGCGTCTAAGGCCGTTCAGCAATCGGCCAGTACTAGTGTGGCTTCGAACCAAGCTCATTAACCATCACGCAAATGCTCACTCTGAGGTAAATCCTGGAAAAGACTAATGAATTGTTGAAACTCAAATCCAATTCATCCATCTCAAAACCATAATATTAGCAATGAGAATTCATCATCACTTATCAGGAGATCTATATGGTGATGGCAGAACTCGGGATCCTTTGAAAACTAATCTTGCTGTGTCTTCTGAAAAGCTCCTCCGAGCTATTTCAAAATACAGTAGACGCTCGATTTAATGAATCTCGAAAAGTGAACCATCCACAGTTGTGAATACACAAATTTTTATATAAAAACGTATTATGTATAAAAATTTCGCACAACCATTTCACATAGTTTGAGAGCACTGAAGAATTGTTTCTGTTTTTTGTTTAAACCTGAGTGAAAGTCTTGCTAAATGCTTTATTAAAATAAAAACATTCACAACGAAATGTGTATTTTGGATCGGATTGGCCTTTAGAAAGCCCGCTCAAAAAAGTGAACAATATCGAAACAGTGAACAGGCTTGGTTTTTTATAACTTCACTATAGTGAGCGTCTACTGAATGCACAGCGTTTCGACAAAAGGATTGAGAACTCCGCTGGGAAGATGTTTTGCTCTGGAAGACAGAAAAAGTGCTTTATGATTAAGTCGGGCTACAATGAAGGGGAGTACAGTAGACTCGTTATAGTGAAGTAATAAAAACCAGGCCTGTTCACTGTTTTGAGATTGTTCAATTTTCAGAGCGGGAGTTTTCTAAGGCTTTGTAAAGGCGAATTTGATCCAAAATGCACATTTCATTCGATGTGAATGTTTTTAATTTTAGCTAAGCATTAAACAAGGCTTTCACTCAGATTTAAACAAAAATCAGAAACAATTCCTCAGAGCTCTCAAACTATGTAAAATGCTTGAGCGAAATTTTTATACAAAATAGGTTTTTTTATATAAAATTTTGTGTGTTCACTATATTGGATAGTTCACTATTTCGAGATTCACTAAATCGAGCGTCTACTGCATTTTTATTTTGGTAGTAAAAAAAATCACTTGAGTTTTACTTTGGTAATGACTTATTTCAAAATTCTTGGAACTACTATTCTACTAACGTCCTTTTAGGTCATCTCAAAGATTTTGCAGATCACATACCATCGCTTTTCTATCAAAAGCTCGTGATTCAAAGATGAAAAGTTGTTCAATAAATTCCAAAAACCGGTCTTAAAAAAAGTAAAATTAAATTTTTAGAAGAAAAAATGTTATCTGGTTGGCAGAGCTATAGCCGAAAGGAACCATAATAGGGTTACAGGGCATTGATATATGGGTCAATATTTCAAAATATTAATATTTCAGTCTCCTTCATTTTTGAACCGAAGTAAAAAATTTTACTATAAGTTGATGACTTGAAACAAACGGGTTCTTATATTCGCTCTAGAAAAAAAAAGTTACAAAAATTATCATACCCGCTATCTCCATTTAAACACCCAAAATGTCATTCCCCTGACGTGTCCCCAGGCCTACTTACCACACTGCCTGAATTTTAGCAATGAAACTAAAAACGATACAAAAAATCTAATGATACAGTGTTTTTAATAATATATGCATTCTAACTAAAAAATATTTAAAGGATTTTTAGTTGCTTTATTAAGTAAGTAAGTGTCCCCCATAAATTGATCATTTCTATCCCACCAATGGAAATTTAAAAAAAAATATATATTGGCTCAAAATAGAAAACTGATTTTTTAGTTGTACCGAATTTCTCTTTATGAAAATTGAAGTAAGAGTTTCAAAAAAACTTAGTTGTCTTTTTATTTCAAGTTAAGGCAGCGATTTTGTTTTTCGTCAAGCGAAGTTGTCATTCCTCTAACGCGTGTTTTTTACTAAACCGTGTGGTATACAAATTTTACAAGCTAACTCGTATGTGTCTTTTACAAGGACCTACATGATAAATAATATAAAACACCTAATTTTCTTACAACTTCGATTTAATTCTCATGAAACACCCTTCGCAGTCATTCCCCTAACATAATTTTGTGTGTCATTCCCCTCACTTTCAAGTTTTCATTATAATGATTGATTGAGTTTTGGTAACTCTAGAAGAATCAATTATATTACATTTAAACATATTTTCAGTATTTTTAGTTGTTTTCAATTTTTAAACATTTTCTCGTTCAAAATATCATCATCATCGTGTCCTGTATAGTGGGGCGGCTTAGCTATTCAATTGTGCACTTTGTGATAAAAGCAAATAATTTTAATCACTGTTGGCACATTATAAAAGAATGATTTTAAGATGTTGGGCCACTTCGTATCTCCGCCCATTTAGGTGGGCGGGGCAATTTTGTTTTGAAAATTACTTGAAATAGAAAAAAAAATATAAAAAAATAACGACAACACCCACAATATTTTGCTATATCATTTTTGAAAGCCAAAACGTCATTTTTAAATTCTGTTTTTAAATTAAGTTATTTGAGTAAATAGTTTTCGAAAAAATCATTTTCAAACTCAAAGTTTTGAAAAAAAAATGTTGAAAAAAAAGTATACTGATTTTTTTTTTAACTTTGCGTAGTTATATAAAAATTAAATTTTTATTTTTCACTGCTCCTATCAATTCTAGGTCGAATTTTGAAAACCAATTTCTTTTAAGTCCCTTAGTTTTTGAAAAAAAATGAAAATTATAAAACCATTTTTTTTTCGAAGACAAATTTTTTTTTGAGTATTTGTCTAATTCATAACGTAATTTTTGATCAAAAACACCCTGCATTTGTACCTATTGACAAAAACAACAATATAGACCAGTAACTGTCAAATCCCTTCTCTCGTCAAAAAAAAAATATATATAAGAGTAAGAAACCTCATATGACAGTTCTTTTTATTTAATGACTTAACACAAATAAAAAATAGAAAGCAAAAATTCAATTTAAAGACACTTTGTTACAAATTAGGTTAAAACATCTTAAATTATAATACATAATCCACTTAAAATAATATATTGTAAGACCAGCTTAAACTAGATATTTATAAATAATACATAATGTGCATACATGTTAACACTTGTGTACAAGCTTGCGACACCTTATCGAAATTCTACCCCGCCACAGGCATGTTTTTTAATCAATTATCTTCATATTAAACAATAGCTGCGTTTTATTATCTCCGAGTCTGGGTCGAGGTTATCTTTTAACATGCATTACAAAAACAACATGGGATCTAGGTTTCTATCGAGGTTAATTTCAATAACCCAGATAGAGGTTTTCACTCTTACCGGCAGAGGGCTATTTACCATTGTGAATGAACTCAGCGGTTTTTCAGCAGTATTAAGAATAGAGAGGAAAAGAGACAGGTGCTTACATGAAAAACAAATAAACATAAGAAAAAAGAGACTGATATACAGCACTGCTTTTGCACTAACCCACATCGTTTTATTTTCACGAGGTGAACGATATGGGTTATGAGCGATAATAAAACGCGGCTAATATCGTTGGGGTCGTATTCATCGGTGTCCTCTGGTCAAAGAACAGAAACCAAGAACAAAACAGATCAGTAGATGAAAACCTTCATCGACCTTGAATTTGCCTGTGGCAAATAAGTTTGCCCACAGGCTGAAAACTTTTTTAAAACAGTGAGATGAGTTGTTCTTGTACCTTTTCGCAGAACCGTACCATGAGATAGAGTTGGGGGTTTTGCAACTAATTCGTACCTCATGTAAGTAGAAGGCTCAACATTACTTCTCAAAACGCAAGAGAGACAGGAAAACAGTTGGTTTGGGTTTATTTGCACATTAGTGTCGATTTTTGTCGTCTTGGTCAAACTTACAAGTGCACGAACTTAATCTTTCCTCTTTAATGAACATCGCTGAAACGCTGACCAAATATCGCTTTCATGGCTTTTAAACCTTCAGCGTTCCTAAGTTTGATCAGCTTTCATGAATCATGGGCAACCACATATGTAGTCAAAGATACAAGAAGAGCAATTTCTTCAAACGGCTTGTAAAAATGTAGTCACTATTTCAAATTAAAAAAGTCCCTATTATGTCCAATGGTACACAAGGATACTGAGCTCTTCGGAGATCACATTTTTTGTGGACAGCCAAGCTGCTATCAAAGCAATTGCCAGTGAGACTATAAGATCCAAGACAGTAGAAAAATGCCGAGGAATACCGAATAATATTTGCAACAATAAGTCAAACTTTGCTGGGTTCTTGGACATAACAATAAAGAAAGGAATAGAAGATGAACTGGCAAGGAAAGGGTCAGTATCAAATAGAAATAGTAGTAGGCAATTAGAAAAGGGAAGTGCGTTATCTCTAGAAGTTTAAGACCTAGAATTAATGAAAAGAAAACTCAGTATATTTTATCGCTGAGTAAAAAGAATATTAGAATCTTGATAGATGTACTAACGGGTCATTGCGCCATTGGCACAATGGCCACCAGACTGAGTGTTTTCACACCCAATTTCCAACCATTACCAACCATTAAACACCTACTTTGCGACTGTTCAAACCTCCACACAAATCGCCTCCTTTACTTTGGAAACAGGGTTGTTGAAGAACAGGACTATCTAGCGCATGTATGAATGGCAAACAGGAAAATTCATAGAAAGCACAGGCTGGTTCGCAAACGAACCAGTCTGTGTGAACCAATAGTTTTTTTTAAAGGGATCACAATGGACCAATATGCCCCCTTGTACGCAACATCCTCTGTGCACGCCCCTCCTTACCTAACCAAACACAAGCTATGTCTGGTTGAAAATCTCGAAGTTCAACGTGTTACACTTTTTTTTCGGGGAAAACACCACTGAACAGCACTATGTGGTTATTGCGCCGATCACGGCTGTGCTTATTGACCAAAGGGCACCGATGAATACGACCCCAACGATATTGTTTAATATGAAGATAATTGATTAAGAAACATGCCTGTGGCAGGGTAGAATTTCGATAAGGTGTCGCAAGCTTGTACACAAGTGTTAACATGTATGCACATTATGTATTATTTATAAATATCTAGTTTAAGCTGGTCTTACAATATATTATTTTAAGTGGATTATGTATTATAATTTAAGATGTTTTAACCTAATTTGTAACAAAGTGTCTTTAAATTGAATTTTTGCTTTCTATTTTTTATTTGTGTTAAGTCATTAAATAAAAAGAACTGTCATATGAGGTTTCTTACTCTTATATATATTTTTTTTTTGACGAGGGAAGGGATTTGACAGTTACTGGTCTATATTGTTGTTTTTGTCAATAGGTACAAATGCAGGGTGTTTTTGATCAAAAATTACGTTATGAATTAGACAAATACTCAAAAAAAATTTGTCTTCGAAAAAAAAAAAACTAAGGGACTTAAAAGAAATTGGTTTTCAAAATTCGACCTAGAATTGATAGGAGCAGTGAAAAATAAAAATTTAATTTTTATATAACTACGCAAAGCTAAAAAAAAAATCAGTATACATATTTTTTCAACATTTTTTTCAAAACTTTGAGTTTGAAAATGATTTTTTCGAAAACAATTTACTCAAATAACTTAATCTAAAAACAGAACTTAAGAATGACGTTTTGGTTTTCAAAAATAATATGGCAAAATATTGTTAGTGTTGTCGTTATTTTTTTATAATTTTTTTTCCATTTCAAGTAATTTTCAAAACAAAATTGCCCCGCCCACCTAAATGGGCGGAGATACGAAGTGGCCCAACATCTTAAAATCATTCTTTTATAATGTGCCAACAGTGATTAAAATTATTTGCTTTTATCACAAAGTGCACAATCATGCTTCATATGGGCGCTATGCCGCCTCACTAGTAACCCCGGCTGGGGCATAGGGCGTCAACAAAACGTCTCCATCCTTCACGGTCTGCTGCAAGGTACTTAAGCTGTGGCCACGTCTTTCTCTGGGATTCTGCTTCCGCTAAGACAGTTGATTTCCATGTTGTTCTTGGTCTTCCAACCCGCCGTGCACCCTGAGGATTCCATTCAAAGGACTGCTTTGCAATTTCATCGTTTGGTTTCCTCAGTGTGTGACCAATCCAACGCCATTTACGCTTTCTCATGTCGACGTCCAGCCGCTCTTGACTTGTCCTGCGCCACAATTCCTCATTTGATATTATTTGTGGCCAGCGAATCTTTAGGATGTGGTGAAGACAGCGATTCACAAAAGCCTGCAATTTCTTCGAAATGGTAGACGTGACTTTCCAGGTTTCACAAGCATATAACAGCACGGGTTTGACATTGGATTCGAAGAATCTCAACTTAGTGCGTAAGGAGATTTGACTGGATTTCCAGATTGGGGACAGAGTACCGAAGGCAGCACGAGCTTTATTTATTCTACTTTTAACGTCCAGATCCGTACCACCGTTTGCAGAAACAATACTGCCAAGGTAGTTAAATTGTTCCACTACTTCAACTGGCGTCTCCTGTAAAATAATACGCTGCTGTGTGGAGCGGCCTGTGAGCATTATTTTTGTCTTTTTGCTGTTAATTCTTAGACCACTCGACTCTCCCTTCACTTGCAGTGTTTGGCACATCCCGTTCAGCCCACTGATGTTATTTGCCAGTAGACATATGTCATCGGCATAGTCTAAATGACTGAGCCTTTCGAACGGTCTCCA
The DNA here is from genome assembly GCA_963921185.1 of Dasysyrphus tricinctus. NCBI lineage: Eukaryota > Metazoa > Arthropoda > Insecta > Diptera > Syrphidae > Dasysyrphus > Dasysyrphus tricinctus. The sequence goes on from OY992531.1 coordinate 263,465,957, forward strand.
TTGAATGCCCTGTCGCTCAGCTGTACCAACACTGGCCGTCAATACGTCGTCCATCGCCAGCAGGAAGAGAATTGGCGATAGAACATCCCCTTGTCTCACACCCTGTTGCACTACGAAGGAGTCGGATAGCTGCCCATTGTGCAAAACAAAACACCTCGCGTTGTTGTAGGACTCTTTAATAATGGCAACAATTTTTGGTGGAATTCCTCTACCAAGCAACGATCTCCATATACATTCTCGGTTTACTCGATCAAAGGCCTTTTCAAAATCCACGAACATGAGGTAAAGCGGTGATTGATATTCCATCGACTGCTCGAGGACGATACGCAGGGTGTTGATATGGTCGACACACGATCAACCACTGCGGAAGCCAGCTTGATGCCTCTTGAGTGTAGACTCGATTCTATCCTTTATTCGCTCGAGTATGATTGTTGCCATTAGTTTTGGGAAAACGGACAAAACGGTGATACCACGCCAATTGTTGCAATTCTTTAAGTCACCTTTCTTTGGCAGCTTAACAATCACACCATCTTTCCAGTCCCTGGGATAGCTTTCGTTTTCCCAAATGTTTTGTATCAGCGGATGTAAAATACTAGCCGCTGCTACGGGATCGGCTTTCAGGAATTCAGCTGGTATTCCGTCCAGTCCAGCTGCCTTGTTGTTTTTGAGGAGATTTATTGATGTACGAATTTCCGATTCTGACGGGGGTTCGATGTCAATACCCCTATAGGACCTGCGCATCTCGTTTAGTTGGGGCACTTCAGCACTCTGCTCAACTGAATCCTCATTTAGCAGGGCACAAAAATGGTCCTTCCATCTACGAAGCTGATCCTCAATTGATACCAAAAGTGTGCCATCCACATCCATTACAGGATGATTGGTGTTGCTTTTTTTCCCGATAACATCTTTGGCTATTTGGTACAATTCCCGGATATCTCCTCTTCTGGCAGCGCTTTCCGCATTATCTGCGAGTCCATCCAACTTCACCCTCTTGTCACGTCTCACACAGCGGTAGACCATCTTATGTGCAATGCGGTACTCTCTTCGCAAGTCAGCCTTTCGTTGAACATCAGCTTCGGCATTTATTTGGATTTTCAACGATTTGCGAAGTTCGATCTTATCCCAGGTGTCTTGGGATATCCAAGAGTCTCTACGTCTCGTTCGCTTGGGTACAGTTTCGGATCCAGCCTCCATAAAAACACTTTTAATTTCACCCCACATCTCATCAATTGTTGAATTCTGGATTCCATTTAATGACGAGGCTCTGTCGTTAAGGGTGGTGACATAGTTTCGACATATGTTGGGGTCATTTAAAGCATTAGTAATGAATTTTGTGCTCCTTGCTGCATCCTGCGCTGGTTTTTGTACGGCAGCGGTTCGTAGTTTGAGACTCATCAGAACCAAATGGTGGTCGCTTCCCACATCGGCATTTCTTATACTCCGGACATCACACATAGACTTCCTCCATCGCTGCTGAATCATGATATGATCAATTTGGTTTTCGGTTTGACCATCCGGATGCACCCAGGTAATTTTGTTGCACGTCTTATGCTTAAATACAGTCCCACCTATCACAAGACGATTCGCGTTACAAAAGTCAACAAGCAAGTCACCATTTTCATTCCGTGACCCCAAGCCATTTCTTCCCATCACGCGTTCCAGACCGTAATTGTCTGAACCGACTTGGGCATTGAGGTCTCCCATAACGACTATGATGTCGGCTCTCGGAACACTACTGTAAACCGAGTTAAGATGAGTGTAGAACGCGGTTTTGTCTTCCTCGGTCGCTTCATTTGTGGGGGCGTAGCACTGAATAATTGTGACGTTACGAATTTTTGAACGAAACCTTGCTGTCATTAATCTCGCAGAAATGGGCGCCCATGAGATCAAACTACGCCTCGCTTCTTCGTTCAACATAATTCCGACACCATGCAGTCTTTGGCCACCCTCTCTTTCATCTTCGCCGGAATACAGCATTCTCGTCTGTCCAGTGTCTGATCTGTATTCAGCTCTTCCTCTCCACTTAGTTTCGCTTATGCCCAGGATACTGATCTTTAGGCGAAGCATTTCACGCTCAACCTGCTCGTATCTACCATCGCTGTACAAGGATCGAACGTTCCATGCTCCGATTTTCGTACGTATGCGGTAGCCAAAAGTAACATTTGCGCTTCTTGAAAGACTTCTTCTATTTGTCAACGATTCATTTATTATTATGGCGTCTTGATTGACGCTCGTACATGAAGGATGCCGCACCCCCAAATCCGATGTGCGGTTTACTGCAGCCGAAGCTACAGAAGGATTTTCTATAAAAAGATTACCTCTTGGGGACTCATTTTCATTTGTTGTCATAATTCATGTATTTGCATATATCCTTCCACCATGGTGTTTTCCGAGATATGATTAATAACATACATAAGCTCAGATTTGACAGGCACACCCGCCTTTTGTATGGTCAAACACATAACTGCTCGAGGCCGCCCACTATGGGAAAACAGACGCCTTTTGTAGCCGCCCAATATGGGTTACAGACGCTACCTGCTGCTGCCGTTGGCCTTTTACCAAAAAAAGCTCCTCCGCCACCAGACTATCATGCCGTTGACCGCCACCTGCAGTTCATCCGCCTTAAGGGGGCTTTTAACCATCCCGAGGACAAGTTTGTGCCCTGACCAGCATAGCTGGGTTGTCTGCTTATCCCGGCATCCATTCGGTCCCCCTGCACGTTAGCGTTACCCGCCCTCTACCACGCGGAGGTGTGCATAGGGATTTTCCTATCATTGAGCCTAGGGCCATATGGCGTCCTAGCACTCTCAAGTACTTTTAGAGGGCAAAATATCATAAAAGAATGTAATTATAGCTAAAAAATGTCTACTTTCGCAAAAACCTTGAAGCACAAGAGCAAGTTCTTGCGACATAGTCGTGTATACTATTTTTAATGATAGTATTTGTTCTCTTTTTTCTTAATCCTCCTGAAACCATCCGCAAAATTAAATATCTATCAAATCACCGGAGTTAATATACATTTTTGTCATTCCCCTGCACAAATGTCATTTGCCTGACTTAAGAAACCGTTAGAATTAATCAAATATTATGACCCCTTGTTTTAAAGCGGTTATTAAAGAGTTATTAAGAGATATACTTGTTATTCTAGCAAAATAGGTTGTTTTGAGCAAGGGTCCCATTTGGATTGAAAAATATTAATGTTTTGAAATATTGATCCATATACATTAACTGATGATTATTGTTGGCCTGAAACCCATTAAATTGTTGTTTTAAGACTACGAGGTTTGGACAGAAAGCAAACGATATGTATAAATTTACCTGACACCAAAGGTATTCCAATCATCCGCATATAACCCCGAGGCCACACGAGCAAGTACTTGCAAGCAAGTTGCAATACATACAAATTTGTTTACTAACACAAAAAAACCCAAGCAACTTGCTTATCAACTGGCATGCAAGTTCTGAAGCCAGTAGTGAAGCAAGTTGAGAAGCAAGTTGGGAGACAAGCAAGTGGAATACAAGTGGAAAGCAAGTGGGAGGCAAGTGGAATGCAAATTACGAATTTGACAGGCAGTGTATGTAGCCAACTTGCTTGAAAGTACTTGCTCGTGTGGCCTCAGGGTAAGCAAGTTGCTTGGGTTTGTTTGTGTTAGTAAACAAATGTGTATGTATTGCAACTTGCTTGCAATGGGGTAGCGAGTTCGAAACACGCCAAGGGTAGTCTTCTGCAATAAAGAAATGATCGATTCGACTAGAACTTTTTTGAAAGAGAAGATATCATTGTCCTTCTATATAATCTCCCTACAAAGGTCAATTTTTTTTTTCAAAACTGAGAAACCTCACGTAAACGAGATATGTTTAATAAAAATAAGAGTACAAACAAGATCTCTTAATCTAAAGGTAGAAGGCCATTGAAGCTAATGTCAAAAACCATTGAAAAGTAGCTTTCCGTACTTTCAAAAGCGGAACACACCCTTGCTGTACATACTTATCATATATCTCTTTTTGGCATTCCTATTTCACCAAATGTCAGTTGCTTGGGAGGGCACCTCATTTCCGTAAACAAAGTTGAACGAAACGTTCCACTGCGCAGTTATAGCCGTGTCATTATGCTTTCCATGTATTCGCTTTTTTTCTTCCGATCATTTAAGTGCCCTTCCGAGCCTTATAGTTATAGCTTAATGCTAGTCTCTTAGAAAAAATTTCCCTAAATTAAAATTCATGCAAATAAGTGCTGGTGCCTAAAAATAAATAAAATCTAGACTTAGGGAGTTTTCATTGATCGACGACAATTTATTTTTCGTACTTAGTTGTTAGATTTCCCAACTGTACGTACCTACTACGTCAAAAAGCATTAAATTTGACAATCTTGAAGATATTATAGTCAATTTAACACTATTCTTTTAAATAACTAGTTAGAACTTTCTTACAGCCCTATTATTGACACGATTCAAAACTAGTTTTAATATAAAACTAGTTCTATGGGGGTTTTGAGTTTCAGGTTTTGAACATATTGGTATTATTCAAACGAAAATTGACATCTAAAACTCGAAATCAGAGTTTTCGATGTCAATTTTTGTTTAAATAATACCAATATGTTCAAAACTTGACACTCGAAACCCCTATAAAACTAGTTTTATGTTAAAACTAGTTTTGAATCGTGTCAATAATAGGGCTGTTAGAGTATTCATTTTACTGTCAAGCAGCGCCTCACAGTACTTTTCACAAAAATCAAACATTTTTCTTTTAAGTCTCATGGCAATGGCAACCGTACAAATAAATAATGAAAAACTTTCAATGATAGGGCAACAAGCTAAAAATAAGAGAGGAAGGATGATTGAAGTCCTGCTTTCGGGAGATAAGACGTTAGTTGGAAATGATTTGAGAACTTGCAGTTTACTCGGAATGCACCTTTGCTTTCAATTCATGGCATTCACATAGGGAAGAACAAGCACCAACCAACCATCCCACAAACATGATATGACTTCATGTTGAATAGAGAGCAGCCAGCGCCAGTCTGTGAAGGGTTTATTTTTGCCTTATTATAACATACAAATAATGGCAGTGGAACATGGAAAACTAAACGGTGAAATAAATAATTCAACTTTTCCTTTATGGCCTTTAACCCTTCAACTCCTATTAAGGTTTTTGGTTTTATGGCTGTTTTTATTTTTGTTTTGTCTTCAACCAGCCAATTGGTTACCCTTAAATGGCTAGATATGTATATGTAGTATGTTGTTGTATTTTATGTAAAACCCTATATCTGGTTAATTATGATGAAATTGAATTTTTATCTGATCCAATTTTCTGGTTGAAATTCACTTTTCTTCGTTATGATAGGTCCCAAGGTACTTACAATTTTGAACGTGATAAAAACTAAGGTTTAATAGATTGGTATAAAGTAGGGTCTCAAAAACATTGGAAGCCTTGCAGAAATTAGTTTGTTTACGAAAAATTTGCATAGGTAGATTGGCCATAACATTACCGAACAACGTTACAGCATATAGTTTCGCCGGAGCAGTCACACCTTATGAGCAAATAGATCATGGGGTTTGAAATTAATTCTTTTGTTTGTTTCAGTTAGTCGAAGAAAACTTTTAACACACTAGAGACGTCACACGTTAAACAAAAGGCTATAACTGCGCTACAGTCCACTATCATAGTTTTTCGTTGTTTTAAATTTTTGATATTGAGTTCATATCTAGAAATAGATAAAATAAGAACCATTCAGAGGGTCCTTATAATTCAACCCCTTAATATTCTATTTAGAACTTTCAAAAGGTGAATACTCGTTTCTATGTTGAGCTACTGAGAAATCTTCCTTTACTTTCTATGTTTTTGTTCGGATCTTAATAAGATGAAAAATATTTATTCTCACAAGGAATATTTAAATGGGGCTATCGTCTACAAAGTTTTTTTGGGAATGTTTCCCTCCTTTGCAAATTGGGAACGTGGATGGTGATAGGAATTCTCCTTTACAATTTATTGATTTCGGTATAAGTTTCTATATTTAATAAGATTTTTGTTCAACGGAAATTTATTCCTAGGGAAATAATTCGCGACAGCAAACAAACTCTTGGGGACAAAATATTTCCGAGGAAGTGAAATTCTCCACGACATTACTCAATTTCTTATAAAAGTAGGTCAGTCAGTATAAAATAAAGTATTTACTTTTATGACATTACTGTCGTCCGATTTGATGAGTTTTTCCCACAGCCATACATATCTACCATATTATTGCAAGAAATTAAGACGGACAGAGAAAAACACGCAACTACACTACCTACATATTTTAAAGTCCGAAAATCTGCCTTGAAATTTTCAGTATTGGTTCCTATAGAGAAGTTAAAAAAAATAACTTTTTTTTATGCCACATTGGGGACACATATTGGCAGTTCATTTATTCCGGATATCAGATAAATTTATGATCACACCACACTTATTCCCTTTTGGAAAACAAATTTTCCTTCAATAATAAAAAAAAAACCGAAAAAAAACTCTACAAAAAGTACCTACATTCGAAAAAAAATCGCACACCGCGAGCATTGTGATAAAAATGAAATTTATAGGTGTGCGAGATATCGAAGAGATGGGGTTGAATATATATTTTTATTGTTTTTTATTTTTACTCCCTGAATGTGTATATTTGTCTTGCATGGTGATGGTGTAGGTATTTATATAGTATAGAAGAGATGCACAAGGACGTTGGTAGAGATAGCGATGGAACGCGAGCGAGAGGTGTGACGTGCGAATAGTTGTACGAAGTATCATCCGATTAAAATTGAGAAGGATTGCCGCTGCAGAGTACAACGTCAAAAATAAATTTAAAACCATGTTACTCTGGCTACATAAATAATTTAGGAGAGTGTGGTCGATACATGTGTTTCCCTTGTGACCAAAAATGACCACTCAAAACCAGTCAAAACCACCTTATCCCCCCCCTTTGAACCTATAGATATTTCCATCAATAGCCCCTGCTGGAACCACCCCCTCATATTTTTAAATTGATGGTAAATAATTTGTTCGGAGCTATACGACTACTGCCTGACAATTTTGCTAGAGGTGTTATTATTTGTATGTTTTTAATTTTCCGTTCTCGTTTGCGTCGTGTGTTTTTTGTAATGAAATATAGTGCAAGTTGAATTAAATTTAAAATAAGGTGCTTGACTGGGTCGCACTTCCATGGTTGGTTTTTTCTTTGTTTTTTTTTTTACTTTAGTAACCAATTTATGAAATTGAAAATATTAACCTACAAAAGTTTTTATAATTTTGTTTGTTTTGCTCTAGAATCTTACCACTTCAGATGTGAGATGTTCGCAAAAAAAGTATGCAATTTAATAGATCAGTAACTGGTAAAAGAAGGTCAACACTTCAGAAAAGGTCAGACGTAGAAAATTTTCAAGTTCAGAGCGATCTTAAGGCCCTCATTTGTTGGATAAACAAAAGGATACTATCTGATCACATAAATGCAATATCACCGGTCTGCAATGAATATCGCTTTTTTTCACTTATTTTCTTAAGGATTTTGGCAAGCTGAGTCCAAATCCAAAGTCCAAATTGCTCTGGCACGTCACGTTTTTGAAATATCTAAACATGCCAAAAACACGTTTTTACATTTACATTTGACGTCGGATTTCTTTACCAATAAATATGTTTTTGCAAAACTACTAAATGGGATCTCAAAAAAATAGTTTTTCATCTTCCTATATCGTTTCTAATGTCATAAAAATTCCTTTTCTTATCAGAACAGCAAAGTTTTCAAAAACTACTCGGATAAACAATAATGTTAAAACTGATGTTTTGAAACTTTGCTGCTATGTTTCTTTTGAGAGATTGACTACAGAGAGTCAAACTTATAGCAACAATTGTTCAAAATTATTGTAAGCTGCATTTTTTTTTATACAAACTTTTTCTCTCTGACCAATAGGTATTGAAATAAAACTTTTTTTTTTATTAGTGGGGGAAAGTAGGGTGGGAAGCACTGGGAGATGCAATACGCCATTTTTAACTGTTATGTTTAAGATTTTGAGGATCAATATAACTTGTTAGGAATTTTTGCAATGTGAAAACCAAGTTTAACAGTGAAATAAAGTAATGGAAAATCCTTTTCGGAATTTAGTACTCTTACAGCCAATTTCTTCACAGAGTACTAACGTTAATACCGGTACTAGTCCTTAAGTTGTTACTCCAATCAGTATCTCTCATTTATTCATACTTGTGTGTTTGAAGAAATGAGAAATACTGATTTGAGTGCTGACTTTAGGACTAATACCGGTACTAACAATAGGACTCTGTGAAGAAATTGGCCGTTAGTTGTTTCTTTCTAAGATCCTCCAATTAGAATCTTCCCTACATACTTAACTTCATGAATATAGAAGAGAAATTCCTCTACGTTTCTACTAAATCAGTTGTTTTTTTAACATCAGTGTAAATCATAAAAACTATGGAATTTTGAAATTTTTGGTGTTTTCTTAAAACAACGATTAAAAATGTGAGTAAACCGTAATGAATAAAGACAAATCTGGTTTCATGTAAAAGCTTATTTTATGTGGAAAGTCCTCCAAGTTTGAGCTGAATACGCACAATAGTCTTCTTATTTCTTACCAGGGCAACCAAATATAAGAGGGCTCTATTCTACAAATTAATCATATTTTTCAAAAATTAATAAAAAAAAAAAACTATACGTGATAAAATTTTTCTGAAACCAAATTAAAACTATGTTCCCACCAAAACGAAATCTGAGATTTCAGCTGAAAAATTTGGAGATCCTGAGTTGGTGGAGTGGGACTTCATTAAGATTTCGTTGAAATCTAGGGTTTTCATTGAGATTTCGTTGAAATTTTCATTAAATCTTGTTCCATCACCTTGAAATATCAAAAGTTTTCAACCGAAATCTCGGATTTTATTTTGGTGGGAACATAGTATTAGATTGAGAAAACTTAAATCCTTAAATCAAATTTTGGACAGAATATTTTTTCTATGAATTTTTATAGTTTTTGTTCAAGAGACGATTGGTCGGTTCAACGGTATAAATTGTTAGCACCTCACTTAAGAAAGAATTCATTAAATAAGAAACATATTAATCTTTTCTTGACCATTTAGTTATACCTTTCAGATGACAATACTTGTATTTTTTTTAATTCCCAAATGGCACCTTGCCAAAATTTTTTACTGTGATTTTGCAATAAATTTTAAAAATTCATACTACTACTCGTAATTTGTAATTTATGGCATTTCAAATAATATGTTTAATTTTCTTGCGAATATCCCACATTTTAGGAGCCAATATCCCAGAGCCACTTTTATATTTTGTTCGTCTCGGGTTTATTTCATTAAAATATTGTCACCGTATTTAAAGGCAAAGTATTGATTACATGTAAAAATAATCCTTCGTGTCAATATACCTACATATATCAGTGAACAGTGACAACCATCTTTAAATGGTTTGGGTCAAAAGTTATAAGCTATATGGCACTCAATATTTTAAAAGTGTATTGAACTATCTCATTACCGATACTTGTACTTATTTGGTACTGCTTAACATTATTTATTTATGCTGCTGGCAGTACCTACCTTATCTTTTTGTACTCGTTTCTAAATAACAAATTTTTTTTGCCGATTTGAATCCTCTACGTGTGATAAGTTCATCTAATTGGATATCGACAGAATTTAAAAGGGAAAATCAAAATCCAAAAAGTTTGTATGTTCCAAACACTCAATACTATCTGCTGCCGTGAAAGTGTTAGGGAGATATACATTAAAATTGCATCTTCGATTTCTTGTTCGATTCCATTCCTGACCCTTAGATCTGGATCCTATTATACCAAGTAAAATGGATTTCATAAGGATTAAAAGTAAATGTCCGGATTTGAAAAGTGGAATTGATGGATTTCCAATGAGGCATGTACACTTGTAAAGCTCATCGATTACATGTTCAAAGCCTCATGAATAATTTTTTCGGATTATCGGAGGATTTGTTTGTTTAAAATTATTCATTTATATGCAACACATTTTTCACCAGAAATTTGTTATTATTGAATTAGTTATTTCAATCACAAAAACCTTTAACATAACAAAAAACAATTGAGTTGTTTCACTAAAATTAATCTATATTTTTTTTAATTCTAAAATCTAAACCAAACATCAAATGATCTAAATGCTTATCAAGCTTTAGGTTAAGTTTAAACTGAATTTACAAGTTTTGTCTTAACTTCGATAAAATGTAAGTGTTAGTTTTAAGTTACGTAAAATGAAATACAATTTTTTTAGAGCCCTGAGCAAGTTCTTCGTCCCTTCTGCCTGTTTTTAAAAGACCAAAAATCTTAATCAAACCCATCGACCACTCCGATGCCAGATATAAAAAGATTTTAATTTCCTTTTGAAAAAGCCATTCGCTCCCGTTTTATCATTAATTTTCTCTTATTTAAAAATAACGAAGTAGAATGGAACTTCCATGATATCTATAAAGACAATCAAATCAGAACATTCGATTCCAAGGAATGAAGGTATAGTTTTCTTTGCTTTCTCATTGATTGACGTTACATAAAGAACTATTGGTGCAAGACTTCGTTCTATATATGAAGTAGGGAGCTACATCCAGTCTGACAGAAGGAACTGGATCTGAAAGCAATTATTCCAGAGATGGTTTCAGTCTGATTGGCCTCAGGTGTGATGAACTGGTCGAACAAATGTGAATAAATACTGGTGCAGCCCACATTCATGTATATAAATAGTCTCGCTCTCGCAGTTATGGACACTTTGTCTCCAATTACACGTTCCATTACGGTATGGCAATCGCCATTGGGGAAATGCAATATTTTCACTTCGAAATCCTTGGGTTCACATATATATGACACAATGCTAGCTTTGTGATGTTAAATGCCTGCCTCAACCTGAACGTAAAATTGGTGACAGCTGCAGCTGCAACTGCAGTTTTTCCGGGACCGGATATAAAACTGTGTGGAAATATGAGAGTGTCCGCCGTTTATGTATTCCGGTAAAAACAGTTGCCTTTTTGATCATCACTTTATATTTCTAAAGGTAATGGCTAGATTTGCTGTGCCAGCCAAGTATGTAAAACTCTTGCAAGCAACTAATGCGATGTGAAAATCGAAAGTAAGATTCGATATTTCAAAATATATTGTTTCCAATGGTACTTTAAGTGTAAATATAAAAATATAAAGGTTATATACAGGACACTTTTCAACGGATAAAATTATTATATTTAGTAAGTTATTGAAGTATCCGTCTTTAATATTGAATTAATATCTTTTTTGCTTAGATGTTTATTTGCTGCTAAGGTACAGAAATACATCATTTTAAAACTTTTCAAAGTATCACATTAGAAATACTCAAAATAAATTATAGTAACGGTTGATTTTTTAGCTGGTTTGGTTTTGGCAACACTGGTTTTGACAGCTGACGTGTGTTTAGTACCTTGTGTCACTGTCAAACAGCTTCAATTTGGTTTGCAATTTAACCATGGATCGTCTTACAAATGAACAACGCTTGCAAATTATTGAATTTTACTATCAAAATTCGTGCTCGGTTCGAAATGTTCATCGGGCGCTGCTTCCATTTTATGGTCGGCATTCTCGACCTTCTGAGCAGTCTATTCGGAAGATTGTGACCAAATTTCGCACCAAGTTTACTTTGTTGGACATTAAACCACCAACACGTTTACGTACTGTGCGTAGTGAAGAAAATATTGCGGCCGTATCAGCTAGTGTGACAGAAGACCGCGAAATGTCGATTCGGCGCCGTTCCCAGCAGTTAGGCCTTTGTTACAGCACTACGTGGAAAATTTTGCGGAAGGATTTGGGCGTAAAGCCTTTTAAGATACAGCTGGTGCAAGAACTAAAGCCAGCCGACCTACCACAACGCCGAATTTTTGGTGAATGGGCTCTTGGAAAGCTGGCCGAGGATCCGCTTTTTTATCGAAAAATTGTGTTCAGCGATGAGGCTCATTTTTGGTTGAATGGGTACGTAAATAAGCATAATTGCCGCATTTGGAGTGAAGATCAGCCAGAAGCATTGCAACAGCTACCAATGCATCCCGAAAAAGCCACTGTTTGGTGCGGTTTATGGGCCGGCGGCATTATTGGGCCATATTTCTTCAAAGATGATGCGAATCGCAGCGTTACTGTCAATGGTGAACGCTACCGAGCGATGATAACAAACTTTTTTTTGCCCGAAATGGAAGTTCTTGACTTGCATGATATGTGGTTTCAACAAGACGGTGCCACATGCCACACAGCACGCGAAACAATGGCGCAATTGCGAGGCGAGTTTGGTGAACAGTTAATTTCACGTTTCGGGCCGGTCAATTGGCCGCCTAGATCGTGCGATTTGACACCATTAGATTATTTTTTGTGGGGGTATGTCAAGGCTTATGTCTATAGGGACAAGCCCGCTTCGATTGACGCACTGGAAGCCAACATCCATGCATTCATTCGTGAGATACCGGCCGATATGTGTGAAAGAGTATGCCAAAATTGGACTCAGCGGATGGGCTACCTGAGACGCAGCCGCGGTCAACATTTGCATGAAATTATCTTTAAACATTAAATTGCAAGGTTCAAACTATCGATTCAAATAAATATTTCATTCATTTTTTCGAATTTTTGTGTTTTTTTTTTTTAAATCACCCGTTAGTAGTCCAGTATTATAACGAATACCGAACAAAGGAACAATCGATATTATACGAACACTTTTTGGAAGCTCACTATAGATTTAAAGTATTCTATCTATATGTACAGCGATTAATAAGATTTTTGAAATAATGAAACTAAAAATGTTTAAGAATAATTAATTTTTCTGTTACGGATATGAATTAAGAGTAAAAATTTGTATGAATCGTCTCTTGATTGGTATCTTATATCCTATGGTTTTGATCAATTTACTATATCATCTTAGCTTTATTGAAATAATTTGAAAATTCAGATATAGAAGTTTGAGTGAGCTCTACTTAAAAAGAAGAATATTATTTTCTAATTTTCTTCAAATTCATAATAATTTGAAAATGCTCAAATTTTAATTATTGTTCCGATATGCTCTAAAACTCGGTTGTGTGTATTGGAAAATGCTACCATCAGTTAAAGTGTTGGAGAATGAAGAATCGGTATACCCTCTTTTTCTTTTTACTTGCAATTTATCAATTTTCACAGAATTTTTCATAAAATAGGTGAGAAATAACTTCACCCGATTTTCAGATCAAATTATTTACCACGCTCAGTGGGAAAAGACTTCACCGATAAAAAGTGAAACTATACCCGACTATCGATGAAATTATTTCCCATGTGCAGGTAGTTTCCGTGAAGTCAGTTCCCTGCACCATTCTTACCTATTCATTTTAAACTTAATTTTGTTAGAAATTTATTTTTAAACAAATATAAAAGCAAATAAGAGTAGAAATACGCTCTTAATTTTGAAACGTCTCTTTCAAGACATTTTAAAAACACAAAACTAAATATTTGTATGCATTCTTATTTGTTGTAGTTGTAAGTAAGAATAATCCTTTTGAATGTTGCTGTATGTAATTTACCTATATTAGGCATATTTACATATTTTGAATATAAATAAACCTGAAGAAGGGTGTAATTAACATCCAAAACGTTACAACTCACAAAATAAACACAATCAATAATTGACCTTGAGCCCACTTTAGGACATTCCTTTTTTATTTCATTGCGTATATGTAGTACGTTTTTCTATTGCAATACAAAAATACATAGTTAATATTGATATGCATAAAGTGCGTATTTATATATGGTTCTCTGGTATTTAAAAATAAATTAGTTTTAATTTAATTTAAGAGGCCATTTCCGTCCAACAGAAATCAATATCCAGACCCCTTTTTTTACATGTAGTACGTATCTAACTTATCAGTAGCAAAAACAAATAGAGATTCGGTAATAAATTCAATTCAACATTAATTTTTTGCTGTCAACAAATTATTTGGTTATTTATTAATGATACAATTATATTTGGATTTTATCAGCCGCTAATGTTTAGGGAAAATTTCGAAAGCTGTCGCAACTAATGCAATTGAATTTTATTTAATTAAATCAAAACTTTCATACAAAATTCCATTTTTTTTTATTGTGTAGGTAGGTATATATTATACGCCACTCTGTTGATCCAAATTACCGTATACTTTATGCCTAATCGTATATTAATAAATGACAAACAGCAGCGGATTAACAACTATACATCTCTTAGTAATGAATAATTTTGAATGAACATTAATAACCTGTGTGTGTTACCACCAAGTTTATAGGCTGGAGTTATAGCTTTTTCATAAAGGCCACCTCGATATTCAAACTCTTTTTAGTGTTACTTAGTCAGGCTTTATTATTTAAAAAACTCTTTGCATTCATCTGAGAGTGAACCATATAAGCCAAGCGATTCAGAAGCCGATGCAAAGCATACCGCGCCAATGAATCCACGTGATTAGCTCCATTTTAGAGATTATCAATTATATTGATAGATATACTTAAATCGATAATATCTGCTCTATTCCAATGGAAGTTTCGTTGTTTATGAATAGCAACATCGACTAACATTTTTATAAACACTCTCAGTCGGTTAGAGTTTTACGAGTAGGTACTTAAGTATTTTGGAGTCATCCAAGTCCGTATATTATATATTATTTTAATTTAAGAAACATATTTTTGGCCACATTAAGATATTGAACAAAGAACTGCAAAACCTGAAAAGTTGTGGGTACTCTATGAAAAGAATTATTTTAGAATATTGTGAATTTAAATTTGGAGAAACTTGACAATAAGGGTGAAGCCGTCGCTGAACTTCATGTTGATGAATCCCATATGACGCGGTAGAGTAAAATTACAAAATAGCTAGATAGAGGTACCTCAAGATTTCCATAAAAAATGGCACAGGATCGGCTTATATTGCTGTATTACATATAAAATATATTTACCCCGAAAGTATCGAGTGAAATCGATTTGAACCAACTGTTGAAATAATTCATTTCAGAAAATTCAAAGCGCATTAGCATTGCAAAACTTAAAGTTTTTTTATGAAAAATGTGTATAAATAAAAGCTGTACATGATTAAAGGATTTACCTAATTTTTAATTTTTGTAATCCTATTGTCCGATAAATTAACGTTTTGTAGTTCATACCCACTACCCACTTTTAGAGCCATTTCATACATAGCCGGCAACCGGGTACCCGGTATCTGCTAATCGGTCGTTGGGTTAAGGATCTTATGGAAGATTTCACACATGCCGTAACCGGTTCACTTGTTGAGAAACCGGTTCATTGATGCCGGTTAACCGGCTGCCGGGCATGTGTGACATGGGCCTGCATAATTGCCTGCATACAATCATACATACCTATCCTACACATGCATAAGAAATAGTCACTCCTTCATAAGAATCTCAGTTTTTCTATACATACTGAATCGTAGGGATCACAGAAATCAGCCTAAGTCCTAAAAAATTATTGTTTGCCCATGTAGGTTGCTATGTACATTATACATATGCATGTACGGTACGAACATACTCAAACGAATTGTTTTGCTTTCCCTTACCATTTATTATGTGATGCATTAGCAACAGACTTTATTTGAAATAACATTACTTTCCCTTTCGCACAGTATTGGATATAGAGTAGGGCGTTAAAGCAACAGACAACTTTCGAACAGGCCAAAGTAAATGACGGCCATGTGTGTCGTAAATAATAATGGCCCACTTGCTTTCACATAAAGATCCGTTAGTTTTGCTATGGCCGAAATAGAAGCAGAAGCAAAAGAGAACTACTTCTTACTTTAGTTACACACTAGCTATAACCGAAACACAAACCCTGATGTCCGTTCCCTTCCATTTTACCACTTCAGCACTCTGCCACCGCCCGACCAACGCAGGATGTCTGGCTACAAATAGTACCTAGGCCTCCATCACAGCCTGTTTTTGGAGTTTCCTTGCTCCTTGGGTGTATACTGTATGCTATAACTGTATATAGCTAGCAGAGATTTTAGGTCGGAAATTCAGCAGCAGCAGTTAAGCAATCCCTGGATTCGAGTTAAGTGCTTTCACAAGGCAATAAAATGCCATTTTGCCTTTGCAATTTGTAAACCAAATTACCAAATTAAAGGAATGAAGCGCTTCCGTAAAAAAAAAAATAAAACAATAATAAATTATGGATACAACGTGGGTTCCAGCTCTTGAACTACATATGGACGATCTTTCACATCTGTTGTATATAGTATGGGTTTTGTGAAGGTATTATAATTCTCATTAGATAGATTTGTTTGAGACAAATAAGGCGTAGCGATGGTTGTGGAATCCTGCTTGAAAATAAATAAAATAAAATAAAATAATACAGTTGTCATTATAATTTTCGATTTATGTAGATACGGATACAGATACGTAATGGAAGCCAGGATATTTTATTCAATTTTATGCACAACTTTAACAAAATAAAAAAATTGTGAAAAATACCTACAAAAAAGTGTGATTTTCGAATCATAAATGACACACACTTCATATTTAAATTTTTGGCCGGAAATCATGTATCTACTAAGAGATTTTTTTCAAAAAGTTAATTTTAACTTGCAATAAGTAGCTACAAGGGGCTGGTTCTGCATTCTGAAAAATCGATCTTTATCTTTTGCTCAAACTTGACATCGCGCAATTTTGTCGGTCTGTCTTTTCGGTTACGAACCCAAACTATTTTCGTCATAGGTGCTATAAGTACCTAGTGTTTTGTCCTTTCCTTTTATTTAAGACCAAAAGACCTAAAGTACGACAGTTGAAATGCAATTAGAATTCTATTTCCGCTTATAGTCCTCAAACTCATAAAAAACCTCTCTATGTATACCTATAATCACTAAAGTATGATAAAACATTTCTTGTTGAGTGACCAGGCGATGTTGGCTAATTTGCACATAATTCCTTAAACTAACACCTTATTTATACATTCTTAAACACAATATGACACGCTATATTCACCTGTTGCGGTGAAGGAACATCAAGGGCTTATACACCTTACAAAAATATGAAATATGACTGTTACTAAACTTTCCCTTCAATTATGTGCCTCCAATTCATCTAAATATGTATAACTTTAAATAAAATAGTGTTAGTGACCAAACTACCAAAAGGACGCATAACCTTTCAAAAGCACTCTGAGAAAATTTATTTTCTTCTTCCAATAAATAGAAGAAAATATTCTACAAAAAATCCCATAACAACTTGGAGTGAAATTTTGTGTTCCGCATTCCAAAACCATAAAAAGAGACCCTACCATACGAATGCGTTGGTATTTGAATCCTGTATTCAATGAGGAAGCAATTTTCCACTTCAAAATCGGGTTGCAGGTTTGTTAAAATTCAATTAATTCCCACGAATTCACAAACTGAACAGAATCAAAAAACGAAAAAAATAATTTACCGCAGTCGTCATTGCGACCGCATTTAAAATGTCCCTTTTTCCTAATTGAAATTACCTCATTAAACAGGCAACTCAACTCAATTCAAGGGTGAAATAACCATCAGAGGACAAAAAGGCCAGCAATACCGGGCCGGAATAAATGAAATGAAATCCATATAACTTAGCTTATTTGTATAGGTAAGGTACGAACGGACCAGACTCTATGATATATTATATTTTCCTGTTGTTGGCATGCCGCCAAAAATCTTAGCAAATTTGCCAAAGACCAAGGATCGATCTTATGGTATTAAATAACTGAATTTATATGTTACACGAAATACTACAAAGATGGAGGGATCCCTATATCTAAGGACGATGATGCCGACTAGCAACCAACACTATCGCCGAAGTGAGTTTAGATGTGTGTTAGGCGACTTGTCTTTGATACTCCGAAATGAAATATTGGTTTCTGGGAAGTTCGAAAGCGATACCAAGGCAGCCGACAACTGGTGGCACTCTATAAACTATACAGTTGGCGTGCACTTATTAGGATATCCTCAATTGAAGCTACATAATATACGCCTTTGCAAAAAGAGAGCTTCGAAAACTTTTAATTAGTCAACTTCAATTACAAGAGCTATTAATTTTCCAAGCCGAAGATTGCCCAACAGATTGCCATGTCTGTTTTAATTTTTTGTAAAATGAAAGCCCACCATAGTCAAGCTGAAGAAGCCCATTAATTCTTGTCTTAATCCGGCAACAGTTTAAAATAATCAAAGCCCGCGTTTCACATCCAACCTTATCGCACTTAAAAGGGCACATTTTAATTTAATACCTCTATGTACAGTTGCGCCATGACAGCGTTTACACGGACCGCTAGTAATCACACAAAATAAAAAAAAAGCATATCCGACTTGTCAAGCTATCATCCAATTAGGAGAGCCTTTTGAATTTAAATGAGCCACGCACAAAGACTCTCTGAGGTTAGTAGGAGCGGTTAGGCGTCACTTCATCTTCGTTGAACTTTGTGTTATGTTCAATGGCTAAAATGATTCCAAACAAAGTTAAGGAGCTCGGGTGTTGTGACTCTTCTTTCAATTATGATTTCTTTTGCAGCACTCAAAAGTCCCTTTCATATGCTAATAACAATTTGCTGTAATGAACATACCATCAGAACCAGAAGCATGAAGGTACCTAGTCATAGAAGTTCCAACCAGCAGTCTTGCGCTGCGTCAAATTCAGGTTGTGCCTCTTTGCGGGTTAAGGTCGCACATAATTCCGCTATAATAAAAAAAAAGGCGTATACACGCTGGATTGCGGAACCACATAACATTCTCTCTGCATTCTGACAGCTCAGAGCAGCAGTTGAAAACAGTTAAAAGCAACGTTTATGCGGCCAAGTGTGCGGGTGTGGGACTTCCTATTTAGGGGTGAAGCTAGCTCTGTGGCATAAAACTGAGCTGGCTGACGGCAGTGACGATGTAGAAGTGAAACTTTTGATCGAATCTAATTAGAGATGGTCGCCTTTATACGCGTAGTATCACGTACCTACACCTCTAGGTCCCTCTTTCTATATGTATGTATATATGAAGATAAAATACAGAGTGTATATACCGCAATGTGTGTTGGTGCTTAAAACTGGTACACTGAGTAACTTGAGACTTCTTCATGGCCGTATATACATACATATTTTATCCTCGCTTTCGTCGTACTTTTTGGTCCTTTTATATCTCTGTCAGTATTCTACTGCTGCGCTAGTGTAAATTTAATTTGAAAGTTGATTCCCATTCTCTTTCGTTGGCTTTATAACTTTTGTTTGCTCGACTGATGCAATTACAGTTTAACAGACAATTTTCGGAAATGAGAATTTAGTGGAGTTCTACGACAACGATGATGTTGGCGGTGTGGTGGTGGCAACGGCAAGCAAACTAACACTCTTTTCACTTCTTCTAATTTCGTTTGTATTTTGCTTGTTCTTCCGTTTTTATTTTTTAGCATGTCCTGTTCCTTTCTGAGATAAGTGGTGAATTTGTTCTTCTTTGTCCTGTGCTGAGTTATCATTTTAGCTGACTTTTTCAAAATGTATTCACAGCAGGAACACACAGAAACAGAAAAATGTAACAAGTATTCAAAAACTATAACACTATATCTACTTCTGTTCTGTTTAAAATACGTACACAGATATCTCCGCGAACATGAGCAAAAAATTTCTACCATATTCTGTGGAAAATTACGTATTCCCTCCATGGGACCATCTTATCTCCTTGTGAACCCAAACTGATACATTTCGTTATAGGTATCTACTTTGATGTTTGATCCTGTTGTACAAATTTAATAAAGCACGCAGTCCCCATTTGGAATAGTCAACAGAACATCAAATAATAAAGGTTTATTCGGCCCACTGAGGTATTACAGCCGTAGGCAAAAAGCGTTATCATGATTGCCAATAATGGTGTTTTTGATATAATATTGATTTTTTAGGAATAATGAATTGAGGCTATGAGAAGCCGAACAGCCTTATTGACTTTTTCGCAATTTTCAAAAGATCAAAATAAGAATCATCAAGTCAAAAAAAAAAATGCAATTTTAATAGATAGACCGCTCGTGCATTCAAGACTTAAAAATTTAAATTATGTATGGTACTAAGTACAAAAATTCGTTACTAGGTATGACATAAAGCCACCAACAAAAGAAAAAATTAAATCCATGTTTATTACATATGAATTTAGTTTTCGTAATAAACTCCATTTCGATAAAACTGCAGTTAGGCCACTGTTGTACTCACGGCCTCAATTGTGCTAAAAATAAAAATACGATGGGGGTGCACGTTGTATGTATGCACGTTGCTATGCTACTTCCACTAATGTTTCAAGCCCTATATTACAGCATCATTTCTTAGAATCCGCTACACAGATGAAAAGTAATGCACTAGGAAATAATGCATGCATTAATTGTTGCACGGATCCTTATTTTAAAAATATTTCTGCCTACTCATCATTGTTTTTTTTAAATGATGAAGCCGTAATTAATCATATATGTATGTATATTGTATATGGTACATATGTACTTGTAGAAAATTTTTTAATAAATTTTAACATTATTTTTGAAATATCAAGTCTTAGATAAATTATTTTTTTTTATTCAAAGTGTTTGTTGACAAGGCAAAAATAAATAAACAAAAAGAGAATTTTAAAATAAAATTCTTCCGTTAGGGTGTAGTGAATGCATAATTCAATGAATAGTTCAATTCAAAAGATCGATATTGCGTCTTTAAAGTGTACGACAGGCATTTTACTAAATAAAAATACCTTCAACATACTAAAAGTCTCAAGACAAAACTATGTATAATGAGTGTAGTTAAAAGAATTTAGAAAAATCACAGCATCGGGTCACTAGGGCGTATACGTTACTTTAAAATTGGAAATATTTGTTTTTAATCTTAATAATAATATTTGAGTAAGTTTAGTAAAAAGACATTTTAGAAGAAACAAAATATTTAAATTTTAAAACTTCTAGATGGTGTTAAAACCCCGAAAAGTGCTTAGTTATTTGCAATGAGTTATTTTCAAAAAAAACGTATTGAATTTAAAAAAAGATACAAATATTTTTAAAATTATTCAAAAATAATACCAATAACTCTTTCAAGAAGCTTAACAAACAAGTTAATCAAAAGTTAGTTTAACCATTTTCGAAAAAGTGAATTTAACTGTAATAAGGGAAGTATGTTTGATTTGTTTGGAAAAAATTGGACACATAACATTATTTACTTACTGATTTCCTTTCTACAGCTTTTGAACTATTATTGAAAAACAAGATTTTGTTTGATGAGTCAAAGTAAATTTGACTTACATATTTTTTTTCCTAAAAATTAAAAATATTGCCCGAGAACTAGTAGAAAACACTAGAAATACTAACCTTGTTTTTAGAGTCATACACCTACATACAATTTACTCACGTTAACTTCCTTGTTTTGTATAAAAAAAGAAATTAAAAAACACTTGAATTGAAATTCTATTTGGCAACTTTAAATTCCACATTGCAAAAATAAAACCAAAAGTAAAAAAAAGGCTGGGAAAACATCACGCATCGTCCCTATTCCATCAGTAGGTATACCCCAAGCAACCGAAATGTAGATATAGATATGTGGTGTGTTTGTGTGTACTTGAATATGCTGCAAGAATGAGAGACGTACGTGCAATGAATTTAACAAATACACAAATTGTTTACTTTTATCCGGGCTTAGTTGACGGTTTGGTGAATATGTTGGCTCTTTTCGGTGACTAGCTGCTGTCGTTTAGCCATTCCTCTAACAACACCATTGCCAGGAGCAAGGTCTTCTGCACGAGGGTATATTTTTTTTTCACTGTTCTTTAATTCCCATCACATACAACATATGGTACACGAATGGAATATTTTCGTTCTGTGTTTAAATTTGCAGTTGGCTGTGCGAATATCAAGGCCTAAATTCAATATAAACGAGTCGTGATGAAACAAAACAAAAAACAAAAATAATTCTAGTCAAGGACATCACGGACCTTATACCTGAATTGCTGGCCATATCCTAGATAAAGATAATTGTTTAAAATTTTATATGTAATAATTTATAGCAACCTGCTGGATGTCTTATGAGATTGTGCTGAATAAATGGTTTGTTGAACTGCAAAATCTACTAATTTTGCAATTTTATCTGTTACAAAAATATAATAAATTGATAATTCTTCTCCTAAAATATACGTACATATGTGTTCTGATTGCAGAACTAGGCTGAAATAGATCACCAATTCACCAGAACAACTTCAAAAAAATTACTTCTGTACGCACGAGGTAATCCAAGCTCGATTATTTTCACTGAAACCAAAAACCCCTCCCCACAATCATGTTGACGCACATTTACCTCAAATTTAATCATCATCAATCAATGGTAGGTAAAGTATCTTAGTAACACTGCCAAAATGCGGAGCGACGAGTGTTAAGTTACACCGAAGCCCAAAACCGACACAAAAATACTCCCGCCCTGCCACATTGATGGTAGGAAAATAAATTTGTTTATTAATGCTTCAGTTGCTAGCGTTTTCAATTTGAATCATTTCCTTTGACTCTTTATCTGCTCTGCCATGCTCCCTTGTCCCCTGCTCCTCCTCTTGATGTTTTCGTCTTATCGTGCTTACCAGTTTCACTCCTCCAAAAATATAGAAAGGAAATAAAAATGAGGTCTTTGTTTGAAATTGCAAAGCACAGAGAACCTCTCCAGGATTTCCACTTCGGTTTGATTTGTAAATTATTTTGTATTTTTTGTTTGATTTTGTCATGATTTTTTTTTTAAGGGTGCTTGAGGCTTTAGGGTGACAAAATGTTGATTGCATTCATAGGCATTGTAATGTTGTTGAAAGAGGTGGAGAGGGGTGGCCATCAAATTGAATTCTGCACGCTTTCAATCATAGTCACCTGAAGGAATTTGTTTTCTTTCCCATTTGCTGAGAATATGCGATGGAATTGATTTATATTATCCTCCATCCCTTTTGAGAGGGTGCTCTTGCTTCGAAATGTTTCTTTTTAATTTTTGGTACAGCAAAATTTCTTAGCTTGGGTTGTTTTTGCTAGACGCGTATTTCAATTCAGATTATTTTTACTAGATCTATAGGGAGAGAGTAATGGTGTAATCTTATATATAAAAAACAATCGTTGTGCGTTAGTCCTGCAAAAACTCGAAAACGGCTTAACCAATTTGGATGATTCTTTTCAGGAAATGTTTGATATGAAGCGGTGAGTGTTTAAATGAAGTTTGGTCGAAATCGGTCTTCCGGTTTGCCAGCAACGTGCAAAAACGCAATATAAATAATGTGATATAAAAAAAAAATAAATAAATCAATTGGGTTTGAAAGCAAATCTTTCAAATTTTAAAATAATAAAATATTGTCTTTTTATTATCCTGAATTCGATTAATCAAGGACTCTGCGTGCATCCCAATAATGACGAATGTTACAATCTTGGACTGTTGCTGGTGCATATTTGTTGTTCAACTTCATTTTAACAATTGAGAACCGTTAATGGGCATCTGTGGGCGACTAACCGTCCCGTGAGGCGTATCAACTCTTACAGTTGCTCGAAAACGATTCGCATTGGGACAATGCTTAAAGATTCCGCAATATCTGCATCACCGCATCAAATTTGAACATTATTTGCGATTATCGTAACAACATGTTACCCTTCGAATCCGAAAGATTTATGGGCCAAATATAAGGTTTGTTTCGTATCTTTTCCAAAAAAATGTGTTAAACCTGTCAAATTTGGAAAAGATGGGGCAATTTTATCAGAGTTAGGGAAATTTGGAAAAAGTTAACAAACGTCATTTTTATGTATAAACGGCGGTGCCACTTTGCCATGATTGCAATAATCTACTGCACTTTTATTTTTCGGAAAAGTAAATCATCCTGCACCAAAATTTAGTCCTCTAATTTTTAATTTCTATTCTTATGGCTTCCGGCTATTGGCTTGCTTTGATAACAATTGTAACAGCATATAGTTATATTATGCTGTTTTGAATTTCTTTTGTTCTTCTATTTTGGAAAATAAAAGTAAAAATTGGAATATGCAGATCTTCTGTAAGAAAACTGAAATTTGTGGTGGCGCGTGAAGATCATTCGATTAACGACTTACGTGAAAGTTTTTTTTGCAACAAGATGGAATTGCATATGTATTTTCGAAGCAATTTCTGGACATCGGTAATGGGAAAATTGCAGTTGATATCTTGACCGGATTCATCACATTGCCGATTAATTTTTTCAAGCTAACAGAATTGAAGGAAGAACTCATTCGATGTGTTTTTCCAAGTTCAATTCAAAATTCAAAAACCATAATTGGCTGAGCAAACGAGCAATTTTGGTGGCGAAAAACAAAGATTTTGATGATCTTAACGTTGCAATTCAAAATTAAATTTCGGGATAGCTGTTTTCTTTCAAGTCAGTTAACACAGTTATTTACCAAGATGAAGTAGTCAACTATCCTACAGAATTTTTGAGTTCTCTAGAATTGCCCAGATTACCATCTCACAATCTGCAATTTAAAGTAGGTGCAGTAATCATCATGTTGCGTAACATTAATCAGCATCGGATTTGTAATGGAATGCGACCTGGTTGTGAAAAAGATTATGAATAACGTCATCGAAAATGATGTTTTGATTCCGCGCATCCCGATGCGTTCAACGGAATTTGCCATTTGAATCCAAACGGCTGCGATTTCCCGTGCGCCTGGCGTTTGCAATGAAAAATAATAAATCACAAGGCCTGTCGTTAGAAGTTTGCAGCATAAATTTGGAGTTTCGTGTTTCTCACATAGACAACTGTATGTCACGTGTTCGAGTGTACGAAAGCAATCTTCTTTGTTGTTACGCGCCGGAAAGTTAAACAAAAAAACGTTGTTAGCCACAAAGTTTTGTATTGAAGCTCACTTCATTTCATTGTCATTGTGAATAAAAGATATAGAATTCATTTGAATAACGAACAAGTTTCATTTACATAGTATGTACATTTACCTAAACATTTACATGCACAGTGTGGCTAATATTGTCGATCTTAATGACTTGGAATTCAAAACTTAGTTATCAAAGGCTAAGGCCACATCAAATTTTAGGTGGTACGAAGTTCACCGGGTCAGCTAGTGTGAAATAAAAGTCGAGTTTCATATTAACTTGAGCTAAGTACTCGTGACGATTTACAGATCATAAAATATGAGGTGAGATCTATCAGTAACAAAAAATATCGCAAATTTCTTGCAACCGAATGCTTAGAGGATTGCATTAGGTTATACACAGCTGATTCCATGAACGATTTTAGAGTAGGGTTATCTCTCCCGGAGGTGGAGGTGACGTGAATTGGCCACCAAGATCGTTTGATTCACATTCGTAAAATAATTTCTTGTGGGGATTTCTAAAATCGCCGTAACTGACTGATGCCTTCGAAGTCAACATAACCCAGGCCATAGCTAAAATTCAGCTAGTCATTGAAAAACAGCTCAAGTACAGCTTGTTTTATTCTAATTCGAAAATCGATCCATTCTTATTGGCAAACCCTTTAGACAAACAATTATTATACAAAAATGACAAATGAATCGATAATAGTTAATCAAATATTAGAATGATAGAATAGAATGATTTTTATTGTTCTTTTTTTCTAATAGTAGAAGGTTCCGCCATATAGGATGACCTACCCTAATAAAGGTACCAGATGAGCGGTACCTATACAGTTTTGTAGGTAGTTTCTTAAGTACTAGTTGCTTAGCAACCTTATGCCTTGACCACATTTCGACAGGTAACCCATGCTCGAATTAATTTTTTAGATACTAGGTACCTTAAAAAATGCTTACCGCTCACCTGGTTCCTTTATGATGGTAGGATGTCCTATGGCAGGATCCTATACTACATAATGTGATGAAGAACAAAATTATATGGGATTTCGTGCTTCATTTTGAAATTTGCACTCGTATTCGCTTTTCTAGTCGCATGGCTAGTGCTGAATTAAACGATAACCATAGACTATGCTAACAACAAGAAAACCATGAAAAAGCCAAAACAGGACAAAAAGTGATATCGCCAAAGAGGATGACTATATGTGTTGAGTGTGCGGAATGGTATTGAAGTTTTCTCAAACGAATAAATATCGGAGCAGAACTGTCTGGTCTGGTTGCTTTACTCTGAGATATCTTACACAATGTTACAAAGTTGGTATGATGGAAACAAAGTAGAAGAGAAAAGTGAACAAAAAGCTCAAACTCATTTGACAAAAGCCATTAACAACTCTAACTATGGATATAATAAGAAGAGTACAGTACTGCACATAGGAGAAGTTGAAGGCCAAAGTGTACATCATTGAATTCGATTGGTGAAAATTTAATTGAAATTTCACAGGAATATCAATCTAGCTATTGAAATATTTGCGGAATAAAATTCTGGGGGTGGCTTGCTGCTATCTGTTTGCCTTCCAACTATGGCTATTCACTTTTCGCTTTGTTTATTCTAAGTGAAATCGAAGGACATGATGATTCCCAAATCGAATAATATACAACAACGTCATTGCATATAAAGGACAGACAATAAGGACATTTTGAACAAACTATTATACTCGTATATGGATTGAGGGCAGCATTGCGGGTAGCTTTAGAACCAGATTGACGTTGCTTTATAACGATTTTCCACTTGGATTGACTAACTGACACCACCAGAGGAACAACATCAGAGGGATGGCCTCTTTCGAAAGTACATCACCAATTGATGTACACATGATATGTCGTGGGCGAAGGGGTTTTGAAGTGTGATGTTTTCAGACATTATGATAGGAGGTATATATTACATACATACATATACGTTTAAATTATAGATATGAAACAAATGACATAACAGTAAAATCAGATATAATATTTCCATAGGCCAGCCTCACTCTCCCTACTGGATGAGTGATTGATACAATGTTGTGCTCCCCTGTTTCTGAAGGGAATGTGTCAAAATTGAATTACTTTCGAATATTGAAACACCATGTGCTGGAAAACCTGTCAATATATTTATCATATATCCAAATCCTTTCGATGAGGGCTATGAGCTTTCGAAAGCTTTTGGATTCAAATTATTGCAATTTTTTTGTATAAGTATATAATTCAAATAAACACCAGCGCAGCGCAAGGATCTTTACTTCATTTATCTTTTTGGTAATGCAAGGAAGCTGTTATACTTAAAAAAAGTACATATTCAGTGATTGTATGTATTTGTGTTCCAGCACTAGAGTTGGCAGACTTATGGGGCTCAACCGAAGAAGGTATTTCTTAATTTTTTTTTCAATCCAAATTCAGTTATGAATAGTCGGGTTACAGTGAAACCGATTAAATTCATCTTAATTTAGACCATTACACAGGTTGTTTCCAATTTAAATGTCAATAATTACTTTATGAAATTATGTCCTAAGAATAAATGAGGAATAAAAGGTGACATATTCACTTCTGTTGTTTTTTTATCGGGTCCAGAACCCTAAATTCTATCGATTGCCAAGAAAATTTGTCAAAAATAATCAATGAAAATTCAATTTTAAAAATTCCTTTCGACATTTTTTAAGCCAATTATACATATATGTAAATTATTCACTTGGTTTTGGGTCTAAAAGTAACTTTTTATTCTTGGTTGAATTTCAAAAGGTTACATTTTTAAATGCAACATTTTGGTTCATAATGGAATCAAGGGTTTCAATTTTATCATTATTTTTTAACCAAAATATTTTAAGTTCTAAAAGTTAAGTTCCTAGTACTCACCTCTTGTAAAATGAAAAATTATAACCGCTTCAAAAACTACGTGAAGAACCATTTAAGAAAACATTATTGATTCTCCACGTGAAGTTTTGGTACTCAGTTTAAAATTTTGTATAGTCATTTGGATTGAGAAAAAGAAATTTAGTTTTTGATAGTTTTTGACCTAATCTTGAAAAATTTCTTACGAATATTTATGTACATATTTTGATATTGAATATTGATGTTATCTAGTGTGTTGCATTTTTTGTTTACTGCCGGTATCAATTAAACGAAAGTATAAAAACATTGGCTTAGTCCAAAATAACCTTTCAATTTTTATTTTTAACAAAACAAAGGACAATCGGCAAAAATGTATGGTAGGTGGTCTAGGAACCAATAAAAACGAGACGTATGTCGTTGGAAAGGTATTTTCATGCCCTACAATAGTCACTATGGCAGCTCATTTCAAATCACTGTGTGAAAAAAGTTATTCGCTAACCTAGGTTTTGTTTTAGTGCATTTTAGTGTGGAAAAAATGTATACAAACTGGTCTAACCAATACCAATAAAATGTATATCGTTGAAAAGATATTTTCATGAACAGTAATAGTTACTCTAACAACTTTTATAAAATCACTGTCTGGAAAAAGTTATTCGCTGTTTTAGGGAATTTTGGTACATATAAAATTAATGGAGCATGGGTAATAATTAGCGAATAACTTTTTTCACACAGTGATTTGAAAAAAGCTGCCTCACTGACTATTGTAGTGCATAAAGTTACCTTTCCAACGACATGCGTCCCGTTGTTATTGGTGGAAGTTGCACTCACGCTTTTTTGCCCATACTAGAAAATAACAGTTTTTTCACACTAAATGAACCACACTATTTCATTAGTTTACGAATAACTTTCTTCACACATTGATTTGAATTGAACTGCTATGGAAGATATTGTTGGTAATGCAAATACCTTTCCAATGACATATATATTGTCGTTATTGGTTAGATCAGTTTTCATAAACTTTGCCCATACTAAATATATTTTATTCGTACTAGAATGCACCAGAACACAATTCTGTTTAGCGAATAACTTTTTTCACACAGCGATTTGAAGTAAGCGTCCATAGTAACTATTGTAGTACATAAAAATACCTTTCCAACGACATATGTCTCGTCGTTATTGGTCTTGTAGACCGTTTTGTCCTATTCTCCTTTATCGACAAATGGCAGACTTTTCCACATCTCAATCGATTTTCCTAGTGGTTCCATGTATGTACCTATATGTACATATATGCTTTTAGAAATGAAAATCTTGTCGTGAAATATATGTATAAAGAACCGGTTCACATTTTACTCTCGAATTTACATACTACTCACCTCTAGGTCTTCAGCCTAGGAAATTTCATTTAAAATTAAATTTCCATACTGCCGGCCGGTTAGTTCACAGTGATGGAATTTGCAACGAGAGGTGAGTACCCAAATTCGATTGTGAAATATGAACCGGTTGGTTATATTTTTCACGACATAATTTTCATTTCTCTACACATGACCACTAGGAAAAAGGATTGAGATTTGGAAAAGTTAATTAATTTTTTGTGTTTCAAATAGAAGTTGTAAAGAGTTGTTTCGAATTAAGCCAACGATTTTATTCTTGCATTTTACTGCAATCAATAATTTAAAAAAAACACAACACACCAAATAACAACAATAAACTATATACATACATAAAAACTAATATTCTTTGAATATTTTTCAAGATTCTGTCAAGTATCCAATCATCTCACAGCTTCCGAAACGCTCGCACTATTATGTTATATCCGTGTTGTAATACCTATATGCATCTTATGTGTAAAAAATAATTGTTTTCACTACAAGTTCGTATAATGATGTACAAGGGAAAACTCATCTGTGCTGCTATATTTTTTCTAAGAAACATATGATAAATGTATGTCCTATTATGACATTATGTTGTCTCATTGAAGAATGTGTAGAAAAACTTCATATCAGCAGTACCTCTATAAACCAGTTCGAAATTACTTCACTGATTCGTACCTACAAGTCGAGAAAACTTGATTTGGAACTTTAAATAATTTTTCTTCGCCTTGGGGCAGGTTCCAAACTCCATCACTATACACTACAGTCGGAGCGTAGGAAACGCTTGCCTTCGTCCAAAATAAAAACTTTGGTCATCTTTTGCTGCGATGATTCTTTAACTTTTTTCTAACATTTTGTAATTGACTTTTGGGACTAAAAATACTTCCTCTTTTGTTGCAGCTGAATCTGATGCTCAAACCCACTGGGCCCTGCATGTGCACCTAGGCATTCGTGGAGTTCTCTATAGACGGATGTTGGCGGAGAAGTTATATTTCGTCAAACAACCGACAGACTAACGAAAACTTTATTCCCACCCGGACCTGAGAGTAGTCAGAGCAACAAAGGAAAAGAAAAGGATAACACAGGCAAAAGAAGGTAGATCAAATAGCAAAAAAAAAAAAAGAAGAAATATATAGGTACGTCAGTCGTGTTTGTTTTCTGTTTTTGTCATCCTTGTTCGAAGTTAGAGGGTTTCTGGATCAGAGTCGAGAACTTTTCAGATAGGATGACTCCTTGAACTGACGATTTGAAGAAAAAAAGTTTTTTTCTCTATTTTTCCTTCGGATAGCTTGAGACTGGAGTGCTTATTTTACGTCTTACCTATAGTTGTAGGACTGAGTACATTAAGGGTAAATATCCACACGCTGGTTGGCACTAGCTCTGGCGTTGGCGATGATGTTGAAAGAACAGTTTTGATTTTTTGATGACTTGCTGATCTTTTAAGCTCTTGAAGCCCTATTTGTTTAAGAAAGTTCTTTCTACAAAGTTGTCCCTTCAAAAATATTCAACCATGATGCTTCTATACTATACCTGCCCTCAGGGTTTATAAGACCGTTCCATCAAG
The DNA here is from genome assembly GCA_963921185.1 of Dasysyrphus tricinctus. Lineage (NCBI taxonomy): Eukaryota > Metazoa > Arthropoda > Insecta > Diptera > Syrphidae > Dasysyrphus > Dasysyrphus tricinctus. The sequence goes on from OY992531.1 coordinate 263,496,552, forward strand.
GAGGGTTGAATTACTATCTATGTTTGGGATAGATAGTAGTTGTTTAATGATAAATAATAATTTATTGAGAGATGTTTAGATGCTGCCAACAGGATAAAGTTTCTTTTGAATGATTAGGCACTGTCAGTTGATGACAATATAAAAGTTTTTGCTCAAAAACGCCAATCGCTTCAAAATGTGTTAATCTGTAAACTAATTAAATTTAAGAGGATTGATAAGTGAAAATATTATAAATTGATGTTAATTGGTCGAAATAATTTTTGTGGTTCATGAAACAACAGGATAATTTATTTTTGTTTCTGACTTCTGAGGTTGCATTCACGACAGATTATTAGGGGCAACCTATATTTGAAGGCAATAGCATAACATGTGATTGTATTGTGCTATATAACTTCGTGTTGTGGTAACGTGTTATCCTTCTATGGGTTAATTTTATTTTATACACTTTGCTACCCATTATAATAATTTATCTTTTAAAAATTAAAATTAAAATTAAAAATTACATGAATCGTGCAAATATGAATGTTCGTGCATCTTATTTTCTCTCCAGTACAAAGTTTTCATACTTCTATCGAAAAAAGAGAAACAACAATATTATTCACCATTTTAAAAGTATTTTTAATATTGCAGCATAATATATTAGGTATATGTAAAATGTTCACCTAATAAACCTCAAACGCTTATATCAAGTCCTTTAGGTAACAAGATTGGCAAAATAAAATTCTCGTTTCAAAGGATAATGGAAAAGGTGAAAGTAGAGAAAGGTTCAAGCAGAGAACAAAAAAATTCAATGTACATCCAAAATATGACAACTATGAGCCCTCAACAAAAGGTTTTCAAAAGCAGATTTTATCCATAAAGTCTCTTTGAAGTACATACACACATACATACCTACCGCAAAAAACCCTTCTCGATACAAAATAATGAGTTTTTGTCAACTTTTGTCCTTTCACCTCTTTCTCACTTGAAATTTTCAACTTAAAAGGAATTTTAAGAGAATAGCAACAAATTAACGTTTCTTTTTTTTGTTTTAAATCTTGAACAAGGTTTCATAAGAATTTTTGTTAAGCTTTTATAAAATGACATTTATTCAAAAGCTAATTGGTGTGCTAACAAACAAAATTCACTGCAGGGCAAAACAAAAATATTTTCATCAAACCCCTTGAACTCTTCATCAGAGTTTCATAGAAATTCAAAACCTACACTCGAATCAAAGCATTTAAAACAGCAGGAACACCCCTCGAGCTTGGCTGGTAAGTGCGTTCTTTTATAACATCCATATAGCCCGGAGTGCACATCATCGTGTGACAAAGATAAGGATCCCCCTGTCATTGTTCTCCGATGTTTACGTGCGGATTAGAATGTTTCAAAAAGGCATATACATAAATGTATGTACAAACATACCTACATATTATAATTGCCAATGCTTCAACAGGTATTGGATAATATTAAACTATAGTTGGTTGTGTTTGATTCAGCTTCAATGGGGTAATGGTTATTATTTAGAATGTATGGAGCTAATTTCCCAATAGAAATTATAAAAAAAGGTGAATCGAAGATGATTTTGATTATGGCAAAGTGTTTTTTCTGTAACTGAAAATTGTTGCCAATTTGAGATTTAATTTCATACTTGTGTTAGAAGACATTTACTTAAAGGTTATACTTTCTAGCTTTGATCCTGACCCTGGAAAATTGGATCTGCACTTAAAAATATTTGAGATTTTAGTATTTTTCCTTTATTTACATGACTTACAACAACATTGACCTTTTTCTCTCCGAATTATGAGTATATACATATGTATGCATCGAAATAACAAATAATTTAAGAGTCGAAGCAGTGGTAGCAAATAGAGGCACGAATGTATCTACGTTATCGAAATAATGCCTCTGATGTTCGTTTACTTCCTGAAACTGTCATAAAAATGATTTGTTGTCCAAAGTTGTGTCAAAAGTAATACAAATTAAATTCTACTCAAATTGGCAGAAATTTGCAGTTCTGTAAAGTAAACAAACAGACAGCCATAGCTTTGCCATCACACACAAATCCTTCCTTCATTTAGGTTCCTTAAAATAAATCTCAAAATAATCTTGTATGGAAATATTATAATAGAATGTACAAAAAAAGATTTTTTTTTTTCAAAAATATAAAAGGAATACATAAAAGAAAACAATGCGCACAAGTGCACGTATATAGCTTATCACAAAGTCAACTTGTTGCAGCACCCAAAATCCCAATTTCTACACAAATCGCCAGACAATGGCATCACGAGAGGTGTACAAGCATAAAAAAGTCACAATTTTAAAACTGAACCAGAATGTAGATACAGCACGCAGAGGCGAGGAAGGACAGCATAGCCCTTTCTGGCTAGAGACCAAAATGTTCATCATCCTGAGAGGTGGCAGCAGCGAACTCTATGGCCATTGAAGATGGTTTGGGGATTCGGAAAAATTAGCTGTTGCTATAGCACCATCAGCAATAGAGATGCTCATTGCAAAAAGCTGCTTTCGGTGATGAATGAGCTCTCTTCTTTCTCGCTCGTATGCTGCTGGAAAATTTAAGACATATTTCAGCAATATAATAAGTACCACTGTGTACCACAGAAAACAGAAATAGAAGCACGACTATAGTATCTTAATCCCAAGCATTTGCCATTTTAGCCCCAAAAACAACAAAGTAACCTTCATAATAGAACTCAGTAGCCATACCAAAAGCTGGATGGGCGAAGCATTCTTCGCGCTAAAGACTTTGCTACGGATGAAGACACCACCTTGGCAGAAGCTCTTTTTCCTTTAAAGGTCAAAAGACTGAGGAATTATGTGTTGCCCGGGTTGAGTGATGACGACGCCGGCCGGCGACGACGACGAAGGGTGCAGCAATGAATTGTGTACATAAAGTGAATATACCCATAGAAGGTCAGAAAACTGTTGTGAACAGACGGGTCAGGTATGATTTATGTATTCAAGGAAAAGGATGACTTGACCCAGACCATTGAATAGGTGGTCAACAACTGATGAGGATTTGTCGGTGGGATGCGATGGTAGAAGGGTTAAAAATTATTGTTTGGGATATCTTTACTGGATTTCAAACCTGATTTTCAGAGTGTGCCACCGCCATCGAAGCCTGACATTATTATCACAAGTTATAAAAAGTAAAATTGAACTGTTATAATTTTCGGTAATTTTTAATTTACTTACACATTTTCAGGACATCGTTTTCCTTGGGAAAATTAATTTCAATGTCGAAAATGTCAAGCAACAAATTTTATGAGTGCAAGATTTTCATTTCATGTTTTTATGTATAGTATCGCCCAGTAGTCGAAATTCAACCTATCTCTATAAATGTCTTTACGACAACATAGGTATAGGTATAAAAATAAGGTTCTGCCAGAGCAATTGGCTATACCATTCAATAAAAAAAAATTGAAAATACGTTGCCATTAAGTCAGTTAAAATGGGAGATTGTACGTATTAATAGATAACGTTCAGTGATTTCAAATAACAACATGGGAGATATGAATTGCAAATATGTATGTCAAAAAACAACTCGCCCAGTATGTGTTTTGAAATAGTGAAAACTCAGTACAAAATTTAAAAAACTTATAGCGGAAATATTTCCCAGAGTTCGCACGCACTTTTGTCGCCATCAAGTGCTGCTAGTGAAATCTATTAAATAAACTGGAATGTTTCGGCAGGATAGGTACAACTATGTACGTACATGTACATACATTAAGAGGCAACCACAGGAATTGAGGATCTAAACCTAAGGCGTCCGTGAAGGGAGGTTTCAGGGAAGGTGCAAATGAATCACAATGTGTAGGCATAGCCGAGGCGGTAATTAGGCAGATATCAGCTGCAGCGAGTTTGTACCTGTGATGTATGTACTGAAGGAGTACCTAAATTAAATTTCCCTTTTTTTGCATACTTAGAAATTCGCGTAAAATCTGAAAAAAAATTAGAGTATGTAGGTGGTAAGTAGACAAGAAAAAAATCCTGCAGGAGGAGGGTAATATTTCCCTTCACTTGGACGGAAGTGGCAATTTAGTAAAATAATTGCATGAAATAGAAAACAAAATTAATTTAAAAACAGCGGCAACGCTTGCAGTATTTTTTTTTGTTTTATCTTTTTGGAAAGCCAGAAAGTCTTCGAACTGTACCCTTGATGAACAGTGAGACAGTGACAGTCACTTAGCTCACAATTTTGCTAATTACAGTTTAATTATTATATTTTTCAATAAAGTTTCTCCATCCATGTGAAGGTAAAGTATATCTTAAAATACGAAGTTGCTGTAAGATTGCTTAAAAGAGTGAAAAGCTATACTAATTTGAAAAAAGTGTCTCACTGTTCGCACTCTTCCCCTACTTAATAACAATAGAATATAAAAAAAAATATTTAAAAAACTTGATAAACGTTTGATTAAAAAAAAATAATAATTAAAAAAAAATCTCTTTTTATTTTTTTAAATTATGTAGAATTTTGAATATTATTATTTTTTTTAAATTTCACTTTATTTAAAAAGTTTATTAGATAATGGATTATTTTCTTTAAGGATATTGTATTAAGATATATTGTATTTTCTTTATTGGATATGGCATTTATTTAATATTTTTTTTCCATCTTGAGTATAATTCTTTTCTAAAAATCTGCCTCTCCCACCTATATGGTGGGAAATAGACCCCCGCTCTAAAAAACATTTTCTCTTGTCCGGGCCCAACTTACATACCTACACACTCTAGCTTTTCACTGTACCTTTTTCAAATTACCCTGTGATGTAGCTATGATATTTTCAACACGGGAAGTCCAAAAAAATGTTGAATTAACCACGAATTCTAACTTTGACCATTAATAACTTTGGAAGAGGTACATTTATTTTAGATAAGAAGTAAAAATATTTGTTTGTGATAAACTATTCAAAAATTATTACAGAAAATAAAAAAAAGTTCCCATCATACGATTTGTAAGGAAATCAGAAAGTAGCAAAAATTAAAATAAAGGGCTGAAAATTTGCCATGCTAATTATTTCACTAACCCCGAGGCCACACGAGCAAGTACTTGCAAGCAAGTTGCAATGCATACACATTTGTTTACTAACACAAACAAACCCAAGCAACTTGCTTATCAACTGGCATGCAAGTTTTGAAGCCAGTAGTGAAGCAAGTTGAGAAGCAAGTTGGGAGACAAGCAAGTGGAATGCAAGTGGAAAGCAAGTGGGAGGCAAGTGGAATGCAAATTACGAATATGACAGGCAGTGTATGTAGCCAACTTGCTTGCAAGTACTTGCTCGTGTGGCCTCGGGGTAAGCTTTAACCACTAAAAGCTAGTGGCATTAAAAACGAAGACATTTTGTTTTTAGCCCACCCTATAGTGTATGCCCTTTTCACATGTGAAACTGTTTATTTAAAAAGTCAAGATAGAGCAAAGTTCCTTTAATAAGATAATTTTGAAAAAAGGTCTAATTTTGAAAGATTAATTATGGCCTGTATTCAGCATCCACATGTGTGGAACAAGTCATTCCTCAAGAAATATTAATTGCAGTTCCTTGTTTCTAACCTGATGGTATTTTTTCTGTTTTCTTTCTATTTGAACAAATATATTACGAAAGGGGGAACAAAAAAAAATCAGTTCTGAAGCACCCAGGCATCTTGAGATGGATTAAGAGAATGAGTGATTTTCAGCTTACAGCTTTCTTTCTTTATTTTATGTTAGTTTTTTTTTTTTGCTTAGTCCTTCAACCAAAAAAAAATCCTTTCCTACATTCTATGGGTGATGGTTATTCCAATCACGTAGGTTACTCGCAACGAATTCCCAAGGATTATAGAGCTGATGTTTTTCTTTGATGTTTACAAATTTTATCAGATGGCAAACAAATTTTACTCACTTCTCCTTTGGAATATTAACAAATTGGATATTGTTGATTGAAACGACGAAATATTCGTATAATACCTTTCAACCGAGAACTTATAAATTATTTATTATTTATTTGTAACACAAACAAGCAGGCTGTCAATCTATATACATACGTACATTTGGTTGAGAACTTTATTTTCAAAAATAGCTTGAAATTTAAATTTTATAAATCTAGCTTGCGAAATGCTGAGTTTTTGTGGACATAATTATCCCTTGAAGGAATATCATTGTAATTAAAGCATTTCCAAGTACCATTGAGTAATAATTTTATAGTAACAAAAAATATGGATTGAATACTTTCATTCTCTGCTTGACGAAAAAATTTTAAGAATAGGTACAAATCAATTTATTTCGAAATGTAACTTGACGACAAAAGTGAGTAATTAGTAAAATGCTTAATCGAAAAATTAAAACTGTTCATAAAAAAATGTAATTTCTATTGAATTGTATTGAAAGTCTAATAAAAATTAACTACCCGTGAAGATGTTGGTAAAAAACCAAACGAAACGTGCGTCGTCGGGAAAATTAATGGATTAGTCTTTTAATTGCGTCAAAAAATAAATGATCAAAAAGCCCAAAATAAAAACAAACAATATTAAGTTATATATGTATATCATTGATCAATTAAAATTAAAACTAACAAATCAATATGGTTTCCTATAATATCCTTTGACTGTATTTCTACTGGTGGGGTCTTCAAAAAATTGTCAATCTAGCTTCTGGGTAATTACCAACATTTGCTACACAAATGATTTGCTCCGGTATCTGTAAGTCAAAACTACCAGAAAATGTTGAAGTGAATTCAAAAATGTTGTACCCCATCTTACTGTTTAGGTACTTTGGAACAATTTATCTTTGTGACCTCGTGATTCAACTTTAGAGCCTACATCAAATTTATATTGTAATTTTTCAATTTTCGAAAAAATTAATCCAAAACATGTATTCCCCATCAGGTGAGCCTTAATACATTCATTTTGCGAAAATCAACATACATAACTGCAACACAATCTTTTATAAATATTATATCCAGAATGAAAAATGTTAAGCTTATATTAGCCGTTATTTATAACGGTGGACGGGTACCTATACGCTAGGCGAATATCTTTTATTAGTCACGGCAATCATGCGGCGAGACATAACTCAAAAGTGTAATTTCCTGTCAACACGAGATAACTTATTATTAATTTCACTCCTTTCGCAGGCCCGACCGTCTGGTGGCTGCGCTTCGCTGCGTTGGTCTGGTATAGGTATTTTTTCCCCTTTATAGCCCTGAGGATTGTATCCAATGCAAATGACTATAGTTCTGATATAATTTACGGAGATGGGAATTTTATGGAGCTTAACAAAACATTTGTTACTCCAGTCTCCAGACTCGACAATGCTTTTCACTTTTTGTATTCCATTCAAAGTTTAATAAGCTTACTGATACCTACCTTGTTTTGATAGAAATGTAATCCTCCAACGACCCCTCTATCCACCCTGTCGCCTGTCCTGGTGGTAGTATGCAATCGTCTTTTCATCGAGCTGCGTCTTGTTGTCGGTGAAGTTTTTAGCTTTTCATCCTCCTTTATTATTTCTTCGTTTTCGTTTAGTTGAAGAAATAAAATGGAAGAACCTTATCTTGCATTAAATTTCTTTCAATTGAACCTCCAAATAAAATAGCAAATTAATTTTCCTTTGGGAGGAACTTTGTCGTTCTTAAAATATTGTCGTCGAATTTCTGCAAAACAAAGCTCGATTCAGTTTTGTTTCGAGGGTTTTAATTTTGTTAATTGCAACTCTGTCATTCGCAACGGGGTGTAGGTTAGGGTGGCTCAGGGTAACTGCTTTCGTTGAAAGGATTTGTGATCTGGTTTTTCTTAGAATATAATTCATTAGAGAGAAGACTACGAGGACACTCTCTTCAAGGTATAGGTATACAGAATACGGATACGGACCGCGGGCATATGCTAAGTGTTTGAGGGTTTTCAACGTTGGAGGATTTGCCACAGTTCTTCAAAAACACCATGCGGCTGTGGCAACTAGATATCTTCTTGGCAACTCCCTTGGGAACGATGCAGCTCAAAGCAAATTGCTGTACTTAATGATGAGATACCAGCAACCAACATTCATCCTCAAGTCTCGTTCAGCCATGCAATGCAGAATGCAGTAGTGGCACCACAATCGGGGCGACATGAAATGCAAAAGCAATCGGAATAGTAGAATTCCACCGCTGGCTATCATGTCATCATACTTCAGCATCCTGATGAAGGAAAAGAAATCATATAGCTCCTCTTCTCATCCACCTGCAAAGATCCTTTGCTTTGTGACTGAATGGAGTGGTCTACCTGAAGGCTAAGATGATGATGATGATGAAATGGCGCAGAGCAGGGGGAGCGAGGGAAAAAACGAGTACTAATTTCAGTCACTTTGTTGCAAAGCATTTCACAGACCCAACGTTTTCTGCGGTGACATCACAAAACCGGGCCTCTCTTCGCCCCTACAAACCTGCAATAATGTTGAAAGGTTGGTCGGTGGTGGTTGCTGGTGGTTGGTGGTAGGTTTTAGTGGTGACAGTGAGGGTAGTTGGTTTACGGAGAGATATTTTGTAGATTCGTTGGGTGGTGACGTAGTGGCAGCGGTAGCTACTCGAGCAAGTGCGGTACAGAAACACACCTTCCGGGTGGATTTTTTTATATTTTCCCACTCGAGCACGTCCGAAATTTTTTATTTTGTTGATGGTATGATAATAATTAAAAGCTAAATCCTTGTCCAATTTGATGCCACGAAAAATCCTCTGACTGTGTGCCAGGATGATACTTAATATGTTCTTCAACGGAAAGAAACTTCTTCTGGTACTTTATACATTTTTTTTTCTGCTGAAGGCTGGTAATGCTCATTAATTTACAAAAATATATAAATAATTTCTCCAATTAGCAGAAGGACGTGTATTAAGGGAAACACTTGTCCTGGTTTGAGATTTTTCGAGTGTTAAAAAAAACGAAAAACTGACATGAACCAAAATGGAGTTTTGTTGTTATATTTTAACAAAAAACAGACACTCATGGAAGCTACCCCACATATTCTTAAGACCACAGCAAAGAAGAACAGAGATTGAAGAGGTGTAATTATGTATATGATGTGCTTTAATTTTAATATTTTAAAAGCTACATTGAAGATCATTTTTGTCGGGCCTTGGGTTACCAATAAAATTGTATACTAGATGATTCTTTTAAAATTTTCTTTTGACTATTAATGTATTGTTATTATTTACTGTAACCATATCCCTATAATATTTTCAATATATTGATAGACCTCAATTGAAACTGGAAATGGTACAAACATACCGAAACCCTGGACTCAACATCCACTCGCATTGTTGGTATGGTTTAACCAAACCAAATCTTAGCACTTAAAACTTAGCAGCTATGTATATAAATAAAGTTTCTTCTGACCTGAAAGTCTGCAAGAAGAAACTTTATTTATAAACGAAAGGTCACTTAAATCATCAAAGAACTTAGCAGCTAAGTTTATGTATTGGCCTTAACACTGAAATAGTGATTTGATCTGCCCCATAAACATCAAGGACTATCGTAAGTCAGAAAATGGCTTACTCAGACGAGGAAGAATCCAAACAAATTTTGCATTTATTTTGAATTCAGATGAAGTGAGTGGCACACAAATTGGGGATACGATGTAATTAAAGGCATAAGAAGGTCTTAGGTGCAGAAAAGTTGGCTGACTAAACAGAGGGTACAGTATAAACTATGAATTAGAAGAATTTAATCCGGAATCCTCATAAAAGCGTTTCGTTTAAAGATAAACAGCCGATAATAGCTTTTAGACTTTGGAGGAAAACATATGAGGATAGTTTTCCATATACTGAAATGGGTACCTAATTTGTAGTGCATTGGAATTTCGGAATCGGAATGATGCCAGGCCGAAAGTGGATCGATTCTCAGCCACTGCCATCAAAAATAAACAAAAAAATAGAAACCTTACCACAACTTCAAAGCTTCTAGCCTTGAGTGATTTCGGCTTGTTTTGTTTTAAGCATAGAAAACTTGTTGAAAGAGGTCAGGCAGGACGGGGTCTCGATTTGATACTGGTTATGCATTTAAAAATCCAAGCGGCGCGTTTCGGTTACATAGAACCATCATCGGGCTTCATTTGTTGACGCGTGGTATTGTTTTTGCCAAAATTCACTTTCTGTTTGGATGTAAAAGTTTATCAGAGAATTCATGAGAGTTCAGAAGAATGCAAAAGAATTTTAAAGAATGCAAATGAATGTAAAGGGATGCGAAATAATGCAAAAGAATGCAAATGAGTCTGAAGAATACAAAACGGCAGCAAAGAATTCGAAAGAATGGATGAATTCTCAAAAGATTGCACTCAATTGACTGTAGTAAATTGAATGAAGAATTAATGATTGCAATTATTTAAAAGCCAAATGAATGGTGATTGCCTAATTTGAAGTCAAAGTCTCGAAGTGAAGTCAATGAATACAATCTTTTCATTGAAGCCATAAAAGATTGCAATCACAAAAGATTATATTCATTTACAACCCTGACAAAAAACCTAACCAAACAGTAACAAAAGCTTACCTGCCAACTATTAAAGATTTCTCAGTTTTCACAGGAAATATAAATCAAGATAAAAAAAATCGAGTAAAAAGTTTGACATCTCTTTAAAATCGATAGAACATGTCTTGTTTCTGTTTCGTACAACAGGCCATTTTATTTATCAAATTGAGATCGTTGAATTTCATTCCCTTTTTTGAAAGACAAATGTGAAATTTTTGCATAATGGCTTGGGATCATCCGCATGTTGTATTTTTATCGAGGGTAAAACTTCGCCTAAAATGTAGTCTTTGTAAATGAAATAGCCAGTTGCATTTTTTCTCTTAGACATTTCAACAGTAATACTCGCACATTCAGAAAGGCTTACTAGTTAACCCTTGAGCCCAACTTCAGAGATACTGTACCAATTTTCGTTCTTAAGCTAGCATAGCACAAAGAAGAAATGCTTTATCGGGCTCTATTTTTTCCTTCCATATTGATATCCAGAGCTTCAAAGCCATAATGTGTATCTTGCATCCTCCCTTTTTTCCTAACGCTTGCACTTTGTTTTATCATTTTAAGGGTAGTCAAAATCCTTAAAATTCTTGCTCCTGATAACAAAGACAAATGTGTGATATAAATGATTCAAATAAATTTCGTTCTCTTGTAACTATAATCAAAAACTTTCATTCTATGTGAAAACCATAGGTTATCGTATTTTGGTTGTCTCTCTAAAGAAGACTATTGGTACTAAAATTGAAAGCTCTCTTCACAAAAGACTGTAGTTAAACAAAAACAAAAGTAAAAAGATTTATTAACATGATGCTGTCGTTAACAGCTCTTAATTTTTTTTCTTGATTAAAATTCCAAAAGGATATAATCCACATACCCACGTTGAAAAATCAATTTAATTTTATAACACCCAAGGAAATAACTTTTTTGTTGAGTAGGTACCTAACCCTCGTTAATCAAACCACTACCCTCCTTGGCTCATTGTCACAATCCTCTTAAGTTTAATTTCAATCAAAACAATCTCCGTATATGTATTGTATATATTATAAACCTACACATTCGGATGTTTTAATATATGTATATGTAGGAATGCCAATAAACAGAATACCCTAAACACATGTCTTTTAATTTGCGTTACTTAATTAAAAAAGCATTTCGTCCTTGATTTAGAAACCCCTGCTGGCAGAGAACTCTCTACACCCGTCATTTTGGATATTTGTATGTTCCTGATAGGTCCTTAATTCGACAATGTCCAAACTTTTGTAATCCCACTGCGAGGGTTGGTTTTGGGCAGCAAAACTTTCACAGCATATCGGACATGGATGGTGCCACATTGGTACTTGTGGAACTCTTCCGAGGACAAAAAGGATTCTAGTACATTTCTTGAATTTTGATAAGGGTCACTGTGGAGTAATCGCTTTGTGTGCGGAATGTTTTGTAGGGTTTTTGACTTGACTTATCAAATGGGTATTAAGTAGTTTAATATATCTACTCCTTCTTATACCTACTTTCTCATTGTTGAGGACCTTTGTTGAATCCCTGCTCCGAGCAGCTGTTGCCAAAACAATTAATTCTGTAACATTGTACCTGGGGCTTCCATCGAATTTATACTTACTAAGGTTGCTGCAGCAGAAGTGGATGTCCTTCCCGAATGATTTATTAGTGTTCTTCCAAATAAAACAACTGATTATAATTTTGCATGGTATATATGTATATATATATATTTTATTTTTAACTTTCTTATAATTTCTTTAAATAAATAATATGGAAACAAATTTGAAAAATAGAAAAAAAAACTTTCTGGCTAGTAAAAAAGAATTTCTTCACATCACTCCGTTTGTAGGGAGGAAGGACCTTTTAATTATTATTATTTTTTAAATTTATATCTTTCACACTTAAACGTGTTTTCCTGAGGGAGGAAGTCAACAACGAATTAAAACTGAGGGGGAGTAAAAAAATCAATACAATATTGTTTGTGTGTGGTGTGTGAAGATGACATATCGCATGCAAACAATTTTAGTTCATTTCTCAATAAATTTTACCGACTGTTTCATTTATTTTTATAAAAATACACAAATATAGGACATTTGTTGGGTTCTCATATTTTTTTTGTTTTGTTTTGTTCCATTGTTATTATTATCTTTTAATATCTACAAGTTATTTACATGGCATTTACAACAATAATATTATGTATAAGGTTGATAGGTCCTTCCTCGAGGAGGTCGGTCCTGGACCTCCTTCTGCCCCATTTTTACTGTTTTTTTTTACTCTCAAGTACTATATACAATAACCATAAGTAAATTCCATTTTTGTTTGAATCGTATTTACTAAAATATTGTTAATAATAATTGAATTTATTGTTCGCTTTATTCGTCACGTTAGAGGTGGAACAGAGTGTACCATGTACAATGTTTATCCTCCGGCAATGGAATATGTGATATTTTTTGCGCGTGAGATTCGCATATAGTCATATTTTGGATTTTATTTTTTGTTTATATAAAAACTATACAACGCTGATAGTTTGCTGATATTAGAGATGATGATAGTTATGTTTATAGTGTATTTTTGTTTTGTATTATTTGTTGTTGTAGGATTTGTGTAATGGGAGCAGTTTAAAATAATTTTATTGTTTAAATGATTTAAGTGGATATTATTTCACTTCGGTTATGCCAAGTTTGGCTAGATTTCCCAATGTAGTTGGATCACCCGGTTGCAGTCTTAAGGCTTCCTTATAACTAACCGCAGCGTTATTTGTGCGTCCTAACAAGTGCAATATGGCTCCTAAGTTTGTGTGCGCTCGCGCGTCATCTGGTCGTAGCAAAACTGCCTGCAATTGGATTTTATTATAATTTTTGAAGCTATGTATTTTTTTTTATGAACTTACTTTTCGATACCACGCTTCTGCTTCAATTTTCCTATCTAAGAGTCTTAAGGCCGTTGCAACTGCCACTACTAAAGAATAATCATCGGGTGACAGCTCAGCAGCTCTCAGTCGATAGTATAAAGCTTCTTCTCCTCGCGAAAGTCCTGTCAGGAATTCCGCTGCATGAAAAAAGTGCAAAACATAATTGTCTTTGGGTTTCTTGACAAATAAGCATGAAATCTTACCATAGTGATGGTACACTCCGGATTGATCGGGAGCCAGTTGCAACGCTCTTTTAAACCACAGCTCAGCTTCGGTAGCCCTGCTGCTCTGTAATGGGAAATTATTTCAAAAATATAAGAATTTTAAAAATTTTAGAAAAAAAAGATGTTTATTGGTGTAGTTATTGCAGGCTTATTACAATTTATAAGTGTAGTTATTGCAGGCTTATTACACTTTATAAAAAAAAACTTGTTACAAAAGTTAGACGATTGAAAATGGTGAATGACAAATTTATGTGAATTAGTTTTTCGTCGGTGTTATTGTAGTAGTTCTACACTTGCCCCTCCCCTCTTTGTTCTTATGACAAATGAAACATTTATTCCAAGTTTCATTAGCATAACTTCATAAGCATTTCTTCAAGGTTCCCCAAAACGATTTGTGATGTTTTTCTCAGTCTATATCGATCCTACGATACAAAATTTAAAGTTATTATTTTTATTTAAAACTGTATGTACCGAAATTAATTTTTCCAGCAATATATCGTTGCAATATTGGCAAGGGTTCTGTACGCTGACTTTCTAAAGTACATTTTTCAGTTGAAAAGAAGTATTTTTTACGAAAAAAGTGAATATCTCAAAAATTACTCTCTAGCTTTAGGTACTTGAAAAAAAATTGTTATGGTTATTAAAAACACAACAAAGTCAAAGTTTCACTTAAATAGAACTATTTTTGAAGAAATGAAAAATAAAAACAAAAAAAGTTCCGGATTGCACCATTATTTCGGAAGATGTAAAATCTACAACTTTTATATGAAACACTTTTTATTTTGATGTCAACTTTAGTCGCAAAACGCAAGAATACAATTTCACCACCCCCGCTCCCCCTCCTCGAAAATACCCTTCAACTCCGCTGCGGGGAGATAGATTTAGTTTACATTCCTTTTAACCTCCTTCGCCATTTTCAATCGCTAAACTCCTGCTAACAATTTGTCTTCTTTTCGAGTAAAATTATGTTAATAACACGGCACTCACTAAGTATTCATAATAATTTAAAGGTTTAAATTTTACTATATTTAAAATATTAAGTATCTTTATCAGAAATGTTTCCTATTTTATTTTTATAATTATTTTTTTTTGTCAAAATCATGTAAAAGCTTTGGATTAAATAGAGAAACTTACATTTCTAGCAAGCATGTTTCCATACGACAAATGTGCGGCTACGTGATCCGGTTGAATTCGTAGTGCAGCTCTGTGATATTTTTCCGCCTCGTCCCATTGCTGCAAGCGACCAAGCACATCACCTATTCTATGATAAAGCACCTCTCGCTGAAAGTACGCTGGAAGTGAATGCATCGCTTCCCTGTAAACAGCTAGAGCACGTTGCAACTTTCCCTGTTCGGCATACAGGTTTCCCAATTGCAGATATGCTGACATGCGTGCGTTTTCGTGAGCAGCCCGGTCTCTTACCCCAGTACCATCAGTTTTTGTTCCCTCTTGCAACACTTTAACTGCTTCATGGCACTTGCCCATGGCTATCAGTGATGTTCCCAGATTCAGATAAGCAACTGTATAGTAGGTAGGGTGAGGCAACAAGTTAGAGAGCAAAAAATAAGGATTGTGGATATAATAATAATAACTGTCCGAATAGCCAGGAGGGGTAGGTAGTTAAAATAAATTACCTGCCAGATTGGGGCGAAATTGTATCGCCCTCTGGAAGTTCTCTACTGCATTTTTAAAGTTCTGCTGGTTTTGATGCAGAATTCCTCTGAAAAAAAAGACGAATAAAATTGAGAAGATCACATAATGATTATTTTATTTAAAAAATAGATTCACGGGTAGGTATTCCAGTAATATTCTCTTTTGGGAATAATAAAACAAAGTCAATCTATACCTTCGGAAACAATTAGTATACCTAGTACAGGTGAGTAGCATAGAAGGTCCTTAGACAAAAAAAAAACAAAAATTCGTCTCATTATGAAACTTGGTTAAAGCATATGTCATGTACCACGAGAATGGAAATTCAAAAAAATTCCATACAAATATTTCACATGGAAGAGTAATTTTTCTAGGGGGAAAGGGGGGAAGTTCTCGGTTATCAAAAGGAAAAATTAACCCTGGCACAACCTGAGCATAACACAAATGTTTTTTAAGTCTTAAATGCTGAACCGCATGACACAAAAACCAAGTCAATGTGTATGTGTATTTAAGGATGACTACATTTTCAGTATAAAAGTTAAATATGTATGCACATATGTATTACCGAAAACAAATTGAAAATAATGGTTTGGTGATGAAACTTGGTAACAATGGTTTGTTTGCCTTGAAAACCAATATTCAGAAGAATCCATCAAAATATCTGTGGTGAAAGGTTGGTTTTTTGAGGAATTTGGCATTTGGTTAAAAGTGGGATTATAACCATTAAAACCGTGACAAAAATGCTACTCTCTTGATTTTTTAGTAGCAAATGTGCTATGAACTATCAGAATGAAGAACCAAATAGTCTTTAAAAATACATATGGTAAAGGGTGTTTTTATTGCTGAAGGAAAGTAACATATTTTCCAAAAACAAATACATACAATCTTTTACCCAAATACCTAAAAATAACTTGTCAACCACACTAATATTTTTGTAAACTCCATTGATTTGTCATTCTAGTAGTAAATGAAACATTTTTACTAGAGCTCTTAAAACCCGGGTACCTTAAGACCCTCCAGCCCTAAAAACAGATATGTTTTATCCGAGGTGCTGCCTCTATCGAGGAACTTACAAATCCTCCAAGAGTATACTTGTCATGAATAAGTGCTTCTCACTTAGCCGTTCGGACACGGTAAAAAACTGTAGGTCCCCTCCATTCCTGCCAACAACACGCACATAGGAATGGTACCTGGGTACCTGGGTACCCGAGTACCCGAGTACCCGATAATCTTCAACTACTCGGGTAGCAAAAATTTAACAATAAACATATTATTATTGCACAAATGGACTTTCTTTGGTCTAAAAAAAAAACGACTCAACATTTAGATACTTGGGTACCCGGGTAAAATCAATCAAGTCCTAATTTTTACCAAGTTGCATGAGGGTACTACCACAGATAATAAAGAATCATACATACCAATAAATTGAATGCAGTACAAACTAAAATTTTACCATTTTTTTCAATAATTTTTGCTTCTAAGCTCTTTTTCTTCTTCTTCAAAAATTGAGTCCGTCGATCGAATTCCTATACATATACATATATTGGTCCAAAATATATACATTAGGGTGGTCGTTATAAATCATCTCTAAAACGAAATTTAATTTACCCCTACAGCGACTAAAAATCTGAAAAAATTAGGGAATTTTTTTTCTTAATTTGGAGCCGACTTGGGCCCATCCGGGATGACATTTTTTTAACGACCACCCTAATATACATAAATTAATGTATACATATTTAATCTTAAATTTATTTGATGTTAATTTAATTAACCCTTAAATCACGTATACAATTTGGAATCCTATTCTGAAAATGTATGAAAGATACAGACGTTTTAAGACTCAATTTTGAATGATACGCAAATATACATAAATATATTATTTTGCAATTTTTAAAGTGTTCAGTTTTGAAACATTTTATCATAGAGAAAATTTAAAATTGTATGGTTCAAAGAACTCTTGAATATTAAAGCAAATAAACTAACGAAATGGAAAAAAAATCAGACTCGTTTTAGTTTCAGAATGCAGGTTAGACAGGTACTACAATTTCTAAAACGCAATAATTTATTATGGACTAGCCTAAGAGCCAGACATGCTTCGTTCCCAAGCAAGAGTAATATGAACCTTCAATCTTTATTAACTTCTAGTAAATCAAAACCATAGCTCTTTAATCCTTTTGAAAGTGCAAAAACAGAAAACAGGTGAAAAAATAATTCCAAATTTCCCTCAGCGAATCTTATTTCTCACAAAATTTTTTTTTTCAGCCAGGGATTATGTCCACACAAATAAAACAGTTTAATCTTTTGTTGGTTGGTTGGTCCTTACAGCCCATCGGTTTGGTAAGCGAACATCCATCAATTCACTCATTCATCCCCAGCCCCATAGCTTTTGCTCTGATATAGAGACTAGGAATCAAATTATTCGGTTCAATGATCAGCACTTTTTGTTATCGGGTGCTTGAGGGAGTATTGGAAATCACCTTCACCAGTTGATGTTTCTCTTTGGTATATATATTTTTTTTCGTGTCAGTATTATTTGTTTTGGCTTGGCGAAGGATTTCTACTCCAACTCGGACTCAATCCTATTGAATAAATTCAAAGTTTAGTAAAGTAAACTTAGAACGGATTTTGTGTATAAATGTGGATATGGAGGCATTGTAGTGGAATGCTATGCTCTATTTGTACAGGTCAGAATACAATTATACTATTTTCATTTTGTTATATGTTTTGCAGCATCAGACAGATCAACCGCTTTAATACTTCCTCGTTTTTTTTGCCTTACATCGGAAAGACAATTCTTTATTGCTGCCATCCGTCTATGGAATTCACTTCCGCCTTATCTGCGAGAATCCAACAACATGCAAACATTTCACAATAATTTAAAAGCCTTCTTTTCTTAATCAAAGCACCTAGCTTCCAACTTCTATTCTTAACCTCTTAACTTCAAATTTTCTCTGCTTTCCTAATCTTTTCTATTTTTCATTATCAAATATCAATCAGTCTTTATCTCATTATTTATATACATATGTACATATTTTTATATTTATTACAAGAATTTAATTTTCTTATCACAAACTAAGTCGCATATTTATCGCTTAAACTTGAACTATGTAAATACATTAACTATCACTAGCTTATAAGATTTATCTTAATGTGTTAGCTTATACATCATTTGAAATAAATAAAAAAAAAAAAAAATATATTTTTCAAACTTCCATAATAGTTTTAGACATCTTTAACTCTAGATTTTATTCAGAAAACTCATGGAATTACCCGAGGAACACCCTGAAAAATTACCTAATCCAAGAACACATAAAACGCACACAAAAAAACTCCACTAAATGACTGCCTATAGAAACCTCGTGTCTCAGCTAACAGAACAAAAACTCCTCCGATTAGGTTGATGTTTGAAAAACACATTCAAACATCCTTTTATTTCATCTGAATCACCGCTGTTGTAATTTCCAGAGCCGTCATATCTGTATGAGATCTAAAATGGGACACAAAAAACAAAGCATCACCACCAAGAAAAGTCATGCAAGTGATTCTTGTTCTTTTCGTGTTTCATTCGACTAACTATTGAATGTGATCTAAAAAACATACAAGAATAAGAAAATGTATAGGTACCGAATTCCAAAGAATGAAGATAAATGTCTATACACATTGTCCCACAACCATTAGCTATTTCCATAGACGAAGATGTCACAAAGGACGTCAAATGTACAGCCTCTTTTAGAAACCAATGCTTATCTAGCTGCGCTTCACATGGTCGGCAGTTCTTTGAATAGAGTTGTTGTCTCCGCAAAGGAGCAAAATAAGTGCTTTTCCTTTTTCATCTAAAATGAGAAAAGGTGAATGGGCATTCACCCACAGAAAGCAAAAGAGATACATTCACAATCAAATGCGAAAATATGCACAATTTTTCTTTTAGTTTTCCGTCCCCCATCTCTATCTCCAGCCCCAGCAAGCAGCAACTATCTCTTTGCCTAAAAAACCTTGTGTATGCGGCATGGTGACGACAAAAATGCGAATTATACACTTGCTCTAAAATCCGATTCCATTCAAACAACAACTGGTGTGCAGAAAAAGCCAGGATTTCCACAGCAACACCGACCGTGGGAATGGAACGAGGACAAGTGAGGATGAGAAGGAAGCGAGGCCTGACTGCTGATGCTGACGCTGAGGCTCTGTGTGTAGCAAAAGGACTTACTTTTTACCAAGCGCATTAACGGCATTTGAATGCCATTCATCAACGTGCTGAGTGATGAGCATCAGGACTCAGGAGTATAGGTAGGCATACATATACACAGGTTTACAGAAGGACTGTGCAGCAGCAAAGTATCCTAGGTACCTTACCTACTGCAAGTACTTAACAACAGTTAAATATATAAAATGGGAAGTAAAATATGCATGTCGTATTTATGTACCCACCTACAGGACACAGCTTCAGTCTTCTGAACTGATAGCTGTCTTCTGTGCACACACAACGTAAAACGACATGGCATCTCCCATTGATATCATATCACTCAGTTTTTTAAGGAAACAAGAATTTTCATTCAAAACTAGCCTAAGGACATAACAAAGACACATCCACTCTACCAGCAGCGGAACTGTTCTACTCTCTGGTGGCAGTTAATGCCGTTGCGGGACGTGCGACAAAGAGTGTGACAGTAAATTCGTGCTACAAGCTGCAGGATAGAATGTTGGATTAAAATCTGGAATTTAGGTGCAATGGGAGCAAAAACCCAAAGCAAAAAAGATCCACATCTCTCGTCGTCCTTCAAGGCATATAGTGTAAAGCTCCTTTTTTCCAACAGCACAGGAGCAGGATTAAACGATGAAGAGGCCAACATAAAAGCAACGGGGAAAAAACTTACACAGCAGCAAATGAGACATTCGAAACTGGAACATGAGCAGCTATACTTTTTTTGGATTTGGGGGTGTTGGAAGGCCGGATTTTCTGGTTTGGGAGAGAAATCAAATGTTGTTTCTTTTTCGTCACACAAGCGGATGTGAAAAACAGAGAAGGAGTAAAATGATCTATTCAGCATGGATTACATCAGTATATCAAAAACAAACAGTATTTTCTGAGGGTGAAATCGTTCCGAAGATTAGGAAAGATAGCAACAACAATCTGACATAGATCTTTGTTGACTCGAAATGGCAAGGAGAATTTACAAAAACTTTTGACATCAATCGCAACGATATGATGCAATCGAACTAAAAAGAGAATTCAGACTTAAAAATTACTGAAAGCTACAGTGTTCTTAATAAACAAACAGTCGGTTTACAAAAATCAGTATAGACTAAAAAAACAAACGATAGCTAGGTATACTAAGCAGCAGTTTTTCACTCCAGGTACTTATC
Source organism: Dasysyrphus tricinctus (assembly GCA_963921185.1). Lineage (NCBI taxonomy): Eukaryota > Metazoa > Arthropoda > Insecta > Diptera > Syrphidae > Dasysyrphus > Dasysyrphus tricinctus. The sequence goes on from OY992531.1 coordinate 263,517,150, forward strand.
ACAATTTGGATTAATGAAGTAATTTTTTTGAAAATTGGGTTTATACACATTAATTTCGAGATTCTTTTAATTAAAAAACTTGTACAGCTCATAAAATCTCATAAAAATTGAAAATTAAAAAAAATTCAGGTAATGAATAATCAATTGAAACCATTTTTTTTTTTACTCAAAACCTGGAAATATCTACCTACTATTACTAATACCTACTATTTACCTTTACTTGAAATATTTACAGAACTTAAAAAGGCGTCACTTTAAAATAAAAACTTCTTTAGTGATTTTCTACTTCTATGATACTCCAAGTCAGTATTTTGTGCTTTTGAATTTAAGAAGCAAAATAATCAAAAAGCTAGTTTTCATTCAATTTCTTTAACCCTCCTTTATGTCATGGGGTCAAATTGAACCCCAAAGCATCTTTGAACACTCATAACTTTGAATAATTTTGAATGAACAACAACAACTTGCGTGTGTTACAATAAAGTATATAGGCTGGAGCTATAGATATTCCACGAGATCCACCTCCTTTAGCGATGCTTAGTCTGGTTATCCTCGTATTAATTGAAAAACTCTTTGCCGTCATCTGGGAGCGAACCATGAACCTTGCAACTCAGAGACCGATGCACTACACACCGCGCCACTGAAGCCACATGTACTGCTCAATCAAAATGCAGGTTTCGTTGTTTATCAATTGCAACAGCGATTAGCATTTTTATTAACACACACAAGCTTGTTATTATTCAGTCGGTTTCTTTCTTGTTGTTTACTTTACTCATAACCTTTTTGTTTTTCATTTCTTCGCCTTGAGGTTGAGGTTCATCAATCAAAATGCAATTTTCTATTAATTTTTAATGTTTTAGGAATTAAAATTTTACAGAGTTTTTTTGCGAATATTTTCCATAAATCTGACATAGGGTCCATTTAACCGCCACTATTAAAGCTCTTAAAAAAAATGTCTAAACTATGTATTTTGTATTAATAAGAACTTATGGGTATACTTATACTAATTTAGTTTGAAGTGGTTGGCAGCATAAATACCCAGAGGGGCAAGGGGAGCATTTTCCATCACCCTAGGCCTTGAAAATTACCACGCTACCAACATATTTCAGTTTTTACAGTGAACTTTTGAACATTATACGCTTGTCTTTTTTTATTAGAGTCCCTGGAAGATTTTCTTCCCCCTTTAATAAAATTAATCATGTGTGCAACTTTGTTTGGCAGTTCAAGAAGACATTTTGTGAAAACGCTATGTGTACCGAAGGCAACAATATTAATCACGGCAATCATTCTTACAAACAAGCCTTTCGGAGACTGATCGTAAGACCAGCCGAACTCTCCTCATAATGCGATGGGCATGCAAAACTGTTTTCGTCTATTGTGTTTTCTTTTTCAGGGTGTGAACGGACATTCAGTTCCGACTCCAAAAGCTCATTCAACAGTTCAATTAGTTTATCTTTTCTGAACAAATTTTTGGAACTTCTTCTAGGTGAATTGAATTGTTGAAAAATGATGACGGTCGCTAGGTTTGTGACGACATATATCTAAGTTTAAAAAAAAAGTTTTTTAGACGTTAGCAAGAATTAATGAAGTGGACACAACTTGAGGTTCGCTTGTAGTGAAGTATAATTAAAGGCTTATTTTGGTAACCGGAAGTGGTATTCTCAAAGTTATGCCGACAGCAAAAATTTTGTTCACTATAAGTTACTTATTATGGGCTTAGATTATACTCAAACGAGAAAAAGGTTGTATCGAAGGAAAGGTCTATTTCCCCCTGTTCAGACGGGAGGAGCAATTTTCTAAGAAGTTGACTAAAACAGGCAAAAACATTTTTAAAAAAAAAACCGGGACCATTTTCAATGTCAAGCTATAGGTTTTTTTAAGCCACAAATCCATTCTCAAATATACTTTTCAAACAAAGTTTTTATTAGTATATACCTATACAGTTTTGAAAAAAAAAAAAAATTATTATTTTTTTACAGTTTTAAGCTAAAAAAAATGTTTTCAAAAAATATATACATTAAAAACTTTATTTAGATTTTAGAAAGCATATTAGAGAATGGATTTGTGGCTCTAAGAAAAGCTAGAGCGTGGCTCGTGGCATTGTTAGTGTTCCGGCTATTTTTTAAAAATTTTGTTTCTGTTTTTAGTCAAATTTTTAGAAAATTGCGCCTCCCGCCTGAAAATAGACCTCCTTCTAATGCGACGTTTTTCTTTACTGAATCTAATCTATACGCTCTGATTTTTTTTTTCAAGTGTTACTAGAATCACCCTAAGCATATAATTAGTAGGAACAGTGAAAAGCAGGAGACGAAAATTTCAAAAAATTAAGATTTTTTTTTTCTATTTAAAGTCATCAGAATTAAAAAAAAAAAAAAACAATATGAAGGCCACCCTAATGAACATAATAGATAATATAGATATTAATTGATTTTCATAGAAAACTTTTTAGGGTCCAAATGGACCCCATGTCCCTATGTGACGATGTTGTAAGGTAGGGTTAAATATTTTGTAGACAAATAAAAGATTTTCATAAACAAAAAATAGTTTGAAATGTACTTACAGATTAAAGTGGACATCGGCCATATTTGGCCTATGCCTTATGGCCTCTAGGAGCACTTCTTTCGCTTCGGCATACCGCGCTTGCGAGCTAAGGACACTTCCCAAATTTCCGAGCGCTATTTATTTTCAATAAATAAATAAAATTAACAAAAAAAAAACCATTACGATCGATTTCATCCAAATACCCGCAGCCATTTGTATAAATAAATATAAATTCTATAAATTCTATACTATGTACCTTTTGGTGGATTAACACTTATCGCACTCCTGTACAGGCTCTCCTCATCTCTCCAATCCAAATTGCGTCTTACAGTCCGAACACTGAGCACACTCAGTGTCAAACTTAAACACAAGAGCATAGCTATCCTTTTGTTCCGCTGGTGCCTAAGCGGCTCCATAAGCTTACCGATGCCAAAGCCCACTAACAGGCAATAGCCGACACTAGGGAGATATAACAATCGTTCGGCTACCACAAAGCCGACGTAAAAAAATAAATTCGTTGCAGGTAGAAATGGAAGCGTGATGAAAGCCAGCACCATCAGCAGCACAACCGCATTGTATGTTGCTGGGTTACTGCTAATAAGAAGGCTCCGACAATTACTATTTACACTGAAGCTGCTAGTCAAAGTGCAGCTGCTAGCCCCACTGCTCGAGCTCTTGCTACTGGCCGTAGTGCTGTTGCTGCAACTGCTGCTGCTTCGGCTGCTGCGCGGTGTTATGCGGCAGTTGTTATGTGAAGCGTCCATGACCGTTTTAGAATGTTGCTGCTGCTCCTGGACCATATCCATCCTGTCCAGTAAGAGTTGGGGACAATCACATTCACTGAAGACGCCCGTCGGTAGCACGGAGTTGTTGTTGTTCATGGCTCTGCATGAACTGGTGTGGCGAGCTGTGAGCTCCTGCTTGCATACTCTACAAATGCAGTCCTTTTTTAGCACCAGAGCCGAAGCCGATGAAACCTCCACACAGGGCGTGTATTCGGGTAGCAGCCCATCGATGGGGTTTTGATTTATTATCGTGTATTTTTTCTTTGTCCTGGATTTCCTGTGATGGTGGTATTGGTGCTGTTGGTGTAGCACTGGTCTCTTGTAGCGATGTGTTCCGGCAGATATCTGCCTTTCAGCCAGCCTCTTTGTGCTTAGCCACAGGACCAGCACCAGGATGGTGTAAAATCCCGCACTCAACACGTTACGTCTGTCCCAAAGTGATGTTATCCGTGGCACTGCATCCATACCCCAATCGAAACTAAGCACTGTAGGATTCACCAGAAGCTTGAAGTTGAAAACGGGCAAATAGAGGAACGTCAGGAAACGTGTCCACGCCGAATTTGATTTTGCTATTGGATTGTCTGCCGTTGAAAAATAGCTCTGCGGTCGTGGAAGCACCTGTAGACGAACATAAACAGTGCAAACCAAGGCAACTACCAGGATACCCAGCGAACGACAGCGATTCTGCAAGGAAGCAAATATAGCACTTAATCAATGGAAGACGTTAATTAAATTTAATTAAATTCAAGCGAAAGCCTACGTACCTTATCGCCGAATCCGCATAATCCCCTGATGACATCGAATACACCGCAAACAAGGAGCGCTGTTATGGCAGTTTCCTTGAACAGCAAAGCACACAGCGACAGAACTACGGTGAGAATGATGGCCAGCCACTGGCGGCTGTCGTTCCTCTCGCGCCACATAATATGCCGAATGTATGTTAAATAAGTTAGCAAGTATAATATGCATGCTGCGAGATCAGCCCGACCAACAATCCCGGCCACTGCCTCCGTGTGTACAGGGTGGGCTGCAAATAGTGCGCCCGTTGCCACAATACCCCACATCGACGAGAGGAAGTTTCGGGCCAATTTCACCACCAGCCCGGTGGCCAGACAATGCATTAAGTTGTTAATTAGATGGTAGCCCCACGGGGTATAACCGCCCAGGATGTAGTTCAACTTAAAGCTTAACACACACAATGGACGGTAGGAGCCGTGGGATCCTGTATCCGTCAGTGGTGTGCCCCAGTAGTCGTGGAGGAAGGCTTGCTGCCAAGGGGTGGTTCCTGCTACATCTGTGTTTCCCAAGATGGCACGTCTGCAAGTGAAAAGAAAAATGAGAATTTAGAGCGAGTGAGAAAGTTGCACAAACTGAGTGCGCGAAATAATTTCGAATTGAATAATTGGCTTGATAACGGGCTACCGAATGGGCTTAAGATCTTCAATAAGCGGATTGCATATGCCACAGGGGATGGAAATTTGTTGATTAAGTTTATTGATGATGTGAAATTGAAATTAATTCACCAACCTATACCAATTACTCAACAGCGTCATCAAATTTAGAGGTTTGCAAAGCTGTTTATGTAATTGGTTGCACTCATTAAAATTTTGAATTGAAGGTACCACAAAAGTTGAATCAGTTTTCGTAGAAGTGGGTAGCATTGAAATTTAAATAAAATTAAATTCTGTCTTTCAGGGTAGGTATTTGTTATTTCGAGATAAATGCGATTGAAATTTTTGTTTTCGTGAAAAATATATGAAAAAACGACGTTTTTTTTTAAATTGAGTAGAGATAGCGATGTAATACACTAATAGTTTTTATTTATATAATGAAGATTCTGTAAAAAGAAAAAACAAAGCATCATAGTTAAAATTTAATACTTCGTACAAAATCGTCACTTTCTAGCTTCCCAATTGGTAAATTATTGTAACTGGCCCGATTTGTCAAATCGAAAGTTCTGACACATCTTCCCCTCAACGTTTCGAGCTCAGTAGAAATGGAATCTATTATATGTAGAGAGATGTCTGTGTTTGAACGTGCGTTTCGTTCGTAAGACCGTTTCTTAGCTCGTCCGTTTCATCGTTGACCATATCTCAAGAGCGAACAAAGATTAACTACACTAGTCAACGAAATTAAAGGAACACATTTGTTTTCAATTTTTTTTAGTGTTTTTTAAGAGCTGCATCTTTGTGACGAGTGGTCGTATTGAGTTGAAACAAAAAGCATTTTACAGCTTTATATTTTTTGTTTCGAGAATTATTTGCAAACAAATTTTTTTGAAGTACCGTTATTGCGTTATTGCAAGCAATTAGACGAGACAAAAAAATTATTTTTTAAATTTTTTTTTGAAGGTCCTCATTTCTATGGATAAATTTTTTTGAGTCAATCAAATGTAACGATCAGATACCTTGTTTATTCAACTTTAATTCAGTTTTTTTTTTTGTTGCCGTGCAATTTTTTTTTTGCATGGTTATTTGACTTTGAATGAAAAAAGATACTTTTAGCCTTGATTACCAATATCTTAGAAAATAATGACGTTAAAAAAAATTCAAAGACAGTTTTGGAAATTTAAGAAAACGTTTTACAAGATTTTTTTAAGATTTTGTAAAAATTATTTTTTTTTTACCGTTCATCGTTAGTTTAAAAAAAAGTACTAAAAACTGACGTTTTGTGGTCTTTTCGTAAATCTTTTTTTTCTTTGCAAATATTGATTGCATGGCTTCCGTTGGTATGCAAACTTGTAGAGTTTTAAAGCATAAATATTCTTGTGAATTTTCAAATTGATTCATCGAACCGTTTTTCCTCACCAAAACTTCAAAGTCTCACAAACCAGGTAAAGGAACAAATTGTGTTGTTAACAATGTGTAGTCGTCATCAAAATGACAAGAAAACCGCAATTCCAGGAGATTTTTTTCACAGTTTTGCATTAGTTAGATACTTTTTTGACTTGGAATTAAATAAAAAGTACATTTAACAAAAAAAAAAAAATAATTTCAAACATTTTTCAAACAAAAAAACTTTAAAAAAAAAATTTTTTTTTTGGAAAAATGTACTTTTTATCCTATTTTAAGTCAAAAAAGTACCTAAGTAATGCAAAACTGTGAAAAAAATCTACTGGAATTGCGGTTTTCTTGTCATTTTGATGACGACTACCCATTGCTTAGGAACAAGACAATTTGTTCCTTTACCTGGTTTGTGAGGCATTGAAGTTTTGGTGAGGAAAAACGGTTCGATGAATCAATTTGAAAATTTACAAGAATATTGATGCTTTAAAAGTCTACAAATTTGCATACTAACAGAAGACATGCAATCAATATTTGCAAAAAAAAAAAAAGATTTACGAAAAGACCACAAAACGTCAGTTTTAAGTACTTCTTTTAAACTAACGGTGAACGGTAAACAAAAATAATTTCAACAAAATCTTAAAAAAATCTTGTAAAACGCTTTCTTAAATTTCAAAAACTGCCTTTGAATTTTTATAACGTCATTATTTGCTGAGATATTGGTAATCAAAGCTAAAATTATCTTTTTTTATTCAAAGTCAAATAACCATGCAAAAAAAAATTGCACGACAACAAAAAATAAAATGCACGACTGGGTCGCACGTACTTGCTCTTATGTTCAAGACACTGCGAGTTTAAGAACATTGTATACACAAACATGGAAACTATGAGAGAAAAATGTAGAGAAGCATGAAATACGACAATTAAATTAGCTAAAACAACTCTTTTGACAGTTTGAGGTGAAAAAAAAGTATGCCATCTTAATTCATGATAGAATATGATTGTATGGGAACAAAAATTTTAAAATCGTTGAGCGGTTTTTTTTTAAATTAATTTTTTATATATAAAATTCTTAAAACATTTTTAAGAACAAATTTTGGTATGCAGATTTAAACTATATATTTATGTGTATATAAAAACAAAATTTGAAAAAAAATTGTCAACCCGTTTTTGAGATATCGAATTTTCAAAAAAAAAATTTGAAACTTTTTTTTAAAATCCAAAAACTTTTTTTTTGAAAATTTTGATATGCAATATTATTTTATCTTATCTAAAATTTGTATATAAAAAAATTCATTTAAATTCGTTAAGCTGATAACGAGAAAACTCAAAATAAAAAAATATGTTCTATGACAGGTACTACTAATAGATGCTATGTGTAAAATTTTATAATTTTTGGTGGTAGATCGTACTAATTTTAGTATATGAAAAAAGTTTAATCAAAATCGTAGGAGTCATTTTCAGGCAAAAAAATATTTTCCTTTGCGGTTTTTTCACTTTTGTATGGAAGGTACCGTTATTTTATTCATAAATGTAAAATTTTTTCTAAAAATATTTTAGAGAGTACTAAAAAAGTGTTAAAAATTGAGTTTCAAAAAAATATATGATGCCGTTTTCGAAATATTTGACTTTCCAACAAAAAATTTGAAATATTTTTTAAAAATCCAAAAAATATTTTTTCAAAAATGTTGGTACATAAAACTATTGACATTTCTTGGAAGCTTCTGTATAAAAAAAATAATTGAAATCAGTCATACCATTTTGAAGAAAATCAAAAATTAAAAAAATGGTTCCTTGGGAGGTACCATTAATAACCATTTTTGAAAAATGGTTTTCCACCCAAAGAAAGCCTTTACTAAAATAAATTTATTGAATTGTTTTTAAGAAAAGTTGTCGAGCCGTTTTTGAGAAAAATACGATTATGTAAATTTGCAAAAAAAAAATGTATGACAGGTACCGTTATTTTTGGTTCTAAAAAAAAATGAAAAAAACGTGTCGGCAGAATCACCAAAAACCACTAAGTACCAAGTTTGAAGAAAATCGATCGAGCCGGTTAAGCTGTAGACGAACAGACAGACAGACAGACAGACAGACAGACAGACAGAATTTTGCCACCCACTTTTTTAGTTTTCTCTATCATCGTAATATCAAGTTTGATTGTTATCTCAAAATTTTTTTTTTGCACGAATCCAAAACTTGCCTTATAGTACCTATAATCGCAGGTAAAAACTGAATTAAAGTTGAATAAACTAGGTATTTGATCGTTACATTTGATTGACTCAAAAAAATGTATCCATAGAAATGAGGACCTTCAAAAAAAAATTTTAAAAATAATTTTTTTGTCTCGTCTCATTGTTTGCAATAACGCAATAACGGTACTTCAAAAAAATTTGTTTGCATATAATTCTCGAAACAAAAAATATAAAGCTGTAAAATACTTTTTGTTTAAACTCAATACGACCACTCGTCACAAAGATACAGCTCTTCAAACAACACTGAAAAAATTGAAAAAAAATGTGTTCCTTTAATTTCGTTGACTAGTGTATCTACTTCGGATTACTTTAATTTTGTAGATAATTATGTCGTTAAGTGCAGAAAGGACGTTTGAGAAATTTCAATTCGCAGTTTCTTGCATTGAAAAAAATACATAAGTTAGCCTCGTATATTTTGAGAACAAATAACACTATCTTCTTCGAACTTCGAGTTATTTTTATCCTACAAATGTTGACGTGATTAAGAATTGATATAAAAATATAAAACCAATCAACTGACAGTTTATTTTTTAATTGATAAAAAAGTGAAAACCGTCAAAAAAGTTTTTCGAATCAAACATTTTGAGATATTGGCTTTGAAATAATATAATAATTCTATACAGTAGTTAACAGTTGCTAGGAATTTTAAAGTGAAAACAAAAAAAAAACTACAAAAAACTTTTCCTAACACTGTTGATAGTTTTTTTTTTCTCGAATATTTTGAGAACAAACAATAATTTGAGCTTTGGAATAATTTTATTCTATCAGAGTACACAGAAGTATAGTTGATAATTGACAGGATGTGTAAAAAAATAAAAAAAATATTTTTTTCTAAGCAAAAAAGCTTTACCAACCGGAGAATGGGCAAAACTGTATGTGGATTGGTCCAAATTTCCGCCACGAACGAGACCTGTGCAGATGAATAATCCTATTAATATGGAATAATTTTTACTATGGCGCCTAAGAAATTCAATGGGAGGTAAAAAAAAATCGTGGCTTGATGGTTAGTGCGTAGGACTGTCATGCCAAAGGTGTGGGTTCGATTCCCAGCCGTGCCACCTAAAAACAGAAATGTTTTAATCGAGGTACTGCCTCTTGCGAGGAACTGACAAATCCTCCAAGAGTATACTTTTCATGAAAAAGTGCTTCTCATGCTTTTGCAACGATGCATTCTAAAAAATTACATAAAAATTAAATGATCCTTTGAATAATAGAGAACTTTTATATTTTTAATTTTTGAAACATGAAATCAATACCTACACATTTTGCTAGACAGCTTTTTCCATAAAAAAAACATTTCACAACATCGACAAAAATACTAGAATTCACACTGTCAAAACGATAGGTATTTTAAAATGTAAAAATCGATGATTTTGAATATGTACATATGTATATAAATTCCATATAAAGATTATACCTATATCACCCAAAACTCTATACCCATCTGTATACATGAATAAAAAGGGATTTTTATATTTAAAGAAAAAAAGTCGACTGACTTCATTGAAGACAATAATCCTTATGTTCATGTTCACCCAACCTTCACAGTTTTCTTTCTACACATGTTCAATACACTCAACTACATTGAAAATCATTTAAGCGTGAGAACAAATTGCCGACAAAAAAAAATCAAATACAAAAAAAAATACTGTTTCTTTCAAAATTGTTGTTTAGAGCCTCCAGACACGAATATAGGATTCTTATCTCTTTGATAATCCCTGAATGAAAAAAAAGAAGAAAAACAAAACACAGAGTTCGTCTGACTTCAAAACTGATTTCCCACAAGTTACTAAATTTAAAATGTTTTTTTTTTTCAGTGAAGCAATCTTGATCTCTCTATTTCTTGTCAAAATGCGAGAAAAAAAACAGTAAAAAACAAAGTCCTTAAACGAGGCAATCCTTCAAAAGGTTGAGTCGCCCTTATTGTTATTGTGGTATTTTATTGTTAAACTTTCGAAAAGAATTCTTCAGACTTAAGTGGCCTTTTGACATAAATTAGAGGGTGAGAAGAAAACTTTTTCAAAATAACAAACTCTGTGAATGGGGAGTTAATGACACACAGTCAGAAAATTTTCGCATTCAATTGACACAACATAACGAAAATTGCCTCAAGGTGATGTTGGGGAAATATTTTTTTTATTTTAAATTATTTTTTGGTGATTAGCAGACTGATGTCAGGTAAAATTTTGGTTTTTCCTTGCGGTGTTCTGTGGATAAGTTTTAATAAACAAACTTTAAATTATATGAGATCAACAGCATCTGCAAAGGTAAGCACGAGCAACTACATATACATATACATATATTAAAAATAAAATACATACATAGGCTATTAGTCGTTAGAAAGAAGTCAGATTATTAACCTAGGTAACAGCAGCCATGCACCTGCTTCTTTCTATTTAAAGTAAGTTGTTTCCCAAGAATCTTTTACAGAGAATCCATGGCAATAAAAAATAGGACTTAAGGGATGTGTAAAGAATTTTAATAGGAAAACCTTAACATACATACATATATGCTTCTAGTAGATACACTTCTTTTTAATACTCAGATATATTGTTCAAATCTATAATTCCAGCAATTATGTCATTTTCCAAAAATCTAAAAATAGGTTTTTAAACTTTAAATAAGGAAGAACAAATAAAAGTTAGAACGAACATAGGAAATTACATATTTCCCTGCAAGTACAACCTTAAAAGTTGTCTTTGTGTCTTTGTGCCAAAGATACAGGAAGAAAAAATATAGAAAGAATTTTAAAAAAAGTAAGGGCTACTTTCTTTCAAAGAATTTTAGTTTGTTGTTTTTTTTTTACTTGTGATTTCAAGTGCTATAAGGCAAGTTTTGGATTCGTGCAAAAAAAAATTTTGAGATAACAACAATCAAACATGATATTACGATGATAGAGAACACCAAAAAAGTGGGTGGAACAATTCTGTCGGTCTGTCTGTCTGTCTGTCTGCCTGTTCGTCTACAGCCTAAACGGCTCGATCGATTTTCTTCAAACTTGGTACATAGTGGTTTTTGGTGATTATACCCACACTTTTTTTATTTTTTTTAGAATCAAAAATAACGGTACCTGCCATACAATTTTTCTTAGCAATTTTACATAATCTTATTTTTCTCAAAAACGGCTCGACAACACTTTTCTTTAAAAAATTCAATAAATTTATTTTAGCAAAGGCTTTCTTGGGTGAAAAACCATTTTTCAAAAATGGTTATTAATAGTACATCCCAAAGAACCATTTTTTTATTTCTGATTTTCTTCAAAACGGTACGACCGATTTCAATTTTTTTTTTTTTACACGAAAGCTTCTGAAAAATATGAACAGTTTTGTGTATCAATTTTTGAAAAAATATTTTTTGGATTTTTAAAAAATGTTTCAAATTTTTTTTTGGAAAATCAAATATTTTGAAAATGATATTATCGATTTTTTTGAAACTCGATATTTAACACTTTTTTAGTACTCTCTAAAATATTTTTAGATACAAATTTACATTTATGAAAAAATAACGGCACCTTCCATACAAAAGTTAAAAAACCACCAAAACGACTCCCACGATTTTGATTAAAATTTTTCTATATACTAAAATAAGTACGATCTATTACCAAAAATTATAAAATTTTACATTTAGCAACTATTAATTGTACCTGTCATAGAACGTATTTTTTTATTTTGAATTTTCTCGTTATCGGCTTGACGGATTTAGATGAATTTTTGTATATAAAAAATTTAGATAAGATCAAATAACATTGCATATCAAAATTTTCCAAAAAAAAGTTTTTGGATTTTTAAAAAAAGTTTAAACATTTTTTTTTTTGAAAACTCGATATCTCAAAAACGGGTTGACAATTTTTTTTTCAAATTTTGTCTTTGTATACACATAAATATATGCTTTAGATTTGCATACCAAAATTTGTTCTTAAAAATGTTTAAAGAATTTTATATATAAAAAATTATTTTTTTTAAAAACCACTCCAACGATTTTAAATTTTTTTCCCATACAATCATATTTAATCAAGAATTAAGATGGCTTTCTTTTTTTCCACATCAAACTGCCAATAGAGTTGTTTTATCCAATTTAAATGGCGTATTTCATGCTTCTCTACTTTTTTCTCTCATAATTTCAATGTTTTATATACAATTTTCTTAAGTCCACAGTGTCTTGAACATAAGAGCAAGTACGTGCGACCCAGTCGTGCATTTTATTTCTAATAAGACACCAAACTTATTTTTTAATTTGAAGTACCGACGTATTAGTATAAATACAAATATTCGTCACAAAAACAAAAATTTGAACAAAACTGATGGTCACTTAATACATACTTACATACCGTGATTTCTCTTGATTACAAATAAATTGAAATATATAAAAGACCAATTCTAGGGCCGGATTTGAATTCAAAGATACCAAATCCGGCCCCAGACTCTGCCACCCACTTTTTGTGAGGAAGTGGTAAATCCGCAAAAAAGAATTCTTCATGAACGGCTTTTTATGTACCTATAATAGTATATTTTTTTGTTAATTCAAATTTTTTGATAAAACTACTACTTTCTCATCTAGCCGTTTGGACTCGACAAAAAATTGTAGGTCTCCTCCATTTCTGCCAAATACGCAAACATGAATGCTTGAGAGTTGTAAGTGACTAAGCCCTTTCTCCATGAGCTGTTACATCACCAAATGTATTTATTTTAACTATGTACTTTTTCATGAACATAACTTACTTGTTTTTCAACTACTCCAAATTTACAAAATATAAGAATACGTGTATATGAATAGATAGAAAAATAGAGATTCGGAAAAAAGGAATGAAAAGCACATAATCTTTATTCATAGGTGTGCCATAAGATGAGCTACCTACCAATCAAGTTTTGAATTTTTATATTTTCAAAACAGTAGTTGTCATATCAAATTGCATAAAATACAGAAAACATATAAAAAAAAATGTCGCCTTGACCAAGAGGCAATGTGTCATTAAAAAATGATTAAGATATGTAATTAATTAATGTGATTTACCATAACCTTTGATAAAGCGTCTGAAGATTTGTTTAAAAATGCATATGTTCTTCTTTTTAATTTTTATTACATAATGGGCGAGTTGAGACAGTAGATAAGATCAAATTATTAAAAGTAACCTTCAGTTTTTTAAACTCAAAATAAAGAATATTGCAAAAGTATTTCAATTGTTTTTTACTCTTTTTTCTATCAGTGTACCTACCTTCTCAAATTTTTTCATATAAATTCCCAATATCACTCACGAGTATAATAAATAAGTCGTTATTATATTGGACATTTCTACGCTCGATAACGTAATTGTAATCGATGGAAATTTACATTGCTCCCTATAAATTAGGCGTTTTAAAGGAATATCTTATTTTTTTAGGGTGTTTGCTATCCCCGATTGGGAAAATGTGATTCTAGATGAAGGACAAAAAAAAAAATGGAGCAAATCACGACTTCCCTCACCCACAATAAATGTCCTGTGTTCGAAAATAAAACTAAATACTCTCATCGATTTTCACAAAGATTGGTCTACCAGTGGCACGGTGGCAGCGGCGGAATTCACCTCTCGACACTGGCAATTTGATACTCTTAAGGGAAAATCGAAGAAAAAGAAGTATCTATAAGAATAAGAAAAAAAAATTGAAAACCAAACAAAAATCGTTTTGCCTTAGACACAAAACAGGATTATGTATACATTTGTGTTTGCATAGGACCTATAATGCTTTTTTGCTTGATGGCTCTAATGCTATACCTATATTTGAAAGTGTCCGTGATATATTATGCTACTGCCAATGTTTGCCTTGAGAAAATCTTTAAAGCCATAAAAATGTTTTACAAAGAAAATTGTGAATAAAATCTGAATATATTCACCTCAAAAGGTTAAACTCCCAACATGTCACATACTCGACTAGAACACAATACCAAAACATTAACCCTCTCCTTTTGTCGCCGCCATCACAAGACGTAACCAAACCACCCAAACCACGAAAAGGGATAATAACGTTAGTTGTCGTTGATAAAATAGAAAAGGGAGGTTCTAGACTCTCAGTGTACGTTACAGCCACATAAAAGAACAGAAACTGTTAAGGAATTCCATTATCCCAAGACTGCGATAGAAGAGGAAAAGGAAAGATTAAGTCTGTCTGTCGCCTTGCTCTTAATTTCCTTGGATCTCCCTTTAAAAGCACAGACTTGCAAATCTTTTCTTCACCTCTCTGAGATTTTTTCTTACATCTTGTGCGAAGCGGATTTCTTTAGAACTCCACCGGAAGCCATTAAAGAGTACGTAACAAAAGCTTTAAGGTTTAACTACTGCACCAACTTCAACTTCACTCCGGAGGATGACCTATAAGTTATAGCAAATGCACATCATGAAGGCTTCATAATGACCATAATCGATATCGATTGAAATTCCTCTCATCACTTCCAGCCAGCAGCCATAGCCATCGTGAAATTCTCGGATGAGCTGAAAAAAAAAATGGAAGACGCACGTGACAAGAAACTAAAGCAAGATTGTTTCCGTTCCGTCGTTTTTCACGGTATAAGCAATGACACGTCAAAAACAAATTTTAGTCTCGTGAGCCTTTACATCGGGAAATCTATATCATTCTCTTTTGGTAGTTTATTGAAATTAAAATAGTTTGTAATTATTTATAATATGCCATTTTGTTGATGTTCGCATCCCTGCCGAAAACTTTTTGGGAGTTTAGCTTGCTCTGTTTTTATTTTTCAGTTCTTAGATAGCCTATATGGCTTAGGGTGGCTCAGACCTACCTGTCATCATAGACGAATCCAAAGTTGAGGGTGTTTATGTACAAAACAAAGGCCAACGCGCAGCAACCCAAGCTTGTGTAATCCATGCTAAAATGAGAAGATGAAAAAATAATACACGTTAGACAAAATACCATTACAATTTCAATTTATATAAAAATTGTGGGAGCGGGTCAAAATTCTGGTTTCAAAATTCTGCTTTTCTAAATTCTGTTTTTTGAAAGAAAATTCTATTTTTCAAAATTCTGTTTTTCGAAATTCTGCTTTTCAAAATTCTGTTTTTCAGAATTCTGTATTATTAAATTTTAAGCAATAAAATTCTGCTAATTCTGGTTTTTCTCAAAGACGGAAAAGAAAAAAGTGATTTTTTAACTTTATTGTTAGCCAACACTTTCAAAATTCTGGTTTCAAAATTCTGCTTTTCTAAATTCTGTTTTTTGAAAGAAAATTCTATTTTTCAAAATTCTGTTTTTCGAAATTCTGCTTTTCAAAATTCTGTTTTTCAGAATTCTGTATTATTAAATTTTAAGCAATAAAATTCTGCTAATTCTGGTTTTTCTCAAAGACGGAAAAGAAAAAAGTGATTTTTTAACTTTATTGTTAGCCAACACTTTCTGGAAGAGATTTTGTATTTGCTCGTCATTTATTTACCAATGTTATTTGATTGCTACACATATTTTTTTACATCGAACTATCCAAGCACAATTTATATGTCACTTTATTTTGTACTTTAACGAAGCTGTAAATGTAAGTGCAAAAGTTGAGTAAAGCCTAGTTTACAGTTTGATTCAGGTGAAACACAAAATTATATTGGTTGTTGGTTAACAGTTTCATGCAAAATAAAACCATTGCTGTCATGGAATTTCATGCAAAACGATTGGCCGGCAATTGTTTTGCGTGCGAAAAAGAGTGTGGTGAATAATAAGTATTTTTAATGGTTAGTTTACACTTAAACAAAAAAAAAATACATTCACCTTACAGCATTTTTTGCATGCAAATAATTTTGCATCCAAAAATAACTGCGCGCGCTTTTTAACAATTTCCAAACCTTCCTTTTATTATTGGTTGCTAAAGCAACATAATTTGGGCAGTTTTTTTTTCTTCAAACTATTACAATTAACAGCTGAACACCTATCTTAATAAAAAAAATTTATTTGAATTCAAGCTTTCCAAATACCCTCATGATCAGTCTGCTCTTATATTATAAGCAAGTGAATGATTTAAAAATACCAACACTGCTCATGGACAAGAAAAAAATGTTTCTTTCAATTTATTTAAAATAAATATTTTTTCATGTGTTATTGGGTGTTTCCGACCAACCGATTTCTGTTAACACAAAATTAATAAATAACATTTTTCTTTTACATCTATTTCTTTTTTGGGTAAAGATTTTTAGTTATTTTGGAAATATTTATTTAAAACAAAAGCAGCAAAACGTAAGTTAAACATTTACCAATATTTACATCTATGTATCTTTTTTTTAATTCAGGTTTTTCGTTATTTGAGTCACGTTAATTTTTAACACTTCTTTATGCAGGGACTAGTTTCGGATTCTCAGGAAAATATCCACGGTGTTTTACATGTAAAGTGTGAGAAATGGCTTAATCGTGTAGGTTGGACCAACACAAGAAGAAAATAGTTTAGAAGGGGGATCTAATTCCTCCAGTTTAGATGGGCGGAACATTTTTCCAAAAAAAAAGTGACTTAGAATAGACAAAAAAAATTGAAAAATAACGACCACGCTTATAGCTTTTTTTGAAACCGAAATTCCATTCACTAAATTCCTTTTAAAATAAAATTGTAAATACATTTTGAAAGAAATACAATATTTGTTTCAAAAGCCGCAAGACATGTATATATTTTAAGTTTTTGGTTTGAAAATATTTACAAATTTAAGTCCTGCAAATTGGAATTTCGTCCGGCTCACTCACTTATGGGCTAAACGCCATAAAAAGCTATTTTGAATCAATAATTCAACAAGTCCAATCCTTAATGCTAAGTCTTCTACTTGGCGGCTTATTTCATTAGTATATAGAATTTGTGTTATAAAATCTTCTTATATAAAAACAACTTTAATTAAAAATGAAATTAGAGAAATGAGTTTTGGACTTAAAAAACCTTTAACAGGTACCTACTGTTTTTTTAATATTTTAAGTCAATTTTTTAGTGAAATTTAAAAACCAACACGCTTTTGCTTTTTAAGAACGCGTTTATTGGACTTTTCATAAGTTTATGGTTAGTGACTTAAGAGACAGGATTTAAAATTTATGTGGATTGTAAAGTATATCTTTTTTTTAAGTTTTCATGAATTGAAAGACCCTTGATTTTTATTCTGAAATATTTGTTTTTTCTTTTTGGAAACTGAGAAAACCAAACATTATGAATAAAATTTATTGTGTGGGTCTTAAATTTTATATTTTTTACTCACAAATACAAAAATATTCCAATATGTTATGTATCTAATAACAATTACCCTTTTTTTCTATGAGCCTGATTAAGCAATCAAATAAAACTATAATTATTAATTATGTTCCTTCCATCCGTGATTGAGCCTTAATTAGTGAGAAGACCCGACCAACGCGACGCATTGCTTTCCCAACTCCCAACTCAACTGAGGGGCTATTATTGATAATTACAGTAATAGAAATGATTTATGGCCATCGGACTAATTCCCCAATATCTTACAATTATTCCTCCCTCATATACATACAAAAAAAAGGCTTGAACTATTTTTTTCCTATGTTTTTTGTCAGCTTTGCTTTTTCATTACCAACTATTTCTAGTGTTTTATCGCCCTCTCTCTCCATTGTGATAATCAATCATAGTCCCAAACGATGATACAGAAAGGGATTCCGCGGAGGAGGGCGCAAACGTACGTAAACATACTTACATACATAAAGAACGATGTGTCTAGCGCCTTGAGTAGTGGCTTGAAGTTATCCTTTTTAATTCGACAAAATTGCTATATTCTTAGCACACAATCTCATTGAGACACATTTCCCAGGGATGACTTCATTATCATTTATAAATATTTATCAAGGATATTGATTTTCAATATATACAACATACACATGGCAGCCCCATCATGATTCTTCGAAAATAATAGCAGTTACGTTGGTGTGGGGAGTTATGAGGCGGGTTTTTGGGGCCGGGCGCCGGGGATTGAGGTTTGGTTCACATACATTATACTCTCCAAATTCACATTATTATATAAAGCCTTACCTTTCTTGAAAAGGTAGAGTTTTGTTGCTGTTGATGAATATTTAGATTCCGTTAGGGGTTTGAATTTACATAGAAAAACATTTTAAAATAAAATACGACAATCTTTTGGTAATATATAGGAAAACAATTGGAAGCAGGACAAAGGCACAAATATCTGTTGTTGGATATATTCCGGGGCCATATGCCGTCTGGCCAAATTGCCTGTTTTGCTGGTTTAAGATTTTTTTTACTGGCTATTGGTGCCAAATTGAATGGAAAATGTAAACATATTTCCTTTGGCAGCCACCACCCCGAAGAAATTAAAATTAAGTGTTTCCATTTAAGAAGGTCGGGCGCCTCAAACAAAAAAAATACAAAATATTGAAAAATGAGTCAACATTTTTTGTTACCTATAGGTATGTATAGGTAAGGGAGGGAAAATTGTTGTTTTGTTACTGCTGTGCCATTTAGTCAGTAACAAGGTTTTTCTTCTTTTTTTTAGCTACGGCTTACAAACTTTGTGGCTTTTTGTTCATAAACTTTTGGTTTTCTTCCACTCCAACCAACACAGGAAACCCATAGAAGTGACATCATTTTACAAGTCATCTTTTATTTGTTTTAAGGGGGTTGTTGCGGGGTGAAAAGAAATAATAATATAAAAGATATCGTTCAATAAATCAATCATCGAAGCAGGCTTTTCTGGCAAAAGGGACTATGTTTTTTTTTTTAATAAATTTTAAGTTTATATCAACTTTTGGGATTGACAGATGGTTAGGAATGAGAGGCAATGGAAGTGGGATTGCTTCAAAAATTTCTTTCTTTTTATTAAAGGAACAGTTGCTGTAGACTGTAGAGAAATATTTAATCGAGTAGAAAAGTTTCTTGACTCCAAAACTAATAATGACTCTGCTAACCATAATTTTAGTTTGTAAAAAAATTGAAATTATTGCTTTTAATAATATGTAAGATTGTTTTTAAACATGGATTTTAGTTAGCGGATAAACACGAAGATCTCCATGTTTTTAAGAGCCAGTTTTTGACGTTTGTATTTGAATACAATATCAAGAAAACCTTTTTCCAATACTGCTAGGGACATCTCTTTATTGAAAAATTATTTTTTTTATTATTTCATAATATTATTACATACCATTGTTCATTAAACTGTCCACTATTATTACATATTGCGTGAATTACAAAAAAAAAATTTAATTTACCCTATCTGGTTCCAATTAATTCTTATACAATTTAAATAACGGATGTGCTTTAAATTTTCAGTCGATTCGATTTCAAGTTGTTTAGCAGTGAAGAAACAAAAAGAAAAGCGTTAAGTAATGGCCAGAACGAACTGTCACATGAAGATAAATTAAAGATTATTTTGAATTGCTCTTTTTTTTCCAAATTAAATCTGTTATCTTATCATTTTTTTTTTCGAACAGTTAAACATTATTAGAACAAAATCCTTTTTTATTTCGCCTCTCCTCTATATAAATATGAGTAGATTCAGGCTCAGCACCACTAAAGAAGTCTGAAGACCGAGGCGGAACTCGTGGAATAGCTACAAACTTGATGGTAATACACAAAGGTTGTTGTTTTTCATTCAAAATTATTCAATATGATGTATTCTTCGCAGCATGTACTGCATTTGTGTGGATTTCCATTTACACACAACACCCCACTAATTCTTGACCAGCGCACATAGGAGTATTTGCCTACAAAACTCGGCCAAAAGTCGATTTTTCAAGTGTCAAAATTGAAAGGGGAACTTTTTCCAGACAATAGCTAAGATCCCATTAAACAATAGGCTAAAATATTTTTTTTATTGCTCAACATATTTTGGCTATGATATTAGTTCAAAGTCTTCGATTAAGAATTTGTCACTTCTTTTTGTAATCAACCTTCAAAAAATTTGATACATTTTATTAAATTATTTCTTAAAAATTTTGTGCAGTCTGATGAAATTTTTGGTATATAAAATCAACTACAGATGTTCACTATTATATTGAGCCTTTTTTACGACAAATATTTTAATATTTATATTTTTTTCGAATTTTTGTTCTAAAAATGCAAAAAAAACACTATTTTTGTTGGTTCTTTTTCATTGGGAAGTAATTTTTTTATAGATGTAGGTGGAATTGGGTTCTCATTTGTATATGGGTGGATAAAATAAACCATCAAGCTTCATTTTCAAAAAGAATCGGCTGCGGATTTTTGCGGATGTAGTTGTTTTTTGTCATATCGTATTCCCACTTTTATGCCGATTCAAACTGACTATTTGTGCTGTTACTTTTCTTTGGGATTTCATTTTTTTTTTTATTTTTTGGAGTTATTTGGTAATTATTTGTATAAAATATGGTTAAGCAAAGCTCCCAATATTGATTAAAAAAAAATATTGGCTGCAACTTTGATCCTTTTTATCTTTTTTGGTCATATCGTATATCCGATTGTATGCATTTTTTCTTGTTTCCAGTAGTTGAAAAATTAAAAAAAAAATAGAAATTTTTTTTGTTTTAAAAGAGGGTAAATTTATTAAAAACGGTATTTATTACATGGTTTAAGATGAAAATATTGCAATCAAGACAAAAAATAATTTTGTCCAGTTTTTGCATACAAATACTCCTATGTGCAGCGTCATATCTTTCAACTCATCTCCCCCTTGTATCACATACGAATTGATGACTTAAGAACCAGGTACGGAAAGAAATCGACTGAACAGTAAAAAGCTTGTTCTTGTAGCCTATTGAATAGACCTTTTGAAAAGGAACAATTACGTGCAAGGGTTTTTGTTATTGAATATGTTTGTTTGGCCCATAAGCACGCTTAAAACCAAAAATGCTACTAAATTCACCCATGCTTTTCTGAGAAAATGTTCACTCTGTCTACTTTTTCATATTTTTGATACAACTCGAAAACTAAGCTGAATTTGACAATTGTACACTAAAAACTTTTTGTTCAAAATTAAATTTTCTACCGAAATGGATAGTTTAGAAAATTTAAAAATTTAAGCAGGAAAAGTTAATAAAAACCAACCTAAAAAAAATTGAAAATCAATATTTTCTTATTTTTTTCTAAATAGCGCATAACTTTTATCCTTTATACCCCTCATTATTCCGGTCTATTCAACAAGCTATTGTGTGTGTTTTTAAAAATACAAGTCGCTGACACAATTGATAAATAGGGTTGGCCACCATACAAGAAAAGTCTCAGTATCATTTGGTATTGGTATCGGAAACAGAAACGATACCAGCTCCAAAGCATTCAAAACGATACCGAGGCGATACCGAACCGATTCCAATCTTTTTGAACCGAAATTTACCGATATTCTCGGTAGCATCGTTTGGTATCGAAAAAAAAAATCGATTTTTGAATGTCATTATTAGTTAATTCAAACAAACAATTCCTGCAATTGGTTCTTCAAATGGATCTAATGATTTGGATGACATTTTCACAGTTTTCAAAAATACCTAGAACCAACCAATTCATGCATTTTATTTTTGTTTGCGATTGCTACTGAGACCGAGACGAGACTGAGTTATATGAGACCGAGAGCGATACCAAGACGATACCGAAATTTATCGATTTTGACGATACCGAGACGATACTTACAAAAGTGTCACTATAGGTTTGTTATCGGGGCCACCCCTATTGATAAACAACAAAACCCAAAGCCTGTGTGCAGTGCATCGGCTTCTGAATCACTTGGATCATGGTTCGCTCCCAGAAGACAGCAAAAAGTTTTTCAACTAATACGAGCAAAACCAGACCAGAAAACCAGTTTTCTCCAGCCTATAAATTTGGTGGTAACACACACAGGTTGTTTTTGTTCATTCTGAATAGAATTTTTTTTATACAGACAATTCGCCCAAAAATATTTGAAAACAAACATTTTGGAAGGCATTGCATAGATTTCAATGAATAATGATTGCGATAAAAATCTAAGAACAACAGCAATATAAACCCCCTCCACACACTGAATGTGACATGTTGATGCTCTGTATTTCTCTCTCAAAATTAATCAAACGCTTCCTCATCAAACTAAATCATCCAAGTGTCAAACAATTTTGTTTTGGTATGACGTCTAATTTTGCGAGCATTAAATATTCAAATCCTTACAACCAATTTTTGAGCTTCCAACGTTTATGAAATTTCCATGCAAATTAACAACAAATCTCTCTCTCTCTCTTATGTCCTGACAGCAAATGCCAGCAACCAATTTCCCTTTTCTGTTCCTGAAATATATAACAACAGCAACAGCAGCAGCAGTAGACTATATGGGAGAAGTGGGCTGAACATAGAATTTCTAATTATTCACCCAAAATAACGGGAGGGAAAATAAAGCTAGCGGCAAAGTTTTTCCCTTTACATAACTAATACAACCATCCATATAACCACGTCGGCGTCGCCCCGCACCCTCAACCTCACGCAAAATAAAGGTTTTACAACCGCACAAACATCCCATTGCCACCACGGCCACCATGCGCTGCCACCGCCAGCCCGTTTGAAACAATTCGGCCCCAAAACAACGGGTAAAACACCACAGGAATCACCTTTAAAAATTGTAACATTTAATTTGTGTTTTCGCCCATTCTATCCACCTTCTTTGAAAAAAGTCTAAAGTTTCTACAAAAAGATACAAAAGAGGAAGTAGAAAAATTTCCGTTATAAGGTCACGGGGGACTATCTTCCTTGCAATGTGCACAATGGGACGGATGATAGTACTGGTGAAAAATGTTGCAGCACTCATTTACTTTTCCGCAAGTCAGCACATTGAAACTTCCTTTCAAAAAAAAGAAGGAAAAACTGAGTTAAATAAAAAAAAAAATCACCTTCACATCGACCATTATTTGTGGTCTTGATTTGGACATCCCCAATGCAAATTGGGACACTTTTCCCTCAGCTCGTGTTTTTTCTCTTTAATTGCAATTCATTTACGAGTCCTTCGTGGCACCAATAATAGCATTCGCGATTCATCGTAAGACTCACTTTTGGGTAAAAGTTTTCCCTCGAAAACAAGTTTCAAAGCAATTTAAGAAAAATAAAAATCCCTTCTCGTGATAGAAACTCAAACTTTGGACTTCCCTTTTCACCATCAACCACCCCATCCTTTAACAAGTTCAAAGGAAATTGACAAAAAATGCAAATGAAGCAGGAAAAGGTACAAATACCCTTCCAAGACTCTGTCAGCCCCTTAGCAGATAACTTCAGCTTCAATTTGCCACGTTGCCGAAGCAAGGATTGACCAATATGTCCACCGCACTTAGTTGCGGCAATAACTACGACCTAGCTATGGTGTGTAGAAAGTTTTTCTTTGTGCAACAGTTAAAGAAAACCTTTTGCTCAGCAATTTATTCGCTCGTGCTTCTAAAAGTGTTAGTATACACACATTTACTTATACATAAAAACATTTATAATATACATAGCAATTTGGAATTCACTATCAGACTCAGAGACAGACGGAGAAAGAGCTTTTTACGCGTGGAATTAATTTATTTTATGCAACAATGCCGACCGTTTAACAGGCTGTCAGACTGACAAGTGAATGTGCAAGGAATAAAGTGTTGTTTCGTGTCCTTTTAGCGCTTTTAAACATGACCAGTACGATACAATGATATTTTTCACTGTTTTTTTTTTAATACCTAGAGCGAGGTGTTGGCTTCCATTTCTCTACCTGCATCGCAGCTAATGTTCCGTCACCATCACTATTTTTCTGGATAGGACTTCAGTTTCGAGCATAAGTTTGTTTTGCTGTCGTGATGTTTCATTTCTCACATACTGGAAATTAATTTTATGTGACATTTTGACATGAATAGTGTCCTTTTTCATCCATGTTCATGTTCATGTACTGTACATGCCTAGGAAATATCCAAAACCATGTTCTTATTTGAATTAAATTATTTCTGGGATATTAATGAACGCTCTACGGTTAGTCCTTGATCAAAACAACTTTATCTTAAACAAGGTGAATTTTGTTAAAATATTTCAATTGACTGAAGGAACGGGACTTTAAATGATGATAAGCTTACATTTTTTGAATACGTTTTAAAAATGATAAAAACCTACAATTTGGTTCAGTATTTGAAGGACCACAAATAATAATTCATCAAAAGTAAAACTGAAAGAAGATCACATTTTCAACCATGAATTATATACTCAAAAAAATACAATAATATCCCAAAATCAGTGATATAAGAAAAAAAAGAGCAAAAGTAGCGCTGCACTCTTGTCACTTCATTTTCGTAAAAAAATGTCATCTAATTGGTCAAAAATGTTAAACTTGTCCTAGAAATTGGTCAGCCCTGGAAAACTTGTAATGAAAACTTAGAGGCACGATTTTTGCCACCTCATTTGTGGGATATTCGCAAAAAATGAAAACCGATCCGAAAGATCACTAGATCGTGGTAAAAGGTCAACTATTTTCAGTAATTGGTCAGCCATAGATTTTTTTTGTACGAATTTTTAAAATACTTTCCAAAAAAATTTAGCACTTCTTCTGGGTCATTCACAAAAAATGTATGCTATTTGAAAGGTCACTTAACGGTCATAAAAGGTAAGCTAGTTTCAGTGATTTTTCAATCATAGACTTTAAGATTTGTATCGATTTTTTAATTTTTTAAGAAGGTATCGTAAATAAGTGAGTTAAGTTTTGATAAATTGATATGAAACGAGACTTGATATAAATAAAATATCAAAACGAAATGCTTTTTTTTTCAGTGGATTTACTGTTTTATTTAGTGGAGAGGTACCTTTGGAAAAGTTCAGAAAATATTTTGATGATTAGAGAATATTTATTTTTTAAAACTTATGTGCATAACAACTGTAAAAAAATTTCCTCAGTATGAACCCGAGTACATATTTATTTAAGCGCATTAAAAAAAAAACAGATTCAGTTTTAATCATTTGGTACCTACCCGCTACCCTCTCTGTTATTGGGATTCATGTGCTTGATTTTTTTTAATAAAGATCCCAATTTATTTTC
The DNA here is from genome assembly GCA_963921185.1 of Dasysyrphus tricinctus. Lineage (NCBI taxonomy): Eukaryota > Metazoa > Arthropoda > Insecta > Diptera > Syrphidae > Dasysyrphus > Dasysyrphus tricinctus. The sequence goes on from OY992531.1 coordinate 263,542,450, forward strand.
AATAAAAAAAAAAAAACGACTCATAAGAAGTGAAATGACGACCCGACCCTTCAATTTCACTAATGAAATCACAACCTCTTTCTTTGAAATACAAATCTTCTGTCAGAAAGTAAATGAAAAATCTGTGCTTCCATTCTCGTATTCAATGAAACTATGCTGAGAAAAAATCATACTCACAGGCAATGCTCTTGAACCAACACAAGACAAAAAAATAAATATAAAAAAGTTCTTCTGAGTCGACATTAGTGGGTTGAATACTGCGTTTGGATAGTGCTTTGGGAAGACACAAACATGATTCTCAATTTTCCCATATAGAAGTAAAAACCCAAGCATGAAAATAAAAATACAGAAAATTCAAAAGAAAAACCGACAACAAAATTCAAAAACCTAATTGAACTCCAAACGAATATAGGAAAATTGTGGGAGTACTACACATACGAGTATGTATGAATATTGGATGCATACTTCAATCATTACGTACACATACACATATTATTTTCCAATTTTGTTGTACTCACAAAATTCTTTCTATATGAAATCGCACAGCAGCTTCAAAGAACCAACACACACATCATATACATACAACATATCTACTCTAAATACTGCCCCTTGAGGTTTTATGGAACTAAAACTTTTACCCAGGAAAGATTCAGTTAGCCGCACTTGAATGGTTTAATTCGAATTTGTTTTTGGGCTAAATAAATCGAAATAAACGATTGAATTCGAATATAGTCGCAATTGAGCTAAGCATAGCAATTTTCTTCAATACCCCCCGAGAAGAGAAGGAGGCAGATGAATGAAATCAAAGTCTCCTCATTTAATTGTTGGATCTCTGCTTTTGTTGCTTGAAGTCAAACAACATCATTCAACTGAACACTAATCAGTGATTTTTGTAAAACTAAAAAACATTGCCACCGCACATCCACTGTCTAGCTCGTGTGTCATTTCTGAACTGACCATTCATTCAGCAGCCAGGATGATGTAGGTACGATATTATGTACATATGTATATGTTTTTCTCTGCGCCATGCACAATACAGGCCATGGAATCTTTTATTCTATTCACATCGGGACATGTAATTCGAATGTTACATGTAACGTTTCACAATTCGATGTCATGTAGAAGTATATAGGTATATAGTTAAATGTTGGATTGTTGACTTTGCTAAGAGTGAATACTTGTGTCAGATGTTTAACATAAATGAAGGCTATTGAGGTGGCAACAGTAACAGAATAGTATGGAGTCATTCAGTTGAATTTTTATACAAGCAAGATGGATGGTCAGAATGAAGTACTTTTTTCTTGCAATACATATATACCAAAATATGTATATAGAGGGCAAGTTTTATGGACTTTTAAAGTTAAGACCCTAATCCATATTAATGAAATGAGAGTAAAAACATTGTCTTCGGAATACTGTTAGTTAGCTGAGCTTTAAAAAAACATACTTTGTGGTATTCATGGTCTTAGTCTAAGCAGTTGGTACTTGGCTTTCGATGCTCTTCCTATTCAAATTCACCATCTATAACGGCTCATTTAATAAGCAAAAATCAGTATCTTATGATGCACTTTTACTTAAAATGTGCGCCCACTAAAATCTACCTTCCGACACTTCGATAAAAGATCTTTGTTTCTAGAAGCCACTGCAAAAGAAAGTATGTATTTATATTTCATTTAAAATATATCTAGAAGGTCATAAGGTCTGTCGGTAAACAAGGTACACTCGGGCGTAAACTTACTTTTTTAATCCAATTTTATTTTATTTTGTCATAGGTCAATCTATCAAGTATTGAAATAAGATATGAAATATAAAATTTGGAATTTCAGACCACAACCACGGCGATATTTTATTTCAATACCATGACGGCAATACACTCAGTTTCGTATTCATTTTCAGGCTTTCAAACCCTTGTTCTTTGGATCTGGATTTGGATCTATTTCCACTATGCACATTTTTTGCCAAAAACAATAAATTTAGCTGTGTTGAATTATTAAAGATATCACAAAAACTATAAGATTCCTACAAGTTATTGCAATTGTCCTGAAGAAAATTAAGACAAAAAATCATATTTGTCAGCTACCCGTTTTAAATGGGCAAAAACAAAGATCTTAAGCAAATAAGTACCCGTTCAGACTTTAAATCGATGCACATTAGACGCACAGATGAGTGCAAAGTTGTCATGACTAACGGCATTTATGACGAAACGTAATTTGCTGGACTTCTCCATCATCATAATATTATAGAATTTATTAAAACCTCCAAATTCTTCTTAGCGAAACTAGGTAAATTGTGATTTAGTTTCCAATTTTGTACTCAATTGAAAATAAAATATCTTTTAAAAAATCAACTGAAATCCTCTCACACTTGAACTTTATTACAAGCAATACTTGCACGGTGTGACTAGGTCCTGCAAGCGCTTGCAAGCAAGTAAATCACTTGCCGCAAGTACGTGCCACTTGCAGGATTTGCGCAAGCAAGTTTTTTACTTGCGTGCAAGTGAACGTATGTTTTTCGATCAAAATTACAGACAAAATCGTCTCCCTCTGCCTAGAAGTCTCTCAGCAGTATTGTAAAGTACGTGTTTTCAGCACCACGTTCAAAAAAGGGTCATACCAAATTTATTTATCTTCGATCAGCCACATTTTGTTGATTCAAATGCTGTAGCATAAAACAAGGTCTCGTGGTGTTTTTTAATGCATGTTTTTTGATAATAATAATAATAATAATAATAATAATAATATGAACGACTGGGTCGTACGTAATTGCTCTTATGCTTCAACTTGCTTGGATCTTAAGATCTTTTAAAAATATTTGAATAATTAAAGAAAAATACAACGAAGCATGAGGCTCTTTCTTTCAATTGTAAAAACAACTCGCCGTATTTTGATTGAAATCGGTAGAGCAATTAATGAGAAAGTCGAAGAAAAAAAAATGTATACAGAAGGTACCGCTGATAACAGTTTTTAGTAAATTTTGTATCAGAAAGTTCAACTCGCTTACAATCAAATCACTTCATGCAAGCAATCGCATGTTTTTTTTTACTAATAATACTCAACAAGAATCAATTGCCTAGATTTTAACAAATCTTCATGTTCAAAAACCATTTCCATGTAAAAAATTCGTCTTCCAAATCTGGATTATCCATTTAAATCTATTTCTGAAGAAACAATAAACCAAATTGAACTGAAAATGGCAAAACCACACCGGTTCACACGTGCAAGTACTTTCAGAAACTAATTTCAGCAAGTAATTTCAGCAATTACTTGCAGCAAGTACTTTCAGCAATTAATTTCAGCAAGCACTTGCTTGCTCGGTGTGACGACCTGAAAAGTACTTGCAGCAAGTTTGTTTTGCAAGCAAGTAAAAAGTAGTTTCAGCAAGCAATTTACTTGCCTGGTGTGACTGCTCTCTGCAAGTACTTGCACGAATATTTCAAATTCAAAATTTTTTAAACAATTGCTGCAAGTACTTTACTTGCACGGTGTGACGGCACCTTAAGAAGGTTTTATAATACAAATTCTATATACTACTGAAATAAATCAGCCAAGTAGAAGGCTTAGCATTAAGGATTGGACTTGTTGAATTATTGATTCAAAATAGCTTTTTATGGCCTTTAGTCCTATAAATTGGCGTTTCGTTCGGCTTACTCACTTGAACTCATCTGTGACATAGTGAGGGCTTTGTCATACGCAATTTATATTAAGTTCAGTTCAACTTAATGAGTTCAACTGATGAGTTCAAGTGAGTAAGCCGAACGAAACGCCAATTTATAGGACTAAAGGCCATAAAAAGCTATTTTGAATCTAAAAAGAAAATAGCAATTAGTGTCAAATTCTACCAGTTTAATAGCTCAATATTCCTACTTCGTAACTTTAAATTCCAAAAAAACCGAAATATTCACTTAAATAATTTGAATTAATAACATTTCCAGATGCCATGCATACGCACCCTTAACATAACATAATAAACAATAAATTAATCATCATGTTTGAATTCTCTTTAAGAAAAACACAAATTTATAGAACACAAGATCATAACACACACTTCTTTTGATGTACAGTATACTCGAACGTACGTAGGTATAACGTGATTGCATGTGGACAATATTACGAAGGTAGGCAAACAACCTGCAGCCCCAATTAATTTCCTTTGAATATGTAAATTAATGAAAACGACAATATTTTCCCAAAGCAAGCATTCTAATGGTTGGCTGAGAGTGAGATCAAAGTGAATTACATTTCCATCCCCCTCGATATATTGGTACGAGACAATGTCACATTGCCAGGCTATCTCTCTGCGAGGAGAGACCAAGGCATAAAGCAATAGCAGGCATACTTTCCAGGGCATGATTTCAGTACCATCAGCCTACCAGCACACGGCACTCATATCAACAGCCAGTGATGGCACTCTAGGTACTCGTTCTCTTTCGATACCAAATGCAGGAGGCAAGACTGCTCCATCACATCACAATGTTTGCCCCATGTTTGTTTTAAGGATTCACTGATTCAATTTCGCCGAATATATGTAGGTACCACATCATGTGTGAGGGGAGAGAGTATCATAGACTATACCAGAACGTGTGCTGTGCTGGTGGCTGCAGTCAGCCCCTCGACAGCCGACAAGCAGCCAACAGTATTACCAATCACGTTCAGCAAATAATGCAGCAAACATATTTCGCCAGAAAGCAAATAAATTTGGCTTTCATTTTAAATTAAAAGCAACCATTTTGTCCCCACCAAAGAGCCCCCTCTTCTCCAGCTCAAAGTCAACAATTCTCCACTCCCAACATACAGCTTCAGTGTTGTGCCACCCTTCCACGTCATCATCATCATCATCATCGCCGCCGTCGCTGTCGTCGTCGTTGTCATAACACAAGCATGAACAGGGGTTTATAGAAAAGGTATCGCTTAACAAACTTTGTAACTGTAACCTGCAATACACTAGCGTATAGGAATTTGTTTAATAACGTCGGACGCGATCGGGGCAGGAAATACGAACGCAAATAAACCACCCCAACCCGACCCGACCCTAAACTCAACTCATCTGAGTCTGATGATGGAACCCAAAACCCATGCTTGGGAATTTAGGACTTGCAAATTGGGAAAGGACTGGGATCATTTACTCGTGGCACACATAAGTGGCGTTCATCAAACTCAGCTTTGGTGTGTATACATACACACACACAAACAGACAGGGGTGAAAGCTGAGAGTGGGTGTGTCAAGGGCGAAAAATCAATATTGCCGCAGAGCCAAGAGAAATCGCAAGATTTTTAATAAAAAACGAATTATTTGAGACTTTGTCCCAACAGCGTTGTTATAAATATTCTACACTCAGAGAAAAACGTCAGGTAAAGAATTAACCTGGGCCCTGTTGAATTCACGAGGTGCACAATCCCATACAAAGTTACTGACATTTCAGAAATTTACCTGATTTTAGTAACCTTTTATTCAGAGTAAAATGAACCTGGTGGGCTTTCTTGCCATATTCAGGTTGATTTAAGAAGATGACCTGTTATTTTAACACTAAATTCTTGTAAATAAGAAATTTTAACAAGAATATAGTGTTTATTTTAACCGATATCGTGTTTTTCTAACGCTGTATGTTTTGAATTTCTGTTTTACCACATATCAGGTTGAATTAACATTTAATGTGGTTATAATTAGCTGTTGCATTTTACCTGACCTCATGCTAAAAAAGCACTCTGCCAGTTCATTCCAACGTGACACCAGTGCTGAAACGTTCACACACAGGCAATTTAAGTAAAACGATTTGAATTTAACCTGGCCTCCTGTTAAAGAAGCACTCTGCCAGTTCATATAAACGTGACACTAGTGTTAAAACACACACACAAAGCCATCCAATGATTTTCAACTTAGGTATTGATATTTGGCACCAGTTGTTTGAGTAGTGAATTGGCCCAGTGTATGAGTGCTTTCCTCGTGTGTGAAAGGTTCCCAGTTCAAAACTGAAGTAAGTATCACAAATTATTTTTAAATTAAAATAAATAAATAATAAATTTCTATATGTTCTTTCAGAATAATGCTTAACGAGTTGAGCGATAGGCAGCGCAAGAGACTCTTAAACGTATAGATTCATGACTTATGCCGGATTTACACGATTGGAAAACTGCGAGTATAATGACAAAAGCAACAACAAAAAAATGGACAAATTCATTCTTTTTGTCATTATAGTGGCAGTGTTCAAGTCGTGTAAGTCCGGCATTAGATACAGGGTTGATATAACTTTGAAACCTGTCAAATTAACTATAGGTTTTCAGGTTAAACTAATCAGATTTTCATGTTAAATTTACAGGAAATTGAATATTTTGTCAGGTTAAATTAACTATATTTGCAGGTAAAATTTACAGGATTACAGTGTTAAATTTACAAATCAGGTATCTGGTTAAACAGTTAACCTGATCTACCGAGTTGAAAAATAACAACCTGAAAATCAGGTATGATTGACCGGAAATTGGTTGATAATACATGCTTTTTTCTCTGAGTGTACATTTATATTTTTTATTAATTTTAATAAATCTTTTAAAGTTTAAAAATGGTTTGCAGAAATATGCATATACATATATGTTTGTATGTACATTAGGTTTGTCTCCCATAGTCTGTGTAGGGGTTAATTAAATTTCCTATTTTTTGCATACTACCTAGGTAATTCGCGTAAAACCTACCAAAAAATTCAGAGCATGTAGGTTGGAAGTACACAAGAAAAAAATTCCACGAGATGGGGGTAATATTTTCCCCACTTGAAGAGGAGGGGCAGTGTTATAAAAAAAAATCATAAAATAAGAAAAAAGTAATCCAAAAACAACGGCAACACTTATAGTTTTGTTTTGTAGCTTTTTGGAAAGACAGAAATCCATTCCTATTGCTTATTTTCAAATTATGTTTTTTAGATGAACAGTTTTGGCTAAAAATTGTTTCAAACTCCACATTTTGAAGAAAAATTAAATTTTTTTCCATATTTTAAGTTTGAAAACATTTTTTGCTGAACCTTTCATGGGAAGAACTTTTTTTGAAAATAAACCATACGAATGAACTTCTGCTACAAATCAATACTGTATGTGTTGCCGTTGTTTTTTAATTCATTTTTTTCTACTTTTTTGTATTTTTTCTCTTTATGAAATCGCCCCTTTTGTCCAGGGGGGGGGGGATTATAACCCCCTCTCGTTAATGTGCAAATAAAATTCTGAAAAAATAGGGAAACTTTTTGTCTTCATTTTATCCTGATTTAGGCCCATCCTCCAAAAAAAACATACAAAGTCCACCCGATTGTACATGTTGTGAGATTTTCTTCGAATTTAATTTTTTACTTAGCTATTCTATTTTTCTGTTCTGTTTTGCGTTCCCTTGTAAATACCTTCATATAAGTATACTCACGTATAACTATATATTTATCTTTTCAATTACTATCATGAACTTTATAGTTTGTGAGGGTTAAATTGGCAGTTATTTTGACAAGTTGTGGACCGAAGAAAACTGAATTTGGTGCGCAAGAGAATTTAAAAAAAATAAGAGTTCCCAATCCATTAGGATTAAGATTTTTAGATTTCATACTTGTCATGTGTAACTTATCTCTATAGACTAAAGCTGTGTTCACTTTCAAATATGTAATAATAAATACCAACCCTGCATGATGCATGTTTCTTTTTGTTTTCTCACACTTCATAGTGATTAAAATTGAGAAACACACCTTTTTGATCCTTTCTGTATTTTCTTTGCTTTTCTATTCTTAAGATTAAAAAAGGCTGCTGATTTAATCGAATGTGATGAAAGACAAATACTTCTTCATAGGTATGCATACATTTAGCATGTTTTGATTCATATCAGCAGTTTGCCATGTCATGCAAATTGCCCTGAAGAGGAAGCAGGTGCAATAACCTGGATGTGTCACGGCATTAGCAAGTGTAGCTACCTACCTAGCGTTTTAGCCTCTTTGAGTGGATGGAAGATTAAATCAGAAAACTCAAACGAAGAGGAAACTCATTCAACATGCAAACGCTCTTCAAAAACAAGCCTTTTGACTTGAGACAAATTGTTAAAAAACTAAGAGCCACAAATTGCTATACCTACAGTCTAAACGGATCACCTAAAGTTTATCCCATATTGACACTGAAATTGATTGCTAAATTTGCCAGCGTGGCAATTTTCATATAAATCCCTATCCTATGCATATTATAATCGACTGGATGTCAGCCCCCTAACGACACGATGGAGCAAAGCCTTTCATTTAGACGAGACTCGTAAAATGAAAAGTCAAAAAGAAGGTCCAAAAACCTCTCACAGCTTAAACGTCCATTAGTCTGCAGCGTAAGGACAATTTTAGACTAAAGCTTCTCATCATTATCTTTGCGAAGATGGGAAAGCCAAAGCCACTAAGGCCATAAGCTCATTAAAACATTTCAACATTTCCGCTCAGTAGGTATCGAAAGCCTTCGTCCTGTGGACGTATATACGGGTAGGGTGACATCAGAGGCAGAATGATGAGCACCGATGCTGCTGGTACGGTTATATCAGCGTGGGTGGCTCATATAGCAGCAGAGTGGTGTACACGAAATGGGTTTAAAATAACTTTCTAAAATTTTCGCTTCAATAATTTCAAGATTGTGTTTGAGGATGGTGTGCGGCAATGGCAGGGGTTATTTGGGGACCGTGGATAAATTCCGCTGTGGAAGACGGTGATGGAGTAAATAATGGTCTCAGTAGCAATAAGGAGTTGAAAGTTCGACAAGGCTTAGAGGAAGGTATTTCCTTTTCCTGACTACTGGTGTGTATAGCAGTTTAGAACTTACTGTAAAATTGTAAAACTGCTTACAAAAATGGGAAATAAATTGAAAATGTTGATATTTCTCTTTACTTCTCTACACTTCACGGGATTCCAGCGATGAAAAGTAAGTGGAATATTGAAAAAAGTTATTGGCTATGACCTTTAAGTAACTTGAAGAGCTCGTTTAGAGCTGTATAAGAATAAAATGAAAACCCTATGCTGATTTTATTCGTTGTCTTCTTTTAGCTTACAACATGTGTATGTATGTAGGTATGTAAATGGAACGTTAAGAGTTTAAACTACAAGTTAACTATATTTTAGTTAAATATTATTCTGATTTAGGCAGGTTTCGGAATTTTTTAGTGGGAGCAGAAAACAAATCAAAAAAACAAAAAGTTCACCGTACCTTCTCATTAAGCTGTGTAAAGGCACCTGGAAAAATATGCATGCATCATCATAATTATGATAATCAAGTTACATAGTTTTTGAAATCAAGTGGATATATGTATTTCTGGACTAAAAAAATTAATTATATTCCCTGTTCTCTTCTTTCACTAGTTTAGTTAAATGATAAACAAAAATAGCTATGGTAAATTATTCTTAATGCTGCTAACATTTAACATATTCGTTTATTAAAAATGTTAGTTTCTAAAGGTTTTAGTCCAAACCTCATATACATATTTAAATTTGTATAGAAATTGGCAGTTTTGGAAAATGTAATTAACGTCAACATTTTGAGTTCAAAAAAGTTGTTGTGAACTACGCAGACGATATTTTCATCTCCATTAAATTGTATAAAGCCTTGGAAAATGAACCGAGTGTTGAATCGGTCAAATGATCAGCAACAAAAAAAATGGCTCTTAATATTTCTTTAAGTAGATACTGCTCAAAATTTCCATTTACAAAAAATCCTTGCCAACAGGCATTTTGTGTTTTGTGTGTGTTTTCTTTAACTTTTAAGTGACATGGACTTGGCGAATAAAAAATGCTTTTAGTTCTGTTCATATGAAAATTTTAAGATGTATTTGGATAGTAATGAAAAATTGTATATTAAAGTACAAAAAGTGTGAGTTCTGAATAGGTATGTATTTTATAAAATGTAAGCATACCTTGAAAAAAAAAATTTTTGTTGCAGGTAAAGTAGTGCTCTGTAAACTGGACCCATGATACAAACATTTTTTGGATATGATTAATTTTGGTATTTGCTAGGTAAGGTGTGAACTCTTTACTTTAAAACACATGTCTATAAAGACTACACAAAATGCTAGCAACTCTCAGCATCAACAACTGTTCTTCTTTCCCAGCATATCACATTTAAATTTTATATTTCAACTCACCCCAAAGGACATCAAAATCTAAAAAGCTACTTCAACAGAGCCTCTGATAGGTGTCTATGCCACATAAACCAACCCCTACCTGTTATTGAACAGACCCTTTAATATTCAAATTATATCCTAATATTTTCAGGTCATACCTAACTTTTGTATATGCAAATCTATTCACCTGATACAAATATTTAAGTTTATTTTTAGTTTCTATCCAACAGCAATTAAGTGCCACCTGGCTATATAACTACTTTATATTCATTTATTAATCAATAGTAAGTCCAAATTTATTTATCGAAGTTTGAACTTATTATGAATTACTCCTCCCTTTCTGCTGTTATTTTCGGTATCACAACATACACAAACATTCCACCAAAACCCAAAGTAATTAACTGTTAAATAAATAATCAATAACATCACGGCAGAGACAAATACCACTTAGTGAAATTGCGTGAAAGAGCCCAACTAATTGTTGACGTTCTATGATGAAATTTTACTGTGCGATGAGGTGGCTTTTTGAAAAATCAAACGTCAACAATTTTTGACAGTTTAATTATATCTACCCCGACTCGAATGATGAATTTTTGAAATATACCTTTTAGTTTTCCGTACTGTCAGCCATTTTGAATTATGTCATCGACATTATAATAAGCAAATTGACAATTGTCATGTCAGATAATGAGGACTATAGGTAGATAGCAGAGGAGAGACGACAGCACAGCCCCTTCAATATCAACCAATTATAAAAGCAAACACAAGTACATAACCCGGAGCCGTCTTATAATTCCCATTAAAATAATAAAAGTATCTTAGGTAGCTTAAGTTAATTTTATTATAGTACACGTAGACTGGTGTTTTTATTTTATATTTCTTCATACAAAAGTTGATGACTCGTTTTGTTCAAAGGTTTCATAAATAGGAGGTGACTTACCGCATGTCAATTTGGAACATGCAAGAGTCCTTTGTCACACGGTGGGCATTCTTCGGGCTGTCAAACATACTGTTTTTAAGCCGTAAAAAGAAAGTTCAATATCTCATACTCTTATGGACACAAACCTGTTATAACTGTTTGGTATAGATTCTCGTCCAAACAAAAATCTTCAACATCTTCATTGATCATGATTAGAACGTTGTTTTTTTTTTGAAAAATGTTGCATTCATAGGCAACTTTTCTGCTTTCATTAATTAATTTTTTATATCAATTATTTCTTCAACTATATAAAAGGAACCATAACTGTATTCTCTTCAGCTCATCCTCATCAGTGGTACCGACAACAGAAGGACAGCATATGAATTAGTCATCCAAATGAACCTACAACATGATGTTGTTCTGGTTAAGCTTTTACCAATTTATTCTTGACTATTTGTGCATCGTAATTAACCACTTCAAATCTATAATTGAACTGTTGCGCCAATCATACCGAACCACTAATTAGTTCATATTCCCTCTTCCACTTGAGACCACATTCGAGAGCATCACCATTTCAGGAGTGCAGTGTGGTGGAATCTCCGATATAATTGAACGGCAGATCCTTCCCTATATACTATACGTCCTCTTGGTTAACGTGATGAAGCAAACCCGATCAATCGTACATTTCGTTCCATTGAAACGAATGCAAGCATGAACACATTCAAGTGACGATGGCAGGATTGCTGAATGGAATCAGAATCAGAGAACCACCTTGGGGCTGTTATAGCTGCAATGGGTCGGATATGGGAAATGGGATACGACTGGTTGCAAGCATAGAGACTGAGAACTCGATTGAAACTAATTAAGGAGCAAAAACCGCCAGGTACTTTGCTTATATACATTACGCGCCGTCTACACCAGTCCCAAGCTACAACTGCCTCCAAAGGCTTTTAAGAAGTCCTTGTTACTTTTTATTATTTGAATTGGAGCGCAAATGTGAATATGCAGGGATGACTTTCGTCATCGTGTCGTCTCCTTCATCATATTCCTGCTATTTTGCCACCTGAGCACAACCCACCACCTCATTGATTTGCATATCCCCTTGAGCTTGAACACAGCCCGCGAACACAGAAGTTACTAATTAGCGGTGAAAAGAGCAATTTTATCGTTTGGGTCGTCAACGTAAAATAAACCCTAGTGATTTACAAAATGAATTCCGGAAATCATCACGTTCCACCCCGTTTTCAAATGAAAACTTTTCGATATGTGCCAGAGTGCCAGTTCGCTATACCAATTACGCAAAACCCAATCCAATTAGGCAATGAATAAACATAACAAACGGTGAAGTTGCCATATTATACTATTTCATAAATGGATGCTGCGTGGTTGTATATGTATATGGAGGCTAAATTGTATGCCTTGCTCATTAAACGTGATGCTTGACAACAGGTGCTCTGGAGATCACTTCAAACTTTGCAAACGTTTCATAGGTTTCTTGGTTGAAGTGCTTCAGTTATTTTTGGAAAATAAATTTCTTACTATATCGTATAAGACAGAGAGAATTTGAGTTTGAACCGTACATTTACAAACATAGTTTACTGCATATATGCATAGAAATAAATAACTTAAATTGCCATTAAAAACGGAAATTTGAAAAAGGGTTAAATGTAGCTTGAATTGATTGGGACTTAAAGCAAAACAAACAATACAAACATTCTCACTAATTCATGACTATACCAAAAACGACATTTGGAAAAATCATAATCACGTTTTCAAAAAATTTGAGTAGTAAAATACAAATTTTTAAATATTTTTAAAAATTAAATACTTTGCTAAGATGTGCACGATACATTGATTTTTAAAACTGGCCAAAAAATTCAATATGTCTTCCGCCGGATCTGACGCAAGTTATCCCTCCTATAAAATTACAAGGTTACTGGATTATTTTGACACACCACATGTGTCTAGGCTGTGCGCCCAGATCCAGATGTTGCCCAGCTAGAGCGTGAATTAATGGACGGATAGGTGCTAAATGTGGTGCATACTCAGCATTTAAATCTCATTAATTAATAGAGAAGCAATCTGCCAGTTAATTTAGACGTGACACCAATGTTAAAACACACGCACAGGCCATCTAAATGAAATGATTAGAATATAACTGGCACTTCTTAAGTTAATTTCAACGTTATACTTCTGTTAAAACTCATACACAGGCCATACAATGAATTCCTATACTTTCAGAATAATGCAAAACTAGTTGCGTGATAAGCAGCGTTAGAGATGACTGAGACTAAGATGTATGTATTCATGACAAACACATATGATACAGGGTTGATTCAACACTAAACCATGTTAAATTAACTAGATTCTCACGTTGAATTAACCAGATTTTTAGGATATTGAACATTGAGTCTTGTTAGATTAACTAGATCTTCATGTAAATTTAGTTAAATTTTCATGTTTAACTTAATTTTTAATTTACAAGATATCATGTGGATTTTACATGCAACCTTCGTTGGTTTAACACGAAGTTATGTACAATATAGTATTTTAAGGGAGCGGTACTATTGCTCGCAAACCAAAACTTCGAATATGGAAATTTCATGTTTGTTTAAATCTCGAATAACGATATTTCGAAAATAAAAAATCTTATTTTTCATTATCTCGTAATAACATTATCTCGCTTTAAACAATCTCGCATTTACATCTTAAATAAATAAATAAATTGGGTGGCACAACAGCTCATGGAGAACCAGGGCCTAGTGACTTACAACTCTCAACCATTCCTATGTGCGTGTTATTGGCAGGAATGAAGGGGACCTACAGTTTTTTGCCGAGTTCGAACGTCTAAACGAGCAGCACTTATTCATGACAAGTATACTCTTGGAGGATTTGTCAGTTCCTCGCAAGAGGCAGTACCTCGGATAAAACATTTCTGTTTTTAGGTGGCACGGCTGGGAATCGAACTCACACCTTTGGCTACCAGTCCTACGCACTAACCATCATGCTACGAGGTACTACTACATCATTTACATCTTGAAGCCGAAAATTTTGCAATTTCAAATATCACAGCAACGAACCACATACGGCCTTTCAAATACACCCAAGAGTAAGTATTTTGCATAATTTTATCTTTCGAAATGATAACTATACCCGTCAATAAGAAGTTTTGTACCGCGTTTTTTACTGTTAACAACCTATCTATATAATCATTATTCCTAGCTGTCTTTTACGGGTTTATCATGGATCTAAAAATATTTTCTAGTTCAAGGCCAGATACGATTAATGCAATTTGCTGTATATAAAATCTCTATGTTGTCTCTCTCTCTCGTTTATTCCCTTGAAAACAATAATATTGAAAAGTCTACAGTAACAAATAATAAATACCGGTATGGTCTAAAGCAGTGTTTTTCAAACTGTGGGTCGCGACCCTCTAAGGGGGTCGCCAAGAATTGCTAGGGGGGTCGCGGTTGCAAGCCTTTAGGTAAGTACTAATAAAACTAAAACACTCAATTTTTAAGTGAGATGGGGAAAACTGTTTTTTTTTTTTTTAATAAGTGTTCAAAACTTGGTTGTATCTTTGAGGCGTTAACATTAATTAAATCATTTTCCTATTCAAGGAAGAGAACAAGAGTTCACATATGTTTGAAGTAGTGAATGACACTAACAATCTTAAAGCCTCTTTTGCCAGCTCTGGATATTTTCCTCTTTTCTTCTCCTTATCCCGAAATTATCAATGGTTTTTACATTGAGTTCTGAGCATACCATTTATAAACTCGGTTGAATATTAAATTTAATAAATTTTACTATACCTTATCTTTTTCGATGTAAGTAGTATTTATTTTAAAATATTATTTTATGACACAATATCTCACTAGATTTATTATGTTAAGTATTTTCAATGGGCATATCTTGTAACATTGGCATTTAGCCAATTTGTTTAGTAATAATAATGATAATTATCAATTTTCATATGTGATCAACAACGGTCAACATTTTTCTCCATTATTGTAGCTTATATCAATCAGGTTGAGTAATATCGAACTCCAAAATTTATCAATTATGAATAATTGATAGTTTGAAAACTACCTAAGCAATAAGGTCCTCTTTTTACATAAAAATAAATTTAATAGAGATAATAATGTATCCGTTTTCTTGTAGGTATACATACTTTCGACTTTTTCACATTTTTCAATGTCATTATATAAATTTAAACATTAACACACATCTTCAAAACTTAACTCTGTTATAGATTTGAACCACAAAATCAAGTTCATGCAATCCGGTCGTGCGTTTTATTTTTAACGAATACCTACAAATCTTCCACTAAATATTAAATGTATCGAAATAAAGAAGGAAAATTGTATTTATCACTTCGTTCAAGCTTTTCAGCTCATCCAATTGTTTCAGCTGAATTTTTTTTTTTTTTATTTTCTCTTGCAAAACAAGCTGTTCCTCTTAAACAACAATATCGGGAAAAAAAGTAAATTAATTAAAACGAATTTTACGTGACATGACTGTTAACTATGCTTAAGTGGCGTCCCATTCAATAGAAACGAAATGCAAAATAAAAGCAGAAACAACAATCTAATCTTACTCGACCGATGCATATGCTCTTGCTTGTTTAAAATGCTTTGAGTGTTCTATAGATGAATTTCCATTGTTTCTCGTCCAGCAGCAGTCGAAATCTCATTTAATTACCATCGTTCTCCCAAAAGAATAGTATGAGTGTTTGAAGCAGTCCAACTATGCACATACAACGGAAAATCAAAACGAGAAAAAAACAAGGATACTCGACAAAAATTCTCGATTACTAGAACAATGGTCAAGGATCTCGTCACAATGTAGTTGAGTTCATGCCTCCTACACACATTGCGCCACAAGCAGTTGCTAGAAGCAGGATTTGCAGGAGTAGAAGGAAGAGAACACATCATTGGAGGCTGCTACCAAACCGCGAAACAATTCCCTCTACTGTCCACATAACACCGCAATAACACCGGTCTGAGTGGAGCCACGACCAGTTCGTAGTAAAAGCATGTAATCCCCGCCCGCTACCACTTCACGCCGCATCGCCACCATAGAAACAAAATAGTTAGCTAGATTAAAATTTAACCAGAAAACCCCTTCATAACCCGCACTGCTGAGCTATAGCAGAGGGGGTATAGTATGTGTATATGGCATGAACGAGGACGAATGCGAGGAAGGACAAGAACATGGGTATCTAAGGCATACGCGACTTAGGCAAACTTTTAAATGAAAACTTATTCCAGTGATTTGCATAAAATTTAAGTGCAAATGTGAAGAGGAGTGCTACAGTTTTTACAATTTCCTTTCTCTGATGTCGTTGGTTGACCCTATATTTTTCGTCCATTTTTGACTTTATGCAACGGTTTTATGTTTTTGAACATTTCGCTGCTTGTGTCGGTCGGTCGTTCGTTGTGTTTCGGGACACTATTGCGGTTGGTGTCTGTCCGCTTCGTGTTTCGTGGGGAATGGGGTTTATTTAAAAATAATTTTTTTGTAAGTTTAACATTTGTGTGCCTTCGTCCTAGTTCGTCTGTGCTATTATTCGGGTTTAAGTGTTATTTCTCACTCGTTCGATGGACGGTGGTAGTGATGGCGTGGCGGTGGTTTGGTGTTGACACGGAAGTAACGTTTGCTCTAAAGTTTTGTATTCCAATGGCTGGAAAAATAATTACAGTTAACACCTCTAACCCTCACATTGGGTAAATAAGGGGGTTTCACTGCCGTTTTGTGTTTCATTTTTTTTATGGAAATTGTTGGTTGCCTAAATTGTTGGATGCATATAATATTCAGAGTTCTTAATAGCTCTTTGCCTTATCTATAGCCTTGACTATTAGATAATTTTATTTTAAATTTATTTTCTATGGTATGGAAACTTTAATTTCGAAAACATTTTACGTTGGTTGTTGCATCGGAGTTTGGTTATATAATATAATAAGTTTTTATTCATACTAGCCTCAAACTTGACTTGTAAGTACAAGTAGGCTTTGTCAGACTGTTTTAAGCAAGGTTCAGAGAACGATAAAATATGATTCGTTCTCTCGTGAACAATTCAAAAGGGAATTTTATTTTTCGAATCCTATTTTTCGGTTCTTTTAAAATAAAATTCGTGATCACGATCGAATATAATTAGTTACAATTCGTAAAATAAAGTTCGATCCCGAATTTATCACGTGGGAACTATTGAAGATCCATTCACGATCCGTTCAAATTAAAAAAAAAAAATAGAAAAAAATATTTTCAGCTGGGGTCTTCAAAAGCATCCCAACTTCATGTTTCTTCAGGGATTTCAAAAAAACTAACATAGGTGATAGCTGAGATAGAATTTCAATAGAAAAAAATATTTTCAAAACAGGGTGTTTCAAAAATAGGTCAATATTCTGCAACTTCGTTGTTCCTTGAGTGATTTCAATGAAATTGACTGAGAAAGAATTATTATTTTCAAAATAGGGTGTTTCAAAAAAGTTACAACATTTGCAACTTCGTTGTTCCTTGACAAAATTCAATGGAATTGAGGCAGGTAATAGCTGAGACACAATAAAAGTGAACAAAATATTTTCAAACAGGGTGTTTCAAAAAATGTCAGTATTTTGCACCCTCGGGTAGGAGCTGAAATAAAATAAGGGAAGAAGAAATTATTTTCAACAGGGTGTTTCAAAAGAATGTCAACATTTCATTGTTTCTTGATCGAAAATAATTGTTTATACTTTAATTCTGAATTAGCCATCACCTGTCTCAATTTTATTGAAATCTCTCAAGGAATAACGAAGTTACAAATGTTGTCAATTTTTTAAGCACCCTGTTTTGAAGTATTTTTTTTTTTTTAAATTCTATCTCAACTTTATAACCTGGTTTCAATTTCATTGAAATCGCCCAAGGAACAACGAATTAGCATAAGGTTGACATATTTTTTGAAACACCCTGTATGGAAATTATTTTTTTCTCTATTGTACGAGCATTTGGATGGTTTATCAGCTTCTTCAAATAATTAACTTACTCAAGTGACTATATTTTTCCCCATTGCAACAAAAATAATAAAAAAAATTAATCATTTCCCAAAGTGAATGAGTATTTGATGAAGAAAGATTTTTTTAAGGATCTTTTCAGATCCTTATTTTGAGAGAACTATATACCTGACTTTTTTTATTTTTCCGATCTCTCACAAACGAGAGGTACAGAAAAAGAAGTATTAAGTTTGTTCGTATGAGAACTATACATTTTTATAGATCGAAAATTTTATGGTTCGTGAGAAAATCGATAAAAATGATAAAAATCCGTATTTTATGATTTGCTAACGATATTTTATGAACCCTGGTCTTAAGTCAAGAAACTGGTACCTTAAAAATGTCACAAAATCTTAAAAAAATGTTGTTTTAATTAGTTTACATTGTGATGTGTTTTTTTATTTATTCCTGACATATGGATTGTTTGTCCAGACCAAAATGAATAAAAAAATTGGAACTAAATAATTGAAGATCACTTTTATAGTACCTACTTTACCTGTACTTGAAGAATGAAAGATCATTCTGGTAGTTCATAACACATTTCTACCAAGTTTCATGTGAGTACCATTCTTGTCACAGGCTGGTAATAATCCCTTCATAGCCCCAAATCTCAGAAAAATACCTTTCACAACAGATATTTTTATGAATATGATGATGACGCCAAGTTTCATCAACATAGTTTTGAAGTTGTTTTCAGTAATATTTAACTTTTATACCGTAATAGTCAACCTTACATAAAAATGTAAATAACTTGTTTAACGCCGCTTGATTTTTATTATTAAATTCATCATTTAAATTACCTCAAAAACATGTGCTATATTCCTAGGTTGAACCAAGGTTAATCTTTCCATTTGATGCAACCCAACTTCACCCTTCTTTTCCTCAAAATAAAACTCTTTCGCGAAAAGTACTTTTAAAGACTCTTTTGATTCTTCATTCTCATGGTACCTATCTACATTAAACGTTCTCACCAAATTTCATGTTGTTAAGTTTCTTTTTGTTTCAAAAGACCTTGTACCTCCTAGTTAACTTGTACTATTGGTCTATGGTGTTTCAATTTAAGCGAATAAATATTTACTTAAAGTTTTACTCTAACGTACATAATTTTTTAATAATTTCAAATGAACAAAGAATCACTAATCACACTCTATATTCCCAGACTGTTTTTCCATTTTAGTTCTTGGAAATACGGGGTGGCTGAATAAATGTGTTTTAAAATTAGCGAAAACTAAGCAGTCATAAATACCATTAAAGATAACAACCATTGGGTTTAAATATATAAATAAACATAGGAACCCATCTCTATTGAGATTGAGAACATTCTACAAGGATCGCGTTTTCCATTTAATTTTACCTTCCTTAATCCTTACATAATAAAAACAATTTTTTATTTTTACATCATCTTTCAGAAAGGAAACGTTATTTTTAATTGCTATACCAACATCCTTGTCCTCCAATCGATATACTGTTATACATTTAAGTGTGGAGGAGATTGAAAAAGACAGATCAAAACAGTGGTGGTGACATTGTCATTAAACGGAACCAT
Source organism: Dasysyrphus tricinctus (assembly GCA_963921185.1). Lineage (NCBI taxonomy): Eukaryota > Metazoa > Arthropoda > Insecta > Diptera > Syrphidae > Dasysyrphus > Dasysyrphus tricinctus. Next base: position 263,562,038 of record OY992531.1, read on the forward strand.
TCGCCGGAAGTCACTTGATTAACGAGAGTAATTTTCATAAAACGAACTAACCAAACGGATATTAAGGAAGAATTCCAAGAAGTTTCAAAATATGATACCGTGTCTCCAAGCCCACCGCCTTCACCATCACCCTTAAAAAAATACTTATCATCCTGTTAAGCTAATTTCGTTATGACCTTGTATAGGGCAAATGTCACCCGTTTTGTGTTTTTGAAGAGATTCTTCTCCGCCATCGTTGTATGTAGACAGTGGCGACTTCGTTCTAGTTCGCTATAATTACCTCCATAGCCACAGTAGCACCAAGACCAATAGAAATAGCGTTTCCATCGTTAATAGCTATGCGCAAACTTAAAGGGATTTCCGTGTATAGAAGCTATAGATGATCATCCATTCGCGAATTGACTCGAAATGGTGCGGTACGGCAGGAAGAAATGATAAAACTGCTTCATTCAGATTCAGTGAGGTACCAACCGGAAGTCAGATGTTTTGAATGTGCTACAAGTGCTTGCCTACCCTATTTGCTTGTCTTTCCCATGGAAATCTTTTCTGAGCTACTAGCTTAGAATAATAAATAAACCTAAGCTCATTCTGTCTTTAGAGGGGAGCCTTTTATTTGGTTGGTATCGTCCTGTGAGTCCTATGAATGTTTTTTTCATATTCTACGAGTATTTATGCGAAACTACGCAAGGAGAAAATTAAATCACTTTGATACGGGGTTGATGGTCGTTTTTAATGTGGGACAACATTTCAAGCAGTAAATGCGGATAAAGTTTTTGTAATAAAAAAATGGTGAGTATCATAAAAAAAGCAAAACAAAATAAAAAAAAAAAACAAAAAAATGTGCACGACCTTTCTAAGTAATGGAAAATTCAAGGAAATGAAAATGAGATCCCTCTTCCTTTGGTTATTATATTAAAGCATAATTTCATAATGTACATGAAGAAATCTCCTTTTGGGATGTTGGATGGCAGAGACAAATTGTGTCTCGTGTTTTGCTTTATTGTCAGTACTTTGTTCAAAAATGCACAAATAATTCCATCCGAGTTTGTTGTGGGTTGTATAAAGTATGATGGTATGGTGAAGTGAAAGGCCAAGCCCGACCCGTTGACTATGAATTTCCGGAACAAATCCTTGGTTGCTCTCGGAAATTGTGTATCAACGGAATGGGGGATATTATGGATGCTATACTGAAGGTTGCTGATAGCAAACCACTGAAAGAGGAAATTTTCAAATTGAATTAAAACCGAATGAGTCTGAGAGAGGGATCCGCATGAAATTTTGATATTTGATGAAAGATATGAAGCAAGGACTAAATTAATTTCCAAACTAACAATTTATTGTTTAGAGACTTAAATATTAAGGAAGAGGAGATTAAATAAAATGTGATTATATTTCAAAAAGGCAAAAAAAAAGTTTTGACAGATTTCAACAGGAATTTTTATATCATCTTTAGTTTAAAAAATCGAAATATTTGCGTTTTTAAGTTGAAGAACTAAACATTTATACTTCAATCATGATAATGTTTAGAATTAAGATAACATTATGTACTCAATAGAATAATTTGTATACAAAATAAAATACAAGACTGAGTCGCATGTTATTGCTGTTATGTTGGAGAAAGCTTAGAGCTTTCAAAATTGCATGTCGCACATATCCAAGACAAGGAAATTTTATTAGTGAAAAATGTTTGAGCACGGAATTCGAAATTTGACTCATTTAATAGTTTGAGGTAAGAAACATAATGTCTTGAGCAAATATGAATGTAAGAAAAAATAAATTTTAATCTTTGTAACGCTTTTTTTTAAGTACATTTTTAATATACAATCCTTAAAACATTTTTAAGGGAAAATTTTGGTATGGAGATCTTAATTATTTATCAAGACACATTTACAAATTAAATTAAAAAACAAATTATGAACCCCTTTTTTGCAATAGGTAGGTAGGTATACACATTTCAAACAAAAATTTGAAATAACAAAAAAAGATGTTTTTAGAAAATTTTTATTTCAACTTCCGTTAAATAGAAATAGATTGTAAACTTTTAATAGATTCTAGGTTTGAATTTGTTTAACAATTAATAGCACAACACACTTATATAAGTATAGGTACTGATTTTTTTTATTAAAATCTTTTTAGAGAATAAAAATATTCTTAACGTTTTTTTCATAAAAGTAAAATATTTTACAAAATACTAAATAGTGCTAAAAAGAAAACAAGTTTAAAAAAAAATCCACCATATTATTTCCGAAATATGTATTTAACAATTTAGTAATATTTTTTTTTTAATAAATTTTCTGTGCAGGTATTTTCATTTTGTTATATTGTACCCATATCTACCCATATAAGATAATTTGTCTATCCAAACTCTCTCCTTACAATTAGACGAACCATCCAACCTTATCTCACCAGCTTCAATCCTTTTCTAAGAATATTATTTGAACAAATTGCTATCTTTTTAAGTATCCAACAATTTTCGTGTCAGTTTTGAAAAAAAAACAATTAATTTCACCACATTACATCGACACTAAACGTTCAGACCAATCACATCCAGATTTAAATTCAAACAAAAAACTAAGCTTTATGTGCTGTATACATTACCGCTTACTGTATTCTAAATGTATTTTACAATTGAACGCCTTCAATTCACAAAGCACAACACTCAACTTGTAACAAATGAAATAGGAAACAACAGCATCCATAGTTTCAGTTTCAGCATTAGCACCCAAGACCTATAACCGACCTTCTTCTCTTCTATCGAATGGAAAATTAATTTTCCCTTATGTGAGCTGAGCATAAAAGCACCACCAACAACGTTTGCAATGCCTTCTCCGTATATAAATGATGTGAGCAGTGAGCGTGCAGCTGGAGCCGTACACCAACGACCCAGACGGACCACACTGTGAAGCTGTTTATGGATCCAATAAATGGAGCTAGGCAAAGAAATTAATGGCGTTGGAGTGTAAATAAACTCCAGGATAATTAGATTAAGAAAATACCGGGTTTGAATGGCCACTTGAATTGAAATAGGAGTCCCAGTAGTCCAGAGCCCAGACAAATCACTATCACTATTAATGCCAGGAAAAGAGTCATGGCAATGCACGGGATATCCTGGTTCAGTTGATAAGGATAATCGAAATCTGATATTGATTTCTGATTTGCTATACTGCTGGTCTATAAGCAAATAGCAACTCATATAAATCGGTCAGGTCACATGTTGCCAACTATATGCTTTCCCGCACATTCCATTGATTGAATTTTGTTTTAAATGTTCAACGAATTGTAAATCGTTAAGTGTTTTTAAGTAAAACTGCTAGACCAATACAAATCAAATATTTTCCTCTCCAATTGGCAACTTTTCCGAGGATGATGGATACATTCAAAATAAAAGTACTTATGGACACCATTTCACCATTAGGTTTCAAAACCTTAAGGCTTATCCGAATAGTTATACAAAATGTATTCAATCATTTAAAAGTTTTTGGCTGTGAAAATGTCAGACAATGTTTAATAAGACGCCCCATAGCTTAAATTCAGGATCAAACTATTAATATATGGCACTCAATGAGAGGTAGTTGCATCCCTGGCACTGGGCAATACTACGCTACTACCAATGTTATCAATTTTTACTTTTGACTTTTGTTGGAGAACCTTTTTAAATTATTCCATATAAAAGGACACGAATCCTTAAAAGCACAGGAATTGAAAAATGTATTTTAATTTAATCATGAGTGGTTTTTGAAACTATAAGGCCTCTTCACGCGATCCCTTACCATACGTTTCTTATTTTATTTTTGTTGTGTAAATATTGGTCTCATTACAGTGATATATTTGTCTCTTCAAAATTTAGTTTGGCAACTCTCAGTTCCTGTATTTAAAACTAATGTATAGGTAGCTTGTATGCCTGGCTGTATATATATTAATAGATTGTTGAACAGAGCATAGTAAAAGGCTGTATTGTGTATGTATTAGCCCCGTATTAAATGACGACGGAATCAATTTTTGGCTGGCGTTAATTTCCCAGTCCTTCAACAAATAAGCCCAGGATTGTGAAGTGGTATGAGATAAGAAATAATATATAATTGGTATTTTAGAAAAAAGCAAGACAAATACAACAATGGGAAGCAGAGCGTTGGGTATGTTACTCTAACGCCCTCAAGGAAAGCAGCCATCATCGTTTACGGCAATGGCAATGGAAAATGATCTCAATTCGACTGTAGCAAAAAAAGGAAACCTTTTTATTTTCATACACCCAAAGAACAAAATATGAAAAGAAATCCTAATTCCTAGCATTGAATGAGCATAACAAAAGAACAGGCATGTCGGATCCTTAAAAAAACGGCATTTTACGATTAAGGTTCATTTTGATATTATGTTCTTTTCTAACTAAACGCATAAGGGGAATTTTCCTTGAAAGTAAGAGAGCCATAATGTGTGCCACATAGAACCCAGAGCATAACAGCCCCCCCTTCACTTGAGTTTCAAATCTAGATGCCCTTATATTGCCGGCTAACAAAAAAAGGCGAGCAAAATATTTGCACGCCTCACGAACATATGGGAGCTGTTGATATAGGAAAAAGAGTAAAACTAGAACGGAACCAACGACCACTATTCTTCTGAAGTTTTCGACATCAAAAGTGATAAATGCTCCAGAAATACCTCAGCTAGGGGAATGGAAGGATGTGGGTGTTGTATATAGTAGGGGCATATAACACATAATCGTTAGAGTGGGTCATGTGTCTTGTGTTAGTATCTGTGCATGACGTTCTATGGTCTTTCCACACCACAGAATCGAATTATTTTCTTTCCGTCAGAGTATTGGCTCATTCTCGATTCACTCTCACATCCTCTTTGATGATCCTATTTTGATGCCCTGGAAAAGAAAATATATCACATCACTACCATCGTCATCATCATCATCATCATCAGGTATAGAAATTGATGGAAAGGTTAGACGGATAAAAGACATCATCACGTATTCATTTGTTAAATCCGTCAGATGCCAGGCAACCATAAGTGGGCCATAGAGTGTACATAAATTGGAAGCGATATGGTCTAGTCATTGGCTTCTTTTTGCTTTATCCACTATCAAACTGATAAAGCATCATTATTAAAAGGTGAACTGAATTTGAAGGTTTACATGAAGTCAGTAAAGGTTATGTTAATAAAACTTGATGAGGAGAATCTTATGTATATGCCTCGTGCTGGTTTTTGCCTATTTGGCATGATTTTTGAATTTGTTTTTGAAGCTTGTTTCTTGCCTTCCTTAATATGAAACCATTTATCTCAGTAAATCAGGCTTTATTCTAAATGGAAAACGAATCGATGAAATATTGCTTCTGGAAACTAACGACTATTGGAAACTTACGACGATTGAACTACTGACCTGTCAGAACAATCAGACTTAAAAATCCTTTTGGTTTTATCAAAAACCAAAAATAAATGACAATAAGGGCATCACCGGTACGAAATTTAATCAAAATGGCTAAAGCAGTTTTTGAAAAATTTTGCGCCGAGAAAAACGGTTAAAATCTTGAGGGTAACATAGAAAAAAAATATTCATACAATTTAATATTCGTTTCCACGCAGAATTTAACCCCTTCTACAAAGTTCCCCGAGCCCTAAAATCCCCATACGGTCGGTTTTTGTGAAGACGCATTTAATGAGGGGGAGACAGAGGGAAGGAGGAAAATTATTAAGAAGCAGTATTTTTTTTACAATATAAGCATATGACATCATGTCGTCCCCGTTTTTATCGGCGCAGGGAACTTAGTCCCCGGGAGCTTGGTCCACTGAGGAACTTTTTTCTCATTAAATGGGAACTAAATCCACTTCAGCTAAGTGGACATGGTTCCATAGATGGCGGAATTAAATTCCTTAAAAAATCAGTGGTTTTACTTCCTTTTGAATGTGGAATTAATTCCCACTTCCATCGTAAAAAAACTTAAATAACAGTAACACTCAAGTAGGTACCTCGTATTGTTCCTCAATATAATACAAAGCTCAAATAGAATTACTTTTTTTCCTGTAAAAGTTTAATTAGGTAGCGAAATTGTCAAAATTTTTGAACTATCCAAACTTGCGAGCTGAATCTCGCATAGGTAGTGAGCTATTTCCAATCTAATCTGAAAATAATCAATGAAAAATCACTCGATTATTTTCAGAGTCCTGGAAACTGAATTTCGTAGTGAAATATTTTAAGTGCGTTTTCATTATGAAATTCATTTCGTAAGACTCTAAAAAGTAATCAATAAAAAAACTCACACGATTTTGCATTTGTGTAATTTATATAGCGTTGAAAATTGGTTCTCTCCTTGTATCTCCAAATGTGTACTTAGTTCTCATAAAAAAGTGGACAGCTTTTTCACCTTGCGTGGGAACTAAGTCCACTTCCCTAAAGTTGATTAATCCCTCTGTGGACTTAATTCCCTGCCCCGTTTTTCATCTCGTAAAACTTTCTAAAATATTTTCATTTTTGCACATTCATGTTTCTGGCTTAAGAGACGATATTAATTAAATATTTTTTTCAACACTGAATTTATGAGGCCAGAACCGCAAAACAATATGAATAGCATATAAAATTTAATAGTTCTTTTATATTTCACTTTTTGTTCTTAGAACAGGTACAATATTACTGAAAACCCTTTGAAAATACACAATCAACTTGGAATAAATGTTTCATTTTAACTTAAATAGAGGCTTGGAGTAAATGTTTGCATTTATACCTAAGTAGAAGCAAGACTTGCAAGACTAAGATATCTGTGGTGGTGATTGGTTGTTTTTTAAGAGGAGGAAAAAAAATACTTATTCATTGATGAAATTTTCCAAAAGTTTTAAATATTTCACGACAAACGGACGTCAATACGCATTCGAGCACAGTATCAGTAAATTATCTACAGTATACGTTAGTGATACCCTCTTTTCGGCACAAAGAAGATTTAGCCAGCTCATGACGGCCCGGTCATTCTCCGTTTCGCTGTGAAACATATCTGATTGATTTCAATTTTTACATTTCATGGTAACATTCAACTGAACTTAAATTAAAACAGAAATTTTAATAACCTTTCATACAATCAACAACAAAAATCAGTTATCTCGTCAACTGTATAGAATCAAGTATATAACTCCATTAAAGCTTGGTGTCAAAACGAAGTTCGACTTATAAAACATTTCAAAGCACACGAACCGTGAATAATAAGGAATCATAGTACAGGCAGACCATTGTTCCCACACAATTTTAGTTTCTATTGTTTTCGCGCTGCAAAAGTAGCACTTGGGAAAGACTCCGCTCCGCTCTAGTTTGCAGCGCGCGTTCTATATGAAAACTTTTCCTTCATTTTCCTTTTCAGTTTTGTTCAAATTTCCTGTTCCACATCTACTAAAGAACAAAACAAAAAAAAAATAAACAACTTTTTTGGTACCGACCGACGGACGGACCAATTCACACCCCATACCTACAAACATATATAGCCTCGACGAAAACATATTTCGACAAAGACTACGTGTTTTACAAGACTTATATAATATTTTTTTAGGTAGGTACATATCCTTTTGCCTTTTGAAAAACTCTCTAACTTTGTGACAGCTCCTTGCTGAACTAATGCGCTCTGCGCTTCTTCAACAAGAGCTAAGGCAACCTTCTTTTTCGTATAATAAACAGCCAGTTGCAACAATTTATGTGGAATGTAAAACAAAGGCAAAAATAAAAAGAATTCATTCTTTGTCCCTCTTGGACACTTACGTTAATAGAGAGAAACAAAACAGGATGGAAAAAAAGGAGTTAGGAAAAGGAAATATCATAGGGTTTTAAGATCACCTCTACTCCACCCGTTCCCAGACCTATCATCAAAAGCAATTGTTTTCTCTCAAGGATAGCAGCTATAACACATGGACCAGTTTGACTCTACTCTTACTACCGACGATCCCACCAACGACCCATAAAAAACATCAACAACTTTGCCAACTAAAAAATATTCGATTCATTTTTTAAGTTTTTCAATTTTTTTTGTTGCTGCTTCCCCAACCCTTGTTTAGTCCTTGGGGGTGGAAGATGGATCATCAGAAGGAACAGTGCTGGCATGCGAAATAGAAAGTAGGTTGGGCTACGGACGGACGGCAGGCTATATGGAACGGAACAACAAGAAAAAATATCCTCGTAATCATATTTAGTACTCTCAAGGGTATATTGCGAAATATCTAGGACACTCTATCGCGCACAACTATTGCAAAGTGTTTATTATTATTGAGCCTTGGGGAGATGATGATGATGGGGTGGGCTGGGGTATGGGTATTTGAGTATCTGAAATTTAACCTACAAGCATGGCATGCTTTTGTGGCTTCTCTCTGATACCAAAAATTTTGCTGTTTCATTTTTAAATTAAATGTTCAACCCTTTTTTTCACTCGTCGTGCCCGAAGGATGAAAATATAGAGGAAACCGTTGCTATATTTATATAAAAGTATGTTCATACATATATCTGAAAATACACATGTGAAAATTATACTTTTGGGAAATTTTTGCAAGTGCAGCAGTGCATTTGGATAAAAACGAAAATCCTACCCAGAACTGCAACGAAGTTTGGTACAACATGCCTGACGGATCGATTCCTTGCTACAGGATGTACGACCAAGCAGCAATATGTATGTGTGTTTTTTTTTTTTTTTTTGTTATCTATTATTCTACTCGTCGCACCCTGTTTCGTGTTTATGCGGTATCCTTACAGATGAAAAACCCCGGTGTAGAAATAATCTGCAAAAAAGTCAGTCTTCGCCCGGGACCACTGAAGCACACTGAACACTGAAGCATACCCTTGGATCAGAGAGAAAGAGAAAACACGTTGATGAACAAGAAAATACCTACGAAAAAAAAATTCAACTGAAATATAGGAATGCCAGCGAAAATTCCTGTTTCCGTTCAACTGAATGTTTGTATTGAATTTGGCCCACATCCACGTCAAGCCCTCCACGATACCTCTACTCCTCCTCCGTCGGAGTGTGTTTTTGATGCTCACAAATTATTTCTGCTGCTATTGGTAAATTAAGCTCTAACAACAGAATACTTTTCTTTTTTATTTGTATGAATACTTCTATTTTTTACGAAATAGTCAGTTTCGGGGCTTTGGATGAACTTCGTTCTCAAAAGTACACAGTGCCTATCTGTGTTTGCATTGGTTGAGCAATCAGTGGAATTGTGTTCCTCAAACTACCTTTTGGCAAGAATTATTAAGCAAAACAACAAACTAAAATACGAGGCCGTGGTCTTAGAATTTAAAAAATGAAATTAAGGATTATAAGAAATTTTAATAATTTTTCTCCAATTAATAAAAATAGAGTATTTGCTCGAGAATGTGAATGCTGAAAAATTATCGATGCTGCAAGTCAATATTTGTATCAATAATTATTTGATAAATACCAATGTGTCGTTTGTTTTTTTTTTTATGTATTAGAAATACTAATTATTTAGTGAGTAATATCTAGAACTTAGCTACTCACGTTAAGTTTTAATATGCATAACACTTCTTCTCAATAAAATACTTAAAATTATAACTACAGCAACTGCCATAAATCTAGCAGAGATCAGAAGACATTATGAAGACTTCTTTCAGTCATGCTTTGTAAAACATAGTACATATCACCATTTTGATATCTCTGCAACCTTATCAAGTTTTCAGTAAGCAATAAAGATATTAGATATAAGAGAGCAAAAACTATTTTAAATTACGTATTGTTTGAAGTTTTTGAGACGAAAGACTCTTTACATACTTTTTTTTATTGGTGTGGTAGGAAATCCGTTATTTGATTTTCCAAGTTGATATTTTTATTCGTTTTCGAGATATAATAGACGAGAAAAGGGTATCACAAACGTATTAACGTACTTTCATACGTACACATTCGAAAGTATTGATTTGGATTTTCGAAACCTTAAACGTGGATATTTTGTATAATTTTCTATTGGCCAAATAAGTGCAACATTTCGATTTAGAACGATTTTTATCTAACCTAGTATCTTATAGATACCTACTTAGTCAGAAAAGGATTTGGCAAGTTATATCGAGTTTGCACTATCTCAAAACCTTTATTAAAACTTAAATCGTCGAATATCATTTATTCCTTTTTTGTAGATTTACTAACTTCATATCTCACTTTGGCATCTATACGAATGTCAAAAAAGTTGGTTTTGCCTAGTTTTTTGCAGGATCTATCACTTCTTCAACTGTTTTTTAAATAGGTATGTCTTCCTGAAATACAAAATAGGTTAAGCACGATCTAGTAAACAAATATTTAAAATTATACAAAATTTACTAAACTATTAAAAAGTTAGCATATAGTTAAGTTATGGGTATCAAAGGCTGTTGAAAGTTTTACGCAATTGTTTTTGGCTGAGCCTAATAACAACATGTGTCTATTTATAAAACTTTTTAATAGAAATATTCTTATCTTAAACTGATGATGCTGAAAATAGAATATCATCAAACTGCTTATAACTTAAGCTTTTGATTGTTATTTATATTTTAAATCCTTTGTCTGGCATCCTTTGCCTTTCCTATACGACCCTGGTCTAAATGGTTTATATGATAATTTTGACTCCCTTCCTTTATACATTACAATAAAGTTAAATAGTTTATGATGAGGCCGAAATAAACAATGATGGAATGATGCCTCTTAATAGAGATTGGATACAATCGATAGTTTGCGACCTTACCTCTACCTCTTATTGTTGAATAAAAGATGATCTTTTGTGGAAACACATCCAATTAAGTCCCTCGAGAGCGTTTGTATATTGTATACCTACCTTTTCCGCTTCCATATTAAGAGCGATTTCTTATCTATCTATATGGATATAGGCACATAGGTGCAACCCCTTAAGTCATTAGGTAGGTATACCATACATACATACATAGGTAGGGGAATTCAAATATAGCGTCAATCTGAAGCTTAATATGATATTGGAAAATTTCCTCCTTGCAAAAATCGATACTCAAAAATGTTGTGAAAACCTAGACACGAGACACCACCGACACCAACATGACCTATCCAATGCTTTCATTTCCATTCGTTTTGAACCTATTGGAAAGCACCTGAGGTTTATCAGTTTTTGTGTACGTGAACATGCATGCATAAATGCATGGCAAAAGTGCAAATATGCAAATGACGGATCAATAGGCTTTTGCAATCGATGTCCATTGTACCATACTGAGAGTGCAAAAGAAACCAAAGATTTTTTTTATAAACATTTTCCATCCACATTACCAAAAAGGAGAAGCTCCTTGCATTCTACTGAAAGGGTGAAAAATGACGATTCTTAAAGAAAAACAACTTTATGATAGGCATAGTGTTTTAAAACAAGTTTTAGGGACAGAATTTCGATTGTAAAATGAGTTAAACATTTCGAAACCTTCCCGCAACAATGTATAAGGTGATATTTTAAAAATTTGGAATCGAAAATAAATTTTGTTCAGTGATTTATTTGTGCATTTCAAAGAATAAAATGATTTAGTTTGAACATAAAATCCCTTAAAACCTGATGTTCGCAAGAGGTTTTTTTTAAATTATAACTTTTAATTTTGAAAATTTCGCTTAATACATTCGTTCGGAAAGGTATCAATTGAATTATAACTATGTTGTTTTTAAATTAATATATGCATAGGTTGGAAGGTGCGAGGATTTCTAAAAAATATAGTAAAAGAATTATAAAATTCCAAAACAGTCATTCATCATCTACAAAGTCTAACTATAAGACAATAAAGTAATAGGTCCTAAACTCTCCCCTTAAACTATTTCTGATTTCAAGATTCAACCCAGGTTATGAAGTCCTTAATGAAACTATTTGGATTCAAACTCTTGCCTAGTAATACATTATTCAAAATACACTCATTAGTTTCGAAATTTTGAAGAAAAAAACAGTTTTTTTTTTCAAACTATTTTTTTTCCAAAGTTAACTATTGTTATTCAATACTTAAATTAGTTTTTTGTCAAACACTGTGAACTGTGAAAAGTAAAAATTCTATAATCATCTAATTTCTAACCTATGATTAAATAAATAAAATTAAATTAGATATTAAAAATTAGTTTAAAAAAAAAGCATTAATTTTTTCAAAATTTTCAGTTTTAAAATTAATTTTCAAAAACATAAGAACATTAAAGATGATTTTTTGCTTAAAAAAAGTTTTAACATGACATTGTAATTTTGGTTATTTCCGATATTTATGTATTCTATTTTAATTAATTTTTTTACAAAACTGTTCTACCCGCCTAAGCCGGGGGACTTGTCTTGTCCTGACCTACCTATACGCCCTAGCTGTACATTGAAATTAGTTTTTGAAATTCCAGAATGCAAATTTTCAAAAAATGTTAGATGTAGGTACAACCTGAAAGTCTAGAAATTCTTAAAAAGGCCATTAATTTTACAGGGGGTCTGAATGATTTCTTCTGTGAATTTTGCTTGTCATGCATTGCTGAGGATGCAATTAATTAGAAAATAACAGTGGTATTTATAAACCCATTCTAAGCGATGTCTAACTTTAGACACCTGTCCAACTCCAAAATGTTATTTATAAACACTAACTTAGCACCGGTTGGCTAACTTAGCCACAGAAATTGGTTGTCCAAATCTTATTTTAAAGAAGACACGTTTAATGAATAAGGTGGGCAAATATTTCTGGTTTTCTAATTTTCTAGTTTTGAAATGAATGAAAAGCTTGTTGAACGTGCCCCAAAGCGTACTAAAATTCATTAATTCATTCAAAAATGAATAAATACAGGCATGTCAGTGAATGAATGAGGTCACGTTTGGGCAATTGTTGGAATGCGTTTATAAATAACAAATTGCCTAAACTATTTAGGCATTGACTAGCTGGACAACTGCCCAAGCGTGTTCTAAGAAAATCTAATAAATATGACTGTAAATGTATATTGAAAGACTATTCTTAGTATACAAATATTTCATATTGAAATTCATGTGGATGCACATGCACAGGACCTCTACTGGTGCACTGGTGGACAATTTCGGTAGCGATATTCACTTAATGCCAGGAAGACAAAATTGAATAACTTTTTCACAATTTATTATTCTAGTTCCGTGTGAGTAGTAGGAGCCATTTAAAATTGAAAATTTTTCCCTTGCGTATCTCCCCCAGGAGTTACTTTAAACCCTTCTTTTTTGGAAGAGTTCGACACCTGAAAAGTTTAAAGAAAAAATATTTGTTCATATTTATGAAATTATCAATCAGATATGTTCAAATACCTACGGTATTATTATATCCTTGCTTAGTTGATATGGTTTTTACCTATTTTTTGAAATGTAGTTTTGTTAAGAATTTGGAGTTTGTTCATTAAAGTTTATTGCTGATCGATGATTCGATAAAATTTCAAAATTCAATATATATTTATCAGTAAAATGTTATCTCTCAAAAAATCAAGACTAGTATACTGCATGCGCACATGCGTTGCATAACGTAGAAGGAATATTGCAGCTAGCTGATTATAAATTGATTAGATTGAGACAAAATAATTGCGCACATTCCTTCGCTATATTATGTTCGTTATTTAAATTTGAATGCCTCCAAAACCAGTCTCTATATTGTATATTTATAAGAAAAAGAACTGTCTTATACCTTCTTGCCTTGTACTAAAGAATATAAGGATATCTTTTATACTCTTTGCTTGTACCTTTGTTTAGTATGTCTGCGCCTGTTATACTTCCCAAAATCAAAAAGGCGGCTCTGGCTGCCAAAGTTGTAGGCGGAAAACTTTATTCACCCGCTACCGTTACAGTCTTCGTCACCAGACGACTGGAAAAATCAAACATTCTGCTGATAAAACTCTCAAAATGTCAACGGAAAACTATATAAATGAGAAAACAGACTGCATCGAGTGTCCTCGAGTTCTAATTCCATCAGTGGATATATTCACAACACGAATGCAAATGGAGAGCGATCCCCGTCTAAATTATTATCCTAAGAAGTCGCAACGATGATCGTTACTCCTCCCTTCTCAAACCATGACTCGTTTTTCGCCTACACACTGTCATCGAAGTTTAAAGGACACAACTTTTGCAGTCAAAAAACTTTTCAACTGAAACAAAATCTAACGACTTTTCGTCGGCGACCGACCGACGACGACGAGACCGTCACGTCGGTTATTGGGGGAGAAAGAAGAATCTCGTTTATTTTGGAATTTTTTAGGTAGGTAGAGGGACTATTTTTTGTGTGTCCTTTTTGGAGGTGCACACCAGATTTAAATTGCTAGGGAGTGGGTTTCAAAAGCTGGTTGGTTCCTTTTCCATCGTCACTAGTCGGCTTCTGCTGTTTCGCTTGTTATCTGGTCGGTCGATGGGTAGGTATAAATCCTGAATGTGTACAAAGTCCTTCCAACTCACATTCAGTGGGCGTCTGAAATTGTAGTATTTCGAGTGCCTACGCTCAAGAGAAATTCCATTTGCCTATGGCTTTCGTGCACCAAATAAATAAATTTCATTTCGGCTGTGGGTTGAAGTGCATTCCATGCAACATCCAACGAAAGTGAATAAACAGAGCGGTGCGCGGCTTGGATGGAACGATGGAACTTGACGAAAGGAGGCCTAGCTGAGGTTGGCATCGCTCTCTATATGCACAAATATTTGAAATAGTTGAGACTTCAAGGATCGCATAAAATATTCTAATTTCAGTCCTTTTTCTGCAGGCTCCCAAAGGCTCATGAATTCCAAGGATGTTTGTGACTTTGTTTGAGTGTGTCTGCCTGCATTCGAATAATGTTCCCGGAAATCGTTGTTTAAAAATAAACTCAATGCACGAGAAGGAGGCGAACAAAACAGCAAACAGTTTAGTTCCACAACCGCACAGGCCCGATTCCGAATAAGAGTCAAATTCAAATTCAGATTCAGAGTCAAAGGCGTAGCCCGAACGCGCCTGAGGGGTTCTGAGAGTGCGATTTATTGCAGTAGGAAATGCGCCATCGTTCCGCTATAGCAGTTTAGTGGCAGTTTCCTGTATTATTGTTATTGTTTTTTGGGGCATTGAATTTTGAATTAAGAAAATATTTCGTTTATGCTGTTTTTCGGTACACAGGATGAGGCCAGAGCAGTACTAGAGGACCACCCTTGACCTCTTTGATCCATATGAATTCTCAATTTGGCAAGCAGATGTGTGAGAAAATTCATTCATATATAAGTCACACATCCATACATAGATAGAGATTCACTAATACTTAGAATATGGATATGGAACCTCTGGACCTGGAAGATTTTTCATTTTATTTTTCGATTTACGCTCAATTTTGTATTTTCATCATCATCTCTTCTTCATCGTCGTCGTCGTCGTTTTGTCCTTATCCAAGTCTTTACCATCGTCGTCGTCTCTTAAATATTCCTAGTGGGCGTAGCAATAGAAGCGGGGGGAGGAAAGCAGACGAGGGCAGAGAAAATCCAATTTTGGCCCAAACTTCACCCCCAACTGAGAAATTGCTGTTGCTTTCTGTGGCGGTTATTGTTGGATTGGAATTTCAATATACGTCGCACAGATGCTGTATAGCAGTGGCATTGGCGGAGTTTATGTATGGGTGCTACTATAAGCTGAACAATGGATTTAACGACGCACGGGAATGGTTCCCCGTTCCTAGCCCAGGAAGAAACGAAACATTTTTCCATATTCGCCTGAGAAAAACATAAACAAATTTTGCGGTTTATTGCCTCTAAGTCCCTCGATTTGCTCCGCATTCTTTTTTTCGTCCTGGTATGGCGTTTGCCGTCTCTCATCTAGTATTCCGGGCAAATATTTTTCGTCCTGATGTATATGTCGTTGTATATTATGATGGCTATGGCAGGCTAAACCAAGGACCAAGGAGGGCGTACCGTACTGGATGAATCTCATATGAATCCGCTTCAAATGAAATGGAAATTTGTATCCTTTTATGTTCGCGTACATTTGTAGGATTTTTTATGTACTCCTTGGTTATGATATACGCGGTGAAAATGTACTAGTGACGGCAGCACAGTCTACTTTCGACTGGTTTGTGTCGTATCGTCATGGGTGGATTAGGATTCAAAATAGATTGCTCGGTTGTGTTGGGTTGGGGTGGAAAAACTTAATTTTCAACATCATTTTTAGAAGTTTTGGTTGCTTAGCATGTATGTATGTATGTTTTATGACCAGGGAGACCATCTGATATTTTTTAACTTGTATTTATTTAATATTTTATTCACATATTTATTTATTATCATTATTTAATTAATCCATAGTAAATAGCCTTAGGTAAATAAATTTTGTGATAGGTAGATACCATTTTCTCAAAAAGTATTCAACCGATTTCGAAAAATGTTATATGGTTGGAAATGGAAAGCCATAATTCTGGAGATATGTTGAATAACAAACTAACACACTGTGGGTCCATTTAAGTAGAGTACCATATTGAAAAAAAAACTAAATTTAAGAAATAAAAAAGTTTTTTTTAATTCAAACAAATATTTTTATTGCTAGAGCTCCCGAACTTTGTTTGAAAGAAAATTTTATTTCCCGTGGTTTTTAGTGGTGTTGAATTTCAGCACAGGATGAGGGAGGCTTGTTTATTATAACCCCTTAATTTCGGAGAACAAACCATATTATGAACACATTTAAAAGGAGTGAATAATATGAAGTGAGCTTTAATCTGGATTAACGTACCTAAACTGGCTCCCAGAGAGCAGATTTACAAAAATTGAATTATATAGAATTGGATTTAATTTCTGGAATTGAGTTCCACTAAATCAGGATTTAAGGTTCAATCTGGATTTAACGAGTGAGTGATATGGACTTAAATTATACTGCCAAACATAACTTAGCTCGGGCTATCAAACATTTCTTTCCTTTGCAATAAGAGTACAATATGGAAATGGTATTATAAGAAACCTTTTGTTCCAAAGATCTTCCCCCTTTTACCACCACTTTTACTTAAGTAAACACACCTAAGCGCAAATAAAAGCTATAGAAATTTCATTCAAGTTGTGAATGATTAACTCAAGTTACCAAGCTTAGTGCCACTGAAAAATAGTGGACAAAAAATAATTCCAACGGGCCTATAGGAAATATGGTCACCGTATGTACAAATGTATATGCTTTGAAGAAATAAAGGTGGAGGGTTGAAGTTTTAAGGTTCCGTGGCGTATTTTTGTTCTCTGAATTTCCTAACACAGAAAGTTGTATATACGCAAATGGAGCATAAGTAATTTTGCCATTTTAGAAAATTGTGAATTCTGGGAATTATTTTTTCTATTATTATTTTCTTGTCGCTTGGGTGAGTCCATTTCACATCATACAACATATGGTCTTTTGTTTTTGTATAGAAAGCTTTTGATGCAATACTATACTTAAATTTTTGTATGTGTACAAAAATTGAGAGATTGAAACACTCAGAGTAATTTTGTAACAACGAGGGTTGATGATGCTGACGATGGGACAAGGACGACGATGACTGACGCGCCCTATTTCCTCGGGCAATTAGCGTGATTCAAATGAATGGGAATTCTTTCTTATAGTCGTTTCGATGGAAACTTAAGGATTCGTTTAGAACGTCAATGGTGGCGAAAATTATATAATTGGCCACGTTGATTTCTAAGAGTTTTATCAAGTTCCACTTTTTTGTTTGAATTCCTTTGCGTCTTTGATTTTAGGAATATCTATAAAGTGGTAGTGGAGTACCATTTATATTGATAGCACATTATAATGGAATGAAATATCAACGCGGGTGAGGATGATGTTCAATTTAATTTGTGTTTTTATAGCTTTCTGGGAACATTGTTGACGAAGCAGCGAAGACGGGCGATGACGCGTAAGGTAACGACTGCACCTACCCTACCGAAATGTTGATACAGAACCGTTGCTTTGGTTGTTCAGAGTCAAAATCAGGTACGTGACAAAAATATAATACAATTTCTAGGAAAAGAAATGAATTCTTCTTCTATAATGGTGGAAAATTGCGAAATGTATAAAATGTTTTGTTCGACCTATGATATTTCTACGCTTGATTTCTGGTTAAAGTTTATTGAATCTTTTGACGAAACTGAACAGGTAGCTACATCATAAAAAATGTAATTACATTTTTCCAGTGATGTGTCACTCAGGGAGCATTTTTATGACGTTGCTTAGCTCTAGACACTTGATAATAAATAAAGTCTTACCTATGTACCTTAAAGCATAGAGGTTATACATACATAAATGTGGGAAACATTTTAATCAAATTCTTAAAAATTGACTTGAGTTGAGTATGCATGAGAAGTGAGCTCATTTTAGCTTTAATCATAAAACGAGACATGAACAACACTGAAGGTACTATAAATATGCAGTGAGTATACACATATAATGTAATGTAACATAAATAAATATGTTATAAGATTATTGACATAGAATTTCTTATCATATAAATTATAATCATGTAAAAAAAAAAAAAGTGTGGCGCAACCGCTCGTGGAGAACCAGGGCCTAGTGGCTTTCAACTCTCAACCATTCCTGTGTGCGTGTTGTTGGCAGTAATGGAGGGGACCTACAGTTTTTTGCCGAGTCCGAACGGCTGAATGAGAAGCACTTTTAAATATACTTTTGGAGGATTTGTCAGTTCCTTGTAAGAGGCAGTACCTCGGATAAAATATTTCTGATTTTAGGTGGCACGGCTGGGAATCGAACCAACACCTTCGGCATGACAGTCCTACGCACTAACCATCATGCCACGAGGTACTACAATTATAATCATGTACTCACTATATATTTTTGTGGATGAGTCCGTTGCATGTTTGTATTTATGTAGTGAATGCATAATAGCGTTGCCAGACGTCCCGGTTTACCCAGCAGTTTATAGTTCTTGCGACCTTTAGTCCTAATGACATTTTGGCAACCTGACAGCTGCTGACACTATCATTTAAATGGGCAAAATAATATTATAATAAGAACATTTGCCAATTTGCTTCTGGATTCCGAAAGAATGTTAGTTGTTAGTTCTAACCGCCACGCCTGGGCGAAACGCATTCTTTGGAGTAAAGGCCACAATAACCTTTATTATTGAATTTTATTTATGAAACTCCACAAAAAAAGAGTATATTTTGGAATTATTATTGATAGTTTTTAACTATAATTTTTTCTTTATAATTTTCTTTGAAACAATTATTAATTAGTTCTATTTTTTGTCTGCTAAGTAAACGGCTTAAAGTGTCTAATTAAAAATTAATAAGAGCATTTAATAATGAATTCTTAAAAAAAAATTGTACTTAATAACGTCAACGTGAGATTTTGAAACAAATAGATTTAAAAAAAATATTTTTTTTTTTGTTAAAAGTTTTAGTTTGGTTGGAAATTATTTAAAAATATTTACAAAAAAACTAATTTTTCAATTGGATTTTCAACTTTAAAAATATGGGGAAAATAGATACTGCTCTCATACAATTTTCTTCTTGCCTCGGTTAGATTTATTTATTTTGTCCCGGGCAAAATTTGCCAATCCCCGGATTTTTCTTAATTGTGGCCATCTGTCCCGTGGAGCTTCGAGAACAATCTGGCAACCCTAATGCATAGGCACTATATTCCCTATATAATCATGCGCTTATCACAAAAAATCGAGGTTATACACTATTGCTTACTTGGTGCAGTGTATAATAACACCCATGGTAATAAGGCCCGTAGGCGTTATTTCCCAAAATAAAAGAAAAAATACCGACGGGTTTATTTTCCATTCAGAAATGGCAATAAGGCTCACGAAAGAAAAGAAATAAGAACCGCGGGTGTTATCGCTTTTTGGATTTGGCATTTAAGCCCCATGAATGAAATATACATCTAATCTAATAATAAATAAAAGCAAGCAACAAATAATACAAAACTCTTTCTTAAAAAGAAGAAAAACACAAAACTAAGACCAGAGAATGTACTTTTTTTTAATTTTAATATTTCATTTCAATCGGTACACATTACACATTTTGAGTCGCTTAAAGAAATTGTTGAATCATGCATCTAATAGTTGAAATAAACTTTCCCGAAATATACTAACAACTATGTTTTAAATTAACTATACAAAATTACTTTTTCAAAAGTTTGACAAAAATGTTGATATTTGACCTCTTGAGACCTTAAACAGTGAGTTCTTAGCTAGCTACTGTCCAAAATGTATACGAACCTACCGTAAAGATTACAAAAAAAAACAAGAAAAAATCTTTTCACTACACAAAAAGAAAAGAGGGTCGACACTTTTCATTTTTGAAAATAGAAAAATCCCTTGAAGTGATTTATGGATTTTCATCATTTCTGTTGATTCCAGAAAATTTATAACTTCCAGGCGTCATGAAATGAGCATCGTAACTTACTTCATCTCGTCCTCGACATTACAATATTTTGAATACTATTATGTATCCAGACAAAAATCACCAGACAATTGGGCTTCAGTGTTGTAACGAGCTAACGAATGTGCCTATCTGTCTCGCAAGTGTTCACTTTAAATTTTATCAGCAACACAACATGGCCGACAATTTGTTGCTGTCCTTGAATAATATAAATTTTTGAATAATATCCTCAAACGCATGGCTCCATCCACCATAAATCATTTAATCATAAATTGAAAGAGAATTTATTGCGCAGAGTATACACTCTATACACACGGCCGGCGTGCTTCCTTTTTCCATCATGTAGGTATTTAGGTATATTATATTTTTCTACCCTAAGGCTGATGCCTATGAGGAGGATTTTGAATAGGTAGTATGTTGTAGGCATGGGTGGGTGGGAGAAGCATTTGGACGTTCGTTGTTCGGTCTCCTTCCTTTTCCCTTTACTACTGACTGAACTGATGGCAGTAGTGGCTGTGGCAGTATGACAGGCATTGAAAATTTGTAAATAAAAAATGAAAAGGCTCAAACTCTGCGGGGCAGCGATTTCACGTTTTTATGATTTCATAAATATGTCACGCATGTTACCTACATTATGGCTTTTTGTACCGGCTTCCTGGCTTTTTACTTTATACATACCCCCGTAGAGAAGCTAATATGCGTTAGCATGAAATTGCATTAGCGTGTCAACTATGAAACAAATTTATCATTTACATATACTGTTACTTTTTGTCGACACAATTGCGTGCCAAGTAAAGGCCTATATACGAGTAATAGGTCAAACACTGTTCTCTGACACCGCAGATTACGGTTAAGGTCATAAAGTTTTTCCAGTGAACAAAGGATTTCGAAGTAAACCACCAGCTGAGTGAGCAGTTACTAATTGATGATGGCAATTTTTTCTAGTTAAAGAGTTTAACGCCTGGATGCCTGTCATTCCAGGACACGACACTCCTTCTAAAGCAAATGAATACAAGTTTTGTATGAAGGACACGTTCAAAAAGGATTGAGTATTTTTTATTTGTGTGTGCTTCCTTTCAAAGGGATAACAGCAAAAAATTGACAAGAATTTCCAAATTTGCAGCCATTCACATGGAAGCAATGAATACAAAAAAAATAGTGCACGCAAATTGCCACCACCGGAACTTGTTCTTCCTTCCGCCCATCATCGATCGGAACGGATGTAGGAAGAATGGGATCAATTGGACAAAAAAAAAAAGGAAACAGAATTTTGAAGCTATCACAAAAAAAGGAATAGTTTTTTTAGTTATAGTTGAATAGAGTTAGAGATGTTAGCGATTTAAAACAATTTACGTTTTGCAATTATTAGACTAAAAGTTTATTTTTGACTCTCTCAATGGATTAGCCTTATTGAAGTTTCTATTCTTTTGCAAAATGATTTGAATTTTTTCTAAAAGGCAACATTGGTATGGTATTTATATAAAGCTTTGTGTATATCGAAATAAAATGCACAACTGGATCGCACGTACTTGCTTATGTTCAAGACACTGAGGGCTTAAGAAAATTGTATAAAAACATGGAAATTATGAGAGAAAAATGTAGAAAGCATGAAATACGACATTTAAATTGGCTAAAACAACTCTTTTGACAGTTTGAGGTGGAAAAAAGGAATGCTATCTTAATTCTTGATTGAATATGATTGTATGGGAAAACAAATTTAAAATCGTTGGAGCGGTTTTTTAAAAAAATAATTTTTTATATATAAAATCCTTAAAACATTTTTGAGAACAAATTTTGGTATGCAAATCTAAGTATATATTTATGTGTATATAAAAACTAAATTTAAAAAAAAATTGTCAACCCGTTTTTAGATATCGAATTTTCAAAAAAAATTTGAAACTTTTTTTAAAAATCCAAAAACTTTTTTTTTGAAAATGTTGATATGTAATAAAGGGTGATTTTTTAAGAGGTTTAGAACTTAAAAAAAAAAAAAAACACAAAAAATTCGAAAAAATGAATGAAATATTTATTTGAATCGATAGTTTGAACCTTGCAATTTAATGTTTAAAGATAATTTCATGCAAATGTTGACCGCGGCTGCGTCTCAGGTAGCCCATCCGCTGAGTCCAATTTTGGCATACTCTTTCACACATATCGGCCGGTATCTCACGAATGAATGCATGGATGTTGGCTTTCAGTGCGTCAATCGAAGCGGGCTTGTCCCTATAGACATTAGCCTTGACATACCCCCACAAAAAATAATCTAATGGTGTCAAATCGCACGATCTAGGCGGCCAATTGACCGGCCCGAAACGTGAAATTAACTGTTCACCAAACTCGCCTCGCAATTGCGCCATTGTTTCGCGTGCTGTGTGGCATGTGGCACCGTCTTGTTGAAACCACATATCATGCAAGTCAAGAACTTCCATTTCGGGCAAAAAAAAGTTTGTTATCATCGCTCGGTAGCGTTCACCATTGACAGTAACGCTGCGATTCGCATCATCTTTGAAGAAATATGGCCCAATAATGCCGCCGGCCCATAAACCGCACCAAACAGTGGCTTTTTCGGGATGCATTGGTAGCTGTTGCAATGCTTCTGGCTGATCTTCACTCCAAATGCGGCAATTATGCTTATTTACGTACCCATTCAACCAAAAATGAACTGAAATTCAACCAGAAATGAACATTTCGAACCGAGCACGAATTTTGATAGTAAAATTCAATAATTTGCAAACGTTGTTCATTTGTAAGACGATCCATGGTTGAATTGCAAACCAAACTGAAGCTGTTTGACAGTGACACAAGGTACTAAACACACGTCAGCTGTCAAAACCAGTGTTGCCAAAACCAAACCAGCTAAAAAATCACCCGTTATAATTTAATCTTATCTGAAATTTGTATATAAAAAAAAATCATCTAAATCCGATTAGCCTATAACGAGAAAATTCAAAATAAAAAAATGCGTTCTATGACAGGTACTATTAAAAGTTTCTAAGTGTAAAATTTTATAATTTTTTGTAGAAGATCGTACTAATTTTAAAATATAGAAAAAGTTTAATCAAAATCTTGCGAATCGTTTTTGAGAAAAAATATTTTCCTTGGCGGTTTTTTAACTTTTGTATGGAAGGTACCGTTATTTTTTCATAAATGTAAATTTTCTTCTAAAAATATTTTAGAGAGTACTAAAAACTCTGAAGTATCGAGTTTCGAAAAAAACGATCAGGTCATTTTGAAAATATTTGATTTTCCAAAAAAAATTTTAAAACATTTTTTTAAAAATCCAACAAATATTTTTTAAAAAATGTTGGTACACAAAACTATCTATATTTCTTAGTGGCCTCTGTATAAAAAATAATTGAAATTGGTCTTACCGTTTTGAAGAAAATCAAAACCTAAAAAAATGGTTCTTTGGGAGGTACCATTAATAACCATTTTCAAAAAATGGTTTTCCACCCAAAGGAAGCTTTTACTAAAACAAATGTATTGAATTTTTTTTAAGAAAAGTTGTCCAGCCATTTTTGAGAGAAAAGCGATTATGTAAAATTGATTAAAAAAATTGTATGGCAGGTACCGTTGTTTTTGGTTCTAAAAAAAAAATGAAAAAATGTGTCGGCAGAATCACCAAAAACCACTATGTACCAAGTTTGAAGGAAATTGATCGAGCCGTTTAGGCTGTAGACGAACAGACAGACAGACAGATAGACAGACAGAACTGTGCCACCCACTTTTTTGGTGTTCTCTGTCATCGTAATATCATGTTCGATTGTTATCTCAATTTTTTTTTTTTTGCACGAATCCAAAACTTGCCTTGTAGTATCTATAATCGCAAGTAAAAATTGGACTTTGGTATACTGTCGGTACCACATACTCAATATGTTTATGAGTTCGACATATATGTAAGTACCTCAACTATACCTTAACTAGTTGATTGAATTACTTCAAATTTCGTACCTAGATCTATCCATGTATTTAGAGCATTTTACATTCTTAAATGAAACAGCAAAAAATTGAATGTGTTTATAAGCTGTAAGAAAATCTTAGTCAGTATTTTCATACTAAAAATAATGACAGGGCCAAATTGCATAAAATATTGCCATTTAAATGACGTAGTGTAAAAGAACAGTGACATAATTTTGCAAAATAATAATAACATGCAGCGTCATTTTCAAAAATGTCAAATATGAAAAGGTTTTTTTGGGTGCTTATGGGTAAAAGGATTTATTTGTTTTAGAAACAATATTTGTTTTTGAAAAAAATTTCATATCCTTCACCCATAAAAAACTCAATTTTATAGACCTTTGATTCTTCATTCTGGTACTTCATAATATATTTTTTACCAAATTTTGAACTAGGTTCCACATTTTTTAATAGGTTTTATAGTAATAGTTCCACCCTTTCTCCAACTCCTCAAAAACACAACCTGTCACCACAGTTTATTTTTTTTTATTATAAATCCAAGCTTATGCTGTCTTCAATCACACGTGACACTTTTGAGATATAAATACAAATAAAATAACCCTGGATGGAAAATTTCATCAAGTCTCCCATGATCGGGAGGATCAAAGAAGGAGGACGACAGAAATTCAAAAATTTTAAAAATAAGCGCTATACACTAATTCAATTTTAAACGGAATCATTTTTTAAATTTCCTTTTAGGTACTATCCACACACATTTTCATATTCATATTGGTATATTTACAAATACATATAATATAAGTCAATAAGAATGCTGAATGCATATACACAACCTTAAAAAAACATACAGGAAAAAGAAAGCCTCTCCGAATTTTGTACGAACTCACTCCCAAAAGTCTTACAAATCGAATCAACTAAATCTATATACTGTCAATAAATAGCTGGTCGTTGAAAAGTTTTCTTCTTAAATTAGGGCACATAAAGATCCGAAAAGGATCCATATAAAAGTCGAGAAGAAAAAAAAAGAATTTGTTAACATCTATCGATATCGAAAGGCATTTGTGAGGGAATGAATACCTGTTGCACACAGGCAGCCACACTGAGAGATAAATCACTACGTTATCAAGTTAGTATCCGCCACTACCACCACCATTCCCGGATATGAAATGAGAGCTCCTTAGAATTTGAAATTCATTACTGTCTGAATAATTCATAACCAATGAATGAAAATTTTGAAAATTATTGTCCTCTGGCTACAACAACTGCTGCGTTGTATGTAGGCATGAACAATATTACTGGCCCGAAGGAACGTAGATCCAATCACCGAAATTTTACAGGATACACATGCACAGGCTATATACAGTGCAAGCGACACAAAGCCATACATACATACACAGCGATTTATCTAAGTTCAAAGGCTCAGATTTTTGATTTTCAATTGTAAAGAATTATATCGCACCTATTTAGATTATCCCTTGATCCTTTTTGCCATATCCTTCGTTTGGCTTCGGCTTCTTCGACAGACGAAGCGACTGAATGAGGGCCCCACAATAGATGGCTCTGTATATGGAGAGATTTATGTCTCTGCCTTGCATAAATAAATATTAATTTGAATTTGATTGGACGAGAGAGATTGTGGCGCGGAATCCAGCCTATAAGTTCCGAGATGCGGGATCCTCTTATTTTCTGTCTCGTATCCTATCACACCAGCCTAAACCTACTTATCCTTCTGGAACCATTCTTCGCGTATCAATATCGATTATATGACAAGAACCAGCTAAAGTAGTGTGTGCGTGTTTGTGTATTGTTGCCCCTTTATGGTATTCTGATTCGAATTAGATAGAGCAAAAGTGATAAAGAATCTACCCCTTAATCGAATTTAATTTTCATCCATTGACAAAGGAACCAGGACGAACGTTCCTTTCTTGTTAACTTGTCTGTGGAATTTTCAAAAGAGGGAGCTTTACTTACATTTATTTATAGCTATACAAAGGTATATAAATGAACCAATTCATAAAAAGATATGTAGGTATAAGAATATCGATTGTGTACTTTATAATACATATACAATATACATACATACCTTGACTTGTTGCGGAACCCCTCGGCTAAATTCCTAATCCACATTCTGTTCTGACAATTTCGACAATTTGCATTACACTTTTCTGTGTGGATATGGCCTTGAGGACTTAATTTTTCTTTGATTTTTCATCACTTTTCTACACAATATTCTTTTATATTTATTTTTGAACACTTTCGCATAAACATTGACATAGAATTTTTCCTATAAGAAAAGAAAAACAAAGTTATTAAGTTTTTCTAAAATAATAACTATTCAATTTAATTATGTATGCAGGTAGGTACTCAAATAAAATAAGACAAAATATAATAAATACATTTATATTAAAAATTTATTAGAAATTTAGAGTTAAATACAAATATGTACGTAATTATTGTTTGATATTTGAATGACACAAATTTTGCTATTTAAATTCTTATAACGAAAACTTCGATTTCTTATCAAGAATACAAGTAAACTGAAACTCTTTTCTGTAAATAAATGATTCCTATTTTCATGACCTTTTTTTTGAAATATTATGTTTTCCTAATGTGGGGTTCAGGTCAAATTTTTTTGTTTTTTGCTACTGTTACGTTTCGGATGTGTTTACACCCTTCTTCAGACCTAATTTGAAAATGATAATATTATAATGTATTTAAAATTTAAAAGAATAATTCTTACAACTGAATTGGTACTATGTAAGTGTTGGAAGAAAAAGATTTTGTTCTCTTTACTTCAAAACTTAAATAGTTCCAATTCAGTTGTAAGTATTATTCTTTTAAATGTTAAATACATATAGGTAATATTATCATTTTTAAATTAGGTCTGAAGAAGGATGTAAACACATCTGAAACGTCACAACTGTATAGCAAAAAACAAATAAAATTGACCTTAAGCCCACAAAAGGAAAACATAATATTCTTTTTCCGTAGAGTTCAACGATATAAAATATATAAACTAATCATCTTGACATGTTTTATTTTGAAAATGATGAACAGACTATTTTAAATAAAAAGACAAAAGGTGGGTTTGAAATGGCAATAATTAATACGTTACTAATTTCGATAGTCATAAAATCAGTTTTTTTTTAATTAAATTTTACAGGGTGTCGACTACGGTACAAAAAATCGTATAAGACTGGAACTGTACTTTATTCCTCAAAATCTGAAGCATCAAAAAAAACTGTAATTCTTTCTCCCAGAACTTCCCCTATGTTTTCCCTTATTTTACAAGTCTTATTCGATCGCGCTATTTCAATTATTTTTGTCGTAGAGACAAAATAGAAACAAAAATTCATTTTAAAATTAGTAATATTTCTTGTTTGATTTCCAATACCCTTTAGTTGGAAATGACTTTATGTTTAAGCGTAGAAATAGGTGAGGAAATAAAAATAAGAATTGATTTCTTTTACTAATATTTTTTTTCAATAATCATGTCTTTGAAAAATTTCTTTTAATGATTCCAAAAATTCTTTGGAAGCTATCATGAAAATCCATAAAATTAAATAACACTAGTCAACAAGGTTTTGTTACAGAAACCAAAATATACTTTTCCGTAGGTTTTTGGTGTGCTGAACACTGAACTCGAATCTGAGTTTTATTTTTTTTTACACACTATAGTGTTAAATTTGATATTATGCATATTACTTGGTTGTTATTTTGGGTAGAAGGGTGAAAAATACTTTACGCCCTATTTTCATACCTACTAAATAAATAAAAATAAATAAAAATTTCATAAAAATCGGTCCAGCTCGGAGGAGTTTGGCAACAAACACAGTGACACGAGATTTTTATATAATTAGCTATATTCCACTTTTTTGCTAACCACTTAATAGTTTCAAAGCTTATTGCATGCCATGCCATAATTTACTAATGATTATGTACACCTTTGTATCGTTTCTTCTAATCAATTTTGTTTCCTGAGTTGGCCGCAGTACCAAACCAAACCAAACGAAAACCAAAATCGAAAAATTTCAGTATTGTTTCGGTATATCTGTCTCGGTTTCTTTGGTTTCGTTTGGTCTCGTGTAGCAAAATATCGTCTCGGTATCAATATTGGTATTGGTATCGTTATCGTGTCGGTATCGTTATCGATATCGGTATCGTTATCGATCTCGCCTGGTTTCGGTTTCAGTCAAAAACAAAAATAAAATGCAGGACTTGGTTACATGTTTTTGATCTTGTAGTTGAACCTCTACTTAGTATTTTAAAGATTTCATAGAGTGGTTATTTAAAACCATTCTTCCTAATTAAAGTTTTGTTTGTTGTCTTGTCAATTTTAAAGTTCTTGTTCCACAATAGCTGCGTTTTATTATCTCTGGGTCTGGGTCGAGGTTATCTTTTAACATGTATTACAAAAACAACATGGGATCTAGGTTTCTATCGAGGTTAATTTCAATAGCCCAGATAGAGGTTTTCACTCTGGCCGGCAGAGGGCTATTTACCATTGTGAATGGATGTCAGCGATTTGTCAACAGTATTGGGAATAAAGAGGAAAAGAGACAAGTGCTTGCATGAAAAACAAATAAACATAAGAAAAAAAGAGACTGATATACAGCACTGCTTTTGCACTAACCCACATCGTTTTATTTTCACGAGGTGAACCATATGGGTTATGAGCGATAATAAAACGCGGCTAATGTCTACGTAAAGTCTCGATTAGTTCTAACACAAAAATTTTGACGCAGTATTAAAACAGGAAAAAAGGCACCAATATTGTATGTTCCGATGTAAATCCTTTTTCTCATAATTCAAAACTTCACAAATAGACATTATATACTGTAAGCCGTATAAAAAGTTTCATCCATGTAACTAGTTAAGCAATTAATGAATAAATTAATAAAAAGTTCTATCGGTGTAACTGGTTATTTAAAGAATAAGTTTGGTCAATTGTTACAAAAATCGTGGGAGGCAGCTGGTGGATTCCACTAAAAATCCCTTCCTCCAGCTAAAAAGAACCAAGTTAGAATATTTCATCCAAATGGTTGGTTTCAGAGAAACCAACGAGAGAAAAATGGTCGTGAAAGTGGTTGGTTCTAATTAAAACCATTGCATGAACCTATTTCCTGCAAAAGAGAAAAGACTGTTAAAAATGAAAAGCAATTACGAGAGTTGTGTGTTTGAAGTAAATTCTAAAATTCTAAAATAAATTTTTTCTGCAGATACCAAACGATACTACCGAAAGTATCGGTAAATTTTGGTCCAAAAAGTAGGGTATCGCCGCGGTGTCATCTTGGTATCGTTTTGGATGCTTTGGAGCTGGTATCGTTTCGGTATATCTTCGGTTTCCGAAACCGAGACTTTTTTGGTATTGTGGCCAGTTCTTGTCATTACATACCGCCTATCGTGGTATTTAAATATGCATTGCACTTAAAGAATATAGTTCATTGCAATAAGATAAAGTTACTTTCTGATAATTTGCATATCAAAGACGGTATCAATACTTTGAACAAACACAAATAATTACGTGCAAAAACAGCCAAGAAATAATCCAGCACAGTAAAAAAGGAGGGATCAGATTTTGGTATGTGATGTTAAAACGTATTTCAACAATAATTTCTATTGTGACTCAAAAAACAAAACATTTTTTCAGGAACAGTATTGTTTAAGAAAAATATCCTTAACGCATTTAACGATTTTTTGATTTATAGGGTAAACCACCCAATTATCGGCTACAATGTTGGTTTACAGTAAAAAAAAAATAGGATTAAGTTTATTTTCATATAGAACATAGATAATATAAGTTTTTTCCAATAAAAATTTAAATGAATAAATTCTGAAAGAAAACATTTTGGAGAGCGTGAAAGCTAATTATTCAATCGAATTTTTAGTTTCACACTCCAAAACCTTAAGGTTGATGCAAATATAGAACCTACACGGTTAAAAATTCTGGGGTATTTTTTAATACAGCCTTTGTATTACAGCCGTATTAAATACAGAAAATATTACTTTTTAATATTCCGTCAATATTAAAGAAATTTTCTAATAACTTTGTATTACAGTCTAATAGATTAGTATTAAAATTGTTATTTGTAATACCAAAAAAAATAAGAAGTCATCGAATGAAATAAAATATAATATTTTGGTATTAAAATTTTATAACTTAAGTATACGCATACATTTTTAATACAAAAAGTATTGAAATTTAATACAAATCGTATTAAAATATTCGGGATTCGTGTATTTTTAATTCAAAAAGTATTGAAGTTTAATACAAATTGTATTAAAAGAATCGGGACGCGTGTATTTTTAATACAAAATGTATTAAAATTTAATACAAATTGTATTAAATTGAATATATGAATTATTTTGAAAGCGCGTTTAAATATTTCGTGGTAAAATATACAAATTAGTAGATAAAATTTCAATCGCATTACGATTTTAGTTCTCTTAAATGTGAAAACGATAAATATAATAATGCCACCATTAATTGACTTAGCAGATAAATACTCTTACAAAAAAATCTTTGATTACTATTATTTTTGTAATATATTTTGTATTAAATTTCATGAAAAGGATCTACAAATTAAATTTCAAGAAATAAAATATTATATTATAATATCTTTGTATTATTAAAATATAATACAGATTTCGTACTCCTTTGTAATATCTGGTATTATTAAGTTTTAATATATTTTGTATTAACTTTCAAATTTTAATATTTGTCAAGTATTAAATTTGAATAAATTTTTGGTGTTGTCATATATTTAACCCAGAAAATATTAAAAGGTACCCCAAAATTTTTAACCGTGTAATAATAATTTTTATTGATACTTATCATTTCGCTTGTTACGTTTCACGTGAAGTTTTAGTTTCCGTTTAACAAATTACAAAAGGATGGCCTTACGTCATCGTCATGGCATCAACTTTAATACAAAAAAAACTATCCAACGCAACGGCTTCAAAATATTTTACCATATAACTTTATTGTCATTATTGAAGAAAACAGATAGGAGAAAAGTCAAATTATTGTTTTTACATGCAAATATTATGAAATGTGGCTTTTTTAATTAAGAAAAAAATATTTTTAGTTTTCTGTAAGCCTAACAAAGCAAAATAATTGATAAGATTACCCGACTTTGCACTTTTGCTATTTATGGCTATGCAGTGGCTGGGGGCATTAAGGATATGAGGAGCTTAGGAACAAAAGGTGACACTTTCACATATGGAACTTTTTTTTATCGGGTCCAGAACGCTGAATTCTATCGACTGACGAGGAGATTTAGTGTATCAATGAAAATCCAACTTGAAGAGGCACTATCGGTACAAAAGGTGGCGGTTAATAATTTTTAAGTGAACAATATAAATTATTTACTTGGATTTGGATCGAAAGGTGACACTTTTAACATATTGAGTTTCAAAAAGTGACATTTTTACTTGTGATATTTTTTGGCTTTGGATCAATAGGTGACAGATTCAAAACATTTTTAACAAATTTTGGCTCCATCCTTATACCTACAGAAAAACTTATAAAAACAAAAAATACAGTCAGCTTAAATGAGGCACATAAGGAAAACAACAGTTTTAAAAATTGTTGAAAAAAATGAAAAAATAAAAATGTCACCGTTTGTTTCTATACTGTTATTTTATCATGTAAGAGATCTGTTAGTTAATACAGTGCGGTTCATATTTATAACCCACCTTAAAAATCGTTAATTTTTTGGTCGTCTATACATGATCAAAAATAAAAATGATAGGGAATAATAGTAATGGTCATGGCAGTTAATTACAACAATAAGTTAATTTCAAAAACGTAACAAGTGTATTTTTATTTCTTAGTAATACAAAAACTACTAAATTCAAGTGTTTCAAATTTATAACCCATTGTTTCAATAATTAATAAAAGTAAATGAAGAATCGAAACTAATAATTGATTTGGGAACTTTTGGCAAGAATCTAGTCAAAAACTCTTTTTTTCATGGATTTTATAAATTTATCCAAAAGTTCTGGCTTGATTTTAAGCAATTCATAAAGAAGAGCGTGTTTAAGCTCTGATATCGTCTCATACGTCCTTCTTTCTGCGTATATTCTTCTGACAAAAACTCTCCCAAGATTCTCAATAGGGTTAACATCGGGAGAGCGTGCGGGACAGTTCATTAAATCAATAGAATTTATTCCCAACCAATAAATTGTTTCTCTACTGATATGGATTCTGGCATTGTCCTGCCGAAAAATCCAAGTTCTCTCATGGTGATCTACCAAAAACGGTACCAAACTGAGTCGGAAAACTTAAACATAATCTCTGCTGTTCATTTTTGATGAAGTGAATTGCATTTCTCCAGAAAAAATGGAACTGAGATGGTCCTGATGGTGTGTACTCTTATTAGCGTGACTTACGGAAGGAACCGTGATATTATTATAGGCAACTTTTGGTGGCGGTTCGGTGATGATGTGGGGCACTTTCTCAACGAAGGGGTGCGTGGAAATGCAATAAATTTCTTCGAAAATGATTAGCAGAGATTATGTTCAAGTTTTCCGACTCAGTTTGGTACCGTTTTTGGTAGATCACCATGAGAGAACTTGGATTTTTCGGCAGGACAATGCCAGAATCCATATCAGTAGAGAAACAATTTATTGGTTGGGAATAAATTCTATTGATTTAATGAACTGTCCCGCATGCTCTCCCGATGTTAACCCTATTGAGAATCTTGGGAGAGTTTTTGTCAGAAGAATATACGCAGAAAGAAGGACGTATGAGACGATATCAGAGCTTAAACACGCTCTTCTTTATGAATTGCTTAAAATCAAGCCAGAACTTTTGGATAAATTTATAAAATCCATGAAAAAAAGAGTTTTTGACTAGATTCTTGCCAAAAGTTCCCAAATCAATTATTAGTTTCGATTCTTCATTTACTTTTATTAATTATTGAAACAATGGGTTTTAAATTTGAAACACTTGAATTTAGTAGTTTTTGTATTACTAAGAAATAAAAATACACTTGTTACGTTTTTGAAATTAACTTATTGTTGTAATTAACTGCCATGACCATTACTATTATTCCCTATCATTTTTATTTTTGATCATGTATAGACGACCAAAAAATTAACGATTTTTAAGGTGGGTTATAAATATGAACCGCACTGTATAATGGCATAATTCTGGAAAACAAGTGATTAAAGTTAAAAATTGATTTATTTTTTGGGAAAATATTAATTACATATATTTGTTATTGCAGATTTAAAGTTTCAATTAAATCTTTTAAGCCGTTTCAAGAAATTTAAAAAATCGTCATTTAGCTACAAAAATACTTTGATTTATTTGTGGGTATGTATGAAAAAAAAAACGTTTTTGTATTTCTTGGAGAAATTGCTTATTTGAACAAAATCAGTGGAACCATTAACGAGATATTATTTTAGTGAATTAATTCAATTTTCTCAAAAAACGTCAAAACTGTATTTTTTTCCAAAAACTTGAAACAGTTTGATTGAAATTTTAGTTTTCAAAGTTTTTTTTTTGTATTGTAGTAGAATTCGTGAAAAAAAATCAAAGTTGTTAAATGGGTACGGTGACCATCCGTCCTGGGCTTCCAGGGATTGTCAAGTATTTTTATAGCCTATCCCGATTTTTTTAAAGAAACGTTGGACGTACAGGAGCCCAGTTTTTAGTTA
The DNA here is from genome assembly GCA_963921185.1 of Dasysyrphus tricinctus. Lineage (NCBI taxonomy): Eukaryota > Metazoa > Arthropoda > Insecta > Diptera > Syrphidae > Dasysyrphus > Dasysyrphus tricinctus. The sequence goes on from OY992531.1 coordinate 263,595,905, forward strand.
TTTTTTGCGTATTTGCACATATTCTGATGTTGTTTTTACCTATACTAATGTATCAAAGTGCAAATAACAATTCGCGCTTTTATAATTGCAAAACGCATCTATGACATTTTTATATTTGTATGCCCATTGAGCGCATTCAATCAGCTTGTCAAACTTCACAGTGATTTTTTAAAACAAAAATACATTACGAAATATTGGCTTATTAGAAACGTTATGTTTTCTTAGGTACAAAACTAATGTACATTTAGCCAATATTTATAGGTTAATTTGCTTTGTTAACAACAGACTAAATTGTTTTAATAAAGAAATACAAAAATTGAAGCTTCAAGCTTTTTAAAGTTGTCAGTTTATTATGTTGTGAAAACATTCTTATTTATTTTAATATTCCTTTCTTTTTAAGAATTCCTTTAATTTATTTGAAGTAAACTTGTTCATCCGTTTGAGTTCTACCTGCATAATTTGTAGATAAATAAATGAATGTATTGGTATATGAACCGACAAGAATGGTACATATAATGAAAACTTTGCTTTGCTTTTAAGACTTTGCCACCACAGCTTTGTTAAGTTTGACTTAAAATATTTTTTAATTAAAAACCAATATCACTTGCCCCTAAGATATGGTGTCGTATTCTTATGAGCGAAAGGCTGGACTCAAAGAGTGAAATTTATAATAACACATAAAATTGGAAAAAACAACTCAAGCATTTAGCTTGGGTTTTTTTGGTCGTCCATGTCCATATGCATATCGATCATTACACGAAAAACTCCGAACTCTACAATTTGTAAGAAATTCCTTCCTTGAGAAATTGGTAAAATTCTATCCGTTTTTCATTCACTTTTTTTTTTTGGTCAACCGCTATTTATTTATATCCAAATATAATAATTCAAACAACTTAAACTTAGGGTCTTCAATTTTTGTGTTGGTTCACGTTTCTTTCACAACCAAGGCTTGTTTCTACATATTGCCAGTAATTAATGTACATTGCGAAGAGTGGCCCTTCTTAAAATTTAACTTGTTGAGAAGATGCATATCCTTCTGACTCAAATATTCATACCAGAGGCCTATTTCACAGAAATACCTACATAATAAACCAAAATAGTAAGTGATTTGTGATGGTTTTTGAGTTGTTTCATGAAATAGACCTCAGAGGCTAGAAATTGCATATATTTTTAAATAATAAAAATAACCACTGAGTTTCTTCTAGTCTATTAGGTATAGGTATTGAAATCTTTTTTGATCAAAACTAACATTGATTATTTTGTTTGCATTAATTTTACCTTAATATTCCTTACTGACATAAAATAAAAAAATACGGGATTAATACAGGAAATTTTTGTGATAATAGAATATCGGCCATTCCAAAGTAACGGAGAAGACAATCGGACGCTTGTAGAAAGGTTTTTCTTGTTAAGAAATTAATATTTTTTTATGAAACTTAGTGGTTTTTAAGAATTCAACACAAAGTACACGACACAGAAGTTTCACCAAAAAACTATGAAATTTAGTAAGTTTATACAAAAAAATAGATGGTAACGGAGAAGACACGTACGATTTAGAGATTTCCGACTATTGCCTTGAAGTTTGAAATTCTGTGCCGTCCATTAAGACATGAAAATGATTTTTTTTGCACACTTTCATAAAACCAACATTTGTCAAAAACCATCCTTGGTTTAATGCCAAGTTTCATTTTACTATCAGAAAAAAATATGAAAGATGGTAACGGAGAAGACAGCTAATGGTAACGGAGAAGACACGTACGATTAAAGATTTCTTTTTTGTTCACTTATATTGAATTCGTATTTTTAAATTTCTCTCATCAATAATAAAAGTGATTCAGGCAATTGAAAAACTGTGTATAAAATTTCATTGAAATCGGTTAATGTTAACACGTGCTAGAGAGCACTTGAAATTATTCATTCAAAATACATGGGGTTTTCACAGTTTTTACTCAAAATATCAGCAAAATTGTAAAAGTTGATGGAAAATCTTTAAACTTGGCACATAAATTAACTACAGTAAGGGGTATCAAAAAAAAATATTTTCAAAAGTTTTGTATAATATTAACCCCATCAAAAAATTTAATTAAAAATAGTTGTTTTTGTGCATTTGTTGCTATATGAAATGGAGTAACTGTTATTTACAAAAATAAAAAAAAATTATTTGTGTACTCCTTATGGCTTTTATGCCAAGTTTAAGGTTTTTAAATCAACAATTACACTTTTACGGGCACTTTGAGTAAAAGACTGTGAAAACACCATGTATTTTATATGAAAAACTTCAAGTGCTCCTTAGCACGTGTAAACGTCAACCGATTTCAATGAAATTTAACACGTATTTTTTTTAGTTCCCTTGATCCATTTTAAGCATGGGGATCAAAGAAGTTCAGACTTTTAAAAAAAAAAAGTGCCTATGAGTCGTTGAAATTTGGATGAGAAAGTGCAATTTTGTCTTCTCCGTTACCCTGTTTTAGATAGGAAGACATGATTTAAAAATCTATAAAAAATCCACCATAATCCTTTGTCAAGTCTTGCTTTGTATGCGGAATAATTTTACAAATACTAATATAGTTCACCATTTATACCAACTTTTGCCATTTTTCGGTAACGGAGAAGACATGAAATGTTCAGTCATTTTGAGGCATAATACTATTTTTACAGCACTCCTATCAGAAAAATAGTTCCGAATTTAAGAAGTGTATTGAAAACACTTATAAAAACCTAACTGCACATCGCCATTTGCATCACAATTTATAGAGAACTGATAGCGGCAAAAATGCCGAAAAATGCCCAGGTACGAAAGATAAAGTATGAGCTTTTTTGATCACTTGCCTATTTTACAACAACAAATAAAATTTTATATTAACAGTTTTTTCGTTTACTCTAATATATACTGTAAATATTGGCATATTTAAATAGGTATATTTGTTTCATTAATTTGAAATTGAGTTGCTTGGTTTCGAAATTTTTGGAATGGCCGATATGAAGAAAATTTCAAAGGAAAATTCTTCTGTTTAAGTGGAGCGACTGAGTTAAGCTCATTTCAATTTGTAACTTGAGGGCATTTTTATGTCTCATTTTTAATTAAAACAAAATCCTGGGACAAACAATATTGAAACACTCAACTGTTCTCAGAAATATGGAGGATGTCTCCGTATAGCTATTAAAGATGGGATACTTTATGATTCATTAATGACCCTTTGACTCAGTTCGCTCCTATATCTTATATCTCCTAAAATTAAACTGAAATTGATTTGATATTGGAGATTTTTCAACGTGTTTTTTTATGAAATAAATAAAAGATATTATTTTGAAAAACTTAAAAACACTTATTTTATTTATTTATTTAAAATAAGCGTTTTTAGTTATTCAAAATAATATCTTTTATTTATATAAAACTAAACTCACAAAAATAAAAAAAAATCGATAAACGAAGTCATTGCTTCAAATTTGGATGTTTATTTCTTGTTATATATACCAGACTTCTTGTAAATAAAGGGATAGGAAAAATATATCCTAAAATCCTCTCAATTCGATTGTGTCCTTACAGTGAAAAAATTAATTATTTTTATTGATTGAAAAAATAAATGAGTTAAATATAACGCAAAATATTTTAAATAATACACTAGTCAAAAAAGTTAAAAGAACAAGACTTTTTTTCAATTTACTTTTAGTTTTTTGAACAGTTTTTTGTTTTGAGATTTGTTTGCAAATTGTTTTTTAAATTGATTCACTTAACCATTTTTCCTCACCAAATCTTCAAAGTCTTTCAAACAAATTAATGGAACAAATTCTGTTGTTTCTAAACATTCTTATAATTTTCTTCATTTGTGATCGGTGAATTTAACTGCTGTTTTTTGTGTTTGTGCTTTAATGTTTTCTTCGCCGTTGATGCTGTCTAAAACAACTGCTGCATTCCGCACATAGCCACGGCTTCAGAGCAATACTGATGATAAATTTCAAATTTGTTTTTCATTGAAAAATTCCCCATACGTATAACAACTTTCAAAAAAATGAAAACAAATATTAAAAATGTTTGTCTCGTGTCATTTCTTGCAATAACGCAATAACGATACTGTAATAAAAATTATTTGCAAACAAGTCTCAGAACAAGAAACATAAAGCTGTAGAATGCTTTTTGTTTCAACTCAATGCAACCACTCATCACAATACAGCTCTGCAAAAAACATTTAGAAAAAAAATTGAAATAAATATTGTTCATTTAATTTTTTTTACTTGTGCAATTTATCCGTTCAAGATAATTCGACGATTCAAATAATGGCCAAGAAAACACTTTACTGACTTGTTTATTTTTCACCGACGAATACAAAAAGGGCTATGTGTGAAATCTACAGGTGGATATTCTCGTATTAACCTAATAAGTTAGTTGCGGTTTCAATAATAACTTCTTTTCATTGAACTTTTCTGTTCCATTGTTAAGTATTTTCAAAAGATTTAAATAAAAAAAATCAATTTAATCTGTTGCATGTTGATTAAGTCTTCTTTAAAATGCCTCATAACTATGTCAAATACCTTCGTTTTATACCTATCCCTTTTGAAAGTTCACAATCATTACATATTTTCTTCTCCATTTGTAACCAATACATTATTGATTTTTCCATTATCAAGTGTTTCTTTAAAAAGAAAATAAAAAAAAAAGAAAATACCAATTCCAATGCCTTCTAAAATAAACCCCGGCTACTCAGTACTCCTGATATACCATTTCTACATCTACTAAAAGTGCAATATTTGCTGCAAAGCTTAAGAACGAAAATTTTCCCAACTTAATCCGTGCTCTTTGAAAATAAATTCAGTCTTGTTTCAAGAGAATACAAAAATACACAAACAAACGAGGTATAAGGACCTATCCATTGAACTTAAATAAAGTATTTTATTATTCAATAAAAGATAGAAAATTATCCTAAAAGGAATACGCCATTTATACTGTTCTTAACGGTAAAATCATAAAACTCTAGAAAAATTCAGTATGTGTGTGTCTGTGTGTGCTATGCAACTTGTGACTCTTTCATTATTTTCACTTGGTCCTTTATCTTGATGCAACTCTCCCAGAGTAGTAGAATTTTTATTTAAAAAAAAACTCCAATTGCTTTATTTTGTACTCAGCATGCAACTACTTTTCGAGAAGACGTTGATTGGTGTGTTTATAGTAGATGTTGGCACTAAATGCATCTAACTGTACTCAGTAAGTTTCGCATTCAAAGAAAGTCGCTAGCAAAGGGTTGCAGCTGAGTATAATACATATTATATGTTTTTGTATTGCGAATGTGTCCTTGCAAAAGTTTTAAAATATTTTACCCGAGAAATGGGGAAGCAAATGGGTGATTTTAGGAAAAAGGACCTCTTCTTTGCTCCTCTTGAAGAGGTTTACAGCTAAATAATGGAATCTTTAGATTGCAACATGGCACACGAAGAAAGTACATACGTCTCGCTTACTCCTACCCATTTTGCTTCTCATTGTTCGTATGTAAGCCACATTAAAGTTTTGTCGAATCGACGACGTTTAGGCTGCTTCTGCACGCGTTTCCCTTGCCCGTCCTTGTCGGCAATATCATCTGTTACAACTTAAAGTTGGCTTTTATGCAAAGCATATACCTCCCAACAACAACAAACACTTGAATTGTTCTTTTAATCGAAAAGCGACGTGAGGGAGATATGATGGTGAAAATGCATGAAAAACAATTATGCCTCAACAGAATACCTACAATTTTCATCGATGAAAGTACTCTTTTAGCTCCTCAAAAACTAACATTACCAAGTCAAAGCTAACCCATTAGAAAAATAAGTGTTCAAATGATTTTCTATTATCAAATTTCCCATCCTCTCGTGAGTAAACATTTTCCCACGATTCCCTTCCCTCTTGTTGCACAGATAAGAGGATTTTATGGAGAAAAAATGTCTAAAACCATAAACTTCGTGGAAGCCACTAAAAACAATGCAAATAAAAAACGTGTTCTAGGTAGTTCGCAAAAAAAATAATAATAATAAAAATTTACATAATCCCTTACGAGTTTCGAGTAACTACATAAAAAAAAAGGACTTGCATGGAGGTACAGAATATTGTACACCCGAATTCGAGTGCCGCTTCACAACACAAGTACAATTCAATTTTGTTTGTGTGAGTGTGTTATGGAGAGTGTAGATGATATAAAAGAGGATTGAGGGAGGATGGGTGGTTAGTTGGTTGTGATGATAGGTAGGTAGATATATGTTAGGACAATGAAAACTGAATTTTCACTATTCGTACCAGTATTAGATGATTTTTCACTTCCACTATTTTTTTAAGATTTTATTTTTCGCTGGTTGGTTGTATTCTTTACATTTTCTCCTTCTCTTCTTTTTCATACGAAATTGAATACACACTAAATTTACATATTTTCGTTAACAGGGATTTTCCCAGTGCTCTCACTCTCACACTCAAACCGCTCACTTCGACACGGTGTCGAAAATTCATCGTCGTCTTCTTCGACGGCACATCTGTCACACGAACCCACTTTCGAAATTTGAGGCAAATTTGAAAATATTTCTCACGGGAAATTAGAACCCGATTTAAAACAAAACCACAAAAAAATAAAACAAAAAAACAATCCCGGGTCCTATGTACCCATAAACGGAAAAAGGGTCAATCAGGAGCACCGGCTAACAGGGGTGATGATGTATCATTAAATTGAAAAGCAATTCAAAATGACGTTCAACTGAGTTTAAGCCTCGTAAATAACCGAACAGATAAATTTACAAAAAACGATAGAAAAACGCAATAGATACTTTTTTATTTAAGAAAATTATCTATTCTGTACTTTTTGTGAGCTAATTGTTGTTGTTGTGATTATGGGCGACTTTTCGAAACGACCCTTGCTCTGGTTTCAATGGTATCACGACGACTGACTCGTGAGGCGAACAACAGCGCAGTTATATACGAAACAGAGAGAAGACACGAGCAAAGGCTCTGGAAGGATATGCGCGGTGTTCACTTGTTGGGAGATCCTTATTGGGGGTGCAATTTCGGGATTTGTTTGGGGGCATCGCAACGGTGTGCGGTGTCAAATGAGGATTGCGTATGAGTACGCATGGTGAGAGTTGAAGTTTGCTTTTTCAATTTGTGTACCTACACTCTACCTCGATGGTCGGTTAGAGATGAGAATATATTATGTCTAAGGACACTGCACGGCTCTTGTTTGTATATCTAAAGTTGTTGTTGTGGGTGGCGCTCACAAGTATGGAATATTGTTGTGAGAGACTAGGGTACTATTTTCCCACGGTATGGTGGAACTCTTGTCATCGAGTATATATCCTACCTCCACTGTTTATTTTGTGGTGAGTTAAGAGAATTATTTGTTGATTTTCTGGACACGTTCCATATGTGAGTTAAAGTTGTGCTTTAAAATGCAATGAATGATTTATTTTTTATGCAAAAATTAAAGGGTTATTTCCTGTTCTTGATATTCTACGGGTTGGCTGTGAAATTGTATCATGATTTGTTAATTGTATTTTTAATTGGAAAACATATGGTAAGATTGGGTTCTGAAAATAATTTTCTTCGTAAAAGTAAAACTCAACTAATATAGCTACCTCTACAAACTGTTGAACACGAAAACAAAGCCCACGACAACAAAAAAGAAAGAAAAAGCTGCAGTGAAGCTTTTTAAATTGATGCTAAGAACAATACAAGTAAGAATAAAGCTATTCGTATAATCAAGTTCATTTGCATTTATTTCCTTATTTATAAGTTTTCTGATTGTATTTTTTATTTTCATTAGAAACACAAATTTTAAAATAGAAAAAAGATTGTGTATAATATTTTGAATTTCTTTGTGACATAGAAAGCTTTTATCATTAAAGCTGCTCATTAGTAAAATGATGATGTGATATGGGATAGTTACTATGGTAAATCCTACTAATTCCACATTAATTTGATTTGAAAAATGTTTTAGGATGAACTCGTGTAATGTTACTTTGCTTAGAATTCAAATTGAACTGAAAAATAAAGTGAATTTTGACAAATCAACACCTTAAGTCAATTCATTAAGCCCGATGATGGTTTTCTATTTTTTTTTATTATTCATATTATATATTATAATACACAACATGGAGACTATACCATAACTTAATTAATATTTCTAGCTGAAAAAAAAAATCAAATGAGCCAGCCTTCCACATAAAAAGACTTTGAAAATCTCAATGATCATGAGAAAGGTATTTCAATAAAATAATAAAACTCATTTTATATGAAAGTTGGGCCAAAATTTTTTTTTTTTGGCTAGAAATAAAAATTAAGACAGTACCTTTATTTTAGCATCAATATAAGTAATCACTGATTTCGCATTCTAAACGTCGCAAATCAGTCATTAAAATTTTTAATAGTAAGTTTAAATGATAGCTATAACTATGTAGCCCCTTAGTGTTTAGCAAAGGTTACATTTCCCACTTGAACTTTAATGTACGAAAAAAACTTTTTTCATCGTGAAGAAAATTGCGGCTTACAGCTAAATTATAAACTGATTAGTTAATGAAGTTAAGGTCAGAACTTTAAAACCAAATGTGCGACTGGGTCACACATACTTACTCTTATGTTCGAGAGGCTGCGCATTTAAGAAAATTGTATATGAAGACAAGGAAATTATGAGAGAAAAATGTTTAAAAGGAGTAATACGATATTTAAATTCGGTTAAACAACTCTTTTGATAGTTGGAGGTAGAATTTTAATTAATGATTGAATATGATTGTATGGAAACAAAATTAAAATCGATGAAGCAGTTTTTAAACAAAATAAGTTTTTACATATCAAATTCTAAAAACACTACTAAGGATAAATTATGGTATGCAAATCCTAGGTATTTATTTATGCGAATATGAAAAAAAAATTTTAAAAATTGTCTACCCGTTTTTTAGATACTGAATTTTCAAAAACTAGTTTCAAACTTTTTTAAAAAATCAAAAACTTTTATATTCAATATTATTTTGAAATTTATACACAGAATTATTTTAAATCCGTTCAGCCAATGAAACAATACCTTTTATTAATAATTTTTGGTAGGAAAAAGTTTTATCAAAATCGTAGGAGCCATTGTTGAGAGAACTTATTTTCTCAACGGTTTTTAACACTTTTGTGGAAGGTACCGTTTTTTAACATAGAATTAAATTTGTTTCTTTAAATATTTTGGAAATTATAAGAAAACTTCTAAGAACCGAATTTCAAGAAAATCGATCATGTCGTTTTTGAAATATTTGATTTAAAAAGAAAAGCATTGAATGATTTTTTAAAATTCCATATATTTTTTTAATTTTGGAACGCATTACTATTTACACTTTTTAGAAGCTTCTGTATCAAAAAATATTGAAGTCAGTAATAGCGTGTTGAAAAAAAAGTAAATAAATAAAATGGTTCCTTGGGCGGCACCATTAATAACCATTTTTTTTTAATGTTTCCCATCCGAAGGTAGCCTTTATTAAAAGTAATTTAATGAATTTTTTTAAGTAACGTTATGCGGTCGTTTTTAAGAAAAATACGATTATGTAAAATTGGAAGAAAAAATGTTGAAAGGTACCGTTAGTTTTTGTTCTAAAAATTAAATAAAAAAAAGTGTGCAGAAGTTTAAAGAAAATCGATCTGTGACTCAACGGACAGGCAGACCAGACAGGCAGACAGACAGACAGAAGAACAGACAGAATTAGGAGAGCAACTTTGTTGGCCTTCTCTACCATTTTAATACAAAGTTTGATCAAAATTACGAGTTCGGTAACCATATTTGTAATCAGTGAGTTGAGGACTTTAGGAAATATTACGTTTGAAGTGGTTTCCCTAACTAATTCAATTTTGCAAAAAGTTGTACTTTTGATGCACATTTTTTCGTAAACGGGACCCCTACGTGCTGGCAGACGAACATATTCGTTATCACCTTCGTCAGGACTACCTGTAACACTAATATCGTCTGGTTTCCTCTCACGCCAAAAATATGTTGCGAGCTCTTAGACTATTTGTACTCATTCGTACTCATACTTAAGAAAAGCGTTTTCCTTTAAATTAAATTAAATTAAATTAAATTAAATTAAATTAAATTAAATTAAATTAAATTAAATTAAATTAAATTAAATTAAATTAAATTAAATTAAATTAAATTAAATTAAATTAAATTAAATTAAATTAAATTAAATTAAATTAAATTAAATTAAATTAAATTAAACTAAATTAAATTAAATTAAATTAAATTAAATTAAATTAAATTAAATTAAATTAAATTAAATTAAATTAAATTAAATTAAATTAAATTAAATTAAATTAAATTAAATTAAATTAAATTAAATTAAATTAAATTAAATTAAATTAAATTAAATTAAATTAAATTAAATTAAATTAAATTAAATTAAATTAAATTAAATTAAATTAAATTAAATTAAATTAAATTAAATTAAATTAAATTAAATTAAATTAAATTAAATTAAATTAAATTAAATTAAATTAAATTAAATTAAATTAAATTAAATTAAATTAAATTAAATTAAATTAAATTAAATTAAATTAAATTAAATTAAATTAAATTAAATTAAATTAAATTAAATTAAATTAAATTAAATTAAATTAAATTAAATTAAATTAAATTAAATTAAATTAAATTAAATTAAATTAAATTAAATTAAATTAAATTAAATTAAATTAAATTAAATTAAATTAAATTAAATTAAATTAAATTAAATTAAATTAAATTAAATTAAATTAAATTAAATTAAATTAAATTAAATTAAATTAAATTAAATTAAATTAAATTAAATTAAATTAAATTAAATTAAATTAAATTAAATTAAATTAAATTAAATTAAATTAAATTAAATTAAATTAAGTAAGAAGCACCAAGGACCAACAGAAAAAATTTCGAATTTGATATTTTTTGACGATTTATAAAGGCATCCTACTTTTTCGAGTCCAGGTTTCAGAACGTTGAAATTTTATTGATTAATAAAAATAGTTATTTTAACTTTAAGTCGATATACACCAACATTTTGACTGGTTAAGTCGAACATTTTTGTACGGTAGAAGTGACTGGGTCCATGATTTAAACATTTTTTATCCAAGTTTTATGACGGTTGGTTCTTTGAAAGAGACACTTTTTTCGTACCTACAGACTTAAAAAAGTTTTCAATAGACAATTTGTTTTGTGTACGTGATTAAAAGATACTTTAAGTTAAAGATTGCTATGATCTTATTTGAAAAAATACCGTGATAGTGTATTCCATGCGTGTTTTGATATATTTTTGGTTGATAAAAGAAATTCGTATTCCCTTTAGCGGCATGTTTTTTAAAATTACTTTTCTCATTAATACTGAGAAATAAGACTTAAATGTCAGAGCCTTGGTTTTAAATTTCTTATTGAACTTTACCTACTTTAAAATAAATAATTGGCTATTGAGAAAAGTATATATCTAGAAATAATTTGAACAGACCAAAACATTATTAAATGGAATAAAAGCTAGGAAATTTACCAACACAATTAAAAGGTTTACCATTATAAATAAACAGACTTAAAAAAACGAAAAAATTATTTGAGAGTACAAAATGTTGGTACCAGAACTAAACAAGTGGTCCAGAATCTCACAAAAAAAAATGTCAAAATATGGTAGAGCGATCTATGATTAAAAACATCAAAAGTTTTAACTCCGTGCTTTTGAGATTTAGAAGATCTGCGTATATTTTTTTTTTTATAATTAATAGCTTAATGCTTTTACAGATTTGATAAAAGGTTTTTAGTCTTTGTTAATAATGCGCCATCCAATGAAGTCAGACAACATGAAATAACATAAGAACAACGTTCAAGGTTGCCAGAAGTCATATAGTAAACACATTTTCTTTTTTGAGTCAATCAAATTTAGGATGGTCAGATAACTTAAATTCAGTTTTAATTAGATATGTTGTTGTTATACAATTTTGTTTTGCATAGTTTATCTGCGTTTCAATGAAAAAATAATCTTTTGTCAAGGTTTTTTACAAGATTCTTTTCACATTTTGTAGAGATTTTTTCTACCTTTCACTGTTTGTTTAAGAAAAAAGTACTAAAAACGATTTTTTGTGGTCTTTCAGTAAATCTTTTGTTTCTTTGCCAATTTTGATTGAATGACTTGCTTTGTAGACTTTTATGGCAATAATATTCTTGTAAATTTTCAAATTGAAATTTTTTTCCTCACCAAATGATCAAAGTCTTACAAACTAATTAAGGGAGCGAATTGTTTTCTTCCTAAGCATCTCCTTCATCAAAGTGAAAATAAAAACAAACAATTCCCGTCGACCGTCACTATAAATGAAATAAAAAGTATATTTTTCCAAACATTTAAGACAAAATATTCAAAAATGTTGCCAATTAAAATCTTCGGAATTTTTGTTTTGACATTTTTTTGAGAAATGTAATAAAAATATTAAAAATCAAAAAAAGTATCTTGCCAGTTCTGAACTGTGACAAAATTCGACCGGAAATGTTTCTTTTTATTTTCTTTTTATCTTTTTCCTTATGTTACAGAAAGGTAGGTAAGGGAGGTACCTTAGTGTTTTGATGAGTTGGAACTTGACCAAAATATTTAAGGAAAACGACATTATATAATATAAATTTCATTTGTGATTTGTCAAACAAATGTGACACCATACAGCATGTCATTCAATAACACACAAATTCCCTGTCAAAAATGTCCCAATTTTTCCAATTTCAAACTCAGACCTGCGCAATAACTGCATCAAGTTTTGTTTTTCTTGCAGCACAATATTATGGAATGTTTTCCCTCTATTATTCTCTCTCCTTCTCTCAATTAATGTACAAACCATTCCATTATGAATCACAAACACTTACTTTATTTCTATCGTTGTTATCATCAGTTTTCTTCCTGGAAGGACGAAGTTCCAATGCGTAGAAAGACTCCCAAGCTCTCCAGAACCATTTATCGCAAAAAAAAGTATAATTATTATGTATGTACCTACTGCATTTCCTGTGACCTTGAGCCGTTGGTCTGGGCGTGCATCCAAAAGACAACTTATAGAAAATTTGCTTTTGAGCATCCATTAGCAGAAATTACCGTTTCGTTTTTGGAACTTTCGCTGCTTGAAACTTTTCAAATTTAAAACAATTTTACCAACCCTTTGGCTTGGGGGTGAGAGATTGCGTTTGGGTTCCATGAAATTTTGTGTGCGGATGCACAGTGAGCGACAGTTGGTAAGTAGGTAGTTTGCTATGAAAATTTGAAGTGTAATTAAAAGTTTTCAAAAATGACCGTCATTAGAAGCATATGAATGTCGTACCTTTATATGTATGTGTTGGTTTATATCTGTGGTAATTACTTAACCTATAGAGATAGTGGAATGAACACCATAAAACTATAGATCTCTCTCTGTGAATAAGCCAATTTAAATATGATATCTTTGATATCCCAAAAAAAAATGAAACTCTTTCGTGAACCCTGATGACGTTCTTTGCTTTTGAAAAAGGACAAAATTGCTGTTCGTAACTTTACATCAGAGTCACGTGTTTATTGTAATTTAACCCTACGACAAACAACGTGCGCTTTTAATTAAAAGAAGAAATTTTGTAATAATTACTGAATGAAGGATTGAGTTGCACATTGCACAATCAGAATCACATTGGTAAGCACGTACGCCTGAAACAGAGAGTAGACAGTTGGTCTCTCGATAAGGGATGTATTTTTTAAGTGTGGATGAGTCCATATGAAACAGTCACGCCCGTATATAATCACTGTATTGATAAATGAATCTAGAAAAATATACCGTGATATGTTGTGCATATTGTTTTGTTTCACAATGTTTGAATAAAGTTCTGATTAGATATCCAACACATTATTAAAATATTAGCACAGGCCACAGGGTAATAAGTCCACAAAAGAAAAATTCACAATTATTGTCTTATGACCCACCTGATTAAGTAATAAATTCATAAACAATTTTTTTTGTGAACATATGACCCTGTCTCAGAATTTATGTGTCGAATAAATAATCAGAGCTTTACTCAGAGAATGTGAATGAGGCCCTTAGGGTTTGTTTCACAATGTCTGAGTAAAGCTCTGATTTGTTACTCGACAATTAATTTATTCTCAAATTAAATCCTCCCATTAACGAACTTTGTGTTTCACAATGATCGAAGTATAAAAATTATGTGTCAATTAGTTATTCGTATGTTATTCCAGTTTTCCAGACAAAATATTTTTGACAGAATGAAAATATTCAAAACAATAATTAATAAACATCAAAATTAGACCTAGACTTCGACAAGATTGCAACAGGAGACTTTTGGTGAAGATTATATAAAACGAATACTTTCGTCTGCTGCATGTAGTGTTACAATACTGAGAAAAAGTGCATGGAAATTACAATTTTTTAAAAAAAATTGCTTCAGTGAGGGTAAAGTAACCACTTAAAGTTCATCACACTTTGACGCATCCGCGTTCATTAGGATGCCTTAGATGTCCCAAGACCACCAACAAACGTCTCCGAAAATGAGTTTTTGTGATTTTTTTCTTACGTTTTAAGGCTTTGGGAAATCACTTTTAATATACCTGCATATGTACAAAATATATTAAACCACAGATCTTGCTCCCAGAGTATGTATATGTAGGTATTCATATGAAAGACTTTAAAGTAGCTCTCAAGCCACCGCGATTTTTCGCTTTTTTTTTGACAGTTATATAAGTGGAACTCAGACTGTCTCTTTATTCGTAGGTACTTTGGAAGTCAAAGTTTGAGGTACCTAATAGTAAAAGTAACTGCACGAAAAAATATTGCACTTTGTTGCAAGAATACTCAGCCATTTATATCCCTATACTTTAAATTCTAAAATTGCATCATACCATGCAAACATTTATTTATCAAATTCGCCCTCTTATTTCTCAAACACATTCAGTAACCATTAAATTAATCTGTTTTGATGGTTGCACCTACAGCTTTGAATGTTTTAATCACTAGTTAAATTTGCTAATCAATACTTCATCTGGCCATTAAAATACTCAGAACTTTAATTGCTAGTTAGACGTATTCAGATATTGTGAAACGTAAATGAGGTTCTCAACTGATGAATAAGTTCAAAGTAGCTTAATTGAAACTTTAATCAGAGAATGTGAAACAAGCCCTTAATGTCAAATAACTAATTAGAACTTTATCAAAACTCTATGAATATTGTTTGTTTTAAAGTTTAACCAAGGTTTTATGTAGACATAGGTAAATTATTCAATTCAATCATTCTTTAAGCTAAAAAATAACAATAGAAAGAATATATTAAAAGTTTCGTTTTTGTTAATAACAAATTTTTGGAAGCTGAGTTAAGCCTCTTCAAACTTTTAAGCTTCTTAAGGTGGAATATAGATAACCAAAACAAAGCTAGAGTGAAAAAATTGTAGGGTCTGAGTCTTATGTTTGAATTTAAATACTCTTTTGGTCCAGTTTTTTTAGTACTAAAGAGACTCTTAGGTTTATTATTTACATAACTACACGCAAAAAATTTCTTTTAGTTGATTTAACACGCGAAATTTGCCAATGATATGAACATAACACGATGCGCAACGCAGCTGCAGATGGGATTGGTCAAGTTGGAAAGCTTATAACTTAAGCTTGCAACTTTTTTGGCATTTCAAAATTTAAGATTGAAAGGAACTTCAAACTCTTTTCAATCTCTCATAAAGACGTAAAGTAATTTTACCTTTAATTTTATCAGCATCCATCTTTATTTTTGTTTTTATTTTTATTTTTGACATTGAAATGTCAGAATTCTGAACACGTACAGTTGCAATGTGGGCGCGTAAAAAAATCACCTTCAACATTTTTTGACAGCTATTCCAGGGGGCCAATTCTGGTGAATCGAATAAATCGTTTTCACATTCGCTGCCAAGCATTGCTTTCACTTTTTCGATTCATTTGCCACAAATAAGCGATTCTGGTTCTGTGAATGAAAACTATATTATCGATGCTCGAACCACCTTACCATTTCTCTTAAAAACAACTATTTTTTTAAGAGAACAGAGAAATGCATGAGATATCAACACTTTTTTCTTTATGTATTTGACAGAGAAAGAGATATGATTGAATTTGTCATTGTTTGTTCGTATTCACGCTTTCATTTTGGATATTCACTTCCAAATGACGACGGACGTGAAGGCAAATTATTCATATGAAAGTTTTTGATGTTTTGTTTCACATTTACAGAACGGGAATCGGAATTAGTGTGAAAGCGTGAAAAGTTTTTCGGTTCACTTTTTCACAGAACAAGAATTGGCCCCCAGTTGTAGCTCCAGTTTAGTTGCAGCACTCTACTCAGTTCAGACATTCAAATTGACTGAAAAACATATTTGATAGCCTTAAATATGTAAAGTATTATGTACCTACCTGTGTTTTATAATATGTATAATTAGAGAAATGGGAACAGATAAAAAAAAACAGTATTTTTTGCAAAAAAAAAAGAAAAATATTAGGACCATACTATCGTTGATTGTGTGAATTTTTAGCCACAAAAACTGAACCGAATAAGAGGTAAAAATATTGATTTTTAATTTTGGGTTCATACAAGATCGGTTTCAAATTAATTAACGAGATATACGGAAACAGGCATTTCTCTAAAAAAAAGTAAAAACTTCGAGTACCTATGTATATTAAAATATTTTCTCCTTACAATAAAAGAGTGAGCTAATTGAGTTTGACTGTAACTCATTTCAAGGAGATGCATAAGAGCACAAATATGACCATTTCTTATTCATTTTACTCAGCTAGGAATAAAACACGCATACATCAATCAATCTCTAATCTTCAGGAAATTCTATTCCACTGTACTGTACATATGAATCTTCTCGACTTGGCCGACTGATAAAGTCGTACTTGTGGCAAATTGTCAATGACTTTCAATTTTCTTAATAGAGGGTGCAGTGAAACCCAAACGCCATGCCATTCATCTATCAGCCATATGTTGCCGGCAACTTTACTCATGAAAATGAGGGTTGTTTCTCAAACTAACAACCGTTCCCAGCACCACATCGCTTAGGTATTCTCTGTTATTGGAAATCCATTTCGATGTCATTATTCTGAACGCACATACATACATACATATAAATGCAGCAGGGGCAGTCTAAAAAGTCTCAGTTCGAAGCACACACTAACACTTTATTGAAGGGTATGTCACTTCGCATTATTTCACAAAAAGATTGGCGGAGTGGGAAATGAAAGCGAAGAATATTGCAAGTAAAACTGGGGTGCAGCGCCCCCAGCTAAAATTTATTCAACCCTAAGCGATTCTACCTCGAAACGTTTAAGTATGAAACTTGTTGGTTGCCGCATGCAATTTTCACCTCCACCCACTCTCAGTCAACCCATCACAAAAAACACCCCTGCGATTTGTTGTTCATCAATGGTTGCTGCTGACTGTGTCTGTTGCTGAGTTAGGGGTGAAAAAGCCTATGCTTGAATGACATGGGGTTTTAATAAATAGTCTATGTTGTATCTAGTAAATAAATTAAATCACCCACCCGTCGCCGTCGACTGAGGGTGTTGTGCTTTGCTTGTGCGTGCTCATTGATCTAAGGGATGTGGGGTGGGAGGCATGCATGGTGCGGTGATTCAAGGCAGAAGAACAAAGAGCAAAAATCAGTGTCTTGCTTGTGCGGAAAATTATTTTTTTTGGGGATGATGATGAATGCAATCAAAGGATCTTCTTTCTTTATTCCTTGCTGCTCGTTTTGAAATTAGAATTAATTAAACTTCTTTTAGTTTAAATTATGGTGACCATTGACAAATTTTGAAGAAACTTCAGTATGCAGTTGGATGGATCCATCTTCAAATTAAGTTTTGGGCACAAAGTTTAAAGTATTCAGGAATAATACACAATTACTGTTTCGAGTCACTAAGCTTTACTTAATAAAGGAGATGGCCAAAAAAAAACCCAGAGTCGACAGAAAAAAATCATATGTAGGTTTTGAGGGGTGAATAGGTACATCGAAAATATGTTATCGTTAGATCGAAAAACCATCATGGATCGTTTATATTTAGAGATAAAGAATGAATATAATTAGTGAACAATCCGTTGTAAATATTATTTTATGAATAGCTTGTGAGAGATAATGGAAAAGTATGGTTGATATGTATTGTTAAATAATCCATACAACTAAAACATAAAATACCTACAACACAAAACGGTTATAAGCAAAAGCTAAATACATACTTTTATTATTCTACTCGTTTGTAGCTACATATGAATGAACAGTAGCAAAAAATAATTATAGTCTTAGTAGGTTATTTATTTATTATTTTTAGGATGTTATTTGTTGAATTTTGCGTTTTGGTGTGTTTTCATTTTATTCTGTAAGCTTTGTTAGTTTTTGGATTTTGCTAGCTCGCTCTCTGGGTTTTTGCATTCTGGACACCATTTTTTTCTTTGGAAAACTACCATCTTCTTTTGTTTTTGCTAAAATGGATAAAAACTACAAAGTGTGAACGAAAAAATCTTTGATATCTCACACAAAACTCCTTTCATTCCATTTTAACAGCTATCTTCTATACAAAACAAAAACAACATGACTGGGATTTTTGTAAAACTTGTCTTATTGATTGGCTCATAGCTCATATACTATATGGATTTTGGGGTTGCCCCATTGGTGATGTCAATTGCTTATTACAGGGTAACTATTGGCTTATATTTCGTTCTTGTCGATTCTGGGTTTTTTGTCCATACATTTTTGGCCATCTCCTTTGTCTCAGAACGTGTGTGAATGAAATTAGAATTTTGATAAATTTTATCCGGAGTTTAATTTTTGACACTTTTGAGGTGGATCTGTTTATAGAAAAGTCAACAACCAGGAACTATAGTCGCTTACAACCCTCAATCTCAACCGTTCGTATGTATGAGTGTATGGCTGTTTATATATTTTGGTATTAGTCCTAGTTATTTTAGTTATTTGAACCATAAGAGCATATAATGTATGTAATTAAGTCTTACCTTCTCTTTATTAAATAAAAAGGACCTGTCGAAAAATCAACAGCAAATCGGTCACCATGAACATTTAGTTTTAAAGACGACATGTTCTAGGAAATGACAGTTTTTTGGTCTAACCCTCGGACAGTACCGATTTTTGTTCCTTTGTTCCAAAAATATAAAGTCTCATCTGCTATGGCAGGATATAATAATAATAATTGCATTATTATTCATTTCTCTTATAATAGCGAGTGATTACTTATTTTCAAATCTCAATGGTCTACCATTGCTTTGGAAACGGAGACGAGAGAGTTTGAACTACCAGGCGCTCTTCCGAAATATGAAAGGGAAAAGCCAGCTGTATAAAGTACATAATACCTACAAAGGAAGGATACATTGGATATTATTTAAATGAGTGCCTATTCACAGGCAGCGGTGGGGATGGCGTCGGCGGTGGTGGCCTTTACTTCAAGAAACGTTTTGAAATTATTTTTTATTAGAGCAAAAAAAAAAGTATACAAGCAAAAAATCGTTTTCATCTTAGCGGCGGCAATGGTGGCGAGTTCATTAAGTTCTATTCTTCATTATAATTGAATTTGTTCGAAGGGAGTGAACTGGAATAAGTGCTAGAGTCGGTCCCTTTTCTTACATTCGTTTGTCGCTGTTGTGTCTCGACGATAATGAAATTTTATTTGGGTTGTTTTCCAGCCAGCAGTTTCATTATAACAATTGTGGTGTAGGAGGTTGAAAATTTTCAGGAAAAAAATAATAGAACCCTTAAAAATGCCATCCCTTCGGCCATGCGATATTAACGGCTAAGAAAAATTCATATCATTATACCAAAAAAAAAAAAACAATTTATATAAAAATGAGATAATTTAATTTAAAAGACAGAAATCATGTAATTTTTTAAAACATTTAATTTTAAATAACATTTTATAGAACTTTAATATAAAACAAAAAGTGTGCAGTTAATTAATATTTCACGATTTCGACACAAATTTTTTTTTTTTTCCTTCCGGTGTCTTCTCTTCGAGCAATGTTGGGCTGGTCCAAGAGATATTTGTAGAATTTTTCAAATAAAAGCTATATTAAAGAATGAAGAACAAAAATAAGCTTTTTGAGTTTGTCAAATCCACACTATACATCCGAGTATATGTGTAGTGTATATTTTTTAAGAATTTGTTTTTCTCATTAATTCGGAAGGTTTCGCATCGTTATATTTACATCAGGAAGTATAAATGGGCTCGTATAATAGAACACATTGATAAAAATTGTGATGATCTATTAGGGCAATTTTACAATTCGTATATACAATTTAGCTAAACATCACCTGATAGAGAAAGGTAGTCACCAGCCTTACACACAAATTTTATAACTCAAAACCGGATCTTTCGATTATTGTACACATATGGGTATGGCTATCGCTTGCCAAAACT
Organism: Dasysyrphus tricinctus; assembly: GCA_963921185.1. NCBI lineage: Eukaryota > Metazoa > Arthropoda > Insecta > Diptera > Syrphidae > Dasysyrphus > Dasysyrphus tricinctus. The sequence goes on from OY992531.1 coordinate 263,616,291, forward strand.
CTTGTAAGAATAAAACACCAAAGGACAACTACTTCCGGTTACTTACAATTGAACTCGTTTTCTAGTTTTATAACTTCCTTGTTAACGGCTGGGCCAGTTTCGATCAAAAATTTTGAACAGAAAGAATCAAAGGAGTGGCGTTTAGATTTAATATTCTCTTTGTGGCGAACATGGCCAATCTGTAAAATAAAAAAAAAAAATTAAAAATATTAGACAACTTTGTTGCCAAAAGATTGACATTGTCAAATTGGGATTGAGCTGAATGGGATGTTGTCTTTAGAATCAAGAACCATTAAACCTATAGGAACGCATAAACATTTACATGTCAGGAAACTTGATTCGATACTTGGAACTACTAGGACATTATTTGACATTTTGAGAAGAAATCTTTATTCCATTTACTTGATGCATCAATATTTTTTCTAAAATTTATAATTTTGCACAACCTGTTTCAGTTATTTTTTTTAAATTTCAACAAAATTCTTTCCCAACGACGATACCGTTTCTAATCCTCATCCCACAATTATAACTTATTGAAGATATTATTTAGGTGAACAAATTTTTCTTTAGGAGGGCTTTGGTGTGAGCAAATATAATTTCTTAGTAATTTCGTGCTAACGAGTTTCGCACCTCTTGCCAAAACACACACAAGGCAGGCCATCATAGAAAAACTTTTCTTTTCTTGAATATGGTTTTACTTATTTTCGAAAGAATTTAGTCCTTTCCGCAAGCATTTTCGTTTTTCATTTATACAACAAAGAAATAGGGTTAGGGTTATTGCGGCACCATTTCCTTTTTGTTAAATAGCCATGCTCGTAAAATACCTGTTTACCTGCCTATCATCGCGTGTTTGAATGAAGTCAAATTTAAGCGAGTGTATGTTAAGTTTCACTTGAAAATTGTGTTTTGCTCTGGTTTAGTGAACTTGTTTCTAATGCAGTTTATGTTAAAGTGACAGTGCCATAAGAAAAAAGACATATATGTATGTACTGATTCGAGCACAAACAATAATTGATTGGTATGCAAATCAGCTACCAGTACTGTGTAGTGCTGAAGTCCTAGTCTATACTCTGTACCAAATTGACAGGATTAGGGCTCGTTGCTTGTGTCAATAAATAAATTGATACCGGTTTAAGCTATATTGAAAGATTTGACAAAATGGAGTTTATTTTTTATTAGATATGAATGCCAATCATAGTAACAACCTAAAGGCATTTTTCGTTTCGTTTAGTATGCTGGATAAAATTTTTTTTAATTTATGAATAGCCATCATAAAATTTATTTATGAATTTGGCGATCCCAAGCATTATGGCAGATGAATATGTTTGCTGCCCTCTATGCAGTTTCATAGCTGTGAATTATGTATATCCAAGTGTATACATAATATAATTAAGTACCTACATATTTTCTCTTGTCGTATACAATAAACATTTTTAAGAAAGGTGTATCTCCATTTAAAGTTTTGAGATAAATGCATTTTAATGATTTTGCTACAAATTAAATAGTTTTGAAAATGTTTAAGAACGAGTTCTTATTAAAAAATAATATTATGTTGTTTCGCTCATAAGTTATAGTTATTTTGGTGTTAAGTGATTACTTAGAAAAATGAACGATATTTAAGCTTTGTATTGGCACATAAGCAATTTGCTTGAAATTGAAACCTGCATTGAAAATTGCGTTCGTGATTTTAAGCCATTTGCAGTTGAAAATGTGCTTTACACAAAAAAATAAACTATTTAGCGTTTCCAATTACGGTACCTACTAACTCAATTTATAAATGTTGGCTTTTCCCTACGCCCTTTTTTCTTAAGACAGTAGACAGCAGAATGTGATTCCTGACGTCTGCGTCGATGAAATACTCCTTACTTTGTGTGGAAGGTTCGTAATTAATAAAAGAAAATTACATATTGTAAATTACTTAAAAATGCTTATCAAAGTAATATCTGTTATCTAATATATGTACATGAAAAAAACACGTTGAAGAACTCCACTATTAAATCAAAAGTATTGTTTCATTCTTTGCTTTGAGTAATTAGTTAAAGAGGTACAGCACTTTCCGTATTCTTTCAGAAGTCTATAACTATTAAAATATCACTTGAAAAAGCAACCAAACTACCTACATACATTTCGAATTGTCATATATTTTGAACAACACACCCAACGTTCATAATACCTATTATTATTTATGGATTGGCAATAACGTGTCCCTTATACAACCATTTCAATTGGTATTACAAAACCGACAATGTGATTTGAAGAGCTAAACATAACGAACAATGGTCCATGATCAAATCAACATCTAAACCAACCTATATACCTTTCTTACGCCCTTCTACTTAATTAGTTCAAACTAAGTCTCCAAACGCTTTTCAATCGAATCGTATGTAGAATCTTTTCAATAAACGAAAAACCTTTTGAGGGAATTTGTTCAATCAGCGCTCCATCTATAGTCATTAAGGTTCATATTGAAATACGAGTAGTTTTACCTCCAAAAGCACTGCAAACTGCACACCACCATACCATGGATGGCGCAACGCAAATATAGACGCCAAAGCCATAAGAGCCCTGGAAGAGCTGGATGCCCTGTTTACTTGCTCCTAATTGGCATCCTCGTTGCAGTTGCCGTTGACGTTGACGTCGACTTCTACCTATACATCGTCATAGCCGTCTGTCCCCCGTCATTTAAATTTCGTTTGAAGGCTTATATTCCGTTCCAATCATTTCGACATAAAGGCTGAACTGAAAGGCTGAAAGGCAGATGATGATGTTCTCCCTGCAAACGAGTCGTCAGTTTGTAGGTAGGTACCTATATGCATTCAGGATTCACCTAACAACTCATGTGTATGTAACGGTGATCCGCTTCCGAATCTGATTTAAGGACCTGCGGATGTTTTATACCACAGAAGCATTACGAGGCAAAAAGGTAACGACAGGTTTTTCTACTTTTTTTTTTTTGTAAATATTTCATGAAAACAGTTTTCTTCTCATCAGTGTGTTAAGGACCCACTTTCATTTGTTTGCCTTGGTCCTTTCGTCGCGCTTTCATGTTGTTGCGCTGTATAGCTGTGTACGGTTTCACTTATGCATCTTTTACCATATACTTTATAAAATATATAAAATTTAACACTAAGGACTTTCATGAAATGCAAATTTGCTTCAATATAAGAGTCTTGCATGCAGGCGAATGCATACAAGAGTGGTGAAGCAAAAGAGATATCTATAGGGTACCTAGACCTAAGTCTTCGCGTCACCTACAGTCTGCCTTTGTATGTTTTATTTTTTGTCAATGCTAGAATGACTAATGACTTTTGGTGAAACGTTGACTGTTGAAGGTATTGTAGAGTCCTTTATCCATGGCTTTAATGGCGTTAGAGTCTTGCCATCCAAATATGAGTATGACACGCTTTTTTAAAGTAGGCACTTATTGCAAAACGACTCTCTAATCTGAGGGTGGCAATAAGTTAATAATGATATTCTAGATTCTTTTTAATGAGCTGATATTTTTTTTCATTTTAATATATAAGGCAACTTTTTTTTATCAACCACGTCGCACGTTGTCGTCGAGAGTACTTATCCGAGCACTTTAGCTCAAGAGCACTTTATTATGTAACCAAGTACCCATGCAATGACTCAATTTGCTTATGGTGCTTCAACGTTCCATTAATCTTCAAACCCAATGCATAATAATTTTCTAATTAATTCAATACAAGTGCAAACAAAGATGCCATAGAGGTGGTATGTATTGAAGTTTTGTGGGGTATATGCTGGTATGCGTGATAAAAGAAGACTCAAACTCAACATTTTACAATAATCAATTTAAGGGGTTGATAAATATTATTATTGTACTTGCTCTATACAGGGCAAGGATTTTACCTATTTGTGTACAAAAGTCTTGATGATCTAATCAAACTTACTTTCATAAGTAGTATGGAGAAGTTGAAAAGAATGAGTATATGAAGTACGTCATGAAATATCAACAAATTTTAAAAATGGATTAGTTTTTTTAATTGTATATACTATTTCAACGATGAAACCAACAAAATCTCTTTAATTACTCTTTAAGTTTCGAAAAGATTTTTTTGGCAAAAACTTTGTTGTGTATTATCGGTACCTACCAACTTTAACTTTGGGCATATGACTCCGATAGGAAATTTAATCAAAATCGTTGGAGTTTCTCAGGAAATACAAAAAAAGTTAAAATTTCAATACGATTTTGATAACATTTGGTATATAAATCTAATGCCGAAAGTGACAGTACCTACCTAAGAATAAAAGGATTTTTTGGTTGAGTCCGAAAAGGAAGTACCAATGATAATCATTTTTTTGCAAGCAACTGCAATATTTTATTTACTCCTGCATTTCTAGCTGCACTAATTTTGTTCAGATTCAGGAGCCCTAACGTTTTGATTGTAGGGCTAAGCACAATACTTCAATTCATGTTCAAGATTTTGTTAAAACTTTTGTGGTCCATGTGCTTTACTCCAATATTTGTTTAAAGAAGTAGACACTCATATACCTTTGTGACTGAAAGTCAATGTAATTGCAATTTTAAATCCATTAGTAAAGGAAGTGTATAATTTCTCAGACCTAACTAAGCACATTTGAAGATGATATTCAAAGTTAGAACCGTACGAGAAACATGCATGAGGCACACGTTCATTAAGGCGACCAGTCGGAGTTATAACCATCTTCCACTCTCATCCTATTAAGTTAAATTATAAGTTTTGGAGAGTTTTTGGATTTTCGGTGTTCATAGTTGGAGACAGATGGATATTGAAGAAGCAACAGAAGCAGTAGCAGCGTTTCCTTGGAAACAACTTTCACAAAGTAAGTATTTCTATCTTTCTAAACTCAAGAGGCAAAGATGCATAATAGCATTATAGAAAATCCATCCCAGAGCCCACTAAAGCTTATAAAATATTCACTGAATTGTATACTATGAAGCATGTAGCCTGCTTTAGGGCAAAAGATTTATTACGGTAGCCCGACAATTCCTAAATAACGCATCATATGCACATTTTATGGTCCTTGGTTTGCACACTTACATACATATATCTACACTCATATACACATAGAACATTAGGCAATAAGCAAACAAGCAAAAAGTATATAAGAATGTTGCTTCCATTGTCCATTTTAATTGAAAATCAAAATCGAAGAACCACATACACAAAATCTCGGAATTGAAATGCTTATACGGAATATACCGTATGTATGTTTGTGATTGGGGTAACATGTCAATAGAAAGCAGAAAAGAGAGGAAGGTGGAGGACATGCATGTTCATTGTACTACAGTATTGTATAGGTTGGTACGATATGCTGAAATGTTGCACAACAAAATGTAATGTGCACATAAAAATAAAATATTTCACTCCCATTATTGAAGAATCTTAAGAAATTGAAAATCTCATGGAGGATACTTTCGGACAACAATGGTCGATTGAGAAATTTACTACACAAGGACATCCTCTTCTATTCTTCTGTTTTTTGATGGTGTCAGTGGCGTTCTTTTGTCAGAAAATAATAAAGCGTCTAAGGGAGACCATATAAAATGTTAAAGGCTTAAAGGTATAATAGCTCCACTCATGGGTGGACAACGCACAACCCTGAAAATAATTTAAGGACTTTTCGTGGAAGTCACAGTCTTAAAAAACATTTTGATGACAATTTTTTAAAGCCCTTTCTTTGATATGGTGTGTCATTGTTGTTCAAGTCTCATATTCTTTCTGTGACACCTACTACCCACTCATCAAGAGTTGTTGTAGAATTGCTTTTGTCATATTGGCGTTTTGTTGGAAGCTAAAGGATCTCAAAATTATTTTTCCAATTATGAAAGCTTCTGGGGTAAAAATGTATCCGGTTCAGTTAAAATGGAAACCAAGCATATGAACATAGAATGCGAATTATATCACCCATTTGACAGAAAATTTAATTTTTTAAGATGGTGGCAAATAAAGAGGTACCGAAGTTTAAAAATTGGTTTTTCGCACTTTAAATAGTTTCAATAGGTTCTTCCATTACAAGCTGTTATGATGAAATTAGTTTAATTTCAAGAATACTTAAGATGTCGTTATACCTTATTTCTCCTCCCTAATGTTTAGTGCAGAGATGTCCTTGTAAAATGGTTAGTGCCTTTGAGATCTACATGGAATGAGAATGTGCAAATGAACGTGACTGAAACAGTAGTATTTCTTTCAACAAACTTACTAAATACATCACCCTCTTTGATACATCTAAAATAATTGTTTAAGTGGCATACATGGTGTTTCTAAGGTACTAAAAGATTAAACAGGATTTTGGCGATCGATTTTAATGTTAGAAGTCATCGTTTTAGCTTAGTTGAGTTATAAATTTGTTTTTTTCACTAATCAACTAAAATGTTTCACAAATGGTTTCTTGCAATTTTCTTCTCTTTTAAAACATAAACATTTCTTTCTTTTACTTACCCTTTCCAATGTGCCATTCTAGACATTTGCCTCCTGACCTTTTGCATTTTGCAATTTGCTGTCCCCGTACATAACCCTCAAGGTGTCCTGTTTGACCTTGTTAATAAAAGATATTAGTATTAACATCTGAGTAAGGTTTACCATATACATCCTCGAGAATATTATCTGTTAAAGATTTCTAGAATAATAACCAGCTTCTATCCAATAACTATCACCAACAGAGCAACAACTTCATTTCTATAACAATGACTTTTCCTACTGACACATTCAATGAGCTTTTATAATGTTGACCTCCAGATATGACCATCCCAAAACTTCATTATCATCATTAAATTATTAATAACTTAAGAATACAGTGCAGCTTTAAGCCCTTAAACATCATGTACACACAAAATAATGACCGGAATCAGAATCAGTTGTTTCCTTGGTATAGTTTCATCCTCACCTTAGAATATGTTCACTTCCTGCAATGAAGTCATGTCATATATGTCATCATTCATACATGGAATATTAAATGTTTGCGATGAGAACTGAGATCCTAGTGTTACGATGTTGATTGCTGGAACTTAAATAGCAAAATAACACTTACATCGCGTAGCCCTTTTATAGCACACACAACCATAATATACAGGACATTTATGTAGGTGCAATCCCTAGGCAAGGCAAACCCCCACTTCAGGGGCTGAGAATGTCATTTACTAATTCACCCCACATACCCCATGAAGCAGAAACAGAGAAGACTATAATCCAACCAGCGAACACAATCTACCTTTAAACCTACATTTGTATGTATATTCCCAATGGATCGCTCCTGATTCAGGCAAGTGCGGCGTATACAAATGTTCGTCATTGTTTCTGACAGAATACAATGCTATCCTCCAATCCCCTCTCATATACATACATGAACATACAAATTTCAAATGTCTGCGCTTCTCTATACCGGCATGCACAGAAAGAGGACTTGGGAAATTTTCCGTGTAAAGTGCAAAAAATTCGCTGATATACAGTTGAAGCTTGAAGGGCGAACATTATAAAAGAATTGTCTGCGTAAGCTGCTGCTCTCATTTAATTTTTCAATGTTTTTCGATCTAAATTCTTCTACCAAAAATGCAACCGAACATAGATGGTAAAACCTACGTTCATGTGAATCTTTATTTGTACACAGCCCCTTTGCATCTCTGCTGGGTTTTTAGCACCAAGTAATTGTGCTGCACAAACATTAATCCTGACGAGAAATTTTCTTGGAATTATGAATCAGCATTTTTCCTGTTCGGTGAATTAGTTACGTCACGAAGTTGACATTATATTGCTGAAGCTTGTGACTTTATTCATATGATAGTCATCGGTTGAAGGCATGTTATCTATTCAACTCGAAGATTTAACTGAACAAATGTTCAAGTACATGAGCCCTAACAACTTAACTAAAACTTGTGGCACCTAACTGATGAGCCCACCACCATGCCTGGACGAAAAGTTTTCATTGAATTTAAGACCACAAAAAAGAACATAATTTGGAATTACTATCAACCTACAATATTTAAGCCTATTCAATACTTATTAAAAATTATTACTGTCAACTTCAACCTACCACCATATGTGCAGTTGGAAAAGCTGATCGACTTTCATTTCAGTTGGTTCACTATGGCGTATACGTACCATTTTTTTTTCGCAAATTGCTTCAAATAGACAATTATTGATTCGTTTTAAATTTTCGTTTTAAATCGACTAAAATAAATACATAGGTTAGATACTCAACAATCTAAAAATGCGTAAGTAGAAGAAGGTGGCGCTATAGGACGACCCACTCTCATAAAGGTACCATCAAAGGTGCAAAGTTTAAGGGTACCTAGAGTTTAAAAAACAATTTTTATATGGGTTGTCTAGTGAAAACTATTGTTAGGGCACAGAGTTGCCATACTTAAAAATTCAATTTTTGGAATTTATCAATTATGTATTTGTCCCAGCTTAGATGGTTAAGGATTTAAAAAAAAAAGAAAATTTTATTTAAAAAAATACTTGATTTTTTCTAATTTGAAAATAAGGTAATTAGGTGAACAAAGAAAAAAGTTTAGAATCTATTTTCTTAACAGGAACCGAATGAGTTGATTTTTTTGTGATCAGTAGGTGTTTGCATGAAATGTGTATATTAGTCATGCGTACATACTATGCAACAAAAACTTAAGTCTAAAACTCAAGATGTGGACAGTTGAAAGCCAAGAATTGCAAAATATTTCCGCTACACTACTCAAAAAATTAAGAGAATAAGTGTTTTTCGATTTTTTGTTGATGTCTATATCATCCGCACTCCGTTGAAGATGGACAGATCTGTTGAAAGTAATGCATTCAGTATTTGCTCCAGAACAAGGTTGAAGAGACCACACAATAGCACATCTCCTTGTCAAAACCCTGTGCATGTTTGGAATAGTTCGGAAGAGGTTTTCCCTAGTTGCACATTGAACCGTGTATTTTCCAATGTCACACGACATAACTGGATCAGTTTTCTCAGAATCATATGTGGCTTTGAAATTGACTTGAAATTCGTTGGTCTTTCCAAGTTTTGCCTGAGAGTAAATATTTGGTCTATTTTCAATCTGCCTGGCCGAAGACCACACTGGTAGTTGCCGATTATAGAGATGCAGAACGGCTTTAGATGCTCCCATAGTTGGTTGGATTTCATGCGACGTTTATCAGAGATATTTCTTGATAGTTCTTGCGGGGCATAGGATTGCCTCTTTTTATAGATGGGTCATATGGAGCTCATAGATAAGTCATCGAACATGCTTTCTCCTATCCAAACTTGGTTTATGAGTTGATGCGTGCACCCTTTCAACACACCCCCTGCTTACGTGCTTTGAGAGCTCCGCTGGTTAACAATCAGATCTGTTGGCCTTGTTGTCCTTGACCTTCTTTATAGCTATAGGTCTACCTCTTCTGTACTGGGTCGTCGTACTTTGTCTTCATTGACTAGAGTTGAGTTTGCTTCCTGTTCTTTCTCGTTCTTCTCGCTCTTTCTTATGTTCATTAAGTAACTGCTGGAAATGCAAGCAGCGTATGCATCTTCTTTTTCCTGTTCTTCTGTGACTATATAGGTTACCTCTGCTGTTTCGAAGAGCCTGCGTTCCAATTTTTAAACAGGCAGCCAGTTGCTTGGCCTTTTTATAAAATTTCCGGGTGTTGTTTCGAACGCAAAATTCTTTGATTTCTTGAGTTCTTCTCCTTCTTTCTGCGCAGAATCATCTTCCCGTTGCTCGAAGCTTTTCTCTTGCTGCCCTTATTTTCCACTGCCACGGCAGCATATTCGCATATGCATCTTCTGTTACCATTATCAGCAGTAAGCCTAAATAAGTTTTTAACTGGATATTTAAAGAGTTTATAGAGATTATTTTTTTTTTCCTTTTCACCGTTACGCCTTTAAAAATTTGCGCCTGAAAATGAAATTTAATTTCGAAACGCGTCCCCAAATTACAAAAATTATAAGTTGTGACTGTTATTTTAAAAATTTTCATTATTTATAATATTATTTTATAATAATAAAATTAAAATTTTATTCCATATATTTTTTTTTTTTTTAGATTTCATAAATACATTTATTTCTTCAGAATGTGAAATATATACAACAATTCATATTAAAAATATGTATATAACTAATAGAAATAAAGTAGTGGCATTTAATATTTTAAGAATAAAAAAGTGCCAAATGCCACTTCAAATTAAACAAATAAATCAAATAATAATAATTTGGGTGGGGTGACCCTTATTCAAGAAAATATGTACAACTTAAAATGAAAAAAAAAAAAAATATTAACAATTCAAATCAATTATACAAACCAAGATAAATTATATTAATTTGCTTGCAAAAGTTATTAAGAACAGAGAACAAGTGTCTTTGATAAACACCAGAAATATCTAAGTAAGTGTTTTATATAACAGGAGACAAAATTCTTTCTAACTGATCGAAGTGAAAAGTAAGGAACCAGTCCTTTACTAGTTTCTCAAAACGATTTGGTAATATAAGTGATCTTATCGTAATCGGAAGTTTATTAAATAAACCAGGAGATATAACAGAATAGAAATTACGGAAGGCAGTTGTGCGGAAAGTAGGAACAGGTACCATTAATTGCATGTTACCACGGAGGTTATATTTGTCCAAAATTCTGAAATTTAAATTTCCTGAGCGCTTGAAAAAAGTTTTGAGGACCTTATAGCAGTATAAGTGTCTTACTGGAAGAATTTTCAACCCTGTGAATAATGAAAAACTATGGTGCAATCTATGTTTTCTGCTTATTTTTCTAATGACATATTTTTGGAAAGTCAAAATCGGTTTTATTTTGTTAAAATGCATTCCACCCCAACATGCTACACCATATTGAAATTTAGATTGAAAAATTCCATAATAATTTTTTTTAAGTAGATCAGTTGAGCATACTTTTTGGAGGTAGAAAAAATGTCGAAGTGTGGAACGGAAATATTTTTTAAATTCTCAGATTGATTACTAAAAGACATCTTAGAGCCAATTAAGAGACCTAGATATTGAAATACATCAACTTTCTCAATTTTGAAACAATGATCACTACAATTGAAGTTGTGAGAGTATGTAATGGAGGTGGGATAATGTATACAATAGTAACCTTGCAATTTGAATCTTAGGCATTCAGGCTCATGGAGTTCTTTTGGGAAAGGCTAAAGAACATTATTTTCGTTTTAGAACTTATGACAAGCTTATGTTCAGCAAACAGACGAGATCCAGGAGGCTTTCGGCACCAAATGCACAACCAACGTCATCAGAAAAAGCAGTAACATTCGATTTGAGTTTTAAGCTGAATAGAGAATTAATATATATTAGGAACAATATTGGTCCCAGCACTGAGCCTGTGGAACCCCTATGTTAGTAAATTTAAAACCACTCCTAACATTGCCAATTTTAACTCTCAGTGATTTACATTTTTAAATGTAGATACATCTATCTATTTTACTCTCGATGGTATTTTCATCGAAAATATCATTAAATAGGAATATTTCTATTCAAACCACGATTTTCCATATTTTTTTCGAATACTCTATCCAGGGGCCCAGTTTCGTAGTCGTGAGTTTCCTCTGTAGATATACACAGAAAATCGATAAATTAATATATTTTTTTTCCCCACTGTTTCTGGCATTATTGTCTTCGTACTACATGTGACGTCATCAAATCGTCATAAGAGTTCACCAACTGCATTCCATCACCATACGTCCATTAAAAAACTCTAAAATAAAACAACAAATACAAAAAATCTATTCCAATCTTTATCAAATCCTTCTGCCATTGGGTATCCAGTCTTTATTCGTGCAACAACACCACTTATTAAACACCTGTTGAATGGTTTCTTTGTGAATTTCCCAGTATTTTTTATATTGCGCACAAGCATTGTATCCGCCTTTTACTGGGATTTTTTTTTTCTTTTTTTTTTTTGAGTCTACACAAAACATGTTTCAATCTTGTAGTTTGGTCATTGTCAATGGTTTGGTGCTGCCCTTTTTACTTCGCAACATAGTTGCTTTTAGCAATCATGACAAGCCACATTTTGCCACACCATAATTCCTCAATGAAAACTGTTAACTTTTCAACAAAAATAAATGATTCAATCATTCATGCTGCGCCCTTGCTTAAATCTGTTAATATGGTCCTGTAAATACTTAATTATTATATTTTTTTGATTCTTTGCATAAAAAGTTTTAACTTGTGATATAATATAATCTTGGTATTAAAGGTAAAGGGCAAATATTGAATTCGAAAAAAATCGAGATTTTAATAAAACTTGACATTACGATGATAGAGAACATGACAAATATGGGTCACACAATTCATCTATCTGTTTGTCTGTGTTTCCTAGAGCCCGATCAACAGTTGCGGATTTCTTCAAATTTTGAACTGTAAGTTTTTTGTAAATTCCCTAGAATATTGAAATTTTGTAAACTCGCTAGAAGTGGAACATTACTACCCATTTTACCTGAAAAGGTAACCATTGGTATACCCATCGCTACGTGTAAACTTTTACTGAAGCAAGATGCGTTGAAGAGAACAAACACAAGGTGGGAAAACATCACTACTTGTTTGGCGACAAAACAAGTATGGCCAAACCTTGACCTGAAACGCTCCAAGTGTTTAATATCTCTAAGTAAAATGCACATTTGCTCTATTGTAGTTGTCATTACGGGACACTGTTTAATAGGCAGGCACGCAGCGCGGCTTGGCGTACCTTCAAACGATTTCTGCAGAGGCTGCATGGACGAGGAGGAAGAGGAAACGATTCCTCACCTTCTCTGCACATGCCCTGCTCTTTCCCACGGACGTAGGCTCCATTTAGGAGTTTACTTCTTTAACGATCCTAGTGATCTGGCAAACACAGACATTTATAGTCTCGCACGCGTCGTCAGGAGCTCAAAGTGGTTTTAGCGAGTAAGGAAGGAGTTTTTAAGATTCATGTGGTATCACAACGGACCAATTTTGGTCTAAGTGTGTCAGTACTCAGTATTGACAGCCACTTCTACCCAACCTAACCTAACCTAGAAGGAAAATTGACATTTTATAAATTCCAAAAACAATGATACTTGGCATTAAGCCGTTAAGGTCATTTGTATTCCTCTGAAACACGAACATGACTTCAACAATTTAGCAACAAATGATCAGTGAATTACAGTAGGCAAGTTGTATTATAAATTTGAAAAAGCTCGTGGAGAACCAGGGCGTAGTGACCTACAACTCTCAACCATTCCTATGTTCGTGTTTTTGACAGCAATGGAGGGGACCTACAATTTAGTCTGACCGGATGAAAAGCACTTATTCATGACAAGTGTACATTACAAGTATTAGAGAATTTTTCAGTTCCTCGCAATAGGCAGTACCTACCTCGGAAAAACATTTCTGTTTTTATATGGCAGCGGCTGGGACACGAGCCCACACCTTCAGCATGACAGTCCAACGCACTAACCATTATGCCACGAGGTACTAATAAGTATTACAACCTGACCACTCATGTGGCCTTCAGGTAGGAGTTTATTAGTTTTATTAATTCTTATCAATACCTCAACTAAGAACAAAGGTATGTAAAAACCTTATGAGCTATAGACTATGAACAAAATTAAAATTTTCAAGAAAAACTTCTTCGCTTCTAAATCGATTATGCTATGTCAGAATTGTGGTGAGAATTTATTCCAAATTCATATGTTTTGTGGTTGCGATACACAAAATTTCACATAATAGCAATAATTCTTTTTGAATTCAAAGCACCTTGATCCGAAAACAAAGCAAAGGTAAAATATTTGCTCTTGGCTGACCTTACCATCAAGATCCATAATAAATGCGGCTTATATTCATTTGGCAAACACCTTTAAGATGACCTTATGATACTCTGGGGGTATGTTCTAATCCAGATGCCTAGGTAAGCATTGACATTGTGCTGTTCAGAGTATCATTCTCTGAACACTCTTTTCCAAGCAGGTGGTCATAAATAAATTGTCTCCGAAGAAAATTGAATCCTAGAAACCAATAAGACGACGATACCCACCCAAATGAATATTTAACAAGTCCAAGGATGCCATCACATCTAGCCTCAGGGATTGAAATTTATAGGGGTGGATTGAATTTGCAATCTAAATTTTACCTACTCCGGATGTACGGATGTAACATTTGTCAATAGATATAGTAACTATAATATGTATCAATCCAAACTCTGTTGTCCTTCGGCTTCAGAACCCTCATGTGCTCTTTTTTTTTCTTATCGAAAGGCGAAAACCAAGGCCGTAACCAGGGGAGATATCACAGGGAACTGATCACCCCATAAAGGTGTGGCTATAATTTACAAAGGGTTTGAAGAAATCCCGAACAATTTTAAACAATGAACGAAATTAAATAAAAAAGAACCTGTCTTATTGATATTCTACTTTTTTGAATTTGTATTGATTCTTCAACAATTTTAAAACAAGAAAAAGATTACAGCGAATCTCGTCATTGTCATCGTTTTTCATCCATAGTAAATCATTAACCCAGAGTAACTTTAGCTTCAACATACAAAATTGGAGAAAATAGCATACAGATGGCATCAGTGTTAAAATAGTTTAAATTTGATTAAAACAAAAAGAATAGGTATATGTATATCCGATTTCAAAAACTCTTTTTGAGTGTAATTTTTAGTATTAAGAGGATGGAATTCAAGAATTACTTCTGATATGTATATTTTTTTATTTTATTTAAATGGTATCTGTCAGAGTTCAAAAATTCTTTTGTGCTTTTGAATGATAACATAAAGTCCCTGTGCGAAGGTGGTGGGTTTATAAATGATGAAAAACTGTTTTTTTTTTTCGAAAAATCATTTCTCCCCAAAATATTTGCCTGACTACGGCCTTGGCTACGAAAGCGGAATATGCGATCAACCCTATTTTATATATTTTAAGAAAAGTGTTTATTTAATAGTGAACAACATGGAATAATTAAAGCAATCCCTCTCTCATCGTGGCAGAACTTACAGCGCTTTATCATTCATTCATATTATGTGCACGTTGTTGGCTTAAATTGGACAAATTTCCTTTTCCTCGATGGGCAGTAGACCTTAAAAATCTATTTTTTTTAGATGGTATAAGCTTAAAAATCGCTAGACCTCTAGCTTGACAGTTCAAAGTACTCAACATCACTAAATATCCTTTTTCTTCCGTAGGAAAGTAAAGTTTTATTAGGTGTGTAGTGAGTTGTGACTGTTTCATTCTATACCGACCGTTCATTTTTTTGTATCACCCACCATGGCCAATTCTTCCGATCCAAAATATCCTGTGTTCATTTTTTAAACGAAACCTGGCGGAAATTGAATAATCTTGATACTATTTTTAAACCTTCAACTTGTGAAAGATACCTATTACACCTAATCCTTCCACGAAGTGAAGGTTGTTTATTGTATTGCACATATCTAGTACCGTTGATGGTTTTTCATCCGTCTGTATACTGTATAGGCATGCAAAAAATATAAAGCGAAAACATTTCTGAACGTTTTGTTGGAAATAAAACCAATTGCTTGCAAAGTCAATTAATTAGAATTAAGCACGCAAATAGATCTAACGTGTAGACTAGTGAATCCTTTTTGATTTAATTTTTTAGTAACAAAACAAATAGAATTTCCTAAGCTCCTATCCACCATTTCGATAAATCGTTTTCAATTAACTGTAAAAGCTTTTTGTTTGCGTTTTAAGAATGGATATGCAAGCTGTGGCTCATATTTTCGAAATTTTGTCAGCAGTATTTCTTAACTCTTACAGCCCCAAGGCTAAAGAGTTATTTTTTTCCGAAGCTTTAATTTATTAATTGGTTTTGATTAGTATTATGATGGGATGGTGTTCACAGATACCTATACTGGAGATATTATGTACTTTAGGGGCCAGTTATAACGATCAGGAAAACGAATCAGGAAAAATATTCCAGTGGAATATTTTCTATGTTTTCATTCGATTTGAATCAAAAATACTAAACTAATCAAAGACAAATAACTCAAAGAATTTGTGTATATTTGTAAAAATGCATTTAATTATTTTCCTGATACGAAAAATTTATTTGCATCAGAAAAATAGTTGAAACACATTTTTATAAAAAATAATTGTACAATTAAAAATTTTATTTGCACAAAAAATTCTTTGACGGTTTTGTCATTGATTTGTGTAGCATTTGTGTTTCAAATCGATTGAATACATAGAAAATAATCCATTTGACAAATTTTTCCTGATACGTTTTCCTGATCGCTATAACTGGCCCCTTATCATTGCATTTATCCTATAGAAATGTTTCAAAAGCATAAGGAGCATTGCATTGTTATATGTAGGGCCATGTAAATGCATGCTTTTTCTCACAACATTTAGAAGCCTTAGACGAAATGATCCTTACGAATCATAAAATTTCTTTTAAAATGGCATTCAATCGTTAGTGCATATTTTGCATATTTTATGCAAAATGCATATTCTCAAAATAAATGCATATTTTCATAATAAATGCATATTTTCGTATTTTTCGTGCATGTATTTCAAAAACATGTGGAATCGAAATTTGAGATGAAAATCCTAGGTCATTTAGTTGGTTTAAGAGATAATGCATTATAACGGGTGATTTTTTAAGAGGTTTAGAACACAAAAAATTCGAAAAAATGAATGAAATATTTATTTGAATCGATAGTTTGAACCTTGCAATTTAATGTTTAAAGATAATTTCATGCAAATGTTGACCGCGGCTGCGTCTCAGGTAGCCCATCCGCTGAGTCCAATTTTGGCATACTCTTTCACACATATCGGCCGGTATCTCACGAATGAATGCATGGATGTTGGCTTCCAGTGCGTCAATCGAAGCGGGCTTGTCCCTTTAGACATTAGCCTTGACATACCCCCACAAAAAATAATGTAATGGTGTCAAATCACACGATCTAGGCGGCCAATTGACCGGCCCGAAACGTGAAATTAACTGTTCACCAAACTCGCCTCGCAATTGCGCCATTGTTTCGCGTGCTGTGTGGCATGTGGCACCGTCTTGTTGAAACCACATATCATGCAAGTCAAGAACTTCCATTTCGGGCAAAAAAAAGTTTGTTATCATCGCTCGGTAGCGTTCACCATTGACAGTAACGCTGCGATTTCGCATTTCGCGGTCTTCTGTCACACTAGCTGATACGGCCGCAATATTTTCTTCACTACGCACAGTACGTAAACGTGTTGGTGGTTTAATGTCCAACAAAGTAAATTTGGTGCGAAATTTGGTCACAATCTTCCGAATAGACTGCTCAGAAGGTCGAGAATGCCGACCATAAAATGGAAGCAGCGCGCGATGAACATTTCACGAATTTTGATAGTAAAATTCAATAATTTGCAAGCGTTGTTCATTTGTAAGACGATCCATGGTTAAATTGCAAACCAAACTGAAGCTGTTTGACAGTGACACAAGGTACTAAACACACGTCAGCTGTCAAAACCAGTGTTGCCAAAACCAAACCAGCTAAAAAATCACCCTTTATGTGAACCGACTCTACTCTAACTCAACCCTATTGGTGCAGTTATAAAATAAAAGAAAGGACTGTTTTTGAAAAAAAAGGCTTTTCTACAATGAAAAGCGTAAATAATGCATTTAATCTGAGCAACAATAACGAAAGCTGTTTCATAAGTTGAAATTTGTTTGTTTGAAATTTGTTGAAAAAGACTCATTTTTCTCTGTCAGTTGAAGTAAAACGTTCTTTTTCTTTTTACAAAAGCTTTTAAAGGCCATGTAGGTAAGGTTCTGTTTTTGAAAATTTTGAACATAGTTTTCTTATTTACCTCTACGTATGTGAATAAAACATACATATATGAAAAAGTGTAAGTTCAACTTCATTTTTTTCGTTTTTGAGAGATATATAATATGGGTATTCATATTCATGCAACAGCGTAAACTCGTCGTAATCGTTGTAAAGTTTAAAACTTAGTAATTCTGTCACAATTTGTATGGAAAATTTGACAGATTTACGAAGTTTAAAACTTTACAACGATTACGACGAGTTTACGCATTTGCATGAATACCCTTAATGTTAATGTTTCTTATAAATATATTTATTGCTTGTTTTTTATTTAACTTTCGATGCTATCTTTATTTTGTTATTTGAGAATCAATTAAATTTTTATTGATAAAAACTGAAAGAAAAATTATGTTTTTATTGTATTTTTTGGAAAAATGGTGGTTTTAAGTGCATATATGTTCCATTTTTTAAGAGCATATTTTAAGCGCATATTTTCGATTTTTAAGTGCATGAGAATCCTAGCCCTAGTTATATGTAAGACATTCGTACGAGAAACCGATGACAAACTGTTTGCTGCATTTAAAAAAGCTTAAATATATTTGTGCATTAGATATGTATATTTGTAGGTACATCATCAAAATAATAAATAAAAAGGGGGGTCATTCCCTAATTTTTAAAACGATAATCGTCAAAACGATTATCTTTAACGTTATCGTCTATAATTTCCTTCACGTAACTCAATCACTATCGTCTTGTCATCGTTTTTTTTTTTTTTTTTAATGAATTAAATGAATTTGAAAATTAAATTTTGCTGTCAAAACTAAAATTCCTTGTCGTTTTATATGAAATGTCACATTATTTTAAAAGTTATACTACAATATAATCCGGTTAAGTTTGTATTTGTGTATATAAATTGATTCTTACGGTACGCAACAATATAGCAAAAAGTCCTGAAAGCAGCTGGTACGATTTTGGCCTACAAGCGGCCTAGTGTTGAATACGAATATGACGATACAAAAAAATATCCGATCGAATATACAGCTTCAGGTATGACTTTGCAGCAAAACAATGCCTTTAATCACGCTGCTGGTTTCTAACGGTTGACAAAGCCTCTCCTCTCAACCTCTACGGTTTCCAGTTCTTTCGTTATTTGAAAAGTGCAAAATTATCAAAAGATGTACTATCATGTTCATCAAAATTTTTAATATTGAATAAAATACATATGTACCAGTGACGAAGCGTCCATATATTGAGTGGAATGAGTGCTTCCGTAAGACAGTTCACAAAATGCTCAAAGCAAAGAATTTTAATATTTAAAAATTCAAATTGTAGATACATTAAATACATTTACATCATTGACCTATTATTATAGTATGTCAACGATTTACATTTTCTTGATATCTAATATTAATAATCTCTTATATTAATTAATTATTTCCCAATATTAGGTATTACATATCACGGGAAATGATTATTATCTTTTAATAAAATCACTCACGAGAACAACGCTTAAATCCGCACATCATCTAACCAAACCCACAAATTTCCATTATACGCCAAGCCAAGCCATTTGAGAATGCGTAACATCACTCCATTCTCCATTATAAAATACTATACGAGAGTTTTTGCTCTAGAATGCGCAACAGCTTGGCATTCTCTGATTTTACCTTCTTAACTCAAATTCCGTCCAAAATTCAAAGTAAAATCTGATGATTTCTTTCTGTTTGCCCAACGTGTGAAGAATGAGTTGAGTGAATTCATTATGAAAATTCAATAGTAAAACTAAAGAAGTATTGAGTCGTTTCCTGCCGCACATTCCTATTGAAAAAGGGGTAGTTTTAGTTTTATACTTTGGATCTTCGGTGTTGTGATTGTGTGTGTGTGAATGCAAATCGTATATAGTGTTTCATCCATAAGAAATGCATTGATTGGTGTTTTTTTTTTGTCGATTTGATTAGGTTTTTTGGGCGAATTGTTTTGTTTGTGATTGCTTTGGCGTTTTGCTTAATGCTTATGAGTACCTGCAAATGCATAGCAAAGAGTGTTTCAAATTAATTATTTCGGCTAGAGGAAATACATTTTTTATACTCTTTATAATATTGTTAGGCGCAAAAAAGCGGTATGATATAAATTCTAAATTAAAGGACTTTTATTTTTTGAGTTTTAAGTTTTGTGCTTCCGCTTCCGAAAAAGTCACGCCTCGTGCCTGATATGTACATATGTATGTAAGTATGTATCAGTTTTAAGTAAATTTAAGATATGCGTTGTTGCTTCTCAACTTCCCAGTGGGAAAAATTAAAAAATTCATTGAGGAAAAACCTACTTTTTCCTTGAGGAATAGAAGCTGATGTACCTTACACTTTTCTGCTTATTCCTTTGATGAATTTTACATGGGCGTGCCATTGGCGGGAAGCACATGCCACTTTCTCGATGAAAATTCACTAACGAAATCACTATTTCGATGGAAGTTGTTTATTCACCGACCTAGGTGATGAAAAACATGGTGATTGCATAATCTGTGAATTCACTACATACGGATATTTAGCTTATTCATCAGTTCAATAATTTCGATGAAAAATGTAATGAAAATTCAATTATGAAATCACCAGGTAAGTAGTAGTTTCTTTTTCATCAATTATATCCTCCCTTTTGTATTGTTTAGTAAATCCCAGTGGGAAATTTTCAAAAATTCACCGAGAAATTCCCAGCTTTTTCCTCCAGGAATAGAAGCTACACGCACAAGGAATACTTGTTTAATCATTTCGTGAGATTACTAACATCGGTAATGAACTCTTTATTCTAAGATGAAAACAAACCAAAAAGCAGTTCCCATTTCAAATCCCATTTCAGTTCCTCTTACGTGGACTTTTTTACAGAAAGTCACTGTGAACTATATCCAACAAAATGAGAATTTATAGTTTCCAAAAAATCATACACAACTTTGTGCATTACTATTCATCATTGAAATCATCGATTACAATCCACCATGAATTTCACTCACATTTGTTTTGTTCTCGCCATGAACACTTTACAAACAGATAAGTGTATTCAAACAATGAACTGATGAACTTGTACATTACTTTCCACAATTTTTTCATCACATAATTTTCCCTTGTAAATTCACCGAAATAAAGGGTCATTTCATAAACTGAGGAAACTTTGCTTTACTCTTCACCTACTAAAACATTGCATGTCGTTTCTCTTATGATTTGGCAAGTGAATTCATTGATTATTTCAGCAATAAATTTCATTGAGGACGACATTTCCCGCTGGGTTTTTGCTTTTTACTCAAAATCAAATAGAGTAGGCAGTGGCGTAGCGTGAGTTTCAGCCGCCAGAACAATTCAGAACAATTTTGCCACCCCCTTCTCGCCACAAATTTGTAAATATTCAAATGCAAAAAAACTTTGAACTACGTAAACAAACAAATTCTGCAAAATTTTTCGGCAAAGCTTAATTTTAATTAAAATTTTAAGTATGAAAAAAGTATCTCAAATGATTTCTCATCGTCGAACTCGAGATTTTGATTGATAGGGAAGACGAAAAAGTGGGTTTCACAATAATTCTGTCTGTCTGTTTGTTCCTTCGGCTACAGCCTAAGCAGTAGGAAGGATTGTATTTTCACTTAGTATAAAGTGGTTCTTGGTCATTTCCCTCATAAGAGTATTTTTTCACTTTTTTTAACAATATGTAACGGTACCTGCGACTTGCCACCTGCCATAGAATTTTGTTTAGCAATTTTACCATATCTTATTTTTCTCAAAAACAGCTCAACAACATTGATTTTTGGTTTGCTTGAAAGCTGTGTGACTAATTTTAATCATTTTTGTTTGCATACAGAAACAACTAAGAAGTTACAAAAAAAGTCCTTGGAACCGAAGCTTTCAAAAAAGTATTTTTTTTTCGATTTTCAAAGTAATTTTCAAATTTTTAAAATATTTTTGAATGCTATTACGAATTAAAATTTGCAAAAAACATTTTCCCATAAAAAAAATCAAAACATTTTTTTTAAGTATAATTTTTATCTGTATATATTTTTTTCTCCCAAAATTCATCAATCATCATGAATTCAAATGGCATTTTTTTTGTCATTATTAAAATAAAATAAACAGAATTTTTTAGGGACGACAAAATTTAATAATTATGTGAACTGCAGGGCATCTTTATAGGTAATCAGCAAAGTAGTTTCGCGTATTGGTATTTCACTTCATGGAGCCGTGGATTTGGTCAATGAAATTCAATGCGTAGCCTTTCTGATTACGTATTGACTCCCACCCGGAAGCAAAATCAGTAATTCGCATGAATACATTGCTGAGGACGGTAAAATTTTACAGTTAATACTTTTTAGTTATCAAATTTTGTCCGCTCCGTATATAGTGCGGAACAATTTGCCGCCCCTTATAAAGTGCCGCCTGGGGCGGACCGCCCCCTACGCTACGCCACTGGAGCTAGGCACCCCTTAGCTATCACGTTTAACTATACTTGAAAGCGACCTCGTCGGACGATCATCGTCTTTGCGATGAGAGCTCTGTTGAAATAGGATAAGACTCCCGTGTAGATAAACGATTATATTGGTATAAATGGTCGAATTTTGATCACAGGGCAGGCAGGGCAAATACTTTTTAATAATTCGATTATTGGTTAGGTATGATTTGTTGGTAAGATTTTTTCTGAAAACTAAAATCATGAACTGATATTTATTCCAGTAAAGACTTATTTCTGGCTAGGCGTCTAAACAGGCTAGCTTGACGTTATACCTTTTTTAACATTAGAGATTCTCCGTTTCGCCAAAAACTGCAGCTCAAATATCTCTCGTTGTTGAAAAGGGATTTTGTTTTGCTTTGCCCAACAATAAACCCATCTTCTCTTTGGGAAGTTGACCTCGCTTTTGGATAGAGAGACATCTCTTATTAAGTTTAATTTTTCTTAAATTATTGAACAGCATTAAATACCATCTTTTTAAAGCATTTTTTATTTTAGATATTTTGTCTTATAATTCATCTGCGTTATGATCGATAATGAGGCCCTGAGTTCTTGAATCGCAGGATTAATTTTTTTTTATTAAGGAAAACTGCTGAAACAACTCAATATCCATCATAAATACTGAATGCGTAATTCTAAAAACGAGAACCTACAATATTTTAAGGTGCTTGAATTTGAAAACAAGCATTACTTAGGACCCGCTTCTTATTACGTGCACGATCAATTTTTGTAAATTTAAACATTTTATGGGTTTTATGTAAAATTAACGCACTTCACGTCAATTTGATTCGTTAAGTTAGTACAAAAAAAGAAGAGCTATAGGGGCAGAAACACAGGAAATGTGAAAGGAAGAAAAGTGACTTTGAAATCGTTTCGAATTACGTGCACGCCACTGGTAGTTGGTTCTCAGTTCTAGACATAAAAGGAATTAGTTTTAATGTTTGTCAGCAGTATTAATAAAAACTGATATCCGCTCTCTTACACGTGTAAGCGGGCACACGAATAGACAACTTGTCCGTTTAATAACTTTTCTTTTGTTTGCCATATTCGTCACTTCATCAAATTGTATTGATTTTCTAATACATGTGTCACACATGCACGGATTTACGAAGTGTATGGTTGCCATAGTAAACGGTTTCTTTACGCGTGTGCGTGTATGTGCTAAGAAGTTATCCGTTCATTAAACACAAAACTTATCGAGTTAAAGTTATCCATACAACACACGTCAAAGACTATCGCACATTTGTTATTAAGAATTAAAAGTTAACAAATGTATAAATGCTAACAAGTTGTTATCCGTCGTTTATCAATGTAGGGGTTTTAGATGGTTAGTCAAGTACATAGGTTTTTTATCTTAGAGAAATGAATAGATGACCAAAATACTAATATTTTGCTTTATTTTCATAGATTGTTATACATTTTGGAAATTGATTTCATTCGGGGTAGATATTTATTATCTTCCAGTATAATTTACAAGAGCCTTCAAAACACTGAATTCTGGTAACTTTACTGCTACCTTTAAGTCTTTGAGCATTATATATGTACCTAGCTACAAAGATTTTGACCTTGGACTAGAACTGAAATGAAACTTGAAACTAATTTATCCATAATTCTTTTTTCATACATATATTCATAAGAAATTGACTATATTAAAAAAACATAATACTTACCATTACTGCCATCAGTGGAACACATTTTAGAGATCAACACTTGACATCTGTCTTGTTCCTGATATGGAACGACGCTTTATCGAACCAAATATTGCAATTACAATGTATTTTAAGAAATTACTTCCATGGAGATGAAAGATTCTCAGAATATTACGAAGAATCTATGCCATTCCGATTTTATGCCCATTTCAAAAGCGGCGCCATTTCCACCGACAAATTAAAGGAATATTATGTGTGTATTGCAATCTCGTAAATTCAATTTTCCTCTCAATTGAATGTCACACATTACAAATTGTGTTTATCTTTTGGTTCTTCTGCAAATACAAAGTGTAAATTACACGTGAAGTTGTGTATATATATTTTTTTGTATAAGGATATTCTTTTCACACCAAAATATTTGACAATGATAAAAGCAAATACAAATACACAAATATCCATCGAAAAAATACAATAATATGAGCTAACAACAAAAAAAATCCTGTATTCACATTCCCCCGAGCCACTTCCTGGATGGGTTGAAGCTGTTTGATGGAGCGGGATGTGGGAGACATCAAAAAGGATACAAAAGAACCAAAAGATTCTATTTTTGCTATTTATCTCGAATGCAAGAGTGCCGGGGCAACACTTCGACTCTGCTATTACGATGTAAAAAGTTGTATATATTTTTGTGCACACACACACACACATATTTGGTGATGGAACTTTGTGGTAGCGGTGGTGGAATGCAATCAAATGCACCCCCTAGGGGGAAATGGTTAAAAATAAAAGAGAAACAAAATTTACAAAACAAAAAGAATTACATTCGAACGAGTGCATATTCTTCGCAATGCTCAATCGAGTTCGAAATTTATGTTAAACAATCGATACGAGTGCCAGAATATCTACGGATCAGTATGGGATGCTTTACATTATTCATGCGGGAGGAACGAGTTGAGTATTGAATCTAGAGATGGAACCACGGAACTGGAGCCAAGAATCAAACAGCAGGAAGGATTAGAACACATGTCAAATGAGGTGGCACATACGTGAAACATTCCAGGGGTAATTGTGTGAACAATTCTTATGCGGTTGATCTGCACGAACTTGATACGAGGAGCGGGGTGATGTGATATATCTCTGAACAATTTTTGGTTCACTGGATACGTAAACGTTTTTGGGTGCTTCGTCCAGTTTAAAAAGATATCAATTGTAAAAAATTCTGTTTGAATAGAGCACTCGTGGAAAAGTGATGGTGGGGTGGTAGAAGATATGAATTTTTGGGCCTTACTAATAATCAAATTTAGTATTAAGCTTAAAAGAAAATCTCCCGATTTTAGAAAATCCGCATACCAATAACGAATTTAATCTCCAGTTTAGTCGTTAGCAATATGTCAAAATTTAATACATGGAAATCCATGTTTAAAGTCGAACACTAAATAAAAAGTGTTGCCCTTGTGCTGTTTTATGGTATTTAAATTTGTATTTAATACTTAAATCTATTCCCAAGTTATCAGGTCGATTTCAACAGGTATTTTCATGGGTTGGTTTCCATCTTCAGATCCTTGTTTTACAGTGAAAAAGAAGAACTTTATTTGGAAGTACTTTTTTTATTGTTTATATGTTTATGTATTGCAACAGGAGCAGATTATTAATTTGTTTCATGAATATTTAGTACGTCTGGATTTACGTTGAATGCGCATAATTTTTTGATTCCGTTGTATAAATTTGCATACCAAATTACGTTCATCTAAAAAGTCATTTTTTGTGTTGAACGGGAAACGATTTATTTTGAGTTTTCAGAATTTGTTTCATAGTTTCTTATTTATTTAACATTATATAAGTTAATCAAATCCATTTGAATATTTTGAAAGTATATTTATACTTCCACAAACGTCTTGTCAAAAACATAATGAGACAAACTTCAAAATGATTGTCAATCATGTAGTTTTTCTTTGGTCACTCTTAGCTGTCCTTTTTAACTCCCTCCTTTTTACCTCCCTCTTCGTTCATTACAGTCATGTTTTAGGGGTGGTTTTTACTTCCCGCTTTCATTAAGGAGTGTCAGAGAGCACACTTATACACGTAAGCATGCGTAGTCATTCTTCAAACTAGTTGTCAGAGAAATAAATGTTTGAAAAAACGTTTCTCATAAAATAGTGTCATTTGGTAAAGTATGTATGAATTCAGAAAGTCAGTCGTTTCATTATTTATTGGAATTAAAATGGATTAAATTGCTGAAAAAACCAATGGAAACAACAGCACTCTGTTCCCTAAAAATATATCTACTAAATTGGCATTAACAGAAATATCACTGTTAAAATCCCAACAGAGAATAATTTTTATCCGTAGCAATTTCATACTGATATGTACAAATGTCATAAAACTATTAAGTTTACTCAAAATATGCATGTTCTTGCATTATGTTTATCAACTATGTACATAAAATAAAATTAAAATCGTCCAAACCCTTTGAACAAATTACATACTATAGTACTGAAAAAGTTACTGTTAAAAAAGAATAAGGCAATACTTATCTTCACTCTTTGAACAATAAAAAAAAAATGAAATTCATGTCATTTTGCTGAGCTAAGGAAAGTATATTGAGATTTCAAATCGTTAAACGAGTGAAAAAACCTAAGTAAACTTAATAAAAAAGTGTAATTTAATTAGTGTAATGAACACATGCAATACTTTACTAAACAAAATATAAAAAAAACACGCGGTGCTACGTTGAATCCGGTAAAAACGCCTATAATCAAGAGTGTACAAATATTTTATTTCAAAAGTGAGTTTTGTTTGGTATTTCCTCATAAAGCTATGTGAAGTGATGTTTTTTAGGTTATTAAACTATCGTAGAATACTTTTCAATTGATAACTCATGATATTTTGCTTTAATAAATCTAATTTGTTGTAAATAAAAATATACTTCAATCAAGTGATTTAGTTTGAGATTCATCTGTCAAATGAGAAATTCTCGTCCAGCGGGGACGGCCTCATTTTTGTTGGTGATGGCAAGGGCAAGGCGCTCAAATCCATTAAGTGTCTGAAGTGCAGTTATTTTCAACGCTTTGAATGATATATTCTCAAAGGTCTTTTTGTTGGCCCTAACTATCATCTCTGTTTTGTATTTTCGGGAAGAAGAATTTTAAAAGTATTCTAAGATTATGTATTTCTAAAGAACTCCCCTTCACATAACTTTATGTAGAATGAGACAAAACTTACTGTGAAATGAAAAATTTGTTCACTCCGTATAATAGGTGTTCTTACATTATTTAAGTCCGCATGTTGTCTTATACATATATATTTTTTAAATAAGTATTGCAGATATTCACTTATTTACTTTTGTTTCACTTTTTTATTTAGTTTGATTAGCTTTTTTACGTTTTTAACGTTTTAAAATCTCTATACACTTTCGCATAGCTCGGCAAAAATGATAGAAACACCTCAATGATTTTTTTCTTTTTTTTTAAATCTTGCTTTCCTTGGGCGCCCCAGAATTCAACCGTGTAACTGCACACCACACCGCCAACCCTGTGTCAATGCATTTGTGTGTGTGTATTTCTTCTTCTATGTTTTTACTTGTGTTATTGTAGTATGCGGTTTTGTTTGATAGAATTTGATGCATATTGTAGTAGATTCAAGGAAAGTCTGAGGATTTTGTTAGCAAAAGGTTGAAATTCTTTATTGGTAGCATTCCGTTTAAGCTCCACATTTTATTTTAACCTCGCAGTTAGCTAATAGTCGACATTAGTGTTTGATTATTAGTAAGGCCCTTTGTGTTTATATTTTTAAACTTTAATACGTCAGTATAATAGGTAGGTATATGCATGTGTGCCTGTAAGAAGGTGGTATTAATGTTAGTTTCAATTTGATTGTTTTTTTCTTTTACTAACGTGATCTGTCTGTTATAATAAAAGGCTTCTAGCATGAACATTTAAGCAATATGATATCCTCAGATATCCTCAAAGAAAACATTAAATAAGGCCCCAAGAAATGAAAAAAAACAGACCGAAATTTGTTTTTTGTGCATTTTTTGGGATCTTGTTTCATTTTTCGTTTCGTTTTCGCTGTATTGCCAGGAGGCCTAATATCACGAAGCTGATAACTTACTTGTGTCACTCAGAAGGGACTCAAAACAGAGCTTCAGAAATGATAGATAAGTGCCAGGCATATTTTCAACAAAAAATAATATTGAAATTACACCCCGCTATCAAAACGTGTCTGGAGACGTTCGCTAATATTGTCGGAAACATAAGACCGATTTCTTATCCCAACCGTGTCAATGGTAAACTTCATATCAAGTAGCCAAGAATCCATAGGCGGAAGTATACCAAGAATAACAAGGTAAACACGTAGAAGATGGAACCATTTCAGGCTGATAAGCAAGGATCAAAACTCCGGATTCGAAACAAATAAAATTAGTCCGGGAGGCAATCGAAATATTACCTATCTCCTCGGGTCCAAGTAAAAAGAGAATGCCCACCGATAGTCTTCGTCCAAACATTTACAAAACAAAACTGCTCGGACAAGCTTTATCTGTTGGAAATGGTTAGAACATGCAATTTTCAGGTTGCATTTTTGGCTGAGTTGTAGTAACTCGTGGGATAATTGTTAAATATATACTTTTTTTCAAAAAATTAGTAGATTTATATTGTTGCTCATAAAATTCTACACAGAAAAGACTCTAACACTTTTTTTCGTAGGAGCAACAGATTTTAAGAAAAACGTGCAGAAACGTTTAAATAAGAGCTTTTTATTGTAATGGAAATTTTGTCGCCATCTTGTTTGGGTAAAATAGGTAATGAGTAGGTTTGTGTCCGTTTTTCTCAAAATCTGTTACTCTTACGAAAAAAGTGTTGTGATCTTTTTTGTGTAGAATTTTATGAGCAACAATAAAAATGTATTAATTTAAAAAAAAAAAAATGATATATGTTGAGATATTAACAAATAACTGTAATTTATCCCTTTTACAGTTCAAAATCATAACTGTTACTTTAACACGCTATAACTTCGAGACCAGAGTTCCTACAGAGCTGGTTAATAGCTCATTTTTTAGATAATTTTGACTTATGTCGAATTCCTTACCCCATTTCAGACCGATTTTAAATCGATTATTTTTGTGGTAGAAGGAATTCGTAAAAAAGACGAATTTTTTGTTTGTGATAGTATGTGTGCAAATTGACAACAGCTTTGAAGCGAAAAGTAAGAAAAATTAATGTGCATACAAATTCATAAGTCATTCGTGTAGTTTTGTACGATTAAAAACAAATATATTTTCCATGAAGTTCTTGAACGATTTTCTCTGAATCTGAAAATGTATTAGTTATTCTCCAATTTATTGTGCCAGCCCTACTAATTGAGCAATATAGCCCTTACACGGTCAATATTACTCCGAAATATGTTATATAGGGCAATAATATGGCTTGATGTGTATATCGCCCACATTATACTTTGATGAAATTGAAACCCACTTCCTTAGCTATTTTGATATGATTTTACTCAGTGTTCCCTTATGTAAAACGCAATGTTGAAAAACAACATATTTTGTAAATACTTAGACAAAAGATATCGGGTGGCATCCTCTTTTTGGGTGGACCCTTACGATCGCCTCCCAAACTACGTATATGTAAAGAAGAATAATGACAATTGGAATTGAAAAAAATTTGGAGAAATCGAATCGCATACCCAGAAAATGTTAACACGTTATATTGTGATAAATAATAATCTAATATAACTAATACGAGTACCTATTTATGTATTAAATGTGTATCTTAGTAGTCCCTATTATAAGACAACCATTTGAATTTACATTTAAATTTTTCATTTTTTTTTTCAAATTGAATTGATTATCATGATGACATCACATTATGAGGCATTACTAAATCACGTGGTGACAAACAATGTATTAATGCATATCTGATGGCTAAGCACCATTAAATGCCCATATAGTAAGTTTCTCAATTCACATTTGGTTTGTTTATGATTGATATGAAAATGTATTAAACCACATCTGCAAAAACTTATCTATCCTTATAAAACATAGGCATTAGGTTGGTATAAAGGTATGTTTGAAATAGTTTGAGAGGTAAAATTGAAAATTGAAACACACTTTAATATAGAACTGTAGCTGTAATACATAGAAGTTAAATTGAGCTCAACGTCTACTCTCTTAAGTTAAATATTTTTAAGTCATACACACATTTTGTTTGGGCCACTATATTTCAAGTCTTTGGTTAAAATTCATATAAGTTAAATTAGGAGAAGCCCTGGTTTAAATTATATGTTTCTCCAAATTTTTGGTAGATTTGAAATTCAAAAATATGATGGTTGACTTGTCGCTTTTCAGTTGAAGTTCTAGATTGAATAGGGATCGTATTTTTGTCTTCAACTTTTAACAATGCGAAATACTATCGACTAAATAACACGTTAGTGTACAACTCAAAAAGCAAAGAGCGTTAACGTGCTTTATTCTGATTTATAACAAAAGAAGAATTTTAAAAATTCGAACGAAAAATTAGAAAAAGTGCTGCAATACAAAATATTTGATTGAAGCTATAGCTATATATTTCACGATGACCACTCATTCAAAACTCTCTTTCGTTTCCTAATACATAGAGCAATATTTTTACTACCACGATACTTTGTCCTTTAAAAATCGAAAGCTATACAAATTAAAATTGCAAAATTATTTCTTTAACTATGTGAGTTATTATTGGTTTTTATATTACTCCCATTTCAGTGCAACAAAAATCCTTTTTTAGCCAAACGACATTTATGTTATGTTTATCCACTCCTTGATTCAAATTCCCGATATCGGATCGATGTTGTATTTTATGAATCCTTAAAATCGACCGGTTCAGGTGAGCATGGTTGAAGCATACTGCCATTAGGTGTCAATTGTAGCCAACCTACTGGAGCTATAGCCTATACATAGACCTGAGTAAGGGCATTACCACCATTGGCATCTTTTTCCAACGGTTAATGGTTGGTTTCAATCAAACGTGACGCAGCAGCTGGAAATAAGATTATGTGAACCGTTGACGTTGATTTTGTTGAAAGAATTTGGAAACGATTATTTATGCGTAAAAAGCTGGTCTCTGTGTTTATACAAAATATGATAAATCTCTTGCCCTATGTAACGGCACGATAGCTTTGGACATAAGGAACAACGTTTTGCAAAGGAAGATAAATGATTTACGTTAAGTACGAACTCAATACATATCAGTTGTTTAAGCTGGTAGTTGAGTTGATATTTTTAGAAAACATATTTCTCATTAATTTTAGAACACCGCGTATGTTACTTTGAATGCAACCAAAGAATCAGCTAATTATGTAGTTTTTAATTGCTGGGAAGAGAAATTCGAATATTTCACTAAAGCTCACTAAAATATGCCATTTCTATGTTTTTATTTTTAACCAATGAGTACCGTAGTAAAGGAGAATGGGCACATTAGTATGAAACATGGGCGTGAGCGGCCAAGAATAGTTTTGTTATTTTTGGATGTGTTTTAGTCCTACAATCACCGTGCAGAAATCTTTTCATTGTGGTGTACTTCAAAACCGAAAAACATGCATTTTTTAAAAGTTTTGCTAAGTTTCTGGCTTCTGACCAATTCAAAAATAGAAAAAGAAAATGGAACAAGGATTGTAGACAGTCTCAAGAATATTTTGTATATAAAAATGGCCATATAACATCATTAATAAGAACATTTACCATAAAACTATAATATTAAAATCCTCACAATATTAAAAAATCCTGAGTAAAATAATATGTTTAAAAAATTACAAAGTTGTTGAAATACGTACTGGGTCTGTTTAAACCCGTAATGCGTCCTTGGGATATTCTGAAACCCCGTTAAACACACAACTACAGTGTCAGTAGACGTTATGAAGTTAGAATAAAGTATTACACCCACTAAAAATATAATCACTATGCAATATTGCTCAATGCAATTGCATTATATTAACATTGAAATATCTTCTCTTCTAAATGAAATGCAATATAATGTCCATAGTGAAAGTTGCTCCTGAGTAGCATACCTTTCATTTGACACTAATTTCATCAATGGCCGCTAACGCCCAAAAATGCCCATTCTCCTTTATATATCAATTATATTTTTCAATATATATTTTCAAAATTGTATCAATTGTTATCAAAATTGAACACAAATATGAGCACAAATGCATGCACAATATCGATATTACAGTTTTTCTTACATGATGCGCCCCCATAATTTCTCCAAATACATTTTAAAAAAGTCTTGTAGAATGTCAGCTTATTATTTCACCTGTAACCCGGCCCCCAAGGACCAATGAAGTTTTATATGTTTTCTATGGAAAAAAAAATGAAAAATGTTCAATCAAACATTATTTTTTTATAATTTTGGTAATAATTGATAGAAAACATGTTGGGGGCAGGGGGGCAGGTGCCAACCGCAATCTTAGAAACCACGTTTTATCAAATATCTCGTGACCCGTGCATTGTACGACAAAAATACTGAATTTTTTTGAAAGCTGTATCCCAATCTCTAATTTGGTTTTTAAATTAAAATTTAATTTAATTAAATTTATACATATTTTAAAAGTTGTTTTCATGAAAAGTTTTTGAGAAATTTAATTTTAAAGTCAAAATTAAAATTTAAAAAAGAAACAAAAAAAAAGCAAATAAGAGAATGGAGAATTAGCTTATAAGAAAATTACTATTTTTGTCATGGGATGCACGGGCCACGAGATATTTGATCAACGCGTCTTGCAAGATGGGGGCTGACGGCCGCGGTTCTCCGTTCCGTCAGCTTCGATTTACATTAAGAGGACACCCCTGAACATGTTCCACGAAGAAAATCGGTTCAGTAATTATTTGCAAACAAAAAGTACCCGGCTCTTGGCCTAAAATGTACAAATGTAGTCACGATTTAAAAAATAGCGTATTGGAACAAATTTTTTCTAACTATAGAATAAGGAAACAAAGACTTTTTTATAAGAAGGTTTTATAATACAAATTCTATATACTACTGAAATAAATCAGCCAAGTAGAAGACTTAGCATTAAGGATTGGACTTGTTGAATTATTGATTCAAAATAGCTTTTTATGGCCTTTAGTCCTATAAATTGGCGTTTCGTTCGGCTTACTCACTTGAACTCATCAGTGACATAGTGAGGGCTTTGTCATACGCAATTTATATTAAGTTCAGTTCAACTTACATGAATTTTTCAACGAAAATCCACTGTAAACTATATCCAACAAGATTAGAATTCCTAATCATTAAGCTGGAAGTTTTTTTGCCCTGGGCCAGGCATATAGAAACTATATGACAAAGCCCTCACTATGTCACTGATGAGTTCAAGTGAGTAAGCCGAACGAAACGCCAATTTATAGGACTAAAGGCCATAAAAAGCTATTTTGAAGACTTTTTTCGTTAAGGAAATATTCGGTTTCGATTTTTGTGAGTTGTGTACTGAATCTTAGATTTAGTCATATAAGCCTTTTTTTGTACACAAACTCTAATATTTCTACCAATTATAACAAAAGTTTTAAAATTAAATTTGTTTTCCAATCTCATATAAAATTTCTTTCGACTTGGGCAATGAGCTAAAATTTTACAGGAATATTTTTTGTATTTATTTGGAAAATATTAGAGGATGTTCATGATTTAAAATACAACAATGATCTTTTTACGGGGCATCCTAGACAACACATTGTCAAATTGATAATTTATCAACTAAATAATAAAAAGAGGAAAAATTGTAAAGAGATATTAAAAGAAACTAAATCGAGGAAAAGGGTTTTCGAAACAGCAGTTACGAACGAAATGATATTTTTGTATAATTAATACTATGGGTATTCATGCAACAGCGTAAAGTCGTCGTTAACGTTGTAAAGTTTAAAACTTCGTAATTCTGTCACAATTTTTATGGAAAATTTGACAGATTTAAGAAGTTTACAACTTTACCACGTTTACGACGACTTTACGCTGTTGCATGAATACCCTTACTATATTATACCTATTGTGATGTGTGTAAATTCAAAAACGATTGAGCGTTATTAAAAACAAATGAATAAACGAGATAAAAATACGATGATATATTTCATTAATGTGTAAAAATATGAGCAGAACTGATACGTCATTCTGTTTTCATATTTTTTTTTTTTTTTGTTGAATCCTACTAGAGTATCTACGATGTGAAGATGAAAACAATCCTTAATGTACGACTGACTCCTCTTCTATCTGCAAAGTGGCAGATGAACACCGACTATAAAGGCGAAGGATGTGTGTGGATGAATGGTTTTATGCTAATTTAAGGCTGTGATGCATTCTTCCTGTCAACAGGAACCATTACTGTGCAATTAAGCACATGTTTATGTGTCATGTGGGTGTTGCAAAAGCAGAATATGCAATGGAGTACCTAGTATGTAGATAGAATAGCTGCCGGAGTGTGTGAAATTTGCATAAATGTATCTTCAGCTGGAGGTGTAGAAATAGATGCAGATGCCAGATGCTTTTGTTTTGCAAATGGAAAATGACGGAACAAAAGTCGGAGATAAAGTTTATTATTCGGGTGAAGATGACATCGAATTATGGCTGCAAACAATGTTAAAAGCAAACCGTGTTCAAATTAAGCAACTGTTTCAGTTGTTTTCAGTGGAGACAATTGATTAAATTAATTTCACTCGAGTATAGTATAATTTCTTTTCTCTATACATACCTAAGGTGCCGTCACACCAGGCAAGTTTTACTTGCCGCAAGTACTTGCAGCAAGTAAAATGATTGCTGCAAGTAAAACTTGCCTGGTGTGACGACCCGAAAAGTACTTGCAGCAAGTAATTGCTGCAAGTGATTTACTTGCGAGCAAGTACTTGCGGCAAGTAAAACTTGCCTGGTGTGACGACCCAAAAAAGTACTTGCAAGCAATTAATTGCTTGCAAGTACTTGCGCAAGCAATGCTTGCACGGTGTGACTAGTTCCTGCAAGCGCTTGCAAGCAAGTAAAACACTTGAAATCACTTGCCGCAAGTACTTGCCACTTGCAGGATTTGCACAAGCAAGTTTTTTACTTGCTTGCGAGCGAACGTGTGTTTTTCGATCAAAATTTCAGAAAAAATGGTCTTCCTCTGCCCAGAAGTCTCTCATCAGTGTTGTAAAGTACGGATTTTCAGCACGACTTTCAAAAGAGGGTCATACCAAAATGATTTACCATCGATCAGCCGCATTTTTTGGTTTCAAATGCTCGAACATACAACAGGGTCTCGTATTGATTTTGAATACATGTTGTTTGATAATAATAATGTGAACGACTGAATTGTACGTAATTGCTCTTATAGTTCAAATTGCTTGGAACTTCAGATCTTTTAAAACTATTTGAGTAATTAAAGAAAAATGCAAGTAAGCATAAAGCTCTTTCTATTAATTGGTAAAACAACTCGCCAGATTTTAATAGAAATGGGTAGAGCAATTAATGAGAAAGTCAAAATAAGAAAATCGTATAAGGAAGGTACCGCTAATAACAGCTTTTAGTAAATTTTTTATCAGAAAGTTCAACTCACTTACAATCAAATCACTTGCTGCAATCAATCGCATGTTATTTTTACAAATAATAATTTACAAGAATCAATTGCCTCGATTTCAACAAATCTTCATGTTCAAAAACTATTTCCTCGTGAAAAATTCTTCTTCAAAATCTGGGTTATCCATTTAGATCTATTTCTTAAGAAACAATAAACTAAACTGAACTGAAAATGGCCAAATCACACCCGTTTACACGTGCAAGTACTTTCAGAAACTAATTTCAGCAAGTAATTTCAGCAATTACTTGCAGCAAGTACTTTCAGCAATTAATTTCAGCAAGTACTTGCTTGCTCGGTGTGACGACCTGAAAAGTACTTGCAGCAAGTTTGTTTTGCAAGCAAGTAAAAAGTCGTTTCAGCAAGCAATTTACTTGCCTGGTGTGACTGCTCTCTGCAAGTACTTGCACGAATATTTCAAAATCTAAATTTTTGAAACAATTGCTGCAAGTACTTTACTTGCACGGTGTGACGGCACCTCTAGTTTTGTGTCACAAAATATAGAAAATTATATTTTACACTCAAAACAAGAAGTTCGAAACTTTGTAAAATCAAAATCCAAAGCATTTCAATTATTACATTTTTATAACCATCAAGTTTAAGATTAGAAAGAATTTCTTAAATTTAAATATTCAGCTTATATAAAAGTTAAATCAACCCCCAGGTTTCGTAAAGAAAAGACAGAATCTTCAAAAGATTCCAAGGATAAAACAAACAAAAAGGAAAGCCAATTTTTCCAAATTGTGCGAAAAAGATCTAACTCTATACAGACTAAGCAGTACCTAATGTTTATACATACATAAATAATGTGAATATGTGTAAGATGCGAAATAAAATTCACGACTAGATCGCACGTACTTGTTCTTAGTGGTTTAAAGCTAACCGCAACTGGCTAGACTTTGAAGGTCTTCAATATTGTATAATGATAAAGTTGAGGAGCAGGGATAGGATTAAGCTAACTTTGCCTTTTTTGTCTGTTATCGTATGAAAGTGTCGACTTTGAACAAATACGTTTCCTTTTATGTTCTTCTGATTCATACATACATACCTACATAGGTACATATTTTATTTTACTTGTTTTTTGTCTTTTATGCCAGTTAGTTCCATTTTTTACTCCTTTGGCTTTTTCGCTGTTTTTCTTCATGGCTCATTATTTTTTTAGATTTAAAAAAAATATTTGCAAGTTGCGTCAAGAAATTTTAGCAACAAACTAGATTCGGATACAGCACCCTCGAAACAATAAAGTAGGAAAAAATCAAAACTACCCCATAATTTGCTCGCTAAGAGCCCTTTTGAGCACAAATTACTGGATTCATTTATTTTTTCAGCTAAACAATAAATTAAAATTTATTCACAGCGTGAACCTGTTATTGAAAACTGTTGGTCTGAACAATCTTACCTAATGAAAACAAACAAACTGACTTGATTTGGTTGATTGATAAAAATAATAACAACTAAAAATTAAAACTATTAATTCCAAAGCAAAAATCTTAATCTACTCATCATCATCATCAAGTCCTGTAACCCCGGTTGGGGCATAGGGCGCCAACAAATCGTTTCCATCCTTCTCGGTCTGCAGATAGATATTTTAACTGTGGCCACGTCTTTCTCTGGGAGTCTGCTTCTGCTAGAACTGTTGATTTCCATGTTGTTCTTGGTCTTCCAACCCGCCGTGCACCCTGAGGATTCCATTCAAATGACTGCTTTGCAATTTCATCGTTTGGTTTCCTCAGTGTGTGACCAATCCATTGCCATTTACGCTTTCTTATGTCAACGTCCAGCCGCTCCTGGCTTGTCCTGCGCCACAATTCCTCGTTTGATATAATTTGTGGCCAGCGAATTTTTAGAATATGGCGTAGACAACGGTTCACAAAAGCCTGCAATTTCCTTGAGATGGTAGTCGTGACTTTCCAGGTTTCGCAAGCATATAACAGCACGGATTTGACATTGGATTCGAAGAATCTCAACTTTGTGCGCAAGGAGATTTGACTGGATTTCCAAATTTGGGAGAGAGAACCGAAGGCTGCGCGAGCTTTATTTACTCTACTTTGAACGTCCAGATCAGTACCACCATTTGCTGAAACAATACTTCCAAGGTAGTTAAATTGTTCAACCTCTTCAACTGGCGTCTCCTGTATTAAAATACGCTGATGTGTGGAGCGGCCTGTGAGCATTATTTTTGTCTTTTTGCTATTTATTTTCAGACCACTCGCCTCTCCTTTTACCTTCAGAGCTTGACACATCCCGTTCAGCCCGCTGATGTTATTTGCCAAGAGACATATATCATCGGCATAGTCTAAGTGGCTAAGCCTTTCAAACGGTCTCCATTGAATGCCCTGCCTCTCTGATGTTCCAACGCTGGCCGTCAAGACATCGTCAATCGCCAGTAGAAAGAGAATTGGCGATAGAACATCTCCCTGTCTTACACCCTGCCGCACTTCGAAAGAGTCGGATAGCTGCCCATTGTGTAAAACAAAGCATCTTGCGTTGTTATAGGACTCTCTTATAATGGCAACAATTTTTGGGGGAATTCCTCTACCAAGAAGTGATCTCCATATACATTCACGGTTGACTCGGTCAAAGGCCTTCTCAAAATCCACAAACATGAGGTAAAGCGGTGATTGAAACTCCGCAGACTGCTCAAGAACGATACGCAGAGTGTTGATATGGTCGACACAAGACCGCCCACTGCGGAAACCAGCTTGATGCCTCTTGAGTGTAGACTCGATTCTAACCTTTATCCGCTCCAGAATGATGGTTGCCATTAATTTTGGAAAAACGGACAAAACTGTAATACCTCGCCAATTGTTGCAATTCTTAAGATCACCTTTCTTTGGCAACTTAACAATTACACCATCCTTCCAGTCGCTGGGATAGATTTCATTTTCCCACACAGCTTGTATCAACGGGTGTAGAATACTAGCCGTTCTGACAGGGTCAGCTTTCAGGAACTCGGCTGGTATACCATCAAGTCCAGCTGCTTTGTTGTTTTTGAGAAGATTTATCGAAGATTGAATTTCCAGTACTGTAGGGGGCTCGATGTCAATACCCCTATATGATCTACGCATCTCGTTAAGCTGGGGCACTTCAGCACTCTGCTCGACAGAATCCTCATTAAGCAAGGCACAAAAGTGCTCCTTCCACCTGCGCAGCTGATCCTCGATTGATACCAAAAGTGTACCATCCACATCCATTACAGGATGATTGGTGTTGGTTTTCTTCCCGACAACTTCCTTGGATATTTGGTACAATTCCCTCATGTCTCCTCTTCTTGCAGCGTTTTCCGCATTTTCTGCGAGACCGTCTAACCTCACCCTCTTGTCTCGTCTCACACAGCGATAGACCATCTTATGTGCTAAGCGATACTCTCTTCGCAATTCAGCCTTTCGTTGAGCATCTGCTTCGGCATTTATTTGCATCTTCAACGATTTGCGAAGCTCGATTTTATCCCAGGTGTCTTGGGATATCCAAGAGTCTCTAACTCTCGACTGCTTGGGTACAGTTTCGGATCCAGCATCCATAAAAACACTTTTCATATCACCCCACATCTCATCAATTGTTGAATGTTGTATTCCGTTTAATGACGAAGCTCTGTCGTTAAGGTTGGTGACATAGTTACGACATATGTTGGGATCACTTAAAGCATTTGTATTGAACTTCGAATTCCTTGCTGCACCCTGTGATTGACGTTGTACAGCTGCCGTTCGTAGCTTGAGACTCATGAAAACCAAATGATGGTCGCTTCCAATGTCGGCATTTCTTATGCTCCGAACATCGCACATTGACTTCCTCCATCGCTGCTGAATCATGATGTGGTCAATTTGGTTTTCAGTTTGACCATCCGGATGTAAATCTACTCATAGGATATAATATCTAAGTTTTATCATAAAAACTTGTCTATAGTGACAGTATATATCTTATTTCCAAACATTTTTGTTCCTTGCTATACGGTATCAATTTGTACCCCTTTAAAATTGCTGCGAGAACCGGAATTACGGTGTATTTTTTTGTGTCGGAAAACTTTTGGTTTGTTTACAAAATTCTGGTTTTATAAAAAGAAAATTACTATAAGGAAAGTTAAATTGCGTAGTTGGTCCCTACTGGTAAACGAGTTTCTTTGTCCTTACAAACGTGTTTACAAAAATGAAATAATCTTGGAGTAAAACAAAACTTTTAGTAGGTATCACAAATATTCAAAAGCGTTACTTTAAAAACAAAAGCTCCCCAGTGCATCCTGGCCGACTAGATAAGTACATATAGATAATGAAACAAACAAAACTTTGTATATCGCTGCCACGCACACATATGCAAGGCACAAACTTTGAAAACTTTTAAATTATGCACCCAAGTGCATCCAAAGCACCGACACGTCTATGTATTACATGCCATTTCTGGTTGAACAAGAGCATCCGTTCTTCGAGTACAATACACTATACCAGGAAAAATACTCCCAAGTCCCGATTAATTTTCTTGGCTAAGGACCAAGTTTATCATTTCGCACAACCACCAGAAACGTGTATACAATGTGTATCACTAACCAATAAGAATCTTCCCAAGAAGATGTATTTACCCAAGGAACAAGGGCCCTTAAACTCATTCCTTTAAGGTTTCTTTCGCACACTTGATAAATAATCAAAAAATAATTTTCGCCTTGTTATCGTGCCAAGAAAAACTTGACTCTGGGGAAAAACAAGCAACCACTTCCAAGACGCAAGGCTCTCCTTATTAAATTATTCCATGGATGCTACCTGCTCTGCAAACACGACCCGGAATTCCAAGTATAAAGAACCAAGCCAAGACAAGACGAGACGAGAGAAAAACAAATATTTTATTTATGGGTGTCTCAATGGATATTCCGAGTAGCTGGTTTCAATGCCCGTTCTCCTTGAGCTTCTTCCCACGACCTACGACCAGCAACCCACTCGGATATACGTGATCTGAAACTTCAGAGCCAATAATTTGGTAATCAATTACTGATATTTGCCAACCACTAACAGTGACGTGATCAATAAACTGCGAATTAGTCGAGTGTTGAGAAAAAACCACATCACTAAACACACACCCTCCCAACCCCACATAGCTTAATCTGCCTGAGTGTTTGCCTAATGGCCTGCACTGAATCCCTCTTGAAAATCCAAACGATGGTTTGGTAGGAGGTGGAGGTGTTACCACCCGCGAATAGATTATCATTTCATATATCATTTGTGCAATGTCAAAATGTCATGTGTAATATTTCACCATTATTTTCTCCTTATCTTCCGACCACGCTATTAAAACCGTGACAACGAAGTCGTACAAGAAACAAGGATGAATGCACGCAAGCAGAATCCTTGCGCTAAAAAAAAAGGAACTTGCTTTTTTTCCTTTCCGATGATATGGAGCATAAAGAGAGAGATGGCTCTTTCCAGTGACATGTGGATTTTACGCATTATAAACTGTCGGCATCCCACTATACCCAGACTTGAGAAAAACTCACAGGCCAGGAGCAGCAACCAGGATAGGGACTGAGACGTTGTTGTCGCGGTTCTGTTGTCAAATTTATGACTTATCAGCTTTATATGAAAGCTGACATTATATCATGAGCTGTACTGCTTTTATGGAAATTGAAATCAAGTTCCTTTTTTTTACGCTCACCGAGTGCTATATTCTAGCTTTTTCTTTTTCTTGTTAGAACACTCTTCTAAGCTGTCCCAAAAGGTTATAAATTGTATTTTGTTTTTCTGCGTGAACACTGAACATACATTCATACATACATAAGATGTATGCATGTGATTCCAGCACAGATGGCTTTGTGTTCTTCAAGGAGACTTAAAAAGCGGATGAGCATATGAGCACCAATCAAATTTGTAAATATTGGGAAGAATAAATTCCTATGCTTGATTTTAAAGGTTTATAATAATTTGGAATTTTCAATTTTCACAACTTATATTAAATAAGTATAAAATAAAATGTTTATATATATATGTACATATGTAGTTATTTAAAAAGGAATATATTGAACAAAGTTACATTAAAATGTGTACTTACTTACGAGTATCTACATATTTTGGCCCTGCGATCTAACCCCACAAAAGATTTAACAAACCAAATTGATCTAACCCTCTAACTTATCGACTTCGGCGGATAAACTAAGATACAGCTATTTTCGAAAAAATATTTCACCATTTAAGCTAAGTATACAATTCTTTTGAGTAAAAAAAAAGGTTGGAGTCCAACTCCTCAAAATTGTTCTCAAAGAAAAAAAATCAAACAAACTCCAAACGCATTTTTTTTTTCAAAAAAAATATCAGCGACATTTCGTGTGCGAAAATAAATTCGACGTTATACTTTACAGTTCCCGTGCGAAAATCTATGCAAATATTATTGCATGTCAAAAATTATTTAGGTGAAATACAAAATTACTTTTTTGCATGATTGGTTTACAGTTTCATGCAAAACGGAATCATTGCTGTCATAGAACTATAAAACAATTGGGCAGTTATTTCGCGTGAGATAAAGTGTGGTGAGTAAAAACATTTACTTTCAAACAAAAAAACTGAATTCACCTCACATCATTATTTGCATGCAAATTGTTTTTGCATCCAAATCTTTATGTTTTCCATTTTAAGGCCTATAATTTATTAATAAGGGGTTAATTAATGACTGAATGGGTGGCTTAGGCAAAGGCAAACATTTTTCGCCTAAAATAGTATACAAAATTAATCACAGAATAGGTGGAAAAATGTTTTGAAAAATTTGATTTTTCTTTAGAATGGGAACTGTAAACTATGCTTAAACGTCAAACATTTAATTTTTTGTGCAAAACTAGCTCCTATAAGAAGTAGATACTTCTCATATTATAACTTCCTCAGTGTTAGTCTCAATAATTTGTCGATGAACCGCCATTAACTCCAAACCCAAAAGTTTATCTTCATCGGTAGAATCTCTTAGGTAAATTTTTAGACGTTTCACTATCGAAAAAGTTGTGTATTTTAAAACTGTTCGAGTCGCCAAAATTGTAAGAAACTTATGTATGTGAATCATGTTGTGTATGGCATTTTGTCTACCCTATCATGCGTTCAGCCTTTATACTTAAAATTGGCACAATCCAAAATTAGTTAAGAAATTGAAGTTTTCTTCTTTAAATATTTGTTCATTTTTGCCAAAAATTGAGGGAACCAGAATACACGATCATATACATAGCATCAATATACATAGCTAGGTACTATATGCATTAAAATGTAGTACGTGAGCTAAATTAAGTTAAATTAATAAATAATTATCGCAGAAATAAGAGTACAAATTTCATACTAAAATGGAAAGTATGATTTTCAAATGCCTTTCTCAAAAATTTCGGGTGGGGGATCAAACCCCTATGATCCGCCCCTGGCTACGGCCTTGTTTATTTTCCACGTTGCTAACTAAGACATTTGCATAAAGCGACTGTGTTTTGTTGGGTTCTGTGGCACTTATCGCTTTTCAAAATATCTATCATATCATAACATTCTGATATATTGATAGACTACTCTACGCACAGCTTTAATCAGCAAAAAAAATCTGCTTTTGATTTTGACCCCCTTTTTTCCCTTTTGAATCCATTTTATATCTTTTTTCCAATACATACATATTCTGCTCTCACCTATCGAAAAAATAAGCATCATGATGATGGCTTAATTTTAGAAAAGCATTTCTTATCTTATTATTTTTTATAATCAAAAACAAATGCTGTAGATATTTATTTATGTCGCCAGTCACACTTTGTAATTAAATAATGATTCATCTCACTTTTCTGTTTACAGGACAACAGCAACCAGGAGGCAGCAGTTAATTTCTTGCAAGTAATACTTCAACGGCATGCCCTATCATCATCAAATAATCTCAAGGACGAATACCACAAAGCTGGAACAAAAGTCAAAAGTGCAAAGCACAAGCGAGCAAATACAGCATCTAGGAGAACAAAAATTTAACCTAACATAAGAAATTATATAAGGTCGTGAGCGGTGAGCTACCGAAGTACAGACGTACAATACCCAAGTCACGTATCCCGGGATGTCCCTTTGCTTTTCGCTTGACGCCAAACAATGTTCTATATTTCTTAATTAGGTGTTCATTGTTATAAATGGCCTGTCATTTGATCGTGTGCAATTTTGCAGAGCTGTCACTGTACTTTGTTTTCGCTGCTATGTGAGAAGCATAAATTCTTCTCAAAAAATTAA
Organism: Dasysyrphus tricinctus; assembly: GCA_963921185.1. Taxonomy (NCBI): domain Eukaryota; kingdom Metazoa; phylum Arthropoda; class Insecta; order Diptera; family Syrphidae; genus Dasysyrphus; species Dasysyrphus tricinctus. The sequence goes on from OY992531.1 coordinate 263,659,892, forward strand.
ACAAAACAAGAGGAAATGAGTGAAATAGAGGAGAGTAATTAAAAATAGACGAACATACCTAACCTATTCTTGAAGGGTATCCGTATCCCTTTTATCGTCATCATCATCATTGTCATCGTCTGGAATAATTCCACACAACTACGTTGAAGACAAGAAAGCGATATTATTAATGGGCAGCCAATATGCGACTTGCCGACCCTTATACTTCCCCAAAGCTCTCACCATTCGTCTGGGAAGATTGAAAATTACTCGCCATTGATTGACGGATGTTTGTACATTGTCCAGGACCAGTGGGAAGCCATACGTGGTCTGGGTCTGGGGAGCAAAAAATTGAATAAAAGACTAGCCATAAATCAAAAACAAAGACCGTCACACAGTGGGGCAAAATGGTAATTTTATGATATTAATTATTTTGTAAGGTGGGAATGTTGTTTTAATGGCTTCTTGTGATTTCATGACGAAAGTAATATATATTCGAAACTTGTCATACAGTTTTATGTTACGGGGATATGTTTTGAATAACCCTGGGATCACTTATTCAAAGAGTTTTAATGGACATTTTACACTAGCTTACCACATTTAACTTTTTCCTTATCTGGAATCCAATTTTCAATTTTCCGAGGAACTTGAGTGTGCTGAATTCGAATCTAATGTTGAAAAAAATTCCACATATTACGTTTTCAAGATATTCTAATAAGTGCCATAAAAAGCTTGTTGGGTATTTTTACGATATACTTACTACATAACAAGATATATTTTTTTTCGTTAAACTTGAATTTCGGTTTATGTTACCCTAAAATTGAAACCAAGCTGTAATCTTTTTTTAAGTTACCTTTTTGAGATATTTCAATCCAAATCAAAAAAACAAAACATTTTTGGGTACTTTAAAGGTAATGTTATATTGCGAGATATTTTTGTCGCAAAAACTTGTAATGAAATCTAAAAGTACATAAGATACCCTTCAAAATTCAATTCCCTTAATTCTCTTAATAGATAAATAAATAAACTGTTGCAAATAATAAAATAATACTAAATATTTCGCTTTCGCTTTGCCTGCTCACTACTACTGGTAAAATCATTTGCAGGGCGTCCAACGGGCAATGGATATTTTTTAAATGAAACAATTTCATTGAGACAATTTTTTACAGAAGAAAAGAACCGTTTTTTCATTCGGTGTGAACGATCTCACTTTATTTAAAAATGGTGTTTGAAGCTTTTCAAAGCTAATTTTAAATTAGCGACGTGACTTTTGCCGCAAAAAGTTTTATTTTTTAAATAAGATTCTACCTCTAAGAATTTTTGGTCAGGATTTTTCTGTTTGCTGGAGAAAAAATTTCGACTAACTTTTTTCTTGAGCACCGGTAATTTTGGTCATCAGAATCTAAATACAAGTTATAAAATGCAAAATGAAAAATAGTTTTTTTTGTCAATTAAGGGGTAAGATATATGATGGTTTCATTCTTAAATAGGTGTTAATTTGCCTCCGACGTGAATTTTTTCTTATTAATACGAAAAAATTGTTTATTGACAATTTAAGTAGGCCAATTATAAAGTGAATATAACTAATAATTAAAACAAGAGAGCCACATACAGTCAAAAATGAGCTGTTAAAGTGTGTCGTAAAGACGTCCCGATACCAATTAATTTGGACTAGTATATTCAACAAAAAAAAATATGGGAAAAATGTAAAAACAATTTAACTGTGTAAATATGCTTTAAAAATTGTAAAATATTCACCAAAAAAAAATTTATATTAAAATATGAACAAAAGTCAGTCAATTTTGCACCCATTAAATCTCTTAATACTCATTTCAAAAATTGAAAAAAAGGATTTGGGGCAAAAGTTAAGCACATATTTTTTTATAATTTTATTAATCAAGTATTCCTTTAACTTTCCTTATTTTCAGACCTGCTTAACTTTTGCCCCAACAGGAGATATTGAGTAAAACGTACCGCGAAGTCTAAACAAAAATGTCTTTTTTTCTTGCCGATTTTTTTATAACAAAGAAATGTTTTTTTTTATTTTTAAAGTTTAAATATAATCTACATGCCATCAGCTAGGTTTGACATTTTAGATATATTTGATATCACTCTTAATTTCAATAATATGAACAAAAACAAAAGTAAACCTTTTTTAACACTTTTTAAATATTCGATTCGCGCACCTTTAAGTCCAACTTTGATTGCCCGACTAGCCTCCACTAAATGACTTAAACAACAAAAATCACCCTCATCATATCAAATTTACCGTATAGTTTGAGAAACCAAACTTTATTTTCCCGGTACTTTAGTTTTGCAAGGTTACCTTTTTATCATCACGATGTATGGAGCTGCCCCACTGTGCGTCAGTCCGTGACACACAACACCAACATCTATTACTAAGCATTCTTAATATTCGTGGTCTGAACTTTATATCAATTATGCATTATTATTCAACAAACTATTCCCTCAAGATGTTCTTGCAAACGATATCAACACTTGGAAGCACATACGTTCATGTCGATTGGTAGGCATGGTTGCCAACTTTTTAATTTCTCTTATTTTAAGGAACTACTAGCTACATTTTGTTTATAAATTTAAGAACTGAAAACATTTTAAAATTAAGAATTAAATGCACGACTGGATCGCACGTACTAGCACCAATAGTTCAAGTTGCTTGGAAATTAAGAACTTTAAAAACATGTGAGTAATTATAGAAAAATGGAAATTGTTTAAACAAATAACAATATCTTAGACCTCGCACAAACAAGAATGTTTTTTTATAACTTGAGAAAATATGAATATATGCAAACAAAAATTTAAAATCCTTATAGCAATTTTCGTAAAAATTAATTTTGTATAGCTTAAGCACATACATATATGAAATATCTATTTATGTATATTAAATTTGTGTAACAAAAAAAAAAGCTTGGTATGCCACTTTAGTAGTTTTTTTTTAATGTATTAAGAATTTGTGTTAAATTTCGATACATTCAATTAATGAACAAAGCTTTTTTTAATAATTTGTTGCTTTACATTTTTTCAATATAACAAATAAAAATTAAACAAGATTTTTGCTAAAATACAAAAATCTGAAAAAATCACAAGGAGTGAACAGTGAGACATTTTCGAAAAGCAAATAGTGAGATATATCTCGAACTTTAATCTTAGAAAATCTCCTCTTTTACTTGTCACTGCACACGCTGCCATCATTATTAATTTTATATTATTATCTAAGCTTTCCAATAATTTTACTGAAATCTTTTTAACCTCAAATTAAATAGTATTTAAGATCGATTCAAGATGAAAAATATGCTCAAAAAAGTTTTGTTGTTATTTATAATATATTATGAGTATGACCTTAAACGGTCAAGTTAACCATTGGATTCATTTGTCTACACCGGCAGAGCTATTAAAATATGTGTTCAATTGAGAACAAATCAGTGGCAACCTTGACTGTATCTATAGTGGAGACAGAAAGATATTGACGTCTCTGCGTTTTTTTGCTACATTTGCATAATCCAAAAAAAATAATCTTTTTTTACTGGGAGCGAGGGTCAATTATATGGCAGCCAGAGAGTGTTTGAACTTCATAGCGAGTTATTACTTTTTTGCGGTATCTGCCAACCTAGAAACGCTTTATGAACCCAAAGAGCACTTTATTGGCTGACATTTCTGCATGCATGCCCCCAAGATTATATAGCTCTCTTCGAATGCGACAATATTTTTACGAGCACTCCTAGGACCTTGGGTATTAATTTCTGATTACATTGGGATATCATTTCAACGATCTCAAAAGCTCTTTAATGGCCTAATTAGTACCGCTTTTGTACACTTCCCATATTTGGATGGCAAATCGTCTTTTTATTCACCGCTGTAACAGCTTCTTCAATTCTCACGTCCTGTGTGTGCGCTCATAAAGTTTGCAACGAATTTTCTTTGATTTTATAGCAAATTATTGCCATCACAGCACAGTGCTATAATGTATAATGTAGATACCCTTCAAGTTGGGAATTTTAATGTTCAACCAAAGACTGGGATAAATTTATGCAGTACGGTGTACGCCTGCAGGGTCTGATGATGATGAGTATTGAGACGTTGAGGATGTTCTGTCCAAGGATTGATGGAAATGGAAAATTTGAGAGTCACTTTTCAACACTCTTGATGATGGGGTAGGTGATGATGACTGAGATGTGGCGAACGAATTCTGCGCGATGATGAAAACATTTCCATTTTTTTATGAAGTGTAAATTTATGCAGGTTTGACAGGCATGCTGACAAATTTCGCTCATTCAATTTGAATATTCGAACGTGAATTGGTAGAGTATGATGTGTTTGATAGGCAATTTTTTATACATGTACCTATACAATTTGAGGTTTTACGTTCTATTCGTAGGCACTTGAAATATATTACTGCTGAGAAGATTACAGCGATTTGATTGAAACAAAAAATAACATAGTGAATATACGTAATAAAGTAATAGGAATTTTTATTTTTGATTTTGTGTAGCTTATACGAATGATATGAAATACTGTGGGCCAGTTCAAAGTTTCGGATAGTTATTCGTCACATAAAGCTATCCAGCAGATTAAAGTTGCTGTTATTTATTTTTTTTTTTGTTTCATCATCAAAGTTACGAATAAATTGGCCGGTGAATAGATAAATTTACTAGCCACTTACAGTTTGAGAACAAAATAAAACAAATTTTGTTGTCGTTTCCATTTATAATTTCTTTGATTTTAAAGATTTAAATTCAGTTTGATCCGGAGAAGATCGATATGAAGCGAAATTCTAAATATTACCACGGAAACTCTTAGCAGTTAGGCCTTAAAAGTGTCCAATCCTCATCGTTGGAACTAGGATTTTGGCCTACAAGCAAGAAGTGTTGAAAACTACAATCCCTAATGGAATATTAGGAAGATACCACACGAGGTGCGATAGTACATTAAAATTATGACACCCCAGACATTGCAAGTTCAACAACCACTCACCGCTCTCACTTTTGTGAAATGCCTTGCAGCTTAAAATGTTTGAGTATATACAATTGAATATTCATATATACAAACGTAAGTACATAGTTCAGATGTACCTACATACAAATAATAAATACTATGATATAATAGAAATATAATTTACATAAATCTTTTCTGCTAATTCGTCCGTTTATACATTAAAAAAAAACACGATATACGGAACCAGCTGTGGCCATTTTTGATTGAGTAGCTTCCGTTTTTTGTGTAAGATATTTATAAAAAATTGTCTTCCAAAATTAAAATAAATAATTTTTACTGCATTCGCGACGCTTGACGTTGACGCTTGTCAACGAAAAAAATGATCTAAAACTATATTTTTGTTCCAAACACTTCAAATTAATATTTTTCTTATCTTTTTGAGTACAAAATTTACAGCCACATGAACCGGCAGATAGGCTATCGAGGCCTTATTTGTCGGATATCAGTATCCGAGACAATTGAAACGGAAAGCTTAGGCTTGTTTATCTTTCAGATAAGTTTCAAAAAGGCTATACGATAATTCCTCCGCTAGTCTTGAAACTGGCCCTTAATATCACCGCACATTTACATTTTCTAGATATCGATCAATTTCAGATTAATCAAATCTAATTAGACTAGTAAAGGATTAAGTGAAGTTTTCACCATTCCGTCTATTTATGTGTGAGTTCGTTCGTTTAAAGTTTGTAGTTTAATGCACTTATTGAATAAAATATGAAATATTATTTCACTTAAAAAATAGTTCGATACAAATTTAATTTTTTATTAAGGATTTTTATTTCTATATGGACTATCATTTTCCCATACGAATTGCAGTGGTCCATATTACCCGGCGTTAAACTAATTTGAAACTTGCTACCCATTTTGTATTCAAAGCGTTCTTTGTATACCACTCTTCGAATCACGGCTGGGCTCGAAAAAAAAACAATATTTTTCTGAAGTTTTTGAAGTTCTTAAAAAGTCGTGTACCCTGTACTAAGTGGTCTATATTACCCGCCAGTTATTTTGAGTGGTATTTTTGGATTTTGTTTTTGTTGATATAATATATTTTTGGTTGCCAAGAATTAATTGGGAAAATAGCCGCATTTCATTATCCATATGATCCAGATCAATTTTTAACACATAATTAAAAAAAAAATTAAATATGGAATCCTGCTTTTTATCTGGATATTTATTTCAATGATCCAAAAATTTGTTTTCACTCTGGCGATTTAAAGGCTATTTATACTATTGTGAATTATATCAGTATTTTATAGAAAAGAGGCAATAGACACATGAAAAATAAACAAACACTCCTGTCACTTAAATTCTGTCCATTTTATTGATCATGATCCGATCAGGATCAGATCTTGTAGATAATAAAATGCAGCTAATGTCTAAATTTTATTTTTATTTTATTTTTAAAAAAAACAACATTCCAAAAATTGGCATTTTCTAGGTTTTACTGGCGAAAATAAGATGGTGGTAAACATATGTGTATATAACCTTTACTCTACTTTAAAATTTTCTTCAAAAATATTAATAATGAACTTTTTCCAAATACCCCAGAAGCGACATTCAAATATATTAAGAAGCTAGAGAGCAGAGAAGTTTCCAATCTTTATATGTTTACCTGAATGGTTTTTGGAAAATTTGCCACTTTATATATTCTTAGCGACTAACTACAGAGAGTTGAAGCCATGACAAGTGACAAGGACAACAATTTATCCAAATTGCAAGCTCCAGATTTCTTATATGCACACTTTTTCTATCCGAAAAATAGACATTACAAGAAAATCGATGTAAAAAATTAATATCAAATCTTACACCTTTTCAACAAGGGCTTAGGTAGACAGATTAACGGTTATTGGTTCAACACCTCAAAGGCTATTATTTATATGACTTACAACGTTACGCAAATGACTTTAATTTTTATATCTTTGGCTTTTAGTCTATAAAAATATTACACACAAAAATCAAGAATCTTTAATACTTTATCAACCACCAAATTATCTTTAAATTTTGACCCAAGTGCTAGTTCAAGCGTAAGGAAATGGGAATGGACCTCAACGAATTTACCCTTTGAAAGTTTTTAACTATAAGTTCTAAGATTTTCTAACCTACTCCAAAATAGTTTAAATATTAAAATATGAGCAAACGGCTCCGTATCTAATAAAACAAATCTTTTGTATCGTTAGAGATGTTTGGTATATTCTTTCCTCGAAGCTCGAACAAATGCTATCAATTTAATGAGACATTCAAGCCCAAACTTACCTAATTTTTTTGGAAGAATGATTGAAAATTATAAATATAAGGGAGCATTTCACACTTTACCTTACTCTCCTCGAGGCTATGAATAAAATGCTTTAAATTCACACTTCAGCGCTTTAACAAAGTGTCGCCTAAGGAAACGTTAAACATTCCAAAAGCAATTATACTTTTGATTATTTGAAAGAAAAAAATGCTTGCTACGCACATTTCCAAAAAACTTACACTCCCTCTGTTTCTATTTGTAGGTGGGTATAGTAGCAAGCAAAGTCTCTTGTATACATTCATCATATTACAACAGAATCATAATGGCTTGTTTAATTAACAATACCATTGTCGCTCAAATATCACGCTAATATTTCAAATCGCTTGCCACACAATAACACAAAAACGGGAAGAGAATAACTACCTCTATATGCCTATCTGTAAGCAAAGGCAGGCAACAAACGAATCCCTGTAAGTAATGTGTTCCCCTGACACAAACTGATAGGTAGATCCTGTTCCTTGTGCTAAATACCTTACGAAAATTCATTAGAGTCCTATGAACGAGATCCATTTTATTCATAATTCAAAATGATGGATTGAAATTATCATCGCCAGGCCCCACACCACTCTGCCTTCCTTGTTTTGTGTATAATCTACATTTGCAAGGAAGCAAAAAGGCATTAATCTCCCAGGTCTGTGTTTTGCCCGTTCGCTTTGGTTGTATTGCGATTTTGGACTTGTGCAACTCCTGTAGATCGTTGGTAGCCGCTATTTATGTATATTGTATACATATGTAGAGTGAAGGAGGAAGAATTATCAATGGACAAGAACGAGTCTTTGTTGTGCTTCCATTGATGTCATCGATTTCCTTGTTTCTGCTGAAGGACAATTAAGATTGATATCGAGTAATTTAGTGAAAAGTCCCCAACACAATTGCTGATGTGACGCAATATTCATGCGGAATTTGTATAGCTCCTTCGCGGCGCAGCACGTCCTTTTATTTTAGCCGTTGTCGCTTAGGACAAGGATTAATAGCGATGATAGGTACGCCCCAATGTGGGGCAACGCGATCCAAAAGTTTGCAATATTTAAAATAAAGCAAAATTGAGACTATTTTTTAAATCAAATAATAAGGGTATTCATGCAAGGGCGTAAAATTTTCGTAAACATGGTAAAGTCTTAAACTTCGTAAATCTGTCAAATTGTCCATACAAATTGTGACAGAACTACGAAAGCTTTAAACTTTACAACGTTTACGACGACTGTACGCTATTGCATGAATACCCATAATATTTACTCTTTTAAATAACACGAGTTTTTTCTCTGAAGACTTCTGTAATTTATCGTTATGCAGCTTAGTTCCAGTATCTTTAGTATTTTTATTTTGCCTTAGTTTTTTCACTCAATCAGTTTTTTAAAGATTTCTTGAAAATCTTAAAGTTTTATTTGGGTTATGTCATTTAAAAACTTGGATTCCTCAAAGACAAATTTCAAGTTCTTTATTTATGAATTGATGCCAATTAATAGAGAATTCAATCCCACTGTATGTTGTGCCGATGCTATTTAAGGGGATGTACGTTCACGTAAATGAATTTTCGCTTCCTGGTATCAGACTTGCAAGGTTCGAGTATCTGGAGTTGATGGCAAAATTTCAAATTTCTTTATGATGGCATGGCAATCGATATGAATGAGCTTCATCACAACAGAATCTTGCAGCATCTGCAACATCGATAAATAATAACTTCTAGAAATGAGGAAATACTAGACACATCGACTCTTACTACTCGTAGTGATGGGGTAAAGGTAATACAATGCGTTTTGGTGTTCTCTATAATTTTGTGGGAGTCCATTTAGGCAAATACTCATTAAACTAATTAAACACGGAATGAAAACAAACCCTTTGCATGACTGCTATTTGACATTTGAAATATTGCAACTAGAGCATTCATTTAAAGGAACATACCTATACATATTTTATAATGCACATTATATGGGATTGCACACAGAGTGTATATGTATGTACCTATACATAATCAATAAATTAACAGTCATTCTTGACCGTTAATTAGCCATGTAAATAATTTTAATTGCTTTCCCAGTCTGAATTTACCATCAAATATCTTTGCACAGAATACTTCTGCAGGTAGGTACCTGTATAGTCCCTCCCAATGATTTTGAATTCACCAATATTCCATTTTGTTTGGCTCCATATGTCCTGGCACACCCTTTTTCCCCCACATCATTTAAGTACCTACAATATCCTTCGACAAGCTTTTAGATTGATATGACGATGTTATTCTGTAGTACAATCCCATTCATTCTCTCTGGACAGGAAGCAATGATCGGCAATTCATTTTAAAGTCCCCCACGTAAACATCAACTGTCACGTCACAACGACTACTTACACCCCCTGACGCCAAAAACACAAAGTGAAGAACATGAATTTTCAATAAAAACCAATAAATGTTGTTTAAGAATGTGGGTGTTTATCCCATGCTTGACAATATTAATGTTTTCATTTGACACTTCGTCCTTACCCTTACCCACTACCAATTTCTGAGAAGGTTCATTTCCCCGGCCTATGCTTAAGACATTCGGTCACCAAAACTAAGAGGGTCAACTGTGAAGAACAGGGAATATCTATTGAAAAGACTTTAAGGTGTGTGAGGACATAAATCACAATTTCAACAACCAGAACAAAGCATTGTTTGAATATTTAAAAAAAAATTGATGGATAACGGAGCTTTATTTGATATTTTAAGAAAGACTTTTCTACATGTGAAATTCTTCAACAAAGTGCTATTAACAGAATAATTGATGTGGACTTGCGTATGCGGTGGATTTAAAATAGTAAAGGGGAGCTTATTTTCTCCTTAGCCAATGTATAAACCTTTTCGATTGATAGCTCAAAGTATAAGGCTATCACTTAAAAACACAGCTAATCAGTTAGAAATGAAAACCAGAATGTATTACATTTGGCTTTAAATTCACGTTTGAAGCCTTTTGTGTGTTTTTTAATCGGAAAGAACATGTCGATATGTATAGGTCCAAAATATGTTAAGATGAAATCAATATATGGTGGTTTTGAGAGTTCACAATTTTCTAAAAAAATTTTAAAGTTCTTAAACTCTTTTGATGCCGTAATGATTGTTACCCTGTGCCAGTTATAGCTATCATTGAAACTCATCATTGAAAATTTTAATGATAGATTTTGAGATGTTTAGAAAGTAAAATCAATTAATATTTTGATGGACAAATATAGTTCAAGACTTAATAAATATTTCTAGTCACAAAAAAATTTCAGATATGCCCAACTTTCTTCAAAAAATGACTTTTAATTTTTAATGATCATTTGTAAGGTAGTTCAGTCATTGAAATAAGAAAAGTGTTTTTATGTTGAAAGTTAGGCCATTTTGAAATTTTTTTTTTGGCTAGAAATATTGATTAAGTCTTAACCTTTATTTGTTCATCAAAATAATAAATGATTTTACTTCCTAAACGTCTCAAAATCAATTATTAAAATTTTCAATGTATCACACAATCAGCGACGGCAAAGTCATACCAACTTCGAAATGGAGACCGTCCTAAATGTACGAAACAGTGTTTGGAGACTAAGAAGAACCAATCCTCATGAGCTGATGGTCTAAAAGCTATGGAAAAGTGTTATAACCTTAAACTTCCACCAATGCGATTTAAAAGTTAAGAAATAAAAATCATTTGTCGATCTTTCATTAATTGGTCTTGATTCACCGGTGGTTTTAGTGCGGTAAGAGTCCCACACTACTTGGTACCGATTCTAACAGAGTTTTTTTTGAAGATTTCCATCGGATGATAAAAAAAAGTCAATTTTAGTAGAAAATTCTGCCTCCCGTCTAAACGGGGGCAGATAGGCATATATGTACATATTTTGTTTCAAATAAAATGGAGCTGCTGCTTGCAAATAAAAAGTTCAAGTGCAGGTGATAGTTTGTGAGTTATTCCTGGAACACAAGAAGAGGGGGGCCATATTTACAGCACTTCCTCTACTAAAAACATTTGCCAATTTGTTAGCTCTATTCTTTGTCAAAGAAAACTGTACTTAATAACGTCAGCGTGAGATTTTGAAACAAATTGGGGAAAAATAGATCCCCCTCCCATACGATTTTCTTCTTGTCTCGTTTAAATTTATTTTGTCCCTACGAGCTTAAAGAACAATATGGCAACCCTACCCGGTTGTGACATTTGAGGCATAAAATATTTTTTTTTTATTTAGCACTGCTGGGTTTTTCGGAATTGAACTTGCCGTACATTGAACACTTGATCTATAACCACATATATTTTATATTTGGTTATTGGCGACACAACAAGATATATTTTCACAAAGTTTCATTTAAATTGAACTATTTTTTGGAAAATGAAACATTACATACAAAAACAAAAACAAAAGGGTTTTTACCAATATCTCGGAAATTTTGAGGTTATGTTAAAAAATTATTAGCTTAAAAGTTGTAGATTCTTGCGTGATCTATTACATTTCTATTGAACACTTTTCATTTTGGGGTCATTTTTAGTCGGAAAACGCAATAATACAATTTCCCCCCTCTTTTTCACCCCCAAATTCACCCCCCAACTCCGCTGCTGGGAAAAAGATTGTTTTTACATTCCTTATAACCCTATTGTACCTCGTGGCATGATGGTTAGTGCGTAGGACTGTCATGCCGAAGGTGTGGGTTCGATTCCCAGCCGTGCCACCTAGAAACAGAAATGTTTTATTCGAGGTACTGCCTCTTGCGAGGAACTGACAAATCCTCCAAGAGTATAATTGTCAAGAAAAAGTGCTTCTCACTTAGCCGTTCGGACTCGGCAGAAAACTGTAGGTCCCCTCCATTCCTGCCAACAACACGCACACAGGAATGGTTGAGAGTTGTTAGTCACTAGGCCCTAGATCTCCACGAGCTGTTGCGCCACCCAATTTATTTATTTATTTATAAACCCTGTTTACCATTTTAAATTGTTAAACTGCTGTTAACAATTTTTTTTTTCGAGAAAAAATATGTTAATAAGCCTGCACTTCTACTAGCTAATACAGTTTTAAGAAGTGGAGAAAATGCTTAGTAAATATCTACCTGTACCTATCCAAGGTTGACGAGGGAGTCTTAAAGTGAAATCCCTCGTACTCGTTTAACCAGAAAAGTAATCTGAAGGAAAATTAAAAAAGTAATATGATTGAATATACTTCTATAATATTTGAATATAATACATTTTTTTTCGTTTTGCTATTATTTTTCCCATTTTATTTCAAATTGTATAATAAGCGTTCTTATTTCAGTAGGACCATTCTCATTGTTGAAATCTATACCTATAAATCTATAAAGGGACGGCACCGCCACACAGTGGACCGTTTCATACATGCTAGACGTCAAAAAGTCAACTCCGAATTTTCGTTGTTGGTGCAATTCTAAAATGTAACGATAACCCACTGACCACAAAAGTACAATTAAATAAGATTTAACTAGAATAAGTTGGAAGTTGTCATACAACAAAGACAACCTCCAATCTTCTGTAATAGGTAACTACCTAGAAGTGAATTTTTAGCTTTATTACACTGTACATATAATTTAAAATTATTCGTCAAATTAAAAGAAAAAAAATAAGGAAATCTTTAAGAACGTATGTAGTTTATTAATAAATTATTTGAAAACCCATAGCATATTCCATAGAAATGAAAAAAATACATACAAGAATGACGTTTTTTAGTGTACGCAAAGTGTTGTTTAAAGTTATTTTGGAAAATCTAAATAGGAGTATATCATTATGTCATGATGAAATATGTGTTTTTGCAAAGCTTGTCATGTCTATTCAAAGAAAATACCTTCCTTTCATTTCGCACGAATTTGCATGGCATATTTTTTGCACTAAAATCATTTTCTTAAATATTTTTACGTATACTGGCATAAATCGGTAACTGTTAAGATAATTAACATAAACTGTATATTTTTAGAATGGTGTGATCTGTCTCTTTCCGACAATGTTCCATTTGTGTTAATAGGATTGATATTTATTAAAATACCGGAGGTCAAAGCTACAAAAACTAGAATTTTTGAAAAATTTCTAGATTTTGGTTGCTCCTTACGGGGTGATAAATAATGACGAGACATATCGTTGGAAAGGTTTTTTTATGAACTACAATTAGTAATTATAAGAGCTCATTTCAAATTACAATGTGAAAAAAGTTATTCGCTAGTCAAGGCTTTTTTTTCATACCAAAATGTACTGAAACATAAAATTTGACTAGCGAATATCAGTGATTTGAAATGTGCTCCTAGGACAATAATGTCGGAAAGAGACACATTGACATTTGAAAATATACAGTTTACGTTTATTTGCTAATGCTACATTTCCACCTGACGCTAATCTGAGATTTAATAAGATTTACCTCAAATCTCCTTTAAATCTCGGAGATTTACCATACAAATTTATTTCGTAAATCTTGAAGATTAGAAATCAATCTTGTTAAATCTTCCTAGGACAAATAGTTTTACAAATCGAACTAACCTTTTCTTAAATGGTGCTGAACGATTCATTCGAGACTCGCATTCCGTTCTTCATTGTTTCACACGAATCAATCATTCTGTCTCATTCGCACTTCATAAGAAAAATTGGAACGCCATTTGCATTTTTGAAGGTGCTGTCAAATTTAATCTTTTTTAAATCTTTTTGTGCGGTGGAAACACCAAAAAGATTTATTAAATCTAATCTGAGATAAACCTTTGGTGGAAACATAGCATAAGCCATTAGCGAGATTTATAACAGTATCTAAAAAAATAGCTGAGAAAATTATTTTTGCGCTTATAGCCTAGTTTACAGTTCCCGTGTGCAAAAAAAAGTCTATGCAAATATTCTCGCATGTCAAAAATAATTGAGGTGAAATGTAAAATTAATTGTTTGCATGATTGGTTTACAGCATGCGAAAAAAAGTGTGGTGAATAAAATATTTTTTTTTCATGGTCGGTTTAAACTATCCAAAAAAAAAAAAATATATTCACCTCAAGGCATTAATTGCATGCAAATGGTTTTCGCATCCAAAAAAATTATTTTCCATTTTTAGGCCTATAGCTTGTGAATTATAGGGTAAATTAATGACTCAATGGGTGGTTTAGGCCAAAGCAAACGTTTTTCGCCTTGAATATAATTCAACTTGGTGCGCAGAATAGGTGGAAAATCTTTTTGAAAATTTTGATTTTTTTTTGCATGGGAACTGTAAACTATGCTTATCTCGAAAACGCGTCTTTGGAAAAAAAAATTCTGTATTTTCGTATTCAGCGACCCGATACGATGGCCTCAAATTATGTAAGCTAGTGTAATATGCACAAAAATGAATAGTTTTGAGAAACTGAAATGTTGGTGGGTTAGTAAGAGAACATTTTTTAATTTTTTTTTAAATTTTAAGTTTGAAAATTAATTTCAAAAACTTTTTTCAGCAAAAAGTATATGCCTTGAGTATTTAATGCTTAAATTGATAAAAACATTCATTTGGAACAAAATTATAATTTTTGACGTCTAGCATGTATGAAACGGTCCACTGTGCGCCACCTTGAATGTTCACCAGGGAGGATTAAATCTATTTTAATTCCAAACAACTTACACTTAAATTTTTGAAAACAAATTTCAATGGCCCTCGAATAGTGCTTAAAAATTATATCAAAATAAAAATCCTTACCAAATCATCATTGGGATTAGAGTAATTTTAAATCCTATGAAATTCAGCGCAATTCTCTTTCTAATAAGTATGTACGCTTACTGATACAAATCGAGTCACACTCAACGTTCCTTGTCGCACAGATCAAGAGGAAAACAACCAAAACAAAGAATTCCACAATATATCTGGAGGGACTATTTTACAAAAAAATATATATATGTATACATAATAAGAAATCGCGCAAATGACAAGATAAAAAGGATTTTCTATTTATGTGTGCAACTCTCAAAATAGAAGGTTTAAATTCAATTTTCAACTTTTATTTACACATTGAGTAGGTACTTTGATAAATTTCGTACCATCGTTTACAGAAATCCTCCACAGCCATCCACAGAATTCACAATATAAAGTCCAAAGCCACAGTAACCAAGAGTATAGCCTTGTACACGGCCTCCCTTCCTCTCTCACACAAAATAAACACATTAAAGTTGCAAATTGAATTTCACATAATCCTGTGAGATACATCTTCTCAGACTAGTGTTGCTACTGCTCCTGCCCCTGCTCATGCTCGTGCTACTGATGTTTCCACTCTTACGCTACATACGAATACGGTACCAATTTTTCGTTCCGTAACGACCTTCTCCAACCGACACACCCACCCCACACGCATACATTTAGACCAAGCACAAGTGTGGCTTCAAACTCCAGCTTCTCGAGACAGGAGGCGAGCGACGTGACGCAGGGAATAGATCGAATGATGGGATTAAATAAGAAAATGTAAAGTAGTTTATTTGCAAATTGCAAGGATAAGACGACGATGCTTGTGGTGGAACCATGATGGCAATGACGGCTAAAGAAGGAAAAATCATTTTTGTCAATCTTAAATTTAATTTGATTTCTTCCTTTTTTTTAAGGGTAGAGGTTGAATCCCTAAACATTTGTTTTATTTATTTGGTCTCTCTTCCCATTTTTTGGCTCACAGTTTTAAATTCCTAGACGACTGAAAATACAATTTGAAACACTTTCAATCCAAATCAATCACAGAGTGCTTCCCCTTCAAATCTAATTTAATGCTCCTATGATTAGGTTGCGACGGATCAAGGATGCCTGGTGGTTGATGTATAAACGATATTGTAGAATTATGTTAGAAATAAACTCGTAATGTGGTCGAATAGTATAATAGACACATGACGAGAGTTCTTCTACCAATCCGGGATCCAAATCAGTTATGCCTCACCAGATTAACAAACATCTCAAACATCTACGCCAGCTGGTTCCTTGATGTTGATGCTAAAAGGGTATCCTCGTACACTGATGCGGAAGATTTAATAAGAAATCCTTAAATTGGGACCGACGCAAATCTTTGGTCAGATTTTGGTTTTAGATGTTGTTTCTCGCCACAAGTGTGGTACTTGCTCAACAAGAGTTCCCCAACCGCAAAAAGTCATAACACATGACGAACAGGGTTGTACACTTACACAAACTGAAACAACGAACGAACAAGTATTCAGGACCCGCTGTTTTTAAAGGATTCTTCGCACTCGGAATGTCTGACTATAAAATTTATTTTAGATTTAACGAAGAATTAAACCCCACATCAGTCGACCTCGACAGTCGAGCACAAGATCCATTTAACCCACATATTACAGGCAAAAAGGACTTGTGGAAGAACGCACCCACCACACTCTTGAAAACTTTATATTGCTGCTCTTGTTTGTTCTTCCGATTTTGAGCTCTTTCGGGGATCCCATAAGCACATCGCCAGCACCTCTGTGCTCTGTATCCATTTCCATTCCTCCTATAAGCCCGATTCGAATACGTTAAGTATACATGAGGCGAAATTATTTTCAACATGCCCAAAAAGTTTGACTTTTAATTACAACCCATGACCTGGAAAGTAATTTCGGTCTTAATTGCTCGTTGAGTGAAACAAGTTTTTAGTCTTTTTGCATGTTGGTTTTCTTCTGTATGATTTTTTGTTTTTTGGCTTTTTAGGTAACCAATTACTAATTTTTAACCAACATTGTTATGGTCTTTTATGTGTGTTGGGATAAGGACTGCTGCTATAGGGACGCATTGCTGAGTTAAAATCCTATTTTGTTTTGGGCGTGATATGAGAACAGGAAGCGAGAAGACCAGTTGGCCCTCATAGCCATGGATGGATTTAATAAAAGTTTATGAATGATAATAGTGGTGGTCGGTTGTTAGGGTTTCTTGGCAGTTTTTGTTGGAAAGGGCTCCATGCTTCGTTAGGAACTGTTGTAAGTACTTACTTTATATAGGACAAAAGGATTTTGTTCCAATGAAACCCATATTTGCTACTGAGATTAGGGGGTGGTTAATCCACACACTCATACATACGAAACCCTTAAAATGAACAAAAATAGAGGAATCGACAGAGAGTTCTGTAGCATCATAATTGGCACATTTAGAAGATTTGAAACTTTGAAAGTGCTTGTTAGTTGTCGTTTAGAGAAAAAGTTAAGACTTTTAACTACATGCTTGAAAAGATATTCAAAAGTTTCCGTATGAGTTTCATTAGTTTCTTAGACAAAATTTATATAAAACATTGACCAGGTATAAGAGGCATATGCGAAGTAAGAAATTTATTTTTTAACCCATGAGGCTCATTCGTTTTATTATATAACTCAGCTCTCTGAATTTTGATTGCAAGATAAGTAGGTGGCTCGTTTAATTTTGTAAAAGTTTGTAAGGAATTTGAAATAAAGAAAACAAGTTTCTTTTGCAGTCAGTCTTTGCGATGATTAAGCAAAAATATTTTTTTAAATGACAGATAAACACAATGCCTATAAAATGTGCACGACTGAATCGCACAAACTTGCTCTTATCTTTAATCTTTTATCGTGACATTTAAGATACATAAATTCATATGTTTTAGTTATTAGTTTGTTAGTTTCTTTTGATACAGAATACAGTTGTACATTTTTCGACAAAAATCTATAATGGAGTTTTGTTAAGGTCACAATTTCTTAGAGCAATGCAGATACGAATTTAAGTCAAAATCAGTGAACCCATTTATGTAAAAATTTAAAAATCCAAAAACCCATTCCAGATGACCTGAAATTAAAATTAAAATGTCTCTCAAGGGGATCACATACAATTGATCTGAAAACGAGTATCATGTTTTCTTACATAATCTCTTTTATTTATTAGCTTCAAGTTCAATAAACCGAAAGTGAGTGATTAGTTTGAAAGTATAGAACAGTATTGTAAGTACTTCCATTATTTTTAAATAGCTATTTATTTATTTTAAGTCAAAGTTTTGGGAACTTATCCCTTCCGTATAAAAACGAGGGGGAAATGCAGCCCCTTCTTATATAATTTTATTCTAAGGATATGTCCTAAAAGTATTTCACATAGTATGTAATTTACCTTTGAAGAAACAGTGTTTCTAATATGAAAATAAACACTGTATCAAAAAAAATTAATTAAAGACATTTTAAACACAACCGCCATCCTCACACCTCAACTTGATCTCATGACATAACTAAAATGACCATGAATCAATATTTACTTAATTTTGTTGTTATTTCTGGGTAAATTGATCAAAAAACACTGATTTTATAAGACAATAACATTGTTTTTCAAATGTTTGAAATTTCTACTCCCCGTATCTTTCTTAAACTTGATCCTACGGAAAATATGAATAGAACTTTTTTTTGTAGGAAATTTAATATTCTTTCAATTTATGGTGCACACTTTTCCGCTAATACGCTTAGTTTTCAAAATATTCCCGAAAAATTACCAAAGGGGACTTTCAACCCCCCTCCTGACTAAGCTCACGGCCCTGGGCTAGGGATTTTTTGTATATTATACGTGGGGGTCACCCCTACCCCATAAAATAATAACCCGGAGAGCATGATTTATTGCATTTATTTTTCCTTCGTTGACTGGACTAGTGTGTAGTGTAGATGTTTTCTATTGAAAATCAGTTAATTATTACATATAATGGGGATATCAGTGATATGAGAAATCACAATTATTCTAGATTTATGTTATGTATACGCCATAGCGTAGGATCACTTTTTCCTCATGTGGAATAAGTATTGATGTCAATAACAAAATGCAAAAGCGGTACCTACATGAAAATTATTCAGTGATTAAGAGGAAATAAAGCTACTTTTAAAAAATAAATCATGTGTGGACTCATATAATTATTATTATTTAGATCAAAAACAATTATGATTACAAAAAATTGCATTTCTATGACGTGTACCAGTCCCAGATTCTCAAGGGCGTAGCTTGGGGTGGTAGGGCCCCGGGGCAAAACTGAATATGGGGCCCATTTTTCGATTTATCCCTAAATGTAAGTTTCATTTAACTGGATGTCAACCAAAAATGTATTAACATATTAAATGTATACATAAACGCAGTTGATAACATTTTTCTAATTCCAAACATGAAAGGTTACTCAAATGTTTTTCTTTTTTATGGTTTGATTTGACTGAAGCAAACTCAATTAAATGTGAATGTGAAAAAATTCAAAACTACTAAAAATACTGTAAATAAAATCAAATGCTTTATTGTTGATACTTCTGGAAGTATTAAAACGCAATCAATCATTATAAGGCGTTTTTTTTTTAATTCAGAATAGATTCCGAGCATATCGACCATGTTCTGAACATTATCTGAACCAAGCTTGTTTTGAGCGCTCTGAATTATTTTTGAAACACACCTGAATACTAGCTGTCAAATGCTTGTCTGCTCAGTTTTTTTATTCTGAGCTCATAGAACGCGTCATGAACAAGCTTAGAACGAAAAAAGAAACACAACTTTTTAGCTCTCAACGCTCAGAGCTAAAAAGGAAACACAAATTTTATTTTGACAGTTCGGGCTGTGGCGCTGTGCTCTGAACGAAAAAAGAAAAACGTGAATAATGAAAACTTGAAAGCAAGGGGAATGACACAAATTAATGATAATTTTTGTTAACATTATACATTATAGCATCTAAGCTTTTTTGCAATCTTTTTTAGTAAATTATTATTTATATCAAAAAAAAAACCTTAATGTTGTGAGTTCATTAATATTATGTTCAAAACGTTTCCATTACAGCTGCAAGCAAAACCTTTTAAAATATTTATAATTCCCAGAGCAATTTAAATAAATTACAAAAACTCCTTAACGTCATTTCATAGAGAAACTCTATGATGATGTGAATCTATCTCCCATTACGATGTTATAGTACACAACCTAGTATAAAATATTTGCCAGGGAAGATATCACATCCAATCTGTCTAACAGCTCTAATGTGTAATTCGAGGTTCCGGCTACAATGATATACCTGCAGCCTTGATTTTGCTCTCTATACACTGAAAATAATTTCTTAAAAACGTGTAGCTATTCCTAAAAAACATCGTTAGAGGAAATAGGAAATTGGATGTTGGTCTAGGAACCAATACTTGAAGTATTTTTGCGCGTGGTAGTATGTTGGCAAGTTGTATCTCCCCTCCCTGAGACAGGGGGGGGGGGGGGGGCAGTTTCTGAAACATTGACTTTATAAATAAATAAATTGGGTTACGCAACAGCTCGTTGAGACTCAGGGCCTAGTGACTTACAACTCTCAACCATTCCTTCCTGTGAGCGTGTTGTTGGCAGGAATGGAATGGAGGGGCCCTACAGTTTTTTGCCGAGTCCGAATGAGAAGCATTTATTCATGACAAGAATGCTCTTGGGGGGTTTGTCAGTTCCTCGCAAGAGGCAGTTCCTCAGATAAAACATCTCTGTTTTTAGGTGGCACGGCTAGGAACCGAGCCCACACCTTCGGCATGACAGTCCTACGCACTAACCATTATGCCACGAGGTACTGAGGTACGACTTGAAAAAAAAATTGACTTGGAAGTTTATTTTCTCAAAAACTATTCGCTTAATCAACTTGATTTAAAACCCACATGCAAGAATAGAGTATTAGCTTCCAAAAAAACAATAAAAAGCATGGTTGTGCTTTCGTTGATGTTCAATGTTTTTTTAAAACAATATTAAAGTTCCAACCATTCTGGTATTGAAATTTCTCAAATTTAAACAGAAACATGAAATTTTGAGCTTTCAAATAGAATATATAATATGTATACACAGATTTTGATACATAAATCTTCATACATTTTTCTCTGTGCACATAGATACATTATTATTGTCAGAACGGTACCTATAGTCTCTGAGTATTCTTCATTCCAAGAGATCGTTTTTTGTTTTATTAACGTGTTTCAGGTCAGGTAACATGTATGAAATTTTCAAATTCATACATCCCTCTATATGATGTCCTTCCTCAGTTTCCATTAGACACACATTGAACGTGGAAAGCAGAGAATTTAATTCCATAGCATGACCCTGAAGAGGGATCTCCTCACTGCTGATGAGATTCGTTTAATGTCGTTATTAGACGTGACTTCTCCCGGGAGCGCTATACTACACCATTCTGTGTGCTAAATTGGCTTTAGCCTACACATAACTACTTTTCTGCTATAGTGGCAGTGGCACGACACTAACAAAACGAAACGACCATCACCCCACGTCAAATGAGTTAGCAAATAATGAATCTGGAGAACCTTTGGGGGCATGCTGTATGGAATATGAGATAAATATAATATAGCAGCATATTGAAATGTTGTAAGTATTAAATTGTGTTGGTAAAGAGATCCTAGTGCCAAGGGATAGCAAAACATATGGACTCATATACTTCAACCTAGTCGGAAACTATACATCCACACTTTGGTTCGCAAAATTTTTGTTTTGAAAAAGTTTCGGAGTAAAAAGGATGTTTATACATGAAATTTGAATAGTTTAAACAAATTACAAATTAAAGGAGATGGCCAAAAATGTATGGACAAGAAACCCAGAATCGTAGAACGAAATGTTAGCCAATGGGTACCTTATAATAAGCAATTAACGTCACCAAAAGGGCAAACCCGAAATCCATCTAGTATGCTATGAGCCACCTAATACGACTAGGTATGTGAAAATCCAGTTCGTATTTTTTTTTTGTATAAAAGATAGCTAATAAAATGGTATAAAAGAAGTTTCGGGTGAGATATGAACGATTTTTCTGTTTCAGACAATGGTCATTTTTAGCCATTTAGACAAAAAAAAGAAAATGGTAGTTTAAAAAAGAGTGGTAGTCAAGATTCAAAAACCAGAGGTCAAGTTAAAAAATATCCAAAAACTAACAAAGCTTTTAGATCAGAATTAAAAGAAAAAAAAACGAAAAATTCAATAATACATAATTTAAAAAAAAATACCTACTAAGACTAAAATTATTTGTTCCTACTTCACATACATACATAGCTAATAATACAAGTATACAAGTGTGTAGATATACCTTGAAATCGTAGATTTTGGCTATAATTATAATAGTTTTTGCTAACTCCATTTCATTGTTTAGTTTTTTGTTTATTTTAAACAATAAATACCAAACTTTCTTAACTATTATTTCCCACAAATTATTCATAAAATACTGTTTGAGCAGATTGTGCATTAATGTAAATTCGAACTTTTAATCTCTAAATATAAATGATCCCTGATGGTTTTTCGATCAAACGATTACATATTTTGATGTGCTTATTCACACTCAAAAAAAAATTTAGTAAATTCACTACAAAATATATTCGTACGTTGATTTTTCGTTTAAAATACGAAAGTTGGTAAAATAAACCAATTTTTCGTAGCCAATATGGAGATCAAAAAATTCAGAATTACTAAAAATTTGTAAAACTTATGAAAGCACATTTGTAACTCTTTTTCATACAAATCTTAAGTGATGTGTACAAATAATTTGTAAACTTTACTCAATATATCTTTTTCAGATAAAAGAGTCATACATATATTTAATTTGCGAATATTTTTACTAATGATTTTGAAAAACTACAAACATTTTGTAAGTTTACTAATACAATCGTTTAAAATCCAAATCATTTCGTAAATTATACAAATTATACTTGGAGTGCATACGTTAAACAGTTGTATTTCTCACAAAATGATTTGTAACAATATGGGTCTTAACTTTTCTTAAAATAAACGAAAGTCTTCAATAGAAAAACAAAAACATTTCGTATTCCCACAAGTCAGCTTAACGTTACTTTTCCGTTTTGACCACGAACTTCGTAAAAGTACAAATATTTTGTAAATTCACGAAAGATTCGTAATGCTATTAATGTGTTTTCGTACATTATACGAATGTTTTGTATTTGTATGCATGCATTTGTATTATTTACGATTTTTTTTGTATACTCCTTAGCATTCGTAAAATGCACAAATGATTTCAATTTTATTTCATGCATACGACGATTTTTTTTGTAGAATCCAATGTTGCAGCTGCGTCTAGTTATTTACTCGGAACTTCGTCACTTGCTTTTTGACCGCCACGCCGTCGTATCTTATAAAATTGGAAAATTGTATAAAGAAGCCAAAAATTTATTAATTGGGAATTAAAAGTGAAAAAAAAGTTAAAAGTGAAGTAAAATTACGAAGTTAGTATCAACAAAATTAAAAAAAAACTTGGAAAGTAAATAATTAAAACGAAGCTAAAGAAAAAGAATAAGCTTGAACAGAAACTTGACGTTGTTTTAAAACTCTAAATTATAATTGGATTTCGGTAAGTGTTTTCAGTATTTAAGTTATATATGTACATATTGAATAATTGATGAATGTTAATATATTAGTGCCTTTTCTTAATAGTTTTTTATGATGTTAAAATCAAACAACGATTTGTTTTTTCAGTGATTTTTGTGTGTTTAAGATACGGTTTACTTTGCATTTATTCAAACGATTGCATATACATATATTATAAAACCCAATATACCTTTCTGATAGATTTTGCATCTGGTAGTCCTAGATTAAAGTGTGTAATGGATTGTTTTATTTGTGGCTTTAATTTGGATTCGATATCTATTATGAATATTCATTTTAAATTAGTTCATAATTTAAGTGAGAGAGATACGTATGTGTGCACTTTTGGTAGCAATTGTGATCAGAATTTTTCCTTCTTAAGAAATTTTACCCGACATGTTAAGAAACACTTGAAAGATTCTTCCAAGTCAGCAAACCATTCTGCTCCAGTTAGCTTAGAAACTATTTTTGAAAAAAATGCAACAACAGAACAAATTGCAAGGAAAAGTGAAGAAAGTGAAGATCCATTAGATATTTTGAAGGCGGACAGAATCTCATCAACCAGACCTAATAATGAAAGTTCGATTGAAAAAAATGGCATAGAGTTTATTTTAAACCTTCATAATAACTGTAATTTTACAAGGAAGGATGTCATTAATATACAAAATATTGTTATGCGCAACATTGTAAATCCAATTATTGGTTTAGTTGAACATTTTGTTCAAAAAAATTCTATCTCCTCTTTCTCAAATTCATTAGAGCTACAACTACATTTAATGCAGTTAAGCGAACAAATTTCAAATCCATTTCGTTCATGTGAAACTGAACATCAACTTTTTAAATGGCTTAGCCAAAATAATTACGTTTGTAATTTGAATGAATTCTTTATTAACAAAGAAGTTTCCGAGAAATACTCGCATGGTGAGGTATGTTTTGCTGAAGTAGATGTCACTGGGGTATCAATTCCATTGTCATTTCAATTTCAAAAGATATTTGAAAAGGATGAACAACTTTTTCAAACCTTAAAGTTTGTAAATGATGTTGAAAAATGTACAAATTTTAACAGCAATTTTCTGCAGGGGGCTCTTTGGCGAAACAAAATGAAGCCATTTGTTGAAGTAGGGAAAACTGTTCTACCATTTTTCTTATACATTGATGACTCGGAGATTAATAATCCACTTGGACCGCATACAAACCCAATATCATTTATATATTTTTCGTTTCCAGTTCTCAAAAATTCAGAAATATTTTTGGCTGCCACAATTCAAGGACGTGACTACAAGGAATATGGTAATGAAAAATGTCTTCAGAATTTAGTTCGCGAAATTCAATGCCTTGAAGAAAATGGAATTTCCATTAAGACGTCGCAAGGTGAGAAAAAAGTTTACTTTGTTCTAGGGCTTGTACTTGGAGACAATTTGGGTTTGAACACAGTTCTTGGTTTTACTTCATCGTTTAATCACAATTTTTTCTGCCGGTTTTGTAAAGTTGTCAAATCTTCTACACAGTCCTTATATCTTGACAATCAAAATTTATCTCGGAATATCCTAAATTACGATATAGATGTGGCTGCTAATGATGTAGGCTCAACGGGCATTAAAGAAGTCTCCATTTTTAACTCGATAAGTTCATTTCATGTTACCACAAACTTTGCCGTTGATGTAATGCATGACATTTTTGAAGGCGTTTGCCATTATAATTTGTGCCACATCATAAATCATTTGATCAGCAGCAACTACTTTACTTTAGAACTGCTTAATGTAAGAAAAAACTTATTTAATTATGGCGAAATTGAAATTGGAAATATTTCACCAGAAATAACTCAAAATCATCTTTTAAAATCGCGCCTTAAAATGACGGCACGTGAAATGATGACTTTTGTGCATTTATTTCCTTTGATGGTAGGCGATCTTATTCCTGAAGATGATCATGTATGGTGGTTTTTCTTAAATTTTCTTAAAATTGTTGACATTCTCCTCTCCTATGAAATTTCTCAGGGCATGGTAGAACTGTTGAGAACTTTAATTAAACAGCATCACATAGATTACGTTCGGTTCTTTAATGACACGCTAAAACCAAAACATCATTTATTGTTACATTACTACCAGGCAATATTACAATCTGGTCCCCCTAGATTCTATTGGGCTTACCATTTTGAAGCAAAGCATAAAGAGTTCAAGGCATATGCGCGAAGTATTTCTAGCAGAAAGAATATTTGTATTTCTCTAGGAAAAAAATATCAAT
The DNA here is from genome assembly GCA_963921185.1 of Dasysyrphus tricinctus. NCBI lineage: Eukaryota > Metazoa > Arthropoda > Insecta > Diptera > Syrphidae > Dasysyrphus > Dasysyrphus tricinctus. The sequence goes on from OY992531.1 coordinate 263,685,654, forward strand.
TAAAATTTGCACACTTTTTACTTGAACCAAGAAATCCTGTTCTTTCTGTGTTATCACAACATCAAATTTCTTCGTTTGAATATGAGGATATAGTTCATAAATTTTGTGATTCATACAAAATTAATTTCTACAATTATAGCTGTTATTCGCAGTGTATATACTACTGTAAGAAATATAAAAAAGGTTATTTTATCAGCCAATACCTTGACCCAAGCTGTCCTAAAAATGTTATTATTTATCAGATAGAAGCAATAATTCTGTTTGAGAAAGAAGAATCAGCATATTTAATTTGCAAGCAGGAGAGAGTAAACACATATCATAAACATTTTTCAGCCTACTCTATTGATATTTCTACAAAAACTTATCCAGAAGAATTTCTCATATTGAATATTGAAAAATTATCAGGTCCACCAGTAAATGTGCATAAAACTGTGCGTGGTCTAAACTTGATCCGACCAAAACAATACTGTTGAACATACAGATAATAATTATAGAGGTATTTACTATCGGATCTAAGTTTTTTGTATCATAGCTCATATTGTAAAAAAGTCCATTGAAAGAAGAAAAACGGCTGAAATCTTCAAAAACTTAACCTTTCATCATCAAATTTAATTAATATTTCTTTTTTACAATAGAAACCTTTAGTTTTACCACAGATAAACAAATGGTAATTTATTCACTATTAAATTATTGCACTTGAGCTACACTTCAACAAAAGTTATAGGTTTGTTAGTAAATACCCCTATTTCTTTTTATTTCCTTCTCATTTCAATCTAAATCTTTTCTCACTTGAATCCAATTCTCAGTTACTGGAATCTGCAATCCATTTATTTAATTAACTTTTCGAAATTTCTAGTGTATCATCTGCATTTCGTTTGCATATTATATTGTTATAGTAAATCCGTAAAATATCACACAATGGATCCATCAGGACCACAAGCTACATTCGTTCCGAATACACCAACCTGCGTCAGTACTCAAGAATCAAATGCTGATCAATCAAGCTTTATTTGGCAATTACCAAGCGTAAATGCATCAACACCAATAGTATACAACCAGCTAATAAACAAGTATTGCGATGCCGAAAGTTTGCTTGACCTAAGTACTCTTCTAAATAGCTGGAGTTTGGGTGAACTTTATGAATTTTTTCAGCGTATGTATAAAATAATTTCTTTTATCTGCATGAATTTATTTTCATTATTACGTTTTTTTTTGTTGTATTTGTTCCTTCCACATTTTCACAGAACAACATCTTTTCGTTGAAATACTTAAGCATCTTTCAAAAGAAATGGCTCAAAATCTATTCAATGATACTAATATTCCGCTTGGTGTACGAATCGAGTTTGTTTTCCAATGGTCAAAATGGTTGAAAACAATTAAGAACCAATCATCTGATTTACATGAACATGCACAAACATTCCAATCAATTGATTTCTCAGAACCAAAACAAAATGAGCAAGAAAAAGAGCCTTTGATTATGAGCTTAAATACTATTCTCAAATCAAATGCTTATGGTATGAGCCTTTTGAAGGTCATGAGTGAAAGCAAGATGGAGAATGAATCCGCTTTAATTTTAAATGATAATTTAAGAAAGCTGTTGTGTGAGTCAATACTGCAATTTTGTATTGAACAAAAGCGAGAGCTCACAGTCAGAGACTGTGACTCCTTAGCAAATCAAATATGCAAGGTTTTCCCTGGCGAACTTATGGTACGTAGAAACAATTTCAATTGAAATTGAAAGTTAATTTTAAAAACAAAATTTCTTCATAATCTTCTTAAAATATCAATTCACTTGTTCTTTGTCCAATTTTCACAATTGAAACAATGTTAAATTGATTAATATTTGTTTTGTTATTATGTATAAAAACTCGCTTTAATTTTATAAAATATGAAAACAGTGGGTTGAACGTAATGAGTATTAAAAAATCACGACCTTTTTACATATTTATCTAATTTTTTAAGTTAAGATTAAGTATCTTATCTTGTGAAGTCTCATTTAGACTCGACTCAGTATACTCATAAGATCTTATTGTTTTGGTTATTTAACATAATTATAGCTCAAATTTTGGACTTAATTTAACTTTTTCGAAATAATATTTGATAGGAGCACATAAACAGATTTAACAGACCATGCGTTCAACCCCAACAATATTCGGCTTAGGTTATTAATTTATGTTGGTTTTTCAGTCATACTATTTCGTTCCAAGAAAAAATGCTGCTCCTCTTGGAAAATTATACAATAAATACAGAAATTGGAAGAGCGATATAAATCGCAAATCTGGCGGTGCCGGCGGATCAAAAAAAATTAAAAGGAAACCGTTCTTAGTGGCTGTAGATGAAGACGAGCACATTCGAACATTAAAGCACGACTACATGGCGATGTCATATCAAGAAAAAATATCTCGCTGGAGTGCGTGCGCTTCAACTCGCATGAATATGATAGAGGAATGTGAAAATTTGGGAAAGCATATTTTCGATGTATGGCCTCAATATAAAATGCCTGACGGTTTCCGGTTGGTAAGAGAATGCTTTGTTCTCGGAACAACTTTCGAAAATCAAAAATTAAGATGTACATATGTATCAAAACTGTTTTCTAATTAGAATTGGCACATTTGGATTTTTGGTTTTCAAAAGTTGTTTCGCTAAATTGATGCACATCATTATTTATTTTTTATACTTTTTTAGATTGAATCTGATTTCAACTTCAAATATGGCGAAAAAAACGAAGCCGTGGATGGTATGGTCGACTTTTGCAATTTGCTTATAGACAAAATATTTCTAAACCATTTCAAAATAGCCAGCAATCCCGATGAAATGGAATGGCTCGATAAGTTATTTAAGAACAGGAATCATTTTTCAGACGGTAAGTTCCTACATTCAAGAAGTTGTTAGGTATTTATTTTAAGTATTTCTTTTTTCCTTCATTTTAATACCAATAGATGCAATTTGCGCAATAGTGTTTAAACTGATACAGTCTCTTTTGCCGCCATCAAGAATCCAGAAAGGATTTGAAAAAAAAATACTATTCTACAACAGAATCTACAAAAGCTTTCATGCTTGTCTGCGCAACTGAAGCAGAATATAAGGAGCTGTATGCTGCCAAAGTTCGGAGTGAACGGAGCGTTCCACCATTTATTTCTTTGATTGGCTCTCTACAAGAACCAAAAATGTTTATTGTAGACTTTGACAATATAACATATCAAGTCCCAAAATTTTCAAAGGCACTGGACATATGCTTTAAGGCATATTATGTTTTTAATATTTCTTACCCTGAGGCATGCGAAAGCATGTGGGACTTCATAAACGCCCAATTCTACAAAATTCCTGGTGGAACCTATAAAACAAGGCCAACCCTATATGCGCTGCTTAATGAAATAAAACGTAAGTAAACTTTTTTTTCTTTTAAATATATTATGCAAAATGATATTTTTTTATAGTTGCAAAAGAAGAAACGAACTTGTCTCCTGATACAATATAAAACATAAATATAGCCCAACATAAATTATTTATTACAATGAAAAACTTTGTCACAACTTCTTTATTTTTTTTTGTCAAGGCGCGTTTCGGAAAATTCCATTTTCTGATGCGGTTTATTTATTTATTTAAATTATAATAAAAATATTTTTTTATTTTACGATGCTTTTTGAAAGACTAATAGATATTTAAAGTTTTTTGTTTATAATTAATTTTAAAATAAAAAGTGTAAAAATTAACCACAGTTTTGTATTTTAATCATTTTGGCGAAAGTGCGAAAGATTTATTCATTCTGTACAATGTTAAAAACGTGTGAATACTACAAAGATTTGCTATTTTTCTTATTTCATTTATAATTGACAGCTTCAAATGTATTTAGTTCAAAAACATGTTTTTTTGGACAGTAGAATGATATAAATTGTTACGTAAGTATTGAACGGATTTGTAAATAAAATAATGTACGAAATATTCGTGATTTACTATGCTAAAAACTCGTATAATAAACGATCTTACTGTAAAGTATTAACAAAAGCATTTGTAGAATTTAGAAAACATTTGAGATTTAAGATTCTTTGTTTTTGTAGAATACACGATTACTTTCCTATAAACTACGAATTCAATTTAATTGAAATACAAATAAATTCGTAGTATGTAGGAACAGGATTTTGAATTCTACAAATTTATAGAATATTAAATCACTAATGTTTCGTTAATCGTACAAACGTATTCGTTTAGACCCTATAGGTACATCGTTCACTCTACAATATAATTTCGTGAATTGTACAGAATTTATTTTTTTACTTATTTTTAAGAGATACGAAAGTTTTGCAAGATAAACGAAAAAATTTGTCTTTTACTTTCAAAATAAAGTTCGTGCAACCTACAAATGCATGTTTATAAAATATACGAGAACCATTCGTGGAGCAAATGAACGAATGTTTTCGCAGAATCGACGATATTTTTAGTTCTATTTACCATTTATTTTTTTGGGTGCAGTCTTTAAAAACTGCATATGAATTTTTACTTGCAATGTACATAGGTAGTAAAGGGTCCTCCAAATAACTGTTTTTGAAAATGCTATAAAAAAAACTACTGAATATTTTCTCAAATTTCTTTTTTTATTTGAAAGTACAATCCTTCCGGTTAATAATAGAGAATAATTTCATTAAAATGGCTGCTTCGCTAAGTGGGCCTGCGATCGACTTAGAGAAGATGCCGATTTTGCCAAAAAAATCATCTTTTCAGATGAAGCTCATTTTGATCTTGGCGGGTATGTAAACAAGCAAAATTGTCGCATTTGGGGCACAGAAAACTCGCACGCCATTGAAAAGCCGATACACCCAAAACGAGTCACTGTTTGTTGCGGATTTGGGTCCAGAGGCATAATTGGGCCATTTTTCTTCGAGTGGCCGTTACAGTTAATGGCGATCGTTATTGAGCCATGTTGAACGAATTTTTGTTCACAAAAATTGAAGAGGAGGATATTGGGAACATTTGGTTTCAACAGGACGGCGCTACGTGCCACACAGCCGGAGCTACACTCCATGTAGTAGTAGCATTTTCAAAAAAAAAAAAGTTATTTGGCGGACCCTTTATAAGGCAAGTTTTGGATTCGTGCAAAAAAAAAATTGAGATAATAATCTAACATGAAATTACGATGATAGAGAACACCAAAAAAGTGGGTGGCACAATTCTGTCTGTCTGTCTGTTCGTCTACAGCCTAAACGGCTCGATCAATTTTCTTCAAACTTGGTACATAGTGGTTTTTGATGAATATGCCTACACGTTTATTTCATTTTTTGTTTAAACCAAAAATAACGGTTCCTGCCATACAATTTTTATTAGCAATTTTACATAATCGTATTTTCTCAAAAACGGCTCGACAACTTTTCTTAAAAAAAATTCAATACATTTATTTTAGTAAAGGCTTTCTTTGGGTGGAAAACCATTTTTCAAAAATGGTTATTAATGGTACCTCCCAAAGAACCATTTTTGTAATTTTTGATTTTCTTCAAAGCTGTACCGAACCAATTATTTTTTTATACAGAAGCTTCCAAAAAATATAAATAGTCTTGTGTTCCAAATTTTTGAAAAAATATTTTTTGGATTTTTAAAAAATGTTTCAAATTTTTTTTTGGAAAATCAAATATTTTGAAAACGATATCATCGATTTTTTTGAAACGCGATATTTAAGAGTTTTTTAGTACTCTCTAAATTATTTTTATAAAAAATTTTACTTTTATGAAAAAATAACGGAACCTTACATACAAAAGTTAAAAAACGCAATGGAAAATATTGTTTTGCTCAAAAACGACTCCTACGATTTTGATTAAACTTTTTCATATACTTAAAATAGTACAATCTACTATCAAAAATTATAAAATTGTACACTTAGCAATTATTAATAGTACCTGTCATATAACGTATTTTTTTATTTTGAATTTTCTCGTTATCGACTAAACGGATTTAGATGAATTTTTTTTATATACAAATTTCAAATAAGATAAAATAATTTTGCGTATCAAAATTTTCAAAAAAAAAGTTTTTGAATTTTTAAAAAAAGTTTCAATTTTTTTTTGAAAATTCGATATCTTTAAAACGGGTTGAATAAGAAGAATAAAGATGGCATTCTTTATTTCCACCTCAAACTGTCAAACAAGTTGTTTTAGCAAATTTAAATGTCGTATTTCATGCTTCTCTACATTTTTCTCTCAGAATTACCATTTTCTTATATACAATTTTCTTAAACCCGCAGAGTCTTGAACATAAGAGCAAGTACGTGCGACCCAGTCGGGCATTTTATTTCTGTCTACTCTGGGCTTTTTTTTGCCATCTCCTTTAAATATTCAAAAAATATCAAATCTTAGCTTAGCTAGGAGATTGTTAAAAAAACACAGAACAAGTTAAAATTGATGTGCTTTTATATTCATATATCTTTTGAGCAACTAATACAAAAAACATTCCTTTTTATGCACTTTCTTGGAATTAATAGCAATAAGTTTTTAAATTATTTTAAAGAAATTAAGGTTCTTGCAATAACAGGCGTAAACGCTCCTACTCTAAATAAAAGTTTGCTTTCAATTGCAAATCTCCAATTTGGCGTATAAACTCAGAAATTACATTAGGCAAAATTACCAATCAATTTGAATTTGACTATACTGAGACTAACGCCCAGCATTAACATTTACCTTTAAATCCGGAATGAAATATGTAAGTATGTATATAGTATAAAATGAGGGTTTCAACATTTTTGAGGCAGTCCCTAGTCGGGAAATTCCAGTATGAACAAACTGGAAGATCACAGTAAGATGTGGGTTATAGCTATCATTGAAATTCATGATTTAAAATTTTGTACTCCTATTCCAGGATAGTAAGAAAGTAAAGTCAATGATTATTTTGATATAAAAATTAAATCAAATTTAAGTTCGGGTATTAATTATTATTTTGGCCCAAAAAAAATTGACTCAATGTTGCCTTTAATAGTACTGTTCGTTACGTCTTTGGCCTACGAAGATACGATAGAATATCTGATTTTGCTACGCTGCTGCTGGATATGCCGTTTGAAAATTATCTTGAACTTCGCAGTTTGATCTTGCTCTCTGACATACTGCTTACACGCCAACCACAATACTGTTTTGACAAAATTAGTTTTGCTACCTCGCATAGATCTCGTCAACTGATTCATCCTCGCTATTCGTTTTTAACATCCGAGCGCCAGTTTTTTGTAAATTCAGTCCGTCTTTGGAATTCCTTACCACGCAATATTAAAGAAATTCAAAACACAACAAGAATTAAAAAGGTTTTAAAAAGTCATTTTTCAGTAAATACTTAAATGAAATTTAAAAATTGTATTATACATAAATATATATTCTTTTCTCTCTCTCATTATCGTTTAATTATATTTGATTCAATTTTAATATTAATTTAACTAATTGCTTGCTCAACTCTGTAAAATTAGCTTATAACTATCTTATAAGATATTGTATCTTACAGTTATTTAGCAATCACGAAATAAAATAAATAAATTAAATAAATAAAAATAAATAGGTACTGTCTCTGCCTTTCACATAAAATAATTTTAATTTTTTAAAGGATTGAACTACCTCACCAATGACCATTGAAATATTCCTACTTCCTTGACGGTTTCATGTAAAAACACAACACACATGCATATTATGCATATAATAAAATCATAACTATCATCATAAAGTATTTTATTTACTTATCATTATCAGTCGGGTCAAAAAACGCATTTTTATTATTTGATAGTTACATATGTCCTAGAACTTAACGTTGACATTATTTAATACCTCAAGTCTCATCAGAAATAAAAACAAACAAAAAATACTGTTGAAATAATATTCCTACAGCAAATGGAAGTTGTTGTTAATGAACAAAGCAAAAGACCAGTAGTGTCGCTCGAGGGACTTTAATAGTTATATATGATGGTGCAACATTATGACATAGAAATGAGAGAATTGCGTGTCGCTGATGAATTATATAAACACGATTCCTTGGTCTGATGGGAATTCATTTGATAGCATCGAAGTCAACTAAATGGAAGTCAAATTACTTCTAATGGAGATCATTTGACTAATGAGAACTTTGGCGGTGACCCTTGCCTTCTGTCTCTGTAATTGAAGTGAAGTAATTTTGATGGGACTAATAATATTTATGAGAGGCAGCTAAATTTTAATGATTGATTCACTTCACATCCCATTGTCTTTAATTCAGAATAACCCATATATTTTTGTTTGCAACTACATGCATTCATATACGATTACAAAAATGTATTCCTTTTTGATAGTCACATTATTTTAGTTTCTATGCAGATTTATATAAACTCGGGTGGAATTGACAAAAGTCGTTTGTATTAATTACATTCTTGTGGCCATGACATGTGATACCAGCAAGAAGAGCAACGTCACCGTTGCGTTATGTGTACCATGAATTAACTATACTAATACGTTATTTAAATACCATAAATGGTAATAAAGGAAACACCCCAAGAGACAAATAACTGTTCCCTTGGAGAAAATCAATAGTTACCACTCAAAACCATCAATTCCATCTCAGTTTGATAGCCATTATTCCGCTTGACTATTGTTATTGAACACAAAAACATGTGAAGCAGTATTCAAATGAGTATCCTCTTCTTTCCATACATACAATTTTCTATAAATCGTATCCTTTAGAAAAGAGCATAGCTTGCATTTTCGTCAAACATTCTCATACTCCATATCGCGTATACAAAACGATGCTTCCGTAACTATTGCTATCATTGTAATCTCAGAAATAGTTTCACCACCACTATAGATCCAATGACAAGGACTAAAGAGTCCTTGTGCTCGATTTCATTTTAGTCTTCATGTGTATAGACATCCATCATTCTTGATGGCGTTTCATGTCATATTGTGTATGAATTTGGACTCAAACTGAACATCATCATTATCCTCCTGATCATAGAAATGCATATGGAACAACATAACATCTATTTCTTGTCATAAGCACGATTATTTATGAACAACTGTAGTTATTGCATAAGTCTCCCGCAATCTCAAGTCTCAACTCCCTATACCAATCATCTTTCCTTGCCAGGGATTTAATATACAACTGATTTTGAAAATAACACGTAACATGGGCAATAATTTTGCCTCAACGAAAGGTGGGCTTGTTGGTCTTGTACCGTACCTAAACTTACAGCCACAATGACGATTATTCACTGACGACGATGACGACGTTGATGACTTCTCAAGAGCCAAATAGAGATGCATCTTTTTGAAAGGATGTTGTTAATATAGATGGAGATGGGTGATGGTTGAAAAACAAAAATATGGGCGATGGTTAGGAGCACTTAACGTTAAATGAATCTGTAAGTGCGGAGTTGAGAGTCCATTAAGAGTTGCATATTCTTGAAAGGAAATGAGTACAAACTTTCAAATTTTTTATTTTTTGTTTGCTTTCAAATCCAAGTAAATGAGGAAAGTACTTAAACAAGTATGGCTGTGGGTGTTAAGAAATTGTAATTTAAAAAAAGAAATTCAGAGTTTTTTTTTAGATAAAACAAATGCACATTTGTTCATTTAAATTTCAAGTAGAAAAACAATAAAGTGGAAAAGTAGACCTGTAATCTTAATTTCATTCCAAAGCCTGGGACCGAATTATCGACTCAGTGAACAAGTGAGTGAGTGAGTGCCATCAGTGATCGAATGAACGAGTAATAACTTCAAATTATAGAGTACTAGATTGCTCGAAACATAAGCAGTAATGCCAAACGCACGTAATTCAGTCACGTATTACTCATGCAAGAAAGTTGAAATTTTTTTTAATGTTTCAATTTCTTATGAAACGAAAGTGATCAAGGCAGGTACTTATAAACAAAATTCAAACATTGCTAAAGTAGGTACCACCTTACATATACATTATGTAGGCGAGACCGGGGCATGTTGACTGCACATTTTTATTTTATTTTGTACAAACGGAACGGACACAGGTATCAAACAAAATTGAAGTCTCTCAGGTAGATAATCTTTTTAGCTTTCTAAATAAAATATTGCTATTTAAATAAGTGAATGATAAGATCCTTTTTTCTTAAATTTACGGGATGAAATCTAAAGGGTCAACTTGCCCCAAAACCGGGGTAAGTTGGCAAACAATATGGGGTAAGTTGACTATGCTTTAGTTTTGCGCAGTATTTCACAGCGTTTCGTATTTTAACTGTTTTTATCAAATTTTATTACAATAGACACCGATTTATGATATTAATATGATAAAACATTATATTTGTAGATACTCACATTGTTAAAACAAAAAAAAATAATATTTATACAACAGCTAAACTATAGAAACATTGTTTGATAAATAAGTATAAATAAAAAGGAAATAAACAAAAACCCCTTATTGTTGTAAAAAACAGGGGATTTATAATTACTTTGATTAAAAGTAGAATTAAAAAAACTTATTCATAAACTAAATTATTATTTTGCAAATCCCATACAAAATAGTGAGTCAACTTACCCCAAACAAAATTAGTAAACTTGCCCCGACTAGATTTTTTTCATAATGGGAAATATAAATTGCAAAACAGGTCAAATAAACAGATTCAGAAATATGTACAGCGTTACTATGAATTCCAACAAATTTTTGGAGCCAGGCTCAAAAACCGAATCGAAAAGAGGAAAACACTAGAAAATAAAAAACTAACTTACAGATGCAAAAAACTGTTTTTTCTTAATATCTTTTAAACTAAGTGTACTTCAGGTATACAAATATAGTATAGGACTAAGCGGAGAGCTTTGGTTTATCCAAAGACAAAAAGAAAAACCGATTTTACCATGTAAATTTTAAGTTATTGACGGTTGGTCTTCTTACCCCTGGGGTCAACATGCCCCCGTTACCCGTACTTGTATGTACGCATTCATATTTTTACCTTTCCACAAGATTTCTATGCTACACAAAAATATTGAAGTAAATCATCTGGATGGTTTGGAAATTGCGGCATCCAATAGCATTTCAAATGAGTTGAATTAATTTAATCAGTAAGCTACCCCACTCCTATTCTGACTTTTAACATAAAAAATTTTTAACTATGTATATATACATACATATATTTGCCTATGTAATTTACATAAATGTACTTTGCTTCAACATTTTTACATTAAAAATCCAACTTCTATGCATGACCACGCAATCAAAATCGAATTACCTGGCCACACACATTCAATGAAAGAGTAGATATACACACCAAACACTTCCCCTGCAGAAAAATGTTATATATTAATGAAGGCCTTTGCCACTAGCCTTACCAACCTTAATGCCCAATGCGCCCAACAGCCTAGACCAAACCGCCCAATGCATAGGGAAATTGTATCCTTGTAGCATTTGATCCTAATCTGCAAATTGATTACCGCAGCGCAATTAGCTGGAAGTAATTCGCGATTGGATCAAGATTCTTTTTTCATGTTTCCCACTACAATGCGCACATTCCGTTTGTAATTACGTAAAATCGGATTTTCGTTACCCGGTATGCGTAATTAGCTTAATGGGCATTGTTGTTCCAAAAATGTCGAACTGGATTTACTATGTGATGGTGTTTCCTGAACTTGGACATGATGAGATGTTAGGAATAGAAGTGTTCAATGGAAATAATCCATTGAGCTGAAAATAGTTACAACAGTTAGGGGTGACCATTGGTCCTGAAACTTTTTTGTTTTTTTCTTATCAAAAATTTTAACTTGCTTCGAATGAAGGCCGTAGCCAGAGAAGTATATCGGGAGGGGACTTTCATTTTTCAAAGGATAATTTCGCATTATTTAGTATCAACCCATTATCCATGAAATAATAAAATAATCTACAGCTCAAACTCCTGTTTTTTTTTCATGTACCTACTACCTTCGCACAGGGACTGAAGACAACCATTCAAACATAAAAAGAATTTTTAACTGTCACTGATACCATTTTTATTGTTTTAACTGTACATATATCTAGATAAAAAATTAATATAAAATATAAAAAATATCCATCTCAAAAGTGATCCTCAAAGTCCGTCCTCTAAAAATGTATAACCAAACATTTCTTTTTTTGAATCCCATTTTACCCTTTATGGCAACTTTCCCACCTGTATCCTGTATACACTATTTTCTCCAGTTTAGTATATTGAATTTTAAGTTCATCGGGGATTATGACTGATTCACAATAGATGAGTGAACGAGACTAGAGCTTGACGAGGATAATAACAAGATTAGCTATCACCATTCTTTAGTCATAGAATCCTTAAAGAATCAATATATTTTAAACAAAATATAATAATAATTAGGCTCATATTCCTTGCTCACTTCTCGTCCTTCTGTCAATCAGGCTCAATAGACCAAGAATAATAATAAAATTACTGCCAAAAACCTAGAAAAAAATTATTCATAGAAAGTTATCATTAATATGGGCGCATCCAAGAAACCTCAAAAATCTTCTTATTCGCTTTTTGTAAAGACACTTTCAAAAAAGGAAGGGGGAAGTAGAAATGTATAAAACTGAACTATTTGATTTTGGACAATCTTATAGTATCATGCTAGTCTTAGCATAATTTTTAATGCTGGCTATGTTCAGAAAAGTTATTATCCTGAACTGACTTTTTTTTAAGTAACTACAACAGGATTATTGTTGAAAACCCTTTGAAAATTATGATCCAAAATTTCAGGAGGAAGTAACACATCTCTGAGATCCTCCCGACAAGTATTGGTTTCATGTCAGAAAAAAATTGTCTAGGTATACATAGGTTTTAGTTCAGTATTAACTTTCAATATACATAATGTACTAAATACTTACTATATTAATGACAATGTTTTCGTTGTTTTAAAACTCCCCAATGGACAGTGACTCTGTGCTCAGACCATCCCAGTTTAAAAAAGAAGACTTATCAACATTATTTCATGGAGAATCCTGAAATAACTGTAGGATAAGTCAAATTTTCTCCTTCTCCTCATCTAGTCGAAATGAAGTGAACGTAGTGTAGTTTACTAATTTTTCAACTTGATAAAGAAACGAAATATTTTTATATAGAACGCCTGTAGGTATTGAAAATTTGAGAAGAATACTTTTAGTAAAATTTAAAACGAAAACAGTCAGTTGATGAATTTTTATTTATTTGGGCTATTTATGAGTCTTTTCGTATTCTTAATTTTTTAGGGCTTTTTAAATGCGGAGAGTCTGCAGCTGCACTCTGCATACATGCCTTGAACTGTTCCGTGATTTTAAAAGTGAGCACAAATGTTCCACAATCATTTTCATATTTATATGAAACCATAAAGAAAGGTGCATGTGACTTTTTTTGTAAATTAATTTCCTCATTTCCATTAGTCGAAAATTCAAAACATAAAAATTAAAAAGTTCAAATTTTGGAATACACTTTCTTAAAACAAACTAAAATCTAAATAAAACAGCAGTCAGTTTTTGTAAAAAAAAAACCTTCTGGTCACATTATGTTCCTAGTTCGACATTGATTGATTTAAGTTGAACATTTGAAAATGGTGCATTTGCTTCGTTCGGCAAATATCTGCACCCGTTTTTGAAAATAATGCAGTGCAGCGTAACAATATCCCGACTCTACTAAGGACGTATGGGTGTTTCTTCAGGCTTTTTAAAACGCACTATTTTGCTTCATATGTATGTGTTAATAGTACGAGTACCTACATACATATGTGCATGTGTGACCGATGGTATATGGAAACGGTTCTGCTATTTTGCATACGTTGTGAATTAGTGATTGTTATGTCAATTGTGTGGAGAAACAAATTATTGTTGTTAACTCCAATTGCATTGGTTCTGTATGAAATTACAAAGCGTCAGCACCACAACGTGCATCGACACTCTGCCGCTGGTCACCGTTTCATCCAAGTTAATTTGGGAATACCAAAATTATAGTTGACTCCGATTTCCATTTACGTATCACAATGCAGGACGACGTCTAATCGAGAATTATCGTTGCGTTCTGGATTCCCATCAGGACAATGGAAATGGAAATGCAAGTAAAGGTGGTTGCTGGACGCATTCTATAAAGTCTGCCTTTGGAAGGTAATGATGTGTGTATTCTGTTCTTCCGCATATAATTAGAAATTTGCGTTTACATTGCATTGCTCAAAGGGTGGCTTCATTGTATACTTTGATTGTACCTATTCAATTTGAATACTGGGGTTGCAATTGCTGCTTTACGTATACTGTATTACTGTATATTATGCTTATGCATATCTATTTTATAAAACTATGGCAGGAGGTTTCGGTATATAAAGTACCAGCTTCTGCGGAATTAAAGGACACAAATGATATTGAATAATTATATATGATAGAAATTTCTATTGATTATTATTATTGAATGAGAAACCGCATACCTATTTAATGTTGATTATATTCTCTGAAGTTTGATTTTGAATAGGATGGATGGATTTCATTAGAAAATTGTTTTTACGTTTCCAGCGTCTTCGTTTCAAACGAATATATTCAGGTATTTATACAAAATTTTAATATTAAATATTAAAAGCCCCCTTAAGGCGGATGAACTGCAGGTGGCGGTCAACGGCATGATAGTCTGGTGGCGGAGGAGCTTTTTTTTGGTAAAAGGCCAACGGCAGCAGCAGGTAGCGTCTGTAACCCATATTGGGCGGCTACAAAAGGCGTCTGTTTTCCCATAGTGGGCGGCCTCGAGCAGTTATGTGTTTGACCATACAAAAGGCGGGTGTGCCTGTCAAATCTGAGCTTATGTATGTTATTAATCATATCTCGGAAAACACCATGGTGGAAGGATATATGCAAATACATGAATTATGACAACAAATGGAAATGAGTCCCCAAGAGGTAATCTTTTTATAGAAAATCCTTCTGTAGCTTCGGCTGCAGTAAACCGCACATCGGATTTGGGGGTGCGGCATCCTTCATGTACGAGCGTCAATCAAGACGCCATAATAATAAATGAATCGTTGACAAATAGAAGAAGTCTTTCAAGAAGCGCAAATGTTACTTTTGGCTACCGCATACGTACGAAAATCGGAGCATGGAACGTTCGATCCTTGTACAGCGATGGTAGATACGAGCAGGTTGAGCGTGAAATGCTTCGCCTAAAGATCAGTATCCTGGGCATAAGCGAAACTAAGTGGAGAGGAAGAGCTGAATACAGATCAGACACTGGACAGACGAGAATGCTGTATTCCGGCGAAGATGAAAGAGAGGGTGGCCAAAGACTGCATGGTGTCGGAATTATGTTGAACGAAGAAGCGAGGCGTTGTTTGATCTCATGGGCGCCCATTTCTGCGAGATTAATGACAGCAAGGTTTCGTTCAAAAATTCGTAACGTCACAATTATTCAGTGCTACGCCCCCACAAATGAAGCGACCGAGGAAGACAAAACCGCGTTCTACACTCATCTTAACTCGGTTTACAGTAGTGTTCCGAGAGCCGACATCATAGTCGTTATGGGAGACCTTAATGCCCAAGTCGGTTCAGACAATTACGGACTGGAACGCGTGATGGGAAGAAATGGCGTGGGGTCACGGAATGAAAATGGTGACTTGCTTGTCGACTTTTGTAACGCGAATCGTCTTGTCATAGGTGGGACTGTATTTAAGCATAAGACGTGCAACAAAATTACCTGGGTGCATCCGGATGGTCAAACCGAAAACCAAATTGATCATATCATGATTCAGCAGCGATGGAGGAAGTCTATGTGTGATGTCCGGAGTTTAAGAAATGCCGATGTGGGAAGTGACCACCATTTGGTTCTGATGAGTCTCAAACTACGAACCGCTGCCGTACAAAAACCAGCGCAGGATGCAGCAAGGAGCACAAAATTCATTACTAATGCTTTAAATGACCCCAACATATGTCGAAACTATGTCACCACCCTTAACGACAGAGCCTCGTCATTAAATGGAATCCAGAATTCAACAATTGATGAGATGTGGGGTGAAATTAAAAGTGTTTTTATGGAGGCTGGATCCGAAACTGTACCCAAGCGAACGAGACGTAGAGACTCTTGGATATCCCAAGACACCTGGGATAAGATCGAACTTCGCAAATCGTTGAAAATCCAAATAAATGCCGAAGCTGATGTTCAACGAAAGGCTGACTTGCGAAGAGAGTACCGCATTGCACATAAGATGGTCTACCGCTGTGTTAGACGTGACAAGAGGGTGAAGTTGGATGGACTCGCAGATAATGCGGAAAGCGCTGCCAGAAGAGGAGATATCCGGGAATTGTACCAAATAGCCAAAGATGTTATCGGGAAAAAAAGCAACACCAATCATCCTGTAATGGATGTGGATGGCACACTTTTGGTATCAATTGAGGATCAGCTTCGTAGATGGAAGGACCATTTTTGTGCCCTGCTAAATGAGGATTCAGTTGAGCAGAGTGCTGAAGTGCCCCAACTAAACGAGATGCGCAGGTCCTATAGGGGTATTGACATCGAACCCCCGTCAGAATCGGAAATTCGTACATCAATAAATCTCCTCAAAAACAACAAGGCAGCTGGACTGGACGGAATACCAGCTGAATTCCTGAAAGCCGATCCCGTAGCAGCGGCTAGTATTTTACATCCGCTGATACAAAACATTTGGGAAAACGAAAGCTATCCCAGGGACTGGAAGGATGGTGTGATTGTTAAGTTGCCAAAGAAAGGTGACTTAAAGAATTGCAACAATTGGCGTGGTATCACCGTTTTGTCCGTTTTCCCAAAACTAATGGCAACAATCATACTCGAGCGAATAAAGGATAGAATCGAGTCTACACTCAAGAGGCATCAAGCCGGCTTCCGCAGTGGTCGATCGTGTGTCGACCATATCAACACCCTGCGTATCGTCCTCCAAGGGGATGTTCTATCGCCAATTCTCTTCCTGCTGGCGATGGACGACGTATTGACGGCCAGTGTTGGTACAGCTGAGCGACAGGGCATTCAGTGGAGACCGTTCGAAAGGCTCAGTCATTTAGACTATGCCGATGACATATGTCTACTGGCAAATAACATCAGTGGGCTGAACGGGATGTGCCAAACACTGCAAGTGAAGGGAGAGTCGAGTGGTCTAAGAATTAACAGCAAAAAGACAAAAATAATGCTCACAGGCCGCTCCACACAGCAGCGTATTATTTTACAGGAGACGCCAGTTGAAGTAGTGGAAAAATTTAACTACCTTGGCAGTATTGTTTCTGCTAACGGTGGTACGGATCTGGACGTTAAAAGTAGAATAAATAAAGCTCGTGCTGCCTTCGGTACTCTGTCCCCAATTTGGAAATCCAGTCAAATCTCCTTACGCACTAAGTTGAGATTCTTCGAATCCAATGTCAAATCCGTGCTGTTATATGCTTGTGAAACCTGGAAAGTCACGTCTACCATTTCGAAGAAATTGCAGGCTTTTGTGAATCGCTGTCTTCGCCACATCCTAAAGATTCGCTGGCCACAAATAATATCAAATGAGGAATTGTGGCGCAGGACAAGTCAAGAGCGGCTGGACGTCGACATAAGAAAGCGTAAATGGCGTTGGATTGGTCACACACTGAGGAAACCAAACGATGAAATTGCAAAGCAGTCCTTTGAATGGAATCCTCAGGGTGCACGGCGGGTTGGAAGACCAAGAACAACATGGAAATCAACTGTCTTAGCGGAAGCAGAATCCCAGAGAAAGACGTGGCCACAGCTTAAGTACCTTGCAGCAGACCGTGAAGGATGGAGACGTTTTGTTGACGCCCTATGCCCCAGCCGGGGTTACAGGACACGATGATGATTTATACAAAATGCGAAACACTAAAGCACCAGAAATAGATTAGATACACTGAAAAATAAGTAGTTTAAAGAGCTTCCGATCATTGGAGTTGCTTTTATATATGCTTCCTGGTTGACAATTGCTTGAAGTTAAAATGTTCTCCAAGCAAACGGGTGGCAACGGTGCAGTGGATGTAGTGCTTGACTGCTAACTTAAAGGTGTGGGTTTGAGCCCTATTCTAGGCAGCATTCTTTTCTATATTCTCCCAGCTTAACTGGACGCCACCCGTGAGATTTAATGAGATAATACACACCTTGATCTCTATCCACTGTGCCAAATCTTTCCTTTCCTCCTACTCTTTCTAACTAGTGCCTTGCAAATCAGGTTGCATTTAAAAGACCTTAGGTCTTACAGGCATATAGTTAAAATAGAAAAAAAAAAAAACGGAAATTTTCGAAAATTATACTAATTCTCTGGCTAGGAAAACCACCTAACAATCCAAAAATTTATCCCCGATAAGTTTTCTTAGTAGCCTAAGCAAAATATTAGAAAAAGTTAATAAAATAAAACTGTTACATTTTCTTGGGTCCTTCAATGTCATTCCAAAACTACAATTTGGATTTAAGGCAAGGGTGTATAGTACTACACATCAAGTTTTAAGAATCTGTCATCATATCAAGGAAAAAAATTTACGTAAAACAATCCATAGATCCACAAAATCTCATCTCCTTTTTTCTACGTTTCATCCAAATCTGCCTCATTTCGATTCTAATTCTAATAAAAAAAAAATTAATAAAAAAAAGAATCCAATCCAACTCATTTTCTTAAGCATATTCCGTGGAAAAAAATAATAATCCTGATAAAATTATTTGGTTCCTTTTGAATACTTGAACTGTTTTCATTTCTCTTCTAACTGCCTTAGATACCCCTGTAATTTTGTTTCCTCTTGCAGCTCCAGTTTTTTAAGAGTATTTTCTTTTTCTAAAATACTTAAAAACCTTAACTCATCATTGTAGCAGCTTCTATTAATTAGTAATTCTGGTATGCACGTTACTTGAAATTCGGGTGTCATCCATTTCATCAAAACCATCAACACCCTCTTAGACGAGCGATGAATGTGACTTCTGACAAAGTCAAAGATGAGACATCCTTGTGATGCTGGTCTCGAAAGTCCCTGGGCGATGGCAATGGATAGCGCTGTTGTAAAAGCAAAGTGCTATGCTGCTCATTCGTGTCATTGAAGAGCTAATTAAGAAATATGCAGCTTTTTCTCAGCACACAGTTACGTGACTTGACTTCTTTATGGCGAATTAATTTCTTATTTCGTGTTTGGTTTCAATATAATTTTTCTCTATTTTTATTTTTCGGACGTCATTCCCAGAGTAGGGAATTCACTTCTATATTCTAACGACGGACATCGCGTCTGGTGCCTTTTTATACTCTCAGGATAGCATTGAGGGGGCAGTAAATATTTGACAGTTTCTCTAGTTGCTATGAAGAAAAATGAAGAACGTGCTCGTTCTTCTGACATCCGGGAAACAAAAAGCATTTTAATCACTAACAGATTCCTGAGGGACAGTTTGATGCTTAAATCCAAACCCAACAAAAAAGGTTTCAATATTATTTGGGAATCTAGAAATTAGCGGAAGTACATGAAACAGTTGACAGGCCCCTCCACAAAATCCCATTGAGAATGGGTGACAAGAGAAGCACTTAAAAAATTTGCTAAACTTTACCATTGTATTTCTGATTTGCAGTTGTGAGAGGAATTCCGGTCTAGCAATAAACCGAAAACTGCTCATTTTGGGTATTCGTTCCCGGACAATTTATGCAAAAGCCCCATCAAAAACTAAAGAACCGAGCGACTGATATGATTCCGAGAGACCGGTGACCGGGAGGATTCAGGAACTCAGTTAAAAGCATTTAGGTGTACCTATGTCGTTGGTATTGTTGCAGCATAATGCAGCCCCGTACGCATTTAAGTTGGTATGAACTTTTCCCTCAAAAATATGGCAGCTACGGGAAATGTTTTGGAAATTTATGGTTTTGCCTTTTGTGATGTACAAATTTTTCTCCTGACTGTCAGTTATCCTCAACTTACACTGACTTGTATTTGAATTGGCTTTCATTGTCATATTAAGTGAATAAAGGGCCAATTTCAAGTATTTGTTCACCACCTATTCCGTCAATCTCTAAAGTTATAATTCCTGGCCGAATTCAAGCTCAGGGTTGAAGTTACCTGGAACTATGACATCATGACGATCAAAGTGTATGGTAAAAATTGACTTTCGCATTTGAAGTGACCATAACCAATGAAGTCTAGGTAAAAGGGGGGTAATGGTGGGAGTTAGTCATTTCAATATGACACACTCGACAGGATTCAATTTCCATAAACACGATTTTGCTTTAATGTCCGGATATTTGCATAAAGGATTCTTCTATAGTCTATTCTATTGGCATCTATGAAAACCCCTGGAGAAGCAGAGGCAAGATACTGACTTGTCCTTTCAAAGTATCTATGTTTGTAGATTTATGTATGTATATAGTTTTGTGACTAAGTTAAAGGAATTGAGAACTTCGTTCAATTTCCCCTTATGGACTGGAATTACTTATGCTTTTTCTCAAAAGTTAACATTTATTTAAATCTCACATTGAAAGGACGGATGGACGGACATTTTCAAGAGTGTACTTTACTGTTTAATCTGGAAGAGGCATGGACTGGACATGGACAGAACGAGGACATGCCATCACTTTTGCAGTCAGTGGAAGTTTTGAGACAACAGTAACGAGAGAAATACAGAATATTGCTGCTGGCTGATTGCTGAGTGTTCAATTGTTAGCTCCATAATATAAGAAGCAAAGGATTACGGTTTTGTCAGTGTTGGTGTTGTTGTGCATATAAGTTTGAGAAACACCTCCGGCATATTGTTTGAAATAATATTAGGAAATTCGCACCTAAATTGTTGTTGCTGGATTGGGATTTTGTGTGTTTTTGAAATATATTATAATAAAATTGGAACAAGATGCCTTCAGGAAAGTACAATTGAATATTATGGTTAGAAACTAGACGAATTACTAATCATAATAACATTAAAAGTCAGACTTAGGCAAATGGTTTTGTGTTCAATTTACATACAAGATTAATATACAACTGTAAGTAATGACTTTGTGTTAGAGATGGATATTCTTATTAAATCAATGTGTAAAGGAAAATGTACCAACCTATCTTAAGAAATTTAAAGTGGTCTGTCTTTCTGTCTTCCCAAATTCTGGTTGGTGTAGGCTATATGCAACGTGTATCTGATAGTTTTAAAGAGTAGCATACATATGTTTATTTAAACATAATTTTGTGGTCATTCGATTAATAAATAATAAAAAGCACGTACCTACTTGTTCTTATAATTGAATTTGATTGGAACTTCAGAATTTTTAAAAATATTCAAGTATGTAATTACATTAAAATTGAAAATAAACATGAAAATCCTTCTTTTAATTCTATAAACAACTCGTAAAAGTGCTTAGTCGGCATTTACATCACCCGATTTTTCCCAAAATAGGGTGAAATGTTTTCATGAAACGATATGCAACGATCTTTCCAGTCAGATTTGTATCCCTGTCCTCTTCATCCTTTATTGCTGTTCCTTTCATTTTGCATTCAGAGGTAAAAAGTATATTAATACCAGCGTTGCCAACTACATATTTTTTTCGTAAAACAAATTTACTGCCAGTAAAATACTTTTTGGTTTTACGAAAAAAAAATATTAAATTCAAAAAAATTAAAATCACAAATAATTTCATCATAGCAAACTAAATATGACAAATGGTCGCGAGTTCTGACATTATTCTTTCAAATACTTAATTTGCTTGGTCTTCGAATGGCGTGAATTTTTATAAAAATAAACCAGTAAATGGGTACTAAAAACGTTTAAATTTGAGCGAATTTTGTCATTATCTGCTTTGTGAAATGCGTCCTCACGCTGGGGACTGGGAGCCATGTTTTCTTTTTGAAATTGTTGATAGCATCGTTTATTTACTTTGTCGAACAAATTAAGCCAGTTTAGTTGATATGTATTTGCGCTTGGTATTGCCTAAATAAAATTATTCGCAGTCGAAGATCTTAGGTAATGTTTTAATTATGTATTTTCAATCAATTATCTGTTGAATGAATGAATGAATTAGTTTAAGGGTGTAAGTGCACTGCGACCTTAAGATCTATTGTGCCCCCTTACTAGAGCTTGATGAGGTTACTCATTCTACAGCTCATCCTCCAAATTGATTTCTTTAAGAAACTTGAGTATTTGGAGTACTTTTAGAGAGGATAGTTCTTTCTCCTCTATCTGGTGATTTCCCAGATGCCTTTGTCTTTGATGCACAAGTGCATCACATCTACCCAATATGTGGTTCGGGGTTTCATCGTGCTCATTGCAAAATCTGCATATGGCACTGTTTTCCAGGCCAAGAATTCGGAGGTGTCTCCTTAACTTGCAGTGGCCTGTGAGGAATCCCGTTATTATTCTAAGTCTATTTCTATTTAAGCTGATGCAGGATTTGAATCGTGCTTGGTTGTAATCCCCAAGTAGAAGTTTGGCCTGCCTCAGCTTAGGGAGCTCTTTCCAGGTTTTTGATCTTTTCTCCCTCTCTGTTGTTTTGATTTTGTTTTTAATCACGTTTTCTCCTAATCCGCAATAAGGCTCTGGCCCCATTATGGGTGACATTGCTCCTTTTTTTGCTAAGGAGTCTGCCTCTTCATTGCCCTGTATGCCAACGTGCCCAGGTACCCAGTGAAGAGTAACATAGTTATTCTTGCCCAGTTCATTAAGCCTGCCCACACACTCCCATACCAGCTTAGAGCTAATGCTATACGAGCTTAGTGCTCTGAGTGCGGCCTGGCTATCTGACATGATAGCAATATTTTGGTTTTTATATTTTCTTTCGAGATTTCTTTCTGCACATTTCCCTATGGCATTAACTTCTGCCTGAAAAATGCTGGTGGACTGTCCCATCGGTATGAAAAGTTTGGTTCTAGGCCCAAAAATTCCAGCCCCAGTCCCCTCAGACGTTCTAGATCCATCAGTATACCATTTGATGGTATTTGCTTTAAGAGTGTAGTTTACGTCTTCGTCTACCCACTCTTTTTTGCTACTTAGCTCCGTATGAAAGTTCTTAACGAAGTTATACTTTTTAATCATGCCATCTCTTGGAATGTCAAGAAGGTTTGATTCTGTGGACGTGCGAATCGAGTGTCTTTCCCTAAGACCAATGATTTTCCCCGTCCCAGTTCCCTCCCTTGCAAATCTCATGATGGCTCCCTTAGCAGCACTATCTATGGCCACGTGTAGTGGGGTCAAGTCCAGAATGACTTCCATAGCTGCTGTAGGGCAAGTTCTCATTGCACCGGTGATGCAAATGCATGCGAGCCTTTGTACCTTATCTAGTGATTTCCTAGCTGTACTAAGTTCGGTTCTTTTGTGCCATGCGACCGCCCCATAGGTAATGATGGGTCTTACCATCATGGTGTACATCCATCTCAGGATATTTGGCTTACAGCCCCATGATTTACCTGCAAGTCTCTTGCATATCATGAGAGCTTTTGTGGCTTTTCCGACAGTTGTCTCGACATGTTTGTTCCAGAGAAGTTTGCTATCTAGTGTAATACCTAGATATTTAACCTCTTTCTGGATGTCGATTTCTTCACCAGCCAACCGGATAGGTTTCATGCGTGGTAGAAGCCTCTTTTTAGTAAAAGGGACTATCGTTGTCTTTGTGGGGTTAATGTTCAATCCCACTGATAGACACCATTTTCTTGTTATTGTCAATCCTCTCTGAATAATATCACAGAGAGTTTCTTCGAATTTTCCCAAAGCTGTTATAACAATGTCATCGGCGAAACCGATGCAGCGTATTCCTTGAGAAGATAGACTTTCCAGCAATTCATCTACTACAAGACTCCACAGTAAGGGTGATAGAACCCCTCCCTGTGGACAGCCTCTTGTTGTGATGACTGTCTGGACACTATGTCCTGCATAAGCTTCCGCAGTTCTTGTGCCTAGCATACCACTTATCCATCTGATTATAGTGACGGGAACACTCTTCCTTACTAAAGCCCTGTTAACGGCTTCATGTGAGGTGTTGTCAAAGGCGCCCTCAATATCCAAGAACGCACATAAGGCCGTTTCTTTGGAGTCTAAGGCCATACGTAAGGTGTTTGTGAGTTCATACAGGGCGGTTTCTGTAGATCTTCCCGCTCTGTAAGCATGCTGGCGATGGTTTATAATTATCTGTTATTATTAATTTCTTTTTCGAAAATGCAAACACAAATTTAAAAATGCATAGCTACTGCAAAAAAATAAATCTATTTACTGCATTTTGTTTATGGATTAACTTCGGAAAATTTTCCGATTAGTGATGGTAACGCTGGTCAACTCTGAACACACAAGACTCTGGAAAAAATATAAAAGAGAACGCAAAACATACTGGAAAAATCGTGTGTTTGCCAGGAACGGACGTTCTGGTCCTTACCCCTCACTTTCTACTCCCTTCACCCATGAACAAAAGATCGTCTGTGAAAAAATCGGGTGGTGTAAATGCCGACTTAGAGGTCAAAAACAAGTATGCCATTTGATTACTTAAGGAAATATGAATACATGCAACTAAAATCGTTTTAGCGATTTTCTTAAAATTAAATTTTTCCTTTTTAATGTGGGTCATGTCAATTTCCACTATTTATTAAAATACATTAAAACCCAAATTTGAAAATATTCACTAACACGGCTTAAACAACATCTATGAATATGTTCCAATCTGTTTAATACATTGTAGAATTAGCTGTGTTCCGTAGAACCAATTTGGGCCCAAAGAAGTTGGCGAACGGATTTTTGAAAAAAAAAAAAAAATACCACGCATATTTCCCCCATCTTTCAAACAAATAACTATGAACGTAATAAAATGACATAATATTATGAATATTCAACTACACTCATATTAGCCCGTGTTTGGGTATGTCTGCGAATTAATGAAATCCCATTTGACATGATACAAGTCCATCTTAAAAATAGCGATGTAATAAATAAATTGCCATAAAACCTTCATAATAACCATATATTTCCCTGTTTGTATGCTCCTTAGCCATAATTGGAAAATCACTTTTTTCATATTCTAATCAAAAACTCCTTCTTGTATCCGTGTCCAATGATGTGTCCTGAAAGTGGATAGACCTGAACAGAATTGATATCTTTAAAGCTGTTTTTGGCTTGTTTCAATTATTGAACGGCTGAATGATGCCGTCGTCGTCAGCGTCCTTGTGAGATCATGATAAATCGGCAACCGAATAGAAATTCATTTTCCTAAATCCCATTATAATATTCAATAAATCCCCATTTATCGCAGTTTAAAAGCAAACGCACACACCATGGTGGAATTATAAAGCCGTTAACAGCGACCCTATAAGTGCGGAATATTTACTGCTCAACGACAAGGACGACTAGACCATCAAATCCAACCTATTTGTCTCATCATCAATTTCGAATTAATCTCTTTTCTTGGGTTAAAGCGTAGTCTTTAGCATTTAAACATTCCTACACTGAAAGAAAGAGAATATCTTTTTTTATTTTCTTACTTCAATAGAAAATTTACTAAAATCTAAATTTTTCTTTACCTAATATTAGGATAATTAAAAATATTGCTTTAATTTTTTGTTTAAGAATGCTTGGAGATTATTTTTCTCTTAATTCTTGATAGCATTATCAAAAATACAGTAGGTATTAAATGGCACAAATTTTTAATTTGCCTCATTTTATAGTATTTCTTATTTTTACTTAGTTGTAAACATTTTCTTTTATAAAATACAGTAAAACACTACTTAAACAGTACCAGATTGTATAAAAAAAACTTAGCAATCGCAACTTTTTTGAAACTTGAACAATGTATCAGTTTCTATTTTTATTTATATGAAATTTTAATTCGTGAACTAATTTCTGATCAACGTTTTAGTTAATTTGTGAATTAGAAGATATCCGAGCACTTTTTATTGATAGGGCTGTTAATATTTAAGTCATGTTCTTAACCTGATTTTGTTTGAGTGTAAAAAGTTTGTCATTTGCTATACTCTAAATTAAGGATTATTTGAATAAAAGCCATAAGACCTATCCGCCATCCATACAACAATTGAAACATTTTCAAAACTTAAGTATTAGTGTGCAGCAGACAAATGTAAACAGTTCCACTTTCTGATTTAGTATAAATAAGCAAAAGTGCATGTAACTCTTGTTTGTCCTTGTCCGAAGACGACAGACAATTCTAAAAATAAAGACCTCAAACATTGTTCACAGAACGGAATGTAAATTATTAAATTAAATATTTAAATTTTATTCAAAAGCAACTTGCAGTCTTTTTAGTGTTGTCACAGAGTAATTATTTGTTCCGCATCTATTTAGACTCCAACTAAGACAAAGGCCAACTCGATTGAAGCTTCCCTTAGTGCGTGCATATGTAACGAGGGCAAATATCCTGGAGCTTGAACTACAAAATCAATAGACTATGTATTTGTTTTAACCAGTTTGGGAGAGACGACGCAAGAGTGAAGGGTGTTTCCTATTGACTGTTAAGTTTTTAGTTTTCGCACTTGAAAATGCAGTTCCAGAGAGTAAAGTAGAAGCTTGAAGCTGGTTTGCCCAAACTTATTTGTCTTTTAGTGCAAATGACTTGATTTTCAATCCATTTAGCTGGGTGCTCTTTCTATGTATGTAGATTCAAATCCATACGGGAATTATACAAAGCCTTTTTCCCTTTTTCTCCAGAATTGAGTTATTTCCATTATGGGATTTGCAAACATCCGGAAGGTGGAGGATCCACTTGCTCAGGATTTGCATGAATAAATTTAAAAGCAATAATATCCTTGGAGGTTAGTTTGTGGAAAAAGTAAAACCTTTAGGTAGAATAATATGCTCTACTCGAAATGTGCTTATACGAAGTGAATTTCAGTGTGTGTCTATATAAGTTTCATTAGTGTGCGAACAAAAATGAAGAGAGATTGATTTTGTTTTGAACCATGACTTTTAAATTGTCACTGTGAAAATTTACATAACAAATAATATAGTATCCGCAAAAGCCTTAGTTCAAGCATTGTATATAAATTCTATAGTATTCTCATGAAGAAAAAAAGCTCGTGGCCATCTATACGTCCAAATGTAATACTAATTTTTGTTAAGGGATCTCGGTAAGGCGATCACAGCGAACCTATCGACCAAATGTCTACCTACAAAATCGTGTTCCATGAGAATACTATAGATAAAAAAAAAATAATGAATGAAAACACAACTGAATTAATTGTTTGTGTTAGTATCACAAATATGTATACAAACATTCAAAAAAAGAATGAGGTTTTTTGAATATTATGTTGTTTTCTTCCGAATTGAATTGCCACAACATATCTTGTGAATAACTTTCTTCTTTCAAACTAAAAGTCTTAACTTTAAAACACTTTTTAAAACCGCAATCCGCAGTCATATTTTATGAACAACTCACGTGTATCAAACTTTCATTTAAACTCTAAAAACAATTTATAAGACCGCAGTCATAAACCATCGGCTTTTGTTTAGTTTGAACAAAATGTATATGAAACATCGAATATTAGATAAGTAAAAAATGCAAGTACATAATATTATATCAAAAGTGGATTACTCAAGTGGTAAACCTTACCTATACATAGATACATAACCATTCAACTTGCCAAGAAGAAAATTCTCCTACCACAAATCAGTTTCCATAGTTTCATCTCTCATGGAGGATGAAGAATAGTTCATATATGTTTTTTCGTTTGGTTACACGAAAATGCTTTACCGGTTTTCTAATCTTATTTGCTGTTTCCTTTGATGATGATTAAAAAGCTCTTCGTATGCCAGTTATGCTTACCTCACCCACCCTCTATCCATCTTCCTATTCTTCACATTTATGTTCATCCGAAGAAAAACAATTCTTGGAATTGGGATTGAAATATCATTTAAGTATCCTATGTTTTTGGATATTTCCTAAAAGGATATACTGCTTACGTAAGGATTCTATAAATCGTATTTGGTTAAGCAATGTATAAGGATTCGTAAACAAAACCGAGCCATACTTCAATAATATGTTATAGGCAAGAGGAATTTAACAAAAATGAAAGGCGAAAAGATTTTGTAGTTTGTGTTGTATCTGTTTCTGTTAATCAGGCAAGTTCCAACGGGGTCTCGTGGGGCTGAATACCCCCAAAAAATTATTTTTAGCAAAGACCATATGCAAGAAAATTGCTTGCAGCAAGCGTTCCGATAGTACCGATTTCGAAATGTGCTGTGCGTCACTTCATGGAAGCAAAGTGTCTTTTTACAATCGACGTTTTTTCGCATGCAAGCAAACTTTCTCAGAGCACTGTTCGAGTCTTTACACCATGCAGGCTCCAGCGTTTACGATGTTGATAAAAAAAAACAGTATATTATCGTAGGTATGATGTAGGTACTTTCTGGTGAAAAAAAATACCAAAAAACTTTTATAAACGGTACCTGACATTTTTTTTTATTTCCGATATTCTCATTAATTCATTTTTGATTCAAAACGATTTTTTGTATTCAAAATTTCAAAAACTGGTCTATGAATTTTTTTGAAACCTGGTTAGTAATGTATAATTATAAGTAATCAAAATTGGTATATCAATTTTTTTTTTCTTAAAATATAACCAAAATTTTACATCTAGGTACCTACATAAAAATTAGTTTTTAAGAAAACCGCTCCAATGATTTTAAATTGTTTTTTCTTGCATAGGTATGTGTAAATATTAATATTTTTCAAGCAATCATTCTTGTTTTTGAACTTAAGCTATTTTAGATACGTGTTGTTTATAGAATTTAAAAAACGATTTAAATTTTGTTTTATATTTTTTTTTCTATAATTACTTGCATATTTTAAAAGTTCTTAAGTTCCAAGTAACTTGAGCATAGAAGCGTGCGTTCCAGTTTTTTTTTTTATTCTTTCGTATCTCCCCCTGAACTAGAAGAGCTAGCTACGACTCTGCTTTGTGTCCTTCTTCATGAAGCTTACAGTGTTTATGGCAATCCTTGATATGTTTGATTATGTGAATAGTTTTGTGATGCGATTTTAGCAACTTAAATTTGTTTATTTTGCACTTGTGTTAGTTGCTTATATGGCAAAAGGATTTTACAAAACGTATGTATAGGATTATCTTACTTACATTTCTGGTACGTATTGATGGATACTGTTGTTTTTCATTCAATTAGTAGACTAGTGTATTCTATATGCAAGCGTTGCAGCATAGTCATATTTAACTACTTTGATATTAATATACTTCAATGTTCTATGGAAATAATCTTGATCTAAAAACCATCATAGCTTTTTTATCTGAAATCAACATAAAAACCTCAGACTTCGTTTACCATTCAAAATGGAAACAATGAGTCAAGTAAAAGTAATTTCTTCACATATTATTTGGTAGTAAATTGTAAATAAATAAATCCTAAAAAATTATGGCTAGTGCTTTAAACCTATAACTTTGAAAATTTTGAATTCAATTAATTTAAATGATAGATACATGACATCTGTGATAATACTCCTGCAAGGATTTCATCTTAATTTGCATGGGGTGAAATTAAATATAGAGTTTATGCATGCTTAGATTGATTAAATTGCCATCCAAGGACTTTTGTTCTTGGCTAACGAGACAACACACATAACACACCCGGCGTCATCACTAAAAAACAGATGAAGAGAAGTCCATTCATTATACTAATAGATTATTTGTGGTCAGCCATTGTTGGATGTTCATCATTCCAGAGCACCAATGCCTAGGGACTTGGCAAGATGTTCTACATTAATTATATCAGCTGCTATTCGACAGCCTAGCAGGTTCTATCCCACATCCAGTGCTGCTGTCTCACATTCACACTTAATTCATTTGATTATCGAATATACGATTATAATAACAAAAATGTAGTCAGCTGGTCCAAGACTGGAGAGGTCCATATGTGATATTTTTATTTGATTTTGGGAATATTTATTCCTTCTAATGAAGCTTGGCATAAACTTGAATGACAAGCAGATACAATTTATTGAAAAAAAACATCAAACTTTTTAAATAAGGATCAAATCTGCTTATAGTCACGAGCTAAGATGAATGTTATGAACATGAACATACGAGAAAAAACTTTTCTGAGAAACAACCAGGGTCGGCCCTAGCCATATATACGGCCTATTAATGCTAAACAAGATTTGATAGTACACAAGCGCCAACAGCAAATTTTGGAAGTGGATGTATAACCAAAATCTGGGTATGGGGGCTTAGAGGTACAAAATCTGAGTATGGTAGGGTAGGGTGGGGTAGTTTAAGATGGTGGGACACTTTTGACTTTGGTTATTATCGAAAGACAGTTGGTTTTAAGATAAAGCTTTAAATGAGGATGTGGGTTGCACTTTCTAATTGAATACAAATTTTGACAGTTCTTCTTCAAAATTTGTGGTGGCTAGACCCAGTTTTTAGATTTTATAGATAGATAAATAATAATATTTTATTTTCTGTTAACGGAATTTAAAGGCTGTCAAATTCAAGTGTAAGTATTTAATATTAATTTAAGATCTCTTTAATTTCTTTCATAAGTTTTGTAAAAAATAATATTTTTATAATAATAATGCATGTGGCACTTTCGACGGGAGCTCATGGGGCACTAACGATAAAGATACTATTATAATTATCTTTAAAATGGTTCGTCTATATCATAAAATTAATTATTAACAATGTGAAATCAACGAAACAACTTTTTGGAGAAATTTACAGCATGCAATTAATTTTTAGTGTGACTTTTAGTTTAATTTCAAAAATTATTTCTGAAAAATCTCATATAATTTTTAAAGCTATAAAACTCATTAATTTGACTAAATTAAGCAGTTTTCTGTAACACATAAAATAAAACATTTCCTATTTGTATTCCTTTTTTGTGTTTTTTGAGTTCATATCGAAAGTTTCCCACGTGTTCGTCGATTGTGCCCCACACATTGGGCACAATCTTAATTTTGAGTTAGTTTTTCATCAATTTTATAAACTATTAGGTTTGTGTATCGAATCTATGTTCATGTCATAGAACTTTTTTTTTTATTTTGAATTTCCTCACTATCGGCTAAACGGATTTAGATATTTTTTTTTATATACAAATTTCAGATAAGATTTAATACAATTGCATATCAAAATTTTCAACAAAAAAGTTATTGGATTTAAAAAAAAAAGTCTCAATTTTTTTTTTAATTCCATATTCTTAAACAACAATTTTTTTTAAAGCTTTGTTTTATCTGCACATAAAAACATTTATATACTTTAAATTTGCATTCCAAAATCTGTCCTTTAAAAACGAATTTTATACATAAAAAATAATTTTTAAGAAAACCGCTCCAACGATATTAAATTTTGTTTATACAATCATATTCATTTTTTATCTCCTCAAGCTGCCAAAGGAGTTGTTTTACCTAATTTAAATGTCGTATTTCATGCTTCTCTACATTTTTCTCTTATAATTTCAATGTTTTTATATACAATTTTCTTAAACCCACAGTGTCTTGGAATCTAAAAATTGGGAGCCCTTAAAAGAAACATCTGTTTCTTTAAGGAAAAAACGATCCTGGAAATTGAGAAAGATAATCTTCTGTACAGTGGAACTATCGAACATGGATTTGTTCTCTTGGGATTTTTGAAGGTTTATGCTGCTCCGAGTTTTTTGAAAAAAAAAAGGACTTAATAATTTTCTGAGCACTTCATCTAC
The DNA here is from genome assembly GCA_963921185.1 of Dasysyrphus tricinctus. Classification (NCBI taxonomy): domain Eukaryota; kingdom Metazoa; phylum Arthropoda; class Insecta; order Diptera; family Syrphidae; genus Dasysyrphus; species Dasysyrphus tricinctus. Next base: position 263,717,158 of record OY992531.1, read on the forward strand.
CATCCTACCGATAGCTGGTAAACATGCTCTGAAAAGATAAAGTTTGGTCTCTTCGGTTTCTTTTTGTTAATTTTTCCAAAAGTCAGCGAAAAATCTATTAGTCACGATTTCATCAGAAGTTTTGTGCTAAAAGTAGATACTATCATCAGCCAATTAGAATCTATCAGAAAGTTGAATAAGAAAGCACCACAATGCGTACGCCCTCTAACTCATACCCATATAAAACATGCAGAAGTTTGCCATCTCTGTTAATTGGTTTTGATTTAACTTTTCATCAAAGTTCTTACCACTCCAATCAAGGTGCTTCTTTTCTAATGTCTTTCTTTAGTTTAGATTGTTTATCTCAACTTTAGCTCTATGGGTAGGGTGTGCAATACACTACATGGTATGTAAAAGTTCCTTAGAATTTCGCTGCACCCATAAGGTTATTAGTTACACCTAATACTTCAAGACACAAGAACTCATGGGAAATACATATGTCTTTCAATAAAAAATAAATTACTAAAGTGCAGGCAAAGGAGTGAGCGAGTAAACAAAAAAACATCAAATATTCGCGTATGACCAAAACAAAAGCTGACATCAGAAAAAAATCCTCCGAGATTACAATTTCCATTAAGGCATTAAACAGCGTTCTGAAACGAAACTCATGCATCCACGTGAGCTGGGTTGTATGTATGATTCTGTGTTAATGGATGCTTTTGTGAAATGTGAAAATAACAAACAAAACAAATAAAGGCTGCAGATAGGTCGGATGTATTTGATTGAAAAAGGGCTATTTTTAACGGCCTTATAGGTAGGAACTAAATTTTTAAAGTGTAGGGGCCACTACCTCACAGATTTTTTTTTTTAAATTAGCCTTTATTACGAACGGACCATTTACACAAGCTGAACCCTGCCACTATATGGTTTCGTTAAATGTTTGTTTAAATTTCGAGTTGTTGAAATAGTGTTCCGATCTCACAAGTGTGCAGTAGAAGCTTCAGCTCGACCACGTTGTTGCGTAGCTATTCAAAATATAGACGCTTCATTATCCGCTCCAGTATCCGCTAAATCCGTACTATCCCGCTGCGTATTCGAGTATGTAGAATTGCGCAAAGAAGATTGCGTATCCACCAAATGTAAACCTACCTACCCGTTACATGGAAAAACATACACTTACCTGTTAAGCTTCCTACCTGTTGTTAAATTCTTAACTACTTAAATAAGAAGACGATCCTTTCTATATAAAAATTCATTTATTAATTCAAGTACTTAGCTTATGTAAAGGAGAATTATGACCTGAAGGTTTGGAGGTTATCGCAAAACAGAAAGAAACCACAAGGTATTTTTGACATAAGGAAGTCTATCATGTTCATCGCAAATATCTCTCCAGGGTGCGTAGGTGTTATTATAGATTGCTGAATTCAGGGTTGGTAAATACACAACACATGTTACCTACCTCAACAAAAAAATAACATCATTATCACCTGCATAAACATCCAACCTCATTTAGCAACGTCAAATGTTGGTAAGATAATTCAATACAAAATGGCAGACCAAGACAAAATTTGAGAATAAAGGTAAGACCGGAACTGAACTTCAAAATATTTATAGTTTGAAATTATATGAGGTATATCGCACTTAGCCACAACTGAACTTCACGGTGCAGCACCATGCGGCACAATGCGGCAAAGTTGATAGTCTGACCAACTACGCCGAGGTCTGAAGTTCCGTTCAGTTCCGTTGCCGAACAAAATATTTTGAAGTTCAGTTGCCGTACAGTTCCGCTGAAGTGCAGTTCCGTCGAGTGCGGTTTTACCTTAACAGTTAAGCAAAATCAATAGCAAAACTGTTACGCCTTTTCATGCTGCAAAAAAATTTCGAAATAAAATAATATTGAAATCATTATTAAGCAAAATTACAGATATGAAAAATCAGCCTATTTTAAGGTTTTTTATTTATTTTTATTCCAAAATTAATGTAATTGTTCTGACTTACAATTTTAAGTTATCGGCTTTTAAAATTATCATTGCTTTATATTCACCCCGATTACAGAATCCGATGAATGAGGTCCGATGCGGAGGGAATCAGTCTTGCTATTGACATCTCCGCTATGACTGAAATGTCAAAATTTTGTCTGATTCCCTTCGCAGTTCATTCATCGGATTCTATAGCCGGGTTGAATATTTCCAGTGATAGGTTTAGAGCTATAAACGGCCATCTTTGTTCCTATATTTAAACGACGATTTTTTAAAGTAACTGTTATTATTATTATATTGTTATACAGGTAGCTCTAACTGTTATTGAAGAATAGTAATAATATAAGTAACAGATATGGCGTGTTTTATAATCATAGTGGTCTGGATCTGGACTATTCCCCACGATAATAAAACACAAATATTGCAAACTAGTAGTTAGGCCCAGCCATCAACAACTGGGTTATAATATTCAAATTCCCTTACTTCATTTCAATTTCAAATTTCAATCAAGACTTTTGAAGAAGCCGCTGCATTTCAAGGAAAACGGAGAAAGAATAGTTGAATAAAAGTCGATTGAAATATGGTTTGTCTTTCTCAATTCCAATTCAGGTGGTAGAGTGTTTTGTGTTTTGATATTTTAAATTAAAAAAAGTCGCACTGAGAAAAAGGTCACCCTGATCAAAAGGTCGTCGTTTAGTCGTACGGTACTAAAAAAGGTCGCAAAGTGCGACTAAAGTTGCATAGCGGTAATGCTGTCTTTAATACATTCATATGTTAAACTCATTTTTGTACAAATTCAGCAAATAACATTCCAAAAGTTGAAAAAGAAGGAACTCAAATCTTCGTCTTGCCCGCCAACAAGTCGTGCGCACCATTTCGCTGGAGGAAAGATTACAGTGAGTCCTAATAATTAAGCTTGTGTGTATTTCTGTTAGCATATGGATGAATAGCAGCTACTGTTCTTATAGGAAGATTATTGAGCAAGGTCAGTAACTAAAGTTAAATGAATAACATACTTTTAACAGGCTGTTAACATAAACGTAATTGATAAAAAGATAGATGTATGTACGAGTTTGTTTGCATTGTTTTTTTGTAATGCTACCTACATATGCACCGAAGACATTGAGTGACATCGATCATAAATTGCATTATAGATTTTTGTTTTATGTAAAATTGAAAACTTTCCGGAGAGATACATATATACATACATAGGGTCAATGAACCTTTGAACATGATTGAACTTTTATTTTAATTTTAACTTTTTTTTTCAATTTTTTCATTGCGATAAATGAGTAATAATGATATAAATTATTATTAAGAAATTTGTATACGGATCTAAATGAACAATATAAGATCATAAGAGAACTCTACTTATAGATTTCATTTTTGTACTTTTTGAATAAAATCGACCATGTTCGATTTAGTAATAAATTTTGCGTGTTATTGACATACATAATGCCATGTGAGTAAATTTTGAAAGTGAGCTTAGAATAGTGGGTGATAATAGGTAGCTTTGACCGTAAAGAGAAGAGTCAGATTCAAATTTAATTTGACTTCGCTTTAGGGGTTGTCGTGAATAACTTTGAGTGGTGCGGCAACCATGGCGTTTCTACCTAGTGTAGTATACAGTGGGGGGGCCATACACTCAGGAACTGAGCCCACCTTATAGTTCCAAAAAGAAGTGTTTGTTGTTAGAATTGGTGATTTTACTTAGCAGCTTTAAGATTTCCTTTTTATTAATTATTTAGTTTTAGACACGTTTAAAGGTAAACGGCAGTCCAGTGGCGTTAACAAGACCCCACCCCACCGACAAGCAAGCCTAATGGCCTTCGCTAGCGTGCCCACCAGCACTCTGGACTGGGACACCTAATCCACCTTCTTTGAGGATCTCTAAGAATCCTGTGGTTCAAAGATATTCAATGAAGATGGAAAAGATCGCAATGTAGTGGGTTAGGAACAGCAATTCCGTTTCAAAAGTTAGTAAAAAAAGTTAGACAAAAAAAAGAATTTAAGTTGAAGCTTTCGCACAAATATTTATTAAGACCGCAGGGCTTATTCAAAAAATTAGAAACGACGAAAACACAAATGGGCTAGTGAATTTTTTTGTATGCTTATCTAATTAAAATCTCGAGACTGTTTTTTTTTATAATTCCAATACTTACAATACGAATATATAACTTATCTTCCAAATAAAAAAAGGGCAAAATGAATGTAGCATGTTAAATACAACAAAACCCATTCTCTGTCGTCGTTAGGGTGGAAACGCATGTGAGGTGGCCAGCCTTAATTCCGGTCCATCATCAGAGGTCTGCAGTACGTAGAACAATATAGCCTGGTTGCAGCCTGCAGTCTCCGGATGCAGGGTTCATTCTTCATTCCAAAGTTAAATAAGTTGTTTAATGCGAATTCAAAACTCATGCGGCGCCATTTATCGATGTGTTTAAAATGTTCAATTGAGTGCATATTGAAAGGGTTATGAATATCAATCATTGTTAGATTGTTTAATGCATTTCTGCCACCTCGTTTCTTTTCGCCTTTCAGGAAATGTATTTTTTATTGTGTTTTTTTTTTTTATTCAATTCGTTTCCTTTTATGTTCAGTAAATTTACCATTCTGAAAGAATGCTTTTGAGCTAAGAGACAAGAGAAAATATAAAATCGAGTGTAATATTGATATCTGTGCAAGAGTAGCACAAAAGATGAAAAATATTCAAGAGCTAAAATTAAACAATAGCAAACTTTTGACAGGTTTATGTTTACACAATAAGTTTTGTAAAAAAAATATGTGTTTTTGGTGCGGACGTAAGGCCTTTGTTTTAATATTGTGTTCTTTCTTTGTTTTCTTTAGGAATGCAGAATATCGAACATCATTAATACAACCTAAGAAAATTTTTTTTATTTGTACCTTTGTGTTAACGTTAAGAACATTTTCAAGATCTATAAATATTTACCACATTTTCTTTTAAACGTTAAGTTAAAACTTCGATTGAGGGAACCCAGCATCAAAGCAAGAAACACCTGTCCATAAAATAATATACTAATGTCTTAAGATATACATGAATATTAGTTTAGTGTGCTTATATATACACATACAATACACTGATAGCTATTATAAATAAATTAATTAAAAATAAATTTTGTGGCGCAACAGCTCGTGGAGAATCAGGGCCTATAGGAACTAACAACTCTCAACCATTCCTGTGTGCGTGTTGTTGGCAGGAATGAAGGGGACCTACAATTTTATGCTGAGTCCGAACGGCTAGATGAGAAGCACTTATTCATGACAAGTATACTCTGGGAGGATTTGTCAGTTCTTCGCAAGAGGCAGTACCTCGGTAAAAATATTTCTGTTTTTAGGTGGCAGCAGCTGGGAATTGAACCCAAACCTTTGGCATAACATTCCAACGCACTAACCATTATGCCACGAGGTACTGCGTATATTAGCTTAACATATCATACATATAAACTGACTTAATATGTGCAAAAGTGATTGGTACTGATTTTGAGAATTTCCTTTTATAAAGCCAAGTCAGGCGCATGCAAAATACCTATACACACCTAGCAAATACAAGAAAAACAAATTTATACACACACTCAAAATAATGAGCACAGTCATTAATTTAAAACAATATCTTTAGAAATCTTATTAAAGTTATTGCCATGGAGTGGGAATATCATCCGAAGGCCATTCAAGTCTCTGTGTCTATGAATCCCAAAACAGTCATTCATAAGCAATGAGCATATACTCAAAACGTCCTCAATGCAGCACACATATTTACTTTAAATAGTGTGCCCTACCTAACTGTCTGGTGCCTCAGGTAAATTGAGGGTGTATCGACCTCGACATGTCGCCCGATTTCCCTTAAAGTCCGCATCAGAATGGCAGTTTCAGAGCAAAATGTGGTTTCGATTATGTTGCAGTTAAGACAATTCAATTAAATTTAATTATTTTGCCGATGCCATTCAGGGGTTATCGAAAATTTTCCAAAATATATACATATCTAAGAGTTGAAGCAGTAGTTTGGTGGGTAACCGCTGCTGCTGCTGCTGCCGGGGCAGAACTACTACAGGTGCGACACCCCTTATCTTTGCCAGAATGCTGCCCTGATGAAAAAAAAAATTAATTATAACCTTAAATATCATCCCCTGAAGAAGTATTGGCAAACACACACACAGAATGTATAGAGATATACATATACATAGGTATGTATATTTAAACCGAAACTTTGGTTAGGAATAATGTGAATAGCAGGAGGCACTTGTGCTTAGTTTGCAGGACCAAATTATTGTGGATGCGGTCGGATGCTTTCGAATACTAATTTGATTGGACTTGGGTGGGAGAGCAATTGAAAAGCAATGGTTGTTCGAAATACATATCTGTAGTTGGTATACAAATAAACATAATAGAGGAAGGTAGATTCTAATTAATCCTAAATTCATTTCACGGCTCCTGGAAGCGAATATACCTTCAATATGTGTGGCTAGCTTAATTAAGATTTCTAAATTGAATAAACTATTGGCATCCTAAACCTATATCAACTTAAAATAACATTAAGATCTCACTTGTTTTATTTTAGCCAACGATCATTATTGTTTTCTTGTTAGTGGTTTTTTTTTTGTTAACCAATATTTGTACAATTAACTACCAGACAATTGTTGACGAGTCGTTAAAAGGTTAGCTTTTATTATTATTACATTTTTGTGTCAGAGTTTCAGTAGTAGAAATTCAATTTCCCTTTTAAAATCATTGAATCTTGCTTTTTTGGGTTTTTGATGATACCTAGATCTAAGCCCTTCATAGCTTTGTATACTACTATGTCACTTTTCGAAACTTTTCGCTAAAAATTTTTTCAACTTAAATAGGTTCTTACTCCAATTTTTTTACTGAAACTTGAAGAATTTAAATTGAACTATATAACATTGTCAAATTTCAAATATTTTACAGTTGAAATGAGGATATATTTATTCCAAATCAAATTTAAATGAAGATATCATAATGGCCACGGCAAAATTTCAAAGATATTGGCTTTTATAAGTGACATATAGTTGAGGAGAAAAGGTGCAAAACAAAAAGATGTAATTGCTTGTTAGATTTTTTGTATTAAAAAATGGCTATACAATTTTGATACCCTATATCTGTTTGGCTACGAAAACTCCTTTTTTCTTAATGTTTAACTGATTTCCAAGCTTGAACATTTATTTATAACAAAACAATACTTGCCCAACATAAATCAAGTAAAAATCACAATTTAAATAATTTTATATATTTATCTCTCCATCATAAAACTATAGAAATCATTGAAACAAGAAATTGGTTTTTGGCTTCCAAATATTTTTTTTTTGTATTTTTCTTGTCAAGACTCTATCTTACCCACCACATCCTTAAATAGCTTTAACAATAACACTTATTAAAATATTCTTGTCGTTATTTTCTATAACATGTTGCTATATGTTGGTTCGTAACAAAGGAACTATATGTAATAGAATCCCTTTTTTGCTTCAACGCCCATTGAATTTTATAACGCCGTAAAAACAATCCTGCCATTTTCTCATTTGTTCCTAGCATATGCACTTAAATGACAGCCCTCACACTCCTTGATTATGTTGATGGTGCTGAGGAAAATCGAACCTACATATGTGTGACACATTACAAACACACATTCAGACATTAAAGCTTACGACTTCCTGAATCATTTACCTTGAAAGCAATTTGGAAAGAAATTAGATTCAGCCAAAATCAACAGAAAGGTTACACTCTTGTTTTCATATATGTACGTTCATGGGTTATATACATAGGTGTAAGGAAGATGTATGCTATTAAGTTGCGTCCTGACATCGCTCGTCCTTGGAAATAATGCAAATGTTGAAAAGGTTTACGAAGCATAATATACCCAGCCTATTAGGCAGCCTCAATTTGTCTATACCAGCACAGGTTTTGGTTGCTAACAAAGTTATAACATTTTGTTGTAATGAAGTTTGATGATGGCAACCACAACGTAAATGTAATGTCCTCAATATGGTTTTCTGTACCTATGTGCGAGCGATATGGATCGGGAAATTTTCATAATGACTTCAAAGATAAAAATAATTCATTATTTCAAAAAAAAATGAAATTAAAAAAATGTATAGGTACTTTAATATTACGCAACAATTTTGTTTTTATTTCGACAAAAACTCCAAGCGCTAGGATTGTCTATAGGTTGACTCACTTTAACCAATATCTATACTTTCGTGACCACAGCTATAGGGAATTGTATGGAAAAATTATTACAGAAATGTTAAAATTTTAATGGTATCAAATTAATAAAGGAATAAAGTATGTATGTATGTTGAAACTCATGTCCAAGCGGACTTATTGTCCAAAACAAATATTTAAAATGTAAACACTATTTTTCTGAACTGAACTTGCCCTGTTACGAACACCAACACACCACTTGCTAAGACAGTAACAGCCCTATCAGCTCAGCTCAGATATCTGCTGATTCACAAATTAACTAGAACGTCGATAAGGGGCCTATTTCATAAAACAACAATACTAATAAATTATTTGTGAATTATAGTCTGGGAGGCGATCGGACTCATAGCAACAACTCACAAAACTCTGTCCTACCATTAAGAAAGTATAAAGGACAGTCTTAATTTTCATTTGATATCCAATTTATAGATGTTCCTTATGCAAAAGGTATACCTTGTCAAAAATGCAACCTGAAAAGTCCATTTACTAACCTTAGCAACAATGAAATCTTATCCGACCAGCGATTTTGTAAATGTTTAGAACCAAGCTACCGGCTGGTATCCTGTTTTTCTGGAGTCGCAATGAGATAGGAAATCTTACAGTCGCCTCTCGAACTATAATTCACAAATAATTATAGTCTTGTAATTTTATGTAGCCCCAGAAGTTAGTTCACGAATTAAAAATTCATATCAATAAAAATATAAACTGCGCTAAAAAAATCTTAACGAAAATCTACTGCAATCAACAAGAACTCTGCTGTTATCAAAGACTATTAATTGAAACGCACATAAATAAATAAATAAAATAAATTGGGTGGCGCAACAGCTCTTGGAGAACCAGGGCCTAGTGACTTACAACTCACAACCATTCCTGTGTGCGTGTTGTTGGCAGGAAAACGCACATACATACATACATATACTTTCTCACTAAATGTGAAATTTGCACATACACTCTCACATTTGAGGTTGTAAGTAGCATGTGTATCACTATAGCGTCTGTTTCCTTTAATCTCTAGTTTTTGGCAATAACGACGGAAGTATTTTTAACTTAATTACTCGTTGAATGTCTCTACTTTGGTGAATTAGTTTATCATCTTGAATTTTGATGTATTGATAAGATTTGACACTTAACTCACTGACTAAAGATAATTCGTATTTGATTTGATTTTATGAATACCGGTGTAAGTTGTTAAAAGGAAAGCAAATATAGCCAAGGATAAGGAGATATTAAAGGATCAGCTTGATGACAATTAGTCATATACCCAGTTCTGCCTTATGTTCTGTTATACAACTTTAAGTAGACGTACATAGCTCTAAAGATCCGTTAGATATAAAAGCATATGATTTTTTTTTCTCAATATTTCTTTTGATAAAGAAAGAATTTAAGACAGTTTAGCTTATGGTCTATTAAAATTGAGTTTTGCGTTAAGGAAAATAGTTTGGCTTTTGCTTTGCATAAGTGTGGAAAAAGTTCTGACTTTGGCAGTGACACGCGAAAAACCGGCATGACAATATTTTGTTTTTGATGGTAAAATTTAAACGGTGGAAATCAATGGTTTCTTCAGCTTTCAGTAATGGTTTGGAGGCAAGTCTAACACCAAGGTATAAAATCACATCATTTTTGTGAAAACGTTGTGAAAAATGCTGCAAAAGTTTCCCTAGATGATGTGTTAGACGGTGTTATAAAAGGTTTAGCAAATATTCTGTTCAATGGGGAATAGTGGAATTTTCAACAGAACTCTGCCCCTGCACACAAAGCTAAAACCACACAGGAGTGGTTTAAAATTAAAATTCCAGATCTTAAAGCAGCAGAAGATTGGCCCACAGGATGTCCAGATTCAAATCCTTTGGATTACTGTTTGTGGTCAGAAGAAGAAAGCGTGGTCTGTAAGACCCTCCATAGGAATTTGGATATCCTCAAAAGCATTAATAAAGAGTCCGCCAAATAACTTTTTTTTTTTGAAAATGCTATAAAAAAAAAACTACTGAATATTTTCTCAAATTTCTTTTTTTATTTAAAAGTACAATCCTTGCGGTTAATAATGGAATAATTTCATTCAAAATGGCTGCTTCGCTAAGTGGGCCTGCGATCGACTTAGAGAAGATGCCGATTTTGCCAAAAAAATCATCTTTTCTGATGAAGCTCATTTTGATCTTGGCGGGTATGTAAACAAGCAAAATTGTCGCATTTGAGGCACAGAAAACCCGCACGCCATTGAAAAGCCGATACACCCAAAACGAGTCACTGTTTGGTGCGGATTTTGGTCCAGAAGCATAATTGGGCGAGTCGCCGTTACAGTCAATGGCGATCGTTATCGGGCCATGTTGAACGATTTTTTGTTCACAAAAATTGAAGAAGAGGATATTGGCAACATTTGGTTTCAACAGGACGGCGATTTAGTAGTAGCATTTTCAAAAAAAAAGTTATTTGGCGGACCCTTTAGAAAGAAAGAGATAACTCTCATTTATTTATGTATTCCATTATTATTCGTTTAAGAGCCTTGAAAAAGACGTTTTTTAACAAAGGGGGTATCTTTATTTTGTTTTTGCTTGTATTTGTTCGAAAATAAATTTTTAAACAAAATGAAGTTTGTTGCTAATATATTTGAATATTTAAGGTCTGGTCCTTTACTTTGGGTTTCTGTGATTTTTAGTCCAAACTTGTGTCAACATTTTTTTTTATATGAACTTTGACATAACTTTGGACTGAAATGCGCAGAAATGCATAGAAATTCAAAGTAAAGGAACAGACCTTTAAATTCAAATGAGTTCATTTTGAAAACAAAATCAAATATTTGTATATGTATGTATGTAACCACACCCGAACGTTTTAATAAAAATTATTATCAAATTTTGACCTATAGCCCGCTAGAGGACAATCAAACTTTATTAATCAAAAAAAGGTAACGCAGAACGGAAACATTTATCGAAATTGACAAGGTTAAATCCAGAAAATTGATAGAGTCATAACCATACTCCAGAGTAAAACCCATATTCGTTTCCAGTTTATTTAAAATGGTGTCAGAAATGAAGAAAGGTTTCTCTGAGTCCCTGTTAATATACAGAAAATGTCATCGACATATCTGGCCCAGAAAAATATGTTGTTTAAAAAAGGGCTTTTTGAAGCAAAGAGCCTTTGCTCCAAATGGTCCATAAACAACTCCGCTCCAAAAAGGGAAAACGAAGAGCCCATAGCGAGTCCAGATCTATAATTAAATGTGTTCCCATTGAATTGGAAATAGTTTTAACAAAAAAAAATCACTGATGCATCACATTTGTTATAATTTAAATACATTTTTCGGCTTTGAGGCATTTAATAATATTTTCGAGTAGGCACTATTTTATGGGTTTTTCGTTTTTAGTTCAGAGCAGAGCCTGGACTGTCAATAAAAATGTGTTTATTTTTAGCTCCGGCCTCTCAGAGCTAATAGACTGAGAGCCAACGACATAAAAAGTCAAGTCATAGCCTTTAAGGTTAAACCATTAACCGTTTTTCGGCCTATGAACAGCTCTAAAATTTGACGTAAATTTTGTACATCGATTTATTTCAATGCCCATTGGTCGGAGGGAAAAAGTGTGCATAGATGAAATTAGCAATTTTGAGCAATTGTTGTCATAGGTCGCCATCGCCGTAGTGAATCCCTAAGAAGATACAGAGCCACGAAGTTTCCAAACATCACTTGTTAACCTGTGTTTTTGCATATTTTGCCGCTTGCCACCTTTTAAGAAACAAACAACAGAGAGTTTGAACTTTGACAACAATTGTTCAAAATTGAAAGCTAAAAATTTCATTTATGCACACTTTTTCCCTCCGACCAATGGGCATTGAAATAAATCGATGTCAAAAATGTGCTTCAAATTTTACATCTGTTTGTCACGTGTTTGCCCCAACCGGGGTTACACGACTTGATGATTGTCACGTGTTTAGGTAGGCAGACAAACGGCTAATGGTTCATCACCTTAAAGGCTATTACTGATATTACTTACAAGTTTACGCAAATGACTTGACCTTTTATGTCGTTGGCTCTTAGACTATAAACATTTGTGTTTATTTTTCGTTATGAGAGTTTTCAGAGCGCGCTCTATGAGCTCGGAATAAAATTACTGAGCAGACAGAGTTAAATGCTGAACACAAGCATTTGACAGCTAGTTTAAAAATAATTCAGAGCTCTGGAGAACATGCTCGGTTCAGAGGACGTTCAGAACATTAAAAAGATAAACGCCTTATGTACCTACATATCCTAGTTCGTTTTGCAAAATCTGTTTTAGGATAAGAATTATCATAAATACTCAAGTTGACCTATCTCGATTGTCCGTTTTTTATATTGTTCAGAGATGAAAAAACCCGATCACCTGATGTACTACTGTATGTAAGACTTAGGGCCAGCTGTACAAATATTTAATCCGTGGCTCAGCAATTTTAACTCACTGACTTTGGCGAACTAACTGAAATGCAACGATGGTTCAGCCATTTAATTAGCTACTTTAACATACTTGAACCTTGAACCATCGATGAACCTCAGTGAGTCCTCCGAAATCAGTCAGAAACAATTGTTGATTCACGGATCAAAATTTGAACCACGTTTGTACAACTAGACATCGATTAATTAATTACAGAAGAAGCAATATTTTTAAATAAATGATCACCAGCAACAATTTCAATTCTTTCAACTGAACCCACCATTTCACAGCGTCAATGTCGTGATGTTCATCAATTATTAAACTTAAACAGTTCTGCAAGTCTTCCCTCATAATATTTTAAGGTCAACTGAAAAAGTTCTGAAATTTTATTAATTGAGTTGTCAATTGAACAGAAACCAGTCTAAAATTATCGCTTTTTATTCAATTGGCTATGGTTTATATTTATTTTTGTACAACTTCTTAATTATAATTAACACTATTATGTTAAATCTTATTATATTAACATTAAGGGGCCATTTCTAATAGGCCCGGGCCAAGGGCCAAAATATAGAACAGGAGGCCTTGCTTCATTTAGTCAAGGTATCAAATCAGTACAAGCATTTCGCTACAACCTTTAAAAAACATAAAATATGGTGAAAAGTACTGAAACTTGAATAGACGATAATAACACTCTTTTTCTCTTTTTCATTTTTAATTTGTTCTCTCTCTTTTTGAACATATTTTTGTTGAGATTCTTGATTGTCTTATATGTTTTGACTTCTTGACATTTCTACTGTCCTTTTATTCTTTACAAAATGTTCTCTTTTTCGTTTTTGAAGTCGGTTCTACTGAATGGCAACCCTTTTCTTTGTGTTGGGTTACTGCTGTCCGATTTACAGCTACCGTTCCTATAAATAGAATTGGTTAAAAAAATATTATTGCAAGGAATTATTTGATTATATTTAATAACAGTTCAAAAAGTATTTAAATGCCACGGTACTGACATCCACGGTACTGAACTGACATTTAGACAGTTTATGTAACCTCACTCCTCTAAGCTTATGAGAAAAAATTATTTCCAGGACAATTTTAACTTTTGCCGTTAAAAGGAATACAAAATTCTGATAACCAACCAAAAACATGTCATAACATGCTTAAAAAATACTACCACGGTACTGACAAACAAATTTGTGACATACTTTCATCGCATGAAAACATATCACTCTTTAAGTACAAAAACGTACACAAAATAAAATGACTGTTGTTAACTATACATAAATAGTGAATCTTTTAGAAAACAACGACACATACGTGTTAAAACTAAAACAAAATGGCGGTTGAGCGGGAAATCTTTTGAATTCAAAAATAAAACTAAAACCTCGGACAACACTCATTCATGATTATTTTATTTAGCAATTAGTATTTTGACTTTATTTTTGCATTATTTTGTCAAGCAAGTATTGCACTCAAACTTTTCTAAAGACAACATTTCTATTCAATGAAGTAGTTCATTAGAAAAAAGTACATTTAATCGGAAAAACAAGGAACGGACATGCTACGAAACTGACATTTTGACAACAAACTTTCCAAGCCATGTGGAACAAGTAGCAAATTTGGTAATGATATCAAATTGATTGTTTACACAATTAAAACCAAAAATATGTTCATATATACGAACATTTTACTTTAAATAACAAAAAAAGCACTGGACACAAAGAATCACAGTTGGGACGGAATCACCCGTATGTGCTTTTGCATATTTGAAGTGAAATTTGTTAAATCCTTATTAAAATAAGGAGAATATATTTTTTTTTTTTTCAAATAATGTTACCACCAAACTTAATTTTAATTTACATATTTCTTTTAAAAATTGGCCTCTAACCAATAATGGCCGACATAATTAAGACTTTTTTTTCCAAAATTGTTTTACACCAGTCTACAAAATGCTCAAGTTACCAATTCATTAGGTACCAGCAACAAAAATTACCATCAATCATTACTGTAAGTAGACAAAATCAATTTCGTTTAAATAACTAATACCATTGAATACAGAATCCCCGTCAGATATTTGATTGATGAAAATGACAATTAATTTGTTTCAGCTCGCCAAGCACACTGTCGAAAATTGAAAATTGTTTACTTGCACACAGAAGATAAACATACCTACTCAGAATATGATGGATATCCTGGCGAAGGAATTTAATTAATCGCTTCCGCGGTAAGCACTTTTTAAACAAGTAATGATCGTTTTAAAGTCATCAGTCTAAAGACTATAGCCTAAGGTCTCAAAAAACACCAAGCAAAATAAAAGACGAAGATGAAGACCAGTATTTTGTCCTTGTCACAGGTGGAATAGAATCACAAGCACAAGCACTCCATGTTTATAGATTCTTTCTTCGAGGATGGCTCTCGTTTGTCGGTGACAAGGGATAACAATAATCATAAAAAGCCCATTTGAAAATGTTAATCAAAAGATAGACATGCCAGGGAGACAGCGGAAAGGCAGCCTACGAATATCCATGCGATACCATCATCTAATTTCCTTTGGAGGAAAAATTTAATTTTCCTCGGCAAAGCCAAACGAAATGAAAATACGGCAATAAAGTAGGGAAAGGTTGTTGTGTTTGTGTGCTGCGAATGAACTATGTGGCAGTATTTACATCGCAAGAGGGGTGGCCAGGATAATTTGTGTGTCCCTTGTTGCTCCATTTATTTAAAATAACCATCTTGAGGTGGAAAGTTCTTACCTCTCGGTTCTGTTTTCATTTTTATTATTTGGATTAGACTCCATTTTTTTGTTCGAAGACGACGATGCCGACGCCCGCCATCTCGATGCCGTTTGCAACGGCTATCAGTTCACAGGTATACTGTATACGAACGTATACGGTATACCGTAAATATATCACATATAAGTAAGCTAAGCTCAACGGCTCAGAATAATATCCTTAAAACCATTGGGGAATCATATTATCTGCAATCTCATTGGGGCATGATTTCTTTCTCTCCTTTCATTTATATGTGGGCGACAAATCTTTTACCATCCCTTGCTGGTAATTTGATTGAAAGGAGACTGGAATTTTTATTTTGTTTTCGTCCTTGCTGATGCTTAAAAGATGCCTGGAACTGATAGTAACTGTTTGTTAACGAGAAGGATTCTGCTGATATGTATCTCTATTTCAAGAACTTTGTTTGTTCTGCTGTTGAGCGTGGTTTTTGTTTTACGTATTTTGTCCGGTTTTTTTCCTCGACTCTGAATCGGAGGCTAGAGATGCGACTAACCATTCATCACTGTTGTTATCGTATTCTTTTATGTATGCTCTAATAGAGACGGCGCTTTGGAATCTTCAATTAGCAACAGACAAACATCTAATTGTGTGTTTATTGTAGCAACAATTCCTATACACAGGTCAGGGAGATATTTCTGGCTCCTAGATGTCTATCACAAACCATAACACAGAATGAGTTCATTAATTGTAAATGAAATAACAAAAAAAAAAATAGAAAACAAGGAATAGAGGAGTAATAAGAATATTACAAAGAACCTACCAATATCATTCCACCACACCACACAGAAAGAATATGAAAAAGCTTTTATATTTTTTGTAGAAAGAAACTTTTTTTGTAAACTAATTGCAACGAATTAACTTCCTTTGCAAAGCAGACCACATTACGTTTTTAGTCCAAGAGTTCATAATACGTGTGAGAAGGGTGACCATCTGCATTTTAGCTTCAAAAACTTGGTCCATGATTATAAGTAGAAAAAGTTGATTTTGGAAAAGTTTTTGAAAAACCTTAAAACTGCGTTCGGGCCTGTAGTTGAAATTTCATAATATAGTCCTTAAAATGATTTGAATGGAATAATTAATTTGTAATTTATTAGATCTTTGCTGCGGGTCCTCAGTAAATGGCCCCGATTTCATACAAATCCGCTCGCCAGTGCACCTCACCAAAGTGAAAATTACATTTGGTAGAGTAGGAATACCACAAGGAGATATTATTGACAGTGTTCTCATTGGATATTTGACTGAAAAACTGAATTTTTTCTTAACTATTCAGTACTCATATCTCGCTCCCACTCCTTAATCGAAAGGAGATGTGAATACTGAAACATTAAAAAATCCAGTTTTTCAGTCCCATGTGAGCTTCGTGAAAAGTACAGTATGGATGTGTCCTCCTTTGATGATAAGGAAAGCTACTTTTCGTTGGTTTTTGACTTTAGCCTCAGTGCCCTTCCGACATCTCCAACAGCTGAACGCTCCAATTACAAAATCACATATCGTGCATAAATTGAACGAAGAAATTGTTGTTTGTAGCATTTATTACCATTTCAATTTGTAAATAAAATTCAAAACTTCCCAACTATGGTCACTCTTTTGACAAGGTATATGTGCTGGCCAAAGTGGGGGGAATGCAAGGACTAAATACGATTTTAATCTTTTTTGTATTACTCTCTTTTTTGTATGTGTATGTGTGTGTGTGAAAAAAATATTTTCGGTCTAGTACCTATTTGATGGAAAAAGGATACTGCTCTATGGTATCCTTTTTTTACATTTCTGTTGCTTCTTCTTGCAGCGAGTTCATTCCTTGAACGACTTCCTGATCGTTTTTATTGGCTGTAAATCCGTTTTGGCAACTTGCACCATGTGGCCCAATCCACTCTGAATGAATATACGAATAGGAAGAGATCTTTGTGGAATGTATGCATTATAATTTGTACCACTTCGCAGTAAATGATGGCGTAAAATTAATGAGCTTTATCCGAACGAAAGTGCACATTTGGCACATTGACAATGGAAATCATTCCACTGTGAAGTGTGGCCATAATGGACTTGTGAAATATGAGGCTACATTGAATTCGTATAGTAAGTGGCTTGTTCGAATTTTTTGTTGAAAATCAGCTTATTATTTATTCAATTGAGGCTTTATTTATTTTTAATTGTGTGAGCTTTGCATGAGTTTAAATTCAAGCCATCCGCATCAGCATGTCAAAGAATAAACGAAATAGAAAGCAACGTATCATCTTCTTTGCTTGCAGTGGTAAAATAATAATATTTGTTTGACTGCCTCATATGTATATGTTAGTACTGCAGTTTAATTTGTAATTGTAAGCCAACATCATGACATGCTTCTAGGATTCGAACCAACGAAGTATGAAGCCTTTTCGACTGGTGTCTCTGATTACTTGTTGACACTATTGTTCAGCATAAAACAATGTTATCGAATTGAACTATGTATGAATGTGCGAAGAGTATTATACCTAGAACGCTTTTGGGACAGTTTCAATCATTAAACAAACTTAATGGCCCGTAAAGCTCATTTACCCGATTGGATGAGTAGACGATTCATAGGCCATTGACACAATTTATAGTGCCTATCTGATCTGTCAGAAAATTTGTCGTAAACAGCTGACACATGATAAGGTGTGTCGTGTGTGTTCCGACATACGGCCAAAGGAGGCATTATTTTATGAATTTTTAAGGATTGAAACAAGATATTCTGATGGTAATGTTCAACGGACACTAATATGTGTCTTTACAAGCACTTTCCCAAATCATTTGAGATTCTCGATGTGATTAAATTGAAAGTTGTATAGTAGGAAATGTTTGTGAAATCTTAATTTATATTTGTATATGCAGAGCAAATGGAGCAATAATAATGACTAGTATCGCCCCGTGGTCGAAATTCGACTTTCTCTATTAATGTTTTGACATATGAATATAAAAATAAGATTCTGTCAGAGCGATTGGCTATACCTTTCAAATAAAAAAAAAATTATGAAAATACGATGCCATTAAGTCAGTTAAAAAGGGAGATATAGAAAAGTGTTAACGTATTAATATATAGATTACCTAAACACATTTAGAAACCATATTTTCAACTGTCAATTATGGTCTGTGAAAAAGGAACAGAATGAAAATCTTCTCACACTTTCTCCCCAAGGAACTCAGACTTTATCAAATTAAACATATCTAAATAAATTAATACATACATTTATTGAGGGCTGAGCTCTCAACTTTCTTTTCAAAGTCAGTCGACTAGTTTATCACTATTATTTAATATTATGTACGTAATTTATTATTCACTATTTTGCATTTGAAAAATATAAAATAATTGACCAAAGTATTTATTTCAATTTCGATAAATTTCTATCATCTCCAAACTACCATCCATAAAACTATTCACCAATTTCATCAGAACTGTTTGAAGTTTCACTTTGAACCAACAGCGTTCTAAATACTAGCCCAATCTCATTTAAAAAAATCTAAAATTTCTTGTATATCCGACGTTCTTTTTTTATTTTTTGGAATAATTTAAAATCTGGATCTGAGTGTATGTAACGAATTTTCTTAAAAATTTTAACAAGTAATATCAAAATAGGCTAATTTTTTAAGTTCTTGTTGTAAATTTAGGAAAAAGATAGCCCAATTTTTAATAGATAGCCCAATCTGACAACCCTGGAGGCGACGCATAAAGGAAACCACTTTATGCATGTTAAATTTTATTAAAATTTCTAAAAATTTCTTACCTGAAACCAATACCGTAATACTGGGACTTTATAGTTAGGTTAGGTTAGGTTGTAAAGGGTGATAATGCGGCAAGCCGCACCATCTCACTCGGATCTCAGTGGATCCATTGTGCTTCCCAGGGTATAGGTGGGTTAATTAGAAGGGATAGGGAGGGAGTTAAGGAGAAGTTTTAGGTTTGGGGGGCCTCCCTGAGCCATCCTGAGTTCTGAATGAATTTCAGGATGTTCTTTAGTGGCAAGACAGAGATGTCGCCCAGTTCGTCGAAGAAGTATTCTCCAAGGGCTTCTTTTCTAGTTCTAGCTAGGCTAGGGCATTCGAAAGGAAGTGGGGGAGCCCTCCTCTGCCTCTTCATCATGACACCCTCTACATAGGTCCGATGAGCTGATGCCCATTCTGTGCATGTGGGTTCCCATTGAGTTGTGGCCCGTAAGGACGCCAACCATGAGAGATAATTGAGGCCTGCTTAGCTTAAGTAAGTAATCCGTTTTTTTCCTTGAAATATTTGGCCATAGATTCCTTGAAACCCGACAAGTGTCGATGGATGACCATCTGACATTTGCAGCTTCCAAGAAACTCTGGTGTATTCTACCTTTTTCTTGCTCCAGTGGCATGAGCACAGAGGCTTCGATTTGGCTCGGATCAAGAGATGACCCGTTTTTGGCCAGTTCATCTGCCATTTCGTTCCCATGAATATCCCTATGTCCTGGGACCCAACTAAGGGTAACTGTGTTCGTTGCATTGAGTACTCTTAGCTCATTCCGACAGCGATCGACCAGTTTG
The DNA here is from genome assembly GCA_963921185.1 of Dasysyrphus tricinctus. Taxonomy (NCBI): domain Eukaryota; kingdom Metazoa; phylum Arthropoda; class Insecta; order Diptera; family Syrphidae; genus Dasysyrphus; species Dasysyrphus tricinctus. The sequence continues at coordinate 263,737,057 of OY992531.1, forward strand.
GACTTTGTGGTGATTGAGGAAATGGCTTTTATTGCCGCCTGGCTGTCTATGAAAATGTCAATATTGTTGTTGACTAATTCACTGACTGAGGAAAGATGTTTCGCGGCTTCGCAAACTGCCAGCACTTCCGCTTGGAAAAAACTGCAAAAGTTTGGAAGCTTTAAGGATCTATTTATGGGTGGGTTATCTGAGTAGATGCCTGACCCAACCCCCTCCGAGGTTTTGGAACCGTCAGTGAAGACCGAAACATGATTTGCATTTATGACCCTGTTTTCATTCCAGAGTTCCCTGGATGGGATATCTGTTATGGTTACTGGGTTGAAATCTATGTGCGGTGTAACGTAGTCTGTTTGGATGTCTATGTCTATAAAATTCATTATGGTTCTGTGACCGTAGAGGCCCTTTTTCCAATTTTTACATTGAACAAGTCTTAAAGCACTTTTGGCCGCCACCTCTTTCGTATACAGATCGAGTGGGGCAAGTGAAAGGAAAGTTTCAAGGGCGGCCGTTGGTGTGGTTCTGATAGCACTGGTTGTGCCAATACATGCTAGTCTTTGAATTTTAGTCATGGTTTTTAGATTGGTTTCCTTATCTAAGGCTGGCCACCAGACCATGCATGCGTACGTTAGAATTGGCCTTATAATGGCTGTGTACATCCAATGGATGGTTCTGGGGCTGGGACCCCATCTTTTACCAAAAATTCTGCTACAAGTGTAGAAAGCTATTGAGGCTTTTCTTTCTCTTTCTTTAATATTTTCTTTCCAGTTTAGTTTACGATCGAGAAAAATGCCAAGATATTTGGCAGTACCCGAAACCTGTAACGGAATTCCGTTACTGGATGGCGGGTTAATGTTTGGAATATTACGTTTCCTTGTAAACAGCACCAGTTCTGTCTTCAGTGGGTTAATATTAAGGCCACAATTACTGGCCCAGTTTTTGAGCTTGAACTTTATAGTTAGCAGTTATAGAAATGGAAACACATTGTTAAATTTTGTAGGTTTTTGATCCCATTTTAAGATAATGATTGGTTGAAGGTTAAAATAAGTTAATTAATTAAAAAAAAAAAAAAATTATGGCTAAGGTAATTAATTAAAAAAAATTATGGCGTGACAGTTCGTGGAAAATCAGACACCAGAGCCTTTTTAACTCACAACCTCTCCTATGAACGTATAAGGCAGGATTGGAAAATTAATAAGATTATGTATAAAAACTGTGTTTTAACAAAACCAATCCTTCCTTTGGTTTTGTCTAATTCCTAAGAATACCCTCAAATTGAGGTTATCCTAATTTTCTTCACTAACCCATACGACATTTCTCTTAGAACTTCTTCAATCGTATAAAAACAATTTCATTTGCTTGAGCAATAAAACATTAGAAATAATTAGGTGTGTTATAGCTGATATGAAATTGAGGTGTATTGATTTTGGAACTAGCTACACCGAAAATAAAATAAACAAATAACAAGAAAACGCCTCTCGTGCTACCTGTCAATATTGGACTATCACTTTTCAAAATTGGATAGCACCTAGTTATATCACTCAAATTAAGAAGGCTTGGCTAGTAAACATAAAAGTAAAGGTGTCCACTTTCTTTTTAAATGGTTGTAATTGAAATTCCAGCACGAGATATTTTTCAAAGTGGTTGTTGTCATGCAAGGTAACGATATCAATTTAGTTTGTTTAACAAATAAAAACAAATTTAGCATTTTTTGGGGAATTGAAATAAATAAGGAGTGAAATTGTTTGGGAAAGTCAAATTGTCGTTATGTATATTAGTAAAATAGGCATCGATAAACTTCTAATAATTGTATTAATGTAACAGTCTTTCAATTTTACTTAAACAATTTTACTATTGAAGAGAGAAGGCGCAATTTTGAATGTCTGTCTGTTCCTTGTTCTACAGCTTCAATCATCGAGGCGATAATTTGTCAAAATTCGTATTGTAACTTGAATATTTTGGCAATGGCTGTTGTTATTTTGAAACGAAGAATTATAGTGTGCTATTGTAAGTCGATCTACCATGAATGGTAAGAACTTTTGGCTTTATTGCCAAGAGAAAATGTAAAATAAATAAATACATACATATACATCTGTATCTTGTAGAATTAAAATTTGATCACTTTCGATGAAATGGTGGCGATAGTTTTATACGTTTCATAACAATCCTGAGCCACTTGAGCTACATACACAATGTTTTACAGCGAGTACGAGGAACCCAGTTTTGCATACTATTTTCTTATTATTGAACAAATTTTAATTTTTCTCTGAACTAAATTTGAAGACTCATTACTCATTACTAAGACTTAGGTGCCAGTTATAGCTATCATTGAAACTCATCATTGAAATCTTTAAAGATTGCTTTTGAGGCATTTAGAAAGCAAAACCATCTATTATTTTGATGGACAGTTAAAGGTCAAGACTAAATTAATATTTCCAGTCAAAAAAAATTTTCAAATAGGCCCAACTTTCAACAAAAATTGACTTTTGATTTTTCAATGATCATTGGTAAGGTAGTTCAACCATTGAAATAGGGAAAGTCTTTTTATGTGGAAAGTTGGGCCTATTTGAACAATTTTTTTGGCTAGAAATATTAATTAAGTCTTTAGCTTTATTTTTTCATCAAAATAATAAAAGATTTTGCTTCATTAACGTCTCAAAACCGGGAGCGCTACGATATCCCGCAAACCAAAATCTCGAATAACGAAATCTCGCATTTTGTTTAAAAATCTCGAATAACGAAATCTCGCAAGTTTAAGATCTTGTTTTTCATAATCTCGCAATTACAAAATCTCGCTTTTTACAATCTCGCATTTTCATCTCGAACCTAAAAATCTCGCAAATTTCAACCAAAATCTCGCAAATTAAAATCTCGCAACTTCAAATTTCACAGCAACGAATCATTGAATTCATAGAATCGAATCGAACATACCTACCCATGAGCACTTTGCATAATTTTTCTTTCCAACTAATAACTATACCTGTCAACAAAAAATTTATACATCCTTTATTACTGCTAATAACCATTTTCGCGTAAAAGTAAAAGTATCTTCTAGTTCAAGGTCAAATACGATTAATGCAATTTGCACATGACACTTTACATCTGGATATACCATCTCCATGTTCTTCCTCTTTCTTGTTCTTTTGACAACAATAATATTGAAAAATCAACAGTTCAAATTAATAATTACAGTGTGGTCTAAAAGTACTCAGACACTGGATTATATATTTTGCAGTAGGTAGAGATTTTAATTTGCGAGATTTTGATTAAAAAAATTTATTTGTTGCAATGCAATTCAATTTTGCGAGATTTTAGTTTGCGGGATTTCATTATTGCGAGATTATGAAAAGTGGGATTTTGTAATTGCGGGATTATGAAATGCGAGATTTTGTAATTGCGAGATTTCGTTATGCGAGATTTCAAGTCCGAGATTTTGATTTGCGAGGTTTCGTAGCCAACCCCTCAAAACCAATCATTAAAATTTTCAATGATGAGTTTCAATGATAGCTATAACTGGCGCCTTAAGTACATAGTGGTTGATATGAGGATCTCAAAAGTCTCATTTAAAGGATTGTCAAAATAACATCCAAAAATACCGTCTTCTTCATAAGTAAATACAAAACTTTAGTGCATCGACTAATACTAGTCTGAAACTACTTTCAGTTTCATAATCCAATGTTAATACCCATTTTGAATATTGTTAAGAAAATCAAGATAAGCTAGGTCACATCTGACGAATTAACGGTTGAATAAACCACTTTCCTTCAGCAAAGGCAAATCATCATAAATGAAAACATTTTCGTTCTTCATGAGCCGAAAACTAACTTTACTAATCTCAATCCGCTTGGCACGTCCGTATGTACCATCATCGTTCCACATAACATTAGCTACAAATTTCATGTCAATTTTAATTTAAACGAGAAAAGTTATATCATTGAAACTTTTCTTATTAGCATTCGAGAGGAAATTTGGTTCTTTCGCCAACTAACGTCGTCGTCGTCAACGACAATCCCCCACCTAACTTTTTACCCCTATAACAATCCCATAACTTTAGTTGAGTTTTCAAGCCGATATCGAATATTTTCCGAAAAGGATTGTGCAAGGAACATGGGAGATAGGTGCGTTCTTTTGAATATTCATGAACTAAAATCTCTATAAAATTAGTGCCTCTGCACCACCACCATAGTTTGTATATAAAATGGATCCAAGACCTGATGGGGTAAGAGAAGACCCATTTGAGCTGTGGTTTTTGATGAGGGACAGACTTAATGGTAATCAAAAACTCACAGCATATAAGCACAGAACTAACATGAAAACTTCAATCCTAGAAATAGGGATAAAATATTCACTTTTACACCTTTTTAGGTAGACTTATATATTTATTTAACGTTAGAGAGGACGGGAAATGTTCCATATCCGACCCAAATTAAGACAAAATCAAGTTGATTCCTGGAGTTTTAGTAGAGAACATTATACCTAGAAAGAAAACTTGGATGATGCATATGTACCCGTGTAGGTACTTAGAAGTTAGAACTTACCATAGATACCTATTTTTAAAAGAGAAAATGTTCTCAGATAATTTGCAATTTAAAATTTAATACAGCAAAACTTTTTATCATAAAACTGAATTATTCCGAATGACATCAATGCTGAGATGAAAAATGAAAATGGGTCATCTTCCAATTACGTTTGCAATCTTCTATCCTTAAATCAGTGAAATAAAAAGAAATAGTGATTTTTCTCATCATCTTAAAAATTTATTATATTCAAGTTTATTTGGTAGGTATTTGAACTTATCAAAAACTCAATAATTATTATAAGTGCAGTAAGCAGAAGAATACAAATATTTCTTGAAAACAAAAAAACTCGTCGTAAAATTTCACAATTTTTTTATTTAGAACCTCTACACTATATACAGTTCTGACACCATAAAATTTGTTTGAAGGTATGGAACTAATTAAAACTTCTATCATCTTCTACCCCCAAAAAATATCCATATTTTGTTGTTGCTATGAGGAATTTAGTTTTGCATGAGTAAATAGTAGATTAACAATGTCCTTTTTCAGCAAAACAGGGAAAAAATGTGCATCAAAATATTAAAAATAATGAACTTATTTTCTTCTGAGGTGCACCACATCTGGTTTATTCGTTTATTCATTGTTGCAATAGTAAACGATCTAGCACTATTGCCATTCAATGTCTATTGGAAATTGAATTTGCAATTCATAAACAGACGTTATCCAGGTGCGGTATAAGTTGAAGGATCTCTCCTTACGGATCTGTGTATTACATTCTCTACATATGAATGTAATATTATTTCAAATTTGAAGAAACAACAAATGGAAACAATTTCTACTTTTCAATTCAATTGCGAGGAAAATTCAATTTAGACAGAATGTGATATTTTTCAGTTTTATTTTAAAACAAACGCACACATCTACGATTGGGTAGAGGGAAACTTTGTTGTCTTTATATTTTGAAAAATACTTGTTACTTTCTTTTAGTACGTGTATTTGAATATAAATTTGTAGCCTGTCATATTTTAAAGACAAGATAGATTAATTTATCGATTCCAATAAGTTGGTGCAAATTGTATTTTGCGAGAAAGGTAAGATATAAGTATTGTATTAAATACATACATCTAGGTACCTGTACAAAAACTATCGATTCTTATATATATTTGTATATTATGTAAAATGAAAATCTCAGTATAAAAATGTTAAGTTTCATTTGCAGAGGAGCATATAGGTCCTCTTCCGTCCTTGTCATCCCCTCCCCACTGCTACTTGTATAAACACAGCCAGAGCCGATACAGAGCTCGTAATTAAAGATTCAGTTGCATGCCATTGGCAATTTTCGAAAACAAATTTTGAAAGATGTTCAATTTTCACAGTACCCAATTCGTTACAGAAAATGTCTCCATATGGAAATGGATCGTGTGGGAAGAAATGTACATTCTTGGGATAATTTTTTTGAGAACAGGTCATTGTTTTGAGGGACCCCTTCCTCTGTAGGTGATAAAAGAGGGATAGCATACATTTAAGAGTTCTATGATTTACATTTCTGAAAGTAAGCTTTTAATACAAATCCCAGTTGAAAGGCAGGCATCACATAGAAATGCCAGTCTAAGTGAATAAAAAGAAGGATGAGAGGCAACTAACCGCCATAAGTTATTCCATTCATTTCATTTTCCTTGCATACACAATACACATAATGTACATATACATACATATCTATATAGTGGAGGTGTTAGTTTTTGCTACCTTGGTTTCAGGCCTGCTGGGAAATCTTCTAAAGAAGATGCAACTTTGTTTTGTGAGTCACTGTGGAAATAAAATATAGTACAGCAGGCAAATACAGAGAGCCCTGAGAAAAAGGTTTAAATCGTGTTTTATGCAAATAAAGTTTCATAAGAGAGAATTCGAAAAATGCAAATCATATGCATTGGAAGCCGTATGTGCTCGGAATAAAATTGTTTAAAAGAATTGAAGAGATTTTGGAATGGGTTTAAATAATCACTGCTCCAATTTTTAGAGATTTTATTCAAAAAAAGGCATCAATGGATCTCCACAGTTCACGAAGTAGTGTGAAAAAGTGGTACCTAAGCACAATGAATATGCTTTCTTAATTTTTAAATGCATTATATGCAACAGGTAAAACATAAAACACAAGTATTCCTATATTCAAAAATAATTTCGATAGGGATATTCACAGACGTATTTTTTTGTTTTCATTTTTGATTTTCCAACATAACAAATGTGCCTTGTTGTATGTACCATTTAGTGCAGGAAAGATAGCAAAAAAATAGTGCATTATTCAGGAACCCGGGGAACCTGCTCCGATTTTGATGATTTTTTTTTAATGTAGGAAAGTGAAATTAGAAAAAAGTTAACAATTTGAAAATCGACGCTCTCAACAGGAAATTTTTTAAAAATTGAAAAACCAAATTTTTTTTAACAACAAAATAATTGTTCCTGTATTTGCCTTAAACAATTAATTTTACTTATAAAACACACTTCAAAAGTTTATAAAAACGTTTGAACATAATTTTGTTACATATAACAGTCCAAAACCCAGAACAGCCAAACCCGCTTATAGCCACAAGGAGATGACAAACTAGGCGCTTTCAGGCGGCAACTGCCCTGATACAAAATGACTTACTCTTAGGCGATTGTGATTATTAATAGGTCTTACTGTGTTTTTGTTGTTGTTTAAACTTATTCATAAAATATACACTCCGCTTCTACCGAATAGACACACAATTTTTCAAAAGCGCTTTGTCTATTTTTTCCAGAAATTGTGCATTAATGTATCATTTGATGACGCTTTTTGTTTGTTTGTGATTGGAAAAATAAATCAGAAGGAATAAAAAGCAAAGCTTATTTTTCTCCAACCCTCTTGCAAAGTATTTTCACATCGAAAAATTCAGTTATTGTCTGCATCGCGGTCGACTAAAACATGACACAAATGTTGAACTTGATAATAAAAGTTAATGGAAGGAAGCAAAAGAAGTTTTTCTTAGGTAATTTTACAAGTGAGTACCTACCAGGGCCACACAAACCAGCTATATGTGCAAGCGGTGCAAATGCGCAGGGAAGGCCAAAGCCACAGCCACTACTAGCTACCTAGTTTTTTAATTCTCAATTCTCTTAAAAGCTAACTGCTCACACCAATTTTGATAGCCATTCTTATTCTGAAAAAAGTCAATGCACTAATCCAGCTCGAGCCGGCCTGGTAGCTACTGTCACTTTTTTTCTGTATAGCTTCATAAATTCGATCCGGCATTGACTTGTAAAGTCTCTTTATGTAACCCATCTAAATATAACTACCACGAATGGATATAATTACAAACATTTGTTGGAATGAGCATTTTTAAAGGTACAAAATATTGTTGCACCTGTACCTTAGATTTTCCACAAAGACATGACCCTTATCCACATATTCAGAATAACTAGAAGCTGGATTGAGTCATAAAATGTGAAACTTTTGCCATGGCCACCTTCTTCACCGACCTTAAACATTATCGGAAACGTTTGGGCATGGCCAGCCCCGGATCTATGGAGCAAACCGGGGCCTGTGCCCCGGGTGGCAGCTTACAGAGGCGCCAAATCCATGTGACTGAAAGATTGAGAATTGTGACACTTAATAAAATTAAATGAATTAAGATGCGGCAGTGGAATATCAAATTTTATTTCTCCGTCAACCTTGAGCAGTTTTTCTTTTATTATTTGTCCACCTCATACCACGCACAAATCCTAGTCTCGCTTGAAGAATTATTTGCTGGATACTGGCAACTTTACATCACTGTATTTTAGATCTTTTTTAGTTCACAAAACACCTAAATACAAACAAAATGTATGAAATCAGGTGCTCTACAAAAAACTGTTTGGTAAAAAAAATTTTCGTTCAGATGAACAAAAAGTGAGATAAACGCTAAAAACCATCTTTACAGTTTTCGACAACAATTTTTCATGATTTCGATAATTTTTGAAAACAAAAATTGAAAAGATATTTTAACCTACAAAATCGAATAAAAAATTTTTACTTTCCGGGAAAATTGGATTTACCTTTTTCAGCACCCTTTTTCAAAATGACGGAACCAGCCAATCTAAAATTAGAAAGAAAGAATGGAGTTGCAAAATGTTGACATATTTTAGAAACATCCTTTTTTGAAGATATTTTTTTCTGCTATAACTCGGTCTCAGCTATCACCTCTGTCAATTTCATTGAAATCGCTCAAGGAAACGAAGGATTTAAAAACTTTTTTTCGGAACTTTGTGATTCGATACTTTATCTTGCATAACTTTGGCTTTTAGAAATTGTGTCCTGTGGTAAAACAATATTTTTCTTTCTTTTTTGAATAGTTTGTGAATAGATCTTCAATAGTTCTCCCATGATAAATTCGGGAACGAACTATATTTACAGATCCTTGCAGATTTGATTCAAATGAAAACGAATTTTATTAGGATCCAAAAAATAAGATTCGTGATCGAATCAAAAATAAAATTCTTTTGAATTGTTCACGAGAGAACTAATCCTATTTTATCGTTCTACGAACCTTGTCTTTGTTTAGGCATTGTAAATTTTCTTATCTATAGTAATAAGTTGATGAAGAGGTATGGACTACAAATCCATTAAAAAGTTTTATCCTCCCAGTGACAAAAAATCCAACCAATCGGATATGTGTTTTTTTTTTCATTTTTATCAAAAACGGCAGTGGCGCCAAAATCAAGTTGTGCCCCGGTTCGGAAAAATCGTAGATCCGGGGCTGGGCATGGCTAGATTGAAAAGTTTATGAGGCTGGTAGACAGTTTGAAGATAAGAACCCCTTAAACGAAGCTATCTGAGATGTCTGGAGCAGGACTTTGCTTGATAAAAGAAAAAAACTGTGTGATTTAATTCCATCCAAACCATCTTATAGCTCTTATTAAAAATAAAAATGGGTAGGCTCATTATTTATTTACAAGAAACATAATAAATAAATGTTTAAAATAGAACAAAGTTAACGTTTCGATGTTTTTGTTAATTTTTCAAAAGATTCTTTAAATGGCCTTAATCAAGTATACCTACTCACAGGTGTATCAAACATTTCCAGGAAAAAATTATTATTATAAATTACCCAAGGAAAACTTCTTTTACTTCCTTCTATTAACTTTTATTATCAAATTCAACATTTGTGTCATGTTTCAGTCGACCGCGACGCAGACAATAACTGAATTTTTTGATGTGAAAATACTTTGCAAGAGAGTTGGAGAAAAATAAGCTTTGCTTTTTATTCCTTCTGATTTATTTTTCCAATCACAAACAAACAGAAAGCATCATCAAATGATACATTAATGCACAATTTCTGGAACAAATAGAAAAAGCGCCTTTAAAAAAATGTGTATCTATTTCTTGAAGCGGAGTGTATATTTTTTGAATAAGTTTAAGCAACAACAAAAACACAGTAAGACCTATTAATAATCAAAATCGCCTAAGAGTAAGTCATTTTGTATCAGGGCAGTTGCCGCCTGAAAGCGCCTAGTTTGTCATCTCATTGGCTATAAGCTGGTTTGACTGTTCTGGGTTTTGGACTATTAAAGCTCTCCCAAACCAACGCGAAATCATAGCGAATTATTTGCAAAGAGAGTTTTTTATTGTTGTTTAGCGTTGTAAATCCTTCATATTTTGTGCTATTGTGAATGATTTCGCATCGTCGACGAATGTTTCGCGTTGGTTTGGGGGAGCCTTTATGTGTAGTAAAATTATGTTCAACGTTTTTGTAAACTTTTGGAGTGTGTTTTATAAGTAAAATTAATTGTTTAAAGCAAATACAGGAAACATTATTCTGTTGTTTAAAAAAAAATTGGTTTTTCAATTTTTAAAAAATTTCCTGTTGAGAGTGTCGATTTTTGAATTGTAAACTTTTTTCTAATTTCAATTTCCTACATTTCAAAAATAAATCATCAAATTCGGATCAGGTTCCCGGGGTTCCGAAGTAAAGTGCTAGTGCTCCTCCACTGATTGTGCTCAAAAATTATTACAAGCAAAACCACTGATTTACATAAATGAATTTTTTTCAGTGCACTCAACGGGCTTGAGTTTTGTTACTTTTTGAAATTTTTCAATTGTTCAGACCAATTTTTATTGTAATTAGGTGTGTTCAGGAAAATGAGATCTCAGAGGGCTCAGTGTTAAAAACTGAGCAAGCTAATGCAATGTTTTCCTCAGTAACAGCAAAACTTCTCAGGAATCCTGTTCACGAGGCTGAGATTGCTGAGGGCTTTGAGATATCATTTTCCTGAGCACGCCTATTTTCAAATTGTGAATTTGTTTTTATTCACTCAAAGTTGACGTTTTCAACTTTCGATTTTCAGCTCTAGCTTTGATCAACTTCAGTTTTGCCACCCGGCTTTGGAAATTACTATGCTACCAACATATTTTGAAAATTTCTACTGCGGACTTTTTGCAAATAATTGTCTTTTTTCTGTCAGAGTCCATGATTTGCATGCGACTCTGGAAGATATCCCAGGGCTATTTTTCAAATCGGATATTTAGATTTTTAACTCTGCAGTTGTGAAAATTAGTGATAAAAAGAAATATCAACTCTCAAGTTGGTCAACTCCAGAGTTTGCCTCAAGTTGAGCAATAATGACAAAAATCCTCCTTAAATCATTTTTGAAAAATTGGCCGAATATCTTTTTATATTTAGTAGCTATTGGAATGATGCTCAAGTAATTAAATAAAATAATCGCTTCATGATAATTTAAGAGGAAAGCCTCCGGGCCTAGACTTTTCCGGAGTTGGTAACCTATGGTTAATTCACCAAAGTCAGTGAGTTAAGATTGCTGCATGAACCACGAATAAAGTGTTTGTACAACTCGCCCATTAAATAGGCATAAAGGTTCAGAGTTTACCTAAACGGTAGATATGTTTAGTTAGTTTGTTTCCCAGATCATTTCACAAATCTCTCTGATTAACAACACACCATTTAGTAGGCACCTTTAAGCGCAAATTAAAAAATATGTCATTCTTTAACACCAAAAACAACATAAAACCATTTTCTTTTAATTTGATAATTTTTCATTTTGCTTTATTTCCACGTCACCATTATATTAATTAGGTCTCTGCTTCTTTTTTTCTCTTTTTCAATATTAGTATAGAAGCCTGACCTATAACAATAAATTGTTATTAGGATCAACCGGTTCTAAAAGAACTTTGCACTAATAAGCCATTAATTCAGAAAAGCTCATAAATATACCAAATGTAGGCAATAAAGTGGATTTCATTGCCCGTCTTGTTTGCACCTTGCCATTATTTCTAATTAACTCTCGTAGGTTTTTTTTTTATTCTTATCATGGAAAGCAAAAAGAATAGCAAACTAGAGTATATATACCACACACCTCTTTAGAGCCTTTCCATTATTGTTCTGTAGGAAAAGGATGCGTTTTGTATAAACAAACATGTTTATATATGTGTATTGCATAGGTACCGTTAAAGTGTCGTTATAGGACAAAAAGCTGAGAAAAAAACAACATAAATTCGCTTTCCAGTTCTTTTTCCTCAGAGACGTAATAAACTTTTGCTGTTATTTAAACCTCTGGCAATGACAACAGTAGATGCGGCAAAGTGAAAAATACGATTACGTAATTCCACTATCACAGGAGATGTTAAAAAAGTACATTCCATAAATGTATGGCCGATTTCACGAAAGACTTTTAATTATATAAAAAGCCTTTTATATTTAAGAAGATTTTAAAAGCCCTTGTAAACTAAAAGCTCGTTTTTGTCTCATTAAATTTTAAAAGTCTTTTTTGTTAAGCCATTCCAGTCAACAACAGGTGATATTTTGTTGTTAGAATAATCGTCCCTCATCCATAATGCTTTTTCACTTTTCTCATAGACTTCGCATGTGCGAGGGAAACAACGAATTTTTTTGAATCCAGGGATGTGAGCAAACTCAGTCGAATTAAAATATCCCTTTTCTACATTGGTGAAACTGAAAATTTTTAAATGTCTGATAAAATTAAGAAGAAGTTTAGATAAAAGCTATTTAAGTGTTTGTTTATGAAATTGGCCATTAGTCTTTTAAAACAATTTTTTTTTTTGGGGTAACAATAAAGTGTAAACTGCACTATCTGATTTAAACTTGGATAAGGCTTATAATGTATGTATAAATGTTGCTAAAAACAATGGTGCTTAGAACCACATGCACATAAAGACGAAAGTACTTACTCGTGTGATTATCTTTTGATATAAATTTGAGTAAACAGAACAAAAAACTATGATACTTTTTAATTTGAATAAATCGTACAAGCAAATTGCAAGAATATTCCCTTGTTTTATGAGTCTAACTTTTGAAATTCGTGTGACGTTCGTTATGTTCGGTTATTGAAAATGCATGTATGAACTTACCACACATATTGGCAGGGACGTTTATGATAAAAAAAATAAACTTAAGCTTGTTTACCATCTCAGTCAGTTCATAGATCAAATGTCATAAATATGAGAAGTTGCTACTTTAAATGCAAGGATTATCATCCCATTCGTAAATATAATGGTTATTTTTTATTTTTTTAACTTTCAATTCTCCCTGAAACTTCATCTCAATATAATATCGCTCTATACATTCCAATGCCCTTCGCAAAAAAAAAATGCTGTACATCAATTTAAATTTTGTATTCACTTCGTGCCAAAAAGCTAAGAGATAAAAATATACCAACAAGAGGAGAAAAAAAATCCCTTTTGAGAGGTATGCCGTTCCTGCATTAATTTACCAGATATTGGCATTCACCAAAAAAGAGATGGGAACGATGATGATGATGATAATAATAATAATCCTTTCGAAAACGTGTACAAAAACATATTATCAAGAATTTAAAGGGTAAATATTGCGGTTTTATTATCCGGAAGATAAATAAATAATTCATGAAAGCACTTCATTTGGCAATATAACTCAAAGGAATCAACAAAAATACCGCATTGGATGGAATTCATGTGCCCTGAGGAGTATATAAGGGACTCAACCCATCTCCTATCGTTGTTTGCATTTAAATTGTAGTAAATCTATAAGATAATGCACATTCATTTAGGAAAAGTCGATCTTATGCCTCTTGACTTTCTTAGAGTGAGAAATTGAAAAGAAAAACTCATATAAATTTCTAGTTTCTTTTCAGTCTAATGTAAGCGGAACATACACTCCAGGTCATAAGGTTTGAGGCACACATTTAGCAGAATTTAAACTGAAACTCCTCCGGTTATGTGAGAAAAAGAACAACAGCCTTATTTATTAAATTTTTTAGATGGTTGACTAGTTAGACAGTTTTTTTAAAGTTCTGAATAGTTGAAAATATGCTTTATTCAACTAAATAAAATGTCAACTTAGACAATTCTTAGACAACTAATGCTGTTATCCAAGTTAGACAACTTTAGGACTAAGTTTTTAAGTCATAGGAGAGATTGATAAACGTCCCATAGAAAAACGTTGATTAACACCTCGAGAAATAAATTTACGGGAATAAATGTTGACTGAGTTATTTTTTTGAGTAGTTTTATCGGGTTGGGCCCACTTACAAAAAATGAAGAAAAAAGGCACTTTAACATAAGCTTTAATCCATAATTTAAGCCTTGAAGACAGCTGAGTTGGATGCTATTTTAAAGTTTGTTTGCGTTTAGATGGGATTTAAGGTGAAAAAATGTTTCCTTGGACCTAATGCTATAGACCATAGCAGATATTACCTACACTAAAGCCTTGTTTATACTTCAAAGCCAAGTGAGATCAAATTTAAAATGAAACATCAATAAGCAAAAATAATAATAAGTAAAAATTTTTTCAAAAAAATAGTTTTCGTCATAATACTTAGTTCCAAAAAGGGGTTGGGGTCGAAATCCCGCGAATTAAAATCCCGTATGTCGAAATCCCGCGTATCAAAATACCGTTTTTCAAAATCCCGGAAATCAAAATCCCGAAAATCAAAATCCCGCCGATCAAAATCCCGCCGTTTCTACTACTATGCGACAGCTCATTAATATTTTTGTTTCCTATGCAATTTGCAAATTGCGTTTAAAGATTGAAGTCGATTTTTTCGTATAATGCGATGCATTAGTTGAGGATGGCAAATACACACGAATAAACACCGAGGTGTGTATGGGAGGACATGCCATTATAGGCATGCCATTATAGGATTTGGGGTGGGTGCGAGGTTGGGTGTATGCAAAGTTCCTTTTAAAGAAAAAAATATCATTCACACACAATTCGAAAAAAAAAATTAAAAAAGACAACAAAAATCGCTAAGGCTTAGCCGAAAAAACTGAAAATATTTTTTTGAAAGTTTTGGAAAAACTTTTTTACAAATTTTATTTTGATTTTTGGGTACGGGCACATTCCAAGATCACGAATATGCATTTTATAAGTCGCTAGGACGCTTAGTTAAGCCGCAAATCAAGTTTAAAGATGTAAACTTTGATGCCTCTAGGACGCTTAGTTTAGCCGCAAATCGCGTTTAAAGATAAAAGTTGATTTTTCGTATGATTCGATATTCAGCGCCAGTGTCAAGTTTTCTTGAGAAACACTGCCTTCGGTGGAAAATAAACGCGAATAAACAGTGAGGTATGTATGGGGAGGCATGCTGCCCCCCTGCAACCCCCCTGCTTGGGCTCATTATAGGATTTGGGGTGGGTGCGAGGTTGGGTGTATGTAAAGTTTCTTTTGCATTTAAAGTCGCTTGGACGGATAGTTTAGCTGCAAATCAATTTTAAGGATGCAAACTTTGATGCCTCTAGGACGCTTAGTGAGGTATGTATGGGGGGCATGCTGCCCCCCTGCAACCCCCCTGCTTGGGCTCATTATAGGATTTGGGGTGGGTGCGAGGTTGGGTGTATGTAAAGTTTCTTTTGCATTTAAAGTCGCTTGGACGGATAGTTTAGCTGCAAATCAATTTTAAGGATGCAAACTTTGATGCCTCTAGGACGCTTAGTTTAGCCGCAAATCGCGTTTAAAGATAAAAGTTGATTTTTCGTATGATTCGATGCATCAATTCAGCGCCAGTGTCAAGTTTTCTTGAGAAACACTGCCTTGGGTGGAAAATAAACGCGAATAAACAGTGAGGTATGTATGTCAGTGAGGTTTACCTCTGTCCAGAATCCAGACCCACCTATGTCCAGATCCAGATCCACCTCCGTCCAGATCCAGACCCACCTATGCCCAGATCCCGTTGTCATTGTCACCCGTCCACACAAAACCAAAATAAAATCCTATTTCTATCTCTCTTATTACCTCGAGGTCTTACCTCTACGGAGTTTGGCATAAATGCCAAATTGCCATTTAGTCCAGTAACCTTGTAGTTTCATAGTACTGAGACCTTGCGTCAGGTCCGGTAGTTCTGATTTTTTGCTGAGTTGTTTATGATGTTGGCCTAGTATTAAATCTGATTTTTCGACCTCGAGGGCCGAACGCAACATTGGTAAAAATACAAAAAACCGCAAATTTTTCGCGGTTTTTTCACTTATTGGCTATTTTAACCATTACGCCTTAACTTTCGAATAAAACATTGCTCTACGATTTCAACCTTACTAAATTTGCTTCAATTTGAGTCCAAAGCCGGTTCTGTAGACATAACGGTTTCCAAGGGACGGCATTTCAAAATATAGCAATAAAAAATTTAAAACAACAAGTAGTATATAAAACAGTATAATAACAAAAACATGGTCTTTGACATATGCTGCATCAAAGCAATAGAGCGTGTAGATTGGGTCAAAAGAAGAAAACAATAGTACCGGATGGGGGTATATATCCCCCTGTTTAGGCGGGAGGGGCAATTTTAAGAAAAGTTGACTTCAAATAGAAAAATAACAATAAAAATACAATGGTAATATCTGGACGAAAATTCATTCCTCATCTCAAAGCCAGAAACCCATTCTTTAATTTTTTTATAAATAAAGTTTTTTTAGCTGATAGTTTTTGAAAAATTTACTTTCAAACTCAAAATTTTGAGAAAAAGACGATTTTTTTTTGTTAATCTATTTTTTTTTTTTATTTTATGGTATTAAGTACTATTTTTGATTTTGATTTTCAATGCCCTTATTAATTCTTAGTTAAAAACTGAAAACCAAATGCTAAAATGACTTCTAGTTTTTGAGAAAACTGAAATTAACATGATCAACTTCACTGTTTTCAGTCTAGTATCCTTTTTCTTCGTGGTGGGAGGGCTCTGCCTCAGGTGCGGTAGTTCTGATTTTTAGATGAGTTGTTTATGATGTTGGCCTTAGTAATAATCCAAGTTTTCGACCTCGAGCGCCGAACGCAACTTTGTGAAATACGCAAAAAACCGAGAAATTTTCGCGTTTTTTTCAGTTATTGGCTATTTTAACCTTTAAGGCCTGGTTTTCGATTATAACTTTGCGCTACCATTTCAAAATAACTAAATGGGCTTCAATTTGAGCTAAAAATCAATTCAAATTGTGAATTTTTTCATCAACTTTTGAATTTAGAATGCTGCAAATCGAATTGAAGGGGGCTTATTCACCCCTTGTGTGAAATCGTTTGCCCCTTTTCAATGATTTTTTTTATACTGTGTAGCGTGTCATGTTGGCTTTACTTTTAGATTTTAATCATGAAGATCGCATGAGTAGAAACGGAGATATGATTTTTTAAAGTCAACCATATAAAACGAACTGAACTTAATATAAATTGCGTATGACAAAGCCCTCACTATGTCACTGATGAGTTCAAGTGAGTAAGCCGAACGAAACGCCAATTTATAGGACTAAAGGCCATAAAAAGCTATTTTGAATCAATAATTCAACAAGTCCAATCCTTAATGCTAAGTCTTCTACTTGGCTGATTTATTTCAGTAGTATATAGAATTTGTATTATAAAACCTTCTTATATAGAAACTATGCCTGGCCCAGGGCAAAAAAACTTCCAGCTTAATGATTAGGAATTCTAATCTTGTTGGATATAGTTTACAGTGGATTTTCGTTGAAAAATTCACGTAAGTTGAACTGAACTTAATATAAATTGCGTATGACAAAGCCCTCACTATGTCACTGATGAGTTCAAGTGAGTAAGCCGAACGAAACGCCAATTTATAGGACTAAAGGCCATAAAAAGCTATTTTGAATCAATAATTCAACAAGTCCAATCCTTAATGCTAAGTCTTCTACTTGGCTGATTTATTTCAGTAGTATATAGAATTTGTATTATAAAACCTTCTTATATAGAAACTATGCCTGGCCCAGGGCAAAAAAACTTCCAGCTTAATGATTAGGAATTCTAATCTTGTTGGATATAGTTTACAGTGGATTTTCGTTGAAAAATTCATGTAAGTTGAACTGAACTTAATATAAATTGCGTATGACAAAGCCCTCACTATGTCACTGATGAGTTCAAGTGAGTAAGCCGAACGAAACGCCAATTTATAGGACTAAAGGCCATAAAAAGCTATTTTGAATCAATAATTCAACAAGTCCAATCCTTAATGCTAAGTCTTCTACTTGGCTGATTTATTTCAGTAGTATATAGAATTTGTATTATAAAACCTTCTTATATAGAAACTATGCCTGGCCCAGGGCAAAAAAACTTCCAGCTTAATGATTAGGAATTCTAATCTTGTTGGATATAGTTTACAGTGGATTTTCGTTGAAAAATTCATGTAAGTTGAACTGAACTTAATATAAATTGCGTATGACAAAGCCCTCACTATGTCACTGATGAGTTCAAGTGAGTAAGCCGAACGAAACGCCAATTTATAGGACTAAAGGCCATAAAAAGCTATTTTGAATCAATAATTCAACAAGTCCAATCCTTAATGCTAAGTCTTCTACTTGGCTGATTTATTTCAGTAGTATATAGAATTTGTATTATAAAACCTTCTTATATTAAAAATAAAATATTGTTTAAAAAGTATGAAAAAGTATCTAAAAAGTTGGGATTATTTTAAAAAAAAAGTATTGAAAATCCCGCAAAATAGTAGCAGGGTACTGGCGGGATTCTTGCGGCGGGATTTCGATCGGCGGGATTTTGACTGGCGGGATTCGTGTACATAATTACTAATTTTATTTGGCGGGATTTTGACTTGCGGGATTTTGATCGGCGGGATTTTGACCTTTTCCCTCCAAAAAGCTCATTGAGTTGCATTTGTTTGAAGACGAATGTGTTCCTCCTTGTCACCAAAATAATTGCATTTCGTTTTTGACAGTTTTTCACACCTAGGAAAATATTTTTTTTTTTTTTATATGAAAACTATGCTTCGTATGGATGTATAAACTAGGCTTAATCAAAAAAATTAAGGGCACAAAACAATTCCAAACTTTTCGGTAATTTTTGACAGGCTGTATTTCATTGAATAATGGTCGTATTGCGACTTAAAAAAAAAGGGTTTTGAAGTTTTAAGAATTAGGATTCTTATTTTCAAAATTGTTGGCTAAATTTTATAAGAAGCTTCTGCAGTCCTATCAATAATATTCTAAAAATAATGTTGTTAATGCTTTCCTTTTTCTTTAGTCCGCGGGCTTGAAAAATATTTGTTCAGTTAGGCTGACATATGGATCAGATAGCCTGTTTATTAAGCATTAATTCCCTTTCTTTAAAACCTCCCTTAATCTATTTTTTTTTTTAAATTACATTTTAAGAAGCTCAGCCACTGTTTATTGTAAAAACTTGCATATGATCGGCTTTCTGTCAAAACCTCGTAAATCTTAAAATGTCATTTCATTGTATTTCAGATCAAAACATATCACGGAATTCAAATATCAATATCTCGTCTATTGGCGTTTTTCTTGGCTCTGATCAAAGCTCTGAGCAGAGGCTGAGCGATCAGAGCAGAGCTCCGAGCAGATTATGATCAGATTTAATTATGAAACACACTTTGAGCACTGAACTGTCATTTCATAGTTGTTTTTGGTAACGTGAAATTTCTTGGAATTTTTTTACAATATGCTGTCAAAACACATAAGAAAAAATTATATTTCTTCCTAAATAAGCACAAAAACAAATTATTCTTTGACCTGAAATTGACGGGCGACTGTCCAGGGCTTCGCACAGCGTTGCGCTCGATTCACTCGGTCATTTAATCCTGAGCTAATTGAGCAAGTTCTGAGCTAGCTCCGATGGAAAAAAGAAACATACTTTTTATACTCTGACGTCTGAAATAAAAAAGAAACAAATAATTTTTGTTT
This sequence comes from Dasysyrphus tricinctus, assembly GCA_963921185.1. NCBI lineage: Eukaryota > Metazoa > Arthropoda > Insecta > Diptera > Syrphidae > Dasysyrphus > Dasysyrphus tricinctus. The sequence continues at coordinate 263,756,710 of OY992531.1, forward strand.
GAGAGTTCCGTGATCTGCTCTGAGTTAAAAAAGAAAAACGCCATATGCTATGGTACTTTTTGGGGCTATCAACCAGTTTAAAAACCTTTAACGATCTAAGAATTCAATTTTTGTACCTTTAAATTTGTCTTCTAGGCAATTTTTCAAAACAGACTTACGAGGCTTTGACAAAAAGCCGACGATATTCGATATTCAGTGCAACTCGTGTCGAGACTTGCAAATGGTTGAAACTCAGCTGCGATGCAGATTTCCATCTTAAGATCTTATCTCCGCATTTTTTGACGAGTTTTGGAGATATGGTAAGAATGTTGCAGCAGGTGGTCTAGCAAAACCAGGTTAATTTTGAAAGTGGTCTACGATTAAAAAAAAAAAGTTTGGGAACCTCTGGTCATGGGCGCAAGCAAAGGGGGGCAGAGGGGGCATTTGCCCCCTCACTAATTTAAAATTTGGCAATATATTTCGTTTGGCGTCACCGCACCAACTTTCCACTACTGCAATTCAATTTTTGTCGCTCGATATTCAAATATCGAACAAAAAAAAATGTTTTAGAAAACATAGATATAAAATAATTACGCATATAAAGTTAGTTTTCCTTTATATTTTCTTCTACTCGATAAACAAGTATCCTAAGCAAAATTGACAAACGCGCTGTCGCGTACCACAACGCCAATATCTATCACTTTCATTATATTCATATAGCTGCTCGTATTTTTTTTTCATATAATAGGAAGGAATGTGCTTGAATCCTGTCCTTGCAATGAGCAGTGCTCGAGTCAGTGGCCTTTGTATGCTTTCTTCACATAGAGATCGGTTATCTACTCAAGTCGCAGAACATTATTTAAAAAAAAGTGTGCTAAACTGAATTTCTAGGGAAGCACCAAGAAGGCTACAACTTCTCTTGCGAGAAAAAATATAAATCCATTATTTCATGCAAGGTCTTATTTTTAAAGTCTTATAAATTAAAGAAAAATATTTAGATAAATAAATAATATTTGTATGTATCTTACTGGTGACTCTTAATTATATGCAATTGTATTTTTTGCAAAAATACCTTATTTAGAACATAATTTTTTCAAGGTACATTTAACTTCTGACCCCCCCCCCCCCCCCCCTAGCGAAAATCCTGCGGGCGCCCATGCCTCTGGTATAGACTATACATATCGAACCATACATGTTATGTTTCATATTTAAGAGTCCAGGCCTTGTAATAATAATCATTTAGGGTCCACTTAAATATTTCAGTCGTACCATGATTACTTTTTTATATAGAGTATATTCCATCATAGTCCATTATTTTTAAATATTTAAGTCATCTCTAAATATGGTTATTGGTAGGGCCTATTGTGTCCTTTAAGGTGTTGAGCTCCTAAATTAATTGCCAAAAGCATCATGATAACCTCACTTCATTTTCCATGCTATAGCATGATTTTAAATTTCTTCAAAAATAGATAAACATCTGTTTTTGTAAACGGCAAAACATTTTTTCTTTTCCATTTTTACCAGCACACACAATTTTTAATTGTAAGTTCATAAATTTAACCCTCTATAACCAAAACAGAATTAACCGCTCCACAAAATAGTACGTTAGTACTTTGATTGCTTCTTATCCTATGACTCGATTTAATTGCATATATTTTGTATATAAACTTTAAACAGCACCTTTTCAAGGTCATGTCTCACTTGCAGTGTTAAAATTTTCAAATTGTGAAGTTGTAATTAAACTAGTCTTTCTTCCTTAAAGTTAAATTTTGGTGGACCAACCATAATATCAGTTTATCGTCTAAAAGTAAAAATAATACAAGTAGCTGTAAGGATCAAAACATGAGACGGCCATAGTAAACTTTTTTTAGACTAAGGAAGCCCGGAACTAAATATGAAAACAAAACTTTTCACCGGTTTTGCCGGTATACTCGTATTCAATAAAATCAATATTTCAGGGTTTCGTCGTATATATTATGTTTCCTGCATGTACTCATATGTCTTTCAATTTTAAATTTTTCAATACCTTTTAAATACCTATTGAAAATAATGTATCATTCATTGGCTAGCTTATACTGCTTAATCATCATCATCATCAAGTCCTGTAACCCCGGTTGGGGCATAGGGCGCCAACAAATCGTTTCCATCCTTCACGGTCTGCAGATAGATATTTTAACTGTGGCCACGTCTTTCTCTGGGAGTCTGCTTCTGCTAGAACTGTTGATTTCCATGTTGTTCTTGGTCTTCCAACCCGCCGTGCACCCTGAGGATTCCATTCAAATGACTGCTTTGCAATTTCATCGTTTGGTTTCCTCAGTGTGTGACCAATCCATTGCCATTTACGCTTTCTTATGTCAACGTCCAGCCGCTCTTGACTTGTCCTGCGCCACAATTCCTCGTTTGATATAATTTGTGGCCAGCGAATTTTTAGAATATGGCGTAGACAACGGTTCACAAAAGCCTGCAATTTCTTTGAGATGGTAGTCGTGACTTTCCAGGTTTCGCAAGCATATAACAGCACGGATTTGACATTGGATTCGAAGAACCTCAACTTTGTGCGCAAGGAGATTCGACATGATTTCCAAATTTGGGAGGGAGAACCGAAGGCTGCGCGAGCTTTTTTATACTGCTTAAAAATAACTACACATAATTATCTGACAAGAAAAAATAAAAACTATCTAAAACATTATAATTTTATATTGGAAACCTGTATATATTTATGTATGTATGAATATGAATATTTCTTGGAACTGATGAAATTCTTGTGACAAGTTAAAACGTTTTAAGAAAGTCACAACCTTGCTTTGTGTATTTTTTATCGCAATTTTATGTAAAGCCTTCCCAGGCAATGCACATTCACCTTAGTATATGAATTACAAAGTTTATATCTTCCATTGCTTATTTTATTAAATTAAATTGCCAACCAAATTTGTTTCAAAATTATTTCCTAGAAGCATACCTTACATATGTAATGTAAGGTAGAAGCATACCTTACATATGTAATGTAAGGTATGCTTCTAGATTTCTAGAAAAAAAAGAATTTTTTTATGCTTCATAAAAACAAATTTCATCTTCATTTTTCATTTTTTTTTTTTTATTTGTACCTTCTTGCATTTCTAGTTCGTGTAAGGCCATTCAATTTCATCTAAACTCCTCATAAACTTTCAAATTACCGCAATACCGTCAAGAAAAAGCTATACCAACACCCGCTCCATATGTGTTTCACTTTGTTTTTCAACGCAAAGAAGGCCAATAACCATATACCTCGGAATCAAGATGGCTAAAAGGTAGAAATGGTAGAACCATAACATTGTTTTCACGATTTGCCATACATGAAAGTTTGGTCCTTGCAAAATATGAGATAAAAGTCGTCACCATCCTCTGCCGCTCTGCTATCCTGTGTTCAATTTGCAAGCTTTCTTTTTATTGCCATCATGACTTCAGGTCCGTAAAGCTCAATAGGAAAAATTGCTTTCCCCTGCCAATATCTGCACCCCTTATGCCTTGGGAAATTTCATTGCTCGGTTCACATTGCTACGAATGGACTGTTTTTGAAGGACGATGGAAAAATATTGCCAGAATTGGGAACGATGTACATCCGGGAAAACACCAAGAAAAATGAAACAACTTTGACTTTATCAAATCTAACTTTGGTCGTAATGTGTACTACCCGCACGGCATTCCACACATGGAGTGTAGGATACCGAGGAGAATTTTCATCGGCTCGACAGCTTTATTGGCTCCAATCTTGGGAGGAGTCACAAACGGTTACACAAATAGTAGAATAAATTGAATCAAGACATAGTTCCAATGCTAGTGGCAGTGGTAATATAAGACCCACTTGAATTTTATACATTTTTATGCCACATTTCCACCCCATCACTCGCAAAGTTCCAGCCATAAGCAGCTGAAGAAGCACCCACCAGCTCTGGACAGAGACTAATTTTATGAAGTGTGATATCAAATCTAGAGTGGTCAATAAAAAAGTGTCATTTGCCAGAATTCCAACCACCTTGCACTGTGTGCCGATGGCAAAAAAGTTCCTATGATATGTGGTTCAAAATATTTCCCAAGGACTCCCTAAGGTGCTTCTAGAAAGATTCACCAAAGTCAAATAAAGAATATGATGCTAATGTTAGTTGACCTGGCCATCCATATGTCTTACCTAGAGTGTAGACAGTAAAACTCTCTGTCTGCAAAAGATGGTTTCCCGAAATCTGCAATTTCATTTCTCAACATTTCCACTATAAAAAACACATGAGGGCAATGTTCTATAGTAGGTACATAAATTGGAAGATACTCGTATCTTTTGATTTAATTTTTTTATTGAATATGTAAACAATTTTGCTTAAATTGAAATAAATATGCTCGCAACACGATTGGAATTTGTTTCCTCGTCTTTTTTATCTTATAATTAAATTTTTATGATCAGTAAACATTTGTTTGGGTCAGTTTTTAGATAAAACCTTTCCCTTGCTGGTACCCTAATAAACTATGAATTAAAATGGGGATGACTCTTAATGGGAGGGAATCCTAATATCCTCAATAGAACTGGATTAATTATAGTGGCTACCGCAGATTGTGTTTGCCTTTCCTCGTTTTGTTGTTTTTTGTTAATACCTACTAATTGGAGGAGGAAAGTATTTTCTTTTGTTTACCCAATATACGACCATTTTCAATAACAAATCATCAATACTTATATTTTACTTAGCAGAAATTATTTAATATGAGTTAGATAATGCATTTGAAAACAACGTTACTGGCATCTATGGTTACTGAAATTCAGCCATTACATCCTCACTTAATGCTAAAATGAGGTGAGAAAATTTAATTGACTTTTTTGTCTTGTTTTGGCAGAGCTCTTTTCACTAATTACTGTTTTAAATATAAAATTTTCAAAACATTTAAAAGAAATAATTTTCGTATGCAAATTTAATTTCCAAAAAAATATCAATCCGATTTTGAAATACCGAATTTTCAAAAAATTTTTTTAAATTTTGAAAGTTTTGGTATTCAATATTATTTATACTTATTGGAAGTTTTTATAAAAAAAAATATTAAAATCTGATCACCCAATAATGAAAAAATTTAAATCAAAAATAGCGTTCTAGGCGAGGAACTGTTTTTTAGTTTCTAAGTGTAATTTTTTTTATTTTAAGGCGTCCTAATTTTAGAGCACTGAAAACTTTTTATCAAAATCGTAGTAATCATTTTTGTAAAAGCTGAGATTTTCTGAAATGTTTTTTTTTTTAACACTTGCATTGAAGGTAGGTACCGTTATTTAAAAAAAAAAGAATAAAGTTTTTTTAATATTCTAAAAAAAGAAAAGATAAGAAATCATTGAGTACCGAGTTTGAAAAAAAAAATGACTGAGCCGTTTTCGAAGTATGTATGCATTGAGTTTAAAGAAAATTAAAATGTATACATTATTAAATTTTTTTGTTAGGTTCTGCATAAACAAATTATGCAAATCAGTCACACCGTTTTAAAGGAAACTGAAAATCAAAAGATTTTGTAAAATTGCCAAAAAAAATTGTTTGGCAGGCACCTTTATTGTTGGTTATAAAAAGAATGAAAAAAAATGTGTGGTTGGGTAAAAATATTGGTCCAATTTTGAGTATTTATTTTTAGGTACTCATTTCAAAACTCAGTTTCAAAAAAATCATAAAAAAAAGTATATATATATTTTTTGTTAAGTAATGGTATGCAGTACCTACATTGCATTAATTTGTATTGCCTCCTCTAAGGGTTACAAGGATCCCTCTGCTTCCTCTCCTTCCCTCTCTATCACCTTATCTTTTCTCACCACCTCTATAGTTCCCTTATCCACTCTTCCCTGTTTCGTCCATTACTTCACTCATTCTTTCCCCTATTGATTTTCCTTCATCTCCCCCAGACCTGCATCTTTCTAACACATGTTCCCATGTCTTTTGTTCATCCTCACATATTCTGCACATTCTTTCCTCTTCCCGTTTCCCGTGCCATCTTTCTCTCACCTCATTTCCTAGCCTGACTCTTGCAATTCTGCTTGTTCTTTCTACGAGTACCTACCTATTATTACATTTTAAATGCTTTTTCTTGACAGTTGTTTGTCTAGTGCAGTTATTTTTGGAGCTCAAAAAATCCATTTTTCTCTCTAGGGAATTGCAAAAAAACCGTAAGCTCAAAGAAAGAATTGTGGGACCCACTTTCTTCTTATTTTCTACATATATCACAGTAATGTCACGTTTGATTGTTTCCTATATGTCGAAATTTCTTTTTTACACGAATCTAAAGCTGGATTTACACCATCGTTGTTATCGTCCGTGTAGGTTGTTCGTTTTTAGCCATACGCGGATCAGCGAAGGTGTAAATGATAACACCGAACACGAACAACGAAGAAATTCAAAGCCGTTTTGAATTTTGGGTTAATTTTACCCGTTGTTTGTGGAGCAACGTTCATCAAATGAAGAACGAAAGTGTAAATCCAGCTTAAGACTTGCCTACTATAATTAATACCAGCGCCGTTCCTAGCCCTTAGAGCACCTGGGGCAAGCTGAGGGAAGCCGCCTTTTTCGATACAAAAATTGTAATACAGAATAAAAACTCTATTTAAGACATATACATACATTATATCTTTATTCAACTTCAAACAATCTCTTAATATGATCGATGACAATGTAAAGGAATTTAAGAGCGTTTGTTAACATCTTTCCCTAATATGATCTTACCAAAATGTCTATTTTCAACTTTTAAAATGTCAACTGTTGAAATCTCGATTTATTTTTTATAAAAATGTCGATCACTGTTGAAATTTTGCCTACTCTTGGATCAGTCGGTCTTTTAACCAGTAGAATTTTTTTCATTGAGATTATAAAAATCGATCTTTTGGAGTCATATTGTTCCCACTCCATTTCGAATCCATTTTAGGAGAAAAGCAATAATATTTTTTCAATTCAAATTTTAAGTTCTTATAAGTTCACCGAGTGGCGTCCTTTACGACATGGCGGCACTTTTCATGGAATTAGAGTGCTGTTCGCGGTAAAGCGTGGTGCGGGTGCCTTTCTCGGCAAGGTGCCTGGGGCAACTGCTCCATTGTCCCATCCCTAGGCACGCCCTGGTTAATACCAACGCCTATACCTATCACAAGTAAAAATATTCCGTTGATGTAGTATATCCATAGGCTTTGACACAAAACTGAGACCTGATAAGACCTAGCAGGTTTCATTTTATTCTTAAAGAGGTGGTGAAAATTCTACAATCATCTCTGTATCTAAGTATGTATATCAATCTCCATAGTTATCGGTTTTTTATAAAAAAGAGACTCTTCTCGATATTAATCTGGAAACTATCTATAGGTCTCTTCAGTATCCCAAAACTTTTAGATATTATACCACACATGATGATGTTATATTATATAGGAACCTTTACTAGAATCCTATATCATAAACAAAAGATTACTAAACCAGATAAAATAGGCAATAGCCCGCAAAAACCTGAAACCTACTAATAACTTTTACTTCGATATGCTAAACAGGTGGTTCCCTAAACGAGTATATAAACATGAGAGTAAATACTATTTTATCATCGTTTTATACACTAAGACCACGAGACACAAATAGCAGTAGCAAGCAGCAAAAGTTATCCATTCATGGCAATCTGGTTAAAATGGATTAAAATACTTCATAATTTATTGCACGTTTACATTACAAAACCAATCTCTGTATACACCACAGCCAGTACAAGTGAATGTTTGTGGTTAGTTCATTCGGTGGGTCCTACCCTGTACATTGGAAGTTTGGTAATGCGAAGCGACGACTCTCTTATGTTATACTTGGAGCAAAGTTGGCGAAAGGTGCTCTTTCAGAAGAAAATTAGACCAAGTTAAAGCGAACGACAACCTAGTCAGAACCACTATGCTCTTGCTCCAGCATGTGTAAGGTGTATAAGTTTCTAGGATGTGAAGGAATGAAAAGCATTCAAATGAAAACTTTCCCACCGGAAAAACCTTTACACCCTTAAAAACTCAGTCTAAGTCCTTGCCGCCGCCATGTCGGTTAAAATTGGCGTTGCCTCTGTTGTTCGTTGATGTTGGTAACGGAAACCCGTTGGTAGGTACTGGTACTCTACATTTATACATACGACATACCAACCCTAACCTCTCTTACACCTCTGAGTGTGTGAGCCGCACCTATAAACTGAGAAGTTTTTGGCTGAGTGGTTGAGCGAACTTGTACGACGCCCTTACCTTATACTGGGTCTCGAATAATTTGCATACGTAAAAGTTAGTTAGTTACTTATGGTGTTAAACTCTTTGTGATGGCGTAATAGGAAAATGTTATTTCCACTTTAAACATAATGCCATTATGTGAAGGATTATGTTAATGGTATTTATTCCGAATGAATTATGCTGAAGTAGTAAGCCAAGCTCCTTGTGCGAATGCCTGCACACCTTTTACTTATGCTAATTTGAAAGAATTCACACAGGGAAATTTTCAAGTAGATGAAGTTTAAAGCAGTCGAAATCTAAAATTATGTGTACAGCTTCGAATAAATGCAACATAGTTGCCAGATATTGTGAACAATTGCAAACTTATAAATAACATGGCGTAACAATAATTGTCCAAATTTTTTTCCAAAATCAAACTTTTCAAGTGCAACTATAATTTTTTTATGGCACTCAATTCAATGGACATGGAAATTTTGACAATTTTGTATTATATTTACTAAAGATATTGTAATGACTTTCATATTTGAACTATAACGACTCACGATAGTAAACAAACGGGCACAATAGCGCTTAAGGTCGCAGTGCACATACACCCTTAACTAAATATAACGACCCTCGAATGGACTATATATAATTTATGAAACTTTAATGAACAAAAGCGACACTACCCACTACTAGAATTCCCCAATAAACTATTTTTTAAAAAAAAACTTGTTTTACTTCCTTCCATTAGCTTTTATAATCAATTTCAATACGTGTGTCTATTCAGTTGACTCAAAAAAAAACCACATTTTTCGATGTGAAAAACTTTGCAAGAGAGCCGGAGAAAAAGTAACGGTGCTTTTTGAATTTCTCTTTCTGATTTATGTTCCCAACATTATAAACGAACAATAAGCATCATCAAATGAAACGTTAATGCACCATGTTTGGAAAAAATGGACATAGTTCCTTGGAAAATTTGTGTGTCTATTCAGTTGAAGCGGAGTGTATGTCTATTTATAGGAGGGGTGTTTTACCTCTCCCGTTTAAACAAGAAGCTTGGCAAAATTAACAAAATATACTTATGTTATCAATGGCAAACGAACACTAACATGCTATAGTTTTTTACAGCCTGGCAATAGTGCAGTGGATGTAGTGCTTGTCTGCTAACTTAGAGGTGTGGGTTCAAGCCTCACTCTAGGCAGCATTCTTTTTTCTTTTCTATATTCTCTCAGCTTTACTGGACGCCATCCCTGGGATTTAATGAGATAATAATCTCAATCCACTTTGCCAAGTCTTTCCAATCATCCTACGCTTTCTTACTAGAGCCGTGCAATTCAGGTTGCATTAAAGAAATTACCTATATGGGTGATTCTCTGCCAACTATGTTTTCTTTTTTTAATTTCAAAAATTAAAACTTATTGGAAACAATTTTTGTTTCGTTTTTGTGGCTTCATTTAGTCAGAGTATTAAATCTGTAACAGCATTTTGCTACAACTTTTAAAGAACAAAAAATATGGTGAAATGTACTAAAACTGGAATAGACGATAATGAAGCTCATTTACTTTTTTTATTTGTATTTTGTTTTATGTCTTTTTAACCATATTTTTGTTGAGATTGATAATCAACCAAAAACATGTTATAACATGCTTAAAAAATACTACCACGGTACTGACATTTTAACTACACTTTTCCAAGCCATGTGGAAGTAGTAGCAAATAGTTAAAATTATTATTAAAAAAAAACGTGATAATTCCTGAAAAACATTTTCAGTCAATCATGCTAACGAGTTTGGTCCTATATCGAATAGTCAACAACTTTGGTGAGTTCCCTCTGAATTGACTAGGCCCCTATTTTTGCCATTATGCTTTTCAAAAAGGAATTGAAATCAAAGTGGGACCTTATAGAGGGAAAGGGCGATTTTCATGGCACCACTTTTCGATTTGAATAGTGAAATGGTGATTTTCTCAGTGTCACAAATCAATTTTGAAATATTTTTGACAACTAAAAGTTAAAGTTGATTTTCAAATAAAAAACTGCTTCCGAATTGACTTTTTATTTGAATCATTAACTAATTTTAATTAATCTTACAAATCCAGTCTTAGTTCACCAAAGAAATGTCACTTCTATGCATGCATTTTTTTATTTCAAATATTGTTTATGTACATATACATATACATACATACATATGTCACTTTGTAGACCGAATTTTTGTCAAGTTGACTCATCTACTGTTTTACTGAAACATTGTGCACGAATACTTCGTGTGATCTCTTCTTTTTCTGGTAGCATAAACGATTTTAACCCGGTATTGGAATAGACGATATAGGTAAACTTTGCTCCACACAGTTCTATATAACCACTCATTCAGTGACAAACGCTAAAACGATATCCAATAGTGAGAATGGGCCCTAATTGTTTACCTCCACACTCACTGCGAGCAAGGCAGCATTCCATAGCGCATAAGAGATGAAACAAAAATAAATTGGAAAAAGAATCCAATGAACATACAAATAGAAACAATAAGGTCTAGTCTGATATAGACTTAAACAGCGAACAACTTTTATCCGATAGGACAAAACTGTATACTGTTTGTATAGTGTATGCCGTTCGCATGGTGTTGTCTGTCATACAGAGCTCTTTTTGCTCCATCCGATCCTTTCCCGCAGGGATATACAGAAATTAAAAAAAGAAATTCCATCAGGCAACTTTAAAACCTTAACTAAGGTACATACATAGGTACCTTCAAAGGTACATAGAGATTTGTTTGTTTTCGCGTAATTGAAATTTTAAGGTCGACTGATTCAGGAAACAGAATTTGCAGGTGTACTTGAGTGGATGTAAAAAGTTATGTTTTTGCTTTTGATTCGGTTGATGTGGTCTTGTTTTCAATTATATTTTTTTCTTGCTTTCGTAGGATTATAGAAACAATCTATATCTATCCACAGTTGAAAAACATGGTATTATAATAGCGCACAAAGAATATTTTAATCTCACCAATTCACTATATGCATGCAAGATTGCAGGCCGCGGCCACAAAACTTGGAACGGATAGTCACACCATAGGTCCAGAAAAATAAAATAATAATGTACATATATGTAGGATCGAAGTATGTGACGAACAAATTAATTTTCCTATACAAAAAATATCTACTTTTCTTCAAAATATCATTCTTTCACATTATGTAATTTATGAGATAAATATATAATTCAAAGATAAAATATCATCAAATGTCAACCATTTGCACTAATCAAAAGTTCTTTTCGTTCTTTGTTGACAAAAGTTTCCCTCTGGAACTTAAAATAACTTCCATTCCAAATAGACGAAAAAAACTGCCATAATTTTTAAGGATATCCGTCTTCCGCTCATGGGAAGATGGCCTCTATCTGTATACATATACCATACCATCCTCCCCATTTACGTCGTTGGCTAACCTCAGGCTCGATAATAAAAGAAGTCATTTCTTACTCCAGCTGTCATCCTTCGAAAACTTTAATAATGAATTTAATTTTCATTTTGGTTATCACTAGAGATGTTGTCCAATGGGTTGACTTGAGGCAACAAAAGTACTTTTGTACCTCCCACACTATTCATAAAATCTCTATCTTGGTCCTTCATATTGTGTGGCGTGTTGGAATTTAATGGAAAATATTAAGTAAGTTTTATGTCCATGAAAAAAACATAAAATATTAATTAGGTACCATTATTCATAGTTTTTGACTCTGAAATACGAATGTATTTGATTCTGTTTAAAAAAATAAAAACAATCCGAAATATTTATTTTGCAGCTGGCAGTCTGAAAATGTAATTTGAAAAATTAACCACTTGGTCGGAAACAATTAATATTTTTATGGCTGAAGGTCTAGGAAATGTGGAATTAAAACATTTAGTGAAAATTTGAATCAAAACACGATTTTGACAAAGATGAAAGAAAGGTCCAAACTTAACTTAAATTGAGATATTTTTTATTGTTGGATATGTAGGTACTGATAGGGTAACCGAATTAAAAATATGTACACTGTTATTTGTTTCTTCAGTCAAATTACACATACATGTACGAGTGTTGTTATTCATATTATTTAATGACGTAGTTACTTGGCTATCGCTCGACATCCTATTTGTTCCATTAAATTTTGCAAGCATTAGGTACAGACATGAATTTTCAAGCCCTAATTTATTAACTTGTTAAGCGATTGAAAGTAATTCATAAAACAGATTCAATGCCTTAAAACTAAAATTCATCTGGAAAAGGTTTGTTTCCAAAATTACAATCTCGTGAACTTATTCACAAATAACAACTCAGTAAAATGTAAGCATTTTTTTAATACAAACAAAAAATAAGAAATTTGTGACATCAAGACATTTTCAACCCATTTTTATCGTTCAGGTAAACTCATTCTAATATTCACCCAAATGCGCATCGAAGGAAAAGAATATGACATCATGTTTACAAGTCTCTGAGCAAATCTCACATTTAATAAAGTGGAAAAATATTTTTTTCTCTTCATATGAAAAACAGTGACAGACTGACTGAGAAACAAAAAAATAACTAAGGATTTAGAGGAGGAGCCCATCACAGTTCGGTATTACTCCCCATCAAGCAAAAATGGTAAAAGTATGAGATTTTGAAAGTGACATGTAAGAAGCATCCAGGCCAACTCTTCATTTATTCTTTGCCGAACGGAACGAAAGCACAAAATGATGGAAATTATATTGGAAGATTTTTTTGTATTGCGAGTTCAAAGGATGTTCGAAGATATAGGGTGGTGTAAGGGCGGGCGGTATGAGGTTGAATGACGAAGATGAGCTGAAGTTGATTGTGTAGAAGGATTTTTTCCTCGTTTTTCCATTTGTCAAGCGAAAATGAAGTACACTTTTCCAACGACACTATCGCGATATGAAAAACCGAGCGGAAACAACAGTCGTGTATAAAAGGTACATCGTTGCTTCAAGTAGAATTCACAACACAAATATATGTAGGTATATTTCTGTGGTGTTTGGTAGAAACCTGATAACTCCATTTTAAAATTAGCGTTTTTACGCCCACTTTAAATCAAGCTAGAGTGTAAACGAGGCCACAGATTTTTTTCAAATTTGGAATACTTATGAACATAACCTTTGAAAAAATTATGTTTCAAATTTGAAGAAAATCGGTTCACCCGTTTAGGTTGTAGGTCGATGTAAAGTGGACGCAAAGACGCAAATTTTAAAATGGAGTTATCATGTTTCTACCAAACACCACAGATTTGTTTGTACAAGGTGGTTCAAAATTATTCTACAAATAGCTAAGGTGTGTAGGTTGGTTCAAGACAAGGAAAATATCGTTTGTGATGAATGTCTGATTTTCTCGATTTCGAAAATATATATGTACATAGGGAAATTTAGAAAATCATCTTTAAATAAGAAAAAAAATAATATTAAAAAAACCACAAACTTCTACAATACTAACAAATATGATTCAGGATATTTAAAATAAAGACAAGAAATTATCTAGATCTTAGCGCTTACCTAAAAATCTACATTCAGTGGGAGAAGCTGGGAATCGATCACCTTCAACCTGCGGTGACATGCCTTTTCAACGCACTTACTAAATGAATGTATACCTGTAATTTGTCTTGAGTACGATGTCAAAGAAAAATTGATCACAACAAAAACATTAATGTTAAAAAAGAGCCAAGTTCTAATGTGAACTACAAACCAATGCATACAAATTTTGTCATTACTGATTAAAATTTGGTTGTACAAAGTTTCCTAATTCTACGGCAACCGAAAGTGCTCTTTATAAATGATAGCAATTCTAAAAAATTGGGGGGATGCCACAATGCCATTCCCTTCTAAAAACTTCAAACCCTACCAATCTATTAATTTTCATCGTTCTACAACAATCGGAAGTGCCCCATATAATTTATAAGAATTTTTGAGAAAGTGGAAGGATACCACGCCCCCTGAATGGAAAATTCCAAATACTCAATTCTTTTCTTTCTAAGTACTTCAAGCCCAAGTCAGTGAGTCAGTGAGTCAGCGAGTCTGTTAGTCAGTCAGTTACTCATATCTCAGGAACTACTAATGCTAAAGAGGTAACATTTTTTTTGTAGTCAACCCTTCCCGTTTCTCTACGATATTTGTTGCCTAGCTTTTATTTGCGTCTCTCACGAAACACCCTGTAAATCGGATGACTGAGTGTGGCTAGCAGATTTATTTTCAGTATCGAAGCAGAATATGGTAAAAACATGGCAAAAAACCCAACCCCAACCCATCCTGAATCTATATCCCTGCTATTTTCATTCGATCAGAAAAGAGATAGGAGTTTTTCCGCTTTACCAAACATGTTACATATTTTTATGACTTTTTGATGTTCCACATTCGATTTGATTAAATGGTAGCGATAAAGAGATCTCTATACTTGAGCATGGGTAAGTTGATGGTTTGGTCCTTGTGGAATACAATATTCGAAACAGAAAGGGGAACTAATCCATCCATGGCAAATGCACACAAAATATTATGGTTGAGACTTTAGAGTTTCCAATCCTTTTTTGATTTTTTGTTAAAATATTTTTTTTTTTTGTTATTTATAATAATATGGTAAAGATAATGCAATTACCAAAATCAAGTAGGTATAAAGGATTCAAGTAAAAATTTTCAAGCAGTATTTGTACCATTGTTTGAGAATAAAAAAACATTATCGAGCAACTAAGTGTTACCATTATAAGACATTTACCATCACGGCACCCTTGGCGTAATGTTAAGAGTGTTGTCATGCCAAAGGTCTAGAAATCGAATTCCAGCATATACCACCTAAAAATATTAATGTTTTTCTCAGAGGAACTGATGCCTCTTTTATCTGTTATCTTTTAGATGATAAACATTTTTGCAAATTTCCCATCAACGAGGTGCCAAAAATCGTTATGACCTTGACATTTTTTTTTTTAATTCATTAAATATTCATAAACAAAAAATGTATGGGTGACCAATTTCTGAAAATATCTGATCTTTTATAACCGTGAAGTGGCCTTTCAAATGTAATTTTTCTTTTTAAATGACCCAAGTGAAGTGCCAAAAGTTTTTTGTGACCTTGAAACGAAGTTTAAAAATTCATAGAAAAAAATCTATGGCTGATCAATTACTGAAAATAGTTTTCCTATTATCAAGATCGAGCAATCTTTCGAATGGTATAAGGTTTTTGTAAATTTCCAACAGAGTGCCAAAAATCGCGCGTGACCTTGCGTGACCGTGAATAATTTTAAACCTTGATTAAAAGTTATATAGGGCTGAGATGTTCAAAGGGTAGACATGTGCATTCAAGAGGACACAAGCGTCCACAAGCTTTGTTTCAAAGCGAACCTCTGTCTATCAACTCCTACTCTCACCTCCCCGCGGTGAGCATCGGGTGCCTAGTACCTTTAACTGAAGATGGGGTTCCAATCCCTGTGGACGGTTTTAGGGGGCAGCAAACGAGAGAGGGGGGAGGAGTGTTCCCACTAAGGCACTTCTCCTTCATCCAGGCGGCAGCGGAAGAATTCTCAAGATGGAATCAACGGTGGCGTCTACAGTTCCAGTTAGGCTGAACTACTTAGTGAACACCTTATACGGGCTACTACGACATATTCGGAGCTCAGGCCTATAAGGAGCGGTTAATCCGGCTCCCCGCCCTTGGAGTTATATATATATAGGGTCTGGTCCTCCAGGTTGGGGGTCGTGCCGTCGGGGTGACTTCCCGGCCACGTAAAGCTATTTTTAGTTGCGAAGCATCAACAAGCCTCGGATACGGACGGATTTACTGTTGACGAACCTAGCAAACGAAATAAGGACAACGAACTTCGGATCTGCACGTGGAATGTTCTGTCTCTCTATAGACCACGTGCAGCCGAACATTTAGCGGAGGCCCTAGACTGCTACAAAGCAGACATCACCGCCATCCAAGAAGTGCGATGGGATGGGCCGGGCAAAAGAAAACTGAAAGACTGCGATGTATACTACGGTGACTGTTACCGACCACAAGGGCAGCGTCTTTTTGGATGTGGATTTGTTGTTAGAGGCAGACTGAGGCAAGAGGTCTTGAGTTTCAATTATGTGAACGAGCGCCTCACGACAATTCGCATCAAGGCTAAATTCGCCAACATCAGCCTGATATGCGCGCATGCCCCCACAGAGGAGAAAGATGACGACACCAAGGACGAGTTCTACGAGCTCCTGGACAAGACATATGAGCAATGCCCTAGCTATGACATTAAAATTGTCTTGGGTGATTTTAATGCCAAACTAGGAAGAGAAGACGTCTTTGGTGGCACAATCGGAAGATACAGCCTGCACGACACCACCTCCGATAACGGACTCAGGCTAATCGACTTTGCTGCGGGGCGAAACGTTGTGGTAGCTAGTACGCAGTTCCCGCATCTCGATATTCATAAGGGGACATGGCGAATTCCTGGTCAATCAACCGCCAACCAAATTGACCACATTGCGATCGACGCAAGGCACTCCTCCAGTATCAAGGATGTCCGAACGTTCCGAGGAGCCAACGTTGACTCGGACCACTACCTCGTTGTAGCAAAGGTAATGCTACGGATATCCAGACCAAAGCCAAAACAGGGAAATACTGTCAGGAAGTTCAACGTCAGACGGCTACAGTCGCAAGAAATCGCCAGGTCCTTTTCCGATCGAGTCTCTCGCACCCTCTTAACTAGTCCTTTGCCGCCAGCTGCAAACATCGAGAACCAGTGGAAAAACTGCCAGGAAGCCATCAGAGATGCCGCCTCTGACGTGCTGGGCTTCGCACGACCACCACAGCGAAACCCCTGGGAAACAGGCATACAAAGCGGCGCTGCATAGAAGGACCAGAGCTGCTCGCGAGCTCTACGAGCAGAAGAGGAAAGAGGAACACAAGCTTCTCAGAAAGAAAAAGAAAGAGCATGAGAAGCGCGCGATCGAGGAATTAGAGGGATGCCACTGCAGGAATGAAGTTCGGAAGTTTTACCAAAAAGTAAAAAGAACCTCCCAAGGTTACAAACCCCGAACCGAAGCCTGCAAGGACGATCAGGGGAACATCGTGGTGGAAACGCAGTCGGTGCTGAGGATATGGAAAAATCATTTCTGCAAATTGTATAACGGCGATGACGAACCGAATTCCGCTACCATGCAAATTGCACCATTCAACCTGGACGACATAGGCCAACAATTCCGTCCACCCGATCTTGACGAAGTGAGGATAGCCATATCTAAACTTGAGTCCAATAAAGCTGCTGGAGCTGATGGCCTTGCGGCTGAGCTATTCAAAGCGGCTGGCGATGAATTGGTTAGGAGTATGCACCAGCTCATCTGTAAAATATGGTCGGAAGAAAGCATGCCCGATGAATGGAACCTCAGTATTGTTTGCCCGATCCTCAAGAAAGGCGATTCTCTGGACTGCACCAACTACAGAGGCATCAGTCTTCTTAATATCGCCTACAAGATCTTCTCTGCCGTACTTTGTGAACGCCTGAAGCCATTCGTTAACAACCTGATAGGTCCATATCAGTGTGGCTTTAGGCCAGGGAAGTCCACCATCGACCAAATATTCGCACTACGGCAGATCTTGGAGAAAACCCAGGAGTTCCAAATCGATACCCACCACCTTTTTATCGATTTCAAGGCCGCGTATGACAGCATCTATAGAGACGAGCTATATAGAGCAATGTCTAGTTTTGGCATCCCTGCCAAACTCCTCCGTTTGTGCAGGATGACGATGGAGAATGCACGCTGCTCCATCAAGGTCGGCAAAGACCTCACCGACACCTTTGATGTCAAAAAAGGTTTTAGGCAAGGCGACGCGCTGTCATGCGACTTCTTCAACATCGTTCTTGAAAGAATAGTGCAAAACTCTCACGTCAACACCAGAGGCACAATCTTTCAAAAGTCCGTCCAATTACTCGCTTACGCTGACGACATTGACATAATCGGACGAACAAAGCGTGATGTCAGTGGTGCTTTTGTGAGCATTGAGAAGGAAGCCAAGAAGATGGGTTTAACGGTGAATGAAAGCAAAACAAAATATATGCTGTCCACAAGAAAGGACACCCAACACCGACGTCTCGGACAGAACGTCACTATAGACAGCTATAATTTTGAGGTAGTCAGAGACTTTGTCTACCTAGGATCCGCTATAAACTCAGCGAACGACACCAGCGCTGAGATCAAACGAAGAATTACTCTTGCCAATCGCTGTTTCTTTGGGCTAAGAAGGCAATTGAGAAGCAAAGCCCTCTCTCGAGCAACTAAACTGTCCCTGTATAAGACGCTTATCATCCCGGTCCTGATGTATGGTGCAGAGGCATGGACACTGCTAACAGTGGATGAGAACGCGTTAGGCTGTTTTGAGAGGAAAATTCTCCGGGTGATTTTTGGTCCCGTCTGCATAGATGGGGAATGGAGAAGAAGATACAACAACGAACTGTATGGGCTGTACAGCGACACCGACCTAGCCACAAAAGTGAAAAGCCAACGACTGAGATGGCTGGGTCATCTAGAGCGAATGGACACCAATGCTCCGGCCCGGAAAGTCTTTGAATCCAACCCCGTGGGACAACGCAGTAGAGGTGGACAGCGTAAGAGGTGGCGCACGCAAGTGGAAGAGGACCTCAACCAACTTGGCGTGCGAAACTGGAGACAGCTAGCTAGAAACCGAGCCGGCTGGAAGAAGCTTGTTGGTTGAGGCCCTGGTCCACCCCGGACTGTAGCGCCACCTTAAGTAAGTAAGTAAGTATATAGGGCTGACCAAGACTAGTTGAACTTTTCTGACCAATTAGATGGCATATTCTTTTTTCAAATATGAGGTGCCATAGATCCAGAGCCCAGACTTTGGTATTATATCACGATACATGTACCTATAAACACTCATACTCAGATTTTGGTTATAGTTACATATGTACATCCACTCCCAAAATTAGCTGTCAGCTCTAAGGCCAAGATTACACATGTAAGTTTTACTTACGGAAGTTACTCACGTAAGCAACTTTTGAAAAAATTACTAGCGTAAACAGCTCTGTAAGTGACTTACAGTAAATTTTATCAATTTACGTAAGCCGTAAGTTGAGAGAAAACTTACAAGTATAAACACGTTTTTTCCAACTTACGGAGTGCTCACAGCTTACTCAAACGGCAGTGATAAGTTTTTTAACTTACGAAAGTATTTCTTACTGTAAGTTCATCTGTAATGTAAATCCTTTTGTAAGTTGCTTCAGTAAGACTTACATAAGTGGTAAGTAAAACTTACATGTGTAATCTTGGCCTAAGACTATTATCCAGAATACATTTTCAAGGGGAATTCGTCTGTCATCGCATTGGAAAATTCACATTTCACAATTACAGAAAAATGTTTGGGGGTATAAAATAAATGCAAGAAGGTTGCTATAGGGCGCAGTGAAATGGGCGGGTAATAGTTAGTTAGTAAAACAATACATTTTAAAAAGCTCAAATGACCTCAATGCCAAAATACCTTTTCCCCATCAGGGCCACTATCGTCTTAAGACTTGAAACATATTTAAAGTTAAATAACAACATTGGTATACCAAAAACAGTGAATAAAATAATGAATTACTTCTAATTTCAAAAATATTTGTATTCCATAAAAGTAAAGGTATTCTGAAAAACTTCGATGTAATCAAAAGTGGTGGCTCTTCTTCGCAATAACAAAATAACCTCCGTCTCGTGACAGAGGACGGTGTCAACAAAAAAAAGGAGTTTATTCATTGTGTTTGGGTACCGACTAGTGTCAGAGATGAACAAATAAAAGCAAAGTGATTTATGCCTTTGACGCATTCCAGGACCAGCACATTAATACTTTACATACACATGTGTGCATCATGCACAGAGATGCCTTCATATTCGGCAAAGTATTTTGTTCGGTCGATTTTGAATGTAATCGGAGAACGAGGCATAACGAACGGGGTAGCAAATTTATGAGTATGCAGCGTTTCCCTTCCATATCATGTAGCATAACCACACTGCACGACTGTGTACTATACTACGACAACGAGGACGACGACGACGATATGAATAAGTCACAAAATTTACGATTTAATTTTTGAATTGGCAGCCAGGCGAATCGCCATAAAACTAAACTTTTATAGCCGAACCAAAACAAGCACTTTCCTCAATTGTGTTTGGGAATATGAATTGAGTATTTGCGAACACTCTGGCAACATAAAACGATTCCTGATGGGAGAGTATACATAGATCGCGTGTCAAAGCAGCCTTATTTAGTTGAGTTATTCCTTATTATTGAGTTCGACAACCGAGACCAATCGGTGGCAAATACGTCCCATATACCTACCTTCTATATACCTCCTTAAATCTAAAATGCGAATTCTTATTAGATAAATACGTTATAGTTTATCGCCGAAGGTAATAATTTGTCCCAAGCGTTATATTACGACGAAAAAGGAGCACAAATATCGTTTAGAATAATATAAAAAGGACTAAATGTTGTGCATAAAGCGTGAACGCACATTATCCTTCTTGAAAAATATACTAAGGTACATTACATACATAAACATGCCTTAGCATACTAAGTAAAGGTACACTGAACATAAAATTGAAGAAATGTTCCTAATTTAAAAATAGGTATAAAAATAAAAAACCTAAGCCGCATCCACATTATGTCAACAGTGTTGAGTAAGTGTAGACGTGTTGATCGAAAAAGCCAATCAACATTTGTTGACCCGAATGTAACCCGATTCAAATGGATAGCAATCGACAAAGTTGTTCAACAAATTTCATTTTATTAAAAACATTTGTAGGGTTTTAATTTCATAAACATACTTTATTGGTTTTGTGCATTATTAATCACATTTTTACTAGATGAAAAATGCAATATTTGTTGTGAATAAGTATTTAATGTTAATAATATCGTTTGGGTACCACCAGGACTCGAACCCAGAACCCTTCGGTTGTATCCTGACGCATCGATCAGAAAACTCCAAACCACACAAATGTTTGCTACTAAAGTTTTTCACGTACGCACTAGCATGTTGATCGACAATGTTTACCAACAATGTTGGTCGGCATAGTGTGGACCGTCCTTAATAGACTGAGAGCCGACGACATAAAAAGTCAAGTCATTTGCGTAAAGTTGTAAGTCATATCAGTAGTCAAACTCCTGTAAAAGGGCCCACAGACAGCACACTTGTGTGCACACATGTGTACCGACACCGGTGTGTTATTCCACCACACACATCACACCGATCGAGACACCGACATCAAAAATCAAAAACTTTTGATTTTTACTCGCTCTGTGTCCGACACCGAAAATCGGTGTGTGCACCAGCCCACCCAAAGCACACATTTCCGCACACCGACACATGTGTGCACACAAGTGTGGTGTTTGTGGGCCCTTTATGATCTACTGGGGTATATTGTAATCTACTGCGTTACGGACGCATCGAGATCCAGATACATACATCAAGAAAAAAAATTCAAACTTTTTTTGAACACAAGATGGCTTCGTACCTAAATTGCCATTCAAAATGTCAAAACGGACGAAAAAGTTGAATTATTTCTATTTTTGCGTTGCAGCCACTTAGGTTGCTTTGGTTTTGTACCTACTAATGGTTGCAAAAACGTATAACATAATGATCAACGCGTCATTGCAAACACTATTCAGAAAATTCCACTGTCAGAATTTTTGCGTTGACAGACAAATCTATCAACGTAACTCCTAACGTGACATAAGGTGTCTTTGTTGAGTGCCTTAATGTGAACATTAAACCATACAGTTACTGAAGGTCAAATGTGAAGTTGACTTGTTGTTGTTGGTATTTTCATATGAAAATTTAGCTTAATGGGAATGGGAAGCATTTCTTAATGTTCACACTTCACAGTAAGCAGGTCAACAAAACAATGTTGTAAATCAGCTAAAAAGCGTGTGTAGTATTCTATGACATAATGAATGTGAACATGAGATAGTGAGCGAATAGCTTGAACTTTAACTTTAGGAACAGAATATTTGTCCACACTGTATCCATAACCTATAATTTATTACTGCGTGTGTGTCGTTTCTGGGTGAAACGTACTTTGGGGTAGAACTCAATTGAACTTCTAAAAGTGCCTCTACACTATCCCACAAAGTATTAACACATGTCAGAATAAAGTGGGAAGAAATTTCATACGACTGCCAAATTTGTGTGATGTAACTGACTTTCATATTTTCCTTCCACACTTGCACCAGAAATTAATTTCACCATAACCTCAAACGCCCAAGTGTGATAGAAAGTGTGATGGTTTTAGAACCGATCCTAAATATTTTCATGTATTAACACATGTCAAATCGTGTCGGATGCGCTGTCAAGTTGTGTTTGATGAAATTTCATATTTTGTTTCCACACTATTATACATGATTTCTTCACACTTTTTTGACATGTGTTAATACTCAGTGGGATAGTGTGGAATAGCTATAATTAAACTAGGTATGAGTTTATTTATGTTCATAATAAAATTTTAATTTACTGTTTTTTTGAAGTAAAAGGCTCAGAAAGTCATACATTTTGTATGTTTAATACACAAATGTTCAAGTAAAATGCATGAGTTTTTGCTTGTGCATTGCTCTATTAACATTCTTTTTTAACACAGTCAGTTTAATTAGTTTCGAGTGTTTTTATAGTAAGGAGAACTGTACCAATATATTCATATATAAACTGCATCCCAAGTATCAAATAGCCATCAAAAGGTACATAGCTACCAAAATATATTATTTTCAGTGTATAAACATATAAAAAATGTATACAAAAATATGTAGATACACAAATATGAAAAAATAAAGAAATGTGTTCCTTTTTTAGTAACAATAAGCCCGAATAAAAACAAACGAAAACAAACGACGCTTTTCCAAGCAATAAAATTACAAAGCAAGCAAATGTCGCAGTATATAGTCGTAGGCTGAATTCATATAGGTATAGGAATCGCAATGTTAATATAACAACAACAATGTATAAAGGATAATAATGTTGACATAGCACAGGTGTAATAAAATGGAACGCATGCATGCGAAAGTGGTGTTCCATTGTTTGGCGTGTGAAATGTACCTAATATTTTTATGACCCCAGCTTAAATTCTCCATGTCACCATCATATATTTTATTATATTGAGCCAGCCGACACTTAACTGACCCCAAGGATTCGTATTTGGTGTCATTTGATAAAATAAAATTGCCCGAACGTGACATTCTAAAATTATATATATGTGGCAATAAAAGATACGTCATTAGGACACAAGGTAGAGTATTCTTGGTTTTAACGATCTTGGCATTAAGGGCTATCTAGTTGCCAGGTATGTTGTAATCCTTAAGATGGGGAAGGGCATTCATTACAGCATCACCCATCAACTATCGCAAAGTATCTTAATAGGATGCCTTTGTATTATCTATTTTATTCCTTTTTAGCTGGGATCCGGATCAGTAAAATTTGGAATTCAGAACCCTTGAATATTGTAAGATGGTTAGAAACCTAACTTTAAGACTGGATCATACGATTTTGTCCTAGTGGTTCATGATTTCAATCATGGAAAATATATGGAATTAGTTTTAAATACAATTGAATTGTAAACGGAAAAGTGTAAAAATATTTAAAATAAAACGAAGTTTCGTTTAATTTTTGGTTTAGCTTAAATCTATTTGTTTGAAGCTAACTACTTGATACAAAACAAAATAAAATAACGGGTTCTTGGTTTTCCAAAAAGCTATGGTTTTTAAAGTGTTGCGGTTTTATTTTTCTCTTTAAAGTAAATTTTTTTTAAATCCCACTTATAGTTTAGATGGAATCAAGCAGACCCCCTCCCACCTGCACAATTTTTTCTCTTTTTGACTCAAACAACACTGACACTTTGAAGTTTTAGTCTTACCTAATACGAATTAGGACCATGTATTTGTATATTGTGGAAAAAACAAAAGACGTTTCAAAATGTATGTACATAATGTCGAAATCAGTATAGAAAATATGGTAAAATCACTTAAGGAATTCATGCAACGGCTTAAAATCGTCGTAAAGTTAGTAAAGTCGTAATTTCCATAAATCTGTGTAATTTTCCATACAAAATGTGACAGATTAACAAAGCTTACGACGGTTTTACGACGTTGTATGAATACCCTTACTATAATAAGTGCTGATCTGTGAATAAAAAAAAACGTATTTATTCAGAGGAAGTACCTAGATAATTGTTTTATTTAGAATGCCAGTAAACTGCTATCAACAGTTAACAGTTACACTACAAATAAACTGTTTTCGTAATTTTCAATTTCCTCAACTTTGGGCCAATTTGTGTGATAATCAATTTTCTGTTTGATTAATAAATCATAGTTTTCCAATAATCTTACCACTTTCCAGTATATCTGTCAAATCAATTATTTTTCAGACGTATTCTGTAATTTAGTGTGAGTGAGCTTTCTAAAAAAAAAATGTTTTGTGTACAAAAACAATCAGCGTCCTGAAATACAATTTTGTGTTCAATTTAAAATTATTTCCTGTTAAATTACTCTACAGAATAACTACCCACGTGAAATTTATTTTTATTTTAATATGGCCGATTGCTTTTTGTTTTGATTTTTTTTTCCAAATGTAGTGTGTAGGTAGTGCTGGCATTTTGTGAAACCTAGTGGTGGGAGTTTTTCTATACATATTTTATACTAGGCCTTGCTAAAAAGCACTTCTTTTTGGATAGTAAATAAAATAACTACAACTAATAGTAAAATCTTTTTAAATTGTTTATATTATCTTGCAAGATGGACGATGCTTGTTTTCTGTTTATTCATGTTCTTTGCTCGTAGGAATTGGAAAGATTTTGTTTTTCTTTTGTATGTCTACGCTTTGGGAATAACCAATAAATAATCATTTATTTAAGTTGACAAGGTGTGAACAAACTGGCCCTTACTATCATAAAACTCTGAACAAATTGAGGCTCTCCCAAATCAAAGCGAAATCATAGCAAATAATCATTCACAACGATTCAAAATACGACAGATACATAATGCTAAAAAATAACACAACACTGGTCGTCGGCAAATGTTTCGCTTTGGTTTGGGAGAGCCAATTTTATAAATTTTGTTCAAACAAATTTTAATTTTGAAAATATTTCAAAAACTGTTCATTCAAAATCTTAGAGTTGAAATAAAGTTTAGGTAAACAATTAATAAAGTTTTAATACAATATTGTTGGAACTGTACCGATGTTATTGTAAAAATTTAATATTCCATTTTGAGTCAACTTTTGTTGCCTGGACCGAACCTATGTAAATGTACTAGCTCTAGCTTTTTGGAATCACCTTATAAACATTCACCAAATTCTGGGGAATTTCTTGCAAAACAAAAGGAAACCATCTGCGCACTGCCCTTGCTAATACCTAGGAGGTTGTTATTTTGTCATTATAGTCATTATAACAAAATTGATAGCGGCAGCAAAATTATTTGATAAGCCAATCAATAAACATGAAAACGGACAAAACGTAAATAGATAAAGAGACTGTTTGAAGCTCTTTTAATTTTCAATCTTTTTTTTTTTGTGTAAAAAAGTAAAATTCACAAGTTTCAAATAAAAAGGCGAAGAGGAATTATTACTGCACTTACACTTATCTATAAAGCGAAAATTAAATAACGACATTTCTACAATTTAACGGTATCTCTTAAATGAAATTAAAATATATAATTAAATTCATTTTTAACTAAAATTAAATGATCATAGAAAATATGAAAAGAAACGAAATTCATTCAGTTGAAATAGTAGTACACTTGGCGTATACGTACTTTTTTGAGTCTAGAACAAATTTAATTATAATAACAAATCGTTATCCCCATCAAAAACAACGTCTAAGGGATAGGGGTCCCATAGACAAAATCCCCAATACATTTCTTTTTTGTCAAATTGTTCAAATCTCCAAATATCCCAACATAGTGTTGCGAATAGCATACACACCGTCAGCCCTATTCTGCTACCTAACCATTTGGGGCGAATTTTCTTTTTATATTCACTAAACACCTAATTTTGCTGTATTGAACATAGAATATATAAAAAGAGAAGATATTCATTAAATTGAAATAATAGTACATTCGGGCGTATACGTACTTTGTTTTATTTTTTTTTAAGTCTTGAACAAACTTCACTATAATTACAAATCGAGACACAAGACACCCGTTATCCCTAAAAAAGACAAGAAAACAAAGCAAAAAAACTATTAGACAACATTTCAAAACAAAAAAACCCAACATGCATGCTTAAAACCAAAAATGCTACTAAATTCACCCATGCGTTTCTGAGAGAATGGTCACACTGGCCGCTTTTCAATATTTTTGATATAACTCGGAAACCAAGCCGAATTTGACAATATTACACTTAAATCTTTTTGTTTAAATTACATTTTCTATGGATAAAAATTAAATAAAAAAATTAAGCAGAAAAAACAAACAAAACCAAACCTAAAAGAATAAAAATATCAAAGATTTCTTAGTTTTTTAATAAATTGTGCATAACTTTTTTTGAAGAAAAGATAGGGTCAAGACATAAATATATAGACAAAATAAAGTGGAGACTAAAAGATTTAATCTGACATATTCAAAAGGTAATTTTGTTCAATATTGTCAAGATTGACATAGAAACACTCATTCAAACTTTACCATTTCTTATATTTGTTCGGAGTCTTGGCCCGAAAGTCCCTTTCTTGGTACCATTTGGCAATTCATATTCGTAAAATATTCGAATTCAAGATTTTGATCAAATATGGCATTACGACTATAGAGTATATTTATTTAAAAAGTATGTGAGTTCGCAATTTTGTTTTTTGCTTAACGGTTGGTCCAATCAATAAAAGATTTGGAACAAGGGCTAGGAATGTCAAATTGGCTTTCGGGCAAAACCTGCGAAAATTGAAAAGAAATGGTAAAATTGGAATGGCTATATCTCTGTCAGTTGTCAAATAATATTGATAGTGTTCACTCCTTCAAGTATTTAGGTGTGACTATTGACCAAAATTTAAGTTGGTCAGAGCACATATCAAATTTAAAACGATATCTTCTTTCTTCTACTCGATGTTTATATAGGTTAAAGAACTTCTGCTCAACGAACTTGCTAAAGTCTATTTACTATGGTATATTTCAATCAAAATTGCAATATGAAGTTTGCTGTTGGGGTGGTGCTTACCTTAACAAATTGCAACAACTTACCCTTATTCAAAAATCTGCGATAAGAAATGTTTGTAAGTCGCACAGACTTGCTCACTCAATGACTCTGTTTAAAAGCCTACAAATTCTTCCGGTAAGACATTTATATTACTTCAAAGTTTTAAAGGTTTTCTTTATAAGAGGTGGATATTTACAAAGTCCAATATTGAATAGCCGTAGTCTTCGTAGAAATGCAATGTTCTTCGCTAATACTCCTTCCTTTCGCACTGCTTGCTACAGAAACTTTTACTCCATCCTGTCTTGTAAGTTGTTTAACACTCTTCCGCTTGAAATCCGGTCATTAAGAAATTTGTTCGATTTCACAAGAAAAATCAAATTATGGCTTCTTTGTTTTAATCAGGTAGAAATTGAAAGTCTGCTTTTGTATATGATATAAATAATTCACTCTATTTATGGTTTGTTACATTGAAAATAAAAATATTTATATCGTTTTTGTTTCATTATATGAACTTCATATTTGATTTAAATCATGCTTATTTTTTTCTTCTTTTTTTTAACATGAATTTTTGTATATTTTTATAAAATTGTATAATTAGTTCTTTGTACACCCCACACAAAGTTTTTTATTAATGTGGCATATCTCAATTAGTTTTTTACTAATAAAAAGATGCCACTACCTATTCTCATTATTTTAACTCAAAATTAAAGTATATTTTATGAAATATTGTAAATATTTAAAATAATTTAAGTGAGAAAAAAGCCTAATTTAATTGAATTGAATAATATGGCTTTTTTAACATGTCATTATAAAGCCTTATTTTGTTTGTGTATGTTTTGAGCGAAAAGACAAAAATAATGCTCACAGGCCGCTCCACACAGCAGCGTATTATTCTACAGGAGACGCCAGTTGAAGTAGTGGAACAGTTCAACTACCTTGGCAGTATTGTCTCTGCAAACGGTGGTACGGATCTGGACGTTAAAAGTAGAATAAATAAAGCTCGTGCTGCCTTCGGTACTCTGTCCCCAATCTGGAAATCAAGTCAAATCTCCTTACGCACTAAGTTGAGATTCTTCGAATCCAATGTCAAATCCGTGCTGTTATATGCTTGTGAAACCTGGAAAGTCACGTCTATCATTTCGAAGAAATTGCAGGCTTTTGTGAATCGCTGTCTTCGCCATATCCTAAAGATTCGGTGGCCACAAATAATATCAAATGAGGAATTGTGGCGCAGGACAAGTCAAGAGCGGCTGGACGTCGACATAAGAAAGCGTAAATGGCGTTGGATTGGTCACACACTGAGGAAACCAAACAATGAAATTGCAAAGCAGTCCTTTGAATGGAATCCTCAGGGTGCACGGCGGGTTGGAAGACCAAGAACAACATGGAAATCAACTGTCTTAGCGGAAGCAGAATCCCAGAGAAAGACGTGGCCACAGCTAAAGTACCTTGCAGCAGACCGTGAAGGATGGAGACGTTTTGTTGACGCCCTATGCCCCAGCCGGGGTTACAGGACACGATGATGATGATGTTTTGAGCGTATTTCTCCTCCAAAAAAGTTATGCGCTATTTAGAAAAAAAACTTTTCCTGCTCTAACTTTTTCTTAAAACTGTTTAAACTATCAATTTCAATAGAAAATTTAATTTTAAACAAAAAGTTTTAAGTAATATTGTCAAATTCGTCTATGTTTCCGAGTTACACCAAAAATATTGAAATGTGGCCAGTGTGACCATTCTCTTAGAACCGCATGAATGAATTTAGTAGCATGTTTATATTATATAATATAATATTATATCAAATTTTATTTAATAATAAATACCTACCCTTGCACGTAATGTTTCCTTTTTAAAAGGTTTATTCAATAACCTAGACGTCATTTTTTATAGGAACACACTATTTTTATTTAATTTGATTTATTTGATTTTTATTTAATATAACTTCCTAGAATCTCCAAAACAGAAGGACACAAATATGTGAACTTGTCGAGGGAAATCTCAAATCAAAATTTTGCCTTTAATAAACTTGCAAGTTTTGTCTTTGGCCACTTATATTGGGAGAAAAGGAACTTTGGGCAAACATCACTAGCCCATAAAAATCTCATATCATAGTTACTGTTTTTCACACTATGCTGGTTTATATCGATTTAAATATCTATTATCGTTTTTGAAAACCTAAATATTAGGATAAAAAGTTTTTTTTTACGCATTTTAAATAAAAATGTAAACAACATTTAAAGTATCGCAAACAAAGTGCGGTATTTATTTTTGACTTAGTGGAGTTCCATAAAACGATATTGTAGTCAGAAGATATCCAGTTTAAAAAATAGATAAACATACAGTGGCAATAATTCTATTTTATTTGCAAACCATTTTTGTCATCAAATTAATGGATAGGTATCTGCACTTGATAATTGTTTACTTATCTGTTTGAAAAATAAATAACAAATTCAGCACAAGATAGAGTTAGGAAAATACGAACATCGGACATACTAATGGTTCAAAGTATTGATTTCATTCTTTTCCCAGTAACTTACAAACAAAAATATTGACTTGTCTAATAAAAAAAAAACTGGCACCAATCGTATTATATCAAGGACATATAACCAGCATTTTATATTGTATCTATGTTCCAATTGAAATCGTTGGAATAATATTTGCAAATTTATTCAAACCCCCTAAAATTATTGACACTCAATTCAAATGTTTATACAAAAGAATTCAAACGAACAATCGACACTTTTGTATAGCTATCTACTCCACCTACATCGCCGCTCAAATATTTCACTTGATTTGAAGAAAAAATTGTGTCCTTTGTCAAAAATAAAAATAAAAAAGAAAACAAAATCTGACCACATGTAGACTGTAGAGGCTTGCATAATATACACAAACACATACATAGGTTTCACTCGATTCGATTTTTGAGAAACTTATGCTTCGGCTTCTCATAACTTCGCCCAAATCATAACTTCATTTATATTTCATATTTATTTACATAAATATTGAAAAAGGTTAAAAAATTCAAAACGCAAATGAGAAAATAAGAGAAATAACAAACCCGAAAAGGACACACAGGGTGATGGTTGGCACTGACTTTGGAACTGCACTGGAGGTATAGGCAGGGACGAGTACCGACTGGAAAAGTTTGAAAATGTTCTCTTGCGGCAGCTTCGACTTCTCGGGCTTATAAATATGAAATGATATGCTAATAAAATGTTGAGTAAAAACTTTTTAAGTGGCTTTTCGGGGAAGAGCAACCTATTATCTGCACTGTCCATTTAGGGGATGTGTCCCATGCGGCAAACCCTAAACATAAAAAAATATAAAGTCATCTACCACAAAACCTTTGGGATCAACTTGGTCACCACAATGCATAAAAATGTTTTTGAATTTGAAATTTTAATATTTTATACCTAACAAGAAACCCCATTTTTTTATTGTGTGAGAAAAGTACAACAAATTTGCAACATCCTGGTTCAGGAGCTCCTGACACTTAAGGAAACTGAGCTACTCAGGTAGAACCAGAAAAAATAAACGCCTGTTTGAAAAATGTCTATAAAATTCAAAAGAATAAAGAAAAATGACCTTGGTTTTCATTATCCTGACAAAATGTACTCATTAGCTCTTATTTTGTGGACTGTGCTTGGAATTTTCATTTAGAAGATATCACATCATCTTTCTGACGTCGCCCAAATAAAAGTCAAATGTTGTTGAAGTTAAGCTATGAATTTCATTATCTCGTCTGGTCTTCTTTGTGTCTATTTAAGGACTCGGAAAAATTTATGTTCGCTTTTATTTGGTTTGAATAGCGCGAAGGGGAATTAAAAAATTGAACTAAATCTAAAGCCATATAGAGAAGCTTGGATAAAATGAAGTAAATTAATGTTTTATAAACATGTTCATATAGAACCTAACAAAGAAAATATTAACTATCGTCAACATGACTCCTGTTTCATAATAGAGCTAATATTATCAACTTGATGGTACAAGTTTAAAAACTACAGAGTACATCACTAATTTTAGTGATATTAACGAACTGAAAAGTCCAAACCTACTTTTCTGCTGCTTGATAATGAAACGAAATTGTACCAAGGCTAAAAGTCTTGCCTTGTACTTTATTATGAAACAGGGTCCTGATATGTGTTTCAAGGTAGGTTTAATATCATCAACAATACGTACTGAGAATGAACTATGAAGAGTTTGAAAACCATGTAAATATCAACTGTAAAGGGTAGGGGGTAGCAAGATATGATGGCTTGAAACTATCGGATAATCCAGAATTATTAGACCCAATTGAAAGTCGATATTAAAAAATATTGATTTTTAGCCGATTTGAAACTTCCACTGTCGACAGTGGCAGGGGCTTCATATGGAAAAGGGTCTTATCAACACCACCCAAAACATAATAATCACCCCAATTACAGAATCCAATGAATGATCTGCGAAGGGATTCAGACTAAATTTTGACGACCCCAGCGTATTCATCGGATTTTATTATCGGGGTGAATCTTTTCATGTTTTGAATACTTGTTAAGCTAGAACTATAATGCTCGGAGGGGCACTGGAAGTGGTCGGAAGAGAACAAGCGAATGCACGGAAGGCATATGACGTGGCTATAATTGCGGAGTGGAAAGTTTCGTCAAGTTTCGTTCAACTTTGCTAAAACTGACATTTGTTGAAATAGGAATGTCAAAAAGAGATAGATGAAAATTACATTATGGGTGTGCTCCCCTTTTTTCGATACGGAAATCTACTTTTCGTTGGTTTTCAATGCCCTTCCGTCTCTTATACTTAGTTCTACCTTTACTGGATAAGAACCTTTGACTAAGCCCTAAGGTGTGTTGTTTTGGCATTATTTCCAATAAATTCTATGAGTCGTGCTTATTCTTGAACGTATTGAGGTACAGCAAAGTAAAATATTATTTCTATCATTTATTTTTTTTTTATAATAATTTCCATTTAAGAATTTTTTTTCTGGGAATGGCAAAAAATTGTTCGCTTTTACAAAACACTGAAATACCTACAAATAAATAAAAAGCAGAAAAACAACCAATATTTTAAGGGCAGATGCGGGATGCAAGGACAAATGGGGAAAAAATGAGAATTTATTATTTTCAAAAAGGTTTTCATTACTAGAATACATTGGAGGAGCTAGATTGTCCCATCTGTCCATGAGGGAGATGTCCACATCTCAGTTGCTTCGCGCAACCTGTAAACCTTATTTTGCAAAGCCAAACTGTGTACACAAGGGTTTCTGGTGACAGCGGCATGGGCGTGCAATTCTCAATTTAATATTGCTGGCATATTTCTGAAGCAAGCAGCAGAGATACACCTTCTCTAGTATAGCTATGGTGCCGTGGAAGACAGGGTTGTTTAATATTCGGAATGGTTGTGCACTACTGTAGTACTGTACTATTGGATATGGCAATGGCAGTGCCACAAAAAGTCACAGACAATAAATAATCGGCCAGACAGTTGGTTTCTTGCGGCTATCTGTACCGTGTTATCCTACGCGTTTTGCTGTGCTCTGTGCATCCCCACAGTTGGTAAGCGCGAACTATGTTTTTAATTAAAAGATATGAAGCATGTTTCTTGGTGTGACTCCTCCTCTTTTGGCAACTGTACCTACTAAAGTTATTAGCAAATTTTCTGGGTAGAGGGACTAAAATCAAAATCGTATCGAAACAGATACGAAAGGGTACGGGTTGGTGGATATTTCAATTCCCTAAGAAGATGCTATGTTTTTCGGCTTTTAACATCAATAGAATAATTGTATTTTTTTGCTTGGCATCTGCCCAGTGCGCTGTGCATTAGGTTGCTTATGATGTCGATCATTCTAATTAAAACCACAATAGTAATGGAGTCAAAATTGGTGGTTATACCCACATAAGAAAAATGTTACTGTAAGACCGTGAACTGAGACGAATCTCAGGAATTACTATTGGTTAAATAAATCACATCAAAAACATAAATTCTAATACATATGAACAAAAAACCTGAACGTAAATAGTCAGCCAAAAAGAGGAATGACATCTAAAACATATGCCAAGTTTTAAGTTCATGAAGTTTAAATATCTTAAGTAGAGTAATATCGAAACAACTCCAAATTATGACAGAATTTTGGTATTAAATGATTACTGATTTAATTTTGGTGGGTTCACTGGCCAAGTTTTCATAGAATTTAAATTTGTGATTTGGTAAGTAATTAAGAGAAAACTTGCAGGCAAATCCACCAAAATTGAATCAGTAAGTTCGTATTGTTGGCAGGGATGGAGGGACCAACGGTTTTTTGGGAGTCCGAACGGCTAGATGAGAATCACATATTCACGACAAATATTCTTTGGGAGGATTTGTCAGTTCCTCGCAAGAGGCAGTATACCTCGGAAAACAACATTTATGTTTTTATTTAAATAATAAGTACCTACTCAACCCTATTATGCTATACGATTCGATCGAAATTATTCATTCACGCGAATGTTTCATTCAATTTTCTACAAAACATTCTAAAGTTTTGTCTTTTGAGTTGAAATTTTAACCGATATTTCATTTGGGAACGATCAAGAGCATTTTATTAATTTTATTTGATTTTTATCCCAATTTATATTTATTTTTCAACAATATTCTTTACCTCCAACGCGATGGATAGCAGAGTACAAACATCCGCAGAATAGGGCTGACCCTGATTGCTAATATAAACATTAACTGTTATCTGAGAGTGGGTTGTTGATCGACAGTAGCAAAGTGAATGATGTTCACATACAAACGGCGACCTTTTACGAGTCCATATTTTCAAAATCGACTTTATAAGAGTCGATATTTTAATCAGTCGGTATTTTAACCAATCGACTTAAAGTCGACATTATGACGATCGATATTTTTAAATCGACATTTTAAAAATCGGCAAACCGTACCCAACCCGTGTCAAACATTGTTTGGCAAGGTGCGATTCCATGTAAGCCCCGCTAATGTCAATCGCAATAGAGGTAAATATCTGAATGGTGGTCTGTTCCAAAAATAATACAGAAATAGATGAACAAAAAGCCAATAACCGTATTGACAGTTTGAAGCCCGTCTCTTTAAGCAATTGTTACCTGCACAGATTCCCTTTTTTTTTTTTTAAATGTCACTTTTCTTAGTGCTCCCAGATTGGTGGTTTTTCCCATCGGAATTTTTGGAAAAAAAACTGTTTGGTGGGGAAAATGGTAGCAAAATATTTCAAATGTTTTTTTCTTTTGGTGAGAATATTATTTTTAACATAAACGAAAATTACTAACTATACCCATTTTTTCTCAATACATTTTTAAAAAGGAGAATGGGCAATTTGGTCCAAATATCCACCACGATCGAGACCCATGTAGTTGGATATCCCCCTCTATAAAGAGTAATTTTTACCATGACGGCAAAAAAAAGCAATTGGAGTCAAGTGTTCGACTCAAAAAATAAGAAAAAAGAGCGTGCACTTATGTACGCGCATTGGAAGTTATATTTCTCTACCTTCCTCTGCTTCTATCCTTCCACACGTCCATAAAATTAATGTCTATCATTCATATGAGCATGAGTCAACACATCTACGCTTCCTTAAACCTTTTTTTCGATTAATAATCCAATTCTGTGTACCTATATCTGAATTTATAACAGTACCACAGCATTTTACTGCATTTTAAACTCAAAACACTACATTCGCTAAGGGGGCAACACCGTTACCAATACTTCCACATGTGGCCTCGGGGTCATATAGTGACACTAAACAGACAATTTGTCAGCTATCCATCGCAGAATACAATTTTAATTGATTATAATATTCATTTATCGTTATTCCACATAATACTTTTGAAATAAATTCAGTTTACTCACATTCTTATGCTTCACGTAGGCCACCCGTGGCACCGAAACAGTATGGCGACTGCATGGCACACCATAACCCCACCACGTCATCTATAGGTGCGTTTTATTAGTATTTATAGCTAGTGCAGCAATGCAGTCCCAATAAAATGCTATACTCACTTTTATATTCATTCAAAGTACAGCGCCGCACCTAAGTTTAAACTTAACGAAATTTTATCTCAACTTTTATATCCACCTTTTTATTGTCTTAATCGACCCTTATGGGCTTGTTGTTGTTTACCAAAAGGGAAATTTTACTGTGCTAGCTTTAACTTTTCCAATAAAATACGCCCTATGTGTGTACTACCCCATAAGAGAACATGCGAATGTCACAATATAACGTATGGTATATTGCATCCAACACGGCAGAATCACAACGAAACAATTCCAGTTCCAGTGTGAATTGGGCTTTAAGT
Source organism: Dasysyrphus tricinctus (assembly GCA_963921185.1). Classification (NCBI taxonomy): domain Eukaryota; kingdom Metazoa; phylum Arthropoda; class Insecta; order Diptera; family Syrphidae; genus Dasysyrphus; species Dasysyrphus tricinctus. The sequence continues at coordinate 263,792,305 of OY992531.1, forward strand.
GGTCGGAATATACGGAAATCATAAGACACGTTTCATCAAGTTTCGTTCAACTTTGCTTTTGGAATTTAATGTCGTTTTCGACTGGACGTTCGGAGTACGCCTTTTCTACTCCATTTTCACTCCATCTACTCCAAAAGCCTTCGATTGGCTGTTCGGAGTACTGTTTTCGGAGTATTTTTCTGTTCCCGATTTGAAGAAGGTATAGATTTGGAACACACGCATACACATACAGTTTTTCGTCGCTCTACTTGTCAAAAGTGATGAATGCTTGAAGAAGCCATTCTATAATATGGCGTCATTTAGTAGTGTGTGTGTAAATTTGACATTATGATGTTTTTATATTCTATTGGAATCAAAAAGGAGTAGATCAGTCAGAAAATCCAATCGAAAACGACATAAGGTAAAGCTATAATTGTCGGAGGGCACATATGGGGCTAATGTCAAAAACCAATGAAAATTATCGTTAAAACGTGAACACACCTATGTACACTGTGTTCTTACCATCTATCTCTTTTTGGCATTCCAATTTCACCAAAAATTTCAGTTTTACTCAAGTGAGGTGCGTTTGGGAGTGCACCTCATTTCCGAAAGCATAAATTGAATGAAACTTGACGATAAGTTCCACTCCGCAATAATAGCCACGTCATATGCCTTCCGTGTACTCCCTTGTTTTCTTCCAACCACTTTAAGTGATCTTCCGAGCATTATAATTCTAGAATGCACCGCACCTAAGTGAAACTGACATTATTGTTTTGAAAAAGGAGTGCCAAAAAGAGATATTATGGGTATGGTCCCCTTTTGACGACACGGAAAGCCACTTTTCGTTGGTTTTTGACATAAGCTATACATTGTCCGTCCTACCATTATAGTTCTACTATTAGCATTGTATATCCACTCTATAGTATTCTCATGAAACACGATTTTGTAGGTTGACATTCGGTCGATAGGTTCGCTGTGATCGCCTTACCGGAGATCCCTTAACAAAAATTAGAATTACATTTGGACACTAGATGGCCACATGAGCTTTGTTTCTTCATGAGAATACTATAGAATTTATATACAATGCTATTAGTTGGGAGACAAAGCAACTTGCTAAGCTTGTGGAATGCCACCCACGTCAAAGCAAGTGCACAAATAGGAATTTGATATGCTCCAGTAGCTGTATTTCATTTCCCCCTAGATCTGATCTGAATGGGATTTGCTTAAAAAAATACAAGTATTACTAAAGCAATACAAAATCCAACTTTGCAAATCCATTCTGAGAACACACCCTCAGCACTTTCTTGCAAAAACTATTTTTTCTCTGTCGGGTAAGATGGTTTTTTGTGTTGAAAATAGGGAGAAAATAGAGAGTAGAGTTAAGAAGAAATACAGAAAGAAAAGGATAAACGGAGATAGCATGTTAATTACAACAAAAAACTGGTATAATTCCATATTGTTGTTGTATTTAACATGATGCTACTTTTTTCTAAGCGAAGATAAAAATGCACTAAAAAACAGGGCTACTATTAGGTGTGTTTTTTTCCTTGCCCGAATGGGCTTGCACGAAAAAAACGACTTCGGGGCTTAGCGACGCCATTAGAGCCTGTTTAAGTGTTTAGATTGGGAAAATTGAGTCCGGACTCGTGACCCTCATGGTGTCTACATTAGGAAATTTGAGGCGCCTCAAATCACATAGAAACAACAACAACTTCAATGTTTTATGAATTGAAACAACAACAACTGAGACTCATGAGTCGGATGTTTATGTTTTCTTCATGCCTCACGACATCCCTGACCCCCCACTTCTCTTGTCCAGAAACCATCGTGAGACCGGTCTCAGCCTTCCCAATCTAAACAGCGTCTTACAGAAACAAAAATGGAGTTTCCATACAAACTATCGATAACAAGTATGAAATTTATGCCGCTAACACAGCTTTTTTCTGGGCTAAAGTTAAGCCCTGAAAATTCTCTGGGCTAAGCTAAGCCCGAACAGGCATTTAACATGAAAACTGCTTAGCCCCAACGTCGTTTTTCTTTGTCCAAGCCCATTCGGGCAAGAAAAAAACACACCTATTATCTTAATCTTGCTTAATCTTGCTAGGACAAATAGTTTTAAAATCGATCCAACCTAATCTTATGTCGTTTTCGATTGGACGTTCGCAGTACGCCTTTTCTACTCCATTTTCACTCCATCTACTCGATTGGCTGTTCGGAGTACTGTTTTCGGAATATTTTTATGTTCCCGATTTGAAGAAGGAGTAGATTTGGAACACACGCATACACATACAGTTTTTCGTTGCACTACATGTCAAAAGTGATGAATGCTTGAAGAAGCCATTTTATAATATGGCGTCATTCAGTAGTGTGTGTGTAAATTTGACAACACGATGTTTTCATATTCTATTGGAATCAAAAAGCAGTAAAACAGTCATAAAATCCAATCGAAAACGACATTATATAGTGCTGAAAGTTTCATTCGAGGCTGAATTCAGTTCTTCATTCTCTCACTAACTTTGACACAAATGAAACATTCTACCTATCTCACTTCCTCTTTATAAGAAAAAATGAAACCCCATTTGATTTTGAATTGTACTGTCAAAGTTAGGGCCAGTTTGTTCACACCTTGTCTGTCAGTCATCAATCAATGATTATTCAAGCTGATTATCATTGAATGCGTTTGTTCAACAAAATTTTAAACGGAGAATCCATGACTTGAGCACTTAATTGGAGAAATCACTAATTCGTTGATTCTGTTTAATTCCCTCCTTTCCCTTTTAAAATGCAAATGGTGTTTCATTTTTTTCTCATAAAGAGGAAGTGAAATAGAATGTTTCCTCTGTGAAGAACTGAATTCAGCCATAAATGAATACTTCAGCGCCATACAGAAATAGGTTAGTTCGATTTGTAAAAGTTTTTGTCCTAGGAAGATTTAAAAAGATTAATTTCTAATCTTCAAGATTAACGAAATAAATTTGTATGGTAAATCTTCAAGATTTAAAGGAGATTTGCGGTAAATCTTATTAAATCTCAGATTAGCGTTAGGTGGAAATGTAGCATTAGCTTAAACAATCCATAGATGTTTCAATGAAAATGAGAAACAAATAAAAAACAAAACAAAAAAGTTGAAAAAATCATGAGACGAAATAATATTGTAATGACTTTCCAAATTTGAACTATAACGACTCTGAAAAGCAAACAAACGGACACAATAAAGCTTACGGTCGCAGTGCAAACAGACCCTTATTAGCTATAATTATAGCAACTCTCAAACGAAGGAAGCGCCATCTGCCGGATTATAGCAGATTTACCAGCTGTCAAATAAAAGCTTTTGGAAGGGAAATTATTGGGAAATTTCCCCTACGGAAAGCTCTGGAAGCAGAGACCAGAACGTTCTCCTTATTTCGAGAGTTTGGAAGACAAGTATAAAAGGCACATGTTTGAACGGCAGCGACACAGTTTGTTTTTAATCGTGAATGAATAAAGTTGGTTGTAATAAAAGTGAAAAGTAAAGTTTGTGAATTAATTTCAGTGGTGAATAATAAATCGTTTTGTTTGTAGTAAGAACAGTAAAGTGTTTTATTTTGCGAAATAAATAAAGTGGACGTTTTGAATAAAGTAAATAAGTTTTATTAACGAACCTGAGAAAATATTACATTGGTGTCAGAAGTGGGATAAAATTTATTTTATTTGTGCACTCAGTAAATTTATTGTGTGGAAAGTGAAAAAAAAAAAAAAGACAAGACAATGGGTAAATCTTTGAATGATTTAAATTTAGTGGAACTAAAGGCAGAACTGAATAAACGAGATCTTCCTACTGCTGGAACAAAGAATGATCTTATAATTCGTCTGCAAGAAGATTTAAGAAGATGTGGAAAAAACCCGGACACGTTTATATTCGACATTGAAATGGAAGAACAGCAAGAACAAGTAAGTACATCGGGCATGACCAACATGCTGTCTCAGCTACTTGCCAAATTTGATAGCCAGGAAAAGAATCTTCTCGAACGTTTCGAACAACAAAGTCAAGAGCAGAAGAATCTTCTAGAAAAACAAAGCCAAGAGCAGAAGAATCTTCTAGAACAACAAAGCCAAGAGCAGAAGAATCTTCTAGAACAACAAAGCCAAGAACAACGGAATGAACAAAAGAATCTTCTCGAACGATTTGAGCAACAAAGCCAAGAACAAAAGTGTCTGCTGGAAAAACAGACAAATATGCTCGAATGTAAGTTAGATGCCTTTGACAATAGAATTATTGCCCTTGACGAGCGTGTCGATAAACAATTTTCTTCTATCGATAAACAATTGTTAACTGTCGATCAACAATTGTCTAATGTCGATAAGCAATTGTCGACAGTAGAATCAAAATTCGAAAAAGTGGAAGATAAAATCGAATCCATTACTAAGGAATTGGACAAAGTAAGAAAAATGAAGGTTCGAGAAAGTTCTGGTGACTGTCCTAGGAGAAAGGAGATGCATCCCCCAACCTTCGATGGACAAACTTCTTGGTCAATCTACAAGAAGCAGTTTGAAGCAGCCGCAGCAACAAATGGCTGGGATGAGGAGGACAAATACTTAGCTGTGACGCTTGCCCTCAGAGGAACTGCTGCTGAACTGCTGCAAACCATACCAGCAGATAAGAGTGGCAACTTCAGTGCTCTTGTTCAGGCCATTGACAAACGCTTTGGAGATGGCCATATGCAAGAAGTCTTCCGCGTCCAGCTCAATTCCAGAGTCCAGAAAAGGGGAGAAACTCTGCAACAACTCCAAGCAGACATCGAACGGTTGGCGCACCTGGCATATCCAGCTGCAGGAGATGAAATCATCAACCAATTCGCAACAGAAGCCTTTGTTCGTGCTGTATCTGACATCAACCTTCAGCGAGCAATTCGAACTGCTGGCAAACGCACGCTTCCTGAAGCACTAGCATTCGCACTCACTATGGAAGCAGCGGAACAGGCTTCACAAAGAGTTCATCGCTTGAGAGAACTAGGAGTTGAGGAGTGTTGTTGCCAGAGAACTGCGTTCCAAAGAAGAAACCAGTGAGATGGACCTGCTCGATGCTGGAACTGTAACAAGACTGGACATCTTCAACGCCAGTGCAGACTGCCACCTAGAAAACCTCCATGTTGGAATTGCAACAGGACTGGACATCTCCAACGCCAATGCAGATTGCCACCTAGAAGACCATGGAAACCAGACTACAATAATTGCACGCATGAAAAAGAAAAGGAAGTTGTTTCCATCCAGCGACTGAGAGCGGATCCCATTTACGATTGGAGTAAAAGGAAAATGAGGACTGCGCAAAAAGATGACTCGGGAAGCGATATATATCGCCCAAAAGTGACTCCGCTGCAGTTAACTCCTATCCGGCGAAAGGGTGACAAGCGTGATGCCAAAGAAAACTACAAAGTTGGAACGGACGAATTTCAAGTGTGCATGGATGTCAGCCATTTCAAGCCAAATGAGTTAATGGTCAAAACTGTTGGCAACAGCGTGGTAGTGGAAGGTAATCATGAACGTGAAGATGAACATGGCTACATAAGTCGTCAGTTTGTACGGAAGTACCAGCTACCAAAGGGGTACGATGCCAAAGATGTCATCTCAACGGTTTCAATGGACGGTATCCTGACAATCAAAACTCAGCAGAAGGCATTGAAGAACAACGAAAGGATAGTGCAAATTCAACAGACTAGCCCCATGAATCGGAGTGATAAGGGAAATGAAGAAGAAAGGCTAAGTGACGTTCATGAAAGAACAAGGGCAAATATGAAGCCATCAAGTGGTCGGATGAAAAAGCGATACGACACAAAAGCAACAAAGACAGGATTCCAAGTGGGAGACCTTGTTTGGTTTTATAATTCCCAGCGTCGAAAGGGAATGTCACTGAAACTTCAACAAAATTGGGAAGGCCCTTATACTGTTGTAACACGAGTAAACGATGGCGTCTACCGCATTCGGAGAGGATTAAGAGGCAAAACAAAAGTAGTTCACATCGACCGTTTACATCGTTGTAATGGTGAAGGAAGTGATGGATTTGCTCGGGACGATCAATTCTAAGAGGGGGGCAGTGTAATGACTTTCCAAATTTGAACTATAACGACTCTGAAAAGCAAACAAACGGACACAATAAAGCTTACGGTCGCAGTGCAAACAGACCCTTATTAGCTATAATTATAGCAACTCTCAAACGAAGGAAGCGCCATCTGCCGGATTATAGCAGATTTACCAGCTGTCAAATAAAAGCTTTTGGAAGGGAAATTATTGGGAAATTTCCCCTACGGAAAGCTCTGGAAGCAGAGACCAGAACGTTCTCCTTATTTCGAGAGTTTGGAAGACAAGTATAAAAGGCACATGTTTGAACGGCAGCGACACAGTTTGTTTTTAATCGTGAATGAATAAAGTTGGTTGTAATAAAAGTGAAAAGTAAAGTTTGTGAATTAATTTCAGTGGTGAATAATAAATCGTTTTGTTTGTAGTAAGAACAGTAAAGTGTTTTATTTTGCGAAATAAATAAGTGGACGTTTTGAATAAAGTAAATAAGTTTTATTAACGAACCTGAGAAAATATTACAATATCAAAACTCAGTACTTGACCAAAACGAAATAACAGTGAGCCAAATGAAAAAGACGAAACAATAGGCACCCGTTTTTAAGGCTTGCATTTATATTTCCAAACTACCCTCTTGCAAAATCCAAAAGGATTTAGAGCTCTCTTTTGTTTTTTGTTTTGAAATAATGCAAATTATAATTACAAAATATTTACCATTTCTCTACTTTTAATTAAGCCCTAACTACATTCATTTCACTTTTGTACAAAAGTGCAAAAGTGAAACATACAAATATATGCTAGTGACACCTTCCTGCGAAAAAGAGTATGAAATTTGAGCTGAGCTGAATGCATTCAATCACGGAATAGGCTAGTTCAGCAACTATTATCGATGTGAGTGACATCTATGGGTCAGTTTCTTAACTGTTTATTTAGATGTAGTTGTGTTTCACTTTTCTGCAAAAGTAAAAGTTAGGAACGCTCTAACTTAAAACTTGAGATAAAAGATAGGATTGAGTAGTTTATTGAAAAAAGACAAAACATTTATTCACTTTTGTACAAAAGTGAATTGAATGTAGTTAGGCCTTTACTTTACCTTTCTTCTCACATGCGTTTTACTTGTCGAGTAATTTTAGCAGGCAAATCGAGAAATTATCTCTACTTTTTTCTTACAAAAACAGTTTAACTCACATTTTCCAGGCTCTCATAGTTTTACTCAAATTTTTCCAGGCTCTAGAAATGTTGCTCCAGTTGCAGCACTCTATTCTGTTCAGCCAGTAAAATGCAGCTAGTGTATCGTGTATCCCGGAGGCCACACGAGCGAGTACTCGCTAGCGAGTTGGGTACATACATTAATTGTCAAATCACTCGCCACTCTACTCGCTTCTCAACTGGCTTCGAAAAAGGCAAGCCAGTTGGCTAGCGAGTAGGAAAAGTTTCGATGTATTAGTAACTCGCTAGCGATTACTCGCTCGTGTGGCCTCCGGGTATATAGCCGATTTGCTTGCCAATACTTGCCCGTGTGGCCTTCGGCTTATAAATCCAAAAACAGTTTGAGAGTCTCACTTCAATCCAAATTAAATTCTATACAACTAACGCTCTGACATCTATCTCTAAAATTTTGAATTAAATTCTCAAAACAGCTGGTGCCTGGTGGTACCTTTGCATATAAAAACTTTTTTTTATTTTTATATACAAAGGTGGTACTGGAAAATAGAGTTGTCATAATTTATTTTGTTCTTTTGGATTTTTTTGTTAGAAAAATCAAAACAACGCTGCCCATTGGCTGGTCTTCGTGGTTCTGGTCAGTGCCTTTTGTGAATGTGAGTTAACTACTAAATTTCGTTGCTTATAAAAGAATACAATTTGATAACTAGTTCCGCGTTTAGTTAAATTGAGAGCCAAATATATTGGACATTAGAGTTCAATAAAAATTTAGACTAACTTGATAACCCCTGAATTATCATCTTGCGTCACTTAACGAGACAAGAAACAAGCAGTCAAAATTTGGACAAAACAAAAATCGCAAATGTACGTAGGATGCCTTCAAGAAACGACGACAATCAGATTCTTGTGCACAATGAAGAAGTCCAAGATGATATTCTTGACAACAGATTTGGCGGCCAAGCGGTGGATTGCGATGGAGGCGAACTCTATGACTCTGTAGTCCCTTCTAGCTCTCAACATGTTCCTAGGCCTAATGACCAATTTAATTTTACATATCTGGTGTTCTACTTACTCGGAGCTGCAACGATGGCTCCTTGGAACTTTTTCATAACAGCAGAGGACGTAAGTACAAAAAAATATATAGACGCAAAAACAATAAGCAAATCATGTCAAAGATTAGCAAAATAAATATTAACAATTAAAAATCCCGCTTATCTCTGCGAAAACAATAGATTCCGATGACTCAGTCTTCTTTGTTGTAAAATATATATTCATAAGCTATGGTTAATATTTTTGATTCTTCTCTCTTTCTAGTATTGGTTGTTCAAGTTCCGTAATGCAACTTACAATGGCACTGACCCAGATCCTCCTCTTACCCCTATGCAGAAGAATTTCACCTGTTATCTCACGTTAACTGCTTCGCTTGCTGGAATGACCTTTCTTTTGCTTAATGCGGTATATGGACACCATGTGTCGCAGCGTTTGAAGATGCTCGGAACTATGATCGTTATATTTCTAGTTTTTATAATGACCACGGCTTTTGTAGAAGTCGATACCGACCAATGGCAACATCAGTTTTTTCTGATGACAATGGGAATGGTAGTTGTAATAAACAGTGAGTTGAAATTTAATTTATTTATGTGTGTATGACCAATTTAATGTGATGAAGATTCCAGTTCTTTTGACTATTTGTTTAGGTTTTCCTTTTCTTATTTTAAAACAATTTTTAAATGCGGCCCTCAGCTAACACTGAACATTTTTTGGTTTTAATATCATTCTTGATCCATTGAAAAAGAATTAATTACCTGTATTATCTACAAAAGTCGTGTTCTATGAAAAATAAGCATTAAAACTCTTAAAATGGCCATAAGCCGTAGGGATTTAGTTGTTGATGTCCCCTTTTAATTACAGCCCTCGAGCTTGGTAAAACTCTTCTTTTTGTTTTGATGCTGCTGATAGTTTTTTTGAAGCTTTACAAAATAGATTGCTGAGCTAGACTAACCAAATTTAACTGTATGATATTTAAGTATTGAAGAATATGCAATGCTCCGATATAAACTCGGAAATTTTACCATTACAACCATTCAGTAATACATTTTGTTTCTCATTTTTTACCTTTAAGTACTGCTTTTAGAGGTTTTTGGCAAAATTATTTACTATATTGTGACCCTACATAAATAATAATATAGGTACATTCCGTTTGACTTGATTATGATAATAGAACAAGCTTTTATATTGTATAATCTAACAATATTCTTGAAATTCATATTGAATAATTTTGAATGAACAGTAACTTCAAATTATTCGCTAATCTGGATAAACACATTTAAAAAATCAGTTTTTTTTGGTCATAAAAGTTTATAGATTGTACCTTATTTTTGTTTCACTTAATATTAAAAATATGCTACCTATAATATAATTCAGATTCTTTAGGATTAATGTCCGTGTCCGTGCTCCTTGTTTTCTTTCAAATAGGTTAGGTTTTTATTGATTTAAATTTTCTAGCTCGGCTTCCAATTTGGCGATTAAAAATCAGCATCGTTATCACCTTAATGAAATTAGAAATCAAAATCGTTATCGCCTTAACGTAACCAGTTGATCCCTGCGTGGACTCAGCTTACGGATCATCGTCTACTATGCAAAATCCATAACTCAAAGTTTCAGCCATCACTCATAGTTTCATCTTCCACCAAAATCATGTTTTGTCATTTACAGAGCTTTGCCACCAACTGAATATATGTAGAATAAATATCGAATCGTGGGAGGTTCCAATTGACAAAGCATATCATTTCAAGTGAAGACATTTTTGCGGCATTAAATCTTTTCATCTTTTATGATCCCGCTATTTTGGCAATGATTTGTATAATAAATGTCGGCCGTATTGCAAATTTCTATATTGTTGGCTGTAACACTTTAATTTTTGTATGGCTGTAACTATAATCAATTAGGCCCGGTTTGTCAGTCGGATTGACTGGTACTTGAGTGGCCAATTTGGGAGGCTTAAAATGGATACCATACTCTACGGACAAGATTTATACTTTTTGTTTGTTATCTATGGAAAGAATTTCCCTTAAGCTTTAGTGCTAATTAGAAAAGTGCCCTATATTAGATACCAGAAACAAAAATCAAATCCCTTTATTAGTTAACAGAACGGCATATTTGTAAAATTATGGCGTTTTTAATTCAGTTCCAGAAAATATAAACTGAGATTAAACAGAAAAGTGCATCTTCGTGTTTTATGAGGTTGACATCCCCTATGTACTGTCAAATTTTAAGTTCAAATACATATAAATAATTATTACAATTCTAGCTTGTTTGCTTATTTTTATTTCAAATTTAATCTCAAATTGAATTTTTTATTTGATTTGATTTTGTGGTTTTATTTTTTATTTTCCAGTCTATAAAAAAAGCTAAAGTAAGAGTTTGTTTATCTCATACCAAATGAAAAAATCAGCAACTAAGTTGATTTATTTAATTTATTTACGCCTCATGTTTAGGGGGATGGTAATAATTAAATTTCGAATTTACAAAATCTCCCATTATGCTTATATTTAAATGTAAAAATCCTGTCGATTATTCTCTAAACAGTTTATATAAAAAAATATCTTTTTTGGAGCGAACTACACATTTAAAGGACATTACACATTTAATTTTTCAGGACATTATGCTTTTCAATAGCTAATATGGTTTGACTCGAATACTACTGACCAGTGTTCACATTTTCACTTCTTAAATTTAGAAATAAAATTGAAAAAAATTGTAGAAATATTTCAAAATTTCCAAAGTACACATTTAATTAGCCAAAAAAGTACATTTAAAATATTTTTATGAAAAATTATATCCAAATCTCTTATAGTAAGAAATACGTAGTGGTATCGGTAGTAAATGTATGTACATATTTGAAAATGATACGTTCTACATACATACCTACTTCAAAGCCAATTTCGTGTGTTAGTAATACATTTAAAGGCTAAAATATTATAATTGAATATGAAGAAAATTTTAAAAGAAATTTTTCTGTTTAAGTGGAGTGACCAAATATATAATTCAAGTTAAAAGTTCAAGTGAGCTCACTTGAACTTTTAACTTGAATTAGCTAAAATATTAGTTCATATTGAGAAATAAATACTACACATAGCCCATTTGCTACTAGAACGTCGTAAATCAAAAATTGACAATTTTGAACTAAGTACAACATTATTATAGTGATGTTTCGTTCTTTCTTTTTATAGTAAGTTTTATATCGATATCTCTTCTCAATTTCAAATTAAAAGCATTATTTGTTGGACTACAGTAGTTTTTGTCATATATTTTTCACGAAAAGAAACTTTCAATCGCATTTATATCGAAACAACAAATTTTTAGTAATGACGGTTTTGTAACAAATGGGCGAATGTACATAAAGTTAAAATAAAAATATTTATATCTTTATAACTTTCTTTTAGTTTCTTCGGCTGTTATGTCCGGTGGACTTTTCGGTATGGCTGGTATATTCCCATCTGAATATATGACAGCAGTAGTGAGTGGTCAAGCATTGGGAGGAATTTTCACTGCACTAGCATTTATCCTTGCACTTACTTTTGGAGCGTCGCCCAAGACGACTGCATTTTTGTACTTCTCCATTGGAATTTTTATTGTTTTTCTCTCAATTATCACTTACATGATTATGGAGCGACAAAAATTCTTCAAATATAATATCAATAAAAATATAAGCGACCCGTCGACACCTAAGTCTGGTCTGGTTTTAAAGCCTAATTTCATGGAAGTCTTTGGGAAAGTATACATGTACAGCATTTGTGTGAGTACAGTATTCGCTGTGACACTATCAGTTTATCCAGCTATTACAGAACTTGTTAAGTCCGAAGGAGCAGGGAAGAACCGTGTTTGGAATGGTTAATGAATCTTACTTTTATTTTTGCTTTTAACTATCTTTTGTTTTGTTTTTAGATGTTTATTTTATGCCAGTAACGAATTATTTATGTTTTAATTCTGGTGACTATTTGGGTCGTATATTTGCTGGTTTATTAGAAAAGGTGATTTGAGTTATAATAAGTATACATAATGTATGTAGAATTCTCAGGAACAACTGTTTTATACATTTCAGCCACGCAATGACCCGCATTTGGTGCTATTGTTCACAATTATGCGAGTAATATTCATTCCCCTTTTTATGATGTCTAATTCAAGTCATTTCTTCTTACCAACCGTGGTCCACTCTGATGTGATATTTATTAGTATGATGGTTATATTTGCAATAAGTAACGGATATATAACAAATATTGTTCTCGTAATGGCTCCCAAGTAAGTGCATATATAAATATAAACATTTTTTTTTAAGTTTGCGTTACGTTTTTAGTAGTCTATTTGAGGCAGTGAGAGCCCTAGTGGCCTAACTGCATTTTTCATCATTTTCAGTAGAGCAAAAATAGGGAGCAGATTATTTTTAAACACTTGTAATTTAAAAAAAATGCTAAAAGTTCTATAAGTATGGCATGGAGCCATCAATTCAAAAAAATTAATGCAGAAATATTTTGTAATACATACAGATTCAATTTTTGTAATAAACTCAATTTTGATAAAATTGCAGTTAGGCCACTATGGCTCTCACTGCCTCATTTAAAAGTTGTACTGATCCATAAATCTACTTTAACTTTTCAACTTTTCTTCAACGATATACAATTCATAACAAGAAAAAAATAAACATTTAAGATGAGAGATTTTGAGATTTAGTTGTTAAAATCAAGATTTTGGTCAACATATCCCTTTGTAGTTTTGTGAATAGTTATTGTTTCCATAATTATTATAAATTCAACACATTTTTTTCTTTAAGTTCAAAATTATAATACTGCGCCAATAATTTAAAATTAGTTTTAAATTTGGATTAAAGTTTATTGTACATAAAACATTTTTTAGTTTAAAATTCAAAATAAGTTTAAATTAAATGAGTAATGTTTTATGCCATCATGTTATACTGAATAGTTCTTCTAAAAATTTAAATAAGATGAAATCTCGTTAGCTCAAAATATATAGAGCAAGGAATATTTTCGACATGCTAAAAAATTAATTACTAATTTATTAAATGCTCTTATTTAACTTGTATGCATTGATATCCAACTCATCTTTAACTGAGAATACTGAGAAACTAGGCATTATTTGTCTGTGGCAAAATAGAAAAAAAGCGAAAATCTCACTTTTCATATTTCCATACAGTTGACTGTCTTTTTGTCGGAGTTTTAGAATTAATATGCTGACCTAAAAAAATTCATTTGATGGACGTACTAATCTAAGAATTTTAAACCCATTACTAATACTTTTTTGCATCGAAACCCAATAGCTGTTGTTGTCTTTCCATACTCGCATGAAACTATATCAGCCATAAATTTTATTTTTATTTAGATCCGTTATGCAACACGAAAAAGAGATGGCTTCTTCAATAATGGCGGCGGCTCTTAGTGTTGGAATTTTGATAGGTGCAATTGTTAGTATGGTTTTCGTCCAGCTCCTCTAACTTTATTAAATAAAACCACTCACAGGCATATATATATAAAGAATTTTAGTAATAATACAAATAAAAGACAATGTCATAAGACTTAATTTAATTTACACCATGTATATTTTAATAAAAATTAACACTTGACTAGATATAGTAAAATAATTTTTTTTACTCATTAAATTCAATCAAATTCGAATGTAACGAATTTATTTTACAATAAATAAATATTGCCTTCGTTTTAATTATCAACAATTTTTTTTCAAAACATCGGGTAAAATTTGTATTTATTTTAAAATATCGTTTATAATTGTATTCAAAATAGTTAAGAGTCCTCCTTACAACGTGTTAAAATTAGATCTGAATTTTCTAGGATTTAAAATTTTTTGTTTGTAATACATAATATTTTACTAGGGTTCAATTTGTAGGAATATACATACATAAGTAATATTTCGATCGTCAGCTGAGCAATCAGTTAGTATCTAATCTAAACTACAAAGTATTTTACAACAGTCAGATATAAAATATTCTTGAAAACAGTGTTCCAGACTTTCTAAGAGAATTGGGAGCCAAATTTAAAATAAATACTGGAGCTGAAAATACCCCACTAATAAAATATGGACACAAATGAGTAATCAAATACTGTCCTGTCGCTACATTTATTTTATTTCAAAAAAACCATGTTTAATTATGCCTACATTATACCAAAATACAAATTTCAGTTTTATAAGAGTACCTAACCCTTCATGAATAAATTTTTCGAAGGTTTTGGCAATATATTTACTATTATTTTCGGTTCGTACAAACTGAATTTACTAACTGATAGTAAGGAGTGTGTGGGTGATTGTGGGTTTTTGATATTCAAACTTGTCCTAAAATTTATATTGTAGACATTAAGTGTAAAGAATGACTTACTGACTCTTTTTCGTGATTAAAAAATTCGCTCTGACTGTTTATTTTCTGCACTAGTTGACTATTTAACATACGATTGAAAAAAATATAAATTTTTATTTAAATAATATTTTTATTCAAATAAAGCTTTTTCAATGCTATGAAAAAATGTTAAATGTAATACGTAGCTAATTTTTTAAATCCAAAGTAATGTAAAAATGTAAATGTAACTTTTTTCAACGAATAAACGAAAATCTACGATCTAGAAAATATAATAATTATTAATTAAATTTTAATTTTAAAAAACACAAATATGCTACGTGATAAAAAATAATATTTATTTACATTAAAAAACTATATAAGAAGCAAAACAACCCGTAGTTTTTCTTATAAGATTATGAGTACATACATAGATAAAGGTATGCATATTTTATTATTTTTAGCTTTAAGTTGAGTTCTGTTAATTGTGGCGCTTGGTCATCTATGACAATCGTTGGATATATACTGCACTCAGCTAGGAAAAGTAGTTGTGATTAACATAGTCAAAGTTTTTCAAATAAATATGATAAAATTAAATAAATATATGTATATATTAGGGTGGTCGTTATGGGTTTTTTGGAGTTTTTATATTTGGATTGGCCTAAATCGGCTCTAAATGAAGAAAAAAAGATTCTCAATTTTTTTTCAGATATTTATTTGTATCCCCTATAGTCTCTGCAGGAGTAAATTAAAATTCCTTTTTTTTTGTATGCCAAAAAATTCAGAGAATATAGATGGGAAGTAGACAAGAAAAAATTCCAACGATAGGGGAAAATATCCCCCGCTTAGACGGGTGGGGAAATTTAATAAAATAATTGTATAAAATAGAAAATGAGGGGTCTACGTCGCGATCTTATTATTTTCAGAATTAAAGTTTTTGACCCTCAAATATTTCTTTTCGGGCTATTTGGTCTATAAACTTCAAATTAAATTAGACATAAAAAACTAAAAAAAAGACGTCAAATTGGCAGGTATTGCATAATCTGTTACTAAGGTATCTATTTTGTATTTCATTTGAAGTCTTAATATAATATAATATGAGTACAATTGATATTACGTGATATAAATTATTTAAACAGTCTCTATTAAAGTTTGGTTTAGCAAAACCGTGATCTAAGTAAAACCTTAAAGTGAACGGGTATTATTCTAGGTCTGGATGTGAGTCGCTGACGATATATCTTACACACATGTACATATGTTTACTTTGATTCGATTTTTAAACGCCCATGCTTTATTCAGAAACCCAAGCTTTTCTATTTTCTTTGAACTATTCCTTGTGAAAATTTTTAAATTAACGGATGAACATTAATGAGTTTCTACATACATAGATAAAATGTTCAAACTAAAAATAAATCAGAATTTGATAAAAAAAAAAAAAACAGGATTAGGCGCTGAAAGTAATCCGAGGACATCATTTATAAGTTTCTTTATTAAGTTTATTTATTTTTATAAGAAAAGGTAATAAAAGGCAATCTAAAACAGTGCGAATATTTTTTTTGTTATAACTACGTATATTTTTAGGTAGTACGTAGGTACTTTTTATTGACTTTATGTTGAACTTTGTTTACAAATTGGCATTTTTATTAATCCAGTCAATGTGGGCTGAAGTATGGGTGTATACTGAAGGCTGGTTTTTGGCACCACATGGTACATAACCCCATGAAACAATTCCAACCAGTTGTGTCTTCCCTCCTTTGCCATATTGAACAAGTGGCCCACCAGAGTCTCCATTACAAGCCGATATGCCTGTGCCATTGTTTTTGTTTGAATTCGAACAAACGTTTGTAGGATGTATTGGAGCTCCAGCTGGAAGATCTTTTTTGCACTCTGAATACTCAATTATCAAAGTATCAACAGTTTGCAAATTGTTTGGCAATGATGCTCTTTTAATACGACCCCAACCAAAAAGAGTTCCTTCACCAGAGTGATTTCTACCTGCTGGAGGTAACTGAATTTTATTAACAGTGGCATTGAATTTAAATGGTGGATCGATTTTGATGAGACCAATGTCATACGGGCCAACTCCACCACTATATAAAGCGTGTTTTCGCGATTGACTTAAGAGAGCATGGCGTACAGCAGCTCCGGTTTGGTTAAGTCGATTGTGAAGTCCAGCGATCACGTCAAACTTTTTGTATTCAAGACAATGAGCTGCTGTAAGTACCAGATTTTCACTAATAATCGAACCAGCGCAAAAGTGAGAATTTGTCTTTAGTGAAACTATATATGGCGCTGAGTGTGGTTCTGCTTCTTGACCATTGATTATATCACCAGTTGGAAAACTTATTCTTGATGTTGGCAAAACACTGGCACAAGCAATGCCTAAAGCAAAGAACGTTAACAAAATTGAAACACAATGCATTATAAAGCAGAGTTAACTGAGGATTTAACTAGAAAGCAGACTATTTTTATAGTAAAAGGCTTAGCACATTATCTACACTTAATAATATTTATCTTCAAAAAAGGCTCAACTTTTAAGTAGGTACCTCTTGTCTGATTTTTAAGTTTGTTTACATTTCTGTATCCGATTGCTATTGATGTACATACATGAAAGTGGGATTTGGGTTAAGGTTCTTTGAAAAAGAAAGCTCAAACTAGAAATAAAAGACCGATAGATTTTGATTGTCGTGTCTGCATTGAACGCACACATATTTTACAACTATACTTAAAATAAGACTTCTATGTTTCTACTTTATTTAATGTTGTATTTTTTTCATTTTTACTACTTGCTTTTTACTATTTTGCTTTTGATTTAAACTATACGCTAAACAATATTCAACATTTTAGGAGTGTTTTCATATTTTTTTATTAACAATCAATTGTTTTCATTTGGTTTTTCTCTTTGATTAATGTTTTTATGTAACATATTTTTAAAATTATTTTGATTAGCTATTGTTTACAATTTATCTTTCGCACTTAAATCTGTAAGAACTTTTGTTAACTTTTTGTTTGAAGGAACGCTTTGACAAAAACATCAATATTGGTTTTGAGTTAAATTGTACAAACTGTCTTAAAAATTTAGAAATAAAACCACATCATTCGAAAAGAATTGACTGGTAGAAGAAAGAACAAAATCTAAATAATAATTGGTTAAAGATAATTTTATTCTAATATTCTTTTCACACAATGCCTATTCGATTCGATTAAATCGATTCATTTGGGTTAGATCTATTTGCCCTTGGGTGAAACTTATTTGCGTTGAGGTTAAATCTATTTGCGATTTGGTTAATTGAATTTGCGAATGCTATATCTTGAAGTCTTGTCTAAATATTCAACAAACAAACCAACTCTTTGCAAATTCTAAAATCGAAGGTACGTTAAACCAAACCAATTAGAATATTAATTTAAAATATTTTCCGGAGCTAAGTAACTCTAATATAAAACATTATACATAATGAACTTTAACATTTACGATTATTATTATTTCTGAATTATGATAAATTAGAGACTGGTCTTGATGATTTTAAAACACTGAAAAACTAGTTTTTTATAAGAACGTTTCCAGGCATAACGTTTGTAACATTACTTTCAAAATGATTGCTTTAGCAATACACATACATAGGTAGACTTCAGATTTTATCAGAATCAATTCAAATGAATTCACATAGAAATCATTTTGTTGTAAAAATGTTCAAAATATTCTTTTGAAACAGTCATGCTAGCGTTACTTCTGGTGGCGCTTAGAGTCCAGGATGGATCACATGCTAATGCTAGCGTTATAGGGTTTACTAAAAAAAACTTCATCTTTGCAAAAAATGTATCAGTTCTGTATGAGTTATCCGGTTTCTAAAATATCTACTTTTAAAATATTGCATTTATTGTGTTCGATTACAATATGTATATATATCATATATGCATGTAGTTATATTGCTCTCATGACTACGAAACAACTACTAAAAATATTACAATATGAATGCATATTTTAAGGAATTCTATTCGAACGAGAATTACATATAAATGTTAAATAAAATATTTAAGATTCTTTTTTTTTAAATAGTTTTTATTCTTGAGAATTACAACCTTAAAATAAATATAAATGTAAATAATTTGTTTTTAATTTAAAACTTAGCAAAACTGTTTAAATTTTAAATAAATAAATGAACAGAATATTTATCTCCACAGTTCCAAATCTAATTGTAAAATATAATTAAAAAAAGGAAACAAATATTGTGTCTATATAAATATTATTAATAAGTTTATATTTAAAAAGAACTGTAAGACAATACAACATGGTGTAGCTACCGACAAAGTAGAGCATAAAAGGTTTTAACTTATAGGCCCAGCACTCTGGTGTGACCTCTAAATACACATATAAACTACGAATTTCACTGAGATTCTTATTAGACTAGGATGCTTAATTGTTTCTCTTCTTTTTAAGGCTTTTTTTGAAACAGTAACAGATTAGAAAAGCATGAAGAGTGAACAATTACTTCGAAGGATGGTGTTCTTGAGTATGTTAGCGCACATAAATTATATATTTATATGTTTATATATATTATATATATTAATTGTAAGAGACTAGCATTCGACATTGTAGGTATAGTGAAATTTACAATTTTATAAATAACAGACCCGATTTGGTTAACTAACAGTGGAAACGTGTATAAAGGATTGACCAATTTTAAATTTGTTGGGCCAGTAACTAATATCTAACACTCAATACATTGAATGAATCATCGAATCCATCACAATAGTTCTGACTTACGGCACTCTATCTACTTATAGTTTATGAGAAGTCTATTTTGTGTCCAAGTCATACTATTGGACTCACATGAAACTAATACAATCAATAATTTTCTTTATTTTTTCATGTCTGCATGGGCACAACTTAAAAACTATTATTTAATTTAGTTTGATTTTTGAGATTTCTTTTTATATGGTTAATCGAGAGTAGAAAATACTGTTATGTTCACAATAATTTTGAAATTGCTAATAGGTGACGAGGTTTAATATTCTTCATCACAGTTCTTACATCTCTAAAAGAAGAGAAGTATTGTTGGCGGTAGATGTGGTTCCTGAAGCACCGTCTAACGCAGGTATATTGTTTACCAAGGAGCTACTTGAGGTATTGTGAAAAAGAACTAGGAAACCCAAATTCGAAATGCAGGACCGCGAATCTACTTCTTTTTCTAGGATAAGACGAGCCTATTAAGTAAAAAACAAAACAAAATACAAATGATTAAAGTTCTCAAGATCGAAAATCAAAAACAAACTTTGGCTTTATGTTCGGCGAGGGCGTTTTTAACTATATCATGTTGTTTCTGGAGTTCATCTGTCCGCTTATCATAGTTTTTCTTTAAACGTACGCGTTCCGCAACACCTCTTTCCACTACGGAACTAGCAACCTCTCTCTTCATTCTAAAATAAAAAAAAAATAAAAAAAGGCAATTGTTGTTTTATATTGTTTGAAAACCATACCTCACGAGCTCGTCTCTATCCCTATGTACAGTTGCTAAGTTCTTAACCTCATTACGGCGTGCTTCCTGTAACTGGTGCATCACCTCACTCGTTACCTTATCTAATGATGTCTTAAGTTGCTTCATTTGGTTTGCTTGTGAGGTTTTCATTACTTTTTCAGCCGTTGAGTAAATACATTCGTGGTATTTTTCCTGAATATCTCTATAAATTGCTGAATGTTCACGGCAAGAAATTAACAATCGCTCGGATTGACTCCGTGCGATACCAGTCTTTTCTCCATCAGTAGTATTTTCTTCACCGCTTTCAGCTGCCAAATTTGAATCGAGAAGGCATGGTGGGACCTCAATACTAGGATCGCTAGAAGATAGACAACTTCTGTTTAAATTAATGCATGTGGAACTGCTACCTGTGTGAGGCAACCCATTAAAATGTTACTTACAGACTTTTGCTACTCAGTCGTTTGACCAATTTATTTGTCATTGAGAATTTAACTTTTTTGGTTCCATCCAGCGGACTGTGCTTTTGCGATACAATCTTAACCTTTTCCTTATCGTGTTTCTTCCTAAGAGATTCTAGTTTTTTCTCCATTTCAAGTCGTTTTTCACGAACTAGTTTATGATCGAGAATTTTTTCAAGTGGTTCCGCTAGTACTGTATCCACATCAAACTGCGCCGACTCTACTTGTCGAATAGAAGTATTCGTTCCTTGGTCCAGAGAGTGTTGATGTTGTATCAAATGAATGGTCGTTGAAGTACTTTCGGCATCGAAATCCGATGAAACCTCAACACTCATTGACGTTGCTGCAGTTATGCTTGTTCGATGCTTTGGACTAGTCGTGATCGATTCCACAGGTCGGAGCTCTTTTTTCTGACCTACTTGTACAAAAACGACTGGAGGGTTCAGTTTTGCGCATATAGCCAAAGAGTTTTTTTTTTGAAGAGGGCATAACACATAACAACAAATTCAAAAGGAACGACACCGAAAATTAAAAAAATTAAAAAAAACAATAAAAATCACTAAATGCTAAATGACATAGGTTTTCCCAAATCAAACAACTAAATTATTTATTAATATATGTATGTAAGTTTACAAAATAAAATAGGAACAGCATTCCACTAATCTACTAAACATAAAACTCACATGAATTCGTTATATCATCTTCTGGAACTGGTTCCGTGTCTTCGGTAAGAACGGCCAATTGTTTGTCTCTCTTCTCGAGCTCACTTTGATATTTTATTGGATTTGCTAAGGCTTCTGCAAAGTTAGATAGATCATCTGGGACATAGTCTTTAACTATTATGCAAAGGAACAACGAGGCCAAACCCATTGGTTGGCCCATTTCAGAACGTAGATTAACATGTCTGTAGCCAGGACACAGACCGATAACAGGAAGAACACGATGGCCGATAAATTTACCACCTTCTTCAAATGCAGCTATTCGTATGCTCGCTAATTCGGGCAAGACGACCTATTTAATAATGTATTTGAAGTTATGAAAACTTTTTTTAATTAATTTATTATTTACCTTTTTGAAAACAAATGGGTCTTCACCAAATACTGGGTTAATAGCATTGTCACGCACAATTTTGGTTCTGAACTTTTTACGAACGGTATCTGCTGGAAGACCAAACATATCAACCTCTACGTAAGTTCCTACTCTTTTGTCTGTAAGAAATTGCCCAGAGAGCACTGTTATAGATACTGTTCCCGCAATAATACCATCAACCTAAAAATGAACCAAAAAAACATTAAAAGATGAAAAACAGTAGTTTCCTAGACACATTAAAAAAAAACCTACAGTACTCTCAGCAAAAGGATCCAACCGTCTATCAGTTCGCCGCATGAATTCAGGCTTTAGTAAGTAACCCGTCCGGTCGTTATATTCGAAAATACCTAAATTCAATTGCATTGCTAAGTCCAGTGTTTGGAAATTTAATGCCACTAGCTGACAACCGGCATTCCAGAAGAGCTAAACACAAATGAAAACATCGTGGTTTTTATTCGAATTTTGAACTTTATGTTTTTAAATCATACCTGAGGCATAAAGTTTGAACTATCAAAACGAGTTCCAGCTGGATATACCCTAGACAGTTGGTGCTTATTATAGTTCACAAATTCTATTGGACGTTCTTTCAGCAAAGTTGTTGCTTGCTTTTCATCAAACGACGACATTTCATAACATCGGTTTTTTTCTGTTAAAATAAATGTATTATTGAACTCATTTAAGGATATTTAAAAACAAAAACTTACTTTCCGCATTCTCGAAAGAGCTAAAATGGACAGGTTGTACATAGTTAACTAGAGCCGATATTTCTGCACCAGCCTCGGTTTCTCTTTGTGCTTTTTCAGGAGGAAGCTCATTTCCTATCGGTGGATTTGGAGTAGTATTCGGAAGTGATTCATCGTCACTAGAGCTGTCGGTGTCCGAAGAGCCAGTACTGTCTTTTGAACTTTGCCGGATTTGCTAGAATTTCATATTTAAAAAAATTCGTCACAAATCGAATCAGAGTAATTTTAAAACTGTTTTTAATTCGTAAAGTGAAAGGGCGCGTTATTTATGGCATTTTCTATTCGTAATCTGGAAGAAAAATTCGATTCTGAGATCAAATCCAGAAGCATTTCTATCTCTTTTCAGAACAAAAACATTCTGACACCAATCAAAAATGCCATAAAATCTCATCGTTAAAAGTTGTGTTCAATGAACCCGTTGTGCACAGAAAATTACAGAAAGATCAGAAAAGCATAGGATTATGTGTTCAATACGTAAAAACCTTGCCCCAAACTGTTCTACAATCTGTCACTTTGTGTTCCATGAAGTTTTCCAGAGCTGTTTGGTACAATATTTCCTGCACCTCCTTTTTAAGTAGAGCAAGTGAGTAAAAAGTGTCAAAACACCAGCTGATTTGTTTGTTTGGGATATTAATAAGCTAATAACTTATTAACAAAGAACTTTCTGTTAAATTATTAAATGCATTAATCCTATATTTAAAAATTCTCTTCATCATCTTGCACTAAGTGTTCATATTAGTTTTTTTTGGGTATATAAAACCTACATGTGATAATACTGTGTATTTTGATTATATCAAAGGTAACTATAATGCCATTATTGAATATTTAAACTCTATTTCTTGGCATCAAATATTTGATTCAAATAAACTTTCTGTTTCGTATAATATTTTCGTCGAGGCATTGAAAGGGGCAGTTGATCGTTTTGTATCAAAGAAAGTAATCGCCACCAAATCAAAGCCTCAGTGGTTCAATAAAAGATTAATCAATTTAAATCATCAAAAGAATAAATCTTACAAGCTATATCGTTGTTCCAATAATGATACTACCTTATTACGTAATTTAGGCGTATCCAAAATGAATTTGAAGTGCTCAATAAATTTTAACATTAAAATTATCTTATTCGTATAGAATCGAATTTAAAGCTTTTGGAGTTTTTTAAATAGTAAAAGGAATTCAAATGGTATACCAAATAAAAGTTTTACGTACAAGAAATCGGTATATACGACATGTGACACTCCTGTTTCTTCTGTTCATGACTGCATTAATACTCTTGTTAATATTGGAACCTTAGAAATAAGTATTTCCGATACAACTGATGCCTTGTGTGGTTTGAGTCTGGAGAAACAGCCTAGGCCTGATGAAATATCTCCCTTTGTTTTAAAACAGTGCGCAGGTGTTATTTGCGTACCTTTAACAATTTTGTTCAACGCTTCACTCAAAAAATCAGAGTTCTTGAATGAATGGAAAACTTCCTTCATTATTCCTATTCATAAGGCAGGACCTAAAAAGGAAATTTCCAATTATGGTCCGATTTGCAAACTTTCTATAATTCCTATTCCAACTATTTGAAAAAATTGTTAATACAAAATTGTCGTTTCTTCTTAAAGAAATCATTTCACCTTATCAACGTGGTTTTGTCTCCGGAAAATCGACTTCGACTAATCTTATGATTTTCAGTAATTATGTTTGTTTTGAAAGTGAATCTCAATGTGATGTCATTTACACTGATTTTGCCAAAGCCTTCGATCGTGTCAATCATAAAATTCTGATGCAAAAGTTAAAAATTTAGGATTTCATTCGAACCTTTTAAAATGGTTTGAATCTTATTTATATGTGATCGTATTCAATATGTTCATATAAATAATATTCGCTCCCATATCAAATTCTTATTTCCTCTGGAGTACCTCAGGGAAGCCATTTGGGTCCGCTTTTGTTTTTAATATTAATAAATAATATTCCTCTCCGTATTTGGTTTTCTCAAAAATTGTTATTTGCTGATGACTTGAAAGTCTATTGTAAAATTAAATCACTATCTGATTGTATTCTCCTCCAAGAGGATCTTCTTAGGCTTGGTGAGTGGTGTAAAAGAAACCTTTTATTTCTGAACGTTTCAAAATGTCAAGTTATGTAATTTTTTCGAAACCAATCTCCAATCTTTTATACTTATAAAATTGATGACATACCTCTTATAAGAATTGAAGAAAAGAAAGATCTTGGCGTTTTATTTGATCGAAAACTTAACTTTAATCTTCACATTGATTACATAGTAGCTAAAGCCAATTCTATGCTTGGATTAATTTCTAGGATTACAAAGGAGTTTACTGACCCTTATACTCTTAAATCTCTCTTCGTTGCATTTTGTTTCAAATCATAAAGATTTTTTTGTTTATACTAATAGAAATATATTCAAACAACAGTTGTTTTTTTTATTGTAGGTAACCTGAGTGGTACTTAATGATTCAGTAAACAATAGTATCTAGTAGTCTTAAGGAGAATATATGTAAATGTACGATCTGTTTGATTAAATAAGTCAATAAATAAATAATATGTATGTATATTTGTATGTATTTTTCTTATATTTTTGGATCATGCATGAAGAAAAAAACATAAAGAATATACAAAGTGTGAAATGAGATCAAATTTGCATTGAAAATTAATGCAAACAAAATAACAATCCAAACATCTTTAAATTTCAAGATTCACTACTGATAGGCAACGTTCAATCCCTTAAACGCAAAGCTGCACTTTTTGTTTTTTTCTTGTTCTGCAGTTTTCACAGTTGTGCTTTTCTGCTATGTCCTAATCAAGTTTTCTTCATTGAACACAGCTAATATCAAACGAATCTTTGTTATAGAAGAATTGGATAAACGAAACCCACATCCAATGAAAACTTATATAACTTTTTCTGGCATGTTGTCCTTTATTCTACGGGTAGTTTTTTCATAAAGTTTTTTTGCGAAAAGTTAAACCAAATAAACCTATTGCCCTTTCAAAATAAATATATTTATTTTTCACGAAATCTTTTTTGTTCATCCAAGAAATGACTTTTCCGCATGAAAATTCAAGAAATAATAATAATAATTAATCCTTCTTTTGATCCAGGATAATCCATCAATCAACCTCATTGTCACTTTATGCAAAAGACAGAACTTTTTGTTTAAAAAAAAAAACCTTTGTCGTCGTCTTTCGTTTTTCTGACTCACATATTTTTACTTGCTGCTTGCTGTAGAGATTTTTCTTTTGATATCCTTTCTACGTAAAAGAATTTGTTATTGTGGTTTGTCCTTAAGGACAAGTATTGGTTAAGTGTAAAAATAAAATGAAATAGAATTTTAATAAATTAAATTACTATGCTTCAAAAGTCGGTTTGACGTTTGTCCAAGTAAATTTCTAAAATGGTTTCAGATGCAATTCTTAGTATATGATATTACCATTTTTGCAAAGGAAGTCTTTTAGTCAGCTTAATGAAAAACAACAGTTTGTTTACAGTTTCTTGTCAACGGAAAATTAAAAATGAAAATTGCAAAAAAAACCTATTTTTATTAGCTGTGTACCAGCACCTATAAAGCACTGACGTGCGACCCCTATTTGCTCATTTTATAAATGACAAAAAAATCTCTGTTTAATACCAGCAAGGACAAATAAAAAGCAGGGCATACCTATAGAATTGTAAGAAGAGAACAAAAGGTTTTAAAAAAAGGTTTATCGCAATGAACATTTTGCATACCTGCAATGGTGGTGCATGACTTCCAATATCACTGTTTCCAGTTGACTGTGTCGTTGTCAGCGCTCCTCTTTCTCCTGGTGTTACGGAACTAACTCCATCTTCTTGAATAGAAACTTGTTGCTGGATTGGAGCTATAGTTGGCATTTTGCTGGCATCAACTGTAAAATTCCATAGAAATATAAAGATAATAGATCAATTGTAATGGACTACGCTTTTCATGTTCAGTTAAAAGTGGTGTTTTTTGTGAATTCAAATAGAAAAGAAGGATTCGTTTTATTCCGTTTTGTATGCTAAAGAAAGCAATTTTCACTTGGGTAGTTTTAGAAGGTAGGTACCTATGTATACTGTCATCTGTCATGTCCATTTGCATTTAATAATTATGATACTTCTATTAGCAAAATATTTAATTTATAAAATATACATAATATTGAATTTATGTCAAACTGAATTAGATAATGTTCTGTACCGTACATACATCATACAGAGCTGGTATGGTACAGAACTCAACCAGGTAGGTATTACGATTCAATTATTTTGTTAAGGGATTATGAAAAATATATAGTTAACTGAATTAATTGGATCTTATTCTCTATTCGAAGTAAGTAATTTATTTTTAAACTTTTGATTATATACCGTGCATTGGCCTGTGGTCTATTTGTAAATCCAAGTTGATCTTAAGTGGAAAATGGATTTGCTTAAAATCTAGTACAGAGCATTTTAATGAAATTCTTTAGTGGAGACATTTAGAGCTAAACTGGTTTTGAACATATTTTAAACGATTTTTCTGTTTCAAATCTTTCGAAAATGGATATAACGATTTATGAACTGAGTATTTGTGGTGTTAAAATTAATTTAAATTGAACTGCGTTTCGAATGTTAAGCAATAAATTCTCATAAGGATGTTGACCTTTTTATGCTAAAAATGTCCTACCTACTCTTAACTTTTTCAAGCAGTACAGCTTTTTTTTAGCATGATAAACATAATGTGCATTTGTTACATGATACCTATAAAGGCTAAGACAAAACTAAAAGAAAAACGCCCAAGGTATTAATTTTATGGAATAAATTCAGTATTAATGAAATTTTTATTTCAGAGTTTCTTCGGATGATCGTTAAGATATTTTATTCGTTAAACAAAATATAGTAGAGTTAGGGCCAACGAATGCACTGTTTCAATGAATTGAAAAAAGGCTAAAACAACTATCTAAATTATAAAATTCTCCAGTTTCAGTCTTAATGTATTTTTAGTTTAAAGAGCCCTTAGTTACATGAAATGACAATGGCTTTTAAATAGTAAAATAATAAATAATGTTGGATTGAACTGAAAAAAAAACATTGTTTTATTAGTTTAAGCAAAAATAAAAACTTACCTGAATTTGAAGTCGACAATTTAGCTTGGGAATGAGTATTTCCCTTACTTTTGTGATGATGATGGTGATGATGTTTCTTTTTATTTTTTATGATAATTTTTCTTCTCAATAACGATGGTGGCGGTAGTTCAGAATTAGTCTCCAATGGATGCGAATCAAGCGGTTTATCTAGCAACATGTCTCCGAAAATATCACGACAATAGTTAGCAATTTTAGCCTACAGCGAATTTCAAATATGTATAACGATTCACTACATTAATAATATACATATAGCAATAAATACTTTTAAGTAATTTTTACTTAATTCATACAATCTACATACATAAAAGGATATTACAATAAGATTAACTACGCCTATACAGAGCCGCCGACAATAATCAATTTTCCAAATCTTTCAAGGAAAAGCATTATTAATATTCGTGATGAATTTTATAGCTTTAAGAATAATGTATATTTTAATGCTAAGTTATAAGGAATTGGGTTGTAGATATATAAGGGTGTGACCGGAACTCATGCAGTAAATTATAAGCTAGAGGGAAGTGGCAATGACGTAGCTCTATGATGAGTTATTAATCCTTGTGGATTTTTTTATAAAATTACGCAATCAAAAACATCTTGTTAAGACAGCTTTTGAATTTTTTTTTATTTAATACTACTAAATGGATTAGCTTTTAGTCAAATAGGGAAGGAGATGAAAGAAGATTTTTATTCGGGTTTATATAGAAAACCATTTATGCAATATCGTCACCTACGTCACAAGTGAGAAATAAAGATATATGTAAATGTATATGATACTACCAGCATAATGATGTTCTAAGTCAATTTGAGTTCTAAGAAGTTAGTGCTAGCTCTAAGTGTTAAAATAATATTGTTTTGAGAAATAGAAAATGTATCAATATTTCCCCTTTATTTCCAATACCACGAGTTTCATAAACTTAGGTCGACAAAAAAAAAATATTTTTCTGTATAGGTATTTAAAGACTAGCTCTTATTTGTATTTATGCCTGGTTTCACAAAATGGTTTAAATACCTATTTAAATTCATTGACGTAGAAGAAGTCTCAACTGGCACAACGCTTTCCACCTATTACTTAGCTAAAAAAGAAATGATTCTATTGAATGTTTTGAATGAAATAGCAACTTAAGTGTGCCTAAATTCATTTTACAGAGATATAATAGCTGTTCCTTTACTTTGAATTTTTTATGATTTTTAGTCTAAACTTCTTTCAATAATTGAAAAGGAAAAGACATAATAGTGTTGATGGTTCTTGCAAGAAAGAGCTATCATTACTTGTAACCTCATGTTTCGTGTAAGGACTTAGGTTAGAGTTGCCAACATTCTTTCGACAGAATATAGTATTTTTCAAAATTAGGTATACAAAAGTATAGTACACTTCAAAAAATATAGTATTTTTTGACAAGAATTAAAAAAAAGTCTAAATATCTTATTTTTATTTACATTTGTATACTTTACTTTTAGATTGAAGAAGATCAAAAGGTAATTATTTATGAACGTGATATTTGCTCCGTTTCTAGCGTTTTGCGATATTGAATTCATAATTGAAAAGTATGATCCTTTCTGTAAGCGCTTCAGTGGCATTTGGTAGAAATAAAAAGAAGCAAGGAAATCATCTTGAATACATTTGGTGAGTTATTTTCGATATTTTTTAAAATACCTACACTGCTGTTTTTGGTCCAGTTTTTAAAGCAAAATACAAAAATAAATCTAATTCTAGACTCAATCGAATTGTTTACTTTTGCAAAGTTTTTATAGAGGTAATTGTTGCATTTAAGTCAAAAAATCCTCAATAATTTTAGCTCATTAGAAGCTTTATTTGGGAAAGCACATGTAAAATATTCAATCAAACCTTGAATTTCTATAACTTAGGTAGGTAATAATGGATAAGAAATGTAGCATTTTATGGCTACATTTAAGATTCGGTAGACAACTCATTAAAATCGAAACCGAATATCAAATTTTCCTTATGTCTATAAGTTACAAAATAACTCACCTAAAATTTTCTGTCAATTATTACCAAAGTTATGAAAATTCAAAATTTGATTGAACATTTTAGGTATGGGTTTTTCCACTTAAAACTGCTTTCGTCTTGTGGAGTGGGTTAACGGGAAAATAATCAGCTAAGATTTTACAGGAATTTTTTGTATTTATTTGAAAGAAATTAGGGGTGTGACTGGGCTATAACACCTATAAGAGTTATTAGGCTATTACACTTTCCCTGCATGAGATACAAAATTATGCTCAAACAACAAAAATAGTAATCATTGAGACATATGTCAGAAAGTGCTACAACAATGGGACGCAACTCATACAATTATGCCCATTCTACTTTAAGTTTTTTACTGAATTTTGTGCCAGGCACAAAATGTATTGTGTGTTGAAAAGAGCACATAAATGCCATACAAAAAATTAATCTAATTTTAGAATAAGATTCCACAATGTCATTGTCGGCCAGCCAGAACTCTTAGAAGAACACTCACCTTCCTTAAGAATTTCAAGTGGCTAAGTACATAAGAAGAAGCATAGACAACAGCTTCTTCAACTGATGGCATAAAGCTCTTTTGGCCTTAAGGATACCAATTTCTTATATGTACATATATATTTAAATTGGAATGCCTATTGTTGTTAACAATGAATAAGGTATCTATCTATTTAATCTTTAAAAGGATATTGTAAACTGTTTGTTAATGATTTATACATATATTGACTAACTTGTTGTCGTGGATTACAATGGTTCTCAAAACTTAATATCACAGGAAATTCTGAAGTTTTAAATGCACTCTCAGCAATTGCTTCAAGCACATCCTTGGCAAAAATCTCTGGAACAAATGTATATCCATGAACAATAACTGGCTCATCGGTACGTCCATTCCAAAAATCCAACTCAACGCATCTAAGAGATAAACCATTTAAATTGTTTTTAAATTCAGTTTAATTTTAGTTTTATTCAATCAAATTTACATAATTATTGATTTAGTATTAATATTAGATTTAAAAGTTACCTGCATCCAGCCAGGAGACACTGTCGATAGATCTCCACAGAAGACTTTCCAGTAAGCTGATGTCCAGTCAAATAGGTATTGTGTGACGAATTTATGAAATAATGTGACAAAGGTTGGTCCATGTCATCGCATAAATCGAGTTTATTTGGAGCCATTATGGGATTATCGCATGACATTAAATACCTGAAAATGAATTCAAAAATCAATTTTAACTGATTTCATGGATAAAAGTGTACTCAATGAAAACAAAAGATGCGGAATTTAGTTAACCTAGTACTTTTTCACTTAACTTGTACGAATAGGTATAAGGCTAAGAATTAGATATATGAGAAATAAGAAATATAATATAATCATGGCTGGCAATATATCTTAAGCAGAATTGGTTGATAGCCTAAAATCACATGGGTTCTTTTTGTTTCCGATTTCTTTTACGTAATTGATGAAACAATTATTAATATAAGGGTTAATTTTTATATCATTAACAAAAGCTTGCTAATGTGGAAAAAAAGTTCATTCATAGAAACCTATTACACAAATTTTTTAGGGGGGTGAAAGGGGTTGAAGTTCAGTTTTTTGGGAATAGCTCCTAAATTATCGGTTTTATTGAAAAAATGTGAAGATACAAATTAAAGCTTATGCTATTTTGCACAAAAAAATGTTAAAATACTTTTTTTTGTAGAACCAATAGTTTCAGAGAAAAACGTTCGAAAACTTCATGGTGCAGTGAGTTTAGTCCAAAAAATTTATAAAATTTTTGCTTATCGCTGGGCAAAATTTGCTTTGTGATTTATGTTTAAGTACAACTCCTTATTGTAAAATCAAGTTTTTGGGGTGGTAGGGGAAAGGGAATGGCCGCCATCTTGAAAACAAGGTTGATTTTGTTTTTAATTGATAGCTCGTTGAAATTACGTTTTTCAAGAAAATGACCAAAGTACAGATTTTAGACAATTAAATTGTCTAAAAAATGAGCCATTAAACAGCTCTGTAGGTTTATTTATCTTAAACTTACAGCGTGCCAGCTTTTAAGCTTTTATTCAAAATAAAATTTTTCAAATAAGCTAAAAATAATTCTATTGAAAACGCTTAAAATCGTTTCAAGCGTGCTCGTTGCCAAATCAGTGAGAACTCTCACTGACACTAGGTAGCGTTAAGCCTGGTTCATACGGCACCGCACGAGAGTATTAGTCATCGGTGAATACAAACTTCTGGATTTTGAGTGATAAAGTGAAAACCATTTTTAATTTATTTTTAGCGAAAAAGGTTAAAGGTTTTCCATCTATTTTTTCGTAAAATTTTTTCTCAACCATTGAGAAATATTTATAAAAATAGAATATAAATCTCAACCGTTAACCTAATTTTTTTTTTTTTTTTGTTAAAATAAATCTCAAACCGAAACTGAAATCTTTTTAAAGGATTGAAGTGGCTCTCAGAGAAAAATTAGTTGAATATAAAGGTTGATAGTTATTTCTGATCTCTGGATTGAAGTGATTGAAATTAAAAGGATCAGCTTTGGAAAAAGCTGGTAGGTAAGATGTGTTTGTTGATGTGGATTTTCTTGCTTTTCAAAAATTTTCGAACATTTTTACAAATTTCAAACGTCTTATACACAGCGTTGCCAGTTGCCACTAATCGAAAAAAATTCCGAAATAGATTTTCAGCAAAAAATTCAGTGTATTTAACTTGCTTGAAGAAGATCTGCATTTTCCAATTTTTATTTTTATTTTTAGAAAAGTAGCACAAAATAAAAAAAAAAAAAAAAATAGCAGATAATTAGCTGAGCTGTCAAGATTGGCATCAAAGCAAGCCGATAGCCGGAAGCTGTAAGTAATGGTATAGAATTTAAAAACTATTTGCGGGTGGAATTTTGTTGAATAATAATTTTGTGTTCGGAAAACCAAAATACATTCGATTTAAATGCAGTAGATTTGTTTAACGAAAAAAGTGCATTAGATCTCCTGGAATTGTGGAAAAGTGGCAACGCTTGGTTATATTTAAAATTACGTTTTATACAAAAAGTTGTGCATTTCTTGCTTCAATGCGTTTGTTAACTTTTTTCAAGTTTCCCCAGCTTTTCAAAATTTGACAGGTTTTACACATTTTTATGGGAAATATACCAAACAAACCTAATAAAACTGAATGTAGGTACATATGTATTGGGACCACCCGCGGAGGGGTTAACGAGTTTCCACCATGCTAAAGTTTACTCAATATACAATGGAATTTCAAGACTTTAACATTTCAGCTAAAGAATTGTAAAACACAGTAAAAATCGATCTCCGTAATATTTCTATCAACTTTATCCTTAAGTTAAAATAACGTTAATGGTGTAAGACTATGCATGCACATATAGGACTAGAAGGTTCTCTACAATGTAACTATTTGAATTTGGTATTACATTCCAACTTGTTCTGGTTGAAATGTGATTTACAATAGAAAATACAAAAGAACCACCCTCAACCCCGTTTGGGTGTAACAACATTATAGAAGCCACCCAGCCATTGATCTGTTTAATGTAGTATTGGAATGCAGAAGAGGAGTATGTGGGTGTGGGTACACATATCGATTTAATGTGGTTTTCAAAAACCTCTTTACAGAAAAACAAGAATATTCTTCACAAAATATTTTATCTCATTTGCATGAAATCCGATTGAATGGAAAAGTGCAATCCATGAATAAGAATAATAGAACTTTTATATATTTCAACCCGGAGGGTTACATAAAAATAAAACAAAAACAAATGCAATGATGGTCCCAATGTATGTAGGTACATAGGTATCTAATCCTATGTTTTTCAAAAGGGTGCAGAATGTGCATGCATTTTAATTATATTTAAGCATAGTATGTTTACCCAACCAAACCATTATTATTGGCCGTATACTTTTATAGTTCAATTAGTTATTGCAATATATAATTTTTTTTATTTCGTGTGGAGCTGATTGACCTAGATATATTATGGTAAATGGTTTACGTCGTGGTAGCAATATTTACAGGGCAATCCATAGTCTAAGAGCTAGCAACGTGTTCGAGAAGTCATTTTAGTATGTCTGGCTTTTTTATAGTTTGCTCTAACTCTTAAGATTTGCGTAAGGGCAGTCTGGCTGGTAGGTAATGTTGCGTTGTTAGCCATTTTTAAAAAGTGTTTCGAAAAACATAAATGCAATTTTCTCAGCTCCTATTGGACTAAGAGTAAAATTTTTTGCTTGATTTTGTAGGTTACAGTATCTTTTAAAATCCTTGTTCACAATAATTATTTTTTACATCTCTTTCCCACGAAAAGTTATTGTCGAAAAACTGTCAAATTTTGTTTTTTAAAAATGGTTTTAAGCGTTTATCTCGCCTCTTGTTCGTGTGAACGAAAAAAATTTTAAATATTTTTTTGAAGAGTACCTGATTTCCTTTATTTTTATTTTTTATACATTCAGATTTTCTGTGAAACAAAAAATGTCTTAGAAACAGTGTAACAAAGTACCCAACATACAGCCAATAATTCCTTAGGGGAGTTTACGATTCGTATACGTTGCTGCAAAAAAATAAACGGATACTTTTAGAGGGACACAAAAAAAGCATTTTATTATTTTAGAAGGGGGGTCAATCTCTTACTGTTTAGGGAGGAGGGGCACTTTTATAATAAAAGCACTTAAAATGCAAAAAAAATTGCTATAAAACAACGGAAAAGCTTACAACAGTGTTTTACAGCTCATTTGAAAGCTAAAAGTCTATTCTTTATTTAAAATTTCCAATTGAGTTATATTCGTCTATAGTTTTTGAAAAAAAAAAAATCACTTTCGGTTTAATTAAAAAATTGTTTTTGCTATTTTAAATTATTTTTTTCAAAAATTACAGGCAAATATAACTCGTTTGAAAAATATACTTGACGCACAGACCTCTAGCTTTCAATCGATCTATAAAACATTTTTGTAGGCCTTACCTTTGTTTTTTAACAATTTTGTTTGCATCTTAAGTGCTGTGTTTTAAGTGCCAATCCCCTCTAAACGGTAAGAAATTGACCACCCTTCTAAAGTAATAAAATACTTGTCTTGTGTCCCTCTATAAGTATCCGTTATTTTTTTGTAGCACCGTACGAATCGTAAGCTCCCCTGAGGAATTATTTGCTGTATGTTGGCAACTTTGTTACACTGTATCTAGAACATTTTTTGTTTCATAGAAAATCTGAATATACAAAAATAAAGGAAATCAGGTACTCTTCAAAAGAATATTTAATCATTTTTTCGTCAATAACTTTTCATGGAAAAGAGATGTCAAAAATAATTGTGAACAAGAATTATAAAAGATACTTTAACCTACAAAAACCTAAAAAAATTTTACTCTAAGTTCAATAGGAGCTGAGAAAATTTCATTTGTGTTTTTCAAAACACTTTTTGAAAATGGCGGACAACGCAACATCACCTACCAGCCAGACTGCCCTTACGAAAATCTAGGGAGTTAGAACAAACATATATAAAAAACCAGCCATACTTAAATGACTTCTTTTTTGACGTTGCTATGTAGCTCTCGTACTACCAGAAAATGGAAATACTTAAAATATGTAAATTTAACTAAAAAGATTTTTTAAAACATATTGAGATGTATTCACAGTGATGTTTTTAAGCTGTTGCTAGACAAAGCTGGATTATACCTGACGAAGTTTCAGCATAATAAATGCCAGATTTGGCTAGCAACATATTAAACAACATCTTTGAATATGCCCCATTAAGTCGCAAGGCCCAATAAAAGTTCTTTCTTTACACTCAGAAACCGTTTTTCTATAGCCTTGTGCTGGCTATGTCCAAGCTAATTAAATACATTGTCAAGCAATGGTTAAATATTTAAAATCAAAATACAAAATACATCATCTCACCTCAAAAATCCATCTGAACTTAAGAGTCCTTTTTGGGAATTAAATTTATTTGGCTCGTACTCCGTTATTATCTCCTTTGCTCGTGCAGTATTCGCATACGGGTAGAGTATTTCATTCAGCCTAGGATCTCGTTGAGTTTTATTTAAAAACTCCACCAGTTGGGAAATCGTCATGCAACGTCTTTTTGAGTTACCCACACTGTTATATAATTGTCGTAAGTTTAATTTTAAATGTTCAATGAATGTTCAACTTACATTCCATCAAAAATCTTTTCGACTTCAGTGCGTTGTGTTAGATTTTTGTAAAGATTGTAAAAGTCTTCAAATTGGAATTTAGACAGAGGCAAGCTATCTATTTTGCCTGATGGTAGACCGGAAACATCTAAAGCTTTTTCAACACGCTTTCTATCTTCTTTGTTTTGGGTAAAAATTTTTATGATGCTAAGAATAAAAATAACATATAGAGCAACTTATTTCCTAAAAAAATGTTTGTTATTACTTTTTTACTGGAATCATTTTATCTCGGACTGCTTGCAAGCATAGTTTAGTATGAGCCTTTTGAAGAAACATATTCGAAGATCCATTTATTTGTGAAAGACTATAGGCCAGCTTCATTAGCTCGTAAGACCAATACTGTTGACAAAATATATAATTTTTCATTAAGATTTTTTTGATTAATTATTTTGTTCAAAAGTTTATCAGGTCCTTTTATTGTGTTTAGTATCTTGGTTCCATGGAATACTTCTGCAGAATTATACATATTAAAAAATTCAATTTTGCTTATTTTTTTTTATTAGATAATTTAAGAACTAAGGTCATTAGTTAATATAAGTTGGTACGCCCGCGCCCCCCAAATGTCTTCCAAATAAATAAAAAAAGTCTGTAAAATCTCATCTGTAGCTGATTATTTTACCGGTAAGCCGGTCCCCAAGACGAAAGTGTTTTATATGGGAAAACAATGTTCGATAAAATTTTGAATTTTTATAAATTTGGTAGTAATTAATAGAAAAATTCAAATTTGGCACAGTGTGTGTTGCACTACAGTATTTTTTTTATATATGTATAATTATTACGAAAACGAAGTTTTCAATCATATTTATCTCGAAACAACAAATTTTGTGTTATGACATTCTTTTAACAAAAGGCCAATATGTAACCAGTTGCATATTGCCTGAGTTTTCAAAAAATATCTAAGACTTTTCTGGTGGAAATAAAAACAAATGGGTTGATGTTATAATTTAAGGGAGTAGTGCATGATTTTTAAGGAAAAGTAGAACCAAAACCCTAGATTTCTCCGCTTAAAATGGTTGCAAATTAATATTATCCCCTTCAGAAGCATGAATGTGGACATTTTTGAGTTTATTATCCGTATTCACTTTGTGCGGAAAGAAAGGGAAACGCAACACTTAGTATCAATTCAGTCATTAGGGGAATATTTAGTTGATTATCATTTATGTATGTATTATAGTACATTCAAGCACCTCAATATTTTCTGGGCATGAATGGGACTATACATTGTTTTGGTAGTAATGAAACTTGATATCATACATTTTACTCTTATTAGGTCCTGTAAAATGATAAAATGCAAACAAACATCACCTCTTTTATATATTTCGTTGCCGAAGTAATATAATTAGTATGTTTTGTTTACAATCACTTAATTCGTTTTCCATCATCTGCATTAAATGTAAATGCCACAAGGATAGAGATAAGGCATTAACTACAGATAATATTATTTGTCTCTTAATTGAAAGGCAAATAATGTTTTTCTGTTTTTCCATTTTTTTTATTGAACCTATGATAATAAATTGCTAATGAAAATAATCATCAATCAAAAAAAGGCAAATAAAATCAATACATTGACAATGATTAACGATAATAAAAATAATTTTATTAAATGAGCACGCAGAAAGGATGCTTGAATTTAGTTTAGATTATTTTAGACAATTTAAATGTCAATCATTCAGAAAAATTATCTTATTATTGAAAAAGAGTTTATTGAACCTGAAACGCCGCGCCAGTTATGCCTATGTATATGTTTGGAATGTTAATTGATAATATTGAGACACTTAAAAAAACGAAAGCAATGATTGTTTTTATAGCAATATAAAAACTTATTTTACTCCTACAAAAATATCAATTCTGAGTTCTGACACGACCTTTCACATAAAACTAATTTTATTATTTCATTTAACTGATTAATGAAACGATAAAAGTGATTTCAAAAGAAAAATGTGCTGGAACGAGATTTTGCTTGACGATTTTTCCATAATTATGCACTCAGTTGACAGTCAAAGGAATAAATAGAAAAACATTTGTGCTCTATCTAAAGAAAAAGTACTATCTGACGTTTGACTGGATATTAAAAAGTAAGCCCTTAAATATAATTCAAATTAAAAAAAAAATTTCGGTATCAAAATAAAATTTTTAACCGCTTCTAAGAGAAAAATGCGGTCTATTTAAGAAAAATAATTAATTATTTTATGTTTTAGAGTAGGTACCTGTTGTTTTTTTTTTTTTTTCTTATAAAACAAAACCATATTTACGACAAAATTACCTGTGCAATTTCTTTGTTTATGCAAGAAAAATTAATAACAGTAAGATTAACGAAATCAGAGCCTTGTATGACAGTTATTGTTTTTTCCTCCAGAGTATCTTCCATGGATCCCATATTCAAAAGTTGCCGGAGCTTAGGATCCTGTAAAAATAAAAGTAAACAATGAAAAATTTTAGATTTCTTTAATTTATAAAACTATGCAATAATTTTGATATGAGAAATTCTTATCCGAATGTATTAATATTTGAATTGAATAATATTTAATTTATAATGTAAAGATCTGTTAGAACAAAATTAAAGTAAGCTTTTGTTGGTGAAGCCACCAATTATGGTTTAACCGCGAAAATTGTATGAGAGAGGAGGTCTATACCTTCCCGTTTAGAAAGGAGGTGCAATTTTCTAAAATGTTGGCTTAGAATAGAAATTAAACAAAGAACTGTATCATTAACGTTGTCATGCTTTACTTGTTTTAAAACTGAAAATCCATTCCCTAATATCCTTTTTAAATAAAGTTGTTTTTGGAAATATTTTTTGAACGAAATAACCGTATGCGCACCAATAATTTAATACCTTTTAAATTTATAATTTGAACAGCTATAAGCCGCCTTTTACTATCCGCCTCATGATCTGATCCGGATTCGATCATTATAAATAAAACAAACAGGATCTTAGTGACAGGAGTGTTTATACTTTTCTCTTTTCGCCTTACGTTTATTTTTTCATCTGCCTGCTGTTGCCTCTTTTCTTTGCACTACTGTCGCCAGATTGAAAAAAAACTCATTTTTGGATGCTTAAAATAGATTGAGATAAAATACAGGATTCCATGTTGCTTTTGCAATTACGTGTTGAAAGTTGATGTGGATAATAAAATGCGGCTATAGTCACACTCAACTTTTTCCACAGTGAAAAAAGTTTTTTTTTTATCTAACTTCAAGTGCGCAATAAGCGATCAAAAGCCAGTATTTTCTATGCAAAATATTTGAGCTGGATTTTTGTAAAAATTAAGACTTCTACATCTTTTCGACACAAAGCGAAAGAAAAAAGGTATATTACCGACGCTTCCCCTGTGTAAATATGTATTTTGTAGAATAAATTAAATAATCCTAAATCCTCAATGCTTTTATGAAATTTGGAAAAAAATTTAATTTGCCGAGCTTGCATATTCATTTGACTATGCTTACTTCGGCCCAGTCTTTCTTTTACATAAAGGGCACACAAGTTATTTGAAAAAGAAAGAGCTAGAAAAAGTAAGTCTTACCCCTTGAACAGAATGAACGTAGCTGCAGCTGGTAGCAAGAGTTGAATTTAGTTTAACTTTTGCTACACCATACATTCCTTGCTACATTTACAGCTTCTCATTGTGGCACTGTATATTATTTTTGTATCTTTCTACTTTGACAGTGCTACACGCGACAACTACAGCTACACCATTCTGTTCGGCCAGTTACTCTTATGTTTGAGTTAAGCCCAAGAAACAAACCAAGCTGTTAAAAATATTTACAAATGAATCAAGGTCTAAATCAACACACAAAGGAAGTAGCCAAATCGTCGTATTTAGGCAAATTCACAGCAAAAAGCACAACTCACAAATTACTACATTTAGGCACCTAATTTGACTTGAGATTTGCTGACTCGAACGTTTGAATGTGGCTATGTGGCATTCCCGTTTGCGACTCGCCTTAATTAGGTTCGCTTTAAATGGCTTAAATTTGGAAAATTTGAATATCACTCAATACCTTTAGCAAACGTTCGCCTCTATCGTCTAAGTATAACTGTAAATCTTTGTGACTTTGGACAAAATCGCAGTTTTTATTTTTGAAATGTTGAACGTTGGAGTTGAGTCGAACGTTGGACTCGGCGAATCGCAAGTCATAATATACCTAGTGACTTTTATGAACAATGGAAAACCGGACCGAGGTTTGCCCAGGTAGCCAAATGAATATGCCTGTTTGGTAATTTACCGAAACTTGGATATGGGTCTTGACAAATTTAACCTTACAAAAAAAAACCCGATGTAAGCTTCGAAATACCTTATCACTTATAAAATATTACTTTTATAAGCCTGCCCAGTAACTAGCTACTCAATGCAATTAATTTTGGTTTGAAAAAATCGTAAAAGCAACTTTGGAATAACTAATTTTATTGGGTTGAGTAAAGTCGTAATTTTTAAAACTTTTTTGAAAAACCATCATAACATAAACGCTACATGGCTAATACTTCTGAAAAGTCTTAAGTTCTCCTTAACCCGATTTCAGGGTTATTCATTATTTACAGGACACTTCATTTATTAAAGATAACGTTTATATGTTTGTAATAGATAATATGTTATCCCTTAATCGATTAGGAGCTTAATAAGCCCTTTCCTTTCACACACCGAAACCACATGCCGGTTTTTCACTAGAGTGTGTAAATTACTCTTAAGCTTTTCCAATTGCGAGTTCATTACAATCCAACTATTGAGTTAAATAAATAAAACATTTATACATTCATACGATGTGCTTACATCTACATCTGCGTGCTATGGCACATTTGATTCCTTTTAATTAATCTTAATCAATTTATTTTCGTGCAATTTGATTACAATCATGACATGTTAAATGCTTTATTTGATCTATTAAGCAGTACCTAGTCATGAATGTGTCATCGCTACAAGCTACCACAGTACAGCTTCTGTTTTTTGAATTGGTTTTCAATTAAATTTATGTTTATGTATTGCATTTCAATAGCAAATCATCAGATTTGATGTTTAATTTTACGTTAATTTGAATATAAATTAACTTTTTTAATTGGGTGTGCATTAGAACTATATCTATGAATATAGTTGAGCTCATAGACAAAAATTTATTAAGAATTAAATTAGGTCTCCTGCATTCTTGTAAAAATTAAAGGAATTATTCAATAGGTACGTACATATTAGAAAATTTTAATTCCAAGAATTTGTTTTTTGTAACAGTTTTTTCTATCAGCTACCACAGGTTTTAATTTTGAAACGTCATTTTTAATTTTTGTAAGGGAACGTTTCGTAAAAGCTATATAAGATTTTGATGCTGAAAAAAATAATGTTCAGATCTGTTTTTTTTATAATAACCATTTATGCAACAGTTCCACTGGTGCTTTTCTTTTGATTTCTTATAAGTGGGTTTTATAGTGTTCTTATCCACATATCGAAATAGTTCTGTTTAGTTTTGGGGTTTAGTCGCTAAATAAGCTATTCATAAAAATCTTTCCACACTTATCAGCACTTTTTTAACCAATCAAAATTGTATTCATGTTTCTTCCGGTTTCAATTAAAATAACATTTGTTTAAGATTTTAACGATGTAGATAATACAAAAGTTTATAATTTATCGTGCATTCGACATAAATAGTTTCTATACCGCACATGTGCGTGAACTAAAATGGAAATAAAAATGTTCATGTCTACTTTTCAACGCCAAACTGTAGGAATATTATTATGGAATAGGCAAGTATAAGAACTCATAATTTGAATGAATACGTTAACTAAATATTCATTTAAGCGTGACGCCATATTAATTAACATACATATTTGTAATACGTTCTTAAAGTTCCCTCTATTATTGCTCTATTATTGGAAGAAAAATAAATTGCAAAGAGTTTCAAAATTAATACCGCAAGGAAAAGAAGAATATTTATACAATGAAAAAAAAAATGCTATAAATGTACATAAATTAGGCCAAAATTTTAGTGATCGAATTATTAATGTCAAGGATAAAGAAGTCGACATCGAGGATCAAATATAACATGATGATGAAGACCAAGAAAGTTTGGCGATTCTGATGTCAATTTGTGTCGAGATCAAAATGCCAAAAAACGGTAGGTTCAACTTAAGAAAAGAGCTTTTATTTATAGAAAACGAGAATAAGGGAATCCTGAAGAAACTCTATTACATTCAGAAAAATGCACCGCATCATAAGAGTTATACACCGGTAAGGAGCAGCACTCGTGAGATAATCGGCTCTGATTTATTTAAAAAGTATACCAATCTCGTGAGTTTTCTCTATGTACACAGTGAGGTCGAAAATTTAATATCCAAAATGAGCTTCTGCAGGAATATAGCTTTAGAAGCGATATGAATGTATGTATGTATGTATATCTTCACACATTAGAAGCATGATTTTTAAATGAAAAATGAAAAAATGAGGGCTATCGTGGATAAAATTTCCCACGGAATTTCTCCCATATTCTAAAATTGGAAATGCCAACAA
The DNA here is from genome assembly GCA_963921185.1 of Dasysyrphus tricinctus. Classification (NCBI taxonomy): domain Eukaryota; kingdom Metazoa; phylum Arthropoda; class Insecta; order Diptera; family Syrphidae; genus Dasysyrphus; species Dasysyrphus tricinctus. The sequence goes on from OY992531.1 coordinate 263,834,382, forward strand.
TTTTCCACTGTTCCTTGCCGGTTCAAATCTGGTCGATCAAAATGGTAGCCCAGTGGCCATGGAATATTAATTTTCGATGCCAATAAATTCCGAGAGAAACTGCGACCACAATTCACGTTCCCAGTTTTCGACGATGGGAAAAATTCCGTGGGAAATTTTATTCACGATAGCCCCCAATATGCATTTTCTTTAATTTCAATCAATCATCGGCGAGCTTAAAAATAGGACTTTAAACAGTTACATGCTATGACACTTTTAAATGGTTAGATTTAGTTTGTTTGTAATATTCGCTTCGAACCGCGTGAGTTAATTTTTTTTCATTTGTAAATATAGGTACTTATATATATATATGTACATATGAATATATTTACATAAATCGTTAATACTGATCAAATTTTACCTTTGCTTTCCTTGCGTACATCCCCGTTCGGACATCTCTTATTGTGGCTATGTCCAATAAATCCTTTTCATCCCTCTGATCATTCCAGTACATAAAGAAACCCTTAGGATCGATACGGCCAGTAATTGCTACTCCAGTTACGGCATCCTAAAATTAAGAAAAAATATCATAGCCTTTAATACATATACATACTTATCTTCAAATTAAATACAAAATAAAAATTATTAAATGTTTTTCCTTATATCCATATAGTATCGTGTTGAACGGTTAATTTGTCTTTCAATCAATCAAAAAACTGTCATGACCAGGATTTGTTGTATGAGAGCTTTATTTTCACTTATTAGTAAATAATTCAATTGAAAGATAATTGCATTTAACCAGTAATAACTTACGGAATACCGCCGAGAATTTCTGTCATATATTTATGTGTGGTTGACACTCTATCATCAGTTAATTGAAATAATAATGCTATCCACACTCTTGTAAAATAATTTGCAGGTAAAAGGAGGATATATGTGAAATAAAACTTTGAAGAATTCTTAATTTATGGTCCGTTTTTTGTTTTGTGGTAAACATTAAACCTAGTGGCTTTTGGCTAGGGCTTGATTTTATTCATCATGCCCGAACACACTTTTTCATTAGCCACCACAACAACAATATAATAAAAGGTATTATGCTAATCCAAATCATTTAATTTTAATTAATTTGTCACTGATTTGACTTAGAATAAAAAATAAGAACAATACTAGGAAAATCCGAATAAATAAAATGGTAATTTTTATTTAATAACAAAGAATAAGGCCTAAAATGTCTTGAAAATATACGAATATGTACAATACAAAAATATTTGTTTGTAGAAAATTTTATGTTCCACTAGCGGTTTTCGTTTTGATGTATGTACAAATTTTTTGTTTAAAGCCTTGAACGCTGCTGATGCGAAACGAAAAATCTCATACAAAAATGACACAACGAAATCATAATCTAAGGCTAGTCGCGCACATGCAACTTTCAGTTTCACAACTGTTTGGTTGCAAAAATGAATCCTATTGACTCATATGGGACAGCGCGCACATGCAGAAACTATTCAGTCGTCGATTCGAGCAACTTTTCAGTTTGTGTTTTGCCACAAACTGGACGATTGTCCGAAATCGGTTTTTCAATTTGTGTCATATAGAATAATATGTAACTGCGCGCACATGCAACCAAATAGTTGCAAATATTTAACCACATCGTTGAATTTTGTTCTTTCCAAAGTGACTTATGTTCTCTTTTATTTGCTGAGCAAAAGAATAGGACAAAAGCGATAATATTTTTCTTTGTATGTATGGGGTAGAAATTTGAATAAACATTGTCGGTGTATTAGTTAGGTTCGTTGCGATTGCTTGTGGAGTTGCTCATGTGCGCGCTTATCGGTCAACTTGTGACTAAACTGTTTTGTTGCAGTAGCAGTTGCATGTGCGCGACTAGCCTTAAAGTTCTACTTTTCGTACTGCAGTACGCTGCTCAGGTGAGCGCTCTGATATACATACATATAAACTGAACAATTTTGTGCGAAAAAATGACATTTGTGTTTTTTCGTGTTTATTTTTGTTGTTTCTTTCATTACAGCATGGCTGATTGGCATTTTTTTTACATTTTTGTTTTAATTTTTTGAGTTTGTTAACTGTCAATATAATCATAATGAATAATTCAGCTTTATTCATAAAAATTACACCCCGACTCCACAGAAAATCATTTCTATTAGGATGTCCATCGTCACCTAAAGCAATAATAACAAGAACAGTTTATATTTTTAATATTCTCACTTTTACTAAAAGAAAAATATCGGTATTCGCTTTGCGACCAAAACGAACACAATCGAATAGCTAGTTTCTTTTTATATCGTGCAGTCGTGATATGGATATGGAATGGAATATCATAACATGATTTGCCCAGCGTAGATAGTAGATAATGCAAGATATAAATATCTGACATTAAGTTGGAGAAAAATTATCTCCTGTGGAGTCAGGGTGTTATAATCAAGTTAGAAAAAAACTGTTACATATCTTATTCCTTTCAATTTATTGTAATTTAGTTTTTACTTTTCATATTTAAGCCTAGTAAGCTGCTGATGCGAAACGAAATTTTTAGTTGGTTTCCAACAACACAACGAAATGCTCACGAAATCGAAGAGGAAAAATATTTATTGCTAATGAGTAGTTGACAACCAAAACTTGTCATATACAAAATTTTCATTTCTTGCAAATGGAAAAAAACTAATTAAGACTTAATGGTAGATGTTAAAAAAAAATGTGTTTTGTATAATAAAAGATTTTGAAATCTACATATGTACATATATGTTATGATTGAAAGCAAACAAATATTGGAAGTTCCGTTTAAGATATATTTAACAATTAAATTTGGATATGAAGAGTTTTGCTGCAAATGGTTGGATATGGCTAGTTTCCCCACCATTCCCCCCTCTTACAATTACAATTACAATTACAATTTTGAAGCCAAACCTACTGCATACAATGGATATGAAAAGTTTTGATGCAAATTTCACTATGGATATGGAGAGCTTTGGAAACAATTACGATGTTTGACATCAATATTAAAGGGGTTAAGAAGGAATTTTCTTTAAAAACTATTCAATATGCCCAGCTTAACAAATCTGCATCAAAATACCAATTTTTGATAAAAGTGGATATGACGAGTTTTGGTTCTCATCTAATCAAATGCAAAAAAAAAAAAACACAGGCAGTCATGTTGTAATGAAATTCTCTTTCTTTTTATAATTAATTGTAGCTTTAAAGTTTTGTTTTATTCAAATCTGTTCTATTTTACTTATAAGTTTTTCTCAAATTTAAGCTAGTGCATTTAATATGTATGTATGTACAATGTACAGTGTACATATATCCAAGCCTCCCAACAAAATACGTATTGTTAATAAATCTGAACCAAAATCAAAAGATACCATAAACATTTTTATTAATATTTAGCAATAAAATTTGATTTTATAAGTTGAAAAGTTTTCAATAAAAATTGCATATACATATACCAGCGTTATATGTATACCACCTTAAATACATAAAACTAAAATGATTAATGAAATAAGATTTGCATACATTCTATTCCAATCGCCCATTACCCGAATGAGAATAGGTCATGAAAATCCACTAAAATAGCATCATTTCATCGATATGCTCCTGGCAATTTATTTATATACATCATATTAGTTTGTACTTCCATAATGTGTAAATTTCGCATGTGTATAGCTACGGTACACATTGAAATAAATTGATGTGCTCGGACTTGTGTACCTACGAACTAGTAACCGTGTCGAAAGAAGGCACGATTTCGCTTGATCTTCTATAACCCCCTTCGATAAGCTATCCCAGGTTGATGAATGAAATGTTATTATAATAATAAAAATCTCTGAACCAGTGAATATATCCGGATAGTCTGAGTGGCATTTATAAGATCTTGTAAAATACATTTCTCTCAGTGATAATGTTGTTTTTTTCCTTTTTCAAAAAGCAGTGATTGGGAATGGCGTTGTGTTTATTTATTGGCTTTGCAATTTTCTTTTTGGTTTGTTTGATTCACTTAAATCTAATGGTACATTTATAAAAGTTGAAATCCGCAAAACAAAATCAATACAAATTTAACTACAGTCGACTCCCTCTAAGTCGAATTTTCACGGGATATCAAAATCAGTTCGAGTTAGAGAGAGTTTTGCAAAAATTCAAGTTAGAGAGAAATATTATATGGTTTATAATTTGAGGGGAATACAAATTAGGAGAAAAAAGTTCGAGTTAGAGGGAAATTCGACTTAGAGGGTGTTCGACTTAGAGGGAGCCAACTGTATTTAATAGCGAGAGCATAAATGTGTTAAACTGTGAACAAATAAATTTATTAAATCATGTTATAAAAAATATTAATGAAAGAAAATGAGTTATTGGTACTCTATATAGGATGATGTGCATAGGACGTAACAACGACTTGGGAAACAATTTCGTTGTTTGTTTAAGCAAAGAACATAATTTCAGGAAGACATTTTCTTAAAGAAAAAGAGCTTAAAATATATAAATAAAAGGTAAAAACAGTGGCACAAAATTAAAAAGAAATTTATATTCATACATATGGGTGATTGTACAAACGGTGGAATTGTCGACTACTCCGCTGATATTTTAAAAACCGTTCAAGTATTCAATCTGTTTTTTTTTTATGACTGTAAATCTGATCGATATTTATGTACATGGCCAGGCAAAATTATTAAAATCAGATTTTTTGTTAAGAATGCATTTATGCCAGGGAACATAGATTGGTTCAGTTTTTAGTCAGCTCATGAGAATTTCCGAAAAAATGTCTATGTAAATAGGCATATTTTTCAGCACTATAAAAATTAGGTCTTAGTAAAACCTTAGTTGTATAATTTTTACTTGCGATATATAGGCTCTATACTATATGGCAAGTTATAACTACATTCGTAGAAGAAACGAACTCGAGACTTTGATCAAACTTGTTGTTGCGATGATAGAGAAGAAGACAAAAAGTTGGTCCCACAATTCTGTTGGTATGTCTGTCTTTATGTCTGTCTATCCGTTGTGCTACAGCCTAAATGGCTGGATCGATTTTCCTTAAAGTTATTACATATCGATTTTTGGTCACTCTCCGAACAAGCTTTTTTTCATTGTTTTTAGAACCAAAAAAACGGTACCTGCCCTACATTTTTTTAGCAACTTTACTTAATCTTATTTTTCTCAAAAACTGTTCCACAACTTTTCTTAAAAAAACCAATGAATTTCTTTTATTAAACGCACCATTAATTGGGAAACCATTTTTCAAAAAATGATTATTAATGGTACCTCCTAAGGAACCATTTTTTTATTTTCTTCAATATTTGTTTATTTATTTATTTATTTTAAAAAATATATGTAAATAGTAGGTATATTGTGTACCAAAATTTTCAAAATAATAATTTTTGGATTTAAACATTTTTTTTTTTTGAAAATCAAATTCCCAAAACGACATGATCATCTTTTTTGAAACTTGGTACTTAATGGTTTTTTTTACACTTTCTAGAATATTTTAAGAAACAAATTTTCTTTTATAAAAAAAAGTTACGGCAAATATTTTTTGTTTTCTCAAAAATGGCTCCGAATAAAAAATGGCAAGAATAGAAACCTAATAAAAACCAAATTGCACCGAACGTCCCCTCGACACGAATCGGTTTCATTCGATTTCAAAACAGCTCGTATTCGGGTCTAGGGCACACAAACTTATCGTTGCGTTCACACATATTCGGTTCTATAAATTTTTGTTTGTTTGTTTTTATTTGGAATTGACAACTAGTGCTGAAGTTTGTTGATATTTTTGGAATAAAAAATTGATATTTGAATAAAAACCTTATAGGAACCGTATATGTGTGAAAATACAAAACTGAAACCGAAAACGAACCGAATAGAGACCGAACCGAATGAAACCGAATGTGTGTGAAATTCGCCTAAAAAGTACGATCTACTACCAAAAATTATAAAAATTTACACTTAGCAACAAATAGTATCTACTTCTACCTCTTATAGAATGGTTTGATTTTATTTTGAATTTTTTCACTATCGGCTTAACGGATTTGGATACATTTTTTATATCCAAATTTCAAATAAGATAAAATAATATTGCATATCGAAAATGCTGCTTTCCCTTGAAAATATGTACTTGTAAAATAAGAACCAAGACACGGTCGCACGAGCCTGCTCTCAAGTGGCTTAGAAATCTAAAGGTAGGTTATACAGGGTGTTTAGCATAAATTGTATACGGAAACGCTAGAGGGTGCAGTTTAGATCAAAACAAGGAAAAAAATATGAAAAGAGGGTGTTGTAGTACCCTGAACCACTTTTTTAGGTTTTAGGGGGCATAGACCTAAAGGGTACCCTACGACTTTACTCTCACTTTATCTACGATTTTTTAAAACTTATTCCGTGTGTTTAAAGTTCATTATATTTTATCAAGCGATTAATGGGCCTACAGGAAAATTCATCCATACGTCAGGCACCAGCGTACTTGAAAATATTTAGAACACCAATATAATTATTTCAGTTGTGAATGCTACTTCAATATATTGTATAGTTAATAATTTATTAATAACTCTACACAGTATTACTTTCGAAAACATCAACTTGCTTAAAAAGTAACACCTTGTTGTATATAAAGAACCACACTTATAAAATTTTATTTGGATGCCAAATGGTCGTTAATGAAACCAAAAATATTTGCAGATCCAGCTTTAATCTATAAATAAATTAACTAGGAAATTTAATAAATTAATCACATGCACGTTTATGAATCACATACCATAGTTGTAATATTTGCACTTTTTTTTGTATTGGAATAAATGGTTTTGAAATTTGATTACATATAAAAATGCAATCTTTTTCAAGTTAACGTTTAGGTATCGATTTCGAATATTGAAAATTCGTAGAAAATACAAATATATGAACATTATGTATGTGTAGGGATATTTTTTGTTTGTTAATTAGGGTTACCATCAAATAATTCGAAGAGCCGCACATCTAAGAGAAAATAACTTGATTTTGGAGCAAACACCCTGAAGAAAACCCCGATTTTTGGGTATTATAATGATACAGTTATTGAAATTAATTTACATTTATTAAGACAAATCGAATTATTTACTAAGACTAATTAAGGTTGATTATTTTTTGGTGTCAATAATATGAAATGGAAATTATAAAGAAAATCTCTTGTTTTCACTGTCGTGAATTTGTTGCAATTACATATTTAAAAAAAAAAGCTATGGGTATTTATTAATAAATGCAACAAAAACAGCCATCAACATCAATATTTGAGAAGCTATATTCATTAATTAAATCAAATTCAATTATTACAAAAAAAAGAAATAAAACCAAAATAAATTCCTCTGAAATCTATTGTTTGTTTTTGTTTGTTTTCATTTAAAAATACAATAAAATTGTTTTTTTTTTTGTTTACCTTTTCGTAGACTTGTTTGATTTAGACAATCAACCAAGGTTCTGAAAAGTATATTCACACCGGTTTGCATACCTCTGTCTAATATAAGACAATTTGAAATTAGCAATTCAGATTTTCTAATTGAATTAAATAAGTCCAAAATATGTTTTACTTGAGATACAAATAATTTATTGGCAACTTTCGTCTGGTAAATAAAAGTTCAAGTTTTATCTACGTTACTAAAAATATAAAATATTTTATTAATATAAATAGGAAAAAATTAATGGATCAAAACTATGAAAATTTCTTAATTGTATCATTGATTGCTGATATATTATATAAACAAGATTTTGATCCACCACAACACAAAAAAAGAAAACAAAAATGCCTAGGTCCTTATACACAAAGCTAATATCAATATATTCCTCTTTCGTTTGCTCACAGAAGTCAAGGCTCCTTCACTTTTATGAAACTGATATTTATGTGTTGTATGTCTATTTTTTAAAACAAAACTGGCATTTTGTGCGATTTATAAATATGAACTACAAAATTATTCTAGTTATAATTGCCCTTTAAAAACTCAAAATTGAACCACAATCTTCTTTATGGGGGAAGAAACCAAATTCGATTATAAATTTGCTTAATCGTGGTTTAATCTGATCATACTAAATTCACTTTTAAAACGTACTAAATCGACGTTCGACGAAAGTGCTTGCTCAAAGCACTAACATGATTATGATTTATAGATTTATAGAATTTGGTACAATTCAATACAATAAAAAGGTGGATGGACCAACTATATCACTGACTTTGAAGTGAAGCAGGTTTCTTTTTCGGATCACATGCCGGTAGTCGTTAGTTTCAGGCTTAGAAAAGTTGAAAACGAGGAAAACGTAAGAATGGAGCTACTACCCAGAATTGTATGGAATAGCTCCAAAGCAAGCATATATAGAGGGGCTCTGGAATCACAACTGTATAACCAAGAAATCTTAAGCTTGGGGCAGTTAGAGGAAATAATAAAATCATCCTATCCTGTATCCAGCGGCTTCAATGCCAAATCGTATACATTTAAAGAACCATGGTTTGATGAAAGCTGTAAAAAAGCAAGGGACATATCGAACGCTTGGCTTAAAAGGTTTCGAAAATTCAATGATATGACTGCGAGGAATTTATATCTTGAAGCCAATAAAAAGTACAAAATCCTTGTCAGCCTTAAGAAAAAAGAATTTTATGAGAACGAGGCACGTAAAATGGCCCTAAGCAAGAACAGCTCTGAGTTCTGGAACTTAGCTCGTAAGCTTAATGGAGGAACTTTTGTTATAAACTCGAATCTAAGTCCAGAAGTGCTTCAGAATTATTTTGAAATACTCTTAAATCCAACGACATTATATACAGTTCAATTCCATTATGCTGCGCCTAGTTTTTATAATGTTATTCTGGACTCCCCGTTTACGAAACGTGATGTTGCATCAGCTATAGAAGGGCTTAAGGATGGGAAAGCGGCAGGTTCGGATAGGATACCATCTGAATTCTATAAGTATGGGACCAGTAGCCTTATTGAAACACTTACGCGCTTGCTAAATAACATTCTCGATTACGGAGTTATACCTGATCAATTCAAGGAAGCCCTAATATTCCCCATCCATAAAAAAGGTTGTACAGCAGATCCTGCTAACTACAGAGGCATCTCTTTTTTGAATGCATCCTATAAAATTTTCACAGCGCTGTTACAAAGCAGACTCAAAGTGTGGATTTCAGAAAATAATCTTTTAAAGGAGTTTCAGGCAGGCTTCAGAGCCGGATACTCTACGATCGATCACATTTTTGTGCTCAAAAGTATTGCAGATTCATTCCTCGCTCGAAGTAAGAAACTCTACTTTTTCTTTGTAGATTTCAAGGCAGCATTCGATACGGTGGACCGCAGTGCATTAATGTACAAGCTTTATGGGCTGGGCGTATCATATAAATTTGGCCAGTTAATCCAAAACCTTTATGCAGATACAAAAGCAGCTGTTTGGAACGGTAATCATAGATCGGAGTGGTTTCAAACCAAAGCAGGAGTAAGACAGGGTTGTGCTCTCAGTCCTAGTTTATTTGCGCTTTTTTTGGATGATCTAATCGACTTTTTGCCAGGAGGTATTGAATACGGAGGAATCCAAATTAAAGCCCTTTTATTTGCGGATGACGTTGTCCTGATGGCATACTCACCTGAAACTCTGCAACTCATGATAAATAAGCTCTACGAATACTGTATCTTATGGAGTCTTGTGGTCAATCTGCAAAAATCGAAGGTGATGATAGTTAAAAAAAATGGAGGTAGAGTAGGTGCTAATGAAAAGTGGTATTACAACGGAGATATAATCGAGGTTGTCAAAGAATACAAGTATCTTGGAGTTTTTCTTACCAAAAGTATGAGTATGGAGAAGCATTTGAATGAAAAGCTTTCAAAAGCCAAAAATGCAGTAAACGTTGCATGGAGAACGTGCATGAACAATAAACACATAGCACACAGCAGCAAATATCGTGTTTTCGAGGCAGTTGCAGAATCTGTACTTTTTTACGCTGCTCAAGTTTGGGGAGGAAGAAAATATGATTCTGTGGAGAAACTACTCAGATTCTACGTAAAGAGATATTTTCACCTTCCACCTAACTCTCCTAACTATATGGTTATGATTGAGACTGGACTGTCACCATTGTTTATAAAAACACTGAAACTTCAAATCGATTACGTACTCAAGGTGATGCAAATGCCCAACCACCGACTACCAAAAAAGGCGGCAATCCAAATGGTCCAGAGTAAGGCAGGAATTTTTAAGGATTGGTTGAAGTTGGCTGGAGAATGTGGAATGGACCTCAATATAAATCTAGAAGATATAAAAAACTGGAAACCTAAATTATATGAGCTCATTGAACGTGTAGATACGCAAACAAGAACAAAATTCATGGAGGAAGCTGCTGGTTCCCTTCACAGGGCAATTTATAGTCAACTGGAGTACTCCCTTAATCAACGAAACTACTTCAGAGATGAATATAAGGTAGAGGAAATAGCTATGATGTTTCGCCTGCGTGGAGAGCAACTGAACCTTAATTACATACCTCACAGAGAAGACCTACCCATTATATGCAGTTTGTGTAATCGGGAAGAACGGGAAGATATTTTTCATTTCCTTGGTCGGTGCCCGATCTTGAGTGAATTTAGAAAACATATTTTTGGAAACATTATGCTATCAGAAGAAGAAGTCAAAATGCTACTGAACGAAATGGATGTAATTAAACTTTTCGAATTCTGCAAAATTGCACTATCTTATAGAAACAAAATAATTAATGGTGATTTTTAATAATTTTTTAGTCTATACATATTATAACTTAATATATTATCAATTATTAGATTTTATTAAAGACTTGTCAATCAGGCAGACGGCAAAGCCATGCTTTATAGATTTTTGTAATTTGTATGTATGTAAATAATTTAAAGATGGAAAATAAAATCTCTCTAATCTCTACAATAAAAAGAGATTCATTCTAAAATTCTAATACCCATCAATTTATCCTTTAAGCTGCAATATCTTCAAAATGAAAATAATCTTCAGCTAAACGATTACCGCACGTGTAACACACTCTCCAGTTTATAAGTTTTTATACATATTTTACGAAACCATTACAATAGCTGTAGCCAAACATCTCTTAGAAGGTTCTTCTATGTTCGAAACAAATTACTCACTACTTTTGTATACTCAAGTTACTTCCTTGAAACCTCTTAGTCATACACTTGCTTGGAAAAACGATGCATTTTCTATGTGAAAACTCATATAATCGGATCGATTCTAGAATCTGATGTAATTAAGTACACCTGCTTGCTTTTTAAATTGCGATAAATATGGTGCCCGTGTCCTTAAATAGCAATTACATGCGCTTGTCCTGACAATCGCATTATCGCTGTTGTCTATTTAAAGTCTTTATTAATCGCAAGCATCTGCAGCATGATAAAATCAACTCAAAGCGTTCAAGCAAATACGCACAAGTATAAGGAATGAAAAACAGGACTTTAGTGAGGGAATCGTATCAATTAGAATCTTTATTGGTTGCTGGAATATTATAAATAGACCATAACCCCTTCCGATTACTAACACTTGATTAGGCAAGTCGGATTTAGGGTCGGCAATTCTGTTATGAAACCTTACTAAACAAGGAATGTGTGGTGGCTTAGGTACTTTGGTCACACACATTTTTTGTTTTCAAAGGATATATAGCTACCATAAATTAAGGATATCCCTTACAAATATATTTATAAGGGCTAGAAATGGGGGCAGTGGTAGATTTTATTAACGACCAAGGCTTGGCTTGTACGATTTAATGTGCTTTTGACACGTTATAGTGAACCAAATTCAAATGAAATGAAAGTAGTAAAATTGATTGGTTATTTTTAAAGAGGAGAATCAAGGAGTTGCCTGAGACAGAAATCGCAATGGTAGTGACCTCAGTCTAGGCGAGGTTAACCAGGTAACTATATGTTATGATTTTTGGTTTTAATAAGAGTTTCCGAAAAAAAAATGGAGGGACGAAGGGTTTTTAAATTTAAAATAGGATATACTTCGCAATTAGAGCTTTGTATTTATTCCTGCGGTAAAGTAAGCTTAATTGATGGGGTTCTTTGGCATTAGAAAACATTCTGGTCAGTTTAATGCAATTTAAAATTAATTTGGTGGCGCAAGCGCAACAGCTCATGAAGAACCAGGTACCGAGGCCTAGTGACTTACAACTTTTAACCATTCCTGTGTGCATGCTGTCCACAAGATTGGAGGGGATTAATTATTTTCTATTTTTTTTTTTTGTGGGGGGTTAAAACCAGATTGGTTTCCTGTTTAAGTGTTCGAGTCATTGACTCTTCACTTTTGAAAACTAGGAAATGTCATTTTCCCTAAGTCTGATGATCCGATCAATAGGACCCATGATATTATCACAGGCATACAATTAATATCATTGATAAAATTAAATACTAAGTCCAAACTAATGCCAGACGAAATAAAAAAAAACCCTATTCATACCACGACTCAATCACGTTATATTAAAATTAAATTTTTAAGGGTATGTCTACCAGATTGTAAAAAAATGAACTTCGTCTTTTTTAAATATGATTGAGATTAGAAGAGTAAACAAAAAAACCATACAATATAAATCTTACTTAGCCTATCTTTGACAAAATCATAGACTAATAAATTTATTTAAACAATAAATAAAAACATACAATTTTAATGAATTATTCGCCAAATAAATTAATAATCGAACTGATACTACTTTTATGACATAGATATGGTTAAATAGAATTACAATAGAAAGAAAAATTTGTATATAAATAGCTGCCATAATTAAGCCAAAGTTAGTATATTCTGATTTCTGAGGTGTAAAACTCAATCATGAAAATAATAATAGTTCTGGCGTTGGTGTTGGTATGTGCCAATGCTTCAGTTATCGAGACAATTCAGAAACTGACTGCCAGATTTTCAACCCCGTACATTATAAATGGTGAAGACGCTGTCCCGAATTCAGCCCCATACATCGTATCGTTGAGTAGTAATTTTGACAGACATTCACATATTTGCGCTGGCACAATTATCAACAATGAATGGATCGTCACAGCTGCTCATTGTGTTTCTAAGGCCGATGGAATGGGTGTGTATGCAGGACTCCATGAACGACTCCAAACTGACGTCCCGTCTGCTCAGCACCGTCAAGTTGACTTTGGAAAAGTTCACTCCGAGTACGGAGGAGATGTAGGACCTTATGATATTGCTCTCCTGCACGTTAGCGAAGCCTTCATTTTCAACGAATACGTCCAACCAGCCCTTCTCCCAAATCGTGATGAGATCCATGAAGGCAATACAACTTTGTATGGATGGGGAGTAACCAAACCCATTGGACTCATCGCTGCAAAAACTCTGCAGACTGTTAAAACTGAAATTGTCGATTGGGATGAGTGTAAGAAGATTTTGCCAGCCTCAGCTCCTCTCCACCCAAACAACGTGTGCAGCTCATCCTTGGGACTTGGTATTTCAGCTTGCAGTGGTGACTCTGGTGGCCCTTTGGTAAAGGAATTCAAAAATAGTCCATCTGAACTTATTGGAATCGTTTCTTGGGGATACGTTCCATGTGGTACAAGCAATATGCCCTCGATTTATACACGTGTTTCTGCTTATATTGACTGGATTGTCGATATTCAAAGTGCATATTACAAATTGTTCTGAGTAAAAAATAATAAAAAAAATGCTTTGTCTATTAGCTTGGGAAATTATTTTACTTTCTTTTAAGTTTTATTATTTGGTTATAAAATAAATTTGTCATAACAAAATAACCATTATTTCCCTTTAGTTAGGCTATTGGATAGACGGGTAAATGAGGGGTGTAAAAACAGAAACAAAAACGTGGAAGGGTTTTTATTATTGAATATGTTTGTTTGGTCCAGAAGCCTGCTTAAAACCGAATTGTCTCACACTGGCCACTTTTCAATATGGTTGGTAGGTATATAACTCGCAATCTAAGCCGAATTTTACACTTCTACTCTTAAATTTTTGTATTCCAATTGAATTCCATATCAAAATGGAAGGTTTAGAAATTGTATTCAAAAATTTGAGTAGAAAAAGTAAAAAAAAAAATACATCTTAAAAAAATCAAAAAAATCAAAGATTTCTATTTTTTTAATAAACTGTCCATAACTTAAGTTGAAGCAAAGATAGGGTCGAGACATGCATAAACAAAATAAAGTAGAGACTAAAAGCTTTAAAATGACATGTTCAAAAAGTAATTTTTATTCAAAATTGGCAGAGATATACGCACTCAAACTTTATAATTTCCTATAATTTTTCGCAGATGTCCAGAAAACCCTTTATTCGGTACTATTTGTCAAATTTAACATTCGTTTAAATATTCGAACTCAAGATTTTGATCAATAACATGACATAAAGATTATAGAGAATATTTTAAAAGTAGATTAGTTCACAATTTTGTTTTCCCGTTAAACTTTTGATCTTATTAAATAGACGAACCAAAAGTATTGCAAACATTCTATTTCAATCCATATATAGATCACTGCCCGAATTTCAATGAGAATGAGATCTTATCTCACTCATTAAAAATTACTAGTATCCGGCCAATGGTCCAAATTCGACCAAACAAAGTCTATAAATATTGTCAGGCAAAAGGAGCATTTTTAACTGATCCTGACCTTTTAGCTTAAGTGAAAGCACTTATATTAATAATAAAGTTATCCAAGTTGATTGGATTCTAAACTATCTTTACAGTTTTTATGGATTTTTCCAATCTAGTAGACCCTCGTGAAATAATTTAGCATATAAGAAAATCGTAAGAGCATACTCCTCTGAGCGTCAACAGAATAAAATTGAATTGACTGAACTTTTTGCTTAAATTGGTGATAGTTGTGTGCGGCTTGCCTTCGTCTAGATTCCAGAGAATAACAAATTGATCTAATGAAGCACTTGCTAGAATATTCCCAGATTGTAAACTGTACATCTTCCTTGCGATTATAAGCTAAGCAAAGCTAAGAAGGAATTCTTGCTCTCTTCTCTTAGATCAAAGCTTGAATGTGTGTTCATGGTTCAATAAGATCCTAGATGTCTGAATCCAAAATAGTGATGAATATGATCCATTAAGTCCAAAACACGTTGAATGAT
Organism: Dasysyrphus tricinctus; assembly: GCA_963921185.1. Classification (NCBI taxonomy): domain Eukaryota; kingdom Metazoa; phylum Arthropoda; class Insecta; order Diptera; family Syrphidae; genus Dasysyrphus; species Dasysyrphus tricinctus. The sequence continues at coordinate 263,849,436 of OY992531.1, forward strand.
GCAGAGTCCCTATTGCACTCGCATCATCATCAGCTCCAGCTATTTAAGATTTGGTTTAATTGATATTTATTTATTTTTGAGTTTTGAACTAAGTATGGGTGCCTATTATAAACTTATTTTTATTTTTTTAATGGTGATTTTTGTCTCAATACTTATGAAACATTACCTTTCGCTGCTTTTCAGTTTGTTACAACTTCAAAGTTTTCACCAAAAATCCAAATCAATAATCATCATCATCTCCCTTAATTTTATACTTCTAAACGCAATCCTTAAAGAGATAAAATTCAATAATTTCAAAAAATCAAATAACCATTACCTAGCTCAACGGTTAGATATATATATTTAATTTCTTGACTTTGCACATCTGTTGGATAAAACTTTCTCAACGGTATATAGTTTATGTATTTCGGTTGAGTACTTACGGAGAAAAGTGTACTGAGCGATTTTCATACGATTTTCCTAAGCGTATTAATATATAGATATCAGAATATTTAATAATTGAACTTTCAACAATATAATGTAAAAAAGTACAAGTTCATCTATTCAAATTTTAATATTCTTATTATAAGAACATAATTTTACTTCGGCACAGATTTTTATTAAAGGAAACAAACATTTTGTAATTTTATTTTCACTACACTTGTTTTATTTATCATATTAGCAGCTGATATACATACATATGTACATATTTTGTTAAACTCATACTTTCCTCAACCCTTAACAAAATCATACTCCAGGATATTTTTAAAGTTGAATAAGACTTTCTAATTTTAACTTGACAAAGTAGTCCATATATCAAATACATTACAGGTTTTTTATTTATTTATTGATTTTCCATGATAAGGCACAATATTTTTATATTATTGCCCGGATTAAATTATGTTTCAACTAAAACTGATGGACTCTCAGTTGGTCACGGTATAGTATACAAAATTAAATGCCAGTTTGATTCTAAGCGGAGGTTATTATTATTCATACTTATTTTTGACATCGTTTTCGTTATTATTTCATGTATTCAGGAAGTATACTGACTGAACATAAAACAGCCCCTATAGGTTTTTTTTAAAGTACATATATACTATGTATTTTATTTTAATATGCTACAGTCAAAGTATATTGACAACATGTTGAGAATATTCAGTATTTTTTCGAAGACAATTATATTCTACTAACATACATACATACACGTCTATGTGTGCGATTTAAATTTTTCTAGCGTTATTACATATATAGGATAGTTTTTTGAATTAAACAAAATCAGCCTCGAAATTCTCGACTTTCCCATTATTTTTTTAAACTAGGCTTACAAATTTACATACATATGTATCTACATTAGGGAGGTCGTTAAAAAAAAGTTATCTTGGATGGGCCTAAATCGGTTTTTAATGAAAAAAAAAAAGTTCCCTCATATTTTAAGATTTTTATTTTCATCCCCTTTAGTCGCTGTAGGATTTAATTTAATTCTCTTTTTTACTTGCGATATACATAGGTACTATAGGGCAAGTTTTGGATTCGTGCAAAAAAAAATTTGAGATAACAATCAAACATGATATTACGATGATAGAGAACACGAAAAAAGTGGGTGGCAAAATTCTGTCTGTCTGTCTGTCCGTACCTCAACCTACAGCCTAAACCACTGAAGCGATTTTCTTCAAATTTTGAACTTAAGGTTTTTTTGTAACTCTCCAGAGGGGAACTTGAAATTTTTGTTTTAGCTCAAAAAATAACGGTACTTGCCATACAACCGTTAAGGAAAAGCTTATTTATCTCAAGAACGGCTCCAACGATTTTGATAAAAAAAAATCAGTGTATTATTGTAGATATGATATACCTTTTAATAAGAAAAAAAAATCACCAAAAACATTTATTAACGGTACCTGCCATATAACGGTTTTTTTGATTTTTGATTTTCTCATTAACCGCTCATCCGATTTCAATGAAATTTTTTGCACAAAAGCTTTGTTGAAATATAAATAATACTGCATACCAAAATTTTTGAAAAAATAAATTTTGGATTTTTAAAAAAAGATTCAAATTTTTTTTTTGAAAATTCAATATTTCAAAAACGGGTTGATGAATTGTTTTGAAATTTCAGTTTTAAATGTATATTAATATATACTCAAAATTGGCATATCAATTTTTTTTTTAAAAATGTTACAAAAATTTTATATATAAAAAATTAATTTTTAAGAAAACGGCTTCAACGATTTTAAATTTTTTTTTTTGCATATATTCATATTTTTTCAAGTAATGAAATGGCATACTTTTTTTTGAGCTCTAAGTTATTTATCAGGCTGTTTATACAATTAAAAGAACGATTTAAATGCTTTTTATACTTTTTCTATAATTACTTGAATATTTTTTAAAGTTCTTAAGCCCCACACAACTTGAACATAAGAGCAAGTACGTGCGATCCAGTCGTGCATTTTATTTTTGCATTAGGTGATTCGCATAAAATCTGCCAAAAAATTCAAAACATTTAGGTTGAAAGTAGACAAGAAAAAAATCCCACGGGAGGGGGTTAATACATCCCCCCTCTTGGGCAGAAAGGCCAATCTAATTAAATAATTGCATAAAACAAAAATAAAAAATAAGAAATAAAAATGCTTTGTAACTTTTTGGAAAGCTAAAAGTCCATTCTTACGGTTTATTTTTAAAATAAGTTTTTTGATGAACAGTTTTGGCAAATAATTTTTTTAAACTCAACATTTTGAAGAAATTTTTTTTTTTTTTTAATTTTAGGTTTTAAAAATATATTCCCTGAAATTCTTTATTAAAAAAATATAACTTGAAAATAAACTATACAAATGGACTTCTGGCTTTCCAAAAAGCTACAAAACATTACTGCAAGTGTTGCCGTTGTTTTGCCATTGTTTTTTGATTGACTTTTTTCTATGTTATGCAATTATTTTACCTCCCGTCCAAGCGGGGGAGAAATTAACCCCTACCATAGGATTTTATTCTTGACTACTTCCCACCTTTATGCTCTGTTACGCGAATCTCCTAGTATGCAAAAACAGAAATTTAATTTACCCCTACAGCGACTGTAAGGGATGAAAATAAAAATCTAAAAATATAAATGATTTTTTTGTTTTTGATTTAGAGTCGATTAAGGCCCATTCAAATATATAAACTCAAAAAAAAAACCTGTATAACGACCACCCTTAGGTAAGTACATACATATATTATTAAAAACTCAAAACTAACAAAACAAATTTTTGTTCAAAAAATGTTGGTTATTCATTTCTAAGAATCCCCCCCTAATATTTTATTCAACATAAATTCTCCTTTAAACGTGGGTTTTATGTGTCAACCTAGTTCATATTTTTGTTTGTACAGTTTTTTTCTTTTCTAGAAAACTAAATTAATAGAGAGGAAATAAAGAATTAATTTGACTTATCGTTTTGAAATCATATTGAGGTTTCTACTCTGTTTCGTCAAATAGTACATACAAAATGTCTGATAATAGGGAATCCTAAATAAAATTGCATTGTTTTTGTCTTAAAATCGCATTTAGTAGGCAAGACTGTATGACGAGTGACGCTTAATAAATTTTACACCGACATTTATCAGAACGTGAAGACTTTTTACCTTCTTCTAACTAAAATTATCCACTTCTTCTGCAAGTTATTGAGTATTTTTTAATGTACACATCTATTTTTGTCGGAACTCCAAACAAAATTCCCCTACTTACATTCCCGTTGCATCGATTGATAGAAATTTTTCATCATCATTGGCATTTTTAAAAGCGAAAAAAAAACACAATGTTTTTTTAGTACAGTTCCCTATACTACCTATGTACATACAATGTAATGTACAAATAAAATAAAATAAAAAGAACTTTAGATAAAAGCGCTTTAATACATTACAATGAAAGTGGGCAGTTATATTAATATCCGTTTTAACCAACGTTGTCATTAGAAATGTTTTTATAATTTTGTCCACTGTGACGTATACTTACTTTTTTCTGTTGAGGAACAAATTACAGAACAAATTTTTACGCTCATTTGATATAATCTTAAAATTAATTATTATGATTATGGTTATGATTATGTTTGCTGTGACGAATATATTATACCACAGGTAATAGAATTACATAGATATCGCATTCAGTACAAATAAAACTGTTAATTTTTTCAATAATTTATATTTGAAAGCACTTTTTCTTCTTCCTCAAAAACCTAGTCAGTTGATCGAACTACTGATGACTTGTGGTTGGTATTTTTATTCATGTGTGTGTATGTAAATCTACATTTTTTAACATCATATATATAGCTCCCACAAATTTGATCAAAGCGGGACGTAGCACTACTACCTCCTACGATAAAAAAGTAGTAATTTTTCTTTGCTCTGCTTGCGATACCTATGTTTCCATAGTATCTTTGTTTATTTAAAAATAAAATTCGGTTGCCTTGTGACTTGATGGTTTTAACAGCAGATACAATATGGTCAAAATCAATAAAAACTTATCAAAGCTTTAAATTTGAAATACAAATCATAAATAGAGACACTATTGTACAAACTGATTTCAAAACTCAATGCAAATAACTGCAGCGATAAAAACGCACCATAAAAATGTTATAATATAATAAATAAATTAAATAATTAACAGCAGATTATTGGCAGTTAACAATAAAAAGGTTGCATTTTAGTATAAAAGGCAGAACCTCAGTGGCAAAATAGTAAGTAATTTTCAACATGAAGGTCTTAATTGTTTGTGCCGCCCTAATGGCAGTGGTTTGTACAAGTGCCACGATACCCAAATCATTGGATATGCAAGCTGTAAAGTTTATCTTCCTTCAAGCGATCCGCTTGACCCAGTTAACATCTGTTCACATAATCCAGGAACAATTGCATCGGCCTGCAATGGTGATTCTGTTGGTCCATTGGTAAAGTACAACGGCAATGTGGTGGAACAAATTGGAATCGTTTCATGGGGTTACACACCATGCACTACTACTTCATACCCCTCAGTATATACCCATACAGATGCATTTTTATCCTGGATTGCTCAGCAGCTTAAGGAATTTGTGCCTGCCAATAAGCAGTAACTGTTTATTCATTAAAGATTTTATTACAATGAAATAAAGATTTGTAATAAACGCACAAGCAATCTCTCCTTTTTTCATTTCATTTATAAGTATAAATGTCGGTGGGAATGTTTAGTTTGTATTTATTAGAAACAGTTATTGCTAGTACCATAATAAGATTGAATCCTTCCTCTGCATCCGTTGTGAATTATGGTGCGGTAGAAATTTGCATTTTAATTTCCCATTTCTCTAATCAGGGAGGAAATTTCATTTCTAGAGCTGAGGAAGAGCAATAAAAATCCCATCACAAAATGGATGTAAATCAAAATATGAGAAAAAATATTTTTGCGGTTGTTCACCATTAGAGATAAGAGGTACGACAACGGTTTATATTTAAAAATAAGCGTTTTCTTATGATTGCAAAAGAAGGAAAAGATTGTTTTAACTGATGGCATAGAGATTATAGAAATTGAAATTAATGCTAAGATTGCTTTCCTTAGTTAGATTGAAAGATGGAATAAAGAATACAATATTGCAATGACTTTTAAAAAATGATTTCGTTTACTTAACAGAAATTAATTATTTAAGCTTCATTTGAATTGTACGGACAAGAATGTCATTTATTGCAAAAGAAAATGTATGTCTTCCTGATTTCTTGAAGGACGCAAAGCTCGAAAATTATCAATAAAATTTCGAAGGACATTCACCAAAAGAACAAAAAAATAATTAGAAACTAAAAAATGTTTACTGTTTAGGCTAAGTTTATGACGTTATTTAAGTTAAGCATTGTTTTCGGATTAGATGCAAATTTATCTTTTACTTTACCATAAATTGACTTTTTATCTAATGAAATCACAAATCAAATGCTATATCTAAGCCATGGGCAAATAAAACTCTATTTCCTCTCAATAGATTGATTTCCCTTCAAAAATGTAAGACAAAGACAGAAACAAAATAAATCTCTTGAATTAGATTGCTGTTAACTTTCGATGAATATTTTGTATCCATAAAGTTTTACTTTCGAAGAAAAAAAAATTCATGAAAACGACTTACCTCTTCCCATCTGACAAATTTCTCTCCATCTTGTAAGATTTGGCTTACTACGATAGGACCCGTCGTTACGCATGTGCCTGAAGTCCACATCTTGTTAAGATTTATCTGTTCCAATTTTCTTCTTAATTATTTTAAATGGCACTCAATGATGAATCAAATATATGTATGTAGTTGGTATTATTTCAGCTCCAAATTTGATTTAACAAAGTTATTATTATTGTTTAATTCAAGCAAATTGCGTATATTGTTTTGTAGTTCCTGGCTTCTGGCGATCGTTGAAAAATACATGACCGCCACCGGTCATAATTGTTTTGGAAGATTTCTCCATAGTAAAGTTTTGTTTTAAATGTTCTACTGCTCGTAACTTAGTTGCTCTTGTGTTTGGTATCTAGAAATATATAAAATGTTTTTTTTTAAATAGTTTAAAATAGAAATTAATAATATATATTAATTATAAATTAAAATATTGCAAAATAAAATTTTTTGACTTGAGCAATAACATAAACTTTATGAGTAAATTAAAAACGAAAGGAATACATCAACATTTATTTTGAACATTAAAGAAAATATTAAAAACTTTTGCGTTTTTAAAAGTATTTCTGATTTCAAGAATCAGAATAACATGAATGTGTGCACTGCACACACACACCAGTGTTAATAATTAAACGAAAATAATTATTATGACATCGATCATAAAAATAAAAATTTTATATTAAGGGTATATTCATACAACGGCGGCGCTGGCAGAGTAGAGTAGTAGAGTAGGTCGTAAACGTAGTAAAGTTTTAAACTTCGTAAGCCTGTCACAAATTTTGGAGCGGTTTTCTTAAAAATAAATTTTTTATATATAAAATTTTAGTAATATTGAACACAAAAATTTGGGATGCCAATTGTGAGTATTTATTAATTATATATTTACAAATGTATTTTCAAAAAAATTCATTAACCCGTTTTGAAAATATTGAATTTTCCACAAAATTTGCTAAATATTTCTTAAAACATTCAAAATTATTTTTTTTTCAAAATTTGGATTTGTAATTTTATTGGCATTTTTAAAGAGCTTTGTATACAAAAATTGATTGAAATAGGTTGAGCCGTTAAAGAGAAAATAGAAAATCAAAAAACCGTTATATGGCAGGTACCGTTAATAAGAGTTTCTGGAATTTTTTTCATACCAAAAAGTACACCATATATACAATAACACATTTATTTTTTTTTATCAAAATCGTTGGAGCCGTTTTTGAGATGAATAAGCTTTTTATTTACGGTTTTATGGCAAGTACCGTTATTTTAGAAGCTAAAAAAAACTCTATTTCCCCTTTGGAGAGTTACAAAAACACCTTAAGTTCAAAATTTAAGAAAATCACTTCAGTGATTTAGGCTGTAGGTAGAAGTACAGACAAACAGAATTGTGTCACCCACTTTTTTCGTGTTCTCTGTCGTCGGTATGTCATGTTTGATTGTTATCTTGATTTTTTTTGTACGAATCCAAAACTTGCCCTGTAGTACCTACGTACATATCGTAAGTAAAAACGTCGTATAATCATGAATTCTAATAAAAATGTTGTTTCTTCTAGAACCAGTATTCTTGATGATATTATTTTTCATCCAGTATCTTTAAATTGTATTCCTAACAATATTTCTATTCAATGCAATTCAAAAATGTTGCGCCGTCTTGGTACTATGATTCGATTTGCGATAGGAGATATTGACCTGGTGATGTTCTTAGCAAGGAATTTACTACCAAAAAAAGAACAAATCTAAACATTACCTACCAACTATTACATCATCAAAAAACAGATAGAATAACGCTCTTTTTATCAAAATGTAAGAGGGCTACGCAGCAAAACAGTCGTTTCTAATAGCGTCCGAGGAAAATAATAAATCCAAAACTCGATTTTTAGAATTTTGAATACAGCTTTATTTGCTGTATTTCAGTATCACTAATGTTATCAAGTAAAAGAAGTACCGATTGAGCAGCAGTAAAGAAGCTTCTCGGCATGATTCATCTTCAGAAGGGACCCAATCTATAAAAGTTGGAATGAAATCTCCCAAAAGTATTATTTTAGAGCAACATAAGTCCATTATAAAATTTAAGGCCATGGAAAGTTCATTCAAAACTGTGTAAGAACTTTTAAGTATGTACATTAGGGTGGTCCTTATTTGTATGGAGGAAAAAATAAATTGTTTGTTTTTACTGAGCAACATTTTTTTTTGTTCTTCTACATTTAAAACGTGTACCAAAAAAATTTCATGCTAATCGGATTGTATTAACACGTGCTGCAATGAGTTTGAAAATTTGAATTTTCATAAAATCGACCAAAACCGGGTGCTATTAAAAATTTGATTTGCAGAATTAATAAAGTGCACTTTCAAATCTGTTACCTACTCTTGCTTCAAAATAAAAAAAATAAAAGGCCCGACTGGGTCGCACGTTCTTGCTCAAAAAGTTCAATTTGCTTGGAAATTAAGAATTTTTAAAAATATCCGAGTAACTATACAAACATTTTTAAAATTATTATCGAAATCTTTTGAGCTGTTTTTAAGATAGATAAGGTTTTTCATAAGGGTTGTGTAGCAAGTACCGTTATTTTTGGAGCTAAAACAGTATTTAAATAATCCCTAACTCTCACAGGGGTATCAATTTTAAGCTCAATGCGGCACGTGTTAACGTGATTTTAAAAAATAAAAAAAAAAATAGGGTAGTGTTTTAAGATGTCAATGAACAAAAAAAAACGAGTGCTCAAAAGTTTTTAAAATAAGGACCACCCTAATGTACATATATTAGAGTGGTCGTGGATGGGCCTTAATGAAGACACAAAAATTGTCTAATTTTTCCAGATATTAACATGCTCTGAATTTGTAAAGTTAATTTCAAACAAATTAATTCAATAGATAAATTGAAAAGAAACAGGAGAAGATATAAGGTTATTACGCACAGCCATCAAAACACCACCTCCCATTTCCTTTGGTTTATTAGGATGAGGATCTTTTCTGTAAACAAAAAACTCTTGACTAAAGAGATCCGTATCCAAAAAGCTTCGATTAAGCCAAGCTTCTGTCAAAGAACGTTTTCCTAGGGCTGATCAATACAACCTACCACCATGATGAACATCGGATCCAGTTACTGCATTTATGGTGAGCCTCTGTAGATTGCAGTTTAATTTAAGCTCTCCAAACATAGTTCATGCTATTAATATGAAAATAAAAATAAAATGACCATCGGCTTATTGCATGCACAAACTTGCTTTTGTGATTCAATGCTTTAACGTGGCTAGACTTTACAAATTTACGATAACGGTTCAGTAATTGTCACACACATATCCCTGATCGATGCACCGCACCAAAAATCAAAGAATTTTGATTTTCCGCGCACAAGTGTGCACACAAATGTGGTGTCTATGAACCGCTTAAGAAAAGTTATAGATTGCTTGATTGAACAAAATTTTGAGTTTTAAACAAAATATTCAGTACCAATTTTGAAGTAAATTTGTTAATTTTTTTATATAAAACTGGACGCACAGACAAACAGAACGTCACACGAAACGAACGATATAGCAAAATTGTTTTTTGTTTCTCCATCATCACAATGTTAATTTTGATTAAGATCTCGAAAACTTTCGCGAAACTGGTACTTGTACTATAGTGTAGATCAAGTCAAATAGTGCATTTATGTTAAAATATTATCAAGTGCTTAAGCAAATACAAAACAAAAAATGAAAATAAGCTTGAAGCTCTGGGCAATATAAAATTCTATTCATAAAATGGAAGAGATTAGATTATTTTTATATTTTAAGCCTGTAAAAATGTTTCGTTAGCCCAAAAAAAAATCTTGAAGCTGAAAAGACAATAATTTTTATAATGCAGCTATTATATTATCATCAAAAAATTTCATAAACATTTATTATCAAGGATTTATAAACATCGTTAACAACCCTGCTTGAACCAATATTTTTCTTAATCTTCTGTCATCTGACATTAATGTGAAAAAATAAGCTGTCAGTTATATTAACTGCTTGGGTTTGTATCCATTAAAAATTCTCATAGCCATTTGATTTACCCGAAATATTGCAGTTTCTAGAAAAATATATACATACATATATATTAGATTGTAATCAAACGATTTTACCCTTATCAAAACAAATAGGCAGACAAAAGATGAGAACAAAGTACCTTAAAACCAGGAGTAGATGCGCAAGGGAAGGCAATTCATGCTTTTTTTGAAGTTTCAAGATATTTGAAAATAAAATAAATGGTTTTAGAAATTTTATTTTTATTACCATTTGATTTGAGAAATTTTTCTCAAAAGAAAATACTTCTTCCCTGGATTTTTCAAAGAAATGTTTTCTTTCTTATCTCTTCTTTAGCTTTAGCTTTCATTATAATTAATTGTACTTAAAGCTTTGAATTTTAACCTCTTGATGTGATTTGTTAAAAATAATTAACTTTATTATGACAGTGGCTATAAGCACTTTAAGGATTTTTTTACTGGAATTTATCCACCTACTAATTCATAACAATTTCTTATTTTGGTAATTAAAATTTTCTTTCCCATTCAGCACAAAATTATATTCGGCTCTTTTCTTGTCGCATTTTTGTTATGATTGAATATTTTTGTCTTCACTTTATTTCTAAAAACTATGCTAAATATAATTAATGATGGTCCCTTTCGTCTCACGAAGATTGCGGTTCGCAAATGCTGTGACTGATTGCTTATAATGATAAATTGATAACATTACGTACAGCGAAGTATGTTCCTTAAAAAGGGTGTTTTTTTAGATGTGTGGTTTTCAAGAAGTAATAAAACGCATATAATTTAATGTTATGGCCAAGCTTATAGCTTTATTATAAAAATAAGGGTTTGTCACTATGTTTTAAAAATGATTTCTTGCAAGTGGTCGCCGTGGCTGGCTCGAATAAATTCTAGCCGAGAGGCCCAATATCCGACCACTTTTTGCAGCAATTGGGGCCGTATGTCAGCAATAACGCGGGGTTGATTCTTTCGTTGGTTGTATGGCATGTAGGGCCGCCGCCGTCTTGTTTTAAAGGTCGTCAACATCAGCATCCTCCTATTCAGGCACGAAAAAGTCTATAGCGTTTCCCATTGACTGTAACACTATGGCCGCCTTCATTTTTCATCGCAGCGCGCGAACCGAACCATTATTTTGGTAGTAAATTTGCAAGATTTGCAAACGTTGTTCAGGAGTAAGTCTATTTATTTTGAAATGGCAAACCAAACTGAGCATAAATCAAGTGACAGCTGTCAAAAAAATCAACTCCGAAAAAAGTATTGCCAGATTGAAAACCACAAGTTTAAAAAAACACCCATCACCTTCCTTTTTCAAGAGGAAAAATAAATTGAAAGTGGTAAAACTTTTTTTGTATTTTTAATTGTATTTTGTAGTTAAATAAATATTGTATTATTATTAAAGGTATTTTTACTGACTCATGCATTTATTACATTCCTAATCAATAGTAAAGATTTGAACTCTACCTACCAGGGCTTTAAACTAATAAATGTATATATTTTATTTGAGCACTATCAACGAAGAAACTACAGTTGCCTGAAATTTAATTTTGTCCAGTATATTTATTCATAGCTCCTATGGAAATTTAACAAAACGTTGGGGAAGACATTTTTTCTTGTTATCGTTAGAGTACTTTATAGAAAGCTTAAATCCAAGTTTTCTACCATCAAGCTTTTGAAGGGTTTCCGCCATCTTCGTTTAAAGAGTGAACTCGGTTTTCGCTATTTTCTAAATGGGGGGAGGTAGAAAGATGTTTTTTCTGTATTCGATAGATTATGCAATTACAAGAAAGTCGTAGAAGTAATGAAAAATTTAGAAAATTATAGAAATGGAGATATGAACGTTTAAAAGTAAAAAACGGCAAAGTAGATGGCTAAGAAATAATTTGCAATAATTCATAATGACATTTGTTTTTTAGAAAATTTTATATTTTTGGAAAGGTAAGACAAAATTATTAGTTTTTGGAGCAAAATTTGTTTGAAAATTGCAATTTTTCGGGATCAATTTATTCAAGTAATTATTTGGTTTTTATATTTTTTAATGGATGGGTTTAAAAATCGGAAATCATTAGAAATAATATTGACTATCAATCTTTCAGATATCAGATACGTGATTATACTTGTTCTGCAAGCTTTCACCATCTTGAGTGAAAGAGTAAATTCTGTTTTCGCAACTAACAACCGAGCATTGCTATTGATTCAAAACAAGACAATTTGGAAGGTACAATTTTGCTTGCAAAATTTTAAGTGTGATGCTGCGTTTGGAAGCAAGTAAAAAACTGTTTGGACTGAAAAACATTAAAATAAAACTGGAAGTTAACGATTTTAAAGAACTTTAAAGAGAAAATTCGTGCGTAGCACTGAACAAAAATTGAATAAAAAATATGTGAGCTACATTTTTTGCTTATAACTGGTTACAGCTTTAAATTCAGTTTCAGTTTAATTTTTATTTTTACATCTTCAATTTGTTAAACATAAATCGTATTAAAACTAACAATAAAGATCTGAGTCTAATATAGATTATTATAAAGAACATAATTTTATCTATTGTAAGTGTTTTTCCAAAAAATAAAAATTGAAGAAGAAAAGATACACTCTGTTGTCCTATGACAAGTGCCGAATGCATCTTTGTATATAAAATACATTTTTTTTATAAATAGGTATAAATTAAAAATAAATAGAATATGAAATACAAATAAGGCCTTACAAATAATATTGTTGTATGGTAGAATATCAAAAAATAATACAAAGAGATAATAAAAATATGAAAAAGATTAATAAACATACATAATGTAGGTGCATATTAGACTAAAACAGAGATTATGTTGTTAATTTCATCAAAATCAAAGTTAAAAAGCCATTTCTTAATCTTTGCATTAAAAGAAAATATAGAGCGAATGGAACGGATTTCAAAGGGAAGAGCATTATACAATCTGGGCGCTATTGATGTGTAAAATTTAAAAAAGTGCTGAGTATTGTGGACAGGAAAAAAAGCAAGATCTCTCTCACTGCTACGTAAAGAGTAAGCAGATAAATTTCGATTAAAAAGATAACCACTTCTTAAGAAAAAGATTTTTAAAACTTTATAAAAGTAAAGATGTTTTTAAGGTAGAATTTTTGAGCTGAGGAATAATGAAAAGCTATGCTCAAGTCTTCTTTTTTTCCAAATAATTCGTAATATATGCTTTTGAGATATGATCAAGGGCTGTAGATAGTTTTTAAAGGTACCACCCCGACAAACTATTCCATATTGGAGCTTGGATTGAACCAATCCATAGTAGATGATTTCAAGAAGTTTTCGAGAACAGAGTTTTCTTAAGTGGTACATTATATAAGTGGCAGATTGTAGATATTTCTTAACGGATAAAGTATGAGCTTTCCAATTCATATTACTATCAATAGTTAATCCAAGGTACTTCAATTCACTAACATTTTCAATAAGGAAACAATTTGATGAACAGCCCACTTCAGTTTTAAAAGTTATAGGTTCCAATGATACAGAGCAAGTGTAAGAACTCAACGAGGTATTTTTGCAGTCATAGCTATGTTGAATTAGTTGGGGAGGACTAATTTGAAATAATGGTAAGTTGAAGAACATTACTTTAGTTTTTTCACTAATGACAAGTTTATGAACTCCTAGCCAATGTCTTATTGCTTCTAAGTCATGATTTATGTCAGCAATCAGGTTCAAAACAGATAAGCTGGAATAGGCACAGGCTATATCATCAGCAAAACCAGTAATAATGCCTTTCAGATTCAAACTAAATATAGAGTTTATATAAATTAGAAAGAGTATTGGGCCCAAAACAGGGCCTTGGGGTACTGCAACACTTATATTAAGACTATCACTTAGCCTTTCACCAATTTTCACCTTTTGTTTTCTACCTTGAAGACATGAAGAAAACCATTTCAAAATAAAACCCCTGAATCCAACCTTTTCTAATTTTTTTAACATAATATTATGGTCTATGGTATCAAAAGCTTTTTTTATATCGATAAATAAGGCTGCAGTAGGTTTTTTAATGTTCATACTCTCATAGATGTGTGTACAAAAGTTTAGCAAAGCATCTTCAGTCGATTTACCAGCTCTAAATCCAAATTGATATGAACTAAAGAACGACATACTTTCAAGATAGGCTATAACTCTACTTTTCACAACTTTCTCAAAGATTTTAGAAAAAACTGGCAGAAGAGAAATAGGTCTATAATTATTGATACACTTTTTATCACCTTTTTGTGGTTCAAAGTAGAAACTATTTGAAAAAGATCCTTCATTGAAACAAATATCAGGGCAAATATTGGAAGTGTCGTTGAAACCAGCTTCAGAAATACCCAAAAAATGAAAAAATACCACATAACAAATTTGAAGAACTTATTCTTCTTGTCAGGAATGCATTTGCATTTTTTCGATAAAATTAAGGATACGGATTTTATTTGTGAAAAATAAATTCATTCCTTAATTGAAGATAGCGGCAACCTTGTGATGGATTGATGGTCGAAAATTTGGATTTAAGCTTTCTTTATAGTACTTAATCGAACTCAAAAATAAAAAATGTTTTCCCCGTTTCCATATTGAGAAAAATCCACTCACACTTTTAAAGTACTTAATTATGAAGATGTGCGGAAACCTATCAGGCAATACAGTTGGTAAACAATTGCTTATAAATAGAAAATGGTAAGGACAAAAGTCATTACTAGAACCTTTGAAAGAAAAAAAAAACATTTGACTAAAAAGTGTGAACTCCATTTTTTTTGCTTATACTTGGTTATAACTCGTTAAATACACAAAATTTGAAAAAAAAATATCGTAAATTCAAATTTGTAGAACTTGCTCTTTTTGTTAGGAATGCGTTTTTATTTTTTCGATAAATTTTAAATTACGGATATTATTTGTTAAGAAAAAATTCACTCTTTAAATCAATATAGCGGTTACCCTGCAAAGGGTTGATGGTCGAAAATTGGATTTAAGTTTTCTGTATAGTACTTTAAGCCGAAGGTGTGGGTTCGATTCCCAGCCGTACCACCTAAAAACAGAAATGTTTTATTCGAGGTACTGCCTCTTGCGAGGAACTGACAAATCCTCCAAGAGTATACTCGTCATGAAAAAGTGCATCTCATTTAGCCGTTCGGACTCGGCAAAAAACTGTAGGTCCCCTCCATTCCTGCCAACAAACACGCACACAGGAATGGTTGTGAGTTGTAAGTCACTAGGCCCTGCTTCTCCATGACCTGTTGCGCCACCCAATTTATTTATTTATTTATAGTACTTTAACGAAATCAAGAAAAAATTGCTTCCCTAATATTTTGTTAAAAAAAAGTCTAAATTGACTGGACTAATTAAACAAAAACAAAGAATATGCCTCTTAGAGCTATAACTTTGTTTAAGGTAGTCGTATCATTTTGGATTTGGTCTTATTATCATCATCATCATCATCGTGTCCTGTAACCCCAGCTAGGGCATAGGGCGTCAAATATCTTATTATATTCAGCGTTAATCCTTAAAACATGGTATCTCATATATGATTAGATTGTACCAAAACAAATATTTTAGTATAATAGACTTCCTCTCCGATCCAGTCATACATTTCATTATCTAACCGATACTGCATAATTTTTGTCTCTAAAAATATCTCAATTATAATTGGATTAAAAATTTAAATGAGTTCAACTCGCCAGAATTGTTTCGCCCAGGTACGATAGTTTGGCTCATCAGTTAGACTTTCGTACCCTTCTAAGACGCAAATTTGTTTCGATGTTCACCGTATATCTAATATAAAAATCACAGCATTGGAGATAATTGGAGATGCTATGAATAATATTATTATTCTAAGGGAATTTTATTTTTTTGCAAATGCCCGTGTTGAGTTCAACAACTAGGCCGTGTGTCAATTGCGTTAAAATTTTGGTTACATTTTATCTCAGTTAAATTTGGTCCGTTTTTAATGGAGGGGAATAAAATCTAAGGTTTTGCTTTGTCAATTGAATTAAATTGGATTTTTTAAAACATATATTTCCCATTTGATTTGTTGTTGTATTTTTGCAGAAATGTCAGTACGCCAAACAAATAATTCAGTTTCATGTTGAATGATCATCTGAAAAAGTATATTTTTTTACTATCAAGAATTTAACACAGGTAATTCAAACAAATGGCGGAGAGAAATTCGAAATTTAAAAACGAGATCAGTCGAAGTGCCGCAAACATTTAGCCTAAAAATTGATACTTTTAAATACCCCATAAAAAATTTATGAATATTTCTTTGTTTTCATTTCTCGAGTTTATACTTACATTTATTTTAAGGCTTTTGCTTATATTTTTTTATATTTTCATTTGACTTTTGTTTTATTTTTTATCTTTCTCGATACCATGCATGACTTCACACCAGCAAAATAAAATATTTATCTGCATTTATCTCCCTTACTCGCACTCCTTCATAAACATAGACATGTCAAAAATTAATCACTGGCTAAAATTTTAACTAGCTCCTGAGCAGGTTAAATTTAAACATGTATATTCACCTTGGTAATGTCAAAATTTAGCAATGGGATCAAATTTAACCATACTTTTAACGCAATTGACACACGGCCTTAGTTGGATTTTATTCAGCCGCTCCACTTAAACAGAGATTTTTTTATTTTCTAATTTTCTTCATATTCAATAATGTCTCAATTATACTCGTACATACTTGTATCTATATTTTTGTCAGGAAAATTTTGTTTTTGATCCTGTTTTTCATTCATTAAAATAAATTACCAGAACTGAATCATTATAAATTTATATTAAAGGAGCTTATAACCTTGGAGTTGATCAAAGCATAGGTATTTACTGTCGTGGAGGGTAACAAGTTAATGTTTTCATATTTTTTGCATGAGAACAAGTTAGTCCATCAAATTGTTTTTCGATTTTTTTCCTGAAAATACTTAACAATCAAACACAAAATAGTTAAAATGTATGAGTTATTTATAAAAAGAAAAAGATATACATAGTGAACAAATCTGCCGATTAGGAAAAAAACATATTTATTTTCATTAACTGACACTTGAACATAAGCAAATAAACTGTGCATTCATTAGTTCATTTGCGTACATTCTTAGAAGAGCAAGGGTTTTGTAGACTCAAATAGTTGTGCGTGTTTCAAAACAATAGAAGTAAATTGACCTTATTTTCAACCACCATCAATACTAGAACAATGATTTTAATACGAGACATTGATTTGATACATCTTACACAATCAGCCTTATGGCAAATAAATTTTCCCCCGGATTTTTTCCCCCATGTGATACTTTCCTATCGTAAACAATTTTCGAAAAAAAGGAAAAAATTCCTAGGAAAAAAGTAGGTATCGCCAATTTTTTATCCGAAGGAAAATTAATGATTTTTCCCTGGAAAAAATTCACTTAAGTTTAGCTGGAGGATTTTGAAAATATAACACGTAAGTCTTACTTTTCTCTTTTTTATTCCAGTGTTGTCTATTTATTTTAACATTTTTTATCTTCCGTGTTCAAAGTGATACATTTGAAGCATATCTCTATCTTAAAAATTAATTAAATTTCTGCCAAGACTGAAGCTGGATTGAGCCACCTTTTTGGTAGCCACCTTCTGCAAAAAAAACGCAAGCATGCACTTAGTTTCACGATAGAAGGTAGGTATGCCAAATGCTTTTTTTGATGGTGGCACTGGGGGTCATTCCGAAATTTAAAAAATGATAATCGTCAGAAGCAAATCGTCAAATTTGCTTCACGTAACGCCTATCGTTTTTTTTATTATGCAGTCCCCTACAAACCTACAAGCATGATAAAAGTATTAAGTGAGGTTGAAAATCAATGCAAACGACGCCTTTTTCTATCCCTTATAAATAAATTCGGTAGCGCAATAGCTCATGGAGTACCAGGGCCTAGTGACTTACAACTCTCAACCATTCCTGTATGCGTATTGTTGGCAGGAATGGGGGACCTACAGTTTTTTGCGGAGTCCCGAACAGCTAAATGAGAAGCACTAATTCATGACAAACTAAACTCTTAGAGGATTTGTCAATTCCTCGCAAGAAGTAGTACCTCAAATAAAACATTTGTTTTAAGGTGGCATGGCTGGGAATTTGACCCACACCTTCGGCATGACAGTCCTACGCACTAACCATTATGCCACGAGGTACTACATCCCTTGTTTCTTCGAGTTTTGTTTAGGTTTATCCGATCTCTTTTCACTATTCACAAACTTTGACAGTTCAATAATTTGTAAATTAAATAATTCTCTCAAAATATTTCGAAACTAGCTCGAAGTTATTTCCGGGGGAAATGATATTCGGGGGAGATTGGCGATGAGAGTATTCAACTCCTGGGAAAAAATAAAATCCGAGGGAGAGCTTTCTCCCTCGGAATTGGCGATAAGGCTGATTATGATTTTCATTTCTTATTTTCAAAAATATCAAAGCTTTTTTAAATTCGAGAAGTTTTGTATCCGTTTTTATTTTCTGGATTATCTAGGGCAGATAAAAAACAGGAATTGGCTGGGGTAAGGTGTTTGCTGTAAAAATAATCTTGCATACATTTTTGGTTATAACAAATTAGACTAGTTTTTTTTTTGAAAACTACATTTTACGATTCACATATTCGTAAAAAAAATCAGACATACAACCAAAACTGTGGATGAAACCAGCGAACTTTGTCCCAAAATTCTGTTTTTATTTATTATTACATATTAAGAAAAATATGTTTATTCCCAAAAACATCAAGATATTTACACATGTGTTCTTTAGATAAAGCCCATCATTGGAACTGAAATAAAACATTTTTATCATTTGCAATACTTCCTTCCGAACTAAATAAATTCAGCTCTTATACGAATGGTGCACACAATAAGATATATATATGTATGTACAATGTACATCTCCATTCAACAATATGCAATAAACAATATGAGTACTCTTAATGACACACAAACACAACAGTAAACAAGTAATGACTTTCTTGGATCCGTTGGATTTTTGATTAACTAGCATCCTTGCATGACCTTTTAACACAACAAAAAAAAATATTTCTTACGCAAGGTTTTTGTTTATCGATTCAAGTAACAAAGCACCTACTATTCATACCGGAAGGAAACATTTGCATAAACAAACACAACCATCCAAAGCTTTATTACCTATTATTTAAATGGCTGAACAGTTGCACGACATATGTATCTATGTCTTTTAACGTACTTAGGGCAAGTGTGTTCAATGTAGGTAAGATCAGAATATGATTTTCACAGGTTCTTATTTAATGTCGATAATCAACCAAAATAAATAATTGTGGGGTTTAGAGGTCTTAAGCTTTTATTAAAAACAAAAACATTTGTAAACGATTCATACCTAGTTTTAATAAGATTCTTATACTATAACTCAGGTTAATATATAACACCGACCAGTCAACGACTTAACCCCCAATGATGGATTCCTAAATCCGAAATGCTTCGCTTATTAATTTTTAAAAACAATGTTGTGATTAATTTTGTTAATAAAATGCTAAAGTTATAATTTTTTATTAATCTCCAGTTGAATAGTGAACGAAAATAATTCGATTTTTCTTTTGGAATGAAAAAAGCAGCTCTAATAGTTTTAGTTATTTTGTTTGTAAATGAATGATTGGAAAAAGCTTTAATGAATACTGTTGGAATTTTTATTCCACACAGATTGGATGATGACTGGATCAAATTTCATTGTCGTAATCAAAGTTGTGAATAATTGTTCTTTTTTAGTTGTGTTGCGCCTATACAAAATAAGTCTGTAACAAATACATAAATGTTCATCCAAATAATAAAATTGGCTTTTACTTATGTGTATAATGTTAATATTTTATGTGACGCAGCAATTTGTTGGCACCCAAAAAGTGCAAGCCCGCATCTTTTGATCAGTATTCTAAGAAAATTGTTTTACAAAAATGGAAGAATATTGGACAAAATTACAAACATTACCAACAAGTGAATTCGATTCACGAAAGTGAAAGCATAAAACAGAAAAGTGGTAAGTAAATGGCCGCGTTTAAACACTGAACTAAAGCGATCTGGAGACACATACATGGATACAAAGCTATCCTAGATAGCAGTGTTGCCGCTGAGGAATTTGAAAAGGGTCACAAGAAAAAAAAATGTCGCACTAAGAAATTTTTTGATGAATTACAAAAACGATCAGAATACGTATAGGTAAATCGCAAAGAAAGTAATCAATTTTTTTTTTGTAGTTTTCTTTCTTTGAAAATTGACCATAAAAAAAATCAGTACTTATATTCATTCAAATTTTATTCAACTTCACAAACACATTTAAATCTGAAGTTTTCGTATAAATATTAAGTCCGAAAATTAATTTGCTTCTTCACATTCACGGTTCACTTTATATCGAGTTAAAGTAGAAAACCGTTTTCCAATTTTCTTCAAAATTAATGCATATTTTTCTTAGGAACATGTTCATAAATATTTTTATTTTGAAGAAAATCGCTTAACTCGTTTCGGCTCTAGCTTGGTGTATTTTACATCGAACGTGAGTTATCCTTATCATTCTTGTACCAAACACCAACAGAAGAAATACTGAAAGTTCCAAAAAAATAATAATTTTTACCAAATCCAAAATTTCTTTTTTTCAAAAGTTTTATATGCAATATTATTAACATCTTAAAGGTTCTTTAAAAACTTTTTTATTAATATCGTTGGAGCCGTTAATGAGAAAGTCAAAAAAATTTGTGTCCCCCTTCCACATTTTCAGTTTTGGGGGACGAAATCGTTTTTGAGATATAAAAATTTGGACAATCGCTATTTTTGAGATATACAAGTTTTTTCTTTACAGTTGTATGACAAGTACCGTTATTGTGAGCCAAAACTACTAAGGAATTACCAAAAAATCTTAACTTCAAAATTTGAAGAAATTGTTTCAATGGTTTGGGTTCAGGTCAAGTTCTCTATCATCGTACTGACATTATGTTTTCTTCATATACATAAATGGAAAATTGGAAACAAAATTCTGGAAAAAATAGAGAACTTAACCTTTTCCATGCAATTTTTTAGAGATGGGGTCAGAAAAGTCGCGAGATTTCTAAAAAAGGGTAAAAAGAGCTGGTTTTTTGAAAAGTCGTCTCATGGTCGCATGAGGCAAGAAAAGGCCAATATTCTTCGGGTTACCCTGATATGTGAATCAGTGATAAATACATTTACAATTAAGGACTATTCACCTGAGAGTGAACAACTATCTCTCTCTCTCATTTTGTTCGTTTATTCCTCGTTCGTTGGTCGCTTTCATATTAATTGCCTTTTACAGTAGCTTAGTTCCATAGCTCGTGCATTATCTCCCTGTATTATAAGTTATATTTTGGTCATTAGATTTTTTTAAATTCTTAATTTCTTATAAACGACCTTTAATTATTTAACAAGGGTTGCACTTATTTCATTTTGTTTTTTATTTTTAAAATCATATTATGGATGTCCCTATTTTAGAAATGTTAGATTTAAATAAAAGAATATATTTTATCTTACTGTAAAAACCGATAAGTTAAACCGATTCTAAAAAATATAATATGTAGGATTGAATGTGTGTATCTGTTTTTCTATTTGTTGCAAATGCTTCTATTTGGTTGTGGTTCAAATCAAAAACTCAACGAATAGAATTTCATATTATAAAATAATATGTAGGTATATTTGTAATGTAATTAAACAATGGTTTGATATTTCATTCATTTGAAAATATAGTAAAAAGTGTATATCCAACGATGCAAATTTTAACCCACCAACAATAACCAAAAAAAGATATTGTAAAATACTTTACAAAATTTATTATTATTTTATATCCTATCCTACTTTCCTAACACTCGCACTGTGTTTAACATATTAAGGGTAGTCATAACCAGGGTTACCTCTGAAAATTTTCGGAATGAGTCAAAAAAAGGAGTCCTGGCTGAAAAAAAGGAGTCCCATCAAAACTTCAAGAAACACATTAAAATTTATCATCGTTTTAATTCAACATGATTTATTTAAGAACAAAATAACAAATAGCTCCTTTTTTAAATGAAACAATAAATAAAACTTCCATCTTTTCAATTTTTTTAGTAGTTATTAGTTAATCTCAAGACAAAAACAACAATTAACTTAGTTTCTTTAAATAAATAAACTGTTGTTAACTAAACAATACAAGACTCTTAATATCAATATAATATTATTAAATTTATATTGCCCATCACTTCAAATCCAAACTTTCAATGTCATTCAATTTAAAATATATTTTAAAACGACTTTATCTTGGGCTTTTATTTTTGGTAATTTGTATTCGTTAATAACTTTTACTGGATCAAGGGTAAAGTTTGGATATTCGGATATGAAGGAAAAATAGTTAAAATCTTTTTGCATCTTAATTACTTGCCTTTGAATCTAATATTTTAGAATTGAAAGCTTGTTATCATTGAAATTAAAACACGAGATTATTTGATTATAAATAATTTTTTAATATGTACTAAGATTATTTCTTTCAATAGTATCACAGAAACTAGAAACACATATACAAATACAAATGTCCATTTTTTCAATATTTTGTGTTTTCAAGTTCTTTTTTTTTTTCCTCAAAAATCGAGTCCGTTGATCGAACTGCTGATGACCTGTAGTTGGCGTTTTGTATTTATGTCTATGCATGTAAATCTATCATTTTTAACATCATATCTAGTCTAAGGCTCACACGAAATTGACATTACTGGGACGTAGCTCTACGTCCCACGATAAAAAAGCAGTAATTTTTGTTTGCTTTGCGTGCGATATCTAATGTAATGAGAGAAAATCTTTTATTGACGAAGGAAGATGTATAATTTGAGATGAATCGCTCTGAAAATTTTTATTTTATTTATTCAAAACATTTAAGACATATGAAAGGAAGTTTAGGCAAACGATATTGATGTTATTTTATGAATTTTTGTTTTTGAAATTTTGGCAGAACTGCCTTCGAATTGAACACTTAAATGTCGGAAAGGAACCCATTGCTGAATTATTCTTTTGTAACCAGTAAAAATTTTTCACAAACTGAATAAAATTCCGAACTATTCTTACAACTATTCGCTGGTAATTTACAACTACAAATTTTGTATTGAAGAATCTTGAATTTTAACAATTTTGTGGGCTACAAATTTGTAATTGTAATTACAATTTTGTAAGATGGTACAATAGGCCACAGGTGTTTTTTTTCCAATATAAGTCCTATGGATACCCTAAACCCGCCATGAAGCATGTATAAACATGAATACAAAGAGCCCAAATTTTCACAGACGTCTTTATTCGCTCAACTAGAACTTTTGAAGCTGTTTGAATGAAACAATTTTTTTTTTGAAACTGTCTAATGTAAACAGAGGGTATAAATGAGCTTCAAGCGATATTGAACTCGTTCATTATCATAGAATTCAATAAATATTTGTGCGTTTATGAAAAAGAGTCCTAAAATTGTAAAAGGAGTCAAATTTCAATAATTTTTAAAAAGAGGAGTCCTGGAGTCCCAGCGATTAAAAGGAGTCAAAGGTAACGCTGGTCATAACCCCTTGAGTGCGCGTTAATTATAAAAAAAAAAATTATTGGGATTAACGGGAACTATTAAATGAATTAAATATAGTAAATGTTTGGTTTCTTCGTGTCCTTTTCTGTATTTATAAAAAGACGATTGTTCTAAAATGGACCCAAGATGATTGAATGTAGTTTTTTTTGGTTGACTTGTAACTTTTCGGGTGTTTCTATTTTATGCTTCTTGGCTAGCTGTATAATATCGTTATATTTTAAAAATATCTTAAAACATATTAAATTTTCGACGTTTAACTTTCGAAAAAAAATAGTTTATCGATAAACAAACGACACTTGCAATAAGAGCCTTACTTATTGCTTTGTCCATTTGTTAATTTTCAAAAGAAGACAATAAGCTTGAAATATACACTATTTTTGCCTTCAGTACCTATGCTAATAAGATCCCAAATGTTATTCAAATATAATATTTCCATTGTCTTTCATAGTTTAGTTTGAACTATAACTCGTACTTTGTTAGTGTAAAAAAAACACCCTTTAATAACTATGCACATTATGTATACTTTAAAAAGCGAACAAATACAACACATTTCCAAATGACACCTCGGAATAGAAATGCCCGTATAATTCATATCTATTTTAAATATTTGAATGACTTTTTGAAAGATGTCTTTTGCATAGAAGATTGAGCAGATTGCTTTGATATATGTATGTATGTATAATGAAGCTATTGTGCAGATGTCAGTAACTACAGAAAAGCTCAAAATATATATAGATATGTATGTAAGTTTTCTTTGAGGTTATTTATAATACGTATTTTTAGAAATAGTTATGTGATTGATATAGAAATGAAAATGAGTATACCCATAAGCTATTGTTCCAAGCTTACCCATATTATTTTATCGATTAGAAAATTTGCACCACATCATCATTGAAAACTGAAAGGAATAAATCAGGGCAAAGAAGAGATTATATCTTTTTAATTCTAATAAAAAGGTTGTCAATGATATACTTATACATTAGGGGTGTCGGAATTTGTTTTTATATCTTATATTCAAAATGGCTATGGTGGTTCTTGTAAAGGGTTTAGAAAGACGAAATTTTTGTTCTGGGACATTTTCCATAATGGAATTTTGAGATCCCGCGGCCGTTTTTAGGTAAAAAACAGCACAATTCGAAAAAGTGGTCAGAAAAATTGCATCTATATGTGCTCAAAACTACTTATAATGCTTTATTTTGACTTTCGTTTCTCATTTGTATTGACCGAACACCGAACATCAATTTAAAGCAAGTATCAACCAATTCGAGCTTTCCATTTAGAAAAAATAATCGAAAACATCTAGAAAATCTATAAATGCTTCGGAGGGATTTAATGTAATAAGCTATGTCATGATATTTTTACAAGCAGATTTTAATGCAATTTTCTTAGTTACAGGTTACAAAAGCAAAAAAAGATCATTTTAAGTTACTGTGACCTCTTATGAGGCAGTGAGAACCATAGTGGCCTAACCGCATTTTTCATTATTTTCAGTAGAGCAAAAATAAGGAGCAGATTATTTTTAAACACTTGTAGTTTTAAATTAATTCAAAAATTTGTAGTTTTTAAATTAATGAACATAATTTTGATTTTTTTTAAATATGATAGTTAATTAAAAGGTTTTTGATTTTATATTAATAATTCTTCAAAATACCATTATAACTGATCAGATAGGCCTGTGCTAGACTCAAGCTTTGCATTTTCTTGTGGGGGGCCTCTAAATGCAAAAGGTCTTATAAGTATGGCATGGAGTTATCAATTCAAACAAAATAAAATGCAGAAATATTGTTTGATAAATACAGATTTAATTTTTGAAATATACTCAATTTCGATAAAATTGCAGTTAAGCCACTATGGCTC
Source organism: Dasysyrphus tricinctus (assembly GCA_963921185.1). Taxonomy (NCBI): domain Eukaryota; kingdom Metazoa; phylum Arthropoda; class Insecta; order Diptera; family Syrphidae; genus Dasysyrphus; species Dasysyrphus tricinctus. The sequence continues at coordinate 263,874,950 of OY992531.1, forward strand.
TCACTGCCTCATATAATGTTGGTTTTGCAGAAAACGGCCGCGGGGTCTCAAAATTCAATTTTTCCAAATGTCCCAGAACAAAAATTACTTACAAAAATTTCTAAGCACTTTACAAGATCCACAACACCCATTTTGAATATAAAAAATAAAAAAAAATCCGACACCCCTATTATACATATATATATGTACATGAGGCGGTGAGAGCCATAGTGGCCTAACTGCCATTTTAACAAAATTGAGTTTATTACAAAAATTGAATCAGTATCTAATAAACAATATTTTTGCATTTAAAGGAGAATGGGCAAAAATGTATGGGATCTGGTCTACCTACTCAACAGAGATGTGTCATACATCAATGAAAAGGTCATTGCAAATACTTCATTTTATTATATGGCCGTTAAATTGTAAACCATGGGGTTCAAGAGATACCAAAAACAATAATAATGCATTTCTTAATTGGTACTTGGATGACCTGCTCAACATTTATGTGTTATATAGTTGGAAAGGTTATTGAATGTACTACGTTTTTGTATGAAAAGAAAATGAAGTACTTTCATTCACCTTTCCAATGACGTATCACACATTTCTGTTGAGTTGGTAGACCAAGTGCCAATCAAGAACTGCATTATTGTTATATTTGGGGTTTTTCATGTCCATGTAGCTCTTGAACCCCGAGTTCCACGGCTTAACGGCCATATACAAAAACGTAGTACATGCAATAACCTTTCCAACGATATATAACACATAAATGTTGAGCAGGTCATCCAAGTACCTACCAATTAAGAAATGCATTATTATTGTTTTTGGTGCTTTAAAGCCGAATATCTTTTGAACCCCATGGTTTACAACTTAACGGCCATATAATAAAATGAAGTATTTGCAATGACCTTTTCATTGATGTATGACACATCTCTGTTGAGTAGGTAGACCAATTTGCCCATTCTCCTTTGTACCAAGTTTCGGAAGCTTGGGTTTTTTGTATGGGTTTTGACATCTTAAAATTTCAAGTTAACAAAAACACCTAAGAATTTTCTCGTCTATCTTAATTATTTTTAGGTATTATGGAAAATTATTATTAAAAAAAAGGAAAAGAAGCCAGAGTTGGAACACCAACAAATTAAGTTCATAAAAATTAACCAAACATTTATAAATAATCTTTTGCTTTATATTCTTCAGAATATTGTGCACAGAAGAAAAATGTTATTGCAAATGTCAGTCTTTTGATACCAACACCAATAAAAAAGAGTCTGCTGCTTATTCCTTCACTAAACCATCCGCTTTGCTGGTTTAGCATAGTAAACCTCACATAGCAGAAATTTGTTTTATTGGTAACATTTTGCACTTAATCCATGGAATAAGGCTAACCCTTCGATATTCCTCGTTTTTTTTAAATTTTCACAGATGTCTTTTTTCACTAAACATTTCGTGTTTGAGCTTGTTTGCAAAAATATCAAGAAACGAAAAATTTTGTTTGAGACAATCTATTTGACAGTATTTTATTCGTTTTGTTTTATGAATTGTTGTCTTAAATTTATTCTTAAGCCTAAAATGCTGACCTCAAAAGGCGTGAAAGCTATCAATCATCTTATCATGCAAGAATAAATTAAAAAAAATTATGCATCACAATTTGGGTTGTACAGATAAAATAACAAAAATAATTTCCAACAAATACCTATTTTGATGTAATTTTTTGTTTTTGCAAAAAGACCTAACTTGGGATATACAAATATGAGGGCTTGTTTAAGAAAAATAACTATTAATGCATAATGATATGTATTTAGAATAAATATTTGGAAATACATATGAGTTTATTTTAACTTCTATTTATAATTGGAAGAAAATTCTTCAAAGTTTCAAATTTTAAAGGAATATTTATTGACATTAAATATTTTATTTTTGTAGAATCCTACGAAATGTTTAAATAGTTTAGGTCGGCTATAATTAGGGATATGTATGGCTTTACAAAAATTTCGTTGCAGGTAAATGTATTTTCATCTTAAACTGTGAAATAAATGCAGATTTTATACATTTACCCTCTTCTAAAACAAGAACAAATGTCGACTTTTTTTTTATTTATAAACACAAAAAATAAGCATCAAATCGGATATATACGATATTACCAATATATAAGCATAAAATCAGATATGTACGATGTTACCAATATCGTATATCCGACTTTACGCATTATTTTGTGTTTAACAGATAAATCCAAAAAAAAATATCTAGAAAAAAAGGAATATAGTTGCACCCAATTTGTTTATCTAATCGATGCTTAAAGGTTTGTTTTACCATTTCATATAATGCAAATAACAAATAATTACCAAATAACTCCGAAAAATAAAACAATTGCTTAAACAACGAAAAAAAAGCTGGAAGCTAAGAAAATATCAATTAAATATTGCTACCTATATGCTAAACATAAAAATTAAAATCGTTGGAGCGGTTTTCTTGAAAACTAATTTTTTATACATACAATTTTGATAACATTAAAAAAATTGATATGCCAATTTGGAGTATTTATTAAAATACATTTATAAACCTGGTTTCAAAAAAAATCACTAACCCATTTTTGAAATATTGAATAAAACAATATTAATTTTTTTCCAAAATTTTTATATGCAATAGATATTATTATTATATCGTCGGTTCAAAGGTAAAACTCACTAGCTAACAAAATGTAGTATTGAAGGAAATGAGATTGAAACATACGTTTTGAAACTGAAAAGTTACATTCCGAAATTTTTTAAACAAAGTTCCAGGGCATACCTTTCAATGTCTTTATAAAACCGTGCCAAATGGGACTTTTATGATTAAAAAGACTTCATTTCATTCTCATATAGGTGAACATTATTTTCTGCACTTAGTGAGTTTTACCTTTGGACCGACGATATTTGATTTGCAAATTTATTTTGAAAGAGCTTTTGCATAAAAATTTTTGAGTGAAATCGATTTAACCGTCAATGGGAAAATAAAAAATCAAAAAAACCGTTATTGATAGGTCTTGGTATTTTTTATTCTCTGTACCATAAAGTAAACCATACATACAATAATAAACTGATTTATTATCAAAATCGTTAAAGCTGTTTTTTTAAATAAATAAGCTTTTCCCTAACGGTTTATTGCAAGTAGAGTTAATTTTGGAGTGAAAAAAAAATCAATTTGATAAAACTTTTCATCAGTGTCACAATGTCGCTCGCATATACACAAAATTGAAAAAAATTGCACAGATCTATAAAACCAATAGAAGAATAAAATTTTCTTATTGAGCTCCTTAACTATGAAAATTTATTAGAACACAAATGACATGGTATTATCATAGAGAAATTTAATTGATATTATACAGAAAAACTGTTTGAAATCTGTACATTTTTTTAAGCTTTTTCTGTTACATAGGTAGGTACATTATGCATGTATGTATGTACTTGCTAAGTATTGCGAGTTCATCTAGTCAAAACAAATTGGGTTATTGGGTGAAAGGTCCCAGGTTCCAATTTCATAAATAAACCTTAAGGGTGTGTCGATGCTGAAATGGAATAAAAAAACTGTTTGTGAGGTATGATCTAAATTACTTTTTTTAATTCCAAAAGCCTATATAAGGTACATATGCCATTATATACATATTATATTTTATTAATTATTCCCAATCGATAAATTGAAACTTTTTCAGGTAGCCTGAAGCCCTTTTAATAAATTAGCATACTGAAGTATGAATCCAATTTACTTATAGTTGCGTTAGTTACATATTTGACATTAGAAAAATTGTGATTTGCGATTGGCATATCTTGACGTAGAATAAAATAATGCATGAAAAGTGTTTCTCATTTCTTTTCCAAATATTAACCTTATAGGTAGTTGACCTTCAGCTTCAGTTTCAGTTAAGAAATGAGAAGCAAAACTATGAAAAACAGTACATAATTTTACGTTGAAAACATTACGGGTGTGACCGCGTATGATTTTTAATGCATGAAAACAATATAATAAACGATATTATATAGACAAAATATATATTAGAATTATATCCCTACATCGTGAAGTCCATATCTAGAAGCAACAAAACTGAAGTGAGTTGAAAACAGAAAGAATAAATTAAGAAATGTCAACTGAATTAGATTTAAAATTTTTAATTTGGGCTCAGCAATAATTTTTAGTTTTTGCAATTTCGTCCACAAAATTATCAGTTTGATAAAAATGTTGTCCTTCTAGTACTGAAACATACACTGCATTTACGCCTTTTTTCAATTAACTTTTTACGATTTCTCCTTTACCTTTTATAACAAGGAAAATTCTTATAAATGAATTAATTGATGATAATATGAGAAAAATCCTCCAGGAAGAATTTTTTATTTTCATAAAGGATTGATTGGATTATACATAGTTCTTTAAACAATTTTAGTCATACGATCAACGTTTATTTTATGTAATTCGTTTAATACACATCGAAAATGATGGTGTAAGAGTAAAAGAAAAAATGTTAATGGTTCTATTTTTAATTTTGTCCTTATTGATTCACATTATTTAATAATTACAATTAGTATTGAGTACTACCTCCAATATTTTATATTAGCCGACCCAAAAGTTTTCTATTAAGTTCAAGTCGGGTGAGTATGGCGGCCAAGGCAAAAACTATACATTCTGACCCTGAATCTAGGCTTTAGTTAACCTGGTGGTGTATGAAGGCGTTGTCCTGCTGGAAAATCCAACGATGTCTACAAAACAGTTCTGTAAACTTGGAAAAGGCCGCTCCAGTATGCATTTATAGGTTTCCGCTGCCATTTGAAAATCCAGTTGAACTGTGCCGTAAAACTAACTGCTCTCCATACCATAACACTGCATCCTTTTCTGTGTCTTCTATCCATTGTTATTTCCTCTTTTCTCTTATCATGGAAATAGAAGTTACAGCCGTCAGCACCATCCAGATTGAATTTCTTTTCGTCAAAAAACACCACCTGATGCCAATCCCTCCGCAAAACTGAGCCGCTGATTTCGGCGAGCTTCATTTAGTGGTGTTTTTTTCTTAATTTTCACATGCTTCAAAAGAGTGGCTTTCGGGATAATCCGATGACCATCGTCGTTATAAGCTCGAACTTGAGCCTTTTCCTCTACAGTTAGGTAACTTGCTTTTGGCAAAATAGTTAAATTGATGAAAAAACGTTTTTTAGCATTTATTATTTGAATTTTTGCATCTAATCTTCAATTGTTTTCAAACTATTATAGATTGTTTTTCAAGGTATGTACATATTATTTAAGTAGTACCTCGTGGCTTGATGGTTAGTGCGTAGGACTGTCATGCCGAAGGTGTGGGTTCGATTCCCAGCCGTGCCACCTAAAAACAGAAATGTTTTATTCGAGGTACTGCCTCTTGCGAGAACTGACCAATCCTCCAAGAGTATACTTGTCATGAAAAAGTGCTTCTCATTTAGCCGTTCGGACTCGGCAAAAAACTGTAGGTCCCCTCCATTCCTGCCAACAAACACGCACACAGGAATGGTTGTGAGTTGTAAGTCACTAGGCCCTGGTTCTTCATGAGCTGTTGCGCCACCCAATTTATTTATTTATTTACATATTATTTAAACGAATGAAACAGAATAAAAAACTGACTAAAATTGGTCAAACAACTTTAAACTCATCAATCCTTCATGAAAATTAAAAATTCTTCCTGAACGGTTTTCCTCGTATTACCGTCAATTAATTCATTTCTAAGAGTTTTTCTATAATCTTATAAATACGAACACGACTATTCTATTTTTAAACAAAACATAGCTGTAATTTAATTTCTTGTGTGTGAATGGATGAGTATTCCGATCCAAAAATTCATGAAAAAAGGAACACATACTATTACACAATTCATCATTTTAGCTACTAATCACACACACACTTTCTCAGTGAAACAATCCAGAGTCCAGACATAATGCTTCTTTTTCTTTTTCTATGCTCAAAATTCAAGTTTGTAATTTACTCTTTGATATTTCACTATTTGTTTCTATGCAATTGCGATATTTGCTGTCCTGACCCACATGAACATGAATAAATTATAATAATTTATTTTAATGTTATTTTTATTCCTTCCATTTTTGTATTTTTTTTTTAATAAATAATCTCAACAAATATTTTAAAATACTTATCTTTTACTTGTTGCAAGGGACGATGTGGTCTCCATTTTTTGTTTAAGATTTTTTTTTCTCTTTTTACTAATTTCCAACTCAAGTGTGGATCATGTTTTTGAAGTAAAATCATGTTTTTAAACGATGTTTTTTTTTTAGTTTCTGAGTAGCAGCACTGAGTGGCGGCCTGGGTTATGTTGACTTTGAGAGCATCGGTCGTTTTTGGCTTATTGGCATAGACTTAATACTTTAAAAAGCCCAATTGACTATCATCGTTTAGTAGAGGTCTCTCATGGGCAGCGGTGATATTTTTAGCAGACCCTTCGTTTCGTTAACGTACTAGTGTAGGGGGAACTTGAAGACCATATAATTCGTAAAATAGGTGCGAAAGTTTCATCACTTGCACGGGTTGCTCAATCGTGTAACTTGCCATGATGATTTGGTATCAGTGACTGAATAATAAACAATAGGTTCGACAGACCCCACCAAAACAACATGACCACCAGAGACTGTGGACAACTGTACGGATTTTATAACAATACATACTTGAATTCAAATGTGCATTATTTGAATTCAATAAATTGAAAAGTATTTGGTCACCCAGGTATCCAGAGTATCTCTTAAAAATTAAATGCACGACTGGATCGCACGTACTTGCTCTTATGTTCAAGTTGTGTGGGGCTTAAAAACTTTAAAAAATATTCAAGTAATTATAGAAAAAGTATAAAAAGCATTTAAATCGTTCTTTTAATTGTATAAACAGCCTGATAAATAACTTAGAGCTCAAAAAAAATTATGCCATCTGATTACTTGAAAAATATGAATACCTATATGCAAAAAAAAATTTTAAATCGTTGGAGCCGTTTTTTTGGTATGCCAATTTTGAGTATATATTAATATACATTTAAAACTGAAATTTCAAAACAATTCACTAACCCGTTTTTGAAATACATATTGAATTTTCAAAAAAAAATTTGAATCTTTTTTTAAAAATCCAAAATTTATTTTTTCAAAAATGTTAGTATGTAGTATTATTTATATTCCAACAAAGCTTTTGTGCATAAATTTCATTGAAATCGGATGAGCGGTTAATGAGAAAATCAAAAAATCAAAAAAACCGTTATATGACAGGTACCGTTAATAAATGCTTTTGGTGATTTTTTTTTCTTACTAAAAGGTACATCATATCTACAATAATACACTTATTTTTTTTTATCAAAATTGTTGGAGCCGTTTTTGAGATAAAAAAGCTTTTCCTTAACGGTTGTATGGCAAGTACCGTTATTTTTTGAACTAAAAAAAAATTTCAATTTCCCCTCTGGAGAGTTACAAAAAAACCTTAAGTTCAAAATTTGAAGAAAATCGCTTCAGTGGTTTAGGCTGTAGGTTGAGGTACGGACAGACAGACAGACAGAATTTTGCCACACAGTTTTTTCGTGTTCTCTGTCATCGTAATGTCATGTTTGATTGTTATCTCGAAATTTTTTTTTTCACGAATCCAAAACTTGCCCTATAGTACCTATGTATATCGCAAGTAAAAAGAAAATTCAAAATGTGATATAGATACCTATGTATTTAAAATTCAATCCCTCCTTGAAGACCTAGATCTATCTAATATATATCCTATCCAAAACTATAGACAGTCATCTTGTAGAAAATTTCTAATAAGAACCTAACGAACATTTTATACTTCAATAGACGGCTAATTTGTCATCGAATTGATTTCAAGAACACAAAACGCTTCCAGTTGAATCGATGGCGAGAGCAACTAAAAGGCAAAACGACCTGTGTGTTTTCAATGATTGGCAGAATGAGTAAAGAACATTATTCAAATTATGTGGGGTAAGTGGATAATCTAGGACGCAAAAACACCTCCCACAAGCCTCGCTGAATGCATAAAATATGAGATAAGTATTTTGTATAGGTAGGTAGGTACTACTATGTACATCACCGGTTGATAGAACACAAAAATCAATTTAACCCAATTTGGTTCGGTATACCGACACGTATACCATCCCAACTAAATTATACACCTGCCTACAATTTTTTTACTTGTAAACATTTTTTTGTTTCTTTGTTTGTTTTTTGTTTTGAAAATATCGAAATATAGGTAACTCAACTAGCAATCTCCTTGACCTTTTGCTGAGTTAAGTAAAGTTTTTTTTTGGCAAAAAAATTATCTGCTGTCACTTGAAGAAATGTCGTCGGCCGCCGAAAAAAGTCGGCAAGCACAATATTATGTATAGTTTTTATGTTAAATAAATAATATACAATTTCAAAAGAATATATTCTCAAGTGACCCAAACTAAAGTTGGGTCATTGAAAGAAAAAAAAAAATACTAACATAAAATAATGTAAGAACATCATAAATACAAACTATACACACTAATGTCGAAAGAAAAACAAAATTTTGCAAACTTCAAACTGAAGTGCTTACCTTTCGCTCTCGTATAACACATTTTTCGCTAACTTCTATACGCTCTGCTCGCAATTGTAAATCACACTCAAAGCCAAACGAATAATGAAAGCTTTTAGCAAAAGGCTCTCCCCCCGAATACAACCAGCCAGCTTCAGCACCAGCACACTTGCTCACTTCGACAAGGTAAATATTAAAATACTCGTTTTCGTCAGCCGTCGGCACTAGTGACACTTGGGTAGAGCGAGAGATGTAGAAAATAACTGATTGTCCGAACGAGATGCAGCATATAATGTATAATTTATTTTATTTTGGATGTTTTTGCTGTGGCAAGAAAAATGTGTAGCTAAAGGTGCTTTTCGTTTTCACAGTACACTGTTCACACTCCCGTCACCTCAACCAAACTCCAGATGTGCGATTTGTGATACCGAACATCAACTAAGATACTAATAATAGAGCGTTTACACAAGTATCTACGGATACAGCTCGAGGAATGGGGAATTATAATATTATGTATTCATCCCAAAAATTCCAAAGATCCAACAATCGAATGGCAGATACACACAACACTGCTGATGATTACAAACGCACTGTGAAGAAAAGTAACGAAGCTATTCGGAAAACGCAGGGCAAGGTTTTCGAGTTTACACCCTTAAAAATTATAACACTTCCATTGGCACGGGAAAAATATATGTATCATCAAAGTTTGCCGAACAAACTGATTCATTAAAATATAAAATATTAACAAAATCGTACCCCTTAATGGCTACCCGATGTATTTAAACAAAAGACTCATTTACTCTTACATCCGAATGCAGCAGGTATTTTTAAAATGGAATCGTTTTTGTTTATGTATAATCTAATCACAAATGGAATATTTAAGGCAAATTTTGCATTTGCTGAGGAATTGAGTTATAGAACTGCTGCGACGAGCAACAATGCCACGATTCGGCGAGATACAAATTCACTTTAATTGAACTGGTAGCTGAAGCTATTAAGCAAACCGAATACACCAGAGTCTTAAAGCAAAGCGACCCTTTCATAGAGTAAAAGCTTAAGCATTCACTCGTTCGTTGGTTCTCTTTTTCTCTTACACTATAGAATATTTAAGAATCCACTCTCAAAAAGTTGTTTCCCTTTATTTTTTGTTATAATTTAATTTTTTTTTATTATTGTATCATTCTAGGTCTTTTTAAGCTCAAGTGGTGTTATCAATCAATTTGTATGAGTGCGGTTAAACGAAAAGAGCGCAGCAACTCTTACTTAGCGATAACGGGCATATATGAAGAACCTGCTGTGTACCGGCAAGTTGAATGCTTTTTTTTTATTAGTGTGACCAGATTCACTTTGTTTATTAATTACTTCTAGAGTCTAGATAGTCCACATAATAAACCAACGGATTTTGTGTAGGTACTCTTATTCTTGATTTTGAAAGATTCAATGTACAGACCCACTTTAAACTTAAACGGTTTTCTCAAACTCAACTTCATTTGTTTGGTATTTAAAATTTAACGGTTTTCTTCAAACTCAACTTCAGTTGTTTTGTAGGGTCATGTCCCCTGTAATTGAACTACTCATCATCATCATCATCGTGTCCTGTAACACCGGCTGGGGCATAGGGCGTCAACAAAACGTCTCCATCCTTCACGGTCTGCTGCAAGGTACTTTAGCTGTGGACACGTCTTTCTCTGGGATTCTGCTTCCGCTAAGACAGTTGATTTCCATGTTGTTCTTGGTCTTCCAACCCGCCGTGCACCCTGAGGATTCCATTCAAAGGACTGCTTTGCAGCTCGTGTAGAACCAGGACCTAGTGACTTACAACACAACCATTCCTGTGCGTGTTATTGGCAGGAATGGAGGTCCCCTACAGTTTTTTGCCGAGTCCGAACGACTAAATGAGAAGCACTTTTTCATGACAAGTATACTCTGGGAGGATTTGTCAGTTCCTCGCAAGAGGCAGTACCTCGCATAAAACATTTCTGTTTTTAGGTGGCACGGCTGGGAATTGAACCCACGCTTTCGGCATGACAGTCCTACGCACTAACCATCCAACCACGAGGTACTACTTTATCTACTTTTTTTTATAAAAACACAAAAGCCGATAAAAACCTATTTGCCCAGTTGTCGAACACTAGTTTCCTAAGCCCGAACAGAAAGTTTCGTTATTTCGAACACAAGATTTCGTACATAGTTTTATAAAACAAATTGTGTTTGTTAATTTGTTTTTATTCAATTCCAGGAAAATTTAATTTTCTATAATATTTATTGCCTCAACGAAATAAAACAATTTTGACGGAGTTGCACTAGTTCTCGAAAAGGCAACTCTAACAAATTTTGTTTTCTATGTTCGAACAGTCAATTCATTAATAAATTATTAAGCTTTAAGTTAAAACTTTAAGTTACATAAATAAAATAACTATTATCCAACAAGAAAACGCGTTAAAACAGGCATTAAGCTTAATTTTCACACCAAAAATCACAGTTTTCCAGAACACTTCCAACAGTTTTTTTTTTTTACAAAAACTTGAAATTACTGGATTTCCTAAAGAGGCTTTAAGTCCTTTTTTTTAAACTTTAGGATGAAATTTGACTAGTTGATAGGACTTCAAGGTTTGAAGGAATAACACATGAATTATTCTGCGTTTATAGAAGTTGAAAATCTGAGAACTAACACAGATTATAAGCTTTTTTTTTCAAAAAGGATTCAACTACTGGAAGTGTTCGAAACTAAGCGACTCTACCCTATCTTATAATAATACACCCAGTTTTAACACTTACGCATTAAGAAAAATTTCTACAGTAGAACATAGAAAAATTCTTACCAGGATATATTAAGAGCCATATTCGATATACAAAATTTTGTTCTTAACAATAACGAGTATTGTAAAGCAGCTACCGTTAATTTTAGAGCTACATAGGTAATAGAGGTACATACATATTAGAAATTTTAATTTCCGCTCTACGGAACAATCTGAACACTTCAAAAAAGCATCTAACTGAATGAGTTAAATGAGTAAGATTACAAAATCCTTATCAACTCCAGATAATGATTACCATTCAAATCACATTTTTTTCCTCTCTCTAGATCGTATTCGAATTTAAATAATATAGAAGACTATTCTTAACTACAAAAACGAAGAGATTATAAAATAGCTTTTACAAAATGTGTTGTATTTTGAATAGGATGCAAAATAAATAGTGCTGTTACGGTATCTATATATGTATTTTTTTTTTTTTTGAGAACATTATGAAAGCCTCATATTATTTTGAAAAAGCAAGCTTTGAAGTTGAGCCCATTTAATTTCAAAATCTCTTGAAAGAGACAACTTTAAAAAAAAAGGCAAGAGTTTAATACTTGAGATTTAAGCAATGTTCATTTATAGTATAGTCGAGTAGTTGTATTATAGTTTGTAGTTTGTAATGTATAAAAAGCCCATCGTAGAGAAAATATGATCATTCCCAATATTATTCGGAATAAACAGTTTTTTTAAGCATCAGTTTTTTTCCAGGATCTAAGAGCCATATTCGATATAATAAATTTTGTACTTAACAATAACGAGTATTGTAAAGCAGCTACCGTTAATTTTAGAGCTACATAGGTTATAGGTACATATTAGAAATTTTAATTTCCCCTCTACGGAACAATCTAAAGCCCTTAAGTCACAAGTTTGAAGAAATGGTTTCAGCGGCTACCATTAGATAGACAGGAACAAAGGCAAATAGAATTTCGGGCCCATTTTGTTCGTGTACTCCATGATCGAAATGTCTGGTTTGATAAAAGTTTTGTAGGAGTTATTATTATGTTAATGTATCGCATGCTACTATTTGTCATTGTATTGTTATTCATTTACTATATCAGTCCCTTAAACACAATTATCAATACACATATAAGTTTATATGTAATACCATAAACCGATCGTTATTGCTGCTTTGTTTAATTTATAATTTCTCCTACCGATCGTTATTTCTGTTGTACATATTGTCCTTACATAGGTAGGTATACTATTTTCTTTTCGTTTCTGTTAAAATATGTATCGTTTAGACTTAAGAAATACAGTTGAATAAAGTTGAGTTGATATTTGGAAGCGAATAAACCATGACGTGTTTTTCAATTATAACGATTAAAATTACCAAGACTTGTTTTCAATTAAAACGATTATAGTTTTAAACTCGACTTTTGAATTTGCCTTAAGTACTTATTCCACAAGTAAAAATCTTACTATAATGTAATGCTTATGCGATGCCTTACCTATAAATTTTTTTCTTTAAAAATAAATTAAATGCATTTTTAATTTTTTTAAACGGATAGTTTTATCTTTTATAGTTTTTAACGTGATCAATTTTTAAAACCAAGTGATGTTGTTTAATGAAGATGAAAATTTGACCTTTTGCACTAACCTTAAATCATTAGTTGATTATATGTTTGTATGTATATATCAATTTGTTTATTTTGTTTCCGTTAATGGGGAAAAGAAACGAGATCTCTGAAAATGTAGGTACCCACTTTAATTTCGACGCTTTCAGGGGATCTTCGTCTTTTACACCTTAATTCATTTTTGTTTCTTCACTTAATACAAGTACCTATACCTATTCATTTGAATTTTTCTCTAGGCTCATTCTTGTTATTTGTCATTTAAAAATTCATGATACTTACTGTCTTTTAATGGTCGAATAGATCTTTTTTTAAGATTAAGTCGTTAGTATCTATTATTAATTTGTTTGCATCTACAGCAAAAGTGAACACTTGAAAAAGCATCTGACTGAATGCGTTAAATGAGTAAGATTACAAAATCTTTATCAACGAGACTCCAGAGATGATTACCATTCAAGTCACATATTTTTCCTCTCTCTGGATCGTATTCGAATTTAAATAATATAGAAGACTATTCTTAACTAAAAAAACGAAGAGAATATAAAAAAGCTTTTACAAAATGTGTTGTATTCTGAATAGGATGCAAAATAAATAGTGCTGTTGTGTTATCTATATATTTTTTTTTTTTTTTGAGAATATTATGAAAGCCCCATATAATTTTGAAAAAAGCAAGCTTTGAAGTTTGAACCCATTTAATTTCAAAATCTCTTGAAAGAGAAAACTCTGAAAAAGGCAAGAGTTTGATGCTTGAGATTTAGGCAATGTTCATTTATAGCATAGTCGAGTAGTTGTATTATAGTTTGTAGTTTGTAATGTATTAAAAGCCCATCATAGAGAAAATATGATCATTCCCAATATTATTCGGAATAAACATATTTTTTATGGTAACAATTCTTTTATGAAAGAAAACTTAAAATTAGATAAACTTACAGCCAATTTCTTCACAAAGTACTAACGTTAATAACGGTACTAGTCCTAAAGTTGATACTCAAATCAGTATCTCTCATTTATTCATACTTGTGTGTTTGAAGAAGTGAGAAATACTGATTTATGAGTACTAACTTTAGGACTAATACCGGTACTAACGTTAGGACTCTGTGAAGAAATTGGCCGTTAAACTTAGTTTATCTAATTTAATGTTTTCTTTCGTAAAATAAAAATCATGCTAAAAAAAACAAAAACACTTTTATTCCGAATAATTTTGTGAGTGACTGTATATTACTTATATACTTATCTTTGCCTCATGAGGTGCATTTGAATTGTTATTTTTCATTAAACATGTGAACTAATTTTTAACTGTGATTTGAGCATTCATTAGGTTCTATTTACTTTGTGAGGAAATAGAAAGTTCAACAGAAATCATTTTTCCAAAAATCGTTAGTAACCTTTTACTAACTGAGCTTCCCATATAACTTTTTTTCAATTTCGACCAATATCGATGAAATTTTTAATAAATATTTAAGTGCAAGGCATTACTTAACAAAAAAAATCGTAAATTGTTATACATGTATGTATGTATGTAGTTTAAAAAAAAAAATGTGTGAGTACCGGGACTCGCGTGGAAGATGTGTAAACATTCGTTTTCACCTGAAGGTAAGGGATCGGGTCATTACCACGTATGTCAAAAATTAGGAATATGTAATACAAGCGCTAAAACAAAATGTTTGCACGACACAAATTATAATGAATTTACCCATTAAAAAACACCTTCCGAGAAAACTTTATGACGCCACAAAGTTGTTCCTGGATTCAAAGTTAAAGTGTCAAAAAGTAACTTTGAGTACATTTTTCCAACTCATCTCTTTGATACCGAGTTGAAATGGTTAATCCGTCAAAAGCAGCTGAAATCACGATGTTTTCATTTTGAGTTATCTTTTGTTTGGAATTGATCTCTTTTGTAATATGTAATAGTTTAATTTTATTATCCCCATCTGATCCAGATTAGATTATCATAAGGCGTTTTTCTTTTTTAGCTCTGAGCAGAGCATGGAGTAGAGCTCGAGCTATCGGAGTCAGCTCTGAGCAGAGTATGATCAGAGCTCTCCGATATAATTTTGAAACACATCCGAGCTCTGAACTGTCATACGATTGCGATGCGTTCAACTCACGAAAATTAAGTAATGACTTAATTTTCATCAGACAGCTGGCCAATCAAAAACTCGAAAAATGTCCAAATTGCGAACTGAAATTGATGTGTCGAACGCGGCCACTTGAAATGAGTGAAAAAAAAGAGTGAAGTTGGCTGCGCTCAGCTATTTGCTCCATTCGCTCGGTCTTTTTATTCTGAGCTCATGGAGCGTACTCCGAGCTAGCTCCGATTTAAAAAAGAAACACAAGTTGAGCGCTCTGAGTGCTCGGAGCGAAAAAAGAAACACAGATCCTTTTTTGACAGCTCAGTGCTATGCTCGGAGCTAAAAAAGAAAAACGCCTATAATAAAACAAACAGGATCCCAGTGCGACAAGAGTGTTATATACCTATCCGATCCCCGTTTATCCTTTTGTTTCTGTATTTTCTCTCTACTCTATTCCTTATTTTCTCCCTATCTTCAACACAAAAAGCCATCTACCTGTGAGAGAAAAAACCCATTTTTGCAAAAAAGTACAAAGGGTGTATGGTCAGAATTAATTTGCAAATCGAAATCCAAAAGCAAGGTCGGATTTTGTGTTGTTTTTGTAATACACGTATGCATATATAATCCAGATCAGATCTGGGGGAAAATATAAAGCTAATATATTTTTATTTTTATTGATTTTACCGTCGATAGTGAGTTTGGAAATTTTTTCCAGGTTTTGCGACATTTTTTTATCTGATTTGATCGATTTGTACTAAAGAAATTTGTGCAAGTAATGAATGATAAAAAAAAATTGAAATATTTTTGCTTAAATATTCAATTTTGTGCTAGAATGAAGTTAAATGAAAATTAATTTGAAAAATGTATGCATTTTCGAAGTGCTGATAAAGTTCTTTTCAATAATGAAATCACAATTTCTTCTTGATATTTTTAGCTTTTGTCGTTCCTAAATGAAAAGTAACTCAAAGTAACTTTTTTAAATATGACATAACAACACTTCTTTTTGACACATTAAATACAGCCAACTAGAGAAGCAGAAAAGAATGCGCCACTTGGCAAATCATGTTATGACATTTCAAATCAAGAAATTGCAAATAACACTTAATACCACAAACCAAAATTGCCACCCGCGATTGCAGAGATTAACATCAAAAGCAGCATATGGATACAAAATAATGAAATAAAAAATTAAATTCCTAAAAAAAGCAACAAAATCTTCACCTGGCAAAATGTATGTCAAATATCTCTGTCAAGATATGATTGCATCTTGACATCCAATCAAGATATGAAACGGAGTGACTCCATTAGATATTTAATGTCAAGACGAACATTCTGAGAGAAAATATCTACTGTGGAGTCGGGGTGTAAGGAATTCACTCCACTTAGCAAATACCAAAACCATAGGTATAAAATGAAACTACCTTAACTATTCGAGTTTACAGAGTTCTACTTATTACCTACAACAAACAAAATGGTTCCAAACGGAACCGTGAGCCCATATCCGTTACAGCCGATTTTCAATTTTACCCATACCGAGCGCTAAGATGTTTACACATAAAAAAAAACATTAGGGTAGTCCTGAAAAAAGGTAATCTTGGATGGGCCTATTTCCGGTCTAAATGAAGCCAATATTTTGTTCAGATTTTTATTTTTATCCCCCTTGTAGGGGCTATAATATAATTGTCATTTTTATGCTTAGTATAAATATGTAGGTACTACAGTAAAAAGTTTTATATTTTTTTGTTTTCAAAATTTTGAGTCTAAAAACACTTTTGGCCAAAAGCGTTCTCATTTGAAGTATTTTGTTATAAGATTTTCCCTTCTGTCCAGGCGAGAGGAAATATAAACCCCCTCCCATAGAATTTCCTTCTTGTCTACTTTCAACATTATACCTACCTACATATTTACTAGATAAACTGAATATTTGTTGGCAGTTTTTACGCGAATAACCCAGTACCTACATATTCAAAAAACAAAAGGGAAATTTTATTTACTCCTATAGCGACTATAACGGATGAATATGAAAAATATTAAAACTAAAAAAACACTTATAATGACCACCCCAATGTATAGGTACATCATATACGTATGTATGTACATTTGTAGATATACATGCATACACAAATACATTACCGTCGTCGGTTCCGAAGCAAGATTGTTGAAGAGATTTGATCTTTTTGCGAAAAGATTTGTACTGTTTCTATTTTTTTTTTGATTTATTCGAAAAAAATGAGATCTGAAGACGAAAGATGCAAACTTTCTAGATGTGATATATGTATGTACATTCAACCATACATGCAAATATTTTCTTGTCAAACGTCTAATCCAAATTGGGCAATATGTTTGTTTTGAATCTGTGCCAACGACGTACGGCATTTGTGTGTGTATGCGTGTATGTGTGTAAGTAAATTGGATCTGCTCAAAAATATGCCCGATGTTATTCAAGACAGAAATTCTGTCTTTCAGATTTCAATGAAAAATGACGTTAGAGTTATGTAATCGTTCTCAAGTTTAAAGGTCTGAACTTAAATGATATTAGTCATAGGTACCTACTTTATTTTAGAAGGACAACACAATGAACTATTTTAAAATAAGTTCCTTTCGTTTGTTGTTGCAAATTTTCAATATGAATAATATATGTGAATGTACAGTACATACATACTTAGGTACAAGGCAAAAGCGTTTATCAGTTTCAAATTATCTATAGAAGTTAACATTTCAATAGGTAGGTATAATCAATATATTTGAAGCAATCTGGAATATTTTTGGAACACAAACGAACTTCGGCTTATTTAAAGCTACTTAAATATTGATGAGAGCCATTGTTATTGACCCTCTTTTTTTTTATTGCAATGAAAAATTTCTTGTTAAGGAAGGTAGGTACCTACAGAAAAACATTTATGAACAAAAATATTTATTAATTATTAATTATTCTTTGACACAATAGATAATCCAAATTCAAACTTAGGTGGCAGTTATAGCTATCATTGAAACGCATCATTGAAAATTTTAATGATTGATTTTGAGACGTTTAGGAGGTAAAATCATTTATTCTTTTGCTGGAAAAATAAAGCTTAAGACCTAATTAATATTTCTAGCCAAAAAAATTGTTTAAATAGGCCCAAATTTCCACATAAAAAGACTTTTCTTATTTCAATGATTGAACTACCTTACCAATGATCATTGAAAAATTAAAAGTCAATTTTTGTGGAAAGTTGGGCCTATTTGAAATTTTTTTAACTAAAAATATTAATGAAGTCTTAAGCTTTTATCGTCCATCAAAATAATAAATGATTTTGCCTCCTAAACGTCTCAAAATCAATCATTAAAATTTTCAATGATGAGTTTCAATGATAGCTATAAGGTGCCAGTTATAGCTATCATTGAAACTCATCATTGAAAATTTTAATGATTGATTTTGAGACGTTTAGGAGGTAAAATCATTTATTCTTTTGCTGGAAAAATAAAGCTTAAGACCTAATTAATATTTCTAGCCAAAAAAATTGTTTAAATAGGCCCAAATTTCCACATAAAAAGACTTTTCTTATTTCAATGATTGAACTACCTTACCAATGATCATTGAAAAATTAAAAGTCAATTTTTGTGGAAAGTTGGGCCTATTTGAAATTTTTTTAACTAAAAATATTAATGAAGTCTTAAGCTTTTATCGTCCATCAAAATAATAAATGATTTTGCCTCCTAAACGTCTCAAAATCAATCATTAAAATTTTCAATGATGAGTTTCAATGATAGCTATAACTGGCGCCTAAAAGGCACCTTACACTGAAAATATGTTCAGGAAATAGGTACATACATTATGTAGGTACATAATGTATGTACATATGTACATTGTACATATATCCTTATACTATTTTACATTTATTGTCTTGCATATTAAAGTAAATAATAATAAAAATATGAGCCGTTTTTTTTAAAGTGGAATAAGTCCACTTTTGGAAAAAAATGAGTTAGGCGCCAGTTATAGCTATCATTGAAACTCATCATTGAAAATTTAAATGATTGATTTTGAAACATTTAGGAGGCAAAATCATTTATTATTTTGATGGACGATCAAAGCTCAAGACTTAATTAATATTTTTAGTCAAAAAAAAAATTTCAAATAGGCCCAACTTTCAACAAAAATTGACTTTTTATTTTTCAATGATCATTGGTAAGGTAGTTCAATCATTGAAATAAGAAAAGTCTTTTTATGTGGAAAGTTTGGCCTATTCGAACAATTTTTTTGGCTAAAAATATTAATTAGGTCTTTAGCTTTATTTTTCCATCAAAAGAATAAATGATTTTACTTCCTAAACGTCTCAAAATCAATCATTAAAATTTTCAATGATGAGTTTCAATGATAGCTATAACTGGCACCTTAATGGCGAATTCAATACAATAATTATTGTATCTTCTTTTTATATTAATAAAATCTTATACTCAATAGAACACGGTTTCTTCCTTAATTAAACAAATGAAAAAAAAAATTGTGAACTTTATTGGAAATATTTTATTTTTTAAGTAGAATAAGTCCATCTTTCGTTATATGCATAATTTTGCAAAATGTATAGTTACGATTATTATTGATTAGAACGGTTTCCAGTGTGCACTTTCCCACCATAGGAATCAGTTATTTGACCCTAAGAACAACATCATATACAAGATAACGGTGTTTCTGCTCCAGAAATCGGAATGACAAGTCATTTTACTAATTTTGATTAGTTTTCTTTCGCAAGCATAGCTGTTTGGTAAGAGTAATTAGAATAAAGTATAACGAGAGTATTGGTTTATTCCCTATACATATGTGTATGTATGTACCTATATGTAATGTTGGTTGTATAGGAGGGCAAGTTTTGGATTCGTGCGAAAAAAATCAAACTTGACATTAACCCATAATACAGAACACAAGAAAGTGGGTGCCACAATTCTATAAGTCTATCTTTTTGAATGTCAAGCTACAGCTTAGATTACTGATGCTATTTTATTCAAATTATGAAATTAAGTTTTTTTGGTAATTCCCTGAAAATACCGGCACTACCGTTAAAGAAAAACGTATATACATAAGTATCTCAAAAACGACTCTAATGATTTTGGTCAAAAAGTCTTGGAGCTGATATGGTCTACTTTTTGGCAAAAGCTAATTTTACCAAGAACAATCATAAACGGTAGGTACCCGTCAATGAAGTTTATTTTTACGATCGATCTACATATTAAATCCTCTAAAGATTTCAATTATTTTTTTATGCGGATTAATAGTAGGTATCACATATCAAAATTTAAAAAAAAATGGAGTTTTAAAAAGCACTAACATTTTTTTTTGAAAATTAAATTGAAAAAAAAAACAATTGATTATGTTTTTTTGGAACCGCAAGGTTTAAAGTACATACATAATATTAGTATTTAGTTACTAAAATTGTGTTACCATTTTTTTCAAATGTTTTATTACATACCTAAATAATTTCCTCATTAATTTTATTATTCACCTTAGAAAGTTTTTTTTTAATTCTCTATTACTACATAAAAATATGGACTTAAATGTTCTTGATTGTTTATTACTTTGTTACTTAAAATTTAATATTTTATAACCTAAAATGCGTCCCGAGAACTTATTTACATTTGCCTATATTTTTTAAACACATTGAAACGCAAAACCTTAAATAATCTGGAAACATGAAAAAATGGACTTATACCACTTTCAAAAACAACGGCTCATATACCTATCTCAATTCATTTTTAAAATCCAATATGTCAGGTTTTTCTATAAATCCAATCTTGATACCTGTGGCATCTATGTTTTAGCTCGAGTGTTATAACTCAAGAAAATTGATTTTTTTAAACTGAGATTTAATAAAAACATTTAATAATTTTTCAACCTGAAAATCGTGTTGGATAATTCAGTGTGGATATTAAAAACTTTTAAATTTACAATGCTAAATTTGTCAAGTTTATATTTAAAAATATGTACTTACTTTACATGTGCATACCAATGTATGTACGTACATTACTGCTGTCCTGTGTACCTACATAATTTTATTGATTTAAACAAATTGTATTATCCTTAAAGCTACCTAAAGAATTTTGGAAACATACAAAAGCAGATAAGAAAAGAAGATAAAGTAGAATAATGTATTTGGCACTTAAACTAATTACTGGTGATTTGAAATTCTTAACAAATTACTCAAATGAAAATGTGTGCGCTGTTCTTTGGCAGGTTGATTCCTCCTACACGTCGTCTCTCTTCTTAATATAAAATAATGAATACAATTTATAAATACGATGAATAAATTACAGAAGACGTATGAAATAAAATTAATATTCAGTCACAATTTCTCCTTCTTCATGCCTTCTGATAGGATCTCCCTCAAGCAATGAAGATATAAGACTAAAAAAAAATCGTCAATAAATCGATTAATATTCTCAAATAAAAAGGAAAAGTAAGATCGAATCGAACCAAACTTACTAGTAAAGCATTATGAAGAACATGATAAAGTAGTATGCTAAATAGATCATGCAGTTTCTCAAGTGCACCTTTAATAAACCACGACTATGAATATCTACTGGGTCATAGACACCAAGACTATCTCGAGGCTGTTTGTTGAGCTCATATCCAAGCCAAATTACCATGGGAGCATTAAAAATAACCAACCACCAATGTCCCCCCAGGAGCAGTAATACGAAAAGAATTGCATGAACTCCAAATTTGGGAATGACCCAAAAATTCAACCGAGCACAACACTCCTGGGCATTTAAGAAATCGCATTCCAAATCTGCTAGGGTAAGAACCTGAATTACAAATTAGATAAAGTATCTTTAGTTTTATTCAACGAACCAAAGGCCGCAAAGTTTACTTACATAGTAAATAAGAAGAAGAAGTATTGAACCAAATATAACAAGTGATAGGAAAAACAAATAAGTCTGTGGAAGCATTTTGTATTCTTTTTAATTATTATTGGTACCACTTATCATTTTAATTGAGTTTAATTCTGAAAAATGTATCGCTTTCGGTTTGTTTTTGTGCTCTTTATTTTTCTTCTCTTGTTTCCATAGATTGTTTGACAGCACATTCTTTGGGATGACGTCTGCGCAGAATGGTGTTGTCATAGCATGCGTTCCAGATTTCTGCAAATCTGAACTTTGTTATTTTAAAACTTGTTTTTACTTTAATAAATAAATTTTATAAGAAGTGTAAATTTAGTAAAACTTAAAGTCATCATTATATGGTTCACAACCAAGCAATCATGTTTAATCAATGATTATTAAAACTGGCAAATAAACGAATGTTTGTTAACCATCACCTTAATTATTAATTAAATAATATAAAAAGGCTCTTTAATGTGTGCAACAACAGCCAGTTTAATGTAGGTAGCCCATTATTCAATCTTCAGTAATCTTCAGATTTTACAATTTCGATAGACCCAGGTTTTGTTTTTGCGGGATTTCTATAATGGGAAATATATATACATATGTAGATAAGCTGTTCTTTCATATTGTGATTTTGAACACGAATAAAAGCTGGTAGTACAAAAAGAAATTACATATTTATGCTCAGTATGATCAACGGACAATTTCTGTGACAAACTTTGGTTAATTATAACATTTTTCCCTTCTTTTTTTTTTAAAACATCGTGCCACCAAATACTTTTGAATGAAAATAAAACGTTTTTACCGAATTTGATGATTGCCAAATTGTGTCGTTTACTAGAATTATTATACTAAGGAATATTATTTATATTAAATAATATTATTTTAAAACCTGAAAAAAAAATATATTCTTGAAACAAAAAATTTTTTTTGTTTCCTTTAAAATTTATTAAAAGAAAACGATTTAAAAAATTTGCACATAGAACGCTTTTTGAGTTGTGAGGAAATAAACACAAATGTTTTGAACAAGGGATAAAAGAAATAAATCTAAATCTTTTGAAAAGTTCTTCAATAACTCTTTTTTGTTGTCATTTTCAACAAAAATCACTCAATAATCTTTGTTCTAAAAATAAATTGTTCGATCAAGGTTTCAGAGAAACCTTAATTTTTATTTTTGTATGTTTCGGTGAACCAGTGATTTATCACTGAGAGAAAAAAATCTCATTTGCAAATTTATCAATCATATATGTATATGTACATGATTACCTACTTGTGGCCTTTTCCATAATTTTTTTTTCGCAAAAAACTCAACCATTGAGAGATATGTATGTATTTTATAAAATAAAAAATAAATCTCAACCAATAACCTTAATTTTTTTAAATTAATTCAAAGCAAAGAGAAATCTTTTTAAGAAATGTTTCTCTGAAAGAAACTTATTTTAACAGTTTGTCTCTAATCTCTGTTTTGCACATATAATAGTATATATGTACATGATATGTATGCATGTATTAGTACAGCAGAGAATATTTGTTATCCAACGCAAGTTTTTATTATTGCAGAAGTAAAAATATGTATGGTCACTAGGGCGTATGTGGAACATTTTTTTTTTTAATTAAAAGCCACCATGTTACTATGTTTAAGATCAAGAAAAAACATGTTTCTACAAAAATATAAGAAGAGTACTTCTCAGAAAAATAGCTTATTATTATTCCAAACAAGTTTTTCCCCACTCTATGTTTTTAAGTACCAATAACAGAAAGACGCACATATGTATGACAACAAATGTTCAAAATTACAACATGAATATTTTTTGTCCATACAATTCTTCTCTCTGGCAAATAGAAATTAATAAATTGGTTATACAAATGTAGGGGGCAACATTTTTGTATATGTACTTTAGACCAGTGTTTTTCAAACTGTGGGCTGCGACCATCTAGGGGGTTGCCAAGAATTACTCAAAATTCAAAACCTTAAAACCATATTTTAGGTAGGTAATTTTGGTCATAAATTGGTAAATTGTTTGATCAATAAGCGTCCATTGAAATGTGACAACATTTTGGCCGAACCTTGCATTTTGTTTAGGATAAGTTTTTTTTCTTTTGATGATGAGATGGGGTTGCCCACGCTCTTGAAAAAGAGTTGTAAAAGGATTCCCACCAAATCTTAAAACTCGTTAATTTACAACAAAGAAATTAACTTTATTAGTAGAAAATTAAATTCTCTACTATTTATATGAAAATACCTTTTGCCTTAAAATTTTACAGATAAAAATAGGCGAACGACTTAAGTATTTTCTCAAAAAGATTAATAAAAAAAGTTGCAACCCTTTTACAACATTTTTCTGTGCGTTCTTCTATTTTTATCTGTAACTTCTTTATTTTCAATTTTAAGCCTAGTACTCACTAGTGAAATGAAAAGTTAAAACCGCTTCAAAATCCACGTGAAAAATCACATAGTTGATTCTCCACGTGAATTTTTGTTATTCAGTTTGAAATTTTTTATAACTCACTTTGATTGAAAAAATAAATAAATTAATTTGTTGATAGTTATTTGACAGAATCTTGAAAAATATTTAAAGAATATTAGTTTTTATTTAGTTTATTGTTGTTATTTGGTGTGTTGTGTTTTTTTTAATTGTTGATTGCAGTAAAATGCAAGAATAAAACCGTTGGCTTAATTCGAAACAACTCTTTACATGCAGTTTCTATTTGGAACAAAAAAATTAATTGACAAAAGTCAAACTTTTCCACATCTCAATCCTTTTTCCTAGTGGCCGTAGGTAGAGAAATGAAAATTATGTCGTTAAAAATATAACCAACCAGTTCATATTTCGCACTCGAATTTGGGTACTCACCTCTCGTTGCTAATTCCATCACTGTGAACTAACCGGCAGTTTTGTATGTAAATTTCATTTTCACTCAAACTGAGTACTAGTAGACTAAGAGCTGGCAGCAAATTTTGTGGGTGAGCACATAACCAAAATATGAGTATGAAGGTTTGTAGATGCATGCATCTGGATATCGAATATCAAAGTCTGGCAGGATTTTTTGGCGCCCGTAGAGGGGACGAGGTATTGAAAATAGCGGTTTTTCCATTTGTTGTGTCAAGGGTACAATCACTTCATTTCATTTTTTAAAAATGGGAAATGATGCTCTGTCATTTTCCCTAAGCCCAAATATTTTATTTTTAATGATCTAATTGATAATACTCAAGATATAACTATTTTAGGCACACCATATCGAAGGAAATTTGGAGATTTGAAAAATATTAAAAATCAACAAAAAAAAGTCTCCAAAATAAGGCTGATAAGATTCGCTTCAAAAGGGCATATCTTGAGTTTTATTAATCAGATCATTAAAAAGAAAGTCTGTGGACAAAGGAAAAATGAATTAGCATCATTCCTCATTTTTAATAAATGAATTGAACTGGTCCTACTCATGACACAACAAATAGGAAAACCGCTATTTTCAATCTCTTGTCCCCACTACGGGCGCCAAAAAAATCCTGCCAGACTTTTATATTCAATATCAAGGTGCATGCACCTACAAACCCTCATACTCAGATTTTGGTTATGCGTTCACCAACAAAATTTGCTACTGGCTCTTAGACTATAGGCTTTACGGCAAAAATATTATAACATATGTATGTATGTAGAAATTTAATTTTCTACAACTTTTTGTTTTAAGCTTACGGTTTTCAAAATATCGTGAAAACCCTTTTCCTTTATGGCGGTTTTTTCACTCATTTCAAGTGGACGCGTTCGACACATCAATTTCAGTTCACAATTTTGAGTTTTTCGAGTAGCTCTGATCATACTCTGCTCAGAAGTAACTCCGATAGCTCGAGCTCTACTCCTTGCTCTGCTCAGAGCTAAAAAAGAAAAACACCTTTTATCGCGAAGAAGTCAAATCTCGTATAATGAGACTGTATGTGTATGTCACTTTTTAAATAAGTAACTTAGTATTATTATGAATGTGGGGTCACCAAAATGTTTTTACTAAAATAAAATACTCTCAAGGGAGATTATTTGCCAAAACGGTTGGTAAATAGTTGGACCACCAGCAATTAAATTAATAGGCGTTTTTCTTTTTTAGCTCCGCGCATAGCACTGAGCGGTCAAAAAAAGATCTGTGTTTCTTTTTTAGCTCCGAGTACTCAGAGCGCTCAACTTGTGTTTCTTTTTTCAATCAGAGCTAGCTCGGAGTACGCTCCATGAGCTCAGGATAAAAAGACCGAGCGAATGGAGCAAATAGCTGAGCGCAGCCAACTTCACTCTTTTTTTTCACTCATTTCAAGTGGACTCGCTCGACACATCAATTTCAGTTCATATTTGAATTTTTCGAGTTTTTGATTGGCCAGCTGTCTGGTAAAGTTACTACTACTACTAGAGCTCTCATCATACTCTGCTCAGAGCTAACTCCGATAGCTCGAGCTCTACTCCATGCTCTGCTCAGAGCTAAAAAAGAAAAATGCCTAATATCTACGTATGTTTTTTTTTTAGTTTATATCTGTCAAAATAACACAATAACTTTTTTTAAAGTATTTCGATACTTCATTTTTAAAATAATTGCAAATTATAGGTCTGATCCTTTACTTTGGGTTTCTGTGATTTTTAGTCCAAACTTTTGTCAAAAAAATTTTTGTATATGAGCTTTGACAGAACTTTGGACTAAAATGCGCAGAAAATCACAGAAACTCAAAGTAAAGAAACAGCCCTAATGTTTGTTTTAATGATAACAGAAGATCACTGTTTAAGGTTTTGAGTTTTTGTACCTATATAATAAGTATACCTAATGAAGTCAGGCAACATAATAATTACATAAAAAACAAAGTTCAAGGTCGCCAGAAGATCATCTTGAACAATCTTTAAATGTTAATTTTGAAAATTTGGGTTTAAATTTAAAACTATTTTAGAATTAGGATTAGAAATTTTTTTCCTGCATTAATTTTTTGATTTCCAACTTAAAACAAGTACAATCGCAACTGTTAAAAGGAATAAATAATAGCTATCATTCTTTAGTTTGTAAGTAAGTGAATTAAATGTACACTAACTAGAAACTGTTGCGGGGTGCCAATCAGCAATATAAATAATTTACAATAATTCATTTAAGTTAAGCGAATTAATAAATATTTCAAAGATAATTCAACTGATATATTCAAAAGATTCATCAAAAAATTCAGAAAAATAACAGCGAAATGATACAATTTTGTATGATTATAAAATTGGTGCAATGCAATAACACCCGCGGTAATAACACCCACGGGCGTTATAGAATAAAAAAAAATTGAAATGGCAATAAGACCCACGAAAGAAAGAAAAATAGCAACCGCGGGTGTTATTGCCTTTTGGATTTGGCATTTAAGCCCACACTTAAAGTATGATCTGAGTTAAAATACTCTTCTATTTAAAAATCTCAAACTGATACAGATACAATTATTGTTGGATATATAGGATAAATTCAATGTTTCTTTAAATCCAGATTCTATAAATGCAAAAGAAACTTTGTATACACCCGACCTCGCACCCACCCCAAATCCTATAGTGAGCCCAAGCAGGGGGGGTTGCAAACATACCTCACTGTTTCAAAATTTCACAAACCAATTTATTAGGTTTGTGAAATTTTAAAATTCGCTAATAAACAGTGAGGTATGTATGCTGCCGCAACCCCCTGCTTGTGCTCATTATACGATTTGGGGTGGGTGCGAGGTTGGTGTATGTAAAGTTTCTTTTACATTTAAAGAACTTCCAAATTCGGCTTTATTTCGCTCGGCGTTATTGCACGTCACCAAAATTTTGTATAAATATTAACTAAGGATTTTGTTATTTTTCTTTAAAAAAATTTAAAAATACTTTCGTTATATTAAAATACTTGGTTTGATATTGGAGATTTTTAACGTGTTTTTTTCATGAAATAAATAAAAGATATTATTTTGAATAACTTAAAAACACTTATTTTATTTATTGCTTCCGAAATGCATTTAAGTAAATAAACAAATAAAATAACTGTTTTTAAGTTATTCAAAATAATATCTTTTATTTATTAAAATACTTTTAAAGGATGTTAAATTTGAGCTTTGTTTTATTTTGTTTAGTGGGCTTTTATTTCCATTTCAAAAAGGAAAAAATCCCGTGCGTATATTTTCCTTTTATTTTGGGTAATATCGCCCACGGCGTTATAACCGCGGGTGTTATTACACTGCACCTATAAAACGATCCTACAAAATTCAAAAATTTAATCACCTTAGCCGATTCCACCCCAGTTTTTTACTTTTTTAAGAAAGAGTTTTAAGTTTTGAGTTGTTCTGATAGACGGGTTATTTATTTAAATGACTTTGGTGCTGCAGCAGGATAAAAGTTAGGTAAATGAGTTTTATGGGCAGTGGGTTCATTGACAAGGTGCATGTTATTAGTTCTCAGAACCAAAAAGCTGGCGAATGAATCCATTTGGTATGAGAATAGGCGAACATTCACTCGCCAACTTTCAGTGTAACGATTTTTACTGTAAATGATCGAATTACATATGTAATTCTGAGCAATCAATAGATCTATCTAGATCCATCTAGATATTATATTGTAATTTAGAGTGAGCAGGACCATTATATATTTAAGCAAGAACCTTTTTAGAGAAGAATGGTTTACCAGGTACATTTTATGAGTATCAAATTTCTTTTTGATGTTGTAACTATGGCCTTTCCAATTTAGGTTTTGCATGTAGGTAATTGCAAATTGATTAGAGCATTGAATAGAAAAAACAATTTTTTCTAAATGACATGAAATTTAAAAAAAATTAGTTTAGCATGGGAAAAAAACTAAAATATAGTAAAAATAATAATTTTGAAGAAAATATGTAATTCCAAAGATGAAACTTTTGTGCATACAATAAAAGTATCCATAAAAAGTCTAAAATTTAAAAATCGGCATTGATGTATTTTCAGTATAAATGATTTAAGATCTTGTTCATGTATGACCTTCTGGCGATCTTGATTTTTTTTCTATGCAATTGGTATGTTGCCTGACTCAAAATCTTAAACAATGATTTTTAGTTATCAATTTTTAAAGCCAAAATTACCTTAAAATTCATTACCTCAAAAGAAAACATTATTTGCTATTATTTTTAATATAAAGGCCCGAAAAAAATTAAAAAAAAAATGTTTTTGTGTTATTTTGATATATTAAAACTAAAAATATACATATTACCTTATTTGCCGTTGGTCAAACTTTTTGATGATCGATTTGACAAAGAATGTTCCATGTGCAAACTAAATTATAAATAAATTTTAACCTTGTTGAAATAGGTTAATTTTTCCATTTTTTCACATTAAAAAATCAAATCACAATCTTTTGACCGCGGCAGCCCTGAACTTAACTAGAACTGAACTAAGACCGAGAGCCCACAGCAGATTTTGGGTGTGATTGATAGCAAAAAAAGAAGTATAGGCGTCGAAAGCGTCATTAAAGGCGATTCAAAAAATCAAGGTCTTGCAGTCAGTGTTGCCATTATATTTTTTTCGGAAATCTGCAATAATGGCGAAAAAAATCTGCAATGCAGATTTCTAAAGAATTCCAAAGAAAAAATATGAATGATTTTATTTTATGGAATAGAACTTTATATAAAGATGAAAGCCTACAGCAAAATTATTTTCTTAAAGAGACAAAATATTAAAGTAGGTACGAGTGCAGACATAATCTGCGGTGCAGATTTTTGATTTTCAAAAGTCTGTGGATAGGATGAAAATCTGCAAAATGCAGATAAATCTGCACTAATGGCAACGCTGCTTGCAGTACACAACTGGGGCTGCTGTGGGCTCCTAGTCTATAAGCCACATACAAGATTTATTAATCTTGCATTAGGAAGCCAGGTGAATATGTCCTTTAATATATTTGAACTATTTTTTTTTTTAAGATTTAATATTTTTATTTTTGTTTAATAAATAAGAAAGAGGGTTAAAGAGCATATAATTATTAATTAATCAATGGCTAGGAAACATTTAAAATTGTTTTTTTTTTTGTTTTTAAATATCTAAAAGAACAGGTTTAGATTCATTGGCACATTTAAGAATCGAATGCATTAGCTTTACAAATCCAGTATCCTTTGGTTTTTCTAATCCTCTTAATATACGATTTTTCATAACCGACACAAATTCCTTGTTGCTTAATTGTCCGTCCACTTAAAATTTTAAATAAATTAAAATAAAATCAAAATATTTTCACTTCAACTTACTATTTTCGTCAAAAATGGTAAAAACGACATCAATAACATGGTCAGATAGATTCACCAAAGCTACGGTTTTAGCAACATGCTTTAAAGTAGCTTGATCAATTGACGCACCAGCGATGTGGTAAAATGTTAACGCAGTATCCACATCATTGATATTATTCAGAAAGTGGAAGAAATCCAGGTAATCTGATTTGGAAATACCCTGACCATGTTCACGAAACCGGCGCTTCACTCTCTTTACCTTCTTTTGTTTCTTTTTCTGGGAATATCCAGCATAAGCTATCATGAGCTCGGCGAAATCTGCCTCACTTATCATACCATTTTCGTCGGGATTTTTTCTTTCAAATTCCAAAGACAACATTTCTCTCTGTAGTTGTCTTTGAAACTCCAAAAACTTTTCAATTGTTAGTTTTTTATCCATGTTCGGACCAAAGAAATATGTAGTCAATGCTGAATTGACGCCCTAAAAACGTAAAAATCTTAAAAATTGTATCTATGCTTGTGTAAAAATGTTAAGTGTGGTGCAATGTATTATCAGCAAATATGAGTGTTTGAGAGTGCAAACAATAAAAAGGAAAAGAGTGCAAAAGTACAGAAAGGATAGTACCTCGGATTTCTTAGTACACAACAAGGAGAAAAACAAACATACATTAGAAAAAATACAAACACCGATTAATTGGCACTAAAAACTATGCATCATCAAGTAGTTACCTTAAATGTACTTCCAGTATGAGCATGATCTCGATGTCTGTTCCCAATGCTAGTCTGCTGACGTACGAGTGTCGCAACCTTTTCAAATTCCTCCGAGTCCACATCGCCGTCACCATTTAAATCAAACATCCTGAAAGCTATCTCAAAATGGCGCCTGGAAGCTGAAAACATATCAAAAACATTGGAGGTGCAATCAGGTGGTTTTCCACACTTAAGATAAAAGGCTCTTAGTTAAAGTTCAAAGCTCTCAAAAGTGCGTAGCCCAAAGGCAGTAAACATTATTAAAATACGCGTCCCGGCGCATGACAGTGTTAGTAAACTTTCACTCTAAAAATTGATAACTTTTAACATCCCAGCTCAGGGTGGGTGCTATCGCTATTTCTTGCCGATAGTTGCATTTGTTCGCCCTTCTTGTTTGGTATTCAGTGTCGTGTCGATTTTTTTTCGTGGAGCAATTGAAGAAGAAAACTGTGGATACATTTTTTAGCTGCTTCTGGTTAGTTGATTTTTTTCTATTCAGGTTTCTGTCAAAGGGTTATTTGCAAATAATTATTAACAATAGGATTTATATTGTGGCTGATATTTCACACGTTAATAGTCTTCAAAATTGTGTGTTTTCAAGTGCAAATGATTAAAAATCACAACAAGAAAAAAACCACCCACACCCTTAACCCACACTGCTGTCGTCATACATTGGGAGTTTTTCCAAAAGGACATTAGACATTCAACAAGGTGCTGTGTGCACTAGTTTCTTTCTTTGTTTTCTTTCGTTTTTTTTTCCCACAACTGACAATAGTAAAGTTTTGGTTAAAATCAGTTTTTATTGTTCAAATGAAGGGCGGTGGTTTTGGTATTGTTTTGTTTCAAGTAAAAATTGCGCCGCTTTATGTGTCAGTTTCGTTCTTTTTTCTTTTACAGATTTCAGCAAAGTGACATGAATTGGCAGAAAGGTAGAAAAAAGTGTCAGTAAAAATAATGAGAAAACGAAGAAAATTTATGAACAAAACAAGCTCAATTATAACAAAAGATAAGGGCTTAGGTTAGAAGGTGAATTTATAAAGACGAAACAACAACTTCAGCTGGAATAAAACGTTGGAGGTTGGACATCATGCTTAAGCGAATGTGCTCCAGGCGACGTGTCAATATTTATTTCAAGTTTACTCTACTCTTACTGCTGGCGATTTTCTATATAACTTTTCTTTTTCGAGAGTCATTGAATGCATTTGAAATGAATAAGGATAGATCCCTCAACAAGCCAGAAGTAAGCCAATCAAAATTTAAAAACTGAGTAAATATATGTATGTACATATGTATTTTTTTGTTAAGACAAAGCCGAAACCTGAAATAGTTAGGAACAAACGTCGACACAAAGTCAAAGTCCCAGTGGAGCCTTATGAAGATTACCACGTCAGGACCACTAAAATGCCAACGACCCTCAATCCAGTTTATGAATATTCCGAAGAGATTCACAGTGCTACTGAAAGAAATCTGACCAGCCGAAAAACCCACCTCAACGAAATATGTAAAAAAAGGAATATTGTGTCTACATACCCACCGAAACCGTGGGAGTTTTTTGTCTCTCCAGGTCACAATCTAGTCTGGTGCAATATTTTCAAGGCGGCCAGTAGCACATGGATGTACTACTTTAACATATTAGGTAGGTATGTTTTATTTTATATTTTTGACCTTAAAATTCTTTTTTTTTATTCGTCTTAGGCGGTTACGACATTAAATACCTGCAACGAACAAAAATGTCTCCACTTGAATTAGCCCGAAATCGTTTCCCTAGACCAGAACTGTTCGAGCTCTTCGAATCACTTGCATCTTCTCTATCATTTCTCACTGTGCGTGAGCCTTTTGAAAGATTATTATCTGCTTATCGGGATAAGTTAGAAGGCTGCCGCAATAAATATTACAAAGTTCTGGGAAAACAGATTATTAGGCAATTTAGAAAGGGAGCAAAGCTCAAGCGACATAATTCAGGACCAACTTTTAAAGAATTTCTACATTTCATCGTTCACAATAATAAGATCGGCAAGCAATTCGATGAACATTGGGCACCTATTTACAGTTTTTGTACCCCGTGCACCATAAATTTTACACTTATTGCCAAGGTTGAGACATTCCAAAGAGATAGTGAATATATTATCAGGCAGGCTGGATTAGAGCCATTGCTTTTGGGAAAATTACCAAAGAGCAAGATGAGAAAAATATCAAACCAATCAGCTCATAATACGGGAAATCTTATTCAAAGGTGATTATCTTTTTGAATAGTCGTTTGAAAAAAAAAAACAAGATTGAAATTTGAATCATTTCAGGTATTTTTCACAAATCGACCGATACACTTTGGATGCCGTTCTTGATATATATTACTTGGATTTTGAGCTTTTCGGCTATGACGTGACAAAGTATTATGATATTGTGCAACCGCCATCCACGACTACACCACCATATTCTCCTGTACTTTTTACAACAAATCTGTCAACAGTCACACAGACCGCGACCAATACCAAATCCTCCACAACTATTACGGACCACTTTAATCATTTGATTTAGATATTAACAGAAAACACACAAAACAAACAGAACCCGTACGAATTTTACACCTAGAAACTACTTCTACTACAAAAAATGCATTGGTTTCACACCATTATTCAATCTCTATGACCTTTACTAGGTACCTACTCAAATGTTATTACATATTACCTATTGTACATAACCTTAGACTATACAAAAACAAATATGTTGCCAAATTATTACAAATATTTTCTGACTAAGTGTATAATTATAATTTAGCAATATTTATCAATATTTATGGCATTCGTTATTATAACGAATTGTAAAAATAAAAAATAATGATTGTGTCTTCTCACCGAAAGTGTTTTTTAGCACTGATATTTTGTTAAATTTGACCGAGTTAAAGAAAAACTAAATTTTCAAATAATACGCTTTATTGCTCCATAAAGGATTATTTCATTTAAAGAAAAAATCTCCGAAAGGATTGAAGAAAATCTGCCGCATAATTACATAGATTGTGATAATTTCTGATTTATTTTGTATATTTTATTAATTTTTGTTCTAAATGAAAAAAGAAACTATTTTTGAATGAAAATTTACTGTAGGTATAAGGGCTATGTTGTTGTCCTTTTAGACAATCTGTGCTCGTATGTCTTAAAACAGGTCCATTCAGACAAAGTTAAATAAGTACATATATAATTTTTTATATAATCATTCTATTATTATAAAATATTAACAATATTAAAATAAAATTTATAAAATATATTTATAGCTTAAAATTGCAAATGTAAGATAGTAGTTTGAATTTTTTTTATCAATAAAAATGTATTCGATGTTTAAAAATATGTATTTGAGTTTTTATACGCTCATTTTTGGTCACAAATCGCAATCAAAAATTGCATACGAATATCAAATCTAAGAAAGGAAAAATATCACGGAAGCTTTTGAATAGAGATTAAAACGCACAAGAGGAAAAGAAGCGTAGATAGGAATACAAACGCAACCTACATAAAATTAATTTAAAATTGAAAAAAAAACCTCTGTGATTATCACGATGCAGGGGATGAATTTTGATTTTCAATTCATAAATCGCACTTAGTTGCTTTTATGACTCGCTTGCATCCTGACCGAAAGATCAATGTACGCAAAGCAAAATTTATTCAGCGATACATGCACT
Source organism: Dasysyrphus tricinctus (assembly GCA_963921185.1). Lineage (NCBI taxonomy): Eukaryota > Metazoa > Arthropoda > Insecta > Diptera > Syrphidae > Dasysyrphus > Dasysyrphus tricinctus. The sequence continues at coordinate 263,909,397 of OY992531.1, forward strand.
AGGTACAAAAGTGGTAGCGAAATTTTGTAGCGATAAGAATGGTAAAAGAAATAATTTGAGTTATTTCATGTGAAATTATCTAATCCAAAATCCAGCTCATTTTAAATTTTGCTCAGACTTTGTGAGAATATTCTTTACGGTTCTTCGAAAATCCTCTACCGTTTAATTAGGCATGCGTCTCGGTTTCCTGTGTTTATTTATTCGTTTTTCTTAAAACTTCTTAAAAAGCCACCTCTAATAAAAAAAATTTAAGATCTAAATATATAAACATTGAAGTATAAAAACTACAAATTTTCTAATGTTTTGATGTTCTAGAACCCCATCCCTGGTTTTTTTATATCGAGATATTTTTGTAACACGTTATAGTCAGGGAAATCTACGGATAACATAGGGCTAACCCGGACAAATTGTAACAAAATAAATTCATTTGCAGTTAGGTTCAATCAAAACATATATCCAAAATTAGCCACAGTCCACCATTGGGAAATGGCTTAAATTTGAATGCATTTATGCATGTGCAAGGCGTTTTGCATACGATACAATTAATGATGAGAGAATGTAGGTTGTACCGAAAAAAGAAAGGAGTCATTTTAAAGTGGGGTCTTACTGCCCCCCGTTTGAGTGGGATTCACTTAAATTAAAAAAAAAAAAACATATTAAAAAACAATGGCAACACTTATAATATCGTGCTATAGGTTTTTGTAAAGCCAGAAATACATTCCGTAATTTTATTTTTAAATTAAGTTGTTTAAGAGCATAGTTTTTGAAAAATTAACCTTCAAGCTCAAAATTTTGAAAACATTATTAAAAACAAATTGTTCAAAATGATTTTTTTTCAAAATTTTATGTTATTTAGTACTATTTTTGTCTTTAAAATTCAATGCTTTAGTCAGTTTTTAGTCAAACGCAAAAGACCAAATGGTTCTGGGTCTTTTATTTTTCAAAATATAAGCAAAGACCTAAACCAACTTAGTGATACAAAATTTTACCTACATTTTTAAAACCATATTAAAACCCAATGGCATGACGTACAGTATTATGCTATAATTTTTTGTAAATCAAAAAATCCATTCTTTAATGTTTTTTTTAAATTAAGTTTCTTATGTGAATAGTTTCGGAAAAATTAATCTTCAAACTCAAAATTTTGAAAACATAATAAAAAATAAATCTTTCAAACTGATTTTTTGTTACAAATTTTATGTCATTAAGTACTATTTTTGACTTTAATATTCAATGCTTTTGTCAATTTTTAGTCAAATACAAAAAACCAAATGGTGCTTATTTTAAAAGATATAAATAAAAAACTTGACCAACCTAGAACCTACTCATAAAAACAAGGAAAAACTTAATTGATGGAATGACAAAAAAAACTCTATTTAGAGATCCTACTCATAAGGAAAGATCTGAGAGACATAATTTCTGATTCTTTTCCATATTTATTTGAAGATTAATTTTGGTAAAAACTGATACCAAGTTCGAATCAGCGTGAAAAATCATTATAAATAGATGTATCACAAGTCTGCTGTATAACTGAATACATTTTGTCATATGCGATATTGGAAACGACTAAATACCAATGTTCCTATGGGCTGATTTTGGCTAATTTTGGATATGTCTTAAGTACCAGTGGTCTGAGTATTTTCGCACAAAATTTTCTTTTGTTACAATTTGTTCGGGGTCAAACCATAGATTTACTTGACTATTAGTAAATATTTAAATAGAAAATCATAGGATGGGATTCAAACTTAAAAGAGAATAGAACAAATAACGAACATCTGCTGGCTTTTATTTAAAAAATATTATCAATTAAATTAAGCACAAGGTGATACAGCACCCTGGGTAGGGTTCTATGGTTAAGTTTCATATCAGAAAATGGCACAGTGTAAGTCTTTTATTACACTGTGCGCCATTTGAATAAAAACACACATTTTCTATCTATAAGAGCGTCTAGCACTTTGGTAAATTTATGAATCGAATTTTTTCAATGTGTACAAAAATAATCAAGCATCATGCATTGGGAATGACCCCTAAATATTTATTTTTTTTCTCCATTTTGTTCCCTTATCAAAGGCGTTGTTTCTAGTCAAGTGGCGCAAAAAAATACTGTGTACTGTATACTTTATTCTGTTTTTGCAATTTTATTCGATATGGATCTCTCTTTCAATAACTACAAAAAAAAAGTGATTAATACATTTTACCAAGCGCTGGACACTCTGATAGTTATAAAAATTATTGTTTTTATTAGTGCCGCGCAGTGTTAACCTGACCCTGAGGCAACACGAGCGAGTATAATGGTAAGCGAGTTATACTTTCTATATACTATAATTGTCAAATTATTCCATGCTTCTTCGCTTCTCAACTGGGTTCGAAAAAGACAAGCCAGTTGACTAGCCAGTTGCAAATGTTTCTGTGTGCTAGCAACTCGCTAGTGAGAACTCGCTCGTGTGGCCCGGGTTAGAGTGTTGAAAGAGCACCTAATCAGATATAGCTATTGTACTTGGACGATAATCGTTTTGTAGGTTGTAAATTTCAGTCATGCATCCCCGAAGTAAACACTTTACATAGTTTTTTACTATTGCATGGCCATTAAAAAAAAGGTATTTAAATACCCCATGCTCAGTTTTCTTAAAGCACCCATTGACAGTAACGTATGGGAAATCTTTCACTTGTTTGGTTTTCCTCAGTGGTATTGGCTTTATAACATCGGAAACCAAATTATCAACACCTCACATCAAGTGAAACCATCAGTTGTTTTTCAGTTTGTGTTTTATTCAACACGTAGAACAATTATTACTTCTATTTCAAAAAGTCAAATAAATTATGGAAAATTGAAGATTATTTTCACCAATACCACTAAGCTATACTAGGCAGTGATCTCAAAGTTTGATTCTTTTAAACTTTAATGTGTGAAGAGTGAAGTCTTTTCTTTAAATACAAAAACAGTGTCGGGAATCGCGGTTTGAGTCATTTAATTAGTATAATAATTGCAAAAACGATATAAAATTGCTGACGTTTTTATATCCATCAGCAGGCACACAAGCTAATCAAATCAATGCATGCATAAATTGTGTAAGTCATAATGTGCTTACTCTTTATGTTTAATTAAACTATTTGTTTGCTTAAACAAAAATACAAATTTAAAATAATGTTTATACTTACTTGACAAGACTGTTAAGAGAAATATATAGTCCGAAAATGTAATCAAACCAAAAGATCCCAGTTTAAAGAAAATACTGTCCTTTTCTAGGTTCAAATCCAAACGTTCAGTTACCGACTGTTAAATAAAATATTGGAAAATGATTAGTTTAAACTCATTTTATATATTGACAAATAATTAAAAAAAAACTAATACTATGTGCATTGACCAAACTATAATCACATAACAGTTATCTAAAAATGACCACATCTTTTTAGATCATGATAAGGTCATAGACTTAAGACTAAAACTTTTCGGGATGTATACATAAATGTAGTTATTATTTTATTTGGTTGGGAATCTATACAAATGAAAAATATTTAAAACATTCAGATTATAAATTAACGAGTATATTATGTAGATACAAAAAATTATCGTAGAGTCAAAGATTAAAAACTTTATATTGACAAAAATAGGTTCCTAAAAGCCGTTAAGACGTTGATCGTCGTGTGAGGAAAGATCAATCAAATTTCATGCAACAGATCAATAAATTCTCTTCTTCAAACAAAACATGCAAAGAAGATCTTTAGTTTTGTAAATGCTAAACAAGAATAATTTTTGTTTTTTGTTTTTGATAATGAAAACCTAAGAAAATTTTATTATATGAAATGCAAACTAATTTGTACCTCGCCAGAAACCTGAAAAGACATATTTAGAGATGAAAAAGAGAGGAAAGGTGTTAGAAGAAATATCACGTTATTGCAATATTGCGCTAGCAAAACTTTATAGAAAAACAAAAATAACAAAGAAAGTAGGGCATGTGAACGGCTTTATACAAGATGATTTTTTTAATTTTCCTTAGAAATCAACGGATTGGTGTATTTGCAATGTTAAAACTAGAAAAAACCTAAAAATTGTATGCTTTGTACACATACTCGTATCTTCTCTTTGAACTTACCTTTGGGTCATAGCGACGATATTGATCCAAGCCAAGCCCTGTAAATAAAAATAAAATACAAAATCGAATAAGAAAGGAAATCACTATTATAATAAGAATTCGTGGTGTAAATTAGTATAGAATAATATAAATACAAAAAATTACAACTTCAATATATCATTACTACAAGCAATCATCCTACCCTCTGGTTGTTTAATGCCTGGTGTCATGCTCGTTAGAAAATCGCTTGGAGTCATAAACACTTCATAACGATCGTCCACCGTTGGAACTTGAATAGTCGCAAAGTAACGAAAAACTTTGTCCGGTGTTGAAAATTGCCGAATGCGATTTTCATATTCGATTATCTGTGAGATGTGATATTTAGATACAATTCAAACATAGTGATTTGCATGTTAATTTAAACGAATGGTCAACAAATAAAATACATTTATAGACAAAATTTAAACAAAAATATTAACTTACGAAATGAAACGATACATTTTGAGATGAAGCAGGTTGTTCTGTACTTACTCTATGTTAGCAAGAAGCATAAATGTAACTTTTTTTATAAATTAGCATTTATTTAACTTTGTTGTAACCTGCAATCTCGGGAAAATTAAAGAACGCAAACTGTTGATGGGTTGATTCATCGAATCATCCAACGAGTTTATGTTTATATGTAAACAGATCGAAGGTTTACAGAGAAAATAATTCCAAAAAGAAAAGTGAAAATGGAACAATGGTTGAAGATTTTGACTTCTAACTTAGAAATGTAGCCTTGCGCTTTGAGTCCTACTTTTGGCGGAATTCTTTTCAAAATAACTCACGCTTCAACTTGATTCAATTTCAATTATCGAACTTCTTTTATGGTTTTTAAGGTATACTAAAAAGTTTACCTCTTTCTCTTTCTAAACTTTTCAAGGAAATACATACTTATTTTTGTATAACATAATTTTTCTTCTTGTGTACCAGTCTTCAGTAGATTTGTCTAATACCTCCTGCAATTTTGTTTGTGCACCCGTTTATGCCAGTACAAAAGAAGTGGAATACGTGAATCCACGACGACAACGGTTATACCACAGATACCAAAGTTACATAGAAATCGCACGCAGAGCAAAGAAAACTTACTACTTTTTTACCGTGAGACGCAGAGCTAAGTCCCAGTTATATCAATATTGTATGGGCTAAAGACTATATATGATGTTAATTTTAAAGAAGAAAAAGAGCTTGCAAACACAAAATATTGAAAAAACAGTCATTTTTATATGTGCTGGATGCGATGTGTGTGCAACTATAGTATTTGTGGTTATACGTTAGCTATGTCTGCGTTAATATTGTGAGTTAAAAGGAAAACCAAAAACTATACTCAGTATAACTGATTAAACCATGTACGTTAAATAATTAAGCCGATAAAAAACGTAGTGTGAAATGCTGTCGCGTATTCGATAGGCCCTTAAACAGGAAATTTCGCATTTAAAAATATATACAAATTCAACACTCTCTTGATTACGTCACAAATAGTGCTAATTTAAAAGCAGCAGAGGGTGGATATTCAAGCAATTAGAATAGCAATATCCCTTCCTACCTATAGACCCAAAAATTCGATTTGACTTTTGTGAGGTTAGTAGGATAGTTGCCCGGTTAAAGTTATTAAATTGGGTTAGGGATTCCCTACTGCTCTTGAGTAGTCAATAAAAGCATTAAGGCTCAACTGCAGGAAATTGAAGATATTTATTATTATTTTTACCATCTGGTTGCTTAAGGCCTGGATAAATAGCTCGTAGGAAATCATCAGGAGTCATATATATTTCAGTTGTACCATTTATTGGCAGTCTCACAGTCGCAAAGTATCGGAAAATCTTATCTGGGGTTGAGAATTGTCGAATTCTGTTTTCGTATTCCATTATCTGGGTTGTGTTTAATTAAGTGAAAACATAAAAGAAACAAAAAGTTAAAAACATAAATGGAAATATCAAAAATAAAAAATAATGCTCCAATGCAAAATAATATTATTTTATTTAAAGCAAAATAAGTGCAATCTAACAAAATACCTTTCGGTCTCGAAAACCGACTTTTTCCTTTTTGGATTTCTTTTTTCCTCCGGCATCTAATTGATTTTCTTCATCCGACTCGCCCGAATCACTTTCGCCATCTTTTGCAGCTTGCCCAAGTTTTTCGTGTTGATCTTTTTGTGGGTCTTCTTGGCCAACATCAGCATCGACTTTAGGCATAAACCATTTCTTTACTCTGAAATGGAAAAAATACTTTTTAATCGTTTTCTTCTCATTTTAAGAAAATCCAAAACCTACTTTCTAAAATCGGTAATGCAGATGATAAAAAGGGCACCAATTACCAAATGGAAGTACTTAGTCAGAGAAGGGGTCACTTCCTTCTCGTGGCCGAATTTCTTGTGCCCCCTTGTGTTGGGACGTTCATAATTTTGAGCGACAACAGACTGAGGTTGGTTGTTGTTTTGCAAGAATGTCGTTGTTGTTCCTGGAGCCAGACGACTTGTACATATTAATTGCCTGCCAAGGGCAGCACCACACTGACGCAGTACTGACATCCTTAAATCGAAAAATATAACTTTTTTTCAATTCAAAGATTTTATTTTGTAAAAGAAATTTGTAGGAAATTAAAAATGTTAAGTTTACGATTTATAATTTCAATTCCAATAATACTCGGCACTGAAAATTTTCTGCGTTGCCAAATTTTGTATGTGATGAGTGATGACAGTCGTTCATCAGCTGTTTAATTTCTGACATTTGTGTTAGGGTGAGCTCAGAAATTGTGTGACTGTCAATTGGAGATAACAAAAAAAAAATTGCAACCTTTTAGGAGAAATTAAAATGGTAGTTAATTTTTGAATTTCAGTTTGAAAATAATTTAAAAAAAATAAATTTTATTAACAAGAAAATTTGTTTATTCTCTAAAAAGAAACAAAAACTGGGCGTGTTTTACTCTTCCATTCTTATTCAGTTTTGTATTAATTTTTCAATTATTTACAATACTAGGTCTGATCCTTTACCTTGAATTTCTGTGATTTTTAGTCCAAACTTTTGTCAAAAAAGTTTGTATATGAACTTTCACAAAACTTTGGACGCAGAAATGCACAGAAAATCACAGAAATTCAAAGTAAATGAACAGACCTACTGTGATGAAAAAAGAACAAAATATAGGGGTATTCATGCAAACGTCGGAAAAATATGGTAAACATTAACAGCCGTATTTATTAAGAAAACTTAAAGGCATCTTAACTTTAAGATGCCTTAAAATTGCTGTTAAGTGTGAAATTGGTATCTATAATCAATTTTCACATTTAAGCAACGTTACTTAAATGTATCTCAACTTAAACGCCATCCACCGCGTTTAAAGGCTACTCAAAACCATCACTCATTTTCATTTCTTTTGCATTGGACTATGCCAAGTAGCTACATCCAGTTGCTTCTCTTTCCGTCTTATAAGTATGCACTCGTTTTTGTTTGAAAGCTGTCAAAAAACAGCTGAAATAAACATGTATTTGTCAGTTTTCTCACGTTACTTTTCATTTCAATCGTTTAGTTAACTAGCAATAAAAAATTGATTATAGATGAGAATTTAAGTAACGTAATTTAAAGGAAACTTAAATCTTTAAGCAAACTTAACTAAATGACCTCTAAGAGCCATATTAAGAAAATCTAATAAATTCGGCTGTAAGGGTATTCATACAACAGCGTAAGGTCGTCGTAAGCTTTTAAACTTCGTAATTCTGTCACAATTTGTATGAAAAATTTGACAGATTTACGAAGTTTACAACTTTACGATGTTTACGACGAGTTTACGCTGTTGCATGAATACCCTTATTGTAAACGTCGGAAAGTTTACTACGTCGTAAACGAACTGTCAAAATTTGTTTGAGAAATCTTTTCCAACAAATCGTACATGAATTTGTATTGTTAATAAAGATAGTGAACGTGGTAAACTTTTAAACGGTGTATGTATATGTACTATGGCAATTCAAGCATCAATAAGGGTATTCATGCAACAGCGTAAAGTCATCGTAAACTTAGTAAAGTTGTAAACTACGTAAATCTGTCAAATTTTCCATGCAAATTGTGACAGAATTACGAAGTTTAAAACTTTACAATGTTTACGATGGCTTTACACTATGGGTATTCATGCAACAGCGTAAGCTCGTCGTAATCGTTGTAAAGTTTAAAACTTCGTAATTCTGTCACAATTTGTATGAAAAATTTGACAGATTAACGAAGTTTACAACTTTACGATGAGTTTACGCTGTTGCATGAATACCCTTATTGTAAACTTCGGAAAGTTAACTACGTCGTAAACGAACTGTCAAAATTTGTTTGAGAATTCTTTTCCAACAAATCGTACATGAATTTGTATTGTAAATTAAGATAGTGAACGTGGAAAACTTTAAATTTTCCATGCAAATCGTGGCAGAACTACGAAGTTTAAAACTTTACGATGTTTATGACGACTTTACACTAGGGGTATTCATGCAACAGCGTAAAGTCGTCGTAATCGTAGTAAAGTTGTAAGCTGCGTAAATCTGCCTGATTTTCCATACAAAATGTGACAGGTTTACGATGTTTAAAAGTTTACAACGTTTACGATAGCTTAACGCTGTTGTATGAACACCCTTCTGTTTCATGAATACCCTCAATGTTTTTCAAACACGAACAAAAAACAACCAAACAAACAAAATCAAAATTGAGGAACATCAAAACTAGAAACATTTCAACTAAAATGGATGAGGTTAAAACTTTATAAGAGGCTTCGGACGAAATATAGCTGTTTTTGAAAACGTGAAATCAACGTCAATTTGATCACCAAAAACGATTGTAATTTTTATACGCGAATGTGCCTTTTTTTATTTATTTTTAACTTTAAAGCGCCTCTACACTATTCCACAAAGTATTAAGACATGTCAGAATAAAGTGGGAAGGAGTTTCATACGAATGCCAAATATATGCGATGAAAATGATTTTCATAATTTGCTTCCACACTTGCATCAAAACAAATCAGTTTCACCATAACCTCAAACGCCCCAGTGATATAGAAAGTGTGATAGTTTTAGAACCGATCCTTAATATTTTCATGCATAACTCATGTCAAATCGTGTCGGATGCGCTGTCAAGTTGGGTGTGATAATCACCCCGATTACGGAATCCGACGAATGAACTGCAGAGGGAGTCAGACTCAATTTTGACATTTTTAATTTGAGCCAAATGTCAAAATTAGGTCTGACTCCCTCCGCAGCTCATTCGTCGGATTCTGTAGGTTTGTTCGTTGAGCCCTGAAGTCACCATGGGGTCGCCCCAAAGTGTTTTTTGAAAACCCTGAACTCGCCCTGGTCAGCAAATTCTGTGTTTTTTGAGACCTAGGGTCGCCCTGAACTCGCTCTGAAGTAGAACTAGGTTTTTTGCTGGGGCGAGTTGAGGTAAAGAATAAACTGCCAAAGTGACATGAGCTCTGAAGCATTTAGCAGATATTGCTAATGTTTTTGAAATATAAATTCACGTAATACACAATTTTACTTTAAAAATAACAAAAAGGGTATTCATGCAACAGCGTAAACTCGTTGTAATCGTTGTAAAGTTTAAAACTTCGTAAATCTGTCAAATTTTCCATACAAATTGTGACAGAATTACGAAGTTTTAAACTTTACAACGATTACGACGAGTTTACGCTGTTGCATGAATACCCATAAAAAGAAATAGAAAACGAAAACTGTGGTTTGTTTTTATCCATTTTTAAAAGAAATGTTATTTCTTTCTTATCTCAACAACACAAAAGAAGACCCTTTGGTGTTTTTTGAGAACCGAAAAACCCAGGTTTTTTTGACAGTTCTTGGGGTTGTCAAGAAAACCTGGATCAACCCTGGGTAAACTTCAACGAACAAACCTTGTAATCGGGGTGAATATTTCATATTTTGTTCCCACACTATTATAGATGATTTCTTCACACTTTTTTGGTATGTATTAATACTCTGTAGGATAGTGTGGAATGGCTATTAGCAAACTGCGTTATCGAACACAATGTATAACTTGTATTTGTGTCTTCGAAGAGAAGATTGTGTAGTATATGAGCAAAAATGTTAGAACGCTAGTTTAACCAATAACGACGGGGCGTACATACATATGTTTGTCATTAGAAAGTTGTTTTTATGCACAACAGTAGTAAGTAAGACAACTTATTTCAAATCACTGGTGTGAAAAAAAGTTATTCGTAAGTGCCCTATTACACGACGACTTTTGAGTCATGACTTTTTTCGAAATTAAATGAGTGCGAAGGTGAGGTCAGATGTTTTTTCTCGTTCGCACTCATTGAATTTCTAAAAAAGTCATGACTCGAAAGTCTGCGTGTAATAGGGCACTTAGTACCCTATTGCGCGACGACTTTTGGGTCATGACTTTTTTCGAAATTAAATGAGAGCTAAGGAGAGAACAGATATTTTTTCTCGTTCACACTCATTGAATTTCGAAAAAAAAGTCGTCCATTAAGTTAGTAGGGTACCAAGTTATAACCCATGCCACATAAATGTTGTCTATACCAAAATACACTTAAACATCAGAGTGTTGTTAAAGTAATCATTGTACATGAAACTACCTTTTCATTGACATAATTATGTCTCGAAGTTATTGTTATTGGCTTCTAGACCAGCTTCCACATATTTTTGCCGTTTGTCATTTGGTGAGTTAACTCTGGACTAATAAAAAAAATGTGTATGTGTGTATGTCAAACATCTTCTGAAATCAAAGTGTGACAATATGGAAAGGGCGATTTTCGTAGTGGCGCAATCTCAATTTCCATATTAGAAGGGTGATTTTCATAGGGTGCTTATTCAATTTCAATACAGATTTTTTACAGTTGAAAGTTAAAGCTAGTCCTTCACTGGCAGAGGCGGCACTAGACCAAAACGAGAAATGTTCGAGATCAATTTGCGGGGCCCTTTGCAAAAAGCAAACAAATTTTTGTAACTTAAAAATTATAAAACTTTTAAGAACTAGTTTTACAATGTTTAATCAAACGCTTTCGGTGTTAGTGAAGGTATTTCTGGGTGCCTTTTTGAACTGAGATTTGTGAGGGCATCTGGAAAGGAATGGCAGTTAAAAAAAAATATCACGCAAATCACTCCTGGTTTGGGTTTAAAGTAGCAACGTTACTCAAAACAATTGATTTGATTATGACTATAATTTGAATAGTATCTAATAGTTCAAATTTTAAAACATGTCTGCTGGGATGCCAACGAAGAGATTTTAGTCTGTTTTTTTTTTTGTTTCATTGATATTTGTTGTTAAAGTGTCTTGTAACGAATGGCTATAAAAAATCATTGGGCACGTTCCGCTGGCTATTCTCAGTTATCCGGATAGCTTTGTGTTGTTGTAATCCCTTGTTAAAAAACAGCTGATAACAGCTGACGCAACAACAACTCAAGTTATCTCAAAATTTTTGGGATAACTAGATAGCATAGCGAATAAACATTGGAACGCGAGGATTGACATTGAGAAATAGCGGAATTTGTATTAAGATTTTTCTGGCCTTTTTTTTTTAATTTTCGTAAAAAAAATGTCTGCCAACTGCGTTTTTTAATTAAATCAACCATTAAGTCTAGCATATTATGTGGACAGGTATAGTCCTTAAAAATGGAAGTTCATACCATTTTTCTTAGACAAAAAATGTGTAATAGTCATAGGTTTCTTGGTGGCCTTTTTTCAAATTTCCATCATAAATCTAAGTTCTGCACCAGATGTCAGTCAATTATTTGTTTCTTTGTAATGAACTATTAACCTAAAATGTATGGGAGGGGTTGGGTACAAAATCTCGCAAATAAAAATCTCGCAATAACGAAATCCCGCATACTAAAATCTCGAAAATCAATATCTCGCAAAATTTAATTACATTGCAACAAAAAAAAATTCTGTAATCAAAATCTCGCGCGAGATTTTAATTTGCGAGATTTTCATTAAAAATGTATTTGTTGCAATGCAGTTAGATTTTTCGAGATATTCTACCTTTTGCTTTGAACAGAAAATATTTGTTGGTTCCATTTGAATACTTTGTGAAGCATTGCTGTTAAACACATTTCGATTGCCTTAAAATAAAAACTAATTTATGAACCAAAAATAAGAAATAAATCTTTTTTTTTTCAAAAAAAATATTTTAGATTTTGTTTTTTTTTTAATTTATAAAGAGACTAGTTTTTATATTATATTATATTTTTAGTTATATGTTTTAATAAAAAAAAAAAAATATTTTTAGCTATACAAAATTTGTTTTCGGGTTTTTATTTTCCATTTGCAGGATTTTTGATTTTCAGTGCGAAACCGAGAGCGATACGTTGCTGTGAGATTTGAATTTTGGAGACTTTGATTTGCGTGATTTTACTTTGCGAGATTTTTCTGTGCGAGTTGTTATTGCGAGATTGTTAAAAGCAAGATTTTGTTATTGTGTGATAACGAAAAACATGATTTTTAATTTGCGAGATTTCATTGTTCGAGATTTGTAAATTCTCCAATATTCTCGAAATTTGGCAATTTTTTCAGAGAAACTCGGGGCATGAGCAGTCAGGTAAAATTTTACATTTTATTTTGTGACTTACAAAATGAAAGACTCTTACCCCGAGGCCACACGAGCAAGTACTTGCAAGCAAGTAGCAATACATAGGGGAGAGGGGGGCACCCTAGGACACTTTTTACAAAAACCAACCTGGAACACTCATACATCACAATATAAAATTTATTCTTGAATGACGTTGTTCTTTGGTATTTTTCCTTGTGAATAGATGCCCTTTCATATCCTAGTTTGTATTTTATACATATATATTTTTCTATTTGAAAAACTGTTATAAGTGTCCAAATCTGCCCCTCTAGGGGGGTAGTTTTGGACAGCCCTGGGGCACTTTTGGACATGCCTTGAAAAACGCATTTTTATCAAGTCTTATTCCTTATTAAACAATAATAAATTATTTCAAAACATAACATTAGTTAAAATAAGTCATAGGAGATTGTCTTTCTCTAATGCCTTAGCGTACTGGAAGGGAAGATTATTTGCTTTAAGGTAAACCAGGCCATAATTCATTTTCGAAGATTTGATGAAATATAAACGTCTATATCTTCTTCCGAGGTGCTAAATACTTTGTCGACAATATGTTTTTAACTGTATCCGCTGTTCACTTTTGGAACGCTATTTATTTTATTAAATTTTAGTCTGGTTTGGACATGACCAAATGTGCCCCTCATCTACTGTCTGAAAGTGCCCCAAGTAGACATACAAACAAAATTTTTTGTTTTTTTTTTAAACAATCTTAAACAATAAAAATATTGTTTAATAAATCATCACAAAATAACTAAATATGACAATAAAGATCTTTTTCCGCGTTGATGCCAGCTAGTTTTTTTCTTAAATGCTTACGTCTTACGATCAAAAAAAAAATACAACGGGTACCGGAAAACAAACATTTATTTTTAATTATTTTTTAAAAGCTGATATCGTCCAAAAAGTCATCAGATATCTATTCGAGGAAGAACTACCACTGTAAAATTGTGATTAGGTATTAAAAAGTATATGTTTTGATGCGTTTTTGGCCATTGTCCTAAGCTGCCCCTGTCCTAAACTACCCCCCTCTCCCCTACACATTTGTTTACTAACACAAACAAACCCAAGCAACTTGCTTATCAACTGGCATGCAAGTTTTGAAGCTAGTGAAGCAAGTTGAGAAGCAAGTTGGGAGACAAGCAAGTGGAATGCAAGTGGAAAGCAAGTGGGAGGCAAGTGGAATGCAAATTACGAATATGACAGGCAGTGTATGTAGCCAACTTGCTTGCAAGTACTTGCTCGTGTGGCCTCGGGGCTATGTATATTTGTTTTTTTAAATATAATAATACACTAAAGGCTCTCCCAAACCAACGCGAAACATTCGCCAACGACGCGAAATCATTCACAATAATACAAAATATGAAAGATACACAATGCTAAACAACAACAAAAAAACGCCTTTGCGAATGATTCGTTATGATTTCGCGTTGGTTTGGGAGAACCTTAAGGGTTTGTTTCACAATGTTTGAATAAAGCTCTGATTAGATATCCGACACATAAATATTATTCTTTTGCATTAATTCACTGCTAGTTCAACACCTGCCAATTTTGTATATTTTGACCGTATTTTTACATTATTTCCAGTTAGAAGGAACTCTGACCAAATCATCTTTAAATATAAACTATTAAAACAGAGATGACTCCAACGTATACCAACCTTTTAAAGGCTGGATTGGATATATATAGGTACATATGGAGGGCTCAAAGAGGTACCGAACCAAGTCATATTTTATTTATTTTTTTTTGCCAAATTTGTGTGAATATTTTTCAACTCGAGTTTATCATTTTTAGATAAGAGAATAATAATAATGATGTAATTTAGAGAATAAAGGCTCTCCCAAACCAACGCGAAATCGTAGCGAATCATTCGCAAAAACAGTTTTTTGTTGTTGCTAAGCATTGTGTATCCTTAAAGGCTCCCCCAAACCAACGCGAAACATTCGCCAACGACGCGAAATCATTCACAATCACAATAATACAAAATATGAAAGATACTTAATGCTACACAACAACAAAAAATCGTCTTTGCGAATGATTCGCTACGAATTCGCGTTGGTTTGGGAGATCCTTAATGAGACTTGTCGCTTTTACGAGTAAAATATTCATTAGTTAATGGCAGTTTATTTATAAAACCTTTTGTTATCTTTGAATTTTCTTTTCCTGACTTGGTTCGGTTCAGCTCTGATCCCTCCATATGCAGGTACCTATAGTCACTGTATTCCCAGATTTTATATACAAAGCTGTATTACATAATATGACATTTTGAATTCTCAAATGGTTTTTTTTTTCCAATAAATGAAATGTGAAATGTAAATGAATTTTTTTAACTAGCAGCTACATATGTACAAGTACATATTCAGACATAGACAACGCACAACTTTAATGGAAGACAACATTTTGATCCTTTCATAAATCCACGATTAACATTTCCATACAAAAAGGCGTGTTCGTTTCGTATAGTTTTCCTTGTAGTAGAAGAAATGTTACTATGTCATTCACAAACAGATTACCGCACCCGAGTTGGCTGTATTTAGATTTAATATTCAAATCAGATGATCTTTCAGGTTTCATTCAGTCAATAAGCGAACTCGTGTCTGTCCGAATTGCGTGGAATATTTTGCCAATCGTTCTGTCAGACAAAGAAGGTTTTCCCGCTTCTTAAAGGTGTTGACAAATTATGCATGCCAATGAGGGTATCCAATGGCGTTACATCATAAACTCAGTATTCCATGTTCTGTTGTGACCATTTACTATGCGGTCAAACTAGACATGCACGCTATTCATCTGATGACAGTCATCATAACTGCAACTATAATGCTTATTCAAATTTAATAAGAGGTCATAGCTGATCCATGTGCTTTGAGCATTTCGTCACAAAGCCCACCCACAGAATTTCATTCTTCCAATCGCGGAAGCAATAATCAATTCATCGACTAAGACGAGCCCGCATATGAATATCGAAGAATAAATATGCCGCAATGTTTGTGATAGCTTCATACTTTGCTTCTCCATAAAACAATATAACCAGAAAACGTCTTTATCGAGGCTAACCAGATGTCTACAATGCGCTACATACGTGTTCAAATGCTGGCGCTTCCCAGCAGCCATATCGAACTCCGCATGGAGTAACAAAATTAATATCTCACCGGCATGCACTCGCAAAGGATCCAACTATGGTCATGCTCTTCAAGCTGGATCCGACTCCGAAAGGCTGTGTAGACTGCGAAGAGATATTATCTTCGGCCTGTGTTGGTCTTTGCGTCTTATGGTGATTCCAAACAGTTGTTGTTGCTATCATGCTACGCTGTTGGATTCTTTGTTTAAGCACTGAACTACGCAAAACGGCTAGTGGTAGCTTGTCACGAAAATGAAGACCAAATCGGCCATTTGTCTTCGAGATGAACGTTTCAATTATAACCGCTGCTGGTAAATTAAGTTAGAGGAAAATTATTTCCTCGTGGTTCTTCAATGGAAGATAAGTCCGTGATAGACATAACAATCAGACTATTGTTTCGTTATTGTTGTATCCAAATTTATAGCATCATCAATTAACGGTTATAAAAAAATGTAAGTTCAAGGTTACTGTATAGAGCTAAACTTGTACATACAAGATGGAAACCTTTTAAAATTTCTTACTCAACAGCTTTTGTGGCTTATATTTTAGTAGGTATAGGTATTTACTTAGTCTTGTAAGATCTATACGTGTTAACCTTTTTTGGATAAAGTCGTATTTCTTAAATAATTGCTAGCAAATTGGATCATAAAAGCAGTTTTGTTATTTTTAAAATAATCCATTGTGAGCATCGCGTCTTCAGTTAAAAAAAAATACCAAAAGACGGCCTTACTAAAACGCAAGAAAAAGAAACTGACACACAAAATAATAAAAATTCCAAGCCAATGATTGTGCATTTGCACATCCGTTTTCGATTAGGTATCTGTGATCTCATTAAATTGATATCCTTTTTTGGTTAGAATTTTACTCGATGAATGGAAATGTTCAGAGCAGTGCAGCTCATTTGGATTATGGTGGTTTGGGTTTATCGAACAGGTATATGTATGTATACACAGGTAATAAGTATATTTTCCTTTAAATCATGTATTTATATGTATACTTGTTTCATATTGTAACTACCTTTGCTTTCCGTAAATATAGCATTTTTTGCAGGAAATAGATCTTATTTTACCTGGTACCTTTTAGGATTAGTATAGCAGAACTAAAGGAAACCAAAGAAATGTAAATTGAATTCAGAGCTGAAGGAGCTATGCTAATTATTTGTTTTCTTTTTTAATCTTAAGAAAGCGATTCCTGTCGATAGCATAAGAGTGGCTTATTTGAGAATTGTTTTCTATTTAATTTCAATATAAATAAAATGTAGATATAGGTACCAATCGTATAAAAATAATTATTGTTTTAGGATCTTTTTTTAACGAAAATTACTGGTCTTAGTTTTACGAAAGGCACAAACTGACAAATTTTATAATATAAACACTCAGTGGCACGTAATCTTGGCAAAACTATTATCATCCGATGGCAAATGTTTTGAGTGGTTATTACACATAACGCATATGGAGGTAAGTCAGGAAAAGATTTTGAAGATTTATTCAACCAAGGACTGAAACATCGTGAAGTGGCTGGTACGCTTGGAGTACTGCGTCCGTTGATCAATGCAGTATGCCTTGAAAAGGCTTTAGGACACCATCGCGGACTATGTTGTGGGGGATAAAGATACACATCGGCTTGGGATGACCGATTTATTTTACTAGAAATTTTAAGGAAACGCTTCCTCACGAACGTTGAGGTCCGCCAGCCGCTTCAAATTGCAAGAGAAGTCAACGTAAGTAAGCGAACGATCAGAATAGGAAGAACCATGGAGAAAGTGGATTTGAAAGCTCACAGGCCAGCATGCGGTCCAAAACTGATCAGATGACACGAAGTAGATCAGCTTCGATTTGCTAGAGACCATGCAAATCGGACTTTGAAGTTTACGTTGGTAAAACTACAGTAAACTTTTGGATTTTTTAAAAGTGTTGAAAACAACTAAAATATATGAATATTTCACCTAACTACAATCAAGAAGTGTTAAACAAAATTTTTTTTAGCGCGAGTTACAGCAAAAATCAAGAGTGGCCAAGTTTCCATGTCGGTGAGTATAATTTTGGCAATTCGATTTTAAAAAGAGAGATACAAACTAAATCTTAAAACCTTTCTCATTTCTTCTCTATACACTCATCTTCTCAAAGGCATTCATATCCCAAATTTTTGCTGTTAACTGCCATAACAGTTTATAAGTTTGTCAAAAAATTATGAGGATATGATTGCAAATAGTGGAAATTCATCAGAAGTGTAGATTTAGTACCTAGATACCTTTACTAAAAATTAAAGAAAGGTCATAAAGAGGATCCAAAGCACGAACAAAAAATATGGAGCGCAGTGGGTCCAACCCAAAAGCGAATCTAGGGGGTAAACAAAATTTGCATTTTATAAGAGGGCTGGAATTACATAGGGCTATTTTTAACATGTCAGGGACAATGAAATGAGTCGAATCAACTGAGAGAAGAGTTTAGGTTCTTTTAAAGTAATCAATATCTTTAATTGCAGATACATTATTCAGCCATTATTCAGTTCAATAACTATAATTTTGTTTATTTCCAATTTGTTTGAAAATGCATTGAATTGAAGATAGACTACATATATTCAAGAAGGTGAGTAATTTTATTTAATTATGGGCTTCGTCCTTTAAACTACCTCTTTACTTATAATTTTGAAGAAAATTAAAATTGATATTCTTCTGTTTTAGTAATAAAAAGTGGATTAACAAATATTCTGTGTGCTGCAACTTTTTGTGTATAAAATTTGTTAAAAATGATTATGTTCTAGTAAATCGAAAATATATTTTTATTTTTCATCTGTCCATTTCTGCCCGTTTCCAAAAGTATTGTATAACATTTTACAGGTCGTTCGTTTGACAACAGTATCCTAGCTCGTCGACTAAAAAGTCTCAGACTATTTGTGGCGAATCTTAAAGTTCAAAAAGAGTTTATCTAATATATATGTAGTTTAAACTGAACTTAGCCCGCATTTGAAAAATAATTAATATAACACAGTAACCAATTAAAATTATTACTCTCTTTTTTCTTACTTATAGGGCTATTTAAGAGTTTAAATTAGATTATAACTCACACCACTCGTTAACAAAGATTTACATTTTTGATCCGAGCGCTTTTGGGTCCACTGTGCCGTGCGTCGGTCGTTGGAGTTGCTTAGACCTAATTTATTGAAAATCTTTTATCGTATTACCGATATCGATAATTATTTTTATGTAAGGCAATAAGGGCAAGGATATAAAATCCCGAATGGATAAAATCCGAAATGCCAAAATGCGATTTTTAATACCAAAAACAGTTCAGTCATTCGGGATTCTGTTATTCGGGATTATTTTTATATTAAAACAAGAACCTACCAAACTCATATATTTGATATATATGTACCTACATACATATTTTCTGAACCTGGCACTATTTAGATACTACATCAGTAGCAAATTAAGAAACATTCGAATCTTTTACAACCGACACAAGGCTCAACTCACAATCTTTTGTTCGTCTTTGTAAAGTAGTAAAAACTAAGAAATTTCAAAAATTGAAAGAAAAAATATAAAGCTAGCATAAAAGTTGCCTATATGTAGTATGTATGATGTGATGTGACTAACGTCCCAGCAAACATTTTTGTGAACGTTCATTGAACCTTCAGTGAAAATGAAGAATATATATTCCAGAAACACTCACTTCAGTGAATCAAATGTGAATATACTCAAATATCCCATCACTTTTACCTCATACGCGGGGAAGGGGATTTCTGTTGATTTTTTTCATAATAAAAAAATATCGAGATTCTTGTTTCCTTCACATAATATGAATAAAAGTGAACGCGCACGTGCGATCCTCAGAAGAGGTATATCTTGGGTGCGTCCATTATTATTCACATAAACCGAATGTCCCTTTCATTTTATTTTGAAAAGCCATAACGGGACCTTGTCACGCCAAAACTGAAAAAAAATTTATGCAAATAGAAAATTCGTCACTTTCATTCAATTTTGCGTATTGTTACTGTACGGCAGTGAAACAAAATCAAAAAAGACAAATTGAATAAATTAACAAATAAAAATATAAAGTGATAAAAATAAAGTGACATCTCATTTATTGTGACAACATTTCAATTGAAGTTAAAATAAAATAATATACTTTAGCAAAATTTATCATAAGTTTCATTCCATAAATCTAAGGAAATCAAACTGATAATTTTACGATTTTAAAATAGCATTTTTTTATAACCACACTGAAATAATATTTACATTCAGTTCTATTGTATACATTCGGATTATTAAAGAATCATTATAATGAATTAAATATAATTCAATTTATATTCACTAAACTGAATGAGGAAACCCCAATTTATATTCATATTCATGAATCAAATCTGTTTCATTTAAATGATTCAAAAAAGATTCACGAATTGTTCAGTGAAATGAATATATAAGCGTCCTATTTACATTCACTAAAGTGAAGAATTACTCTATTATTAATGAAACATAAAAACGATTCGAATTCGAAGTAATGCTACCCAGTAAATTTGATCCAAACCGGTTTATAAATGAGTTCATAAATGAGGGTTTCTTTCACTTCTGTGAATTATTTTTAAATCATTTCTGAAGGGAAATGTTTGCTGGGGTATATGTACTTTCAGACTTCATAAACTTATTTAACATTTTAAAGTTACCTATACAATCACATTGACCGACCAATGCATTATTGCCAAACGATGGTTCGTATTTCAAAATTGATTATTTTCAGAAATTGGCATGTCCTATAAGTTTTAAGACTTTCCTTGGGGCGTTTACAAAGGTAAGGCAAAGCAGCACCCATTGTACATGTTCATATTGATTAACTCAATTTCTCCACAATGAAAGGTATGTAGGTATATGCAATATGGGCAACGGTTACTATACTGCTTTGTGACTCTTGTCTGGAATCCAAATCATTAATCAATCAAATCGATTAAAAGGATGTGACACCCTTACGTGCCTGGAATGAAGGAAAGTATTACGCCTTTATGTAACTTAGTGTTTACTGTAACGCTTTACCTAACTATGGAACCCACATATTGCATTTATTTAAAATCAAAGTTTATACCTTTGATGGTTGTATGGCCTTGTAAGATGAAAAACATTTGATATTTTCCTTAAACTAAAGGTGTGTCTATATGTGATTGTAAATGCTTTCTTCAAAATTAAAATTATTTATTTACCCTTTTTTTATTTTGAAATTGAAAAGGCCAACATAATGTGCAAAGTACAAAAAAAGTATTTGTTTCACATCGCAATGAGAGTTTTTTTTTAAATCATCAAAAGCATACATGTTTCAGGACAATAAACGTTCAATTTAGTTATGCACTGCATTAAAATTTTTAATGTTAACACACACTTTACTGATCGTTTTGATAGCACAAAGACGCCTTTTTCACTTGAGATCAATTAAGTTGAATGGGAACAATCCTTAGACCAAAATACCCAGAGAATATAGAACTGAGATTTTTAAATGTGGGCTTGGATTAATTTTGTCGTTAAATAGAAGAGACAACAGAAGCTAAAATTAATTTCTATGAAAAGACGTCGAGAACAAATCAGACCATTGAAATAGAAAAATTAACATTATCTAAAGATGCATGCATACACATATGTAAGTATGTATGTACACATCTGTACATAGTCGTGCATCAAGTTAAGAATATTGATAGAGTTTATCTGACTTAGAATTTTGATAAAGTTTATCTGACTCTATCAAAATTCTCAACTTGCACGACGAAGTACGACTCCTTCGTAGTGCAACAGGGTTTGAGACAAAGGGATGTTCTATCGCCAATTCTCTTCCTGCTGGCGATGGACGACGACGTATTGACGGCCAGTGTTGGTACAGCTGGAGCGAAATGGCATTCAATGGAGACCGTTCGAAAGGCTCAGTCATTTAGACTATGCCGATGACATATGTCTACTGGCAAATAACATCAGTGGGCTGAACGGGATGTGCCAAACACTGCAAGTAGTGAAGGGAGAGTTGAGTGGTCTAAGAATAAACAACAAAAAGACAAAAATAATGCTCACAGGCCGCTCCACACATCAGCGTATTATTCTACAGGAGACGCCAGTTGAAGTAGTGGAACAGTTTAACTACCTTGGCAGTTGGCAGTATTGTTTCTGCAAACGGTGGTACGGATCTGGACGTTAAAATTAGAATAAATTAAGCTCGTGCTGATGCCTTCGGTACTCTGTCCCCAATCTGGAAATCAAGTCAAATCTCCTTACGCACTAAGTTGAGATTCTTCGAATCCAATGTCAAATCCGTGCTGTTATATGCTTGTGAAACCTGGAAAAGTCACGTCAATCATTTCGAAGAAATTCCAGACTTTTGTGAATCGCTGTCTTCGCCACATCCTAAAGATTCGCTGGCCACAAATAATATCAAATGAGGAATTGTGGCGCAGGACAAGTCAAGAGCGGCTGGACGTCGACATAAGAAAGCGTAAATGGAGTTGGATTGGTCACACACTGAGGAAACCAAACGATGAAATTGCAAAGCAGTCCTTTGAATGGAATCCTCGGAGTGCACGGCGCGGCGGGTTGGAAGACCTAGAACAACATGGAAATCAACTGTCTTAGCGGAAGCAGAATCCCAGAGAAAGACGTGTCCACAGCTAAAGTACCTTGCAGCAGACCGTGAAGGATGGAGACGTTTTGTTGATGCCCTATGCCCCAGTCGGGGTTACAGGACACGATGATGATGATGGTAACGACGATGTACATATCGATACCTTTAAGAATGTATTAAGCGACATTTTCAAAATTTTAAATTAAAATTTAAATCTCTTGCTTTATTATTTATTTGTGTATTTTGTTGTAATAAACAGATTTTTAAAAGGTTATTGAGTTGAAAATCCTGTGCCAAATCTTTTTATTCCATTAATTTGTTTAAATGTCGTTTAATACATTCTTACGGGAAGGTATCGATATGCATGTCTGTATCTATTTACCCATGTTAGGTTTAGGTTAAATGGACAGTCTTACCTTTCATTTGATATCCCATTTATAGAAGTTGTTTATATTATTTGGTACATTTAGCGTAAAATGCAACCTGAAAAGTGCATTTTCTAACCATTGCGACCAGATAAAGCTTGTCCGACCAGTAGTTTCGTAAATGTTTGGACTTAAGCTATCGGTTGGCATTCAATTTTTGCGTGGACGCGATGAGATAGGTAATCTTACGGTGGGCTCCCGGACTATAAGTACCATAAAGTATGGATGTATTGTGCTAATTTTTTCTTTTTTATTTATAGTTTTTTTTTTTAATACAGTGATACATTCTATCCAAACATTATGTAGGTACCTACCTTTAATGATTAATCCCAGCAAAAAACCGCCTTTTTCTTTCGAACGAACCATTTAATAAAATCTCAAATGTCAACATAATATAATTTTTTACATATTTAATACACAAATGTTAAATGCCTTGAATGCCTCTTCTAGCATCAACCAGGTAAAGATGTAGGCACACAATAGAATAGGCTCCCACGTCCCACACATAATAAAAAAAAATGCCAACATGATGGGCTTGAATGTAATTAATAAAATCTGTTACGTAAACTTGCAGTCAAGGTTTCCATAATATTCCTCCATTAAGAATGACGAAGATCATAATCAAATCCATTCACATAATCAGACAATTTATGAGGTCATCACATAGTGCAACAAAAGATAGAACCTCAACTTCAACTTCGGTAAGTATCTCTAACAAAGAATCTCAAACAAGAGATCCACACTGCCACCGTTTTGCCTTGCCTGTCTGTAAGTGTGTTAGAATAAGACTTTTCTCCATGGAAAATATGGAAAAGTTAATATTTGGGTAGGTCGTATGGTCAGAGAGATGTAAGATGTAATACCAGGATGGAATTATTATTAGAAGGCATACAAACATTTTAATAAAAGGGGCAGTCGTAAGATGTAAGGTGGATTTATTTATTTTTTTTAGCGGAAGTACTTTGTTATTCATAATAAGATTATGTTTTGAAACTTCAAAAAGAACCCGTTTTTTTGTAAGGAAATAAGGTACAACAAAGGATACATTGTTTTTTTCTTCATATTTTTCCCTAATTTCCAACAAAAACCAAATAAAATTTCATATAAACAATACCACTTACACAATATTTGGTAACCTGTCAGTTCTACCTTTTTTTCTATTTGAAAAAGGTGAAAAGTGGATGTGGGTAAAATAATAGATTCCTCTAAAAAAGCGACAAAATACGTCTATACCAAGTATTTATTATGGTAGGATTTTACTTAAAATAAGTATATTTTGCGGTTTCATAAACAAATTCGGGAAATCATGTGCGCAAAGCATTTGAAAAGAATGGGCGTTGATAGCACACAAACTACTGCACACTCAAGACAAACAAAAATAACACTTCTGACTTATATCCAAAAAGTGAACTTTATTTTCTAGTTGTGACTCTCTGTCGACCTTTTTTCCTCTTAATTTGTATTCTCTATC
The DNA here is from genome assembly GCA_963921185.1 of Dasysyrphus tricinctus. Classification (NCBI taxonomy): domain Eukaryota; kingdom Metazoa; phylum Arthropoda; class Insecta; order Diptera; family Syrphidae; genus Dasysyrphus; species Dasysyrphus tricinctus. The sequence continues at coordinate 263,933,669 of OY992531.1, forward strand.
AAATTTACAACACTAATGAAAATGCAGTTAAAGACCCTGTTTAGACTGTGTGGTTCTGCTACGTACTAATGAAAAAACATGTCGTTTTCACACAAATGTATCTCTTGTGATGCTAATCGAAAAAGTATTTGAAATTCAAATTGAATATATCGTGGGGTTTAACAAAAAGCTTACGAATATTTTTAACAACAACTGAACCGGTCATTTTAAAAATCACATTTATACAATTCACATTTTTTCTAATATGCTTTTTGCCGTTTGCGATTCAACTCTTTTCCATAAAAACTTAATAGTTATTGTCAAAAACAATTTTTTATAATTTTGTAAATTTTGATCAATGCAGGCAAAGTATAGATAACAAACAAAAAAAACTGCATAGTTTTAAGAGAACAATAAATTGTCTAAATTTTTGTATTCCTTTATTAAGCTTTTCTTTGCTTTCATACAGCTTAAGATAAAACATGACAAAGAACCTCTCACTAAATGTATACGCAGACAATTTTAGCTAAAAAAATACCATTCTGATCAAAAATAGCTATGGGATGAAAGACTTGTATATCTCATTAGTGGTTCAAATCAAATGAGAAATCTATTTAATAAATTTTCTTGAAAATGGATTAACCGACTTTGATTAAACTCATTTCTAAACATTTTCGCAGCCTTTATTAAAGATGTACAAAAAAATTGAAAAAAAGTGTTTCGTGAAAACGTCGATAAATTTTGAGAGCTTTATTTTTGAACCGACATAAAATGTTGCTAGGGACACCTACAGGTGTACCTATTATTTTAAATGAAAAAAGATTTTGTTGTAGATATCGATTATCTATTTTATTTTAATTTATTTTATTATTTGTTTTATTCCAGTCAATTTGTGCTCAAAAGGGTAGTTTTAATTTTTTCCCTGCTTTATGTTTTCGGACGTGTTGAATCTGAGGTTTGCGTTAAATTTGTGCAACATGGAAAAAAATGAAGCAAAAATGCATTTTTTGGTAGTTTTTCACTAATGGCTCGAAACAGGAACTTTTTACACTTTGAAGTAAAATTAGCACAAGTTTAAAGTTCTGTTGAATAGTTTGGTAAACTTCGTCATTTTCCATATACGATATTAATGTAACTATTATAATCTTCTTTGATTAACACATAATGATGTACATAGAACCTGTTTAGATTGGGAAAATTAAGACTGGATTCGTGAGTCTCATCGTTTCTAAATTAGAAAACTTGAGGCACCTCACACATAGAAACAACAACAACTTCAATTATTTGCACACTGAAACAACAACAAATGGGTCTCAGGAGTCGGATGTATATGTTTTCTTCATACCTCACGAAATCACTGACCCCGACTTCTCTTGTCCAGAAACTGCCGTGAGACCGGTCTCAATCTTCCCAATATAAACAGTGTCATAAGATGGGCAACACGTCGTAAACGGAATACGAAATTGTTTTAATTATTGTCCAGAAGACCAAGAAAAAACCAACGAATGGGTGCACTTCCATTGAAAAAGGGCACCTATTCTACATATAGCGTATATCAAATTAAATGCAATGAATTTTTATTGAAATAATAGGTACATTACCTATTATTAAAATAAGTGTTTTTTTTGGCTAATACCAATTTTCGTATCCAAAATAATATTTTTTTTTTGAAAAATCGATCTATTATAATAGATACCTATATTATTACATATTAAGTGAATTTTTAAAATTACTTAGCCACTTTGAACAAAAATCAAAATCAATTTATATTATTTGCGCAGTTGCCAGAAATTAATTTTGCTGTTTTTTTGTTATTTCACTTTTCTCAAATTCATAATTTCCAATTGGAGTATGTATACAAAGTATTTTGCGTTCGCCAAGTTTTTTAATAAGATCTCATCATTAGGCGTTTTCCTTTGGAGGTGGCGAAGTACTTGCAAGTACTTTGCTAGCTTTTTTCAATGGAACATATCAAACTGCTTTCCCATGTTAAATGTATCTACTCGCACATGAGAGCATGTGCAGTTGGTAGTACTAGATTAGGGTTTTGATCTACTCATAAGTACTTTGCCACCTCCAAAGGAAAACGGCTATTGAAAATAAGATTGAGTTGCAAACTAAGCCAACAATCGGTTTGAACCTTTTCTTGCCTTCTTGACGTTAAAAAATGGGGCAAGGCACAATCGCAGAAAATTGTCGAAAAAATGATGCAAGGCGAGCTGATCTATATACAGTTCGCCCTCTGTAAAAACAACAAATACATAAATATTCGGGCAGTTAAGTTAATTGAGAAAATTTGCTAAACAATGGTAAATTGAAATGAAAATAAAATACACCTATGATTTACGAGTGTACAACACTTTGAAAAGGATAGCTCTAAAATAACTGCCCAATTACAATAAAAGTTAACATAGAAAAAATTAAAATATTGATCAAACGAAAAAGATAATTTGAAGGAAAGTTGCGTTTACTGAGTCACACTTTTTTGAAAAATTGCAATTACTGATTCACTATTCACTAATGGTACAAATTTGGGTGTTGCTTAAACAGAGGTATTGCGTTTATCGAGAGTTGCTTTTACAGAGGGTGTACTATATGTATAGTATAAAAAAAATTGATTTGAAATAATGAAATAATCAGAATCGAAAAAACTCTTTACCTAGGTTAAATATCACACTACCTGTATGGTTTTCATACAAAATACCTTCCATAAATTTCAAATTCTAGGTACTCAATGCACAAACATGATGATTCATCAATAGAGATTTATTTGCATAGAAATAAAAATGATTTGATTACTTTTCATTATTTAATGCATCGTCTCCTACTTAGAGCAACAACCTCTTTTCACTAAGTGTTGTTCTGTAATTAATTGCTTCTTTTATGACTGTGTATATGTACCTACTACCAGCAGCAAGCTTCCAATCTAACCCGACAACACGATAATTAGCCTATGTGCTGACTGATGACTGACTGACCCAAAACTAGGTCATCAACATTATTTCATCTTTGTTGCATAGATTAATCTATATGCTAACTTATAAACATGTTGTTCAGCATCATTATCGAAATTTATAAATAATCTGCAAATTATCATGTTCGCTCAATACAAAGTGCCACTTTATAGTACGAATGCAAGTTTTGATATTTATGTCAGCCAGGCACGAGAAACCGAAAGAAAATCTATAAAATCATCCAAACCTACAGATTTACTACCAGCAGCGAATGTGACATCAAAAATAGTCCAAGGAAACACTAAATGATGAAAAATAGACAAAGCTATTCTAAAATTTATATACTTTTGCATCGACAGTCAGACTGTGAGCAATGGTGGTGGGAAGGGGACTGCTAAGTGTGATGCTTCAAGAAGACTCGTTGAAGGAATATATCTTAAATTTCCCAACAAATCTCAAAATTATACAGAGTTATCGGGAATCCGTGGGCATGTCCCAACGTCGTCGTCGTACTCAAAGTTTCTTCGTGAATGAAAAAGAATGACAGCAGATTCACACTATCGCCGCCGCCGCACAGTGGGACGAATGTATGGGGAAATCGGCAAAACTCATATCTTTTGTTTAAGTTATTGAAATGACGCAAAGTTGCATTGGGACGTCTTTTTACACCTAAATCTATGAATTAAACATGAAAACCAAATAAATGGAAAAGTTTTAGCAAGGAAATTAAAGTTAATTTCATCAAAAGAGTTGAGCAGCGAACTCTTTTTTAGGATTTTCATTTTATTATTAATTTTATTTCTTCTTTTAATAAAAAATAATTAAATTTCTTGTATGATTTCTATGTATGACAAATATAACAATAAATATGTAACAATATTATTTGAATACAAAAACAAAAAAGAACATAGAAATATAAAGAAAAAAACTTATAATTCGGTGTCGGTTTCGGATGTATAATTTAAGTCTTCCGGGTTCAATTCAACGGGAAAACTAAGATTTGTTTCGTCTGTTAATAAATATGGGCATATATCTTGATCATAATTTGACATAATGGCAATTTTTTGACCGCAAATGCGAAAGCTGCGGATCAGATGAAATTAGTAAATGATTAATTAAATCACTCATTGTATGATTTCTCGTTGTTTTTCTGGTGTGATCCAGTCTAGCTTTTTTTATTTCCTTATGGCTTGCTTCCAAGGGTTCTTCGGAAAGAACACCAATTGGTAATTCGAAAAAGCTTATTATGTCCTTCCCTTGAATAAGAAGCTTGTGCACGCTGCTTGGCATGTAACTGTATTTTGTTAAGTATATGCTTTTTGTTTCTTCCAATAGCCTTACAAAATTGTCCATGTTTATCTGACGACCAGATGAAATTGTTCGAAGGATAATTCGAAAATTAAAAATCAGGTCCTTGTCCACACCAGTAATTTCAGAACTGAGCCTTGGGTTTGAGAACAACCTTCTCGCGGTATTTCCGTCATTGGTTGTTCCATAACCGGGCTTTGGAATGTCGACAAGGAGCCCCATTTTTTCCCTGAAATTTTCTTTTTTTCTTTTTTTGGGTTAGGCGGGTAAAATGTTATAAAAAATATTGGCTAAAATAGGATTTTATAACTTACGCAATCAAGTAAAGCTTTAGGTAAATTCAGATTGGAATTGAGCCATGTTTCATTAGCGCCCATGAACCGATTAAGTCTTCTACAACACTGCTCCCTTAAGACAATAAAATTTAGCAACTTCCTTAATTTGCTTGTCCAACTCTTCCATTCGCTCTTCTAAGCCAAGAAGTTTTTGAATTCTTTCACAAACATTCTCAAATTTCCTGGTTTTATCACTATCCAGCCACGTTTCAAAAATTTCGGCATTTTTAATACAGGGAGTTGAACCTAAAAAACGTGATTTTAAGTACTTGGAGCAAAATTGTAGCAAGATTTTTTTCTTGATTCACTTAAAGGACACTTTACTGAGTATAAAACCATAAAAACCTCAGAGGGCCTTTTAGGCCTAAAAAAGAAAAGCTTACTCAAAGTCAATTCTTTTTTTTTTTTTTTTAACTTCTACCCTCACTTGGAAAATCACGAATAAAAAACACAATAAAAATAAAAGATGTTTTTATTATTAAATATTAATTTAAATACCTTGAACATTGTTACTATCCATAATTGAGTTAATTTTTTAGCGCACAAAAAATTTTAGGAGAAAAACAAAATTGAGTTTCAAAGCACTTGATTTTTTCACCACAAAAAAAAAATAAACTTGACAATGTTTGCCGCTCTATAACTTTTGCACTAATTGGTCAATGCAAAAAATTTTGATGCAGTTAGAACCTATATATATTTGTGATGACTTACCAATCACTCAAAAGTACCGCTATAACATTTGATTTTTTTATTTATTGCTATGGGTCGTCCCACTGTGCGCCGTGCCCAAGAAATCCGCCTACGCGCAACGTTCCCAAAATATACACGTTGGACCTACGACAACTACAAATACCATACAACAGATGCTGATGACGAAGTGTTTTGCTTTCAGAGTCGATGCACTTTGCTGAAATCCCACACAACGGGCATCGAGACCATAGCGGGGATAAAGACATGACGCCCCTGTGCTTAGATCTTTAGAAGTAGAAACCACACACTCCGCAGCTCAATAGCTCTATAGCTCTACAGACATTCCCATAATACATACTAATCCATTAATTACTCTTCATATTTATGATTTGGGACAGACACTTGCCCCGAGGGATTTAAAACCACTGAGCATTCAAAATAACTCATGTGTGCACAGAAGCATTTGCCGCAAAAGAGTCTATAAGGGCAATCGCACCCTGGAGCAAAAGGTCCACTTGAATACATGTCATCCAGCATAGCAGTCCTAGCCCTTGACCTTTATCCACCTGATCTATTTTCAGGAATTTTTGGTCGCCTATGCTCCCATACTTTATAAAACTCTTAAATAGGGCTGCTTTTATCTTTCGTAATGGAAATTTGGAAAATGAATCGAGAGAAGTGACACACACATAAGAAGATGCAGAGGGTCGGAAGAATAGTGTTCCAAAATAGATTTTAGATTTTAGATACAAAAAATTTAAAAATGCTCTCGGAACTTAGAACATTCGCTGCGGAGGATGGCAAACAAGTTTCGCAATTTTATTAGGTTACGAGAGTCGGATGCCGTTTCACTGAAATTGTCTACAACCAGCTATTTGGACTGAGATAAATTGCCTGCCATTTATATTGCAGCATCTTTTGGTCGTTATTTCGTTTTCTGTTTTGATAACAATAAACGCGCCGTGCAGTAGAAGTATGTATATGAACGTCCTACGTGGCCATGGAACATGAATGCTGGCGGTGAGCATTTCCATTGTTAGCTTAGTTGTTTGGTCAGATTCTACTCATCTCAGAGTGTGCAACTAAGATTGGCACTTGGCCAAATATACACTACCGGGTGCGGTCTTTTTCTTTGCTGAGGTTTACAAAGTGCTTTTACAGAGCACAAACAAATTTTTACAGCAACTTGGTGGATGAATCTTGCTTTCGAGCTTTGAATGGAAGATCGAATATTTAGTTCTTTTAAAATCTAAATGAATGTTGGGCTTATTTTCCAAAAACGTACTATATGGCAGTGCTTCGTGGAAAATTTGTTTGTGATTTGTAAGGTATTGGTATAATTTAAAGCTTCATAGAGAATGTTCTAATAAAGCAATTACGAAGCATATCTACATGGAGTGACCATCAGTTCTTATAATTTACACACGTATCTCTTTTTTTATAAAAATAATTTTCAATTGGCTATACCTACTAGTTTTTTGTATTACTGTTAAAATATTTCTGAACTATGAATACTGAGCTTGATTTATTGTTTATAATAGACTTGAACACCGAACAGATAGTGCATCTACTTTCTTACAATGTCTCTTACAAATATGCTTCAAAATTTTAAATTTATCTGCTCATCAGTTAGATGCGTCTTTGGAGGGTACAACAGTTGATGCGTCTTTGAAGGAAGACAACAGCATCTAACTGATGAGCCCAACTGTTGTACCTGGGCGAAACACAATATATGGAATAAGACCTCACTTAAACTTCTTTATTCGAACTTAATTCATAGAAGAATATTGTTTTTAATTTTCTTCAAAATTATAATTATAGAGAGCCTGAGCACTGGCATTTGTTTTCTGGTCTGAATTTAAACAAATTCGTCTAGATAAATAGAATTCACAGTGCATTCATGCTGAGAATTTCTATATAATTAAGTCGACCAAAATTGCGCCTTAAAAGGCTACAACAGCATGTAACTGATGAGCCCAACTGTTTTACCTGGGCGAAACGCAATATAGATCACTGAGAAAACTGAACTATGATTTATTCAAAAAGATGCATGTTTGATTATATGTTTAACTAATACAAATAGAATTCAGTTTAATCCTAATTGTAATCTGTTTAAATGCGAAAATACTATTATTTTAAAGTAGAGTGTGTTTAAATCAAAACCATTCATGTTTGAATATTTCAACATAACTAGTGAATAATTTTTGTATGTGATTCAAACTAGCTTGACTTTGAGTTTTGAAAGGCCTGTTTAATTTTTGTTCCCACTTGAAAGTATTTAACATAAAATGAATATGAACGAGTTTGTTTTAAACATGAACCCACTGAAAATGTTAACAAGAAAAGGCAATTGAACAGAAATCTTAAATTTAAACTCAAATCAGTTTGAATCGAACTCAAATGAAGACAAATTTTGGATAAATTTACCTTGTGGTGATGTCATTTGGGTAAAAAAAGGTTTTTGGAACACTTGCAATCCTTAAAGGAAGTTTTTGGTAAGTTACAACATTTTTTTTAGGTATTGATATTAAAATTAAATCATATTTTCTCCTTTTTATAAACAGAAAAAGAAGAATTGTCCTTTCAAAAATTTTAATGGAACAGCTTGACAGCTTGACATGATTTTTTTATAACTAATTTACTAAAAGTACACCCAAAAAAATCCTCGCTGTTAATTTTACAAAATGTGGCAGTCAAATTTACAATTAAGTTCAAATTTGTGTATTTAACAGCAAATGCGTTCACATTCACAATTAATTGCAAGCTAAACAGCATTTGCTTTCATTTTTGCAATCAAATCGTCAAAATGATTACAAATTCTTGTTGTAAAATTAACAGCGGGTTGTCAATTCAATTTGTTAAATTAACACATTTAAAATTGCAAAATCAATATCGAAAAAATGTGAAATCAACATCCACTTTTTGTAGTTATTACAAAAAACTGTAAAAACTACTATAAGTTCTTTAGCCCTAAAAAGTTAAGTTTAACATACCAACGGCTACATAATACCTATAATATGGAATTAAAAAGATAATTTTCTGTGTTATATTATAAAAATTTCTTAAACCATTTCTTTAGAAGGTATATTAAACTTTTTTGTGAGGACAAGGTGCAACGATAAGTATGCAGTAGATAAATATGAACAATGTCGAAATATGTGCATTGTGCATAAACAAATTTTAAAATGCTCAACCTAAATGCATAAAAACCTACAAAAAGCTGCAGAACTCACGTCAAAACTTGTAAAATGTACAACACACGCATTCAAACTTACAACCATTTTATGTTGAAACCACGTTGAGCTGTGAATATGACAGCTAATTTCATTTTTTCCACTTACCCAGCCAGAACATCTATATTAGAATATACAGACATATGTATATTTCATGCATAAATAATCTCCAATTAGGTATTTACCTAAACAAAATTGTGAAATCTACAACCAATATGTTAAAAACACAAAAAACTGTAGAACTTACGTCAAAACCCTAAACAAAATCGTGAAATCTACAACCAAAATGATAAAAATACAAAAAACTGTAGAACCTACGTCAAAACTTGTAAAATGCACAACACATACATTCAATTCTACAACCATTATGTTGAAACTACGTTGAATCGTGAATATGACAGATAATTTACCGTAGGATTCACAGACATTATGTACATAGCTGGGATATTTTCATGGGTTTCATGTTGTTTTCCTTGTTTCCATTCATTCGATAGAAAGCGTCAAAGCGTGTACGGTGTTTTTTTATTTTTCAAATGATAACAAAAGTGATTTAAATGATAAAATTAAAGACGTTGAATCTCAATCTGCTTTAAACAAAATCAGCGGTGAAATACCTATTATCGAAAGTGCTTAGTTGTTGGACCTGGATGTATTCGAAATTGTTATCAATTTTAAGTTATCAGAGGCTTGCAAAGCCTGGAAAGTCACGACCACCATCTCGAAGAAATTGCAGGCTTTTGTGATCCGCTGTCTACGTCATATTCTAAAGATTCGCTGGCCACAAATTATACAAATGAGGAATTGTGGTGCAGGACAAGTCAAGAGCGGCTGGACGTTAATGTGCCATTTTTAGCAGGTAAGATGTTGTAGATTTTTAATATACAAATACCTACCTACAGTGGCGTGCACGTAATTATTAGAAACGATTTCAAAGCTACTTTTCTTCCTTCCGTATCTTGTGTTTCTCCAAAAAACCATCTCCATTTTTTTTGTCTTGACTTAATATCAACTTTTGTCCATTTAGACAATTTCTTGGTTTAATTAAAAATAACGGAACTCTACGTTAATTTATATTGGTTCATCGTTTAGTTGGTATAGAACACTAAGTCAGGACAAACAAAATTGAAGAGGTTAACTGCAGAAACACAGAAGATACGGAAGGAAGAATAGTTGCTTTGAAATCGTTTCTAATTACTTGCACGAAACTTTATATCATATATCTGTGGTGTTTTTTAAAAACATGATAACTCACGCCAAAGGTATATATTCTTTATTCTTTATTCTTTTCATTTCAAATTTCTTAAAATTTAATTTACAAGAGAAAACAAATTTAATAAATTCATTTACATACATAGGTACATAGGCGCTAAATTTGGAAAAGTTGGCATTTCTTTCATCAACCCGCACCCCTCCTAAAAGTGATCAAGGTTTTAGCATTTTGTTTGACGATTGTTAATGAAACTTACCATTTATCGTAAGTACTATATACAATATACATACAGTAGGTTCAGAATTGATTACATTCAATGGAACTAAATATAAGAATCAAAACTTTATAAGTATAATAGGTAATTAATTATGATGAAAGCTTTTGAATATAATGATCGATGAAAAAGAAGTATTTATTGTTTGTCATGAATATAAAATTTTGTATTTTAATTTTCATTACAGTTCCTATGTGGTAGATTTATTGTACTTAAAAATTATATAATTTTAAACATTATTAAGCTTACAAGTCCACTAATTCATTTAAATTCATTAATTGATGAAACGCAAGTTTTTAGGAATAAGTCTATTTAATTGTTTTGTATAATAAAAAAGTAAATAAAAAAAATAAAAATTTGGACTTTTATTTTGGAGGTTTAAGAAAAAAGTTTTGTACACTAAAAAAAAAACAGCTACAACCAAGAAGAAATGTGTTAAAACAATTTGGTTCGTTGATGAAAGTTTGGTAAACTCGGAAATTTAGAAAAGAATGGAAATATCTACTAATTATTTTTTCAGCAAAATGACAACAAATTGTGAAGAATACAAAAAAAAATGTTGTTTCTACAAATCGGAGCTATAGGTTCGACGATAAAAATTGCATTTTTACAGCGAAATGTTGTGAATAATACAACAAAAGCCCGTAGTTTCTACAAATCGGAGCTATAGATTCGACGATAAATATTGCATTTTAACAACAAAATGTTGTAAATAGTACAACAAAAGCCTGTAGTTTCTACAAGTCGAAGCGGTAGGTTTAACGTTACAAATTGCATTTTGACAACGAAATGTTGTGAATAGTACAACAAAAACATGTAGTATCAACACGTAAGTATTGTGCCTTTTACAAATTGTGCTGTACATTCAACAATCAGTGCATTTGTATCAACAACTCTTCTAGTTGTAGGATCTACAACAGATATTGTGATTTTCACCACTAGGTTTTGAAATCAACAAGCATGTCTCTGTAAAATTGAAAACATTGGATGTCGGGTCGATTATGACAATTAATGCAGTCGAATCTACAGCGGTTATTAACATTTTTACAACAAATTTTTTTGGGTGTAAGTATATCACAATAAGAGTAAAACCTTTTTTAACTTTATTCAAAAAAGCTAAAATGTACTGTAAATTCAATTCTAGGTACTCCACAAACTTCCACATTCAATTATTAAATGGAACATAAATTTGGGTACAATTTAGAAGTTTAGTTTCATATGTTTAATTTGTTTTATTATTAACTAAAAACTTAATGTGTTTTTTCGTCATGTTCGATTAAAGATTTATTGAAATTTTCAAAGACTTTTTACTGTCTTTTTTGTATTTCCTGGTCAGTTTTATTGAGTAAAAATTTAAAATAAGTGTGGGTAAGTATATTTACATATCTATACATATTTTAAACATAAAATATCATTGAATCAAACACGGGAATGTTAAAAAAAAATGAATATGATTCTATTTGAAACAACGTTAAATGAAGTAAATTAAAACAAATAGAAATATGTTCACATCAAATAGAAACCAAGTAAATTTAAACAAAAACACGTTTAAATTGAGTCAACTATGATTAAATACGTTTCTGTTCAAGTCAAACAGAAATCGCTTCCATGCCAAATCGTATGTGTTTGAGTTTGATTTAAACATGAATATATTCAATATTTTTCTCAGTGAGTAGAGCTCTTTTAAACTTCTTTATTGGTACTTAATAATGTATAGTTCATTAATGTTTTATAGAAATGATAAGATGGTCACCTCTCTTTTGGAAGCACTTTCTGTATTATGTTAGTAAGCGGAGTATTTCACGTGCATAACGATTATTAAAGAACGAGAGGTCGTACAGTAATGGAGAAGATACATTGGACTCAGCAATAAAACACGTCTTTCAAAGATATTTTATAGCTTATATGCTAAAAAAGAAGAAGCATTTTCGATGCCAGAAAAATAATAAAAAGAAGGGTTACATCAAAACACAACGGCTATGAAGCGGCAATGCATATACAACAGGTAGCAAGTGCTTCTAATTATACCTAAAAAAAACCCTGGTGGATCCGTGTCGAATCCCACTCACATCGTAGCTTTCAACTTGATTAATAACAGGAGAGTGACGCGTTTAGATCTTCAAGACCACCCATCATCATAATAATAGACGCGTTCTAATTTGTCGGTGGTGTATTTACTCGAATATGCATTTTAAAGATAAAAAAACTGTATGAGCTGAACTAGTGCACTTCGTTTGATATTGGTGTTATGCATGTGGTGCAGTCGGTCAGTCTTTGAGAGAGATGACGATAAATGTTTTAAAAGCAAAGTATGTACCTACTGCATGCGCCGCGCCCGGCCGCCACGGCAAAGATCGAAATTTGTAAGAGCAATTGATTTTCACTCCTTTCAAGTGGAAGTGAGATCATTATTAAAAATCATTTCAAGATGTGAAAACAATTAATTACCCACTTATTCGTAAGATGAGTGTGGGCTTACATTCATACATACATACATACATACATACATAAATTGCTTAGATATATAATATTTTGAAATTTAAAATTAAATTGTGATGCGGATGAGGAGTACCTACCTATATTGACTCTAGTACATAAATGTATTTTGACTTTTAAATCATCAAATATCTTGAGTACCTAGGTATAACATTTCCTTAAACACTTAAACAGAAAAAAGAATAAGCAAATATAATTTAATTATAGTTCCAACTTCTTACATCGTCTCCGAAAAATAAAAAAAATTGTAAAAATAAAATAGAACGATGGCGCACAATACAGAATGAAAATCATTAATGGCGTCATTCAAAGGAATCATAATAGGTACATAAATGTCGTAAAAAAGTGGCACCTTAGTCGAAACAAAAATGATTGGATAGTGATTAGGCATAGTGAAAAGATTTTCGAGATAGGTACCTTTCTAAAATGTAGGTATTCCATTTTTTGGTAAAAATATTGTTTGTTCAATTATAATTCAAAATGAAATGCCAGTATTTTGTTAGTATGTGACATGTACTTTGAATTCGTATTCTTTTCAACTCTCAATCGATGTTGAAACAACATGAATTATATGTATGTATAAACCAGTTGCTAAGAACTTAATAGTTTTTTGTATAAGATATCTTCAATTGAAGCTTACACACCATATTTCATTTCTTATAGCTCTTTTGGTATCTCAGAGCTAATTTAATTTAATAATTGACTACACTGTGTCTTTTACATTAGAACTTTTGGAGTACTCAGTTGTTGAATCATTCACATCTACACATTTTTCAGTCAGTAATATAGTTTCATAAAAAATTAATAAATAACTCGTGATGGACAACTAGGGCCTATTGCAACCAGTTACCGTCTTATTATAGTCGGCAGGAATGGAGAAGGTCTGCGAAGGTCTGCAGTTTGTATCACTTTCCTCTATGAAGTAAGTGCCTCAACAGAACAAAAATTGTTAAGGACACACAAACCACCTTTTTGTGACATTCCAATCCAATAATCACTTTGCCAAGAAGTAGGTCATCAAGTATCGACTTCTTAAAATTAAAGATCATTCATTACACTAATCGTTACAATGTAAATTGGTATATTCTTTGCGGCTTGCACGGCATTTGTATGAAGTTTCATTAACATTCAAACCCCACTTTAATAGATTAAAATTTATAACATTTTGCTTAGATAAATTTGTAGCTGAAGAGATTATGATTCATATACAGATGCTCGAGATTTTTATCGAGCTCGAAGCTGTTTAGAAATAAAAGGTAGGTAGGTATAAACATTGAGTTTTGAAAATTGCAAATAATTTTTCAATTTTAATAAACTAACAATACATGCAAACATAGTAACAGTTCTAAAATTCTTATTTTTGTATTCAATAATATAATCAAAATCTCAATTATTTAAGTTCAACATTAGCGAAGTTTGATGTGGTCAGTGGCCACACTTCTAACACTTATTAGATGTTTGTTCGGGTACAGACAGCTAACGTCCAGAATTGATTTCCTTTAAACCGGGAACTACCTGCATTATTTTTTTTTTCAAATTTTATACGCAAGACTAAAAATAATTTTAAAAAACACTGCGTTTCAAGGGTTAGCAAATATTGCATAGTGGGACTTTTTTTTAGAAAATTGCTTTATTTTTGGGTTAATGGTTTTAATGACAGTGTTGTTATAATACTGCAATATATGGTGGACTTAAATAGTTTAAACAATATTTGTCTTTTAGTAGAAAAAGTTGAAGTTGTTGTTGTAGAAATATGTTTTAAAATGTTTTTTGTTTAACAATTTCACAATATAAGCATTGGCTTTTCCCTTCTTAAATGTTCATAAAGAAAGAATATAGAAACAAAATTCCTTTACCTAATATCTTTTACTTTTAACACTTTTTTTAAACAATATTTATCGATATCATCATTATATTTACTGATGTATTACCATATATTTTTAATGTTTTGCTTTGAACCGTGAGAACAAGTTAGTGCGATCCTCTCGTACATTTTATTTATTATTTTTTTAGGATCAAACAAAATTCTTTATCTGTTAAGCAAAATCTTTTTTTCATACAAATAATCAATTGTTTAAGCAGAGTAATGGAAAAATTGTGTAGTGATTTGTATACAGTTATACAGCAGTCAGGCCTACAAACCCGTTGCAGAAAATTATGTGCAGCAATCAAATAACATAAATAAATGATGAGCCAAAACAAAATCTCTTCCAGATTGCAAGATAGTGTTGCACTGAATTGTCTAACAATATAGTTCAAAATTACTTTTTTGTTTTCCGTTTTGGCAAGAATACAATAGCTTAAGCGCCAAAAAATTACGGTTTTTTGTAGAACAGTTTAATACAAGCATTTAAAAATAAAATGCACGACTGGATCGCACGTACACTTGCTCTTATGTTCAAGTTGTGTGGGACTTTAAAAAATATTCAAGTAATTATAGAAAAAGTATAAAAAAGCATTTAAACCGTTCTTTTAATAATTGTATAAACATATATATAAATAACTTAGAGCTCAAAAAAAAGTATGCCATTCGATTACTTGAATAGATATGAATATATGCAAAAAAAAAATTAAAATCGTTGAAGCCGTTTTCTTAAAAATTAATTTTTTATATATAAAATGTTTGAAACATTTTTCAAAAGAATTTTGGTATGCCAATTTTTAGTATATATTTATACACATTTAAAACTGAAATTTCAAAATAATTCATCCACCCGTTTTTGAGATATTGAATTTTCAAAACAAAATTTTGAATCTTTTTTTTTTTAATCCAAAATTTATTGTTTCCAAAATTTTTGTATGCAGTACTATTTATATTCTAACAAAGCTTTTGTGAAAAAATTTTTATTGAGAAAACCGAAAATCAAAAAATCTGTTATATGGCAGGTAACGTTAATAAATGTTTTTGGAATTTTTTTCTTACCAGAAAGTACTCCATTAAAAATAAATAAATTGGGTGGCGCAACAGCTTCGTGGATAACCAGGGCCTAGTGACTCTCACAACCTCACAGCCATTCCTGTGTGCGTGTTGTTGGCAGGAATGGAGGGGACCTACAGTTTTTTGCCGAGTCCAAGCACTTTTTCATGACAAGTACATACTCTTGGAGGCTTTGTCAGTTCCTCGCAAGAGGCAGTACCTCGGATAAAACATTTCAGTTTTTAGGTGGCACGGCTGGGAATCAAACCCACACCTTCGACATGACAGTCCTACGCACTAACCATCATGCCACGAGGTACTACAGAAAGTACACCATATCTACAATAATATACTGATTTTTTTAAAATCAAAATCGTTGGATTTGCCCTATTGTACCTATATCACAAGTAAAAAAATTATAATACTAAATAGTAAATACTACCGTCATTTTTAAATATTTTTTTACATTTTTAATACTTTTTTATGAAACTGCCCCTCCTGCCCAAACGGGAGGAGATAGATCACCCCTCCCTTAGTAAAAAACGCTTGTGTTAAACTGTTCTATTAAAAACCGTTATCATTTCTTGGCGCCAAAGTTATCGTACTCTCCCCATATTTCTAAAACGACTTGAGTCAATTTAAAATGTAAGCGGTGTTTAAAATTTTTACAAACAAATATTTTTGATTGTTAAAAAAGGATTACAAATTTATTTTTGTAATTTAATTTTTAACTGCACATTGATAAAAACGTAAGACTAAAGATCTAAAATTTGCTCTCAAAATTTTGTATGTGATAATTAAAGCAATATTAAGAATTTAATTAAAGTTAGCGTATTGTAATAGCGAATAAGTCAAAAGATACGAGCTACATCACAGTAAGCGTAGAGCGCATTTTTGGCAAAAGTTGAAAATAAGCGAGTTATTTAATAAAAAAAAATATCTTTAAATTTTATTCTAATACGTTGTTACATATTTTACATTTTTGAATATTCAAAAATTACACAACTTGTTTCGAAATGAAAAACTCCAAGAATTTCTTTGTAGCCCAGGAAAGTAAAACTAACACTTTGAAAAAAATTCCGAAAAGGCAGAATTTTGGTGGATAGCTTTGATTTGACGTAGCCTAAATTTGAGATGGGGCAAAATATTTAAGAAAGGGTGAAAGGGGATAGAATTCAAATTATTCCTAATTTCTCGAAGGTTATCAGTTTTTTTTTTATAAAAAAATCGAATTTAAATAATTTTTTTTTTTAATTTGAGCTTTGACAGAACTTTGGGATTCGTAGAATTTCATAATTTTAGGAAGAACGCAAACAGACAATATTTTAGCTCATAGGAAACAAAAAAGGTTATGACACTTTTTTCGTAGGAGCAACAGATTTTGAAAAAAATGAGCACAAACGCGCTTATTACCTATTACCCATGTGTGGTGTTGAAAAGATACATAAATGGGGGTGTTTCAAAATCTTATGGTGAACTATTTCAACTGCTATCAGCCTACCATTTCTTCACCACACAGCTGGAGTAACAAGTTGAACCTGGGTTAATTCAATTTGCGTTTTGGTTAAAATGATTTTTTAATATAGCATTCACAAATTAAATTAACCAAATCGCAAATAGGTTTAACCTAAACGCAAATAAGTTTCACCCAAGCGCAAATAGATTTAACCCAAACGCAAATAGAACTAACCCAATCGCAATTCGATTTAAACAAAACGCAAATATAGTTAAACTAATTATTACAAATAATTTAAACTATTAACAAATCATTTTTACCAAAACGCAAATTGAATTAACCCGGACTCAACTTGTTGTTCCAGCTGTGTGGTGAAGAAATGGAAGGCTTATAACAGTAGGAAAAGTTCATCATAAGATTTTGACAAAAACCCAATTGTAAATTCAACTAGTTTTGCGCATTTTTCCAAGAACTTACCGAAAAAATAAAAGGCCAATCCCTTAATAATGGCTTTTTAACAATTATGGATAGTACTAAAATCCATTAGACCTAAAAAGTACTCCTGGAACAATAAATCAAGCTTTGGTTAGTTCAATTTGCGTTTTGGTTAAAATGATTTATTAATAGTTTAAATTATTTGCGTATAGTTTAACTATATTTGCGTTTTGTTTAAATCGAATTGCGATTGGGTTAATTCTATTTGCGTTTGGGTTAAATCTATTTGCGCTTGGGTGAAACTTATTTGCGTTTAGGTTAAACCTATTTGCGATTTGATTAATTTAATTTGCGAATGCAAATTTTAAATATTTGCGTATAGTTTAACTATATTTGCGTTTTATTTAAATTGAATTAAGATTGGGTTAATTCTATTTGCGTTTAGGTTAAATCTATTTGCGCTGGGGTGAAACTTATTTGCGTAGGTTAAACCTATTTGCGATTTGGTTAATTTAATTTGCGAATGCTATATATTTATAGCTTTACATTTTTTTCCAGAAAAAAATGACATATTTCGAGAAATTAGGAAAAAAACTGAATCTTGCCTTTTCCTGGCCCTAATTTAGGGTACGTTTTAGGAAATACTTAAGATGTCAAAACAGAGCTCTTCACCAAAATTCTTCTTTTGTCAGAATGTTTTCGTAGTTTTGCCATTTTTCGTCTAATTTTCCTGGGAAAATGATTGTGTTGCATCATGGAGAGTTTACTGTGTGTCAGCATTTTGGCGAGAATATTAAGTAGGTATTTTTATTTGTTTCAATTACAACATGATGCAGAGCCGGCGCAGAAGCAGAAGGGCTACCAACAATCGCACATGTACAATGTATAGAGACAATACCACTGGTGTTTTTGTTTACAATCAACAATTTCCCCAGTGGCAGTGCTGCGCAATGAACCTTTTCCTTGTGTGTGGATTGCATTATACCGCTTTATTGCACTAGGGGCATGAGCACGAGCACACACACAACAAAAAGTGCTGGTGGCTGCTTATTCACTTTGTTTAGCATCATTTTTTTTTATGTTGCTAGAGCAAATGCATCCGATCCAATCAGTTGTTATCTCAACGTCGAGTTGCACGGTTGAAGTTCGAGTGAATTTTTCGTCGTTGAACTGGTATTTTTAATTTTGCATGTTAAGAAATTTATTGTTGTGTATTTTGTATTTAAAAAATGTGTAGCACAAACGAATTCTTGATTTTGTAAAATAAATCTATAAAACTTCTTGCGCCCTTTGTGTCCAATTGTTGGGCATAGTGTGTCCGTTTTTTTATATGAATTTGATTATATTTTGTGTAATGAATTCGCATCCAGAAACTAGTGAACCCGTCGATTCTGTGCGTGGGCGTGTGTATGCAAATTTCAAAAAATAAATAAAAATAGATAGTATATACCTACATATACTCGTACATATACGTATGTACGTAATGTTAAAAATACGAAATTCGAAATAATGATAACGAAATAGTAACAATGAAATGTATATAAAACTGGATTAAAAGTGCATCCGCATTCGAACGAACCAATGTGTACTTTAGTTATCCCTCAGGGAACTTACAAAAACGAAATCTGAAAGCAAGAGGACATAAAATCGTTATTTTGTATCCATTTGACAACAAAAAATAATAAAAGACCACCATCGACATGTCGGGGCTTAAGGCTATATTCCTGTTTTTCTCTGTGGTGCTTGTAAACTTCAGTTTGTTGCCGGTCACTATGGGATATCTTGATGTAAGTGGAGGCCAGAGCGCAGAAGATCTGTCGTCATCTTCTTCAATGGAAAATGAATTTCCCCATTCGTTACGACATCAGCATCAGGAACACTATAATCATCGCATTGAACACGCTGTTAAAGAATCAAAAAAGAAAATACTTAAAACCTCCACAAAGAACAGCTCACTGTCGGCCCATCAGATCTATCTGCGACACCATCATAGAAGCAGTGTGGTGACCTCGACACCACCGCCCTCTAACGCGGGACATCATTTGCGACATCATAACCGTCACCATGAGTCATGGGAGAATCGTGTATTGCAATCGCAAGGTCAACAGCATCAGGCTCAGGCTTCACTGGGGCCAACAACCACCGTGAGACCTCTCAAGCTTAACTTAACGAACACTTTGCACAGTCGCCTATTCGATCGCGATAGTTTGTATACAATGCCGAGGACAAGGACCACGACCGGTCCGAAATCGAGGCACAATTATGGGAGTCACATTCTGGCAGCAAGTTCCAGCGATAGGGCCTATGGTGATGACAATCGATTTGACGATCGGGATGAACCACAAGTGGTGGAACATTCACAAAGGTACTCCGACAAAAACATTGCAGCAATGCATCTGTTCTTTGGAGAAGACTACAACGATGATGATTACCAATACGAAAGTGGCGACGAAGACGAACAGAACGAAGAGCCAGCTCTCGACAGCGAAAAATGGAATAAAATCGATATTCAGGATCGCAGGAACAGAAGGGAACACTCTCCATCTGCAAAGCCCTGGGCTAGCATTAGTGATGTGAGTATCTTCTAATCTACTAAAGTAATTAAACTCAAAGTAATACTTTGGTTCTTTCTTTGTTGTTTTTTTTTTTTTTCTTCTGCTTTTTTATTTATCTATGATCAACGTTAAACAAAAAACTAAAAAATGTTTATATTTAAGATTTTGAAATAGATTTTGACATAACACAAGGCAATAATATAACGAAGAAGTTGTAAAATTCAGACTCAGCTAACGCTTGTTGCCTGGGCTAGTACTATGTGTATGTGATAGATTCCACCATCCAAACGATTTGAAATCTTTCTTATATTGCTTCTTTGTTACTCGTGCTGTTTGGTTTATTTATAACCGCCCACGATTGGTCACGGTTTTGATTAATCTCATGAGTGTGCATTCCACTTTGCGATGATGCTTCGAATTGCTTGCCTTTTATTGTGGTTTAGGTAATATATTGACACCTTCTATGGAATTTGCATTCTTATAGATATAGAACTGGCGTTGTTTTCATTACTTATAGTTAATTTTGAGTTTGATATACCTACCTATCTTATAAACATACATAACACGGTTTTTGTTTTCACAGCTAAAATTATTTTATGCAAAATAAGGTTTTTTAAAATTAGTTATAAAGTTCTCTCATTTAGGTACATATATTGCAAATAAAATTGCAATCTTTTTCTTATAAAGATTTTGATTTCTTATAAATTTCGAATTTTAAGAACTATAACATTTTTGAGTCTACATATATTTTCAAACATGTATCTACATATATTATAAAATATGTATAAGTATGTATTATGTACATAGATATTTATCTTTGTTTAAAATTGTTGATAGTCTGCATTTGAATCCGATCTTCGAACTGCTCAATTGGCTGAGGTTTTTATAATATTTTTGTTTTCTAAATGTCTTAGTTTATTTTACCTCCATCATGAAATATTTTTTCCAGTCAGGAATTCGTTGCTGTACGCATGTATTTCAGTTTTTTTTTTCATTTAAGTTTCAAATTTTGAAATCTTTAATCCTTTTCGAGAGAACTTTATGCAACTGCTTCTCTTCACCTATCCTACTTTATATCTAAATTCCCAACTATTTTGAAAAACGTTTGCCCTGTGTGGGATTCGAGTTCAAAACATCAAAACCCTTCGGAAAAGTGTTAATCTGATTCTCGGACCAAAAGAAGATTATAAAAACAAACTTAAAACAAACTAGGTACCTTTGATCTTTCAAAGCCATGTGAAATATGAACTAATCAATTATTAGATTAATAGATTTTAAGATAGTTACATAATTATGTACATACATATGTGTATGCTTGGTATAATCAAAGAATATAAAGTTACCAAGAAGTCGCATCTCATACAAATTCCAACATTGGAACCCGTCAAAAGTATCCTCCTTTTTACTATTCTTATAATACGAATATTGAATATTATGGTATGTCATGCCGTGGTGTTTGCCAATATTGTATGAGAAAGAGCTTTTCTCTTAATTATTTTTTGTTTCGTTCTTTTTATTATTATTTCGAAAAGAGCTTTCGGAATCGGATTTTATATTAAGATTGAGATAATACTTCTTGGTAACTTTATATTCTTTGGTATAATCTTTAAGCTCTAGACTAAAGTAAATATAATGCTTTTGATTTCTTTCGATTACTGTCGAATACCTTAATATGTTTTAATTTAAACTATACCCGATGCTTGTAAGCCCTAAGATCTTTTAAATGCAATCCGCAATCATGACACTAGTCATGCCGGGAGGAGAGGAAAGAATTTGTGTTGGCACAGTAGATTGAAAAAAAGGTGTTCTTAACTCATAAAGTCCAGTTAAGGCTGGAGGAATATAGAAAAGAATGCTGCCTAGAGTGGGGCTCGAACCCACAACTCTGATTTAGCAGTCAAGCGCTACACATCCACTGCAACATTTCCAAGATTACTATATAAAATGAATACAAATTAAAACAGACAAACCATGGTAACGAAAAATTAATCAATCATCCAGTTAATTCGATACAAAAGTGAATCATTTTTCAAGAGGGATTCATATAAAATCACTTAGGTAGTTACTTGCCATAAATATAAAGTAATCCAAATCGTCATCACCATGAAAATGATTCTCCATTCAAACAATGTTATGAGTTCTTTGAAAGGCAAAAGAGAGTGTTTGGTAAGTAAAATGAAATTGCACTCACTAGCCCCTGGACTGAGCTATTAATTCCAAGAATCATAACAGAACATAGTGCACGATTCTAATCAACTATTCGTATAACTCCATCAGTCGTCACTTGCAAAGACTACTTCAAAGTTCTCCTTCATGTCTGTGTTTGTACAAGTGAAGACACATTATTTTTCATGTTGTATTTTCCTACGGGTTAAGCTAAATAGGCTGCTTGCAAGGAAAACACTCATGTTTTTGTATCACATGTCGCAGCATTCCATTCTAAAAGGGTTTGGGGCACCTCTTACGTCTTACCATCAAGCACCCAAAGCAGTAAGTTAACTGAACACATAATTTTTTCGGTTACATTTTTGTTTTCAATGTTACAATAAGTAATTGCAACAGATACCTAAATATACAAAAAAAATGTACAGGGGGTTTTTTTTAAGGCTGCTTTACAGAGCTTTCGGATAGGTTATTCCCAAATTTTAAAGTCTTTGGCGCAAAATTTTAAACAGCCTAATGTTAATGTTCTCAGTATGATACAACTTAACAATATTTTAACATTAAAACACTTTTGTAACCTCCGCTTAATTTAAAAATTATTTTAAACATTTTAGCTAGTACATTATAGTAGTAACCCATTCCTTTAATAAAATCAGTTGAACACGAATTAAACAGTGGCGTGCAAAAATACTAATGAAGTTTTCCATCGGTAAAATATACCTATCAATTTATTTTTGAGTTGTATCAGCTTTTTGACAGATCCAAATCAAATTTTGTATTCCATTGGGCGAAAAAATTGATTTATTTTTTGATTTTCAATCAATTTTGCAGATCTTAATTTTTCGGTAGATTTATCCCTGCTTGTACTAATATCAAAACAATTTTGAGCTGTCACTTTGCAAATGTAGGTTTTAATTTGCTTATTTTATTTCGGTTGCGAAAATTGTGCTCAAAACGTGAAGAAAATAATTTTTAATAGAAAAAAGAAGCTATTTTAAATGAATCGGTTAATTAATGAAACTAATATTACTCTACGAAAAGTGGACCAGGGAGTGCAAATTGTTTCGAATAATGATGAGGTACACGTGAAATTACACAACTACATTGGCAAATAATTTCAATTTAATCGCATTCCATTGAAATATGAATTTACCAATGGAAACCCCCATAAGCAAACACACCTTTTTTGCAATTTGTAAATGTCAAACTGTCAAATAAAGTGAGTACAAAACTAAGAAAAAAAAAATGAGAATGCGAAGATTTTAAAGAGAATGGTTGTTTCGCCCCATATATTGTAACACTTTCTGACCTATAACATTGGAAAGGATTCATTGACTGCTATTATTTTTTTTTACGGACATAAGTCTGTATCTCTTGCAAGAAAAACGTAAAAGCTCAATAACTACTGCAGTGCGCTATAACACCTAGAACAATTATTGGGCTAAAACACATTCCCTGCACGAGATACAGACTTATGCCCATACAACAGAAAAAGCCCTAATTGAGACCTTTTAAATGATATAGGTCAGAAGGAGTTACAACATATTGGATGTAACTTGTGCAGTGCAGAGAAAGAATTAGTGCAACTGTAATAGTTATAGGGCTATATGATTTTCCCTGCACGAAATACAGACTTGTGCCCGAACAAAAATAGTAGGTACTCAATGAAACCTTTCCAATGATATAAGTCAGGGATGGCGAACCTTACTTTAGAGCCTCGTGCCATTTTTAAAAAATAAATAATTTAAGTGCCTTTGGCGTGCTAACTCGATGCGAAGTAGTTTAATCGGTGTTTTTCTTCGTCACTTTAAGCAGTGCTCCCAAATTGGTAGTTTTTTCAATCAATGGTGAGAAAATATTCATAGTGGGATTTATGGTGGGAAGATATTTCAATAGTCTTTTTTTAATGGGGAAAATTCTTTTTACCATATACGCAATTCACCTGCCTATCTACGAAATATATGAAAATGCTTTGACACAAAAATCTTTTGTGAGCTTGAAAAACAATTTTTTTTGAAAAATCATCATTTTGAGATTATCCCACAAATGAGGTGCCTAAAATCGCTATGACCTTTAAAAAATTAATTAAAAATTGATTAAAAATCTATGGCTGACCAATTACTGAAAATAATTGACCATTTATCATGATCTAGTGATCTATCGGATGGTATACATTTTTTGCGAGTATACCAAATATGAGGGGCCAAAAATCGCTCGTGACTTTGAGAAATTTTTAAGTCTTGAAGTTTCTATTTAACCTCTTTTGACCAATTAGATGGCATACTTTTTTACGAGGTGCCAAGAGTGCAGAGCCAACTTTTTTTTTGTATTATAAAGTGTGGTGTTTTTTTTTTCTAGGACAAAAATGGTGGGATTTTTTTTAAATCAGTTGGGATTCTAGAAATCTCACCTAGCATTACTGACTTTAAGCAAAACGTAGACTGAAATCTTATAAACTCGGCTGTACCTAGATATTTATTTTGTATAACTCATTCCAGGCAAAGGCCTGTTTCTACGTTCTTTCAACTCAGGAATATACAGGGTGTCCTGTAAATAATGGATAACCTTACAACTGGTTGTAGCAGGCCTTATGACCTTTCCAGAAAAAAATATAAAAAAAATATTTTCCCTGTGGTTACTATGTTATGATGTTTTTTCCAAAAGCTGTTAACAAGTACTACTTTCCTCAAATACGTGAACGCTACGACCATGGATGAACAATTTTTACTATTTTTATATTTTTGTAATATTCTAGAATAACTGTTGTAATAGATGGGTGGTAAAATTTAACAGTAGTTATTGCATTTTTTTATTATAATTTTTTAAAATATTTTTTTCAGTACAAAAATTTATTTTCGAAAAAGTTTCACCACCTCTAATAAATTAAAATTGTATGAGAACATGAGTGGCCAATTGTTTAAAAAAGTTGTCTATTTAATGCACTTTTCAAAATGGTATAACACATGCTTGTGTTTTAACGAAATAACCAAGAAAATTTGTCAATCATCTAATAAAGCTGCTTTTAACATTTTGGCAAAATGTCTAACAAAATGTTGCAATAACCTCCAAATTTGGGTTGGACAAAGATTTTCTCTTTTGATGTGTAAGGGGGTTCAGTGCAAGTATAAAACTCGATCTTAGGTGTTGAAAGCCAAACCATTTGGCCACCATATTGGAAAACGAGTTCTAAAATGTTTTCCATGGCAACTTAAATTTTATTAGTCTTAGAAAAAAAACGTTGGTACAATTTTGTAGTAAATTCAATTCTCTTCAATTTATGTTAACACACCAGTTGCAAGGTTATCCATTATTTACAGGACACCCTGTATAAAAGCTTATTATTATGCTAATTTTCAGAAAGACACAATGTATGTGGAAAAGCAATACCTTACTGTACCTATTAAATACTTTGTGAACTCTTCATTAACAAAAAATATGTCTGTACAAGTACCTACATAAGTATTTATTTTTTTAATTCAAACGTGACTTTTTGCAATACAATAATTTATTCAAAGCTGTTAATAGGTGCAGAGAAATTTTTGATATTAATTAACATAACTTTCTTCCGACGTGATACCAGTTTTGATAAGCCAATAAGGGGTTTTGTAGAAAGAACTTATAAGCTTTTTAATCCAACCTAGTTTGCCTTGTAATAATGCATAAAATCTTTAAATTTGTATTCATGTTCTATATAAAGAAACACCCTGTTACATGATGAACGTATTGAGTATACAATAAGTTTCCATCGAGGATCAAGTATCTAATTTAAATCACTAAAGCCGTTTTCTTTTCTTTACAAATAAGGCAATTTTACAAAACTTTCGAGTAAGATTCCCGACTTGTTTTAGTCTTTGATAGTCTTCGCAACACATGCATACCTACATAAACATGTATGTACTAATTTTTTATTTTACAAAAAGGTGTTCCCAATGAAAATTGAAACTCTTGCAACAATTTTGAGTTTTTGCCGTTCCTACCTTGACTAAGAAAGTTAGAAAATATTGAACTAAAATAATTCCTTCAAACTATCTAATGACAAATTGTATTGTTTTCTTAAAAAATATATCTGTACGTATAGGTATTGTATTCTTTATTAATTTTTGTGTGTCACTCGAGGTCGAGGTAGACCTTTTAGTACTACCCATACACAAACATATTCAACAAAGACTGCATCATAAGAGAGAGCAATCTGTACAATCATAATAATTAAAAGCAGTATCATCCAGCATAAGACCTGTAGTGGTATAGTATAATATTTGATAAGGCAGGCAGGCGGCTTGTTTACTTTTCGTTTCTCTCCACTTGTCAGAATGCCAAATGACGACCTAGTAAACTGTCAACTGAATTAATTACAATAATTCTCCTGGGTATTTTAGTACGATTACTATAAGGCTGCAGTTCGTTATTCGTACATATGATGGAGAAATTTAATTTAAACTGATTACAGTAATGCTCTTGTCCCTAATGTGAAAATAATATTTTTGTTTTCTATTTTATATTATTAGTGCTAATAATTTATGCAATAACGTATCGCTAGAAGAAAAAAAATTAAATAAATATTACATCTACTCTCAACTCGAAATGTGTGATTCCAATTCATTTTCAAGTTAGGTATAGCTACATATGGAGAGTCAATGACAGTGGTTCAATTATAAGTCATCTGTTGATGGAAAAAGTTTTCCACGAATACACAAGACGTTAAATTTATATTTATGACTATGTCTAACAGCATTTTAATTGAGATTATGGATTTTCTAATTAAGGTCAAAATTGCTGATGGAAGAAGATGAGAAGGGAATTCATTTTGAAAAGAAGACTTATCTTTATGAGAAAAAACTGTTCGAAAGTAACTAGAATAATAAGCTGTAGTGAAGAGGGGGAACCTAAGGATACCTTTTTACAAAAATCCACCTGGAACACTCATACACCACAATATCCAATTTATATTTGAATGATTTTGTTCTTTAGTATTTTTCCTTTCAAGTAGATACCAATGATGCCTTAATTTTCATTTCATATATGAAGTTATGTATGTATTATATACATATATTTTTCATTTAAAAACAGCTTTAACTGTCTTAATGTGTTCAGTTTTGGACATGCCTTAGAAAAAGCAGTACATACATAGTATGTATGTAATTAATTTTCGAAGATTTTAAGAAATAAATTTCTAACATAATATCCTCTTTCGAGTTATTGAATATTTGGGCCACAGTCAGTGGCCTATTTACCATAGGGATAGGACATAAGGACCATGGTCCAGGAAAGCTATGATGTTCAATCCGGGATTAGCTGAATCAAATAATTTTGATATCAAAATTTACATTTTATTCATTTAAAAATGCGCATTATTAAATGTGAAATTCATTCTAACAAATAATAAAAACGATCAATTAAAGCTAAAAAAAAGAACAAAACAACAATTTTGTGCACTTAAATAATAATGATTTTCGTATTTTCGTTCGTTTACTTCAGTTTTGTTTAGAAAAAATTTATTTCTGAGAAAGTGGGCGGGATCCAAACTAAGAGTATGTAAAAATCAAAATAAAGATATTTGTTTTTTCAAGCCCAACCGCTCTACACATTTTCATTATGCAACGACATTTGAAAGTGCTCCATATAATTAATAGCAATTCTGTGAAAGTGGGTAGATGACATGCCCCCTAAATGGATAACCTCAAGTTTTTATTTTTCTCTTTGTATGCTCTTCAAGCCCTACCCTTCTTCCAATTTTTATCGCCCTACAATAACAATCGAAAGTGCACTCTATAATTGACACCAATTTTTAAATGTAGGTAGATGCCACGCCCCCTGAACAGAAAATCCCAATATTTCGTTTTTTTTTTGCGTATCTACCAGTTCGCATCATTTTACGACAACTGCAAGTACACCATGTACATATGTAAATATTGACAACAATTTTAAGAATGTCAGTGAAAGCCACACTCTCTGAGCGAAAAATTCTGAATTTTTGACTTTTATATTTGTATACACATAAAACTCCACAACTCTACTAATTTGCATCTTTTTTTAAATTATCGGATATGGCCGATATAATTGATAACAATTTTGAGAAAGGTGTGAATGCCACGCCCGCCCCCAGAACGGAAATCAAAAATTTTCGAAAAGTGCTCCATAATTTTGATAATCAGTCAGTGAGTCAGTCAGTTACAGTTGTATCGATTTTGGAAGTGCTATATCTCAAGAACCTCTTATTCTAAAAAGTTAAAATTTGGTGAGGTGCCTGTGTTTGATTAATGCAGCAAATGCCGCAAATTTTAACTTTATTGGTAAGTACTGAAGTTAGAGGGGGGTCGAAAATTGTCCGGGTTTGTTCTTTTAAAAAAAAGGGTGTTATGCCGTGAAGTTAATTGATGGGCTTTGAATTTTTAGCATTATCTCTTTAATGATCTCATTACAAACTATAACAATTTTCATGAACTATTTTCATAAATCATCAATGTTTTATGTTAATCCAAGTTATAGCTTTGAACCACAAGAGCATGTCGGTATGATGAAGCCATCTATTTTATTTACTTTACAAATGTAGATATATTGGCCTAAAGGGCAAAATTGTCCGCTTTTCCTTTTTAAATTCTCACTTTAATTTCTTTTCGTATATAGTTTTTTTTATTTATTTACGTATTATTAAATTATGTAGCTATCCAAGTGATCGAATATTTTTAACGCACGATTAATTATGAATTTTTTGCAAGTAGGTTTTCAAACTATATTCATGGTCGACGCGCGCTGCCACCACTGCCCGACACACCCACAAAATGTAAGCATCAGAATAATAATATTTCACCATTTCCGATTTGGTGGTGGGCACTCCCTGACCCACTTTTCTCCCTCTTGCACTTCAATTGAATTCAAATCTGTAAATATCCATCATGGCAACGTAATAATGCTCAAAGATTAAACACAATTAATAATAACAAAAATGCAACAAAGCTTGAAATAAATCATTTTTACACAATTGATAATGATTAGAAGTATCTGTCAACAGTGTACACATGAGGTAGGTATTTTTTTTTTTGTAACTTAAGCCCATAAGTTGTTGATTTTTCCAACAATTGCATAAACAAGAGGTAATTAGGTTTAATAACAACAAAAAAAAATACTCATACAAAATAAGTGTTAAATATATTCATATAATGTTACGTGTTCCAAAAAGGGTTCACTTCAAAATGCTTTCGGGAGAAAGAAATGCTATGTTCATACATCAAGAAGCAAAAGCAGGTCAAAATGTAGTCCCTAAGATAAGCAAAATTTGTCATCTAGATAAACACAAAATGGTTATTAACTCTGAAAATGGGTTCTAACTGCGACTGGCTTTTCCAAATTATACACAAAATGTTTATGTTTATGTTGTCTTATGGTGATTCTGGAAGGGACGTGCTTTAAGCTAGAAACATTTTGCCTTCAGAAAATTTTTAGCCTCACTTGATATAATTGCTAAACTTGTATAATGCCTTTGAATATGTTGGAGCTACTTAATATATTGTATGAGTTTCTTAAACCCACAACAAGGAGATCGTTAAATACACAAAATACTGTTTGTTTTACTCTGTTCCATGGTGAAGGTATCTATTAATTCTGTGTGAAAAAATTACGAGGTTTTAGTGATAATAGATACCAACCGAACATTATGATTATGGGAAATTCTGAGATTTTTGTATTCTGTCTGGTGGCTTATGTATTTTTGTACATCAAACTTTAGCCTAAATACATATTCAGATGTGCTTAAAAATTTAAAAATTAGTTGGTACGATTTGGTTACCTTCCATATTACGATATCACAGTATTTTATTTTTAATGTTTTCAAAAACAAATTTGTATAGATTTCTCATAAATGTGGCCCTCAAAAAAGGAGAATGGGCAAATTTGTATGAAACATGGGCGTGAGCGGCCAAGAATGGTTTTGTTATTTTTGGATGTGTTTTAGTCCTACAATCACCGTGCAGAAATTTTTTCACTGTGGTGTACTTCAAAACCGAACAAAATGCATTTTTGTTCTATGACCTTAATAAAGTTTTACTAAGTTTCTGGCTTCTGACCGATTCAAAAATAGAAAAAGAAAGTCGGACAAGAAATCTAGACAGTCTCAAGAATATTTTGTATATAAAAATGGCCATATATCTAGCATCATTCATAAGAACATTTACCATAAAACTATAATATTACAATCCTCACAATATTAAAAAATCCTGAGTAAATATGTTTTAAAAAATTACAAAGTTGTTGAAATACGTAGGTACTGGGTCTGTTTAAACCCGTAATGCGTCCTTGGGATATTCTGAAACCCCGTTAAACACACTAATACAGTGTCAGTAGACGTTATGAAGTTAGAATAAAGCATTACACCCACTAAAAATATAATCACTATGCAATATTGCTCAATGCAATTGCATTATAAAAAACATTGAAATATCTTCTTTTCTAAATGAAATGCAATGTAACGTCCATAGTGAAAGTTGTTTCTAAGTAGCATACCTTTCATTTGACACTAATTTCATTAATGGCCGCTAACGCCCAAAAATGCCCATTCTCCTTTATATGGAAATAAAAGCCTTCAACCTCACGGAAATTATGATGTTGAGGCAAAGCTGCCCGCGAGTGGTACGATTGGTTGAAAAATAAAATAAATAAAGTGATAGGTATAAATACATTTTTGAAATTTCAAAACTAATGAAAATATCGTTGTTATCTTTTGTAAAAGATATGGTAGATATATTTCTAAGAATTTTACAAATTATAACCTCGTTTCTCGTGCTTATAATTTGTATAATCAAAGCAAAATCATAATAAAACTTAATAACCAAAGAAATAAATCAGATACTTTCAATCAATTGAGTAGACTTCAATAAGTTTTCGCTTTCACATCTATTTTTAATTTCAGTGGTTTATTATTAATTTCAAAAAAAAAAAAAAAAAAATAACACCACAAATTATTACACATAATGCGACATTTTCTAAAAGATTATGGATCTTATGGCTTATAAAAGGTTTTCTTTACTTGAAGCCTTTCTTTTTTATGACAGATTATTCATACATTGTCATGTCTCGACCTTTTGATTTAATAATGACTTCTTATTTCATTCTATCATTATAATAGTAATGAATTCTGTCTAAAAAATATTTTTTTGATCGTGATGGTTTTTCTTTTTGAAAAACCATTAAAAACTTGAATAGGTATCAGAAGTTTTGACAAAGACCGTTCTAATGAATAATAGCTTTGTTGCCTAAACGGAAATTGGTTGAAATTGGTCGTGTTAAATTAAAGCAGATTTATCAACTCAGTATTTATCAAATCGAAATACATACATTCATATATGTACATAAAAGATCGTCCTATTAACAAACAGTCATAAAATCTATGATTTAAGTTTTCGGTCACACCCTCAAAGCTGCTATAGTACAAAATAAATCATTTACTCTCAATTAGATTTCTTGAAATCATTTTATTGCGAAGATAACTTCGATCCGATGAAAAAACAATAAAAGATTTATTTATTGATGAAGTCGAAGGTATAGCTACTTTGGTTTGGTAAAACATTTCTGATGAACCTGAGATAACCGTTGCAGTTATACTAATTTTATTTTAATAACAAAACAGTTAATCGTCGTCTAGGTTTCGGCTATTTTTACTCCTCTCTTGGTATTGCAGTCCAAAATTATATAATCAATCTTAGAAGAAAAACCATTTTTCAGTACCTTTTGACTTTTTTTACCCTTTTCAATTTCAGAGTAATTGAATTAAAAATCAAATGTATGTATACATATTTTATATCTTCAATTCATAGCCACGTTATATAACCTTGAACCACAGAAGCCTGTTCGTGCACTGAACATTCTTGCATCTTATTTTATATTGTTTTATTTTGTTTTTCTTGCATTTTATTTAATTTTTTATTATTTTACTAGCAAAAGTAATGCAATTGCCATTGAAAAAGTACCAACAACTAAGACAACAACGACGACGTGAAGTCAAAAATCTAACAGAAACACTTACATACAAATTTGGTAAAAAGAAAATCTTTCTTACCGCAGCAAACTACCAGAGTATATTTGCTTTATTAAAAATATCTACATAAATATGTAGACATAGAGTTGCCCAGCGGGAAATATCGTCCTCAATGAAATTTATTACTGAAATAATCAATGAATTCACTTGCCAAATCATAAGAGAAACGACATGCAATGATTTAGTAGGTGAAGAGTAATGCAAAGTTTC
This sequence comes from Dasysyrphus tricinctus, assembly GCA_963921185.1. Taxonomy (NCBI): domain Eukaryota; kingdom Metazoa; phylum Arthropoda; class Insecta; order Diptera; family Syrphidae; genus Dasysyrphus; species Dasysyrphus tricinctus. The sequence continues at coordinate 263,965,911 of OY992531.1, forward strand.
CTCAGTTCGTAGCTTTGATTCTACTTTCTGCTTTATGTTTAGGAAACGACCCCTTCTTTCGGTGAATTTAAAAGGGAAAATTATGTGATGAAAAAATTGTGGAAAAGTAATGCACAAGTTCATCAGTTTATTGTTTGAATCCACTCATGTGCTTTGTAAAGTGTTCATGGCGAGAACAAAAAAAAAATGTGAATGAAATTAATGGTGAATTGTAATCGAAGACTTCAGCAATGAATAGTAATGCACAAAGTTGTTTATGATTTTTTGGCAACTATAAATTCTCATTTTGTTGGATACAATTCACAGTGACTTTCTGTAAAAAAGTCCATGTGAGACGAACTGAACTCAATAGAAATTGCGTTTGCAGAAACGCCAATAACTGGGGATTCCTCGGTGAATTTTTGAACATTTCCCACTGGGATTTACTAAACAATACAAATGGGAGAATTTAATTGATGAAAAAGAAACCACCACTAACCTGGTGATTTCATAATTGAATTTTCATTACATTTTTCATCGGAATTATTGAACTGATGAATAAGCTAAATACCCGTGTGTAGTGAATTCACAGATTATGCAATCACCATGTTTTTCATCACCTGGGTTGGTGAATAAACAACTTCCATTGAAGTAGTGAATTCGTTAATGAATTTTCATCGGAAAAGTGGCATGTGCTTCCCGCCAATGACACGCCCATGTTAAATTCATCAAAGGAATAAGCTGAAAAGTGGCAGGTACAGCTTCCATTCCTCAAGGAAAAAGCAGGTTTTTCCTCAATGAATTTTTTAATTTTTCCCGCTGGGTGAGGACTTTGTTCGCTTGTTAGCAGCAATGCCATAGTTTTCGAGTTTCGAAACTTTTGTTTCTTAGTGAAATACTTTTTTGATGACGTTATAAAGTTTTTGCAATTTAAGTTTAAAGTGTATTTGCTTAAGTATTAAGTTGTGCAATTGAATTAATTTGTGTTAAAATCAACCGAGCATTCGTTTTATGTATTGTGCCTTGAATATAATGAGAAAGAACATTCTCAAAAACAAACAGAAATAATTATGAATTAAAAATAATTACGTAAATATACATTCCCTTGTTTTTCTTTAAGCACTCTACCTCCTTATCATGGCTTATGATTGATAAGAAAGATATACTTATTTTAATAAAAATCCACATCTAAGAAAATTAAAATGAGATCTAGGCATCTGTGCATACAATATTATTGATTTCCAAAGTAATACATTTCTGAAGTTTCATACCTATCCAAAATTTGGTTTTGAAAACAAAAAATTACTATATTTTCTCATTTTAAATTGAAATACTTGATCAATTGATTCAAAATTTAAATGACCTTTACTTAGATTTGAATGGTCCTTATTAATAGTCGATCGTATAAAGGGATCGTCCGGAAAACTTGTATCCAAATCTTCAATCCTTTTTTTATCGACTTTTTACTGCAAATTTATAAATTACTCATAATTCCTGCAGATACTATAAGTATCTTAAGCAAATAATAAGATATGTATCACATCTTCATAATTTTTCTTAAGCCTTTGCCATAAAATTCATTAAGACCTAAGCATCTGTTTGTTTTTGTTTAAAAGTTAACAAAAGCAACTCATAACAGAGTGTAGCTATAAGAACGTCCAGGAATAAACTTGAGAAGGCTTTCAGCTCCTTTTTACTTGTTTTGATATAATTATTATGTAAATTATACGACCTATTAAAACCTTCAATATTTTTCAAATGTATGAGTACCTATTTATTTAGTTGTTAGAAAACAAAGGGTTAATGTTGTTTAAAATGAAGATATATACACTCTACTTAGACGGAAGAGCACCTAACAATATATGAACTTGAAGTAATGTAAAAATGTTGGGAAATATATGTACGTATACTTAGAAAAAGAGAAAATATGGAATCACCTTCAATATCTATACATATGTAATGTATGTATCTACATTATTAAAAATTGTAAAATGTCAGAAGCAGCTCCCCCTGCACATAACAATCAGCAAAAGTGTTGTAAAAGCCTGCTCACTCTGCTATAAAAATCGACTTTCATAAGGAAAAAGAAAATAAACATCACGAACTGGCACAAAACGACTAGGCCGTAAAAATAACAAAACCATCAAGAGACCCTTTTTGCGGTATTGAGGTTCACTTCAGGAAAGCACCAAGGCAAGCGGGAGCAAAATAAATGTATGCATCACTGTACCTATATGCGAGTACAATATGCCACCATCACCACCTGTTCACGCTGAAGTTGCATGCAAAGGACTTAACCCCGTCGCTTTATTTCGATTCACAGCACTAAAGGCTTACTTTGCAGCTAGACCTCCTCTGAGTCGAGTCGTTAAACTTCTTTCGTATGCACATTCGCTTTGAAGACCAACATGAATAAAACAGGAGAAATAACGTTACAGAATATTCCACCAGAAAATCGTGGCCAGTACACGATGTTGGTAGGAAGGCTTAGAGCAATTCACAAAGGATGTCTGTGCTTAAACTATAGAAGAAAAAACAACTGTATTATGGCCGATTTAAATGTAAGGTTGCCATATATAATACTCCTAGATTTAAGAACAAAATTTCAGTTTTCTCATAATTTTTTTTCAAAATAAAATTTTAAGATACAACTTGACAAATCCTTTTGAAAATAACGTTTATTTTTACATTAAAAATGGATGGGTAGGTCATTATACATAGTTTGTATTTCATTAAAATTTAAAAAAAAAGATTTTGTATGTAATGAAAATAGATGATTTGGTATACATTCGTTTTCAATTTATCTACCTAAAGCCTTACTTGAGAATATATTTTGTATTTTTTGTGACGTTGCTCACGAATGTGAAATGTTTGTCACGCAACCCAGCTAGCATAAGGATAGACTCACCTGGCAACAATATTCCCTTGGAACAAGTATGTTGGAATATAGCAGTAGCTTCTTTAATAGCTTATGTTTTGTAAAGCAACATCAGGTATTCAGTTTTGGACAATTCTTTCCGGGCCGAACGCCGAATGCTTTGCTTGCAGGCTCTATTTCAAATAAAACTGTAATTTACATAGTAAACCTATACGAATTTTTAAAGAACTTATTTAAGTTTACCTTTTTCCTCAATACCGCCTTTATTCATCTTCTTATTCCCTACATATTTCTAGGGGAGATCTCACCAAAAATAACTTCTTGTAGACGTTGTTTGCATGGGATAGACATTAAAAAAACTTTCATTTTGAAGCCAACTCAACACTCGTTACCTACCCCCAAACGGATATTATCACGGATGAGTTTTCCCATCTGACCCAAATTTATATAGGAAAGAAGCAAACATTTTTGTATGCTGGTATGTACCTTTCGGGCAATTATTTTCCTTTTTTTCATGTGTTGGGGCAATACTGAACAGATACAGGATAAATAGCTTGAAAAACAGCAAAGCAGCAACATACAACAATCGGTTCCTGTTCGATAATGGTAAAAGTTTCTCTGCTTCCAAGTTTCCGCTTTTAAAACTAAAAAATGATGAATATCATTCGCCTTGTTATTTCAATGGAATTTGTTTTCCTTTTGTATAACTTAAATTGAATTTAATTTCTTTGGGAAACATACTTTATTGATAGGAACTAAATTTGTGGGCACCATTTTTCTTAAATTTTGTTTATTGAAAAAAAAACTTTTGATTATGATAATTTTTATAATACAAATCTATTATAAATTTGACACCAGTCAATTAAGATTCAAACTGAGTTCGCCCAGTCTTTGTGTATGTTGCAAGGATTCACCGCCAGGTGGACAGATTTTAATTAAATTAGGAACAAATTTATTGAGCTCGTCAGAGAAGAAATTTCGGACAACGAGTTTTGTTTTTCAAATTTGTGTCTCCAACATTTCAAATTGAAAAAGATAGATAAGGTTTTCAAAGGGCAAATATCTACTATACACCTAGAACTCATTAGTCAATTAAAACATTTGAATATTTCTCTATCGCACTTTTTTTTCTCTTATAACGAATTCTTTTTGAAATAAAATAAAATCGATTACGAATTATTACCTCATTTACATAAAATCTAAATAAATCAATAATAAAAATTGTCGTTCGCCCGATACTCCTCATAGGAGAAAGCATAATAATTGACGCATAGACCCTCCAGGTTGTAAGTGTGAACATTCCAATTGAAAGTCGTGATTATAATACGTTGGATGGTGACAACTGTTATATGAGATCGTTGTCACCCTGCGGCCGGCAATCTATCAGACAAAACGGCATAAGCTCTGCATTAGCATACACAGTACATAGTTGTTGCATTTCAATCCAATATATGTAGTTACCTTCCTAAGCCTTTACACGCGTTTAAGTATTCTCACTGTATAAACATACACAATAAAAAAAATGTATTTATTATTTTTAATGAATCGACAGACAACTACCGCTATAGTCATTATGTCCCCTCTTTCCATGGGATTTTGTGGTAGAATTCGGGTGCAGTTTATTTGGAATAGTGTTATTTATGGCCACCCAGTGCCCGTTTAACATGGCCCATAAAAATGTTGGGGGTCAATTTTGGATTTTTAATATTCGCATAGCTGACCACATGACACATACATATACTGTGAAGCATACTCGTAGTCCATGAGGATTTAAAAAATAAAAACAAGAAGTATACCTATTGGTATTTTAAAATTGTTATAATGAAACTATGTATATACAAATAAAACTATTGTACTGAAAAATTTTAAATGAGCAACAACAACTTGTGTGTGCTACTATATACCAAGTTTTATAGGCCAGCGTCAAATACTTCAACTCGACCCCCCACCCCAAGTGTGTGTACTTAAATTTTTAAATAAAAGATATCACAACATTGGATGCATAAAGTTTACGAACTAATTTTTGAAATGTTTTCAGCAGGTATCAAAACATATACAGCCGTATATATTAAGAAAACTTAAAGGCATCTTAACATTAAGATGCCTTTAAATTGGTCTTCAGTTCGAAATTGGTATCTATAATCAATGTTCACATTTAAGCAACGTTACTAAAATGCATCTCAACTTAAACGCCATCCACCGCGTTTAAAGGCTACTCAAAGCCATCTTAAACATATTTTGACATTCGATAAGAATTATTTTTATTACAAAAGTATAGGTATGTCTATGTATGTATAAACATATGTAGGTAGAGTTTCCATATTGAATGTTGTAGGTACCTAAACGAAGTTTTAAGATTTGTGATTTCCTTTAGTAAATTAAGTTGAAACTAAATTGTTTCATTGATTTATCAACATATATTTCCATCAAAAGACCAAAATGTGAATGAATAAATTAAATAAAAGAATTTCTGGACACAAATAAAAGTATCACAAACCAAAATGGAGGCATGTTCATTTCGTTTGCATTGGACTATGCCAAGATGCCACATCCAGTTGCTTCTCTTTCTGTCTTATAAGTATGCACTCGTTTTTGTTTGCAAACTGTCAAAAAACAACTGAAATGTTAATGTACTTGTGAGTTTTCTCACGTTACGTTACATTTCAATCGTTTAGTTAATAAGGAATAGAAAATTGATTGTAGATTAGAATTTAAGTAACGTAATTTAAAGGCAACTTAAATATTTAAGCAAACTTAACTAATTGACCTCTCAGAGTCTTCTTAAGAAAATCTAATAAATTCGGCTGATATTTTTTTCATTATGTTGTAAGTCGGTTTATCTTATAGACTGTTTGAGTAGTAATATGTGAAACAGTCTAGGAAAAAAGTAAGGGACGAAAATATTACTAGAATTAAATAAAATTTTTTTTTTAATTATTTATTTTTTTAAAATAGAAAACAAGTGAGATATTAACAAAAAATAAAAAATAATAAAATTTTAAAAGTTATTTCAAATTTTAAATTTATTTAACTTTAATATAAACACAACATAAGTTTAAATTTTTGATTAAAGCGACGCTTTAGCAATTATCGTTGAAATCAACGAAACAAGCCCGATGATGGTTCTATGTAACCGAAACGCGTCGCTTTAATCAAAAATTTAAACTTATGTTGTGTTTATATTAAAGTTAAATAAATTTAAAATTTGAAATAACTTTTAAAATTTTATTATTTTTTATTTTTTGTTAATATCTCATATCAACACACAACATGGAGACATCACCACAAACAAAAAAAAAAAAAAGAAAACAAGTACCTATTGAAAAACAGAGGTAACACCAACATGCTTCATCTTTTTTTAAAGCCAAAAATCAACTCTCCAATTTTTACTGTAAATAAAATTTTGTTTGCAAATATTTAAAAAAAAAATAATTTTCAAACTTAAAATTTAAAAAAACGACTTTTGTGTATCACACAATTTTGTTTCTCAAAATTGATGCTTTTAGAAACAGTGATTTTGAATCAAAAACTAACATCGTATTCTTTAATGTCTTTTAGTTTTTGAAAATTCTAAATAATAATTGCTTCTTTATTATTTATAGTGTGGAAATCGTCTGTTTGGAGGAATTTCAAACACAAATTACATAGACGTATGTCAAATTTCAAGAAAACTAGTTTTTTTCTTCCAACTAAAACAAAATCCTTGAAGCAGGCAGACTAAAAAAATTTAAAAATAATATTTAATAAAATCACATAAAGCCTGTTTAGCAATTCTGCCCATAATCTCGTAAAGGCCCTACCTACAAAATTTCCGATTGCGGTCAGCGATTAAAGGCTTGGGCAAACAGAGCGTGATCCGGTGTTTTTTGTACAAAATTTCCGCGATCTTTTTTCCTCAGTTAAAGATCACGTTCTGTTTTACCAGGCTTTAAGTTTTTCCTTTATAACTCAGAAGTATGAAAATTGTAGATAGGGCTTTTACGAAATTATGGTTAGAATTGCCATTTACATTAGAAATGGCGTGGAAGAGGGCGAACTTTTTTCAAAATCGAGATGGTGACAACACATATTTTTCTCGATATGAGAACATGTATTCACGTTTCTTAATTCTTACTTGTTTGAGAAATGATCTAAACTCATTTATACCAATAGTATGGAAGCACCAGACACAAGATTTTTCAAACATATTTCAAGTTCCCCAAAAGGTGCAAGATGGTGCAGCCAACACTTTTCATATGGTTTAACAAAAAATAGTAGAGGAGAAGTACAAATCCCTGTTTATACATGCTCGCGATCTATCAACATTTTTTTTTGTAGCTCTATTCAAGACTCAAAAAGTTAACAAATTTATATGCACTATGTCAAATTTGCAATAAATAAAATAAAAAATTTGGATTTTTTCTATTTTTGTTACTCTAGAAAACGAGCCGTCAGAAATGTATTTTGCGTGTTATCTTTGAAGCGCTGTTTGTATTCCAATAAGAAACCAAAAATAAAAAAATTGAAAGATATCGATTTACGTATTTTCGTAACAACTTTTGGGATATTGATTGATTAAATATGATTGTATGGACTAAAAAATTAAAAACTTTTTTTAAAGAGTTAGTTTTTTATATAAAATTCTTAAAACATTTTGGTAAGCAAATCTTTAGTATTTACTTATGTGCATATAAAAATAAAATTTCAAAAAAATTGTTAACCCGTTTTTGAGATGAAAATTGCGCACTTTTTTACATTATCAAAACGATTTCTCTTTTAAAACACATTTACAGAATTTTTAAATACAAAATTTTGAAAAACGGAATTTTGAAATACAGAATTTTGAACGAACACAATTTTGAAATACAGCATTTCGAAAAACAGAATTTTGGTTATGCAGAATTTTGTGCAACCAGAATTTTGAAAAACAGTATTTTGAAAACAGAATTTTGACCATACAGAATTTTGACCCCAACCTACTGGCACTATTTTAAGCATACGGAAAAGGTTTAATCAAAATCATAGGAGCTATTTTTGAGTAAAAAATATTGTCCTTGACGGTTTTTAAATTTTGCTTGGAGTAAAAATTTTTTGTTTAATATTTCAGTGAGTACTAAAAAACTCTTCAGTTTGAAAATAATCGTCTATGTCTTTTTCGAAATATTTGATTAAAAAAAAATTGAAACATTTTTTAAAAATTCAAAAAAAAAAATTTTAAATTTTGGTACGCAATACTATTTATAATTTTTCGCAGCTTCTGTATAAACAAATATTGAAACCAGTCATACCATTTTGAAAAAAATTGAAAATTAAAAAAATGGTAAATGGGAGGTACAATTAATAACCTTTTTTGGAAAATGGTTTCTCACCCAGCCTTTACTAAAAGTGATTTATTGATTTTTTTTATACAAGTTGTGGAGCTTTTTTGAGAAAAAAACGATTATGTAAAATTGCTTAAAAAGTTGTATGAAAGGTACTGTTATTTTTGGTTCTCAAAAAAATTTAAAAAACGTTAAAAATCTCAAGGTCAATTTTTTACGAATGCATAACTTGCTGTATAGTACCTACATAGGTATCGCAAGTAAAAACCAGCATTGGGATTGATCTAATCATGTAACTTTCGTTCATGGCTCACTCCCAGATGACGACAAAAGAGTTTTTCGACTTACATGAGCATACTGAGCTTAGCACCACTAAGGGAGCCTGAAGATGGAGGTGGCGCTCGTGAAATAGCTATGTAAATACCTAACTCCAGCCTATTAAACTTTGGTGGTATAATAATATAATAATAAAAAAAACAACTTTAATTTGAAACTATTGGTTCAACAAAAACTCCTCATGTGTTTTTGAACGAAAATATGGATTTACTTGAACTGAAATCAATGCGATTCATACACAGTTTGGTCGATTTATTCCACAATTTGCTAAATTGAGAAACTAATTTTGATAAACATTACTTATTGCGAAAGTTTCTTTTTAAAAATGGAGATGGGGAACCCCATAACCTTTCTGCTGAATTCATGCCTTGTGGAGGCAATTGAAAAAGATAATACCCAAGGGGCACGACATTAAGAAGCATAATGCGGAAGGGTTTCATATAGAAATCCATGCACTCAACTATTTTCAATTAGCTATGCTGGTCACTCAATCTTTTCTTGTGTAAATGAATTGTCAAAAGGCGCCCGCCACTAACATTACAGAGAAACCGTTGACTTGTGGAAAGAATACACAATAATAGAGCTCTGGTTTCTTTTTAAAAATTCTACCACGAGTCATGTAAATCATGTGTGTAACCAGACAATTCGGTTATGTACAACTTTCTATTATAAATTTAATTCCACCCTATTCGATTTTATTTATATTTTGTATAAATATAAAAAGCTAATCCGTTAGAAAATCGATTATCTTAAAATCAGCTGTTGTAATTACATTAGTGTTCTATTTTGAAATAAGATTTATTTTTGCTGTTGTTTTTTCTGAGCATTATAACCTCTTTGGTACTTGTGGTACTGTTTGTTTTTCAAATGGGCAAGGCTACAATACCATCTTATTTCAAATAAGAAAAAAGTTACTTCCCGGATAAGTTCTTCGTAGCAAATCAGATTATACCTTTACTAGATATGTTTTTTTAGCTATAGGTACCTGGCATGCACCCATATGCAATCAGGTGCTGCACTTGCAGCGGAAAAATACGTGCTTGTTTATTTTTTTATGTTTTCAATCGACATACATTCACTTGGAACGAGTTAAAAATAGTTTAAAACGAAAAAGATATACAGAAAGAGCTGTGGGCATATTTTTTTAATAGTATGTTTCCATGTTCGATCGCATACTTTTTGACAGTATTTTTGATTATTCTAGATTCAGAATTCCTTTAAAATTGGAACACACGAGTGTATTTATAAGGTCTTGAAAATTAAAAGTTATGTGTGTGTTAAATTTTGGAAATTTCTTCAATCAGATATTATGTGCAGTGAATTTAAAATATTTTGTTTTAATTTTAAAAGAAACTGTGGCATAATTGATGATGGTTTTTCATAAAATTAAAATTATTAATAATTTTATATGTATGAGGGAAAATAAACAAAAAGCCTTCCTCTTCATCAACTAAAATTCTACTAACTGGTTTAATATAATCGACATAACATAATGCTTTGAAAAGCCTCACTGTCAATGAAAAGATATCAATTTCTTAAAAGGTAGCCATCACCTTTTGTTTTAAGGTCTAAAAATAATAAAGGTAGGAACCTACCATACCTTTTGATACCAAAATTACGTATCGGTAGATCGAAGCCACATTATACAAAATGCCCGCTAAATCCTAGTTTCCTCAATTTAAATAGTAAAACTCGATGCGATGCTTGGCAAAATGCCTTACTGAAGTTTTAAAATGAGTCAGTACGATTTTGAGCCAATGTAGTCCGGTCTTTTGTTAAACCATTTGGAACGATAAATAAGTGATAAAGATTCTCAAATAACCGATAATCTGAAGAGCATTAGGTACCTACACAGGATGTCAATCAGGAGGGATGGGGGTAGACTGCTTCAAAAATTAGTATTCAGTATAGAAATATTGCTTTGGCATGCATTCAAAGAAGGACAAATGTATGAGAGTATGAAAAACCTGGAACTTTCAGCCCAATATCTGAATTATTCAAATACAAAATGCTTACATTCTTTTGATCCCCTTTGTAAACCTTGGTACCAATGTAAGAAAAAGACTTTTTAAAAACTTTAACTAACGAATTTCAATTTTCGTTAACTAAGACTTGCTTTTTATTTAGGAATATATGTAAATGGACAAATAAAATACATTTTTATGGGTCCCTACTTTTTTGTCTACTTGAACTTATTTTAAAATGGATTTTCGACAGGAAAACCCTTTTTTATGTTATTAGTTAAGTTTCTTAGTTAATCATAATTCTTTCAATCTTAATTCTTAAAAGTAACTTTGAGCTATCAATTATGTAGGTAGGTATACATAGGACTTTATTTCATAAAAATTTAATTTTAATGAACTAAGAAAGAATAGTAGGCGTGTTGGTAAATTAGTATGAACAATAAATAGATAGTAGTTTTATTTGTTAAATTCAAAAAGTTTCCAAAGTGATCAAAGGTTCCTTCCTCTTTCATTTCAAACAAACAAGAACTTTACTTTTTGCGAAATTTAAACTAAACGGGTAAAGTACTTCAATTCACAAACCACAAGCTTTCCCGCATTTAATGTTATAGCAACGAGCTTAACATTGATATACATATACTAAAGCAAAACAAAACTTCAAACAAACAAAAACAAATTTTATTCTAACAAAACTGCAAGGAATATCAAAGTTATGAGCCAAGTTCCTTTTCATTCTATAGAAATGTTTACTACCAGCTATGCCAAATTCTGCGTTTATATTTTATTTTTATTTTTCTTTAGGTAATTCACTTGAATTCATGATGGTTGGTTTTGATGGTATACAGGTACCTATATATAGTTATGTATATGTGAAGGCAGATCGTTGTAAGCAATTAGCACTTACATTTTCCAAGTGAAAACAATTCAATTGAATACAAAACATTAAATTTTGGTGCACGAACAATTAGTATTCCAATGTGATTTCGCATTTTTGGGGGTTATATACATATATAAAAATTCAGTCAGGTATTCAGTAGAATATAGTATCGCCGGTTGAATGTGGTAAATATCGCACATTCACTGCTTTCGAATGGTAAATATTTAGTAGGGCACGGTCCGGAAACCTTATAACGATACGATAGTGAGTCATAAGCAAGATTGATGGATGGTGTTCTTGTAGTAAGTGCAATTATACATAGCTAATCTGGTAAGATTTTGATCGCGAAAATATTTTTCTTATTTTATTTTAATTTGTTTTTAACCTATGTATACTATAGCAACCTACATTTAAATTTTACATTCGCTATGTATTAAAGCTCTACTCTCATATTAATTTGTATAAGAAATACAAATTTGAACTCTTTTATGCTCTAGGTTGAAAAGAATAAGGGCCAATCAGTTCACAGCTTGTTAAATCTGTGATATAAGCTTATTCCTTGTTCATATGCCCGTGTTCATGAATCTCTGCTAGTTACAATTTTTTTCCATTTTTGTTCCATTTTTGTTAGTATAGTTATTAAACTACCTACAACTTTTGAACTCATCGTTTCATTGAAATGTTATTTTTATTTTCTATGTTCAAGCTTAATCCGTGGCAAATTTTGTTTCTGGTTCATTGGTTCTAGCGCGGATCTTGGATTTCGATCAGGGTAGACGATGGAGGAATTCTTACCAGCTGTGCTTGGAACAGCGAATTTTTTTAAAGAGCTTTCACAAATTTGACGAGGTCTACCGAAATTTGGATAACACCTTCATACCGCTCTTCCAACCTTGTCTCACAAAACGATTTGAATGCACACCTCACAGTACTCATGAGATGGTTTTTCTTTTTGGATTTGATTTTAACACAGCAATTTCGTCTTACATAACTGCCCCATATCGTCTCGAACACGGGGTGGAACTTCACGAAATTGAGTCATTTTATTTGTGGTTGAAGCTCGGTGTCTTTAAAAAGTTGTTGGTTTCCTTCTTGAACTCCATGACAGCACTTCGTGCTTCCTGTTCCTGTTCCTATTCCTGTTCCTGTTCCTGTTCCTGTTCCTGTTCCTGTTCATGTTCCTGTTCGTGTTCCTTTTCCTGTTCCTGTTCCTGTTCCTGTTCCTATTCCTGGAAGTTTCAACCTTTTCTTAAGCTGGGACAAGATAATTTGGCCAAATGCCTTGCTAGTTCGGGACAACTCTTCAGGTGAAGAAGTTCCATCTAACTTCTCTTCAGCAGGAAGTAGTTTTCTGGTCATCATGAAGGTATCGTAAGGAAAGAATCAGCTGGGTAATGTCAGTGTGTATTTAAAAATAGGGAAAACTCTGAAAAACATTTGATTAAACAACAACTTTTTATCTGCCCTGAATTTACTTTTCCTTTTTCTTTAAAAAAAAAATTATATTATAGCTTTTTAAGCTCGAAAAACTCATATCAAGTAAAACTAGAGTTAATTCCCTATTCAAATGAATGCGTGGAGCTAAGAGATACTCTTTAACCTTTAAAGTTCTCAGTGCAAAAACCAATCATAAAGAAACAAATTCCTAAGAAACCATTGGTTTTATGACGATGGCGTTTCCCACTTAAAATCGGCTAATTAATAATTTCACGGGTGACCTTACCAAGCATTGGATTCTCTGTGTAAAATGTCGGTGAACGACTTTGAATGTACATGATGATAGCAAGTTGGAATGTGTAACCATTAAATATAAGCAGATGTGAAAAGACCTTTCTAATGAAACACTCAATGCAGAAGTTATTTTAATTTACAGATTTTTTTTTTATTAGATGTTAAGCCGTTGTCGACTATTATTGCAACCATACTTTGCTGGAAAATAAAAATAATACGAACACAAAAATTAAGGTTGGTTCTTAGGTATGATGAATATGAATATCTATACGCCTACATTAAAATAAATATCATGATCAACTTCAACATTTTAGTATGTACCTGCTTTAGGCCATTCAACTTATCACTAACAGTGACTGAATAAACAATATCTATTTACTTAATTTTTATTTTTACTTTCACTTTTTGGTTTACAATGTATACTAAGTTGCATAGGCAGATATGTTCATCAATGCTTTCACCCCGTTTATTGATTAATCCTTTAAATAATGGAAACTCATACAAGACTTTTCTCAGCTTCACTTAAATGGGCATAAATAGAAACTTTTATTTTTTGTTCAGTGATGTCAGCGACGTAATATGGTTTGAAAAATATAAGAGCAATAAGATTTAAAAGTCCAATCAACTGATGAGACTACTACAATACTATAGCCCCTGCAATCTTATACATACATACATTTTCCAAAAACAATGCATTCATACTGCCTTAATTTGGTGGGCCACCTTTACCAATCGAATCAAATGTTAAATCGAGCTCATATTCTTATCTGCAGTAACATATCAGTATGGAAAATTGAATCAAATACATAATCACTTTATTCCTGTTGTATCTATTAATTTAAGAAGACCAACAGCAGAAGCATTAATTGTCACTTTTTACCACTATCAATACTGTTCATTACATAAATCTGAAACTTTTTAATTTATCAGTTGCGAAAAAAACTCAAAAAACCTTTCCAGTACTGAAATTAAGCCTTAATCTAACTAGCGTTATTTAAATTACGATGCTGGCAATCAAAATGATGCCCGTTACCTATTAAAGAGTGAATGAAATTACTATGCACACAAATTGAAAAAAAAAAAAACAGTTTTTAAGTTTTGATAAATTATTTTTAAATTTTGAATCCTTTACCTACACTACCAACTATTAACACCGGAGAAATTTGTTCATACAGTCATCTTGCTGTTAAAATTCCAGGAATACACCAATACAAAAACGTTTTAATATAACCTATACGCTATACCTGTCAGATTGTCAAATAAACTGCCAAGCATGAATCATGTCATCAATCAATACTGATGTGTGATGTCGCTAGTCGCTTACATTCTTTCAAGACTCAGGATCGGGACAGGCATGCAGCAAAAATGGAACTATATCACATTTTTGATATCTTATGAGGTAATGCTCATGCATGCGATGTAAACTTTAAATATTTGTCTGTATGTACTAATCTATAAAGCGATTTGCTTGTTGTGGTCCTCTATCACAGAAGTGGCTCTTATGAATTTTAAATCACTACAAGTAGTGTTTTTTGGAGGTGGCCCCGAAATACTAAAAATCTTTTAAAAAAAGTAGGATTATGCAAGCTTGCGCGGATGAGTTATGCAGCCAGCTATGAATATTTTATTATGTTTATTGCCAATCAATAATAATATGCATAACTGAAGAGTAACGTCATGACTAATTACAAATTCAGACACAGAATCATACATCCAAATTTTCTATCTTATGAAGCTATTAACTATGTTTGTGTTTTTTTAACTGCATTTGAAAATTACTTATGTGTATTGCATGGCATTCCAAATTCCGATTGGGTTCAGTAGAGTCAATTTCCAAGTCACATTCTCATTCCATTGATTTCTAATTGAAATTAATTACGTCCATGGGAACAGCATGTATGCACATAAAGTTTCAGGAGCACACTGAACTAGAGCCAACGATATGTGAATGTGAATGCTTTGAATCTGAGAGTTCCTTTATTACCCGAATACAAGTATTGACTACGAGTAGGTAGTCATAAAGACATAAGCTGGATAGATAGGTTCGTTCAGAGCTGAATTTATGGTAACCTGCGCCCGTTGCAAAACTACAAGTTGCGCCCTTAGTTGCATGAAATCATTCTGTAAATTTCAAACGTTAAATGATGTTGGATATTGGATCAAATTTTTAAACCTAAAACATTTTGTTTTGTTTTGTGTAAAATGAAAAAAATGCTCATTGATAAGTATGTATATGTAAGTTAAATCAAAAAACTTAATTTCTACGAATTTTAGTAGCAATTTTGTTTATAATATTAACTTTGATACCTTATTATACAAACAATGGTGTTTTAAATTTTAATTTATTTCTTCACTTCATATACCTAGCTTACATGTTTATCCGCGCTTCTCATCTTGCGCCTTCAGTATATATGCAATGCATATGCATTGTCAACAGAAAAAAGCTACGACGCTGGATACGATACCGACCTAGCATATGTAAATAATGTTGACTTACCTCTACATCACTGTTGTGTGTGAATATCTATGATACCTCTACTTGATTGTACATCGGTAGCTAGCAAGTTTTAATTTACACTTGCAATGTCGCAATCGCAATTATTGCAATACAACCCATTCATTCATGTAATCGCATCAAAGGTAAAGAATAGTTAAGAAAAAAAAAATAGAGAGTTGGGATTTCCAATTAAAATCCAGGCATCATTAAAATAAAAGGAAGAAGTTTATAACACTACATTTATTTATATTGAGAGGGACAGTAGAAATATATAACTCAGTCGACCGACCTTGTTATAGTGGATTTGAAGGGTCGTTATTATGACTGTACAAAGCCAAAGAAAGAATAACTTTATTTGTATACAAATTCAATGTAATTTTTGCCAAACCACTGAGCACATCGAGAAGAGTATGCAGAGATGAAATAAATGTAATTGCAAAACTAAACTATACACAAACAATACACATGTTTTTATTCACAGCAAAATATTAAGGTTTAATACTCGTAGTTTGAGTTTCCATTCCCACCATTTAAATTTATTCTGAGCCCTTGACAAAATGAAACATTAATAAATTTATAGTTGGAATTGGGTTTTCAATTCATTCGATTATTTCAACACTGGAATGGTGGTGAAAGGTCATTTCATTAAATCTAACCCGAGCCCGAAAACTCAATGGCTATATTGGACATCTGTTCTAATTCTTTAATGGAACACAAGTTCTTCAAACCAGATTTTTGGAATTTCAAAATTTCATTGTATCTGCAGTTGAACTCTATATGTATATGTTTGTATATTAACTTAGAGTTTTATTATGGTGACTTCGAGAAATCGACACTCTATTATTCATCTTTTCCTTTTGGTGACAAATCCGTTTGCCGTTTTGCACAATAGATACTTATTCACTTTATATTTTTTACTTGCGATACAGGTACATAGTTACTATAAGGCAAGTTTTGGATTCGTGCAACAAAAAAAAAAAAAATATCATTTCAAACATGATATTACGATAATAGAGAACACCAAAAAAGTGGGTGGCACAATTCTGTCTGTCTGTCTGTCTGTTCGTCTACAGCCTAAACGTCTTGATCGATTTTATTCAAATTTGGTACATAGTGTTTTTTGGTGATTATGCCCAAACTTTTTTTCATTTTTCTTTAAAACCAACGCACGGTACCTGCCATACATTTTTTTTTAGCAATTTTACATACATAATCGTATTTTTATCAAAAACGGCTCGACAACTTTTCTTAAAAAAATTCAATAAATTTATTTTAGTAAAGGCTTTCTTTGGGTGGAAAACCATTTTTCAAAAATGGTTATTAATGGTACCTCCCAAAGAACCATTTTTTTATTTTTGATTTTCTTAAAAATGGTAGGACCGATTTCAATTATTTTTCCAAAAAATATAAATAGTTTTGTGTACTAAAATTTTTGAAAAAATATTTTTTGGATTTTTAAAAAATGTTTCAAATTTTTTTTGGAAAATCAAATATTTCGATAACGACATAATCAATTTTTTTGAAACTCGATATTTAAGAGTTTATTTTTAGAAAAAAAAATTTACATTTATGAAAAAATAACGGTCCTTCCATACAAAAGTTAAAAAACCGCAAAAGAAAATATTTGTTTGCTTAAAAAAGACTCCTACAATTTTGATTAAACTTTTTCACACACTAAAAGTAGTACGATCTACTACCACAAATTATAAAATTTAACACTTAGCAACTATTAATAGTACCTGTCATAGAACGTATTTTTTATTTTGAATTTCCTCGTTATCGGCTAAACGGATTTAGATGATTTTTTACATACAAATTTCAGATAATATTAAATACCTAATATTGCATATCAAAATTTAAAAAAAAAAAAAACAGTTTTTGTATTTTTAAAAAAAGTGTCAAACTTTTTTTTTTGAAAATTCGATATTTCAAAAACGGGTTGACAATTTATTTTTTTATTTTTTTTTATATACACATAAACATATATGTACTTAAGATTTGCATACCAAAATTTGTTCTTAAAAATGTTTTTAAGAATTTTATATAAAAAATTTATTTTTTTAAAAAACCGCTCCAACGATTTAAATTTTTTTATTTCAAGAATTAAGATGACATTCTTCTTTTTCACCTCAAACTATCAAAAGAGTTATTTTAGCCAATTTAAATGTCGTATTTCATGCCTCTACATTTGTCATAATTTCAATGTTTTTATATGTATATAATTTTCTTAAACCCGCAGTATCTTGAACACAAGAGCAAGTACTTGCATTTTATTTTACATTAAGAGGTGGCGCAATTTACTGTTTTTCATACAAAATGTATGGACAAAACATGGTGAAGCGTTCTTATGCTTACATCTCAAAAACTATCCAGCCCATTGAAAATTCAAACAAGAACTTAAGTAAACTTAACGTGTATCGCATCGTTATATCGGTTTTTAAAATAACATATGTATGTACATTAGAATGTGCCAAAAAAATCGAAATTTAGATTTTTCACGATTGGTCCAAAATTTCGGTAGAAGCTTCAAAAATATTAATCCTCCTTAATTTTGAGTTATTTATATTGATATTTATAGGTGGGGCATCGCAATTTTCTGTACATACATACAAAACGTGTAGAAAAAACATGGTGCTGAGTTCTCATGATTATATCTCAAACAATTTCTAGTCCATGGGAAAGTTACTATCGATAGAATATTTTACGCTTTACAAAAAAATACTTAATTTAAATTTTCGTATATCGCACCGTTTTGAACCCCCTGTCCCTTTGTCCATACATTTCCCATACCAACTTGTATTAGAAGTCTTACACTCAAACTACAGCAGTTATTAAATTTTTTTATGTTGATTTGTGTTTAATTATCATCCCCGTAAAAGACCCCACTCAAAAATTAATAAAAAAAAAAATTGGAAATTTTCAAGTCTGGAAAATGATCAACCATATCATTGTAAAAACAATAATTTTAGAAGTCGAAATATTTCATAAAGAATCTTTAAGCGTAATTTTCTTAATGAGGTCTTTTAAATAGACGACTGTAGAATAAAAATTAATAAAAACCTTGAGAGTAGCACTTGTAGCTCGAGGTAAAAAAAGTGTAGGGTGTAAAGTGTTAAATTCACATACAAATTTGTAAAGGAAAAGTATGACTTTAAAGAGAGGGGGCAGAATATCATCAAAACGGTAGTTTTTTGAAGAACATACAATTTTTAATCGATCTAATATAGTAACTTTTTCATGGACTAGATATTTTTTGAGAAATAATCATGAGAACGCAACACCATGTTTTTGTCCATACATTTTGTATGAAAAACAGAAACTTGTGATGCGCCACCTCTAAATATCAATATAAATAGCTCAAACTTTAGGAGGATTAATATTTTTGAAGCCTCTACCGAAATTTTGAGACCAATCATGAAAAATCAAAATTGCAATTTTTTTGGCACAGTCTAATGTACATTATATGTATTTCTTTTTGCAAGAATGATTTTTGATAATTTTTTGGACATTACAATATATGCAGTTACTTTCCAATGGACTAGATAGCTTTTGAAACATAAACATGTGAAGTGAGAACGCAACACCAAACATATATAAATATAAATAGCTCAAACTTTAGGAGGATTAATATTTTAGGACATTTTGAGACCTATCATGAAAAATTTACATTTTGATTTTCTTGGCACTGTTTAATATTTATGTATATTATTATTTTGAGTTGAACTGAAAATTCTTAGATACTAATTTCTCGGTTACGCTTATTTTTAAATAAAAATGTCCAATTCTTGGTTTTTTCCTGAATTGATAACCATAATATTGTAGTTCAGACTGTCAAGCATATCATCAATAATGATATAATGACAATACATATTTACAAAAAAACTAATTGCTTTATATTATTTTTTTTTTTAAAATCAATCTTCAAATTTTTATAAAAATTAAACAACTAAAAATTCATAACATATGACTGTGCAAAGCTTAAGAAACTTTCTTATAATTGGTGTAATATTCCTTATTTTTTATAACTAAACCACAGTAATGTGGATGTTTTCATATTTATATTTTATACAAAAAAATTATAAATTTATAATAAATAATAAAAGTTCTGTTTACAATCATTAATGCATTTTCTTAAGAAAAAAATTGGTTGATGAATATTTTTTTTTAGGGCTCTCCCAAAGCAACGCAATGCAAAAACATAGCAAATCATTCGCATCGAAATGAAACACAACAATAAAAAACTGTCGACGGCGAAATGTTTCGCATGTCGGCTTGGGAGAGCATTTATTTTACTATTTAAAGTTTAAAAACACTAAGAACTCGAACTACATAACAATAACATATGACCTAGCCTAGAATTTTATTTTCACATTTAAAAAAATCTAAATCTTTAAAAAGCTGAGTGACAATGGAATGTCAAAACCATGCACTGTATTAAACAATCAAAAGTATCATACAACACTTTCAATGAAATCTGAGAAACAGAAAATTGTATGATGTGTATGATATATGAAGATGTTGTATGTTGCATGAAATGCATGTGATGTTTGTTGTATGATCTCAGAAGTTGGTCGCTGTTCAACATATTAACAAAAATTCCAGTATCACCTGCTAAGAATATATCAAATCTGCGTTTCATATTGATTAATTTGCTTCTAGAGGAGGTGTTAAACATGTTTCAATGGACATAAGTCTCAATTGAATTTACATAAAAAAGATATTACATCTTAAACCTAAATTGATGTGTCGACTAACCGGTACATACATATATACATAAACATATAAATACATAGGTACCTATATGACAATAAAGTATAATTTGTTTTTTTTTTTTTTTGTATTAAGAAAAAATAATTTTATGTAGGTAAATGAAGAGTTGTTTGTACTGGTGTTGAGAGTGAAAGGCATCCATATGCCATACGAAGTACGTACCTGCGCCTGCGACTGACATTGAAAGATTTTTAAATTTTTTAATTTTCAATGAAAAAAAAAGAGGAACAATTTTTGTTATCAAATTTCAGATTTAAAGAAAATGTTTACACGATGTCTTAATGGCTTTTTAATTTGTCATATTAATCAGCTTGATCATTGTGATATGGGAAGAATTCAAATTTTTAGTCCAAATAGCTGACCAGGTTTTGGGGTGGTATCATGAAATGTTTCAATGTTGAAATTAGTTTATTTTACGACTTTTGTATAAAGGTACAAATTGTTATTGAAGCACTTTTTTCGTGTCCAAAATCGAGGTTTTAAATAATAACCCAGCGAAATAATAATTTAGAAATCAAGAAAGTTGTGTCCTAAGATTTTCTACAAATTTGGTAGATATTATAAATTTACAAAGAAGATAAACCCAAATTTATATTATAGATTCAGTTCTTCGCATACAACTTTTGTTTTTATATTTTTTGAGAACCGCTCTAATACTTTTGAAAAAAGTTCATAATTGTAATATCCGAAATAATTGTCATTAGATATCATTTGGAATTTGCATTTTTTCGTGAAAAAAATGGTAGATATGTATGTACTGGTATAGTTTGTGAGCCATTTAGCAAAGAAAAACCATTAAACCATAGCTTCACAATTAATCCATAAATTCTTTTTTACCCAAGTTGGCGAATATTTTTATACAAATATTGGAAAATATTAAGGATGTAATTTCTAGTCCATAGTCAAGAAAAATATGATTATCAAAGTTCAGTGAAATTTTAAGAACAATTTTTCCTTCAATTTGCCTTTCCTATATCTAAGCGTTTTCTTTTTTAATCTGATTATCTAGATTATGACTTTTTATTATTGCATTTTAAATTATAGCAGTTTAGTTATCTACAAAAGGATTTCATCATGTTGGATAATAGCCCTGTTTTTAAGTGCATTTTTATCTTCGCTTAGAAAAAAGACGCATGTTAAATACAACAACAATACGGAATTATATCAGTTTGTTGTTGTTAATAACATGCTCCTTTTTTCTAAGCGAAGATAAAAATGGACCAAAAACAGGGCTAATGATTATAGAGCTGATAGAAAAAAAACAGGGTTTGACACATTCCCTCCTAATGTTTTTCCTATTGTGATAAATAAAATAAATAATGTTCTACAAACAGATCAAAAGAGCTTAATGAAAAGCAGTGGACAAATGAAAATAATATTGTATCTTTTTCTTTGTATTTATAACAAAAGTCTATTTATTCAACGTAAAATTAATTGAAGAAAATTTATGTTTCATCAAAATGCCCAGATTTTAAGTAACCGATATAATATACCTATTAAAGTAAAATCCTTTCGTTGTATGTATGCAGGTCCGGTAAAGTACATGCACGTAGATTCTACTTTCTGCACAGACATAGTACAAATAATTTAAATTCACAAACAAAAACAAGACCTTGAAAAAGTTGAATCTAACTTTTATTTCAATAGTCTTTGAGCCATTTGCTCGGCAGGAACAAATATTTTTAACACACCAATTGAAAAAAAAACGGAACAGAGATAAAGTGCTCCAGTGTTGAGTTATTAAAAACTGACAACTCAAACCTGTCTTGTGTTGAATGAGGAAAAAAATACAAATATCTTGTACTGAAGTCTTTAAAATTTGTTTGCCACCGAATGGGTGTATTTCAATATTCACATGATACTTGTCAGTCTGTCACGACTTACGATCTCTGAAACATTTATAACAACTACATTTATACAATCATGCTTCAAGTTGCCATAGTCAATATAACGACAACTTCTTGTTTTATTAACTGGTAAACAACACTTCGAATTATTTAAAACTGCCCAATTAGAGTCCACATTAACATTTTTCTAAGGTTAGTATTCGTTTGGGATGTCATGTCATGTCTTGTCTATGTGTGTATCTTTGACGTTTTATCCACTAATTATGCAATAAAATGAATACGGCAGCCACCAAGAATATGTATCCACATCCACATCACTCAATATACGGCAGATGAGAATTTGAGCCCCCTCGTCAATGATTAATGATGATCAAGTACATTTCGATTGCAGAAACGGAGAGGTCAGAATCGTTGGCATTGGGCCGAATTCAATCGAAAATCCACACTATCAAAAGACCATCACTCAATCAAAGAGTTTCCCAACATCCCAACCAACTGAAATGGTTCTAATTCCATCTGTTTGCGTGTTGATTGTCGAGATAAATGGCCAAAAGAACTCTAGCAGCATCCATCATGTGGTATTATTGATTTGAACCGCAATCACAATTGGTTTGGGGATGTACATCGTATATACATAGCTAAATACACAGGATGTTTCTATTTCTATGTCTTTAATTGGGGTTTGTCAGACATATCTAATTATTATGAATTTGAAAAAAAAAAACATTTTACCTATTAATAGAAAAGGCTTCAAATTTGTAATTGCAGTGAAAGAATATTCGAAACGGGACAGTTGAATTTAATAAAATAGTTTTCTGAAAAGAGCAGCTTTTAAAAAGTTTGAGTTTAAAATAATAAACCTGTCTTTACTGAGTGTAAGGTGGACTTGGGTGCGTATGGTCAGTTGTTTAATCAAACTTTAGTTCACATATAAAATTCAATAATTAATTAAAAATATTTTCTTGAAAAATTCTCAAGCAAAACTTTCATTAACTATTATATACAAAATGTTTACCAGTCAACCCGTGCTTTTGTCCGTTGGCTTAGTTTTCAAAGCCAAGAGGCTTAAATCCTGACTTCTCAATTAAAATGAGACGGAGAAGGTTTCCCTATCCCATCTGTATATTTGTTTTTGAGTGGAGTGCATTTTTGGTGGCCACACCATTACAAAAAATATACATATAACGATCGCTGATTGAAATTCAAAATAGCAGCGTCTCAAACTTCCAAGGTGTCTCGAAACCGCTAATTTTGAGCTATGACAGTGTTCTTTTCAATAAGCGAATATGTATACAAATAGAAAAATTGATTTGATTTTGGAGATTTTCAACGTGTTTTTTTCATGAAATAAATAAAAGATATTATTTTGAATAACTTAAAAACACTTATTTTATTTATTTATTTACTTAAATGCATTTCGGAAGCAATGCTTCCATCGTCAGTAAGTTGTATATCTTCCGAAATGCATTTAAGTAAATAAATAAATAAAATAAATGTTTTTATGTTATTCAAAATAATATTTTTTATTTATAAAAATAGATTAAAAATACCATTATTGAATTTTAAAATATATTAAGACAAGTTTTTAACATAATTAATACTATCTATGTATTTACTTAACCGAAGGTCACTGCCCTCATCGAGGTAATACAATATCTACGTACTTTCCCACATAAAGTTACAGAAATTTCAGAAATTCGCACAATGTGAATAACATTATATTTATTGTTAAATTAACCAAGTGGCATGTTGTTGTATATGATTTAGTAAGATATCGTGCTGTTTCAACATGAAATTCTTGCAAAAAAGTAGCAATGGTAAAACGCAGTGTTACCAATGTATAACCAAAGTCATGTTATCATAAAATAGTACTTTATATATTTCAATATTATTTCAAATCCTGTAGTCCAGTAACTACATCAGACCTTGTGTCAGACCCTGTAGCTCAGATTTTTGCTTAGTTTTTTTTATAATATTGGCCTTATAAATAATCCAAGCTTGGGACCTCGAGTGCCAAACGCAACATGGTAAAAAATTAAAAAAAAACTGAATTTTTCAGGCTCTTTTTAGTCCAGTCAACGAAGACTCAAAATCATAAAATAAATGCAAATAAATAATAATAAATGGGTGACCCCCAGGTATAACATGCTAAAAGACCCCAGCCCAGTGCCGCGAGCCTTAGGCAGGAGGGGGGTTAAAGATCCCCTTTTGTATTTTTCGGGAATATTTTGAAAACCAAGCGTTTAAGCGGAATAGTATAAACTACAAAATGAAAGTAAAATAAATTTCCTACCAAAAAAGTTTTATTCATATTTTCGGTAGGAGCAAGGTTAAGAAAGATACGGCCAGTAGAAAACTCAAAAATTGGAAAAACAATGTTATTGTCTTACAAAATCAATGGTTTTTGATCATTTTACTCAGAAATATCAGAATAAGTAAGTTTATATTGATTCATGGTCATTGCAGTGACGGTATGAGAGCAAGTATGGGTGTAAAGAATGTTTTTGGGTTTAAAATATCCTTATTTATTTTTTTTGATACAGTGATTATTTTCATATGAGAAACACTGTTTCTTCAAAGGTAAGAAGTATTTTTCCAAGTTATTGACCAATACTTTATGAGATCAATTATATAAAAGGGGAGGTATATTTCCCCCTCTTTTTTATAAGGGGGGACAGTATCCAAAACATTGAATTAAAGTAGACAAATAGCTATTTAAAAACAACGGAAATACTAACAATATTGTGCTATATCTATTTTTAAAGCTTAAAACAAGTTATTTTATTAATAATCAAATCATGTAGACAATTTTTGAAAAACTCGTTTGAAAACACAAAATTAAAAAAAAAAAAAATTAAAAATGTTGTTAGCTGATTTTTTACTTTACATTATAAAGTAGTATATTGTCTTTTATTATTTAATGTTGTTATAAGCCTTAAGTCGAATACTGAAAATCAGACGGTTGTAGCATTTTTAGTTTTTGAGAAAATTGAAAAGTGATCAAAAACCATTGATTTTGTAAGACAGTAACATTGTTTTTCAAATTTTTGAGTTTTCTTTTGCCCGTATCTTTCTAAACCTTGCTCCTACCAAAAATATGAATGACACTTTTTTGGTAGGAAATTTATTTTACTTTCATTTTGTAGTGTATACTTTTCCGCTTAAACGCTTAGATTTCAAAATATTTCCGAAAAAATCTACCCCCCCTCCTGCCTAAAGCTCGTGTCCCTGGGCTTGGGAATTTGAGAATGTAATACCTGAGAGGCTCACCCCTACCACATAAAATACATAGTAACCAAGAGAGCCTGATTTATTGCATTTATTTTTCCTTCTATGACTGAACTATTTTAGTTATTGTTCTGAAGGACTAGTTTTTGATTAAACATTGTTTTACGAATTAAAACTAATTAAATTTTCATTAATTTGAACCCAAAGTTGTCTCTGTAGACCCAAGAAACAGCATTTCAAAATTTCTCAATAGTAAATTTATAACCACAAGTAGTACTTTAGAGCCTCTAAGGCCAGAAATTCATCTTCCGATATTGTTAATTTCTGAAAAATTAGTTTTCAAAAAAATATTGATAACTTGTTCATTACATCTCTGATGACCAGTATTGCCACGATGAAAAAAAATTGAGGGCCTTTCTGGGGGCCATTTGCAAAAAGTCAGGGCCACATACCATCATAGAAAGAATTTTAGTGAATGTGAAAGTTGATTTAAAAAAAGAAATGTAGTTTTAATAAAATTTTTAGTCGCTTTCGAGAAAATTTGAAAACAAGAAATATTTACCAGCTTGCTAAGCCATACTGTAGAGCGCTTAAGCAATATCATTTTGATAATTCCCTTCTAGAAAATATTTTTGTATGAAAACAGAAAACTAAGATTTGCGGGCCATTTCTGGTTGGCCCGGGCCAAGGGGCCAACACTCAAAGTAGAAGGTCATGTGGCCCGGGCACTTTATGACATCACTGCTGATGACACTCACTCACTCGGTCATTGAAGCGTTAATTCGGTACCTGACGTTGTCAAACTAGTACCGTGCTATCTATACTAAATATCATTTTGGTGTGCTAATTAAGATTTTGAACTTGCCAACAGTCTTAACATGCAATTTTTTTGTATCTGAGAGGTTAACTGCCTATCCTTTCCATTTATAAAATATTTCAAATTTCATAGATGTTGAAATTCTCAATCACTGATAAAATCACTTCTCGCATTTCTGCACAAAGATGTTGTCATTTTTTTTTATATTTTTTTTCAATTTTTTATATTGGGAAAAGTGGAATGGAAAAAATTGAAAAATTGAAAGTTTTACAAAAAAAAAATTAATTTTCGTACACTTGTAGATATTAACATTATGAGGTATGACCAGTTAACTTATCCTGGTTCCGCCGCGAGCGTCACTTCAATATAGGCTTGATTTAGCAGGGTATCACTTATACTATACACTAAAAATATTTAATTGATCAACCGTGCTGAAAAATAACAACATGATTATTTGATTATATCTGGTTAAATTAAACTGATGTTTTTCCCAAGTGTAAATTTAAATCCAATGGCTCACTTGCAACTTGTGTTATTTGCATTCATAAAAATCAAGCGTCAAGAAGTGACACTGTACGACAAAAAATCAAATAATAAAACCAAAATTAAAATATTTAAAAAAAAGTTAAAATGGCAACTCCATTTTCGTTACACACTCAAAAAGGCAGAACACCAAAAATATTATACCCCATATGGTGGACGCCTCTAACAATCGCATCGCCACAACTTTCGATGCCGTATGAATACATGTAGGATCAAGGCTTCTGTTGAAAATATCTCCGGCATTCTGAAAATAGATGCTGCTAATTATTAAAATTGTTAATTTATTTTTGACATTTTGTTTACAAATGAGCTTTTAGCGTTGTTGAGAGTTTAAATGTTGGATTGTTGAGATGCGTGTAAATCAGATAGTTTGACTACAAATGCTGCATGCTAATTGCAGCTTCAACATTTTATCGTTTGTTACCCAATCACGGTGTGTTGATGGGGTGCGGTACGGTAATGCGGGTGTGCCGCCGTTAAATATGTACAACTGACAACTTCTCTTTGGTCCACTTCGGTTTCGGAAGGCTACCAAAGCAATAAATACTTTCGTGCGACAGCCGTGATGTCATCTCTGAATAACCTTACCGCTCCGGTCTGAGGCATTTGGGGCTAACGATTGCTTGTGGGGTTAATGGGGCGCCCATCGTTGAAATTTGTCTGTGCTTTTAGTTGGCATTGCATAACTTTGGTTTTTTCATTATTGTGTTCGCTGATAACGAGTTTTAAATATATTTTTTTTCTGTTGTTTTTGTAAGCGGGATTACGCTATCTGACTTTGCAAATAAATCTGAATGGAACTTTTGAGTCTAACGTGAATTGGATTTGTTTTAGAAGGTATTTATGTCGCTTGTTGTGGAAGGGTTCTTATAGCATACAAATATGTGATGAATTCGTTCATCTTTCAAATGATAAAGTTAAAAAATAATGTATGCTAAACAATTACAGTCATGTTGCAACAAAAATTTGACTGCAATAAGCATTTCAATGTCTAGCAATAGTCAAAGTTCGTTGAGCTTGTTAAACATACAAAACAAAATAGTAAACAGAAACAATCTAAGATACATAAATCACAATACCTACAAGGCCGAGGTAAGATAATACTATCGGACGAACAATCTTCGTTTGGCGGCAACATTCCTCAAAAAATATAGGACAGCAAGAATGATTAACAACATCAGAAATAATAAAACAAGAACACCGTGAAGCAACATTATGTACCCACAACTTGTGAAATAAGTATATCTACCTACTAAATGATACCTACTACTTATGACACTGCAAAATAAAGGAGAAAAATTTATCGACAGATAAAGATAATTAATTTTTTGTATGTCAGTTGATTTTTCAAAATGTAAGATGAGATGTACATTGTACATAAGTAATTTGTTGTATTTTTTATATGAATATGTTGGCATTTTAATGGGTGTTTTATCTGCCTTTTAATGATTTAAATGAAGGCTAAAATATGTACGTACATGTGTTCACTTTTCTTAGAATAATAATAAATTAATTATATTAAAGTATAAGTCAGCACCATTTTAGAAGCGGTTTTATTTTTGTTAATGATTCGGAAACCCATCAGCTTTGAAAACAACAAACCTATTTTCTCAAAGCGATTGAGTTAGCAAAGGTATGTTGGTTTTTTACATTGATGAAAAACCGAACATACCTCCACTTACAAAAATAGCTAATAGTTTATGTGTTCTTACCAAATTAAAGTTTAATCCACTTCTTTATCACTATTTCCAAGAATAAACCCTTAATATAATTGCGGGTCACACTTCAAGTAATTTTCCAACTTTTTAACTGCACGGTTTCTAGTGAATTACGTTACACGTACTATATTATATTCATTTAAATAAATAACCCTCTAGGTAGTTCAGACATTATGATTTTATTCCCTGCATAGAACCATACCCCTTTGAATGTCAACTGCAGGTAAAATGCACAGATTAAATAATATCCCACCTACTCGTATCGTCGTATCCTCTTGATCCTGCTTATTAAAATTTCCAACAACGTGCACTTTCCTCTTTTATAAAATTCCTTAATGGCACGCTGCAATACATTATACGGGCACTCAGAACCAGTTTAGGGTTAGGATTGCGCAACGATAAAAAACCTTTAGTTAAAAAATATCTTGTGCGCTTTCTGTGGAAGCAGCAGCCTCATATTTTGTTTGCTCCAAAGTAATGAACTGATGTTTGTACCCTACCGTTACATACATACATACATAGGTAGGTAACTAATGGAATTGTCAAAGCTGAAACCTTTTTCGTATATTTTAAAAGTTAAAAGTTCTTCTCTTTTGGAATAGTACAGCTGAATATAGTAGCCAACCGCTGCATGCCGCCACTGTTAGAATGTGAATGTCTGAATCGCACTGTTTCATTTCCCGAAGACGTCCCTTGTTTATGGTTTAAAAAAATGTTTCAAATGGAATTGGATTATCCAATCTACCATGACCCAAAGAACAAAGAACCAGACAAGGGATAAGAGTTTTCTGAAAAGTGCACTTTAAGGTCACTAGGCGCGTGTCGTGTAAGACTTTCCAAATTAGACCTACACTGAAAGGAAAACCAGACTTTCTTAAATGAAATTTATTTAAAGAGAAAGTGTAAAAAAGTATTATGATTTGATGGGTAGGTATTTCTAAAATGAAATTTATTTTAAAAGAAAGTGTGAAAAATATAATGAAGATTTAATGGGGAGAAATCGATAATTTTGCCAAAAACAGTATAAGCTTCTTGTGGAAAGACCTCTTTCTTACTCATAATTTGCAATAAAGATCCCTACATCAGTAACAAATTCTATCATTCACTTATGTTTTTACTATGTTTTAACGAAGAAGAAAAATGTACATTTGTAAATTCAAATTCTTAATGCAATATACCGGATTGTTTTACTCTTTCTCTCTTTAGTTCAACGCCACAATAATTCGAAAAAGAAAATTTTGAAAAGACAAAATTACCGAATAGTCTGTTTTAAAACACTATACACATAATGTTATATCATTAGACTTTTTATTTTTGTTCAGTTCTGCGCATATATTAAAATTTGTGTCGAATGTCAATATTTGTTCATGTGATTACGTTTATTTACGTCCTCATGTTCACAGCCATTTTTATTTCTGACGATTTCAATTTCAATTCGTTGTTGTATTTGCTTGTGTTTTCGTTTTCGTCCTCACGTTCAGAGCCACTTTTCATTTCTGACAGTTTTATTTTTGACAGTCTGATTTGTGCACTGATGTGGTCTGCTAATACAAGACGACCTTTGACTCATTATTTTTTTTTTTTTGTAAATGAGTGCGAACGAGAAAAAACATTTGATGTCACCTTCGCGCTTATTTTATTTCGAAAAATCCTTGACTCAAAATTCGTCGCGTAAAAGCAGACATACGAAGTTTTTTAAACACAAAGAAGAGGTGTCATTACCTATACTTATTTTAAAGAATGCAAATGACTTAAGTTGTTGAAAGAGAAATAGAAAAATGAAATACAGTTACCTATACTGTTAATATAGATCCATAACTACATACATATTTATATGTACATATCAGTGACGAAGCGTTCATATATTGAGTGGAATGAGTGCTTCCGTAAGACAGTTCACAAAATGCTCATAGCAAAGAATTTTAATATTCGAAAATTCAAATTGTAGATACATTAAATACATTTACATCATTGACCTATTATTATAGTATGTCAACGATTTACATTTTCTTGATATCTAATATTAATAAATTATCTCTTATATTAATTAATTATTTCCCAATATTAGGTATTACATATCACGGGAAATGATTATTATCTTTTAATAAAATCACTCACGAGAACAACGCTTAAATCCGCACATCATCTAACCAAACCCACAAATTTCCATTATACGCCAAGCCAAGCCATTTGAGAATGCGTAACATCACTCCATTCTCCATTATAAAATACGATACGAGAGTTTTGCTCTAGAATGCGCAACAGATTGGCATTCTCTGATTTTACCTTCTTAACTCAAATTCCGTCCAAAATTCAAAGTAAAATCTGATGATTTCTTTCTGTTTGCCCAACGTGTGAAGAATGAGTTGAGTGAATTCATTATGAAAATTCAATAGCAAAACTAAAGAAGTATTGAGTCGTTTCCTGCCGCACATTCCTATTGAAAAAGGGGTAGTTTTAGTTTTATACTTTGGATCTTCGGTGTTGTGATTGTGTGTGTGTGAATGCAAATCGTATATAGTGTTTCATCCATAAGAAATGCATTGATTGGTGTTTTTTTTCGATTTGATTAAGTTTTTTGGGCGAATTGTTTTGTTTGTGATTGCTTTGGCGTTTTGCTTAATGCTAATGAGTACCTGCAAATGCATAGCAAAGAGTGTTTCAAATTAATTATTTCGGCTAGAGAAAATACATTTTTTATACTCTTTATAATATTATTAGGCGCAAAAAAGCGGTATGATATAAGTTCTAAATTAAAGGACTTTTATTATTTGAGTTTTAAGTTGTGTGCTTCCGCTTCCGAAAAAGTCACGCCTCGTGCCTGGTACATATGTATACAAATGAATTTGTGTCTATAAACTCAAGAATTACCCCTTAAGCCTTGCTTTTAAATGCAAGAAAAAGTAAATTTTCTTATGAAAATAATTTCTTTTCCAGGCCTGAAATATTGAGTTAAATTTAATGCAATTATTTCGGCGACAAAAAAGACCAAATTTGCTCCGAAATAAATGTAAACCAATGGTTTTATGTAAGCTCAACATACAAGGAGACTTGTTTTTTGTGAAACCCTTTCGACACGAGATCTATTGATGTTTTAGTTTCATTTCGATTTCACTTCGCATTGATGTTTAAACAAGGCTTGATTGAGCTCAAATTTGTGGGCTGTTTAAAAAGTAATTTGAGACATTTTCAATAAGTGGCGCTCCACTTTAAAAAAAAATGAATGTCTTAATAGCGCAGTCAAATTAGGAAATCAAATCAAAATTTGTGTGTGGTATCTGTTCGGGTACGTCTCCTTATTATAAAAACAAGTTTTCGGGATTTTTGGAGTAAGGGAAGAGCCGCCATCTTGAAAAAGAGAATGGTTTTGCTTGACACATTCTTCAAAAGCACTGTTATAACTCACCGATTGTGTTCAGTGAGAATCAAGGATTTTAAGAGATGCCTTAACTGACGTAGTGATGTCCCTCCTCAGCGGGAAATATTGTCCTCAATGAAGTTTATTGCTGAAATAATCAATGAATTCACTTTCCAAATCATAAGAGAAACGACAAGCAGTGATTTAGTAGGTGAAGAGTAATGCAAAGTTTCCTCAGTTCGAAGCTTTGATTCTACTTTCGGCTTTGTGTTTATGAAACGACCCTTTATTTCGGTGAATTTAAAAGGGAAAAGTATGTGATGAAAAAATTGTGGAAAAGTAATGTACAAGATCATCAGTTCATTGTTTGAATCCACTCATCTGCTTTGTAAAGCGTTCATAGCGAGAACAAAAAAAAAAAAACAAATGTGAGTGAAACTCATGGTGAATTGTAATCGATGATTCCAACGATGAATAGTAATGCACAAAGTTATTTATTATTCTTTGGCAACTATAAATTCTCATTTTGTTGGATACAGTTCACAGTGACTTTCTGTAAAAAAGTCGATGTAACACGAACTGAAGTCAATAGAAATTGCGTTTGCCGAATCGCCAAACATTTTTAATTTGAAATGGAAACTGCTCTTTGGTTTGTTTTTATCTTAATAAACAATACAAATGGGAGGATTTAATTGATATAAAAGAAACTACCACTAATCTGGTGATTTCATAACTGAATTTTCATTTGATTTTTCATCGAAATTATTGAACTGATGAATAAGCTAAATACCCGTATGTAGCGAATTCACAGATTATGCAATCACCATGTTTTTCATCACCTGGGTTGGTGAATAAACAACTTCCATTGAAGTAGTGATTTCGTTAGTGAATTTTCATCGAGAAAGTGGCATGTGCTTCCCGCCAATGACACGCCCATGTTAAATTCATCAAAGGAATAAGCTGAAAAGTGGCAGGTACAGCTTCCATTCCTCAAGGAAAAAGCAGGTTTTTCCTCAATGATTTTTTTATTTTCCCCCTGGGTCACTGGAATCAGGCTGTAATCACCCCCGAAGCGTCGGAAAATAAACACAAACAATAGATAATATTTTACCTTGAGCTCACTCTAGGACAAACATAATTTCTTCTTAATTCCAAATATAGTTTATAGTCATCCGAATATTTATTTCCCTTTAATTTAATTTCTCTCAGTGTAACACATCACACATTCTGTTCAATATATCTGCATATTCACTTCTTCGAATTGATCTGTCATTTTCTTTCTTGGACCATTGCATAAAAAACATAAATCATTCGTGCAATAAGGCGATAAAAAACACTACAGTATTTTATAGAATCTGCATAGCTATGCCAGACACTAATACAAAATATAAATAACAAACAAAAATTAAAAACATAGACATCCCGCTGAAAAGGCTCACATTCAGCAATTGGCTTTTGAAATTACTTATTGCCTTTTAAGAGACTCAATCCATGGGATACATTTATCAAGGCACATGAAATGTCATCTTGACTCATTCTCCATCAGCCATATAGCCCAGCCATTGCAATGAATGCATAATAGCAAATGGCACAATCTGGCAATTTGCAAAAGACACAGATAAGCTCTTACTATTAAATCACCCCCCAACTCTATGTTAAATTAGAAATGCTGACTTCAACTTCAGTTTAAACGTAACTACTTTGCAGTCAACTCTTGTAAGCATTAGGCATGACGCATGAGCAAAACAAATAACGAAACGATTTATGATTTACAGGGAAAAATTCAAATAGCAGCGCTGCTTAATGACAACCATTTATAATTACTGCTTAGCGTCGTTCAATTACCGCTAAATGCCGATTTAAAGATTAATCAGCCCACCTATAGAGGTAAAATAGCAAAAGGTGAAAAGAGCCAACTGAGTGATAATCCTTGGCCCGATTGCGTTTGTGATTCGATACCTTTTACTTCATGATGGATTGTCGTTATTGTCAGGAGGTCTTGGCGCACTCTTTCTTTTTTATTTTGCCTTATTTGCTATGGTTAACTTACTATCTAACCAGCTGCTAGTGAAAGTACAAAGTAACTGTTCACACTTGTTTCCGTTTAGTTACTTAATTATTGCTGGATAATCAAACAAAATGTCTTATTTTATTATATTTATATTTATATCTGTTCAACTTTGATCTGTGATGATATTCAGATTCAAAAAACAAATTGAATCTCCATAGTTTGGTATATTTAATAAATAGTTTGGAAGGATTAATTGTCAAGAAATACTTCAAACACTACCAGCCTTATTCATAAACGCATCATAGCTTGTGCATAGTGCTATGTACTCGTTATAATGCATCTGAACGCAAAAACCTTATTCATAAAACTTATGCAACGTTACATAGACTCATTATAAGCTAAACGAGTTTGGAGGTTGAATAGTGGCAACATAAGGATATTTTAGTATCAAAATGTCACTAACACACACAAAAGTGAAATATTTTGATATGCGCACATATACATATCTAAACCTATTCTTCCCAATAAAAAATGTGAGCAAAGAAATAATGAAATAAAACAACAAAACAGATTATTTTCTCAAAAAAACAAATTTTCTTTTATTTATGCACATATGTGAATGCGTATCTACTATAAACAATGGATAACACAATGAAAATAGAATAGAAAAACAAAAATAGAGAAACTAAAAACAATCCAACCGGTGGCGGCAGCGCAGCAGGAAAACTGGGGGGTTGTTTTGTTTTTTTTTTTCAATAAAAATTCACTGAGAGTAAATGGAATGGAATTGCTATGAGTTTTTATCGAAACTTTTATTTATTTTTGCTAAAAATGAGTAATGACACAAGAAAACTACAAAATTATAATATTATAGACACAGAAATTGAAAAGACCGAACCGGAAGCATTTTTCTTTTATTGATTTTTCACAAACAGCTGATGTTTGTTTATGTGAAGTTGAAGTAAAACGTAATAGATTTCCTCTTTGTGGTACTTTATTTGACACAAGCGTTGCATAACTAAAATGGATGGGGAAATTTTTTATGAATAAGGATTTATGTAACGTTACATAGTGGCTACATAAATCCTTATGCAGTGCATAACTATTCATCTGTTTAGCGCATTCTAATG
This sequence comes from Dasysyrphus tricinctus, assembly GCA_963921185.1. Taxonomy (NCBI): domain Eukaryota; kingdom Metazoa; phylum Arthropoda; class Insecta; order Diptera; family Syrphidae; genus Dasysyrphus; species Dasysyrphus tricinctus. The sequence goes on from OY992531.1 coordinate 264,000,895, forward strand.
AATAAGGCTGTACATATATAAATACGACAGCTCTGATACTCTGTCTATTTGCTTTTGTTTTTAATCTCGATGTGCGCAATTATCGCATTTAGTAATACCATATGGACGTGCCAAGATGAGCTCATCTAGAATAAAGTTGTAAATCGGGGAAGCACAGATCTACAAATAGTGCATCTAGTGGATCCTCAGTCTAAAGCTGATGGTTGTTCGTGTAGCAGATGGAATGGAAACTCTTTGTAAATCGGAGAAATAAAATATCTCATAAGCACAAAGCGTATCACAATCGCACAATTTAGGTTCATTAATAACTTTTTGTTTCGACGACAGCGCCAAGTGAGAAGTGGCGTGACTCATTCACGCGTTGTCTGTCGTGTAGAATCTGATGCAGTTGTATTGTCAACCAATTTGTCAACAATGCCGTGCCACTGGTTTGCTCTTCGTTCGTTTGTGCACTTGTAGACACTTGCGTGCGCAAAAATTATTTGAATATTCTCTTTAAATTGAACAATCATTTGTGGTTAAGCTATAAATTGTTTCCCCTACACACTTGCAACACGTCGTATAACTGTTGGTGCCTACAAGCATTACCATTTTCAAGCACTTTAAGGAATTTAGCAGACATCAGGACTGATTATTGAGATTGAACTGCAAAATGCATGCAGAGTGGACTTGAATCTGTCCACATTCAATTTGTATTTACTCTCTACAGCTACAACTACACGTATTACTGCAGGCTGCAGCACACAAGTTGGCTGGAATTTATGTATATTGGGGCTGGATTGTGCCATTGTGGTACAAATGGTTTGTAGATTTTGCATTTGGGACAATATTGGCTCTCTGGTTTTTGCCCATTTGAATCATGAACTGTGTTTAAATTGATATACATAGTTACTTACATGCACATTAATTAAAAAGCTATCGATGGCTATTTATGAAACATAATGGGGCGTATTCATAGAGAATTACTAAAGTCGTGATTTCTTGATCCATAGTTTAAGGCTTGTTGGTTAGATAAATACAGCTCTATTCATAGTTAATTTCCCAGCTGTGTTTAGTAGAACCCTAGGTTAAGGTTGTGTTCTACTACAATCATACTTCAAATGATGAGAGTTCAAGGAAAAAAAAAAATACACTTATATTCCCAAAGTGTGAATTTTGTGTGGTACCTCCTCACATTGCATGTCGAAAAAAGTAAAAAAACAAAACTATTAAATAAAAAATCCAAAAAAGAAAATCGAACAAATATTCTATTATATTTTTAGAGGAACAACAAAAGGCGTTTTCCTTTGGAGGTGGCGAAGTACTTGCAAGTACTTTGCCAGCTTTTTTCAATGGAACACATCAAACTGCTTTCCCATGTAAAATGTACCTACTCGCGCATGAGAGTATGTGCAGTTGGTAGTACTAGATTAGGGTTTTCATCTACTCGTAAGTACTTCGCCACCTCCAAAGGAAAACGGCTAAAGAAAATACAAAACACGAACGCCAGGAAAACTGGTCGCCACCAGAGAAGAAACTTTTTTCTTATTCTATTCTTCTCTCTTTTCTATTTTTCTTTTTGGCACATTTTGCAATTCACTTCCTAACTCAAATTCATCTAAAATATCCATATCTTCTCCAATTGCGGTATCAATCGACATTTTTCAGGACGATAAGTTTACATAGCATTTTATTTGATATATGTAAATTACTTTTCAACTTTTTAATTCACAAAAAAAATCAAATTTGACATTTGGCTGTGCTAATAACTACTTAAACACAGCATTTCCTATGTTTAAAGTTAGACCACAGGTTTAGCCCTAACCTTAGGTTTAAATTAATTTATGAATAGCCTAAACTCTGGACTTGCTTAGTAACAACTAAGCAAGAGTTTAGCAAACATCTATGAATATGCCCCATTATGGATTTTTTTTATATTAGAACGATTCTTGCCTCCACAACCTTCACGCTCGCACATTTAATAGAAACGTTTCTGGGATTTTACTTGCATACTTTTGATGTGTGTTTGTTGAATATGCATTTGTATATATGTAATATGAAGCGAGGTACTTACGGTAAGCATAAATTTATGCATTCGTGTATAATTTCAAACTCCGTATTTTAATCAATCATGTAAAATTTTTCCATTGGTAATGTGTTAAACATTTTTCAATTTAATGGAACGTATTTGCAACAATATTTCAACGATTATAATATTAGACATTGAAATTTGTTTGGGCAAGTTGGGGGTAATTTTTAACACCTCTGTTCGTACATATAGATGGAATTGGTTACATTTTTTACATCCCATAAGGCTGGAACTTTGGAAGATACATAGATCCGTTTTTGTTCTCAAACACTACTTTGAAATCTACAAACGAAGATAGCATTTTTATAATTTTACTGATTTTGATGGCATTCAATGATTGAAAATTTAGTCTACGGTGCTGTAGTTATATGAACAAGTAGGTTCTTTGGTAGAAATCGGCAGTTTTGAGAAGTAAAATAACAGACTAAAAACTTACACTAATAGAGTGGACCATTTGAACTAATCTAATGAAATGGCACTTTTTGAAATAGGACATTAACTCAGTAATCTAGAGTTTTATTCACTACACACAGAATTTACACGTATTTCTTTCCTTAGTTTTTACCAGTCATTCGCTGAGGTTTGAAAAATTTTATTGAAATTTGTCGTTTAAATATGTAGGTATGTATGTTCCTAAAAAAGTAATTTTGCTTTGTATTATAGGACGTCGTATGTTGCCAGCACAATGATTATGGCTGATTGCCAAATCAATATCCCATTTGAATAAGGTATGTGAAGAATATTGATGAAATAAAACTTCAATTCCGAATTAAAGGTTTTTCATTCAGTTGAATTCTCACTTAAAGCCCGACCCACTCTTCCCCTTTGGGTTAAAGGTTTTGATACTGAAAAATTGTTTTTAACTCTAAATTCTATGTGCCTCGCAACAACATCTTCTACTTTAAAAAAAAAAAGTTTTGGTTATTGTAAATGTTTAGTTCGTCCAACATGTTTTCCAAGCAGATACTTCCTAATTCACTTTAACGAGATGCTGGAGAAATCCCATTTATTTTCGTAGAATAAAAAATTTTAAACCAAAAATCTCTCTGATTTGCATTTTTGAATCCAAACACCAGGTCCTTTTTGATGAAATGCCAGGCGAAAAGTTTTAACAAAGTGGATTCATTCCCGAATATTTATATGCATAGCTACAAAACCACTTCCGACATGCAAAATTACACATACATACAATAAAATGTACCTACATACTCGTATATGTGGCTGTGATGGTTCTTCATTTATGCTCCATTTGAACACAAACCAAAAAGATGTCCTTGCACATTTCACTTTTGCTTCATCCAAAACTCAAGCCCTCTGCGATGGTGTCTTTTGTGTGTTTAACTTTTCAGCACGTGCGGTTTATTGGACTGTCTAACATAGCATAAACACAAACCAGCTAACTTCATATGGGGGAGGAATATATAAAACGAGAGCGGGCTGGATCCAAATTATCTAAGAGCCCCAGCTTTATGGACTTGTTACACACATTTTGAAATGGAATAGATAATAAAATAAGGACGTGATATTTTACTTCCGTGGTGCTCCATAAATTGTGCACCTCACTTTATTTAAGGGGTAAGGTTTAGCCGTACACTCTTTCAGTGTTTTATTTCAATGAAAAGGAAGTGAAAGTTTATCTCTTCACACAAAGTAAGGCATATCTTTACACTTGTGGTAGATGCTACCTTTAGAGAAAAAATTTATTTTATTTATTAACATAAACAAGGCTTTAAAAGTGCGTTCTTTACAGAGTGCAATTATATAATATCCTCACTGTTTTAACTTTTAAGGCACAACCAGATTAATGACTAGTTACACAAGAAAACAATGAGTAAGCACAAATGGTACCAACGTGACCTCATTTAAAATGCAAAGAAAAAAATCCCTCGAAACTTTTAAGTTTTGAATCTATTCAAAATTAAAGCGCATTTGTCAACTAGATACAACGCATGAAATTCAGCTCCAGTTCGTGCTGTCGAACACTGCCAACCGCCGCTCCTTTAAGTATCTAGAGACTTAGATATTGGTTGCATGGCAGAGTGCGGCTATGGGCACCGCGGTGCTTCAAGGTTGCATCTACAAGGTACTTACCATGTTTATCTTTTTTCTTGAGTTATACGAAAGATAAATAGAAAATGTTAATGTAAAGTGTTCGTTTGCGGAATAAAAAACTCAGGTCGCCCACACTTAGGTACGTATTCCTGACATATTCAAAGTGGTGTAACAAAAATAGATGCAGTTTATTTGATTATAATATGAGTGTCCGTATCAGAAATTGCTCAGCACTGGAGTCACTGACCTTGCATATAATATATAGGTACTTACTTTTGGTTAAGAACAAAATGTTGCTTTCAAAATATCTAATCTTTTATTATTATTTCATGTTGTACTTGCACAGCGAAGTCTGGAATCTGGATTATCCAGACTAACCTTCATTTGACCTTACATTAAGATACTCTGTTTTTATGATGGCGATTGGTTTTAGCTTATTTGAAAAGCTAAAAAAAGAAATTGCTCCAAAAGGCAACTATCTTTTACAAAGATGTTTCTAAAAATATGGGGTTTTTTGGAATGTCTCATTTCCAGTACATTCCTATCACACAATAAAAAAAAAACTTGGTTCATGAATTCATAAGTGGCTTCAAAAACAAAATTCTAAAAATTCCGTTGATATTTCTGTTCCAAAACTTATTTCGAATTACTTATTTATTTTTCCAAACAGAATATTATATCAAAAAGAACCCATGAAAAATAAAATAATTGTTTGTGCTATCCAAATTTTATATCTTAATTGATAAACGTTTTCGATTTCTTCTTCTTCCTTATATTCTAAGAGCCAACGACATAAAAAGTCCAGTCAATTGTTTAACATTGTAAGTCATATCAATAAATAATTGGTTTCGAAGTGTTGAACCAATTATCGTTCATCTCCCTACCTAAACACATGTCGAATATGTGTAAAATTTGACGAAAATTGGTGATGATGACAGTTCGATATTTGGAATTCAAACCACAAATTTTATTAAAATGGACAAAAATGATAATAATCGACAGTTGTGAATATTTGGGCATATACAATGAGTGTCAGTTTATAAAAGACGAAGCAAATGGAAATAACTGTCAACGAACTGACAAAGTAAATTGTAAACATTTCTTTGTCTTTGAAAAGACCAACGATTTTGTGTTAATTAAAGATACAAGTGAAAATGCACTGACAGTTTTTTCTTTAAAAGGCCAAATCGTGATCTGTCAAACTGTGTCAATTGAAAGACAAGCAGAAACCTAGCATTAGAAAACTATAGGTTCCCTGTTTTTGGATAGAGTTTTTATATGGTGATTATTATTTTTTAAAAGTGACAAAACCACTAAGTTAACTTAATATCAATATTACCTACTGACGTTTTCCCATTATAAGCTAAAATGGGTAATTTTGGCTACGGCTTCCTCTAAAACCTTTAAGTAATTTTAGCACCCCCAGGGTTGCCTAATAAAGTATATCAAATGCTTAATAAAATTCTGCAGCACTTAAACCAACACTGCGGGTTAGGGAGCAACCAAATACCACAATATATATTTTTAGTCACTTGATTGTTGTCTATTAATTCCACATCATTTTAATTTTCCTAGCAAAACCAGAAAAGTGTTTATGTTTTTATGTCCTGCATTTTTAATTAAAGTATAGGTACACCTAAACTAGCTAGCCAAGCATATATGCACATATTTACACAATACATATATACTTTAGACCTATTTTCATGTTCACATAAATGTCCTATTCAGAAATATTTTGCTACTTTTATGAGATCGTGCAATTAAACTGAACCACATAACCAAGCGTACGCCAACGCCTTTTGAAATCGATATGTGTTGTTTTTCGATGGTAATTTAAATCCTTTCTATGACAAGACCTCCTTCAATCTCAATGCACAAAGAATGCTGAATAGCGGAATTAACTCTATGAATAGGAATAGACAACCAACGTTCGTCTCGTTTTTAAAACCTCAAACTTGATTAAATTAAAATTAAATTCAGTGCTGATGCCGACCAACAACTTGGCGTGGTCTTGATTTTGGTTTCCAATTTCCCTTTCCTTTATGTTTTCTTTTAATTTTCCAGGAACACAATTGTCGGCTCATACGAGGCAATGAAACAATAGAAATCAAAAAGTCCCCTATATTTTGTGGACAATAAATAATGGCCTATGCTTAAGGCGTATACTTATCGAAATAAATACCACGCAATGAGTTTTCATTGAATGCTTGATTGCCAAAATGAAGTGCGATTAGGCGGTAAATGATACGGGCTGATCTTTATACAAACATATATTTATAGAACTAAGTTAATTGATTGGAATTTGGTATTTTACTATAGATCCATGAACCTATGTACATTTTACAATGTAATTCATATACACCGACATACATGTACGTAAACTATGTGTTGAAGACAGCATATTGTATTTTTTGTATGTATTTCTTTCCAATTTTATTTAACATAAGCTAGGTATGTAAAGGTATTCAAGAAAACTCAAAATGAATTCAAATATAAAATAAGTAATTATAAAAGAAAACTTAAGATAAATATGCGGCATCAACTGTCCTTGTTTGGCTCATATTCATTTCACAAATGCATTTCAGTTAAGTTCTTTTAAGAACAGCCATATTCTGAACAATTCAGAAAGTTCGTTTTTGGTGAAAATATAATTTCCTGCTAAAGTTTTCTTTTTTTTACTGAACCTCCCAAGGACTTCATTACTTTTGCTTTGCCCATAACACGACCAAAGAATGAAAATTTTTTGCTTTGTTCATAACTCGAATAAAAGTTGAAATAAAAACAATAAAAAAAACACTAAAAACTCCTTCATTTAATTAAAAGCCGGCTTGATGAGAAAATGTACATTTAGATGAGCGAAAAATGTGCTATGCACATGGTGACCATCTTGGTCAAAATTTGTTTTAGAATTAGAAATTCGTGTTTGCACTTTTTCAGCATAGTTCCGAAATAAAAATCGAAGAACTTATAGTTTTTAAAACTCAATATAGTTGGAATCACAATTAATTCAAATCTTGAGTTGATAGAAATCGATTAAATTATTCAATTTTTAATGTGCATTGTGCGTTGGGCACAGAATAAGGTAGTTTTCCCAAAAAACGTTAACAAACTATATTCATCCCATTTTATTACTATTAACCAATGCAATCGATGTGAAACCTACGTCCACATATTTTTCTAACATAAATCTTATGAAGAATCGAGACCTGCAACGAGGCAAGTCCTGATATGAGTATTAAAAGATGTTTTTTTATTGCATAACTGATATTTGAAGCTTATTTTAAGAACCTTTATAACCAAAAACTATTATTATGTATATATGTACATTATATTATTGATTCCAGCTCAAAATTTTGAATAAGAATTATTCTTTTTCTTCAAAATTTAAAGATTGAAAATATTTTTTGCTGAACCTATTTATAAAAAAAACTTAATTTGAAAAAAAAACTTTAAAGTTGGATGTTTTGGCTTTCCAAAAAGTGTTGTAAGTGATGCCGTTGTTTTTTAAATTAATTTTGTTCCATTTATGCATTTTTTTTATAAAATTGCCTCTACTATCCCAGCGGGGGAAATATATTACTCCCAACCTCTGGGATTTTTTTCTTGTCTACTTTCAACCTACCTGTTCTAAATTTTTTGGCAGATTTTACGCAAATCACCTTGTGTGCAAAAAAAAGGCAATTTAATAAATCCCTACAGCGACTATAGGGGATGAAAATAAAAATCTTAAAATCTTTTTGTTCTTTATTTACAGCCGATTAAGGCCCATCCAAGCATCCAAGATGACCTTGTTTTTGAACGACCACCCTAATATACCTTTGTTCATATAGGTATTCTTTTATTCATTTTCTTTCTTAATTAAATCTTAAATCTGAATAATTTGATAACTTAAGATTATTCCCATTATATAAAATTTTATTAATTGGGTTGACCAAACACTATGTAAATTTAGTTTAACACAGTGGATTACGAAATATATTTTCTTTTTCAATATTTTGGCATAATACAAAATATGGTCATCATAACTATGGATAGCTGCACCCGACCCGACACGCCTACCGTTATACCTTTGCTCAAAACGACTGAACTATGAAGCAAAAAAGATCTAATTAGTGAAAAATACCTGCAACTGAAACCACCACAATTTATGAAATCCTTTCGGGAAGGAGGCTTCGTTAATCTGGAAATTCATTAAGAGACGCGAATGAAAAAAAATTGTCAAGAGAATTTAATCTTTAAAATGCATCCCTCTGCAAGTGCTGGGTAAGTCAGATGACAACGATATCCTCTTACAAGTACCTACCTTTTCTACCTAACCAACCTACCCCAACATACCATCGTCATTATAAGGACAGTATATAGTACATACATAGATACACTATTATTATAATATTTTTTTTTACGATTCCTTTTTTGTCCTTGTTCTTCAATACATCTCAAACTCTGGTATGCGAAAGGAAAACAGACGAGAAGCGTTAAGTTAAAATAAATGTGGAGCATTTCATGATTGATGGTAGGTTTAAGATAAGAGAGAGAAATAATTTCCTTAAGTGTTTATTAGATACTTTTGTAAATATTGTGTGCATCCGACTCTGATATTTTTCCATTGTTAATCGGATTCCGAGAAAGCCAACCAAATACAAGAAACAAACATTTCACTGGCTGTATAATATGTAGATATTATGTATGTATGTAGTTCCGAAAATAATAATAACTTTAATGCCTTCCAGGAGTTTTATGGTTCCTGTAGAGTTATGAATATTTTATATTCCACATACATTACAACTTCTCTAATCCAGATTCATTTTAAGCTATAGAAAATTCAGCACAGTATGACTGCCATTAATGCGGGGTTATTTGACAGTTCACCTTTAACATAAATTGTTTTTTGCAGAAATAAATTTAATAAGGCAGACTTAAGCTAGAACTATAATTCTCGAAGAGGGTTACTGTAGAGGTCGGAAGAAAACAAACGAATACACGGAAATCTTATGAAACGCCTATAATTGTAGAATATCGTTCACTGTTGCTTTCGAAAGTGAGGTGCGCCAGCGAGCGAAGTGAAACGGACATTTGGTAAAATAAAAGCGATAGATGATAAGTACAGTATGGATGTGTTCCCCTTTTGACGAAACGGAAAACTACTTTTGGTTGGTTTTTGACATTAGCTTCAGTGCCCTTCCGCGAATTATAAATCTACTTTTATACCTACTTAAAACTCAATATTATGAAAATGTACACTCCGCTTCAACTGGATAGACGCAAAAATTTTTCCATTTTTTCCAAACATTGTGTATCATTCGATGATGCTTATTATTTGCTTATAATGTTGGGGACATAAATCAGAAAGAATAATTCAAAAAGCTCCGCTGTTTTTTCTCCGGCTCGCTTACAAAGTATTCCACATCGAAAATGCAGTTTTTTTGGCTCAACTGGATATAGACACACGTTTAAAAATTCTGGGGTATTTTTTAATACAGCCTTTGTATTACAGCCGTATTCAATACAGAAAAAATTACTTTTTAATATTCCTTAAATATTAAAGAAATTTTCTTATAACTTTATATTGCATTCTAATAGATTAGTATTAAAATTGTTATCTGTTATTCAAAAAAGATTAAATTTAATACAAATTGTATTAAAAAGATCGGAACTCGTGTCTTTTTTAATACAAAAGTATTAATATTGACTATACATTGTATTAAAAAGATCGGGACTCGTGTATTTTTAATACTAAAAGTATTAACATTTAATACAAATTGTACTAAAACAGCTTGTTGCGTATACTTTTAGTACAAGATTATTAAAATATAATACAATTTGTATTAAAACAGGAGCAAACATCAGCCATATTTAAATATGAATATGAAGCATATGTTTTTAATACCATAGTATTAAAATTTAATACAGATTCTATTAAAACAACAAAAGTGGAAACCCTTTTTCTGCTTAATATTATAAAATAAACAAATTAAATATGCATTATTTTGAAGGTGCGTTGAAATATTTTGAGGTAAAATATACTAATTTGTAGATAACATTTCAATCGCATTAAGATTTTAGATCTTCTATATGTGAAAAACAATAATAAAATAAAGCCACCATTAATTGACTTAGAAGATAAATACTCTCACAAAAAATGTCTTTCATTACTATTATTTTTGTAATATATTTTGTATTATTTTTCATAAAAAGGAGCTACAAATTAATGTTCAAGAAATAAAGTATTATATTATAATATATTTGTATTATTAAAATATAATACAGATTTCGTATTCCTTTGTAATATCTGATATTATTAAGTTTTAATGTATTTTGAATTAACTTCTTAGTTTTAATATTTACCAAGCATTAAATTTCAATAAATGTGTGGTGTTGTCATATATGATGTAACCCTAAAAATATTAAAAAGTACCCTAAAATTTTTAACCGTGCACTCGTATTGAAATTTGTTTTAAAAGTTAATGGAAGGGTGTAAAAGCAATTTTATTGGGCATGGAATCGTAGAGTCTCTTTAAGTTATCCTTCTAAGCTTTGATCCTTAGAATTTTGATTTGTATATAAAAATGTGGGGACGCATGGCATACAAATAAAGAAATATGAGATGAAGGATCACCATATTTTGTTTTGTGTGACGTCATATTGAGTGTTTCACAACTTCAAACTAGAACAAGCAAAAATGTTTTTTTTTTATTTTTGTTTTTTTTGGTTTATATTTTTTTTATTATATTTTTTTTTGTTTTTGGTTATCAAATATTATATGAGATGATGATGATTATTATCTAGTTACCTTACCACTTTATATTTCTTGCAATAATATTTTTGTATTTATGCAAGGGATTTAGTGATCTCTATACATAACTTTTTAAGAATAAATAAAAATAATTTGTATAGGTATTATCGGATTTTTCAAAAGAGAATTTCTTCTTTCGATAACGTCATTAAATCTTTCCTACCCTCTAACTAGTTCCGTGCAATTCAGGTTGTATTTAAACGTACCTAAGGTCTTACAGGCATATAGTTAAAATTATTATTAAGACAAAAAAATTAAGTAACTAACGTTTTTCCCATAGGATTACATACATAACACTTCTAATTTTGTATTTAACATTAGCATTTCTTTGGGCCCTTATTTATTATTTGGTCAGGTTAATCTTTACTTATTTAAGTTATTTTTTTTTTTCTTTTTTTGATTGAGCAAATTCATTTGAAGATACAAATTTAGATTTGTTATTCACTATCAAAATCCTGATGTGTTTTGTATATAAATATTTAATAATAAAAATTAAGTTTTAACTATCAAAAAACTGCTACAAATTATTGCAAAAATAAGCAATGCAGGTATGTATGTATATACCTCATTTGAGCTTTACTCTCTAAATTTCTTCAATTTGAAGCCTAGATTTACACATTGATGTATGTATATTTTCTATCGCAATCAAAAATTTATCACTAACTTTTCATGTTAAACCATTTAAATACATACATTATATAGTTTTAATCCGCAACTGTACCCATGTATACACTTAATGCATTAATTTTTTGAGAGACGTCATTTCAGAAATGCAGATATTTATATTTTATAAGAGTCTACCTTTTTTTTGTTAAACTGTCGACGACAACGTAACTACCTTTTGTGAATCGGCAAGTTGAATGAGCTTCCTTGTAGGCAAGTTCGTTCCCAACAAATGATTAATTTTTCTGTCATTTGCATTCTTGAATGATTTTTTTTGTAAGAAAATAGACAACTTGACGACGACGCCCGTCCTTGAAATGCATATGCATTGTTGTTACTTAATATAACGAATCTTATAAATATATGCGTGAAGCGTTTGAGCGCTGACACTGTCACGAACTTTGCACATAAATACCTCTCTTCACCTTTTGTATAGAATGCAAAACAGAATCCTATAACATCCTCTACCTACAATGCTACTGTTACCACCTGAGAGTAGCACCGTCGTCGTCGTCGTTGTCGTTGTCGTTGTCGTCGTCATTCCAATGTGTCAATGACACTTGAGATTCCACTCCTGTATATGCGAGGCTCTGCATAAAAGCATAAAAAGGAGACATATCTCCTCAACTTCGTGCAGTGTCACCGTCTAAAACTGCATTGCCATACCGATCCTCTTTTTTGTCCCCTGTTTGAAGCTCCACTTCCACTCAAATGAGCACACATCATCACATTTGCATCTGATAATTCTACGAGAACCACTAAGTCTGGCATAAGTGACACTATACCTGGTATGTACCTACAAAAAGTATCTAGATACATTGGCTGGCAAGGCAAGTAAGTTGAATGATTTCACTCAGAAAATTAATTGGGTGCCACAAGGAAGTGATGAATTTTCAAATTGGAAACAGGTGAATCTTGATTCATTGATCAATTTTTATTTCACAAAATACTTTAAGCTGCTGAAGCATGAATTTCATAAAGAATCTGCATTTGACTTGTGGATAGGGTTCAATTAAGAGAATTTCTATCAATTACATGGGTATTTGTAGCTGAAACTACATATATGCATACTCATATAAGTATATGATGTGAAATGCAAGAGAATATTATAGGGGATTTAAGGGTAAAATTCAAACATACATCTTTTTTTATATTAAAAAAGTTAAATTACAACACATTTATTTATTGTTCTGAAGAATATCAAAAATTTCAAATTTTATAAGCTGTAGGTAGTACATAAAGTTAGAACTTTATTTTTATTTTAACAGAAGTGTTTTGGACGATCGAGTTGAGTTTTGGCTTGCACTAAGGCTGTTTGTAATAACATAAAGTAGTCTCCTTACAAACAGTCAAATAGAGCCTTTTGAAACCATCCCTGATTGAGTTATTAGGTGTCAATAGATCTCTCTAACATACACTACCATTAGATGTACATTTATATTTGTAAATTTTACAGGCATTTTCGAAAACAGAGTGCCATATACTGATTTCTTAACATTCTACATAGTCGTGATTTAGCTACGTGAAAGACCAAGAAAAAATTATTAAAAGAAAAGAATATTAATAGCTAAATTGCTTCCAATTTCATCCTGGTATTCCCTAAATATGATTGCTTCATTGGTTAATATCATTTCCATATGTTGAAACTGGCCAGCATGTTCCAGTATCATCGTCATCGTCTCGTCTCGTTACGCTTATAAATGTCTAATGAATTATTAAACGAGCCGTTAAGCTCGCTTTGAAAGACAGTCAGATAAAATGCCGATCAATGCAGCCATCAAATGGAACACTATGTTGTAAATTGATAATTACTTGAATTAAATGGGCAATGGGTTATCAGAACGTTTCAAGAGAGCTACGCCCATATCGTTGGCAATGACGCGGCTAACCGGCAACTTAAATTTAGCGCTTAATATAGTTATTTATTGATGTAGATTGATATGGATTTTTCATATTGAAAATGTCATGAATAACATTAGTAAATATCATTAATCGCATATGGTCTCCACTAAAATTCATACAAATATTTAGAGGAATTTTATTTAATATAATTCAGCAAATACACTCCTCGTCAACTGAATACGCACAAACATTTTTGAATATATTTTATCCATTTTTTCCAAACAGTGATGGTTATTATGCCATCTGTTGATAGTAAAAATTTTTGTAACATATAAATAACAGAATTTCAAAGTTTTATCCAAAAACAACCGTGAGTTTTTCCTTCAACCACTTCCAAAGTGTAACTTATGCAAAGTAGAAGTTTTTTTTTGAGTCAACTGAATAGGTACAAAAATTAAAATTGGTATTGGAATGGAATGAAACAAGTTTTTGTTTAAGTTTAGTAGTGGGTACTTCCACCTTTATTTTTAATTACTTCGTAAATTCGATCCGGCATGGAATCGTTTAGCTTTTTAATGTAATTTAACGAAATTTCGCTCCACGCTAATTTGATTGCAGAAATTAAGGTTTCTTTGTCTTCGAACTGACGACCACCCTCATAAACTTTGCGTACTAACCATCCCCAGACATTTTCTATGATGTTTAGATCAGGTGAGCACGGCGGCCATTGAAGCAACTGCACTTGTTGCTCCTCTATCCATGTTTTTATTATGCGCGCTGAGTGAATAGGCGCATTATCATGTTGGTTGGTCCAGTTTATGGGTCCAAAGATGTTAGAAAATTTAGGAAAATTTCTTTCCAAAATTACTTTATACCCATCTGCTGTCATTCTTGATGTTACAACCTCGAGCTCAACTGTTCCATAATAACTGACTGCTCCCCATATCATGACACCTCCTTCACTTAAGTCGTGAAAATAGAAGTTGAACCCATCAGGGCCATCGAAATTAAACTTTTTTTCATCTGAAAAAACCACGTGATACCATTCTTTTTTCCAACTCATGTGAAGTCTTGAAAAATCTAATCGCTACATTTTCCGTCTCTCGTCAAGTGGTGGTTTTTTCTTAAGTTTCATTCGTTAAAGATGGCTTGAGTTGTTGATTACTCTTAATACTGTTGAGCAACTTACGTTTACGCCGACTTTTGGTTTTATTTTTGCCACAGAATCAGAAGAATTTGATGCATATCTTAAAATTCTTCGTCTCTCAGCTGCTGTTGTTGCTGTTTTCTTACCTCCCTTCATGTTTTTGCCGTATGCATCTTTATTTTTCAAGTAAGAATAAACTACATTAAAACTTCGGCCAACTTTATCAGCTATTGCACGTCCAGTTAGGCCTTGGTCTCTAAGTAAATCGATTTTAGCTTTTTCAACACTGTTAAGACACGTAGATCTACCAATTTTTCTTAAAATTTGAAATCAAGAATTAAATTTTACTGAAAACACTAAAATCGTTAATTTAAACTGTCAAGCACTCCAAAAAACTTATAAACAACGAAGAGAATGGCGTTGTACCTATTCAGTTGACTAAAAAAAAAACTCCTACTTTGCATATAAAACACTTTGCAAGTGGTTGAAGAAAAACTCACGGTTGTTTTTGGATAATTCTTTCGGAATTATCTGCTTAACATCTTAAGGGAATAGTTAGCATCAACAGATGGCATAATAACCATCACTGTTTAGAAAAAATGGATAAAGTATATTAAAAAATGTTTGTGCGTATTCAGTTGACGAGGAGTGTATAATTCCGTAAATACATTTGAGATCATTGTACAGCTAAAGTTTTGAATAACATTGATTTTTATACAAGAGGTCTCACTTACAGTTCCTAAAAATATATTTGTTTATGATGAATGATTAATATTTTTATTTATTTTTCTAACTATGCATTAGAAATTGAAAGTCTATTGGAAAATGTTAAATGTGTCTATGAGTTCAATTACTTAAGATTATTTTAATTTAATATCATTTTGCTTTTTGCTCTCAATTTTTGTTGGATAACGTCATTATTTTATCGCAATAAGTCTGCAAACAGAACATGCTTATTTTAAAACCACTTACTAGGCCTTTATAAAATTTGAATTGAACTCATTGGCCAGTTATTGATTTCATTCAACTCTGCCGAGTAAGTTCTGTTCAATGAATCGGATTGAGAACTCAAAACACTATAAGTTAATTACCATAAATTCTAAAGCTGGCCATACACGACCGAGCCATCTGATCCATTTGGCTCGGTTGGATTTCAGATTGGCTGATTTTGGATCGCCGCGAGGCCATTAGGCTCGTTGAGTCTGCGTGTATGACTAGCTTAAGTAATACAACTAATAATGGCAAAAATATAGTACATAATTTTATATATAACTATTTTAGGATACGGAAAGCCTTTACTCGCGCTATAATATTCCAGGCACACTTACACAGCATAAATTTGAAGAGCTAGGAACTCACGATGCCATCAAGCAGTCACGAAAGGCTCATAACACAAATCACTTGCAGAACAAAGGTAAGTTTTAGTAAAATACAAGTAAGTTGTAGAATTAAATACCTGCAAACCTACTTAAAATTAGAACCATCGAAAGTTTCAAGTCTGCTAAGATATCGCTTGTAAAAGATTATTCGTTCATTCAACTCCGCAGATTCATGAAACAGTAATTTAAAATTCGTGTTTTTACTCACATTCTTATTTGCTTACAGCTTTGGCCAATGCACACGCTTCGAGAATTTATAGTGAGGCTAACTGCCGGCTGCCTCAACAAAGGGTCGAACGCATTCAAAAGGATCCTTCGAAAATGTACGTGCCACACTGTACGATTTTGCACAGATGTGGAGACGATACCGGATGCTGCAAGACAGACCGACAAACTTGTGCCCCAAAGAGGACACAAAGTGTGGACCTATACTTTTTTGTAAGTTGTAAAGCAAATAAAATATAAACAAAATGAATATATACATAAATGTTGTATGTATACATATGTACATATGTATGTTGTAGTATAGTACATAATCAATTTGAAGAAGAGGCTTCAGTTTGTCAGAGGAGATCGGAAAGAGATATCTATTCATTTCTTGCATAACTCTTCACGTTGGGCGATGGTAGTGGCTCGTGGGTGCAGTCAATTTAATGGCTATGTGTAGCCCATGATTATTTAATCACGTTTATAGAGCAACACGTTAATTGTGTTGTTAGTTCTTTTTTACTTAAGTGTTAGAAAAAATTTTTTTTTGTTTTTTGCTTCAAAAGGTGCTGATAATTTTCATCCCAGTTTACCAAAGAAAAACCTAATTTGTGGATAAAGGATTTGTTAAAACAGTACCGAAATCTTTAAAAAAAATTGTTAAAAAAGAGCTCGGTTTAAATTTTTGGGGGTAATGTCATCTCTTTCTCGGTACCTATTGGTTCAACATGAAAATTAATCACCTACAAAAAATTATCACTATTTTTTAACAATTTTTCCTCAAAAAACGTGTAGGATTTTGAATTTTAAAGTTGTATGCTTTCAAAAACAATAAAATAAAAAGAAGCTCGAGGTTATGGCCCGTCTTTGTTGTTCATCAGGTTCTCAGTTCAGGATATGTATATAATGCTCTCGAATGCGTCTAGTCCGTTGCCGCTATAAACTTATTTTAAGATCTTCAAGCTCGTGAAAATGTCGTCCTTCTCTATCGCGTGTACTGGTTAACTGCTGGTTGGGTGAATTAAATTTTGTGAGATGTGCTTTTTAAACATTTGATAGATTCACATCTTCGTCTGTACTATGTTTTAGTTTTTGCATTGCATGCAACTGATTTGGTAGATCCCCGGGTTTTTGTTCGTATGTGTCTTGGCCTTGTTGCTTGACAGGCTCATTCAAGTGGTTCAGTGTTACGTTCAGTTCGTCTATTTCAATCACTTATGCGGAAAAATTATCTATACGTATCTAGGTATTCCATTCTATTGGGAGTTTTCCTTCTTTTTGAAATAAGTTTCGAAAGGTCCCATGAACAAATTTCCTATAAAGACGGAAAGTGGTTTACCCGTCCACCATGCTGGTTTCATCTGTTGATTTATGAAAGGATGCAAACGTCGGAAAAAAGCTTGTATTTGTCTCAAAGAATTTAGTCAAAAGAAAAAACCCGGCTGAAGATGGTCACCGACTGAAATGCTTATATCGCAAACGAAGCTTTTTATAAGTTGTAAGTTTTGAATAAATAGAGGTTTCTATAACATTAAGTGACGTCAATAAAGTATGTTTTTGATTTATTGATTCTTTTTCAAAATGTTTTAAATTTCTTAACAAATTTATCACTTGCGAACGGGTTTTTTTCGTTTCATTTATAATGAAAAGTGCTACACGAAAGGAGATCTTTCAGCACTCGTTTTTTTTTAATTAAATTTGTTGTTCAACTTAAAACTGATCTTTTTGTTCTCAACAATTTTTTCTTCCCACAAAAATGTCTGTTATTCAAAAGAACTGTATCTCATTTAAATCTTCTAAGCTTAGGTCAAAGTTTAAAATATTTTACAAAAGTAAAAGCTGTCTCAGGGAATTTTTTGATTATTACATACTCATAATATAAATTTCAAAGTATGTATTCAATACACAAATACGTATGCAAGGCTACAATTTAATTTAAAATATCTGACTCTTTAACAAGAAGCCATCAACTGTTGCAAAGTTAACTTAACGTTCATTAATATTAAACCTCTTATTATACACAGAATAGCCATGAATATAGACAGGCGTATTACATCAGGGATAACTTTTAATTATGAATGTAAGTGTTAATTGGTTTATCAACCTATACCTTAACATTATACTAAGCCAACGTAGAGGGGCAAATATTTATTTAATAATACAGTTATAGCATCTTTTAAAGTAGGTTAAATAATTTAATATGCGTATAGAACTTATGTGTATATGTACAGAACACATTTATTATGTACTGGTTTTGGTCCAATTTCATTTCTAGGTTAATGCAAAAAGGTTGGTTTTGCAGGTTATATTACAATATTATTTATACGTGAAGCTTAATATCATTTCAATCAATATTATTTTCTATCATAAACCTGACTACATGTAAATATGTATGTATTTATAAAATAACTTGATGTTATCAAAAATAATGATATATTGGGTAGCTTCAGAATACATCATACTGAAAGCTAGTTTGCATTTATGATAATTTTCTGATGTTGTTTTAAATAATTTAAATGTGCACTTAATTTGATTGATTTTTTGTATGTAGTTCTTTTGTTCTTATAAAATAAACACATGTATAACATAAGGGTAGATAAAACTAAGCAATTTTATAATAATATTGTTGAAACCATGAAATGGGACTCTAAAAAGTTTCCAAATAGGTTTAAAATTTTAATCGTTCTTTCTTATAAAAATTGCATTGGAATGGGATTATGTAATTGTAATTTTACTGAACAGTTACCGTTAGACACTTGCCGTTAAACCTATAGTACCTCGTGACATGATGGCATAGGACTGTCATGCCGAAAGTGTGGGTTCGATTTCCAGCCGTGCCACCTAAAAACAGAAATGTTTTATCCGAGGTGCTACATCTTGCGAGGAACTGACAAATCCTCCAAGAGTATACTTGTCATGAAAAAGTGCTTCTCATTTAGCCATTCGGACTTGGCAAAAAACTGTAGGTCCCCTCTACTTCTGCCAACAACACGCACACAGGAATGGTTGAGAGTTGTAAGTCACTAGAAGCTGGCTCTCTACGAGCTGTTGCGCCACCCAATTTATTTATTTATTTTTTACCGTTAAACCTGGAAAAAATCTTGAAATCCACTTTTGTGTATACAATTCAGAGCTAAAACGAAAGGACTTAGCCATATAAAGGACGGTCCACACTATGCCGATCAACATTGTTGGTTAACATTGTCGATCAACATGCTAGTGTGTACGTGAAAAACTTTCGTAGCAAACATTTGTGTGGTTTGAAATTTTCTGATTGATGCGTCAGGATCCAACCTAGGGGTTCAGGGTTCGAATCCTGGTGGTACCCAACTTTTTTTTATTTTTTCTTGTGAACAATAAAGTTAAAACGATATTATTAACATTAAATACTTATTCACAATAAATATTGCATTTTTCATCTAGTAAAAATGTGATTAATAACGCACAAAACCAATAAATTATGTTCATGAATTTAAAACCCTACAAATGTGTTCAATTAAATGAGATTTGTTGAACAGCTTTGTCGATTGCTATCCATTTGAATCGGGTTACGTTCGGGTCAACAAATGTTGATTGGCTTTGTCGATCAGCACGTCTACACTTACTCAACACTGTTGATCAACGATGTTGATCTACACAATTCGACATAATGTGGACGCGCCTTAATAATAATTAATATTTAGTATCTATTTTAATTTTTAAAAATACGACAGCAAAAATTCGTTTTCGTATTTTTAAAATTTTTGTATGAGACCATTAGTGGTCCAAAAAGTTTTGTTTGTTGTTATCATGAGTCCTACTAGTTTCATAAAAATACTACCAGTGTTTTTTTTTTCATTCAAAATAGTTTTCAGATGTTTGTGAAAGATAAAAAACATCTGTTTTCTATAAGAGTAGTCAGAACTACAGCAACCAACAAAAATCTGTCAAACCCCAGATTTGGTAGAAAAGAAGTCCTTACTTGATACTTTAGTTATAAAGAAGTCCCTTATTGAATGGGTATGTTTAGCCAGAAATATAATGTAACTAATACCGTAGCTATATTTAAAAAATTTTAAATACAAATTGTGTATAATACTGAATTTAAAATAAGCCAAATGGAAGACTAAGCATTTAATTGGCCTTATTGAATTACTGATTCAAAAAAGTTTTATTAAGCTTTTGAATCTATTGGCTATATTGGCTTCACACCCTGCAGACTAAAAATAAATTCATGAAACATCATGGGTATGTACGAGTACATACATAGGGTGATTCCAAAAAAGGTCATTGTTGAATTTAAGTCGGTGTACCCCCAGGCGCGGATCCAGGAATCCAGTTTGGGGGGGGTCATGAAATTTTAGCATCAATAAGAACTGCTTAGCAAAAGTCCAGCTTAATCATGGCTTCATTCCAGTCGAAGGCTTGATCAGGGAGAAGCTTAAGACTTAATCGTTCAAGTTGTGCGGGACTTAAAAACTTTAAAAAATATTCAAGTAATTATAGAAAAAGTATAAAAAGCATTTAAATCGTTCTTTTAATTGTATAAACAGTCTGATAAATAACTTAGAGCTCAAAAAAAGTATGCCATTTGATTATTTGAAAAAATATGAATATATGCAAACAAAAAGAATTAAAATCGTTGGAGCCGTTTTCTTAAAAATTAATTTTTATATATAAAATTTTTATAACATTGAAAAAAAAATTTGGAATGCCAATTTTTAATATACATTTAAAACTGAAATTTCAAAACAGTTCATCAACCTGTTATTGAAATATTGAATTTTCAAAAAACAATTTTGAATCTTTTTTTAAAAATCCAAAATTTATTTTTTCATAAATTTTGGTATGCAGTATTATAATATTATAACAAAGCTTTTCTGCAAATAATATTATTGAAATCGGATGAGCGGTTAATGAGAAAACCAAAAATCAAAAAAAGCGTTATATGGCAGGTACCGGTAATAAATGTTTTTAGTGATTTTTTTTCTTATTTAAAGGTACATCATATCTACAATAATACACTGATTTTTTTTTTATCAAAATCGTTGGAGCCGTTTTTGAGATAAATAAGCTTTTCCTTAACGGTTGTATTGCAAGTACTGTTTTTTTTTTGAGCTAAAAAAAATTTTCAATTTCCCCTCTGGAGAGTTCAAAAAAAAAAACCTTAAGTTCAAAATTTGAAGAAATTCGCTTCGGTGGCTTAGGCTGTAGGTTGAGGTACGGACAGACAGACTGACAGAAAAAAGGAGGGTTTTTTCCTATTATGTAATATTATTAAAAAAAACTTGCTTGTAACCCAAAAAAAAAAATTATTTCAATTTAACAATATTTACACAATAAAACTATATGATCATATTAATTCAATACTGTACTTGATTTCAAAGAATTAGGTTAGTTAAGATAAGCTGTGGGTGAAGTTAGCACCGCCATTTTCGATAAAAAAAAGTTGTGCTGTATTCTGCTCAACTTGTGCTGCCTTGTGCCGTAATTACCTATTAAAAAAAATCGAGAATCAACAAATTTTACGGATGAGAATTTTTTTAAATGTTTTCTGTTTTTTGGCCGTAAAAGTTGCAAATATACAAATTTTTGTATCTCCATATGGCAGCACAAACTAAGCACGAAATAGCACAATTAAGGCATATATGTACCTATGCATTAGTTTTTGGTCTAAAAGTTGAAATTTTGCAATTTTTGTTTATCTTTTCGGTGCATGACAGCTCAAACTGAGCACAAAACAGCATATCTTTCAATTTTAAGATATTCCGAAATTTCGAAAAAAAATCATTCATAAAATGTGCATGTTTGCAATTTTTTAATTTACGGCCCAAGTTGATCACAATACAGCATACCAAGAAATGGCGGTGCAACTTCACGCTACAGCCTTTCGCATTTTATTCTTGTCCATTAAAGTTGTAATTTTCGAATTTTATTTTTATCTCTGTGGCGCCTAGCAGCATAATCGTAGCACAAAATAACACAACTTTCTTTTTTAAGAAATATTGAAATTTCAAAAACAAAAATGAATTCGCAAAATTTGGAAATTTGCGATTTTTTTTTTTAATATTTACGGCACAAGGCAGCACAAAATCAGCGCAATACAGCACAATTTTACTCTAGAAAATCAAAAATGGCGATGCTAACTTCACGCACAAGCACATTAAGAAACGAAGACATCCAAGTAATATTTTTAGAAGATTTAAAATAAGCAACTTACATAGATCTTCTGCTATAAAATTTTCAAAAAAAGAATGCTAACTTTTTTGATCGGTGCATCCGCAACAAAATGTCTGTGACACCCAAAACTATTTTCTTTTCAATTGAAAATAAAACAGAGTTAAGTAAATATAATAAGGGTATTCATTCAACAGCGTAAACTCGTCGTAATCGTTGTAAAGTTTTAAACTTCGTAAATCTGTCAAATTTTCCATACAATTTGTGACAGAATTACGAAGTTTTAAACTTTACAACGATTACGACGAGTTTACGCTGTTGTATGAATACCCATAATGTTTAAAATACTATGATAACTTGATATCAAAACTACTATACAGGGTATCACACAATTACCACCGCAGATGAAAACCATGGGTTACTGAAAAACTTAAGAGGTATTTTTCTCATTTTCGCTCTGCTTTCGAGTTATAACGGATTTTATGATTAAGGGTCCCGTTTGCTTTAAATAGCTTAATCTTTGTCAAACTACGGCAGAGTCTTATTTTTTGCGATGATGGACTGTGGGGAACCTTTACAGCCAAATTAAAAAACGTGGAATAGCAAAGGGTTAGCCTTATTCCATGTATTAAGTGCAAAATGTTACTAATAAAACAAAATTTCTACTATTTGACGTTTACTATGCTAAACCACCGAAGCAGATGGTTTAGCGAAGGAATAAGCAGCAGACTCTTTTTTTTATTGGTGTTGGTATCAGAAGATTTACCTTTTCAATAACATTTTTTTTTTCTATGCACAATGATTTCACTATGTTCTGAAGAATATAAAGCAAAAGGTTATTTATAAATGGTTTGGTTTATTTTTATGAGCTTACTTTGTCTTTGGTGCTCCAACTCTCGCTTCTTTTTCTTAAATTAATTAAATTTACCATAATACCTACTGATAAATTAGATAGACATAAACAAGAAAATTCTTAGGTGTGTTTGGTTAGTTGAAATCTTAAGATGTCAAAACCCATACGAAAAAAACCCAAGCTTCCGAAACTTGGTACAAATTTCAAGATACTTAACAGGCCTCGTACGGTAAACGTCACTTTACTATTCCACGAATATAAATTTTTTTTAATGAGAAATTTTAACCCGTGGCTTAACTCTTATTCCGTGGTTTAGTAAAATCGTGGAATTAAGGTAGAATAAGCGTTTTTTATTAATAGCGCTGTTATTATTTAAGAGAGTCCGCAGAATTTTAAGTCGGATGGATATCTAAGACAATTTAGTGTATCCTCGAGGGCTTGTAGTGATTTTTGATCAATGTTTCTTTGCTGTCCATTTCATTAAGAAGATTGGCTTTGTTAAGGAAATAGAAGCTAACCATGTCCATAGGTCATGTTTTTCGTATAAATAGTTGATTACTAACAAATATGGAATAACCCAAAAAGTTTTTCTCTGTCCTCTAATTTTTTGAATAATCAGTAAAGATTGCTCGTGTTTGTTATTTTCGCTGGAGGTCTGGGGGGGGGTCATGACCCCCATGACCTCCCCCCTGGATCCGCCACTGTGTACCCCTTAATTTCTTCCTAAGAAACAAAAAAATCCTGTCAAATTGTAGCTCATTATTTTACCGTTGACTCGGCCCCCAAGACAAAAGAAGTTTTATATGAGAAAATCCATCAATTCAATTCAATCAAATTCTGAATTTTACTTTGGTAAAAATGGATTAAGAAATCCAATTTTTGTACAAAAATGGAGTCTTTTATGACTACTAAGGGGTCCTTTATATGTATGGAGGAAAAAAATTGTTTGGTTTTACTGACCACCATTTTTTTTTGTTCCTCTACATTAAAAACTTTTGTACAAAAATAAATTTTTTAGGGTAATAGGACGTTATTACCACGTGCCGAAATAAATAAAAACTTGAATTTGATTTTTCACAAAACCGACCAAAACCGGGGGCTATTTAAAATTTGATTTAGAGAAAATCTGTTCAGATCTGTAACACTGTAACCTACGCCTGTTTTAAAAAAAAACACGACTGGGTCACACGTTGTCTGCTCGAAAAATTCAAAGTTGCTTGGAAATTAAGAACTTTTAAAAATATTTAAGTTATTAAACTATACAAACATTTTTAAAATTTTCTATCGAAATCGCTAGAACCGTTTCTGAGGTAAATAATTCTTAAAGGTTGTATAGCAAGTACCGTTATATTTGGATCTAAAAAATATTCAAATATGCTCTAACTCTCATAGGACCGTCAACTTAAAGCTCAGTGCGACACGTGTTAACGTTGTTTAAACAAACACAAAAAATAGGGTAATGTTTTAAGATGTACTCAAAACTTTATAGAATAAGGACCCCCCTACATCTAAAATTCGTTACAAAAATCATTTAAATTGAAACCAAAAATTTTCTCAATTTTGGACGCATAGAGGAAAGATGAAAGAAGTTAATTTTTCCTTGTGTCTATAAGTTAGAAAATAACTGCTCTTAAATTTTTCCTAATGCCCTATTTTTTTAATGAAATAATTGGCCAAAGTTATACAAATTTTTTTATCAATTATCACCAAAGTTATAAAAACTTATAAGAAGTTTTTCTCATACAAAACTTTTTCGTCTTGAGGGCCGGGTTGAACGGAAAAAAAAGAGCTAAAATTTTACAATAGTTGTTTTGTATTTATTTGGAAGAAATAAGGTGGGCACACAAACTTTAATCAAACAATGATCCTTATAAGGACCACCCTAACATTCATACATACCTACAAACATATTTAATACGGTAAAACGGAAATCATGTTCCGTACATGGCAATAAAGTTATTTGTAAAGAATGAAGAAAAATCAACAAATGTATGTGTATTAACTAAAAAAGGTGCACACTTATAACGTTGATACCATTTTTCATTTTTATATTCATTTGTTTTGAAATAAGTTCTCAGCTCCAATCAAACATACAATATGTTAAACAGAACATTTTTATTAAAAACCAAATACCTACATAAGACACATAGACAGAATGATTAATGCCAATCATTCAGTCAATCTGCTAAACAAAAATATCCCATTTATTCATTAACAGCTCAATTCA
The DNA here is from genome assembly GCA_963921185.1 of Dasysyrphus tricinctus. Lineage (NCBI taxonomy): Eukaryota > Metazoa > Arthropoda > Insecta > Diptera > Syrphidae > Dasysyrphus > Dasysyrphus tricinctus. The sequence continues at coordinate 264,026,282 of OY992531.1, forward strand.
AAATCTGAACAACTTCATTCATTAAGTCTAAGTTTAAATGACCTAAGGCTATTACTACCAAACAATAAATGGCTATTTATAAAAATGAAGGTGGGACATTTCAAGCTGTTCCGTTGTGTAAATTGTAATGTTTCATCACCTTTAAGGCAAGAAGAGCTTGGTTCTTTTGAAATTAAAAATTAAATTCAAGACATTCATTTATTGCCTTTGTGCTTTGGATGCATTTAAAAAAACTATGCCTTCTCCGTTAGGGATTTGAGTTGAACATAAATGTTTGAGTTAATGAGCTTACTTAACAATATTTACAGCAAGGTAAGTTTGGTTCATATACGTTCACTAGCATACATACTGGCATCACGCCCACAATATGTTTTTTGTTTTGAAAAGGCCGCGAAATCAATGCCAGTTATACTTTATTTGGCTAACTGCATATAAGCTTAAGCCGATTAAAAACACAGGCTAAGTCAGTTGTAAAATAGATAAATGGTTACCCCATTGGCCAATGGTAATCAAATTATAGGATTACATTGTTGGAATTCTTTATATTAAACGATATTTTTAAAAACATTTCAGAAAAACATATAGAAAAGTACAGGTTTTCAATGCTTAAAATAAAAATCTGTCAATTTTCTTACAAACTAAGTAACGCAGGCAAAGTTCCTGAAGATGTTTTATGTCTACGGAAAATAATACTTAGTTTTCATTAGAAAGAGTATATCACACTAAAAGCGTTTAAGTTAGAAATTGAGCCAAGTTCCCCTATTGTATTTATATATCAGGCCAAGTGTAAATATCAAACATACTCAAAATGTTTGATAATAACAACTCTAATAATAACTCTATGTTATGAAACAAATGCATTATTTAATGTTTCCAAACATTTTAATTGTGGGTTATTGAGCAATTAAAATAAAACTTTCCAAGTAAACTGACTTTAATTGAAAAATGAAATGAGTCATTAACAAAATACATTACGAATACAATTTCTGAGAGTATAGGCATTAGTTTCGTCTGCTCTAGGCTAGTGAAACTTTTAGGGATCATCTTATATTGGTGAAACAATCAAACAATCATATATGCATTGCAATTAATGTCAACAGTTAATCATATTAAATACCTATGGGACACTATGGCGTATACGTGCTATTTCTGTGCAATATCTGTTACTTTCATAAATCTTATAAAAATGTTTTATATTCAAATTTTGAATAAATTTGATGGGTAAAAATGTATCATTTTGGCAATTATCGTACACTATGGCGTATACGCACTATTTTTGCTCAATATCTGTTACTTTCATGTTTCTTATACAAATATTTTAATGTTCTGATTTTTAAAAATTTTGCTGGCAGGCAATTTATTCTATTTAGCAATTATGGTACACTGTGGCGTATACATGATATTTTTTGTTAATCGTTGATACTTTCATATTTCTTGTTAAATATTTAAATGTATTTCAGAAAAACTTAAGAAACTTTAATATCTAGAGAAAGAATGTTATATATTCGTAGCAATGCTATAAAACAATGTATCTATCTATTAGGGTGGTCGTTATAATGGTTTTTTTTTAGTTTTAATATTTGGATGGGCCTAAATCAGCTCTGAATGAAAATTTTACGCGAATTTCCAAAAATTTGTGGAAATTTAATCTACCTCTTTAGCGACTATAGGGGATGAAAATAAAAATCTAAAAAAATTAGGGAACTTTTTTTTCTTCATTTAGAGCCAATTTGGGCGGGATGACCTTTTTTAACGACTACCCTAATATCTATACATTATTTTAATTTAAATTTCAAAATTGTATCTTGTAACTTTTTATTTTTGAAAAATATATTATAATTTTTTTTTTTTAATTCATAAGTCTTACTTAATGTATTATGTTAGGCAATGATAAGCATAAAGTAGGGGATATTTACCTAATTAATTATTTTTGGCAATTATAAACTCTGTAAATAATTCTTCTCTTGCTGAGAACGAAAAAGTAAGGTTTCAATTTGTCAAAATAAAAGCTAATATTTTATAATTCAAAGTACATGGTTTTTATATTGAACTATACTTTTTATTAGGTTTGTTGACAATTTAAATGTAATATAATCTGTCTGCTTCTTCTTTCTTTCCACTACCAAAATAGTTTTTTTTTTTGTTCTGCTGATCACGAATATTTCCTTTTTGTCTTTGTTTGTTTTGAATTATTAAATCCCGTGTCTCTTTAACTACAAAATTAGTTTTTTCTTAAGAATTGGGATCAAAACTCTGCGTGTGCAATAATGCTGTTTTCAAAATCCTGCTTTTCAAAATTCTGCTTTCAAAATTCTTTTTTTTGTTCATAATTCTGCTTTTCAAAATTCTGACTATCAAAATTTTTGATTTTTCATAATTCTGTTTCCCTTAATTCTAAAAATAATAATACAAAATTACTAGGACAATGTCTAAAAGCGTGTCTTATTTTTATTATTTACACAGTTTTGTAAGAGAATTTTAACATTTGACATTTAATCAAGCACAAAAGAATAAATAAGAACAAAATATATCAACAGCTCGAAGGAGCGTCTTTTATGTAAACTGCACTCGCTAATAAGCGCCAGTATTTTCTATGACCTTTTCAAATACAAATTCTAAGCCCACAAGGACTGGGTCTGAGAAAACAATTCTGATGTACATATGGCCGAACTTAAATAGAGCATTATCGATTAAATTTATATTACGTGGGTAAAAACCCCTGTTTTTATCAATTTCTATAATTAATTGGATACGTAATAACTTATTTGAGGACTGTGTTTTTCAAATATCGTTTTTAAGTCGGTCCCGCAATTATCTCTATCTGTCTTTCTGTACCTCAATCTGCTTTTAGAACCGCTGACGCAAAATTCTTAAAACTTGGGACTTTATAGGTGATTGGCTAGATTTCTTTACACCAAAAATAACGGCTCCGTCCATCAAACCGTTAAGTAAATCTTAAATAAATAAATTTGGTGGCGCAACAACTCGTGGAGAAGCAGGGCCTAGTGGCTTACAACTCTACACTATTACTGTGTGCGATTTGTTGGCAGGAATGGAGTTAAGAAAAGCTAATGTATGTACGTATCTCAAAAATGGCTCTTTTTGATAAATTTTCTCCTGCGTATTATTGGTTCAACAGTTCAGTCTATTTTGTTCATAAATTAATTAATTAACTAATTTATTAATTAATTTTACTTCAAAATTCGTATGCTTATTGTTTATTATGTGGAGGCTGAACTTAATAATAGTATATGCAAGGTAGTTGATTTACCCTAAATTTCCTGTCACAATTAAAGGCACTTATGTCCCAGTTATAGCTATCATTGAAACTCATCACTAAAAATTTTAATGAATGATTTTAAGACGATAAGAAAGCAAAATCAATGGTTATTTTGTTGCAAAAATAAAGCTTTTGTTCTAAATTATTATTTCTGGCCTTAAAACAAATTATTTTTGGCCCAGTCTTTTACATGATCATTGAAATGCTCAAAGTCTTTTTATGTAAAAGATTAGACCCATTTGAATTTTTGTTGACTCCAAATATTTTCTATGTCTTAACTTCTCTGTCAAAATAATAAATGATTTTGATTTCCAAATGCCTCAAAATAGAATAAGTTTCAATGATAACTATAACTGGCATCTCAAACTCGGTTCACCAAACCTTTTTCTCTGCAATATTGCCAACACACCCTAGCACCCCAGCATCGTATTCTTTTACTTATCTAACGCCAAAAATTAGTTGTGAGGTATTGGACTTATACCCAAAAGATAAGAAATAAAAATAATGAATTAACGAAAAAAAAATAAATAAAAACTGCACGAATACGAAATCAAATTAAAGATTATTTTAAATCAACAAACAAAAGGTTAGTCAAAAAAAAATCTGAACAGACTGGACTTTTCATTTTATTGTTTTTGAAAGAAAGTTGTAAGCATAAAAAAATCAGGTACGTACATACGTAAACAGTGAGAGTCACAGAACCTAAGTAAAAAATAAGATTAAATTTAAATCTAACACCTTAAAATATGATTATATTTTACATTTATCATTTACTCGTACATACATATACATACATCGTAAAGTATTCTCCTTGTCCATTTAATGAAAGTTTTTCTTCGGATTTTGCTCTTTAAAAATAAAACAATTGTTGCGTATGAAAATAAGCTAGCTGAATTATCGATTTTGGCCTTCATATTTGTATTTGTGTTCATAGGCCAATTATTTTGAATGCTTTGAACTTAAAGGAATAGTAAAATGAATACAATTCAATTTTCAGCTTGTTACAAATGATTGTGATGTACCCGATAAGTTTCTCTAGATTTGATTGTACTATTAGAATGGAAATTATTGATCTGCCTAAAAACCTCAATAGATTTAAATTCTTTTTCATTGAAATCAATAAATACACACATAAATTATACGGAAGTAAAATTAAAAAATTAAAGTCATTTCAATACTTTCAGGTGAAAAGTTTTAATTCCAAGCAAGGTTCTATTGAACGACATACTTTTGTCAACCACACCGAGTGTCATTGTGTAGATAAATCAAGACACTATATGCATTCCTTCACTGACGCAGTACCGATTATGCGGAAAGCCACTGTTCTAGACTGCAACTGTCCCAAACTATTCGAGAAAATACTTCAAGAGGATGGTATTTGCAGATGTGACTGTTCATCGGGTAATATAGGCTGTAATTACCTTAAACGTGGGATGGAGCACTTTTCAATGATAGACAGAAAGTGAGCTTATAAAATATTCTATTTTATTTCTATGACATAAATTCAATGTATCCATTTCCAAAAGATGTATTATTGAAGGCCGTTGTAAGCCCCCAACCTGTGAATTTGGTAGCTATCTTAAAAAACACGGACGATGTCAAAAAGGAGGTGAGGTGGTACAGCAGCCTGCTCTATCCTGGAGTTACAACTAAACTATGTGCATCTCAAAGCGATTAAAATAAACTTCAGCTATCTTATAAATATAATATATTTATAAAAAATAATTTTAAAATTCATTTTAGAATTTTAAGGGAGCAAGAAGGACCTTAATATAAAAAAGGGTTACTTTAAATATTTCATACTTTCTAATAATGATAGATTCAATGATTCCAATGACTTTTTAGCTTTATTTAACTTCGGTTTTAAGGAAGTTTGTTTAGTTTATATGATTTTGTTTGTCACTGTTTATTATTTTTACTAAATATAATTTACATTTTTTACGAATAAAGTCATCTTTATGCAAAACTCTAGTCAATTTAATAATTTTCTTGAATATTTTTTTAAATATTATAAATAAACCATGTTGTCAAAAATATAAAAAATGTAATTATACTATGTATTTAGAACTAACCACGAGTATTAATTTTTTCGTGCAAGAAGTTACAACTTTTTAATAATATAAAATTTTAAAAATATATTATATGAATATCATGTCCACCAAATGAAAATGAAATATAGAAATCCCACTGCCTTTTCCCTTTTTATAATAAGACAGGAAAATGTTATTTATGTATATTTATGTGATTTAACTTGTGAAGACGAGACTGTACCCATTTATTTAACAAAAACAAAAACTTGTAGAAAAGAGTTTCTTAATAATGCTCAAAATATGTTACATTTGAAGAAATTGAAAAAAAAAAGAACTTCAAGCACAAAATCCTGGATATAGTATATCCAGATATAATAAGCAATATGATGCATTTATTCGTTGGATTTTCAGAGTTGAAATAAAGAAATAAAAATAATTTGCATTTAATAAATAAGATAATACATATACAATTACGAGCTTTGTTGGATATGAAGTGTAGGATTGGGCTGAGAAAACTAACAAATGGTTTGGCTATTGTTGGTCTTTAACATTAACTATGGGCGTATTCTGCTGAACGTTTGCGTGAACATTATCAAATGAAAGTTGATAAAATAAAATCTCAGTAATCAAATTTTTTTGTTAGTTTCAAAAATAAAACGATACCATTTTACGCTTAAAAGATAGAAGTTTTGATCCAGCTGATATAGTATTTGCATATCTTTCTTCTTTCCTTAAGATTCTGTTGTAAAAACTTTCTATAAAATACAAAAATTAATATTAACATACCATTTATTGACTTAAATGTAATCTATGTATATTCTATTTCTTATACCCATTGAGCTTTATAATAAGTTATATTAGGCTTTTCGATGGATTTGAAAGATTTATATATGCACTCATCATCACTAATAAGGTTGTCAGATTAAATTGATTCAACCCAACAATCATAGCTACAGTATAAATAATTTAACTTCAAGATATTTTTTGTGAGAAATTATGTTTCATAAGTGCAAGGAATTATTTAATTTTCTTATTTGCTAAACGCGTGGTGTGTATCTGATGTTCTGGCTTAGCGTCTTTAGTCTTTCGCCTGTTAAATGGAAATATTTATATATAATAACTGATCTATAAATTACTTCCGTCTGAAAAACTTTAGTCCCAATAAGTCTTATTGAAATTTAAATTATTCCTCTACTACATAAAATAACATTAGCTACTTGTTTTAGAAATAATAAAATCAAAATTCTTCCAACAGAGCTCCAAAAAAATGTATTATCAATTCGTATTCACAAACATTTAATATCATAGTATAGAAAGATTCGTAGTTATATACATTCATATATTTTTTTTAATTCTAAGACTAGCTATGTATTTACATATTAAATAGTTTTAAAGAGACGCTGTTAAAATATTTACTATAATCAATAAGTAGTTAACAATAAAAGTTTATTGATAAATAGAAGTAATGTTAAAAATCTCGAATCTATATTTTTTTAGTTTATTTATTTATTGTTGTTTAAATATGTCTTATCCGATTTTGTTTAGATTCAAAAACCTATTTTAAACAATTTTTTTCACTGAGTATTTCGTTCATATTATATAATTAATTTGTTGAGTTTTTATTCCTAACTAATAGTATGCATGTCTAAAAAAATAAAAGATTGATTTTAAAAAATGCAATTATGTATGTATGTATTATTAAAAAAAAATAGGTCTTTATTACGTTCAGAAAATTAATAATGTTTAGTTATTATAACACTCTTTAATATACATAGTTGAACTTAAACTCTATTGAATAATTAAAATATTTAAATATGACTTTTGGGTTTGATACCATAGATAAGATTTTTATTGAAATTAAAATATATTATGAAAGAAAAAACATAAATAAAAGAAATACAAAATATCAAGTTGAATTTCATTGTTTTTCTTTGGACAACTCAAATTTAAGAATTATTGTCCTACATTTAACTACACGGTTAAAAATTTTGGAGTACTTTTTAATATTTTTTCGGTTACATATATGACAACACCAAAAATGTATTGAAATTTTATACTTGGCAAATTAAAATTTGGAAGTTAATTCAAAATATATTAAAACTTAATAATATCAGATATTACAAAAGAAAACGAAATCTGTATTATATTTTAATAATACAAAGGAATTATAATATAATACTTAATTTCTTGAAATTTAATTTGTAGATTCTTTTCTTGAAAAATAATACAAAATATATTACAAAAATAATAGTAATGAAAGACTTTTTTTCTAAGAGTATTTATCTTCATTATTATATTTATTGTTTTCAATATACATATATGAGAACTAAAATCTTACTGCGATTGAAATTTAATATACTAATTTGCCTTATATTACTAAGCAGAAGAAGGGTTGCCAATTTTGTTTTATTGCTGTTTTAATACAATCTGTATTAAATTTTAATACTTTGGTATTAAAAACATTTGCTTCATATTCATATTTAACTATGGCTGATGCTAGCTTGAAATGGCTTCCTGTTGTAATACAAATTGTATTAGATTTTAATACTCTTGTATTGAAAGTATACGCATCTAGCTATTTTAGTACAATTTGTATTAACTTTTAATACTTTTTGTATTAAAACTACATGCATCCCGATCTTTTTAATACAACTTGAATTAAATATTTATATTTGTATTATAAAGACATGATTTCCGATCTTTTTAATACAATTTGTATTAAATTTTAATATTTTTTGTATTAAAAATACACGCGTCCCGAATATTTCAATACAATTTGTATTTAATTTTAATATATTTTATATTAAAAATACATGATTCCCGATCTTTTTAATACAATTTGTATTTAATTTTAATACTTTTTGTATTAAAAATACATGCGTCCCGAATATTTAAATACAATTTATATTAAATTTCAATACATTTTTCATTAAAAATACACGAGTCCTGATATTTTTAATACAATATGTATTAAATTTCAATTATTTTTGTATTACAAATACACGCGTCCCGATTCTTTTAATACAATTTGTATTAAATTTCAATACTGTTTGTATTAAAAATGTACGCGTATAATTAAGTTATTAATACAAACCGATTATATTTTATTTCATTAGATTACTTTTTAATCTATTTGGTATTACAAATAACAATATTAATACTATTCTATTAGAATTTAATACAAAGTTATTAGAAAATGTCTTAAATATTTACGGAATATTAAAAAGTAATATTTTCGATATTGAATACAGCTGTAATACAAAGGCTGTATTAAAAAATACCCCAGAATTTTTAACCGTGTATTGTTTATTAAATTATGCTCAAAAAAAGGAATTATATACACAAAAAATGTTCCTTTGTATGGCACATGACAGGTACCAGATTGTGTATTGCCAAGCTGTATATCAGCACAGACATCTGGCGCTGTACAACATACAACATTGTGTTCATTTAAATGTAGAGCAGAATGAATACTGTGTGATAGCAAATTAAGTTTTGTCTGACTAATACCAAAGAACCTGTGATTACAGACACTTCAATATGATTCGGATAGCTTGCGTTAGTTCTTTAGTGTGACTTTTAAGCAGAATAAAAAGGAGTTTATTGGTAAAATTTCACACTTATGCGTAGTGGTAAACAGGCTTCAAGATTTCTTTACATGTTTAACTAACTTATTTTTCGTTCGGGGATTTCCTAGAAAAAATTAGGAAAACCTCGAAAAAACGTGTTTTTGGCAAACAATACCTTTGGTTTTACTTGAATATCTCAACAACTTTGAAAGATTTGTTTAACCTGGTTTCTAGGATATGACTAATACCACATAAGAACATGCAATATTGAGAAAAAATCCGTACTAAGAATGAAAAAAAAAAAAGCTATAACACATCGTTGTACGTGGTACGTGCTTTTTAATGCATGTATGACCATTTTGAGCAGTCTGACAGCAACGAATTGTTGTAAGCTCATAAAATGATCTGTCATCATCATCATCATCATCTAGTCCTGTAACCCCGATTGCGACATAGGGCGCCAACAAATCGTTTCCATCCTTCACGATCTGCAATTAGATATTTTAACTGTGGCAACGTCATTCTCTAGGGATTCTGATTTCTCTAGAACTGTTGATTTCCATGTTGTTCTTGGTCTTTCAAAGGACTGCTTAGCAATTTCATCGTTTGATTTCCCCAGTGTCATTTACGCTTTCTTATGTCGACGTCCAGCCGTTCTTGAATTTTCCTGCGCCACAATTCCTTTTTTGATATAATTTGTGGCCAGCGAAGTTTTAAAATATGACGTGGACAGTGATTCACAAAACCCTCCAACTCCAATGTGAATGATCTGTAGTTGCACATACATAGCTAGTTAGCTTCAGTTTTTTCATTAATTTACAAGAAAACTGCCTGTGAACACAGATCGCGCTCTGGAAGCATACAGTTTGCTCTATACAATGGTGTTTAATTGGCTAACCAAGAAATATTTGATGTGTCTGTGCTGATATGCAGTTTGGCAATATGCTCCGGGGTAGAAGTAAATAAATCTGTGGTGTTTGGTAGAAACATGATAACTCCATTTTAAAATTTGCGTCCTTACGGCCATTTTAAATTGAGATACAGCCTAAACGGGTGAACCGATTTTCTTCAAATTTGAGTCATAATTTTTCAAAGGCTATGTCCATAAGTATTCCAAATTTGAAGAAAATTGGTAAACTGGTTACGGCTCTAGCTCAATGTAAAGTGGGTGCAAAGACGCACATTTTAAAATGGAGTTATCATGTTTCTACCAAACACCACAGAAATAAATTTGGAGATACGATAGCTTGAAGTAACCTGGGCCGTGTTATTTATGTCATAAACCATTCTTGCGTGCCTTTATATACTTATATAAGCGAGCTAAGGAAAGCTTATAGCTGCTTCTTATTTGAATATATATTTTGAATTAAAAGTTAGCAAACCAAATGGAAATACCCGTGGTAGCCAAAACTCGTCAATAACTTGAAACGATATAACTTCAGAATTATAGTCACTTATTTTACTTATTTGAGTTATTGCAATTCCTTTTACTTGAAATGAAAACAAATACCCTTATCCTCCTTGATTATACTCCTTGATTAATTAGGATTCAAAAATGGGTTCTTATGTACTCTTCCATATTATTTTATAGTTCAACTACTTGGAACTTCAGATCTCTTAAAAATATTTCAGTAATTAAAGAAAAATGTTTCGAGGCATGAAACTTTTTCTTTTAATTGTAAAAACAACTCTCAAGATTTTGATTGAAATCTGTAAAGCAAACAAAATTATATGGAAGTTTTTAATACAAATTTTATCAGACAGTTCAACCTGCTTTCAATCAAATCCTTGCTGCAAGCGATCACATGTTTATTAAGTTGTCTGTGTGAAGTGAAACAAAATAATAATACATACCTATTAACAAAAACAAAACAAAGAAATCTTCTTGTTCAAAAACCATTTCCCCGTAAGAAAAATCTTCTTGCTAATCTGGAGTATCCATTTTAGATCTATTTATGAAGAAACAATAAACCACACTGAACTGAAAATGGCAAAACCACATCCATCCACACACGCAAGTACTTTCAGAAAGTAATTTCAGCAAGGAATTTCCGCAAGTACTTTCGGCAATTAATTTCAGCAAGTACTTGCTTGCTCGGTGTGACCACCTTAAAAGTACTTGCAACAAGTTTTCTTTGCAAGCAAGTAAAAAGTCGTTTTAGAAAGCAATTTACTTGCTTGGTATAACTGCTCTTTGCAAGTACTTGCACGAATATTTCACAATCGAATTTTTTGAAACAATTGCTGCTAATACTTTACTTGAACGGTGAGACGGCAACTTTATTTAAAAATGTTGAGCTCTGTGCAAGGGTTTCGGTTTATAGCAACGTGGGAAATAATTGGCCGAAAATCCTAATGGAAGTGAGAATTCTTATCAATTTGTTAAATAAGAGTCCTATTTGAAAGTAATTTCTTTAACTTTTCAACATTATATGAATAATCCAAAGGATAAACAAATTTGTTTAACAATTAACATAATTTTTGTTTGCATTGTATAGAAATAAGATCCTGATTGCATTTTCTTTTTTTAAGAACAATAAAATCATAATTCTGTGTTAAATCCTTGTCCAAATTATAAGATTAGTTTAATAACCACACGCTACGAAGGTAAACCAATTTCCGTGTAATATTTAAACTGAGATAACTCATGGGAGGTACATAAATATTTAAATTAACAGGGAGTGCCTTGTACCTGTTTCCAAACCAACAGATCTTTCCGCAAATAAACTCAAAAACATAAAAGGAACGAGTATCCGTATTTAAACACGGGAACAAATCAAACAGTCACACAGGAGAAGTCAAAACGATGGTTACTCACATTCTTTTCCAGGATAAATTCATATGTATATGTATGAACCTTAATATATGTAGGTATACAATAGGTAGGAGGTATACAACAATAAGTAGATATAAGTAGTAGGTACTCAATTCTGGCTCCACGTGATCGGTTCACAGAGATTAAAGGAATGAATACTCAAATTGTAATTACATATAGCGGCATGCATATGCATATAGATATAAGAAATATAAATGAGGATTGATGAACCTTGAAACTCCGGCAACAAAACATGTCATGTCGATGATCGTGATGTTGCGTAACAAGTTGAAAGGCTACTTTTCGGATGATAATCAATCAAACAAAATCGACTTCCTAAAGTAAGTCCCCTTGAAATCGGTAAAATCAAGTTCACATGAACGAACTCAGAGAATTTTTATTCGATTATTTATTTGGAAAGTTATGAATCTGAGAAAAAATTAAGTTATTTTATATAAGAGGGCGAATGAAGATAAAAAAGGAACACAAAATTAAAAATCGAATACAATATGCAGGAGTTATTTGGGAGTTGTTTAAGATTATGTAAAAAAGAAAATACTAACAAAGATTTGATGTACAAAAATACTAAAGGGTACCCTTAATTAAAACGAAAGAGCATTCGATGGAACTTGGAAATAAATAAATTTAAATTTAAAAAGTCTTTGAAAACTGGATTCACTACACTCGTTTACTTCAAAATATATAGGTACCTATGTGTTAGTATAATAAGGTGTATAATCACAAAAAAATTAAAAGGTTTATTATATTTTTATATCAAAATACTCACAATTAAATCGGCAGTGTGAAGAAGAGAATAAGCGAATAAGCGCCAAATATTGAAAACCCGTTTTATTTAATTTTATTTTTATTTTAACATAGAAACACATGTTAGTAAAAGGACATTAATGAAAATCAATATTTTTGATCTTAAAGAAGGGAAACGGAAATTCATTATAAGGTGACTTTACCCCTGGATTTGTTCCCTTCTTCAAACTACTAATTTCACATATAAAATGGTGACATTTAAATTTGCCTAGTCTATGCATTTAACAACATCGTCGCCTACAGAATATGTACATTAATAGAATTAAAAAGCATTTTCCTTCAAATCCACGCATTGGTACGCCCAAATTTCATAAGGAACTAGCTTAATATTCGAAAATTGCAATAGGACAAAGAAAAGTATTTTTTATATTTTTGTTCATACTATTGAAGATGTTGTTTAATCGAACTTATCTATTACACGGTTTGATGAAGATTTTGAGTTATTAAACTCAATCTTTCCACATTAGCACCGCATTAGTTTGAAGAAGGGAACTGAAAATCATTATGACCCACAATGAAAACGACACTATGCTGAGCATAAATTTTTAATTTTTAAAAATTATGCAAAAAGTTATAAAGTTCTTTTTTTTAATTTGCCAAAAAATCGTTTTTGGACTTATTCCCTTCTTCAAACTGCTGATTCAATTTTAAACTGATAACCAGCACTCAGTCTATTTTTCTTACAGGTAACTTAAATGTAAAATTATTATTTAAGTCTATTTTTATTGATTTATGCCTATTTTCATAAAGGTAACTTTAATTATACTAAATTAAACTGTTTCAAGGTCCAATTTTTTATTTGATTTTCTGCATCTTCTTAGTTGTAAAAAAGAGATATTTTTTTATTTGCACACGAATTCATCTAACGATTAAATTCTATTTTTTTCAAACAATCGAAACCATCTAACGTGCAACGTCTCATTTGTTTTTCTTAATCATTTTGAATTCATTGAGAAATCAGCCTCCCTGGTAACGGTCAGTAGGTCAAATTCCATTCTTATTGGCGACGATTTAATTTACTCGCACTTTGCGAACCACTGTATTTAAATCCAACACAATGTTTATGTGTCAGAACAGAAATAAACTTGCAACAGCTATAAAAATGAGACAAGACGTCTGTCTGGTTGCAGTTGTATCGCGCTAAGTCTCTTGTGACAATCCAATATCGACGTGCACTCCTCAGATGAATAGTTGAATCATTGCCAAAAATATTTGCTGATGCCAATAGAGAGACTCAAAATATTATTTTATTATTTTTGTCTCAATAAAACACAATTAACTATGTGCGTTTGGTTTATTACCATTAATTAAGTAATTATCTGTGTGTAGAAGTGGGAATATGTTCACCGATGTGACTCCTGAATAAAAGTTGTTTCTTACACCACCCTCATGCACAGCAACTTACCAAAAGTAACTAGGTACTCTTGTTCCATCCATTAGCTTAATGGAAAGTGAAAACGCCTAATTAGTCGCATTGTAAAACAATTCTGCATGATGGAAATATGTTGTGCCTTTTGCTAATGGAAGTAGGCATCTGGCGCTTACAAAAAGAGTATATTTTGGTTCATTTATATAAGAGATACAATATAAAATGGCATACTGAGAAATACCTTTAATTTTTGTGATAACAAAGCTGAAGTAAAAACGCTTCATTTCTATCTTTGCTTTAGAAATGAAAAAAAATAATCGATATGTTAGAGAAAATTAAATGATTATTTATAAAGAAAGTTTTCATAATACAAAATCTTTAGGTAGATACTATTTCAATAAATCTGACAAGAAGAAAACTTAGTTATTCAATTGGACTTATTGAATTTATTAAAACATTCTGGATAAAAACTTTTCAGATTTGAATTTAAATCTTGTTGGATATTGTAGATATTTTGGTTAAAGAGTTGATTTGAGATGAACTGAAGTCAATAAAAGATTGTCAGCCTTATTTATTAGATTTTTTAGACGTTCGACTAGTTAGACTGTTTTTTAAAAGTCCTTAATAGTTAGAAATGTGCTTTATTTAATTCGATATAATGTCAAGTTAGACAACCGATGCCGTTATCTAGGCTAAACTACTTTATTACAACAGTTAAACAAAGTTTATAAATAACTTTTGGAGTTGTATGGTTGTCTTTAGTTGGACAATGTTTACAAATACGACTGGGCGTGTTTACAGGTCTGATGATTGATGATTCCAATTAAGATTAGTCGGATAAAATGCCAAATTTTGCGGAATAAGAGAAAATTTGTATATGTTCAACTTGTTTTGCTGAAATTTCATAGCCCAAGTTACTTACACACATTTTTTATCAACAAGAATGTAACGGGTGTTTTTTTTAGAGGAATAGAACTTTAAGTTGGCAATACCATTTTAACTGGCGGTCATTTAGTTAACTGTCAAATGATTTATTTCCTGTTTGGTTTTTCATTTTAACGTGAATAGACTGACGCTTGAACAAAGCTTCCAAATTGAGCAAATTCGTTTTGAAAATCATGGCTCTGTTCAAAATATTTAGCGTTGAATAATTTAATTTAGCGTTGAAGCTCACTTTTGGTTGAATGGATACGTCAATAAACAAAACTGCCGTATTTGGAGTGATAATCCACAAGTGTGTGTTGAGACACCGTTACATCCACAAAAACTAACTGTTTGGTGTGTTTTATGGGTTGGTGGAATAATTGGCGCGTTTTTCTTTAAAAACGATGCTGGCCAGAACGTTACAGTCAATGGTGACCGCTATAGAGCCATGATTACTGACTTTTTCGTTCATAAACTGAACAACCATGATGTGCAGGAGCTGTGGTTTCAACAAGACGACGCAACATGTCACACAGCTTTTGTCACAATTGATTTATTGAAGGAAACGTCTGGAAACCGCATAGTTTCACGTTACAAACCCGTGATACGAACCGGGATATGGTGAAGTCACTGTTTAATCTTGAAGTGATTTCAAAATAATTTTATTAATTTTGAACGACTAATAATTTGAACTAATAATAATTGTGAATTTCATTTGATTTCAATAAATTGTGTGGCTTTCAAAATTTAATCGAATTCTTTGTTTTCATTGAGTGAAATTTTTGTGTTCGATTTGTCATTGCTCTATCAAACATTATTGTGCATAATCTGAGCTAAACAAAATTTAATCACTGCATACTTTATCATAACAATAAGGTTCTAAAACTGAATTACCATGTACAGTCAATAAATAAAATTTCGTTACCAAAAATAATAAAAATAAAAATTGAAAATTGTCTGAATGTGGTGAAATACATTCAATTGTGTGATTTCAAGATTAATTCAAGCATTTGCCGCGCCTCTTATCACAATTTAACATTTTCATACTTCAAAACCATTTTCTTACTTTTGTGATGAGTGTGATCCTTTTGCTCAACAAAACATTGTTCGTGACGTTCTTTCAAATACAAAAATAATTGATTAACTTCAAAAACATCTGCTTTTACTAAGTGATAGAACTGACGATATTTCGAATAACCCAATATTAAATCGTAAACAAACAAGAAGTGTTACTTCCACACAAAAATCTTTAAAACTTCATTTATTTTTTTATTAACTTGATCCCTCAACGAATACTATTGAAATGAAAAATTACGTAAAACCAAACTTGGTTCGCTACGTTCAATAATAATTGTCGAGAAGATGCTTCATCGGTATTATTCGAAATACATTTTCGCTTAAGATAAAAGTACTAGATTCTATTTTCTTTTTGATTCTACTTTTCAAACTTACCACCTATGTCACCATACTGATTCTTTTTTAACAACTGTTGGCGGTCAACTCTACCCCCCCCCCACCCTAAATAAATATCCCGCCACTGGACTACCGGGACTGAACAGCCCGAGGAGGACAAGGTCAAGGCGACTTTTATGTTAAGTTTTAACATATATGTACATAAGTCTTATTTGTATTTTATATATTGAATCAATGTATAGCGTTAGGCTCCTTATGTGCCAGTAATTTCGTAATATTTATCAACGTATCTTCTAGTTATAAATTATCTTTTAAGCCTATTGTAAATAGAAATGTTCAATAAAATAAAAATTGAAAAAAAAAAACTGTTGGTAGAGGTTAGATGACAGCTGTCCGAAACCATTGTATTGTTGTCTAGTCGACGATTTTCTACTATGTGTGTGAAAATTGCAGGTCCGTCTGGCCATTTATATGCTGTTGTGTGCTATACTCCACCTTCTTCGAGCCACGATGTATATAACAACTTATATTTTATTTTTCACATTTTAATTTCTTACATGTTATCCAAAATAATTAAATCGAACACCTTAATTGAATCACCAGTTGGAAGAAGGGAATAAATCCATCAGAGCTAACTGTTGGGAAAACGCAAAAAACTGAATAACTTCTTTATTTGACGGTTCTCAGATTTTTCATGTATAGATACAATAAAGTTCTCTTTGTTTTGATTCGCATGAGATATATTTTTTTTTTCTATCGCTTCATAGTAGCTAGATAAACCATGTTAAAAAGCTTGGATTTATTTCCATCTTCCAACTGAAAATTTTAACTTCAAAATAAAATAGAAATTTTACAAAAAAAGTTTTTATTTTTCAAATATAAAGCTAAAAACATAAAAATAAATAAATAATAACTTCAAAAAAATAGTGTGTTCCATAATATATTAGTTTTTGTCTGTTATTTCAAACATGGACCATATCGTTTTATGTTCCAAAAGAACTGAAAATAACGATATTGATAAAGTAGGTATACAGAAAAAAAAATAACAAAATTGTTATTGAATATTTGCGTGCAAAACGACATATAAGTGTCCCTCTTTTTATTTTTTTTTTTTAGCTTTACCACACCATTTCAAATCTATTTTCTGAAAAACTTAAGACTTTGAGATAAGCCACTTTGCTTCTGAGGGGACGATGTCTTATCTATGTTAACTAGCTGAGTTAACTGCGCTGATACATCAATCTGTGATTCAATAATAACCCACAAATTCAATAACTGTTATTTGCTTGTAGCGACATAAAACTGAGTAGATAAACCAATTCAAGAGTTATGTTAAAAAAAAATAAAATAATCAGTTGAAGAAGGAAATAAATCCGGGATTTGTTTCCTTCTTCCAACTAATGCTTTTTAAAACCCCCAACATTTCTGCAATGAAAATAGTTTTTACTATTTTCTTAGACCTAACAGATGTGTCTACGTATAGAGAAGACATTTGCATCAAAAAGTAATTTTTGGAAATTTTGGGATTTATTCCCTTCTTCCAACTGGTGGTTCAATTGATTTCATACATTTTTCCTTTTAACGCTTTTTACAAATTGCAAAACACAAAATATAAAAAACGAGTTTAAAGGAGTAGGTGCCTTGAATGCATTTCAGAATGTTGTCATTCCAACTTCAGCATCACCACTTAGTTGAAAAGGTAAAGTGAGTGCTCTGTTGTGACTTGCAAAGGCTGTAGCCAGATACAAATTTCGTGCAGATATGTATACAGTTTTTCAAAAAATAATTTTTCACTATCTCAAATTTCAGTTATTCTAATAACCTTTGCACAGGGGCTATATATTACCATTCAAACACAACAATTCTGACTGGCCAGAAGTGATCCTCGAGGTCGATCTTAAGAAATCAAAATTGAAATCAGATACATTTTTTTTGTTTTTATCCCATTTAACTTCATTAGGGCAATTTTCCCACATGAATACACTATTTCCTCCGGTTTTATTTTATTTTATTTGAAGTTGAAGTTACTCTGGGCTTGCGTGATTTACAATTAGATTAGAAAACGAGTATAGTATGACGGTGAAGAAATTCACTGTCATCTTTCTCTGTTATAAAATCGTTGAAAAACCAATTAATTTACACAAAATAGAATTAAAATGAAGTAGATAATTCTTAGTTTAAATTCATTCACCAAATGCTAAAAATTGGTCTAACATTTCCAACGGATTCTTGTCACATTACTTGATCTCGTCCTATATTGTTAATCAATCTCAATAAGCTAAGAGTAATATGATTCCGAAAACTGGATAAAAATATTTTTAGAATTTTATCTCATCAAAATGTCCCCGAAATCTTATAAAAGTGAAATGCTTGTTTTGGGACAAGCTAAGCATATGATAAATGAAATTAAAATCGAAACCACACTACTATCTAAAAAAAGTTATAGTCCTTTCTATGAATTGAGATTTTTTAAACATGCAACAGGATTATTACCGAAAGTACTATGGATATTCTGGCCAAATATTTGGGGGGGATGAGACACCTTTTAACCCCCCTCGTTACGGCCTTGTGGCTTGTAGTAGGTGGTAATACCAAACGAGAGTGTGGCTTCTGGTATATAAAAACTCTCGTACCTATACATCGAGCTTCCGGTCTTTTTTACGTACGTACCAATATATCTTCTATTTTTGTTGCTTTATTTCACTTCATCAAACTGATCAAGCATAATTTTGGTCATGAAGTGAAAAATGTTTGGATATGTTTTCTTGTTTAAAAGTCCTCTAATTAGAAAAAAAAACACATTATTCACTCTATACAAAAATTAAATAAAGTTATTCATGGAAAACTTCTTCGACAAGCATAGCATTCAATTACCCAGACGTTAGATTCTCATGCTCTACTCCTGATAGAAACTATGATAGTTATCATCAATATGCAAATTAACAAAATGCTCTTGGCATCGAATGCTAACATTTCACCTTTCACTTGGTTAAGACTTGAGTTCAGAGACATAGTTCACTAATCCCTGCCAAAACCCCCCATTCAAACAAGTAACGTGAAGTAATGTGTTAAAATCTCATGAAAATTATTACTATTTGACGAAATTGACAAATCGGTGTTATTAAACTATTCAATGGGGCATCGACTGCAAACCATGTCTTGTACCTTGTACCTTTATCTTGTGGGACCTATTTGATTCCGGGATCTCGCTCTTGTTCAACCTGGGTTTTACTGGATGCATTTTATTAAGTGTGTGTTGTGTGTAGGTACGTCGCGTCGTGTCGTCGTCATAATATCCCCACGGGCGGAGAATGTTTACGAGCCATTTTCTTTTCTATTAAATCTTTGTTTTTATTCAAATTCAAACCACGAAATGAGGAACTCAAGGGGTTTCTTTTCGTATATGCACGCGGATAGGGAAAAAGTTAAAAGACGCGTATTTAAGTGCTTAGTCTTGCAGACTCTGGCATGAGTATATTTATGCAAAACAAAGCCAAGTACTTGGCACCGAAAATTAAATTGCCCGACCTACTACAACAAAAATGATAATTGTGTTTAATTGTTTCGCCAACGCAGAATCATTTTGTTTCATTTTTATGAAATAACTGTAGCAACGAGAGAAATGGGAGGAACAGACTTGTAGAAACGCACGAATGGAAATAATGCATTTGAATTTTGAAAAATTACGAGTAGGTACACTATTGTTGTGCGTAATGACTTCGAAATTAAGTGGGATGTTTGCATAGCACATGGGTTATAGTGAAGTATCCACAATGGGAAAATTCAAATTGAAAACAGTGACAGCAAGTTTATTCGTAATTTGTCCTTCTTTTCATAGTAGGAGTAGCAATTTAGCAGTTAGGACAGCAGCTTATGAAAACATTTTGGAAAATATCAATTCCACATTTGAAGATATTTTTTTCAGATAAAAGATAAAATAAGTGATTTCTGAGTTTAACTGACAAAATAAATTACGTCAACCGTTTGATATCTGGGAGCAAAGGCCGGGAAAAAATATAAAACCCTTAACAACACATAATCACAATAATGTAGGTACCAAAATCTTGTCACGCGCTTCTTTCATAATTTTTTTATAGCCAAAAGGACAGTAAAGTTTTTAAAAGTAACATACTAAAATTAAAAACTTAGCAGTTTCTGAGTATATAATTGATATAATGTACAATGGACATACATACAGATACATATAATTAAAACAAATTTATGTAAAAATAATGCTTTCGTACGTTTCGTAGAAGGTACCTAAAATAAAACACTGATTTTATTCTTTCTTTATTTTTTAGAAGGTACCTAAGAAAGACAACTGATTTTATGCTTTTTTTTTTTTTTTTTTTTTTTTTTTTATTTATGGATCATTTACTAGGCCAATATTATAAACAACTCAGCCAAAAATCAGAACTGCCAGATCTGACGCAATGTATCCCTCCTATGAGACCACAGTACACATATCTAAGGTATTATCTTGCCGTTCCCGTGACCCCATCCGTTGTATTACAACGACAAAGAATACAAACATTAAAGGATAGTTTAAATTAATGTTGTTTGCATGATAAAATATGTTGATAAACACTAAAATGCTTGAAACAAATTGTATTTGATAGGAAATAAATAACAAATGAATACATAACACACAAAAATTTGTACGTTTAACAAGTGGGGATCACGGGATTCACCATTTTCCACTGCTTTTGATATAAATAAAAACGCTAATGATAAAACCTTCAATATTGTGTACTGTGCTATGAAAATACAAGGTTACTGAAGGTATAAGTTTATCAAAAAAGTATTAGTATAGAAGTTCAGCTCTGCGATACAAAACAAAAAAATATTGAAATAATGAATTTTATCTCTAATATATTTTTTGTGAGAAAGGCATTGATGATGAAAGAAAATCTTCAACATCTTGAAAAGATTTTAAATTTAGGTTTTACTATTCACTAACAAAAAAATGCATGAACTATATTTGCATTAGGGGGTAGGGGGTCAAGTGCTTGTAGTTTCTCTGTTCGCTCTGTTGTTTTATTACGTGGATTTTAATATAAATAAATGCGTCAATTTTGATCAGTATACGTTACTGTATAATTTACATGATAAGCAAACGTCTCTCTCCAAATTGGTGTGTGATATCGAACAGCAAAAATAAGACAGCAGTTTGGCGCTACCTGATCACTACCGTGGCATTTTTGTTATTTCGAATACCATATACTTCTATTCAAGAATAAAACCATTTTTGAATAGTTTATGCAGAACTTTACTTAAATTTGTTCGGAGAATATTTTGACTGTAACAGTTTCTTTTTTTGCAAAGGGGATTATAGCAAGCGAAAACACGTCACTGCTGGATGGCACTTTCATTTTATCATTTTTGTAAGAAGACCTTACAGTGCGCCCACTTTCAGCATGAGCTTTGGTAAGGGTTACAATCATTATGGCACCAAAAAAGTTTAAGAAATTTAACATATTTGCTCGTAAATTTTGCATTCAGGTATTAGTTTGCGGAGAGTTCACTATCTTTTAAATGAACTAGGCCGAACATTTGAATTTTTGCCGCCACGGTGTATGTTATAGAAACCAAAACATGCTTTTCTATAGGTTTTTGGTGTGTTGAACACGATTCTGAAGACAGGTACATCGTATCGTGTTTTTGAGATATTCCAAGTAGAAAATAAAAAAAACAAGTTTTTTTTCGCTGTTTTTCATGTTATGTCATAATAGTCTAAGGTGCCAGTAATAGCTATCATTGAAACTCATGATTGAAAATTTAATGATTGATTTTGAGACATTTAGGAAGTAAAATCATTTATTATTTTGATGAACAAATAATGGTTAAGAATTAATTAATATTTCTAGCCA
Source organism: Dasysyrphus tricinctus (assembly GCA_963921185.1). Classification (NCBI taxonomy): domain Eukaryota; kingdom Metazoa; phylum Arthropoda; class Insecta; order Diptera; family Syrphidae; genus Dasysyrphus; species Dasysyrphus tricinctus. The sequence continues at coordinate 264,048,377 of OY992531.1, forward strand.
AAAAAAAATTTCAAAAGGCCTAGCTTTCAACATAAAACTACTTTTCTTATTTCAATGATTGAACTACCTTACCAATGATCGTTACAAAATTAAAAGTCACTTTTTGAAGAAAGTTGGGCATATTTGAATTTTTTTTTTGACCAGAAATATTTATTAAGTATTGGGCTTTATTTTTCTATTAAAATATTAATTGATTTTACTTTCTAAAAATCTCAAAATCTATCATTAAAATTTTCAATGATGATATAGCTATAACTGGCGCCTAAGAGCCAGTGGTCAGCAGACTTATGGTATTGCAGTACAATTCCTATTAAGTGGAGCCATTCTATTAGACTTCCTGAGCATCGAATGGGCATTCCAAAATGGAAGTGTAATTTCAACAAGTTTTTTTTTAGCACTCAATATCTTCTTAAAGGCCACTCCGATCTTAAATTTGATTAAGATTTTTTTTTTTTTAGAAATTCAATTCTTTTCAAATATGTTTGTGAGCGAATTTCTTCCAGATTCAACGATTAGGAAGTTTTAAAGTTCCAAAGTTTCTCCCAACATTTTCCCCATATAATTTGTATCAAAAAGACAAAATGGGGACAAAAAAAAATTGAGCTAATTTTTTTAGAGAAATTTTGTTGAGCCAAGAACTACCTACTTTTCATGGTATCAAGAAATTCAAAGGAAGTTCGTTAAGTATAACCCACCCAAAATGTACATATGTATGCACAAAATACTCAAAAAATAGTTTTTTAGGTATGTTATATACCAATAGCTGTTATTAACAGTAGATACCTCAAAAGAACTGAACTGATTTTTATAAGCTCAATAATTTAAATAAATTTTTTTTTTTTAGCTTTTTTTTTTAATAATATCGCATTTGGAAATTAAAAAAAATTGCTTTTTGGATTTAAAGAAATCAAAATGTATTTTTAATCAATTTAAATTATAAATACAACAACTTTTAGCCAATTGAACATATGAGCAAGTACGTGCGTCCCGTTCTTGAATTTTATTTTTCAAAACAGTCGTTCAAATTTCCTAAAAGAACTCTATTGAAATTCAAAGCATGAGGAATATTTCTTATGTATTCATTTAATGGTTTTTTGTTATAAACAATATAAAACAATAGCAAAAGATAAACAAATAATAAATTACCTACGCTTTCTTATTACGGCAAAACTTTGCTAGCACTATAATAATTTTACGGGCATAACTTCAACATCACCACGTACGTACTTCAAAGGCAGCGCAAAGAAGTATGAACGTGCTTTTGAACACCTATTAGTTTGAAAACATAAGTAAAAGAAAATACAATCCAACTCTTTAATGTGGTCTCGGTGTTAGAAATACGCCGATTAACATATTGAAAAATATTCTGTCGTTACACACCAGCCACCGCCCATAAGTTGCGGAATTCATAAATTCAGAAGATCCCCTTGCATCTGATGGATGCATCAAGAGTCTATATGTGATGCATGTCTTCTCTGTATAAACGGCCGGCCCAAGCCCAAGTATTTAGCATATTGGAGTATACGTTTCAGTTTGGTGTCACAATGTTGCAGCAGCATTATGAACTTGCATAGCAGCATGTTCTCATGACCCTTACCGCTTGCTGCTTGCGTTTTCTGCCGACTTGAATCGATTCGTTGAGTCTGTTCAATAGCACTCGAATGCACCGCACATCAGTTGTTGGTGATAAGTTGTTGCGTGAGGAGTGAAGACCGTCTTTGCTTTGCTACTAGAAATTGATAAATATTGCACGATCTATATACAAATAAATACTGCCACTTGGGTGCTCCGCTCACATCTAAAGAGTATGGCATTGTCCGAACAATGCCAATTCATAATATTTTCTCTTTTCAAAAAGTATCTTTATTCTGCCCTTCGACAACAATTAACAACCAACAAACGAGAATAAATTTATAGGAAACAAGATGGAATTGGGGGTCTTCTTTTCATTGAGAAAGCATTTAGCTCGCAGAAAGTGGAGAACGTTGATCGCGTCAGCATCATCATTTGGCCAATAATTGGCGTTCGCTTTTTCGATACGATCGCGATCTGAAATCACGCATTGCAGTGCTTTGCAATTATTATAGATAATCGTAGCCGTTGTATGTGATCGTGTAATCGCAAAAAGGAACATCTGCGACATCTATTTCGAGTGATATACGAAGTCTTACTATCGTAGTTTGAACAGTGGTGAAGATAGCATCGGAATTTCGCCATCATAAGTAACAACCGTGCAATTGTAATTTTGAAAATACTCTCGCGTTTAGGTTTGTGAATTGTGACTCATTTCCAAACAAAAAATTTGCGAGAATTCGCGATGATACTATGTGTTTATAAAAATAAACTGCCGACTTAAGTATACCTACGAACGCGTGTCTTGCTGTCTAGGAGCGGCTAAATTCAAATTATCCAGTAGGGGCATCTTGGCGTGGGTGTTGAGCTGATAATCTGAATTAATTAAACGGGTGCTTTCTGAGTATTCTAATAAATTAGCTTGTTCACACATAATTTCAGAGAGCCTGCGGCGTTGATGATACCATCTGGATTGCTTTAAATCGCAGATTTTTATAACGAATTTTTAATACTCTCGTTCTGTTATCTGTATTTATACAATGTGCTTTTTATAGTGTGTGTGTGATGGTGTTGATATACATATAACTGATTTGTTTGCATTACCTGTCATCATTATTCGCAAAGTGGGTTATAATCATACAGTGTTTGCATAGTATCTTAAGCAGCCAATACAGTTATATTTAAAGTTCAGAAAGATCTTTTTGAAATCGAAAAAAATATATATATTTCAATATAAATGTGTTTATGATGATTAATACTGATAATATTCGCGACCTTGACTCCATGCGCCTTCTTAATTCATTTTTGGTATGGTGTAGCAAAAGCGGTGATTTTTAATCATATTTAAATATAACTCATTTCGTTGAATTACACATTCATACATATTCCATTGACTGAGAACTTGAATATGACCCGCAAATGGTACAGAAAAATGATCATTTCCAGCATCTTACTTGTGCTGATCTTTATCAGGTACACAGTTATTTGTACATACAAAAATGATTACAAACCAAAATGGAATGGAATAAATCAGAATCATCAGTATACCTTATCCGCTCATCCAGCACTCCAGTCTCTAAATCGCCAACATCGCCACCACCATGATGACAGCATGCGCAAAAATAATCGTGAGATGCACATAAAATCGAAACCCTTTGAAACCATTGATGGGACAATGGTTCAAGTCAAAAGCAGGAGCGTGAATAATAGCCGAAGTTATGTTTTGCCGACTCGAGTAAGCATGAGCAATTATGACGTGCCCACGAGCACTTTCAAATCGGAACAAAATCCCAGATCGCTCTGGTCTCATAACAATAGGCAGTCACATCAAGAAAACCTACAGCATAAGGAACATAGTTCGCAATTCCAAAGAGTTTTTTTCGAAAAAACATCTAGAACTGATTCTGTTGATCCCGACAAGATAAGTCATGAAAATCATGGGTTCAAGAGCAAGGCTGAACACGATGAGGACTATGACGAAAACGATTACTATGAAGAAGTAGATGAAAATGAGAATAAGATTGAAGAACGACAAGAAAATACTGCTGAGGCTGAGGACGAAATAAATGACGATTTTTTCGATGAATCAGATACCCGAAAAGATGAGGTTAAGAGCGAGGAGGAAGCTGAAAATAGGTTCAGAGACGAAAATGGCCGACAAGATGAAGAGAGTGATTATAATTCAGTAAGTAGATTCCTTTTTCATTTTATGTAGATTTAAGATAGCGTCTGTCCGGTTCTTAACTCATTATTACCTTGGAATTATAGTCCCAGAAATATTCATAAAAGTTTTCTTATTGGATTGGATGTAATCGAGAGATATTAAGGAACCTACATATGTACATATTAAATTCTTAACTATTAAATTCTTAATTTATAGATATGTTGAAAATGTATAATGCACAAACCTTTAGATTGAAATACAAATACGCTCAAACGAATCATAAACATATAAATAGGTTGGCATAGGTTAGAACTATGTCATTTAAAGATTTAAAGATTCTCGAATTTTTGTAGGCTGAAAAGCCATTATATAGAGATGCCTTATTCTGTTTTATTGGTACGCATGAACTAGTGTTCCTTAAACATCGATAGTCTATCGATAGTTATCGATAGTAAATGACTATCGAAAACATCGATGGTTTTTATAACTATCGCATGTGTCATAATTGCTCAGTTTATATCAGAACGCTCACATGAGCAGACGAATCCAATTTTTTTTTACCAAGTATTTGATAGCAAAACTGGGGAAATTCTCTGAGCCCTCAGAAATTTAAACTGAACAAATATAATAAAAGTTCTTAATTTCCCCCTTCATTTATTACTTAAAATTTCCATTCGCTTATGAAAAACGGTGAACACTGAATGTACTGTCTATGAAATAAGGGAATACATTTGGGGAACCCCCAAATAACAAATTTCGTACTAGGTGGTAATTGATAATGTTAGTGCCCTTGTCTTAACTGCGAAGAGGATTAATCGAACTGTTTTTTCTAAAGCAAAACTATGCTATCTTTGAGAATAATTAATTTTTTCTAAATATACTGTCTAGTCATAGATTTTGCTAATAAAATGTCTTTTTGTGTACCTTCCAAAATTACGAATTTCTACGAATTAAGCCCAAAGTTCTGTCAAAGCTCATATAAGAAAAATAAAGTTCGGAGTTTTGGGAAGTACACGAACAGACATAAAAATTGTCGAACAAATGTTGTTTTTATTTTTTATATGAAAACCATCGATAGACTATCGATACTATCGGGTGTTTTTTAAAAATAATCGTGAACTATCGCAAGTGCCGACTATCGATGTTTAAGGAACACTCGCATGAACGCAACCCGTCCGAGAAAAATAATTGTTCCCAAAATTTATTAAAACTTGATCAAAATAAAATCAAAACAAACAAATATTTTCCAGCATTTCAAAACATAATAAAGTAAAGTACCCAACAGTGTGACTCCATCGAAAATAAATAGGCTTATGAGTTTCGGCAAGTCAGGGTTATAAATAAAACAATCCTAGTTTAACTTAGAAGCTATGTTGTATTGCTTTAATCCTCAGAGGCGGTGCTAGACCACAAAGAAGCGAGTGCGAGATTGAATTTGCGGGGCTACTGGCAATGCCAATAACGCTTGCTGAATGCTTTAATTGTAACCGGTTCTTATTTTGTTCCAGTACAATAATAATAAAAAAATTGCTTTAATTTAATTGTTCAGAAAGTTCTGAATTAGAACCGAAATTAACTCCCAATAATACAGATGCTTTAGTCATCTGTGATTATTAGCTACATATGAATCTGATCACATTGGAAAATCGTGAAATAAAATTTTGAGAAAATTCATATATGTATTTTGTTCGTTACTTTTATATAAATATGGTTTCCTTATTTTGTATCCTAAAAATATTTCCCATAACCAACCTTCCTGGAAAATTAAAAACCCAAAAGCTGGCTAGGCCGTACTATTTCATCATTATTTCTCGTTTTTCTCTTGCAATTTAATTCAATTTATTGGTTCCATCTGGTTGAAATGACAGTAAAAATCTTTCAACAGCATAAATTATAACGCCCTGCCCATAAAAAAGGTTTTATTTTATTTAAAATTGACAGTTGATTAATTGTTTATTTATCAAAATCTTCAGAAAAAGTTTCTTCAAATATTCATGCCTTTATTTCCAATATAAAAGTCATCACGAAACCAAAAGAAAGTTAAAATATCTCTTGAACGTGATTTTTGTATTGTGTAATGGTTTTTTGTTTTTGTTTTGAGGTTGCTTGGGTGTGATTCTTTGATTTATTTATTATTATTGGCCTCAATTAATCTTAATTTGCGTTAAATGATCTATTTGAGCATCTGTGATTTAAAGTCAGCTTTTGATTTTGCAGAAACAGTTATAAAAAGAATACTTTTATGCATCAGTAATATAATAGATAAATTAATTAAACACGAAATTTTAGTTTTTGAGATTAACGATTAGCCCTGATGAATACGTCTACGGCCAAAATAAAATAATTTTTAATAATAATAATAATGTTAACTAGGTATATAATTTGGTGCTTAAAATAAAGCATGTCATTAAATAATATAAATTATGAAAAGTTAATAGTTTATAACACAACAATATGTCTGTTCGTGTACTTCCGAAAACTATGAATTTCTACGATTTTTTTTATATGAGTTTTGACAGAACTTTGGGCTAAATTCGTAGAAATTCGTAGTTTTGGGAGGTACACGAACAGACATAATATTTGTATTGAATTCTACCTAAATTAAATTTCACTATAGCCTAGAGCACATTTGAACAAATATTTAATTTCGTTCTTACATTATTTAGTCAAAAATTCTCTAGATCAAAAGTTTATGCCCTAAACAATAAATCTGGCTAGGATGCATTTTGTCCGAGGCCATTTACACGTGGCTCTAAGCCCATACTTTTCCCATACAAATTTGTACGGGATTTTCGCTCTTTTCACGTTTAATTTTTTTATCTCGAATTATTGCAGCTATTCTAATTTTTTTTGCTGATTTTTCTTCTCAAATCATCCCTTTAAAAGATCTCATTCAAAAAAGTTATTAAAAAAATTTAAAATTAAATATTAAGATGGTCACTTTTATGATGTTTTTATATGGTAATAAACGAGGCAAAAAATTCGATTTTTTTTTTTAAATAAATATTTGAATGAGGTCTTTTAAAGGGATAACTAAAGAACAAAAATAAAAAAAAAATTAGAAAAGCTGCAGTAATTCGAGAAAAAAAATAAAATGTAAAAAGAGCAAAAATCACATACAAATTTGTATGGAAAAAGTATGTGCTTAGAGCCACGTGTAAATGGTGGCGGACAAAATTTGTTTTACCCATTTTTTTTTTTAGGGCATAAACTTTTGATTTGGGGGGGGTTCTGCTATTTAAAAACGATTTTGGAAAATAACGGACACCCTAATGTACATACATATGCATAGAATAAATCTATTTTTGAAATGAATTGTACTTGGCTCTTTAGATTTGGAAAATTGTTTTTCTGAAATGAATTAGATATGTATATGGAATAAACTAAAAAGCACGATGTTCTCCAACAATTTTTCGTCTCAGATGTTCTATTTGTTAGTTATTATTAATCGTATAAAGAAGGAACTGCTCGACGTGAAAACCAAATCAAAATAATTAATGGAACATCTGTTGGAACAACACTTTTTGTGGTACGATGCACCATTGGTGGCAAAATGTATTCCATATTTGTATGCCTATTCACTATGCTCAGTTTATGGTTCGAAACCATAAACCATACCTCAGATAGCTTCCACACGCTTAGAGTTTCTTTCTACCATGACTTCCCTAAACACAAATATCCAATGTAAACACAAAATGACTATTTGTGTTTAATAATATTTGCATTCATGCCGCGTTGCCAGCCGTGTAACAGTAAATATCTAACACGAGGTGCTAAACCAATCATTAAGTGCGAACCGATCCAAGTGATTAGGAGTCTAATTGGTTGCGACAATTACACCAATTCATTGGCAATCCGTTGTTATCTAAATCTCATTTGAATATTCATACTGCATAATGCAACAGGGGTAAAGTTTTTTCTTATTTGGTATTCAAATTGGAAATATGCGGATTGTGGATTGACGAGGAGTTGGAAGGGCCACACTTCGGATTTCATTCACCGTAGAACTGAAATGTACTATAAGTAGGTAGTAGAAAAACGTTTTTGTTTTTAAATAATGAAAAACTTTAAGAACGTCTGCACAAGCAAATAGATACTACCTACCATCAGGGCTCTTTATTTATGAATTGGCATGAGACGACTGTTGCATCCGCCATGGACAGACGTGGTGTCCTATTATTAGATACATGCAGTTCAGCATATTACAGTGCATTGAAACTAAAGTGAACATTTTCTAACTATTTATGTCTATACCTTACCTACAGTTTCTTTTCTCTCAGCTATATTTTCTCTTAAAATTTTATTTTAATAATTAAAGTTTCTCAGTGAGTGCCCTTTCATACAATTCCATGCACATGAACCGGAGCAAACATAATTGTGGTTAACAGTTAGAAATCTGAATCGGCCCAGACTAGTTTTAACCGATTCATATGAAGTGTTCCATGTTTCGAGAACTCATATTGCGTGGAATATTTTATTTAAAACAAATTATTATACAATTTTAATGAGGACATCGCCTTCATTTTATCTCCTCCCTTAGAAGAAACATATCCTCCAATTTTCAATAACCCCCAGCTCAGCTGTTTTAAAATAGAATAAGTTAATTTTTCCTCATATTATTATTATTCATTAACTGCCTTCATTTAATTAAGATTCCAAAAAAAGTGAAACTGCAATTCATCAAGTCAGTGAATTTAATTATACTTTAAGGACTCATTTTAGATGTGTAACATCTAAGCTTAAGTAGTACCTTGTGACATAATGTTTAATGTCATGGACTGTCATGCCGAGGGTCTGGGTTCGATTCCCAGCTGTTACCATCTTAAATAAAAAATGTTTTTTCCGAGGTACTGCCTCTTGTGAGGAACTGACATATCCTCCAAGAGTATATGTGGTCATGAAAAGTGTTTCCCATCCAGCCTTTGGGACTCGGTAAAAAATTGTTGGTCCCCGCCATTCCAGCCAACAACACGCACACAGGAATGGTTGAGAGTTGTAAGTCACTAGGCCCTGGTTTTCCTCGAGCTGCTGCGTCACCCAATTTATTTATTTATTTATCTTAGTAAGGGGATAAATTCGTGAAAACACTATTTCCGCAATACATTCTTTCCGGCTATACAAAAAATCGTTAAAATTTGAAAAATAAGCAATGATTATTCGAATTTGTGTCGTATTTGTTTTTTTTTTTATTTAGGGAGGGGATAGAAAGCTGAAATTTCGGCTGTGAATAGAAATTGAATAGTGTTGATATTTTAATATGGTTAAAAAGAATCCAAAACACATTCATGGTGTTGAGATGATGGCAGTATTTGGGTGCTTTCATGTATGAACTCATATCTCCTGAGAGCATGGATAGATTACTTTATGGCTTTTCCTTACTTCACTATTTAATAAAATTAGGGTTATTTTAATAGTTTATTTATTATCTTGTTGTCTTACGTCTCAATCTTGAATTTAAATTGATCGAAAATCAAAAAAACATTGTACTGAAATTACCTGCTTGGATCTTTTCCAGCGCTGCCACCCTACTCCTTTCGCAGTAGATCTACTGCGGTAAGTCTCAAATGAAAATCTACTGCGCAGCAAATAATAATTTTGAACATTATTCAAATTGAGCCAAATAGTTAACAGAACCCAAAGAAGTTTGTTACTTGTCATAAATCATCACAATAATAAATCAGATGATTTCAATAAGATGCTGTTTCGTATGAAATCTTTAATGTTTAATATACAATACAGTCATGCCATTTTTGAATCTACAACGAATGGAAAAAAATGTTAACATAACCCAGAACACTTTTCGTTCAAAATACTGACCTCACACGATTATATAAATTATACTACAATACACCACATCAATTTCAAAATCCCCATATAGGTACAGTGAACTCTGTCATAAGCTCACGAGAGACTACAAAATATATATAATCTCTATGTGAGTGTGAGCTGTAACTTACTATCCAATAAATGTTTTGCGGACTTTCAGTTGAAAGTAAAAACATTTTACATTTACCAACACCAAGTATTAACTGAATATTGTGCATTTATGTGAATTTGCATTCCTGTATTTTTTCGTTGTTTGGTCCTATTTCAGAGTATTTATATTCATCCCTTTCCTTCAAAATTTGACAAGTTGTGAGCTATAATTCCAAAATATACCTAAATTCACCCTGTTTAAGCGAACTAGTTATAAGAACTTTTTGGGTTAAATATACAACCTTTAGGGAGCTACAACATAATTTTAGACAGAAAAATTAAAAATTGTTCGAATTAATTTTTGGAATTCAATCTCAATAGATTTATATGAACCTAATGTAATACTGCGCATTACTAAGACAGCCATTTTTGTGTTATTGAGCTTGAGCTGTTAGTATAATGTATACTGCGCCTCCAAGTTTTAATAGGACACACACAAATTATTTCGCAAGACAACCAAAAATTTAGTACTCTATTTCAAATGCTGAAAAGTCCCCGCCAATCATTTTACAATATCAATCTTGCAGCCTCGCGAAAGGGGAAAAGATGTTGGCTTTTTAACTCAATGAATATACACGACTTGGTGGAACTTTCTTGATTGTAAGGAATCATTGAACTAATATTGTCATTTTTAGTTTTGCACCATTTTTGAACCATCAAAATTTAACTGTCATTGTGAATATTTTGGATAGGTATAAACTGGGAGATTTTTTATATGTATGGGTATACATAGATACAAATATCGTCAATAATAGGTGCTGGAAATGAGTGAACAATATCATGATCTCTTTCTCAAAATTACGACTTGTGTTAAACTTCGCTACTGTGATGTTCTAAGTGATTGTAAAAAAAAACTCATGGCTTGAAAAATTTTGTTCGAATTTTCACAAAGATAGTTACCTTGAAATGATACAACTACATTCCAAAATTTTACTACAGTAAAAACTTTTATATAAAGAAAAAATCAGAAAAGAAACTCACTTCACACATTTTGAATTTGTTCACAGTTCCCCATAAAAATGCGATAACCTACCTAAAAACCTATAATACCTAATTGAGGCCGTGAGGACAAAGGCAGTGTAACCCATTTTATGACATTTTTGATATTTTTGTCTAGTACTTTTACACTAACGCATCAAAAGTCTTCAAAACCAAAATTTTAAATTCAAATATCGAAGCTTTCCAAATGTGTGATTTATCCTCCTTAACCCGGAGGCCACACGAGCGAGTACCTACTCGCTAGCGAGTTGGGTACAAACATTAATGGCAAATCATTCGCCACTCTACTCGCTTCTCAACTGGCTTCGAAAAAGGCAAGCCAGTTGGCTAGCGAGTAGGAAGAGATTCGATGTATTAGTAACTCGATAGCGATTACTCGCCCGTGTGGCCTCAGAGTAAATCTCAAATATAATATATTTCAGATAGATTACAGATGGAAAATATGATAAAAAGTGGGTTACACCACTTTTGCACTCACAGCCTGAATAATGTTTTTAATGCTTCTATATTATAGCCTTACAGCAAAGCAAGTTTTATTCAAATGAGTCCCTAAATTACAGTTACTTTACTTAAAATATTTTTGTTTCTTTAAATAGTAAAACAACTTGAAAGAAAATTGAAAGTTAACATATTAACATTTTGTGCAGAATGTAAACTGATCACTTTTCGTCTTTCACAAAATTTTATTAAACTTCACATAGGTTTCTATTTGACTCGTTATCAATGTTTTAAGTTTAACAAAAAAAAACAAAAAATACTAACAAAATATCTTGCAATTAAACAGCAAAAAAAATTCAACCTTCTCGGATCTGAGCTATATGTATTATTAAATTTTATTAAAAAAGTGGCCATATAGGTACCTAAACAAATATATTTTGATGCAATGAAAACGCAAAAGCTGTTTTGATTAAAAAAAACTATTATGAATGAGAACTACATACATGATAAGATTTGATATAACGTTAGGATAGGTCGGAATTTTTACTTGATAACCTACAGAGTTATCTGAAATCAGTGTTTAATCATATCAAAAATGGGATTTCTCAGAACCCAAGTTCAAACAATATTCTTGGGGAATAACACAATATGTATGTATTTCCATTACAGCAACAAGTTGGATGAATAAACAAAAACAATTTTAATGCTAAACTGCCATCCACAATTGGTGGGGCGCAGACGTCAATGGGTGAAAATTCTGGTTTCATAATTCTAATTTATTTCACGAAAATTATGTCTTATGTTTTTTTTTTAATGTAGAAGGTAGGCACATGTGATTATAAAAGAAAAATATAAATAAAACAAAATCTAACAACAAACAAGTTCAAATTATTTATTTTTTCAAAACAGCAAATAACCATCTAAGCACAATCAATCTTTTCGGTATTTTTGTATCACTCACATTAGCACGTGTTACGAATGGATAGCAGAAGGCGCAGAAAAATAATTATCTTAGACAAGAGTGTGGTACGAAAAGAAGCAAACGCAACAAAATATGGTGCACCAATAGCAGATCTAGGGGGCTGGGGGGTCTTTGAGCTCATGTTTTAGATACATAATTTTGAAAAAGTCTTAATCATAACTCCTAATTTTCTTTTCTCAAAATAGAATTTCTAGAATGCAAAAACTTGAAATAAATGTCTCCCTTTCTTTCTTTGAATTAGCGTACTATTTGTTATCACAGATACTCAGTGAATATTGACCGCGTATTGGGCTCTCTCGGTTTCTTGTCAAATTTCTTCAGTGCTTAGAATAAAAAGATCCTACGTAGATACATTCAAATTGTTGAGTCTCGTTTTCGTATTGTTCATCCAATACCCTTTTGACCCCAGCCATATTACATGCAAATTGTTCAGCCCAAGCCTTGTGTTTTTAGTACAATTTCCCTAGGGCCTGGAAAAAACACAGCTTAGGAACATGCATACATGTAAATTTCTTCTGACTTTAAATACACATAGGTAACCTACAGGGTGTCCCAGACCTGAGTGGAAGTATTTTAGGGTATGGTTCGTGGAGTTATTCTAAGAAAAAAATTGTATAGGGGGAAAGTTGTATCTCCCCTTCCTGAGGCAGGGGAGCAGTTTCTGAAACATTGACTTTAAATGCAAAAAAATATTAAAAATCAACGAAAACACATCTAATATTGTGCTATAATTTTTTTAAAAGCTAATACTCCATTCTTGAATTTGGTTTTTAAATCAAGTTGTTTGAGCGAATTTTTTTTGAGAAATTAAATTTCAAAGTCAAAATTTAAGAAAAAAATGTGATTTTTTTTTTAAGTCGATATTGTTCAAAATTTTACGTAATTAAATGCTTTTTTTGTGTTTAATATTCAATGCCCTCATTATGTTTTAGTTTATTACCAAAAACCAAATGCAAAAATCTTTCTTCGTTTTTGAGAAATTGAGAAAAAACAAAAGGTACTTTTACCAAATAAGCCCGAAAAAATGAATTTATTCTTGAATTATCCCAAATTTAACCCCTTTTTCGGGCTTTTATGGTAAAAGTTTCATTTGTTTTTTTTCTTAATTTCTCCTGCAGGGGGCAGCATGCAAAATGCGTTGTTTGAAATTTAAACAATAAATTAAAGTTGTCAAATTAGGTTTTAAACAAAGCTTCAAATTTTCACGAATTTGAAAGTAAATTGCTTCAAATGGCGTTAATATTTCCAAAAACTCTTTATTTTTGGGCAGTTCGTGTTAAGGGAAATTTTGTCTTTTTTTAAGACTTTTAGGACTCCAGCGTCCAACTCCTTTATAAATAAGGAGTTTCTCTAAAATATACTTTCCTTGGAGTGATGTACTTTAAATTTTCGAAAATTAAAAACTTATATAGAAATATGGTATCCATTTTTGAGAAGGAAAAAAGAAATTGGCGTATATCCAACCCCCCTGGATCAGCCACTCTGGTGCACTCATAATCGTGGACTGTTCCCTTTCTATACAAACAACTAGTATGTATACATTTTTTACTAATTGCTGTTCCAGCAAATGTCAAAAAAGCTCTTCATTTAATTGAGAGCTAGTACGCAAAATTATATTAGGTTAACTCTTGACTTACAAAAATATTTCACAATTAAACAAAACTGAGTCTTATAGTAACCTTCAAATAATTACTTTTGATTTTTTCAAATCTTAGACTTGTTACATTTATTTGATTTATTGTTCGAATGGTAAAATAAAATATAATAAAGTTTTATATAGTTCCTATAAAAATATTATAAATATTTGTATTCTATGAATTAAATACTTAACAACTATTTATCTTTATTAACTAAAGCAGACTTATTTTTACAGGATTTACAGGAGGAGTATGTGAATGATGAATCCTATCCATCACACGATGACCAAAATCAGACAATGAGTTTAACTGATATCAAATGGAAACACTATGGAACGCCAGATGCTGTTAAATTAAAACGTCAGCAGTTTCTGACTCCATCAAGTAAGTACAAACGTGTGGTTTTCAAGACACACTTTTATGATTACTTTAGCATTATAGTATTTCGTTTAAGCAGTGATGGCTTAATATTCTATGCAAAGTTGACAATGTACAATTTGTGGCACTACTATTTGCAAAATTGGGTGCTTGTGTTTTTGAGTGAATAAGGCACTGTATGGTTTTTCGCATAGCAAAAATTCTTAGAGAAGAAAGAAACTCAAAAGAATTTGGCGCTTGGTGGATAGTTTTCAACTTTTTTTCTGATTGATGTTTGAGTAAAGTAAAATCTTAAAGGAGAATTGGAACTTTTGGGCGTTAGCGGCCATCAATGGCATAAGTGTCTCAGTAACAACTTTTACTATAGGCGTTACACTACACTTCATTTAGAAAAGAAGATGTTCCAATGTTAATATAATGCAATTGAATATGGAAATATCACACCGCTCACGCCCATGTTCCATACAATTTTGCCCATTCTCCTTTTCTCTTGATTAATTTATATCACATCGAATCTTAGTGGTTTCGCTTAGTATATAATCAAAAGCTTATTACCCTCTGCTGTGAAGAAGTATAAGAAAATTAAGATTGAACAAACAATAATTTACATTTTTTTTTTCACGTTCAACCACTTAAGTGCATTATGGGTTACTTGTGAAATTGACGTTTCGGAAAGCTAATTTTTGGTTTGTTTTGTCATAAGCTTCTGAAAGCTTCCGCCTATTCTAGTTCTACCTTATTGCTCATTCAACGGGTTGGGGTACGGTGACTACAACGACAGCGAAGAAACTAAAAGCCTAGAGCTATATGATCGCAGAACTCTATTCACTAGATTTTAGAAGGTCTTCTTTTGGCGAATCAGTCAATAGGAGTACGATGTCACTACTAGTTACCCTGCAACGAAAGAGTGTCCCAATCACAAAGGCGGCTTTGAAAAGACAATTCTCTATAGGTAGACTCAACGGCTTTATCTCTAGTTCTAACTAGGCCAAACTACTTGGTGATCACTTATGTGACAGCTAATGTGACATTCCCAAAGCGGGGGAGGGTGGGGATTTTTCTGGACTAGCCAAGATTGTGTATTCTGAGAAAGATTACACTTTATGTACCAACTCAATTGCAGCTCTGGCGTCCCCGTTGTGGGGTTACTGGAGTATTGATTTGGACATTGCGTTATCGAGTTTACTTCACAGCTAATACAATAACTTTTCTTATAATTTAAAAAGAAACACTATCAAAACATTATGTAAGACTCATTCATTTTAGCTAAAATCCTCAGAGACGAATTAAATCATTGACAAAATATAAAACGAGTCTTAAAAGATACAATAAACTCTTTCAAATTTATTTCTTCTTAGTTATTTCTTTGAAATGAAATTTCGAATGGAGTTTAGCACTTTATTTAACTTCACCAAGAAAATGTCGATGACCTACTATGTACTAAACAATGCGAAATAATACTAAGGAATTTGACAGGAAACCATCAGTCTATCCAGCTCCTTGATCACCAAACTATAATTATTATTACTCATGTATTGGTAGATATTTGCTTTTTGTTATGCCTGCGTCTGCACTACGCTTCTGCACTCACGTCGCGTCACACCAGTAAAACCTCACGCGGCTGTGCTACAAACAAATAAAAAACATGTGAGCACACAACATACTTAAGTGATATAATGCATCTACACACTGGACATTATTTTTATAATAACACACGTCTTTGAGGCTTGAGGCCAACAATGAAATGTCTTCATTTAATTACCGTGGCTAATAACTCATTTTTCGTGGTTTATTTCTGGCTACCGAGCACGCCTCCCAATCCAGACCCAGAGCCAGTCAGCCAGACACACCAGCCACAGCAATAGTACATCCGATCGATTAGCCATCCATTATTTTTCCAGACCCGTTATTTACATACGTCTGTTGCATACATCGAGATTCGAGATGCAATTGCCGTACTCAGTAAATCATGCGGATAATATGGAAATAATGGGTCTTGCCGATGTTAAACGTACCTACATCTACGAGTTATTCTTCCTTGTATCTATTGACGACATCTGCTCACGCCCCGTGTAATAATTTTACGATCTATAATAACTTTGCTTCTTTTATTCTGGGTGGTATTCATATTCGTATCCGTATCTGTTAAATGTGTTTGACCAAGCCAAATAAATTTCTCTGAATATTGTTGGTTTAATGTTTTTTTCTTGCATTTTTTTGTCGCTTAAGGTGGCTGTTTGGTTATAAAATGCTCGCCGACCATCGGACTATCTTTATGCGGCTTTAGGGATTGGTAGGTCGAGGTATACATACATAGGTATTTCATTTTGCACGGCCATCAATACCTTGCGTACCATTGATTATAGCTTACATCGAAAAATTGCAGAAAAAAGATGTTAAAGACTCTCAATAGGCAGCAGCTATGTTGGCAAATCGTTACCGCATGGTATTCAAAAACCATAATCGTTGGATTCCAACCCGAAGGAAAATGTTTGTGTTTCATTACAGTAACAGAGTTACGAGTACGAGTATTTGTCATAAGTTTAAATTTCCTTCAAATCTGAAGATATATCTACTTTAAAAATTTAATTTTTGTGTGTTGTTTAAAAAAAAAAGATATACTCGTATGTATATATGTAGATATGTATCATAATTATAGGGAAAAATGCTACCTAAATTTTTTTTTATATGAAATGGTGCTATCCGCCAGGAGAATGGTTATAGGAGTTCTTGTTTGAATACAAAAAATTTTAAGAGTAAGTCGAATAGGCAAAGAGAGATCCAGACCAAAAATTACCCAATATCTTAAAAACCGTTTTAACTCCCATAACGAATCGAAGACGAGAAAATTCCCACTTACCTACAGGCATTTCAACTTAAAATGGCCTCGGGAACCGTATAGTCGTGAATGTTGGGCACCATTTTTATATGAAATAAAAATATAATAAACCCAAAAAATAAAATGGAAATATCGTTTTTGTAGAATTCTGGCGATATTTCATCAGTTTTGGGTGATATTTCCAAACTTTATTTCAATGAATATGCAAAGTTTTTAGAATTGTTTGTTTGAGATCTCAAAATGATACAGCTAGAATTATTGTTGGATATATGTATATGTATATACCCAAAATCGCACCCATTCCAAATCCTATATTGAGCCCAAGCAAAGAGGTTGCAGTGGGGCAGCATGCCCCCCTTAAATACCTCACTATTTATTCGCGAATTATTTAATTTCACAAACCTTATAAATCTTCTCCTTTATTTGGTTTGTGAAATTTAAAAATTCGCGAATAAACAGTGAGGTATGTATGTATGGGGGGCATGTTGCCCCCTTGCAACACTCCTACTTGGGCTCACTATAAGATTTGATATATACATGCAAACAAACTTAGGGTGGGGTTAATTTTTGACATTTTGAAATTCTTCCACTTGAAAACTCCCATACAAATAATATGGAGACTTCTCAGTCTTTTACTTGGTTTATTATTTAGTACCATAAGGAGTACCTAATTTAATCAATATTTACTACCTGAACAGAACAGAGTGCTGCAACTGGAGCTGCAGCTGCAGCTGGAATAGCTGTCAAAAAATTGTACGTGATTTTTTTCCGGCCCACAATGTAGCTGTGCGGCTTTCTAACATTTCAGTATCGAAAATAAAAAAAAACAAAGATTTAAATAGATAATGATTAAAAAGAAGATGAAACTACTGTTCGTCTTTATCTGAGAATGAAAAGGGTTTGAAACTAACTTCAATACTCGGTTGAACTCGCAATTTCGAAACGTCAAAAAAGCTACAAGCTAAAGTTAAAAGTTGGTCAACTTGTCCAGCTGCGTCTGCAGCTGCGTCGTGTTGAGTTCGCATTCGCATCATTGAATATGTGTGTATTGAACATTTTGACAATTATTCCAGCTGAAAAAGGCATTCACACGAAAACCAACCAAAACGATTAGAAACTGCGATATTGAAGGTACAGGAAACAGAATACCTAAATAATGATGTCCCAACACTTTAAGCAGTTTAAACACTTTCAAATAAAAACTCACAATCAAACAATTTTTTTCCTAATTTATTCTAAATACTCAGGCCTGTAACACAGTACACATACATATTAAAGGTAATATCATTATAATTCGAATTAAAAGTAATATCATTAGTTTTGATTTTTATTAGTTTTAATTTTAATTGATCAATAATCATCGGTTAAAAAAAAGGTCATCCCAGATGGCCCAAATCGTCTCTAAATGAAGAAAAAAAAACTTTATAATTTTTTCAGATTTTTATTTTCATACCTTATAGTCGCTGTAGGGGTAAATTAAATTTCCCCTTTTTTTTGCATACTAGAAAATTCGCGTAATATCTGCCAACAACATTCAGAGCATATAGGTGGGAATTAGACAAGAAAAAAATCCTATAGGAGGGGGATAATATCTCCCCCCGCTTGGACGGGAGGGGCAATTTAATAAAATATTTGAATAAAATAGAAAAAAATTAATTAAAAAACAACGGCAATATTTACAGTAATGTTTTGTAGCTTTTTGGAAAGCCAGAAGTCCATTCTTACGGCTTGTTTTTAAATTAAGGTTTTTGATGAACAGTTTTGGCAAAAAATTGCCTCAAACTCAATATTTTGAAAAAAAAAAAATATTATTTTATTTTTTTAATTATAGGTTTGAAAACAGATTTTGCTGAAATTGTTTATTCAAAGAACTTTATTTAATAATAAACTATTAAAATGGACTTCTAGCTTTCCAAAAAGCTACAAAACATTACTGCAAGTGTTGCCGTTGTTTTTTAATTAATTTTTTTCTATTTTATGTAATTATTTTATTAAATTGCCCCTCCCTTCCAAGCGGTGGGAGATATTACCCCCTTTCTTTACAATTTTTTTTTTCTTGTCTATATCTCACCTACATGCCCTGAATTTTTCGGCAGATTTTAAGCGAGTTTCCAGAAAAAAGGGGAAATTTAATTTACCCCTACAGCGACGATAGGGGATGAAAATAAAAATCTGAAAAAATTAGGGAATTTTTTTTTTCATTTAGAGCTGATTTTGGCCCATCCAAATAATAAAACTAAAAAAAAAACCATTATAACGACCACCCTAATATACATATATACTTTAATATTGTTTGTTTTATTTCGGGCTTTTTGATCATTTATTTTTAAAGCAATTAAAAGACTAATCCATTAATTTTCCAAACGTTTCGTTTGGTTTTTTGCCAACATCTTCAACGGTAGTTAATTTTTATTAGACTTTTGTCGTCAAGTTACATTTTGAAATAGATTTTGTTTTAAATAAATAATTTAACATCTGTATTGCACTTTTAATTATTATTATTATATTAAATTAATTATTTAATAAATTAACTGACAAATATACAAAACAGAGATTAAAAACTAGTTATCACATACTATACTTATTTTATCACAGTATTATAACTTTTATAATAACTAGTTTTGATTTTTGTTCAGTTCTGGGCGTATATCAAAATATGTTTTAAATGTCAGTATTTGTTGTTGTGCTTACGTGTATTTACGTCATCACGTTCACAGCCATTTTTTATTTCTGACAGTCTCAATTTTAATTTGTTGTTGTTCTAATGTGTGTTTTTGTCATCACGTTCACAGCCATTTTTTATTTCCGAAACTTTCAGCTGTGACAACCTGCGCAGTATAATACATACCTTAGATTTGTGTACTTTGGGCTAATATTTTCAACTTTAAAAAGGCTCTTTATTGATTATCCGTTTGAAAAAAAAAAATATTTTATTTAAAATAAAAAATCTTGCTCATTTGTTTTTTTTTTTGTTTTAGATTTAGCTAACGAGCACATTGAACGGATCAAAGAAGAAGTTAACTGCCGCTGGCCACACCCAAAAGTTATTCAGGTCAGAGAGGCTTCAAATCGTTTTATTCCACATTGCACTGTACTACATCGCTGTGCTGACGATACAGGATGTTGTCTTAATGACACAAAAACATGCGTAGCAAAAACATCAACTTCAGTAGACTTGTACTTTTATGTAAGTACTAAAAATTGAACGAAACGAGCCTACATACATATATTTACATTTGTACATTTATTATTACTAAAATGCATGCATTAATGAAATCAAATATTAAAAATATTAAAAATAGGTGTTTATATAGTTTGTTCAAATAATTTAATGCATTAAAAGCACTGCTATGTACTAAATTTCTGTAGTTAAATGTTTTCATTAGTTTTTAACTACATACATATGTACATATGTACATACATAAGCATATTGTGCAACACATATAAAAAATATTCAATATTTCTAAGTACACATTAATAAATTATTCATTTTTCTTATTAGATTACTTCTCATTTGGGTAATAAAACAAAAACCAGTATAGGTTACCGGACTTTTGATAACCACACTGAATGCCATTGTGTTGATAGAAGCAGATTTCGGCGAGCACCTAGGCATACTAGTTTTTCTACTGTCTCAAATCCTGCAACTCCCAACCAAAGCTGTAGATGTCCTAGCCATTTTCGTGTCGTTAAAGATAGAGCTCAATGCCGGTGCGAGTGCTTATCATGGAATCAAAAGTGCTATGATCTTAAGGATGGAAAAGATCAATTTGCTTATAAGGATCAAAAGTAAGAATATAATTGAGATGAGAGCCAAAGCTTGTCATATCCACTTTTATCAAAGATTGAGATTTTGATGCAGATTTGTTAAGCTGGGCATATTGAATAGTTTTTAAAGAAAATTTGACAGCCTAACCCCTCTAAACTCCTTTAATATTGTTGTCAAACATCGTAATTAATTCCAAAACTCTCCATAGCCACAGTGAAATTTGTATCAAAACTTTCCTTATCCATTATATACAGTAGATTTGGTTTCAAAACTCTTCTTATCCATCATAGGCTATTGATTATGTCATTTAAGAAGGAACTAAAACGTTCATGGGTTTTTATTGTAAAAATCTTTAAATTGGTCATTGAAGATTAGAAAGTAATGTAGTGCTATTATATTAGAAGGTGCAACTGAGAAAGTGGAGGTAGGTGTGGAAACTGGCCATATCCAAATATTTTCAGCAAAACACTTCATATACAAATTTAATTGTTAAATATCTTTTAAACTGATCTTTCAATATATTTTTACTCTTAATTATACCATATAGATTTAAAAATAGTTTATTATGCAAAATAAAATCTTTTCTAGCAACTATCATATAATAGCCTTATTAAGTTTTTTTCTATTTGCACAAAATGAAAATTTTGGATATGAAGAGTTTTGGTTCTCAACTACTCAAATAATGTTATATCACTTTGTATGCGAATTTTTCGAGAGCCGAGAAAGTTCTGGTATTCAGGTATGAAAAGCTCTTGAAAATTTCGATCCAAAGAAATTTTGTTTTACTATCTACAAGGCTTGGCTTAGGAAATATCGCCATTCGAAGATATTAAGGTAGGTTGTTGGGGGCAGAAAATCACTTTGGATGCAAATATTTCCTGAACCAGACGGTGAAAAACAAATTGCCTATGATATATCGCTAGGGTTTGAATAGACCTTTCCAAAAACGTACATCATAATTTTTTCATCAAGTTTTAAGAAAAGTAATTTTTTTTAAACGCCAAGGGAAATCGAAATCCATGAAAAAAGTTTGTGATGAAATGTTTACATTTTTGGAAAGGTGTGTTAATTTCCTATTCAGCAATGAAAACCGCAACAATTTGGAGAGCTCGGTTCATTAGATATTTGCATATAACGGATTGCGTCAAAATTCACTAAAATTACTTTGGGTTCAAATATCTAATGAACTAGACTTTGCAAAAACTTTTGGTTTTCAGTAATGGATAGTTTTTGAATAGAGAATTTGTAAATTAAAAACCAAAACCATTTGCAGAGCTTGGTGGCAAAAATATATCTATCCAAAGGCATTTTCAGCCTATAAGGCAATGCTCATAATGTTATATCACCTTGGATGCGTATTTTTCGAGAACCAGACCTTTCCAAAAAAGTACATCATGAATTTTTTCATTAACTTTTTAGAAAAAGTACTTTTTTGAAAAAAACGGCAAGGGGGTAGTAGTCCACGCTTTTTTTTGAAATCCATGAAATCGTTTAGACGATAGTTTTGTTTCACGTTACATTCAAAATGACAATCGTCTTGGCGATTTCGCTTTGACGTTAAAATATATAGTCAAATCGTCATAACGTTATCGTCAAAACGATAAATCTTAGACGATAGCTAAAGAGGTTTCGCTGTGCAATTATTTTAGTGTATTAAGAGCGATAAATGCTTTTTCGGTGATTTTGACCCATTTTTTTAATAATAGAATAAAAAATAATTATTGAATATTTATGGCATTAATATCAGTTCATAGTTTGAGTTTTCAGAAAAAAATCATACCTACCTCATATTGAAATTATTAAAAAGTATCTGCCCTGTGGTCAAGATTCAGGTGCCTAAAACAGCATCAGTGATGCTCTCATCGCGTACGACGATGATGCAATAAGTTAAGGAACAAAAAAGCATATCCCTGCTTAAAACTGATACATATTTTGTATCCAATATTAAATAATATTGACAATTTTGCACTTTTCAAACAACCAAAGAAGTGGAAACCGTAGAGGTTGAGAGTAAAGGCTATGGCAACAGTAAGAAACCCGCACTATGATTAAAGGTATTGCCTAGCTGCAAAATCATACCTCAAGGTATATATTCGATCAGATATTTTCTGTATCTTCTTATTCGTATTAAACACTGGATTGCTTGTAGACCAAAATCGTTAATTTTTAGTGGACACTCTGATTGACCAGCTGCTTTAACTTCAAGGACTTATTGCTTTATCGTTGCGTACCGTAAGAATTAATTTATCCACAAATACAAACTTTAACGAATTATATTGCAATTAAATTTTTAAAATAATGTGACATTTTAAATTAAACGACAAGGATTTTTTATTTTGACAGGAAAATTTAATTTTCAAATTCATTTCATTCATTCAAAAAAAAAGATAGACGAGACTATAGCGATTGAGTAACGTGAAGCAAATTTAAGACGATAATGTTAAAGATAATCGTTTTGACGATTATCAATTTAAAAATTACTGAATGGACAGCAAATTTTAGTTTCTTAGTTAGCCGCTCGGTGCAAAATGTTTATAAATAAGATTTTGGAGTTTAAGCAGTGTCTAAAATTATACATTTCTTGGAATGGGTCTATAAATACCACAGTACCTATGTGTTTTTTTGGGTACATAATATCAATAACGTATCTTTTCTCAGAACCAGAAAAACTTTTATATACAATATACGATGCAAACATTTCATAAATTAGCTTTATTAATATTGTACAATTTTAATTTTTAATTTCCAGATGCATCTCAGACAACAAATGCCAAAAGCCTTCATGTGAATATGGTCACTACAATAAACACAGTGGACGTTGCCCCAAACAAATCACATTATCTTCTCGAAAAAACTACCGATAGCTAAGCTACCTTAAAAGTAAAATATTAAGCGGACCATTATAAATCGATTCAATGTGACTATATTTATATATATATTTATGTTTATCTACTTACATGTAGGTATATAATTTAGATTTAAGTGAGGCATTTTTAATTTTGTATTTATTTAGAGAACTTAGTACTTACAAACTATAATAATGTTAAGCTTGTTATGTTTTATCTATTGATTGTTCATTGGAGAAGATATAAATCTCGTTTGTTTACTTGCAATATGTTTTACAAGCTTTTTGAAAAATATAATAAGTGTATGTTATTTTTATATTTATATGGGCTCATTGTTATAGCTTGAACTCTTAAAGCCTTAAAAGAATAAAACCTCATCTGTTTTTAAATTAATAAAATAATTAAAGGTTGCACGAAGGGTGGGACAGCAAACATTAATCACTTTGGTGTATAAGAAAATGTTGAAACAAACCTGCTAAGGAACCATCTCATCTATCATGAAGTTTCTTTTATTCAAATTAATTAAAGGTTCAATTTATTGAATGTCTAGAAAATATCGTCACCTGATTGCAAGAACTAGGTAACTCAATTTTCTATTTTTACAATATCTCGGCAAAACCGGTATTATTTTGTACACTTTTCAAGACTTTTTGTCAAATTTGTTTCTGCTGTAGATAAATATAGGATATTTGTTAAGTGTAAGAAACACAAAAATTATCTCCAAAATTTATGAAATTGAGCTACCTAGTTCTTGCAATCTGGTGACGATATGTTATTGTCCATCTGATTCTGATTGAAAACATCATAAACAGAATGTCATATTTTCAGAGAACATCAAAATTTCAATCTCTAACCGCAGTTTTATTACAAAGTATAGTACGCAGATCGAGCTAAAATTTCACTCCCACATTTCTCTCCAAACACCAGCTAATAATCCAAGCTAAATTTTGACATAAGATTTTTATGGAGATTACATCACAGTAAACAGCTGTTCTCTAAAAAGAAATTTTATTCAACAATTTCATAGAATTTTATTTCAATATTTCAAGCGAATCTTATCAAATAAAATAGATTTTTCCCTTTGGTATTGAAAAATCGTGTATACTTGAATATTTCTCATCTAACAAATAAAACAATCTGTCACAATTTAGCTCAAGAATTAATGTGCCGAACAATTATTTCACGCGCTAAATTTTGACAGAAAAGAGTTGTACAGTAAGAAACAAAAATTTGATTTTTTAGCTGGAGCTGCGTACCTCTCGACTAAAATGCTTGGCTAAATTTTGGAGAGAATTTTGTATGGAAGTGAAATTTTAGCTCGATCTGCGTACTAGGCTTAAGCGACAAAATAGTTGTTTTTTATTAAATTTGCATATTAAATTTAATATGTAAATTTAAGAAAGAACCAACAAATAGCAACAAATAGTCCAACTCCCTTTACTTTAAATTGCAGCATTTATGTAGTTTTCGATATCATAAATAAAAAAACTTTCTTGAAATGGGTTTTTGCTTTTTATGGATACTTCTTTCATAACGAAACGTTTTTAACTATTAATATTTCCTTTTTGGCCAGGGAGAAACTTAATTCAAACACCTAGAAAATTCACAAGCTCGGTTCTTTTGCTTTAGAAAAATGTTTTAACCATGATTATTCTGAAATATAAGAAGAGTTTTACACAAAGTTTTGTTTACTTTTTATTAAATAATAATACAAAATCTATACTACTGAGATAAATCAGGCAAGTAGAAGACTTAGCATTAAGGATTGCACTTGTTGAATTATTACTATTATGATGGAATTGCTGAACGAATTTTGACCAGATTGTATGCCAAAGCTTCTCGATTTTATAACTGAAATTGCACACACAAAACTATTTTTCTGTTTTAAAATCAACATTTTATGTTTTGTAAACTAGATGAACGATGAAAATTTTCTAAATAAATCTTACTTTAGAACAAATAAATAATAAGACACAGATTATGTCACATTTAAAGCTTTTCTGTTCAACTTAATTTGAATAGATGGGAACACAAACTATTCGCAAACTATTGTTTAAATAACAGATCAGGATATAACCAATTTCTTATGTTCGTTTCCTATACTATGTATTACTAATTTTTTTATGAAGACATTTAAATAAATTTAATTAATGTGTATAAAATAAAACTAGTCATAGTGACAACAATGCGGGAGTTTGTTTTAAATATTTGGCAGCTAAGAACAAAATAGTCCGTTATAACCAACGGCTTTGTAGCCAATTACAATGCGAATTACTAGAGATACATACGGACGTATACCAGCCGAGTTCCTGAAAGCTGACCCTGTCAGAACGGCTAGTATTCTACACCCGTTGATACAAGCTGTATGGGAAAACGAAATCTACCCCAGCGACTGGAAGGATGGTGTAATTGTTAAGTTGCCAAAGAAAGGTGATCTTAAGAATTGCAACAATTGGCGAGGTATTACAGTTTTGTCCGTTTTTACTAATGGCAACCATCATTCTGGAGCGGATAAAGGTTAGAATCGAGTCTACACTACACTAAAGATTCATCAAGCTGGTTTCCGCATGTGGGCTGTCTTGTGTCGACCATATCAACACTTTGCGTATCGTTCTTGAGCAGTCTGCGGAGTTTCAATCACCGCTTTACCTCATGTTCGTGGATTTTGAGAAGGCCTTTGACCGAGACAACCGTGAATGTATATGGAGATCGCTTCTTGGTAGAGGAATTAACCCAAAAATTGTTGCCATTATAAGAGAGTCCTATAACAACGCAAGATGTTTTGTTTTACACAATGGGCAGCTATCCGAATCTTTCGAAGTGCGGCAGGGTGTGAGACAGGGAGATGTTCTATCGCCAATTCTCTTTCTACTGGCAATTGA
The DNA here is from genome assembly GCA_963921185.1 of Dasysyrphus tricinctus. NCBI lineage: Eukaryota > Metazoa > Arthropoda > Insecta > Diptera > Syrphidae > Dasysyrphus > Dasysyrphus tricinctus. The sequence continues at coordinate 264,074,859 of OY992531.1, forward strand.
CGATGTTTTGACGGCCAGCGTTGGAACAGCAGATAGGCAGGGCATTCAATGGAGACCGTTTGAAAGGCTTATGTCCAGTTGCACCAAAATTCACTAAAAGCGGTTTTTGCTAAAATGGAGTTAAAATTTATCGGACTAATAAATTTATTTGGGTTGCACCAATCTATTTTGCGCATTTTTTAGCTAAAATGCAGTTCATGAACCACCCCTGGATTTTATCATATGTTTATTAAACTGAACGAAAAAATTTAACCAGTGCAAGTGAGATAGAAATAAGGAAAATGTGAATACACAATAAACAGAAACAAGGTATTCTCATTAGATACAGACAATGCGCCATCTTGGTGTTTTTTTTTTATTATTATTTATTATTTTCTTTTTTTTAGAGAAATTATGAAACTATTGAAATAGATACCAACTAAACAACACTAATATTTTTTCGACACACTCTTGGAAATTATGAAAAAATATTTTAAAGCGACGTCATCGAATTCAGAAAATGGATTTCTCTGTGAAACTGAACAACTCCGACGCGACGTCTCGCCATTTTTTGGTTAAGTTCGTTATCAGATGAACACATGATGGCCAGTCTATAATTTTTCTGGAATAATTTATTTATTTAAGTAGTGAATTATAAATAGGAAACAAAATGCCTTCACCTGTTATTTTCGTTATTTTAATTTGGAATTAACAATATTCCGTCAAAGAAAATTGAATTATTTTGTTTGTACCTACAAATGTACCTAGACATGTTCGTTTAAACTCGCTTTTAAAATTTATCTGGAGGAAATTGGAATTTTAGTTTATTGGTTCGTTTATTGGCCTGTTAGATTTAGAAGTGGTTGGTGCAACCGATAAATGTCATTTTAAAATTAAACGAAGCAATAAATATTTAAAAGAGGTCGGTGCAACTGGCCATTAGTCACTTAGACTATGACGATGATATACATATGTCTCTTGGGAAATAACATCAGCGGGCTGAACGGGATGTGTCAAGCTCTGAAGGTAAAAGGAGAGTCTAGTGGTCTAAAAATAAATAGCAAAAAGACAAAAATAATGCTCACAGGCCGCTCCACACATCAGCGTATTTTAATACAGGAGACGCCAGTTGAAGAGGTTGAACAATTTAACTACCTTGGATGTATCGTTTCAGCAAATGGTGGTACTGATCTGGACGTTCAAAGTAGAATAAATAAAGCTCGCGCAGCCTTCGGTTCTCTCTCCCAAATTTGTAAATCCTGTCAAATCTCCTTACGCACAAAGTTGAGATTCTTCGAATCCAATGTCAAATCCATGCTTTTATATGCTTGTGAAGCCTGGAAAGTCACGACTACCATCTCGAAAAAATTGCAGGCTTTTGTGATCCGTTGTCTACGCCATTTTCTAAAAATTCGCTGGCCAAAAAATATATCAAACGAGGAACTGTGGCGCAGGACAAGTCAAGAGCGGCTGGACGTTGACATAAGAAAGCGTAAATGGCAATGGATTGGTCACACACTGAGGAAACCAAAGGATGAAATTGCAAAGCAGTCCTTTGAATGGAATCCTCAGGGTGCACGGCGGGTTGGAAGACCAGGAACAACATGGAAATCAACAGTTCTAGCAGAAGCAGACTCCCAGAGAAAGACGTGGCCACAGTTAAAATATCTATCTGCAGACAGTGAAGGATGGAAACGATTTGTTGGCGCCCTATGCCCCAATCGGGGTTACAGGACTTGATGATGATGACGACATATGTACCTATGGAGGGCTCAGAGCTGTACCGAACCAAGTCATATTTTGTTTTTTTTTTTCAGATTTTTGTGGATATTTTTGAACTCAAGTATTTCATTTTTAAATAAGAGAATTATAATAATAATTTAATTTAGAGGATAAACTTTAGGCTTTTCCTTAAAATATTCATTAATTAATGGCAATTTATTCAATAAACCTCTTACTATCATTGAATTTTCATTTTCTGACTTGGTGCGGTACAGCTGTAAGACCTCCATATGTACTATGTAGATAGTACAGCCAGTAACTTCACCTTAAGAGTATGTAAGGAGTGGAAGGAGCTTATCGGATTATCACTGAGTCACGCTCATGATGCCAACATTTGAATAGCGTAGGACGATACTCGTGAAAATATATTCATTGAGTATCTGTAAACATTGCAAATTGTAATTCTTAGAAAAATATTTAAGGCGTAGACAAAACAAAAAATGTAAAGACATATGTCAATATTGTGGTACTGAATGAAATTGGTATTTTTTATGGGAGCTTGCATGTGCACAGCACCTTTGTGACGAATAACATAATCTATCCAATAACTTGCAGTTTCTCCAGAAGTGAGAGGGCGATCTTTGAAAATCCTAGAGGCATATTTGATATTTTTATAGTAGGTGTTGTTATTCAATACCTCTAGAATGCACTGGTGAAGTACAAAGACATTTATGTTTTTTGTTTTAAGTTCCAAGCCAAATCCTTTGTTTACCAAACGACGAGCATTACCAAATTGATCTCCAAAGAATGGTATGACTATCATAGGTACAGCATAATAAAGTGCTTCTATTGTGCTGCCTTTTCCCCCATGAGTAATAAAAAGCCTCATTTTGGGATGAGCAAGAATAGAACTTTGCGGAAGCCAATTGCTGGTAAAAATATTTGAGGAATTCTTCACAACATCTTCTATTTTCCATATAACTTTTTGAGGAATCGATGAGAATACTTCAGTGAAAGCATTCAAAATAGACGGGTCAAGTTGTCTAGCTGATAACACTGTCCCAAGGCAAAAGTATATTACTCCATGGTCAGCCGAATCCATAAATTCAAGAAGTGCCTGCAAAATTAGAAATAATTTAATATTACCAATATGTTAGTATGACATTTTTGTCTGTATTATAATCATGCCTTCGGAAGAAGTTCCTTCTCCTTAATTTGGATTCCACTTATCTCAATCATATTAGGTAAATGAGGCTCAATAGGTCCTTCGCTAAAATGATGGTTACAGAGCACTAAAGACACGTTCTTTTGCATAAAGTCTAAGCTGGGGTATACTGGTGACGGAAAGTACTCTCTATAACAGAAAAAATGAAAATGAAATGAAATGGTTTATTTTACTTCAACACTTGAAAGACTGAAAACTATAGTTTTACAATAAAAAAAAATATCACAGATATTGTGATTGCTGTGGTCAGTAAGTAAAAATAAACGTTTTGAAAATATGTACATACATACATGGTCTAATATTTGAGTTCTTATTTCTTACCGGTAAAATTTGTGCATCAAAAAATCCACGATCCATTTGAACACAGTCTCGAAGATTCCATACAGAAGTCCACGTACTCCAACAACCTGACTTCTCACAAACGGTTGTGGAACATACATCCAATGATTCGGTTCTCCAATGAACCATTTAACAAAACTAATTGGCTGTGTTGTCCAAATTACTACAGTCGGACATTTGAAATGTGCTCCCAATCCCAATTGATAATCGTTGAATAAATATCCAAGAATAACCAAGTCAAACGTATTTTCAGCCGCTAAGAATTTTTGAAAATTCGGATCAGTAAATAATCTACCACCGGCGGCAATAACAGCTATTTGACGAAATATTCCATTTGCTGATTTGGCTTTAGGAGTTCCCTTAAGCTTGACTATGGTAACATTTTTCGAAAGAATTTGTTCATCGTTTATTGACAAAACAGTTACAATGGTGATATTATGGCTTTTCTTTAAAAGGCTCCTTAGAACACCTTGATAAACCAACATATGGGATCTGTGTGGACTTGTAAATAACCCCAAAATATTCGCAGATAAGATTTCCGTAATTAAATACAAAAATAAAATCACAACAGCTTTTTGTTTTAGAAACATTGTTATTTGAAGTGTTGCTAATGAAGTTCTCGTTTTAAGAATTAAATAAAGATACTGACAACAGCATTTTGGTTTTGAAACTCCACTTGATACCAAATTTGTATTTCTTTGTGTCGGCGAACGATCAAGCAAAGAAAATTGATTGATTAGGTCACACTTTTATGAAAAAAATGATTGATATTTTCAATATATAACCCAAGTTGAATTTTTATTTAAAAAAATGAATAAACAGGGTAGCCCACATCTATTAACATAAAAATTGTAATGTTTTACTTTAGCAGGTGATAAACAACTATATTTTTATATTTTCAAGGAAATTGTTTGGCAGCACAAATTTGAAGTAAAAACGTTTAAAGTGTTTTCAAATAATCTAATTAACAAATTAAAGTGTTAAGAGCTTAAACTCAATAAAAGTGCAGTTGCTCGTTTTATCCAATAGTCAGAAGATTCCGTTCCAGACTTTAGATCAACCGCCGTTATGAAAGATCCGGACCGTTGGGAAAAATAGTAAGCAGGACAATGATACATTCCGCGAATTCTTTTTTTTGTGTTTTCAACTGGCTTGAAATGAATTACTGGCATCGCACACACCAGTTCCATAGGTTGTGGATCTTGCAGGCAGCGAGCTTTTCTATTCCATCCAGCGCATTCAAGAAATAGCCCACGAATACAAACACCATTACCTGGGACCATTCTAGTGACGACAGTTTCTTCTTCTACAAAAACTGAAAATTCCCATGAAAGTTCGTCAATTGGTGTTTTATTAGCTCTGGATGAAGTCTGGAGCACAGCTGTAAGAAACCCTGTGGGGAAAGTGTAAGCTGATAGCCAGAATAGTGATGGAGGCCTCAGAGTTGTTGCCCATCGATTGAAATAGTCCACACGAAACACTAAATCACGGGTCCATGATGCAAGTGGCTTTTGAGACTGGTAAGCTGCGAAAAAAGTAATTATAAAAAGCTGATAAAAATAAATATAATGTCAGCTTACATTTAAGCCAACTAACTGGAACTCTTCCTTCAAAGACGGCGTGTAAAACATCTTCAAGATTTCTATCCATCAATACCAAACCCTGAATACCTTTCTGTAGATCTCGAAGACAAATTTTAATATTTGCAAGAAGTACATTGTATCTTGACATTTCTTGCAGTAAAACCACTTCAAGAGGTGTACGATTTAGTGCCAAAACCTTTAGAGTTTGCTCATAGCTCATTTCATCTGGAATATGAGCCTCTATGTCTTTGGCCAACCTCAACACCTTGGTATCTATATTTTCTGCAGAGGCTGTAAATGTTTGCACTTGAATAGAAAGCAAAGTATCGAGAAGCTCTTTTGTCTCTCCAATCAAAGATGAAATATCTGCATTTGGATGTTGCCCGAATGCTTCAGGCCTATCAGTGTTAGGTAGAAGTTCGATATGATCCTTGTAGTACTGAAGATCTCCATCGGGTGGTATTGAATAAGTTCGCAAAGATGAAAGGCTTCAAAACATAAATAATCAAGCATTCAAAAATATTTCTAAAAATTTCTTAACATACCGATAACTCGGGGTGGTTATTGCTTCACTTGTAAAGAAATTATTAATGTACGTCATAAGCAAACGGCGATCCCATTCGTCGGTTACATGTCCGCCATAGTTAACACCAGCTATGAGATACTTAAGGGCTTCCCATTGAGTTTCTTCGTACTCGTTTATGTAGAGAAATAGCAAAATTTCAGAAACTTCAAAATCTGAATCGTTAAAACTATAAATAACATTCCAACCAAGTTCTTGGAATTTCCTACGCTCGATTAGAACCGAATGAAAAAAACAGAGGGAAAAAATTAGTTTTTTGTAGGTTGTTGGATCAGTGCATTCTCCGAATTTTTCTTCAGATATATTGTTATAAAGTCGTTTCATGTTAGCTTTGATTCCTCTTGGTGGTTCGGTGGTCATCTTGATACCAGTCTGAAGGATTGACACTGGAAAATCTCTGTGTGGATTAGAACTCAGCCACAGTCGGAATTTCTTATTTACTCTTGTAGCTTGGATCATTTGAATAATTTTATCTAAATTTGGAAGCCAACTTAGAGACAGATGGCAATTGGCAAGAAATACCCAGTTGCCATCCTTTGCTCCTTCCATAATTAGCTTTGTTGCAAGTGGAGCTTGACCCTGACCTAAACTGAGTGAGAAAAGTTTCGACGCCATGTTAAACTGTTCTGCAAGACTCATAAGACCACCGGTGGGATCTACTCCTGGTGATAGGAGAAATATTAAAGGAGTATCAGCCGATGATTCTTCGAAAGCTGATTTTAAATCCAAAATTGGAGCCTCAGCAAACTTCTGTCCAAGTATGGTGGATGTAAACTGTGATAGACAAAATGTTATTCTATCCGGACGCAGGCATCGAACTACGCAAAATTTTTGAAAGTCAGTAAGTTTGTCATTCCATTCACCAATTAATTCTTCGGATTCAGGAGTAGTACGACTATACCATTCTGAAATTACAAAAAAAAATATACTAATTAGCTTTGAAGATGAAAGTTTTCGTTTGCTATTACCATGCCAGTGTTTTGGAAATTGTTCAAATGAATTGATAATACCATGAAAACCAGCAATCTTGTCAAGTTCTGTTACATTATCCCATATTTCTTCCGTTATCCAATCTTGAATGGAGAAAATAAGATAACTTTAATGTCTATAAGTGCAGAATTCAACAAACTAAAACTCACTTGGGCTTGGATTTGGAGACTGGTCATGTCTATTTACGACTATTCCTCCTTTCAATATAAAATTGTATTCTACTTCGACTAGTTTCCCGGCTACTTTAAGAATTTTTGTACACATATCAATGGATAAAAGAAGTTTGTGTTTTTCAAATAACCCTCGGCACGTATTTCTAAAAACTGCATACGTGTGGTATTCATTAATGAGTGTAATACGTTCCTTAACAACTTGGTGTTTCGGACTTCGTTCGATGGACTTAATAAACAGCAAGATATAAGCAGCTAGTGAAAATTGATACATTGGATCAATTTTTGATAAATCAGTGAGAACAAAGAAGAGAATTGAAGCCCTTTCAGCAGCAGACTGGTAAGCTTGACGGGCAATATCTATTTCAAGTTCCGTTATCTCTGCTGTGCTCAGGGACTCTTTTACAAGTTCCGAAGTATGTCGAGATTTTTGCAGTGTGTTGAAAAGCTCATCGTCTTCTAACAACGAACCTCTGCTTTCGTTCAAGAGTCGAAGAATTTGATTGTCAAGATCATTCAAAATTCGTTTATTCCTAGCTATGGTTACTACCATTTCATCTTTTTGTTGTTCTAGGGCTGGTTTCTCCTTTCGAACTATAATTGCAAGCAGCTGGGCTTCAAGGGCACTTTGTTTAACAGCAAAATTTATAATGGCAGTCTTTGATGATGTTTCTGGTGGATAATGAGGATTGCTTATTTTTGTTGTGATATAAAGTTTAAATGTATCCTTGTAAGATATTAATTTGTCGTTGAATTTTATGAGTTTCTGTCCACCTTGAATTGTAAATGTTGATCTCAATATTGGATTGATAATAGGATCTAATTCTTCAGTAACATTTTGTAGAAGAACTGGAAACCCAAACTGCATCGCTCTTTCCAAAACACGAAGATAATCGGATTGATTAAAATCGATTGTTTTGAGATCGCGACATTCGAGATTGCGAACCCAGGTGTTTGCCTGGTTTTGTGGGTCAATTATCAATGGCCATCGCCGTCCTTGAGTTGCAATAATACCATTCTCAGTACTGAAATCATCCAGTGGCAGTCCTTGGATGTTCCACTCTCTGATTGTGACAGGATCACTTAGAAATCGTGTGATTTTAAAATCTTCAGAGTGTGGAATATTTTTTTCTTGAATCTTTTTTTGCCACATTTCAACAAGAGAATCCCTGTACTTGGAATCAAAAGGACCCAGATATGACAAAAATGCTGTGGCTATAATGCAATCACCAGGAAGTTTTTCAAAATCAATATCTAGAAATGTGACAGTTTCCATCCAACGCTGCCGTTCTCCTGATAAGGACTCAACCAAAATAATTGCTCGATCAAGTTGTTTTCTGGAAAGGTTAGATTTTATATTGTTATGTTAACGTTACCTAATATTTACAGTGGTGTTAAGTACGTAAATAGAAAACCACACAAATGCAGCATGTTGGCGAAGAATAAATCAATTTATATTGAATAATAACACTGTGCTTGAAAATGGAACTTATTTTTTCCGACAGACGGCGCACATATCTACTAAAAATAATTCGGATATGCTGAACAAGATGGCGTACTTAGTTTTTCGAGATTAGGTCAAATAAGATAGATTTTCGATTTTTAAAATTTGCTTACAAGCCTGAATAAACGACAGAAATCTTGATATATTTGATTAGTTTTGATTATAAATCGATGTTAATTGATCAAATATGTATTTTTTTAGTTAAATTCCAGTTTGTAAGATTTATAAAGTCAACAAAACTAATAATTCGACATTTTAAAAAACGTTTTTGACTGAAAAAACATCATTTTTTGTTCAATTTTATCTACAATTTTAAATTAAAAAAAAAAATTATTTGGCCTATATTTCTTTTATGTCTACATAATTGTTTAAATATACAGGGTGTCCTGTAAATAATGGAAAACCTTGCAACTGGTTACAGAAGGCATTATGACGTTTCCAGAAAAAAATATTTTCCCAGTGGTTACTATGTTATGATGTTTTTTCCAGAAGTTGTTAACAAGTACTATTTTCCTCAAATACGTGAAGCGTTTACGTTCAATTTAAAGCAAATTCAATTCTCTTCAATTTATGTAAAACACTTTTTACCCTAAAGCTGTAAAAAAAAAGTTATAATCAAAAACATATGAAATTTTTCAATGTTTAAATTTTGATTATAAAAGAAAAAGTGTGTTAAATTGAAGAGAATTGAATTTGGTACAAATTTAATAAAATCTAAGTTGCCACGGAAAAATTTTTAGAGCTCGTGTTACAATATGGTGGCCAAATGGTGGGGCTTTCATTCTTTCAACACCAAAAATCGAGTTTTATACTTGCGCTGAACCCCCTTACACATCAAAACAGAAAAGCTTTGTCGAACCTAGATTGGGAGGTTATTGTTATATTTTAATAGTTTTTTTTTGCGAAAATGTTAAAAGCTGCTTTATTAGATAATTGACAACTTTTCTTGGTTATTTTGTTTATAAATACATAAGCATGTGTTATAAAATTTTGGATAGTGCATTAATTAGACAACTTATTTTAATAACTAGCCATTCATGTTCTTATACAATTTTAGTTTATTAGAGGTGGTCCAACTTTTTTGAAAATAAATGTTTGTACTGAAAAAATATTTTTAAAAATTATAATTAAAAAAAAAATATAATAACTACTATTAAATTTTACCACCCATCTATTACAACAGTTATTCTAGAATATTACAAAAATAAAAAAAAATAGTAAAAATTGTTCATCCATGTTCGTAGCATTCACGTATTTGAGGGAAGTAGTACTTGTTAACAACTTTTGGAAAAAAAACATCACAACTAAGTAAACACCGGGAAAATATGTTTTTAATATTTTTTTCTGGAAAGGTCTTAATGCCTCCTATAACCGTTGTAAGGTTATCCATTATTTACCGGACACCATGTATATTTTAACAATTATATGTAGACATAAAAGGAATATAATTGAAATAAAATGAACAAACTTTATTTAATTTAAAATTGTAGGTAAAACTGAACAAAAAATGATGTTTTTTTTCAGTCAAAAACGTTTTTTTAAATGTCGAATTGTAAGTTTTGTTGACTTTATAAATTTTACAAACTGTAATTTAACTAAAAAAATACATATTTGATCTATTAACATCGATTTATAATCAAAACATATCAAATATATCAAGATTTGTATCGTTTATTTCAGGCTTGTAAGCAAATTTTAAAAATCGAAAATGTTTCTTATTTGACCTAATCTCGAAAAACTAAGGACGCCATCTTGTTCAGCATATTCGAATTACCTTTAGTAGATGTGTGCTCCATCTGTCGGTTTTTTGAACTAGCACAGTGTAATTAATGAACAAAGCAGCTTGTGTTTGTTACCACCGAGTTTTTTAGGCTGGACTTATAGCTTTTTTTCGAGTGCTTAGTCTGGTTTTTTCTCATATTAATTAAACATCTCTTTGTCTTTTTCTAGGAGTGAACCATGCACTTAGCATTTCAGAAACCAATGTACTACATCCCGTGCCAACAAAGCCACATGATAATGCAGGTTTCGTTGTTTACCATATTGCAACGGCGAGGTCAGGGGAGGTGGTGCGACTACTTCCATTTTTTGTGTAAGCACACACGTATATACCTAATAATATTTTCTTTTATTTTGCTTTGATTCTATTAAAGCCAATCAAATATATTTCTAAAACCGATTGAAAGTTCCAAAACACAAAACAGAGACCCATGAGCCAGGCTAGTATTCTGTTAGTAAAAACAAACAAACTTTTGAAACGTTAAGGCAGTGAAAAGAATTTCATATAGCTAAATAGAATCAACGAATTTCTTTCCTAAGTCAATGCATTTTATATTAATTTATTAAAAAACTTATATAAACCTAACGGCCGATTTGTTGGTTAATGAATTCTTCCCATTAATAATGAACATCTGTTCACTGTCTCAACGTCAGAGTCTCTGAATTATACTATTTACAGTTTTGTAGGTACATACTTATAGAATCGATGACAAAAGCATTGTCTGAGGATTTAACCTTTGGGACAGTGAGAAGATACTCATTTGAACATTAATTACCGTAATTTTTCTGATCTGTTTTTGAGATCATCCAACAGGTCAGATTTTTCTTTAAATTCTGCTCTTAGCCTCTCCAGCTTGGAGTTTAACTCCTCCAACTTTCCACGTGCTGATGCTAGAAGCATTTGCTTTTCGGCTAATGACTGCAAGGTCCGATCAAGTTTTTCTTTTTTGGGTGCCATTATTCTGTAGACTTTTCCATAATTTTCTATTGCAATAACCCAAAGCATTAACGATTTACAAGCTGATGAAACTGTTGCGACTTTTTCTGGCTCTAACTCCGGATTTTGTGTATAAAGAGCAATTCGTTTTAACGTTTTATCTGAAACGTGGTCTCGATCGAAAGCTCGCAAGTCATTAAGAAAACTCTGCTCACCCAGCATTTTTTTGGCCATTTCCCAGGAAGGCTCCTTACCCAGAAGTATCATAACGGCTTCCATAACCTTTTCAATTTTGGGTGGAGGCTTACCATAGGATTTTACTTCAGATAAGTCCTTTTTGTTAAGGGCATCTAAGGCCCTAACAGCATCGTCTATCATTGGCATAACAAAGTCTAGATCTTGTTGTGCGATTTCAGCCAACTCAAGGCAAACCACCTCTTCTTGCGAAATAATTTTACTTTCTTCGTCAACCTTTGCTTTTTGTTCTTCAGCTTCTTTGCTTTGGGCTTCTATCTCTGCTATAAACAATTCGCACTGGCTGGTCAGTGCTTTCACCTGCTCTTGGCTGACTTTAAGGTCTTCTGACATGTAAGCAACTTTTTCTTGAGTTTCTTCAATTTTTGAAAGCCCATTTCGAAGTTTATTGGAATTCATTGAAACTTCAATTCTCTTAGATTGCAACAAATCCTTAAAGCCAGACACAAGCTCAAGAAAATTGATAGAAGTAACATAGTTATGGCGTTGCATTTCATTCAACATAAGATTAGAGGCATCAATAACACTCGAGTGAATAAATGAGAACACATTCGCAATATTCCTTTGTAGGTTCTCTTCAATGATGTTCACTAGGCTATCTTTGCTTGCTGAAAGAGGTTTTCCCGGATTGGGGACGTTAAGCCGTATGTCTAGTAAAAACTTTTGAGCAACTTCAAAAAGTGCTTCCGGAGGCCACATTCGAAACCAATTTGAAGTTGTTGAATTTATCAAGCCTGGGTATTGCCTCAAGAAAAGTCTAAAATCTTCACCGATAGGACTCAAACATATTATTATATGCAAGTTGTTGCAAACGTTTTGCATAAACAGATTATAAAATGCTTCTGTTGTAGCTGGAACTCCCATCTTTTTAGCTTGGCGTTCAAGGCTGGGCTTGAGTTCCTCAAACTCTTCAGTTTTAAATAAATTAGCTTCGCCTGTACTAAGCATATTATTTATTATTTCTAAAAAGGAGTTTTCCATGACCTGTTCGCCACTGAAGAGAAAAACACACGGTCTGTTCTTGATTCCAGTGGTCTTGTATAAAGTCTTGAGATCTTCTCGAAATTCTGGAGCTCGGTATTTCCTTGTTACTTCTACTTGAAATATTCCATATTCACAAATAAAACCTGCCATTCGTGCCAGAACTTGTCGCCCAGAACCTCCGATGCCAATGTGCAACATATGTCCCTTAGGCTGCGATATAACCCGCACTATTCTTACAACATGCTCTATAGCCTCTCTGAAGAAAACTATACTGATTCTTACTGAACCGGGAACTAAATTGTACTCCTCCAACTGACTAATCATGTAACTACGCAGATTTTCAATGCTAAGAATATCTTCATAATAGCCCTGTGGGCTCATAAAATCACCAAAAATTGGAACTATTTTATTTGGACACAAGCTATGGAAAGTTGTATCCATATGTTTGCCAATAATGCCATTTACTTCAGACACGAACCATGATTGATCCGATTCATCCACCAAGCGATCACTGAAAACTCTAAAACATTCATGGATCCAAAGCCGCTGAATGGTTGACATATTAAATATGCACTTTGCATCACTGCGTAACAACCCCTGGAAAATTTTTGAGATGTCACGCAAATTGAATAGGTAGTGTGTTTTAGTTGGAGTTGGCAAAAGTTTTTTGCACACCGCATTAAACAAATCGATCGTAGCAAGTGTTATTGGCTTCCACATAGTCATAACATCTGATTCATGATCAGCTAATTTTTGTCTAAGGAGGGTTCCAAAAATGTGCGCTGTTATTGCCTCCGTTGGGAAAGTCATGTTGATAATGAAAAATCGACTTAAAATTCTAGGCGATATTTCCTGCCTACCTCCTCCTGGTGGTCCCATGGCAGTAATCAAAGTTGAATTTTGAACATAAATTCTTTGTTGAGTCTTTCGGTCAAACCAAAACTTATAGTCAATCCACTGCCGTATGAGTTCAAGTGGTGGTTGAGATCCATATGTATCCTTGGCTGGCATATTAAAGTCATCCATGAAGCAAATCATCTTCTTTCCTCCAATAGGCACATACAAGACTTTTGTACGCTTTTCAGTACGGCTTTCAATTGATTCCTGAAGACCCGCTGATGAAGTCTAATTGATAAAGATACAAATAACAAATGATAACAGAAAATAAAAAGTGTATTCCTTACCAATGCTGATATATTGATTGAAAGAATTGTATAGGTTTCTCTATTAGATGAATTCGTTACACTTATTGCTGTTGAGGTCTTTCCTGTTCCAACTTTACCTACAAGCATAACCGGATTTTCTGCTACTAAAAGTTTAGACACTAAGTATTCGTAGCGTATAGTATCTATCGTAGGCACAATGATTTTGTAAAATGGAACACTATAGGAGTTTCAATGAGTTTCATACAAAATTATAAATAAAATTTCACTAAAACTTACCTTTGATCATATTTCCAATTATCACTCAACTTATTTTCCCACAATACAAATGCCATATAGTGAGGCTCAACATAGTAATCGTAGACCGTGTCTTTTATGGGAAAACAGCTTTCTTTTTCCCGTATCATAGCATCGATCTTAAAACGGCCATCCTCGTCAACTGTGGCGCATATTGACCAAATCATACAGAACAGAAACCATAACTTAGTCATGGTCTCGAGGTTTTCAGCATTTTTTGCAGTTATTCCATTTGCTTTTGTAGCAAGACATTCCAAAAGCTTGCACATTGACATTATTCCGTTCAACTCATTAGTTACAATAGTTTCGCGGCATCGAGCTTTCTTAAAAACTAATATTTTATCAATATAGTCATCGAAAAGTCCTCTTAAGATAGCCACGTATTCTTTGAGAGATTGCCGCTCTAGCCACGATTGAACAAATGGACGCCATCCCCAGTCATTGTAATCATTGTAAACGATTCCGCAACGTGAAACCGTGGCCGGAGAAGCTACAGCCAAATCTGAGGCCTCAAAGAGAAGGGATACTTGTGGTGGCATGGTTATTCGCTCACTATTCACTAACGTAAGTACTTTATTGTCATCCATAACAGAGTTCATGTTTTCAATCCAAACGGCATCAACTGGACCATCAAAAAGAATCCATTTTTGTGATGTAGTTTCTTCGGCACATACGGTTCGCATAATTAAACTTAGAACGCCGTCCAACCACTCCCCCGTTGCAAGGTTGTATTCGCCATAGAGCTCTGCCAAATTTAATGACTTTGGGTTCATGGGATATACTGTTACGTTTTCCCAACCTTCTTTCTTCAAACTCTTTAATCTGTTGCAGGCCGCTTGAAGAACTTTCCAGGTAACACTCTTGGCTGTACATGTATCACCAATAATCATTGTAGAATGCCGTGAGCTCTTAGTTTCATAGACCTCAATTACTTTTTTAATTGCATTTGGGACTAATTGATGTCCATTTGCGAGAAATTCACCGGATATAGCTTCTATGAAATCGGAATAATCTACAGAGGGAATCACAAGCCCAGGAAAGATATCCTCCATGATCCCATTGAATAATGGTAAGTCTTCTGCGGTTAACCTTGCAATATTCATATCTCGCATTGACAAGTAAACTAGTTCCTCCTCATTTGTTCCAGAAAGTTGTCGTCGTTTCTTACCAGCGTACCTCAAAAGCGCAACCATTGAACGTAGACCGAAATCATAATGGCACTGCTTTGATAATTGTTGTTTAGCCAATTCATAAAGCGTGAAGACTTTTCGAGCAAGATTTCTTGCATTTTGAAAACCATCCGAAAAGAGCAAATTCTCAGCTATGATAATATTATCGGGTACCATCATGGCAATGGGCCTAAACATAGACTTTAAATTATCTGGAAGTTCTGTTCGTCCAGCGTAGCCTGGGTTCATCGTAATAAATAAGCCTACTGTAGGTTTGAGCCGGACCATCTGTCCTTCAAAATTAAATAATTTCTGTTTGGCTGAAAGCGCTGTCATGATTGACAAAATCTGCTGTGCCACTACAGATAAAACTTCAATATTTATTCGATTGAACTCGTCAAAACACCCCCACGCTCCCGTCTGTGCAAGTCCCGAAAAATTCTTACCAATACTCTTATAATCTAGTCCTTCAGAGCAATTCGTAACTACCACCCACAATCCAAGAGCCTTGCCAAGATCTTTAACGGTTTCCGTCTTGCCGGTTCCTGCAGGTCCTTTAGGACTTCCTCCCCTATTTAAATGAAGGGCAGTTGTAAGCGTAATGTAACATCGGTCAGTCAATGGGGTAATAACCAATCGACCAGAGTTCCCTGTGTATTCATAGCCGTAAGTAAACTGGGTATTGGTTTGTTTAATATTGCAAGTTGAACGATCTTTTTCCCAGTAAAATCGTAGCTGAGAAAACCATTCGAAGTGGCTGACATCCCTGCAATTCATTTGGTACATACGTTCAATAACATCTCGTCCATGAATTTCGATTGTTATCAGCGTATTGACTTTTAATCGCAGTATAGTTGGTAGTTCCTTCCTGCTAAGGTCAGAAAGAATACCCAGAACCTTGTTCTGCTTACGTTTCAATTTTCGAAGGGGTTTCTTGCTCTCAACAATTTTACAATGCACTAAGCTTCTTGTGCACTCAGCAGTCCATTGCATCAAAGCTGTTGTCAGACAGAGTTGACCAGGCCAAGATTTCAACCATTTTTCACGATTTGTCAATAATTGCTTTAACGATGTTCTCGTGAGCTTCAATTTGTTTTTTAATACTGCTATCATTTGAGTTTCGACATTACCCAACCATTTTTCTGTGGGTCCTTCAATGTAAAGAGCATTAAGGAATTCAACATATTCACCATCGTTTGCGTACATTCCTAAAGCTTGCCAACGCATTTGCTTCCCCAAATTTTTTTTCAATTCCAGCTTATACAGATTATCAAATAGCTTTTTTAAGTGAGTCTGAATTAAGTCAGGTCTTTTACTGTTTCCTAAAATTTCCAACAAATCATCGTTTGAAATGAAATAAAATCTGGAAAAGAGCTGTCTTTTAGTTTCCAAATAAATTTCAAGAGCTCTCTGGATCTTTTCCAGTTCATCTTCAATCGCTGTACATCGACCAAGTAAATATCCGTGTACTCGATGATGAATAGCCTTAACTGCAGATTTAGCATGAAACATTTTCTCTGTTATTGAACCCCATTCGATAGTTATCTCTCGGAAACGCTGGTCTTCGAGTGGCAGCTGTTTACTTATATCTTCACCTGCAAATATGTTTTCCAAATACAACCACTGACGCTGAACACTTAAGGCTTTCTCGAGAGTTTCTGACACATTAGCCAAAATTTTTTCCCAATGATCTACAAGTTTTATAAAGGGCTCAACAAACTTGGTCGATTTCATGCTGGAAATTTGTATAAGATGCTCTTCTAGGAGCTGAACACAATCTTCGACACTCTTAATTCTATAAATATTATCCCTATAGTGGGATACCTCAAATTTTTGAACCGTCCAAATTGCGGCAATATTTTGAATAACTTTCTCAATTTGAAGCTCCATTGTTGCTGCATTTGAAATATCTTGAATCTCTTCAGAAAATGCTTGAAAGTTCATTGTAATTATTTTGTCTAAAGTAAAATCTTTTGAATGTTGGTCGAAATTCCTTTAAATTTTGGAAAAAAAAGGTAATGAAGGTTTTAATAGAAATAAAAGAAATCCTTAAAAATTAAAAAATTAATATTATGAATAAGTTTGAATCTTTTGTAAAACAAATGCAAGAGAGGAACATAATATATTTGCATTACAGAAATTGAGTTTCATCCCCAAATATTCTATGCCACGAAGTATCAAAACAAGTAAAAATATAATATAAGATTTTTTTTTTGAAAGTTCAATATTCAATTAATTTTTAAGAAAACCACTGTATCGATTTTTATTTTTTGTTTTGCAGGTATGTTGGTATTCGTATTATATCAAGTTATCAAAGGTGTTCGCAGGATCTCGATTAGGAGGGTGGGGTGGTTTTAAAATTTGAATATGCAGTTGAAAGAACGGATATCATGCTTCGTTAGATTTTATAATTACCTACTTGTATATTTATATTATATATTTTAAAAAGTTCTTAAGTTACAAGCAACTTGACCAAGTCATTCATTTTATTTCTTTCACAATTGCTTCAAAACAAAAAAGTTTCGATACAACTTATTATGTACGACTTTTGCATACATTTTCGACATGTTTGTGTGTAGGGTAGATTTTCTCAAACGATACAATCTTTGTGACAGAAAATTTGCGGAAGGAAAAAGTAAAACATTAGCGTTTGAGTGAAGTTAAATATTTACATTTCGTAACCACCAAACGGTCCTTAATTGCTGGATGGCAAAAATAACACTATAGGCAACACTGTTTTTTCACGGAAACCAACTGTGTCATGAAATCGAATCTGATCTCGAAATCGCTCCGTTTTCAGGTTTCATGAAAAATGCACATCCGTCTTTTCCCCTACATTTAAGGTCACGATTCACATCGAAATATTTTTTCTCTAACACCCCGACTCCACAGGAGATAATTTCTCTCCAACTAAATATCAGATATTTATATCTTGCATTGTCTTCTATCTATGCTGGGAAAATCATGTTATGGCATTTCATTCCATATCACGAAAAATTTGATGGCTGGTTTTTAGCGCACAAATAAAAGAAACTAGCTATTCGACTGCGTTCGTTTTGGTTGCAAAGCGAATACCGATATTTTTCTTTTGGTATGAGAGAGAATATTAAAATATAAATGGTTTTTGTTATTATTACTTTTGGTGTGGTAGTAATAAGAGCATTTATTAATAAAACGATCATGAAAGCGAAACCGAATGAATTTTTAGTTTCCAAAAATACAAACAAAATAAATTTCCATTTGCCGAAGAAGAAACTGTATGGATAGATATACAAAATAATGAAACCAGCAAAAAATCTTCATCTGTCAAAATTGATATCAGTGATCTCTGTCAAGGTATAATCGCAGATAGATATCTCTGACATCCCAGCAAGAGATGAAACGGTGTGACTCCATTGGATATCTACTGTCAAGATAGCATCCTGATAGAAATTATCTCCTGTGGAGTCGGGGTGTAAAAAACTTGTTACAGCATCGGATTCTTATTATTATCCCCTGCAAAAATCATTTTGAATATCTCCTCTTTTTTCCTTGAGAAATCGTTGAGAAAAGTTATTTGTTAGTCTATGCCTTTCTTACATTATTTTCGAATATTCCCTTACTATGCAAAACTCATGGATTAAAAAAAAAGGATTCCTCCGAGTAGAAAACAAATATTGGGGTATTTAATTCGAAAAAGATTTTTAAGAAGAAAAGTTGTACTTTCTGAAACCGTTATTAAATTCCGTGCAGAAACTATTTCATTGCGTAACATAACCTAAAATATATCGAAAAACCGGTATTTTGAGGTCAGATTGGGAAAACTATATCTTGGTTTCTACGACAGAAAAACGAGTTCAATATTGGTGACCAGGAATCAACGAGTTTCAATTTTAAAGAAATTTTCTTACATTTTAACAACTGTGCGCAAATTATCCCAATGACGTGGTCGCATCGCTGGATTCCTTAGAGCATCAATCAGAGGTAATGTTTTTCGAAACTCGCCAACATTCTTTTTTACGGTTTCCAAAATATCCCAGTTTCTATTGGCGTAAGATTTACAAAGCCGATTAAATTCAGCGTACAATGATATCGCAGTGTCTTCAATCAATTCTATGTTAATTTTCCAAAAATTTCCATTTTTCCACTCATTCCAAGACATAGTCCATTCGTTGACCAATTGCCAAATATGACATAATATTTTCGCTTCACTTTCTATTTTTTTTAATTCTATGTTATCAAAATATGAAATGCCAAAAATTTTCAAGTCTGATCTCAAGCTCTTTTCAAACTTAAAACAGGCTTCGACTTTCTGTGTGATTAAATCCAAGTATTTCAAAGCTATTTTGGGAAGTCTAAAATTAAGGAATTCGGTTTTGGGAAAGGTAAAAGGACAGAAATGGAAAAAAAATTTAATTACATTCGGGATGAGGTTGGGACTTTAAGAAGAAACTCCTCCATGAGCATTTTGATTGCAACTTTGAATTTTTCAGTTTGTGCTAAGAGTGTTGCCTTAAATTCTTCTTTTGTATTTCCTAGCATTTCATCAGCCTCCAAAAGCTTTTTTATGTAGTTCTGCCATTCATGCTCAAGATTTTGAACAAGTTCTAATGTATTTGATGGGAATTGTATCTGATAATTTTCAAGAACTTTAAAAAGTGCTAGAATAGCTGGAAATTCGTCTGACTTTTTTTCAATTTCTTTGACAAGATGTTCGTAAAATATTGTGGCCTCTTTTATTTCCTTAAGAGTTCTTGGAATAACAGATACTTTTTCAATGTTATAGCTCATATACTTATACACGCCTGTAGATAAACAAAATATCAAACCAACAAATATTAAGTGATTTAAAGTCCAAAATCTTACCTTTTATTCTAGAAGTCGCCTTTTTCTTCAACAATTTAACATTAAGGTCCTGCCAACAATCAATGAAATCTAGTAGAGAATTTTTCAATTTACTCGAATTAATTGTAATGAAGTGAACTGTGGATATAGTTTCTTGAATCGCCACTTCATTGGCCAAACTGGTATAGTTAGATATATGTTCATCAAACTCTATTGCAGTTTGTTCCCTGTCCTCCCAGCTCTTGAGAAACGCTAGTTCTTGCATCTCCCAAATTGGCTGGAACTTAGTCCAGTTAACAAGAAAAGCATTTAGTTCGGAAATATTGTATTCAACTTCCTGTATGATGTTCTTTCCGAGTGCAATGCATTCCGAGTTATTGTTAACAATTTCATCGAATGTGCGTGAATATGTTGAAAGTTTAAATTTTTGCCATAGCCGTGGAAATTCTTTTAATACTTTTGTTATTCGTGGAAGTATGCTTTGAAATGCAAGCAAAATGCTTTGAGTTGTAGGTATAAAAACAATCTAAAATGGTATCTATTTATAGTTAATTTATTATCAGATCGCCTTCTGATTGCAAGAACTAGGTTGCTTGTTATTTTGTTATTTTGGACAAAGCAACGATCACGGAATAGATACCTAGATATCTGAGAATGAAGAAAATGTGTTTTATCTCTTCTTTACTCTTTGTCTTATATCTGGCTTTACCGAGATTATATTAGACAAAAAGTCAGGTCAAAACGGTAGCACATCAAGTAACATAGTTCTTGCACTCAGATGAAGAAATATGAGCGTTGGGTTACTTTTCTGTCCATAATGTCAATATTCACAAATAATATTTGTGAAGGTCCAACATTTCCTTTTCCCTGAAGAACATCAAAGATATTCAATAGTGAATTTTTAACGCAAGTGAGAAAGGAAGCTTCCAACATGTCATCCAACCGGTTTATGAAGTATGTCCATTGTGGGATCATCTGGAAGCAAAACCGAGTTTTGAATTAAATTTTTAAAAACCATTTAATGTTTATAATTGCCTCATCGTAAGCGTTTTGAAACTCTCTTAAGACAGCTAATATCAAATCAAGAATTAATGTATACTGCTTTGAAAATATTTTTGAAGTTGCTCTGCATTGTGCATCAAGATTTTTCTCAAAACTCTCTAAGGATTGTCCAGTGTTTAAAATATCGAAGAAAGTTAAATTACAAATCTTTTCACAGGCTCTGCAGATGTTGAAGTTAGCCCTTTTATATACATCCACTGTGTTCTGCAGCCTAGCAGTATGTTTACTACAATCGACTATGTACTCATCGCTGAATTCGCCACCCCAGCTTAACTTGAAAATACCTGGAGCTATTTTCTTATCACAAGCTTGTATATGCATTGCAAACAATTTTCTTTCTCCTGGGGAAAGAGCTGCCAAAATGCGATTGTACGATAAGCAAACTGTTACCACGCTGTTGTAGACAAATTTCAGACTTGAATATTTCAAATATTGCTTATTAATGTTCGGTGGAACTTGAAAGCCCATTTGTGTAAAAAATCGAGCCTCCTCGCAAGTTTTCAGGAGCGATCGGTCAATATTGCATTCAAGGAGGCCTCTCTTGGCCTTACTTCGAATCAAGAGGGTCCGATTCAATTTGGGAGCAAAATCTACATCCGCTAATTGTATCCAAGATCTAAATGACTTTTGCATTTCTTTTGCGTAATCCTCGATACATCCAATGAATTTTTCTAAAGCAACTTTCGACAGGCTAACATCAGGTAACCATTCAGAATAATCCAAACGGTCCCGTATCCAAGTTAACTGATCTAAATTTGTTTTATACATCATAACCTTTGATGCGTTTTTCGGCACCCAAGAATCGTGGTTTTGAGATTGTTCTTTGAGTTTTTCATTTGTGACTACAATGTCTGAAATAAACATTGCCCACACTTCACTAACTTGTCTTAAATAAGTTTTGCGTAGAGCATCCCGAAACGAGTAAAAATGCAATGTCACTAAGACTTCTAAGCCCTCTTCGACATTGCATATACTTTGAAAGACATTTGACATCAAGCGTTGTACGATTTCCTCCAGACTGCGAATCATCTTACGGTATTTAAGAACTTCTGCATACCTGTAGAAGAAGACACATTTTAAAATTTTTACTATACATATATACATTGGTTATAGACCTAAGTGAAAAAAAACTACAAAAAGCCCCTTCAAAATATCTGTTCATTAATATTACCTACTTATTTTGACAAGCTTATAGTTAACTTTGAAGTGAAACATCAATATACATAATTCTTGCATCGATACGTTTTCAAAATAAATTTCTTCATATATTTTGATAAGATAAGCGCAGTTAATTTTAAAACAATTTTGTATCTCATCGCAGATCAATAAATAAGTGGCGCGACAGCTTGTGGAGAACCAGGCCTAAGTGACTTACAACTCTCCAACATTCCTGTGTGCGTGTTGTTGGCAAGACCTATAATTTTTTGCCGAATGAGAAGCACTTTTTCATGACAAGTATACTCTTGGAGGATTTGTCAGTTCCTCGCAAGACGCTGTTCCTCGGAAAAAATCATTTCTGTTTAGGTGGCAGCGGCTGGGAATCGAACCCAGACCAGAAAAAATATCAACATTCAAACCCAATATTTTTTGGCTTCTTAATTTATTGATACACAAAAAAAAGATATTAAAATATTCTTCATACAAAACTGAAGGGATTTATGCTAAGAAATATAATTTCTCATACCTAAGACCTGAAATGCTGTTACTATAGACCAGCAAAATAGCACAAATCGTATAGGGAACCTTGAAAAAATTAATTCATGAAATATTAAAATTGGAATCGACGCAGAATTGCAACCTCTATAACATATCCAAAGTCCCTCAAAATCCCCGCATTGGCTTATTGTGTAGATGCATTTGAAGAGGTGCAGACGGGGAGAATTTGGAGGTCTTTCAAACTAAAATATTTTTTTGGTACAACCTAGCCATATGAAACATGCCTAAAGGGTAGTTTTTAACGCTGAATCTAATGAAACCAAATCCAAAATGATACAACCACTCAAAAAAAAAGTTAAAGTTCTTTTTATGTAATGATGACTTTTTTTCAGATACAACAGGTAAAATATTACCGAAAACCCTTTGAAAATAAAGGTATGTTAATGAAACTTGGAATAAATGTTCCATTAGTCATACGAACTAGGATATATGTACATGGTGAAAGGGGTTTTTTTAAAGGGGGAGGGGCAGGTGTAGAATGTTTACCATAACACCCATGAAAAAACTCTTGCACTCAGGAAGTTCGCCAAAAATATTGAGTCATTAAATTAAAGAATCAATATAGTTCACATAAATAAATTTGTTCAGGGGGCTTTTATTAAGGAGATACAAATCTGGGAAGAAGTTGGAAGATTTGAGCCGAAATTCCAATTTAGTGTAATTGAGGTATATACACAAAGTATGGTATTTAAGGGTATTTTTTAACGCTGAATCTAATAAAAGTAAAAATGATACAAGCACCCTTAACAAAGTTATGGTCCTTTTCAAACTAAAATTAATTTTTGAAATCGTATTTTCCTTAGAACAGGTCAGAATTTAACTGTCACAAAAACACTATTAGACTAAAGATATATAAAAGAGACTTTTTTCAGGCGTGAAATAAAAAATTATACTTTAATTATTTTTATTTGAACAAGTTATAAATGTTTTGTTGGTGAAGAAACTGGTTCCTCTTCGGCTCTTTTGGTCAATTTTTGTTGCAATGAAGCAAAGCTATTCCATTTACTTTTCCGACGTTTCGACAGGGATTGCTGTCTGCTTCAGGGGATCTTTATTGAAACAATAAATTACAAACACAGTTGAACAAATTTGTACAAATAAATTTAAACAATTAAAATTGATTTGATTTTAAATAAGAAAACTTACGCGTTAAGATTTTAAGTTAATTTTTATATAAAAAAAAACATTGAACTCTTTATAAATTAAAAAATGCAATTAATTTTGAAATAAATTGAAAAAATGAAAAAAAGTTAGCACTTCTTCTAACGAAGATCAGTCTATTATTGCACAATAAGTATTGTACAATAAGTAACGTAAGTTTTCTTATTTAAAATCAAATCAATTTTAATTATTTAAATTTATCTGTACAAATTTGTTCAACTGTGTTTGTGATTTATTGTTTCAATAAAGATCCCCTGAAGAAGACAGCTATCCCTGTCGAAACGTCTGGGAAGTAAATGGAATAGCTTTGTTTCATTGCACCAAAAGTGACCAAAAGAGCCGAAGAGGAACCAGTTTCTTCACCAACAAAATAAAAAATTATACTTAATCAATAACATACGACCGACCCCTAAATAAATCTAAGAGCCAGAAGCATAATTTTGGGGGCTATACGCGCATAACCAAAATATGAGCATGAGGGTGTGTAGATGCATGCCTTTTGATATCTAGAGTCTGGAAAGATTATTGCGACGCCCGTAATCGGGATAAGGGGTTGAAATTAGCGGTTTTCTAATCTATGTAAGTTTCAGGGGTTAAACCACTTAAAATCATTTATAAGAAATGGGAAACAATAGTCGACAGACTTTAATTTTGATGATCTGAAAAACTAAAGATATGAGCTTATCGCACGGAAATAAAAATCACTAATTGAAAAATTAGCAGTTGCAATTTGCGAATCATGTTTTATTCGTAAATCAAGGCATTTCGATCCCAGCTTAATACAAAAACTGATAGTTTAACATTTAATGCAGCAATTTACAGAATTTTTTTGGTCGTGATTTGCAATTAAAATCCACGATTCAAGCCTGTACTTTTTTTTAGCAATATACAACTTTTTTGCCGTAATTTACTCTCCAAAAGAATAATTTCACAACCCGCATGATTTGCGAAAAATATTTGGTAATTTACATTGCACAATCACTGAACTAGGTTTTTTTTGTCGTAATTTGCAACTCCATGAGAATAGTTGCAAATCACGAACAAAAATTTCAAAATCACGACTTTCCTGTCTCAATTTACTTCTCGAAACACAAAAATTGGAAAAGTAATATTTTCAACTCCTCTGCTCCTTCTGCTAGCTCTCTGTCTACTAAGAACATATTAAAGCGATGTGGAATTTTTTTGTCACTAAAGGAAAATGGACATGTTATTTTGTTTTCATAACGATTATTTATGTGCATTTTGAAGCAGTTTCATTTTTATTTTTTTCACAAGGAAGTGATTACTAGGTTTAAACGGATATAAGAGCAATATAACCAACTTTATTTTTTCTCTTTATTCAACGGTAATAAGTAATCCTTACCATTCATTTCTATGTACATCCAATATTAAATCCTTTGAATCTTTTCTTAAGGTATCCAGTATTTTCATAAAATCATTTTCCACATTTTCCGATTTCTTTTCAAAATATGATCCACGAGTTCCACCGAATAATGGCTTTGGAATAACTTCAGTTTCATCCAATCTTCCAAATACTATCATCGACTGGCATATATCAATTAAATCATATAAACGTTCCTCAAATGCATTTACATGGTTAAATATCATAGCTTCATCAAGCTGGCATCCAATATTTGTATCAGATTGCTTATATTGTTCTAATATTTGCTTGAATATTGCCTTGTACGATAAACAACATTCAATTGACATATTAGACATAAGTATTCCGAACCTTGGATGACCATCCATAATTTTGTCCACGTTTATTTGTGATATGCAATATTTTATAATTTGGTTGCTTAGACTCCGAAATAAGCCCGTTATGAGCTCAGCTTTATTATAATATTCTGAGTTGAGCCATATAAATCGTATAAGATGGATAAAGCGAGGTAGCATTGAGGGAATTTCAGCTGGGCTCCTTGCATTGTCCAACATCTGAGAGGGCTTTACAAGCAGCTGTATGTATTTAACATTTGACTTGGATTCGACTAATTCACTGTCACATTCCTGTATCAACTCCTCAATCTGTTTTATGTATACAGATTGAGCTGTTCTTAGAATCTTAACAACACTCTCTATATTATCACTGTGCAGTTGAATGCTTAAACATTGAAGTACTTCATCTGAAATTTAGTTAAAAAAATATATTGGATGTCTAAATCAAACTTTAATTATTCCTCTTACATCGGTATACCCAGAACTGATATTCTTCAATAGGACAAACTAGTTCATGAGGTGCCACCAGCACTTTGTCTGACAAACACGTTCTTATCTGCGTCCCCCAGTGAACAGCAACTGCTTCAAGACTTTTGACAAGCTCACGATCTCTTGCAGCAACACCTTGATTCTGTTTGGTCTTAATGCTGGGAACGTACAGCACAGTAACTCCGGACATTTTATAATGCAGCCCAGTTACATTGGTCAAAACTTTATCCAACGCATTGAAAAATCTATATCTTACGTTGTCACTCCAGCCTGTGTACTTTCGAAAATATGGAGCATAAATTAGACTCAGGGTTCTTAAAAACGATTTGTCAATATTTTCAAGCAATGTTCCGTAAATAACTTCATCGGGAAACGTCTCCACATCGAAAATTTCATTTGGTTTCCGCATAAAGTATGTCAAACTTTGTACTGGAACTATTGGGAAGCTTAGACACGCAATCAACTTGTTGTCATCATAAAATATAGTCAAAACCAACTCGTTAACTCCAAGAAACCAACCACGTATAATAGATAAACTATGTTCTGTCCAGTCTCTGTGGTCTAGGCCATATAATATTGTCATACGTTGAACTAAACTAACCAGTTGTGTTAAATACTCATCGGAATATGTAGGAACTGGTGTTTCTGCAACAGTCTGTATTTGTTCTTTAATTTCATCATCTGAAAACCAACCAACATATTTTATTAAAGGGAGATGTTTTGAAGTTTCTTGCCAATTACCTTCCTGGTCAGATTCGCTGACACTGCTCATTATGCTTACATGATCACCTTCACGTGCAGACATTGCAGTTTTTTTCTTTTAAATATTTCTATTTAATAAAATTAAGCACAATATTTAATACTTAGCATTGACTCTAAATTCAAAACAGGAGGATGAATAAATAAACTTTGTTAAATATAAAGTAAAAGAAACATTTTCTATACGGTTTCTACGGACCATACTGGTGTTCTGTTTACGCCAAAACAACAACAACCTTCACTAAAGTGCATGAAATCTATCGTTACCATGGATGTTTCTATGGTTTACTTTTAATACACTTTTGAAAACGCTTCTCCTAAAAAACATACAAATTCAAAAACTCAAAACATGGAAAAAGTTTTCAAATGCGTGACAAATTAAACCGCTCAAAATATTGTGTTACAATTCTGCTGCTTTCATTGGAAATTGCGGCTGGAGTAATGCTACTGTGCATAGCGACCTACTTCCACTGCATCCTCATAGCTTACTTGCCGAAAACAGAGCGTCAATTGCTTCTCAGCCAAATGTCTAATATTTATCTTCTGGGCTTCGAACTTCTGATTTGTTTCTCTCTTGGATTTATTGTATGGCACTACATTTTTAAGAGTGACAATATAACCGAACACTCGAGATTATTGATACTGTGGAATAGTTTTAGTACCTTGGCTGTTGTATATGGATCGGCAACAGTTTGGTTTCAATATAGCAATATTGAATCTTTACAAAGAGCATACGCCGCATCTTTGTTTCAAGGTATCGATCTTTACTTTACAGATCCCGAATGGAAGTTATTATGGGATGAAATTCAGTATCACAATGAATGCTGTGGTGTTTTTGGGTTTAAGGATTGGGAAGAAGCATCATGGATTCCAGAAGAACAGGAGGAGTGTCTACAAACGTAAACAAAATATTACCATATTTGTAAAATGTTGCTTTTAAAATGTCTTGCAGATCTGACTTAAGCCATTCAATGGTCATGATTCCATATGCCTGCTGTAAACGTTCGGCCTCTTCTTGTTTTGAAAGTTTTGCCCCTCAATCAACAAATATCAGAGATTTGTACAAAGATTTAAGAGATATAAATGTTGTTGGATGTTTTCAAAAATTCAATAATCTAACATTGCAACTTTGCCACATCGTTTCCAGTATATGGGTTTTTAGCTTAATACCACAAGTAAGTTAAATCATAACACTTATAATTTATTCTTATATTACGTACCTACATACTGTAGTGGACACAAATTTAGAAACGTTAAGAAAATCGGAAGTATGTACCTTCATACTGTAGTGGACACAAATTTAGAACACGTTTAGAAAATCGATGAAAATCTATCATTTTTCAATTGTTGTTACCAAATTAATTTGCATAAGTTTATTTTATTTGATAATGCACACATGGAAGTATGTTTCCAACGAATGAAACCATATCTTATAACACCAGGAAGAGGAAATAGCAAGAAAGACTGAAACATCGACTTAATGCTTGGACACAAGCTTAGCATATTCAATGTTTAATGTCCTGTTAATTCAACACGAAAATATGGTTAAATTAACATGAAAATCTATAGTTTATTTAGCAGATTTCAATGTTGAATCAACCCTGAGTCTGTTTTATGAATCTATGTTTTAGAGCCGTCTCTTATGCTGCTTATCGTTCAACTCGTTTAGCATTATTCTGAAAGTACATATAGAAAGGGTATTGCTCATTTTCGGCCAAGAGTGAACACTAATGAATTTGGTATCACATGAAAGCTTATGTTGAGCTTGTTATATGAGTGAAATATTTTCAAAATCTGTCATGGGAGATCTGAGATATTTGAACTTGAAGTTGGCAACTGCAAATAGAGCTTTTTCAGCTTTTTGTCGATATCTCCCGATCTAGGATATGTAAGAAAATGATATTGGTGTCAAATGAAAGCTTCATTTCTAGGCTTTTCAATATACCTAAAATTATTTTGCTACTTTAAACACATTTTGAGATATTTTTAAAAAACTAAATTTTTTGCACTGCCTTTTGCACAACGATATCTCTAAAAATTCAGTGACACTTTTTTTCATTGAAAAGCTTAATTTCAAACCTTTAATTAAATATATAATTTAGTGGCCTTGCTCAAATAAATACTTACATATAAAAACAAAACTTAATTTAAAAGGCAATAAACAAAGCAAAGTGCTTAAAATGTGTGTGCGTTTTTTTTTTAATCAGGCATGATAAGTGAAGTTTCTTTATGATAAATGTTATTTTTCTTTGGTTTTTCTATTTTGTATTTGCATTTCTTCTTTTACTTACAGTGTTGTATAAAACTTATTTATTTCTTATAAAACTTCTTTTTAATTATTTTGTAAATCCATTTTCTTAATTCATAATGCTGTCATTACATTACATTGTTTTCGTGTCCAACCCAGCTTAGATACCAAATTATGGTCTTAATGGGAGCGATTTAAGCAAAGAAAATCACTGTTCTTCGACCTACAAGGCAATCGCAAAACTAGGTACTTAACTGTAGGCATCCGTAGGTGGGTAGGGAGGGCCAAGAAGGGGCATTTTCCATCCTGCTGGAAAATACACGCTACCAACATATTTTTTATTTTGAAAAAAAATTCTGTGGGTCTCTTTATGTGCTCATTAATGGCTTATCGCTCTGTTGATGGTAAATGTGTACAAATATTCACCACCATTTTTAACTTAACAGTTTTCGAAACTATCGTTATCAATTACTACTTGCACAAGTATACAAACGAACCTATAGGGAAGCCATTCCTAATATTAAGGAAAAGTTTTGCACCATAATAATTTTTTGCGGTATCTAAGCTGAGTAGGGCACAAAAATAATGTAACGTCCCCTGTCTAGTTTTAAGATAATATTTTAATTGTCTATGATTTGGATTAGTTTTCATTTTATTTTCTTGCTAGTAAATCAGACAGCATTATGAATTAAGAAAATTGAATAACAAAATAGTTAAAAAAATGTATAAGAAATAAATAAGTTTTATGAGACACTGTAGATAAAAGAAGAAATGCAAGTACAAAATAGAAAAACCAAAGAAAAATAACATTTATCATAAAGAAACGCCACTTATCATGCCTGATTAAAAAAAAATTTACCTCGAAATCTGTTTATTTTCACACATTTTAAGCACTTTGCTTTGTTTATTGCCTTTTAAATTAAGTTTTGTTTTTATGTAAGTATTTATTTGAGCAAGGCCACTAAATTATATATTAAATTAAAGGTTTGCAATTAAGCTTTTCAATGGTGCCAAAAAAAGTGTATGTCGTCACTGAATTTTTAGAGATATCGTTGTGCAAAAGGCAGTGCAAAAAATTTAGTTTTTTAAAAATATCTCAAAATGTGTTTAAAGTAGCAAAATAATTTTAGGTATATTGAAAAGCCTAGAAATGAAGCTTTCATTTGACACCAATATCATTTTCTCACATATCCTAGATCAGAAGATATCGACAAAAAGCTGAAAAAGCTCTGTTTGCAGTTGCCAACTTCAAGCTCAAATATCTCAGATTTCCCATGACAGATTTTGAAAATATTTCACTCATATAACAAGCTCAACATAAGCTTTCATATGATACCAAATTCATTAGTGTTCACCCTTGGCCGGAGCCCCATACAAAAATGAGCAATTCCCTTTATTATACATATACAGGGTGTCCTGAAAATAATGGATAACCTTGTAACTGGTTGTAGCAGGCCTTATGACCTTCCCAAAAAAAAATTAAAAAAATATTTTCCCAGTGGTTACTATGTTATGATGTTTTTTCCAAAAGTTGTTAACAAGTACTACTTTCCTCAAATACGTGAACGCTACGACCATGGATGAACAATTTTTACTATTTTTTGATTTTTGTAATATTCTAGAATAACTGTTGTAATAGATGGGTGGTAAAATTTAATAGCAGTTATTGCATTTTCTATTCTACAATTTTTGTTTAATATTTCTTTCAGGACAAACATTTATTTTCAAAAAAGTTTGACCATCTCTAATAAAATAAAAATTGTATGAGAACATGAATGGCCAATTACTTAAAAAAGTTGTCTATTTAATGCATTTTCCAAAATGGTATAACACATGCTTGTGTATAAGCAAAATAACCAAGAAAATTTGTCAATCATCTAATAAAGCAGCTTTTAACATTTTCACAAAATGTCTATCAAAATGTTACAATAACCTCCAAATTTGGGTTGGACAAAAATTTTCTCTTTTGATGTGTAAGGTGGTTCAGTGCAAATATAAAACTAGATTTTAGGTGTTGAAAGCCCCACCATTTGGCCACCATATTGAAAAACGAGTTCTAAAAAGTTTTCCGTGACAACTTAAATTTTATTAGTGTTAGAAAAAAAAACTTTCGTATAAATTTGTAGCAAATTCAATTCTTTTCAATTTATGTTAACACACATTTACCCTAAAGCTGTAAATAAAAAAGTTGTAATCAAAATGTGTTGAAAGCCCCACCATTTGGCCACCATATTGAAAAACGAGTTCTAAAAAGTTTTCCGTGACAGCTTAACATTATGTTCTTGTTAAATTTATTATTTACGAGAATTTAGTGTTAAAGTAACAGGTCATCTTCTTAATTCAACTTGAATATGGTAAGAAAGTCCACCAGGATGATTTTATACTGAATATAAGGTTATTAAAATCAGATAAATTTTTGAAACGTCTGTAACTTTATATGGGATTGTGCACATTAGGGTCCTTATAAAAGTCACTGTTTAATTTAAGTTGGTATGTCCCCTAATTTCTTCCAAGTAAATCCTCTAAAATTTCATTATTCTACCGTTATTATTCTATGATTTTACTTTACGAGTATGCGTTCTACATACCGTACACATGTCGTTAGATTTTCCTAACTTTTGTGATTTTTCTTACCTTTTAACATCAATATAAGAAACTAGCGCAACATTTATTTGTATTTGTATTTAAATTTTTATTAAAATTATTGTTAATTATTTCTTATTCATTATTAATAAAATAATATTTGACAATATCGATTAGAATCGGTACCACTTAAGCTATTGAACATTTCTTGATTTATTTCTTACACTTACACGCAAGACATTCTAATTAATTTAGATTTTTTCAGATTTTACTACTTGCCTATATGCTTTGCCTTATTATAAGATCGAAGAAAATAACTTTCAGTGCACTAGTTTGCTCCGAAGAAAGTGATGAAAGGCCATTAGTAGTCGTGGTAAGAAAATCAAAATGTTCTTAAAAAATTTTAATCATTTATTTTGTTAAAGAAATATCCAAAAAATGTTCGTTGCATAACTCTCACAGATGAGGATACATTTGGTGATGAGCAGGAGGAAGAAGAAGGATTCAGGCAGAGATGTTCAAATTGTATAACAGAGGGAGCATCTATTCGACAAGATATTTTTGACACTTGCAATGGAAGACAAAATGTTTTTGTTCATTAAATTTAAGTTTATTTATTTTTTTATTATTTTATTTATTAATTTGTATTATATATAATGAACTGGTACTTAAACTAAAACTAAAGAAATAAAATGTGATTTTGATGGAATTAAGAAATCTCCAGCTACCTTCTTATCTTATTCATATTTTTCTAATCCGAGAACATCAATTTAAAAAAGGTAGACAGAAATGTATTTAGGACTCCATTATAAATAAACTAAGACGTATTAAGCTGCAAAAAAATATCTTTAGCAAGCTACTGAAAAGAAAAGTAAACAAATAAGAAGCTTCTAAACGACTTTAAAACCAGCAAATTGTTAGTAATAAGAAGTATCATTCTAATAGGCTGATTAAATTTTTACATGGAAAGTAATTTTCCTCAATCTTAAAATAAGACTAAAGAATTTTATATAGGCAAGTAGTAAGATCTGAAATAAAAATTCTTGCATAATGAAGTGACAAAATAAAAGAATTTTCAATAACTAAGGTGGTGCCAATGCCAAATGATGTCGTCAAACATAAATTTTTTAATAACACAGGCTTACACTGTATTGTACAAGAAAAAATAATAGTCCATCAAATCCATCATCCGTTTCTTGCATCAGCTCGGGTTTTCGATATATTCCCGTTATTAAATGACAAAAAACGATTTTTGCTATTTCTAAAGTTATGTTGCATCGCTTAAATATTTGCTATCGGTAAAATCTGCAATGATTCCCGAAAACACTTATATTTTTCTTCAAAACTCAGTTAGAATCTTTTCAATATCTCCTTTAGTCTCCGAGAAAATCTAAGATACTTGAATGCCTTCATCTGACCCTACATTAATAAAAAAAAAACACGCTTAGTAGATATACGAGTATTACGGCTTAAAACCTTAATACAAAAGTGGAAAAAGTATGTTGACAAAAAAAATTGCATTTTGCCTTATATCTTTCTTTTTATTGATAGAATAAATCTTAAAAAAATATATTACAATGGTATTAAGATGAACTTCAAAAAAAAAAAAAACATACAAAAGTTAGATTCATAATTATAGTTTTGAAAATAAAAATTGTATTTCAGAAATGTATAGGAAAAAAAGTCTTTTGGCAAAATAAAAAAGGTTCGCAAATAACGGTTAACTTTTTAGTACGAGCAGTGAGGACTGTTTCCTACAATGCTTTTGGATGCCAAATCTAAATCCGTCATCCGTTTTTGGCTATCAGCTCAGGGTTTTAAGAAATTCCCGTTAGAAAAGGCCCAAATATCGTGTTTTGCTATTTTTCAGATCTTGTAACATCAAGAAATAATTTTTTTTAACTAAAATTTGTGAACTTATCGGAAAGCACTAATGTTCTCTTTCAAATATCAAATTATATTTTTCAAATATCTTCTTTCCTCTCTGATCAATTTTTTGTTTAAATTTATGCGTTTAGCATATTTTACCATACACGGTGTATTCTACAATAGGAAATATCGAGTGAAGACTAGAATTTAGCTTAAAGTTTCTCGGAAAGTAAGTAAAATATTGAGAAGATTTGATTTAAAGGAGATGATTAGTGCTTTTCTTTTTAAGGACCACTAATGTGAACACATAACTCAAAAAGAAATACTTAAACAGGATATAAAAACAATGAAAATAGTGGTACACTGGGGCGTATACATACTTTTTATATGTAACAAATTTTACTATAACGAACCGTCCGTCCTGTGTCAAAATTCTACAGCACTTACATTTAACATAATATAAAAACAATGAAAATAATGGTACACTCGGGCGTATATGTACATACTTTCTTTATATTTAACAAATTTTACTATTCCGAACCGTCCATCCTGCGTCAAAATTCTACAGCACAAACAACACTCAGAAAATGAAAATTTACTCACAAAAAAATTAAGAGTCCGTAGTCTAGCCAACAAAGGAAAAATAAATGCAATAAATCATGCTATCTGAGTTATTATTTTAAGTATGTGGTTGTGGTATAACATAGGTACTAATAGGTAAATGGTACTTAACTTAAATAAACCACAGTATGTAAGTTTGTGAATCTGCACCCCTCCTCGACTATGGCTTTCCAATATAAGTGAGAAAATGCTTCCACAAATTGTGTTAAGGGCTTTATATTATATATATAGCATAGTATACAGGGTGTCCCGGACCTGAGTGGAAGTATTTCAGGGGGTGGTTCTTTGGGTTATTCTATGAAAAAAATTGTATGGGGGGAAAGTTGTATCTCTTTTCTTATGTTTATTCTTCTTATATCTTTTGTTTTTTCTTAATTTCTCAAAAACTAAGAAAGGTTTTTACATTTGGTTTTCGGTGATGGACTAAAAAATAATGAGGGCATTGAATATTGAACTCAAAAAATGCCCTTAATTACGTAAAATTTTGAAAAATATCGACTTAAGAAAAAAAATCACAATTTTTTTTTTAAATTTTGAATTTGAAATTTAATTTCTCAAAAACTATTCGCTTAAACAACTTCATTTAAAAACCAAATACAAGAGTGGAGTATTAGCTTTCAAAAAAATTATAGCACATTATTAAATGTGTTTCCGTTGATTTTTAATATTTTTTTTTGCATTTGAAGTCAATGTTTCAGAAACTGCCCCTCCCTGCCTCAGGGAGGGGAGATACAACTTTCCCCCCATATAATTTTTTTCTTAGAATAACCCAAAGAATCACCCTCTGAAATACTTCCACTCAGGTCCGGGACACCCTGTATATAGGCAGTTTAAAATGCTACTTGTTTTAAATGGACCCAGAGTGTGTAAGTTTGTGATTCTCTCCAATAAGATTTATAGAAGTCGATTACTTATTTCTGAGAAAATGTAACCACGAATATATTTGCTCCGAAAGGGCCTAAGAAGTCGTGGTAAAAATTAAATGTAAAACTTACTAAGTGCAGAAAAAAATGTTCAAGAAATTTAGAGTGAAATGCATTTTTTTAATCTAAAAAGTCTCATTTTGCACGGAACTTTATTCAAAAAAATTTCGGGACGTGACTTTTCAGCTTTAAAAAGTATGTTTCAATTATATTTCTTTCAAAAGTGTAATATGTTAGTTACTGAGTTTTACCTTTGAACCGACGTTTATTGAATTCAGTTGAAATATTGCATTCATTAACCTCACCTTGAAACTCTGACTTCAAATTCAGCCATCACCATTCATTTGCCTTAATTTAATTGTATACGTAATACAAAAGTTTGGTAGTAATTTATTTATTTATTTATAATTTTATTTATAAATTTTTATCAGATATGTATAAGTAATGATTTGGTATAACATTAAAATTGAAGAAATAAAATGTGATATTTATATGTATTCATATTTTTTTTACCAAAAACATTAATTCAAAAAATTACGTCCTTCATAGAGAACAAATTTTGGCGAACACATACATATGTTCCTAGTAAACCACTTAGGATCAGTGGTACGAATATTTAATCCGTGGTTCAGCAATTTTAGCTCACCGACTTTTGCAAATAAACTGAAGATTGACGATGGTTCAAGCTTTTAATAGTCTTCTATAACATACCTGAGCCTTGAACCATTATTGAAATTTACAAAAAAAAAAAAAATTGGTGGCGCAAAAGGTCGTGGAGAACCAGGGCATAGTGACTTACAACTCTCAAACATTCCTATGCGCCTGTAGATGACAGGAATGGAGGGACCTACAATTTTTTTCCGATTTCGAACGGCTAGAGGAAAAGCACTTATTCATGACAAGTAAACTCTCGGAGGATTTGTCAGTTCCTCGCAAGAGGCAGTATCTCGGGAAAAACATTTCTGTTTTTTTAAGGTGGCAGCGGCTGGGAATCGAACCCAGACCATCGGTATGACAGCCCAACGCAGTTACCATTATGCCACGAGGTACTACATAAAACTATTAAACCACGGGTCAAAATTTCAACCACGTTCGTACAACTGTCTCTGTCCCTAAAACAAGTAAATTGTTAAGAAGTATCATTCTAATACCTTAATAGTAGGCTATTTAATATTTTGCACCAATTCTTTGGTATACCAGCTTATTAGCTTAAGCTTAATTTCAAATATATTTTAACTGGTGCCTTAATTGACCAATTTCTATTCAATTTCGATTTCCCTCGTTTTATGGAACCATTTTGTTTGATAGCTCTGATTAACCAGAGACTAATTGACTAACTGACCCTCGGCTTGAATTCATGTTATTTATTTTTTCTACTGCAACATCTGATTGAAATAAAAACAATACGTTTTTAAATTTTTCAATTCGATTATATTAAAGTGTAATAGGTACAATGTTTTTAATCTAAATTTTTATATTCGTTTAATGCAAGTAACAAATTTTTATATAAATATCTATTATCTTTTATTTTATCGTAGGACACTACTTTTCTGTTTCATTTTTTTTTTTACATTATTTAAGCTTTTTTTAAAGAAAAAAAAAATATTTATTGTTATAAAATATAATATAAACAAAGTATAAAACGTTTAAATAAAAAAATTGGATGGATTTTTCAATATTTTTGATTTATATTAACAAACTCTAACAAATTAATAAATGTAGGAAAATTAAATATTTGTTCTTTAGGGATTTAGCACCGTCATAGGATACATATTTTACTTTTTAATTTTTTTTTATTCAAAAGCAGTTGCTCGTTTCAGATTATCAAATGATTTCTTCTCTTCGCTTCTTAAAGTAAAAAAACAAGGGGAGATTAATTTTTTACTAAAAGAATTGAAGTTGTGCTTCTAGCACTCGTATTTATAAGACGGAATATTTATACGTCTACGGAAGCAATGTTGTATGGCCTGAATACACAAGCATATATATTTTCTTTCTTTAACAAACATAAATATGAATATTTACATACATTAGATATGCATGTATTGGTTATCGATTTGACAATGATTAATAAACATAATTATGTGCGTTTTTACTGTAGTTGTAGGCATGAGAGTTTTACTTTTGAATCGATCACTAAATTAATTATAATTTATTTTAAATTTATATGGAAAGATTTGGGATTTTAGGTTGGGGGTGGTCCATTAGGGTAGGATAACATGGGCTCCAAACTGCGAGCAAATGTATTTGAGAACATGCAAGTGTAGTCTTCACCGTGGGGCACAAGTGTGGCAACACCCAGTAAAAGCAACATGAGCGCTTGAATGGGAAGCGAGGCACGAACAACGCGACCTAAGAATCGATAACCGCGTGCTAGCACAGTGGTGTTGATAACATCTCCGTCGGCAGCATCTTCGGAACTAAAATAAAAAAATGCATTTATTTAAGACTTATTGGCAAGTAAGAACAGAAGTTGTGAGCAAAGCCTTTTAAAGTCAGAGCTCTATATTAGCATTGCACTGAATTTATATAGTTTTAAAAATACTTTTTAATTTTTTGTCTTACGTGATGAACTTAAATACTTAACCTAGTTCTAGTTAAAAAGTTTACTAAGTCACTCTTAATTAAAAACAAGAAACAAATCACAACTGGTCAGTTTATGCTCCTGAGATCTCAGAGATCTCCGCATTCCAAAAAATATAAACACGGTATTTAGGAAAAGAAAATTCTGACTATAAATTCCGAAACATAAACTGATCAATATGTATAAAGAGTTTTACTAGAATATAATAAAAATCAAATTTAAATTTAAAATAAAAATAATTCTATTATTTACTTTGCAATTTCAGTGTTGTGCGATGATGCCATAATAGAGGAAGAAGAAGGTTGAATCCTTGATTCAGATTGTTCCAGAAGCTGCGTAGCAAAAACAAAGTAAAACAAGGACATAAAATTAAAACTTACAAAAAAAAAATCTAGAAAATAAAAATGATAAGGAAATATTTTTTTTTTTTAAGATCTGCCAAAACAAATAGATTAAGTTGTGAAAGCATTTCTGAAAACATTATATGTATATAAAATCTTTGTGCAAACAAATTTTTCTCAAATCAATGTGGGTTTATTTAAATGAAAAGTTAACTTACTTCATTGGAAAGCATATGTAGTGACACTCCCAGATTTTCGCCATCGTAGCCAAGTACTGCACCCAGTTTGACTATATAAATTCCTGATAGTCTGCGCAAAGATTGCAGGCGAAGCCTCAGGTCAGTTAACCTAGAAAGAGTTCTATGGATAAATTGAGAAAATATAAGACTCTCACACTCAAAGCGTTAAAATGTTGTAATGGGCGGACGAATACGGATAAGAATAAGTGAAAACATAAATTGCAAATCTTTGTAAATAAAAATGCAGAACTGAGTCTCATGAGTAAAAATAGTCACCCGGCCTGTTCTTCAAAATAGAGATCAAAACCCCGAGAACATTAATTTGCTACGCATGCATGATTTATTTTTTATATAACAAAATTTAAATTAGATCATGAAATCAAAGAAATCTAAAGAGTCAACAAAAATTGGATATTTTTTTTTTTTTAAATATATACAATACATATGTACATATGTCTCTTCATCTCTTATAATCATACTTTATGCTTCAAATTTATAAATAATCAGGAGCATATTTACTATCTTTTATTTTCACTTGGAATATTTTTTTTAAACCGGTTCTATCGGTCGTATTGGTTATTAAAAAAATTGGTTTGGTAAAATTGATACAAAAATCGTTGGAGCCGTTTTCGGGAAATCAGTATATAAGAAAAAATTAGAGTGGCAGTGGGTTGATTTCATTAAAGTTGATTCCACCAGCTAAAAAGTACCAAATCTTAAAATGTTATTCAAATCCTTGGGTTTCGAGAAATGAAACATAAGATAAATGGGCGTGCCAGTGGATGGTTTTCACTTAAATTGTTTTCTTAACCTTCTCTTTGCTAAAAAGAACAATTGGTGAAAATTTCAGGTTATCTGTAATAAATAATAATTATATTAAAAATACATTTTTTCTGCTGATACCGAACGATACTACCGAGAGTTTCGGTAATTTTCGGTCTTTAAAGTACGGTATCGTCTTGGTATCGTCTCAGTATCGTTTTGGATGTTTGGAGCTGGTATCGTTTTGGTATCGTTTGGGTTTCCGATACCGATACAATACGATACCGAGACTTTTCTTGTATCGTGGCCAGTCCTACTTTTGGTCCCTGTTTTATATTTTGGTACTTGGCCCAGGCCAATTAGAAATTGTCCGCAAATCTTATTTTTAGAAGTAAGATGCTGTAGAAAATTAAATATGAGCCATCGCCATTTGAAACAAAAACCTGATAGTTTTAGACTGATTTCTGTTTATAAAATTTTTGAACTTATTCAAGGCCCGTATTACGAATAATTACAATTATCATTCAGAATCCATCGTTATCATTACATTGCGATCACGTTTTACGATAGTCGTTTTTTTAAAACGATGCTCGTTTTATATTACGACTGCTTTTGGCTGTCGTTTTTATGGTTTTGACACATGACTAGATATACATAGCTGTCGCACATTTTTTGTATTTGTTGTTTGAGCTTAGAGTTTTTGATTTTATGTTGCAATATAAATATCAAGCCTCCATTTTCGTAAATCATAATCTGTCAATGTCGGGACTATCGTTTCCTTGAGTATCCTTTTTTGCCTTTGATTTCGTTATTCGTTTGATAGGGGCCCAGTTTAAAATATGTAATTGAATGGCTAAACTGAACTGGTAAGAAGAAATACGTAAAGAAGATGGTTGGTTTCATTGAATGAAATGAAAAAATTTTTGCTGGAAATCATTTATTTAAAAATAATTCTTCTTCTGCAGTGAATGCATTAAGACTTCCTCACAGAAGTGCATTTGCTGACCGGGTTTTTTCGTCTCTGAACAATATAAAAACGGATAATTGAAATAGGTTTAGGTTACATTTTGAAATAATTCACTCGTTAATGAGCCTAAAAGATTTTTGTCAAGGCAACTTGAGAACTGTGGAGGATTAAATTTCGTGGGATGGGGGTAATATTTCCCCCGCTTGGACACTGAGGGCAATTTTATAAAAAAATACATTAAATAGAAAAAAATCAATTAAAAACAACGGCAACACTTAAGAATACTCTTTGCCTATTCTTGTAGATTATTTCCAAATTAAGTTCTTTTGAAGAACAGTTTTGGCAAAAATTTGTTTTCAAACCCAATAAATATATTTTTTTTTTATTTTCAGTTTGAAAACAATTTTTGCTACAATTGTTAATTAAAAGTACTTTATTTGAAGATAAACCATAGGTATGGACTTCTGGCTTTCCAAAAAGGTACAAAACAATATTGTAATATTCCCCTTGTTTTTAATTTATTTTATTTTATTTAATGTAATTTGTTTCATAAAATTGCCTCTCTTGTCCAAGCGGGAGGAAATATTACCCCCCTCCCATGGGATTTTTATTTGTCTTCTTTCAACCTACTTGCTCTGAGTTTCTTGGAACTTTTTACGCGAATAAACTAGTATGCAAAAACCAAAAATCTACCCCTACAGCGACTATAAGGGATGAAAATAAAAATGTGAACAAATTAGAGAATTTTTCCGTTCTTCATTTGGATCTGATGTACCCCATCCATATATGAAAACTAAAAAAAAACATATAACGAACACAGGTACCTGTAAATGTAAATATTACTTAATGTTAAGTTATTTTTATGTAATGGCTCTAAGCCAAAAGATGTCTCTAAATTTAAAAAAAAAATCTTATGCATCTGTAATTTTTGTTTAAACTCCTTGACAGAGATTTAAAGCATTAAATAAATAATAACAATAAACAAAATAATTTACAATAAATTGAATTTTAATATGTCAAGGATTTTTATGCAAAACAAGTGGCCCCAACTTTTATCAAATGGCTCCGAAAAAATTTCGAAAACGCTTAATTTTCTTTTTTCTTCCTCAAATACATCCTATTTCTAGTGCTGGTTTTAGAAACTTACATTCCTTCCGCCCAAATGTTTGTTTTGTCTAACTTACCTTGTATAAGTGAGGGAAGAGCTCTCACTATCATCAACGGATTTTAATAATTGATCAGCCGCATCCTGCAGACTAACGACTCTAGGTTCACAGCGCTCCAATTCTGCACGTAGTTCCTTAAACTTTCGGAATTTCGCCTCTAAAATTTTACGATCCTCAGTCAAATCTACTGGTTCTGAAGCCTTAATATTTTGTTCGGTTTGCTGCAGCCAAGTACAAAGCTCATCAATGATCTGATGGAACTCGCTGTTGCCCATCAGTTCTGTTTGTAAGAGACTTTGCCATTTTGTTGCATTGATGCACACCGTATTCCAGCGGGAATTATCATTATCCAATCTTGCTCTTAGTTGCTGAGCCTTATCCGTATCTAAAGTGTGAGTTGCCAAATGATCACCGACGACATTCAAGGAAGTAATAATTATTTTGTGACTTTCCAAGTCTAACAAGAATTCTCGATGGTCCTGAACTATATCTTCTAGAACTTCAATATTGCTAGGCGGAGTTGTTTGTGAGCGTTGGGTGTTTTCGGCAAATTGCAACCATTGCTCAAGTCGCCATAAGTCATTATCAATTTGTTGCCAGTTACGCTGGGTGCAAAGTGGACATGTTAATCGACCAACATCGCTAAAATTAGCAAACAAAAATGGAAATCTATTGAAACAATCTCAAACAAAATGTAAGTTATTAATTTCGATCAAATGTTATATTATTTTAAAATTTCTGTCAACTATGTATAGGTATGTACATAATGTATGTTTTGATTTGCAATAAATAGTATAGTATTAAGCATATAAAATGTTTGGCATGATGTGCGTCTTTAATACACCAATAAGCGAATAATCTATTTATCTGTTTATTGTTATTCACATTTAAACAATTCACTTCTTTTAAAAGTAGGTATGTCAGACAATTTTTTTGTTGATAACAGTTTTATCACTCTTTTATACTCTGCCCAACAGAATAAATTGTCAGTACAGAGAAGATAGGACCTTTTCCTCTTAGTCGTTGTTGGTTGCCTTTGCATTCCATACATCTGTCTCAAGTTAAAGCTCGCACAAGGCCGTGTTTTGTATTATAAATCGGAGAACAATGTGAATTTATGGTAACAATCTTCTGATTTATAAAATATAAAAAAACAATCAATTATCTTTTTTCCTCACACCATACTTTTTCTAAAGAAGATGATCACGTGATGCACTGTGAATGTTCCAAAACTTCGAGCAAATTACTTTTTTCTTCTACAAGACCAAAATTAAAAAAAAATTACGTCCTATTCTGAATAAAGAAGGGGAAATCAAAACAACAACAATTTAAGCTCTCTTTAAAGCTCGTACTAAGAATTTTTGTTGGACAGAGAATAGCATGTTTCAAAAAAAAGCCAGATTTTGGTTCTTATCAGTCAGAAAGACATAACGAATATGTAGATATGAGATTGTTTTTACATAATAATACCTTTCACAATAACTATAATTTTAAAGATTAAGATTCCTGATTATCTTGAGCATGAGACTTATGGGGTTTTCTTTTGGTAAATTCAGATTTTAATCTGAAAATTGATTTTGTTCGTCGCGAATGGTATACGATTTCAGATTGATTTTCCTTTTTTATTGAAGTGGTGTGTGAATTTGTGTCTGTGAAGCTATAGCGATCCACACATATCAAACTGATGGCTTTCAATTGTTCTGGTGTGTAATCAGGGCCGGACAAGCTATATGTGCAGGTGGTGCAAATGCGCAGGGCGCTGAACCCAATGGGCGCCTTGAGCAAGTATCAAGAAAGCCACTACCACTCACACAAATATTTGATATTCATACTTATTCCAAAATTTAAAAACAGATTTTTACTATTCCAAAAATAAGTTGATGCCTAGCTTCCTATTCACACCCACAGCAAAAAAGCTAAATCACAAAATCTTTGTAAAGTGCCCCTTGGGGATACCTCATTTGTCTCTTGGGGATAATTCGTTAAAAAAATCGAATATCAAAGTCTACAGCTTGGGTAATGAGAACATGACTTCTTCTACCAAAACCGCATTTGAGGGGCGCTAGTGATGAAGCTTGCGCAGAGCGCTAATTAAGATCGGGCCGGCCCTGTGTGTAATGTTGTTAGTAAAAGAGCGGTAAAGCTGCCGAAAATTAAGATCTGCAAAATTGATTTTCGATCAAAAAAAAAATATTTGTTTGCCCATTGGAAGCCTTGAATTGCCAAAATCTGTGTTTTGTGAGATCTGAAGGGGAAAAAATCAATCAATCAAATCAATATAAGAAAACCCCATTAATTATGCATTATAAGGCAATCAGGGATTACTGTTAACAATCTATGAGGCAGATAAAATGTGGTAAGAAAATCACGAAATTTCATTCAGTCAGTTAACACGCATCCAATTGTTAATAAATATTTTGTTATTCAATTTGAAAATTTTGTTATTATTTTGTTTGGCACTTTTATACTTACTGTGGACATGTGAGATTATAAGCGGCTGGAATATTAGACCTGTGCATACATTTTTAGAAGATGTTATAATTTTAAGAGAGCATCATTAGTATAGAAAGAACATGAAAAAGAGATTAGTAAAATTCATAAAAGGAAGTGGATGTTAGGGTTTAGCTTGTGATAAAATTTAACAAATTTGAAAGATTTTCAAAGACTGTACATCAGAGTTGAAATCTTGTGATAAATATAAAGCATTCATTGAATTTAGTTTCATGACGTGTTTCATTAAATTTATATAATTTAATCATTCTCAAATACAAAAAAGTTTGGTTCATTATAATCATAATAACCAATCTTAACAAAAAGTTTAAATTAATGCATTTTGAATGATAGAGACTTTGATGAAATACCTCCAAATTAGAAATATAATTTAAATGCTGTAGCATTTATTTATTTTTTTTTTAATTCAAAGTCAATGAATGCAAATATTTAAAAATTAATTCTACAATTTTTCCATTTCCAACGTGAGCATAAACAATTTTTTTTTTGTTCAAGATTAACATGAATAGAAACAAAACCGAAAACCAATCCAAGCAAAAACCACATAATAAAATAAAATAGCTCGAATCTATACCTTGTACTTTCTTCGTGTTGCTGTCGTGCCTTCCATTGAGATTGTAAGGTCTCATACCGCAGTATCAATTCATTGACTATCTCAGAGTTAGCTTCTGTATTACTCGCCGAACATTCTGTTATGAGAATTGTGCTTAAGTGCTTCATTAGTTCAGTAGAGGATTGAGCATTAGCCATTAATTTTGATATTCGTTGAGGACCGGGTTTTCGAGTTTTGTCCGTTATAGCGTGTTGAAGTTCATCCAAATTGCTTTTGCATTCTATGATTGCTGTTTCGAGTTCCATGATATAAGCATCTTTGGGAGTTATTGAGGTCATACGATGGAGTTGTTTCTTTTTGGAAAGAGTATCAACCTGAACACCTGCATCGCTTTCCATTAATCTAGCTGCTTTGAGTGGAGCTTCCACCGAAGCCACTTTGGTCAATAGAATCGTCTTGATCTGTGTGATCTTGAGCTGAATCTTTTGCCATAGTGTTGTGTACTCCGTGATAAGCTCTACAATTTTTGGTGCGTTTGTTTGTTTTAGCTTCTTAGCCTGGTCTCCAAGAATATCAGCTTGTTTCATAATATCATTTGATTGTTGGAAATTTCGTTCTAATCGTTCAATGTTTTTCAAACTTGTTTGCGGATCAACCTTCTCAACTTCATCGAGTTGAGAATCTATATCTGTAAGAATGGAAACTATTTTATCGTGCGCATTCATAAAATCTCTCTGAATTTTTGCTTCTTTGTCTATGGTATCCAAAATAGTAAAGCATCTTGGAAGCAGTGCTTTCCATTTGGTGACTAAAACTTTTGTGGGCATTGTCAGTTTCTGCATATTTTCAAGGTCGATTCCTTGTTCTGTCACAAGTTTGGCATAGCATTGTTCCAGTTCTATGAGCTTGGTATTGTGAGATTTGATATTTGAGATTACTTCCTGGACACTTTTTTGTCTATCAGTAATTTGATCTCTTGAGAGAGAATTTAAATCTTTTTCCAAGTTTGATATT
Organism: Dasysyrphus tricinctus; assembly: GCA_963921185.1. Classification (NCBI taxonomy): domain Eukaryota; kingdom Metazoa; phylum Arthropoda; class Insecta; order Diptera; family Syrphidae; genus Dasysyrphus; species Dasysyrphus tricinctus. The sequence goes on from OY992531.1 coordinate 264,119,646, forward strand.
TGTGTCTCCTGTTGACTAACCCATGACTTGTTATCAGTGGTTAGTTTCACAAGATGTTGTAACAGGTTCCAGATTCTGATAATCTTTGCTTTTCTTTCTGTTGAATGTCTACACACGTTTCTCCAGCGTTTTTCCAGATTTTGGACGTTCGATTGAAGGTTATTTGTGTTAAAATGAACTTTCCACGTATCTGAGTCACTAAGTAGAACTTCGGCAAGATTAAGAACCTCACCTACATTACTACTTTGATTTTCTATGGAACGCTGAATGACTTCGTTTTCGCTTAGTTTTGTTTCCATAATAGGCGGCATGTGCGATTCAAAAACTATTGTTTCAGCAATCTTTGTTTCGATTTCCAACATCCATTGGCGAATCAGAGCTATTCGCTCATCCAGTCGGATAAAAGTCGTCTTAAGATCGGATATTTTATTTGATCGTTGCTTGCAAAGATATTTCAATCTTTCCCACCGGTCAATAATGACATCAGATTTTTGTTGAACATCTGCGCGTATAGTTTCTGCGTCAGGACTATCCTTGTACAAGCAAAGCAATTCTCTGCTTGTAGACAGCAACCACTCACGGTCTTTTTCACGCAATTGAAGTTCAAACTGGATTTGTTTCTCCAAATTATTGGCAGCTTCTTCAGGATTTTGCATTGAACTTATATCAGAATCTTTTTCGATTCGTATTTCAAGTTCATTAATCCACGTTAAAATCCGTTCGTAGCGGGTGTTGAAAATTGATAACAATGACAGTCTATCCTCGATGGTATTGATTAAATTTGAGAGTTGATAATCTAAATCTCCATGCTGTTGCCACAATATCCAAATTGTTTGTCTAATAGATTTCATATCATGTGGACTTATGCACTCTTTCAATTCCTCCTGATTAACGTTGAGACTTTCCAGTTCTTGAACCAAACTTGCAATATGTATTCTTTGATTTCTTAAGACATTCAATCTCTCGTAAATTCTGTTCGGGTCAGTTGGCAGGTTGTTAGTTGTTTCTTCAACTAATTCCTGTCCATTTGAAAACTCTGTTCTCAAATGTTTAACTTTACTTTCGAAGCTTTCCGAAAGTTGAATTATTTTCTGCAAAAAGTTATTCCAGGTTTCAAGAGCAGCGCGCAGGTTTTGTATTCTTTGATTAACTGACGCATGTTCCATACGAATAGATGTAGCTAAGGCGTCATCGCTAAAAGCCAATAAAAGCTTTTGCTGATTTTTAAGTTTTTCAGCCTTTTCTTCGCCCACGGGAATAAGATTAATGAGCTCAGTAATTTTCTGTTTCAATCTGGGAACTCTCTTAAGATGTATATATCTCAATTGCAACATGGACCTCTCTTTTTCTCTTTCTTTCAGCCATTCAAAGAGTGTATTCAACTCCTGGCGGTAGACATTCCATGCGTTCATCCTGGTTTCAATTTCTCTATTCCTTTGGATAATTCTAGAAAGGGTTTCATTGTGCACATTTGTCAGAATTTTGAATTGTTCCACATTGCCATTATCATCATTTTTATTCGATTCAGTATGAATTGATTGCACTGACTGTTGGCTTACAAGCAGATTTTGATGAATTTCACAAAGGTGGCGTTGTTCACTTAAACTATTGTAGTCATCAGGAATCGAACATGATAAGAATGATTGCACATGCTGCAGATACTGCCGCCAGAGCTTAAGAGCTTCTGTACTGTTCTGGCTCCGGACCAATCGTGATGATAGGCGATGGTACTCTTGGAATGTCTCTTGGAAAACACGTTGCCATAATTCTAGGACATCGATTATCGACGAATCTGAACTGTTGTTTGAGTCGATATTTTTCTCTTGAATTTGTTTAAGCTGTTCTTCAGTCTTGGTTAATGTTTGAAGGTGGTTTCGTAAAGCAATCAACTGATCTTCATTTTCTTTTGGATTTGTTGGAGAACGAGCCATGTCCTTAAAAAAAGTATACAAATTAAAATAATGATTAGTTAATGCAAGAAATATTTATATCACAATAATATGGCTTGTGTGTCTGAGCATTCCACAAAAAGTTAAAGCTTAGACTTATTTTGTAAGATTTTCAATTCTTCATTTTTGTATTTCTATTTTTTCATTTTTCATTTTAATAGTTTATAATGCATGCGCTGTACATATGTACATACATATGTATGTATATGAATTATTAAACAAAATTAAAATATCTTCGATTTTCAATGCCAGTGAAATAAAATGCACGACTGGATCACACGTACTTGCTCCTATGTTCAAGTTGCTTGGAACTCAAGAACTTTTAAAATATGCAAGTCAATATAGAACAATAATATATAATTAGTATAAAAAAAATTGAATAATACATAAAAAGCATTTAAATCGTTCTTTAAATTGTTTAACCAACTAGTAAAATAGCTTAGCACTCAAAATCAAGTATGCCATTTTATTACTTGAAAAAATAGGAATTATGCAAGGAAAACAAAATTGAAAATCGTTGGAGCGGTTTTCTTTAAAACTAATTTTTGATATATACAATTTTAGTAATATTTTTAAAATTTAATTTTGGGATGCCAGTTTTTAGTATTTATTGATATACATTTACAAAATTATTTTCAAAAAAATTCATCAACCCGTATTCAAAATATTGAATTTTCAAAAAAAAAAAATTTAATATTTTTTAAAAATCCAAAATTTACTTTTTCCAAAATTTTGATGTCCAATATTATTGACATTTTAAATGAGCTTTTAATTAAATAATTTGAATTTACAAATTTGTCTGCATCATTATTGAGTGTGGCTATTTTCGGCTCCAAGATTTTTCAAATTGGGCTCCACTCATTTTGAGAAATCTGGCAACACTGTTTACGAGGCTTATTATTTCAGTAAACTCTAACTTATAAGCTATTGGTATTGAAAATCGAAAACACTTTAATTTTTTTAGTCAGTCTAATGTAGGTATGTAATAAAGATAATGTTTTTTTTGTTTCCTGTTAGTATACTAAATAGATTTTAACTCACCTGTTGAACATTGTTCAGATAGGCCCGGGCTTGACATATATTTTCATTAACTCCCCTGCGTTCTAAGTCTTTAGTTTCGGCAACATTTGCCAAAGTTGTTATGCTCTCTCTAACTTCTTCTAGTTTTTGACCCAGAGCATCCAATTCTCCTTGCAATAAATTCGAAATATCTAATCCGACATCAGCTGAAATTCGTGACACCATCTCTCGAAGTTCATTCAGCTTATCATTTTGATTTACCAAACTCTCTTGAGATTCCTAAAAGGTACAAAACAAATACAAATAAGTCTTCTATGAATCATTGCAGATTATTTAAATCCCATTTAAATGTTGTTTTCATTTTGTTTTATTTTTCTATCCTGCCTCAATAATACACAAATAACATAATCATTAAAGAGACAAAAACATTAGATCAGGTACACGAAGTATATAAGAAGAAAACGGGCAGAAATTCATTATTCTATAGTTCAAGATCTATTTTCGGCACCATAATTCTAGTTGCGATCATTGTTGAGCTAATTATGTATCGTTCTAGCATTAGAGTTTAAGAATCCCGCAGCGAGACAACCGAAAAATGTATACAATATCGTCATCCCTTAAAAACAATTTCAAAGATTCTATATGCGCTTATTTTCTTGTTATCACCTTTATTTAGGTTATTTAAAAAAATATATGCGATAAGAAAATGTGAAAAGTTGAAGGATTGTATTGTAAGGCGATAATTAAAAAAACAAAACCGCAACTGGTCAGTTATCATTAAAAAAAAAAAGCATTTACAGAAGATATAACACTAACTTCAAATAATTTAAATGTTAAAGAAACTATACCTAAACGTAATAGCATAATATGCTAAGTTTATTTTCCAATATTGTGTTAAAATGCACTCACCTTGGCATGTTGTTTCATATCCAAAGGTTGCTCTAAGGCTTTTACACTGTCCATTTCTTGTTCGATGTATGTCTTCACGACGTCTGAAGCTTTTCTATACTTTTCCCAGAGTTGCACGGCACGTTGGTATCGTGTGCAAAGGTCCAGAAGATTACCAGATGTATCATTCCATGCGACGACTGCTTCTTGGACGGCTGCTTCAATTTGTTCTACAATTTGGCCATCACAAGTTTCAATTAGAGGCTTGGCGGTAGTTTTTAATTCTCCCAATAGTTCTTCGCGATTTTGTAGGTCATCGGAAAGTCCCTAATTTTTTTATTTTAACAAACACAAGTTATATTTTTAATACTGAACATTTAAAATAAAACAAATTATTCAATAGTACTGGGATCAAAGAACATCGTCCACACACCACTCGAGCTCGCACTACACTGAAACTAAACAGTGAAATTAAAAATGTCTCATCAGGGAATAAAACATTCACTCACTGTTTTTTTTTTTCTTATTTTGAAAAATGTCGTTGTTTTGATGTTTTCGTTTTGGTAATACAAACATATTCGCAAATCGAAAACACAAAGCAATAAAAACAAATTTTAAGCAAAAAGAAAGTTTTGAAAAGAATCAAAGTAAAATGGCCTTGGGACTAAGGGAGGGGTGTAAAATCGATGTTTTGGTTTAGTAATGATTATCATTTAGACGCACCAAATTCTTTTGTTGTAAGCTTTAGGCTTTAATTGAGATGGGTGGTATTTAGTTGGAAGGGTTGAACGATTTTCGAAGCAATACTATTAAACGTATACTTCGAAGCCAACGGACAATTTGTATTGCAAAGTGGGAATCGCCTGCATCTAATAACTAGGTTAAGCGCATGGAAGCCAACATAGGTTGTATATTTTGTTCTAGTTGAGAGCGTGATTAAATTAATGAAAGAATTAGATAGAGGAACGATTTTCTTAATCAGTAGCTGAAAAGCTAAAAGAGAGCGTGTACATACATATATGTATATAGATGCATACATATGTATATTATTTAGTTTGTTTGAAATTGATTTAAAACTCAATCGACATGCCAGTGCGTTAAGTAAATTTATTTTTTTAGTTATTTTAAATATACAGAACAAGAATATAGGGGTGGGTTATACTATTGGGTATAGTTAAAATACATAATATGTGATGTTAGATGATTTCTTCCAAAACTAAGAAATTAGTTTTGCTAAAAATTCAAAATGTGTTACTGTTCTATGTTATTGTTATTTGTTTTTATATCCAACATTCTGTCAAATATTTTCCATTTTGTGCATAATGCATTTCATTAAAAAAATAAAATACTGCTCCATTTAAAACTATCAATACAAAAAATGTAAATCATATAGAAATTTAGATCAAAATAACATACAAATTTAAACCATTCTTTTTTTCAGAGTTCATTCATCATCTATCTACATTTTTGTAAGGGATAGCTAAAATATAAATTTTGTGTGGTCTTAATGATTCTTCGTAGTTTTGTAATCTTGTTACCGAAATGCGAATTTATCACTTGTAAGCTAGAATGTGGGTTTGTTTCACAATGTCTGAGTAAAGTTATCCTTAAATTAAATCCTCTCCTTAACGAACTTTGCGTTTCACAAAAATCAGAGGAATAAACTTATGTATGTGTCAATTAGTAATTCGTAAGGTCGGCCATTCACGTTGAGACGGTCGTAAGGACTGTCACAAGAATAGTAGTTAATGGACCTCGAACCTCTTCGAACCTTGCGACCGTCCCCACGACTGCCTCAACGTGAATGCCCAGCTCATTCCAGTTTTCCAATCTAAATTTTGTTGATTGATGAAAAGTCAAAAAGAGCTCCAACCAAGAGCTCACAAAAGAATTTTGGCGGATACCTGGTGAAGGTTATATAACATCGTTTGCACTCACCTAGAGGTATAACGTAACCAAAACAAGTGCATGAAATCAAACATTTTCCTGCAATTTATTAAGTGAGGGTTAAAACTTCAAATCAACCACACCTTGATGCCTCGATTCACTTATTATAAATATGTTTACTACAGACGCCTAAAGTGGTCCTTAAAGTACTGACCAATGGGCGTTTTAAGAATTTTGGGATACGACTTGGAATATATTCATATCTAAAGCGAGAGGTGTTGTCGATTGTTATCGCGTTTTCTGGGGGTTATGCGGAACTCGGATCGGCTTTTGTTATATATTTATAGGTACTCTGGTATGAAAAGCTTTTGATTAATGTTGGTGATCTTTAAAATGCAAACTTTAATCTGCTGCAATAAGAGTAGGGTGAGGTATGTATATACATATGTATAGTAAAAGCAAATATAAATAAATAATAAAGGAAAGTTCTTCTGTTAAGGTTTAGGACTGATTATAATTATATATTCTTGTTTTATTCTAGGAAAATATTGCACTTTTACACTTTTAAAATGATAATAGAACAATTGCATTCGATACATTAATACCCCATATGAAACAAACTTATGCAAACATACACACATATATATCAAGTCCTCTTATGTTTGAAAGACATTCAGTAAAAGTCCAAACCATTACAGCTAAATTTGCTAGTCAATAATTCATCTGGCCATTGAAAGACTCAGAACATTAATTACTAACGTATTCAGATATTGTGAAACGTAGATGAGAGTCTTAATTGAAGAATAGGTTCGAAGTAGCTTAATTGAAACTTTAATCAGAGAATGTGAAACAAGTCCTGTGTTACCATTGTTCTACTTGTCCCAGAACATCATAAAATAAGTAAATAATACATGTGTATAGTTACTACATATATTGACTCACCTCAAGGCGTTCTGTAGCTTTCTTAAGTCGTTCGTAATCGACTTGACCATGGACCTTCAATAGCTCAATCATGAATTCAGTTTCCTGTACAGAGTTTCGCACTAGATCTAGCTGCCTTTCATATCGTAACCACAAGGATAACCGATTCTTTAGAATTGTCATGATGTTTGCACATCTTGACTCCAAAAATGCATGTTCATCTTGTAGCAAAGATATTTCTCGTTCTAGCTTAATAGGTGAAACAGACATTTTCAACTGCATTGGAAGAGTATGTAAGAGTTGTCGCAACCGCATTATTTCCTGCCAATTCAATATAAGGTCTTCTCCAACTGATTGGCAGTCAACTATGGCTTTTTCAATTGCATCACTTCCAAGTTTTTCAGCATTTTCGCACTCATCTAAAATTACTGATAGTTTTGTTTGATTCTTACGCAAATTATTGATGCCTTCTTGGATTGATAAAAGTCGTTCCTTTAAAATTGTGGCACCTTCAAGTTCTTCACTTATTTGAGTAGTTATTTTGTGTGAAAGTGAAAAAAGTTGCCCTATTTTTTCAGGTTCTGTTGCTGGCTGTAAGCCAATGCGACCCAGTTCATTTCCAATAAAACCAACACGAGTATTCAAAACTTGAATACGTTCAATATATAAGCTTAGCTCTTCTTCGCTCTTTATGACTCCCTTCATACTAGTCATGGTAAGATAGATTTCTTGAAGCTCTCGTTCAAGTAATTTAAGTCTATCTTCTTCTGGTACATCCTCTGAAGACATACTATTGATAATGGCGTTTTGGATGCCTTCGATTCTTTCGGATACACCCCGCCAACGGTCTTCAAGCTGAGCATGAAATTGCCTTTGGAGCATCTCATCAGCTAACGGGATAACCATAAGTGCTTTCTCGAATGTCAGACCTGCATCGTTTCGGATATTATTGTGCATTTCAAAGTAGGCTTTCACCTCCCAAAACTGACGCATATGCTCTATTGGCTGTTCTCGTGGATCCTCTGGGATATTAATTTGACTTAGTTCCTTTTCTGCGTCTCGAACGAAAGTTTCCATCTTTTCAGTTTGGTTTTCGTATAATGTCCAAATTTCTTTGAATATAAGAAGACGATGCAGATAAGTTGCCACCTCTTCACGAAGTTTAAGGAGAACGATGAGGCCTTCATTGCTTTCTTCGACCAAATTAGGTGACTGAACCAGTTCCTGAAGCTTGTTAGATATGTTTGAAAGCTGAGTCATTTTAACGTAATGGTAGGAAATATCAGTGTTTAAAGATTGGTATAGAGTTGTATATTGATCAAAGTCAGCTGAGGTCACTGTAGATAGGTCAGGAACGCGTTGCGTAGCCACCTGAAGCCACTGCCTTTCATCTTTCATACCCTTTTCTAAAACAGTCCAACGAGATGCTGCTTGAGCTAATTTCGAGGCTCGATCCGAAGCCTTCTCAAGCAGAACTGTTGCTCGGTCGTATAGATCTTTATGCATCTCATAATGTTTTAGTCTTGTTTCTGAATCTATATTTTCTTCAAGAGATTCCAGAATCGCTCGACAGTGACTCAAGTTAACGAAGAATTTCCTATGATTTTGAACTTCTATATTTAGCTGATCCAAATTACTTGCTACTATTGGATTTTCAACAAGTTTGTTGGCTAGTATTGTTATTTTGGCAAACTCTTTAAGAGTTTCTTCATAATCTTCAGCTAAGAGTTGTAACTGCAAAAGACGATCTCTTTCTTGAACAATATTGTTTTCAAGATTTTTCGCTACTTCAAAAGAAGTGTAAATATCTTGTGGGACCTGTTTACTCGGGAAATCTCTCTGAAAAGATCGTGCCGAATTGATTAGCTGCGAAACTTGGTTCAGTGAATCGATGTTCTGATTTTCGAGATTATCTAATTTTTCTAGTCTTACTGCAGGTGTTGTGTCTTCAGAAATTATTGTTTCAAAACTCTCTTGAAGTACTTCCAACAATGTTGTCATTTGATGGACTTGAACTTGGAAGTTATTCCACTTTTCTAAATCTTTTATGTCTTGTTCCTGATTGTTTTTCGTGACATCTTCAACAGCCGCAACTTGCTCTTTTAGCGTTTCAACACACTGTAAAATCTGGATTTGGGATTCAGGATCTGATACCACCTTAGCTCTATCGACTTTAGTTTCAAGTGCATTCACACTCTGCTTAATCGAAGACAGTTCATTGTTAAGTTGATTATAGCCGACAACTTTTTCTTCGCTGGGTCCCTCATTTGATTGCTGACGAATTAAGTACACTCTGTATTCAATAGTTTCAAGCCATGTTGAAACCTTTTCGATTATTGTAATAACAGTGGTTTGTATGACTGTAGTATTGGCTTGTTCTATAACATGCTCTAAAGTCTCTAGAAAATCGTTTACATCCTTAACCCGATTTTCAACGGGTTCATCCTTTACATGTTCACTTAGCGTGGCCAAGTGCAAAACATTGCTTAAAGGAGTTTGGTGTTTAAAGGGGCATTCCTTTAAATGCCGAATCCTGTCTCCAATAGCATCTTTAGTTTCAGTCCAAATAGTGGTTGACTTTTGTCCAGGATAGTGAATCAGACTCTCTGACATAAGCATTTGTTGGGTAGCTTCTTTAGGAGTTTGTATTATTGCACTTGTTGCTTTCGACCATATGTTTGAATCTTCAGTTGCAATATCGGGCCCAGGCGTAATGGGAACATCTATGATTTCGGTGGGAGACATTACTTCTTCGATCATAATCAGTGATGTGGGACGAGATCGAGTTTGTTTTGTAGAAACATTCGTCTTATCTTGTTCGTGAGATTCTTCAGATTCAACTGAAGTTCCATAACCGATATTGGATGTAGTGATGTGTAATTTTGGTTTTACAGCTTCATCATTATCTGCGACTGGCTGGATTTGAACATCTGATATCACAACTTCATGTTCTGAGACACCATTGTTGTCAATTTCAAAACTAACATTAACCTCTGGAACCGTATTGTCCGCAATATTTGAGTCACTTTTGGGATAAGTTTTTTTAGGTAATTCTAATGTCTGTTTGTACTCATAAACCATAGGTTCAGCTTCTGAAGTATCTGTTTCAGCTGGCACAGCGACTGTTGTGCGCACTTCAACGTTGTAGGGCTCTGAAGAGGATGAAATGCTTAACGAAGAATCTTCTACTTCACCGACAGGTTCAATAGTATGTGTTTGAATTGCGACCTCAGAAGTTTCATGTTGGTGTAGTAAAGGAGAAGAAGCATTGTCTCTGGTCTCCACGGTTTTCTCATCTAATGTTTCTATTTCCATTGTTTGCATTGAAGTATCAGAAGTCAATGCAATATCTGTCAGAATTGCCTGGTCTTTGGAAGAAATTTGATCAATAGGAAGTTGTAGCTCAGAAATGAGATCATCTAATACTGGAGCAATTATGTCAGCTCCTGCAAATAGTTCTTCGTGCTTTGCTGTACGTACTGGTGATTGTTTCGGAGTTGTCTGTAGTTGTTTTTCGTTAGTTGTTATCAAATTAGTCTGGCTTGAAATTTCAGCAGTTTCTGTAGGTTGATCAGTTTGTACCTCTTCTGAAACAGTTTCTATTACATTTTGAGGGGCACATTCTTCTTCAACCGCAGTTTGAGCCTCACTTTCCACTAGTTCAACAATAGCCGTTTGGGATTCAGCTTCGTGGATATCAACTACAGACTCAATGCTTGTTTGCTGTGCAAGTTCTACTACAACACGATGAATGGGCGATGTTTGCGAAGACTTCATCTCTGTGGCTTCGAGTTGTTTCGGTTCAGGGGTCTCTTCTCTGGGACTTGTTTGTTGTTCATCGTCTTCAACATAAGTAATTTCAATCACTTCTGTTGGAATAACAACAGAAGTGTGGTATTGCCGTGGGGAGTCAGAATTCGGAGAAATTAGAGATTCTTCAATAATTTTTACCGATTTTTCTTCGCTGATACTGGATACTTCGCTATCGGGACTAATATTTTCAACTGTTTCAATTAAAATTTTACCTTCCGACTCAATGCTTACAGACTTCCCGTCACTGCCTTCTTCCGAGGATTGCGGAATGTAAGAGTCATCATCTTCTTTAACTTTGAGCGATTGCTTTTTCTTCTTTTTACGTCTATTTTTACTCTCTTTGGGAGTTTCGTCATTTCTGCTTAAAGTGAAATCTTCCTCTTCGTAGCCTATTTCTTGAGCTGTTTCAATTTCTGACGTCGACAATAGTGTACACTTTTCATCTTCAGGCGTAACTTCTGGCTTATCCTCTGATTTTATTACTGGTTCAATTGTTAATGCCACATCTGGCTCAAACTTTAGTTCTTCTTGATTTTTTTCGAAAGGATCCTTATCCCTTCTTTTCTTTTTCTTTCGATTTCGCTTTGCATCTACAGCATCACTACAAGAAGGTTCTCCTACATCAGTTTCAGTAACACTTGTTTCGATTATACTCAAGTTGATTTTTGGAGATGAAATCGACGTATCGGGTGCACTTATTCCAAGCTTTAGGAAACTTTCACCGATACCGCCGAGGCTGGAAGCCGTCATTTTAATTGATTTTCGTGGAGATTCAGATGGCATTGATTCTGCTGAAATGAACATTTTCGTGGTCTGTTGAGTTTCCACATTTGTTTTTGGTACATTTTGAAGTTGAGTAGGCTCAATTTCCTTCAATTTGACGTCATTCAAAACTTGATTTGGAGTGATTTGCATTTGCTCGCTTTCCATCACATTGGTAGTGGAAGTTTCAGTGGTCAAATCTGTTGGGGTTTTTATTTTGTTCAATTTGTCATCTTCACTTGCATTAAGGACTCCAGAAATTGTTATAATTGTAGTCTGATGAGTTTCAACCTGATCAGGCTTTTCCATTTTTTGTTTTTGCATTGTTGATATATCAGGAACTTCTTGCAACTTGGAAACAACTTCTAGTTCTTTCTCCAAAGCAACCCCCTCAGCAACTAATAATTGAGTTTCTTCCTGAACACCAACATCTGTCCGCTTAATTTTAGGTGCTTGCCGATCTGAGTAAGCACTTTCCGCTGATATAAACATTTGTGTGGTTTGTTTAGTTTTATCTTCAGTATCATCTGTTATTGTAGGTATCGCTATTTTGAGCTCTTCGTTTGATGAATCAATTGAAATATCAGGAGAACTAGATTCAATGCTAGGTTTATTAAATTGAGAAACACTTTTTTTATGTGTTGGTAGAAGGGTGATGTCTGAAGTGCTCTTATTGGAGATTTCAATATCCGGAGCATCTTGTTTTTGAAGTTGCACTTCAGGGCTTTGACATTCAAATTCAACGGATTTGACAACTTCTTTAACTGTGTCTTTTTCTTCGGGTAAAATATGTCTTGACTCATCAGTCGAATTCGATTGTTTATTTGATTCTGAAATATCAACAACAATAGAATGCCCAGTCAATTCATTTACCGGCCAAATTTCTTCAATTTCAACAACACCTTCCAAAGGTAAGTCTACTTTTTCTTCTTTTAGTTCCACAATTTCGTGAACTGGTTCATCGCGTTGAGAGAATTCAATGGATGTTGATATTAGATGATGTTGAATTGGCCATATATCGGTGATGTCTTCAACTACAGATGGAATTTGCGGTTGAGGTTTTTCAGGTGTCTTTACGGCAGACTTATCATCGATAGGTAATGTTGTTATTGTCTGCGCTGGCATTTTGACTGAACTTTCTATTTTGCTTTCTGTAACATTAGTGATACTAGGTATTTCACTTATCATCTCTACTATTGGTGCTGTATCAAAAGTTTTAAATTCTACTGGTGCTTGGTCTAATTCAAATACCTGTGATGTTACCATTATGCCTGATGTACTCGGAGCATGTTCGGCATCTTGCTCTTCAATGACAACACCTGGTTGTCGCTTAAATCGTTCAAATTCTTCTTCGGTTACGATTTGTCCGTTGATTGTGCGGACAATTTTAACTTGAACTTGAGGAGGCAGCTCTTCTTCAGTTATTTCAACTTCTTCTGGTTCTTCAATCACTTCCTCTGTAACGCATTCCTTACCGTCTGTTGTCATAACACGCTTTATTACTTTTCGAGTTTTGCGTACAATCTTTCGTGTGACCTGTTGCACTACTGCACGAACACTTGAAGATTCACTTGCAGTTATTGGAGCAAATTGTAAGTGTTCGGAATGGGTTTGAGGGATTCCTTGAGACAAAATCACCATTTCTTTTTTTAACTCACCATCGCTCTCTTCTGGTGTGCTCGAAATTATTTGAATATTTTCAGTGTCACGAGATCCACCTGAAGTATTCGTTGTTTGAGTCATGTGAATGGTGCGGATCATCTTCTTAAGAATAATTTGCTTCGTCCCATCAGGATTGATCATAACTTCAGTAGTTGTTTCATCGGGTTGAACAAAAGTTGTTTCAAATGATTCTGGTACGTTTTGCATAACTAACTCTGTAGCACGGTCAACGTCATATTGTGGTTTTTGATGGAACCTTGCTTCGACAAATATGTCATCTGGCGTATCTGGACATTCTTTATTTGGACGAGTATCGATTTGGATGGTTTCTCTATTTCCGGAAACTCTTTGAGTAACGGAAATATTTTCCGTAGGTTTCCGCTCTTTTTGCGTTTGCATTGATGTTTCAACTGTTTCAATCAAAGGGAAACTCGTTTGTGCATCAGCTTCAGTTTGAGCAACAACTTCAACATGAGGTACAAGACTGAATGATGTTTGTGTCTCTACTTCAAAATGATCTAATGCAGGCTGAATTTCTTCTTCAGGCATGGAAGTAGAATCAATTGTGTTTTCATCAACAAGAGAGCCTAGTGGAGTGTCTTCTGACTTTAAAGTTTTTTCTACTTTATCATTAATAGGTTCTGATATCTTTGGAGATTCTTCTTGAATCATCGATACTTCCATTTTTTCAATTCTAACCCTTTTTTCGTCAAGGTTCCTTTGTTTTTTTAGCTCTTCTTCTTTTTCTTTCTTGATTTTCATTTCTTCTTTCTCTTTCTTCTCTTTATCCGCTATTTTTTTCTTTTCCTCAATAATCTTTGTTTCGATAATAGATATTCGTGTTGTCATCAGTGTGATCTGTTCTCTAATCGTTGTTATCACTGAAGTAAGTTGTTCGGAAAGAACTTTAACCAGATCCGATATGTCATTATGCTGTTGTAGTTCTTTTGTATTTTGTACAATTTGAAGTAATGAACATTCTTTTTCTCTCAGATTTCTTAGCAAACTTTGTAGAGCTTTGCTCTGATCTTCAATGGGGTGATTTTCAATATCCTTTGTTTCCGTTATCACAGTTTCACACCAACTTTCGACTTCAGTTAGATGACGTTGGTAGTTTTCAAGTTCCTGTTTACGTTTGCGTTGTTCTTGTAAGGCGCTCTAAGTGAATTTTTTTTAATTTTTTTATTAGTTTTGTATTGCTGGATAAGTGCGTATGTATTTCTAACTGGTTGTTAATAACTCACCTCAATCATTGTTATTCCTTGTTGTGACCTTAGTGATAGAAAATCAATACGGTCCTTAATTTCATTTAGAATTCTATCTGTTTGAGGATCTGTGGGGAATGTCTGGCTGACATCTTTAATGCGTTGAACTTCTTGCATGTACGCCTCCAAGTTTTGTAAAATTAGCTAAAAATGCATGGATGAGAAAAGTTTAAGTTTCAAAATTAACTTTAAAAATAAGTCTTCTATTCTATACGCTCATCAACAGTTAATATGTATTTTTCAGAGACTAAAGGACACTTAAAGTCCATCTTTCTCGAAGAATAAATTGTAGTCTGAAGATAAATTGGTATATGAATGAAAAATGACTTGATATGCTTGTGTTAATCACATGCATATTATTTCAATCAACAAATATTTAATTTTTTGTAAATATAAAACTAACACTTACCTTCAAGCCATGCGCCATGTTCTCGAGGCTTGTGTTTGGTAAATTACCAATTCCGTCTTCAATAGTAGATAGTGATTGAAGTAGTTCATCAATTTCTTGTGAAATTACCTCCTACATACATTATGTAATTTTTTTTTTGAATAAGAATAATTTAAATGATATTTTGGAAAAGAAAAAAAAGAAAATATATTAGTTTCCATAAAAACAAATTAAAAAACGTTTTAAATTAACGTAACATTTTCAAAACAAATTAAAGTTAATTGGTTATATTATTTAAGCAATAATATGTCTTGGCTTCATTATAGTTTGAACTGTTTATTTGTTCTGTTTGCTTTGATTAGTTAACACTAAAATATTGTATCGTTCTTTTTTGCACGTATTTATAAGCACAACAATATTGATTTATGCGTCCTAAGAATTTAGAAATGTATTTAATTTCTTTTATTGTTAATCAAAGGCCTACCTCTTAAAAAACTATCAGCAAATATATCTAAACCGTTATATTTCCAGCTTAGGTTTAAATATATTATAAAAACTTGAACTTTATACTTTTTATTATTAAAATAACATAATTCGACTTTTTTTTGCAGAAGTTCAATATCTTCATGTTATAAAACCCTTAAATTCTTTGCAACTAGGCATAGGAATTTTTCTACATTTTAGTTTAACGCACTAATGAATGCGATCACTCATATTCGCAAATAAGGGAAATATAAAGGAATAAAGGCGAAATTCAAAAGTTGGTATATGTATTATATTGCCACTCCATTAATTTAAAAATGTGTGTTCAAACAATATTAAGCAACTTATAAATATACATACAAACATTGTACACACTAGTAAAATAGAAATGATTCAAATTATTTTAAAAAATCTAACAAAACAAGCTATTTTTTGTTTTAACAATACAAAAATTACCAAGCTTTTCCTAATACTTTCGTCTTCTGTTGCCTTGTAATGGAACTTTCCAAATTATAATTACTTTTTGCTAAAGTTCTATTTTAAGCATACTAAAACCATCATGTTAAACAATTTCTAGGCACGTATATGTATTTGTATATGTACATATGAACATGTCGACTAGTGTTGATCTAAGGAATTGAAGACATTGAACTTGATGCTTATTTTCAGAAGAAATAGGTATGTGCCGACTTTAAATGCATCCAGTAAATTATTATTTTCTGGTGCAAATGCGTATGTGACGTTTTTTCTCGTGTTTTCAACAGTGCATTGTATTTTTTAAGCAGTAAAAGGTATTTACCCAAAATTAAATAAATGTTGACTAGAAAGAGGTACACATACGTATGTACATATGTATCTATTTTAAAGAACTTTAAAGGAATAATGGATCGATAAAATTAATTCTAAGATATGATTTAAAATTAAATTTAGTAAGGAAAAATAATATAACATCATCATCATGATATTTTGTTGTTGTTTGGTAAACGAAATGTGGAGCTTTTCGCTATAAATGCAAGAAATTAATTTGAGCCAAATAAAATGTTGGACACCTACCTACATATTTCATTGATGATAAACGCGAATAAAACAGAATGTTGAGCACACCTACTCGATTTTTCGGGCTTCTAAGTGTAGAAAGGCACAAATAATATAGGTATCAAAACCGGGAAGGAGGTGCATTCACCAGCCACATTATCTATGAAACATCTGTTTGTATCTATTCAAAAAGTGATGCACTTGTTTTGTATGGAGCAAAATGTCTGCCCCTTTATTGCTTATTTATGTACTTTACTTTATGAAATAAAGCTCATTTGAAAATTGTCATCATTTTGTAAGCAAAAAATATGTCCTTTTGGTTTTGAACACAAGGTGCTTTTTTTAATTATGTTTAAAAAACAAATTCAGTAAAATTCGTGATCAAAAAAACATCAAAAGTGGATAGAAAAATTAACTTCATCCACTAAAAACCCAGGAAGATAAAAACCTCATATGGAAAACAAAAACTATTGAGCGGTCAATGATAAATACGCTAGGGTTAAACGGTACGCAAATTTAAAATAAGCGTTAAAACATCATTACATAAGGATCTGACTAAACTTTGCATATTAATTAAAAAAAAATTCAATCTGTTTTCAGGAGAGTTTTTGCAGATGTTTCTGTAGTACCAATTCTTATTTTTAATGAAAGGACACGAATTTCCACCAAATTACTTAAACGATTGCTAAAAGCAGCTCAAAATAGAGGTTTTGATAGTCAATACACTATCTTAAAGGTTGGCTGATCTTGGAGTAAACATTTCTTACGTTTTATTAAGCAGCCGTAGGTATTCGGTTCTGAAGATCACCAATACTAAGATGTACTGTACATAAATAAACATTATGTAATTAGGTAGTGAATGTGATTCTCCTCGTAGCAAATATATTATGGTTTGCAATATATTCTTGAAATATTTATTTATTTTAATGGCTTAATACCCCGGGATTTGAGAGTGCTAAAACAGTTCGACGAAGAGTACTTAAAGTGGAAACAACTACCGCAACTTATGTTTTAAAAAAAAAAAGAACTTAAGTCTTTTAATTTATGTACATATTATTGTAAATTAGTATAATTGTTATTATCTACATATTTGTGTGTTTGATTAAATCCCATTATAACTGATTCAATTCGATTTCATAAAACCCAGAACACGTTCTATTATGTTGGAGTAAATACAATATTTAAGCTTCCAAAGACTGTTAAAAATTGACAATATAATCTTTATTTATGAAGCCGTTTGAATGTGTTTATCAATGAGGAAGGTTTAAAATAGATATCCATAATATGAAATCCCAAAAGATTAAAACTCGTGAGGGGCGATTTGCTGCGTCTAAAAAAAAAAAAAAAAAATTTACATATTTACCCATCACCGGAAGATCATGCCCTATGGCTGCATCTACAATATCAACTAATTTGAATAATAAGAAGAAATTATTGATTTGGATTATGCATACTAATTTTTTTTTAAGTGATACCCCACAACATACACTGTGTGTGTATGTACTTGTATTTTTCGAGGATATTTTCTAGATTTTAATATTATTATGTATGATTTTTCTGAGTTTTATTTTTTTTATTTCAAATGAACCCGGAAACAGAAAACAGATTTACTAGGAAGTCTAACATAGAATTAATTTTGTTGAAACTGGCAATAACTTTTTTCGAAGTAGAATCGTTATTTTTTACTAATTATTTTTAATAAATTTTTTGTGTAATTAAAACAAAACATTGTGATGAGTAATTATACACTTTAACAGCTTGTTTATTAGACTTCACATATACTTGGTTCAACCATGGAATAGTTAAACCAAGTCAAAGCTCTTACTCCGTTTTTACGCCACGTCAAACAGATCCTTATTTATAAAATATTCTCTGAGCGATTTTAACTACGCCCTCCTTATGTCAAAAAAATTACCTATCTTAAACTCTGGTTATTAAAAACGTAAACAAACCCCCGACTGATTTCCACAATTACTCATTTCAATTAATTATTATTGGTGGAATTTCGCTAAAGGAATTAATAAATGGATAAATAAAATAGTAGATAAATAATATAAAAGAAGTTTCTTAGAAACAAAAAGTTAAAAACAAATTTCGTTTACACTCCTTTTCGTAAATTTCACACGACGTCATGTCAAAATCACATTTAGATACTAAGACAGCTTTACTACGGTCTTAAACATCGTATGAACCAGGTTTAGCTTACTCCTCCTCTATTCCTCATTTATTTTTATTTTTTTTATAAATAAGCTTTTCAGGATTAGAGTCGCTAGAACGAGTTTATAAATAAGGCTGTTAGTTTTTCAATCCTATATTTCGAAACAAATGAAAATGAAAGTTGATAGGTTTGTTTGATGTCGGCACTGGGGCGCACTGAGTTGCCCTGAGTTCGCTCTCAGGTGTTTTATGCGACACTTTTTAATGTCCCAGTTTACTTGCACTGTGTTCAATGTGTGTTCAGTTCGAGCACTGAAGTCGCTCTCAAGAGCTCTAGAGCTGCAAAATTGAAATCAGCTGTTGCAGATAATTAAATGTCAAAGGAAAAGTATTTACTTTGCTAATTTTTATGACAATGTAAAAAGTAGATGTGAGATGTTTGATAAACGATTTGTTACTATTTATTAATTCATATGTATATTTATAAATGAAATATACATAAATGAAAGGAAAATAAATGAAAACCCAAATCTTGCATGAAGATTATGAAGCTTCACAAGTAATGTTTTTTTTTATAGAAACGTAGCACTGAGTTTTTTGACATTAGGATGACATTCCCCATTCCCAATTTTAGACTCCATACAAAAGTTATATAAATCAAACTTTCCCTAAGTGTATAGGTAAAGAAATAACGGTCTAAGAATTCTAGTTTCCAGTACGACATTTTTCATATCATATTATCGACTAAATGTATTTGTACTTAAATTTAAATTTTGCCATCAATTATAACCGAAGCTATACAAATTCAAAGTTGGATTGAGCATTTTACATGAGTTTTTCCATGATAATGATCTAAAATTGTACATGATTTCAATTTATTTGAAAGAAACTAGTGCGTTATTTAAAATAAAACAATGATCTTTTAAGAACAACCCAACGTTCATAAAATACGCCCTAGGCAAAAAGCAACCGATAAAAATTCGGGCAGTTGCGTTAGTTTAGTTAGGTTTTTAAAATAACACACAAAAAGCCACACAAAAGTTGAGTTGAGTCGAATTTGAATTTACCTAACGAGGAAAATAAAAGAATATTGTTCCGTTGAACCCTTACTAAATGTAGTTCAAATCTCAGCCTTTTGTTTAATAGATACCTTGGATTTTTCTTATGATAGCCATAATTTTCGAACAAAACTAAGTAATGGTAATTAAATCGCATACCTCTGAGAACTAATTAATTGAATAATTAGTACCGACATTGAAACAAAGATCAACGAAATAGGAGATCGTTATGGGAAGTTGTGCTTGATTCAGTTACACTTTTTTAAAAGGTTGCAATTACTAAATGAAAATGTGGGTGTTTATTGCGTTTATTGTGGGTCGCAGCGCTCAGGTGAAATTTGTTGGCCTAGTTAAAAGCAATCTGAGAGTTTACAGAATTTAATTTCCGTAAGAATATGAAACTCATAGTACGAGTACATACGAGTTCCTACTTGTAATAGTATTATCGTTGTTTAAAAATGAATGAAAATTATCAAATTTTACGGCATTTTAAGAACATTCACATACATATGTAGCTCTAGATCGAATTCCCATTCAAAAAATTAAGATTTAACGTTTTCAGAGTTTAGACTTGAGTTTTTATGGATTGTTAACGGTTCATTGCATTTGCGCTTATTTTCCCTTGACTAATAAAAATAACCAACCTTTGAAATAAAAATTGATCTTCGGGATACCTTTTACTGCTGTGCATTCTCTATACTACAATATGTTTTAGTGTTAAAATCAAAACTACTTTGTTACAGATTAGTATTTATTTGTTTTTTGTTTATTTTTTTATAATGTTATATTATATAAGAAAATAGTAATAAAATTCCATGCAATTTCTTAATTCTGGTTACTTGTACATAAATGTATGACAGTAGGCAACTTATTTATTTGCTTTTTAATTAAATTAACAATCATTCAAAATAATAATAAAATTAAATGAAAAGTAATAAAAACATAAAGATCAAAAACGAAAAAGACAATATAAAAATGGTACGGTAAAGTGTAGTTCAGTCGTACATTAACATGATAAATGATTTGAGTTAGAATAGAAAAGTTTAAAAGATTATTATTTAAATGCTTATAATAATTAATAAATAGGAATTGTTCTTTCCTGTAAGTATATTACAAAATAAACTAAAAAACAAATTGTTATACAAATAAAGGTAAATGATATTATTGGTACTTTCAATGATTAATTTTTAATTTGTTTGTTTCAAGTATTTACCAATTACAAAACTTCAAACTACTTAAAAGCCAAAAACAAATACCAAAACCAAACAAAAAAGCAGCAAATATTATAGCTACAAATAAACGGAGACTCATCGTTATCACCTTCTGTTGATTGCTGTACTCGAGAACGACATCATTGCTGCCTGAGACGTTTTCTAACGCCATAGATGAATGCTCCCCAGGGAGCGCAGTCAACGTTGTGGTCGTAGTCTTTGTCGTCCTTTTAACGATTGACGGTTTCGTTCTTGAGGCAGGTACAGGTGCTAATAGCTCATCAGTGGTTGTAGTTGTCGTTGTCATAGTTTTTGTTATGATTTTTTGTTCTGGGTGCATACTTTCGGGTAAGACTGTTTCTGTTTTAGTGGTTGTAGTGATTGTGGGCGAGCTTGCAGCGTCAACAGCGATTTGAGTTAGTTTAGTGCTGCTCAGAGTGGTTAATTGTTCTTCACTTTTTGTTACATTTTCAACTAAATCGGAAGTTATTTTTGCAGTGATTTCGGGGTTAGACAATGGATTTGAAAGGACTGTGGGAATAGGGAATACATTGGGAGTAAGGTTTGCGGATTTGTTTTCGATTGAAGTTGTGGTAATTGTTATTTCTGAGTTATCATTAACAATGGCTCTTTCTTGGTTTTTTTCCAAGGCAATATAAGTGCTTTGATCGCGCCAATTTGCAATACCTCCTGGAAGATCGGCTGACATACTTTGTGAAGCACAGCTCATACTAGTTTGAGTTTTCAAGGTTGGTGTCGCTATGCCACTTGAACCACTGCTTCCAGGACTACGGTCGTCATCGTCTTCGTTATCAGAATTTTTCTTTTTAATGTCAATAGCAGGTGTTTGGTCTTGATCTTGTTCGTCTTCGTCTTCGTCATTGTCTTCGTCTACCTCATTTTCATTCAGCAAATTACTGACAAGGCGGACACGACACTCAACTTCGTATGCATTCAAATGGGACCGCATTGGCTTAACTAGATTGTCAATGTACAAGTTTTTACAAAGTTGTGCCTTAGCGTCGTCTTGTTCGGTGTTAGAAACTATTTCATCGCTATGTACAATATCAGTCTTAATTATATGCTCTGAGAATTCAGTCTTTCTGGCCAAAGAAGGAACACTTTGTTTTTGCACTAATAAAACCCATCCAGCTTCAATAAGAGCCAGAGAGGAAATATTTGTGCGAAAAGAGTCGCGATAAAGGTTAAAAAGAATTTCATCAGTTTGTGGAAGACAACTGATGGATTCAATTTTGTTTGTAAGTTCTACGGGAATGTGTTTCGTTTCGTCCCTTTTATCAATATCATCATCTACGCTATTAATACCTGAGCTATCTAAAACAAATGACTCATTATCAAGATGCAAATCGAATTTAGGGTCAAAAGCAGTCAAATTCTTAGATTGCGGTTGTAGATTTGGAGACGGATCTCGTTCTATTTCTTTCAATGGTTTTTGTAATATTTGAGTAGTTCTAGCGATTGCTTCAGTGATCTTCTTAAGAGCGTCGCTTTCAGTTGATGGCTCGGACACAATGTTGGATTCGTTTGAAGAATGTACAGTTGCTGACCAAATTTGTGAAATATTGTCAGCAGGTTTTGAAACAATGGCAATATCTTCCTTTGTATCTGAATCTATATCTGGTGTATATGTATCCGCTACTTTGGATTCGGTTATATAGCTAATGGTGGTAGACCAGGTGTTTTCAGGTACGTTCATTATAGAAGTATGGGCGTATTGATTTTTGTCAATTGGTGCAGTTGAAAACGACTCAAACAAATTTTGTTCAGTTTTGTTGATTGATTCCGTGGGAGTATTAATAAGGGATGTATCCTTTTTGTTATTTGCTTCGATGCTTAAAACTAAGCCTTCAGGATTGGTTTTTGGACCTGTTTCAGTTTCGGACCCAATCTGTGCTGGTGTTTCTGAGATTTGTTTAGATATTTTTGTTTCAACCAATTTGCTTGTTGTTTGACCATCAATTTTTGGTACTAATTCTGTCGCTTCTTGTGGATGTTCTTGTTCATTTTTCTGTACAGAAGCTCCTGATCTGGTGGTTTTAGTTATAATGACTCTTGTTGAGTTGTCAGTAAACAAAACTTCCGCATCAAATTTATCGACTGGCAAAGCTGTAACATCAATAGAAGTATTCGCAATAGGTAAAATATTTTCTGAACTTGAACTAGTGCTGTCATTTGGGTTGATGGCGTGTTCCAACGTACTTTTGCTTGTGTCTTTATTCTTAAAGGGCTCTTGCGGTAAAGGTTTTGGTTCCGAAGATGATCCCACATTCAAAATTTCCAATGGTGTATTTTCCACAATATTCATTGGAATTGTTTCAAATTTTGCAGGTATTATACCTTCAAGATCTTCAGCATAGGTCTTTGAATCCAATGGTAGATCAACAGTCACAGCCTCAGTTGTCTTATTGTCAACTACTTCAGATTTTTGATCGCTTATTTGTTCACTTCTTAAATGTGTTTTTGTTGGTGACGACTCGATAGGAACTGTTTGAGACAAAAGAACATTGGAATCGGTAGCATGATCAATGACTAAAGTACTAGAAGGTTCTTGTACAATTTGCTTTTGTTTTGGAACTTTTTCTTCAACTGATTCAGGTTCAGGTTCAGCATAGGTCTTTGAATCCAATGGTAGATCAACAGTCACAGCCTCAGTTGTCTTATTGTCAACTACTTCAGATTTTTGATCGCTTATTTGTTCACTTCTTAAATGTGTTTTTGTTGGTGACGACTCGATAGGAACTGTTTGAGACAAAAGAACATTGGAATCGGTAGCATGATCAATGACTAAAGTACTAGAAGGTTCTTGTACAATTTGCTTTTGTTTTGGAACTTTTTCTTCAACCGATTCAGGTTCAGGTTCAGCATAGGTCTTTGAATCCAATGGTAGATCAACAGTCACAGCCTCAGTTGTCTTATTGTCAACTACTTCAGATTTTTGATCGCTTATTTTTTCACTTCCTAAATATGTTTTTGCTGGTGACGACTCGATAGGCACTGTTTGAGACAATATAACATTGGAATTGGTAGCATGATCAATGACTAAAGTACTAGAAGGTTCTTGTACAATTTGCTTTTGTTTTGGAAGTTTTTCTTCAACTGATTCAGGTTCAGGTCCATCATACAACGGAATTTCAGAAGAAAATCGTGGCGATGATTTATCTGAGTCTGTTGTTGATAAATCAGAGATGAGTTCTGTTTCTTGAAGAGGTTCATCGAATTTAGGTGAATCAGCAGGTTTCTGTATTTCTTCTTGTTTGATATCTTCCGTTCTTTGAATTTTCTTGGCTTCTGTTATTTCAAGTAGTTGCAATTGTTCGTCAAGTTTAGATTGCGTTGGTTCAATTCCTTGCACCAAATTCTGATTATCTATTTCATGTAGGGAAGAATCTGCTTTTTTAATCTCAGTCTCAGGAGTTTTTAACTCCACGGTTTGAGGCTCGTCTTGAAGTAACTGACTATTCGATCTTGATGATTTTGATGATTTCTTGGGTTTCTTCTTTTCTTTGGAAGTCGTTACATTTAGCTCAGTAGCTTCTGTTTTCTTTTCTTTAGATCCACCTTTGGAAATGTTAAGTCTTGTATTTTCCACTTCAGGTTTGACATCTTCTGTTTTTATTTCTAATGGACTTGTAAAGTCATTTTGTGCAAGTTCTTCTTCTTCAGCCTGCATGACAACAGAGGACCAAGACAGGTGTATTGTATTATCTGCAGTGGATTTCTTAGAGTCACTAGGAATATGAGCTTCAATTTTGGGTACAATATCAGTTTCTCCTCCTTTTTTATCTTGTTTCTTAGACTTATTTTTCTTCGGTTTCAGTTTTTCTTCGGACTTTGCCTCATAAACTGTCTCTTTAGATTCCTTGATTGGCTGTTGCGATCTAGACCGGGATCTTCTTCGATGCTTCTCTTTTTTTGAAACACATTCAAGAAAGCCCTCAGAATCCAAAGGTTGTTCTCTTTCATGACTATAATCACATGACTCTGTTACATGGATTATGGGACGAACTGATGGTCTGGACTTTCTTATCGATACATCTGATACCACTTCTGGAAGTGTCGCCTCAAACTGTGGCTCAGAAACGTTGTCTTTTACAATCGATGCCCATGATATGATAGACGCATCATCTTCATTTAATATTTCTTTAACAGCCGAACTTATTCCTTCTGTATGTTCAACATTTTCAACATCTTGGGAGAAGTCAATTACGTTATTGCTATCTTCAGGAATCATGGCTGGTATTTTGGATTCAGAAACGACAATTTTTGGTTTCAGTTCAAAATTTAAATTTTCTTCTTCTTTGGATCTATTGTTCTTAGACCTAGTTATATTGTCAGTTTTTTCATGTAAAAGGAATTCATTTGTATCATGGATTAAAGATGGTTGTATTGTCTCTGTTTCGTAAACAATAGGTTCAGTCATAAGCCCGGATTTTCTTACAACTTCGGCGTAGGTTTCACTTGCTTTCCATACGTTTGGAGTAGGCGTAGAGTGTTCGTTTAGTTCTTTGAGTGGAATGTCTTTTTTTGATGTCTCAGCTTTATCAAAGTTCGGCTTCTTAGTTTTTTTCTCTCTTTTCCATTGATCTGGCTTTTGTTTCTCTATTTGTTTGGCTGGTTTTTCAAGTGATTGTTGGTTTTTGTTTTTATCTTCTTCCATAACCTGAGAGTCTGGATCTTCCTTTATGTCACCTAAATCAGATATTATCGGATTTGGCAAATCATCTTCAATAGAAACGGGGTGATGATCGGAGGAATATATATTGCCTTTAGTTGGTGTCGTATCCCGTCTTTGCTTGTTGGACTTCTCTTGTTGTACTTTCTGTTTTGGAACATCTACTTTTCTAACTTCTAAGTCTACTAATTTTTTAATTTGTTCAGTATTTTCAGCCTTTTCTTCTGGAATCATTTTGTTTGCATCAAACTTGGAAACTTCTTTTTGTTCCGATGAAATAAAATTCTCAGTTTGTTTAACAATAGAAGACCAAGACATTTGAGAAAGCGAACTATCATTTTCAACGAACTCTTTAAACTCTTTGTCAGAATTGTTTTCAGATTTTGTAACAGAAATACTGTTGTCTTCTTTCTCAATAGGTTCGTAAGTTTTGATTGAAAATGAAGCTGATTGAATTGGTTTTGGATCTATAACATGCGATGTTTCAGGATTTTGTGGTGTTGTAATGATTTTTGTTGATTCTTTTACATCATGAATAATAACTGTTGGTTCTGGTGTATTATGTTGAACAATTGAGGACCAAGATTGAGACGCCGGATATGTTGGTTGAACTGGTTTTATTTTAGATGTAGGTTTTTCCTTAATTTCGGCAGTTACTTGCTCGGCCTCGGGTTGATTCTTAATTTCTTCATTAAACTCTTCATCTTCTAATTTACAAATTGAGTCTGACTTTTCTATTTTAGGTTTCTCTTTTCTTGGTTTTATTTCATCACCTTCAAAAATAGCATCATCTATCATAATGGATTTATTTTGTCTGGACTTTATTCTTATAGTGTTTTGTTCATCGAAACCAGTTTCATACTGTTCAATGCTTATTTTTGGATCATTTAAATTAGATTTTTCTTCTTCATATAATTCTTCATCCACTATATCTGACCAAGAAGTCTTTGGTGGAGATAATTGTGGGGATTTTTCAATGGGTTTGTCAACAAATGTAGTCGTTTTGTCTTTACATGTACTTTCCAGTTGGACAGTAGCATCAACTGGAACTCTCGTGGTGACATATTTTGAATCAATATCAACTTCAGTAGCTTCATTTTTAGACTGAAGCTCCTCCGTTGGGCTTATATTTGTTGAAGTTTTACCTGTTTCTTTTGTTTCTTTCGGAGTTTGTAGACTTTTTTCAGGAACTATTACTAATATAGAATCTTTCCTATCTGTTGTCATCTCCAATTGAGAAGTTGATTTTTTATTTTCCGAAGTTTCATCATCTAGTGTATTTACTGGTTTATTAAGAACGCTATCTATTAGTAGTGCAGATAAAACAGTATTTTCTTCGGGCTTTTTGACAGACGCTATTGGTTTTCTAATAGTTTCATTAACAGGTTCAGGGTTATTTGAAGTTTCTAAAACTTTCGTTAGCTTAGATTGTTCGGTACCAATGAGTTTCGTAGTAGTTTCCTTTACAATTGTTGACCAGGAAGTGATATTTTGTTCAGTAGGCTTAGTTTGGATATCACTGTCAGTTACATCAATAATTTTATCTTTCACCGCTTCAATATCCTTAACAATTTTAATTGGAATCTCAAGAGGCTTCTCCTCAGTTGGTATCTTTGTTTTCATCAAGATGTCAGAATCGGATGGTAATTCGTCAGTTTCATTTGTTGATTTATCACCTGTTGTCACACCAGAAACTAGTGTGATATGTTCAACCAAGGGCTGCCGTAGTCTAAGTTGTTCAGCAGAAATAAATTCAGCTGTTGTCTTAACAATCGTTGACCAAGGAGTCGAAAGTTGTTCATTTCCAATTGCTGGTTCATTGACAGTTTTGTCTACTCGTGGAGATTCTTCCCTCTCTAAATCAGAAGCTTCTTTCAGTGTTTCAACAGGCTTTCTCTTTTTGGGCTTGTTTTTAGTTGGCTTCTTTGTTCCGACTTGTGTTTGAGAATCCATCGTTGATTCAAGGGTCTCAATAGTTGGTTTATCACATATGGTGGCATCAGATGCTTTGATTTCATGCTCAACTAAGGCCTGTGGAAGCTTATGTTGTTCAGTAGGGATAAATTCAGCAGTAGTGGTCTTAACAATAGTTGACCAGGAAGTTGAAGGTTGTTTAATGCCTTTGTCATGTGTCTCAGTCGATGGTTCAACTTTGTCTTCTATGGGATCCATCTGATATTCAAATTCAGAAGTGCCTTCTATTGAAGTTTTAATAGATTTCTTCTTTTTGGACTTATTTTTATAAGTCTTGGTTGTTTCTACTTGGTTTTGAGAATCGGTTGTTATTTGATGGACTTCAAAAGTTGGTTTATCATCTTTGGAGGCAGCAGTTTTAGTGACTTCATGTTCACCTAAAGCATTTGGAAGATAAGGTAGTTCAGCAGAAGTTGTCTTTACAATTGTGGACCGCGAAGTTTCAAGTTTTTCATTTTCTTTTTCAAGTGTCTCAGTTGCTGGAACAACAGTTTTTTCCTCAGTGGGAGTACACCCTTCAAATTCAGATGTGTGTTTTATTGACATTTCAACAAACTTTTTCTTTTTGGACTTATTTTTACATGGCTTCTTTAATTCGACTTGTGTTTGAGAATCGATCGATGACTTATGAAATTCAAAAGCTGGTTTATAGTCTTTTGTGACTTCAGATACTTTGAGCTCATGTTCAACTGAAGCATGTTGAAGTTTTAGTTCTTCAGCAGGGATAACTTCAGCAATAGTGGTCTTAACAATCGTTGACCAGGATGTTAAAGGTTCTTCAGTGTTTTTGTCATGTGTCTCAGGTGCTGGTTCTTCAACAGTTTTTTCTTCTATGGGAGCCACTTCACCCTCTAATTCAGAAGGGTCTATCATCGAAGTCTGAACAGCTTTTTTGGGCTTATTTTCACATGGCTTCTCTGTTTCGACTTGTGTTTGAGAATCAATATTTAATACATCTTTGGTGGCACCAGATGTAATGACTCCATGATCAAGTAAAGTCTCTGGAAGATTAGGGCTTTTAGCAGAAGTTGTCTTAACAATCGTTGACCAAGAAGTTGAAGATTTTTCATTTCCTTTGTCATGCGCCTCTGTTGCGGGTTCAACAACAGTTTTATCCTCAATGGGAGTAACATCCGCTTCTAATTCAGAAGTTTCAAAAGCCTTTTTCATATTTGATTTATTTTTACTTGGCTTCTTTGTTTCGATCTGTGTTTGAGAATTGATCTTCGGTTCATGAACTTCATGTTGTTCAAGTTTATCGTCTATAGTGGCATTAGATGCTATGAGTTTATGCTCAACTGAAGCCTGTGGGAGCTTATGCTGTTCAGGAGAAATAAATTCAGTAGCATTTGTCTTAACAATCGCTGACCAGGAAGTTGAAGGGTGTTCAACACCCTTGTCATATCTCTCACTTGCAGGTACCTCAACCTTTTTGTCTTCTATCGGAGCCACTGTATCCTCTAATTCAGAATTGTCTTTAGTCGAAATCTCAATTAACTTTTTCTTTTTGGATCTAGTTTTACTTGGCTTCTTTGTCTCTATTTGTGATTGAGAATGAATTAGTAATTCATGGACTTCAGAATTTGGTTTATCATCTTTGGTGACATCAGATACAATAATTTCATGTTCAGCGTGTGGATGTTTAGATTTTTCAGCAGAGATAAATTCAGCAGTTGTTGTCTTAACAATCGTTGACCAGGAAGTTGAAGGTTCTTCAGTATTTTTGTCACGTGTATCAGTTGCTGGTTCATCAACAGTTTGATCTTCTTTTGTAGCTACTTCATCCTCTAATTCAGAAGTGTCTTTCATCGAAGTTTTAATAGGTTTCTTCTTTTTGGACTTATTTTTACTTGACTTCCTTTCTTCGACTTGCGTTTGAGAGTCACCTTTTAGTTCATGGACTTCAATAATAGGTTTATCATCTATGGTAACATCAGATACTGTGAGTTCATGTTCAACTAAGGCCTGTGGATGTTTAGGTTGTTCAGCAGAGATTAATTCAGTAGTGCTTGTCTTAACAATCGTCGACCATGAAGTAAGATGTTCAGTGTCCTTATAATATGCCTCACTTG
The DNA here is from genome assembly GCA_963921185.1 of Dasysyrphus tricinctus. NCBI lineage: Eukaryota > Metazoa > Arthropoda > Insecta > Diptera > Syrphidae > Dasysyrphus > Dasysyrphus tricinctus. Next base: position 264,148,884 of record OY992531.1, read on the forward strand.
CAGACGCGTCAAACTTTTTGTCTTTAATGGGAGCCATTTCCTCCTCCAATTCAGATTTGCCTTTAATAGAATCCTCAAAAGGCTTTTTCTTTGTGGGTTTACTTTTATTTGGTTTTTTTGCTTCGAATTGTGATTGAGAATCGATTTTTGCTTCATGGAATTCAATAGCTGGTTTGTCGTCTTTGGTGACTTCAGATACCAAGAGTTCATGTTCAACTAAAGCCTGTGAATTTGTCGGTTTTTCAGCAGAGGTAAATTCAGCTGTAGTCGTCTTAAAACTCGTTGACCAGGGAGCTGAAGGTTGTCCAATGTAATTTTCATGTGTCTCAGCTGCTGATTCAACAACAAATTTGACCTCAATGGGAGTTACAGCCCCCTCTAATTCAAAAGTCGGTTTTATTGAAGTCTCAATAGACTTCTTCTTTTTGGACTTATTTTTGCTTGACTTCTTGTTAACGACTTGTGTTTGAGATCCGATTTTTGATTTTTGGACTTCAATAGCTGGATTATCGTCTCTGGTGACTTTAGATACTGAGAGTTCATGTTCAACTAAAGCCTGGGGGAGATTAGGTTTTTCGGCAGAGATGATTTCAGGGTTAGATGTCTTGACGATCGTTGACCAGGAAATTGAAGTTTTTTCAATATCTTTGTCATGTGTCTCAGTTGCTCTTTCATAAACAGATTTCTCTTCTATTGGAACCATTTCCCTCTGTAATTCAGAAGTTTCCTTTGTTGAGGTCTCAATAGGTTTCTTCTTTTTGGGCTTATTTTTACTTAGTTTCTTTATTTCCACTTGCATTTGAGAATCGGTAGATAATTCATGGAGGTCAATACTTGGCTTATCATCAATAAAGACATCAGATTCGATGATTTCAGGTCCAGTTGAATCTTGGGGAACCTTAGGTTGTTCAACAGGGATATATTTAGCAGAAGTTGTCTTAACAATCGTTGACGAAGTTGATAGTTGTTCAGTGTCCTTGTCATGTGTCTCAGTTGCATGCGCTTCATGAGGTTTGTGTCCTATGGGAGCCACTTCTTTCTCTAATTCAGAAGTATATTTTATGGAAGTCTCAATAGGTTTCTTCTTATTGGGCTTATTTCTATAAGGCTTATTTATTTCCACTTCTGTTTGAGAATCGATGGTTAATTCGGGGATTTCAATGGTTGGTTTATCATCTATAACTATATCAGATACTATGGATTCATATCCGGTTAAATCCTGCGGAAGTTTTGGTTTTTCAGCAGTTATAAATTCAGCAGTAGTTGTCTTAAGAATCGTTGACCAGGAAGTTGCAGGTTTTTCAGTGTCCTTGTCGTGTGTCTCAGTTGCTTCATCAACAGCTTTGTATTCTATGGGTGCCACTTCACCCTCTGAGTCCAAAGTGTCTTTAATCGAAGTCTCAATAGATGTCTTCTTTTTTGATTCTTTTTTTATTGGCTTCTTTGCTTCGACTTGTGTTTGAGAATCGGTTGTTAATTCTTCGGATTCAATTCTTTGCCTATCGTCTATTGTGGTAGCCGATATTAATGGTTCATGTTCAACTAAGGTCTCCGAAAGTTTTTCAGTAGAGATAAACTCTGTAGTTGTTGTCTTTACAATCGTAGACCAAGAAGTTGAAGGTTGTTCATTGTCTTCGTCGTATTTCTCAGTTTTAGGTTCAGCAGGCATCTCTATTTCAGAAGTATCTTGTACCGAAGTATCAGCAGGCTTCGATTTTTCTAGTTTATTTTTACTTGGCCTTTTTATTTCGGTCGGCGTTTGAGAATCGATTTTTAAATCATTAGCTTTAACTATCGGTTGTTCACTCATTATGACATCAGGAATTAATGATTCAATTTCAAATGAGGCTTCTGGAAGTTTTGAATGTTCAGCGGAGATAAATTCAGCTGTTGTGGTCTTAACAGTTGTTGACTGGGAAGTTGAAGTTTGTTCAGTACCTTTGTCAGTTTCTGATACATCAACGGTTTTTTCATCCAGCGGTACCGTTCCCTTGGTCAGCTTAGAAGCTTCTTTAGATATAAAATCAACGGGTGTTTTTTTGTAAGGCTTAATTTTGCTGGATTTTTGTTTCTTAACTAAAGCTCCAGAATCGATTAATAATTCATCAGTTTTTAAACTTGGTTTAGTTTCAGAAAGTAATAGCCCATCTTCTTGTATTGATTGAATTTCGCTTGGCAATATTTTAGTCGGTTCTTCAATTGATGTTATTTCTTGTAGTGGTTTATCTAAATCTGGTTGTTTAGGAGGTTCTGGAGGGGACGTCTTCACTATTGCTGACCAGGAACTCTTAGAAGCTAAAGTTACATCCTCAAAATGGGGTTCTAAATTGTCTGGTTCATACACATCAGTTTGTTCCATGGGTTTCTTTTCGGTAGTTTTGATAGCTTTGCTAATTTCGGTATCATCGCCAAGTGATATGTCTCTCAAAGACAAAGTTTCTTCTTCATGCTTAGGTTCTTCAATTATTTGTTTACTTTCAAAGATATTTTCATCTTTTTCTAAATCAGAGAAGGTAAGTTCATTTTTAGGAATAGAAATTGAAGCTGTTCGTGTCAGCTCATTTTCCTCACTGGGATCTGTCTCATTGACACTTGCAATTTCGATTGATTCGCAAGATTCTTCCATTTTCGGAGAAAGCGAATCATCCTTCGGGTCTTGAGCTACAGTTTCTGATTCTTTTTGGATTTTGTCATCAATGTTTTTTTCTGTTATTTTATAAGGCTGGACTTCACTTATTGTTGTTCCTATTGCAGACCAAGTCTGTGTTTTCGTTTGGTCAATTGATTCATCTCTTTCGGTTTTAGGAACATCACTTGTTTCAACCTCAGTAATATTTGAACCCTTTTCAACTTCGAACGCACTTTGTTCAGAATCTTTCGCTTCTTTTTCAATCGGATTTTTTGTGGCTTCTAAGGAATAATCCATTTCTTCAATTTTTAAGTGATCAAGGTCATACTTTGAAACTTCAGTTTCTTTTACTTGCATGACATCAATTAATTCTTGTTCAGTCTCAAGTTCACTCATACTTCCTACAATTGTCGTTTCACTGGCAATTTGTTTTGGGACAGGAATAGTTTTGATGACATTTTGCTTATCACTCTCAATTGAAGGTACTGGCGTAACAATGTCTGATACGTTTTCGGATAAGGTTGGAAGTTCTAATGACACATTTGTAGCCTCTAGAGATGATTGCTGATTGAGTGGAAAATCTTCGTTTTTCTCAGTTATCACTTGAATTAAATTAGTTGACCATGAAACCTTTCGTTCTTTTTTCGGGACAGGCTCAAGATCTGAAATTTCTTCAGGTGCATTCTTATAAAACATGAAAGAACTGAAATTGGGATCCGTCGGAGAATCTAAATATTCCACCAATGGTTTGTTAAGTCTTGATTCAAACATTTCTTCTTTTTCTAATTTTAGTTCATCTTTTTTACTTTCCTTGCTAACCGAGGTTTTAAGTTTTTCTTCCACTTCTATTTCTTTTGAGGCCGTTTTAGGCGTAGTCATGATATGTGTTTTTACGCCATGTTCTTTTTCAATATCAATAAATTTATTTGCTTCAGAAATAGGAATGTATATTTGAAGCTCAGCAACTGCAGTTGTTAAATCGACTAAATGTGGTTTATCTCCTGGAGTATCAGCTGTAACGATTTGTGTTATTTCTTTCGGTACTAAGTATTTTTCATCTGTAAGCATTAAATTCTCTCTTGATTCTGGTGTTTTAGTGATATTAATTGAGCTTTTTGTAAATGGTGGTAGATCTTCTTCTTTGAGTAGTTTCTCTTTTTCGAGAACACAAACCTCTTTGAGTTCTCCTTTTGGAGTAGATTTATCTAGGCTGTCCAATTTATCAGAAACAACTGTAGCTGAAGGATCGTCTTCATCAAATTCATCTTCTAAAAGTTCAGCCCAAGACTTGATTGTGGTTTGCTCTTGAATTTCATCAACTTCAATACGATGTGGTTTTTCTTTTTGTGAAGATTCTGCCTCTTGAACAGGGTGAGGTTCTACGATGGCAGCTGTGAACTTTTTAACAGGTCTGGATTCACCTAAAATCGGTTTCTGGGTGACTTTAATGTCTACGACTGTTGGTTTTTGAATGATTTTGCTTTGTACTGTTTTCGGCTTGTTAATAGGTTTCCTATCTACTGGCGGCTTTTCTTTGTCATCATTCAGAGGTTTTCCTGCCTGTTTTTCAGGAACATTTTTAGTAACAGGTGTTTGTGTACTGACAATAGAGGCCCAAGTAGGCCCAGATACTTGATAAATTTTGTCGGGTATCTTCTCAGCTTGATGTTCTTCCCTTGGAATTACACTCTTTGGCAATACAGCTTCTTCAGTAGGAAGCACCGACTTTGGCAAAACAACTGCAGAATGTACAGGTGGTGCATCGGTTTCTGGAAGCGGTAATACATTTCGTTTCGGCTTTTTGGATTTTTTGCTTACTTCTTTGACACGATTATCATCAGCTGGTACTGGTTTATCTTGCTTTTTAGGTTCGATTTCAGTCCAAGAATCTATTTGACTGGCAACTTTAGCCCATGTCAATCCTACTTCAGGCATCGTTTTTTCTGTTTTTAATTCAACGACATGAATTTCAGGATCCTTAGACTGTAAACCTCCATCACTGTCACTAGATATAAGAGGAGGACTTTCAGGTTCTTCAATTGGCTGCACCTTATAAGGTTCACGTTTTCCTTTTTGGATTTTTGTCGATTTTTGTGATCGATGTGGTCTTTCAGGCTTGTTTTTAGCACCACCGATGGGTTTTTGTATTTCATCGCTGTCACTGGGACTTTCGGGATGCGCCTTTATCTTTTCTATTTTACTTCTTATCGACTCAGGCGTTAGTGATTTTTCTTTTGCCAAATCAATCTTACGTTGAAGTGTGTTGTCTTGCCACTCTCCTGGCTTTCTAACTAATGACGCCCAGGTTAATGATTCAGTTTTCTTAGTTTCTTCTGATTTTTGGTCATCAATTGGACTGCTTGCTGTACTGGAAATTATTTGTTCATCTGCAGGAAGTGATGAGTCTTGTTCTTCGGAATCTGAAGTTAATTTTATTTCACTGACTTTCTCATCCCAATCAACAACTTTTGGCAATTTCTTTCCTGATTTTGCCCTCTTTTTGAGTTCTGGCTTCTTTATAGTTTTTCTTTCAGTTTTTTTGGGAGATTCAACTATTTCTTGCTTTTCAACAATTTCTTTTTTTTTCGGATTTTCATCAACCCATTCTCCTGGCCGACTAACAATTGATGCCCAAGAAAATGGATCTGGAATAACATCAATCTGTTTTACAACGGAGGGTTTTTCTTTTTCATCACTTTCAATTGATGGCACACTTAATATTACTTCCTCCACGATTAGTGGTTTAACCTCTTTGGGAAGATTATTGCTTGATTTTTGCCTTTTCGGTTTTCGCTGAGGCTTTATGTTGGTGGTTGTATCTTTAGGTGTACGTTTAACTTCTTCTAATTGTTTCTCTGTCTTATCTTCAAGTACAAAACCACTGCTACTCTTAGCATCCCCTTTGTTGGCTTTTTCAGCTGGTACAGGTTTGATGACTGATGTATCTACAGAATGTTGGATTGGAGGTATATAGTGCCCGAAAAGAATGTCGGCATAGCTCTTGCCGTCTGGGGAAGACTTTCGAACAGTTTTCTTAATTTTGTCCACAGTTGAAGAAACTGCGGGGATCTTGCTTTCAACATTTAAATGCTCTTTTTGTTCTTCTATTTTCAAAATTTTGAAAGGCGTTTCAGAAGCCTTCGAACTATTAGAATCAAATGTTTTATACTCTGACTTAGATGAATGTGTACTGACGCTTCTCTCGGATGACAAAAATTCTTCTGTTTTCTTAGCCTGCAAGTTTCGCATAAATGCTGGTGTAAACTCTGGAGCATCAGCTGATAATTTAGAAAACGTTGGAACACTACTTGCAGGAATGGAATCTTCAAGGACACTCGACCATGTATCAATCACAGATTTTTCATCATGCAAGGGTTGTATGAAGTCTGTTTGGTGGTGTGGTTTTTGTGGCATCGAAAATTCGTAAATTGGTTGACCGTGTTCATTTTCCATAACGATCTTTCGCGTCTCAGTAATAATGATATGATCAGATTTTTCCTCGTTCTGAGAAGTTATTTGCTCAGATAAATCCTTAATCATTCCTGTTTGGACTTCCATTACATCAGTATCTATTTTTTCTTCTTTATCTGATAAAAATGCCATTGGCTCACCACGAACATCCATCCAAGCATTTGTAGTCTTGCCAATAGGAAGAGCAACATAATCAACTTTTTGAGGTTTATCTTGTAAATCAGCAGGTTTTGTACATTCTTCAGTTTTTACATGTCCAGACGGAATAAGTTGCTCGGTTTCCGTCATAGCTATGGCTTCTGTGACGATTACTTTCGCAGTTACTGGCTCAATGTGTTGAACAACTTGTTGAGGAAGAGATTCCTCAGGTGATACTATAGGCTGGTCATTTTGCACTTCTTTTTCATCAGCAACTGGATTTTGAGGTTTCTCTTGTAAATCAGCAGGTTTTGTTAATTCTACTGTTTTTATATCTCCAGAAGATTTAAGTTGTTGAGAAACTCGCTGGGGAACAGATTCGTCAGGTGATATTATAGGTTTTTCACTTTGCACTTCCGTTTCATCAGTATCAACTGGTTTTTCAGGTGTATCTTCTTCATCTGATGAAAATACCATTGGCTCATCAAGAACATCCATCCAAGCATTTGTAGTCTGATCAATAGGAAGACCAACATAATCAATTTTTTTGGGTTTTTCTTGTAGATCAGCAGGTTTTGTTAATTCTTCAGTTTTATCATCTCCAGATGAAATAAGTTTGTCGGTTTCCGTCATAACTATGGTTTCTGTGACGATTACTTTCGCAGTTACTGGCTCAATGTGTTGAACAACTTGTTGAGGAAGAGATTCCTCAAGTGATACTTTAGGCTTTTCACTTTGCACTTCTTTTTCATCAGCAACGGGCTTTTGAGGTTTCTCTTGTAAATCAGCAGGTTTTGTTAATTCTACTGTTTTTACATCTCCAGACGATTTAAGTTGTTGAGAGACTTGCTGGAGAACAGATTCCTCAGGTGATACTTTAGGCTTTTCACTTTGCACGTCTTTTTCAACAGCATCAACTGGCTTTTCAGGTGTATCTTCTTCATCTGATGAAAATACCATTTGCTCATCAAGAACATCCATCCAAGCATTTGTAGTCTCGTCAATAGGAAGACCAACATAATCAATTTTTTGCGGTTTTTCTTGTAGATCAGCAGGTTTTGTTAATTCTTCAGTTTTATCAGCTCCAGACGAAATAAGTTTTTCGGTTTCCGTCATAACTATGGTTTCTGTGACGATTACATTCGCAGTTACTGGCTCAATGTGTTGAACAATTTGCTGAGGAACAGATTCCTCAGGTGATACTGTAGGCTGTTCACTTTGCACTTCTTTTTCATCAGCATCAACTGGCTTTTCAGGTGTATCTTCTTCATCTGATGAAAATACCATTGGCTCATCAAGAACATCCATCCAAGCATTTGTAGTCTCGTCAATAGGAAGACCAACATAATCAATTTTTTGCGGTTTTTCTTGTAGATCAGCAGGTTTCGTTAATTCTTCAGTTTTATCAACTCCAGACGAAATAAGTTGTTCGGTTTTCGTCATAGCTGTGCTTTCTGTGACTGTTACATTCGCAGTTCCTGGCTCAATGTGTTGAACAACTTGCTGATGAACGGATTCATCAGGTGATACTATAGGCTGTTCATTTTGCACATCTTTTTCATCAGCATCAACTGGCTTTTCAGGTGTATCTTCTTCATCTGATGAAAATACCATTGGCTCATCAAGAACATCCAACCAAGCATTTGTAGTCTCGTCAATAGGAAGACCAACATAATCAATTTTTTGCGGTTTTTCTTGCAGATCAGCAGGTTTCGTTAATTCTTCAGTTTTATCAACTCCAGACGAAATAAGTTGTTCGGTTTTCGTCATAGCTGTGCTTTCTGTGACTGTTACATTCGCAGTTACTGGCTCAATGTGTTGACCAACTTGCTGATGAACGGATTCATCAGGTGATACTATAGGCTGTTCATTTTGCACTTCTTTTTCATCAGCATCAACTGGCTTTTCAGGTGTATCTTCTTCATCTGATGAAAATACCATTGGCTCATCAAGAACATCCATCCAAGCATTTGTAGTCTCGTCAATAGGAAGACCAACATAATCAATTTTTTGCGGTTTTTCTTGCAGATCAGCAGGTTTCGTTAATTCTTCAGTTTTATCAACTCCAGACGAAATAAGTTGTTCGGTTTTCGTCATAGCTGTGCTTTCTGTGACTGTTACATTCGCAGTTACTGGCTCAATGTGTTGAACAACTTGCTGATGAACGGATTCATCAGGTGATACTATAGGCTGTTCATTTTGCACTTCTTTTTCATCAGCATCAACTGGCTTTTCAGGTGTATCTTCTTCATCTGATGAAAATACCATTGGCTCATCAAGAACATCCATCCAAGCAGTTGTAGTATCGTCAATAGGAAGACCAACATAATCAATTTTTTGCGGTTTTTCTTGTAGATCAGCAGGTTTCGTTAATTCTACAGTTTTATCAACTCCAGACGAAATAAGTTGTTCGGTTTTCGTCATAGCTGTGCATTCTGTGACTGTTACATTCGCAGTTACTGGCTCAATGTGTTGAACAACTTGCTGATGAACGGATTCATCAGGTGATACTATAGGCTGTACATTTTGCACTTCTTTTTCATCAGCAACGGCCTTTTGAGGTTTCTCTTGTAAATCAGCAGGTTTTGTTAACTCTACTGTTTTTACATCTCCAGACGATTTAAGTTGTTGAGAGACTTGCAGGGGAACAGATTCCTCAGGTGATACTTTAGGCTTTTCACTTTGCACGTCTTTTTCAACAGCATCAACTGGCTTTTCAGGTGTATCTTCTTCATCTGATGAAAATACCATTGGCTCATCAAGAACATCCATCCAAGCATTTGTAGTCTCGTCAATAGGAAGACCAACATAATCAATTTTTTGCGGTTTTTCTTGTAGATCAGCAGGTTTTGTTAATTCTTCAGTTTTATCAGCTCCAGACGAAATAAGTTTTTCGGTTTCCTTCATAACTATGGTTTCTGTGACGATTACATTCGCAGTTACTGGCTCAATGTGTTGAACAACTTGCTGATGAACGGATTCATCAGGTGATACTCTAGGCATTTCACTTTGCACTTCTTTTTCATCAGCAACGGGCTTTTGAGGTTTCTCTTGTAAATCAGCAGGTTTTGTTAATTCTACTGTTTTTACATCTCCAGACAATTTAAGTTGTTGAGAGACTTGCTGGGGAACAGATTCCTCAGGTGATACTTTAGGCTTTTCACTTTGCACTTCTTCTACATCAGCATCAACTAGCTTTTCAGGTGTATCTTCTTCATCTGATGAAATTACCATTGGCTCATCAAGAACATCCATCCAAGCATTTGTAGTCTCGTCAATAGGAAGACCAACATAATCAATTTTTTTGGGTGTCTCTTGTAAATCAACTGGTTTGGTTAATTCTTCTGTTTTAACATCTCCCAACGAATTAAGTTGTTCGGTTTTCGGTATAGTTATGGTATCTGAGGTGATTAAATTATTTGAAGTTATTGGCTCACTTTGTTGAAGAACATGCTGGACAACAGATCCTTCAGGCGATACTATAGCCTTTTCACTATGCACTTGTTCTTTCTTTAAAGACTCTGCACATATTTGAATTTCGCTTCCAGTGGGCTTAGAGATTTCCATTTTTTCGATTGGATTTAACTGTTTTTCTACTTCTGACCTAAATTGCGATTCTTCAGCAGCATCTTTTTTAGTCACGCAATCTAAATCTATCACTGTGTTATTTTCTATTTCATACTTTTGTGTTAGTAATGTTACATGGAGACGTTCAGCCTTTGTTAACAGAGAAGTATCATATGAAGACACTTCGAAATTGTAATAATTAGGAAATGCTTCCGCATTTGATGGAATAACTCTTACCTCTAATGTCTCCACCTTGATTGGGTCGGGTTTGGGTGAATCCAGGGGGATCTTACACTCAACTTCGTCAATATCTTCACTCTTTACCTCTTTACCAGAAACCTTGTAGTACACAGCTTCTGCTCTATTTAAAAGCATTAAATCATAACGTGGCACTTCAAAACAATTAATGGCATGAGTTAATGCTAGCCTAGGTATTGGTGCAAGATTAGCTGATGTTAATATGTTACTAATATGGCTACTTGATTCTTCTTTAACAATGCCGCTATCGCTTTCTAGTATCAAACTTTGTGTCTGTAAAGTGTTATCGGTATAGTTAATTGGGATTTTTGAACTTAGGTTTGTGTTGGGTTTAGTGGGAACATCAACTATTATATTAGCTTGCTCTTCTTCTTGGTCTTCTGGGAATTGAGATTCGGGAGACAAAGATGAATTGATATTCTTAGAAACTATTTCTTGATTTTCTTTTTCGGCTTCAGAAATTGAAGCGGAATCATCAGGAACATATTTGACATTTTCAGATATCTTGCTGGAGATACTTGAAATCACGCTAGTTTGACTTCGTTCTTGATTGATGAGTTTCTGACTTATGGAATATTCACTACTCAAACTTGTTTTTACACTTTTGTTTGCTTCAGTTATTTCTTTTACTTCGGGTTCATTGTCTACACTGCTACACCTACGGAATTCTTCCGGTATACCTGGTCGTTTTTTCTTATCTTTTTTGGAAAGTTTCTTATGAATTTCTTCAAATAGCTGTTGTTCTTCACAGGTCATATCATCTGGCATTATAGACTTCTTTTTCGTTTTCAAAACCTCAGTTGTTTGGTTGGTTTTAGATAGATTTTGTTTTCCTAAACTATTATCTTCTCTATCCCCGTCTTCTTCTCTGAGAGAAAAACTATCTTCTTTTGGCCCTATACTAATGTGTCCTAACTCAACATTTGAATTTCCAGATGAAACGTCTTCAGCTATGGTATTTCTTATTTTTAAAGTAACATCTGGTAATTGCATATGCATTTGAACTAACGGGGTTTTATGTTTTTCTTCATGTGTAATTAGGGATATCTTTTGTGTTCTACCTTTTTTAAATAACATATCTGAATCTTCTTCGCTAACAACAATAACTTGATAAGGATTTTGGGAATGAGTACTTTTTGTCGAAACAGTTTTGTATTGTGTTGTCGTTCGAGTTAGAGTCGTGTGCTTGTCAGCGTCTTCAATATGACCATATGATTTCTCGTGGGAAAGACTTGAAGGTTCAATAGGATTTGCAACGCTCTTATTACTCGCTTCGTCAGAACAAACAATTTGAACTTCATCGCTATCACAAATATTTAATTTGTCAGTCACTGCATCGACATTAGAAGTTGATTTTGAAACAGTCTTGTTTGAAGCTTCTCGTGTTGTAGGTTTCATTAAAATGCTGGTATTAGTGACTTCATTGCCTTCTACTCTAGTTACTACGATGTCTTCTTCATTTTGAGTCTTAACAATGTTGCTTGAATTCTTTGATTTCACAGGTTCGATACATAAATCATTTTTATTGTATTCATTCGTTGTGGTTTGTCCTATATATGTTTCTTTTTGTTCTTGTAAGGGACTTGTAATTTCATAGCTCGCTATTGTTGATATAGCTTCAGGAGCTGCCAAGCTTTCATTAGTTTTATGAGAAGGCTCAATATTCCAAGCTCTGGTATCTGTTTTTGTCGGTGACAATTCTGAAACCACTATTTCAGTCTCCGGTTGATCTTCAATGACATTTTCGATGATTTCCTCACCATCGGCCGTTATTCTTTTAACAATTCGTCTAGTTTTAACTGTTGTCGTTCTAACAACGGTTCCATGCGTGATTGTTGATGTTACCGAAGATATGCCCTTTTGAACATCATTAGATTGTGTTGTGGTATACATTGAAATATTTTGCTCAAGGGGACAAGTTTTTACTTCTTCAATTTTGTGTGCTGTTTCTTGAATGTCAGCAGTGTCAAATGTTTCTGATTTAGGAGTCTGTGTCGAGGAAATAACACATACATCTGTTTCTGAGCTGAATGGACTCATTTGAGTTTCAAATTTTTCAACTTGTGGCTCATCTTCGACGACACTTTCGATAATTTCCTTGCCATCTGAAGATATTTTTTTAGTTATCGTTTTTGTTTTTAGGATTGTGGTTTTAACAATAGTTCCTTGAGACATTTTCGATGCATGTGAGGTATAACTTTGCAGGTTACCGTTCTGTGGAGTAGTCTCAAGTACTGCAACATTACTACTTTCAGTAGAAAAGGATTGTTCGGGATTAACAGTTTTGCTTTCTACAATTTTTACATCTCTGTCTTTCGGAGTCATTTCAAAATCTGGATTATCTTCAACAAAAGTTTTAACAACTTCTTGGCCATCTGAAGTTATACTCTTGACAATTATTGTCTTTTTGAGCATCGTGGTTTTATCAGTGCCGTCTTCAGTTGTTCTTTCTGAAGAGATTAAATGGACATCTGGATCAAAAGCTTGGGTTAAAATCTTTTCTTTTATCTCATGGTCTTTTACGGGGGATTCATGCAAAATAGCTTCAGAATTCTTCGCATGGAGTTGATTTTCAGCTTCTTTAATACCTTGAGTAATAATTTTCTTGTTACTCTTCTTTGTTTTTAATGTTTTGTTTGATGTTTTCTCTTTTTGTTCAGAAACTTTTTTTTGCATAGGAGGTTCGCAAGATATACTGTCTTTATCTGTTGATAATTGTGCTTCACTTTCGATAATGTGTCCACCTTGAGATGTTGTCTTTTTTGTTGTTCTTGTTGTCTTTGTTGTTGTAGTCCTAACAACACCACCTTCCGATGCAGTGGTGGCTGGTTCAAATAAATCCGGCTGTGTTACAAAAGTATCAGAAATTGTTGATGTTTCTACTTTTGGGTCTTCTTCAATTACAGTTCCTTTCCCTTGAGAACTTATATGTTTAACAGTTCTTGTTGTTGTCGTTGTTCTCTTAACAACACCAGTTTCTTGCAAGTTTTTGGACATTTCAGCTGCATTTGGTGTTTTTTCGGAGCTTGGTAGGTTTGATCTGTCGGAAAATGTAAACGTTTCTACTTGCGGTTCGTCTTCCACAACAATTTCTTCTCCTTGGGAATTGATTTTTTTAACAATTCTTCTCGTTGTTGTCACAGTTTTACTTATGACATTTGCGGAGGAAGTTTCCGGAAGTTCATGATCATTTGAAAGAGAAGTGCGCAATGGTTTTGATAGGGGTTTGTTAAAAGTTTGACTTTCAGATTTTTCTTTTTCTCCTTGAGATCTGTCAATTTGTTTGTCTTTCTTAGTTCTTTCGGCACCTTTTCGTTTTGTCTCCCTTGAAAGTTCGCTCAAAGTTAAGGTCTGCCTGTCTATATCAGGTTGATTTTCCTTTAGCGTGATCTGTATAGTTTTGGGTTCGATTATTGTTGTTGAAGTTGCAGAACTTGATGTTTGCATGTGAATATTTTCAATATTTTTTTGTTTTTTGTCTTGTTTAGAGTTGACAGGTTTCTTATCAGCTTTGAGTTCAATGCTCTGATCAGTTTTTGTTTCAAGAATCTTATCCGCAACTATTAGTTCATCAGCTGGTTTTTTAGCATCAAAAATACTCTTATTTGCTTTTCTTGATTTTGTCGATATCAGAGTTTGGTCTTCATTTAAGGATTTAACCACAACGGGTTCAGTTTTTGAAACACTCAATTTTATATCGCCTTCCTTTGAATTTTTTTTACTTTTAATTCTCTTTGTTTCCTTTTCCTCACCACTGCTTTCAGCGTCTGTAACTTTTGTAACTTGAGATTCTGTATCGGTAGGTGCTTTTTTAGTGCTTAGTGAATCATCTATCGGTTTTCTTAAACTAGGTTCCTCTTCCTTGAGCTCAACTCTCCCCTTTTGTTTTGGATGAGCTTTTGAAGATTGTTTTTCTTTAATACTACTCTTGGTTGTTGCAACATTTGTTTTAAAAGTTGTTACCGTAGTAGCGGTAGTTTCATCAGAAACAACCGGCTCTACATATTTACTTTGCTTCGTTTTTTGAATATCTTTCGTCTTGGAAAATGTTGCTTGTTTTTCATCAGGTTGCTTTTTCGAGCGTGACCTAGGTTTTGGCATTGGAGCATGTGTGTCCTCTCTTCTCTGAATTTCTTTAAAGTCCATGGAAGGAGACTTTGCCCGCTGCCAGGCCTTGTTCGTTGTAGTTGCAGTTTGTTGAAATTCGTCTCGAACATATTTTGTCGTTTGATACTGAACTCCTGTTTCGAGTTTCCCTTTTTTGGGATATTGGGGTTTCAGTTCCCCTCTATTTACTGAAGTTACAAATGTAGTTTGCCTTGGTTGTTGGATGCTGGATGACTGGAAAACTTGCCTTGAATTTGTGTTCATTTGACCGAACAATACTTCTGCATATGTACTTCCGTTTGAGGGACTTGACTTAGTTGTAGCATCAGTTGGTGAGAATTGGAATTGAGAATCTGAAGCCTGTGTTGACTTTATGTCTGCTTCCACAGGAAGAATTGGAGCAAATTGTTGTTGCTCAGTATCTTGTGATTGTGCTTCAAAGCGAGTGGGGCTTGAATCCTTAATAATATCGATATCTATTTCATTCATGCTAAATTGTCCGAATGTTATATCGGGTCGTAATTCTGGCTCTAACATTTGAACGTTTTGCAAATCTTGTGGATTGGCTTGATTAATTTCATAGCTTAATGGTGCTTCGGTGCTCTGTGTTATGTTTGTTAATGTATTAAGATTTACATTCAGTTCCACTTTAGGAGAAATGTTTTGATATTGGAAAATTTGTTCATTGAGCCCAGCTGCAGGAACAGCAAGGATTGTTTCTTGGTCAGTCGGCTGGTATGTTGGGAGATTGACTGTACTGACGTCCAAAGGCAAGGCTTCCGCTTGCGGATAGTACAATTGAGTTTGATCAGAATAAATCATATTTGTACCTGGTGTCTGATATGGATAAGCATCAATACTAGTTTGCTGATAATAGCCCGTCATGGACTGACCAATGATTTGGTAGCCTGGCTGGTATTGAGTTAGATTGTAGTTGCCGTATGTAGTTTGTGCAGCAGCTTGTTGAGGCTGATACTGTAAGATTTGCTCATAGTAGTTTGGTTGAACCTGTTGGGTAGAATATTGCCATGACGACTGGTCCTGCGTTAAGGTCGCTGGCACAGGTTGGGCAGGTTGATAAGCTTCGAATTTTTCTTCTTGGTACGTTGTTACATTCGGAAAAGATTTCTGGTGAGGGCTTTCAGTGACCTGTTGCACTGTATTGTAATCTAACGAAGTTGCTCCTTGTTCTGATGATTTGTCTTCTTTTTCATAGTGTATTGCCTCATTTGAGGTTATTTTTACCGGTGGGCTTTGTCGTTCTTGGTTGGGTTTAGCACCAACTTGTTGTAAAAGCATTTCTTGTCGTTGTCGTTCTAACTCTACACCACGAAGTACTTCGGCATAAGATGTTGATCCTGGCGCCCAGATAGGACTTCTTGAACGTGCTCTTGGTTCAACTGGAACATGTAAGGCATTCTTCTGTTCATTCGATTGCAAATGTGACGTATTTTCTGTTTTTGATTTGGCAGAATATTTTCTTCGAGGAGATCTCGCGCGTCTTATTTCAGGCTTTCGTGGTTCTGCAGATAACTTTTCTTGTACGATAAATTGATCAATTTGTGAAATTGGTTCAAAAACTTGGACTTTCTGTGACATGCTTTGAACTTGACTAAATTCTTCTTGCTTGGGTTCTTCTTGATACAATGAAAGATTTGGTGGATCAACCGTTTCAACCTTCTGTTGTTGCGGTGGTAGTAATAATGTATCTTGCTCATATGTAAGTTCAAATTGTTGTTGCTGCTCTGGTATATTATAAGTAATAATTGGCTTTTTGGGTTTCGAAGTTTGTTCTTTCGATTGATCGACCGCAAACTGCAGTGGACTTGATCTACCTGATAGCACTTCGGCATAAGTGAAACCCAACTTCGATGGTTTTAGGAGCATCGATACAGCTGATGATGTTGTGACCACTGAATTTGGATCCAGCGTGTATGACAAGGCGGCTATCACATCATATTTTTGTTTCATTTCATCGATTGTTGTTCGAATAGCCTGCACGTGGAAAATGGAATTGAAGAGATGTGCCAAATTGGTTTTAGTAAGATTCGTCATACAAAAAATTATAAGAATGTAAATAATTTACCTAATGTTCCTATTTTACCCTTCCCTGCTAATCTACAAAGCTATTTTCTAAAACTCTTACCTACAAATAAAATTCGGTTTCTCAAATTTCTTCGCATTGATTTTATTTTTTAACTTAATTCATTGACATGGAAGAATTATGTTTAGTTTATTGTATATTAAGGGCGAACATATATTTATGTTTCTAACGTTTTTATTGGAATTGTTCGGGAGATAAACAATCCAAATAAAGTGCTTTATTAATTGTTTTTAAGCCACAAAATTCTAGTCTTGTTTTTACTTTCTACTTTCTTTCATTCGATTATTTAATTACGATAATAATGATACATATGTAAATAGTAATTTTAATTAAGATCTATAACTATGATTAGCTATTTAAGATTGCATCGTCTGGAGTACCCCGATTTATGAGTAATTTGATGCGTTCATTACGGGCAGTTATCTTAGAATGGAGGTTCTTAACGCGTTCCCGGCATGCCTTTTTCAAGCAATGATATTTAAAATTTTAAAAGACAAACAGTATATGTTTTTGGCAATAAGCACCCAGATACCAGAGAAGAAGTCATTTATAATGTAAGATAAGTTATCGAAAGGGTAAGTATTAGGCACATAACACAAAATCGTTAGTATTTATTTTAATGGGATAACCATTAATAAAAATGTTAGTTTTTGAGTGAATACATGTTTTACACAAACAAAAGCAGAGCAGGGTGTTTTGTATAGAGTATTTTGTTTATATTCAATGAATACATTATATTTTGCAGGTTTCGGTTTTTTAAGAAGAGTAACAACACCAGAATAATTAATGAAAATAAAAGAGGAAAAGAATAAAGGTAAATAAAATTATATTATGAAGTAAATGAGAAAATTAAATTTATTGTTTGTATACGAAATACTTGTACAAATTAAAATTAAGTAAGAACAAACCAAATCAAACTATGTAATTAATTAACATTTCAAAAAGCTATATCAATATTATGTATAAATGTGTTCTGGTGATTTTTAAAGATGATGATGGGACGAAATGAATAAATATGTGAAAGAATAGAATTGAATACTGAAAGAATCTATAGCTACATTATATCCCCATCACCATGTTAGCAACTACAATAGTTTTACGAAAATTCACGCGAAGATGTGCTATTTTACAAAATTACGATCAAATGTAAACAAACATGGTGGTTGCAATCAAAAACGTGTTCTTGTGAGATCTCACACATCATTTCTTCTTTATACATATATAAATTAATTTTATTTTATATTCAAAGTATTCATCATAGAATTTACGAGAGTAGACTTCGAATCATCATTAAGTGGTTTTGACTATTTGACTGACGGACCAACATATTAATTCAATGACGCTACGATATTGGCACGCTACCCTTTATATAATGATTTCAGTTCGAAAACCAAGATTTTATAATTACTGTCAGATGTGTGGGCGTTCTATATTAATTTCTGCATAGGAACGAACAGAAACAATTAATTTCTATGCGTGCATTGTGCCTATAAATATAGTCATTTCCTTTTTACTAAAAGCTCAAATTTTTTCAACAATAATAATTTAACTTATTGTTTGTATATTTGTCTACGACTCGCATGACTCACCGAAGATTGTTGGCTCTTTTGGAGAAATATATTTTGTTTTCTTAAATTAGAGTAACAGTGACGTCATCGGCGAATATTCTGCGCTGTTTCATAATTGTTTCATAAGAATTAACAAATATTTGAAACAGTTGTATTTTAAAATACACGTGACAGTTATTATATGATCAAACAAACGTGCCTTACACATATGGATGGATGAAATGGATTCGATAGTTTGTGCACGCATGAGACAAAATAAATATGGACAACAGAATAGATGAAAACATATATGTGTGTATAAGAACGAACTTAAAATCTGAATATCATAGTTTGCATTTGCCTGATATTTGTCTATAACGTTAGAAAATTTATATTGCATTTCCCCTAGTTAGCCACAAAAATATTGATCTATCAAAACCCTAAAATCGGTCTTAATTATCTCTGATACAAAAAAAAAACCCTATCCAACATCAAGGTATTTTTATGAAGGTACGTACCTGTTGTTCAACTAACGCCTGTTCGCGATCATGGGGCAAATATGTTGGCGCCATGACTAGACGAAGTTGTTGTTCTTCTTGAATTATTTTCTGTCTTAGAGACTGCATCTGGTGTTGATAAACATCAATTTGACTTAGCGTTTCTTCTAAGCTTGTAGACTTGGTTTTCACCAGATCATTTAGCTCCGATAGAATACGCAAAAGATCATCAACATTTTCGCTTAATCGGGGATCACCACCAATACCAGAACGGAAATGGACCTAAAGGGAAAAGAAATAAATACATCGAAAAAGAAAAAATCAGCCATTAAATAATATTACTTCAAGTTTTTCAATTGATAGTCTCAATTTAGTCTTTTGCACGTTTATGTCGGCTACAGTCTTTTCACAAAAGCCTAACTGATCTCTCAGTGGTTTTTTCTTATGTTGAGTTGAATCCAAAGAAGTTTTTGTCTTCTCAATCCAACTACGAATGTCCTTTATTTTGCGCTCACATTGATCCCATTCTTCGCTAGTTTCTTGCAATAAAGCATTCTAAACAATAAAAGATTAAAATGATTTAACGGTCGTTTAAAATCCTTTCTACATTAAGTACCCTTTCAAGTAAGATGGCCTCGACTCCAACCTTTGCTTCTTCCGCTTCTTCCAGTTTAGATTTGAGATCGCCAATCGATGTCACTTGGCCAATATGTTCCAATTCCTTGTCCATTTCACTCAAATGTTTTACAATAGGTTTAATACTTTTGCAGGCATTAGAGTAATCGTTCAACTTTTGACGGGTTTCATGTAGGGTTTTCAAATCTAATGGTTCCTCAAGGAACGCCCTCTTTTCAGCCACCCATGTCATCACAATTTGATACAGATTCATAAACCTAGTCCATGCGTCCAAGCTGTCACCAACTTGTTGTTTCTTTTCATCTAACCATGATCGCACCTGGCCCAATTGCTGAGAAAGTTGATCAATTGTATTTTGAACCAATATCTTCTCTTCACTATTTCGGCAATTCTCGATGATTGCACCTCCATTGTTTTTGACCAAGTTAAACTTCTCATAAATTCCACCGATTTCCTGGTTGATTCTGTGTAGGTCTTCTTTTAATTTAGCTGGCTCTAAAGTACGATCTTGAATTTGGACTTCAGCTTTTTGGAGCCATGTTTGAATTTCATCTACGCCAGTTAAATATTCCGTACGTACAGTTTTAGCACGCTTAAATTCTCTTTGTTTTGTATCCATTTCACCTTGTACTCTCTCAGAGAGCAACTCCAAAGCAGTAAATTCTTGCGCTATATCCGCTGGAATTAGATTCTGTTGCTTCAAGTATTTTTCTTGTGTGGATTTAATCAAATTCTTTGCTTCTTCTACCGTTTGATTAGCAGACGTTTGAATTTTATTCAGATTTTCTTCTATTTTAATGAAGTTTGCATCAAATACGTGTATTTCGCTTATTTTTTCCAAAAGCGCATTAAATTTATCTTGCAACTCGGATATACGATGGAAGATATTTTCAATTTCTTCCAAATCCTTGCTTACCTTGCGGTCTTTATCTTTTAGGCAGTCGTTCAATCTATAAAATAAAAAGAAAATATATATATGTAAGGAGTTCGATATAGTAAACCTTTTGAATATCTAATTAAAAGTGTAACGCACAACAAACAAAATAAATCCTAGACAGTATAAGAGAAAATCTCAACTAAAATCATATTCCGCCTTTTTCTACGCCGTACCCGAAAAAAATTCTTAAAAAGCTCTAAATTCAATATTTTTTCGTAACTGTGCGAACTGTTTCACCATTTCGTATATTTATTTTGCTACAAGGAAATTTATTTTTGTCTAAACGTTTCTTGTTTCCATACTCGTATTTGTATATTCTTTCGATTGGTATAGGTCCCTTGCCTTGAAATATTTTTGTTCACATGTGCATGAGGCATTGGCGTATAAATAATTACTAATATTCTCCTTAAAGACTGGCAAAAAACATTAAATAACATTAAAAAATGGATCAAAATATTTGAAATATATGGGTAACGTTTGAATTTCTATTATCTTGTTTAAGTAAAACCTTTCGCTTTTATAGGTATGTAGATGCCATAAGAAATAGAAGAAATCTTTTTTGGAAATAGGTTGAGACTGTATTTAAATTAACTATTTTTCTATTAATTAGTCACAAATGCTTTATCTTATCATGACTTTATTTTGATATCCGTTGTATGAATTGTTTAACCTTTACGTTCGTATCGTTAGTGCAATTAGTTAGTAGTGATCTCATTATGTCTTTTTTAAACTTCCTAATAGACATGGTTGAAGCCTGCTTGGACAAATGCCAACAATTTTTTTTTTTTTTTTTTAACAATAGGAGCAACTATTTCCACTAAATTGTTCTTGGATAAAAATATAATCAAGAAAAAAAACTACGCAGAACGTTTATCTATGTGTTTTATATTTTTAAACATTACAACGATCTCGCTCGCTTTCAGTTTGAATGAACAGCCGAATATTTTTAAAACTTGTCGATGAATAAATTAATTTGTTAAACAAAAATGAAGGAATTTATTTTAATACTTAGCGACCTTGCACGCGTATTCTAACCGATGACTTAATCGAATCGAAACCAAAATGAAGTTCCAAAGAAAGAACCCAATAAAACCGGCAAACAAACCTTTTGCTGGTATTGACTGTCGTTTGTGTAACCTTCAAAAATAAATTTGCCAGTAATCAAATAAGCTGTATATTTCGTGTATCCTCTGAATGTACATATATTTGATGTATTATGATATTCCACTTATGTTTATAAATTCGACGTTGGTATATTTTTAATCCTAATTATTGCGCTCTGCTTTTTCTTTATTAATTATTTTTATTGTAATGCAACGATTTCCAGCCATCCAGTCTATCACGTCCGCTTATAGCTAAATTATAATTTAAACTGAGAACAACGTTGGTCGATTTTTCTGAGTTCCCCAAAAGTTTGTTTCTGAAACAAGAAGGCCAACCCCAAAAAAGTTGTGTGAATGGGACACACTAAAAGCAATAAAAATTGTATGTACATAATATAATAACTAAAAATGCCATGGCACCGCAAGAACAAGATTCAAGTTGAATTTTTCTTTAAGGAAGAAGTGAATTTGCAATAATTCACTTAAAGAAAACTGAAGAGGCAGGCATATCTAAATACAAATTTAGTCAATACAGTACCTATGTGTATAGGCACGTATGTAAGTACGTGTGAAATTTTTCTCCGAATATCAACGATAAGCCCCTAACTATACTGGCATGTCATAGTATTTCTAGACTAGAGCTGGCAATGAGAGGCATTAAAAGCGATAAAGAGCATAGAATGATGTCATAGCTAATGTGACCAAAGTAAACAAAAGTGGCTGTATGTGTTTCTAATAATTATTAGACTATATCGTCGGCTTTCTGTCAAAACCTCGTAAGTTTTTAAGTGCCATTTTAATGTATTTCAGATCAAAACAAATCACTGAATTCAAATATCATGTCTCGTAACTATGTTATGGTTCCTTTTGGTGCTATCACCAAGTTTTAAAACATATAACGATCTAAGAATTTTATTTTATTACCTTTTAAATCAGTTTTTTGGGTCTTCTGAGCAATTTTTCAAAACAAACTTAGGTATGAGATTTGACAGAGACCCAACGATATATAGGTTCTTTCATGATGACTTTAAGACAAGACGATGAAAAATTATACAATAAAAACCTCCCTAAGATAGAAAAAAATTTATAAGAAATAACTTGATAACTTAAAACTAATGAGCAGAAGAAAACGAAATGCAAATTAATAATTGGATGAGAAAAAAATAAGCATATATTTTAATTATTATTTTGCTGAACTTTTAAGATAAATTGTATTTATTCTTTGCTTTGCTTCCTTAATTACAAAACAGACAAAAAGGATTATACAAATACGTACTATAATTAAATAATTAATGCAAATAAACCATCAAATATTAGAAATAATGAGAACCAAACTATATTGTAACTCTTTTTGATATTTACTCAATATTTTGCTTGTTTTGTTTTATAGAATTTTTGTTTTTTGTTATCAAAAATTAAAATTTGTCAATAATATTAATTTGTTAAGATGAGGAATAAACCTCAAATATATTGGTATAATTAATAAAATATAGTATTTTTATTTGAAATTAAGGAAGCAAAACAAAGAATAAATACAAAAAATAAGTAATTTAATTCTCAGTTATATGACTAAGCAAATAGAAAAATAGATAGTTTATCAGTTTCACAAACTATACTTAATTAATAATCAAAATAAAAACGGAGATTTAATATTCAAAAAAATAGGTTTCAGAAAAATTTTATATAAAAACAATCAATAAATAAATAAATTTATTAATTCATTAAAAATTTGATACAAAATAGATAAATAAATTATGATTTTGAAGAAAATTAAAAATAATATTCTTTTGTTTAAGTGGAGCGAATGAATTAAGTTCAAATAAAGAAGTTTAAGTGAGCTCTTCTCCATTTATTGCGTTTCGCCCTGGAACAACAGTTGGGCTCATCAGTTAGATGCTGTTGTACCCTTCTAAGACGGGAAACATTGACCAAAATTTGCGTCTTAGAAGGGTACAATAGCATCTAACTGATGAGCCCAACCTTTGTTCCTGGGCAAAGCTTAATACATATATGGAGTAGAGCTCACTTAAACTTCTTTATTTTACCTTATAATAATAAATAAGCACATGAAATTAATAAATAAATAAGAAAACATAACAGAAGATAGTAAAAAAAAATTAGATAAATTAAGTTTATCAAAGTTTGGATATCCTCATTCAAATAATTGAATATAATTTTTGTATATTGAGTTGATTAATGAGGTTACTCTAAGCAAGTTCAAGGCGATTCAGGAATACAGTGAAACCTTCCTTAGGTGGACAGCGACGCGACGGTCGCAACAATTTTGTCCGTCCAAGGGAAGAGTCAACAAATAATTTTTTTATTAAGAAAATATTTGTAGCTCCAAAAATTAATAAAAATTAAATTATATTAACTGTCCCTAAAACATTCAAAAGAATAAACAATGATAGATAAAAAATTATAGAAAACAACTTAATTTCAAAAAAAATATTAATTTGGATAAAGAATTCATTAAAAAACGGGAAGTAAATGAACAAGAAGATACAATAACAGACCACAGCTGCAGACAAACATGCGTTATGCCATTCTTGGTTAGAAGTTTCATGTTAAAAAATTTTTTGTCCGCCTAAGAGTTAAATTTAACAAATTATGGTTAATATTCTTGTCCGCATCCGATCAAGGGAGTGTCCGCTTAAAGGAACATCAAATGTATGGAATTTAAATCCAAGATCCATGGTCGCGAGAATTTGTCCGCTTAAGAGAGTTGTCCGCTTAAGTGAGCTGTCCTTTAAAGGAGGTTTCACTGTATATGTATATTTTAATTTTATAATTCTTTCAGATATCAATTCAACATTCACCTTTCTCGAGAGATATGCAGTCGAGTGGTCAAGGAAGGGGTAGCAACATGAATATATATATACATACAAATCTAAGCAATATACCCTGTTATAAACATTAACTAAACAAAAATTGATTATCATTAATTTTATTTAAGTATTTGAAAGATCAACACAGCCTGGTCACACTTTTCTCTTTTTTGTGTATACTTATATATAAATCAGCATGTTGTCAAAATCGAAAATAGATTTGTTTTTCAGACAGTGTGAGATAAAATGCAACAAATTGTTAAATACGGTTGGCTGAGTAAATAAGCTTTAGGACTTTCTCTTTATCGAAGCTTTTGTGAATGGCAATATGCGTAGGTACTGTGTTTTTAAGAGAGTGAGCTTAGCGATTATTGATATGTTCAATGGGTTTTTTACAAACACCACAAGCTTGTATTGGTTGTTTAAAATAATTATTCGATATAATGTTTAGGTATCAATTTTTGTTCAAACTATTAGGTATGTTTGGTATTTGGTTGCAATAGACACAAACATATTTTTTTGTTGACACAAGTCTAAAAGCAAAGCACTTCAGCAAGAAGTATTGATGTGAAGGACTGAATTTTTTCACACTTTTATTCAAATGCAGCAAATAAAAGTAAATAAACACAATTTGTTTATTTTATCCAAGCCGGCTAAAAATGTTGTTGATACTATCTTAACCCTCCAGTAGGCGCGTGGTCTACGCTCGTAGACCACCCTTTTTAAAATGATCCTATTACCTAGGAATAATGTTTTTTTAGTCCGTCCTTTTCAATAGCTGCCTAAAATTAACTATTATTACTGATAAGTGTGCAAACTGCAGTTGGTGAAGGCAAATATTGGTGTTATAAGATCTCAAAGTCAACTGGTCTACGATCGTAGACCACGCGACCACTTACGTTCCTTTTTTCATAACGCAGTTGCAAAGACACTTTTGGGTATTTTGGGACTTGGAGGTCCTGATACACGTTAAAACTATTCTAGACATTGTTTTATTTCTCTAATCTAAGAAAAAAAAAAATTACATATGAGATTTTTAAAACGTTAAAGCTTTAGTAGAAAGAACCACATGAAAAGCATTTGAACTGACTATGATTCATATAATATTTAAAAATAATTTGGTTTTGTGACCCGCAAATATTTTTTTTAAAGTATTTGTAATGATTTATATTCAATTGTTTATTGTTTTGAATATTCTTGACCAACTTGGAGAATTTGTTTTGTTTATATTGATCTTCTTACCAAAAACTATTGGTTGGGATGAATAAAAAAAAAATAAGAAAAATCCTATGTTTTTAAGGGTTAATAACTTTTTTGTTTTTTAATGAATTTTCAAATTTTAAAGTTTAATGCTAAATTCCATTTGTTGTTTACTGTAAACAATCATATGTTTTGCTAAATGTTACATACAACTGTTCTTTTCTTATTAAAAATCCTTAAAAGTAAAAAAAAACCTAAAAAGTCGAGTCATATCAGTTTATAATTTTTTTCTTTTCTAACATTAAAAAACAAAAATTATAAACTATTAAATACAAAAAGTAATAAGCCGTTTTATATAAAAAAAATTATTTCAAGTACCCAATTGCTTAAAACTCTAGTTAAACGAACGAAGAAAAATGGTCTACGATCGTAGACCACGCGCCTTCTCGTGTTTGAAATTACCACGCGCCCACTGGAGGGTTAATTATTATTTTTTGTTGTGTGATCAAAACAAATGTACATACATATAAACCTTTGTCTGCGAGAGTGTAGTAAAGCGGATAAGCAATCAGTCAGTACACTGAAAATGAAGTCATCACATCATGTACCAAACCAATATACATACATTCATACCTATATATACATATATGTATATGTACAATTTGTATAAGTATGACATAATTTGAATTGAATTTTGTTGTTTGCCTTTTTATTCTTTTTATTTGTGTTCCTAGTGTTTGTCAAAAGAACTGATCATTTGAAATATATGCGTCTAGAAAAATAAGACGTACTAGAATTTAATTTGTTGATGTGGTGGAATCTTTCGTTTAAAATTAAATCAATAAAACAATTGCAATATTAAACACTACATATTGCTTAGAGCAATAAAAACAAACACGAAATATATTTTTGGTTTATCCTATTTTTTTCCTGTCTCCTTTTTTCAGTCTGTTATTCGATACAGTTGCTTATATTTTTACTTTTGTTTTTTAATTTGATTTTATAAAGAAAAAAGGAAACAACTTAAAGCAATAGTGTTGTTGATAGTAATTTAGTTCTGTTCTTATAAATCAGAAGTTCATTTTTAACCAATTTAAATTAAACCCTGTTCCCCTCTTCGCACCACTCCATCACATTCATGAGCGCAATGAATCTTTGCTGAAATGGAATTGTTAGAAACTAACTATATAGGTAATTAAGATTCTTCTTAAATAAATAAATTCGTCAGGACATATTTTGAAAATAAATTGCAATTTTTCTGCAGTATTTTTTTGAATAAAATCTAAATTGTTTTGTGATTCGTCCTGCAAACAAACTTCAGAATATAGATTGTCTATGTTTGTACTAACCATTCGCGATCGGTATCATTATTTTCATCATCCATTTTAATCAATCATTTTCTAGACAATAAAACATAAAAATCCCAACAAGTCCAGGAAAAAAAATTCTTTCCGCCTATAACAACTTGTCACATTGACCATGTGTAATACTATCCTAACAATGTGGAAACAAAAACTATTTTAACTTTTTCGATAGTAATTTGATTTCGGAAATGATGCTGAACACTAAACTCTTCTATTGAGCTACCTGGTTCTTCACGATCGCCATGGGTATATCCACTGTAAAATCTTACTTTTTATTGTAAAAATCGTTAAACTTTATTTCCATGAGTTTTTAACCAAATCTTAAAAGAAACAAGTAAACATTATTTTGTTGTATGGCGTATACGCAACATTTTTATTGTAGTGTTTCCATTCGGCACGGGCAACACGGTGGTTTTAAAGACGCGGCCGGTTTCACTAAGATGGATCCCAAAAGTAATGATGCAGATTTGTTAGAAATGATCTTAGGATTCAAAAAAAATTGTTAAAAATCAAAATAATATCACAGTATATAATGTTCTATATATTTTTTGAAAGCTATAATTCAATTCTTAAATTTTATTTTCAGTTGATTGAGTTTATAGTTTTAGTGGGGCTGTTAGTGAGACCAACCTTTCATTTTGACCTAGGGTTGAGCTAAAGTATACAAATAGTTCATGTCTTAACTTTACTTTTATAAGAAGCACTGTCAGAAGGACGAGAAAAGGGTTGCCTTTTACCAGTTTAAATCCCAAAACGTTGCTTATAAATTAAATCAAAAACCAAGGGTCGGACGATGACCTGAGAACCTCCGTTGGCTTTAGCACCCTTTAAACCATGGGACTACATTATTAATTTGCTTCCACCTCTCACCTTGCACGAAGAGGTGGAAAAAGGCGTTTTGAGAAAGAAAATTTGAAAAGTCAAGAAAATTTTGAAAAATTTTTTTATTAATAAAATTTAAAGATGGTATCGGCGCAGAATTTCACAATCTACTACATTACATCCAACGTTGAATGAAAACCTACATTGTTTTTCTTAAAAAGCCACTTTCAAAGTACTGGGGATATGAAAGATTAAAAAACTTAAATTTTATTCTTACTATAATATAAGCATATGACAAATGTTTTATATTGCCTATTTTTTATTCAAGGTTCTGCCTCTTGCGAGGAACTGACAAATCCTCCAAGAGTATACTTGTCATGAAAAAGTGCTTCTCATTTAGCCGTTCGGATTCGGCAAAAAAACTGTAGGTCCCCTCCATTTCTGCCAACAACACGCACACAGGAATGGTTGTGAGTTGTAAGTCACTAGGCCCTGGTTCTCCATGAGCTGTTGCGCCACCCAATTTATTTAATATTAATAAATGATGACTGAATTTTTAGTGAAACAAGTAAAATATTACCAAATTCCAACAGCATCGTCATGAAACTTGGTCCACATATTTAATTTGTCATGGCTTTAAAAAAAAAAAAACCAAAGTAGGTTTTCAATAAACTTCGGATGTTATATAGTAGATTGTGAAATTCTGCGTCGACACCATCTTTAAAGTTTGTTAATAAAAATATTTTTAACTTTTCTTGGCTTTTCAAATTTTCTTTCCCAAAACTCCTTTTTTCTATCCCCTTCGTCCAAGGGGAGGGGTTGGAGAAAATCAATAATGTAGTCCTATGGTGCTGAGACCAACTGGAGTTCTCGGGTCATCGTCCGACCCTTTGTTTTTAATTTATAAGCAACATTTCGGGATTTAAACTGGTAAGTGGCAACTCTTTTCTTGTCCTTCTGACAGTGTTGTCACCTTGGCAACACTTCTTAAAAGTAAAGTTAGCACATGAACTTTTAGTGTACTAAAGCTCAACCCGTCAGTTCAAAATGAAAGGTTTGCCCTCATATCGTGCACTAACTCCCCTTGTACTTTTAAGAAATTAAATTTCAAAGTCAAAATTTTAGTCAAAAGAAGTAGGGAAATGTTAACGCTTTTTCAGTTATTGCCGATTTGAACCACTAAAGACTATTTTTCATTAAAATTTTGTTCTACGATTTTAAGCTGATGGCATTAGCTTCAAAACTGTCTCTGTAAACCCAAGCATTTGTAGGAGACAGCTTTTCAAAATTTGGCAATAAGAAATGTATAGTAACAAAAAGTATATATGGAGGGCTCACAGCTGAACTGAGCCAGGTCAGAAAAAGAAAATTCGAAGATAATAAGAGGATTAGTAAATAAACGGCCATTAATAAATGAATATTTTACTCGTAAAAAGGAAAAGTCTAAAGTTTATACTCTAAATTAAATTATTATAACCATTCTCTTTTTTAAAAATGGAAAACTTGAGTTGAAAAATAGGCACACAAATTTGAAAAAAATTAATTGGTTCGGTAAAGCTGTGAGTCCTCCATATTAAATAGCATAAGAACAATTACAGAATTACAGGGTGTTTAGCACAGGATGCAATACTAGAGCGTCCACGGTGGGTCTAATGAAGAAAAAAATCATGCGAGAGGGTTGTATATCCCCCCGTTCAGGCGTGAGGGTCAAATTCATAAAAAACTGACTTAACGTAGAAAAAAAATTATTCAAAATTAAAGGTACCATCTGAACTGAAATTTTATAGCTTATCTTAAAGACAGAAATACACTCCTGAAACTTTATAAATAAAGTTCGATCATTTTTGAAATATCAGTTTTAAAACTACGGATTTTTCGATTCTTACCAATGTTGGGTCGGCTCTCAAGGTCGGAAACTTACAAAAAATCTTAAACTTAACTTAATTACTAGGCCAATGTCATAAGCAAAAAAATAACTCAACAAATATCGGAACTAACAGGTCTGACACAAGGTCTGTTGTTTATCTTTATTGACTGGAGTATTAAGATAAACGCGAAAAAAAAAGTTTTTTCTCGGGGGAAAATACATGTTTTTTCTTGAATCTTAGAAACTAAGGAAGGTACTTATTGGCAGGCGATTACTTGTATTCGACTAAGAATTCATTAGAGCATTGAATTTTGGAAAAAATTGTATCCTATTAATGCAAAATTTTGAAAAAGAGAGAAATTGTAGAATACAAAATTAAAATTTAAGTTTGTTTATTTATTTACAAATCCGTTGAATACTAACGTTACAATTTTTCTTATAACATGTATAGTGTGGTCTTTTGTTTATTGTTCAATTAATAATTTTACCGACTCTTTCTTAGTTTTCATGACAAATACAAACAGTTGGGTGATAACTATTCTAAAAACACCCTAGACCACTTCCAGATAATTTTGTAGGGAATATTTTCATACTTCATATTAAGGATCAAGCCTCTTGCGAGGAACTGACAAATCCTCCAAGAGTATACTTGTCATGAAAAAGTACTTCTCGCTTAGCCGTTCGGAATCGGCAAAAAACTGTAGGTCCCCTCCATTCCTGCCAACAACACAAACACAGGAATGAGAGTTGTAAGTCACTAGGCCCTCGTTCTCCACGAGCTGTTGCGCCACCCAATTGATTGATATGACAACACCAAAAATATATTGAAATCTAATAATTGGCAAATATTAAAATTTTGAAGTTAATTTAAAATACACTAGTCAACGAAATTAAAGGAACAAATTTTTTTTCAATTTTTGTTAGCGTTTTTTGAAGAGCTGTATCTTTGTGACGAGTGGTCGTATTGAGTTGAAATGAAAAGCATTTTACAGCTTTATGTTTTTTGTTTCGAGATTTGTTTGCAAACAAATTTTTTTGAAGTACCGTTATTGCGTTATTGCAAATAATGAGACGATACAACAAAATTATTTTTTTTTTATTTTTTTTGAAGGTCCTCATTTCTATGGATGAATTTTTTTGAGTCAATTAAATGTCATGATCAGATACCTTGTTTATTCAGCTTCAATTCGGTTTTTTTGTTGTTGTCGTACGATTTTTTTTGACATGGTTTATCTGACTTTGAATGAAAAAAGATATTTACGGAATATTAAATTTCAACTGTGTATTCTTTTATGACACGAAAGTAAAACTAAACAATAAACATCTTTGGAACCTTCTCATCAGAACATCAAATAATACCTAAGTATGTAATGAACTGAACCAATATAAGGAAGGTACAACAAAAGGAATATGTATTCATAGTAAAAACAAATTATTTGTACTATTTTATATTATTTAATATAATAATAATAATAATTAAATTTTTCAATCTTTAAAAAATTTAAATAATTTAATTACTTAAATAAATTATAAAAATGTATATGTATAATTTTATTCATTTTTATGTTATTATAATTATTAATGGCACTGGGAAGACAGAGACAACGTCATATATAGGGTGTCCCCTAATTCGGGATCAATATTTTAATTTTTATCAAAATACTCACTTAATATAAATTTTGTTGTTACAAAAAGACTAAAGTATACAAAAGCGATGGTGGGGATACCTTTCGAATAGATAAAATTTTTGTTTTAAAATCTACAACTTACACTTGCATTGTTTAAATTGTTGCATTGAAAACAAAAAATATTTCTTTGTCAAAAGTATCCCCGACCTCCCCTTTTCCCCCACACCCATTACTGAACATTTGTTTGTTAAATCTTAAGCTGTTGAGCTAGGTGGTTACACGATTTTTTTCGGGGCAAAATGGTAGAAACGCTGGGAAGGGGATATGGCAACTGGGTATTTTATAGTTGAGCCTTTTTGAAACCATTAAATCCAAAATATTGTAAGTTTTTTATTTAAAAAAATAAGATTTTTCTAAAAAGGTGACACGGCTGGGAATCGAACCCACGCCTTCGGCATGACAGTCCTACACCCTAACCATCATGGCACGAGGTACTGCTCGATATAGTGAAGTAATTAAAACCAGTGCCGAGATTCAGCTATTTCAGCGAGTGAGATGAGATGACTCGCCTTACTCGCCGAATCATCTCACTTCACTCGCAAAAGTGATTCAGCTATTCAAGTGAAATGAGTAAGTTCGAATTTAGTTTCGAACATGAGACAAAGAATAAATATAAAAGTGCTAAAATCTTCCTCCTTGTCACACTCGTTACGCAAAATGAAATGAAATAACAAATACAACAATGTAAACATTGGAATCTTTAATAATGGAGTAGGTATCTCTTGTTTCAATTATTTTTTTTTGTCGTAATTAAAGTTTTATGTGAGTTTTCATTCTTAAGAAATAAAAAGTTTAATAGTGTCGAAAGTGAATAGAATACAATTTTATTTAATATACATACATATGTGCATTATGATAATAAATAAAGGGTAGTTGTTTTTATCTACGTTGTTGTTTTTTTTTTTCGTTTCCTATGCATGAATAGGAATTCTTGAGAAAAGCACACATACCTATCCAAAACTGGAAATTTACCAACACATACACCAAGTCACTGCGGAAATATCCGGCGAGTAATCTGACATTTCATTTCACTCGCTCACTCACTCACTTTTGCTAGCTGAATCGATTTTCGACGAAAAGTGACTCATCTCACTCACTCCCTGCGGTTTCGAATTAGCTGAATCTCGGCTCACGTCTGTTCACTGTTTCGAGATTGTTCACTTTTTCGAGCGGGAGTTTTCTAAGGCTTTCTTAAGATGAATTTGATCCAAAATGCACATTTCGTTCGATGTGAATGTTTTTAATGTTAATTAAAAATTAAACAAGGCTTTCACTCAAGTGTAAACAAAAAACAAAAACAATTCCTCAGAACTCTCATGCTATGTAAAATTCTTGCACGACATTTTTATACAAAGTACGTTTTTATATAATATTTTGTGTGTTCACTATTCTGGATAGTTCACTATTTCAAGATTCACTACCTGAAGTGAATTTTTATTTTTTGGATAGTTCCCTCTAGTAATACTTTTCTTATATATTTGAAAACACGTGATAAATAGTTTTTTAGACATTTGTTTACTTTTGTGAATGATATTTCTAGCTGACATTACGAAAACATGGAACCTGGAAATTACCTGATGAAAGATGAAAAACTTCAATGAGCCAACAGCAATTGATTAGGAAAATTTATCTAATTCGCAAATCGACCTGTTTTGAATTTTTTTCCGAAAGTTTCATGTTCGTATTTTTAAGGCTTTTAAAAATCCGGAATTTTGAAATTTGTGGGGTACCATTTAAGTCCGGCAGGCGACCTAGCACGAGGCAACTATTCATCTTTTTTAAGGGTTCAGGCTCAAGGAGCTCGAAATTTTTTCTCAGTTTAACCAATGTTATGGTTAGCTAACTTGTTGATTCAACTTTAATTTGGTTTTGTTTGGATTTCTGTGTCAATTTGTTAGTGAGATATTTGACTTTGAATAAACACAAAACCCTTTCCCCATAGGCGTAGGAAGGGGGGAGCAGAGGTGGGCAGTGCCCACCTTAAAAAATGAACTGCCCACCTTAGAAAAATCGGTAGTTAAACTTTTCTGGTTCTACATCCCACCCAAGAAGCAAGACTGAACAACTGTGAATGAAATTTCAGACACCAAGTTTAAATTTTGCCCACAGTTAAAAGCAATTTTTGCCCACCCTTATTTTGTTTGTATCTATACATTGTTTGTATTTGCACACACCATCAACTCGGTTTATTAATCACTCTATAAATAACCAAATTAAAAAATCTATTAAAATTAATTTAGGAATAAGAAAGAAATCGTTTTTCAGTTTTGGGGTGGGTGCTTTCAGATTTAATACTACGATAGCTCCATCTAGCAAAATATTACAACATAAAACTAATGTTAAGTTTAAGTAAGAGTTTGAAAAAAAATAAAGACTTGAATCAAAAAAATTAAAATCACCAAATGCTTGTTTTGTGTACATCCCAAATCGATTTTCTTGCCACCAAATAAAATTTGGAACATATGAACCGAAACGTAATTCGATTTGGTTAGTTTAAAATTAAAGCTTAGATACGGTTCGGTTTCGGTATGTATCAACTCGTTTTTCATCGACTCAGGGTTAACGTAGATTAGTTTAGGGCAATTGGGTGACATTTGGATCAAAATACACTTTTTCTGTGCCAGTACTTACACTCTATAGTCTAGGACAGTCCAAACCTTTGAAACATTAAGGAATGATTTTAAAATTTGGTTTGTAATAGAAACATTTTCACAAAAGTATGAGATTTCTTTAATACCTTCGAGCATCAAAAAGGAGACGTCAGGTAAAAGAAATTTACTTTCCAGCAACAGTTGTGGCAAAATCAATACAAATGATTTGGCATCCCATATCGAAACCGAAGATTGTTGGAGAATAAATATTATAATTTGCATCTACCCAGGTAGATTTTTTGAGCAAGTTTTTTTTATTTTTTAATGCAGCTTTGATTTGTTTTTAATTGTCAAGTATTTAAATTCATATTTTGAAGTTTCTTTTCAAAATGTGATCAAAGTTTGAGTGGAAAAATTTATTTTTCTTTTCAATTAATGCCTCAAAAAACAAGCTCATTTTTAAAGAAAAATCAAATTGATTAATGTTTATACTCTGAATTTAAATGAGTAGTTGAGAACCAAAACTCGTCATGTCCCAAAGTTTCGTTTTGTGCAAATGAAGAAAAACTTAATACGGCTAAATGATAGTTGCTAGAAAAGATTTTATTTCGTATAATTAAAGATTTTAAAATCTATATGATATAATTAAGAGCAAAAATATATTGGATGTTCCGTTTAAAAGATATTAAACAATTAAATTTGGATATGAAGAGTTTTACTGCGAATGATTGTATGTGGCTAGTTTCCACACCTTCCCCCCCTCTCTCAGTTGCACCCTCTAATACAATAGCACGACACTACTTTCCAATCCTCAATGACCCATGTAAAGACTTTTGCAACAAAAACCCATGAAGGTTTTAGTTCCTTAATATATGACATAATCAATTGCCTATGATGGACAAGAAGAGTTTTGAAACCAAACCTTCTGCATACAATGGATATGGAAAGTTTTGATGCAAATTGCTCTATGGATATGGATAGTTTTGGAGACAATAACGATGTTTGACATCAATATTAAAGGGGATTGGAGGGGTAAGGCTGTTAAATTTTCCTTTAAAACTATTTAATATGCCAATCTTAACAAATCTGCATCAAAATCTCAATTTTTGATAAAAGTGGATATGACGAGTTTTGGTTCTCAACTACTCAAATATATTAGACGGTTGAGTAGTTAGACAGTTTCTAAAAGTTCTTAATAGTTGGAAATATGCTTTGTTTAATTAAATAAAATGCAAAGTTTGACAAATATTGGAAAATCGATACCGTGTTCCAAGTAAGATAACTTTAGGACAAGGGTGAACAAAAGTTTTTAAAAACTTTTTGGAGTAGGACAGCTGCTATCAAAGTTTATGAATACGACCGTATATCTCTTTTTTCGACTGAGGTGATGGATAACATATATGTCAACTTCAATAGGCGGTTTGAAAATATTCTATGGGTCCATTAATTAGTAGCCTTTGTCAAATTATATATGAGTACTGCAGACAAATTTTATCAATAACTTTAAAGATGTTTTAAAATAAATTCAATAAAACTGAGTGCCGAAGTCTAGATTATGAAAAAATATGTTCGAATTAAAGAACTATGAAATAAACCTTGATAGTTAAAAAAAAAAATATATGGATCTTTTCAAATGTATATAAAAACTGCAACAGGCCGCATTACCGCTTCCGCTTAATTGCACCAATTTTGAAAGAAGTTTATCGGCAGTGTGGCGGATAAAAACTTAGTTGAAAACTAATTTTACCCAAAACCATTAATTTTTAATATAGATGCATCGTGAGACATTGTTGCAGAGTTGAGTTTGGAAGCACTTCTTGACTTGACGTCGTTGTCGGCTTCATTCATTAGATCTCTTTTGAATAAATTCGGGAATTAATTAAATGCTCAAGGGCACATAAATACATAGTTATTGAGGAATCACTTGCACCAAAAAAATTTTTAAAGATTAGGTTTGGTTTGGACTGGTTGCCCACCTTAGAAAAAACTCCTTCCTACGCCAATGCCTTTCCCTTTGATTTTTTCAATGTATCAGCAATCTACAAATGTAGGTTAGATTCATAAGGGTAAAATCTCAGATTTTCTGTATAAAGAGAAATAAACAGGATATGAAATCACCATAAGTCCTGTCCATACATGTATATTGATTGAATTAATGTTTTTTTAGAAAAAATTAAAACATTGAAACTAAACTTGAGTATTTGTATACGTGACCCATTCAGACAGAGAATTCGTTTTGTGGTTTCACAATACAGTGTTTCAACAAATTCTGTTACTTATTATAGAGATAAAGCTTAATCTTTTGCGGTTAGTTATGTGTATTAATAGTCTGGATGGATATATTCTAAAAATTAACATTTAATCTGTTATCTTGTTTCGTTCATTAATCCTTATTAAGTATGTGAACTGTAATTAAAAAATAATAAATAAATTAATGAACGCATTTTCTAATTTGAGTTTTAGTAAAAATTCAATCGTTATTTTAGGGCACTACAAATTTCCACTTTCTTTTTTGGGAATTATAGGCAATGTTTACTTAATTCTAATCGGCTTACGCCGATCAAAGGGCCCGGAAGTGCCCTGTTAAGTTCGCGGCGCAACACCCTTCAACTTACCAATAAGGTAAGAAACTTCTCATTCACAGCATCAAACACAGACACCTGACCAAATTTTAACTCTTTAAAATTAGCGGCTCCTGAAATATAGCCCTCCAATATCGCTAAAACCGTAACTGATTGACTCAGTGTCAGATCATCAAAATTATTAACCACTTCCCGATACCGTAGCATAATGAAATCTTCGCAAAACGGCAGCCTTTGTAGTGCATACAAGGAGGCGTGGCATCCACCCACTTTCCCAAAGTTATTATCAAATGTATGAGGCACTTCCAATTATTTTAAAAAGATGTAAATTGGTGCAGCGGTAGAGGTCTGAAGTGCATATTAGGATAAGCCAAAACTTTAAATTTGTCTGCTCAGAGGGCGTGGCATCCACTGAAATTCTTATTATAATTGTTATCAATTATATGGTGCACTTTCGTTTGTCGTAGAATGACGAGAATTGTTAAAGAGGTAGGGCATACAGAAAGAATAATCTAAAATTTGTGATTTTCTGCTCAGGCGGCTTGGCATCTATCCACGTCTTTAAAAGTGTAATCAATTATATGGGCCACTTCCGTTTGTTGAAGAGCGATGAAAAATTTAAGAACGGTAGGTCTTGAGAGCATACAAAGAAAGATAAATAAAAGTGACATTTTCCAATCAGGGGGCCGGGCACGGGCGTGGCAACGACCAACTTCCTCAAAAATGCACTGCACTTCGGCTGTCGCAGAATTATGAAAGTTGAAAGATAGGTAAGCTTGAAGTATGTACCTATATAACTACCGATTATCCCAAGAAAATAATGAAATTTTATTACTGATAAACATTTGGTCGATTTACTTGACAATATTTCTCTTAATTACTGAGTAACTCACAATGTAAAATGTATGAAAACTTGACAAAATTTTAGTCATTAATCCTTAGTCAGAGGTGAAACAACTTTAAAAAATGTTTTAACTTATAATTCTTAATAATAAATGTATTTTAGCTTTAAATGACGTTTGAAAAAGACAGAATAATTAGGCATGTTCAGGAAAATGAGATTTCCGACGGCTCAATGTCAAAAAATGAGCAAGCGAATCCAATATTTTCTTTCCTCAGTTATTTGACAGCAAAATTTGAGGAATCCTATTCACGAGACTGAGATTGCTGAGGGCACTGAGATCTCATTTTCCTGAACTCACTATTATCTCACCAATTTTGGTGTTTAACGAACGGATAACTTTAATTTTCTTGTCAAATTTGACAAAAAAAATTATTTACTATAAAATATATTTTTTTTATTTATATTTTCGTTTGATTGCTTTGACAAGATTGTGTAATATTCGTGAGCTAAAAATGAAATTGTTAAAAATTTTAGAGACTTGAAAACCTAGATAGAGGTTAAGTGATTGAGAAAGTTTTGAATACTTCGGTAGAAATGGTGGCAAGAGCGTAACACTTGCTCTTTGCCCAACTAGCACTGGATTGCACCCTTTTGATATAAAAACTTCGGAACAATCTAAGTATTTATATGACGCGACGGACCAATGATTTAAGGGTACTTTTTAACGCCGACTATAAAGAGATCAGTAAAATCGAAATTTCAATACATACGTGGTGGGACAAGTCTGGCCTAAACTAAACTAAACTTTTCTAAACTAAAAAATGGATATGTGAGTCAATATTGTTTCAGCGGCATAACTACTTTCATTCCTATCTGTGCTGTTTTTGCGTGCCTAAGTGCACTTAACACCAAGTTAGAGCCTAAATAGGTCAGCCGATTTTCTCTAAAATTATGTTCCAAATGTGAGGAAAATGATCAACCGTTTAAGCTCTAGCGTCTCTAGGGTTTCTCCTAAGCACTAGTTATATTAAACAGAGCAATCAATGCTGCATCATTTCTCCTAAGTCTTAAGATCAAAATTCCAATAAAGCCACCCTACCTTTTGTGTAGGATAACTGCGGCAGTAATTGGGAAAATATTTTTTTTAAGTTCTGAAGTTTTTCATCAGGATTTGACATTTTGTAAAAAAATAGTTTTTCAAATAAAAAAACATACCAGTGTTGAGATTCAGCTAAATACGCAGGGAGTGAGTGAGATGAGTCACTTTTCGTCGAAATTCGATTCGAGCGAGTGAAATAAAATGTCAGATTACTCGCCGGATATTTCTGCCATAACTTGGTGTATGTGCTGGTAAATTTCCACTTTTGGATAGATATATGTGTGCTTTTCTCAAGAATTTTGTCACACCTATTCATGGATAGGAAATGAAATAAAAAACATAAACGTAGATAAAAACCACAGTGCACATTAGACTGTTTCAAAAAAAAAAAGTTTTCTTGCAAACAGGCTCAAAAGTTTTATTTAAGCAAAAAAAAGACGTCTGTGAAAATTTTAGCTCTTAAAATTCATGTTTAGACATGACTCATCGCAGATTTCGGTTTTCCATACGATTTGTATGGGAGAAAACACCTGTGTGTGTTTGGAATTTTATAACTTAACAATGACAAGTATTTAAACTAACGGCATATGTTTTTCTTGTAGAAAAATGAACGTTCCTCAAAAAAGGTCTTAACATGTTTTACCGTAAATCCAGCCGTTTTAAGGTTACAGTCAGTCAAACTCATTCCATAAAATTCCCATACATTTATTTAACGTAAAATAGCATTATTTTAGTAATTGAAGATATTATGGTAGTTAATATCACTCTTATCGAAAAATGACTTAAGACGTTTTTTGTAGAGGACCAATTTTTCTTTCCAATGGTGCCTAACAATATTACTTCACTTCAACTAATACAGTTATATTACAATAATTAGTCGCTTTTAAATTATTTTTTAGTGGAAAATTACATAGAAATTCCCTAATTAAACTCTGCAGAAAATTTTTTGAAACAGAAACTATAATATACTTTTCCAAAGATTTTTGGGGTGCTGAACTCGAATCAGAAGTCAAAAATATTCTTTTATCTCACGTTTATGCCGTTTGAAAATGAAAAAAAGAAGCTTTTCGCTGCAAAAAAACTTTTTTTCAATTTTCCATACGGCAATATCTCACAAATGTGACGTAGTAGAATATTTCTGACTTCCGATTCTAGTTCAGCACCCCAAAAACCTTTGGAAAAGTATATTTTAGTTTCTGTTTCAAAAAATTTTCTATGTAATTTTCCACTAAAAATTGATTTAAAAGCGACTTATTATTGTAATATAACTGTATTAGTTGAAGTGAAGTAATATTGTTAGGCACCATTGGAAAGGAAAATTGGTCCTCTACAAAAAAGGTCTTAAGTCATTTTTCGATAAGAGTGATATTAACTACCATAATATCTTCAATTACTAAAATAATGCTAATTTTACGTTAAATAAATGTATGGGAATTTTATGGAATGAGTTTGACTGACTGTAACTTTAAAACGGCTGGATTTACGATAAAACATGTTAAGACCTTTTTTGAAGAACGTTCAATTTTCTACAAGAAAAACATATGCCGTTAGTTTAAATACTTGTCATTGCTAAGTTATAAAATTCCAAACACAAACAGGTGTTTTCTCCCATACAAATCGTATGGAAAACCGAAATCTGCGATGAGGCATGTCTAAACATGAATTTTAAGAGCTAAAATTATCGCAGACGTCTTTTTTGCTTAACCGAAACTTTTCAGTCTGTTTGCAAGAAAATCGAAAACAATTTTTTTTTTGAAACAGTCTAGTGCACATATTAAAGGTAATGGCGCAAAACAATTTTAGTGTAACACTAGGTGAAAATGGCGTTTTCTTAAATTATAGACGATGTCAAACCAACTTTATGTTTAAACACTTGCATTGAAGTTAAAATCACCAAAGTCTGATTTTAATTCTTTAGTATCATACTAGCTCAAATGACGTCTGTAGCACGAACTGTCATTGATTTAGACGAGTTCAACTTTAATTTGCTTAGAAAATGGTTTTAACGCGACACTTACTAGCATGTGTCTATAATACAGGAAAAGTAAGAGCACTGCATTAAAGTTAAACAATTGTTAACTAGTATCACGTTTAGTCCCTTAAAATAGGCTGTCTATAATTTTGCGCGAATATTATAAGAGTTTTGATTTTTATTCAGTTCTGCGCATAAATCAAAATTTGTGTCAAATGTCAATATTTGTGGTTGTTTTAGGTGTGTTTTTGTCATCACGTTCACATCCATTTTTACTTGCGATTATAGGTACTATAAGGCACAGTACACAAATCTAAGGTATCATACTGCGCAGGTTGTCAGTCGAAAATAAAAAAAATGGCTGTGAGCGTGAGGAAGAAAACACACGTGAAAACAACAACAAATTAAAATTGAAATTGTCAGAAATAAAAATGGCTGGGAGAGTGATGACTTAAATACACGTAAAAACAACAACAAATACTGACATTTGACACAAATTTTGATATATGCGCAGAAGAAACAAAAATCAAAACTCTAATGATATTACCTTTAATATGTGTACTGTGCTATAAGGCAAGTTTTGGATTCGTGCAAAAAAAAAATTTGAGATAACAATCAAACATGATATTACGATGATAGAGAACACCAAAAAAGTGGGTGGCACAATTCTGTCTGTCTGTCTGTTCGTCTACAGCCTAAACGGCTCGATCGATTTTCTTCACACTTGGTACATAGTGGTTTTTGGTGATTCTGCCGACACGTTTTTTTCATTTTTTTTTAGAACCATAAATAACGGTACCCGTCATACATTTTTTTTTGGCAAATTTACATTCGTATTTTTCTTAAAAATGGCTCGACAAATTTTCTTAAAAAAAACTCAATAAATTTATTTTAGTAAAGGCTTTCTTTGGGTGGAAAACCATTTTTCAAAAATGTTTATTAATGGTACCTCCCAAAGAACCATTTTTTTAATTTTTGATTTTCTTCAAAACGGTACAACCGATTTATATTATTTTTCTATACAGAAGCATCCAAAAAATATACATAGTTTTGTGTACCAGCATTTTTGAAAAAATATTTTTTGGATTTTTAAAAAATATTTCAAAATTTTTTTTGGAAAATCAAATATTTCGAAAACGGCATCATAGATTTTTCCGAAACTCGATATTTAAGACTTTTTTAGTAGGGTCAAAGGGGGTAATTGTAATGGATTTTGAAATTTCTTTTTTTTTTTAACTTGAAGTGTTTATAACAGCTAAACTATGAGATGTTGAAATTTTGTTTTGATGTAGCTTACGTTTGGATTCTATCATCAATTGAAAAGTAATAATTTTAGACTTGTTTGTTTATTACTTTTCATAAAATTAGGAATTTACATTTACCCCCGTCTTTTTTTAGCAAAAACAGAAAAATGGGGTAAAAGAAAACGAGGAGCTCAGTAGCCAAAGCAGGTAGAACAAAAACTTTTGGTACAAAAGTGAACAAAATAGAATCTAAAACATATGATGAAGAAATGAAACCAAAAAGACGATGTTTACATTTACCCCAAATAAATTTATTACAGAACTAAAATTATAGGCAAAATGTTTATTTCAGTGCTTTATTTCAAAATTAATGATAAATAAAGATAAATTCTTACAAAAATGTTAAGTTCAAACGTTACATTTCAAAAACTGGTACCTTAGCACTAAACTCTACAGTTGTAATTCCTTCGATAACAGTTGTTTTTGGTTCTGGCAACAATCCACAGATTTGGTTTATTGAAACAAAACTCTTGTCGCTTTCGACAATGAAAAACATTGTTTTTGATGAACTCATACTTTTAGTACCGACCACTTCAATTTCCCCTTCCTCCTCCAGGACTTTGGAAACCACACAAACGTACTTATACGTAGTAGCAAATCGTTTTCCACCCTTAAAGTTGACAATGACAAACATTCCTTGCTTCAATTTGTTGATTCCATCAATGTCCACGCATTCAATTTCCTCCACTTCTTCAACTTCATTCCACACGGATTCAATACTTCGAATAGATACATCGTCTTCATCTGATGATGAGTCTGGAATATTTGTCTTCTTGATCTTAATTTTGTTTGGTTTTAAGCTTTTTACTTAAAGGTTTTTCTTTCTTGGGTCGCTTTTTTGACAGCTTTTCAGCTTTGAGATCGTCAGCTTGTTTTAAACGGCTTAACACTTCATTTGTGGTAAGAACTTCTCCGTATTTCATTTGCTTTAAGCGTGATACTACCTTCTTTTGTTCTTCGGGTTTAGTGAAAGTTGGTGGGGATGTATTTTGTAGACCAAAGATATTTTCCAAAAGTTCTTTGAAAAAGAACAAAAGAAAATAAGAAAAAAAATCAAACTTAAGCCAAGAGATAAATGCAAGAGTATTAACTTACCTTCAGGACGAGGTATCATAGTTTGTGGAGATAATGGTGATTCAGTCTGAACTAGGCTTGAGTCTCTGTTGTTCTCCAGAGTTTGACAAGTACCTAGACGTTTAAGTAGAAGTATGTACCTAATAAAAAGAGCAAGTAATCGGACGGAAATTTTGTACCATTTGATGTGGATGGCATCTCAATCTGGGCTGCACATGTCAGGACTGATGGGCTGACACACATTTGTGGAATATGTACTGTTTTTCTCATAGCTTCAACAAAGTCAAGTGGAAAAGAAGGTGTTGGTTCTTGTTGAGGCACTGCAATAGATGGAGCTGCATGTACTGGCGAAGCAGTTGACCAGACTTCACATAGTTCATTGTAAAAAGCGTTTTCTTTTGTGTTGAACGCCTTGAATTTAGTCGGATCAAATGGGAAAATACCGGTGGATTCAAATCCTGAGATAATGTTTTTAGATGTTAAATTATTTTCCCAAATCGGTTGCAGTAGTGCAGAAAAGTCAGCTTTTGGAAGCCGACAACTTCCTTGACCCATCATGTTTTTACCAAAGTTAACAAGCGCTTTGTCCCAGGCTGTTTTAACTGGTCCAAAAACACATTTGTCGAGTGGTTGTAGCTTATCCGTTAAATGACTTGGGAAACGAAACAATTGGATTTTATGTTTGAGAGCCTCTTCAACGATCCGAACACTGATATGGCTAGAATGGCCATCGTATAGAAGAACAGCAGTCTGATCTAATTGACCTTTTTCGCTGCGAACTTTTTGCACATGAGGAATGAGTCCCTTTGAAAACCAATAGAAAAACTGAGGCTCTTCCATCCAGCCTTCTTTTGAAGCAGCATAAAGAGTTCCTGGGAAGCATTCAATTGAGGTCCATCGTGCTTGAACTGCGCCACCTTTGAAAATAATTAGCGGTGGTAGCTTATCCCCACTTGCAGATACACAAGCCAATACGGTTGTAGACTCTCGGCCAGAACCACCAGAAACCCGGTTTAAGGGTACACCCTTTTCTCCTATGGCTCTAAGGCGACTTGGATCACTACCAAAACCACTTTCATCCGCGTTCAGAACAAAAGCTGCCTTATCGGAACTTAAAAAATCAAACTCATCGTACATTTTCTTTAATTTGGTGTAAAAGTCGAATATGATATCGGCTTTTCGAGCATCTTGGCGTGCTTTTTGTAAGTGTTCTGGTTTTTTTAATGACAGGTTTTGATGCCGTGTCATGAAGCTCCGGTACCAGTCGTCTCCGGGCCTCCCATTTTGGAAAGGGGTAACCAAGTTTGTGGTTCTAATGTAGGTACCCACTAAATCAAGGAGGTTCTCCTTATCGCAAGGGTAACCAGCACGTGCTCTTGAAATAAGGCACCTTGCTATGGTGTCTTCCAGGTCTAAGGATAGTGCAGGCTTTCTTCCTCGAGATATAACGGCAGTGGGATTTTTCCTGCCACCGATTCGATTATAAATAACTGAGATGGGAACACCGTATGCTTCTGTGGCCTGTCGATAGGTTTTGTTTTTGTTGATAACATCATTTACTGCACGTACGATATCTTCTGACGTGTATGACGGAGCTGTGGTTTTTCGTTGATATGTACGTGGCATCTTTTTTAGATATAAAAAATAGTAGATCAACACCAAAGCCATTCAAAAATGGATGTTTACAATTACCCCAAATTGTTCACTTTTACCCCATTCCTATGTTTACATTTACCCATGGTATGAAAAAAATGGGGCAATTGTAAACAGCCAATAACTTTAAAATTTTGTTATGTATAAAAATAAAAACATATGGCATGCATTAACACTCATATTTGACCTCTTTAAAAATAAAAATTTGCTTACCTTAATCACTTTTATTTGTTTTATAACTATTTTTGTAAGCACCGTAAAACTTAAAAACACAGAAAAATGAATGACTCACGCCAACGGACAAAACACAAATAATTCTTTGACAGATGACGCCATTCACGCGTCAGTATATTGCAAATACAATGCGTTTTCAAATAATATCATGGCATGCTTCGAAATATAAACGGTTTTAAGAGAATAAAGTGTGTTTACAATTACCCCCGTTCACAATTACCCCCCTTGACCCTACTCTCTAAAATATTTTTAGAAAAAATTTTCCATTTATGAAAAAATAACGGTACCTTCCATACAAAAGTGAAAAAACCGCAAAGGAAAAAATTGTTTTGCTTGA
This sequence comes from Dasysyrphus tricinctus, assembly GCA_963921185.1. NCBI lineage: Eukaryota > Metazoa > Arthropoda > Insecta > Diptera > Syrphidae > Dasysyrphus > Dasysyrphus tricinctus. The sequence goes on from OY992531.1 coordinate 264,193,337, forward strand.
AAACGACTCCTACGATTTTGATTAAACTTTTTTCATATACTAAAATTAGTACTATAATAAATTCCTATGTGAGCTGGAGGTCGCAATTTTATAAAAATAAAAACAAAAACTGACCTCCAGCTCACATAGGAATTTATAATATTACTAAAAAGGTCACGAATAAGGATATAATCTAAAACTAGTACGATCTACCATCAAAAATTATAAAATTTTACACATAGCAACTATTAGTAGTAGGTACCTGTCATAGAACGTATTTTTTTATTTTGAGTTTTCTCGTTATCAGCTTAACGGATTTAAATGAATTTTTTTATATACAAATTTCAGATAAGATTAAATAATATTGCATATCAAAATTTTCAAAAAAAATTTTTTGGATTTTTAAAAAAAGTTTCAAACTCTTTTTTTGAAAATTCGATATCTCAAAAACGGGTTGACAACTTTTTTTCAAATTTTGTTTTAATATACACATAAATATATAGTTTAAATCTGCATACCAAAATTTGTTCTTAAAAATGTTTTAAGAATTTTATATATAAAAAATTAATTTAAAAAAAAACCGCTCCAACGATTTTTAAATTTTTTTCCCATACAATCATATTCCATCATGAATTAAGATGGCATACTTTTTTTTCACCTCAAACTGTCAAAAGAGTTGTTTTAGCTAATTTAAATGTCGTATTTCATGCTTCTCTACATTTTTCTCTCATAATTTCCATGTTTGTATATACAATTTTCTTAAACTCGCAGTGTCTTGAACATAAGAGCAAGTACGTGCGACCCAGTCGTGCATTTTATTTATTTCTGACAATCTAACTTTTAATTTGTTGTTGTTTTACGTGTGTTTTGACAACGTGCGCAGAATAATATCTTAGATTTGTGTACTCTGGATAAAAACAACAACCCTTATTTTTATTATCATACTAGCTGGCCCGCCCTGGCTCCGCCCAGGTAGACAATAATTTCGAGAACAAATGAACAAAACAAAATTTGAATTATGATTGTGTCCTCGATTAATCGAATTCCGGATAATCGAGACTCGACTGTATTTTTTTTTTATATTGTCAGAACCAAATTTCATGATTGATTGATTTTTTTTCAAACTCAATTTATTTATTTTTTGTACATAAAACAGGTAACCAGAGTATGCTTCTGCACCTTTTTGGCAAAACGCAAGACCGAATTTACCCAAAATTACAATAACACTCCCAATACCAAAGATTTCCTGAAAAGAATCATCCAAATAGCTCAAGCAATTCTTGAAAATACATTGTGGTGGTCAAAGAGCCGTGGCATTGATGCCTTGTTGGTGGCATAGTTTGCACAGATCCAAACAGTACGTCGACAAAGTTTTGAGCAAAGCTTTCACCACCTCTAAGACTATATTAGTTAAATTAGAACAAAAATTTCCTAATTTAACTGTCTGACACTTTTAGAATCGATTATTTCTACTTGTTTATAATCATTTCCTTATTATTATTTTTATTTCGACACAATTTTCCCTTAATTTCATTGTTTTTCTAATATTTCAAAGAAACCGTTAACATTGTTGCAATTTTAAAGTAGCCTGGATTACTCCCTGAGTTGTCCGCTACATGTATGAAAAGTCCCGTCATAACCTGTTCTGCCGTTTTAAAGGTTACCGCGGACAAACAGACAGACAGACAAAAATTTCTTAAATGATGCAGTTATGTTTCTTAGCAATTAAACAACCACCTAAGCTCAAAAACTTGAAATTATTTCAATATTAATGACAGACACTCCAATCTTATTTATATGTATAGATGTAACATACATATGTACATACATACATATGTATATGAAATAAAATTATATTTCATTCACTTTTGACACTACTAAATATTTTTTTATTACTTAAGGGTGAAAACTCATATTAAACTTTAATTGCGAAAAAAAAATAGATGAAACCAAAGATACTCCCTTATTAAGATTCCAATGTTTACATTGTTGTATCTGTTATTTCATTTCGCGTCCATTAGTGGTGATGTGAAACAGAATATCAAACGTAATGAGTGTGAAAAGGAGGTAGAATTTGGCTCTTTCTTATTTATTGTTTGTCTCATTTTTTATAAGCAGTAAATTGGTAAGAAACTAAACGAAATCTTTATTATTTGAACGTTAAAATTTTGTAACGAATGAAGTGCGGCATCAAAGATTAACAAAGAAAACTTGATATTTTTTTTATTGTTTGAAAATTCTATGCTTGGTGGTTTTTGAAAAAAAAATTGAGCTTGATGAAAGATAATTTTTTGAGTCAAGGTTTGGAGTTGCGACTACCTTAACAAGAAACCTGCTTCATGCATTTCTCTCTACCAATTTTAGAGAGTCCGAATTTGAAAACATTTTTCTTTAGTTTTGAACCCTTTTTCCTCCTTATTTTCCATACCTAAAATCTGTGTAAGAACTAAAGTGATATGAGTTCGGGGTTGAAAATGCCGTATGTTGTTGCAAAAACTTTACATCTTGTAGTGTAGGTATTCTTGAACAAGTCAACAGAACCATAAGATGGAAATACAATCGCAAAAGAGATGTTACTAAAATAGGAATTCTATTTTAGAATCGCAACCAAAGCATTCATGTTCAAGCACTGAAAATATTTTGTTAAATGCAAAGCCTTAGTTTGTAATGATGATATCACAATGATATCTAATTTCAGTTTAACCATATGGTCACTTTCTTGCATTACACTTAACAATTGTTTTGTTGAAAGATCAAATTAATTTCAAATTGATTATTTTATTGTTAATTAAAAAAGAATACAATTATACATACTATACACATACATATGTAATACTGTTGCACTTGATCCTAATAAAAAGGATAAGATTTAAATTGAATTCAATAAGTTTATTTTTGATAGGTACAATTATTAATGTAATGATAATGAGAATACCACTGTTTTATTAGCTTTTTCTCATAAGGATAAATGGCAAATGAACTAGTTTTAACAAAATTAGTCGGGAGGTCTTCTTGACCAACCGCATGTTCAAACCAATTTTATTATAAAGAGAATCTCGAAAATAAAGAAGTGGAATAAAGCTGGGCTTACAACAAATGTTCTTGTGGCGAGTTCGTACAAAAAATTTAGTTTTCAAACTCTATAAAATTTCAAAAATTTTATATTTTTTCTTATTTTAGAAAATTTGTATTTACCTTCTTTAAGGCATTCAGAAGTACATATCTCGTGGCATAATGATTAGTGCGTTGGACTGTCATGCCGAAGGTCTGATTCGATTCCCAGCCGCTGCCAACTAAACATAAAAAAGGTTTTTTTTCCTAGGTACTGGTACTGAGTAACTGTTGTCATGAAAATGTGTTTCTCATCTAGCCGTTCGAACTCAGCAAAAATTGTAGGTCTCCGCCATCCCTCCCAACAACACGCACACAAGAATTTCTTGCTCTCCAGAAATTTTAAAAACCACACTTTTTCTCTATATTTCAAGTACATTTATGTAACGATAAATGAGTCATATTACTAATACTCACAGTACCTACTCATATTAAAGTTAATATCATTTGCGTTTTAATTTTCAGTGATGCGCATCTATTATAAATTAGTGAAAATGGTGGATCCAAAAGTCTGTTTACTTGTCAAATGTCAATATTTGTTGTTGTATTTACGTGTTATTTGATTGGTATTCCCATAGCTATCATAAATGACTGATACTTTCAATTTTGACAAACTGCGCAATATTACCTTAGATTTGTTCACGGTGGCGGATACTTACTTTTTTATATGTATTGTAGGTATATATTTCAATAATAACATGCATAAACCTGACTTGCTTGCAGACTATGTAGACATGTAGAGGAACAAAATATGAGCCGGCAATGGGTAGCATTTATAAGATAAGGAGTTTTTCACCCTGATCTCAAAGAATTTGCGAGACTAACCCACAAAGATGTGATGTGAAGCTTTATAGGGATATACCTACAATTTAAATCTTGCATAGTCGTACTGTTGGGAACATATCAGAGGAGATGGAGTTTCTAATATATAAATCTACATGATATCCGGAGCACATAGCAGTTGCAGGTAGGACAAAATATTACTAAGGTAACGCATGAACTCGTGAAATGTAAGATCTAGAAAAAATTGTACGTATATTCTATACACTCCAAAAAGTAATGGAAGAAACTCAATAGCAGAACACCTCTGTTCAGACATACATTCGTGGTCGTCACATACGTTGGGAAGTTGTGCGCATGGTCTTATCGATTTTATGTTAATTGATCATGATAGGGTGTAACAGATCTGTTTGTTTGGAGTTAATACCTACTCATCCATAACTGTGTACAGGTGTATCGCGATGTTCAAAGGGTAGACACGGTGCATTCAAGAGGACACAAGCGTCCACAAGCTTTTTTTCAAAGCGAACCTCTGTCTATCAACTCCTACTCTCACCTCCAAGTGGTGAACATAGGGTGCCTAGTACCTTTAACTGAAGATGGGGTTCCAATCCCTGTGGACGGTTTTAGTGGGCGGCAAACGAGAGAGGGGGGAGGAGTGTTCCCACTTAGGCACTTCTCCTTCATCCAGGCGGCAACGGAAGAATTCTCAAGATGGAATCAACGGTGGCGTCTACAGTTCCAGTTAGGCTAAAATACTTAGTGAGCACCTTATACGGGCTACTATGACATATTCGGAGCTCAGGCCTATAAGGAGCGGTTAATCCGGCTCCCCACCCTGGGAGTTATATTGTAAGGGTCTGGTCCTCTAGGTTGGGGGTCATGCCGTCTCAAAATGTCGATTCTCTAAATGTCGACAGTGATCGAGATTTTATGAAAGATAGTTCTATAAAATATTTGTAATAAACTGTTATGGTTAAGAGAGTTCATAAGTATGCTCTTGTGAATTCCTTTAGTTCTTTTATTAAGACTTCAAACAAAATGAAAACATGGATTTAGTATTAATTTAAAAAAAAAAAGTCTAAGGAAAATGTGTCAAATCTGCCAACCCTACCCTACACTCGGTTTTCTTATTTTCTCTTACATATCTCAATATTTTGTTGTTTTTGTTGTTGTTTTTATAGTAAGTAAACTTTTAACCAAAATATGTTGCAGAAATTAAAACATGGATATGTTTATTTTCGAAAGTTCAGCAAACATTCAACAAAAATATTTTTCTTCTTATCAGTTAAAAGACGTATGTATTTATATCACAATTTTGATATATACATAGGTATGGTATGCAAGTTTGTTCCGACAATAACACTGAACAAAAAAAAAAAAAAAAAAAATTATGGCTACTATTAAAGACCAAGAGGTGATAACAAATTTTGGGAGTGGTGAGTGGTCGCTTAACAAGAATGCGGGCTCACGAAGGTATAAGCGGTATTAGAGTCGTGGTTGTGATATCGAACTCAGAAGTCTGACAGGTTTACTAAACCTTTGTTGGAGATCAGATTTTTTCTATTTCTGTTTGAGGTATAACCACTTAAATTTGTATGTAGGTACATATGAAGAGTCCAGGGGAAAAAGGGCTTAATAGACTGAGAGCCAACGACATAAAATGTCAAGTCATTTGCGTACAGTTGTCATATTAATAATAGCGTTTGAGGTATTGAACCAATAACCGTTTGTCTGCCTATCTAAGCACGTGTCGAACAGGTGTAAAATTTTACGTACATTTTGTACATCGATTTATTTCAACGTCTATTGATCGGAGGGAAAAAGTGTGTATACAAGAAATATTTAGCTTGCCATTTTGAACAATTGTTGTCATTCCCTGTTGTTTGTCCCTTAAAAGATAGAAAGCGGAGAAATATCCTTAAAACACTCACGTAAACAAGTGATGTGTTTAGGTAGGCAGAAAAACGGCTAATGGTTCAACACCTCAAAGACTATTGATATGACTTACAACTTTACTTTACTTAACTTTTCATTTTTCGTTGGCTTTTAGACTATTCGAATATCGAATAATTTCTATGTATTTAATTATTTGGCTTACATGTCGCTACGTCTAGCGGAAAGTTTTTCTTTTTTAAATATCGTTTTGAAAAAGTTTTTTTTTTGAGAAAGTATGCAATTTTGCGAGTTTCAGTCTTTTTTGGAGAGAGCTATAATACAACAGATAGTACTCATAAATATCAACAAGATGTCATCATTAGTTAACAGCCCTATTCTGGCATACCTCACTGATACCTCACAAGTCACAACAACCTCACAAGGTGAGGTTAATTTGGTTTTGAGCGGTTTTCGTATTCTGGCAGCAACTTCACAACTTGTGATCCTCACAAAAACTATCGAAACTGTGATCTCCTTCGGAGGAGGCTGTACAAAAATATAAAACAATGCTCTGTCATTTTCTCTTTATTGGTGCTAGGAGTGTTTTGTTTATTGCAATTAAAAACATTTCCTGTCGCGAACCTATCAGACTTACGTACCACGCTATCGAATCCTTTATCAATTGAGCAAACTAAAATTTGCTGTGCAATTTTTTGAAGACAAAATAAATAAAGCTCCAAACCAACAGAAATAAATCTGTTGCAACAAGGAAAAACAACAACATAATAAGTCAGTTTAAATAAGATAACTGTGTATAAAATTTAATTTTTTATTTATAAAACTCTCTTTTTTGCTAATTGATAGGTATTTGATTTTGTATATGGAGACTTATTCTGTTATTGCTTGTGCAAACTTAGTAGAAAACAACTAATGTAAGAGATAAAAATACGAGTAAAATGTGGCAAATAGATTGTTATATTGCGCATCATATAGTATGATAAACTCGATTTTGACATTAATAGACTTATATGCTGTTTTTCCTTGTGGCCATAGAAATATTTGTGACTTGTGGAGGTTAATAAAAATACCAGTCTGCCCAATGCAATTGATAGATTAACCTTATGTTTAATGGGGATGGAACTGATCGATTGGCTTGGATAGCGAGATGCACTTCTAAATATAGCCAAATACTATTTTCCTGCTATTAATGAACGACGAAAATCAGCGTTAAACATCTATTAACTTGTAATAAATTCTAATAAATAAATGTGTAATATTCTTTGACATTTGAAAGCGAGCAGATCTCCCAAGATTTGGCGTTTAAACAAAGGATAACTTCTTTAAGGAAATATGCATAAATTTAATCGAACATTTGTTTCCGAACTGTGAACTGTATTACATTGATAAAGACTAAAAATATCACACAGTAAAAATATGATTATGTTTATTGATAAGAAAAGTTGTCAAACGGACAACTTCAATTAACACGAGCTTTAATTTTTTTTTCAATAGGTAGGTACTTAAAAGAACGGCCCAAAATATGAAAAGGTTGAAATATAGAGAGGTACTCACTTGGAATTTTGAATGACTATGTTATCCACTTTGGCCTGGATGGCCTCCGCCGAGGGTTTGTGTACTTTCCCAAGGAATGCGACGATGGATACTGAGAGCGTTTCAATCTCTTTATGTGATGGTTTAAGTTCTTCAGATTCACCGAGAATTTCCTGAAAAAAATAAAAAAACAACACATAGGTAACCACATTAGAAAACAATACATAAAACACTTATTTTTACTAAAAGTTTATTGTAAACTAATGTGCTTAAAAAATTAAAATAAGCTCTAAAAACTAATTTACATTTATTTCAAAAAAACTACATTTTAAATTTTGTTTAATATTGTATTTAAATACAAGTCTTCAGATTAATTAGGTTCATTCACTGTTTTTTGCACTAGAAATGTGAAAACTTAATTTAAATAGGTCTACGTAGCTTATTGTCAGCGACATTTTATTATTAAATGTGGCCCTCAAAATGAAGGTCAAGTTCGTTGATTTCTGTTTTGTATAATTTTACAAAGTAAAAATAAATAAAAAAAACAAATTAACGATGACGTAATAAAGTTAAAAGAATTCAAACCAACCAATAGGTTAGTAGCTAGTTTGGTCAGTCAACCATGATCAAGACTCTCAATCCCAAATCACCGCCTATCGTTTATGGGATGTAATGTCGAGAATAATGAATTTAATTTAAAGAAATCAAATAAAATTATTTAAGTGGATAGTCAGCGACTCTTTTAGTTTGAAAAGAACAAACAAAACAGGTGACAATAATTTATAAGTTTGAGCGAAGGTGATAAAATAGAGTTTCATTATTACGAAATAAAACAAAAACTTCGAAGCTTTTCCCTAAGAATATGGTTAATATTTATATTTTAACAGTTGTTTTGCTGAACAATATGATATTCCCTAAATATTTTTTACAACAGTTAAATAAAACTACCAGCTTAAGATTGACAGAAATAAATTCAACTCACCTGGATAGCATGCTTTGTTTCTTCCAAATGCCGTCTGGACCTTACCACTGGGTCGACATTTCGGAATTTTTCCTCCAATCGAACAATTGATTTTTCCAACGAATGGAACTTGTTCTCGAATTCCTCCCACTTCTCAGCGGCCGATTGTAACGTGTCACGACGATTTTCTAATCCTTTCACTAAATCTGACCACAAACGGTTCAAATCAGAATTGTCCTTTTCAATAGCGCTGCGATTTTGTGAATCCGCTTGTCTTATTATAGCTTGAGCTTGTTGATTTATTTGAACGATGTCGTTACTTTGACTCTGGTGTGAGAAAAAAAAAATAAACTTAGCTTTCCTTTTGCGCACTATAAATCATATGCTGAAAATTTATTCATATGTACATATTAACAATATGCTCGAATCAACTAAGATATTCCATACCAATCGAGTTTTAAATTATACTTTAGGTAGGTAGGTAGGTATAAATGAATTATTTTTAATTTGAAGAATTCTTAGGTTTAATTTGCGTTTAGACGTGCGATTCTTATATTATTTCCTATTTATTTTCAAACGGGTTTGATCTGCCGAACGTCTCAACTTTAAATGTGGTATTCCTTTAAATTATTTTTCTGACTAGCCCACTACTCTTCTGTATACATACATACGATTACCAACACCACATGGAACCGGTATCTTCCCAAAAAGGAATGAAACTACTATAGGTACAATATTCTCGTTTTTAATATACTATACATGCAAAATGGCACAAGTATCATATAAAGGAGCTTTCTCTACCGAGCAAGAAGATGTCGTCATGAGCTAAAAAAAATAAAGTTAAAGCACTTCCAGCATTTGAACACTATACCGGCACCGACTTTGAACTCCCTGCCTATGTAGTTTAAATATAAAAGTCTATGTATACATGCAAGGTCTAATACCGGCTTTCAATGCATCACCCAACGAAAAAAAAAAATAATAAAACAGCTGAAACTCGCGCACAAGTGCACGTGCTGAGACCGAGAACAGCGACTTCACAGATACAAAATCGTAACGAAGAGGTTGGAAATTAATTTATTTTTTCTCTTTGATATTATATTACTTCTGATTCTTCTCAGAGCATTATAATTATAATAAACAAAATAAGAGAAATACACTAAAAAGCTATTTTGAACGAAAAAGCTACTGGATTCAAGTTAAAGCTAAAAGAACTGTACAAATTTAAATAATAAAGGAAGTTTAAAGTTATATAAATATTTGTTTTTTTAATTAATTTTATTTAAAATTATTTTATAAACAGCTTTTCTCCCTATATAGTGATTTCGAAAAAATAATAAACATATATAAATACGAAAATAACGGCGCCCTTTATCTAATAATAACAATGGAATCGTTTGTTAGTATGAATAAAGCAACCAACCCAAAAATCAAATGCTTAAAATAAAATTCCTATTAGCTTTGGCAAAATTTATTAACATATTAAAAATGTATGTTGAGTGTCATTATGCTCTTAGCACCCGCCTAAAAAAAACAATCTAATAATCTAGTTTTAAACAAGGTCCTAGCAAGGTAACTAACCCTTTACCTTGAAAGGTAAACAGATAGAAACAAAATTGTTATATCTGGGTTGGATTCTGTTATCTTCTGTTTCCCTGTCCAGAGCATACCTATTTATGAAATTTTTGTCTAGTTTTATTCAAGGATCTTTTGATGGGATAGGTACTAACATATGCCAAAATATTAGACTGATTTTCTACAGAAGTAAACTGTTCGTACATAAATCGGACCGCTTTGATGATATTCCGACCAGTGTCTTTTAAGCAATACATTTTCAATACAAATTTGTATGGGTATTTTACACTTTTTACGTTACATTTTTTCGCCTCAAACCACAATTGCTGTTCTAAAGTATTGATTTTTATTCTATAGGTATAACCATCTCTGTAAAAGACCACATTCAAAATAGTACGCACAAAAATTTTATATCAAATACGCATCTCGATTTTTAAAGATATTTGTTTTTGCATGGAAGATCTTTGATGATTTCTTCGGACTTAAAAATTCTCACCTTCTTTTTTTTTATTGTTAATTTTTCAATGTGATCTTTAAAAATTTCAATGCCATATGCATACATGAAATATTTAGCTTGCAATTTTGAACAATTATTGTCATATGTCATATTCTCTGTTTGTCCCTTAAAAGACAGAAAGCGGCAAAATATCCAAAAACACTTAGGTAAACAAGTGATGTTTTGAAATTTTGTGGCTCTCTTTCTTCTAGGGGAGTCACTCACTACATAGAGATGGATTTATGACATTGCTCAAAATTGCAAGCTAAATATTTCTTGTGTGCACACTTTTTCCCTCCGAACAATAGGCATTGAAATAAATCGATGCACAAAATGTACGTCAAATTTTACACCTGTTCGACACGTGTGCAAAAAACTCACGAAACTCATAAAACTTGTCACTTGAACAGACTCTTAAGAAAAATTCAAAGCAAACTATGCAAATGTCCTTTATGATGCAATTTGACATTTGAAGAGAAGTTCAGTTCACTCTTCATTTTGAAATTGAATTTATTATTCGTTGTGTTTGTGTTCTTTTTTGTTTCTTATATCCGTATAAGAAACTCATTTCTTATATACGTTCTAAGGATATAAGAAAAACTCGGTTATAAGAAACAATTTTTGAGTTTCTTATAAGCGTTATGAACTGTATATAGTTTTTTTATATTTCGTCCAAGCGCTAAAGACAAAAATTGCATATACCTATTTGTGAAGTGTAAGAAGCAGAAAAGTTTAAATTTCCATTGTTCTCAAGCAGCTAGATATATATGATCGTTGTTATCTCCAAATTTAGAAAGAGTAACTTAGTTCTTGCAATCAGGTGGCGTAGGCGTATGTATCAACATAGCTCATTAGAATCTCTTCTTTTTTTAACTTCCTCCTTTCACCCCCTTCTGCTCGGTCTAAATTTGTTCTTTTATTTTTTTGTCTAATTTTTCTGCTATCTACTATTTGCATTCAGGTACCCACCTATTACAAAAAAAAACTGTGAATTTTAAAAATACTTTTTTAACCGTTTTGTTTTCGAAGGTGGTGAATTCCATGAACAGTGTCTGTCTGATATTCTATTCCTACAAGGATACCGACCATTAATTCAAGTTCGTGCGACGCAGTTTTTTTTTTTTTTGTTATTTTAGTGCTTGTTTATTTTTAGAACTTGTTTAATAACAAAGCTTTAAACAATTAATCATTTTCTCTTTGGCATTATTACATACCTTTTAGTAATTTCAGAACACCGAACTCGAAGAAGTGTTAGAAAAGTAAGAGAAAATGTTCTCTAAGAAAAAGCTGTTTGAGGGGAATTTATTGGATTTTTAAAGTAGATACATTTCGCTTCAACTCAGTTCTCAGTACTTACTCCATATCTGACGTATCTACATTTGTAAAATAAATATACACTTTATTACATGTGCAAGGCAAACACTCCATCTCACACAAACAGGGGTTTACTTACTTACAAAACTATAGATATATGATTATAGCCGCTGAATGGTGATGTCATTTTATTTGGAATAAGTTAAAGAAACATCTATTCACATATGTTTTGAGCACATACATATGTATATGTATGTACCTAATGTGTTAACATTATTTTTTTTTTATTCATTCGCTGGATGTCAGCCAGACCATGAAACACCAATTTTTTTGCTTTTTTAATGAAATAAAAAAAGAGAAACTGAATTGGTAGGTATGTTTATAAGAAGCAAATGAGAAAGAAGTAGGTATGTATGTATGTACTTGCACATATGTTGTTATGTATAATTTTAATGCGAGTGCGACCTGTGATCTGAAATTGTTCGAGACATAAATTGGGTCAGAGAGATTTTTGAATCGCTGTTGTAAACTCCAGAATAGGTATATTCATACCTCATACGCATGTAATTGAAGGTAATAGGTATTCCTTTATAAAAACCTAATTGTGGAGAGTAAACTAAAGCTGACTTTAAATATAGGTACTAGGTATAGCAACTTCTTATAAACCGACTGCTGGCAAATGGTTAAAATGAATTGGCGTACGTCTAGACAAACAAAGCCACACCTTACTCTTCTGTCTCTATTCGTATTTAAAATAATTATTGTTATTTGGGAAAAAAAAATGAGTGAAGCTTAAAAAGCACAAACAAAACAAGTAAGAACTAAAACTTATTAAAAAAGTTGTAGGTACAGATATGAAATTTTCTTTGTAAAGGTGATCTTTTTGAAAAAAAAAAAAAATATTAAAGTAAAAACAAATGTTGGGATAGGTTGATAGATGGATAGAATTGAGGAGAACTGGATATTGCGCACTCGTATACATACATTATTCTTGAATAACATTCTATTCTATCAAAGCACAAGGTAGAAATAATAAGCTAGTTTAAAACTTAATGCCAAAGTTTTAACCCAAGATACTAGGGTAGCACTTATTTGAACAAAATTTTTAATTTTTTTCGCCCCTCTCTTAAAAGAGATGAAGGTAATTAACATAAAATGCACGATTGAATCGCACGTAGTTGATGTTATGTTTAAGAAGCTTAGGGACATGGAAATTGGGCTATAAAGACATTGAAACTATGAGAAAAAAAAAACGTTTAAAAGCATGAATTTCGATATTTGAATTTTGTTAGACAATTTTCCTTTGATAAGAAGGTTTTTATAATACAAATGTTATTACATGGCTAAAGTTTTATAAATCCAAGCGTAGAGCTCATTTTCTTAAACACTGTATTTTACGTTCAGTGAATTCTAAATTAGAGCTAAACTAAACACCAACATTCTTGAAGCATTTGATGGGTTCAAGGAACGACCATTTTTATCACACCAAAGAGTAAAGCTATCGATATGTATCTGCACACAATAATTCTTTTAATACCATTGATCACTTTTGAGGGGGATTCAAGCACTTCATAAGCGCCACTCTATAACATAGGCATGTATGCACATTTGACGGATGCCAAAAACTTAAAATGTCTTAATTTGCGATGCCAATATGTATATAGAAAACCTACCTTTGTAGTGAGAGTTTAGTGAAATAATAAACCTGGCAAAATTTCAACCTTTTAGATTAATATTTAGAGTTTGCTCATAACTACTTTTAGGCCAGAAAAAATGGGTTCCAAGGTTGAAAAAATTAATTCATAAAATATTAAAATTGGAATCGACGCAGAATTGCAACCTCTATAACATATCCAAAGTCCCCCAAAATCCCCGCATTGGCTTTTTTTGTAGATGCATTTGAAGAGGTGCAAACGGGGAGAGCTTGGAGGTCTAACAAACTAAAATGTTTTGGTACCACCTAACCATATGATACATGTTTTAAAGGTAGTTTTTAACGCTGAGTCTAATGAAACTAAATTCAAAATGATACAACCACTCAAAAAAAGTTATAGTCCTTTTTATGTAATGATGACACTTTCTCATGTACAACAGGTGAAATATTACCGAAAACCCCTTGAAAATAAAGGTATGTTAATGAAACTTGGAATAAATGTTCCATGTGTCATACGTCCCCATACGATTTGTGCTATTTTTCCATACAAATCGTTAGGGATTTTTTTTTCTTCTTTGTTTTAAAGCTTAAGAACCAGTTCCTCATTTAGAGCCAATAATCCTGTGATTCTGAGAAAATTGAAAATAACAAAAACAAAAACGCCCAGTTCCAAGTAGAAGCAAAATAGGTACAAAGGTAGGTATTTTAAATTTCAATTTCAAAATTTTCAAGATATTTTAGAATACGGCTTTAAGCGTTTGATTTAAGATTAATAAGAGTAGAGGAGACCGGGGATAAAAGTACCGTTTTTTCTTTTGGGGTTGTTGTTGGAACAGAAAACGCAAAATCTCATCTTATGGATGGGTTATTTATCTAGGATCTGATGAAGAAAAATTTCTTTAAAATGACGAATTCTCATAGCTGTGATAATTTTCCCGAAACTCTTTCCTTGTTACTTTCGTCATATATGTCCAGGTCAAAAGAATAACGCTGCCGGGATAAAAATAACACAAATTTTCCCGGCTCAACCCTTACATTGTTGACATCAAACCAATTTTTCACCTCCACAACTTCTGCTACACCAATCTACCAAGGATGAACAATCTTTTGTATCGCCATTTGAAGATGTGGCATCACTGTAATATCGATTTCAATTTTCCCCGCATTGGCTTTTCACATAGACGCATTTAAAGAGGGGGGAGGTCACAACTTCTTGTGGACGAAGGGAACGTGTTACGTTCGTACACATGGTGTAGTGTTACTTTTGCCCACATGCCTTCATTTTTTGAGAAAAACTAAATTATTTACTCAGATTCTTGTGTAGAATCTTGCTTTAAAATATTGAGATTTAAACCTTTATTTACTTAAAAAACAGTCAACAAAACAAATTTCAAATGATGAATATTTTTTATTCTTCAATGTAGCATTAAAGAATGCTTGAGTAGAATCTTGCCTTAAAATATTGAGATTTAAACCTTTATTTACTTAAAAAACCGCCGCTGGCCGAACAAATTTCAAATGATGGATTATTTATTATTTTTCAATGTGGCATGTGCCCATCTCACGATCGATCGACAGCAATTGGCTAGGAAGGAAAAGAGTTAAGTTCTTTTCAAAACTGCATTCAAGAAAATGGCCCAAAACATTAGTTCAGGCCGTGAATGGCCCTGTTACTTTCATGACGTGTTACTTTTGTCCCTTGTCTCCCCTACTGAATACTGAAAACAAAAATTATGCTTAGTAACGTAAATATTCTTCAAAAAACAGCTTGAAAAATAAGAAATCACTTTTTATTTACTTTTATTTTAAGTTTGAACATTGTTTTTTCAAATTTAAAAAATTCATTGAATCATTTTGGCTTAAAAAAATATATAGCGTGGCATTGTAAGTGTTGCCGTTGTTTTTAATATTTTTGTTTGTATCAAGTCTTTTTTTTACAAAATAGCACATGAGAATATAGATCCCCGCTTTTTCTTGCCCATCTATACGATCACGTTACACTCTTTGGGAAACTACCTGTATTAAAGCACACATTTTCAATACGAAATCAAAAAAACTCTACAGGCATTCCAGTTTGACGTTTAATAACTTTTTTAAGTTTTAATTAAGATCTCTCCTTAAACATTTCGGTGTGATAAATGGTTCTAAAGTTATAAAATAAAGCAGAGAACAAGAAAAAGTCCCATACAATTTGTATAGGAAACAGAAATTAGCGATGATCGACTAAACACAGGTTTACACGGGCTTGGACACGAGAAATTAAGTCATTGCACAAGTAAGAAAATTAAGAAAAACGTTTCTTTCACTATTTTTGAGGTTATGTAACAACATGAGTTAGTTAAAACAAAATTTTTTGGGCTGTCAAATACCAGGTTGTAGTACATAGGTCAGTTGTCAACTTTTCGACAATTTGCTTCTCTCTCATAGAATTTCAGCAAACTTTGATGGAGTGTCAATTTTTGCCAGAAACAAACTTTGATGGAGTGTCAATTTTTGCCAGAAAAACTCAGCTACAAAGCAATTATTATTTTCATCGACGAATATCAAATTTAATGAATATCAACGAAGATTTAAAAATGGTCACGTCAACTCCAAACTTCCTGAAAACGTTGAAGTGAATGGATGTACAGGGATTTAAATGGAGTCTCCTCGTTTCTGCTCAAATAGATAGGTCATTTAGCTGCTGCAGAGCGCTTTTTAGATACAGCCGTAGAAAACTGTTAGCTCAGAACTTTTAAAATCTGTTTGTTGTTAAATGCTTCGATAATTGAACGCTAAGCTATGTTAATATTCTATTAATAAATGCCTTTTTTGGCCTTAAGATTTTATTTTGGCTTGTTTAACGTTTTTAGGTCAACAAAATCCTTTCCCTGCTCATGACACATGATTTAAGTGTACTTGTTAACGCTGAGTCTAATGGTACTAAAACCAAAATGACACGACTGACCTATAAAAACTGTGTCCTTCTTTTAATGATGACTCTTTTTTTTTAAGGACAACAGGTAAAATATTACCGAAAACCCTTTCAAAGAAATGGAATGTCAATGAAAATTGGAATAAGAATTTCATTTAACAATAGAGCCAAGAATCAAAAGAGTACCTAAAAATATCTGTTGTTTAAGAGTGCTTTTTGAGGGGGAATGGCAAGTGTAGAATTATTACCACAATACCCACAAAATAACACTGAGGTGCTAGGTAAAGATATCATTAGAACTCATCATTAAAAATTTTAATGTTTAATTTTGACACATTTATGGCCTTTTCGATTGGCAATTCGGAAGAACTCTCCTATCCGGAACGCCAATAAAACAAACAGGCACATGCAGTTTGATTCTGAAGTTTTTGTATCCCTGTATTTGTGCAACTTCACATGCGGACGCCGAAATAGTTCTTCACATTTGGAAACTTGGT
Source organism: Dasysyrphus tricinctus (assembly GCA_963921185.1). Classification (NCBI taxonomy): domain Eukaryota; kingdom Metazoa; phylum Arthropoda; class Insecta; order Diptera; family Syrphidae; genus Dasysyrphus; species Dasysyrphus tricinctus. The sequence goes on from OY992531.1 coordinate 264,210,047, forward strand.
GGACACAAATATGAACGAGTATGATAATTTTCAATAAAGAAAATCGGAAAATATTATTCTAAACGGAAAATAATTGTTCTTAGAAACAGTAAAATGTGTGAAATTTACTTATTTTTAGCTAAAAATTTACTTTTGCAATATTTGACAACTCTTTGACAACTATGTGTTTGAATGTGTGAGTAGTTCTGGTTTCGATTCTGAAATGAAATCCAGAATCGTTTTCTGTTCTTTTCAGGAGAAGAACTGTCATTCTGAATGCCAATAGAACACTTTCAGAAGGGTTTATACGCATTCCGAACGCTTCTGGATTGCCAAACGAAAAGGCCATTAGAAAGAAAAATCAGGGTTTTTGTATGCTTAAATAAAGCTTGTTTTAGGTAATTCATTATTTTCAGCCGAAAAAAAAAAATCATTTTGGCCTAGCGTTTCAGATAAAACGACTTTTATTATTTCAAGGTTTTCACTACCTTACCAATGATGATTAAAATATAGTAAATAGTGTTTTTATCATCATTTTATGTGGAAAATTGGACTTACTTGGCGTTTTTCTGACATAAATAAAAATAGTCAATGTTTTAATAGTGTGTTTTGTTTAGGGTAAAAGTTTGATCTATTTTAAGGTGATCTATTTTAGGTTGAAAAGGACCATAACTTTTTTAAAGGTGTTAGTATCATCTTTGTTTAGCTTTTAATAGATTCGGCGTCAAAAAATATCCTTAAATAATGTAAAATACTTTGGCCCTACGAACTAACTCCCAATAGAGTTGACTCTCACAAGCCAAAATGAACTAGCTCCCATCAATTTTAGGAGTTATTTCAATTGGGAGTCAGTTCAATTTGAACAAAGTCCCAATGAAAAAGTGAACTGCGGGTGCAGGCGCATGTGAGCTTTCTACGTATTGTCTAGTCGGCTACAAAAAATGAATTGTTATACTTACAAAAGAAATTAAGATATTGTTCGTTTGGGACCTCAAAGTAACTTACTACCTTATCTGACACTTAGTTCATTTTAACTTAAGGCTTAAGTTCCTTAAAAAGGGGGAGTTATTTTGTAAGTAACTAAGTCCCTATTTGGGTGGGAGTTAACTGTTTTGGGCCCCATATTTTGTGTATACTTGCACTTTCTTTTAAGGTTTGAATTTTTTCGATCCCCAACTCTAAAAGCCATCAAGTTGATTAAAAAAATAGTTTCGTAAAATTTAGTTGAAATCTCACATTAACACGTGCTAGCGAGCTCTTAAAATTTTTCATATATCAATATCGGTAAAAATGTAAAAGTTGATGGAAAACTTTTAAACTTTGCACATACATATAGTAAGCACCGTAGAGAATATGCATTATTTTTTTTAACTAACAACAGTAAGGCCAATTTCTCGAAAGGTTTTTTGGTTTCACCAAATGCTTTTAAGTTTAAGAAGATTTTAAATGCCCTCGTTAACTAATAGCTTTTAAAAGTCTCTTTTGTTAAGCCACTCCACTCCAGATATTTTGCTGTCAGAATAATAATTTTTTCCACATCCATAATGCTTTTTCACATTTTCTCATACTCCCCACATGTGCGAGGAAAACAACTCCATTTTTTGTACTAGGGATTTGAGCAAACTCATTTAAATTAAAACATCCCTAAAATATTGTAGTATTTCGTGGTATAATTAGTGCGTTGGACTGTTGAAGGCCTTGGTTCGATTCCTAGCCGCTGCTTCCAAAGAACAGATATGTTTTCCATAGGTACTGCCTCTTGCAGTCATGACAAAGGAACTGGCAAAACCTCCAAGTGTACACTTGTCATGAATAAGTGCATATAATCTAGTCGTTCAGACTCGGCAAAAAATGGTAGGTACCCTCCATTCCTTCCAACAACACGCACACAGGAATGGTTGAGAGTTGTAGGTCAATAGGTCCTGGAGTTCCACGAGCTGTTGCGTCACCAAATTTAATTTTTATTTCAATCCCTAAAATAGCCCTTTTTAACATTGGTGAAACTGAAAAATCTCAAATGTCTGACAAAATTAAGAAGGAGTTTAAATAAAAGCAATTTCAGTGTATGCTTATGAAATTGGCCATTACTCCATTTAAAATAGCAACAAATACACACAAACAAAGATATTTATGTCGTTTTTGATAGGATTTTCTGCCTGTCCTACTCCTTTTTGATTCCAATCGAACATGAAAATATCGTATTGTCAAATTTACACACACACTACTGAATGACACCATTTTATAAAATGGCTTTTTCAAGCATTTATCGCTTTTGACAAGTAGTCCGACGAAAAACTGTATATGTATGCGTGTGTTCCAAATCCACTCCATCTTGAAATCGGGAACAGAAAATGACTCAGAAAACATTGCTCGGAACAGCCAATCGAAGGCTTTTGGAGTTGTAGGAGTTAAAATGGAGTGGAAAAGGAGTACTCCGAACGTCCAATCAAAAACGACATTAATGTTATTTTAAATGGGCAATATCCTACAAAATCTTTTAAAACTATAAAATAAAGAAGGAAAAGAAAGTTCCAATACGATTTGTATGGAAAACAGAAAGTAGAGATGAGCGACCTCTTAATATTAATAGAAAGGGCTGAAATTTTACTTGGCTCATTATTTCACTAAGCTCTAACTAAAAAGTGGCATCGAAATTCGAAGAAATTTTACTTGTTTTTGTTTGGATCAATTTATGATATACAACATATGTACATATTTGCGAATACAAACAACTACTCGCCACTCTACTTGCTTCCCAACGGGCTTCGAAAAAGGCAAGCCAGTTGGCTAGCAAGTAGGAAAAGTTTCGATGTAATAGTAACTCGCCAGCGATTACTCGCTCGTGTGGGCTCAGGGTAAGGAATCAAATACAAAAAGTTGGAAACAAATAACTAAAAACAGAAGAAGATAAAAGCTATACAGAACGTCCTAAAATGCGCACCTTGCACGACTTTTTCAGAGACAACAAGGAACTTGGAATCCAAAAGATTAATAATACTTACAAAAACATGAATACAGTCAAAATTCAAAATAGTTATAATGTACTCGATGGGACTGGAGAATTTGTTCGTTATATTCGGTGTTTCGCTAATGCCGATCTTTCATTTTTTCGTTCTTTATTAAAAGGTGGACGAACTTTTTATTGTAGTAAAATTTTGATTGGAATCACTAGCGAGTCTTGAAATTATTGTAAATTTCTCTTCATTTTTTGTTCTTTAATAGTAAAAAAATCCACGTTTTTAACAAATTAAAAAAAAAAAACAAACACTTTTAACCTTTCTTAATATAAAATGTGATTATTCCAGTTCCTCTCAAAAAAAAATGCGAATTGCGTATATAGAAAACAACAAAAGGGAAATCCACATTTTAAATGCAGGAAATTTACAATTCCTTCTTTATTTTGTTTATTACTCGTTATAGCCTATTGAATAGACCTTTTAAAAAGGAACAATTACGTGCAAGGGTTTTTATTACTGAATATGTTTGTTTGGCCCATAAGCATGCTTAAAACAAAAAATGCTACTAAATTCACCCATGCGTTTCTGAGAGAATGGTCACACTGGCCACTTTTCAGTATTTTTGGTATAACTCGAAAACTAAGCCGAATTTGACAATTTTACATATAATACTTTTTGTTCAAAATTAAATTTTCTATCGAAATGGATAGTTTGGAAAATTAAAAAAAAAAAAATTAAGCAGCAAAAGTAAACAAAAACCAACATAAAAAATATCGAAAAATCAATGATTTAAAAAAAATTTTATAAATTGCGCATAACTTTTTTCGGAGCAAAGATACGCTCAAGACATACATAAACAAAGTAAACTGGAGTTTTAGGGCTTTGATATAACATGTTAAAAAAGCCATATTATTTGAAAATTGACAGAGATATATCCATTCAAACTTTACCATTTCTTATCATTTTTCACTATTTTTGCCCGAAAGCCTATTTTTTGGTACTTTATGACAAATTTAGCGTTCCTTGCAACTTGTACCAAATCTTATGTTAATCGGACCAGCCGTTCGGTCTGTAGGTCTGAAAGAATTAAAAAACAGCCGAAAAACGAAATTGCGAACTTACATCCTTTTTATAAATTCTCTATAGTTCTAATGTCATATTATACCGAAATTTATATTTTGAACATTTTTACGAAAGTGAAATTTGCCATATTGTACCGAAAAAGGGACTTTCGGGCCAAAACTGCGAAAAATTATAAAAATGATAAGGTTTGAACGGGAATATCTCTGTAAATTTTGAACAAATATTAATTTTTGAACATGCCATATTAAGGCCTTAAGTCTCTTCTTTATTTTGTCTATGCATGTATTAACCCTATCTATGCTTCAAAAAAAGTTATGCACAATTTATTAAAAAATTTAGATATCCTTGATTTTTTGATTTTTTTTAGGTTGGTTCTTGTTAACTTTTCCTGCTTAAATTTTTTCGTAAAATTTTTTGAACTATCCATTCCAATAGAAAATTTAATTTTGAACAAAAAGTATTACACGAAAAATTGTCAAATTCAGCTTAGTTTTCGAGTTATACCAAAAATACTGAAAAGTGGCCAGTGTGACCATTCTCTCAGAAACGCATGGGTGAATTTAGTAGCATTTTTGGTTTTAAGCATGCTTATGGACCAAACAAACATATTCAATAATAAAAACCCTTGCACGTAATTGTTCCTTTATACCCCTCATTTTCCGGTCTATTCAATAGGCTATTAACGGGTGATTTTTTAGCTGGTTTGGTTTTGGCAACACTGGTTTTGACAGCTGACGTGTGTTTAGTACCTTGTGTCACTGTCAAACAGCTTCAGTTTGGTTTGCAATTTAACCATGGTAAAGCCAGCCGACCTACCACAACGCCGAATTTTTGGTGAATGGGCTCTTGGAAAGCTGGCCGAGGATCCGCTTTTTTATCGAAAAATTGTGTTCAGCGATGAGGCTCATTTTTGGTTGAATGGGTACGTAAATAAGCATAATTGCCGCATTTGGAGTGAAGATCAGCCAGAAGCATTGCAACAGCTACCAATGCATCCCGAAAAAGCCACTGTTTGGTGCGGTTAATGGGCCGGCGGCATTATTGGGCCATATTTCAAAGATGATGCGAATCGCAGCGTTACTGTCAATGGTGAACGCTACCGAGCGATGATAACAAACTTTTTTTTGCCCGAAATGGAAGTTCTTGACTTGCATGATATGTGGTTTCAACAAGACGGTGCCACATGCCACACAGCACGCGAAACAATGGCGCAATTGCGAGGCGAGTTTGGTGAACAGTTAATTTCACGTTTCGGGCCGGTCAATTGGCCGCCTAGATCGTGCGATTTGACACCATTAGATTATTTTTTGTGGGGGTATGTCAAGGCTAATGTCTATAGGGACAAGCCCGCTTCGATTGACGCACTGGAAGCCAACATCCATGCATTCATTCGTGAGATACCGGCCGATATGTGTGAAAGAGTATGCCAAAATTGGACTCAGCGGATGGGCTACCTGAGACGCAGCCGCGGTCAACATTTGCATGAAATTATCTTTAAACATTAAATTGCAAGGTTCAAACTATCGATTCAAATAAATATTTCATTCATTTTTTCGAATTTTTTGTGTTTTTTTTTTTTTAAAGTTCTAAACCTCTTAAAAAATCACCCGTTATAAGCGATAGATTTTTTACAATTTTCATTCAAAACTGTTCGTTATGAGCGATAATTCGTTATAGCCAATATAGTTTAAAGCAATATTTGGTTAGTACAATTTGTATGAACCTCTACCGGGACTTTAAGATTTATTCGCAATAACCGATATTTTGACTGTATTTATATTAGAAAAATATGTAAAAATCGAATTTCAATTTTGGACTAAAAAAGATCAAAATAGAACATATTATTTTTTTTTTTTTTTGTTAAATGATGGTATGAGAAAAAATAACTTCTGAATTAAGCAACCGTAAAGTTTTATACAAAAGTAATATTTTAAGCGACATAAACTAAATTAACTTGCAAAAATAAAAATTATATATAGTATGAGATTTGTAATTGTAGTAAAATGTACATAAAAAAATGCGTATACGCCCAAGTGTACCACGATTTTAATAGATTAGATATACATATTTTGTTTAATATCTTCTATATGTAGGAATTGTAGGTATATTCATTTTTTTTTGGGTAGCAACAATTGAATTTTATTACATATTCATAAGTATGTAAGTGTAAGTGCAGTGACAATTCGTCCTTGCATTTTTAAGGGAAGCTGCCTTTTTGGGAGATTTTCACAAGAAACGATAGAAAACAAAATATAATAACAAGTCCAATCCTTAATGCTAAGTCTTCTACTTGGCTGATTTATTTCAGTAGTATATAGAATTTGTATTATAAAACCTTCTTATACAAAATATGTTATATTTAAATTTTTTGGTGTGAATGGAAACCAATTCACGCTTTTTGTTAAACGCTTCTTTTTTCAGATCGAGTCGTGATATTTAGCTTGCCTAGCCTATTTTCGTTTCTTCGAAAAATTGTCATTCTTTTGCAAAAAGTAGACTATTTCGTGGCTGTGGGGAAACACCCGTTATCCCCAAAAAACAATATTTCAATCCCAAACAAAGTTTTTTGAATAGCATACACCCTGTCTCTTTGTTAAAATTGCTGCACAGCCATCAGACTTTAAATGTTTGTTTTTTTTTTTGAAGAATTATAAATTTGTATGTTCCGGATGAAATACATTTGGATTCATGATGCGGTAATATTAAAAGAGCCACATGCTGAAGCAGACCACTCAAAGTTACGTATCCCCAAAAATCGTTGATATAAGCGCCTGCCTGGCGACTTTACATACCCTTAACAGAGCAACGAAGTTACGTGAGTGGGACAGAGGATCCGTGAGGAAATAAAATTCTTTCAATCCACAAAGCAGGCTACTCAAAGACTCTGTTGTTCAAGAAAACTGTTATTATTGGCGTCAAGTCGAAATTTTTTACTTCTCGCATTTCGAGATTTGGTTGTTCGTTAAATGATGAATCGCAGTGTAGTCTTATATAATACGAATCTGTAATCATTAAAATGGTGCGATTGTATTGCTTGATTCACTACTTGCATATCTTATTTTTGGAATTTTCTCTCGGGGATATTTTTTTTCAAGATATTTTGTCGTTAATAGGTTCTAACTTGGGGATTTTGTCTTTGGGGATTTTTATTTGGGGAAAATGGGTTTAAGGCAAACATCACTATTCTTTTGCTGTGTAGTCTCATTGCCTCTGAAAGTCCTTCGCTTCTTTGTCCCATAAGTTCATTTTAATAACGTTTTTTTTCCTTTCAAAAGTTATTTTAGGTTGAAACAGTTGATACACTAACTCTCAAAATGAAACGCATTGAAATTTCATGAACAATTATAAAAATATAGCTTTCTGAAATCTTTAATATGTAATATTATTTAAAATTAAATTTAAGGCCCAATATTACAAAAGTCTTCCATATAGCATAACAAGGTGATGGTATTATGGTAGTATCAACATTTTTCTCTAATGGCGCTGCGAAGCCTCGATATCTTTTTTATGTCTAGTATTAAATGGGCTTGCAAAAAAAGGAGCTTTTTTATTGGGAACGTTCAAACGACATATCGGAGTTGAAAGAAGGGTAAGTTTCAAGTCTTTGGTTGGCCAGCTAGCTGCCAAAAACTGATTTCCAATTAAGGCAATTTTAATGGAAAGTTGACCAAAAAGCAACTCATACAAAAAAACTCAAGTGAAGGGTATTTGTAAGCTTAACTTTATTGTTTTGCAATTTGTTTATTTTGTATACCTATGTTTGGGGTGAAGGAGTTCTTTAATAAATTGAAAAATAAAGTTTTGCATGTACCTTCCATAAAATTTTCATTTAATATTTGGTTTCTAAAAACTGAACCGGTGCCAAATTGTTCACATTGTATTGTACGCTCATATTATTTTAAATAAAAAACTGGACTCACCTCAATGTTTCCAATAGCATGTGTTAGTTTTTGTATGTTGAAGTGCACGCCAGCCAAATTGGTGACGGGCTCGTCAGCAAAACTTGTTCGTTCAATATAAGCTCTGATTTTTTCACAGCCCAGATTATATATCTTCCAGCGCTCAGATTCCACCTCAAGTTCGTTTTGTTGTGTTTTAGCTGCAGCCAGTGTATTTTGCAACGTCTTCTGATGTCCTTGAAGTTCTCTAGATAGCTCATTCTGTTCAAATGAACTCAACGATGCCCAAATCTTGTCTGCTGCCTCTTGAATATCTTTATGAACCAAATTTCTTGCTGTGGACTCATTACCGAAGAAACACTTATGTTCATCCAAGTGTTGTAATAGGTTTGCGTAGTCAATCCCGTGTTGTACGTTCTGAAGACGAGTTTCTGCTTCATGTACCCAAGCATTGAACTTAGCAATCAATTCCATATACTCAATTCGGCTAGTTTTGTTGTTTGTTAGATATTTTAAGCGTTCATCAAGTTCGTTTGGCAGAATGGCCATCAATGATCGTGCCTCCGAAAGCATTTCCAATAGTGAGCTCGGCATTCCTACTTCAGATTGTACTTGATTGGTAATTTTGGTTAATTTTTCCAGGTTTTGCTTTATTTGCTTTGCTAGGTTGTTATGTTTTTGAATTTCGTGCTCCACTGAGTCTGGATCCCTATCTAACAGAGGACGAGACTTAACTTCACCTTCAATACCATGCAACCAATCTAAGACTTCCGAGAGTTCTGCAGCCATTTTCCTGTGATGTTCTAACTGATTTTGATGCTTTTGTCGTTGAGTCTCAACTGCCTTGCGGAGGTTCTGTAACTGTTTTTTAAGGGATTGCAGCTGATCTGTGATACTATTTCTATCTGCAGCAGTTCCTTCAGAAGCAATTTTTTGCCCCTTATCAGTGGCGGTGGCTAGAAGCGCTTCGCATTCTTGAATCTTTACAATCACATCATCATATTTCTTGATCTTCTCTTCTAAGTCATCAGGGGAATTCTCGATATCGGTTATTACTTCAGTATATTTCATAATAAACATTATAATCTGATTAATTAGAGCGATAAACTGCTCACGAAGCATCAACAGCTGGCGAAGATGTGCAAGTTGATCTTCGATCAATTTGATCATATCTTCCTGTTGTGAAATAATACTTTGTAGTTCTGGTAAATCGTCAAACTGTAAGTCACCCATGTTCTGTTTACTGTCCTTTAATTCTTTCAATATGCCTTCATAAGCACCAAGCAGATCTTGAACATCCTCAATTTTACTACCAATTGGTTTATTCAAATCTCGTAAGCGTTGTTGTACCGAATTAAGGAATTGCATGCAATCAGCCAATTTGCTCTTGGCATCCTTGTACTTTTTAATGTTGTCTTCCAAATTATTAACACGGTCATTGATGACTTGCGTAATTTTTCCAAAACGCTCCTTCAAATTTTTTAATTCATCATTAAGTTTAAGTTTGTCTGGATTGCTAAGGGTTGGAGAAATTCCTTTTCCTTGCTCTGCGACATCGTTCATAAAACCTGACATTTCGTTTGCCTTTTCAGCTAGATTCTTGTAGTTACTTAACTGTTCTTCAAGTATTGGAAGGCTTGAAGTACGGATTTCAACAGACACAGTGGTCTCTACTTCGTTCAACCAATCACCTACATTTTTCATTGCATCCTCCAAATTTCTTCTGTTCTGCAAGAGATCCACCAAAACTTTCATGCGCTTCGAATTTTCATCCTTCAGCAACTGATTATCACTTTCTATTTCACCCAATATTTTTTGAAGCTGAGCCTTTTCCTCTTCGGTGCAATCTTTTATTATATTGTGAGCTTGACGGACAACATCATTGAGAAGTCCTTCATTAAAATCTTTAATGTCATCGTCGTGTTTTTTATTTATTTGAATTTCTTTCTCAACGTTTGCTGATGATAATGGATGATGTCCAGGTTGTTTACGAATTTCGGCAAGTTTTGATTTCAACCACGCTCGAGTTTTTTCAAGCTCCAACTCTAAAGCTCTTCGATTCTTTGCCGCTTCCAAGGCTCTTTCCATTTCGGTTTTCAATAAATTAGACAAATTTTTGTGCTCGGATCCGAAATTTCTCAAAGCTGAAACAAGCTGTGTATATTCAACGGGTTCTAACTCCGGTTCAAGATTTGATGTTCGTTTTTCAAGTGATTCTGCTAGAGATAGCTTGGCCTCAGCATCTTTCATCATTCCTTTAAGTTTCTGCTGGCGAGCTTCAGCGGATTTGACCGTATACCCCATTGGTGGAGGAGATTGTAACTCAAGAACTTTTTCTTTAACCCAGTTTTGCAATTGATCGATTTCAGACTTAGCTGCCTCAACATTTTTGTTAGTGACATCTAAAAGCTGAACTTTTCGATCAATTCTCTTTCCTAAGTCATTATATCTTCTATCAAGAGATTTCATTTGCTCTTCTACTTGTTGCCCATCAAGATTGCTTATAACTTCACCAATTGCTGCGGCCTTGGCTTTCAGGTCTTGAAGCTTCACTGGACCATTCGTTTCAAATTCATTCTTAAGCTCGGAAATGGCAGCCATTTTTTGTCCACAGTTAAGGCCACTACCCTTATCAAGAACGTCCATACGCTTTATTAGTGAATCAAACCAAGTTTGAACTTGTTGCATAGCCAGGCGGTAATCATCGATGATGTTTTGTCCAGTTTGTTTTTTGGCGATGGCATTCATCAGCTCACCTTCCAGCTGGTCTAGCTGATTTTCAAGATCTGTTGTATCACCATCAGCAACTGTAAAATTTAAACAATATATGTAGGTAATTGCAAATCCATAGATAAAATAGAACCAGCGACTTACATGATCCAGTCATATCTGTCAAGAGTTGAGAACGTTTATTTTCAATAGTATTAAGAAGGTCATTCATAGCAGTTAGTTCTTGTTTAGCTGCTTCTGGACGCAGTTTGCACGGACGTGACAACCAGTCTGATACTGAATTCTCTTGCTTCTTAATCCATTCTTGAAGTTCAGCTCTCTGTTTTTGTTGCTGCTCTAGTTCACTAACTGATTGCGTTAATCCACTTAAATGGGATTGAATCTATAAAAAGAAAAACAATTTGTCATTAAAATTCAATCTCAAGTTAGTACTAAATAAGTTGGGATGAATGCAATTAAAAACTCAAATTACTTCAAAAGAAGATTCAAGATATCGATGGAATAGATCTTTATGAAATACCAAAGCCTTATGTTAAGCACCGTGCAAGTACCTTACTCTGCAAATGCATTCCTTACTCACCTTAGTGTCTAGTGCATCTAGCTTAGTAAAATTCCTGCATTGAATAAGATTTTTGTAAGAAAATTTAACACGTTTGCAGGAGTCTGGATCTAATACTGTCGCTTTGGAAGATTCGCACGGACTTATTTGCAAAGCCTACATTACATTTGAGTTCGGACATTAAGCAATATAAAAACAGTTTTATTTGTGTGGAAGCCAATACAAAAAAAAAACTTATACATATATATTTTACAAGTTCCACAAAAAAGGTGAAATAATGACGATTTCAAAATACTAACCTGATCGAGAAGATCTTCCAGCTTCGCTCTGACAATGAGCTCCTTTTCTGGAATAGGCTGCATAGCAGTTTCTAATGGTGAACTTGGTCGACTGATTGATGCTGTGGCTGCCTCACATGCTTGCACAGCCAAGGCAAGTCGAGATTTCTCCTGTTGTAATTTATTGTGCAATGTTTGTGCATGTTGAAGTTGCTTCTTTGCCATGTCCAAATTAGTTGCTGGAATATCTAACTCAGTTTGAATAATAGGCTCATATTCGTTTAGATTGGCCATGATACTACTCAAAGTATCTTCATAGTCCTGGAACTTAGCCAAAGATTCATGCAAACGGTTCTTTATCTGTACCGATGTATGTAACAAAGAATTGTAGCTATCTTGGATGTTGTTAAGCTGCTCTTCTACAATTCCTCGGATAGTAGGGGTTTTTGATTCATAGCGTTTTATTTGCCCTTGTCCCTTGGCGTTGAGATCATCCAGAGTTGCGCGATATTTTTGGATTTCATCTAATAAAGCTTCGTGTTGATTGATTTGTTCTTGAGTTTGTTCTCGATTCGAAATAAATAGAGAATTATGGGCCATCAATTGAAAAGATATCTGGAGAAGCCATTTTTCGACATCTTGCAGTGACTGATGATATGCATTGTATTCAATGACTTCCGATTCCAAAACTTTAATTCGATTAGCACAGTCAGCGTTAGCCTTTTCAAAACGACTTAATAAGCCACGAACTTCCTCAACCTCTTTTCCCAATGCATTAGCTTCAACCATTATATTATCAAAATCGGGATTCTTTTGTTTAATATCGTTATGTAAGGCCTTGAATCTTTCCAAAATGGTTTTCATTTCACTAAGTTCCCCCTTAGTATCTGGCGTTGGCTTCAATAAACCTTCGGTGTCCTCCAACCATTTTATAAGCTTTCCTTTGTTTGCTGAAAAGTCACGCCAGCGTGTCTTTGCTTGGTGGAGATTACTAAGTTTTGCTTGGACATTCAAACCCAATGTATCCCAATCTTCACGAATTTTTGTCATTGAGTCTCGAAGTTTTTCTTGTTGCTCTTCTGGAGTTATGTTGCTAGCTTTGTTATAGGCTTCTTGGACCATGTTAAGCAAATGTTGACCTTCAGGGAGACGTGAATTTAACGACTTAAAAAAAGGAAACAAACATTACGTTAGAATATGCTTTACATTGAGGGTCAATTAATTTGAAGGAAGATGTTGCAAACAACATTAATAAAAGAGTAAATTTTCTAGTTATAATCTGCAAAATTTAATTCTTACAAAGATCTGATCATGCTCATTATTTGAAAGAAATAAACTAAATCTTTAACCTGGCAAACAAAGAGCTTTGAATAATCTATACCGTACTTTGGGATCTGAAAATCTAAGAATTTAACAAATAGGAAACAAAATGAACCTACTGGGTCCAAAGTATTTGCTCTTATGTCCAAGAGGCTGAGGGCTTAAAAAATTGTATACAAACATAGTTTGAGGTGAAACAAAATGGAAACATGGAAATTATGAGAGAAAACTGTCAACCCATTTTTGAGGTATCGAATTTTCAAAAATAAAATGTGTAACTTTTTTAACAAATTCAAAAACTTTTTTTTGAACATTTTTGTATTTAATTTTATCTGAAATTTGTATATAAAAAATTTATCTAAGTCCGTTGAGCTGATAATGAGAAAATTCAAAATAAAAAACGTTCTATGACAGGTACTGTTATAAGTTGATAAGTGTAAAATTTTATAATTTTTGGTAGTAGATTGTACTAATTATAGTATATGGAAAAAGTTTAATCAAAATCGTAGATGTTTTTGAGAAAAAAATATTTTTCTTTGCGGTTTTTTAACCTTTGTATGGAAGGTACCGTTATTTTTTCAAAGGCAAAATCTTTTTTATATTTTAGAGAGTACTAAAAAGCTCTTAAGTATCGAGTTTCAAAAAAATCGATTGTATCGTTTTCGAAATATTTGATTTTCAAACAAAAATTTTGAAACATTTTTTAAAAATCCAAAAAACATTTACTTTTTTTAAAAACTATTTATATTTTTAGAAGCTTCTGTATAAAAAAAAATTGGGATCGGGTCAAAATTATGGTTCTCAAAATTCTGTATGACCAAAATTCTGTTTTTAAAAGAGAAATCGTTTTGATAATGTAAAATAAAATTTGAAAAACAGTATTTTGAAATGCAGAATTTTGAAAACAGAATTTTGACCATACAGCATTTCGACCCCAACCCAAAAAAATATTGAAACCAGTCATACCGTTTTGAAGAAAATCGAAAATTAAAAAAAATGGTTATTTGGGAGGTACCATTAATAACCATTTTTTGAAAATGGTTTTCCTTCCAAGAGAAGCATTTACTAGAGTTAATTTATTGATTTTTTTTAAAGAAAAGCTGTGCAGCCGTTTTTGAGAAAAATACGATTATGTATTTGAAATTGCAAAGAAAAATTGTATGTAATTGTAGGTACCGTTATTTTTGGTAAACAAAAATGTGTGGGCATAATCACCAAAAACCACTATTTACCAAGTTTGAAGAAAATATATCGAGTCGTTAAGGCTGTAGACGAACAGACAGACAGAATTGTAGTACCCACGTTTTTTGTGTTCTCTAGCATAATAATGTCATGTTTGATTGTTATCTCAAAATGTTTGTTTAACGAATCCAAAACTTGCCATATAGTACATATATCGCAAGTAAAAAATGTATCTAGATCCGTTGAACTGATAATGAAAAACTCAAAATAAAAAAAAAAAATTTTACATATGAGAGGTACTATAAATAGTTACCAAGTGTAAAATTTTCATGTTTTAACTTCTGTATGGAAGGTACCGTTATCTTTGCATGAAAGTAAATTTTTTCTTAAAATATTTAAGAGAGTGTTAAAAAATTCTTAAATATCGATATTCAATTAAATCAATCATGTCATTTCAAAATATTTGATTCCAAATTGAAACATTTTTTTTTAAATCCCAAATAGTACAGGTAAAATAGGATAAATAAAACAAAAAAATTGGTACCACCATGAAACTTGGTGAAAACGTTTTATGTACTATGAGAATGAAGAATCAAAAGAGTCTATAAAAATATTTCATATGGAAGGGTGTTTTTTTGAGAGTGGGAGGGGCGTAAGTTGTGGTGTATCAAACGGAAAAATAAACTTTGGTGCAATCTAAGCATATGACACATGTTTTCAAGGTAGTTTTAAATGTTGAATCAAATGACACCAAAACCATGTCGATACGACCTCCGTGAAAAAAGTTATTGTCATTTTTGTGTTAGGATGACTATATTTTCAGTATAAAAGTCAGATATTATCCAAAATTAGTTGAAAATGGTGGTCCGTCGATAAAACCTGGCATAAATGGTTCATTTATCATGAAAAGCAATAGTAAGAAGAGTCTATAAAAATATCTGTGGTTAAAGGGTGTTTTTTTGAGGGTTTTAGTGAGTGTTGGGGTTATGGTGGGATTATTGCCATAGAACCTATTACAAAAATGGTACCCTCATGAAACTTTATAAAAATGTGGTATGAACTACCATAATAAAGAATCAAAAGAGTCTATAAAAATATCTATATGGTAGAAGGATGTTTTCTATGGGTGAAGGAATGTATAAAACTTTTTCCAAAAACTAAAACTGTTTCCAAAAACAAATAACACCCTTTACCCAGGCCCACAAAAACACCCTTTCTTCCTTGATATTTTTGTAAACTACTTAAATTCTTCATTCTCGCAGTAAATGAAACACTTTTACCAAATTTCTTGAGGGTTACCATCCTTTTCCATTTTTTTGAAAAATAACCACACACTTCCCACTATCTTCAAAAACACGCAAAATATTTCTATAGACTCTTTTGATTCTTCATTCTATAAGTTAATAGCACATTTTAACAAAATCTCATGGGGGTACCATTTTTGTCACAGGTCTTATGGCAATATGGCACCACTACCCCAACTCACCAAAAAAAAAACACCCTTTAACCACAGATATTTTTATAGACTCTTCTTATTATTAATTTTCATGACAAATGAACCATTGATGCCAAGTTTCATCGACAGACCATTATTTTCAACTGGTTTTCGGTAATATTTTACTTTTATACTGAAAATATAGTCATCTTTACATAAAAATGACAGTAACTTTTTTCACGGAGGCCGTATCGACTTGGTTTTGGTGTCATTTGATTCAGCATTTAAAACTACCTTAAAAACATGTGTCATAAGCTAATGTTGCACCAAAGTAAATTTTTCTGTTTGATACACCACCACTTCTCCCCCTCTCCCCCTCAAAACACACCCTCCCATGCAAAATATTTTTATAGACTCTTCTGATTTTTCGTTCTCATAATGCATAAGACGTTTTCACCAAGTTTCATGATGGTACTAATTTTTTTTTATTCGAAAGACTTTTGGTTCTATTTTACCTGTACTAAAATACATATATATTTTTTTTTTGGAACATACATAATAAAATTTATATTCTTTGGAAGCTTCTGTATACAAAAATATATTGAAATCATAGTCATACCGTGTTGAAGAAAATCAAAAATAAAAATGGTTTTTTGTTAGGTACCATTAATAATCACTTTTTGAAAAATGGTTTCCCATCCAAAAGTAGCATTTACTCAGTTTTTATTGAATTTTTTTCAGAAAAGTTGTGGAGCCGTTTTCGACAAAAATATGGCTATGTTAAATTGCTAAGAAAATGTATGGCAGGTACCGTTATTTTTGGCTCTAAGAAAAAACTAAAAATCGTGTGGGGAGAATGACCAGAAAACGCTATGTACCAAGTTTGAAGAAAATCGATCTAGTAGCTGTCCTGTTGAGCTCAACGGACAGACAGACAAGACAGACTTGTAAGTCAAACTTCCTTCTCTTCGCTATCATTGTAATAACAAGTTCGATCAAAATCTCGAGTTCGATTTTTTTAACGAATGCATAACTTGCCATATAGTTCCTAAAACATTAATTGGAACACAAATCTTATCAGGACTGTATTGAACTTTAAAATAACAAGCATTACATATAAGTTGGCAAATCAGACCAAAAATGTTTAATCATGATAGGAGACAAACTTAACGACGCGACGCACAGTGCGTCGACCAGTGGACAAAAATCAAAAATCAAAAAATGCAATTTTGTTCTATTATGCTTTGATTCGGGTCAAGCACATGTTGAATAACTGTCATTTAATGTTTTTTTGTTGTTTGCTTTTTTTAGATGATAGATAAGCGGAATTGTTTAAACCATATAAGGTAATAATAGTCAGAGTCTCGTTGTGAAACGCGATTTTGTGTGAAGTGATTTAGCTGGTGAAAGAAAAGTAATTGAAGAAATTTTTTTTTTGGCAGTGATTATTAATAATGGATTCATTTAGAGCTGCTATGACTAATTTTATTTGGTTTTTGAAATAATTTGTAAGTTAAGTGAATTTTTGAAAAAATTCATATTTTTAAGGCATTTTTTTCTATTTGGTTAAGCTTTTAAAAAAAGTTTAGCAAAGTGTAGCAGAATTTTTAGTGTCATTGCATTGTCTTATAATTTTACTTTGCGAAAATGCAAAGTTTTCATGCTACTTTTTGCTAACCTTCAAAATATTCAACTTTTTGTAGAACAAGGTCAAACCTTTAAAAATCAACAAGTTGGTGAAAAATGAATTTCTTTTGATAAAAAATCATGAATTGAAGATATTTTAACATTTATTTTGAATGAATTGAAGAAAAATAAATGTCCTTTTAAAATTAAAAATGATTTAAAGTCCAAAATTAAGTTTGTTGACTCAAACCTTGAACGACGACGATGGAAACAATGTTCAAGGAATCATGCTCTTTTCAAGAAGCGCTATGAGGCTTGGCTTAAAAATAGATTTACACTTCCTGAAAACATTTCAACCTATCTGCAAAATGTATCGCCTTTTGATTTACCAGGAACTAGTTAGGGAAGACCCCAAACACCATTTTCAGAAGCGTCAAAAAACACGAAAAAACGAAAAATTGTGAAACTTTTAACTCTTCAGTTGAATTGGACAACTGAAGAGCTGAGGTTCGCAACCAACGAAGATATTTTGACAGTCCTGCTTCTCAGATCTGATCCTTTGATTTCAAATTTAAGAAAAAAAAAAGATCTAAAATTATCGAAGGAAGATCAAGAAGAAATTGCACAGTATACATATACAAAATACTGAATGGGTTGACAAATCTTTGGCTGCGCTTACTTTTTTTATCATTAAAGATTTTGAAAATAGAACTCTGATTTTTAATTTTTTAAAGAAGGATTGTTCATTTTTATGTACAAATTTATATTTTTTGGTCTGTTTATTTGTGTTTTCAGAGTTTATCTAAAAAATATTATTTTAAAGTCATGTATTTGTGAAGTATTGTTCACGATTTAAAAAAGGCGTGGCAGGGGGCGAATAACGTTAACAATATTTTGTGTTTTTCAACTCACTAACTAACTCAAATTTCCAAAATATTATTCAAATCTTACAAGCGGTTTATTAGAAATAAACAATATAAAAAAGTGGGCGTGGCAGTGGGCGGATAGGGTCCACACCATCTTTTGTTTTTGAACTCACCTAGAAAGTCAAATTCTCTAAATTTTATTGAAATCGTGCAAACAATTCTTAAGATATAAACCATATTCAAAAGTGGGCGTGGCAGGGGGCGTAAAAATTTCGTTAGATTTTATAAAATATCTTTTTTATTACATTTCCAATATTTTTTTTTTGCAAAGTCAACTTAGTTTTGGAAATTTGATTTTTGTCCACCATCTCCATACAATCGACGCACTGTGCGACGGTCTTTGATTTACTTGTAGATTGTTGTTATGTTTATACATACATTTACTGTTTCCAATTGTTCAGCAATTGTATTTGTATCTCCTTCACATGTGCACTCGTTCAGTATATCATTTGCTTTTACTATCCAAGAATCCATTTCGTTTTTAAAGTTGAGGAACTCTGTATGGTCTGACAAATTCTTTTCAATTTTCGCTACAAGCCCTGTTAAAAAAAACATATGATGATTTTAAATTCAACCTTTTATTCTTTTAAAGTTGTGTATCTATGTGTCAACATTTTAAAAATAGATGGACCCAAACAACTAACTTACCTTGTGCTGCTGTAAGAAGTTTTGTATAGTTCGCCTGAGTCTCAACAGTTTGATCCCTAACCCTTGAACAAGCACTTTGCTCCATGAGTATCTCACAAGCATCATTAAGATCCTCTACAGTTTCCTTCTCATCAAGAACTTCCTCCAAAAGTTTCTAGAACAGACTTAAAATTTGAAACAAGGGGCAAGCAATACTATTCAATAGCATGCATCAATATAAACCTCATACCGGATGAATAGGTGCAAGGAAACTAAAATTTGGAAAACAATAAGAATGAATAATGACAGGACTTACCTTTGCGTTGACTAAGTCATTGGGAGTTTTGCTTTCCGATTCATTTGCGGTGCTTACTCTGCTTGATAAATCCGTAATCCAGTTGTTAATTTTATTGAATTTGGTTAAAAAGCTTGTCCATGAAGAAAGACACTCATCAAGGCTGGTACGAGCATCTCTGGACAAGGCCTGAAGTGTTTCCCACTCAGAGTTTAATTGTTTTATCTCTTGTGTTATTGCGTCCTGACCTTCGCTTCCACTGGTAGATATTACATTCTGACTTAGTTCCACCGTAGCGTCAAGCAAAGAGCTACCCTCTGTCATCGAGGAACCAATTTCACCAAGTTTATTCAACCTATCTTCAACTAGATCTTTTTCTCCATGACAATCAGATGATTGTTCAATAGCCAATCTAGTTTTTCGTAGCCAGTCTTGTGTTTCTTTAAATGCCTGTTTGTATTTATCATGATTATTGACTTGGTTTTCCAGATTCTCTATAATCTTGCCAACGGATTCTTGTATTTCATCGAATTTCTGAAGGCCATCTTTGAAATCATTGCGGTCTAGATTTTTGTCTTCCTGAAGCCGATTGTTTATCTTTTCAATAAGATCCCTATGACCATTAATATCACGATATATTGCCCGGTATTTCTCAAGAGCTGCACGTTTTTCGCTTAAATCATTCAAAAACTCTTCACTAGGTTTAATACTTGGTCCAATTTCTTCCATCCATTCGAGTAAAATTTTATACAACTTACTCACTTCTTCAAGTTGATTAGCTCTATTTGTTAATTTTTGTTTTATTTCGTTGAGATCAATCAAAAGCTTCTCAAAGTCTTGCTTAAGATTTTCAGTGTCTTCCTGAATTTTTGCAGCACCATTTTGCTCAGTATTCATTATAACTTTCTCCTTTAGTTCTAGAAGATATCGCAATTTGTTTTGGCCAGTCTCGAAGCCTTGTCGAAGATTCTTTACTGTATTTAACTTAGCTTGTACATCTTTAAGATTACCTGGGATAATTTCGCAATCATTCAATTTTTCTCTTGTTTTTTCGATCCAAGATTGGCATTCTTCATAGATTGTGTGGTGTTGCTGATGTTCTTGATAATGCATCTCTAATCGGCGCATTACTTCCTTGGCCAATGTTAGAAGTGCATTATATTTTGTTGTCAACTGTGTAATGGCATTGCTTACTCTAGTATCAGAGCAAGTTTCAAGTAGCATTTGAGCTTTCATGTTCAAACGGTCTAATTCTTTCTGCCAGTCGAATAGTGTTTGTAAATGTCCTTGGAACTCTTCTAGGACAACTTTCTTTTGACCTAAACTATCCTGCAATTTGTTGTATGATTGAACTAGTGCTTCGGTTTTTGTGAGCCATTCAAGTGCTTCTGTATATTGGTCTTGATAATCCGTCCATTTAACAATGCCCACTTCTAGGTACTCCTTTGATTTTTTAAGAGCATCAACATAGTTGTCAAACTCTTCCTGGAGAAGAGCAACTTCTTCTTCGATGATTTCGCGATCCGCTGGTTCTGCTGTTTTGCACGCAATTTCACCTTGGTCCAAAGCAAGTTCTAACTTTTTCTGGCCATCAGGCACTTCACTCTGAAGAATTTTCAACTGATGAGTTTTCTCCGCCAATGCTTGTTTATCGCCTGTTGGTTCGGAACATTTACTAAGCCTTTCTTTGGCATTACGAAGCCATTGAGCGAACTCATTACCAGAATCAATAAGTGCTTGGTATTGTTCGATAGCACTTCTTTGTTTTTCATACAAGTCCCTGGCTTGTTTTGTGAGAGTTTCGTATTTGCTGGAAATCTCAGTAGCTGGTGCACCCTGTTGAAGATCCGAAGCTTTGGATGCTACTGACTGAATCATAGGCTCAAATGAAACAATATCTTGCACAATATTGTTGGTCTGTCTAAGGTACGCTTTCTTTTCGCTAAGCCCTGAGCTGAGACCTGGCTGCCCGGTTCTTGACTTCACTATTTTCTGCTCACATGCTTGCTGTAATTTGGCCTCTCTATCCGATATCCATTGCTGAAGTTGAGAGTAGCTTGAACTATAGTCAGCCCATTGCAAGAGACTTGTTTCAAGATGAACCTTTGCAGTAGACATTTTCTTCACAAGGCGATCCCAATCAGTTTGCAAATCCCTCATTTCAGAGTTAATAGAATCTCGACCATCCGAACGAGTATTGCGAACAACTTTTTCACCATTGTTTATTGCAGAGTGAACTAGGTTTTGCCCTTCCTCACGCCTTCTAATCAAGTCCTGAATTTGAGCAAGTCTTTGTTGCAGCACTTCTTTTGAGTTTGCACTGGATGCTTCACTGCAATTTCGAATTACCTCTTTTGCATTAGCTATCCAGTCCTGAGCACCTTTCATATTGTCCATGTAACCCTTATGCTGCTCAAAGTTTGTTTCAACTTTTTTCAACACATCTTTTGCTAAGTTTACTTGAACTTGATACATTGAGTTAAGGTGTCGAAGTTGATTGTTAACATAAGTATCCAAGTGCGATTTAAGAAGACCGGCAGCTGATTGGTTGAAATTTTCTATGTCAGCTTTTCCGTTTTCTAGACGACTCATAATACCATGCATATCTTCTACTTGTTTCTTCTTTTCGTCAATATTTGGAAGAAGATTGAGTTTATGATTCTTAACCAGTATGTCTATTTGCTGAAGCCATTCCATTAAACGTTCATATTCTTCTTTATAAGCTCTCCATTGAATCATTGTAGCTTCAAGGCTTTCCTTTTGTTGAATAATTTCACGGAAAAGACCCTCAAAACTATCTCGAAGTGCTCGAATATCATTTCGAATTATTTCTTGGCCCTGCGCTGAGGTACTCGCTAAAACAACTTCACCTGTATGTACCAAGTGTTCTACTAGAAGCTCACCTTGAGCTTGCTTGTTGATAAGCGCTTCAGTAGCCTGTACAGCATTTTCAATTGCAAGTTTGTCACTTAAGCTACTTTGTTTCAGTGAAGGGAATTTTTCTCTGGCACGGCTTATCCAGCTCACAAGGTCATCGTAGGCCTCCTTATACAGCCTATGGTCTCTGTATTGGTCATTCCGTGAAGATAGCAATTTCTGCGTTCTAGCAGCCAATTCGTCAAATTTATCAAGCACTTTTTGAGCTTGGAAGGCCTGTTGGCTTTGCTGTCCGGATCCCAACATTTCGGGTATTTGTGATTTCAAAGCATCAACATCAATTTTCTCCATTCGCACTTTTTCTTCTGCACTTTTAATTCTGTCTAATTGAGCTCTTTTTTCTGTCATTGTTGTTTGATATTCAGATAGTTCTTTTAACATACCTTCAAGCCAGTCATTTATTTTTCTCACATTTTGAACCTGCTCAAGGAAACCACTCCATTGACTAATTGAATCATCTAAATTGGATCTTACATCGATCATCTTCAAAGCTATTGCAGACCAAGCTTCTTGTATCAGCGCTAATGACTTATTAATTGGTTCATGACCCATTGGAGCTGTATTTGCTAAAACACTTTGTGCCAATTCAAATAATCCCTGAATCTTTGTTGATCCTTCGTCTTTTAGTAAAATAATATCTTGAATTGTAGACAACTTCTTCTCTAATTCCGCCTGATTCATTGAGCTGGTGTCAGAGCAATAATCCAGATTTTGTTTAATAGAGTCCATCCAATTATTACATTCATTAATTTGGTTGTCAAATTCTTGATGGGAAGTTACATATTGTTGCCAACGATTGTTTAATTCCTTGACTTTGTGGAATATTTGCTGGTATTTTGTAATTAGTTCGGGGCCTTGTAGACTTCTCACACTCGAGTGACCTTTCAATAAAAGCTGACCCTTTTCGGACACATTGTCAATTTCAAGTTCCTTAGCACGAACTTCACCTTGAAGGGCTTTCAGTTCATCTAATTGCGCTTTCTTTTCATTCAAGGTTTCCTTTAGATCAATTGCATGTAGTTTGTTGTCGGAATCTCGAATCCAGTTCAGACATTGATTTCTTAGTTGTTCGTACTCGGACCATTGTTGAAGACGGTTTTCAATTGCTTCGATTTCCGAATCTATTGACGCTATGAGATTTTCCCACTCCTGTTGAGTGTTATCTATCTGAGACTTTATGTTCACCTGGCCAACATCGATTGTTCCAGGAATTACTTTTTCACCTAAGGCCCGAACTTGATCAACTCGTGGAAATTCATCAGCGAGACTAGCTTTCAAATTCTTCAAACGATCTAAATTCGTATGCAAGGAAACTTGTTCCAGTTCTAAATCACCCCATAGATTTACAGTATTTCCTGTTGCATCAATGAATTCTTGAGCTTCCATCACAGCTTTGCAGTATTGCTGATGGTCGCTAACAATGCTCTCGTAACGTTCTATGAATTTCTCACATCTATTTCGTAGAACTGAGTACTGATCACTTAGTTTCTTGGTTGTAGCATCAACGTGATCTGTTTTTTCAGGAAGATTCGATGAGATTTCTAAAAGATTTCCCAACTCTACTTTATGGTTGTTTATATCGTTCATGATGTCTCTGTACGATTGTAACTTTGCTCTTTTTTCATCTAGAGTGGTTTTAAGTTCAATTTCGCTAGATAATTGATTTTCAACATCGTTTAACCAATTTTGTAGTTTTTCAGCAATCTCGTCAAATCCACTCCACTTAGACATTTTGTCTTGAATTTTCCTGACAGTATCACTTATATTATCAAATAACCGGTCAAAAGCTTGCTGCAACTCGTCTAACTGGGAGCGAATTGCTTCTCTGCCTTCAGACG
Organism: Dasysyrphus tricinctus; assembly: GCA_963921185.1. Lineage (NCBI taxonomy): Eukaryota > Metazoa > Arthropoda > Insecta > Diptera > Syrphidae > Dasysyrphus > Dasysyrphus tricinctus. Next base: position 264,233,718 of record OY992531.1, read on the forward strand.
CAGTAGATGGATAACACTTTTCACCCAATTCCATAGTACCGTTCACCAACAACGTTACACTTGACTGCTGGACAGATAGTTCCTGAATAGCACTCTGCTTCTTAAGCAAATCTTCCTTCGAGCCTACTTGAGAAAGATCACTACAATCTTCGTACTTAGCCTGAGCATTAGCGATCCAATCGGAACAACTCTTATATTTGTCATTGAACAATTGATGGTCGTTCACAGATTGCTCACATTTTTTCAATATTTCTTTTGCCGTTGCTTGAATGGATTGGAATCGAGATGTAACTTGTTGCACATTCACTGAAATTCTTGTCTCACCACTACTTTGAATAAGTTCAGATGAATCATCTTTCATTTTTTCAAATTCAACTTCGTTTCGTCGAAGACTTTGAATAAGCGTTTGGAATCGATTAAGTTGTTCTATTTTTTCATCAAGTGACGACTTGGGATTGTAGTTTTTAAGGCTGTTTTCAGCTTCGCTTAGCCAGTTAATCAAACGGTCTAAATTTGTTTCGTAGTCACTCCATTGTTGAAGACGGTTTTCTAAGCTGCTCTTTACATCACTCAACGAGCCGCTGAATTTTTCAAAGTCCGCATTCAAATTTGCCAAATCACGAGCCATTGCTTCCTTCGAACGAGCAGGAAGCATTTTTGTTTGATTTTCAATGTGATTGGAAAGTGATTGAAGTTTTACAACTCCTTCAGGAAGACCATCTTGGATTTCAATTACTTTATTGAGACGAGCCTGAAGAGCAACTTTATTGCCGGAATAATCAGAGTACCCGGTTAATCGATCCCAAAGATTTTTTTGGTAGTCTTGCTGAGATTTTTGAAGATCACTGAACTGTTGGTAGACGTCAAATGCTTTTTCGAGGTCACTCAATAACTTGGCACAGTCTTGTACAACTTTCTCGTATCGACTGTTGATGTCATTCATTTCAGTTTTAATTTCATTTGCGTTGACTGGGACCGATCCTTCTAGCAAAATTGCTGCCTTTTCATTGACACCTTCAATGATTCTTTTATGAGAATTGATATCTTGTGTTGTTGATTTGTATTTGAATATTTTCGACCGAATTTCCTGTCCGGATGTCCATGTGTTAGGATTTTCATTCTTTAGTGTCTTTTCCACTGAATCCAGCCAGTTCAAAATTTGGTTATAAATATCTTGATAGCTCGAAAGTTGAACCGTCTGGGCTTCTTGTAGTTTTTGAAGATTCCTGATACCCTCATCAAGTTTGTCCCAACGGTCACGGACATCTCGTAATTGCTGACGAATTTTTTCTCTACCTTGAGTTGAGGTTTCTGGTAACGCCTTTTCTCCGACAGTGTTAAGAGAAGATAATAGATTTTCGGCTTGTTCCCTCTCGGAAAGAAGGACATTCAAGATGTTTCCAGACTGCGATGGTTCATCCTTAAGAGCCTTTTCAAGTTGATTTTCAATGGGCTGTAACCAAAGATTGATTTCATTCAATTTGTCATTATAAATCTGATGATCATCCACCAGATTTTGCCAGCGATTTACTACTTCCTTGCTTAAGACCTGGAGCAAATGATAACGGTTTGTTATTTGGGAAGTAAGATTTTTAAGGCGATCAGTGCCGCAATTGTTGAATAATGAATGGGCAGCATCAGCAAATACGTCTATCTCTTTTTCCTTTTGCAATATAAGTTCTCGTTGATGTTTGTATTTTTCAAGCTGATGGGCTTTTTCTTCAAATGTTGATTGTAATTGCTGGTCACGAAAAACACTCTCTGCAGCTCGACACCACTTAGTCAATTCTTCCAAAGTCTTTTCAAAGTTATTCCATTGAGCAAGTACATCGCGTTGTTTACCTGCGATACCTTCGATGTCCTGAAAATGGCTTTTAATGGTTGTTTCCAATTCGTCAATTTCTTTTTCTAAAATTTGATTTCCCTTCGGCGAGGTAGTAGTTTTGACTTTTACCAAATGTTGGCGAATGTCAGTAATAATTTGTTCACCTTGCGTCTTTGACTCGGCGAGGCGGGCCAAAATATCTATCTTGCGCTTAATATCAGCTTTTTCGCCGTAAGAATCATCACAATCTAACAGTTTTTCCTTTTCGCTTGAAATCCATGATTTGCCAGACGAGATCAAGTTACTAAGATCAGCATGAGACTCTGCACACAATTCCAAATTAGTCAATATATCCTCTGATTTGCTAACAATGTTGCTGAATAGTTGTTTTATTGATTGTAAGTAAATATTAAGGGAATTGTCCTTGATTTGATCGACAAGCAATTGTGCTTTATCGCACACATTGTCGACTAAAACGTTGTGTGTTGTAATTTCTTGATGAAGAAGTTTGTGGTTCTGCAGTTGGGCTCGTTTTTCTTGCAGCGTGGTCTTTAATTCAGTATGACTCTGCATGGCCTTATCAACATCTTTTAGCCATTTTGTGAGCTGTTCTTGAGCTATAGTGAATTCATTGAACTGCAGAAGGCAGTGGTCAATTTTTTGTGTCGAAGAATTAAGATCGTCAGTGTAGTTATCCCACATTTGGCGCAGGGATCGGAGTTGTTGACGTATTATTTCTCTTCCATCTGGACTTGTATGGCTATAGAGCTTCTCACCACAGTCAATTAGAGCTTCGAACGGTGTTGAATCATTTATTCGGTTATCAGACATTTCACGAATCTTATTTTGCCTTTCCTGCAAAATGTTAAAATCACCAACAACTTCATTATTCTTCGCCAGTTCATCCACACAAGTTTGAACTTTATTCTTAAAGCTTTCGTAATCTTTGTTGAATGTTTCGTGATCTTTCACAAAGTTTGTATACTTCGAAGTATTTTCTTTGCAAAGATTCTTTAGAGTTTGGTATCGCGTATTCAAACGAGAAAGTTTAAGATTTAAATCGGTTTCGCCTTCAATTTCACGGCCTTGGTCCATTAACTCATTTATAGCTGGAGCACGATCTGAAATTTCACGACCAATGTCCTTAAGTTGTTCTAAGTATACTTTTTTAGCTTCAGCAGTGCTCTTGAGGCTTTGATTTTTAACAACATTTTCAACCTTTTTCATCCAAGAGTCAATACCATCAATCAAGCCTTCAAACTCATCCCATTTACTACAGAGTTGCTTTAATTTTACTAATGAATCCTCACAAAGCAGCATAAATTCTTGCCAAGCTTTTTTTGGTTCTTCGAAGCTTTTGATCAATAGTGGATGTCCAGTCGGATGGGTCTGGGTGAGAACCGTCTGGAGAAGTTTGTGGCAGGTTTCGAAAATGGAATCACCTTCCGGCTTTTGTTGTATTAAGTTTTCAACGACAGTAAGCTTCTCTTCAGCACCCTCTTTTTCGAAAGTTGTCTCATTTAAAATATCTATTGCTTCAGACTTTATTGTATTAAGCCAATCTTGAGCCTTCTCAAGAACTTGATCATAAGCTTCATGTTTCATAACTTGGTTGCTCACAACATTTATTCGGTCGGTAATTTTGGTTGCCATATCATCATATTCTCGAATTGATTCCTCAGTCTTACGCTCTGATTCGTCATCACACAAGTTAACAGCTTTGTCATGAAGCTGTTTAAGAGCACTTTTGTGCAGCGTAATTTCTTGCAAAAGCACTTTATAGTTTTGTAGAGCAGCTTTCTTAGCGACGAGGGTTGGATACAGTTCACCAGAGTCAGAGACCTTAGCCTTAGACTCACTTAGCCAACTCGAGACTTGAGTACAACTTTCTTCTATAGAAGTTTTTTGTATCAAAACTGCTTCTACTTGTTGCATTAAAGCATTTGCTTCATCTCGCAAGTAGTCGTAATTTTCACGAAGTTTTCTTAAATCAGCACGAATAACTTCTCTGTTTTGTGGTGTTACCAATGGATAAAGTACTTCCCCAACATCTACAGCATTATTAAGTAACACTTGACCGTTATCAAAAGTTTTCAAGTAGTTTTTGATTGTTTGTAGTTGCTGAGCTGTAGCCGAGGACGATCCTGGAGATCCCATACGAGCCAACTCTTGAAATTCAATTTTTGCATCTTCAAACCAATCATTGAACTCATTCTTTGCTTTGGCAAAGTTCTTATTATTTTGCTCTGCATTCTTTACACGTTCTATATAAATTGCTAGACTTTTAGAGAGGGTCTGATATCTTTGTACCAAGTGGTTGACAAATTGTCCAATTCGTGCTTCGGGATTTTTTTCGACTATCTGCTGAGATATTTGCTCTAGATTCGAAATTGTTGGTGCATGGTTCTGGATATCGTTTTCGAAGTTATTAAGATCCTTAAGTTTGGCTTGAATGTCAGGCAAACTAATTTGATTACTGGTCTCAGCCTTTGCACGTCCTTCGACTTCTCGTAGCCACGAAGAAATTTTTTCGTTTGCATCCTCATATTGACTCCATAAATCAAAGTTTTCATTGAGAACATGCTTAATTTTGTCAAAACTTGTTTGGAGAGCCTTCATTTCATCGCTCAAGGCATTCGCTTCTCGCTTAAGTTCTAATATGTTCTCTGGACTATCAACAAGACTTAAGAACTCAAGAGAATTTAATATCTCACCATGTCGGGTCTGACATTCTGCAATCGCCTTATTGACTTCTTGGAGCGAAGATTTTTTCACATCGAGATTATATTTGTCACTTGAAGATTCTGGTTGACACCAAGCTACCTTTTCTTGTTGTGTGGTTATCATCCGTTTAAGCATTCCAACTTTATCGGCATGGATTTTCTTAAGGAATTGTAGCAGAGATTTCTCAATTTTTTTACCATAGAGGTCAACACTCTCGAATCTTTTTTGGACGTTGTTCAACTCTTTGGGGATAATTGATTCACTGAAAGTTGGATACAAGATACGTAGCTCATCAACACGCTCTTTAAGATTATCAATATTGTTGCTATTACTATCTAACTCCCCCCGAAGGGATTTACAAAACTGTAGGCGTTCCATGATCTTAGAATTATCACCCGACATATCATCGCACTTAACTAAGGCTTCGCGAAGTTTGCTTAAATCTTCTCCCACCGATTTAATATTTCTTCTTATATCTTGCTCTTTTTCATTAAATGACGTTGTTATGGATTCCAGACGGTTTGCATTTGCTTCAACTTCGGCAAATTGATCTGATAAAAGCCTGTTTAACGCTTCAAGAGCTGGCATTGGAGTACCATCATTGACCTTAAAAATCTCCTGAGATTTTTCAGCAATGTTATCCTTCAAAATAAGATATGAAGGTAAGTCGGCTCTATACTTATTTAATCTCATCGGAGCAAACTCAATTTCAATCGTGTTATCGGCAGCATCACATAAACCCTGGTTTGTTTCCGTTAACCAAGGGAGGATGTCTTTTTTGGCATCTTCGATCTGACTCCAGATAACTGTTTCAGTTTCGTATTGGTGAGCGTTCTTTGTAGCTTTGTCATGTAGATCTTGCCACGTTTGTTTTGCTTTGGCAAGATCAGAAGCGATATTCTTTGGAACTTCTTCCCCGATACTTTCAAAGAATTTGCCAACATTGTTTCCCTTTCGCTCTAGGTCATCCAAGCTATTTTTACATTTCCTTATTTGTTCTAGTGATTTTCGGGTTTTGTCTGCAGCTTTTTGCAATTCAACTTCATCATGAGGTTGTGTTGGAACAGAATGGTGAAAATCAATAGCATTCTTCAATTCTTTGTCAAACTTGTTCTTGACGTCAGCGTACTCTTTCAAACCTTGACTAATTAGGGTGTACTTCTGAATGCGGTCTTGAATTTCATTCTGAAGAACATCATAGTTCTTGTCCAGCACTAAAAGTACTTCTTGAATAGCTGGCATACTTGCAATATCTTCTTTCATAAGCATAGAACCCTCATCGTGAATTTTGTGTTTTAATGCTTCTTGTGGTTTCAAAGCTGCATTCAAAGCCACCAAATCTGCTATAATCTGATCAATATTTTCTAAGCTTGGATTTATGCTCAAAATGTTTGCAAGCTTAGTACGATGAGCTTGGAGATTTTGATCAAAAGTATTTTCTAGTTGTTCGAACTTAGTTTTTCTAACGACAAGTTGCTCCTGTTGGAGTTTTTGGTTCTGTGAACGAATTTTCAAGTTATCTAATTTGTTTTCTAAGTCGTTTACTAATTTAATCGCTAGTATCGGCCGTCGATTGACTGGTTCTTTAAGTTGAACAGCTGGATTTTCGTCAATTTCCTTTGCTTGATTTTTCCAGTACTTGAAAGGTTTAGCGATTCCGTCAATTTCATTTACAATTTTTGTCAACTCGTCAGGACCGGGAACATCAGGTTTTTCTAGTTGATGTTTCAAATAATTAAGATGGCTCTCAGTTTCATTTTTCCAACCTAAAATTTCAGTCCACTTCTCAAGAAGATTTTTCTTCTCCTGCATATTTGTTTCCAAGTTCTGGAAGTTCACAACCAAATCTGTGTAGGAATCATTGAGTGTATTTGCATCTTCGGGTATAGAGTTTAAAGAAAGCTGTTTAACCTCATCATAGATTGAGTTGAAACTTGGTTTTTTGTCGGCATGTTCTTGCATCAAGGCATGTACTACTTGAAGGCTCGTTTCAACTGCCTCTGGGCTTATCTCCTCAACTTGAGTTATTTGATTTCGGAGATGATCCATCCAAGAAGAAAAGTTTGCCATTTTGGCGTTGAAATCTTGACGTGCTATAATGGCATCAGATACTTCATTTATTTTTGCTCTCGTCGCTTCAGACAGCTTCAATAACTTGGTTTTCATGGTGGTCACTCGATCTTTTATCGCAGCTGCACCTTCTGGAGCCAAATGAAGACCGATTTGATCACTAGACTGGCCTAAAGCAACTAACCTAGCTTGTTGTTCGGAAATTTCATTGTTAAATGACTTCAACTTAACCAGCTCCTTCTCGAGTTTATCTACATGTGGAGAATTCAGGACCGAAATTCGTTTGATTATCATTTTTTCTCCGTCATCGACCCACGCTTCCAATTTCTCAGCCTCCGCATCAAAAGATTGCCAAGTGGAAACTAGTTTTTGTAACTTGGTATTAGTTTGCTTGGCATTCTCATGAATAGCAGTCCAACGAGAGTGCATTGCATCTAATTCATCAGGGGCATTTGTTTTGCATAACATTTGATGACTTATGTTTGATATGCCTTGGAGTCTGTCCAATTGCTCTTGGCATTGTGCTTCAAATTGATTAGCGTTCTGTTGTAATTGAACCGCTTCTTGTAAGGTAAGGGGCTTGGGGACTAAAGTATTTACCTTGATTTCGGAGTCCTCTATCAATGGTTTGATTTCTTGAATGCCAGCTTGATACCGTTGCCAGTTCATAAGATCCTCTTGAATTGCTTGAGCTTGATGATTCACGTTGCGATTAATGGCGCTGAAGACCTCTTGAAGTTTGACTATTTCACCCTTGAGTCGTTTAGCTTCTGAAACGTTACCTTCCTTAGGGGAAAGCTCCGAGGCATCTGCGGCTAAAATGTCAAGCTGCTTCATTTTATCGCTAAGAATGCCTTTGAGTGAGTTTACTTTGGCAACACGTTCCTCTGGAGTCAAGTCTTCGGATTGTAAGGTTTCAATGTTCTTTGGAGCAACTTTGTTTGCCCATTCTTGGAGCTCAGCAAGGCGAGATTTGTAGTTGTTCCACTTGGCACTATAATCTTCAAGATATCCTACGCGGTCTTTCACATGCTCCATAGTATTGAAGAACATCTTTTCAACTTCAGCCACTTCTTTTTCCAAAATAGGACGCTTTTCCGAAGCAGCTAAGGGTGCAAGTTGCCCTCTTAGTGCGTGCAACTTGGGAATTAGTTGATGTGAGGCCTGTTGCAGCGATACATTCAACTCACGTTTGGCCTTCAAATCTTGGCTTACATTTTTAGGATCAGTTTGTAATGGTGTAAGAGCTCTGAGCTCAGTTTCTGCAGTTTGAAGTAATGAAAAAATATCATTCTTTTGATCAACAAATTCACTCCAGACACTTTGAGTGCCTTTCAATGTTTGTAATTTATCAACGGTTTCAGTATACGCTTCGTTCCAACCAGTTTCAAGATTCTTAACTTCAGTATTAACAAAAGATGGAGCATGAACATCTTTGCTCAGATCCCGACCACGTTGCAGCATCGACATAATATGTGGCCTTTGGTGATCCAACTGGTTAATAGCGTACTGCTGCTCTTGAATCATTTTGTTTACTTTTTCTAGACTATCTGGAGCAGAGGCATTTGCTGTTTGTTCTTTAACTTTAGACAAAAGGCACACAACTTCATGCACTTCCCTACGATAAGTGAAACATTTCGAAAACACTTCAGTCTTCACCATTGTTACTTCAATAGTAGGAATTAAGTTTTTATAACGAGAAATGAGGTCTTCTAGCTGTTTCTGTTCAATATTTGCTTCATTTTCTGTTGCATAACCTAACAAGGAATCCAAAGTCTTGACTAGCCACTTCATATCCTCACGCTTCATATCTGCTTCCTGACAAATTTTCTGCAAAACAAATTATAACATATTAGAATAGTTTTATTTAAGTTAACATAGCAATATTTTAAATTATGTATACCACAAGTTCCCTAAGCTGCATTGTATAAGGTAATGTTAAAAAGGGGTTTGGTTAGTGTTTAAGTACTTAATATTAAAAAAAATTACCTGAAATACTACTTTTTCCTTTTCGAATTCCTCCATGCTATTAACTTCATTGACAATATTTTTCAAGCTTCGGTCTACAGAATTCATCCAGGTTACCATTTCATTGAATTTTCGGTGATAATTCTCCCACTGAGCAGGTATTTGCTGCAATGTTTGAACAAGGTCTTCAATCCTATTCGTAACATCCTGCCATTGTTGTTCAGCTGTTTGGTAGCTTGACCTTAAGCTACCATCACTCGGCATTTGATTGGTGTAGGCTTGACTTAATCGCTTCATTGTATCGAGGCAGTTTTCGATTCGGGGTATTGCCCCTTGGGTATTGAAAAAGTTTTTGTTACGGTTTAAAATAGATTCGATGTCTTCGTTTCGGTTCAGGGCCTGCTCCTCCAAATTTATTTCTTTTTCTATGTCTTTCATATATTGATGGAAAACATTTTCATCAAGACGGAATTCTAACTTGAGCAAGTGCAAAGGAGCTTGGGAAAGCACATTTTGCCACCTGGCTTGAAGTTTTTCTACAGCATCTAATATTGGAATTTGTTCACTTTCAGGAAGACACCTAGATAGCTCGTGAGCAGACTTAACTAAGTTATTCATCCATGCTTCATTAACATTTTCAAAGAAGTGCTTTTGGGTTTCTATTATGCTTTTTGATTCGATGAGCTTTTCCGATAAAGCTGCTTCGGCCTTCGAAATCCACTCGCTTACAGTCTGCTCGTTGTCTTTGAAATTATTCCAGCTGATACAGGTATCGTTCAATTTTTGTTCCCACTGCTGTGCGTTTTGAATAACATAGTTAAATCTATCGTTTAGATGCTGCATTGACTGTCTAGCTTCAGTTGTGTCTATGGCCTCGTCTTCTGCTACAGACTTCAATAAATTCTGAAACACTTTATTTTTACTTTCTAGCATTGATCGGTAATATAAAGTTCGAGAGAAGAAACTCTTAATTTTGTTAAGTTCCTCATATAAACTTTCCCTTCCGCCACTCAAGGTGTTCTTGCTGAGTAGATTTTCAGCTTCGTTCAACCACTGATTTATTTCCTTTTGACCAGCTTCCAAGGACTCTTGTTGGATGATCAACTGATGGATAAGATGAAGCTTGCTGGGAATTTTTGCACGTACTCGTACCAAGCTTTCTTTCTCTTGTTTTAGAATTTTCATAGTTTTATCCACTTCTTCTCGAGACAAGTCCTGTATTAGGCCTTGAAAGCTACGGCTAATTGTCTTAAATAGTTCTTCATTGTCATCAATTTCACCGGCTAGGCGCTGCAGCTCTTCGGCGTAGTTTTTAATTTCCTCATTATTTCCAAGGGAATGTTTTTGTTGCAGTTTTCTTTCTGCGTTGAGCAGCCAGTTACTAAGCTTCTCAATACCAGATTTATATTCCTGTCTAGAACGTATAATATCACCAGCATGCATATACTGTTTGGTATTGGCAAAAAGTCTTTCAAACCTCTCTGACAATGTGCTGTGTTTGCTCCTGAGATCACATGAAATATGATCTTGGCAAGATGCTATGAGATATGTAGCAGAACTTGACAGTGTTTGGAATTTGTCTTTCCACATACCAATATCTTGGAAAAATTCCAAACGATCGTCTTCTGATTCGCCGATCTTTCTTTCAGCTTGATTAAGCCAGTCTTCAAAAACAGGGCTCAATGAATTCCATGTTTTCCAACATGTCACAACTTCTTCTAGAGAATTTTGGCAGCATTTTAGCTCCATCGACACACGATTCCAACGTTCTTCGGTCTCAAACATAAACTGGTCTATGTTAGAAGTTTCTTTGCGTGATACATTACCATCACGCTTATATTCCTCAACAACTTGTTGCATGTCAACAAACGCCTTTTGGAATTCTTGGAAAATTTTATTTCGCGAAACAAAGTTTTTATACTGCTCCAACTGTTGCTGGACCCTTTCTTCCACCCCATATTTTCCCGTCCATCCTTTCATCTTATTTTCGACAAGGTTGAGGAAAGCTATAAGGCAACATTTGTGTTCTAGGAACTTAAGTTTGATTCTTCTCTCGACTGCTTTTGGTCCAATTTCTTGTAATCGAATTTCTATATTTCTAAGTTGCTCCAAAGGCACGTTCTGAGCATATGGAGATCGTTTTGCGTTTTCGAATAAGGCCTCAATTTTGGGTAGTTGCGCAAAAAATAATTTATGTTCTTCCAGCTTTCTACTTATCACTGATGCAGTCTCTTCATTCATAATGCTCGGAATTTCATTGTCTAGTAAAATTTTTTCGGCTTCAGCTAACCATTTGCCAACTGTGCCTAAGTCTCCAGGAAGTTCAGAATCCAAAAGCCACAACCAATACATTATTTGATACTGTACCAATTGCCACAAATTATGGATCTCTTCCCAAGATTGCTTCGAAACTTGCAAAAATCCACTTTGGGTTTCGACAAGATTTTGAATTCTGTGATAAATCGAATAATGAGCATCAATTTCGGATCTTGCTATAAGATATTCGCCAAAGTCTCTTGGAAAAGAGTTTTGCATAACCATCGGTTCGTATTCTTGTGTTTTTTGTTGCAACCAATGTCTTAACTCATCGGCCTCAAATTGAATGTCTGAAGAACTTTGTCCAGCACCCTTTTAGAGTAAATAATAGAGATAATGAAGATATTGGACTTAAGTAGAAATTAAATCAAAAATTACCTTTGGTTCGGGATACTTGTGTAAGAATTGGGCCACATAAGTCATAATACTCTTTTCATCAGGCTTTGGAACGTCCACATCCTCAGCATCTAAAAGTTTTGCAATTCCCAGTTTAGTTTCTGCTACATCGAAAGCAGTTTCCAGTCGTTGGCGATTGCTAGCTTTCCTAAGTTCAGCTAAGTTAATCAAATTGGCCTTGATTGCATCGATAAGTGCAAGGAATGCAACTCCATCCCTCCAACTAGCGCCAAAATCACGCACCTCTACACCAATGTCTCTGAATGTTAAAAAATAAATGTTGTTAATAATTATTGATAGATTTTTGAGTATTGTATTTTAAAAAATTAAAGTAGCAGATTCATTTTTTAAGCTTGAGCTCATTTCAAAACTATTGAACCGATTTTTCTGAAATTTTCACAGCAAACGAGAGGATCAAAGCTGAGATACACCAAATTACCCTTAACGACAAAGCACATCTGTCTAAGCAAGCATTCAGCGTGGCACAAAATTCAAAATGCATATAAATTTTAACAATAAGTCAAATTTAATAGTGTCAATTTTTCTACTTTTCTGTATATAGAATATTTTCTAGTACGTACTATTTTCTCTTTGAAACAATAGCTATATTTCCAGTTTTATTAAATGAGAATTTTAACCTTGGAGGATATACGAGAGTATTCATGCATATGTTGGAATTAAGATCCTTTTTAAATATCTAAATAATATAAGAAAATATAAATCAATCTATTCGATAAATCCAGCTAAAACAAAATAAATTTAAGTCAAAGTTGCATTCGTTTGCAAGGTCTTTTTTCAGTTAGTCTTAGTATTTGTTTCATTTCGTGTATTTCATGTAAATGCTCTATTTATAATTTCCTGGCATGAACAAATAAATATTTTCCATATTGAGAGGCACTTCTTACGGGCACATTAAAATTGACACACTGCTTACTCAATTCAATTGATCACGTGCGTTTATTTTACTTCAAATAAAATCAATCTTAGCGAAGGAAGGATGATTTTTCTAACTATGCACCTAACGCTTCATTGATTAACATTTGGATTAAACGCATTTGCTACAATCAATAAGAAAATAAATAAAATGCACGACTGGGTCGCACGTACTTGCTCTTATGTTCAAGACACTGCGAGTTTAAGAAAATTGTATATACAAACATGGAAATTATGAGAGAAAAATGTAGAGAAGCATGAAATACGATATTTAAATTAGCTAAAACAACTCTTTTGACAGTTTGAGGTGAAAAAAGAGTATGCCATTTTAATTCATGATGGAATATGATTGTATGGGAAAAAAAAAATTAAAATCGTTGGAGCGGTTTTTTTTAAATTAATTTTTTATATATAAAATTCTTAAAACATTTTTAAGAAAAAATTTTGGTATGCAGATTTAAGCTATATACTTATGTGTATATAAAAACAAAATTTGAAAAAAAATTTTCAACCCGTTTTTGATATATCGAATTTTCAAAAAAAAAGTTTGAAACTTTTTTTAAAAATCCAAAAACTTTTTTTTTGAAAATTTTGATATGCAATATTATTTGATTTTATCTGAAATTTGTATATAAAAAAAATCATCTAAATCCGTTCAGCCGATAACGAGAAAATTCAAAATAAAAAAATACGTTCTATAACAGGTACTATTAATAGTTGCAAAGTGTAAAATTTTATAATTTTTGGTAGTAGATCGTACTAATTTTAGTATATACAAAAAGTTTAATCAAAATCGTAGGAGTCGTTTTTAAGCAAAAAAATATTTTCCTTTGCGGTTTTTTAACTTTTGTATGAAAGGTACCGTTATTTTTTCATAAATGTAAAATTTTTTCTAAAAATATTTTAGAAAGTACTAAAAAAGTCTTAAATATTGAGTTTCAAGCAAATCGATCATGTCGTTTTCGAAATATTTGATTTTCAAAAAAAAAATTTGAAACATTTTTTAAAAATCCAATAAACATTTTTCAAAAATTTTGGTACACAAAACTATTTATATTTTTTGGAAGCTTCTGTGTAAGAAAATAATTGAAACCGGTCGTACCGTTTTGAAGAAAATCAAAAATCAAAAAAATGGTTCTTTGGGAGGTACCATTAATAACCATTTTTGAAAAATGGTTTCCCACCCAAAGACAGCCTTTACTAAAATAAATTTATTGAATTTTTTTTAAGAAAAGTTGTCGAGCCGTTTTTGAGAAAAATACGATTATGTAAATTTGCCAAAAAAAAATGTATGACAGGTACCGTTATTTTTAGTTCTAAAAAAAAAATGAAAAAAACGTGTCGGAAGAATCACCAAAACCCACTAAGTACCAAGTTTGAAAAAAATCGATCGAGCCGTTTAGGCTGTAGACGAACAGACAGACAGACAGACAGACAGACAGACAGAATTGTGCTACCCACTTTTTTGGTGTTCTCTATCATCGTAATATCATGTTTGATTGCTATCTCAAAAATTTTTTTTTGAACGAATCCAAAACTTGCCTTATAGTACCTATAATCGCAAGTAAAAAGCGTGTGAATCCAGGAGTACCTAGGTATATTCTCAAGTGATGTGTAATATCTCTTTGTATTGAGTAAGGTTATTGCAAAGTTAAAATGCTATTAATTAATTGGATATAAAAGCACAAATAAAGATTCTGTTTTTAACTTAAGATTCATTTTATTTCTTAATATTCCAGTTTATGATTGATTTTCTAGGTTCAAAAGAAGTGATATTTTCTCTCGTAACCAAGTTGCAACTCTTACAATAATTTAATGTTCCTTCGCATAGTTATATTTTTATAAAAACTAGTATCGCCCCGTGCTCGAAATTCGACCTTTCTCTATTAATGTTTTAATAGCAACATATGAATATAAAAATCAGATTCTGCCAGAGCGATTGGCTATACCTTTCAAATAAAAAAAAAATTATGAAAATACGATGCCATTAAGTCAGTTAAAAAGGGAGATATAGAAAAGTGTTTACGTATTAATATATAGATATAATCCTTGTTATATCATCTTTCACTTGATACCTCATTTAGTCCTGTCAAAATTGACATTTGACCTATAACTTTCAAACGGTGAATGCAATCGAAAAATAATATGACCTAGGTTTGTAGATCATGCAATTTCCTATAAAAGATATTGATAATTTTGTTCGCAAGCCTTTTGTTTAGGTAATATTTTGAGACGGTAAGGAAGCAAAATCATTTGTAATTTTGATAGAAGATTAAAGCTCAATACTTTATTATTATTTCTAGTCAACAAAAAAATTTCAAACAGGCCACAAAAAAAGCTATTATAATGGGTCCTAATGATTGGATCATCAAGGCAAAAGTCTTCAAACTAAGCGAAAATGACGGGTATGGTTCGTTTCGGCTTTTTCATTTCGTTTTTTTGTTGTTTCGTCTAGGTCGTTTCGCATTTTGTTGTTTCGAATTTCATTTATTTCGTTTTTTATTGTTCAGAAAATTTTAATTTCGTTTTGCAATTAGTTCGGTCAAACTTTATTTCGTCTTTGCGATTGTTTCTTTTTTCTATTATTTCATTTCTGAATTATTTCATCCTTAGTTTATTTCGTCTTTAATTGTTTCGTTTTCAATCATTTCGATTTTCATTGCAAATTTTTTTGTTCATTTCGACTTTCAATTATTTCGCCATCGTTTGATTGGCATTTTGATTTTTGTGCATGTAAAGAACCTAAAGGCGTAAAAATTCGCGCGAATTTTAACGAATTTGATTCGCGCGAATTTTAACGCCTTTATGTTCTTTACATGCACAAAAATCAAAAAGCCAATCAAACGATGGCGAAATAATTGAAAGTCGAAATGAACTAAATTTTCAATTTTCACAACCTGCCATACGCCTTGTATTCACTAACATTTGTTGGAAATTAATACAAATATAATAATTTTAAATGGTCATACCCTTTTTTGTCACGCATTTAGGTACCTAGTGATAAAAAAAACTCTCAACTTCCTGTAGGTTATGCATTTTAAAGCTTATTTTTACTTCAAAATGTTACTTAAAAAAAACTTTAAATAAAATATGTAAATGTTTTAAAAATTAATATCTGATAAATAATTGAACACAAGCAACTAATTCAAATTAAACGTATGCTATGTGTCCGCATAATTTTGTATAGTTGCATGCTTATAGGTATGAAGTGTCTTTTTTTGCCCTTTATCAGAATATACGTCTTTTTTGTCCAGAAAAGTCTTGATTCTGGAATCTTGACCAAATTCTCCCTTTTATATCTGGTAAATGTATTCTTTTACTGTCAACCAAACAAGGTGACTCAGAATCAATCATAAACTAAGTAACTCATAACAAAATAATCGAATTGCAAAACAAAAGAAATATATAGAGACAAAATGCGAAACAATCTTTAACGAAATCACTTTAGCTTGAATAATCAATCCATAGATGTTTCAATTAAAATGGGAAACAAATAAAAAACAAAACATCAAAATCGAAATAATCGTGAGACGAAATTATCCCAAAACTAAGTAATAAAAAAAACAAACAAAGCCTTTGCGAAATGAACAGAAATTATTTCGACCAAAACGAAATAACAGTGAGCGAAATGGAAAAGACGAAACAATAGGCACCCGAAAATGACAGAGCATCATTTCCTATTTTTGTTTAAGTTCATTGAAGAGTAACATGGTAACTATATGTTATCATTATTTTATATAAAAGTAAATGTAAAAATAAAACTAATGTTCCTTGAATGAACTTTGTACGATGATTATCTGAAATACATTTTTCATTTGAAAAAAGGATTTTTTTGCAAACAAAATTTAATATCTCAAAAACTGATCAATGGTTTTTCTTTAAAAAAAAATATGGTTATTAAAGACACAAAAAGAAATATTTTCACAAAGTTTCATTTAAATTAAACTTTTTTTGGGAAAATGAAAAATAAAAAACAAAAACAATAACAAAATACGGGTTTCGCCAATGTCTCCGAAATTTTGAGGTTATGCTAAAAAATGATATTAATAAAAGTTTTAGATTTTTGCGTAATCTATGTATAACATTTCTATTGAACACTTTTCATTTTGGGGTCAACTTTAGTCGGAAAATGCAATAATACAATTTCCCCCCTCTTCTGAATTTTTGGGGTTTTTCAATTATCTGTCCCAGCTTAGATGGAAAGATATTAAAAAAATATTATGTATGCAAGGAAAATTTTTATGTGGAAGTTATAAACTACGTGATTTTTTGAAATTCGTAATTTCAGTAGGGTACCTAAACAAAGAGAAACGTCTAGAATATATACTTTCCAAGCAAAAATTATAGAATTTTTTTCTTTTGTGATCGGTAGATTTTTTAAATACAAGAAGATCGGTAAATATATATGTAAGCAAATTTAAAGAAATTACAAATCGAGATATGAACATTTGAAAGTCAAGAATTGTAAAATAGAGGTTTCAGACATAATTCATCATAAATCAAAATGATGCTTTACGAAAAATATTTATATGTTTTTAGAAAGATAATTTAAAAAAAAATTTAATAGTATTTTTCAAATTTTGTGTTTAACCTTCATTTTTAGTGAAGTGAAATTTCTAAATTTGCACATTTATAATAATACACGTATTAGAGCCGACGGCATATTTTGAGAGTGGATGTATAACTTAAGTCTGGGTTTGAGGGTTAACAGGTGTATCTATCGTGATATCGAATACTAAAGTTTGGCAGGTTTTTTCTCTACCTTTGGAAGGGGTGAGGGGTTAAAAGAGCTGTGTTTTCTTTTTTACTGTCAGGGTTATAACCAATTTAATTTATATGAAAAAAAATTATGATGCTCTGTCATTTTTCTTAAGCATAAACACCTCAATCTTGACGGTCCGATTAATAGAACTCAAGATATAACCATTTTATGTTAACCTTATCATCCCTCTTTTGTAGATTTAAAACAAAACAAATCAAGTAGTGAGCACTGCCGCTGCGGAAAAAATGGAGATAGGTTAGCAACTAAGGCATTTTTGAGTTTGTTTAGTCAGTTGAAGCGGAGTGTAAATTTTTTAATTTAATTCATCAAACAATAATGAATAAGTAATTAATAAGAAATTTTCAAAATATCAGTAGAGAACTTCGATTCCAAGCACCCAAAGTCGATTAATGATATGAAGCACGCGCTCACCGATGTGTTCATCGATTGGTTTGTTTCTTGGTTGTTTATTTTTTAACTTCAATGAACGCACAGATATTTTTGTTTATTTTAACGACTTTACTCGGAAAGGTATCTGTATTTGTTTTTTTTTTTTCATCTAACAAATCGAAGCGAAAACTAAATGCACTTTTTAAAATTTGTTATGAATTTGTATGCGCATTAGTTTGTTAATTTTTTGCGTCAAAGCTACTGTCAAATGGCATACGCACAGTCCCAAACAAAAAATTCAATTTAATACAAATTCTTATTCAACCAAAAAAATCAATCTGATGTGGTTTTAAGGAATTTGACACTTAATACTTACTTTGGCAATGCATTGGTTACCCAATTGAGAAGGGTCTTTCTTGCACCTTGCTTCCATTTTTCAGCCTTTGAATCGCTAACAGTTTTGCCAACGCTATCCAACGAACTTACAGATCCACTTATTCCTTGGCCTAGGTATTCTAAAGCACGACTATTTTCTTCGATCTATATGAAAAGAGAAAAAGATGTTTTATTTATTAATTTATTTTAAAATAAATAAGCATTTTCTATGACTAATTAAACAAAGCGTTTTGGGAAATATTCAATAAGATTTTATAAATATACCTACTCACTACGCAACTCGTGTATTTGTTTTATCTTATTTATAGTTCGGTTAATCTGCGCCACGAATAAACATTTTGTGGTAAAGTAAACAAAAACTTTTGAATAGTTTCTTTTTTTTTTTATATGTAGACTCTATATCAAAAATTATAAAGGAAAATGTTAAATTTATAAATTTCATCTAGTTTTTTGGAGAAAAGGCCTTTAGGCCATATTTTCTAATAAAGGACAGCCTTGACAGTGCGCGGCAGCGGTGTCAGGGAATTCATGTTAAGTTAAAAAAAAAAAATTGATGCCAACGTGAAAGCTTTTTATAGAATCCAGTTGAAGGAATATAACAATTATAGCTCTCTGAAGAAGTTTGCCAGCCATTCACACTTTATTCAAATTGCAACGTGTTTCACTCCTGATATGAATATCTCGATATTGAAAATAGAATTCGTGAAAGTAATTTTTTGTTTAAATTTAAGAAGCTTTTTTATTGGAAACATTTCATTTGCTAAGTTTCACCTTTGAACGTATTTCCAGCATTCTAATGATGTTAATGAAAATAATAATGTTGTTGATGAAAAAATTAGCTTTCAGAAAGATATATTAATCAATCATTTAGCTCGGAGAAGTAATGTATGTATGTGATTGCGCAAAATTAGTTAAAATTTATAAAATTAAAGGTTTTTTTAAAAAGTGCGAATTTCAATTTTGCAATTTTTTCCAAACTGAAATACATACCTACAAAAATCAAAAGTAATTCCCAAAAACAATACCTGCATCCTGCACATAAGGAAATAATTAGCGCACGTAGCTCACGTGTATATCGTTATGTATACCTACAGCACAAAATACAAATAAATAAAATTGTCGAAATAAAATCATATCGTATCACTTCTGGGACATGAAAAAACAACACTTGATCAATTTTTATTTTTATTTTTGCATTAATTTTTATCTGAATAAAAAAAAGCACAACATTCTAAAATCTTTGGCTTGACTCCGAAAAAATCGTAACAAAGAAAAATCTAACTTGTATTCACTCAGACAATGACACTTATGACAAAAGGATACAAACAAGTCCGTGGGAACATTGTTTCAATTAGGCCACCTGGCGCAGATGACAAAATGAATTTAATTTAGGAACCGAATCTCAAAAAGAGAAGTTGACAGAACCAATAGAGATTCCAAAACTAAATTTACACAATCAGCATAATCACCGCTTCCAGTTCAGTCGGGTGATCAAAAAATTACGACACATTCACATAATGACATTACTTTTGCCTCACCTTGTAAAGGTAGGAAGTCAAAGAAAGCAAACATTTAATTTTTGTTTAAATGTTGATTGAGTTAGAAATAAATCAAATCAAATCAAGATAATTTCAGTTATCTAAGGAACTTAACGTTATACCCTTTTGTTGAAATATTGAAGAGAGCTCATGAATATAATTAAATAACTACTGACATTTAAAAACGTCTGAAATTACTTGTTTATTGAATATTATTTATACACTCTTTATAAAAGCCATATGGACTTTCTGTTACGCAAAATAGTCTCTGAATTTAAAGAGTTTTTGTTTTAACAAAAATCTTATACGTTTTTTCTAAGTAAATGTGTATTATTTTAGCAACGCGAAAAAAAACAACTCTTTCATAAGAATTCAATTTAAATCAAAAAAGATATTTCTTTGACATGTAATATGCCAGAACAACACGCTTTCAATTAAGCTTTTTCTGTCCATTTAAGACAACAAAATAAAGTGAAGTAAGCTATTTAAAACTTATTGAATATTATTTTAAGAAAATATAATAAAATGAAATATGTACATAAAATAAAATAAAACAAATAAAACGATATAATAACTAGCATAACATAGAAATACTTAAATAAAATTACAGCTTAAACAAAAATATTTCTACAAAATTATAATTATTATTATTTAGTTTTAGGTAAATTCAAGAAACTAATTACTTGCAACCTACCTTAGCTTTATAACTAATTACTACTACTCTTTTCCGCCTCTTTTTACGAAGCTAGCATTAGAAAGAAATGTATAATATTACAACTTAATTACATTACAATTTTTTAGGTTCAGTTCAGATAAATAATTAATTATTATTAGCATAATACTAGCTGTGTGAACAGTTCCACTTTGGATAATGAAGCGATACAAAGCTATTTTCGAAAATTTCGAAGAAATAACAACAAAAAACGCAAAAAGTGCAATAATACACACACAAATGTGTCCTTTTGGTTAACTTTGTATTGTCTTGTTTACCCAAAAAGAAAAGTATCATAATTTTTATTCGACTTACCTGGAAGTATAATATGATGGTCCAAATTAATCCCAACACAACCGGTGGTCTCCCATCCACTAGATCTGCTGGGTTAATGTTGACTAATTTTATTCTTTTGCTGGCTAAGAACTGTAAGGCAGTATTCGCGTTGCTAAGGAAATGTGGTCGTCGTAGGACGCGTCCTTTCTCCACGGGTAATCTTTCGCCAGATAAAACTTCCAATAAGGCAATAAGTTTCGTGCCATCGCGTAAATCGTTGATTAAGTCATCTACTCGAAGCGGCGGAATACGCTGTAAATTTAAGCAAAAGTTTAACAAATGAATATGTATTTCAGTTTTCATGTACAATAAATTGTTGCTAGAACTATTTAACTGTTTGCTAATTGCATGTTTGTCATCAATATACTTTATGTTGACGTTTTTTTTTTTAATTTCTGTGAGCACAAGTATGAATTTAAATAACAATTCTATTACTTATACCGTTATTACAAAATATAGTTTTAACATGCGGCATGCGATACTTCAACTTTTCGCATGGTAAGGACTTTGGCCAACGATATTTGGTAATTGAAAGAGTCCCTTATAATTGTGTAGGTAGGACATAATATTAAGATAGAGTACCAGGGGCTCAATGCACAATTATTGTGCATCAAAAGAAAATTATGTGTGTCTTATTTAAATCGTCGTTAAGCAGGCTTTAAAAATTCTGGATCGCGGCAAACAAAAATTACATTCAGTTAAATTCTTAGAACTTCTAGATCTGTGTACACAACAGATACATATCATGACATAACATAGAATGCTACAATTCTATGCATTCGATGCTATTTCAGAACCTATCCATTTATAACCTAAAATAGAAAGTGGACTTTACCTATGTAGATAAATTATTACTTTAAATACAGTTAACCTTGAAAAGTCCGCCAAATAAAGAACATGAAATAATAATACGAGTTAAGTTATTCAAAAACCTCTACCTGTGATGAAATATAAACTAACATATTTATCAGATACATTTGCCGATGCGACGACACAGCGCAACCTTATTGTGTTTTATTATTATCTCTAAATCAACAAGTTTTAATTTATTTTTATAGATTTGTTTATGTCCCATATGCTGCTTTTTAAAGCCAAACAGGTAATTTAATGGAGTTGAGGTTTAAACCGAAAAGAATATACAGGGTGGCCCATCTTCGACTAGCTATATTTTTGAAGTTTCTTGTAGTTTTGGTTGCAGTTATTAAAATTTATTATGTTTCATGATGGCTCCATGCTAATAACGCAGTGCCAATAAATTAATTCCACTTGTGACTGATAACGACAACTTTTTGAGCGATGATGACTACTTTCTACCGAAAGTCTTGTATATATGTAAGTTAATTACACATTCTCAAAGTACTAGTCACTAGATGGTGTGGGGTTATGGCTTATAGGGTTATCACTTATTAGTGCATTTGTTTTCGAAGATGACAATGGTCCGGTTAACGCCATTCCTGGCGTTAACCGGACCATGTTGTAAAATTTTCTACTTCCAACATTTCTAAATAACCTTGGACTATAATAATGGATGGGACTTTACCTCATACGCCTTTAGCGACCAAGGCATATATGCATTTGAAATCAGTTTGTCGGAGTTGGACCACCCTTTATAAAAATAAAAACCATGGTCAAGTTAGTTAAACAGGTTGGAGATGAAGATTTATTTAATTATGAGAGTTTTCTATATATGTACATATTCATATAGTACATACAAACATACCTATGTACATAATGTAATAAACTTATTTAATGGAAGAATTGAAAAAAAAAACTGAATTGAAGCTCATAGTCGTACATGAATTCACCTTAACGGTTATAAAAGAGTTGAATCAGTGTTCCCAGATTGGTGTTTTTTCCAACCAAAATGGTTGGAAAAAATCCCTTTAGTGAGAAAAATGGTGGGAAAATATTCATAGTGGGATGTATGGGGGGAAAATATTTGAATAATCTCATTTTTGTGGGGGGGGGAGTTATTATTACCATAACCACAATTCACCATTCCTGCCTATCTTCGAATTTTACTACCTATACTGATTTGGCAAAAAAAGCATTCCTGACCTTGAAAAAACAGAAACTTGTGAAAATATTTTTTTTTTTTGAGTACCACACAAAATGAAGTACCAAAAATCGCTGACCTTGGCAAAACTAAAAAATAATTAAAAATTCATAAAACTTTATAGGTATGGCTAACCAACTGCTGAAACTAGCTGACTTTTTATGACCGTTAAGTGACCATTCAAATAACATACTTTCGTTTTAAAGGACCCCAATGAGGTGCCAATTTATTTTTTTTTTGTGACCTTGAAACGAACTTTAAAAATTCATAAGAAAATCTATGGCCGACAAATTATTGAAATTAGTTGACCTTATATCACGATTTTTCAGGTCGGTATACATTTTTTGCGAGTGT
The DNA here is from genome assembly GCA_963921185.1 of Dasysyrphus tricinctus. NCBI lineage: Eukaryota > Metazoa > Arthropoda > Insecta > Diptera > Syrphidae > Dasysyrphus > Dasysyrphus tricinctus. The sequence continues at coordinate 264,256,494 of OY992531.1, forward strand.
TCAACAAATGAGGTGTCAAAAATCGTGCGTGACCTCAAGAAAATTGAAGTCTTGTTTACAAGTTTTTTCAATAATTGATTACAATTTCTAGAATACTGACCAATTAAATGACATACTTTTTTTGCGAATATGAAGTACCAAGAGTGCAGAGCTTTCTCCTCTCTATATCTAGAAAATATTTATAGCAGAAAAAGTTATGGTGTTTTTTTTTTTCATACAATACAAAAATGGTGGGATTTTTTTGGAATCTGGTGGGATTTTAGAAATCTCATCTGACATCACTGGAGTTGATGCAACTCAACCAGGTGGCGTGAGTCTACGCTACCAAAAGTTTTACATTGATGCTTACAAGGACCAAGCAAGAGTAACTATCGAAATTCTCTAGGGTCTCGCCAGAGACCTCGTAAGACTTCGGAATATAACAACGATGGAGGATATCAATATGTGAAATTCGGAATATTTCTAAAGCTGATGCTGTTTGCGCATCACCCACTATTAGCAACGCTGCAGTTCCGAACAGCAGATTTCCAGAGACACTCAGAGGTAACCACAAGAAGAGCAAGATTCTTAACAAGCACTCTAAGGCCCAGCGTTTAAACCTGAGTTAACTTCAGAAAAATGTTTTTCAGTCAATTGAAATCCTAGGTTAAATCCGAGTTAACTTATTTAATTTGATGAGTTAAACCAGGGACCAAATGGAATGCCTTTTCTGTTGTGGCGGCATATAGATTTTGGTAGTCAAAATTATTCAAAGTACAATTCGTTATGGTGCCATTTCTAGGTGCTGATTTAACTCAAAGTTAAACCTGAACTGAAAAACTGACCCTTACTAATCCAAACAAATTACGCAACTACACTGTTGAACTTACGGAAGCGGCGTCGAACACGGTTGTAAACGACGATGTCTATTGACGACAAGTGGGACCAAGTAAAGAATTTTTTTATTGAAAACGGTTCAGCAACTGTTCCAAGGCAGACACGATCTAGCAATCCCTGGATATCTCAAGACATCTAGGACAAAATCACACACCGACTATCATCGAAAGCGGGAATTATTGCTGAAAATGTAGCCCTGCAGAACGAGTATATAGCTCAGGAAAAATGTGCAAACGAGGGCAATCCGCGGTATAAATCCAAGTGAAGGTTTTTAAATGCAATTATCTTTATTTTATCACACGGGGGTTCATTCATCGAAAAGTATATAGCAAAATCGTGTGCGCATCAAAAGTTATGCAATACCAAATGTCAACAAATTTGGTTTTTTGCATATGCCTCACTTTTAAACGGCAAAAAAAATATTTGATACAAAACGTATAGATTTCTACAGAAAAGGTTAAGACACTTTTTCTCCTCCGACTAATCGCGTAGAATATATGACCATTAAAAAAAGGAATAAAATGACGAAAATAACGGTTTTAGGCATATAAATCATTAACGGTGAATGATAAATGAAAACAGTAGTAGTACCATTATGGCTAGTGCGTAGGACTGTTATACCGAAGGCGTGGGTTCGATTTCCAGCCGTGTAACCTAAAAACAGGAATGTTTTATCCGAGGTACTGCCTCTTGTGAGGAACTGACAAATCATCCTAGAGTATACTTGTCATGAAAAACTCCTTCTCATTTAGCCGTTCGGACTCGGCAAAAAACTGTAGGTTCCTTCCATTCCTGCCAACAACACGCACGCAGGAATGGTTGAGAGTTGTAAGTCACTAGGCTTTTCTGCTAAAATTCCCAAAAAATAGAAAAAAAGGATTTTTTTCCAAAAATATTGACTTTGAAGTTTAATTTCTCAAAAGCTATTTATTCGAACAACTTGATTCAAATAAAAAATAAAGAATGGAAAATTTCTATCAAAAAAGTTAAAGCACATCAATGTATTATGTATGTGCTTCCGTGGGTTTTCAATATTTGTATTTAAGTCTATTTTTTTAGAAATTTCTCCTCCCTGTCTCAAGGGGATAAAATGTTTCCCCAATATATTTTTTTTCTTAGAATAATCCCAAAAATCATCCCCCAAAATTTCGACATCGAGCATGAATAAGGGGATACTTCATATAAATTGATAATTAGCAATGATCAAAGCAGAAAAATTGGATGTTATTTGTTTGATTTTTCGATAATAGGATTGCAAATGAGGCTGTGATTGGATGCACAAATATAAAAATACGAGACAAAAATGTCAAAAACGCCAAAAAATTGGTTACACGACTCACGGCCTCAAATAAGGTATAAAGAAAAATTATGCTTTTATTAACATGCCTTCTAGGTATGCATAGTTTTAGATTTGTTTAAGATTAATGGGAGAGAATTTTTATACGGAGATCTGCTTTCGCGATATATGTACATATTGTATGTAACTCTCAACGAAAATGCTTATACCGATTCTTATTTATGATCAAAAATATTTAAATTATTTTTTTGTATGCTAACATTTTATAATTTTTTCCAAGCTCTATTTTTCATTAATTGATTATATTTTAGCCGAAAGTTTTTCAAAGGTCATCTAAAGTGACATTGTTAAAAACTAATGATGAAATTCTAATCTTTTTTATTCGTCATTACTAATCGCAGCCTTAAAACTGTGATGAGGTCAGAATTTGTTTTGCACAGATTTTAAATTTCTAATTTATATTTGCTTACGTATACGAATTTAAAACAATTATACTCAAACTGAATATGTACCTTTCTATATACAAGTTGATACTGTACAATAGCCTTCGTAGAATGTAGCTTTACTAAAAATCATTCATTATAACTATACTCATGATATCACCAGCTCATTGAGCCAATTAGTGTTTAAATAATAACATCTGACTCACCTTTGAGAGGTATGAATTAATCCAGTTAGTGAACGTTTTCTTTTGCACGCGTTCTTGTTCCTCTGAAATAAATAAAAACAAAATGTCAGTTAATAAATAAAATAAACACAATTTTAGTTTGGAATCTTAATATTTATGGTTTACAAAATTGATAACAGTTAAAATATATAAGAAAGTTTTATAATACAAATTCTATATACTACTGAAATAAATCAGCCAAGTAGAAGACTTAGCATTAAGGATTGGACTTGTTGAATTATTGATTCAAAATAGCTTTGTACGGCCTTTAGTGAGTAAGCCGAACGAAACGCCAATTTATAGGACTAAAGGCCATAAAAAGCTATTTTAAAATATATGTTTCCTTTTTTCACCTGGATAAACTAATTATTTGATCATGACTTGTGCATTGCCTACACAAGCATTAACGGTTAAAACCATTCACCAAAGGTAAGATTCGGAAGATGACTTTTATAAAATTTAATAGTTAAGAGCCGTTTTACGTCATAAGCCATATAGAATAAGAGCCCTCACCAGATTTTGGGTGTGAGTGATACCAAAAAAAGAAGAATAGGCGTCGAAAGCTTCAGGCTGTTCAAAAATTCAAGATCTTGCAGTCCACAACCGGGGCCTTAGTGTTAAGCAGTGCATCGAAAAAAAAATATGAATGCAACTTTCAGGGTAATCGTGTTAGCCGAAATTTTCACTTCTCTCTAGATAACCTCCTCGGTTCCCATATCACGGAATCTGAGATCATTTGAGTATGTATATCGCCCTGCCAGACTGTTTAAAATAAACCATTTTTCACTTAGAATTTTGAATATTTTAATGAACTATACACTTAAATGCTCTCGGATTCCGTGATATGTGATCGGAGGAACTTATCTAAGTAGAGGTCAGAAGCAATTTCAGCTTACACGATTACCCTCGAAGTTGAATTCATATTTTTTTGATGCATTGCTTAATCACTTACACCCCAGTTGAGGACTGCAGGACTTTGTTTCTTTGAATAGCCTTAACTGAAGCTTTCGACGCTGCTGTGGTCGGTCTAATACACTTTAAAGTTTCTATTTACAGCGATACGATGTGAGCAAAGCTGAGTACGATTAACATATATTAAATGTTGTTGTTCTAAGCACCGGTGTCGCAACACCGCATAAATGTAAGCACTAATAGGAAAACAATGTAAATATTTCGAGGCTCAAGCAGCATCGCTGCTCAAATCGGTAATCACAGCTCCATAATAAATAGGCTTATTAAAACTAAAAATAGTGTTGCGTTTTTTTTTTCTAACAATAGTTAACTATTGTTAACTAACAATAGTTGACTTTTATCGTTCCTTTATTCTAAAATAGTTACGATTCGTAACTATATGACGCCATAGCATCGTTCCTGAATGCATTTTGGAGTGTCAAATGGTTACAATTTGTAACTATTTCGAACTCATGTCGAGGACATACGATGAAAGTGTTGATCTGTCACATGTGAACCGATTTGTTTACAAAACAAACCAAATTTTTGTTGGTTTTGATAAAGTTCAGTAAAAAAACGAAATTAAAATAGCATTTGTGTCGATTGTAAGCGATAAAGGAGAATTTATATTGGAAAATTATACCATTTTATGCACTAATAATGCAAATAAAATTTCTTTCATTCGTTCATTTGATACATTAACAATATCTAGCAACGAACCGTTCCTAAATAAAATTGTAACACTACCAACAAAGTCTAACAATGACATATCAACAACTATTTTTGACATAACAGCATTAGTTAACTATAGTTAGAAAAAAAAACGCATCATAGTTACTACACGCTTGGTTCAGAGGATATTCAAAACATGCTCGATATACTGGAGGTCTGTTCATAGCTCTATTCTCAACTAAAAAATAATAACGCCTCCTGTAGTTATTGTTTCTTCTCTTTGCGATAAATAACAGAATCTTTTTATAAAGGCTCTCCCAAACCAACGCGAAACATTCGCTGACGACGCGAAATCATTCACAATAATACAAAATATGAAAGATACACAATGCTAAACAACATTAAAAAACTGTCTTTGCAAATGATTCGTTATGAATTCGCGTTGGTTTGGGAGAGCCTTAATATTGAAAACAAAAAACAAACAAATACAAATTTACTGTGCAAAAGAAGCAAATTTTTTAATATATGCATATAATATTTTTTATAAAATGAAATAAGTATGTATTTATAAATCAGACATCACCAAGGTCCTTAGTCAATGATTCCAAAATTTAACTCAAAATAAGTTAAATCAAAAACTTTGTTATCACCCTGCTATGTCGATTTAATTTCTTGACTCGAGATAAAATGATGTCACTTAGGCAGTGAGTTCTAATTGACCTTGTACCTTGTATATAAAATATATTAGAAGTTCAAATTTTTGTCATTTTATAATTTGATATGTAGGTGTGGTATAATAACCAACAATTAGCCAGCTTTGATGGCAACGCAATAATTTAATCTTAAAAGATTATAATTTCGTACTTATCACTGGTTATTATTTTTGATAAGCGTCGAAAATAAAGCTCACGTCTTTTACTTAGTGATTTTACGAAATTATAATTTCTGACTAAAATGCTTACATTATTATCTATCTGTAAATAAATGATAATTAAGAATATCAATAAAACATAAATGTAAGGAAAGAGTCACGTTCTCTTGAAAACATTCTCTTGCTTGAAACTGGTCTGTAAGAGTTGAGAAATCTGAGAGAACACAAAGTTCGAATTCGAAGTCTATCCGTAAACAAATGTATTCTTCTTTAGTGAAATAACAACGACCTTAGTATTGGTTATTAAAGAAGTAGGTATACGATGTTAATTGTCCGCACTCAGAGAAAAAGACATTGTACAAAATCAACCCTCGTACCTCTTGATTGAAGGAACATTCTTCAGACCGATAAACAATATTTAAAGTAAAAATATTATTTTGGTTGTAGGTTTAACAATAAATTATCAAGCTTGTCCTGCGTAACATTTATACAACAGAATGAACATGAAGTGTAGAGTGCAAAATTAATATATCGGTACATAAGGTAAACAGCCCAATTGTTGGTAACCCCCCAATTATTGGCATTTAAGAGTTTAAATAACGGGCCTGGATAGTATTTTTAAGTTTTTTTTTATAAATGTTTCAAGAAAATTTGCTTAAAGTATTTATGCGTGGTTTGGCATCATTTGTTTTTGGTTTTTATTAAAAGAATAAAATGATTCAATTGGTTGGCGAGACAGCTCGTGGAGAACCAGGGCCTGGGCCAACCATTCCTCTGTGCGTGTTGTTGGCAGGAATGGAGGCGACCTACAATTTTTTGCCGAGTCCGAACAACTAGATTCGAAGCACTTATTCATGACAACAGATACTCTTTGAGAGTTTGTCAGTTCCTCGCAAGAGGCTATGAAAAAAACATTTTAGCAGTATTAATAAAAAACTGATATCTGCTCTCTCACACACGTGTCAGCTGGCACTCGGGTAGACAACTTGTCCGTTTAATAGCTTTTCTTATTAATAAATCAATTCACCGTATTCACCACTTCATCAAATTGTGGTGATTTTCTAAAAACAGAAATGCGAAGTGTATTGTTTTCGTAGCAAACGATACCATCATATGTGTTCTATGTGTTAAGAATTTATCCGTTCATTAAACGCGGAATTTGGCGAGTTAAATTTATCCGTACGTTAACACACGTCACAGTTAATTACACATTTTATTAAGAACTGGGAATAGACCTTCGGCATGATAGTCCAACGCACTAACAATTATGCCACGAGGTACTACTAGAAGGAGAATAAAGTTAGATTTTTACAAACGAAAAAATAATAAAGAACAGATAAACTCGATTTGTTTTAATATTTTAGTAAAAATTTACCTTTCATAAGATGTGTTAACTATTGGATGTGTTGTATGCGTGTTTTTTTTTGTGAATAGGTACTTTGTTTAAATAGTTTACGTCAATTTTTATAGTTTTTATTGGAAACAACAAAACAATCTATATCTAAATATATGTACATATATAATAAAGGCTGGGTGTGACACACTGGTAACTTCACACCGGTGCCATGGGAAGCTAGATGCCGGATGTTATTTTATATTTAAAAAATCGACAATTCAAGATCTTCGACAATTTTCGGTAAAGTTTCTTGTAAATTTTCTGCAAGCTTTATCAATTATGTACTAATTACAAACTAAGGTATAGAATAAAATTACGCTAAAGCCAATATCATTGTTTGTTCTCATGATATCCTAGCCGAAAAAACTTTTTTAAACTTTCAGCAATTTTTTTCATCTAAACAAATCTGTAGGTTAATCTGCTTCTATATTAACAAATCCCTTATTAAGTCAGTATGCGTAGAATAAAATTAACCCGTAGCCGATAGCATCTTTTGTTCTATATATACAGTGGCGTAGTTAGGATATTTGCCGCCCGGGGCAAAACAATAATTTGCCGCCCCTTTGGTCTAACAATACTTAATACAAAAAATTTGTGATAGGTACCTTCATATCATCGGTCTTAAAGTTGCAGACAAAAAATATTTTCTTTATAAATGCAAGGAATTACATTCTGCGAAATATTGATACACGCCACTTTCCCGCAATATCTGCTGAAGGGCGGAATGAATTTTTTTTATCTGACCTAATGAGATTTAACTTTAAACCGACTGTACATAATATCTATATAGGCACATGAGACTTGAAATTTTTTTATGTTTGCTTTCGTCCAAAAATATTGAAGTTCATAATTGTTCATTAGGCGTGTCTTATTAAATAAAATCTCTGAGGGCTCAGAGATTTTTAAAGTGGGGCAAAAAATCTTACCTGCGCACTGAGATTTTCTTCAGAGATTACTGAGACGAAAATTTTTTGGACTCACTTCTCAATGTTCTATCTCAGCTAAAACTGTTTATTTGATGTGCAAATACGAAATTGATACAAAAATACAAAATAGAGATTGAATATTGATAAACAGGAGAAATTAATTGATCTTAGTATTATTATTTTTCATTAATTTCATTAAGTTTTGTGCTTTAACATTTAAATATTTAAAGCAAAGTTAAAATTTTGTTTCCATAATTTCAGTACGATTGAAAGAAATTCCGCCTACGTCAACTTGATATTGAGCGCTCGATGAGATTTTACTTGGTGAAACACGCCTATTATGTTTCATCAGTACTTGACAGCAAAACTGAGAAATTGCATACTGTTCATATTTCTCAGATCTAATGAACATGAACAATGAAAGGATCAAAGCCACGGCTAAGTCACTACTGAGTTTCTGACTACACAGTTGTTACTTCACTGAAATTGCAGTAGATTGTTGATCTTATGCATTTTTCTCAAAATAAATCAGCTGCAAAATCTACATACTGCACTTCATTTTACGAAAACAAATTAATCTTCTTCACCTTTTTTTAAATTTGTTTGTGTTCAATGCAGCCATATGCATAATTTAGAGCTTTTATTGTTTGCTGGTTTTATGTTTAAAAAAAACTAATCTTATGTTCTATTATTTATATTTATTCATTTATCAGTTTTGTTTAAATATTTTTTGAAAAAACAAAAACAAATCATCTGCGAAAATGTTTAATCAACAGCATTTTATTTTCAAATCTAACGCGAAAAAATTTCTGAGAAAGGTCAACCCCTCTGAACTCTAAATTGAGAGAATTAACATACACATATTATGTATGTAAAGCTACAAAAGAGAATGGTCATTACGAAAGCCATCATTTTGCAAAATTTGAAAGAATTGTTAGTTAAAAAAAAAAACTTTTGTGTTTATTACCAACTTATATAATGAGCAACTGTCATGATTCTGCCGCCCCTAGTGATTTGAACACAATAAAAACAAATTTTACGTTCTTATACCTACATACAAATGTTATAGAATTTTTAACTTAAAAAAACAATAGTTTTTTGTTTATTTCCAACTTCTGTAATAAACAACGATGATGATTTTGCGCCCCTATTGATTTCAATTTATTAAAAATTGATTGAATTATTTATTAAACAAAAATTAAACTTGTGTTTATTTCCAACTTTTCATGAACAACGAGGAAGATTTTGCCATCCCTACAAATTTGAATATGTACTATAAAAATTGTATGTATTATAATAAAATTGTTATAAGATATTCACTAAAAAAAACTTTTGTAATTGGCTTACAACATCCCATGAACAACGAAGATGATTTTCCCATTTGCCACCCCTAACTCCTGGCGCCCGGGGCGACCGCCCCCTTCGCCCCCTCCTAGCTACGCTACTGTATATATATATATAATAGAAAATTTAATTTTGAACAAAAAGTTGTATAGGTATGTAAAATTGTCAAATTCGGCTTAGCTTTCGAGTTCTACCAAAAATATTGAAAAGTGGCCAGTGTGACCATTCTCTCAGAAACGCATGGGTGAATTTAGTAGCATTTTCGGTTTTAAGCATGCTTATACCCCTCACTTTCCGGTCTATTCAATAGGCTATAAGCCAATATTGTGACAAGTATTTTTAAATTGTTAATGATTGGGTGGTTTATCGTATACCTTTTTATAATATACAATACATACATACGAGCATGTCAAACATTTTAAATGTAAAAAACAAAATATGTTGTTGATTGAAGAAGTTTTAGTTTTATTTTACAAGCATAAACAGTCAAATGTTTGACGTACTCGTATGTATAAATGTTCAATTACAGGAATACAAATTATATTATAACTTCTAATATACCTAAGTTGTAAGCAAACAAATTATTGTTTTTATTAAAAAATGCAACATTGTTCCAACCTGAAGTTTCAATTTAAAGTTGTCGTGTAAGTAGATTCTAACTTCTTTTACCTATCTCCATTTTTAATCACTTGAAATTGCTATTTTTAAACTGATTTTTTTTTTAAATCTTCTTTAATTATTTTGGCACCAACGCGATGTCCGAGTGCAACGTCTAATTCATAAATCTGAATTTATGAGAACAAAAATAAAAAAGCATTCAATATTTTAATGCTTTTGAACTTCTTCACACTCTAGTTTGCTTGTTAAATACAACGAAACTATAGCCTATATCCGCTAAGTTAGCGGCGACAGACATCCCACTAATGATTTAAGGGCATGTAAAACAGATTTATAAGTACATTATTATATGCTTTGCTTATTATACATAGGTAGGTTGTAGATATTATATACAAATATTGTAAAGAAGAATTAATGTATTTGCGAACGCAGGCAGGAAGCAGAGATTTAGTGAGGGTTGAAAAAAAAGAAAAATAATTTTCTAAACGATAGGCCGCAAAAAATTGTTTTTTATAATCGATATATGACATGCAAATCGAATCGTCAAATATTGCATACAAAATAATTTATACTTGAAATAATAAAAACATCCATAGGTATAAACACTATCAAGGGAATTGTAACAGTCACCGCCTTAATGACTTCACATAATTTTTTAATGTATCTTAATTAAATAAAAATAAAACCTATCAAATCAATTTGTATGCATTTCGGCATAAAACTTATTAAACATGTAACAGATAAAAGATTATTAGACGCATACGAGAGTATCTACATTAGGATGGTCGTTATATGAGTTTATTTTTTGAGTTTATATTTGGATGGGCCGAAATCTGTTCCAAATAAAGAAAAAAAAATGCTAATGTTTTCTGATACTTATTTTCATCCTTTTCTTGCATATAGGCCAAAAAATTCAGAGCATGTAGGTTGGAAGTAGACAGGAAACAAATCCCATTGGAAAGGGGTAATATTTCTCCCCGTCTAGAATTTTTTTTAAATTTTAAGCCATAGGAGCAAGTTCTATAGTTAACACAAAATAGGTAAAATTTAATGTTTTATTTTTGTTTAAGAGAAAGTTTTTATTTTTGTTTTATGCTACTTATTGAAAGTTGGCAAACCAACTTTTCAAAAAGGTTGAGCTTACAGGAAACAAATCCCATTGGAAAGGGGTAATATTTCTCCCCATCTAGAATTTTTTTTAAATTTTAAGCCATAGGAGCAAGTTCTATAGTTAACACAAAATAGGTAAAATTTAATGTTTTATTTTTGTTTAAGAGAAAGTTTTTATTTTTGTTTTATGCTACTTATTGAAAGTGGACAAACCAATTTTTCAAAAAGGTTGAGCTTACGAAGACACATTTCGTAATCTTTTTTTAACAGAGCTCAAGTTGAAATGTAAAACCTGTCCCTTTACTATTCTTCATTGAGTTATATAAAATTCCAAGAACACCCAGATGTTTCTTCTTCTTATTAACAACTACATAACATGCAAATTCTTTCATATTAAGGTGTTTTTTTTTTAAACGTCTTCGAAACGATTCAAAAGTTCCGGCAAAGTGAACAAAAACCTCTACTAAAGTCTGACCTCTTAGTATTTATATAAAGTCTTGCCAATCGATTTTCAAACATTGTTTTGTTGCTGACTAGTAATGAAGAATAAATATATAAAATAAATAAAATTGAAATTTTTAAAGAACAATTTTTTAATAAAATAAAATTCACGTACTTGCTCTTATGTTCAAGACACTGCGGGTTTAAGAAAATTGGAAACATGGAAATTATGAGAGAAAAATGTAGAGAAGAATGGAATACGACATTTAAATTGGCTAAAACAACTCTTTTGACAGTTTGAGGTGAAAAAAAAGAATGCCATCTTAATTCTTGATTGAGTATGAAAAAATTTAAAATCGGTTGAGCGGTTTTTTAAAAAATAATTTTTTATATATAAAATTCTTAAAACATTTTTAAGAACAAATTTTGGTATGCAAATCTAAAGTATATATCTATGTGTATATGAAAACAAAATTTGAAAAAAAAATTGTCAACCCATTTTTGAGATACCGAATTTTCAAAAAAAAAAATTTGAAACTTTTTTTAAAAATCCAAAAACTTTTTTTTTTAAATTTGATATGCAAAATTATTTAATTTTATCTGAAATTTGTATATAAAAAAAATTATCTTACTACGTTTAGCCGATAACGAGAAAATTCAAAATAAAAAAATACGTTCTATGACAGTTACTATTAATAGTTGCTAAGTGTAAAATTTTATAATTTTTGGTAGTAGATCGTACTAATTTTAGTATATAGAAAAAGTTTCATCAAAATCGTAAGAGTCGTATTTGAGAAAAAAAATATTTTCCATTGTGGTTTTTTAACTTTTGTATGGAAGGTACCGTTATTTTGTCATAAATGTAAAATTTTTTCTAAAAATATTTAAGAGAGTACTAAAAAAACTCTTAAATATCGAGTTTCAAAAAAAAAAAACGATTTTGTCGTTTTCAAAATATTTTATTTACCAAAAAGAAAATTTGAAACATTTTTTTAAAAATCCAAAAAATATTTTTTCAAAAATTTTGGTACACAAAACTATTCATATTTTTTGGATGCTTTTGTATAAGAAAAATAATTGAAATCGGTCTTACCGTTTTGAAGAAAATCGAAAAATAAAAAAATGGTTCTTTTAGAGGTACCATTCATAACCATTTTTGAAAAATGGTTTTCCACCCAGAGGAAGCCTTTACTAAAATAAATTTATCGATTTTTTTTAAGAAAAGTTGTCAAACCGTTTTTGAGAAAAATACGATTATGTAAAATTGTTAAAAAAAATGTATGGCAGGTACCGTTATTTTTGGTTCTAAAAAAAAATGAAAAAAATGCGTGGGCATAATCACCAAAAACCACTATGTACCCAGTTTGAAGAAAATCGATCGAGCCGTTTAGTGTGAAGACGAACAGACAGACAGAATTGTGCCACCCACTTTTTTGGTGTTCTCTATCATCGTAATATCGTCGGTTCAAAGCTAAAACTCACTAAGTGCAGAAAAAAAATGTTCAAGAAAATGAGAATGAAATGCATTTTTTTAACCGAAAGAGTCCCGTTTTGCACGTTTAGGGACATAGAAAGGTATGCGCGGGAACTTTATTTAAAATTTTCGGAACATGACTTTTCAGCTTTTATAAGTATGTTTCAATAAAATTTCCTTCAAAAGTGTAATATGTTTGTTAGTGAGTTTTACCTTTGAACCGACGATATAATGTTTGATTGTTATCTCAGAAAATTTTTTTTGCACGAATCCAAAACTTGCCTTTATAGTATCTACCTACGGTCACTCCCAAAAATATTCGGAATTAATCTACATTTATCAAATCTATATAATGATTTTTCTTGCTCTGTGGAAATTATAAAAAAAGTAACGGCAGGTAGAATCTTGCGCTATTAAATTTTCTTATTTCCCATATTAAAATGAGCATATAACAAGATGAAACAAAGAGGAATGTAGATAACAGAAAAACAACAATAACAGAACAAAAAATAATAAGAGACAAAAAAACTCATGTTTAAAAAAAAAACTTTTTTTTCCGAATAATTTTGTGAGTGACTGTATGTATATCGCAAGTAAAAATGATATTATTTTGCTATGCCTATAATTTATAGGTATTTTAGTGATGACTTAGAAAAATGAACTTGCGACTTTTGGGCTTGTTATAGGCACATACGCAACTTGCCCGAAACCTGCAATGAAATTTGAGTTCGTTTTAGCCATTTGCACTTGGAAATATGAATTTTTAGCCTTACACAAATATAGTAAACTATTTAACGGTACCAATTATGAAACTAACTCAATTTTTGAATTTTGGCGTTTACTTTTTTTTATTTTCTTAGGACGGCAGCATAGTATACCAGTAAAATTAATAAGTTGCTTTTAATGTTAGTAGAAGAAACGTTATTTATTTACATTAAAATGCTCTATTTGTGTATACAAAATAAAACAGTACACTGTCTTTTTCAAATTATTCAGTAAGCCTATATGTGTAAGGGCAACATTAATGCTAAGTGAATACTAAATCAAATAGAGGAATAACGATCTTGGTTGGAAAAGTTTTAACAAAAAATAAGTAATCGTATGTTGGTTTTAGATAAGCATATTCATTCATGCTTGTTTAAAAAAAAAAATAGTTTCTCCTTCTCGCCAAAGTATTTGGATCTAATTTTTGTCTATGAACATTTCAGTTCGCTCGAATTTATAAACTTAGCTTAGTGATCTAAGCTAACTCAACACAAATTCATATGCTAGCTAATTTTAGTATAAAATTAATAACACGTCTCTTCTATATAATTATATCATAAATTATGGTAAAAGTTCAGTTTAAAAACCAAAATAATTACAGTTCCATTCTTTAAAACTACTATACAATACTGAATATCGAATTTAAACAGATAATTGAAAAGGTAAACTTTTTTTTTATTTTCATAAAAATATCCTTGCTTCTAAATGTAACCACAGTAATTTGATTAAGGAAATGACATATATTCAAGGTTCTGGAAAATACTCTGTCTATACGTAGTATTATATTATTGATAGATCAGACTATCTTTTGCCAGCTAAGTCCAATTGAAGATTTAAAATACATCATACACAACCCCTCTGTGCGACTAAATCATTCTCTATCAAGTTACAAAGTAAGGCTTACGTCATTTTCCTTTATATCACGTTTATCAACTGTACGTTCCTAAATCTAAAAATAACTTATAAGGTAGGTAAGGTAATTAAATAAAAACAATATAATGTATGTACATCAATAAAGTTAGGGTGACAGCGGCATTCCATGTGGTCAGACGTTCTATTGAATTCCCGATCAGTATCAAAAGATTGACACTTGTTAGGTTATTTAGCACTAGTAAGTTCAGAATGCAATGACTGTATAGTATAACACTTCGCTATTATGATATCACATTTCAATATCTACCGAGATTTTACGATTGACTGGAGCTCGTTACAAAATATATGTATGTATGTACCTACCTATATTTGGATTTTATTTATGTAAGGATGCGTACCTCTTACATACTCTTTCAAATACATACATATGCCCATCACTAACGTTTAAAGTCGAATTTAAGTTGGTTGAAAATAATATTAATTGTGAAACAGGTACGTAAAAGGTTAGATAATTGTTTAAAGGGCTAGAGTGTTGATGCAGGTACCTTAAAGCTTGGTAATGTCATTAAAAAAATAAATACCGTAAATAAATAAGGGCAACAATTTTCTCATTAAAATAACAAAAATAATGTTATACCTGTTTATAGTGGCAAAACGATGTTAAAAAATGTATTTGTATTTATTTGACAACGTGTGAAATTTTAAACGAAAAATATAAAATAGCTTGAAGCAATAAAATGCACGTCTAGATCGCAAATAATTGTTTATATAAATTTGTAATCATAAAATTTAGATTAAAAATATTGTTTTAGTTAATACATAGTCTCGGAGGCACTGGGCTAGTTTGTATAAAGTTCTCAGTTTGCTTTTACCAACTAGAGAAAAATTTAACAAAGGGTCCTAACAAAATCCTTTGACTGATACGGATATCGATTTAAATAAAATGCACGACTGCATCGCACATACATAGGTACCTACTCTTATGTTCAAGTTACTTGGAAGTAAAGAACTTTTGCAAGTACCTACATAATTACATAAAAACTACATTTATAGAAAAAGGCATGAAAATCGTTCTTTACCTTTGTATGGAAGGTACCGTTAATAATAGTTTTCTGTAAGTAAATTTAAAGATAAATAAATTTTTCTTTAACAGTTGTATGGCAAGTACCTACCGTTCCCCTCTAGAGAATGACCAAAAACCCTTAAGTTCAAAATTTGAAGAAAATCGTTTCACTGGTTTTGGCAGGTCGAGATACAAGCAGACAGACAGAATTTTGCCACCCACTTTTTTGGTGTTCTCTATCATCGTAATGATATGTTTGCTTTTGTCGAAACAAATATTTTGACATATTTTCACGTTTCGAGTTCATTAGAATAGCAATGCATCACTTTCAGAGAGATGTCAATGTTTGTACGTACATCAGTACGTTTGTACGTTCGCACCTACCTACACTTTTTTTCGTTCACTATACCTATCTCAAGAACGAATAGGGAAACGACTTCGGATACGTTTTATTTTATAGATAATAATGTCGGAACGTGCAGAAACCACTGTCAAAAACATTCAATAAAGGCGGTATTACACTATCATATATATATGGCTTAAGCTGCCATATAAAGTATGGCAAAGGTTTTCAATGTATGACAAGTTGTATTACACTATGCCATACATATATGACCAATTTATATGACAAATGGCTTCGTCAAATAATTTTTGTTCATATATATGACAAAGCTAAATTTGGCTATCACACTAGCTATAAAATATAAAATATATGAAAAACAAATTATTTGACAATAATGGAAATTAATTTGTCAAAATAAATAATAATTTAAATTGGTTTTGATAAATCCTTGCTGCTTGCTCCATAATTGTCACTTTTTCTCTGAACTGGAATCGAAAGATGCAAAAATAAATTCCGCCAATAACATAAACATTTTTTTTTGTGGTATGAAAAGTCCAAACATTTTCAAAGCTACTGGTGGGACAAGCTTTATCCCGTCGCAATGGTTAGAAAATGCACTTTTCAGGATGCATTTTCCGCTAAATGTATCTACATATAATACAAGCAGCTTATATAAATGGGGTATAAAATAAAGGCTAAGACTGTCTTCTACACGATACCAATGGTCGGACAGACTTTTTTGGCTACTGCGTCGAGTCTGACCATTTAAAAAAATGGTATTTTTTTAACACTGCCTTAACCACTTTCTTTTCATTTTCATCCAAGGATGCACAAAATGTAAATTTTAGAAAAGTGGTCGGACTCGTGGCAACAGCCAAAAAAAGTCCGTGTACAGTCCATTTATATAATTTGCTTATTATAGGTACATTCAGCGGAAAATGCGGGGTCTTATAAGATTCGCGTATTTTTAAATGCAATTTTCTTTAATGGAATGATAGAGAAAACCGCTAAAATGTATTGCCATTGAAAGTAAATTGAAAGTTATTGTTAATTTTTTTATTTTGGTGTGATTCAAAACGTCTTCGGTTATGTGTATGTATATTCTTTTCAGGCAGGAATTCTTATTTGATTTGGACACATTTTTAAAGATTTTCCCTTAAGTGCAACGAAATTGCAGACACGACCTTTAACTACTATAACTACTACATATCTCTAATTGAAATATAATTATCTTTCTTAAGCCATTGAAAGATAATATCTCATATCCCAAAAGCCACTTATGCTGAATTTACCCGAGTGACAAAATGCAATTGTTTCTACCATTTTGTATCTATTTTTAGTCATCTAACACGATTATGGCATCTAATGGTTAACATATTGCATTCTTTACCAGCATAAATGCATCAAACAAATCAAACCGAGGTCTTCAATAATAATTACTATAATATGGATCAAATCAATAAAGAATTCTGATTTAATTTGATCCATATCCATATGCCAACAATAAATAATAAAGTTATATGACAAACATATGAACATATAAAATCAACCGATTTTTATATGAATATATGGCACAAAACTTCCAAATATATATGACAACGCCTTTGTTTCGATATTACACGACATCAAATATATGGCTCTAAATCATGATCATATATATGGCATCATATATATTTTGTCATATAAATATGTCTATCACATTTATATGACCCTTTTGGGCCATATTTATATGACAAATTTGCCATATTTATATGCTAGTGTAATATCGCCTTAAGCAGTTTTTTGAATAAAGCAATTAAAAAAATATATAATTACATTTCATACACTAGTTTATATAATAATTGATAAAATTTGTGAAAATATTTAATAAAGATTTTTTTAAAAGCGAAAAACCGGCAAGAAACCTTACCAAAAATTCAAATTTTTTGTTTCTACTCAAATATCTTGAGAACAAATAATCATATTGGCTTCGAGTTAATTTTATTCCATAAATATACTAATGTATAATTGATAATTGATAATTGATAATTGATAATTGATGATTGATAATTGATAATTGATAATTGATAATTGATAATTGATAATTGATAATTGATAATTGATAATTGATAATTGATAATTGATAATTGATAATTGATAATTGATAATTGATAATTGATAATTGATAATTGATAATTGATAATTGATAATTGATAATTGATAATTGATAATTGATAATTGATAATTGATAATTGATAATTGATAATTGATAAATTGATAATTGATAATTGATAGGGTTTGTAAAAAAATTCAACAAGCATTTTTAGCGAATAAATACACGAAACTTTATCAAAAATTGTTAAATTTTTTTGTCTCAAATATTTTGGAAACAAACACACTGAATTATGGTTTATACTTGATAGGATTTGTAAAAAAAATTGTTGAAAACTTTCTTTTCATCCGAATATCTTGAGAAAAAAGAGTAATATCGGGAAAATATTATTCTACACACTAGTTCATTATAGATAACATTTGTAAAAAAAAAAGAAGGAATAAAAAGGCTATAAATATAATTATGCAAGAATATATTTGTCTCTATTATCTCGAAGACAAACCAATCTTTGGTCTTCACTTGATTGTAAATTGAACACCTGAAAACGTTTTCGAAGATCATGAATTGGCGAATTTTTAATACAAAAATAACATTGGGCTTCTAGCATCCGAGGACCAATGGGAAGTTACCAGTGTGGGTCGCACCCAGCCTCTTTTCCAAAACTTGCCCTAATCATAATTCGTTTTTGCGAACCATTCACCCAAAAGAATAAGTAGCGACTACGACAGGCATGTATTTGAAGCAATCGATTGCACGTTTATTCACATTGCCTTGAATTTTGCCCATAGAGACATAGAAATATTGTTAAGGTGATATTTGTGAGACTTTTCTGTTATGAAAACTCGTGTCAGATAAAAATTTTGTCAGTTATTCAGTTTTTTAAAGTTAAAATAAGTCTATAACTAAAAAATAATGGCAAAACGCGGTTTTAATTAAGTAAACTAATCAAGCTAATAGGTACAACTAGTGGGGATCCAGGATTAAGATGTTTTAGAGGATTTTTCAACATTTTGTATTCCTTTCTGTTTGATTCTTGTAAGCAACAATTTATAATTCTACGTATTATTCGTTATAACCTACTGCGTATCTTGTATAATCTACTTGTGATGTGATAGTAAGGATTTGTGTTAATTTTCTCTTTCCTTCTGAGTTATGGCCAGGGGTGTATATTCCCGTTTTTCTTACAAAACGAAACAATTAAATTGCCAACTCCATAGTGACATCGATTTTTTGTTTAGTTTATTCTGTCATAGGTACCTAACTGTATTTTATGTAAGCAAAACTTTTGAGAGCAACTTTGGCATGTTTCCTATAGCAACGCACTTCAAACTTCGCACCCTGCTTTTATATTAACACATAACACTAGTTCTAAGCTAGGACTTTCATGTATGAATATTTTTATTTTCCTATAATTAGCGCGGATTTAACAGGAAAAATCGATGAACATTGATTTTCAACACTGTAAGCAATCTTACAATTCATAAGAGTTTGATAGAGCATTTTTACATACTTACATACGTGTGGTGTGGAAAAGAACAAATCTCTGTTTTATACTGCACGTTTGAAGTTGGGTTTAGAGGTGTAAACTGATTTGGATTCCTTATTTCCCGAGTTTAACGTGTAAATTGTTTCAGGGGAAGAAAGCAACTGGCTTCTTCACAAAAAATTGTTTGAAAAAATCTTACAGAGTTCTTACTTCTGAATCTGCTTTTTTTGTAAGCTTACATCTATTAAACTTGTTTTAGCATACTTATTATAATGTGACAAGTTTGATTACTTTCCATCGATTTTTACGTTCCTACCTAAATTTTAAATAAGACTTTGAAAACTACGTGTTTTTGTATGGAAAACATTAAATTATTTACCGACTAATCACTGATTTAATTAAAGTGTACAAAGCGGGTGGAGCAAGAGAAATTCAATCGTTTCAGTATCTAGAAGTAACTATTTACTAAATCTATAAATTATTTATTTTTCTTAAATACTTCTTTTAGGAGTAGTGAAACAAAATTAAGACGACAAAATGTCTATAAATATTAAATGTATATTTTTGTTGTGTAATGATTTGTACAGTTCATCATTAATTAACATAAAACAGTCAGAAACTAAAACAGAGAACTTAGTATTCTGAATTACATACATTAAATTGTTTGGAAGCATGGCACTCACTCTTCCATAACATTTATGTACACTTTCTAAGAAGACTAAAAGTTGTTTACTTCATGACCCACATATAATATTCTCATAGCCTTACATCTAAATCTAGCTTCCGTGGAAACGACTATTGCAGCTCACTAGTTGACAAATATTTCGATAGAACTTATTGATTACACATTTATTTATATCTAAGAGAGTATGTATTTGGGAAATCATTCCTTTTTTTTATTTATTTTATTTGTTGAATGAAGAACTTTTAATGAACTCAACAAAATATAGATTTTATAATTTACCTCTCTTTTCCTTGATATGACTATCGTATTGCGAGTTACTTCGAGCGAAATTAATCGCTGCCATTGTAGACTGAAACTCCTTATATTCCGTTTTGCAGCCGCTACTAGTGGTGCTGCTAATTGCAATATGCTGTCGTTCTTCGATTGGACTTCTATTCACGCCAGAATCACTGATTTTTGTTTCAATTGGTCGCTGTACGGAAGTCGTGGAGTAAGCTTTCGGTTCAAAAAATGTATTCCCAGCGGAGTTACTATTATCACCACTAATGTGTATTGCAGAGGAAGTAATTGATATACCACCACCAGCTGAAATAGCACCTATAGGTTGGTTGACATCACCACCGTCTAAATCAGCGCCTTCGAGTAAACTGGTTCTCGTTTTTGATTCTATAAATGGCGTGGATGAGGACGAATTGGAAAAAATCCTTGTAGTTGTTTTTGTTTTCCACGAAGGTTGTTTTTGTAGTTGTCCATGGTAGCCAGCAGAACGGTTGCCAACAGTGATAATACTTTCTGAAGTTTCCATAACATTTTGAGCTTTATCTTCGGCTTTTAGCCGACTGATGTCATCAGTCTCGTCAGTATTAGAACTTCCATCAAATTTGATTAAAATTTGCTGTCCTCCAGCGGTCAAATCAATATTGCGGGGTGGTGTGGAGCTACAGCGGCTCGACGCTCGAATGCGAGTGTCTTGCTCTTCTGATGAACCTCGTTCACGGTCACTACCACTAGAATAATGTTGCTGACGAATAATCCGGTCTTGAATGTGATGGGTGTGGGTGTGGGCGGGTGCATCTGCGTTACCTACTGTTGTTGTTGTTACGATTCTTTTAACACCATCGGAGGAAGTAGTCTCACGAGTTGTTCGCAATGTGTTCTTTTCAAAAGCGAAATATTCTTCTGGGGAACCTCGCCTGTAGGTTGCACCCTCTTCTTCGGGAATGTCTCGGCTAGTGTGGCGCAACGTTACATTGAAAGGGCTTTTTGGAGTCTTATCGCTTGTAATGGAGCTCCTGGGCAAAGGTTGTGGGGTGGATCGAAGTTTGACGAAGGGAATCGAAGGACTTTCTGGGTTCCTCCCATCACGTTCCTCTCTAAGCCGTTTTTCGTAAGCTGGGACATCGATATCAAATACACTTTCATCCCCCACATCACCCTCTATAGAAAAACTTTCAGAAGAGTCATCTGAATGACGTTTAATGGTACTACTGCCCGATGACCATACTTTTTCATAGAGAGCAATTTTTTGTCTCAACCGCTGCTGATGGGTGGGGGTAAGTGTTGGAGTACTACTCCTTTGAATCTCAGTACTGCTCTGGACAATAATGGGTGTTGTTGTTGGTATTTCTTCTTTAAATGTTTCATATTCTCTAACCTGAATTTCGAACACACTTTTGGAGTGTACTATATTCTCTACTCCTCCACCTCCCTCATCGTCTATTCTGACTAACTTAGGTGAAGGACCAGGATCCTGTTTTTTCGTAGGTTCTTTATCCATTTCATTGATTTATCAGTTAATGTCTTTATTTTTTTTTGTTCTCCAACATCAAGTAAGCTATGTAAAAGTTTTGAATATATAAGTATACTGATTTATGATAGCTTAACAGATTAACCTTTTCACTTTTTTATATTAAAGCATTAATATCGCTTTTCCACTATTTTAAATGGATATAGCTTAAAATAAATTTAAATGGCCTTTTAGCCTAAAATCACAAATATATAGGCTTTTCTTGCCTCTCTTCACCACCTTTTCGGGATTTTTTATATCTCACAAACACATTTATGCACTACTATCTATTATTCTCTTTAAAGGGTTTAATAAGTTGTTGAATTTATTTAAGGTCGTAGGTATACAAAGGTACGTTTTACTATTACAGTTCAAACAAAAAATATTTGTAACTCTTGCGAATTCACATTATTCAAATGAATTTCGTCCATCACCACTACACACTACCTCTTTCCTTCACTCCGCATTAATTAAAAGTAGGTTCAACGCTTTTCTGAAGCAGTTTATTCCGAATTCAAGTCCGTCTATGAAGAAAGCCGGTTCGATACTGAAGTTCGCTTCGAAGTTATTTCCATATGAGAGCTTATTTTGCCATTTAGAAATCAAGTTACCAGTCAACATCTAAATACATACAGTGGCGCAGCAAATTCAAGTTTCATTCTTATGAGATACTTGTGACCAGAGACCACAAGTCCACGTACATAAACTCAGATTAAATTCTCAAAAGTCGTTGATAATAAAATGTATATGTATAGATGCTTGCTTACTGGGCGCCACATAAAACTTTCTGCAGAGTATTTGAATCTCTTTGCAAGTTTGTTGCAACTCTTAACGTTCAAAGCAAAGCTTTTAAATAAAGCTTTTTTCACCCCTGCGGCTCGATTCTCCGCTCCACAACAATATATTTCGCTACAATCAATAACCATTTTTAATACTCTTTATTTTATGTTAACTTTAAAACTTCACTTATTTTAATTGTGTATTATTTTTGAACGATGTTCAA
Source organism: Dasysyrphus tricinctus (assembly GCA_963921185.1). Lineage (NCBI taxonomy): Eukaryota > Metazoa > Arthropoda > Insecta > Diptera > Syrphidae > Dasysyrphus > Dasysyrphus tricinctus. Next base: position 264,279,233 of record OY992531.1, read on the forward strand.
TTTTAGAAGGTCGAGTGATAAAGTTTTATTTAGTTACTCCTTATTTATTTACCTGAATTGCACGGCACTAGTTAGAAAGAATAAGAGGGAAGTCGATTGAAATTAAGGTTTTTATTATCTCATTAAATCACACGGGTTGCGTCTACTTAAGCTCAAGGAATATGGAAAAGAATGCTGTCTAGAGTGGGGATCGAACCCACACCCCTTAGATAGCAGTCAAGCATTAAATCCGCTGCACCATTGTCACCCCCAAAATACCCCCACAGATCAACGTATTTTTTTTTAATATAACATACTTTCGAGAAAACAACGGCCTCGTCGTCAACATCTAGCTTATGCTTAGGCCGGCCGGTGCAAAACTATTCACAGCAATCATAACAATTCAAATGTAAAATTGTATGAGGTCAAATAATAAATATTTCAGTTTGATGAACTTTTATATCCTCGTCCGATATTTTATCCTCGATTAATAGGTCAATATATGTACCATTTCGGGGTTTTAACTGGATATGTGGCAACCCTACTCTCATCCTTCAGCCAGTGTTGCCACCCTGGCAACACTTCTTTAAAGTTAAAAGTTAAGTTAGGACATGAAAAATTAGTATATCAGTCAAGCACTAGATTCATATAGTTAAAAGTCCTAAAACTTGATTAAATTTTAATTTACATATTTCGGTTTTTTGACTGTTATATAACTAATTGATATTTAAACTAATGAAAGCAAAGCAACACTATCGCCTTTTTGTTACATAAAAAATGTATTTGAAATAAATAAAGACAATTGTTTTGTTGGCGATGAGCATCATCTACAGTTGGACTGTCGACATCGACACTCGTTCACCGGGACAATAATATACCGCTTACACACTCCGAAAGGTATACAATTTTGTTTTGCGAATTTCCATCAATGGGGCCATTATTAACATTAAATTTAAACTTCATCCACATGGATTAAGCTTTGGTGCACTAGTAGTACCTGTCCTAACTTTACTCTTAAGAAGCATTTCTAATTATGATGGCAAAATTGGCAGTAGAACTAGAGGAAGGTTGCCTTCTTACCCAGGTAAAAACACTGAAATTCTTCCTATATTGCACTGAAAATCGAGAACCAGATTTCGGATAATGAAGCGAGGGACCGCATTGGATTCAGCACAGATGAAAACATAGTAGCACATCATTAATTTACCTCCCTCTCTTCTCTTCTCTTGTCTTGACGTAGAAGGGCGTAAGTTATTCCTTAACAGTACTAAAAATATATACCGACTGTTTTGCATGAGATGTGACTTTAAGCTAAAGCGGGTAGTTTGTCCCCAAATAGGAAAAAAGGCGTAGGTATGGGAGGATGGTATATTCCCCCTTTTTAAGGTAAAAGGGGAAATTTGTAAGAAAATACTTAAAATCTAAAAAAAAAATAGAAACAACGGCAGCACTTAGGTATAATGCCTCGCCAAACATTGTTTAAAGCCCTAATTCTATACTCTAATAGTAATAAGCTTTTTAAATAAAGTTATTTCTGTTTTTTATTGAAATTTAACGTAATTGAGACCAAGTTTTTTTTTTTTGGATTTTATACTTCTGTTCAGATTCGTAATGAAATACCTTAATTTGTACATATACTCAAATGTTTTGTAGTTTTTAAGAAAAACTAAAATAATTTTACTAAGTACTTTTAACGTTAAAATTTTTGTATTTTAGGCCGAGTACTTTTATTTCTGAAATTTATTGCTGATGTAAATCCATGTTGGTAGGATTGGGCGAGCGGCAGCCGCCATTTAGGAAAACGCGTTTTATCAAATATCGCGTGAACCGGTATTATCGTATCACGGTTTATTATACAAAATTGAAACAAGAAAGAATTAAAGGTAGATATAAATATAAAAGAAGTGGCAAGACATATTTTAAATACATAAGTGAAAAAATGTATTAAAAAGATATAGACACATACTAGGGTGGTCCTTAATCCTTATATCGTTTTTTTTTTTTTTAATTCCATGTTGGATAGGGATATACATCAAATGACTCTTTTTTCAGATTTTTATTTCACAGACAGACTAAAGGCAGACAGTAATAAATAACCACAAAAGCAAATGTGAAATCGAACCCAATATTATCTATCCCCTCACTTTTCCCCTGGTACATTTTGCTTTTTTTTTCCCTAAATCGTTATACATTATGTATTCCATATTCGGTATTTATTTTTATATTTTTTTTTCTCCACATGCAAATCTGGGTAATCTACGAACACTTCTCCTTTTTTGGTGTCTGTTTTATCATCTTCTTCGTATTTTATTTCGGCAGACCAGTATGAACAAAGTGAAGCTTGAACGCAATAATTTTGTCTATACCCCTGACGTTTCGCCTTCTTTGTCCATTAGGGGTTTCACATTTTTGAAATTCTGTTGATTTTTTCACATTTTTGGTAGGTATGCCTCCGTTTAAACATTTCAAATGTTAAAATAACGGGACCACTTACAATGAAATGCTCTAGCTTTTTTTAAAGCCATATATCCACTTTATAATATGCTTTTTAAATCAAGTTTTATTGTAAATAGTTTTTTGAAAAATAATTTTCAAATTTAAAATTAAAAACAAAAGTTATAACTTTTTACGTTTAAAAATTATTTTTTTCAGAAACTATTTACAGTAAAAACTTGTTTTTTTTTCTATTTCGGGTCAATTTTTTAGAAAACTACAACTCCCACCTGAACGGGGAGAAATAGACCCCCCTTCAATACGATTTTTTTCTCGCATTAATCTAATCTGTAAGTTCACATTTTTGTCTTGCGTGTTATAAGAATCACCCTAACCCCATTATTTATACCTTAAAGTGAAAATAGGGTGACCAGGGGGGTGAAATAAATCTGAAAAAATTAGGGAAATAGTTTTTCAATGTTTTGAATCGAATGAGGGCTATCCTCTATCCAAGACAATGTCCAATTTAAGGACCACCCTTATATATACAGTGTAAATAAAAAACGAAAAATCTGAAATGAGACAGTTCTATGCAAAAGCAAACACAGAACTGCAAAACGCAATTTTTTCCGTAAAAATGTCAGTGGCGTTGCTTTGTGCGAAAAATTATCTTGGTGAATATATAACATTTATTTTCTCTTGGTAAGTTCACAGTTCAATAAAAAAACATTTTAAACGTCAAACATTTTTTAAACAAAAATCCCTCCCTTAAGTAATGCATGCATTTTTTTTTTTCGTTGAGGAACTGTTTAATTAGCTTCAGGTGGAAATTATTTGTTAAGATTAAACGTATTTGCTTTTTGCTTAATTTAATTTTGGAATGCTATATTTTATATTAGATTTTGTGTACAGTATTTATCGCTTATAAGCAACACGCTTATAAGAAAACCTCGCTTAGAAGAAACTTGAACAAAAGCACCGTGTACTTTCCCATATATTTTAATGTTGAATTGTCTGTTTAAAAGAAACACGTTTATAAGAAAAACACCGATAAAAGAATCATTTCTCAAGCACGAACTTTCTTTTTTCCATGTTAAGTTGGTTGGATTTAAGAAACTTGCAAAAAACTCATAAAACATGAACATAGCTTTGAGAAAAATTTTAAAGCAAACTATGCAAATGTCATTTATGATACAATTTGACATTTAAAAGAAATTCAGTTCAGTCTTCATTTCGACAGTGAATTTGTTATTAGTTGTGTTTTCGTTCTTTTTTGTTTCTTATATCCGTATAAGAAACTTATTTCTAATATCCGTTCTAAGGATATAAGAAAAACTCGGTTATAAGGAACAAATGTTATGCAATTTTTGAGTTTCTTATAAGCGTTATGTACTGTAGGACCTATTTACCTAACAATGAAATTAGCTTAAAAGTTAAAAAATTTGAATGGTATAAAAGAAAAGCTAGATTGATTCCACAATGTATACCTCTATAAGTCTGATAACTAAATGGAAGATACAAACTGTCCTTGTTTTCTTGAAAGATCGTTTATAATATTTATAAAGTTAAAGTGCTGACTACTTTCGGATAAGCCTTCAGAAAAAAAGTATTTAAGACAAACGTTTTAAAAAATTCAAGCTTCATTTTTTCCATACATTTTGAATAGATCAGGTACGGGCGATTCTGCGCAAACTGATACTTTTGTGAGTGCAAAATTTACGAAAAAAAAATTATATTTCTTAAGCTCTATTGATGCCAAAATGATTGTGATTCTAACTAGAGTTAATGCTGAAAGTAGTCACACTACAAATGAAATTTGTGTACATCAAATTTTACATGTAAAAATGAAGAATTTCTAAGGTAGTGAAACGTTTTCAATTGCCACGGAAGTGACATTTAAAAAAAAAAACTGTTACAGCCAGAATAGTTTCCGAACTAATTTAAGATAAGTTTAGCACTATTCAAAAATTGTTTGATCAATGAATAAAAGTGTATGGTGTATGAAACGACGAATACCACGGCAGTGACAATTTTTTCGCGCCAAACTGATGTCAAATCTTTTGCTAATAGATATTATAGACACTAAGTTGGAGAGAATTGTTTATTCATCATGTAAATACATATATGGCAACGTACAACGGCAGATACAAGGGGAGGGTCAGGGGGTCATGACAAAACAATTTTCAATGTGGTTTTTGATCGGTTTAAATTATTTCGGTTGTGAGAATTGTGTTCAAAACAGAAGAAAATCGTCTCCATTAAAAAAAATAATTAAGCTTAAAATTAAGCGGTGCCTACCTATATTCTGATACGAAATTATACGAGTACATAAAGCAACAAAAATCAAAGTTGAAATCGTATTCCATACACCGCTAAGGAATTGCAACCAAAAGATTTTGGGCTCATCTTGGAATAAATTTTTACAGATTTCCAAAACTATGAATCAATGCATCAATTTAATTTAAAATAAATACAATGATACCCATTTTTCAGAATTATTTTTTATGCTAAAATCATCATGAGAAAAAACTTTTTTTCATAATTAATCAGATAATAAATTATTATTGATTTTATGAGTTTGGTCTAAAATAGATCAGAAAAAAAATATTTTAAGATATAAATAACATCAATAATATTAATTTTTCTAATTATTCAATACTCAACGAATTTGAACTCAATTATTTTTTGACCAATTTTAAATTTTTTATGGTTAAAAAAAAAGAATGTTGTTACTTTAAAAAATTCTGTTTTGATCACACTTAAAAACATATTTTTTACAATTTTGTTACAACGTTCGAAAACCGTTTTAGGCCTGCATTCAATTTTTTTGATTTGCGGTCAATATTGTTTAAATTCCGTGCTTCAATCGAAAAACAAATTGTGGAAGCCATGATTTTTCAAACATAATAGCTAACAAAATTCTAACTACATACCACAATTTTTCAGTATAATTTTGAAACGTCTGATAAGAAAACAAATGTAATGCAAACAGTCGCTTAAAACTGTCTTCGAATATCGAAAAATGTGAAAGATATGTGCATTTTGTCTTTGGCTGTGTTTATATGCCTGAAGGCGGCAACAAATGTTGGTCCCAGGCGGCAAATCAGCTTAATACGCCCCCACGTACGAGGTTTAGTTCTAGAAACTACAAAATTCACCCTATAAAAATGGAAACACTATTACAAAACATGTAAATATGATTTATGACGCCATGTTCGAAATGGAAAATTCACTTGAAGTTTTTGAGTGAAATAGTTGAACATATTAAGAGAGAATTGAAGAACTTCAAATTGTGTTCATGTATTATAATTTCGTTTTTTAACAAATCATCACTTAATGCTTAAACTAATAGAATGAACAACAAAGTATAAGCAACCGAAGTTTTAAAATGGATAAGGAGGTACTGACGTAGAAGTTTTACAAACCGCTTTTGCAAGGCACCGAAACAAATAATATTTGATTTCCAATCAACATCGAAACCAATAGTATTTAGTTTAGTTTAGTTTTATTTAGGGCTTAGTTTTAAGATTTGCATCTTTTTACAACAAAGTTTAACCTTAGGACATAAGTATATATGTAATTCAAAAGTTTAAAATATAAATATAATATAAATAAAATTAAATATAACAATTTAGGTAAAAAGAATACATTATGTAAGAAAAATTTATCAGAAAAAAGTATAGCATACAAAAGTAGGTATTTAATGAAAATAAGAAAAAAGAGAAAAGAATAGTTATCATTATTTTTATTGGATCAAGAATGGGGTGAAATGGTTAATCGTATGTAGGTACATCCATATATGTAAAGGGTGTTTTCTTAGACGTGTGGTTTTCAATCTGGCAATACTTTTTTCGTAGTTGTTTTTTTTGACAGCTGTCACTTGGTTCATGCTCAGTTTAGCTTGTCATTTTCTAATGAATAGACTTACTCTTGAACAACGTTTGCAAATCGTGCAAATTTATTACCAAAATAATGGTTATATTCCCGCATCGCACACTGCGTCCAATATTCGGTCGACATAATCGACCAGCAGAGTCGGTAATTCGAGCAACCATGGATCGGTTTCGCACCACGTTTACTCTAGTGGATAATGCGCATCCTCACCTCAGAGACGCCGTACAGTGCGCACCGAAGGCGCTTTTGCTGCTGTGGAGCAGAGTATCGAAGAAGATCCGAATGAGTCCATCCGCCATCGCGTCGAAAATTGGTGGCCAAAATTGGGCCTCTCATCTGGAATTTATTCGAGCCAGCCGCCACGGCCACTTGCAACAAAATGGCAAACCATTATCATACCATACTTATGTAGAAAAACTGCAACGGCTCTTCTTAAAAAAACTTTTTAGATTACCGAAATCAACACCTAATTACATGCTGTTGCTTGAAACAGGTCTTCCTCCTATTTTTATTTTCACCTTGAAAATGCACCTTGATTATGTCGCCAAAATACTTTCTTATGATGATAATCGGTTACCAAAACTATTAGCAAAACACAGTATACAAAAAAATATAAGTTGGTTCAAGAAATGGGAGGATATAACCATATTGAGCGGTATTTCTGTGCACTCTTGGGAGATGGAAGATGGGAGGATGAGAGAAAAGATCAACTGCATTCTCGAAAAGTTAGATGACAAAATAAGATTAGATCTAATTGAGGAAGCAAAAGGCTCTTCACGTAGATCTCTATATCCAAAGCTCAATTATAATTTGAATGAGCTCAATTATTTTACAGACAAAATGAGCTTATATGAAATTTCTATAATTTTTCGCATTAGGGGAGAGCTTCTTGACTTAAATTATAGACCTTATTTTAATGATCAATTAACCTTTTGCTCTCTCTGTAACTTACAAGAACAAGAAAATTCTTATCACTTTTTATCAGTGTGCCCCATATTAAAGGAAATAAGAATTGTATACTTCGAAAGGTCAATAATAAGCGAATCAGATTCGATAAGTATCTTAAATGGAAGTAACTGGAAACTTCTCTCCCAATATTGCATTGAAGCCCTAAATTACAGGAAAGATTTTATAAATTATTAAAAGATTTTAACCCAAAATGTATCAATTTCGTTTTTTTTTTTTTTTTTTTAGCGTACACATTGTACAAAATAAAACCCATTTTTGTACTGCAATTTATTTTATTTTATGTTTTTTTTTTTTTTTTCTTTATTTATTTAAAAAAACATACATATAAACAATGTAAAAATAATGAACACTTCAAAAAGCTTACTTGAATTATTATTATTAAAAATATATTTTGTAATTTTTAACAGAAAAAAAAATAGAGATGGCATCTGGCAGACGGTTTCAAAACCAAGGCCATAATTTATTTATCATATGTTAAATTGTAAAAATTTGTTTAAAGTTCAATAAATAAAGCTATTATTATTATTATTATTATTATTATTATATGCGTTTTATTTTTTCTTGAAAATCACACTAGACTAGAATCACACCCTTTTTATAAAAATGGATACAATGTTCACGCCAACTCGAGAACGACTTTACTGATTTCATCCATCTTTTTTTTAAGTTTTCTAATACATGCAGCTGTGAACGTAAAAATAGCAGTGGTTTCAAAGACATTGTTGAATGCTTTCTACTTTTGGTTCTAGACTTTCAAATTTAAAAAAAGAATGCATTCATTGTTAAGAAAGAGAAAGCTATAGTTAATTTTACATGCTTTCAGAATAACGGTAGGTTTAATCATTGGGGATCGGTTTTGAAGTGAACATTTAAATAGCATTATTTGTAAATATTCTAATTTCTTTATTTTTGTAAGTGCTTTAAACCGAAAGCAAGTGAGTAGTTGTAGAAGAAATGTTTTTAAAGAAATATGAACATTAACAAACATTTGTAAAATTTTTTTCAGAATTGGGCCGTAGTAAACACTTCATTGATGAGCAGCGCAAATTAATTCTGTCGCTACTCAGAGAAGACAAGTCATACCAGGAAATATTTTGTTGCTCGGCTTTAATGATCTCAAATTTCATAAAATATGCGCTACCAAAAGAGTTAATCTACAAGATCAAGAAGGTGCAGGGAAATAATTCCACGGACATCTGCTCCACATGAGAATATATTCCATCATTATTGGGAATTGGGAGTCTGTTACACTTTTCAAAGTGAAAATTATTCTCACCGTGAGCGGGAACTTACTGCACCCGAAATTTTGTGGAGTTTTTTTCCCACCTAAAATTTTGAATTCGGGAGATTATTGATTCATAAATATAGAAAAGCTGCAAATTTTTGTTGGATATAAGTATTTATAGGATAAACTCAGTTTTTTAAAATGCAAAAAAAAAGTTGCATGTACCCAACCTCGCTACCACCCCAAATCCTATAGCGAGCACAAGCAGGGGGGTTACATAATACATACGTATACCTCACTGTTTATTGGCGAATTCTTAAATTTCACAAACCAAATAAAGGAGAGGATTTAGTAGATTTTTGAAATTTAAAAATTCGAGAATAAACAGTGAAGTATGTGGAGGGGCATGTTGCCCCTCTGAAAACCACCCGCTTGGGCTCACTTTAGGATGTTGCTTGCGTGGTTGGTTGTATGCAGTTTCTTTTGCATTTAAAGATTCTGGATTTAAAGAAACCATGAATTTATCCTATACATACATCCAACAATAATATTGTAACTGTATCATTTTGAGATATTAAACAATTATTACCTTCGCAAACGCAAAAAGCATTAATCATCTCCTACTTCTGCAGTTTGAATAACATTATGTTATAAACAAATTTACTTAACTACTAGGAAATAATCAAAGAAAAAGAAGTTAAACAGATTCTCACACTAAGTGGGCAAAAGCTCCAGTCAGAAAGTGGAGATCTTTGTCACTAAAAAGTGCAATAAATTCCCTCTTTCGGTGAGAATAAATTCCCGTGTGGAGCAGATGCTTGTGGAATTATTTCCCTTTACCGATCAAGAACATAGAACCAAGTCGTGCATTTGAGACCAGACCGAAACCAGACGAGACCGATGTCGATACCAATACCAATACCAAATTCGATACCGAGACCGAGACTTAGTTATACGAGACCGAGATCGATACCGAGACGAGATAATACTTACAAAAGTTTAGTTTGATTTGGTATCGTGGTACCCTACTTTTCTGTGCTATGCTCGACCAAAACTTTTCCAAAATTCGAATGCTCCCCAACATTATATTTATACAATTTTTAACATTATTTGAAATTTTCACTAAAAAACTTGAATATTTAAATATATGGAAGAAACTATTATAATCAGAGAATCTTTCTTTTAAGTCCGGCGATACATTTTCCAAGTGATCAACAATTTCGTCTAGCGATATCAGTCACTTCACATTTTGGAGCCAATGGAACCTGTCAAAATGTGTGTTTTTGTAAATATATGTCTGAACTACCAATAAGGGTAGCGGAAGCGAAACCAAATACCTTCGATTTTGCTTCAAAAAGAGTTTTATTTTTTCTTGAAGTATTAGACGTATCTAGTTTTGCGAAGACATCAACTAAATAACTCAGAAATTCCTTGCCATCGGCCGTTTACAAATTTGTCGGTTTATCGCTTAAAAGAATTAAAAAGTTCCACAAATCTTTTCAAACAGTTTCAGTCTCAGTGTGAAGTATGTATGTATAATTCTTTCATGGCCTTTATTTTGTTCTTTATAACAAAAGCTGGAAAAGACGTTTAAAATTTGGCACAAGCAAAAGTTTGAACGAGCCAAGATTGAGTTGTAATGCATCGGAATGTAAAATTGCTCCCCTTTTTAACCGAATTTAAACCTTGTGGGACGTGGACCCCAGGTTGGAAAACACTGGTCTTGCCTCTTATGTAATTTTTTATATTGTTTATAAAAGCTTATATTATTTTCTTCTAAACCACAGTACATTATCTTTACAGCAACAACTACAAGCTATTCCACGTGATTTGGGGACCAAACATAAGCTTAAAAACCACGAAATATTGTGTACCCTTTATTACCCAACCAAAATGCTTTAGTTTATTTGGCTACTACCTTTGTGATCCTAGGTTTCAATTGCTAGTAGATAAGCTTCTGTAAGTACATACATAATGTATACTTTTAAAAATGAAATAAAAAATCGTTTGCGGTTAAGTTATTGGCGGTCTCATGGAAACTAAATCTCGAAAAAAATACTTAAAATTGTTGTTGCCATAATAAACCTCAAGCACTAACCACAGCATAACAAGTTGGCGCACGTGATTTCTGATAAATTTAAAATTAATTCCAAGCAAATTATTAAAAACTTCCAATAATACAGCCGCGCCATGGAAAAACTATAACGGGCTATCGGGCATTCTATGACAAATCACAGAGTTTTTCACCAGACCCACTTCGAACTCCCTCTTTTTTTATAAGTATTCAAATTAACTTGCATACAAATTTTAAGGTATTTATTCAAAATGCGTATTTAATAAACGGTTTTTTTTTTTTATTTTTGAGCGAAAAATTTTCAATTAATGATAAACTAGTATTCAATACCGCGATACCTTCAAAAATGAGATCATTTTGTTTGTCTTTGAATTTGAATGTAGTTTGAGAAAACCAAAAATGATTCGAAGTAGCTAATTATAACTAAGCTAGTATAAATGTTTGAAAATTAAAATCAAAATTTTCAAAAAGTCCAATCCTTCAATCTTTTTAAAGATTGGAGCATTATGTTTTTTATTTGGAGCTTGAGCTGGAATAGTAGGTACATCTTTGAGTGTATTAACCTGTGCAGATCTTGATCATCCGGTTGCTTTAATTTCTTTGATCACATCTCAAGTTACCCACAGTATTGTTGAATTTAGGTATCTACACTGACAATAAAACAACATCATTTTGATGTTTTATTCATATCATATTAATTTATCAAAACTTGACTCGATCTCGCCTATTTATGTTACTAAAAACATCAAACCAATATTTTTAAGGTTAGTTACATAATATAACGTACAAAATTGGAGTTTTCTTTAAAATCTTCATATCAGTTTATCATCATATCAAAATGATGCTCGTCACGAGCATTTACACAATGCATTTATCAGCTTGAAGTATTTTTTTAAATCAACTTGATATTGATACGCAAAATATTAAAAAGCTGTGTATTTAGCAATGTTTGCTATTTCAAAATGTCAATTTTTTCTGTTGGTCTAAGGGAATTGAATATAACTATTGTAATTGTATCTTTATTACCTCTGAAATAACCTTCAGTGAAGTTTGTAATTGTGGCGCAGGACAAGTCAAGAGCGGCTGGACGTCGACATAAGAAAGCGTAAATGGCGTTGGATTGGTCACACACTGAGGAAACCAAACGATGAAATTGCAAAGCAGTCCTTTGAATGCACGGCGGGTTGGAAGACCAAGAACAACATGGAAATCAACTGTCTTAGCGGAAGCAGAATCCCAGAGAAAGACGTGGCCACAGCTTAAGTACCTTGCAGCAGACCGTGAAGGATGGAGACGTTTTGTTGACGCCCTATGCCCCAGCCGGGGTTACAGGACACGATGATGATGATGAAGTTTGTAATAAAGTGTAAAATAATAAATGAAATCCTACTAATCTTACTATCTTATCTTATCTTGCTAATATATATATATATATATATACATATATATATATATTAGGGTGGTCCTTATTTGTATGGAGGACAAATTTTTTTTGTTTTTACTGAGTACCATTTTTTTTGTTCTTCTACATTTAAAACGTGTACAATCAAAATTTGAGGGTAATAGGATTATATTAACACGTGCCGCAATGAATTTGAAAAATTGAATGTGATTTTCCACAAAACTGACGAAAACCGGGACTATTAAAAAAGTTTGATTTACAGGATTAATGAAGTGCATTTTTAAATCTGTTACCTACGCTTGCTTAGAAAAAAAATAAAAGGCACGACTGGGTCGCACGTGCTTGCTCAAAAAGTACAAATTGCCTTCAAACCGTTTACGATTTTTTATCAAAATCGTTTGAGCCGTTTTTGAGGCTAATATGCTTTTTACTAACGGTTGTATAACAATTACCGTTGTTTTAGGAACTTAAAAAGGATTTAAATAGGGCTTTACTCTCACAGGAGCGTCAACTTTAAGCTCAGTGCGGCACGTGTTAACGTGGTTTAAAAAATAAAAAAAAAAATAGGGTAGTGTTTTAGGATGTCAATGAACACAAAAAATGGGTGCTGAAAACTTTTTAAAATAAGGACCACCCTAATATATATATATTATATATATATATATATATATATATATTATATATATATACTAAATGTGAAAGTTTGTTTGTTTGGATGTTTGTTAGACAATCACGCTCAAACGGCTGAACAGATTTGAATGCAGTTTTGAGTAGATGGCTGTTATGCATTGGATTTAGCTATACCTAGAATACTTTTTTTAAAAATATGAAATGAAAAAGAAAAAAAAGAGTGTGGTACAAAAATAACTTAATATATTTTTAAAAAATTCAATCAAGTGGAAAAAAGATTTATAAAATAGATTGTCAATCAAATTAATCAGATTAATCTTTGAACCAACGAAGCAGGCTTCCCAAGGCACTGTTGTCCAAGAAAACTGATGACGTTTGAGCCTAACTCCAAATTTAACAGAACATAACATGTGTGAGCGGGATATAGGACTCAAAGTGTAAGTTAAAATATACAAATCATTTGAACAAATGAAGCGGGCTAACTATGGTGCTGTTAAATAAGAACTAAAAAAAGCATATTATAATTATGTGTGTATTTGTTAAGTGATTTTGTGAAATATTAATGGGATGGTTGTCAATTTTTTTCTAATCATACCATCGTAGGTGGCTTATTTCGAGGGTTCAAAGAATTTTAGTTCCCTTTTTGGATTTTCTGTTCCTCTACCACAACTCCGTTGTTCCGCTTAGGGTATGAACAGTGCAACTGCTTTACCATGTACTACATTAGGCCAGTGGACATTATTTCCTCTTATTTTCTTGGGCGGCCCAGCGAAGCGGGCGGGTAACAGCGAGTAATAAAATAAAAATGAGTGGAACTTGAGTCAAAACATTGACGAATTGATATTTGCGTTGGTTTGGGAGAGCCTTTTAACATCGTCTTAAAGTCTTTAAAAACAGCGGAACTTAATTCCATGAGACGCTAAAATTGAAACAAATATAATGCACGACTGGGTCGCACGTACTTGCTCTTATGTTCAAGACACTGCGGGTTTAAGAAAATTGTATATAAAAACATGGAATTATGACAGAAAAATGTAGAGAAGCATGAAGTACGACATTTAAATTAACTAAAATAACTCTTTTGAAAGTTTGAAGCGAAAAAAAGAATGCCATCTTAGTTCTTGATTGAATATGATTGTATGGGAAAAAAAATCTAAAATCGTTGGAGCGGTTTTTCAAAAAATTAATTTTTTATATATAAAATTCTTAAAACATTTTTAAGAACAAATTTTGGTATGCAAATCTCAAGTATATATTTATGTGTATGTAAAAACAAAATTTGAAAAAAAAATGTCAACCCGTTTTTGAGATATCGAATTTTCAAAAAAAAAAATGCAAACTTTTTTTTAAAAATCCAAAATCTTTTTTTTGAAAATGTTGATATGCAATATCATTTATTCTTATCTGAAATTTGTATATAAAAAAATTCATCTAAATCCGTTTAGTCGATAACGAGAAAATTCAAAATAAAAAAATACGTTCTATGACAGGTACTATTAATAGTTGCTAAGTGTAAAATTTTATAATTTTTGTTAGTAGATCGTACTAATTTTAGTACATGAAAAAAGTTTAATCAAAATCGTAGGAGTCGTTTTAGAGCAAAAAAATATTTTCCATTGCGGTTTTTAACTTTTGTATGGAAGGTACCGTTATTTTTTCATAAATGTTAATTTTTTTATAAAAATATTTTAGGGAGTACTAAAAAACAAAATATTTGAATTTCCAAAAAAAATTTGAAATTTTGGAAGCTTCTGTATAAAAACAATTATTGAAATCAGTCGTACCGTTTTGAAGAAAATCAAAAATTAAAAAAAATGGTTCTTTGGGAGGTACCATTAATAACCATTTTTGAAAAATGGTTTTCCACCCACAGAAAGCCTTTACTAAAATTATTTTATTGAATTTTTTTTTTTTGAGAAAAGTTGTCGAGCCGTTTTTGAGAAAAAAAAAAAACGATTATGTAAAATAGCTAAGAAAAATTGTATGGCAGGTACAGTTATTTTTGGTTCTAAAAAAAAAATGAAAAAAATGTGTGGACATAATCACAAAAAAACACTATGTACAAAGTTTGAAGAAAATCTATCGAGCCGTTTAGGCTGTAGAAGAACAGACAGACAGACAGACAGCCAGAATTGTGCCACCCACTTTTTTGGTGTTCTCTATCATCGTTTGTTTGTTTGGATGTTTGCTAGGCAATCAGGCTCAAATATTTTATTAAATGATGCAAAACAAAAGAAGAAAAAAATATTTGGTACCGAAACAATTTCATTTTACACAAGAAAAAATATAAATCGAGTAATTTTCAAACAAGTCAATCAAATTTGAAATTTTCTTTCAAAAATCTAATTGAAAAACAAAACAATATCTCCCTATTACATTCAACTAAAGGTTATCGTGAATGAATTTAACCTTTGCACACAGGGGCCAAATGCATGAGTTCTTGGCAGAAAGTGCAAACAAAAATTTGCGGGCACTGAAAAAAAAACTGTTGGATGGTATAGTTGGATACCCAAACTGTACAAAAATGTGACAATTTTGATAATCTTGAGTGTATAATGATCACATTACTCTTTTGAACTCGTGATACTTAAATTATTTTTTTCATTTTTAAAAAAAGTGAAAAAACCAGCGAACGTAAATTGGAAATTTTTAAAAAAGTGCTTTTAGTTATTTGTTTTCTTTAAATGTGGAGCTAGCCCCTGCATGTTTGTTGATGATTTCCACTTTGAAATATAGTGAATGTTTTAAAATTATTTGTTTTATAATTATTTGAAATATGTGTGTTTTTTCGCGAAAAAAATCATACATTTTTTTTTTTTTTAGAATTCTAATTGTGAACATGTCATAACATGTCTGTGAAATTAGTCTCATTTTTAAGTAAAATATGCCTTCTTGTAGGAACATTAATAAAAACTTGCGCCTACTTGCGCTTTTTCAAAATTTTGCTTTTTGAGTAGATTGGATTCAGAGGAATTTGTTTCACGTTAAGTGTTCCGAACTGAATAAAACCAGTCATTTGCTAACTTTTTTTTTGCGTATATAAGACCGGTTTTTTTCATTTTCATCAGATACTTTGTTATATAAAACTTTTCATTTTTACTAATTGGTCACTAGTAGGCGTTTTATTGTACTAAAGAAAGCATTTTGTAAAAGTAACGGACTTTAACTTCCAAATTTACATAAATTTTCTGTCCAAAAGTGGCTTTTAAGAATTAAAAATTTCAATATCAGATGATACAATTATGATTATATAATTAATGAAAATTAGGTAAAATAAATTGAATTTATATCCACTGCAAAAAAATTTGTCAAAAAAATACCGTTAGGTATAAAAAATTGACTGTCAAAAATGCATTTTTTCAAAATTTACAAGCATTTTTATTTCGTATTATTAAAATTGTTTTAGGTACAAAATTAAAAATTTTCGCTTTTACCAAAAACAAGAGCACAAAATAAAAAATGTTTTCCAATGATGTCCTAGAAAACAAGTTTATCTGTCCATAAACACCTTAAGTACAAGTACACGCTTCACAATCTTTTTCATGAAATCACCATTTCAGTCCGGAGCACTCTTAAAGTCAAAGTTAAAACCCTTTTTTGAATATTTTTTCCACGGAACTAAACATTGTAATAAGAAACGGTTTTCTTGAGTTATATTAATACATCAAACTACTGTCAAAATATTATTTTTGTTTTAAAGTTATAATCACAGCCGCGACCTTGTAGTTTCCTCAACCACGTTTTGTGTATTAAGGATCTTCATGCACTTTTAGTAAGACTTCGATTAGAGGTGCTTAGAATATCATTTTTTTTAACAGTTGGATAGATGTATTCCAAAGTCAAGGCACAACTTTTTTTAAACTTTTTGATTTTTTTAATATTCATTACTTACAACACAATAAAGACTATTTTTTTAAACACTTACATTACTCTATACATTTTATTTGTTTTACTTTTATATACAATTTGATCTTGAGGGAAGTCTGTTGAATATTCTAAAAAATAAAAATAGCTCTATAAGCAATTTTTCCCAATAAGAGTTTGATAATACTTTTTTTAGAAAACGTAAAATGTATGTATTATGTAACCCAGAAAACGGTTTCTTGCTATTAAGTGCAGTTCCTTGGAAAAAATATTCAAAAAAGGGTTTAAACTTTGGATTTAACGTGAAACAAATCCCTCTGAATCCAATCTACTCAAATGGCAAAATTTTGGAAAAGCGCAAGTAGACGCAAGTTTTTATTAATGTTCCTAAAAGAAGACATATTTTACTTAAAAATGAGAATAAATTCACAGACATGTTATGACATGTTCACAATTAGAATTCTAAAAAAAAAAATGTATGATTTTTTTCGCGAAAAAACACACATATTTCAAATAATTATAAAACAAATTATTTTAAAACATTTCACTATATTTCAAAGTGGAAATCATCAACAAACATGCAGGAGCTAGCTCCACATTTAAAGAAAACAAATTACTTAAAGCACTTTTTAAAAAAAATTTTAATTTACGCTCACTGGTTTTTCCTTTTTTTTTTAAATGAAAAAAACTATTTTAGTATCACGAGTTCAAATGAGTAAGATGATCATTATACACTCAAGATTATCAAAATTATCACATTTTTGTACAGTTTGCGTATCCAACTACATATACAATCCAACAGTTTTTTTTTTCAATGGCCCGGAAATTTTTTTTGCACTTTCTGCCAAGAATTCATGCATTTGGCCACTGTGTGCGTTGGCGCGGCGAAACGGGTGGGTAACTGCTATACTTATTATAAAATATCAATTTGATATTAATAATGTTAAAATAACGTTAAAAAATATAATATTTCTTCATATCAATTTGATATTTAATTACATACAAATATCAGTTTTCATTTTACAATGTTAAATTAATAATGTTGATGATATTTTAATTTTGTTATGAAAATTTGACAGCCTTATCCCTCTAAGCCCCTTTAATATTGATTTCAAATATCGTAATTGTTTCCAAAACACTCCATATCCACAGTGCGATTTGCAGCTAAACTTTTCATATCCATTGTAGGTATGCACTAGCTTTATGTACTGGTGCAGGGAATTAACTTCACGGGAACTACCTTCACATGGGAATTAACTTCACCACTAGTGGGAATTAATTGCACTTTTTTGAAGTGAAATTATTTCCCACTGAAAGTGAGTAATAGTTTCACTTTTTTGTGGGAATTAATTTCACTTTAATGTGCGTTTCTTTAAATCCAGATTCTTTAAATGCAAAAGAAACTTTGCATTCACCCAGCCTCGCACCTACCCCAAATCCTATAATGTGCCCAAGCAGGGGGGTTGCAGGGGGGCAGCATGCTCCCCCATACATACCTCACTGTTTATTCGCCGTAATGCTTTGCCTTACATAAAAACAGTGCTAGCAGCAAGCATTACGGCTAATAAACAGTGAGGTATATATGGAGAGGCATGCTGCCCCCCTGCAACCCCCCTGCTTGGGCTCATTATAGGATTTGGGGTAGGTACGAGGCTGGGTGTATGCAAGTTTCTTTTGCATTTAAACAATCTAGATTTAAGGAAACACAATTTTACATTTTTGTAATTTTTATCATATCATAGGTGGGAAATAACTTCACACAATTTCGGGATGAAATTATTTCCCACCTTCAGTGGGAAATTACTCCACAAAAAAAAGGTGAAATTAATTCCCACTAGTGGTGAAGTAAATTCCCATGTGAAGGTAGCTCCCGTGAAGTTAATTCCCTGCACCTTATGTACTTCCAAAACTCCTCTTATCCCCAATGAGTTTCATTTTCAGTTTCAGGATGCTAAATTGAGAAAACATTTTTATCTTCCCAAAGAAAATCTCTTGTGTATTATTTTAAAAAGACTACAGTGACATTTAAATAAGATGCTGAACTGCTTTTGTTATTTATAAAATAAAATGAAACTACAAAAATTGTGACTGCACATTTGACTTAAGTAAATTATTAAACAATGAAACATGATCAAAAACCATCTCTCAACATAAATGTACATACCTACATAGGTACATACTAATTCTCAATTTAACCAAAATGTTAGCAGTCTTTTTTTCTTATCTGGCTACCTATTAGCTCACGTTGTTTTACAAAAGTAAACAAAAATTTTAAAATAGAAATTATTTTGTATTTAAATGTATATATATAAACAATACACATATGTATGTATGTATGCACATATACAAATGCACATACTTTGTGATTCATTGCTTTGTTTCTTTCTGTAAATAGAAACAACAAAAAATTCACAAAAAATTAAACCAAAGGCGGCCACACTCAGTATACCTATGAACTTTTTGAAAATATAAAAAAATAAATTGGATTCGTTTTTGATTTTGTTTGGAAATACATATATTTTTCGTTGAACATATTCACATGAACCAAAGTATGTATAGGAGGGCCGAAAGAAAGCAATTAGAAATTATTAAGTACAGGTTTTTACTTTTCTGTACGCCATAGCCCTGACTAGATCAGTCATTTTGTAGATTTAGATGTAATGCCACTAAATTTGTTACTTTTTTGAACTTTCATTTCTGTAGGTACCTACATACATATAGTTATTCAGAATACGATCTACAAAAACTGTCTTCGGTGTAAGTGATAAAAGTACCCTTTTAAAAGATAAATCGGTTCTAAAGCTAAAAGTAGATATAGTTTTGTTATTATTGCGAAATAAGTATCAATCAGCCAAAGCTATGTACCGGCACGCGGCAACGTCGCGTATTATGAATTGCTCCTTTAAAGCAACGCACAAGTTACTCTGTCGTCGAGCAGGATTTTAGTAGTGTTTTATCGATTTTTCAACCTTAAACCCTCCTTCAACACAACGCAAAAAACGAGTAGGATTTTCATAGTCCTGATCCAACCCGGACTGTAGCGGCACCTTAAGTAAGTAAATAAGTATTCTAGAGTCGGCATCAGCGTTGCCATAATGGCATTATAAATGCTAAATCTAGCATAATGCAGGAGTGAAAAGCATTTTGAAATTTTAAAATTATGCCAAATGCTCTTTAGGCATTATCTGTTTTTGTTTGGCATTCTTGAATGCTAGATTTGATTTAAAAAATTATTTTATTATGTATAATCTAGCGCCAGATTGTTAACTTTTTTAAAATTTTAATCTTTTGAATTTTAAATGTGATCATATGACGGCTGACTGAATTACATTTCAGCCGTTGATGGACTTCCTTGGGCCACTGAATAGTCGTTGGTGAAGGGTGAAGCATAGTTCATTTCACCACCAATTTTTTCGTTGAGTCAGTATTCTTTTTTTATAAATTAGTGTAATATTTGTTAATTTATGACATAAATTCAGGAGCTCAATGAAAAATTGGTTATTTTTAACAAACCGTTTATTTGCGTATGAATGACAATTCATTGGCCCATCATTGGCTGAATTCAAATATACGCACAGATTCGGTAAACAAAGATGTTTCAAATATCAAGCAGTAAAACACTTAGCCAAAGCTACTAATATTCAAATCAATTATGTGTTTTGTTAAGATTATTTCTGAAAAAATAAACATTGATATTTTGTGCATTATGTGTTTTTGAATGGATTTTGAAATCTAGCATTCTGTTTTCTGGGCTTCCATACGATTTAGCATTATAAAATCTGAAATCTAGCATAATGAAATTTGAGATTATGGCAACACTGGTCGGCATTCAGCAAACCAGACAATACGTATATCTGCACAGAGAATGGACCAACAAAAATTTTTCTGTACAAACATGCATTATGAAGGATGGCTTGCAAAAATTTGAATATAACTAAATATATACATACATCTAATCAGAATTCTTAAAAAAGAAGAAATACTATAGGTACAGATACAGAACAAAATTAATAGTAGCACAGATCAAATAGAGGTTTCCAAAATGTAAACAAAATTAAAGATGATGATGATGAAGACGTATGGAGAGATAGACAAAATATATACTATTGCTGTTTTAGAAAATAATAATTGAAAAATAGAAGACAATTTAGTCGAAGAGGAATATATGATCTTTCTTTTAAATTTTAATTGGTTTCATTCTATGCAAGTAGGTTGTCTGGTTACTATGGCCGTGTCTAGGGGTGGGGTAATAGGGCAGTTGCTCCAGGCGCCTTACAGTGAAAGGCGCTACGCCTTACCAAGAACAGAACTCCATGTTCCGTGAAAGGTGCCGCCATTTCGTGAAGAATGCCACTCGGTGAACGTATGGAAAAAAAAACTACAAATTGTAATGGAATATTATTATAACTTTTCAACTGAAATGGATTCGAAATGTAGTGGGAACAATATGACTCCTTAAATTCGATTTTTATAATCTCATCAAAAAAAATTTTACTGGTTAAAAGATGTTGAACGACTGATCCAAAAGTAGAAAAAATTTCACCAATTTCGCCAGTGATCGATATTTTATGACTCGAGATCTTAAAAGTCGAAAATAGATATTTTGATAAGATAAGATAAAAAGCACTCTTAACTTGCTTTACATTGTCATCAATAAAATTAAGCGATCGTTAGAAGTTGAAGAAGGATATCGTCGCCCTAGAGGGAAAAGCAGCTAGTTCCAGTTTTGCATTTTTACGAAAAAATATTAAAATAAGTGTTCGCATTATTTGAATAAAACAAAAACTACATTGCCAAATTCCGTAAAATTAAAAAAAAAATTGAAAGATTTTTGTATCTTTGCAATCTTTGAGGTGGTTTATAACGGGTGATTTTTTAGCTGGTTTGGTTTTGGCAACACTGGTTTTGACAGCTGACGTGTGTTTAGTACCTTGTGTCACTGTCAAACAGCTTCAGTTTGGTTTGCAATTTAACCATGGATCGTCTTACAAATGAACAACGCTTGCAAATTATTGAATTTTACTATCAAAATTTGTGCTCGGTTCGAAATGTTCATCGCGCGCTGCTTCCATTTTATGGTCGGCATTCTCGACCTTCTGAGCAGTCTATTCGGAAGATTGTGACCAAATTTCGCACCAAATTTACTTTGTTGGACATTAAACCACCAACACGTTTACGTACTGTGCGTAGTGAAGAAAATATTGCGGCCGTATCAGCTAGTGTGACAGAAGACCGCGAAATGTCGATTCGGCGCCGAATCGCAGCGTTACTGTCAATGGTGGACGCTACCGAGCGATGATAACAAACTTTTTTTTGCCCGAAATGGAAGTTCTTGACTTGCATGATATGTGGTTTCAACAAGACGGTGCCACATGCCACACAGCACGCGAAACAATGGCGCAATTGCGAGGCGAGTTTGGTGAACAGTTAATTTCACGTTTCGGGCCGGTCAATTGGCCGCCTAGATCGTGCGATTTGACACCATTAGATTATTTTTTGTGGGGGTATGTCAAGGCTAATGTCTATAGGGACAAGCCCGCTTCGATTGACGCACTGGAAGCCAACATCCATGCATTCATTCGTGAGATACCGGCCGATATGTGTGAAAGAGTATGCCAAAATTGGACTCAGCGGATGGGCTACCTGAGACGCAGCCGCGGTCAACATTTGCATGAAATTATCTTTAAACATTAAATTGCAAGGTTCAAACTATCGATTCAAATAAATATTTCATTCATTTTTTCGAATTTTTTGTGTTTTTTTTTTTTTAAAAAGTTCTAAACCTCTTAAAAAATCACCCGTTATAATCACAAAAAAAAAAAGTGGATTTTGTACTTTTGTGCTTTTCACTCTAATGGATAACCTTGCAAGTGTTTGTAGCAGGCCTTAACCATTTCAGAAAAAAATATTAAAAAAATATTTTCCCAGTGGTTGCTATGTTATGATGTTTTTTCCAAAAGTTGTTAACAAGTACTACTTTCCTCAAATACGTGAACGCTACGACCATGGATGAACAATTTTTGCAATTTTTTTATTTGTGTAATATTCTAGAATGACAATGTTGTAATAGATAGATGGTTAAATTTAATAGTAGTTATTGCACTTTTTTTAATAATTTTTTAAAATATTTTTTTTAGCACACAAATTTATTTTCAAAAAAGTTTGACCACCTCTAATAAATTAAAATTGTATGAGATGTTCTCATGGCCATTTACTTAAAAAAGTTGTCTATTTAATGCACTTTCCAAAATGGTATAACACATGCTTGTGTATTAACAAAATAACCAAGAAAATTTGTCAATCATCTAATAAAGCAGCTTTTAACATTTTTCCAAAATGTCTATTAAAATGCTACAATAACCTCCCTATTTGGGTTGGACAAAGATTTTCCCTTTTGATTTGTAAGGGGGTTCATTGCAAGTATAAAAATGTTAAAATAACCTCCAACGATTTTCTCTTTTGATGTGTAAGAGGGTTCATTGCAAGTATAAAACTCGATTTTAGGTGTTGAAAGCCCCACCATTTGGCCACGATATTGAAAAAGTAGTTCTAAAAAGTTTTCCAATGCAACATAAATTTTATTAGTCTTAGAAAAAAAACTTTGGTACAAATTTGTAGCAAATTCAATTCTCTTCAATTTATGTTAATACACTTTTTACCCTAAAGTTATAAATACAAAAGTTATATAATCAAAATTTAAACATTGAAAAAATTAATATGTTTTTGATTATAACTTTTATATTAATAACTTTAGGGTAAAAAGTGTGTTAACATAAATTGTAAAAATAAATACTATTTACCTACCTAAGTTAAAACTTGGTTAGCTTTGTAAGTCTTTAAACAAAATTAAAAAGGACACGAATTTTAAAAAAATAAAATACCTATATAATGTACACCCGCGTTCAGTTGAAACGGTACAAAATATTCACGTGTGATAAACCGTTATAGCTCCAAACTGAATGGACTATAAATACTTTTTTTGTAATTTAGGAGAGAATAAGAAATCATACAATCTTAATCCTACTGTCATTACACGTTTTATTATCATTTCTTTAATTTCAGGTTAAAATCCTAGCCAGTTTTTTTCTTTGTTTATTTCATTTAGCTTTAACACAAAAAAAGGAAAAGCTTGAGAAAGTGCAAATTCGTAGTTTTTTTTTTTTTTTTTTTTTTATTCATTTTTATTTTTCCATCATCTTAAAACTATCTTAAAGCTAGACAAAAATTCATAAAAACTAGCCTACTTATCAATATCTTACAACTAACCTACTGGCCCCATTCGGGCGCTCTAAGTTAAACTAATAACTTAATGCTAATGCCTTTCGGCCTAATAACTATCTTAAAAGCTAGAATTCAATCCGGTTTTATTTTTCACCGAGAAGAATTTATAAAAAAAAACTCGGTATCTATGTCTTTATTTTTTTTTTTTTTTTTTTTATAAGCTAAATAAAACTAAATTAAAACTAATTAAAACTAATTAAAACTAATTAAAACTACTATAAAACTACTTAAAACTACTTACGAACTACTTATAATCTACTTACAAACTAGAACAGCCACAGCAAGCATTTTCGGGTTTTTATATTTTTTTTTTGTGTTTATTGGTTTTATAATTTTTTTTTTTTTTTTTTTTTTTTTTTTTTTTTTTTTTTTTTTTTTTTTTGGTGCCACCCTGACTGTCCCTGCTTAAAACTAAATACCTAAACCTATGTAAGTCGGCCATGGCATAGAAAAATGCAGTCAACTTTTAAATATCCGAAGACACTTCGTTTTCAGGTTTCAACCACCAGAACTGGTTCTCCTGCTTTACCCTATCTCTTCGGTCCCGATCGGACACAGTCCTACTGAACCGAAGGTGCTCGGCTCCGTCTTGTGCGAGGACGTCTCGACTGTAAAGGAGCCGCCGATCTACAGTTCTACGGCCGACGTGGTAGATTAGCGGAACCGCCGCTCTATCCTGGATCAGCCCTCGACTGTCTAAATAGAGGAATGCATCGGGCGGAATAAAGCCGCTTAGACGCACACTCTCGTAATAATCGTTTTTAGGGTAAAACGCCCCAAAAATTAAGCTGTTGGTCGAGGACATTGCCCTTGCAATGTGACCCCGAATAAGCTTCAGCAAGAAATTATCTATCCTGTTTATGTTGGCACCGTTGTAAAGAACCAGGTTGGAATAATAATGTTTGTACTCCGACTCTGGTGTTCTGTGTAATCCAAGGCAGCGTCTAAGACACTGCCTCTCAAACACCCGAATCTTTTCCATTTGAGATGGCGCAACGTTGAACCAAATCGGGCACCCATAGGCAATCATCGGCCGTATAAGGGCCATGTAGCAAATCACCTTCACCCTGCTGTCAAGCCGGCTGCTATAAAACAACCGTTTTGTCAGGGCAAAAGCTCCCCTAGCCCTGGACAGAGCAGCATTTATATGTTTGTCGAAATACAAATACTGATCCATCCAGATGCCAAGGTACTTTACTACACTTTTACACGCCAGTGGCTGTCCATTTGGCCCTACGATCACCAGCTTACGCCAGTTCTTTCTCGTATCCCTTGTGGCTCCACGCAACGGAGTCCTAAACAGGATAGTTTCTGATTTCTGAAAATTGATTTTCAACTTCCAGTCATCGCAATATCGCTGAATCTTTTCGAAGTCACGCTGCAAGAGAATTCTGATGACTTCGACTTTTGGAGCTGTTCTGTACGCAATTAGATCGTCGGCATACGCAATTGCCTGAGTTAGACTACTTATCAGATCGCTGGTGTAAATGCTGAATAGAATCGGCGAGTTGACCGCTCCCTGCTGAAGACCATTTTTAATATTAAAGGTTGTGGCAGAAGTCACATTGCCACTCTTGACAACAAACTTTCTACCATTGAGCATATCATAAAGCATATATAATAGTGGTTTACTAATGCCTAGTCTGGTCAGCTTTAGATAAAGACCCTCTAGCCATACGGTGTCGAAGGCCTTTTCCAAATCAACCAGACAGGCACCCGTACACTGCTTTTTAGATTTGTTCCATTGGACATCAGAAACGAGCTTAGACGCGGCATGAATGGTGTCATGTCCCGCCTTAAAACCGAACTGATTATCCGGTATGATATTATTGTCCTCTGCCCACTTTGACAGAGCTCTATTGATAACTTTTTCGAATACCTTGCTGATACTCGGAAGAAGACTTATCGACCGGAGATTCGCCGGATTGGAGTTGTCCTTTCCCTTTTTCGGGAGAGGATGCACCACAGCCGTCTTCCACCGCACTGGATAATATGCATTATTCAGAGCGTTGTTGAACAGTGTGGTATAAATGTCTACTGCTTCTTGGGGTAAATGTCGAAGTACAACGTTGGATATGCCATCGACTCCTGCTGACTTCTTCTTCTTTAATGAATCGAAGATGAGCTGAAGCTCTACCTTCGTAATTAACAGGGAACTGGGCCCATTTCGCTCGGCGATTATGGCGTTTGCCAAATGATCTTCATTGAACCCGATGAAACCGAGGTTCTCTGATCGCCATTGCGTGATGTCATTCCGAAGGTAGAAGTGGTGGAGCAGGGCTCTGTTTTCCAGGTCATGGTTCGGGCGAATGCATGCATTCACCTTGTACACTTGCTGGAAAGCAGCCCCCACAGCCTCCACTTTCTCCTGCGGATCTTCGACAATAAAGAGGTCATCGTCCAAGACGGCGTCCTCTGGATCAATTCCTGCTGTCAGAAGTACGTCTCTGTTATCTGTCGTTCTCTGGAGCTTAAGACACGGAAGGTCGTTCTGATCATTCCTTCTAAATATTTTGTTGATTTGGGGAAACATACTCGGGTCGCTAGAATTAACAGCCCGAATTTTGTTATCCCAATACAAATTAATTGACAACCGATAATTTTCCTTTATTAGTTGGTTGATGTTCTTGATCGAAGACTTCAGTGTCCTAATCTCCAGATCGTGTGGGTCAGTAAACCGTCGGTACAAGAGTTTGAGTCTTGTCAGCAGTCCACTTTTTTGTCTGTGTAATGCGTCAATGGTCGCATTCCGGTACATGTCGGTTGCGTCCCGTTGTTTGTACTTTGGTATCGTTCTGTCCATTGTTCGTTTGATTGTCTCGTCCATTTGTTGAAGGTATTGGTCTATTTCGTTATTTGTCAAATTTCTGTCATTTGGTGGGGATATATTATTCGAACTGATTTCGCTCGATAAGGCGTTGGTAAAGCGTGGCCAGCGCACCTTACTGTAATTGTAAGTATGCACAGGCACATACTCATCCAACTCCACGAGCTCGTTCGGAAGCTGTATTACGGCGGCGAGTCCGCAGTGGTCACTGTCGTACTCGATCGTTCGTAAACAGTTTCTTGGTCTTTGACCCACAGTGTCAGTAATTGTCAGTCTTGCATCTATTAGCAATATATCCAGATAGGCACCGCTCCTTGGAAACGATGGCCGATCTGTAGCCAGCAGGTCGATACGATATTCAGCGTTATACTGACTCATCCAGTTAAAAAGATGAATACCTCTTGGATTCTGTATTTGATTTCCCCAATCTGAGTGTTTGGCATTCAAATCGCCGGCCATGAGAAAGTAATTTTCTTCCAGGCTCAAGCGTAGACATTCGAAAAGTTTTTTGAGCTCTGTAATAAAATCAGTTGGCTGAGGTGATTCCGGTGCATAAGCCGCGATCACATACATTCGCTTCCCCTGTTGGAGAGGAATGCATACGATGCACGCCTCCAACAGCCGAAATCTGCGCAGATCACTATTATATATAACTTTATGATTAATGCTTTTTCGTATGAAGATTGCGACGCCCCCCCCTTGAGTGGAGTTGGGTCGATCTCTTCTAACGATATTGTAATTGCTATTAGTCAACTTATGTTTCTGGTTCAGCTTAGTTTCGCTGGCCATGAACACATCTGGACTTTGGTCTTTCAACAATTGGAAAAGATTAGCTCTACGTTCGGTCCTAATCAGTGAATTTACATTCACAGCAAGGATCTTAAAAGGCCTCTCCGACAGCGCGCCTTTAACCTCTAATTTGTGTTAAGCCAGGCAGAACAGAGTAGATATAGTCTACCCTATTCGCTTGCTCCCTGATCTCCTTTTGAAGCCCTGTCAACTGGCCTTGAATTGCCAGCAACATACTTCTTATTTCGGCCTGAGCATCCGGTGTCCTAGGCACTAGGGCCGGTTGGGCTACCTTAGCTGCAGGCTGTACCGTGTTTCCCCTACCTGCCGCCATTTGGGCGTAGGAAATTTGGGGATTGACGGGCGTTGTTATAGGAGCACGCGTTGATGGGCGTACCACCACTGCTGTCTGCCTAACCGCTTTGTTGGTACGAATTTGCTGAAAAGCTGAGCAACCCCGGTAATTAGCATGGTGCCCCTCCTTTCCGCAAAGTGCACATTTAAGCTGGGTCATATCATCGACCCGTTCCTCTCCGAGCTTGCACTCTCCCTTTATGTGGTTCTCACCACACTTAACGCAGCGTGACTGCATTTCGCAGTTTGCTGCAGCGTGGCCGAACCTTTGGCAGCGCATGCATTGAAGCATGTCACCGCGTCTCTTTAATCTATCCCATGTTACAACCTGGTAGTTGAGGACGGAGATACTCCTCAAACTATCCAGTTTGCTGCTGGGCGAAAGCTGAACTAAGAAGAACGGCAAAGACCGCTTCTCCCGTCTGGCTCTGACTGTAGTGAACGGCTTGACCCCGATAAACTCGAGATCGCCGCTCGCTTTTTTACAGAGCTCCTCATAGAGCACCCTTGGTTCCGTGCAGGAATCTATGCCCTTCAGGAGGACCGTTTGATTTTTATCCACCTTGGGGGTAAAACTGAAGAACTCAGTTGTTGATTGTTTCAACAAATCTTTAATAATTTTATGTTGCACCACTGTGGAGCAGTGAATCGCATGTCTATCTTTACTTAAACGTTTAATTATAAAGTTTTGGCCAATGGCCGACTTACATAGCTCAATAGTCTCTTGAAGATCCATTTTGTATGTATTTATTGGCGGCACCTTTTCTTTTTTGCTTTGGGGCGGCTGTGGCTGCTGCTGGTGTTCTCCTTGCTGAATCCGCACCTGCTGCTTTTGTTGCTGCTGTTGAGTCTGCTGCTGTTGGTTCTGCTGCTGTTTTTGTTGTCTCTGGTTGTTGGGCTCCTGCTGTGGCTGTTTTACTGGCAGCTTTTCTTTGGGCTGCTGTTTAGCTTGTTGCTGTGGCAGCTGTTTTTGTTGCTGCTGTGGCTGCACATTTTGCTTTGACTGCTGCGCTGGCGGTTGCCTTTCTTGTTGAGGCGCCCCTTTCTGTGGCGCCTGTGCTGCTTTTTTCAGCTCGCGCTCCTTTTTTTCTCTTTCGCGGCGAGCTTCTTGTTTTAGTTTTAAGTTTTTTATCAATGGCGTTAGGATGGCATTAAGTCGTTCCATCTCTCCTTGTATGGCACCTATCTTCTCGCTGATGGCCTGCTCTTCGTCATCGTTTTGCTTCTGTTTTTGCATTTGCTCCTCATCGTCGTCTTCTGAGGACGCCTCTGGTGAAGTTATGTCAATGAAGGTATTGCTATCACCCGTGGTGTATAGTCCCTCACCCTCTTCGGACATATACTCTATTTGCTCCTCATCGGAAGGCGAAGTATTAAGCTGCCGTTGTAGGTTTACTGCTGCTTGTATTTTGGCTGGTCGCGACGCCCCTCTCCCCCCAGCTGGCAGCTCTGCTGGAGTGGTGGTAGAGCGCCGCTTTACCACGTTCGGTGCACATCGGATTTTTTTCCTCTTCTTTACGGGGATATCGGCTAATGTCACCGTTGCTGTTGATGTACTTGCTGCTGTTGCCGTTGCTGATACATCTTTCGATGTACCCGCTGCTGGTGACGTTGCAGCTTTAGAAATAGTTGCTGGGCCACCTTTCGGTGCACCCGCACTTTTTTCCCTCTCCATCTGCTGGTTCTCCCAGACAATAAAATTTTCCACCTCTCTGTTGTGAAAAAAAGCTTGAAGAATTTTTATGCCCGGCTGGGACTCGAACCTGTGACCCTCCGATTGACGGTCCGCCACCTCTTCCTTTGTGCTATTGCACTATTGAATAATAGTTTGGCTGAAGTTTAATTAAACTCAAACACTCCGAATTTATTTGGAAACACTGTGAAAGCCGAAAACGTGTGCACACCTTCACAGATCGAGATCGACTGTACAAATTCGTAGTTTTCATGATGAAGGACTAAAGGGACATAAAATTAAATAAAAAAATAACAGGATTTCTTCTTCGAACTATAATTATCTGAAAAACAGAAATGTGGTGTTAATATGAAAGGATACAAAGGACTTGCCTCATCAAGTGATAGACGACAATTTTTAATGATATAAATAAATTAAATATAAAACCCAAAAATAACTATAAAAGGTCTGACCATCAACTAGTTCAAAGCAAAAGTGATGGTATAGGCGGTGTTCCAATTCGAATCAACGAAAAAATGGGCTACGATTTTAACATGAAATTTAAGAAATACATATATAAAACGTGTAAGGACTAAGATTGTGTTTCCTTTTTCCCTCCTAAATGGATGCTTTCTCTAATTCCATTAACAAAAATTCATTTAGTCCATTCAGTTCGTAGATATAACGGTTAATCGCACTTGAAAATTTTTTACCTATTTAAATGAACGGGAGTGTTTGTTCTATTCTAATTAAAATGTTTTAATAAGAAATAAAAAATACTTATCATACCTTGCAGCTGGAGAATGGTTAATTGGTATTCCGCTAATTTCTCGTCTATATAGTCCTGTGATTGGTTGGCAATTATTTCGGCTGTTGACGGACCATGTTCCTCCTCGTCATCATAAATCACATACGATTTAGGTTGTGGAGGTTCCAATGGCACGCCGACGTATTCGAATTGAGATCTCGAAGAATGCTGCTCGTACACAGACGGAGGAGGCTGGTTATTATACAGAAACTCAGGTGAAGCCTGGCCCACAATTGGCGAGGGTGTTGGTGACAGTTGAAACGAACTTACACCATGCGCATGGTCATGCACTTGATTATTTGGAGTCGCTGTATTATACGTTGGTCGAAATGGTCTTGGTCCATTAGCGCCTGTAAACGTTGGAGGCGATGGACAGACCTTTGGAGATGATGTGGAATAAAAGTTAGGTGATGATGGATACAAAGGAGCTTGATATGGTTGAGGTGATTGAGTTTCACCCGAAAACTGTTGCGGCAAACGGTATGGCCACTGGGGTCTTGGGTGCGGAATACTTGTTACACCGCGTGATCCACGAAGTCCAGAACCACCTTGAGGTCCCGGAGACATTGGCTGCATTCTGCCGATTGGAGGGCTCATTGCAGAATTCATCATTTGAGCTGGAGATTGTATGGATGATCTTCGGGGCCCCGAAATAATTGGAGGTGGAGATGGTGCCACTGGGGTCCAGGGCGATGGTGGCCGATACATAAACGAAGGTGATGGTGTTGCTGCATTATTGGCTCGGGGGTTCCAACCTCCTCGCCCACTTCCTCCATATGGAGGCTGTGGATGCTGTCCAGACATTTTTCAAAAAAATTTTAACTATTCTTCTCTCGATATTAAGAGTTCGCTTAAATTGTAGATACACAATATAATATTTTATTTAAGTTTTTTTCGCGAAGGTACAAACAATTTAAAATTTTATTCTGAGCCGATACTGAACATTTGGATCAAACACACAAATCTGCAAAAACACAAATGAATTTAAATATTGTCGATGACGTAGAAACCGAAAACTCATCCAAATGTTCCTAAAATAAATAGTATTTTTCGCGCCAGATATAAATAGAAACTCAACCAAGAGAATGTGGGTTCTTTGCTTTAAGAACTAATTCGCAATCTATTAGACTGATTTTGTGCCAATTTTTGTCACCTACAATAAGTTAAATATTTAAAGTCTTTTTAAGAAAAATAAAAGAAAATTTAATTGAAAATCAATCATCAGTTTCTATTGAAAAAATGTCTAGACAACAGCAAGTAATGTACTTTAACTTCTTGCCAAGACACATCATTACCTTTTTAGAAATTATTTTTGGGTATGACAATTTAAATTTTTTTAAAGAATTGAAATTGTGGGGTATGGCGCCAAGACAGCCTTTCACAAAAATGAAATAGAATTGAGTACCCGGGATACCTAGTATTGGCTATATTATTTTCTGTCAACAATTTTTACCTGGCATACATATGTATAATATTTTTGTTTCATAAAATTAAGTTTTTAAACACACTTTTAAGAACTGGGCATCTCTATGTAGAATCTCGCACGCCAATTAAATAATTCCTTTCTCGTTTTATGCTTACCTATATAAAACTTATCTATGTATATCGGTAAGCTTGGAAACACAATTTAAATCAGCTTCTTCATGATCATTGCAGGTACATACATATGTATGTAGATAACATAATAATTACATATTATGTACATAAACATAAACATACATGCTGATGTATCAAACGTTTAGCTACTTTTTTTAGATTTGAAATCGAGCTGTAGCAAACGGCCATAAGTAGTGCCAGATTGATGATTCTTTCAGAAAAGGTTACTCATATTACAAGAAAAACAGAGCTAACAGTTATCTGATCAGTTTATTCTAAATTGCCTGTTAAAAATAGAAGGACAAAGGACAATCGGCAAAAATATATGGAAGCTAGTTTAGGAACCATAACGACGTGACATAAATATTGTTGGAAAGCTATTTGTATGTATACTATAATAGCTACTATGGGAGCTTATTTCAAATGAAAGTGTTAAAAAGTTGAACGTTGTGACAAAAGATAAGTATTGTAACATATTTTTGGCACATTACAACTCAATTTTATTGTGAAGTTTTTCACTAAAAACTGGTTCACTCAATGTCACCAAGTCGTGATGATTAGTGTTTTAGGCTTCTACGCTGGAGATTCGAATTCAATTCTATCCAATTCCAACTTAAATATTTGTTTTTATGGAGGAACTATTTTTTGCAAGGAAATTCTTCAAGATTATCTCGTGTTCTAATAAAATGCTTCTCATTTTAGCCTTTTGGATTAGGCAGGCAGACAGTAGTTGTTAGTCCTTTCCAGCATGCACACAGGAATGGTTGAGAGTGTAAAGAGGTACCTACTTACGGTATCCATCAGTTACAAAAAACATTTTTTGATAAAAAAAATAACAAAAAATACAAAGTGTTTATAATAACTCAAAATTTTTTTATCGAAATCGTAAGTATGATAAATACCGTTATTTTTTTGACCTAAACAAAAAAAATTTCAATTTCCTTTCTAGGAAATCACCGCAAAAACCCTCAAGTTCAAGAAAATCGCTTAATTGGTTTAGGCTGTAGATGGAGCTACTGACAGACAGCCAGACAGACAGACAGGCAAACAGATAGAATTTTGCCACACAATTAGCTCGAAATTTGTTTTCTGCACGAATCCAAAACTTGCCTTATAACCTATATGTATGTGTGTATGTGTATCGCAAAGTAGAAAAGGTGTCTAGTATTTATAAGAAATAGATTCGACATAATGCAATAATATGTCATTGCTTTAAATAGCTTAGTTTTTTTAAGCTATTTCCTTTCATGATCTAACTTTGTATTTTGCATCATGACTCAACTATACAGAACATACTATTTTCATCTGTCTATATCTATATTGTCAGAAATTGAAAACAATGAGAGTGGTACTTTAGTATAATTATATTGCGGTTTCATATAAATAAGACTTCGAGCTTTATCCAACAAACAATAAATTTTGTTTTCCAGAATTTTTCATTGAGTTGAAAAGAAAATGGAACATCAAAATAAAATTGTTTAAAAAGTTTCTTCTGTGCTCCAAAGTGTCAAAAATGTACTACATACATATTTATATTTATTTGTCCAGTTTATATTTCTGAGGGCTCAGAGAATTACCCCAGTTTGTCTGTCAAATACTAATTAAAAAAAATTTTGGATTCGTCTGCTCAGGTGAGCGCTCTGATATATAAACTGAACAATTTATTCTCATTATTGACTATTTTTGTCTGGCTAAAACTAACGTTATTTAAAAAAAAATCTCAATATACCTATGGATATGACAAAATAATTCTATCAAAAGTTGATTGCTGAAAACAATGTGTTTGTTGCTTCTTTTACAAGTTTCTATAAAGTTGAAGAACTGCTTTTTCCAATTTTAAGTTTTTGGAAATATGAATTTAATAGTCAATAAAGAAAATATTAAAATAATTTTAAGTAAACTGTTTTTATATTATAAATATAAAAACTTTTACACTTTCTGATGAAATAAAAAATTATTTCTACTGATGACTGAATAGAAAATGAACACAAATAAGACCATGTGCTAAAGCTCCAGATCTTTTCGCTCTAATTTAATCATACTCGTCAGAATTATTTTGACTGAAAGCTATATGAGTTTAATTAAAAATATAATTTATTATTATTTTTTTTAATAAAAAAATGGCACAGAAATGAACGCATAGTCATTCGTGAAAGTAGAATGAACCCATCACCAATTTCTCTTGATTCGAGCATTTCTCCACACAGATATTTTTTCTTGTTCCATCCAAAAATAGAATTTATCTCATTGTAAAGTTAAAAAAAAAAAAATATATACATATGCATATATGTATACAAAATTGAAAATAGGTATGTGGCTTTATGAACTGCACATTATGTTCACTGGGGTACGATGTATCTGCGTGTGCTTCTACAGTAAAAGGCTTTTTTATTCACTATTTTTTCAGCTGGTATTTTCTTTTTGAAATTACTTTTCACTTTTTTCCAAAAATGCTTTTCACAACACGCACAGTCTTAGTATTTTAGTATATGAATTGCATTCACTTGTATATGTGTGAGCATCGGCGAGGATTTCAAAAATAGAAATGAACTCAGTTCGTTAAACTTGGAAAATATACTTTTCTCGAATAAAACCTAAATGGTTATTTTCTTGATTAAATAAAGGTAGGTATGTAAACCTATCTTTTAAATATGTTACAACTTTAAACTTTACACTGACTTAAGATTAATGGGAGTTTCAATGAGATGCTTTGATTCTTTTCCATTCTTTTTTTTATTATTATATATGTATATACAAAAAGCACGTAGTTATGTAATTATATATACTTAAACTTGAAAAAATTATGATCTTTAAAAAATCAACACTAACTTTCCGAAGGAATGATATTTTCACACGTTGTGCAATTTTATTTTATTTTATTTAAAAAAAATACCGCTGCACTATACAAAAATGCTTTTTTTCTAATTAAAGGTTTCAATGAGAAATAAAAGAATAGAATAAAACGATCTGCTTGATGGGTACGAGAACAACACTCGACGAGAACGAAACACTAACTGAATCTTAAATCAAGTATTTAAAGAAAATAAGATTCCGCTAAATTTTTCAAAATTCAAATTTGAGTTTTCGAAATTCACTGACAATGAGACAAAAAGCAATTTGTGCCTTGCGCGCAGGCGAATCGGTTTTACTACAGCCTGAGTTCTCTTAGTATTTTTATGTTTTGAAATCCCAAAACATAACGCTTTTGCGTTTCCTGCTCTCACATCCTGTCCCATTCTTAGCAAAACGTAAACAATTATAATAGACATTGTTTAAAGTAAAATTGTTTTGATTTCGAAAACTCTCTCTCGTTTTATAAGACACATGGTGATAGTGTCGTCATCATCATTAATAATCTTTACTTGCATTATGTGTAGGTACACTACCGTCACAGTTGCCGCTATGCCGCTTTAGTCGCATTTTGACCCTTTTTTCGCCTGATGCGACCATGACACGACTTTTTATAAAACTGGCTTTTTTTTACCCCTTATTAAAAATTTTGCGGCTTTTATGACCCCTTTTCTAGAAAATTGCATGGACTAGATTAGATCTTGTTTTTTTTTTTTTGTAGACAAAACTTAGATCATCGCGCACCTTCAGTGGAGTTTAGTCAAAATCTTGGTTGTGAATATAACTGACCAATTACTGAAACTAGCTGACCTTTTATACAGATCTTAGGGACTTTCAGGTGGTATTAAATTTTTGTAAATTTCCCTTAAATGAGGTGCCAAAAATTGCGCGTGACCTTGAACAATAATTTAAAAATTCATTAAAAAAAAACTATGGCTGACCTATTACTAAAACTAGTTGACCTTTTATATAGTTCTCAAGGCCTTTTTGATGGTATTAGATTTTTCCAAATTTCCCTTAAATGAGGTGCCAAAAATCGCTATGACCTTGAAATTTTTAAAAATTCATTAAAAAAAATCTATAGCTGACCAATTACTGAAACTAGCTTACCTTTTATATAGATCAAGAGATCTTTCAAATGGTACACATTTTTTGCAAATTTCCCTAAAATGAGGTGCCAAAAATCGTTTTGACCTTGAATTTTTATTTTTAATTCATTAAATATTCATAAAAAAAATCTATGGCTGACCAATTACTGAAAATTGCTGACCTTTTACAACCGTGAAGAGGTCTTTCAAATTGCATAATTTTTTTCTTTAATGACCCAAATGAGGTGCCAAAAGTTTTTTTTGTGACCTTGAAACGAACTTCAAAAATTCATAGAAAAAAATCTATGGCTGACCAATTACTGAAAATAGTTGACCTTTTATCACGATCTAAAATCTTTCGGATGGTATAAAATTTTGGCAAATTTCCCTTAAATGAGGTGCCAAAAATCGCGCGTGACCTTGAGCGACCTTGATAAAGTTTAAGCTTTGATTAAAAGTTATCTAGTGCTGACCAATTCCTGGGACCAGTTGACCTTTTCTGACCAATTACTGACCAGTAAGATGAGATATTTTTTATCAAATTTCCCTCATATGAGGTGCCAAAGGTCCAAAGCCGGAGAATTCAGCAAAAAAACAATCAAATAAATTTAAAAAAAATTAAAGATTTCTAAATTTTTTTCTAAACTGCGCATACATTTTTTCGAGCAAAAGAAAGGCTCAAGACATGCCGCAAAAAGAGGCGGAGAAAACTATGTTCAAAATTTGACAAAGTTCGGTTAACGTGTTTAGGCTCTACCTTGTTGTAAAGTGGACGTGAAGAAGCAAATTAATTTTCAAAAATTGATTTTTTGCCATGGCATAATTGTTTTGATAACAAAAACTACAAAAATTTCCTAATGCGGCTTTTTTTTCCTCATGACCCCTTTTTTGTGACCTTTTCAAATTCCTCAGCGGCAACACCGACTAATGTTTTTTTTTTCAAAAAACACACCTTTCGATTTATTTATATTTTTGTTTTTTCATTATTGATTTCGATTCCTTTTTTCGTTACCTTTTTTGTTTAAAAAATGATAATTGTCCTAAGTGGGCTCAAGGTCAATTATTGTTTATTGATTTTATGTGTTGTGATGTTTCGGGTGTGATTACACCCTTCTTCAGACCTATTCATAAATTAAATTATAATTGAATTTTGTTATATGTTATGTACATTATGTATATAATTTTCAATTATAATTTTATTATTATGAATAGGTCTGAAGAAGGGTGTAATGGCACCCGAAACGTCACAACACATAAAATAAATAAACAATAATTGACCTTGATCCCACTTAAGACAATTTATTATCATTTTTTATTTGTTTTTTTTTTATATTTTTAACAATTAGTACAGGTAAAAAAGGATAAATAAAACAAAAAAATTAGTAACATCATGAAACTTGGTGATAACGTTTCATTTACTATGAGAAAATGAAAAATCAAAAGAGTCTATAAAAATATTTCACAAGGAAGGGTGTTTTTTTGAGGGGGAGAGGGGGGAGGTATGGTGTATCAAACAGAAAATTTAACTTTGGTGCAACATAAGCATATGACACATGTTTTTAAGGTAGTTTTAAATGTTGAATCAAATTACACAATAACCAAGTCGATACGGCCTACGTGAAAAAAGTTATTGTCATTTTTATGTAAGGATGACTATATTTTCAGTATAAAAGCAAAATATAACCGGAAACCAGTTGAAAATAATGGACCGTCGTTGAAACTTAGCATCAATGGTTCATTTGTCATGAAAAGCAATAATAAGAAGAGTCTATAAAAATATCTGTAGTTAAAGGGTGATTTGTTGAGGTTTGAGGTGAGGGTTGGGGTTATGGTAGGATTATTACCATAAAACCTGTGACAAAAATGGTACCCTCATGAAACTTTATGAAAATGTGGTATAAGCTACCAGAATGAAGAATCAAGAGTCTAAAAAAATATCTATATGGTAGAAGGATGTTTCTTATGGGTGAAGGAATGCATAAAACTTTTTCCAAAAACTAAAATTGTTTCCAAAAACAAATAAGACCCTTTACCCAAGCGAACAACAACACCCTTTCTTCCTTGATATTTTTGTATACTCCGTAAATTCTTCATTCTCGTAGTAAATGAAACACTTTTAACAAGTTTATTGAGGGTTACTATCCTTTTCCATTTATTTTGAAAAATAACCACACACTTCCACCTATCTTCGAAAAACACACCCTTTTCCATGCAAAATATTTCGATAGACTCTTTTGATTATTTATTCTGTAAGTTAATAGCACATTTTTACAAAATCTCATGGGGGTACCATTTTTGTCACAGGTTGTATGGTAATACTCCCACCACTACCCCAACTCACCAAAAAAACACCCTTTAACCACAGATATTTTTATAAAATCTTCTTATAATTGACTTTCATGACAAATGAACCATTGATGCCAAGTTTCATCGACGGACCATTATTTTCAACTGGTTTCTTATGACAAATGAAATATGTGGACCAAGTTTCGTGTCAATGCTGTTGGAATTTGGTAATATTTTACGTGTTTCACTAAAAATTCAGTCATCATTTATAAAAAAGGCTATAACTTTTTTGAAGGTAGTTGTGTCGAGTTCATTGTGATGTAGTAAGATTGGGCATTCAAAAATACCCTTAAAACATGTGTCACATGCTTATATTATTCCAAGATAAATATTTAAGTTTGTAAATCTTTCATATCCCCCCTCCCCAGTACTTTGAAATGGCTTTTTAACAAAACCAAAGTATAGGTTTTCAATAAACTCTGAATGTTATGTAGTAGATTGTGAAATTCTGCGCCGACACCATCTTTAAATTTTATTAATAAAAATATTTTTCTAACTTTTATTGGCTTTTCAAATTTTGTTTCCAAAACGACTTTTTTCAACCCCCTTCGTGCAAGGGGAGGGGTGGGAGAAAAACAATAATGTGGTCCTATGGTTTCAAGGGTGCTGAATCCAACGGGAGTTCTCGGGTCGTCGTCCGACCCTTGATTTTCAATTTATAAGCTACATTTCGGGATTGTGGCAACCCTTCTCTTGTCCTTCTGACAGTGTTGCCACCTTGGCAACCTTCTAAAAAGTAAGGTTAGGACATGGACTATTTGTGTAATAAATCTCAACTCGTCAGGTCGAAATTAAAAGTATGCCCTCATATCGTGCACTAACGCCCCTACTAATACTGTTCAATATTTTAAGAACAATTCAACCTAAGAAAAGGTGCCACGCGAGCCAAAAGCAAGGTCAACCTCTCAACAACAATATTGGCTTTTTGTTCGGCAACGCAAACAAAATTTGCGATAGAAATAAGAGCAGCAGTTTTTGGCAAAACAGAAAGTAGATCATCTCCTGATTATTCTAAAAAAGATTGCGTGAGGCTTGCATCTTTGGACCCATACTAAAGAAGAAACCCTTTACTGACTGAGCAACATAGGGAAAATGCATGTATTTTTGTTCGAACTCGAAGCGTGTTTCCTATGTTGGTTCAGTCAGTTAAGGCCTTCTTCCTTACTTTGCGTCCAAAGATGCAGATTTATTTAGTTTTTAGTCTCACAATTTGCCCGAACTGATGGGCAGTGTTTTGAGATTTCAATTTGTTAAACAAGTGAGAAAGTTTATTAAACTAAATAAAAAAGGGAAATAAAAGTTAAAATTTTTATGATGTAAAATCACTATTCACTATTTTTACGATTTTACACTTTTCTACCGCTCGGCAAAATGACGGAAGCATCTCAATGGTTTTTTTCTTTTATTTTAATCTGGCTTCCTTTGGGCGCCCCAGCCTTCAGCCGTGTAACTGCACTGCGACGCTGGGGCGATGCATTTGTTTTTGTGTAACTCACACTTTTTTGAAAAATGCTTCACTGTTCCACATATGCCAGTTCCTTTACTTCTTCTTCTTTGTGCACGGGTAGGACTGTCCTGCAACTTTTTGACGTTTCTCTTTGTCTGTACTCTGTTTTTTACATAGATTTTAATATATACCTAGATGGCCAACGTAGGGTCTTTTGTGCAGAGAAAAAGTGAAGCTTTGCGGCCACTTTGTTGGAGGCAAAAAACGTAAACAATCAAATTAAATGCCTAGTGGTTTCTCTAAATAAATGTTCATATCTTTGAATTTAGAAGAAGTAATAAAATGATGTTTGTATCAAAAGAAAGGTATTCTTGTTATCTCTTAAACGGTAACAAAATTATATATCTACGTTTATTAAATTTTGAGATATTTACATTTAACTTCTTGTGAGAAATTTTTTCTTAGTCTTGCTTTTGTACACTGATATCTTTTAAGTAGTAGTACCTCGTGGCTTGATGGTTAGTGCGTAGGACTGTCATGCCGAAGGTGTGGGTTCGACTCCCAGCCATGCCACCTAAAAACAGAAATGTTTTATTCGAGGTACTGCCTCTTGCGAGGAACTGACAAATCCTCCAAGAGTATACTTGTCATGAAAAAGTGCTTCTCATTTAGCCGTTCGGACTCGGAAAAAAACTGTAGGTCCCCTCCATTCCTGTCCAACAAACACGCACACAGGAATGGTTGTGAGTTGTAAGTCACTAGGCCCTGGTTCTCCTCGAGCTGTTGCGCCACCCAATTTATTTATTTATTTATCTTTTAAATCTCTGTGATGACGTGTACATTTTTTGGTATTAAAAGAAAGCTTAAATTGATGGCTTTAATTGCAGATATAATTTATTGTCATTACTCAGATAAATATGGCAAAAATACCATTTTTTCTTGTTACTGTATTTGCACGCATAGACACTACCAGCACTAGGTATTTTTATATTTTTGCAATCTTGCACACTTTAAAATCACGTTTCATAAATAAAAAAACCAATTAAACAAATACAAATACTTTATTTAAGAAAAAATCTCCTCTGTAAAAAGTAAACAAACACAAAACACAATAGAATTGTTGTTGTAAATGCCTCCAATAAAATGGTGACCGAGCTTCACTTTTGAAGGCGAAGTTGGTTATCTAGGTATATATTAAAATCTATGGTTTTTTAGTATTCTCATAAAGAAAAAAAGCTCGTGGCCATCTAGTGTCCAAATATAATCCTAATTTTTGTTAAGGGATCTCGGTAAGGCGATCACAGCGAACCTATCGACCAAATGTCAACCTACAAAATCGTGTTTCATGAGAATACTATACTGCCTGAACAGAATGCAAGTCGCAGCTGGAATAGATGTCAAAAATGCTGCAGTAGATGTCAAAAATGCTGCAGTAAAGCTTGATTCACACTATAGTTCCAATACTGATACAGTCTCAGTACGTGCTCACTACATTAAAATATTCTTAAACGAGAAACAATGTTTATATCAGGGTACGGAAACGCTCGCACACGAGCGCTCATAAAACGCTCTCAGCTCATATTTTGCCCACGAGCGTACGCAGGGTTCAAAGGCTCGCGACCGCGAGCGAGAGCGCAAAAACTCAAAAGCAAAACGCCCGCTCATGTGCAAGAGCGCGAAAGTCAAAAGCGAAACGCCCGCTCATGAGCAAGAGCGCATAACCTCAAAAGCAAAACGCCCGCTCATGGACAAGAGC
Source organism: Dasysyrphus tricinctus (assembly GCA_963921185.1). Taxonomy (NCBI): domain Eukaryota; kingdom Metazoa; phylum Arthropoda; class Insecta; order Diptera; family Syrphidae; genus Dasysyrphus; species Dasysyrphus tricinctus. The sequence goes on from OY992531.1 coordinate 264,320,517, forward strand.
GAAAACGACATATGGCCCATGGCTCGCGGGCGAGCGCGGGCGGTTGTGAGCGCTCATGAGCAATGTGTAAGGATGAATGGTTTTCAATGTTCATTTCATTTTTTCAATTCAATAAAGAAGATGCATTTATGAACTAGCTTCCTTCATTTTTTTACAAAAGTAGAATAACGTCGGTTAAAGGTAAAATCTATTTATACTAACAAAATTAACTTTGGAAGAATTTTTTTTTTTAATTTTCCTTCGGACATTACAATATGCAAAATGCAACATCGTTGCATTCTTTGATCATGGATCAGGACTATACCTACGCAATTGAATATAGTAGGTAGCACAAGTGGATTAGTTCCCTTTTATTCTAGGAATTAGAATATGCACCCTTTTTTACGTACATGTGTATATACAGTAGAATACGCTTATAAGGAACATGGTCATTAATCCCGAATTATAGCACTCAACAATCGGATTTTTCGAAGTTTTTTATAGGTATGTAGGATGTTCTGTTTAATTAGTTTTTTGCGTACATTTGTGAAGATGTTGAAAATGGACTTTTCCAATACATTGCACTGCTCAGGAGGAGGAGGAGAGCTCTATGAATTCATTCGATTAATAAACCGGAAGACAGTAAGAAGTGAATGGATTATTATAAAACAAAAGTATACAAAAATAATGGCGCCGCGAAAAATATTCCATTATGAAAAATATGTGAAATATGATTCGGAAGCAAACAAATCTAAGTGTTTCAGAGCGTTAAATATAAAACTGGACTATAAGTTGGTACACAATAAAATATAAGCGATGATGAAAGTGACGAAAGCAATGAACCTTTCCCATCGGTATCAGGATTGAAATCAAAATCAACTGTAAACATCACCATGAACAAAAAAGAATTTTTAGTATAATGTTGGTAATTCCATTCCGAATTTTTGACGATCATGACTTTTTTAAAAAAAATTATTGCCCCTTATAAAAAAAATTTGGAGTTATCATCAATTCAAAAAATTTCGGTTTAGCTGTTGAGAAAGCAAGTCAAGAAATTAAGGAAGTTATTATGAAGCGCGTAGAAAAACAATGATTTCTTTGAAAGTGGATATTGCCACTCGTATGGAAAGAAGCATTCTTGGCATAAATGGTCAACAATTTTATCAATGCTTTTAGACCGCTTACCGACTGTACTTTGAAATTACAGTGCGAGCAATATACCATTGGCGATTTTCGTTCGAGATTGGTTTACCTGCGAACTCAAGCTGATAAACAATATTGCCGACGGAAATTCATATGCATCCCGTCTGCGTACAACAATAACTACTAAAAAACAAAAACTCTTAGAGAACGATGCCTTTATTGTTGCCCTCTTCATAGACCCTCGTTTCAATTTTGATGCTTCTCCATTGCTAAGCGATCATCAAGAACAAGTTGCACTCAACCATCTAATGAAAACATATGAAATGCTGCAACTACTAGATACAACACCACCCTCTGCCCATGAAGTTACCCCTGTAAATACAACAAGATCTGATTTGCCTTCTACATCATCTGGTAATGAATACGGCAAATTGCAATAACATGTACAACTATTGTTAACCACTGTCCAATCAACATCAATAACAAAAAGAAGTTTATAGCTAAAATTGTCCTTATTGTGCGAAAGAAGTCTGGCACCTTTGGAAACTAATGTGTTGAGTTACTGGAAGAATTATCATAGCCATGATAGGGAACTATCTCAACTTGCCGAAGTTGCTCTTGCTGTTCCTGCCACACAAGTATCTGTCGAACGCGCATTTAGCGCACTTTCGACAATGTTAACAAAACTGAGAACAAAACTTTCAAAAAAATCTCTTGCTAATATTCTTCTTTATAAATTAAATTTCGATTCAATAGAAACATCTATGTACATTAGATTTGCTTGATAACGAGGAAATATAAGACATTTCTTGTCACTAATTTAATTTATTCAACTAGCATTATAACTAAAACTCAAAAATATCTTAATGTGTTTTTTTTTTCTAAACTCTTAAAGGCTCGCGAGCGCTTAATTGCTCGCTCTCGTCTCACGCTCATGAGCGTGCGGTTCTGCTATCGCACATAGTGAGAGCGCTCTTGACGTGAGCGCTTTGATATCGTACACAATGAGAGCGCTCTTCAGTGAGCGTTTTAATATCGCACATAATGAGAGCACTCTTGACGCGAGCGTTTATAAATCGAACGCCCGCGAGCGCGCGCCAAACTAAAAGTGCTCACACCTGATGGCTCATGGGCGAGCGTTTCTCGTAAGTGCTCATTTGAAAAGGCACGCTCGCGAGCCGCTCATGAGCGTGCGTTTCTGAACCCTGGTTTATATTCACACAATCGTTATCGCTCCAAAACCGATACGCTCTCGCTCCGATTTCGATTTATTTGAAAGAATATTTTATCGAAGTGAGAACTCATTTTTCAATTTTCTATTTATTTTGATGTGACAAATCGATGACAAAAAAAATAAATTTGAAAATAATGAAAAAAAGAAAAAAAAAATATGGGAGCTATATATATCAATATCGGTATCGGAGCCGCAATGTGAATACTAGGGTTAAGTATCGGAGCGAGAACGTTTTGAGAATTTATCGATATTGGCACAGTAGTGTGAATCAAGCCTAAAAGTTAAAAATCGTTCAACTCCTGAAGCTCCGGCTGCAGCATTTTTGACATCTATTCCAGACAGATAGAGTGTATATACAATGATTTTGCTTCATTCTTGTTCTGGATGTAGCTCAATACAACAAAAACATATGTATGATAGATGACAGAGGAAAGATAGTCGTCAAAATAATTCGCAATTGAAAAAACAATGCGCAACTCAAACATGGTTCGTGTAAGAATGCGTGCATTACACAATACAAGTACAAAAGAAATAAGCAAAAGTTGCACATTCATTTCATGCGACGTGTGAAACTGGACTAGAGGACTATAATGTCGAATTCCTTACAACCATTTCAAATCGATTTTTTTTGTTGGTTGTAAGGAACACACAAAAAATCAATTTTTTCGTGTGGGATTGTGTGTGTGTCATTTGACAGTAGCTTTGAGGCAAAAAAGTAAACAAACTATGCGCATACAAATTTGTTACAAATATTCCAAAGTGCATTCAGTTTTTCGCGTCATTTTGTTAGATTAAAAACATATACATTTCCAAGAAAAGTTGCAAAAATAAACAGAAAATAGTTATGTGGCCATTAAAGTAAAAAAAACAACCTAAATTCATCCAAGAAACACATCGGCGAGCGCGCGATTTATATCTTTAATTGACTTTGGGCCAGAGAATATCAAATAAAGAAGCCAATCCTTCGTACGTTTCACCCCCCAAAACCCATTTGTTTACATTGTTGTATTTGTAATTTCATTTCGTGTCGAAGAAATAGATGTGAACTCCAACAACAACAAGACCTGTGCTGAATGATGTGCTGAATGACTAGTTGATTCTATGTGTGCGTTTTGCACTGCTTTTCACTAATACTTTGCAAATCTAATACATCAGCTGTTCGCTTCCAGCTTGTAGGCAAATCAAATTGACAGCTGAGGATTGACTTCTTTATTTCATATTCTCTGCTTTGGGCACTTTGAATCGAAGTTAGTTGATATTTTTATAACTTCTAACTGACCATTCACTATTATTTGATGAATTAAAATTAGTTCTAATGATTTATTTGCTTTTAATCTATTAAATTACCGACGAACACTTTAGAACATTTGTTAAACCCACCGCAAAATTCTTTCAACTCCAGAGAAATGTCAAATCTTGTTAGTGTGTGTGAAACCGATTTGAAATCTTGCTGAAAATGCAAGATTTGTTTTGACAGAATAAAATCGATTTTGTTTAGAAAAAAATCGATTCTGTTTAGAAAAAAATCGATTATTTGGTTGTAAGGAATTCGACATAAATAAAAGAGCAGTGGCACTGAATGCATTCATAGTACATAAGCTGCAAGGCAGACAAAACTGTCAAGAATGACACTACCACAAAGAAATGTCAAAGAAATAAATCGGCGAAAATTATATACGTTGTTTAGGAGTCAAAAATTAGAATCGTTTTTTCGATATTTGCATACTTGAAATTTAATTAAAAAATTGTTGTATAAAATAAATATTTAGTGAACAATTCAAATGTTTTTACAACCAGCTTTCCAATAAATGTGTTCTATACAAATCAAATGATATATAAATATATTTGTATGTTTCAAAGATTGCGCACTTTGTGACGAGAGTCCATACAAATTCTTCTGATTTGTAAATAAAAAACTTTTAAAAAGGCTTTTAACGCACTTCAATTTAATACATTTTTTAATGCAAATTTCAATTTGATAGATTTTCTTAAGCAAACTTGTTTTCAAAAAACAACTGGTATCGACAAATTGGAAGCATTTAGATGAATTGTCTGACTCGACCAATGATTTGAAAAAAATAAATGTCATTTAAAAATAAAGCACATACAACAGAATGAATGCGATAAGTCTATACGTATCAACTTCCAGGATAATCCTGCAACACGATCCAAAATCCTGCGACCAGAAAATATCAGACCTTTACCGCCTTGTCCCTTATCTGAGGCAATCCATTTCGTGTGCAGTTTGCGGACGTCTCTTGAAAGACCCTTTCTCGCCCAAGGAATCGAAATGTCAACACAATGTATGCCGTTTGTGTGTTCGTGGAAGGAAAAACATACGACCTTCTTGCAACTCCTGCAAAGATTGCCAAGACTATCGAACTTATGAAGAAAACAAACAAATGCGTATTCTCATTCAGTGTTATAAGAGTTTATGTGAACATATCATGTCCACGGCACTGTACAATTTCATTTGCAAACAGTCTATTCAAACAAGCAACGTTGCTAGTGGAGTCATAATACCACACTTGAGTTTAGTGGAACTGATTGAAGAAGGCGCAAACTTTGAGGATATACTGATGGCGTTTTCTGCAGAACTTCCCAAAACATTTGTTAAACCAACTTTAGTTACTCCAGTGCCTGCCTCTCAGCCGCCATCGTCAGTGATTACAGTACCAACGCCGCAATTACCGTTGGTAATAAAACAAGAGTTTCCCTTGATCGAGATTTCTCGACCTATACCTATGGTCGTTACACAAAATCCAATGTCGTTTCTTAAAAACTCGTCGGCAGTCATTAGTTCCACTTCAACAAGTGCTCCCACTGTAGTGAGCTCAACGATGAAGTTATCGCATCTCAACAAAACTCCAAGCTTTGTTACGCAGCACAGAACTGAAGCCAAGGCGGGAGTAATGATGGCGCCGTCAGTTGATGCTATGACAACACAGCAAGTAAGAAACCCACCTCCAATAAAAACTGTTTCAAATGGGACTGCAATGTATTCTGTTTTGTATACTGGCATCGGCAACAAGATAACTATTAAACGTAAGACAGATGTGGAAGAGGAAAATGCGCCGAGGGTAATATGATTTCAAATCAACTCTTATGATTTTTCAAACGTTTGACATTATTTTCAGAAGGCAGTAGCACCAACACTCTTTCGTCAAGTCAACAAGCAGAACACAAAACGTCGGGGATGTCGATGTGGTAATGCTACGGCAACACCTGGAAAACTCACATGCTGTGGACAAAGATGTCCATGTTATGTAGACTCGAAGTCTTGCATCGGATGTAAATGTAGGGGCTGTAGAAATCCCCATCGGCCAGATGGTGGAAAAGTAAGACCGGTCATACCCGAACTGGCATGCTACGAAATTCACATGGCTGATGATAGCATAAGCCCGACTGCCTCCAATGTACCAGTCGCTAGAGATTTAGTAACGACCAATCAATTATCACCGGCAACATGTTTCAAAACCCGTAAAGAATATACTTCGAATGATTTTCCGGTTAGTTCAAGAATAACAGTGACACCAATTATGTCGAGTATAGGAACGATTTCTCATCGAAATCAAACAATTAATGCGGCGACACCACAACAGCAGAGTGTAGTCAAACAACAACAGACTTTTACAACCACCAACAAAGTACAAAGGGATCATGGTTTAGTGCAATTAGAAAACCTCTCTAAAGAATCTCTATTGATTCAATCACCAGAAGGAAAATATCAAGGTTTGATTTTATTTGTTCGTTTTTTTTTTTTAAACATTGTATTGTATAATGTATGTATATTTATTTTTCTACATACTTTTATTAAGGATACACAAAAAAACGAATATATTCACGTCCTTTCGCTATTGAAAAACTGCATGTTCTGAATTTGATAACCCACAAAATATCAAAAATTACATACAAATTTAAAAACCTCATTTTTTATATTAATAAAGGGGACATTTTTGAATGAAAACAACAACTTGAGTGCGCTGCCATCAACTTTGTTGATGTGAAAAATCTCTTCAACCAAAGGAACTACTTTTAGCCATCCAGACCAAGCCGTTTGGCATCCGCAATAGCTTAGTCTCCATAAATCGGAGGTTCTGTCTGTCTTAACGTCTTCGAAAACTCTCATAACTGCGAACTATGGTTCATTTGCTCAAATTGTCCTAGCGTATGCCTTCGGCGTGTTTTGACTAGCACTAAGCACCAACCATCAGTCGAAGAAACCCAGTATCGTACAACACTCGGCACCGTCAAGCGAAATGTTAGTATAGGAGTTTTGAAGAGTGTGCATTTGGCTTATGCATTTAAATTTTGGAACCATTTAATTAAAAAGCCACATGAACAATGCGGAAGTTTTTTGTATTTGCATACGAACCTTATGTTTTGAATGTCATAGAACATAGCTGGATCAGTCTTCCCAAGCTCCCGGATTCGATCATCACCATATTTTGACGATTAATGTAATTATAGTATGTTAAAACACACTTACTCGTACTTTTATTGAGTTTTGTTAAATAAGGGATTCTAGTTAATGATTCATAACCTACGGATGGATGTGATCAATTAAAAAAAAAACATAGAACGGGACATATGAACATAATCTAAAATTACCAATACGTACATATATGTATATATATGCTTGAAAAGTACTACTATCATATACATGCTCGTCTTGATATTGGAATTTCCTTTTATTTTTCCATTTACCAAAATGTTCTCGCTTATTGCGAGAGTCCATTCGAAAAAATTCAATCCAAAAATGTCGATCAGAAATATTCTTAATACAATCGAAATCCCCATTAAGTCATTCCATACGAATACGTCTAGATACAAAAATTGTTGCTCCACTGTTTCTGATTTTGCCTCAAATGTTTTTACGTCAAACGATATCAAAATACGTGTATTTTTGTGATTTTCAATCGAATATAGTGTCTCCACTGTTGAATATAACTAGCTGATATTTCTCAGATATTAAGTGCACATCATATCATAGAAGAAATTAAATTAAAACTAAACTGGTTTAGCATTCTCTTTATAGAAACTCTACTTGAAGTTTCGAGTTTAAGGATATACAGTTTTAACCGTGAACTTTAAATCCTGTAAGTTTGGTGGTGTTGTTTTGTATTTATTGTGCGTGTGTACGTGGTTTAAGGGTGCAAAAATATAAGTCAATTGCAGTTTTCAAATCGTAATTTTTGATGAAAAAGATAAACAAAAAACAGGTGCAGTATCCTCTCCACCAGCACTTTCCCCGTTTTTTACCATATTTTTACAAAACATGGATTATATTCGATTCCGTTTGGTTGCATTCAAAAAAATTACAACAAAAATTGTTATTTAAATTTTTAAAATTTGCTGGTCATATGTCAAACTATCTGCCGTTAGTTTCAAACAAATTAGAGGACGGGAGAGTTCTAAAAAACAACATTTTCATGTTTCGACCTTAAAAAGTCAAAGAAATGAACTTTAAATTTAATTTACCTTGTATGTATGAACCTATAAGAAATAAAACTTATTTGCACACAATATTGGCTCACCTCCCTCCCACAATTATTTATACTATTCTACAAAATCCAAAATCCAGTATTTTTTCATCAAAATTTACAGTTTTAAAAGTGCAATTGACTTATATTTTTGCATCCCTAAACCACATTTACAGGCACAATAAATTAAAATAAGAAAAAAACTTTAAGGATTTCAAGGTTAGAACTATGTATCTATGTCTATGATAAGGTGCTTTTAGTATGTCGCGGCTCGGCTACGGTCATCGAGAGGGATGGTTCTTGTTTATACCTATTTACCTTCAGCTCAATCTCATTTATATTGTTATTCATGCCAAGAAAAAAGTGAAATAAAAGGAAAGGCAAAAAGCTATAATTTATCATATTATGACAGACGGACGATATGGACGACAATGAAAGCAGTTATAGAAAGCTAGACAAATGGAAAAGACAGACCCACTTGCAATTTCCACTACCATGGAAAAAGAATTAATGAGGGAAAATGTTATTTTGCCTAGAAGTTTGATAAAATGTATTTCCTTAAACCGTATAACTAATTCTAACCTAAGTAGTTAAACCAACCCCGATATAATCCTATGTTTACCTTCATATATCTAATGTATTGTATGTCTTTTTCTTCAAGAGAACACCCTCCCATTCCATAGTCGCTCCAAGATAGTGGTTCGCTAGGATATACATATATATAAGCTCTTGGCGCAGCTTTTCCTCCACCCATTCTTCATTTTTTTCTCAATTTTTGTGTCATAAGCATAGTTTACAGTTCCCATGCGAAAAAAAATCCAAATTTTCAAAACATATTCTGCGCACCATGTTGAATAATATTCAAGGCGAAAAACGTTTGCTTTGGCCCAAACCACCCATTGAGTCATTAATTTACCCTAAATTGACAAGCTATAGGCCTAAAAATGAAAAATAATTATTTTTGGATGCGAAAACCATTTGCATGCAAATAATGCCTTGAGGTGAATATATTTTTTTTTCGGAAGTATAAACCGACCATAAAAAAAAAATATTTTATTCACCACACTTTTTTTCGCATGCAAATCAATTGCCGGTCCATTGTTTTGCAAGACATTCCATGACAGCATAGTTTTTTTTTGCATGAAACTGTAAACCAATCATGCAAACAATTAATTTTACATTTCACCTCAATTATTTTTGACATGCGAGAATATTTGCATAGATTTTTTTTTGCGCACGGGAACTGTAAACTAGGCTATATCAAAGAAACTATGATATAAAACCCAAAAAGTCTTACCTTCAACTTGTTCATAGCAAAAATGATGATAAAGGCGGTGTACCTATTCAAATAAAATAAAAATGAATGAATGATTATAACAGGAAATTAAAGAAATGATAATAAAATGTGTTATACCGGTAGGTTTAAGATTGTGTGTTTTCTTATTCTCTCCTAAATTGGATGCTTTCTCTAATGTACAAAAATTCATTTAATCCACTCAGTTCGGAGTTATAACGGTTATGTTGTGCCTATGCAAAAGAGTGTTGTGGAATGAAAACCAAATTAAAATGGAAGAATTCGTTCTTAGTGTAGATTGTTGAAATAATCTACATTAAAAATAATTGATAAATTGGTGGGATAAAAACCAAATTAAAGCAATCAATCTACATTAAAAATAATTGATTGCCAATTTTTTTTTTTGTTATTTTAAACAAACTTAATAAAAATCCAAGACATTTAATTAATCATAAACCTTTATTTTAATAAACTCTATTTGTATATTACTATATTAACCCAACTATTGAAACCTTATTGTTTTTTTTTTTCAGTTGTTAACGTTTTTACATCTACATCCCATCAAAATCAACAGGCAATTAAAAGAATTCACTCAATTTCCCATAACAGTAATAACGCATTTATTGTACCCAAATCAAACCAGCAGATGACAACGACGATTCATCAAATTCCGGAAATCAGTACTACTTTACCACAAATAATTATGCAGCAACAATCGCAACAACAGCAGATGCCACCAAATAATTGTTCTTCATTTACTTCAAACACTCAACTTTCCACGTACCCAAAGCACAACAATGTTATAACTCTGCATACAATGCCCTCAAATAGTGTTCCTCAATCCAAGAACTCAGCAATTTCTCTCTCCACATCTCCTGCTACATTTACCTTATCTCCAATAATTGTAACATCACCAAGCTCCTTTACGTCCGAACTATTTCAGGATGATGAATTCTTGACTAGCTCACGAGATTCGCCGTTATCGATATCACACCCGCCATTGTTGGAAGTTCTTGACACGAGTGAATTGTAATTGGTTTCCCGCTTACCTGTGCAAACTTTCATCTTACGTAGAATTTTTAAGGTAACAATAAGTAGTTTTTTAATAACTTTAGAATAATGAAGCCTTAGATAATTTTGTACTGGGAAGTTATAGTTAAATTTATTTTCGGTATTCATACATACTCGATTAAATACAAAGTTGTTCTAGAACGATTGTTGTTTTAATGTCTAAAATTTACAATGCAAAATTATTAGAACTAAGGTTATTTAAAAACAAAACTTTATCTTATGAATTTAGCTATAAATAGGTTAAAGGATTAAATATAAGGCTCAAGCAAAAAAATTATTATGAATAAAAAAACATGACTTAGATTTTTTAATTTCCCGTTTTTTAATGTTGTTTTCGAAGATGCTCATAGAATCGCAAAATAACAAACCCTGATGGAGTTATCAGAGGAAAATAGTAAACCAATTGCTTTCTGGTGTGGTAAACATAGACAGCAGGAAATATGTACAATTGGGAAATACAAAGCCAACATCCGAAAAGCTGATTATTTAAACAAAATCGTTGTGTTTACCAATACCAATAAGTACCAATAACTGTTTATTTATTTAACAAAATTTAATGTTCTTTCCGTTTAAAGTGTTTGTTTTAAATAAAAGCAAATATATGTATTTATATTTAGTAACTATTTCAAATTTTCAAATAATAAAAACCTATTGTATAATACTACACATTCACTATGTTTTGCATTTCAAGCGAAACCAAATAGCGATTTTTAAATTCTATATTCTAATTTTCGATCATATTCGAAATCGCTTATAAAATTTTCTTTGGAATATTTCCCTCTTTTGGAAAATGCCAACGTGAATCATGCTTTAAAATTTTCCTTGGAAATTGTTTACTTTAAAAGATAGAAAGAAAAATATAGGGTCGCCTAATTTAAAATGGGTGGGTGTTGTTGGCAAATAACAAAAATCAAAAATTACTTTTTTTACCAAGACTTTGCTTATTGAGGTAAAGGTAATACTTGTGTCAAATGAAAGATGAGAGATTACTGAGGCAAAAAAATTTCGGTTGCAAATTTTAAAATGATACGTGACAACCGTATATAAAGGAAAAAAGAAAATAAAAAAAGTAAGAAACACGTTATTTCTCATAACTTGTCTGGTCAAAAATTAAAAAAAAATATTGACAATTAAATCTTCCAATCGTCTCAAAAACATGGTAAACTTGAAAGTTTTCATAACGATTTTTAATACAACATATAACACTTTTTATAGACTCAAGTTAAACTAGAACCAGAAAGTTAAAGCTTAATCTTCGTACCATTGAAAATGTTGAAATATAAATTCAATTAATATACTTTTCTATCTATAACTTTGCTACTAAAAAGTATATTATAGTAGGTTTTAATTTTTGTTGTTTATCATATAATTTTCTTTTACATATATTATTATTCTGTTCTGTTTGTTGAATAAAGTCGGACCTTATTATTTTCTTTATACAAGGCGATCTACGAAATTCCAATAGGTTATAGGCCCAGAACGTTCTTGTTGAAGAAAATTATTTCAAATATAAACAATTTTTAACAAAATTATAAATTTTTTAAAATGTCCGGTGGAGCTCCGTTACCCTTAATTGAAAGGCTCAAAGGCCATGACAATTTTGATACATGGCGTTTTGCCGTTCAAAATTATTTGGAACTTGAGGAGCTGTGGGATTGTGTTCTTGGCACTGAAAAAGACGATAAGAAAATTCAAAGGGCAAAGGCAAAAATAGTTCTTCTGGTGGATCCTATAAACTATGTCCATATATCACAAGCGACAACAGCAAAAGAGGTATGGGATTCATTGGAGAATCCATTTATGGACAATGGATTGAGCAGAAAAGTAGGGTTGTTAAGAAAACTGATTTCAACATCGTTAGTGAAATGTGAATCCGTTGATGAGTATATTAATACTATCATTTCAACTTCTCATAAGCTTAGTGGGATTGGAATGCAGATTTCTGAAGATTGGATTGGGACTTTTCTCTTGGCTGGACTTCCAGAACGTTTCATGCCGATGATAATGGGAATAGAAAGCTCTGGTGCGGCAATATCTGTGCCGAGATTCAGCTATTTCAGCGAGTGAGATGAGATGACTCGCCTTACTCGCCGACTCATCTCACTTCACTCGCAAAAGTGATTCAGCTATTGAAGTGAAATGAGTAAGTTCGAATTTAGTTTCGAACATGAGACAAAGAATAAATATAAAAGAATTAAATTCTACCTCCTTGTCACACTCGTTACGCAAAACAAAATGAAACAACAAATACAACAATGTAAACATTGGAATCTTTAATAATGGAGTTTGGAGTATATTTTGTTTCAATTATTTTTTTTTGTCATAATTAAAGTTTAATGTGAGTTTCACCCTTGAGAAATAAAAAGTTTAAAAGTGTTGAAAGTGAATAGAATATTAATTTATTTAATATATATATGTGCACATGAAAATTAAATAAAATTAAAGAATCAATAAAAGGGTAGTTGTTTTTATCTACGTTGTTGTTTTTATTTCGTTTCCTATCCATGAATAGGAATTCTTGAGAAAAGCACATATACTTATCCAAAACTAGAAATTTACCAACACATACACCAAGTCACTGCGGATATATCTGGCGAGTAATCTGACATTTCATTTCACTCGCTCACTCACTCCCTTTTGCTAACTGAATCGCTTTTCGACGAAAAGTGACTCATCTCACTCACTCCCTGCGGCTTCGAATTACCTGAATCTCGGCACTGGTGATTTTGTGAAAACAAAACTGTTACAAGATGTCCGTTATGAAAATAAATTTTCAAAAGCTTCCGATGAATACACGTCATCAGCATTGTATGGGAATAGCAGCAAGAAATTTAAGAAAAATGAAAAATATGAAATTCGTTCGATGTTTTTCATGCAACAAATTTAGACATTTCTCGAAAGATTGTTCTACAAAGAAAAGCAAGGACCATGTAAACTCTGTTTTGTACACAACTTTTTTGGCGAAAAAAAAACCATGATGACTGGTACATAGATTCTGGGGCTTCAACCCATATGACTTCGGATCAAGATTGTTTGAAGAACATTAGACTTCCACCAAGAAAAAAAGTGCTAATAGCCGACAACTCATATCTTGAAGTGAAAGCTGTTGGAGATGTTCATTTGATGATTTCTATTAATAATGGAGTGTTCAATGAAGTTATCATCAGAGATGTTTTGCTTGTACCTGGCTTATGTACAAACCTGCTCTCCGTCAGTCAAATAATTTCCAATGGGAATATGGTCAAGTTCGATTCGAATGGTTTCCAACAAAACAGGAAAACTTATTGCGACGGCAACATTAGTTGGCAATATGTATCGACTTGATAGAAAAGAGCAAAGAGTTAACTTAAGTTCAACAGCCTGCAAAGATTTTAACTTGTGGCACAGGCGATTAGGTCATATAAACGATGAAAACATGAAGTAGCTTCAAGGTAGAATGGCAGTAGGTGCTGAATTTACAGGAAAGTCTGAAGAAACTTGTAAAGTCTGTCTTAAGGGTAAGCAGACACGTTTACCTTTCAAAAATTCAACATCCCGAGCAACAACTGTTTTAGAGCTAATTCATTCGGACTTATGTGGACCCATACACGTTGAATCTATTGGTGGAGCAAAATACTCTCTAACATTTGTTGATGATTTTTCAAGATTTACGTTCGTGTATGTACTGAAATCAAAATCTGAAGTTTTCAAGAGATTTGAAAGCTTTGCAAATTTCGTTGAAAAGCAAACAGGTCGACATATAAAGATTTTAAGAACGGACAACGGAACAGAGTCTTTTATAGTATTTTTATACAGAGTGGTTAGATTATAATTTAAGCTTAAAAATACAAAGTGAAATTAAATTATGTATATAAATGCTTATTCAAATTAATTAATAACATCTTCGTAACATTTTATTTATTTTTTTTACCTATTTTAATAGCACAACAAATTCTTCCTATTCTTCTTAATATTCCTACCTTTCCTCATACTAACTATAAATCTACGAATGCCCATTTGAAAAGTGTTTGAATGCCTCAGTTTTGAAGTATGCAATTTCTCTGATCTGTTTTATTCTTATTGGCAGCGAATTCCAAAGGCGAATGCTATTTACAAAAAATAACCGAGAGGAGTTAAGGTACTTAAAAGTGGGTGTCAATATATTTCCGGTCCTAGAAGAATGGCACAAGCAAATTCTTTCGTAAAGAATCAAAGGTGTTTTTGTGTGAATCACTCTGTGCAAGAATATACAGTTCCTATAATTTGTATATTTGGATAGGGTGCAATTTAGAATTTTGGTGCTGTAGGAAGATATGTGGTCGTATCTACGTAGACCGTAAACATATCTTGTCATGTCATTAAATGCAACATTCAGCTTGTGCTCGGACATAGAATCCAGCTTAGGATACACTAGTTCAGAAAATGAAATAATGGGCACAAGAAGCGTTTTAACTAAGCGAAGTCGTGTAACAGTAGGTGTAAAACTACTTGATATCCAAAGTTTTCCTAAAGTTCCATATATTCGTCTCACGACAGCGTTTATTTGATCCCTACAAGATAAATCATTCGTGACTTTAAAACCAAGACTGGTCACAGATTTTACGTAAGAAACAGTTGAATCATATGAGGATATCGTGGGGAGCTGTTCCGTATTGTACTCTTTCTTGGATACCAACAAAGCCTGGGTTTTTTTTAGGGTTAAGTGTTAGACCATTCTCCTCTGCCCACTTACAGATGGATATAAGATCCTTGTTGATCCGAAAAATAAGGTCCTCAATCAGGCCACTTCTCCTTGAGAGATAGATCTGTATATTTACTAAAATCAAACCAAAAATTAAAAATTCTTGATTCGGCGTTAATTATATTGAATATTTAATTAAGATCTGTATATCATCTGCATAAAGATGAAAGGAGACATTTTCACAAAGAGAAGGCAGGTCATTTATAAAAAGGCCGAAGAGAATTTGGCCCAATATAGAGCCCTGTGGTACACCTGTTCTCAAGAAACTAGGCCGTGAACAATCATCGCCAACCACAACACGCTGAGTTCTGTTAAATAAATAACTCTTTACTAGGGAGACAGCCAACTCAGAAAACCCAAAATATGTAGTACTTAAGTTTTTCACATAGAACATCATGGTTGACTTTGTTAAAGGCCTTAAAGAAGTCCAGCAAACATAAAACAGTCAAATTATTTTGATCGAATTGCAGTCTGATATCATCAAGAATTTTAACCATTGCTGTGGAACAAGAGTGGTTTGCTCTGAACCCAGATTGATATGGAGATAGCAGACTTTTCGTGTTAAGATGCTCTATTATTTGTTTCGCTAGAATCTTCTCCAAGACCTTTGACAAGCACGGTAGGATGCTAATCGGTCGATAGTCGGACGGCTCTATGGGTACAGACTTTTTAGGTACAGGTGTAATCCTAGCTGCTTTCCACAAAGTTGGAAACGTTGAAGAAACAATGCAGTGATTATAGAGATGGGTAAGTGGGTTTATAACATATGGAAAAATTAATTTTATAAATCGAAGAGGAATTCCATCTTCTCCAATAGCTTCAGACTTAGGGTCCTCCGAGACAACCTCAAAATCAATAGTATCAACATGTTCATATATCAAATATTGCGAAGACACCAAGGGTTACAGACTCTATCGCCCAAATACGAAACAAATTGTCAAAAGCAGAGATGTGTCTTTTATTGAAGAACATCAAACGACTAATCTGAGTAAGATTAATCCTATACCCTATGATTTTGTTTTCCCAGACTTTGACAGTGGACATGAATTATGTAAAGAAAATCAACCAATATGCGAAGAACCCGATGTAGACGCACCCATGTGTTCAAATACACTTGATTACCGTTCCGAAACTGAATCTTCATCATCAGAGGGTGAATTCTATGGATTTTCCGAAGAATCTGAAACTGAAATCCATAACTCAAAGCAGCCTGAAAATACACAGAAGTTATCAAAGCAGGGGGATGATTGTCAAAGAGTGCTTCGACGATCAGAGCGTATAAATAAGGGGGATGATTGTCAAAGACTGCTTCGACAATCAGACCGTGTAAATAAGAAAACAGATTTTGCTACTTTTATTTCTACAGAAGGATTAGAGGATCCATGTTCTCTGCAAGAAGTTCTTCAGAGACCCGATGTAGATAAGTGGAAAGAAGCTATGAAGAGGGAGCTTGATTCACTCTATAGTAACAAAACTAGAACTCTGCGATTTACCAAAAGAAAAGAAAGCACTTATAATTGCAAATGGGTATTCAAAACGAAACGCAATTCAAATGGTACAATTGAACGTTATAAAGCCCGGCTTGTTATAAAAGGATGTGCACAGAAGATGGGAATTGACTACAAGGAAACATTTTCATCAGTTGTTCGATACAGCACTATTCGTTATCTTATATCCTTAGCAGTTAAATACGAGTTGGATATCGATCAGATGGATGCAGTGACGGCATTTCTTCAAGGCGATTTAAAAGAAGAAATGTATATGCAGCAACCCGAAGGTTTCCACAAAGGTTCAAAAGTTTGTAAATTGCATAAATCAATTTATGGTCTTAAACAAGCAAGTCGGATTTGGAATCAGAATTTGGATGCTGGTTTGAAGGGAATTGGCTTGACCAGATCAAAAGTTGATCACTGTCTCTACTATCGTTTCGAGGAAAAGAAAATGTTGTATGTAGCTGTGTACGTAGATGCCCTTTTGATATTTTGTAACGATGTCGAACTAAAAAACTGTGTCAAGAAAGATTTAAGGCAGCGATTTCAAATGAAGGATATTGGGGAGGCAAAATATTTTCTTGGCATACGACTTATTCACGAAGAAGGAAAAATTTCTATTGATCAAGAGAAACATATTCAAGATATGCTGAAAAGATTTCATATGGAAGACTGTAATCCAGTAAGTACTCCTATGGATCCAAATCAAAAATTTACGAAAGAAAATTGTGATCAATCTGCACTGGCAGGAGAACGCATGGCAAGTATTCCTTACCGTGAAGCAATTGGAAGTCTCTTATTTGCAGCACAAGTTTCGAGACCCGATATTTCGTTTGCTGTAAATTGTCTTAGCCGCTTCAACAACAATCCTAGCAAGATACACTGGGAAGCAGTTAAGAGAATTTTTAGATACCTAAAAGGGACTTCAAACTACAAATTAACACCAAAGATGTTACTTCTTCAGTTCATGGATTTTGTGACTCGGATTGGGCTTCAGACGTAGAAGAAAGACGTTCCGCGACTGGTTACGTTTTTATTAGTCAAGGAGCTTCAATAACCTGGAACACAAAGAAACAACCAACAGTTGCTTTGTCAACTACTGAAGCGGAGTATATGTCTCTTAGTAATGCAGCTCAAGAAGCTTGTTGGTAAAAGCAACTTCAATTAGAATTAGATATCACAGCCAAACCTGTTGTTATTATTTATTGTGATAACAAAAGTGCCTTATGTTTGGCATCAGCAAATGTCTACCATGCAAGAACGAAACATATGTTCGCCATCATTTCATATTAATGACGGCGATCTCAAAGTCGAATATATTTCTACGAAGCAGATGATAGCAGATTCTCTTACCAAACCTGTTTTCAAGGATACACACAATAGATGTTTAACAGCAATGGGTCTCAAAAATAGTATTTGAATTTAGTGGGAGTGTTGAAATATAAATTTAAATTCAATTAATATACTTTTCTATCTATAACTTTGCTACTAAAAAGTATATTATAGTAGGTTTTAATATTTTTTGTTTATCATATAATTTTCTTTGAAATATATTATTATTCTGTTCTGTTTGTTGAATCAAGTCGGCCCTTATTTTCTTTATACAAGGCGATCTACGAAATTCCAATAGAAAACATAAACTGTTTATCATTTCTTATAATTTTGCGAAGTTTTGGCCCGAAAGTCCCTTTTTCGGTACAATATGGCAAATTTCCCTTCCGTAAAAATGTTCGAAATCAAAATTTTGATATAATATGACATTAGAACTATAGAGAATTTATAAAAAGGATGTAAGTTCGCAATTTCGTTTTTCGGCTGTTTTTAAATGCTTTCAGACCTACAGACCTATCGGCTGGTCCGATTAACATAAGATTTGGTACTAGGTGGTAGGAACGTTAAATTTGTCATAAAGTACCAAAAAATAGGCTTTCGGGCAAAAACTGCGAAAAATTATAAGAAATGGTAGAGTTTGAATGGCTATATCTCTGTTAATTTTCAAATAATATGGCTTTTTTAACATGTCATATTAAGGCCTTAAGACTCTACTTTACTTTGTTTATGGATGTCTTAAGCGTATCTTTTCTCCGAAAAAAGTTATGCGCAATCTAGAAAAAAATCTAAAAATCTTTGATTTTTCGATTTTTTACTTGCGATTATAGGTACTATAAGGGAAGTTTTGGATTCGTGCAAAAAAAAAATTTTGAGATAACAATCAAACATGATATTACGATGATAGAGAACTCCAAAAAAGTGGGTGGCAAAATTCTGTCTGTCTGTCTGTCTATCTGTTCGTCTACAGCCTAAACAGCTCGATCGATTTTCTTCAAAGTTGGTACATAGTGGTTTTTGGTGATTCTGCCGACACGTTTTTTTCATTTTTTTTTTAGAATCAAAAATAACGGTACCTGCCATACAATTTTTTTTAGCAATTTTACATAATCGTATTTTTCTCAAAATCGGCTCGACAACTTTTCTTAAAAAAAATTCAATAAATTTATTTTAGCAAAGGCTTTCTTTTGGTGGAAAACCATTTTTCAAAAATGGTTATTAATGGTACCTCCCAAAGAACCATTTTTTTGATTTTTGATTTTATTCAAAACGGTACGACCGATTTCAATTATTTTTTTTTATACAAAAGCTTCCAAAAAATATAAACAGTTTTGCGTACCAAAATTAAAAAAAAAATATTTTTTGGATTTTTAAAAAATGTTTCAAAATTTTTTTTGGAAAATCAAATATTTCGAAAACGACATTATCGATTTGTTTGAAACTCGGTATTTAAGACTTTTTTAGTACTTTCTAAAATATTTTTAGAAAAAATTTTACATTTATGAAAAAATAACGGTACCTTCCATACAAAAGTTAAAAAACCGCAAAAGAAAATATTTTTTTGCTTAAAAACGACTCCTACGATTTTCATGAAACTTTTTTCATATACTTAAATTAGTACGACCTACTACCAAAAATTATAAAATTTTACACTTAGCAACTATTAATAGTACCTGTCATAGAACGTACTTTTTTATTTTGAATGTTCTCTTTATCAGCTAAACGGATTTAGATGAATATAATTTTAATTGATCAATTATAATATTAAATATTGTGTTTATTAATTTTGGGCTTTTTGATCGATTATTTTTTAAAGCAATTAAAAGACTAATTCATTAGTTTTCCCGACGTTTCGTTTGGTTTTTTGCCAACATCTTCAGGGGTTGTTTATTAATTTATTAGACCTTCAATACAAATCATATTTTAATGAACAATGTTAATTTTCGAACTATAAATTCTACTATTTACTCACTTTAGTCGTCAAGTTACATTTTCAATAGGATATTGATTTTAAATAAATAATTTAACATATATATTGCACTATTGATTTTTGAACGTGATACTAATAAATATTTAATAAATTAATTGACAAATGGACAAAACAGAGATTTAAACTAATTATCACAGACTATACTTATTTTATCACAGTATTATAATTTGAGCTGATGTTGTCTTTGTCCTCTTTGAAATTCATAACTCTTCTCAGATTTTGCTGAATTCTCAGACTCTCCAGAGTGTATCTCTTGTTCGTGTGCTTCTCTTTGTCCAGTATTTTGATATTGTCAAAGTCAGCTGTGTGTCCGTGCTCTGTCATATGTTGTGATAGTCCAGTTGATGCTCTTTTTTTCTTTACGTCTGCTTTGTGTTCAGCTATTCGTATTCCTAGTTGTCGTTTTGTTGTTCCAATATATATCAGTCCACACTCCTCATCTTCCTTACCATTACATTTAATTTCATATACTACGTCATGCTGTTGTTCTTTGGGTAAAGGCGGTTTTGTCTTTGTGAAGATTCTGCTAAGAGTAGAATTTGATTTATGCGCAAATGATGTTTTCTCTTTGTTTATTTTTATTGCTTGATGAAGGTTTCGGTTGTCGGTCAAGGAGGGTATAAATGTAATGCCATGGTATATTGTAGGTGCATCATTGCCATCTGTCTGTTTTTTCGTTTTTGGATTATTGTTGTATTTTATTTGGTTGGTTTTGTCAGTTATTAATTCGTTAATTATTTTATGTGGAAAATTGTTCATCAATAGAATTGTTCTAATTTGTTCAATGTTTTTTCGATGAAATTTAGTATCGCTGATATCAAGTACTTTGTTAACAAAATTTTTAGCGGTATTAATTTTATATTTTTGGGGCTGTGTCGATAAAAAGTTGATCATTCTTCCTGATGCTATAGGTTTTTGGTACCAGTCAAAAATTATTTTGTTGTCTGACCTATATATTAAGGCGTCCAAGTAGGGTATGCTTTTGTTATTCTCTGTTTCTTCGGTGAATTGTAGTTTTTTGTGGTATCCGTTAAGTGTATTTAATATTGTTTCCTTGTCTTGTTTTTTAACTATTGCGAAGATATCATCTACATATTTTGCAATGTATTTTATTTGTATGTTTGATTTTCCAAGTTGTTCTATTGTAACGTCTAATAATTTGTCTAACACTAAATCTGCTATAGTAGGAGAAAGTGGGTTTCCCATTGCGCTACCAATTTACAAAAACAATTTTTCTCCTATCCATATTATAGCAGAAGTAGAACAATGCATACAGAAATTAGAAGATGATAAAGAGAAGGACATTGCCAGACACAATATTGCCAACAGAGTTGCAATTTATAAAAGAAAAATCAAAAATACAATAAAAGAAAAATTCATCCTCAATACATACAAAGCAACGCAGAAAATCATAAAAAAGCACAAAAATAAAATAATAATAACTAATGCTGACAAAGGAAATAAAACGGTTATAATGTACAAAGAAGAATACGACAGTAAAATGGACAAAATACTTGAGGACAAAAATACATACAGAAGAATGAGGACAGATCCCACAGAAGATTTAAAAGCAGAAAACAATAAAATAATAAAAGAGTTATTCAAACAAAAATACATAGACCAAAAATTAAAGAATAAATTAACATGCTCCACTGCCTTCGCACCAACATTATACGGACTACCCAAAATTCATAAAACTGATTTACCGCTTAGACCAATATCATCCTCAACAAATGTACCATGTTACAATTTGGCAAAACACATAGGTGAAATACTCAAACATATTATTTCAGAGAACTACAACATAAAAAACACTACAGGACTTAAAGAAAAACTAGCAAACATAACTCTTGACGAAGATGACATTCTGGTTTCGTTTGATGTTATTTCTTTATTTACAAACATTCCGACATACACAGCAATAAAAATCATAATGAATCAATGGGAAAAACTTAAAACACTGACAGATATCCCGAAACCTCAATTTATAAAAATTTTACAATTCTGCCTTCAAGAAAACAATTACTTTAAATACAACAACATGACTTACAACCAAACATTCGGTATGCCAATGGGAAACCCACTTTCTCCTACTATAGCAGATTTAGTGTTAGATAAATTATTAGACGTTACAATAGAACAACTTGGAAAATCAAACATACAAATAAAATACATTGCAAAATATGTAGATGATATCTTCGCAATAGTTAAAAAACAAGACAAGGAAACAATATTAAATACACTTAACGGATACCACAAAAAACTACAATTCACCGAAGAAACAGAGAATAACAAAAGCATACCCTACTTGGACGCCTTAATATATAGGTCAGACAACAAAATAATTTTTGACTGGTACCAAAAACCTATAGCATCAGGAAGAATGATCAACTTTTTATCGACACAGCCCCAAAAATATAAAATTAATACCGCTAAAAATTTTGTTAACAAAGTACTTGATATCAGCGATACTAAATTTCATCGAAAAAACATTGAACAAATTAGAACAATTCTATTGATGAACAATTTTCCACATAAAATAATTAACGAATTAATAACTGACAAAACCAACCAAATAAAATACAACAATAATCCAAAAACGAAAAAACAGACAGATGGCAATGATGCACCTACAATATACCATGGCATTACATTTATACCCTCCTTGACCGACAACCGAAACCTTCATCAAGCAATAAAAATAAACAAAGAGAAAACATCATTTGCGCATAAATCAAATTCTACTCTTAGCAGAATCTTCACAAAGACAAAACCGCCTTTACCCAAAGAACAACAGCATGACGTAGTATATGAAATTAAATGTAATGGTAAGGAAGATGAGGAGTGTGGACTGATATATATTGGAACAACAAAACGACAACTAGGAATACGAATAGCTGAACACAAAGCAGACGTAAAGAAAAAAAGAGCATCAACTGGACTATCACAACATATGACAGAGCACGGACACACAGCTGACTTTGACAATATCAAAATACTGGACAAAGAGAAGCACACGAACAAGAGATACACTCTGGAGAGTCTGAGAATTCAGCAAAATCTGAGAAGAGTTATGAATTTCAAAGAGGACAAAGACAACATCAGCTCAAATTATAATACTGTGATAAAATAAGTATAGTCTGTGATAATTAGTTTAAATCTCTGTTTTGTCCATTTGTCAATTAATTTATTAAATATTTATTAGTATCACGTTCAAAAATCAATAGTGCAATATATATGTTAAATTATTTATTTAAAATCAATATCCTATTGAAAATGTAACTTGACGACTAAAGTGAGTAAATAGTAGAATTTATAGTTCGAAAATTAACATTGTTCATTAAAATATGATTTGTATTGAAGGTCTAATAAATTAATAAACAACCCCTGAAGATGTTGGCAAAAAACCAAACGAAACGTCGGGAAAACTAATGAATTAGTCTTTTAATTGCTTTAAAAAATAATCGATCAAAAAGCCCAAAATTAATAAACACAGGATTTAGATGAATTTTTTTATGTGCAAAATTCTGATAAGATCAAATAATATTGCATAATAAAATTTTCAAAAAAAAAGTTTTTGGATTTTTAAAAAAAGTTTCAAAATTTTTTTTTGAAAATTCGATATCTCAAAAACGGGTTGACAATTTTTTTTTCAAATTTTGTTTTCATATACACATAAATATATACTTTAGATTTGCATACCAAGATTTTTTCTTAAAAATGTTTTAAGAATTTTATATATAAAAAATTAATTTTTTTAAAAACCGCTCCAACGATTTTAATTTTTTTTTTCCCATACAATCATATTGAATCAAGAATTAAGATGGCATTCTTTTTTTCCATATCAAACTGTCAAAAGAGTTGTTTTATCCCATTTAAAAGTCGTATTTCATGCTTCTCTACATTTTTCTCTCATAATTTCCATGTTTTTATATACAATTTTCTTAAGCCCACAGTGTCTTGAACATAAGAGCAAGTACGTGCGACCCAGTCGTGCATTTTATTTTATGTTGGTTTTTGTTTACTTTTCCTGCTTAAACTTTTTTAAAAAATTTCCCAAACTATCCATTTCGATAGAAAATTTAATTTTGAACAGTAAATATTATATGTAAAATTGTTAAATTCGGCTTAGTTTTCGAGTTATACCAAAAATACTTAAAAGTGGCCAGTGTGACCATTCTCTCCGAAACGCATGGGTGAATTTAGTAGCATTTTCGGTTTTAAGCATGCCATGCATGCCAAACAAACATATTCAATAATACAAATTCTTGTACGTTATTGTTCCTTTTTAAAAGGTCTATTCAATAGGCTAACAGCTATAAAAATAATGGCGTAAAACTGATCAGATCATTTAATACTTAGAACAAAATACTGAAAAAAATTTACTTGGAAAAAATGTTTAGTTTAATTTTTTTGTCTGTAAATTATTTCATTGAAATATTAAAAAAACAATATTTAAGAAAATTTATTTTTTTTTTTTTAATTATTATTTTTTTTTGTTTTCAAAAAAAGGATACATAAAAAACTTTATTTAAAAAAGAAATTAGAGGATGGATTTTGGGATTTAAAAATGGGGAGGAAATACGATTTTTCAGTTTGTTTCTTGAATATTCTCAAAAAAAAGATAGTTTTTGTTTAATATGTTTAAGGCTTATTCGTTTTGTGGCTTAGGTACATAATAATTGCTTTGCATTTTTTTTTTCTAATAAAATAAAAAAATCATTTCCATTTGTGATTTTTTTCGTCGGTTATAGTGATTTTAATACATATTCGAAAAAGCTTTATAAATATAGACTAAAAACAAAGAACAATTGGAGGGCTCACAGCTGTACCGAACCAAGTCATAAAAAGTGAATTCGAAGATAATAAGAGGTTTAGGGCCAGTTTCAAATGTTCCGGTTAAAGTTTCGGATAGATATCCGACACATAACCTTATCCAGCAAATAAAAATTTCGGTTATTGATTTTCTAACCGGTGTATAAATTTACCAGACACTTACAGCCCTATTATTGACACGATTCAAAACTAGTTTTAACATAAAACTACTTTTATAGGGGTTTCGAGTGTCAAGTTTTGAATATATTGGTATTACTCAAACAAAAATTGACATCTAAAACTCTGATTTCGAGTTTTAGATGTCAATTTCTGTTTGAATAATACCAATATGTTCAAAACCTGAAACTCAAAACCCCTATAGAACTAGTTTTATATTAAAAACTAGTTTTGAATCGCGTTTTGAATCGGATAAGTTCCGGATAGGCTATCCGAGACTTTAACCGGAACATTTGAAACTGGCCCTTAGTAACTCAACTGCCATTAGTTACTAAAATGAATATTTTACTCCTAATAAGGAAAATTCTAAAGTTTATTCTCCAAATTATCTTCTTATTTAAAAATAGAAAAGCTAGAGTTGAAAAATGTTCACAAAAATTAGCAAAGAAAACAAAATTTGTGACTTGGTTCATTTTAGCCTCGAAAAATTGTCATTCAAATTCAATATAATAAGAACCTGAATAGTTTTTGAAAAAAGTAACAAAGCAATCAATTAATTTATTTCAAAAGAAGTGAAGGGTGTTGTTTAGACGTGGGGTTTTCAAGAAGAAATAAAACGCATATGATTTAATGTTATGGACAAGAATTTAGCTGTATTATAAAGATAAGCGTTTGCCATTATGTTTTAAAAATGATTTCGGGCAAGTGGCCGCCACGGCTGGCTCGAATAAATTTCAGCCGAGGCCCAATTTTCGACCACTTTTTGCGGCAATTGGGGCCGTATGTCAGCAAAAACGCGTTGTTGATTGTTTCGTTGGCTGTATGGCATGTAGCACCATCTTGTTGGAACCACAGGTCGTCAACATCAACATCCTCGAATTCAGGCACAAAAAAGTCATTAATCATGGCTCTATAGCGTTCCCCATTGACTGTACCATTATGGCCGGCTTCATTTTTCATCGCAGCGCGCGAACCGAACCATTATTTTGGTAATAAATTTGCACGATTTGCAAACGTTGTTCAGGAGTAAGTCTATTAGTATGAAATGGCAAGCCAAACTGAGCATAAATCAAGTGACAGCTGTCAAAAAGACCAACTCCGAAAAAAACACCCTTTATTGTAATTATGGAATTTTTTGGAGTTTCATCGTCTTCGCTACTTTTTGTTGGAATTTGGCATTAGCTTCAGTGGATTTC
Source organism: Dasysyrphus tricinctus (assembly GCA_963921185.1). Classification (NCBI taxonomy): domain Eukaryota; kingdom Metazoa; phylum Arthropoda; class Insecta; order Diptera; family Syrphidae; genus Dasysyrphus; species Dasysyrphus tricinctus. Next base: position 264,346,438 of record OY992531.1, read on the forward strand.
CGACAATTATAGTCAGTGGCGTAACTACGGGGTGGGAAAAGGGAAAAGACCATACAAAAACAAACTAAAATATTTGATATAAAGCTTATCTTTACTAAATGTTCCGAATACAAATTTTAAAAGAAGAGAGCTGCAAATATGACACTATCTAATCATAAACTTAAAATAAAACTCCTCCACATTGTACCTAATAGCTAGCTTTTAGCCCGTACTCATTTACCGCCCTGATTCTCTTTGCTCCTTTAAATTTATTTTTGTTGGTACATTATACACAGGTTGATTGAGTCAGTGTGAGTAACAATAGTATAACAGATGTCAATAAGATCGTCGATGTTCTTGCCGAGAAAAGAATTGTCAAATTATAATAATAGAGTTTTCCCAATACGATTTTTTTCTTAGAATATACCCAAGAATCATGCCCAAAGATAAATTATTGATGAATTACCGGACACCGTTTTGTTTTGTATTTTTTTCCACCTAAAAAACATAGTCTGCTTCCCCCAGAACAAAATCCTAACTACGCCACTGATTACAGTTCTACATATATAATCACGCCGGTTGAATTGTTGAATTGAAATTGAATTGTGGTCTCTTCTCAATATTCCAAAATAGGTATCGTATTTTTCAAAACTTGCTTGTATTCCAAAATTCTTATTCCGATGTTGTTTTGGAGGATTGGACACCCCGAATGCCTAATTCCTCAGTTTCTTTTAATCCTTTGGGGTTCATACTGAATTTAAATTCTTAAAATCAGTGACATTTCAAATTAAAGGGCCCTGGAGACGCTCGAACATGGTGCGAGTGAACAAAGTTCGACTTAACTCCGCAGACACTGAAACCAAGCAGAAACCAAACTACTCGAACTTCATTATTCTTACGACTTATATGTCATTCACAATATTCACTGTCACATTTATTTAATTTTCTTTCAGGTTGTTTGGCATTTTTCTTTTTTTTTTTAATATTAAAATTCAAAATTATACCCAAATGTTCGAGTAAACCTATAAAACCGGTCCGCAAATAGTCGAATCTGGTACGACAAACGATTAGCCCCGCCCTCGAACATCTATAAATAGGTCTGATCCTTTACTTTGGGTTTCTGTGATTTTTAGTCCAAACTTGTGTCAAAATATTTTTTTTATATGAAATTTGACACTACTTTGGACTGAAATGCGCAGGAATGCACAGAAAATCACAGAAATTCAAAGTAAAGGAACAGACCTAATATCAAACTCCTTTTGATTTTGGTGAGACCAAATTTTTGTTTAGTGACACCAAATAATTGGTACTCGAACCAGCCCGCAGACAAGTAAAATCAGCTCGAACATAGTACTCAAACCATGTTCACTCGCACCATGTTCGAGCGTCTCCAGGGCCCTTAAAATGAAAAATATTTTTAGTTTTGACAACGAAAATTGAATTTTCAGTATGTTTTTGATGTTTATTGTTGTTCTCAAACTGTAGGTGTCTAGTAAATTTATCCACCGGTTAGTTTATTCGAGACTTTGACGATGAAACAGAAAATAACTAACAGCAACTTTTATCTGTTGGATAATGTTATGTGTCGGATAGCTATCCGAAACTTTAACCGGAACATTTGAAACTGGCCCTACAACTTACAAACACTGCATACATACATCACTGACACGTTCCCGAAAAAATTGGTATTAGCTGAACCATTCCAAAAAATACAAATACTGCATATCATTGACTTGGTTCGTTTTTGCTTTGAAAGAAATAGAAAATGCAAGTTACTGACTTAGATTTTTTACCGTTAACTTAGGAGCTAAACACTTTCTGACTTAGTTCATTACAGATATGAGAAGAGTTTAGGTTTGAGCAGAGCATAGCAGTAATTTTGGAGAAACAAAAATTGTATGACTTGGTTCGGTACAGCTGTGAGCCCTCCAATTAACACATCATAATTTTTCTTTGATATATTTTTTATTTAATCAGGCTAGCAGGCACATTCGAGAGTCAAACATTTTATTTAAGTACTTCATTGTAGAGCGTTAAATTGTCCTTCAATCTAATATAGACTTTTCTAATGGACTAAATAGTTTTTGAGATATAATCATGAGAACGCAACACCATGTTTTTGTCCATACATTTTGTATGAAAACCAGAAAATTGTCATGCGCTACCTCTAAATATCAATATAAAAAGCTCAAATTTTAACAGGAGACCAAACATGAAAAATAAGCATTTCTTTTTTTTTTGGAACAGTCTACTGTATATAATGTATGTAACAATGTATGTATGTATGTATGTATATTTTATTTCTCATAAAATTCAGATTAACAAAAGTGAGATAACTTAAATATATGAAAATATTATAGAAAAATTAATGACATTTTGTAACGGGTGATTTTTTAAGAGGTTTAGAACTTTAAAAAAAAAAAAACACAAAAAATTCGAAAAAATGAATGAAATATTTATTTGAATCGATAGTTTGAACCTTGCAATTTAATGTTTAAAGATAATTTCATGCAAATGTTGACCGCGGCTGCGTCTCAGGTAGCCCATCCGCTGAGTCCAATTTTGGCATACTCTTTCACACATATCGGCCGGTATCTCACGAATGAATGCATGGATGTTGGGTTCCAGTGCGTCAATCGAAGCGGGCTTGTCCCTATAGACATTAGCCTTGACATACCCCCACAAAAAATAATCTAATGGTGTCAAATCGCACGATCTAGGCGGCCAATTGACCGGCCCGAAACGTGAAATTAACTGTTCACCAAACTCGCCTCGCAATTGCGCCATTGTTTCGCGTGCTGTGTGGCATGTGGCACCGTCTTGTTGAAACCACATATCATGCAAGTCAAGAACTTCCATTTCGGGCAAAAAAAAGTTTGTTATCATCGCTCGGTAGCGTTCACCATTGACAGTAACGCTGCGATTCGCATCATCTTTGAAGAAATATGGCCCAATAATGCCGCCGGCCCATAAACCGCACCAAACAGTGGCTTTTTCGGGATGCATTGGTAGCTGTTGCAATGCTTCTGGCTGATCTTCACTCCAAATGCGGCAATTATGCTTATTTACGTACCCATTCAACCAAACATGAGCCTCATCGCTGAACACAATTTTTCGATAAAAAAGCGGATCCTCGGCCAGCTTTCCAAGAGCCCATTCACCAAAAATTCGGCGTTGTGGTACGTCGGCTGGACGATCCATGGTTAAATTGCATACCAAACTGAAGCTGTTTGACAGTGACACAAGGTACTAAACACACGTCAGCTGTCAAAACCAGTGTTGCCAAAACCAAACCAGCTAAAAAATCACCCGTTATTTTTGATACCTAGGTATAAAAATAGTGTCAAATGCCACTTCAATATGAAAAAATTAATACGAAAATTATTAATGAATAAGGGTGGGGTGGCCCTCTGAAACCCAAAAAATTACAATTGAAAATGTATGTTTTTCATTTACTCAAGTACATAATCAGCCAACATTCTTGTTTTGAAGCTCTAAGCTAATATTTCACAAGTTGTTTTTACAACGACCCTTCATGTTTCATGTTTCGTTACCTACAAATACATTTTTCAATAATGACTGGCACATTTGTATAAAGTCTCTGATATTACAAGCAACTTTAACTTTAAAAGCAAGTACGTAAGACCCAGTCGTGAATTTTATTTCATCTGTGCCGCTAAACGATATCAAATAAGTGAACTTAAGCTCGAAAGTTAAGCCGTGCTACTTACCCGGGTTTTACTGTAAAAACCAACTAATGTCTTACAAAAAGCAATCAATGGCTATTTATTTAAAAAAAATTATTTGAATTAAATTACGAAAAATTAGGTTCCTTGTCGAGACATTACGAGTTATTTTCCATCGATGTTATGAATCTCCTTGCTATAAATTCAGTGCTGTTAATTTACATCTACATAGGCAATACATTTAATTATTATCTTGAGTTTCACGTTTTCCCTTATTTACACACACGCCTTTCAAAAATGTATTGTACTGCTTGGACATAACAATCATAATCAATCGAGTGAATGAATACACAGATATTCAATAACACGCATAGAATCTCGTCATAACATCACCCTTGACCATTTTAAGATAGGTACTCTAATACTGAGATGGCGTTCATTATCAGTTTTTTTCTGTTTGGCAGTTGGAGTAATTCTCATCGAGCTGGATATTGTTTTTTTTTTTAATAGCGATTGATTTCGAAGGGCATTTAATTAACTAATATAAACCCAATATTTTTGAACATGAAACTCTTTTTTTTAAGTTTTGCGTTATTATTAACTTCCCAAGTAGGATGCAGTTATGATGAGGGTATAAAGATGTGTCACTATATGTTGGAATATTTAACAAGAAAAAATTATTTTGCGCAGGCGAAAACGTTGATTCCCAAGAAGAAGACTACTCATCGCCACAAGGAATTGTAGATGAACACAATGTTAAAGTTACAGAAAATCGTTTGGCGGCTCAACTTTTTGCAGTGTTGGAGCACTATAAACAACCGGACCCAGTTGGATTACCAGACGTTCCAATTCCTGATCCCATGAAGGTACCCGATATGGTGAAGAGTTTAGGTATGGCTACACTTAAAATGAGGAATGTACAAGCCCATGGTCTTTCTCAATTCAGAATCAAATACTTAAACGCCAACCTGAAGGAAATGAAGGTGAGTCTACATTTTAAATTAAAAAATATTAAAATGTATTATTTAATTAAAAACGCATCAATAGTATTTAGTAAGAAATTTTTAATTTCATTTAAAAAAATTTGTTTCCTATAGAATGTCTGTGCCTGTTGCTGTCAGTTATTTGGTTTTATCTGGACCATGGTTCAATTATTCACTGCTACAGCGATTTGAACTTTTCAATTAACCCAGTAAGGGTGTTAGGTCTGGGCAATTCCATCACGAAACTCTACAATGAAAATAAGACAAGCGGGCAATTTCAATATATACCAACTAAAACCAAATAAAGCTGACAGGAACTACAATTTAAGCTGGATTTACATTTTCGTTCTTCCTTAAATGAATCAAATTTTTGTGTACGTTGTTCCCTTTGTTCGGTATTATTGAGTAAAATGGTACACCGAAAATATTCTAAACGGCTTTGAATTTTTCGTCTTCGATGATTATCATTTACCTACTCCGTTTACAAGCAGGAATGAGAGCTCGAGTAAGTTGAATTATATCGTTTTCTATTGGTTTCACTCAAGAAGACACTCATTCTGAATCCAATGGAACAGTACTTGTTACTACTACTCAATTCTTAAATTTTGTCCCTATATTGGTGAATCATTTAATACCTACAAACCTTTTGCTGGCACACAAAAAGTGAAATTAAAAACAATAGTGTATCTACCCCTAACTAACAAATAATAATTTTTCCTTTTATTTTTCTTACATATATCAAGTTCTTTATTTTCAAGTGCACAATTAATTCGAATGCAATGTTAGAAAAATATGAAGTTGTACTGCAGACTGCAGTTTGTTTTCACGTTTGTGTGTTTGAATGTAGTGCTTCACGAAATTCTCTTCTCAGAATCGTCAGAAGAGGATTTTTATGGCATTGGTATGGTTTCAGAAGACTTCTGGACGATTCGGAATGCTTCTGGATGTCCAATGTAAAAGACATGAGTCGGATTATTTCGACCCTGGTTTTTTGTCACTTGAGTTGACTGCTCCATTTGGAGTTGAGTTGAAATGTTATTGAGATTACAGACAAATGTATGGCATTAATGTACCTCCTATTGATTTTAATGCAAAAACAAATACAAATAAATAAACACGTACTACGCGTATCTATTAAAAATAATTTTTATACACAAACATGCAAATGAACAGTCCACATCCACAATGTATTATCTGTAAAACCAACTTCCCGAATCTCGACTTATGTTTTTCGAGATAAATTTCTCCTTACTACAAGCTCGTCGTAATAGACTTAAAACAAGTCGTTGTTTATTAGAAATTTCAGAAAAATTACAGGAATGTCGTCCAAAAACTGTGATAAGGGATTAGTTTAACAAAAAAAAAAAATAAAATAAATAAAATAACTCAAAACGAAGTTGCGCCGGCACAAATAAGTTATATGTGCCCACATTATGGTGCTATGAATAGCTACGGTTCTTGGAAGACACCAACGACAATATCCGCGGCACTTCAAATATTCCCTCTCTTGTGGTAAAAAATTTAATTTTATAATACACAAAATAATATGCTGAGTTTTGAGAACTTGCAGAAACCGCCTTTATGTGTCTGCGTCTTGTAGTCTAAACTCGTCATTGAGCAGACTAAAAGAACTGTTGTGACTTCTATTGAGTCTCCAGGGCTTAATCCACTGCCGTTTTTCCTTGTTTCCTCACTTCTTGCAGCTGTACAAAACATTACACCCGCGGATGCTCAAAGCGATGCCGCCGTAGCAAGTAAATTTGTAAATATACTGCATTAAAAATCCAATGTGGACAGGCACTATAGGCAGGGTTTCAGGTCAAGAAGCACTTGTGTAGCCCAATTTCAGAATTCTTAAAGCACAAAATCGCTGCCCTACATGTAGCCCCAAAACTAGCCTAAACTCATTTTAAAAAATATAAAATTTCTTATATACATATTCCACGTTATCCTTGTTTCTTGAATAATTTATATCTAGGCTTTGTATATAAATTCTATAGTATTCTCATGTAGCCCAGGAAAAATGTACAAATAAATTGCCAATCTGCGGAAAAATTCCAAGTGAAGATTTTTGAATGCAATTATCTTTATTTGTGCCTAAGGAATACGCATGCGAAAGTCTACAAACGAAACTGGCTTGCGTTAAAAGTTATTCAAGGTTAAGTGTCGAAAATACCGGTTTTCCACGTATAACTTTGAAACGGTACATGGTATTAAAAAGTAATGCATACAAAACTTGTAGATAATATGATTATCTACAAGAAATGTTAAAACACTTTTTTTTCTCTGACAGATGGTTAAGAAGATATCGGCGTTTCAAAAAACGTAAATTGACGAAAATATCCCTTTTTTGCGTATAACTCAGAAATGGTGAATGTTATTGAAAACATTTATAGGCAAAGTTTGTATACTATGTTACCCTCTATCAAAAAAAAGAATTAAATTTTTTCTAAGAGTAATAATTTTAAAGATATAATTATTTGAAAAATTTCGTCAAAAACCTGAAATTCCAGACTTTTGCTTTTAAATCTTAAATAACGAAATTTTCATAAAATAATTTATGTTCAGCTTATAGACTATAATGTAATCTACAAAAAATATTAACACACTTTTTTCCACACGAGTGACCAGTAACAAGATATTGCCACTTCAAAAAGGTTAAGTATTGAAAATAAGGATTTTTCGCTTACCACTCTTAAACGGTATATGTTAGAAATTTTATTTTTACACAGTTTGTAGGTTATTTACCCTTCTACAAGAAAATAAAAAAAATTTTTTTTTGTTTGCGGTTATTTAAAAGATATAATATTTTATATAAAATGCACAAAAGTAAAAAATAACGGTATTTTGCGGTTTTCTCTTAAATGGTGAAGTTTTTGAAAAATAATTTATACTTTTTGTATAAACAATAATATTCTCTATAAGAACTCTTATGAAGACTTTTTCGATATAAGGCCCCAATAAAAAGATATTGAGACTTCAAAAAGTATCAATTTTCGAAAATGCTGGTTTTTCCGGCCCAAAATTATTCGCCCAGTGACATAAAATAATAATAGGGTTTTTTAGAGAGACATAATACAAACATTTTTTCATACTGAGGGGGGGTCTATCTCCCCCCAATTAACCGGGAGGAGCAATTTTCTGAAAATAGTACTAAAATTTAAAAAAAAAAAAATTAAACAAATGGCAACACTTAAAATAAAGTACTGTATTTTTTTTGAGATTTTCAAGTTTGTTCTTTAATAATTTTTTCAAAATAAGTTATTCCTGCCAATAGTTTTCGAAAAAAATAGCTTCAAACCCAACATTAAAAAAAAAACTGAAAAAAATTATATAGGTACTGTTCTTTTTTCAAAATATGAAATCAGGAATTATGTTAGTTTCTATTATACACTTTTCCTGTAATTTTTAAATGAACACTGAAGACCAGATGGTTTTATGCCATCTAGTTTTCGAGAAAATTGTAAACTAAGAAAACTATTTTTTTATTATATGTTTTTTTGGTAGTATATCTAGGAAAAATGCATTACCACTTCGGAAAAATTCCAAGTTAAAATTTTTAAGCGCAATTATCTTTAAATTACCATAAAGAATACTCGTGCAAAAGTCTACACACGAATCTGGCTTGCGCTAAAAGTTATTCAAGGTCAAACGCCAGCAGAATCTTCTTTTAGAGCATAACCTTTTTTTTTGGATAGTATCAAGGAATAAATTCATTTCCACATGAGGAAAATTCCAAGTTAATTTTTTAAACGCAATTATCTTCAAATTACCATAAAGAATACTCGTGAAAAAGTCTACACACGAATCTGGCTTGCGCTAAAAATTATTCAAGGTCAAACGCCAGCAGAATCTTCCTTTTCCTTGATACTATCCAAAAAAAAAGGTTATGCTCTAAAAGAAGATTCTGCTGGCGTTTGACCTTGAATAATTTTTAGCGCAAGCCAGATTCGTGTGTAGACTTTTTCACGAGTATTCTTTATGGTAATTTGAAGATAATTGCGTTTAAAAAATTAACTTGGAATTTTCCTCATGTGGAAATGAATTTATTCCTTGATACTATCCAAAAAAAAAGGTTATGCTCTAAAAGAAGATTCTGCTGGCGTTTGACCTTGAATAACTTTTAGCGCAAGCCAGATTCGTGTGTAGACTTTTTCACGAGTATTCTTTATGGTAATTTGAAGATAATTGCGTTTAAAAAATTAACTTGGAATTTTCCTCATGTGGAAATGAATTTATTCCTTGATACTATCCAAAAAAAAAGGTTATGCTCTAAAAGAAGATTCTGCTGGCGTTTGACCTTGAATAACTTTTAGCGCAAGCCAGATTCGTGTGTAGACTTTTGCACGAGTATTCTTTATGGTAATTTAAAGATAATTGCGCTTAAAAATTTTAACTTGGAATTTTTCCGAAGTGGTAATGCATTTTTCCTAGATATACTACCAAAAAAACATATAATAAAAAAATAGTTTTCTTAGTTTACAATTTTCTCGAAAACTAGATGGCATAAAACCATCTGGTCTTCAGTGTTCATTTAAAAATTACAGGAAAAGTGTATAATAGAAACTAACATAATTCCTGATTTCATATTTTGAAAAAAGAACAGTACCTATATAATTTTTTTCAGTTTTTTTTTTAATGTTGGGTTTGAAGCTATTTTTTTCGAAAACTATTGGCAGGAATAACTTATTTTGAAAAAATTATTAAAGAACAAACTTGAAAATCTCAAAAAAATACAGTACTTTATTTTAAGTGTTGCCATTTGTTTAATTTTTTTTTTTTTTAATTTTAGTACTATTTTCAGAAAATTGCTCCTCCCGGTTAATTGGGGGGAGATAGACCCCCCCTCAGTATGAAAAAATGTTTGTATTATGTCTCTCTAAAAAACCCTATTATTATTTTATGTCACTGGGCGAATAATTGTGGGCCGGAAAAACCAGCATTTTCGAAAATTGATACTTTTTGAAGTCTCAATATCTTTTTATTGGGGCCTTATATCGAAAAAGTCTTCATAAGAGTTCTTATAGAGAATATTATTGTTTATACAAAAAGTATAAATTATTTTTCAAAAACTTCACCATTTAAGAGAAAACCGCAAAATACCGTTATTTTTTACTTTTGTGCATTTTATATAAAATATTATATCTTTTAAATAACCGCAAACAAAAAAAAATTTTTTTTATTTTCTTGTAGAAGGGTAAATAACCTACAAACTGTGTAAACATAAAATTTCTAACATATACCGTTTAAGAGTGGTAAGCGAAAAATCCTTATTTTCAATACTTAACCTTTTTGAAGTGGCAATATCTTGTTACTGGTCACTCGTGTGGAAAAAAGTGTGTTAATATTTTTTGTAGATTACATTATAGTCTATAAGCTGAACATAAATTATTTTATGAAAATTTCGTTATTTAAGATTTAAAAGCAAAAGTCTGGAATTTCAGGTTTTTGACGAAATTTTTCAAATAATTATATCTTTAAAATTATTACTCTTAGAAAAAATTTAATTCTTTTTTTTGATAGAGGGTAACATAGTATACAAACTTTGCCTATAAATGTTTTCAATTGCATTCACCATTTCTGAGTTATACGCAAAAAAGGGATATTTTCGTCAATTTACGTTTTTTGAAACGCCGATATCTTCTTAACCATCTGTCAGAGAAAAAAAAGTGTTTTAACATTTCTTGTAGATAATCATATTATCTACAAGTTTTGTATGCATTACTTTTTAATACCATGTACCGTTTCAAAGTTATACGTGGAAAACCGGTATTTTCGACATTTAACCTTGAATAACTTTTAACGCAAGCCAGTTTCGTTTGTAGACTTTCGCATGCGTATTCCTTAGGCACAAATAAAGATAATTGCATTCAAAAATCTTCACTTGGAATTTTTCCGCAGCGAAAGTACATTTTTCCTGGGCTAATGAAGAAAAAAAGCTCGTGGCCATCTATGCGTCCAAATGTAATACTAATTTTTGTTAAGGGATCTCGGTAAGGCGATCACAGCGAACCTATCGACCAAAAACCAAATGTCTACCTACAAAATCGTGTTTCATGAGAATACTATAGATTGGATATACAATGATCTAGGTAGAAAATTAGGAACCCTTCTGTTGGACGCACAAGCAAAAATGAACAAAATAGAATGAAATGAACCATTTTTGGTTATGAAACGTGACTGCTCACTCAGTTTTTTATATTTTTTTGACTAACCCCTCCCTTTTTACCTCACCGATTTCACCTACGAACTGTCGTCATGCTGTAGTGAAACCAACCAATCTAAACAGGGTCAAAAGCTTTAACTATATAACTGTTCCCAGTGTTGACCAATCTCATGATTTATTGACGGTGTTCACATTAGACTGACTGACTCCTCCAACTTTTTTTGACGTCTCTGTACTTTAGATCACTCCCACTTCATGGTAAGAGTCCCTGATCTTACGTGAAGGAATTCAAGCATTTTCTGCGATCTGGTGAGCGGGGTAACTTGCAGAAGAGGAAAAGGGATGAAATATTTTAAAATATTTGAAAATATTCCGTGTAGAAAATTGACGTTCTCTTTTGTGTTGCTTCTCCTATCCAATCCAACTGCATTGTATATCCAATCTATAGTATTCTCATGAAACACGATTTTGTAGGTAGACATTTGGTCGATAGGTTCGCTGTGATCTCCTTACCGAGATCCCTTAACAAAAATTAGTATTACATTTGGACGCATAGATGGCCACGAGCTTTTTTTCTTCATGAGAATACTAAAGAATTTATGTACAATACCAACTAATCGAATCGTGTCTTTCATTATGAAACTACGAAAAACACAAAGAGGAGGGGACAAAATCTGCAGAATAATTTTCTTCACACCAGGGGGCCAATTCTGGTTCTGTGAAAAAGTGAATCGAAAAACTTTTCATTCTTTCACACTAATTCCAACTCCCGTTCTGTGAAAATGTGAAACCAAACATCAAAAACTTTCATATGAATAATTTGCTTTCACGCCGTCATTTGGAAGTGAATATCCAAAATGAAAGCGTGAATACAAACAATGACAAATTCAATCATATCTTTTTCTCTGTCAAATCCATAAAGAAAAAAGTGTTCCTATCTCATGCATTTCTCTGTTCTCTTAAACAACACAAGAAAATTGAGAGAATCATGCTGTTTTCAAGAGAAATGGTAAGCGAGCATCGATAATATAGTTTTCATTCACAGAACCAGAATCGCTTATTTGTGGCAAATGAATCGAAAAAGTGAAAGCAATGCTTGGCAGCGAATGTGAAAACGATTTATTCGATTCACTTTTTCACAGAACCAGAATTGGCCTCCTGGGCCCGATGAGAAATCCTCCATCAGATTATTAATCTTGTGGAACACATCATCAACATTGATGTTAATTAATACTAATGAGGTTTTATTAGAATTTGTATATAAATAGTTAAAGTAGTTCGAATCTGGCTCAAAATTACTATCGGAAAAAGCAAGTTTGAAGAAATTTGCAAATAAGTTTGTTATGATTTTAGAATCATTAGAAGAGTGATATATGTAATTTAGAGTAGCAGGATAGCCATCAGACTTTTTCTTTGAGTTTATAAACTGCCAAAATCGTTTGGGATCAGTGATAATATCGAATTGCATTTGGTTGACATAGGCGTCGTATAGCAGTTTAGAAAGAGTAGAAAACTAATTATACGCATTAACATAATGAGAGTAGTCACTTTCTGTTCTAGATCTTACATATTTTTTCCATAGACCGTTTTGTAAGTTTCGGAGTGAACGCAGCTCCCTCGAATACCACGGAGGTGCATAAGGTACAGATAAATAATAACGTTCAAAAAGTACTGAATAAAGTTAGTTGTTAGTGCATCGATACTATTAATTAATTAATAATTAATAAATTAAATCAAAATTTATAAATATTACTCAGAAGTTCATTAAGTTTGATAAAATCTGCTTTACGAAAATTAAAACTATGCGTTGCGACATTGATTGATTGATTAAGTAACGCTGTACATCAAGATAAACTTATAACTAGTACAGGATATAAGAAATAAAAGAAATATTATAATTTACACTTAATGAAATAAAATAAATAGTTTGACTATGATAATAACTGTTTGTTAATTGAAAAAAAAGATCGCAACCAAAACATTCAACTTACGAAAAAGAAAGCAAAGGAAAGAAAGTTATCTCAACTCAGATTCGAGAGGTAATCAAAGCAGTGTTCAAGAAATTTTCCGCGTTCAAAACTCGACTTCACATGATTGGGCAAATCATTCCAAAGCTTGACAGCATAAATGAAAAATTGCCTGCTTGAAGTCAAGCAGGTGTATGTAGCAGGTCGTAGTACAATATATCGAGAAGAAGAGCAAAAAGTAATTTTATCAAACAAATAGCAAGGTTCTTTCTTGTGAATAATCTTGAAGAGTAGGGAACAACATCGATATTTGAAAAAGGCATCCAAGTTACATCCAAAAATTTGACGAGCTTCATTGGAAATATGATCAAACCTACGCAAATTAAAAACATATCTAGCAACTGAATTAACAGCAACCTTAAGCTTTTGGAGCGATACCGAATCAGGATTAGCAAACAGCTCACAGCCATATGAGATTATGGGATTTATAAGTGCTTTTACCAGCTTTAACTTAACCTGCAATGGTAAAATTGTTTTTGTAATAGAAAGTCCTCTCAGTGAAGCATAAATTTTAGATATAATGGAATTAATGTGATTATCCCAAGTTAATTTATTATTAAAAATTATACCAAGATTTTTAGCATGACTTACATATTCAACTTGGCAAGAGTCTAAAATAATAGGAGGAAAGTCAGGGAAATGTGGTTGGCGTTTTGATATCGGCATAGCTTTAGTTTTGACTGGATTGAGCTTAAGACCATTTCGTTTAGACCATTCATTTATATCAAATAGATCGGCGTTCATTTTTTGAATTGCGTCCTCAACCATTCCAATAGGAAAACTAATATAGAGCTGAACATCATCGGCATAAATATGAAAATGACAGAAAGATATAACTGAAGGTAGATCATTAATAAACATTGAGAACAGTAGTGGACCAAGAATAGATCCTTGAGGAACTCCATTATTAACAGGAAGAAATGAGGACAATTTACTATTACAGGAAACAGCTTGCATTCGGTTAGTCAGATATGAAAACAAAAGTTTGTTGGAAGTATCACAGAAGTTGAAATATTGCGCTAGTTTATCACAGAGAATATTTGGATTGACACAGTCAAATGCTTTTGAGAAATCCAGTAGTGTTATCACAGTTGTGTAATTCGCATCAATTGCCAGTCTAATGTCATCAGAAACTTTTAATAAAGCTGAAGTGCAGCTATGTCCCGACCGGAAACCTGATTGCAGAGGATTGAGAAGTTGCTTGACTCTGTTATATTCTTTTATTTGGTTGCTAATAAGATATTCAAAAACTTTAGATAGGAAGGGAAGGATCGCTATAGGTCTATATTCGGAATTTGTGCCTTTTTTTGGGATTGGTATTATCTTGGATCTTTTCCATACAGAGGGATATAGGGATGTCATAATAATGGTATTAAATACATGGGTGATATAGGGAAGGATGAGAGGAAGGAGAATTTTTACAAAGTCTGGGTGAATGTTATCTAAACCGATAGCTTTGGATTTGATTGCGAAGATTGCGGTACCTACGTTATACATATCAACTGCCGACAAACAGAATTTGTTTTCGCTATTGCTCCGAGTTGGTGAGAAGGCTCGGATAGGAAATGAAGTGGGTGCAGAAAACTTACGGTTAAGCTCATCTAGGTCAATGTCGTCCGCAACTGAGGTATTACCTTTTTGAACTCCAATATTACGAACTTCTTTCCATAGAAACTTGGAGGAACTATCAGAATCGAAACGATTGTTATAGTAGCTAAGTTTGGCGGACCTTACAAGTTTAGTAACAAGGTTACGAGACATTTTGAATCTACGGAGCATTTCAGCACAGCCAAAACGTTTCCACCGGCGAAAATAAGTATCTCTCTTTTTGATGTCATTAAGGATACCATAGGATAGCCAAGGACAGCTTTGCGATTTCTGGACACGCGTTTTAATAGGAACATGCTTGTTAAACAGGTAATCAATTGACATGTTCATAAAATCGACTTGTCTATTAACATCAGATGACAAATATATTGAGTTCCAATCAAAAGACAAGCAATCACTAAAAAGACTTTCAACATTGACATTGCGGAAATCACGATACTGTATGGACTGACACCAATCCTTGTTGACATTCAAATCAAAAGTAGTAAAAACGAGATCATGATACGAAAACACAGGGACAGACAATTGACTAAAGCATTTAACTAGATTTTCATTGCTAACAAGAAAAACATCTAACAGTGACGGTACGCAATTAGGCTTAAAGTGCGTTGGCTCGTTATAATTCACAAAGGAAAGGCCAAGACTATTCATCGATGTTTTGAAACAATTGGATGAAGAGTGAAGGAGGTTAATGTTTAAATCTCCACATAGAATTAATTTAGGTGCAAGATGAGATATATCTTCAACAATAGGAGAAATAACTCTTGAGTGTGCAATGTGAGGTGGAATATAAAGGGTTCCAACTATACATTTGTTTTCGCCATTGAGGATATCGATAAAAAAATAATCGCAAGGCTGAGCCCCGTCTGAACATTTTACTACACTTGACCTAATATAATTTTTGACATAAATTGCTACTCCTCCGCCGGTTGTGTGAGTTCGATCTGCCCTGTAGGGTTTTTTAAATCCACTCAAGGAGAACAGACTACTTTGCAAATAAGGGTGAAACCAGGTTTCAGATACACAAATTATATCGATTAAGCTGTTCTCAAATAGCATTTTAAACTCATCAAACTTATTCACAAGGCTCTGTGCATTGATGTGGCAAATATGCAGTCCATTATGACTCTTACAAATTGTGTTAAGTAAAAATTTGTTTTTGTCATTTACGCTGCCAAGCCCACTATTATGATTGTTGGTCATGATCATGGTAAGAATACCTGCCCACAGCAAAGCAAGAAATGAACACAAAAAAATATCCCGTAGCAGAAGCTAAATACAAAAAAAACACAAAACACAAGTGAAAATAGCATGAGCAGAGATAACTTGAACATAATTAATTAAAAAAGTGAATGTAGGGAAGAGAAAATAAAAAGTTTTGGCGCGATAAGAAAATAAATAGTCACAAAAATAAATAATTAGATTTAAAGAAGCTATGATTTTGATAAATAAAATATACATCATTGTTGAATGTTGACGTCAGGTCCGATGACATGCCTTAGATCTCCAATATTATGAATTAAAATTGAGGTTTGGCTGTTGGCTGGACAGATGTAAACTTGCCCATTGAATGTATGCACTGAAGAAAGAAGAGATTTACGTTTTAGCCTCAGAGCATGCCGCTGCAGTTGGTAATTGCTTTTTGTCAAGCTTTCGTTGATGTAGAAGCAATGCGACGAGTCGAAGCCAACATCAGAAAGGCTTAGTGGTGAATTCCTACTCTTGCAGAAACTTGCAGTCGCTCGCAGAAGGGTTAATTTTTCTTACTTGTCAGCAAATTTTAGGATGATACAGGCGTCAGCGGGAGAGCGATCATTGTGAGAGCTCGTTTTGGCACGAAAGATGTTACGAAGACGAGGGGGAGGAATATCAACGGTAGCACAAATTTTATTATAGAATGTCTCCAAATTTTCCCCAGGAGACTCTGGCACGCCAAATACTACAGCATCACAGTTTATTTTCTCTCGCTCGAATTTGTCCAAAGCGAATTCAAGTCGTTGAATGTTTTGGGAAGCTGTTAGTAGTTGTTCTTCGAGAAGTGAATTATTGTTTTCTCTGACCTGTGTGTTTAGACGATGCTCAAGATCAAGAGCGTTGATTTTTTCATCTTGTACATTTAGACGATTCTCTAAAGCAGATAGTTTAGTATCCAGCGATTGGGAGAAAGTCTCCTGTGTGCTTAGACGATGCTCAAGAGCGTTGATTTTGTCATCTTGTGCATTAAGACGATTCTCTAAAGCAGATAGTTTAGTATCCAGCGATTGGGAGAAAGTCTCCATCCATTTTTCCAGCTTTACTTCTATGCGGCTCCACAGTTTGTCAGCTACTGCAGCTGGATTGCGCTCAGCAACAATACTCGGAGAGCTTGCACCGTCTTGTTGTTGTGTACGATTTCGGACTTTAGCACTTGCAGCCATTGTATTTTTATGTACGTAAAATATATATGTGATTGCGATAAAGAAAAATACAATATTATACCGAAAAATGCAAATATTAATGCAAAACAATGATTACACCAGATGCAAAATGCAAAAACCGATAAATGTGCCTGATTTTAAGCCAGTATACTGCGGTTTGATTGAGAAAATAAGAATGTTATCGGACTACGAGATTAACACGTCTAACTTTGCATGTTCTTGTCTAAATTCGCTAAACGCGTTTGGAGGTTGAATAGTGGCAAAATAAGGATACATATTTTTGAATCGAAATGTCACTAACACACACTAAAGTGAAATATTTAGATATCCATATTAGGGTGGTCGTTATAATGGTTTTTTTTTAGTTTTATTATTTGGATTGGAAATTTAATTTACCCCTACAGTGACTATAGGGGATGAAAAAAAATCTGCAAAATTAAGGAATTTTTTTTTCTTCCGATTAGAGCCGATTTGGGCCCATACGGAATGACCTATTTTTTAACGACCACCCTAATCCATATATACATGCATTACATATCTATGGGATCGGGTCAAAATTCTGGATTTCAAAATTTTGCATGACCAAAATTCTGCTTGAAATTTTTTTGAAAATGCTGTATGACCAAAATTCTGTATTTCAGAATTCTGTATTTTAAAATTCTGTATATCCAAAAGTCTGTTTATCCAAAATGCTGTAAGTGCAAAATTCTGTTTTCTGAAATTCTGTTTATGTCCAAATGCTGTATTTTGAAGAAGAATTTCCATTACAAAAAAAAAACAACTTTGATTTTCTATTTATAAATTTGTATTGTTAAGAAATAAAGAAAAATAATTGCATCGGTGAGTGGAAGAACAGTACAAGTGCCATTGCAGAAAAATTAAAATAACTTGGTTATTGTCTTAAACATATGTTTTTAAAAATGAAATTTTAAACTTTTCAATCATGAGCAATCCTTTTTACATTTTCATACCAAAAAAGCGAGTAATCGCTAGGGAGTTTCAAATGCATCGAAACTTTTCCTACTCGCTAGTCAACTGGCTTGCCTTTTTCGAAGCTAGTTGAGAAGCCAGTAGAGCGGCGAGTGATTTGACAATTAATGTATGTACTCAACTCGCTAGCGAGTACTCGCTCGTGTGGCCTATAAAAGAAAGTAAGACCAAATTTATGTTAATTTAGCTTATAAACATCCTTTTAAGCTTTGTTTTTGTTATTGCTGACTTAATAATGTTCGTTTTTCAAGTCATTGTTGAGTCTCCAGACACTCCTGTTTTTTTTTTTTATTTAATTAAATGTAGGTATTTAAAATGAATTGAATTTTATTATTTGCACTGTATTGTACGATCTACTGCGGTATATTTCAATTTTCTACTCATATACATATACTATGCTCAATCATCTATAACTATAGGGTGGCAGCCCTGCTGGTGAGTCTGAGGGCGACCAACAAACTTCTTTGGGTTCTGTTAACTCTTTGGCTAACTTTGAATAATATTCAAAATTCTTAAAAGAGGAGTAGATTCGTTTTGCTGCGCAGTAGATTTTTATTTGGGATTAAACGCAGTAGATCCACTGCGAAAGGAGTATGGTGTCAGCGCTGCTCGTGATCTGTGCATCGCACGACAGAAAAGTTATTTTTGTTTTGAAAGCTAATATATCATTCTTTTTATTTGTTTTTTTACTTGCGATATATGTAGGTACTCTAGGGCAAGTTTTGGATTCGTGCAAAAAAAAAATCACCAAAAAGTGTTATTAATGGTACCTGCCATATAACGTTTTTTTGATTTTTGGTTTTCGCATTAACCGCTCATCCGATTTCAATAAAATTTTTTGCACAAAAGCTATGTTAGAATATAAATAATAGTGCATACCAAAAATTTTGAAAAAATAAATTTTGGATTTTTAAAAAAAGATTCAAATTTTTTTTTTGTAAATTCAATATTTCAAAAACGGGTTCATGAATTGTTTTTAAATTTCAGTTTTAAATGTATATTAATATATACTCAAAATTTGCATACCTAATTTTTTTTTTTGAAAAATGTTATAAAAATTTTATATATAAAAAATTATTTTTTAAGAAAACGGCTCCAACGATTTTAAATTTTTGTTTGCATATATGTATTCACATTTTTTCAAGTAATCAAATGGCATACATTTTTTTGAGCTCTAAGGTTATTTATCAGACTGTTTATACAATTAAAAGAACGATTTGAATGCTTTTAATACTTTTTCTATAATTACTTAAATATTTTTTAAAGTTCTTAAGTCCCACACAACTTGAATAATAATTAATATTTCTAGCCAAAAAAAATTTTAAATAGGCTCAACTTTCCACATAAAAACACTTTTCTTATTTCAATGATTGAACTACCTTACCAATGATTAAAAAATTAAAAGTCATTTTTTGTAGAAAGTTGGGTATATTTGAAATTTCTCTTTGACTAGAAATATTAACTTAGTCTTGAGTTTTATTTGTCCATCAAAATAATAATTGATTTTGCTTTCTAAACATTTCAAAATCAATCATACCAATTTATATTTCCGACCTTTACCACATTTATGATAATTTTACTACGTTGCATAAATACAATACAAAATTTTTAAAATGCAATCTGGTTTCCATTTTAAGGTGGATGCTGGAATCCAGTTGGACACAATGACAGTAAAGGGATCGTATACATTGAGCTCAGTTTTTTCTTCGGCACAAGGCCCATTTACGGTAATTTTGAAGAACGTTTTGGCAAAAGCAGTTGCATCACTTGCAGTACAACCCGATGGTCATCTTACAACAGAACAAATTAACATGGACCTTACGTTTTCGGCTATGACAATGGATTTTCAAAATCTGGGATTTTTGGGTGCAGTATTTCAGAGCGTTATCAATTCTGCTCCCAATTTGGTGTTTGATGCTATGAAGCCTCTTATACTGAAAGAAGCAGATACTAAGCTACGTGAAGAAATAAATAAGAACGTTAAGAGCTTAATGGGTGACCGTAAGCTCCCAAATTCAATTTCTCCATTGGATATGGCAATCGCCGAGGGTCGAAAAAAGGTCCGGTCAATGGGTTACGACCCCTACCATGTACAAGACTATAACCATACTGTTGGAATTTTTTCTGTGCAAATGGTCAACACTTGGATAACGGGTGTATCTTCCTTCTACCGAGTCGGAGAAATGATTGTTGCAATGGAAAACAACACCGTTTCTCTATGTTTTCAAGTGGGAACCCAAAAGATAAGAGGCGCTACCCAATGGGAGGTTGGATTCGGATTAGGATTTGTGTCGCGAATTGGTCATGCACAGTTTACAGTTCAGCATATTAAAGCAACTGTGAACATCAGTCAAGCTTTAGATACTCGAAAAAAACCCCAAATAAATGATCTCCAGATAGATCTAGGCAATATTCAAGTCCGATGTGATGGAGCTGGAACCGTCGATTACATTATGGAGTTTTTAGTTAATGTATTACCAAATATGTTGCGGTATCAAATAATGGATGCCATTGAAAATCCTATTAAAATGCGTGTTCAAGAGAAGTTTAACCAAATTGATGTAGAGCGCGCTATAAAGGAGAATTTTCATAAGTTTCAAGAATCTGGAAATGATTTTTCTTTCGATTTTAAAATGTAGTTGCGCTAAAAAATGTTATTATTTTTATATATAGCAAAACTAAGGTAAAAATGTTAAAAAAGGTTTTTTTTTAATAAACTATTTTTTGTTTGCTTTTAATATTGATGATGGTTATCTGCAAACTGCAAGTTATATAATAAGTTCATTTTCTTATTAGATTTATGGATTAACTACAGAAAAACAAGCAAAATGAAGTTTCATACGATGTTTCACATCTTGCAGAATCGCATCAACTTGTTTGCTCTGTTCTGTATTCATCTGCGGGTTTATTGCATCAAGAGCTTCAACAAAAAAAGACCTGTAACTCAAAGTTGTATCTATTTTCTACTATTTTTTTAATTAAAGTTAATACTCACTTTGCTGTTTCGTTACTATAAAATTTTAGCACATCTCGCATTAGTTTAATATCAACATTAGCTTGTATAATTCCCGTGTAGCTAAATTTTGTAACGCAACTCATGAGGCGTGCTAACTCTTCAGCAACGGTTTGGATGAGTGGCTCCAGAATCGAACGCAAAAGTGATGGACATATCGTAAATACCTCTGAATAAACGCCTACTAAATTGTCACAGCACTCATGAGCATAAGGGCGTAATTTTCCAATTTCCGTTTGATTGTCCCATTGAAATCGGCCAAGGTACATTGAGGGCTCAATGGTCCCTACCAAAGGGTCCCCTTTATGTTCCACATAGGCCTCTAACAAATTTGTAAAAAGTTGATTTATAGAATAGCGCGAAGTTTCGATTGCTAAGTTGGGGAGGGGATATCCATATTTTACGAAAACGGTGCCTATATGTGGAAAGAAGCATTTATTGCAGTAGGCACAATTTGCCAAACAACATAGCATTCGTTGTTCCCACGAAACAACTGATCCCCACATTTTGCTGTCTGGGCCGCTTTGTTGAGAATTTGGAAATCCAAGCAGTTGAGATATAGTCGAAGTGTTAACTTCATCGTCGTGGCTTTGGAATGCCAATTCTTCAATCACTCCACAGAATGTAGAAAGCATTTCCTGTAATCGCTGAGAAACCTCTCGCTGCCCATCTGATTGAGGTTCCAGAAGATTCCCTTCTCTAGAATATTTTTTGAAACGCTAATGAAGGAAGAGTATAATAATTATAGTTACCTTATTTCGGGATTCATACAAGTATTTTGACCTTCCTCTAAAGTCTCAACTATTATTTCTTCTAGCATAGATGGTAACAACGTGGCGCCTGAGAATTCATCGACTCCGGTAATCCAATTTTCTTTAGAGCCAAACTTTTTGACTTTGTCGTTTGAGCGCTTGAAAATAATCGAAAAGCAAAACAATCGTACGTCGTTTATAAGTTTTTGAATTATATCTAAGGCATTGTTGGGTAAATCTAATCGTATTAGTGTGGCATATGTTATTCGAATGAAGCGCAAACACTGTTGAATCCAAGGAAGGAAATGGTGTGTTGCGGACGACGATCCAATTGGCCAGGAAACTCCTGTTGTTTGACGTAGAGAACGCAAGTCAGATGCTATAAGAATAGCTACACGTAGATAAGTACAAAATTTTTCTATAGCCGTTAAAATCATTCGCTAAAATTAAATTGTAAATAACAAAATCTTAACTTAAATTAATCAATTAGGATCACAGAACAAACTTTAAAGTCTCCCGGTTTTGGATCGTGCTGACCACGCAGTTCCCCCGTAAAATAAAGCTGTCCAAGTCGCCATAAATCAGGTAACTGAGATGCAGCTATATCACATATTTCCTCACAAAACACAACCCTATTTGGCGGTTGGTTGCTATCGCGGTTTTTAGATTCTAAAATGTTATAGTTTTATTAAGGTAGTTCAAGTGTTGGTAAAATAAACCTACTTTCTTGTCCACTTTCTTTCGAAGTATACTGTTCAAAAGTTAACTTGAAAGTAGCTTCCAAATACTTCGCACGAGCATCGATGGCATCCCATGCTGGATCCGAATCCTTCAGCTTGTTATTTGTTATGTTCACGCTTTGTTGTAGCTAATGACATTTATTTTTTACAATTCAAATTGTTGTTGGTAGTTTTAATTATTTGAATAAAAACAACTATGTACCTCTAAATTAGTAAGAGCTTTAATACATTTTTTTTGCTGCTCAACACTTTGTGGCATTTTGATAACTTTCTCGTGAAGCTCTTTCCTTATTTTTAAAATCCGCAAGTCCACCTCATCTAGAATTCTTCGGAAAATCTGCAAGAAATAAGTGTTGGGAAACTCTTTTGGAAATCGGCTAAGAAATTATTGGAATTGGATTTCTTCAAAAAAGTTTTTTTGTAACTTGCCAGTGCTGGATGTCATTAAAATTGTATCAACATCTGTATTTTATTGTATAAAATAAAAATTTTGATATTTCATTTTTTTTTAATTACACACAAAATAAAGGAAATTTTCCAGTATATGCCATTGATACTTAATTATGTATCCATTCTGAAAATAAAATTATAGAATGTAAAAATTGTCTCTTGAGAACGTTATGAAAAACATTTACGTGCTGCAGACTATGTATGATAGGTGCATCAAAATAACGCTTTCTTGATATAAGCAATAATTCAATGAAATCTGTTCGAAAAACTATTAAACTGTTTTATGACCCCGGGCGTCGTGACGTAAGCCAAAATCACAAAAAATTCGGTCATAACGCAAACTGTTGAAACATGATATGTTTTATTATATATTTTATTACTTGTTGCTAAATAGCTCCCCTACTTTATGATTAGGTATATCAAAGAATACTTTTTGTTTATGGTCATTAATATAAATTGTTTTTATATCACTCTTCATTTAACTTTCAAATAAATATAACGTTTTATTAAATTGGTATTTTCCTGAAGATAAATCCCAATTAGATTTGTGTACTGTGAATCCCAATAGGTTATGGGCCCAGTCAACCGCAATTAAAAGAATAAAATTTAAATTTGATAAAACATAGATTTCAAGATATTTTATTTTAGTTTGTCTTGCTGCTCGCATTTGTTACGATTTTTTCTTTCAATAGAATTGACGATTCATTCGTTGAGCAATAAATAAATAAAATAAGAACATCAAAGTTGGAAACTATCGAAAAACAATGTTCAACAACGAATCTATTGAAAAACTGCGTGGTGGAGAGAACTTTTACACTTGGAAATTCGCCATGCATAACATTCTCGAATATAGCGATTTGGAAGGTACGATCTCAGTAACGGAAGAGGATGCACTAAACTACGCAAGGCTAAGGCAAAGATAGTTTTATCTGTTGATGAATCGCTCTACGTCCATATTCAAAACGAAACTACCACATCTGAAATTTGGAAGAAGCTACAGAGTCTATATGGGGACAATGGACTGACCAGGAAGATTTAACGGTACTGACTGATTGTGTGAATCCGATTTTTGGTACAGCAAATAAATTGACAAGCATTCATTTTCCAATTTCTCCAGAATGTTTAGGTGCTATTTTACTAGCTGGCCTTAATGACGCTTTCAAACCATTTATCATGGGAATTGAATAGTGGTACGAATATATCCGGAGAGGCGATTAAAGCAAAACTATTAGACTGTGATTACAACTAAATAAACAGTGAAAATGCATTTTTTGGAGCAAAAGAGAAATGCACTAAAAGTTTTGTTTCAAAAGGAAATATTAGGTGCTATGAATGTGGAAAAGAAAGGGCAAATTTCAACTGTCCAAACAAAAAGAAGTCGCATGAAGTGAAGAAAAATGAAGCCAAAAATGCATTTTGTGCAGTGTTATCATGTTGGACCAAAAAAGAAAACGACTGGTACATTGCCAGTGGTGCTTGAGACACATGACGCCCTTTAAAGACTGGATGAGTGCAATAAGAAAATCGGCCATTGGAGATATAGTGACTGCTAACAATTAAAAAAATGCAAGTTACAGGAATGGGAAACATTTCCTTGAAATTTGATTATCAAGAAATTGAAATCAATGATGTCTTGCATGTGCCTGAACTTTAAGCAAACTTATGTCTGTTGCACAAATAACTAAACACGGAAACACGGTTATCGATAATGACGGTTGTAGCGTATTCAACGATAGTGGCGAACTTCTGGTCATAGCTGAGTCTTCAGGTGGTACCGAATTAGAGGATAAGAGTCATGTATGCTTGCAAGTGCATCATCCAAGTTGATGACATGGCATAGACAATTGGGTCACATCAACTATGCTGATTTATGCAGAATGAAGCTGTAAAAGTAGTGTGAAACATATCTCAAGGGTAAGCAAACTCGTGTATCATTCAAACACACAGGCACACGCGCAAAAAGCATGTTAGATCTCATACATTCTGATCTTTGTGGACCTATGGAAAATAAGTCGATCGGAGGAGCAAAGTATTTTTTAACCTTTATTGATTATTTTTCGTGAAAGTTTTTCGTATATTTCTTAGAGTTAAAAACAGAAGTCTTAGCCCTTTTTAAAAAATTCAAACAGATGGTGGAAATGGAAGCGCAGATAGGAAGAAAAATAAAGGTGATTCGGACAGACAACGGAACCGAATATGTTGGTCAAAGCTTTGAATCCTTTTGCAAAAGCTCTGGTATCATTCATCAAACCACCAATACTTATACCCCAGAGCAGAATGGAGTTGTTGAACATTTCAATGGAACCATTGTGTGCCAGATGTATGATCTTTGATGCTGAGCTGGACAAATCATATTGGGCAGAGGCTGTCAATAATGCAACGTATGTGATGAATACATAGGTGAGAAAGTTCTTTTTCCACTAAGAAAACTCCACAAGAAACCTGGACTGGCACAAAAGTTGACTTGAGTGGTATCTTTGGATCACCTGTCATGGTTCATGTTCCAAAGCAAAGACGACAGAAGTGGGACTCCAAATCGGCTAAAATGTTGTTTGTTGGATACTGCGAAACTACAAAAGGATACATGTGTATCGATCCAATAACTAAAAAGATTCGAGCCAGCCGTGATTTCGTTTTTGTGGAAACAGAAGCGAAAGTTATTGATTGTGTTCCATTACTCAACAGTGAAGAAATATATACAGTGGGGGAATTCTAGAATAATTCCAGTGATGAATATTTCGAAAACGACTTGGATATCGACCCAACAACTGTCGAAGAAGCAATGGCAAGTGAGAGCAGAAAAGATTCGAAAATCGCTATTCAAAACGAGAGAAATGCAAATGAAATAAAACTGGAATGAAGATTGACCAAATGGATGCGGTAACAGCTTTTCTGCAAGGCGATTTGTCGGAGGAAATAAATATGGAGCATCCAAGAGGATACAGTGATGGCACTTATCGGGTATGTAAATTGAACAAATCTATATATGGGTTAACGCAAAGCAATAGGCAATGGAACATAAAAATGGATGCAGCATTGAAGTCATTTGGGCTAACACAATCAATATTAGACCCCTGTGTTTATTTTAATCAAGATAGAAACATAATATTCCGTGTTTATGTGGATCGTGTTCTGATTTTCTGGCGTGAAGAAAAGCTTCGGGATAATCTGAAGAGGTCTTTGAGCAATTCTTTCAGAATGAAAGATTTGGGAAAGGCAAAAAGTTGCATTTGACTTAATATCACCTACGATGACACTCATGGTATTGGCTGGATCAGTTGAAATATATTTACGAAATTATAATGAGATTTTGCATGTCTGACTGAAAACCAGTGGGAACACCAAGCGATCCGAATCAAAAGCTGTCTGTACAAATGTGTAATGAAGAAAACGAAGCAGGGAAAGTACTTTACAAGGAAGATGTTGGCAGTCTTTTGATTGGGCTTCTGACACCGACAAACGCCGCTCATGTACGGGCTTTGTTTTTAACTTTTGTGGAGGTGCAATATCTTGGGGAAGAAAAAGGCAACCAACCGTTGCACTGTCATGCACTGAAGCCGAGTATATGACGGTGTCCGCAGCTGTTCAAGAAGCAACCTGGCTTAAACAATTTGGAGCCGAAATTGATTATTGTTTCAAAAACCAACACGTTATGATTGCATGCGATAATCAAAGTGCAATTAACCTGGCAGAAACTAATCGTTTTAGATCAAGATCTAAAAATATTGAGGTTCGCCATCATCATATTCGTGATCGGATAAATGACAAAACTTTTTCTGTACGTTACATACCAACTGAAAACATGGCTGCAGATAACCTAGGTTAGGTTAGGTTAGAAGGGGTGGTAATGTTGGTTCTCCTTGAGTTGTGAACTGTTAGGATTCCAACCAAGAGAAACAGTTGAGGTATGCTTAGCTTAAGTTAGGCCCTCATTATGAATAGCGAATCGAACGTTCGCTAAAAAGCGAACGATTTAGCGAATTCCCTTATCACGGTATTATCGACAGCGAGCTTCCATATTCGCTTCAAAATTCAATGCTGCCGACAATAGCATTGATTTTTGAAGCAAATGTGGAAGATCGCTTTTGATAATACCGTGATAAGGGAATTCGCTAAATCATTCGCTTTTAAGCGAACGTTCGATTCGCTATTCATAATGAGGGCCTAAATACCTTGTTTTTTATAATGGATAAATTGAAAGATTTATTCTTATTCTCATACAAATTTAAATCTTTCAATTTATCCATTATAATTTGAACTCGTACATTAGTTCCATCAATAAATATTTAACAAAATATTTACGAATTTATAATTTACCTTGTTTTTTCTTTGGAAATATCTGGCCAGAGATTCCTCGAAACCCGACACGTGTCAATTCCTGACCATCTGTCGTTAGCGGCCTTGAGGAAGCTCTGATGAATTCTATTTTTTTCCTGTTCGAGTGACTTAAGTACCCAGGGTACAGATTGGCTCGGTTCAAGCGATGAACCGTTTTTGGCCAGTACATCTGCCATTTCATTACCATAAATGTCACTATGTCCCGGGACCCATCGAAGGGTGACTGAGTTTGATTCACCGAGCAATCTCAACTCACTACGGCAACGATCAACCAGATTTGACTTTGTGACAATTGATGAAATGGCCTTAAATGCCGTCTGGGTGTCTATGAAGATGTCAATGTTTTTATTTATCAGTCCACATGTGGAAAGATATTTTGCAGCCTCGCAAACTGCTAGCACTTCCGCTTGTTTAAGGGTGGGTTTACTGAGAAGATGCCTGACCCTACCACAGCTTCCGTTTTGGAACCGTCCGTAAAAACCGAAACAGGATTTTCGTTTACGACCCGGTTTTCCTTCCAGAGTTCTCTTGTTGGGAAATCTGTTAGAACAACTGGGTTAAAATCTATGTACGGTGAAATGTAGTCCGGTTGAATGTCTATGTCAGTGTAGTTCATTATGGCTCTGTGTCAACAGTGGCCCCGTTTCCAATTCTTACAGATAACCTAACAAAAGCAGTCCCTTGTAACAAACACCAACTATGCGTCAAAAAGATGGGCATGAATATTAAAAATTAAAATTATATCTTATTTAAATATTTTAATAAGTGGGGGTGTTGAAATATGGTAAAAGATACAAACAAAATAAAATATTTCTTGGGTTGTTTGAAGGTGCAAATTATTCCAGAAAGTTTAAACAGCAGTACCATCGGTTTTGGTAAATAAAATCAATCAAGCCGTTGAGGCTGTGTTTTTTGTATTATCATTGTTGAAGTGTTGATCTAAATGCAGAGTTTGCCATATATGTTGTACCTACATATAACTAGTTTAGTCATTTGAATTGAAGTCCATTCAACTATGAATTAAAAAAAAAATTTGGTGGCACATCAGCTCGTGGAGAACCAGGGCCTAGTGCCTTACAACTCTCAACCATTCCTGTGTGTGTGTTGTTGGCAGGAATGGAGGGGACCTACAATTTTTTGTCGAGTCCGAAGGGCTAGATGTCAGTTCCTCGTAAGAGGTAGTACCTCGAAAAAAATATTTGTTTTTAGGTTGCAGCGGCTGGGAATCGAACTTACAGGTACTTCCGTTTTTCCAAACAAATTTTTGGCTCTCGAGTAATCGCTCACAAGAATATCATAGTCCCCAGCGGCAGCTCTTCGATCTACCGAGTTTGGCAAGGAGAATAGAAATCTGAAAAGAGAACAAAACGATGAAATTCCAATTTTTTTATTATATATTATCATTGTACTTGTGCCTTGAAAGAGCCAAAAGAACAGCTCTAGTAGAATCCGCTTTTTCCTTCCTTAACAAAACATCATTAAAAATGTTCTTTGACTCCGAAATGGAATCTTTAAAACAAATCTATTAGTAATGGAGATTAATATTTGTTATACCTTACTTTCAATTGATGTATGTAGGAGGGTTAATGGTTTTACCCCATGAACTCTTACATCTTCTTGAAACTTGTCTCTGATGTTCATAAGAGTATCAAGCTGATCTATAACCGACCCAGCGTTTGATTTCAAAAATGATAGTTGCCCTTCTTTTTGACTTTCTACTTTCCGTTTGAGGTAAGACAGTCCAGCTTTTAGATCCTCAAATGAAGTAGCCAGGTGATTCTCTAACAAAAACCATGAAGGGGAAAAATTTTCTTGCCCTAAATCGCCACTACTCTCTGGAAAAAGTTCCCTCAAGTCCTCTGGAATTTTCTGCTCGTTTCCCTCAATTGAGAGACCTAGCGGATCCTCTTGTGTATACCCGGTTTGGGTTAAGGTTCGTCTTCCCCATGACAGTGTTTGAGTTGGTGATTCTTCAATCCAAACTGCCGATTCCTTAAGTGGTCCAATGGTTTCGTGATAGGCTCGAAATTGCACTGTTGATGTACCTACGCCACCACTTAGGGTGGTGACGATGATATCACCTTTTCCTTTTGCAGGCCCAGTACGTGCAATTATTTTGTTAGAACTTTTCCATTCTGCTGATAAAAGGCAGTCCGATCCACAAATTGTAAGACCTTAAATGATTTCGTAGTCACAAATTAACATACATAGCTATGCATTAACAAAAAAGAAATGTATTATACCGATAAGATCATTCGTTCTTGTTCCAAGAAACTCTCCGCGGATTGTAACTCGTGTTCCTGGAGGACCTTCTTTGGGGGAAAGCCCAGTGACAACAGGCTGAGGTGCCATAACAGATTAATTTTTATTTAACTTTGCTTGTCTAAATGAAGTGGGGTCAAAAGATTCAATAAATTTATTTAATTTTGGTGGTTTGATGGGTGTTTACGGGTGTTTACCACATACCACAGACAGTGGGTGCGTTCATCGGCAAAAAACGTGAAAGTTCAGTACTGAATCATAACCAGAGAATATCAAATAAAGAAACCAATCCTCAGCTTGATTTGCCTACAAAACTGAAACGAACTGATAGATTTGGACGCTGTTTAGATTAGGGGCGTTCACATTCTCAAACATGCTTGACAAGCATGGCTTGATGATGCTTGATGGAATTGAATTGAATTTTATTGAGACTTATAAATCAGTTACTTACTGTATGCATCTGGTAAGGGTGAACCTATATCTTGCATACTAGTTAAAAGTACCACTAACGTATATTTACTCCCTGATCTCAGCGATAGAGATATCACCACTGCTAGACTGGAAACGGCCAATGGTACGTACTGGCTAGTGTCGGCGTATTTGGGCCATGACAATCTCGGCCCTCTCCCCGGTTATACACTGGAGAGAATCATCGCACAGGAGATATGTCTCATTATTGGGAGTGATGCTAACTCCCATCATACAGTATGGGGAAGTACTGATATCAATGATAGAGGTGAATCTCTTTTTGATTATATTTTAAGTACTAACCTTATAGTAAGTAATGTGGGAAACGAACCTACCTTCATTACTAAAAACCGACAAGAAGTATTGGATATTACTCTTGTCTCAGATACAATTTATCACAAGATCTTGAATTGGAAAGTATCTGATGAACACTCGTTTTCTGATCACAGGTACATCCAATTCAGTCTAAATGATGAACCTCCTAGCCGCTTGGTATTTCGAAACCCTCGAAAAACCGATTGGCTTAAATATAGGATAACACTCAAAGGTCTATTAAAACCTGATCTTTTAAATCCTCCTTCAAATATAATTGAACTTGACTGCAAGGTCAGTGATCTCACGTTAGCCCTTAACAAATCAATGGCTATTTCCTGTCCACTTACTCAAGTAAGGGGAAAAAAGAAGCCGTATTGGTGGGATTCAGGGCTTGAACCGCTCAGGAAAGATTGTTGTAAATGTTTTAATCGAGCTAAAAGTACCCGAGTAGCGTCGGATTGGGAATCCTATAAGGAAGCCCTCAAATTATATAAAAAAGCTTTGAGGAAGTCTAAGAGATCCTCCTGGAGAATTTTCTGTGGAAATATAGAAAAAACTTCAGAGGCATCCAGGCTTAGAAAAATCCTCTCTTCAAATCCAGTGATGCCTAGCTGTTTGAAATATGCTGATGGCTCATGGACCAACTCTTGCGAAGAATCGCTAAGCCTGCTACTAGATACTCATTTCCCTGGAAGCTCCAAAAATATTAATAGCTTCGACCATAATAGGTCAGATAATGAGCCAAGATATCCACAAGGTCTGGTTACTAGGGACAAGCTGCAATGGGCGCTCAACAGCTTCAAACCATACAAGTCTGCAGGACCCGACGGCATAGTACCAGCTGAACTCCAAATGAATTCTGATTTAATTCTGCCAATTCTGGAGACCATTCTAACTAGTTGTTTAAACCTGGTCCACATTCCCCTACTATGGAGAGAAGTTAAGGTTGTGTTTATACCCAAAGCTGGCAAATGCTCCCAAGTAAACCCGAAAGATCTCAGACCTATTAGTCTATCATCATTCCTTCTTAAAATCTTTGAAAGATTGATCGATATCCACCTGCGAACAAGCATAGACACTCGACTTTTGTCTACTGCTCACCACGCTTATTGCAAAGGGAAATCGGTTGAAACTGCGTTACATACTCTAGTTTGAACTATAGAATATTCCCTCCATCATAAAGAGTACACCATGGTCGCTTTCTTGGATATAGAGGGCGCTTTTTACAATGTCGATACATATGCGATCGCATCTGCTCTGACATCCCTGAAGGTAGATGGTACGCTTGGTGAATTGATTAATCAAATGCTGACTACCAGGGTTATCAATTCAAAACTGGGCAGCTTTTCCGCTAGAAGGTCTGTCAGTAGAGGTACGCCGCAAGGTGGTGTCCTATCTCCCCTTCTCTGGAACTTGGTAGTAAATGAGCTGCTGACATGCCTGGAAGCGGAGAGTTACAGAGTGATTGCATGTGCTGACGATGTTGCTATTGCCATATCAGGAAAGCATCCTACTGTCTTAAAAGAACTCTTACAAAATGCTTTAAATAAGCTTACCAACTGGGCTGACCGGTGTGGTTTGGGTGTCAACCCTCATAAAACAGAACTTGTTCTATTCTCAAGGAAATATAAAATCCCTCATGTTGATCCTCCTTCTATCAAAGGTACTCCACTAACATTCACTGATCAAGCAAAATATTTGGGTCTTATTTTGGACAAAAAGTTAAGCTGGAAACCTAATATACAAGAAAGAGTCAAAAAAGCCACAGTGGCACTTTTCTCTTGCAAAAAAGCCGTTGGGAACAAATGGGGCCTTCAACCTCGAATCACTCACTGGCTATATACTTCGGTGATTAGACCGATCCTCACTTACGGAGTGACAGTATGGTGGACTGCTCTGGATAAAGCGGTAAATTGCGACAAATTGAGCAAAGTCCAACGCTCTGCTTGTTTGTGCATAAGTGGAGCACTTCGTACGACACCTTCCGCTGCTCTAGACGTTCTGCTGCTCCATCTGACACCCCTCAATATTTTCAGCAAACAAGTGGCTGCAAATACAGCCATTCGCCTTAAAGCTTCCTCACAACGGACCAACAACAACTTTGGCCATTCCATCATTCTGAATTCATTCGGATCAATCCCAAGTCGCACTGATTACACCATCCCAAAACTTCAGTTTGGCAAAAACTTTCAAGTCAGCATTCCTTCTAGAGTTCTCTGGGAAGATACGGCTCTCTTGGAAGATGAATCAATCCATATTTACACCGACGGATCGAAAACTGATGATGGGGTGGGTGGTGGTGTGTACTCAGAAAGACTAGAATTAAGTCTCTCCTTCCGTCTTCCTAATCATTGTAGCGTGTTCCAGGCGGAACTTATGGCGATCAAAGAAGCCTTATCTTGGCTGAAAGAAAACGTGTTATCAACTACAGATATCCGCATCTTCTCGGATATTCAAGCAGCTATCAAATCTCTGGAATCGGTCTCTACTAACTCTTTAACAGCCCTAAATTGTCGTTCATCTCTGCTGGAGATGGCGCAGCAGTTTAACATTCACCTGTGTTGGGTGCCGGGGCATAGAGACATTCCAGGTAATTGTAAGGCTGACGAACTCGCTAAATATGGAACAACTCTACCTCGCTTCTACAAGGCAGATATTGGTATTCCCATCGCTACATGTAAACTTATGCTGAAGCAAGATGCTTTAGAGATAACAAAACCTTAGGTGGAACAATATCACCACTTGCTGGGCAACAAAACAAATCTGGCCAGTAATGGATTTTAAGCGGTCTAAATGTTTGATATCTCTAAGCAGATTGCACATTAGCTCCATGATAGGTGTCATAACCGGACACTGTCTTATAGGCAAGCACGCAACGCGTCTTGGCGTATTCTCTAACGATTTTTGCAGAAGCTGTATGGACGAGGAAGAGGTAGAATCGATTCCTCATCTTCTATGCACTTGTCCTGCTCTATTTCATAGGCGAAGACTCCATCTTGGAGATTTCTACTTCAATGATCCTAGTGATTTAGTAAATGTTGACATAGGTAGTCTGTTACGCTTCATAAGAAGCTCCAAATGGTTCATCGAGTAGGGAAAAAGGCTTCCCAGATTCTTGTGGTATCACAATGGGCCAACTTATGGTCTATTTCACAATTATTTCTTCATCAATTCACAATTATTTTACATCTATTTCTTCGACACGAAATGAAATTACAAATACAACAATAGCTGCGTTTTTTTGTATGTCCATATGGAGTTTGGCGAAAAAAACGACATCGGGACATTTCAACATTTGCCTTGGTCTGCCATTTTGTTCTGAACTATCTTACCAACAAACATTTGACATTTCTTTACAAATTATCGATAACACAACGACAATGGTAGTCTGGCAATACCGTTTTATCGGGACAAAAGTTAACTCCAGTTAATTATCTGGACTTAGCTAACTCTATATGGACATAGTTGTTGTATTTAACATGTACATTAGCTGCGTTTTTTTGTATGTCCATATGGAGTTTGGCGAAAAAAACGACATCGGGACATTTCAACATTTGCCTTGGTCTGCCATTTTGTTCTGAACTATCTTACCAACAAACATTTGACATTTCTATACAAATTATCGATAACACAACGACAATGGTAGTCTGGCAATACCGTTTTATCGGGACAAAAGTTAACTCCAGTTAATTATCTGGACTTAGCTAACTCTATATGGACATAGTTGTTGTTGTATTTAACATGTAAATTGTTTTGCTTTGTTGTCGTTTTTTTCACACAATTTTATCTGGACATGCAAAAAAACACAGCTATTGTTTTGCTTTGTTGTCGTTTTTTTCACACAATATTATCTGCATGCAAAAAAACACAGCTAATGTAAACAAATGGGTTTTGGGGGGTGAAACGTACGAAGGATTGGCTTCTTTATTTGATATTCTCTGCTCATGAGTCTCATTTGTTGTTGTTTCAATGCGCAAAACATTGTAGTTGTTGTTGTTTCTATGTGTTTTGAGGCGCCTCAAATTTTCTAATGTAGACACGATGAGAGTCACGAGTCCGGACTCAATTTTCCCAATCTAAACAGGCTCTTGCAAAGTATTAAGAATCAGAGGGGCACTTAAGTGGTCGGAAGAAAACAAGCGAATACACGGAAAGCATATGACGCGGCTATAATTGCGGAGTGGAAGGTTTCGTCAAGTTTCGTTCAACTTTGGTTACGGTTAAGCACTTAAGTGGTCGGAAGAAAACAAGCGAGTACCTACACGGAAAGCATTTGATGCGACTATAATTGCGGAGTGGAGCGTTTCGTCAAGTTTCGTTCAACTTTGGCTCCTGAGCGCACCTCACTTAACTAAAACTGACATTTGGTGAAATAGGAAGGCGAAAAAGAGAAAGATGATAGTTATGTTATGTGTGTGTTCCCCTTTTCTCAGTACAGAAAGCTACTTTTCGTTGGTTTTTGACATTAGCTTCAGTGCCCTTCCGACTATTATAGTTCTACCTTAAGTGAAAAACAGTGCAAACGCACACATTATGGCGTTTTCCATTGGACATACAAAAGTATTCCGAAGCGTCCGGAAGTCTTCTCAAACCAATCCATTGGCTCATAGAGCGTGTTCTGGACAAGCTCCTTACACCCCGACTCCACAGGGCATACAGTCATACAGATGCCCAACATCACAACCACAATCCAATCAACAATCAGCAGATTTTTTTTCGCTGGGCAATTCATGCCATGTCGTTTCATTTCCCTCTCACCACTACTTCTATCTTTTGCAATAATACACGCTCTTTAGACTCCAGACAACAGTAGAAAGACTTTTTTAAAATCCAGCTACCTCTAGATAGTGCCCTTTCACACGAGGAAACTGAGTTGCCAGTTGCCAGCAACTTTTAGTTCCTGGATGAGAAGGGCAGGAGGAAAGAGGGGCGAACAGAATCTCCCCGTTCGAGAATTTGAGGAGATTTTTTGACATTTCCTTTGTGCCCTTTCACACGAGGAAACTGAGTTGCCAGCAACTTTTAGTTCCTGGGTGAGAAGGGCAGGAGGAAAGAGGGGCGAACAGAATCTCCCCGGTCGAAAATTTGAGGAGATTTTTTGACATTTCCTTTCACATCTAGGTTTATACTATCATTGAATAAATATAAATAGAAGGTGATACCCGGCAAAATGTCCGCATGATTTTATAGTAGCTCTGCTTTCGCTTTTAATATTATGATGAGGTTGGTGTATACCATAAAATTAATTTCCTTAATTAAATAAAGTTGGTGTATTCGAAAGAGAATTTTTCAATAATAGCATTGTTTATTATTTTTGTTTATTATGAATTGCTATGGAAACGATGGTTGTCAGGACGATTGTAGTGTCTGCTTTGGATGTTAGTTGTGTTCTAATATGAATTTTAATTTTCTTTAGAATTTGTAGTTTTGTTTGATTTTCGTTGCCTTCTCAAATTAAACTTTTTTTCAAAGCCTAGTATATAAATAATAAATGTACTGATTTTCTTGATACGAAATCTGCATAGCATTGCTGAGGTATTCAACTTGAGTTCAATTGATCCTATCATTTGGATAAAGTTCTTAATATACAGGAGATAAAATAAGCTATATTCTAGTACCACTTTTTTGAGATAGGCATGGGACAAGAATATAGGTTGGTACACAGAATTTCCAAACGCCATAAACTTTTTATTAATTTTTAGAAAATCGTTCGATTTTATTATGAATATTTTAGAGATAAGAAGGTTTTTGTATACATAATACAAATTCTATATACTACTGAAAAAAATAATTCAACAAGTCCAATCCTTAGTGCTTAGTCTTCTACTTGGCTGATTTATTTCAGTAGTTCTATATAGAATTTGTATAGTAAGAAAACCTTATAGGAGCTATGCCCGGCCCCGGACAAAAAAACTTCCAGCTTAATGATTAGGAACTCTAATCTTGTTAGATATAGTTTACAGTGTATTTTGCCAAAAAGTTAAACTGAACTTAATACAAATTGCGTATGACAAAGGCCCGCACTATGCCACTGATTAGTCCAAGTGAGTAAGCCGGACGAAACGCCATTTTTTGGGGTAAAGGCCATAAAAATCTATTTTAAATAATAGTTTAAGCTTTAAGGTCTATCAAGGCTTTTGAATAAATAATTAAGTAGATGTTAAAGCCTAGTACGCAGATCGAGATAAAATTTATCTCCCATATAACATTTTTCTCAGGACAAATTTTATCTCGGTTTTTTTCCCAAGCGGTACGCAGCTCTAGCGCAAAATTTGACAGTTGAAACCGCTGTACGTGAAAAGATAAAAGAAAGTCTCCACTTAATTTTGCGCGGAAAAAGAATGATCGAAGCATTATTTTTACGGACAAATTGTGACGTTTTATGATTTTTCGCTTTTTATAAACTAAAATCATCTCCCTGTTTCATTCTTTTCATTTATAAGACGTTGTGAGGACGCAAAACTGAAATAAAATATAAAATGCGTACAGAAAATTATGACATGGAATGAGAATACAATTAATTGAACAGCTGTTTTAAATCAGTCAGTGGCGTAGCTAATGAGAAAGGGTACAAAAGGGCCACATTTCAGATACGGAAAATATTTGTTTCAATAAAAAATTTAAATTGATTCCCAAAACGAGTTGGCAATTTTAATTGGATCTTGG
This sequence comes from Dasysyrphus tricinctus, assembly GCA_963921185.1. Classification (NCBI taxonomy): domain Eukaryota; kingdom Metazoa; phylum Arthropoda; class Insecta; order Diptera; family Syrphidae; genus Dasysyrphus; species Dasysyrphus tricinctus. The sequence continues at coordinate 264,383,298 of OY992531.1, forward strand.
GAGCAGTGAAAAAATGAGAACATTTATGATTTTGACATGGTTTTTTTAATACATCGATCAATGCGCATCCATCTATCAATGGAATTTGACAGTTGATGGCTTGAAAGATGTAGAACAAACTATTTTGACGGAAAAAGTTAATTTGATCCAAAGGTCAAAAAAGTGCCTTGAGCCACTTTTTCCCGGAGAAGTAAAAAACCTTCAAAAATTTCGGATTTTTTAGTGGTTTTTTAATCCATTGCATCGTGGCAGTCCTTCAATATATTTTGACAGTTGATGACTTGATAGATGGGAGACAAACTATAGGGGTATTCACGATCTGGTGCAACAAGCCTAGTCAAATTTGTAAAATTTTATTTTTTTACAATCGATCGTGAGTGCACTTCCTTTATCTATAGTAACACTGTAGCAAACCCACAACATTTCACAAACAAATATCAGCTGACAAAAAGAATGACATTTGGCGAGCTATCAAATATACACAAGCGCAAACCTTACTATAGTGTATTTTTCTTTTACAATAGGGTTGGAGTATAGCAAAAATGTAAAAGTGTAAGAATTTGACATTCAGTATATTTTGTTGTTGTAGTGCAAGAAAGTGTTACACTTTTACACTTTTGCAATGAAACAAGACCAGTTACATCGGATCGTGAATACCCCTTATATTTTGACGGAGAAAGTGTATTTTGATCCAAATGTAACCAAATTGCCCTAAAATCGCCTTTTTTCCAGAGAAGTAAAAACTGAAAATTTCAGACCTTTTAAAAGTATTTTCATCCATACACATTATATTGTTCCCCATCAAGCGCATGCGATCAATTTTTCTTGCTCTGCAAATGCTTTGAATGAATTTGATTTCTGTACATGAAAAAGTTTCAAATTTAATTTAGGGAAATTTTATAATTTTTCAAATTTCTAACTACGCTACTGTTCTTATTTGACTTTTGTTTTTATCTCTACGCCTTCAGATTTTGTCTCGAGAAAAAAAAAGTAGAGATAAAATTTGTCTTTGCTCGATCAGCGTACTATAGGCTTAAGATGTAAGTATAAGAACTAAAGTAAAAACATTACCGTCATTTACTTTGAGCGCTTATAGTAACAGCTAGTTTGGCTGTGGATGCATCACCAAAATATGAATATAGGGGTCTGGTACGTGCGTTTTGATATCGAATGAATCGAAAATCGAGTAACTGAAAAAAAAGGATATTACAGACTAAATTCTTGTACTACCTATATTACAATTTATCTTTCAAAATCCATCGTTTTCGTTACATTGCGATTTAATCCAGTCCAGTGTGTTTTTAACATGCAAATTGTTAGGTAGTTTTGATTTGTTCCCTACTTTATGGTTTCGGGGTTGCTGAATCGGAATCTGAGGATTTCGAACAAAATTTCGTGACACAACGTGGACAAAAATGCAAAAAATGATGCAAACGTGGATTTTTTGGGAGGTTTTTACATATGGCTTGAAAACTATCCATTATTCGTGAATTACAACAGAGAGCAATTGAAAGCATAAACAATTTCCAAAAAATCTCTGTCTTAGGTTTTTGCTCTGCGGCAACCCATTTGGACTCAAGCGCTAGTTGAAAATGTACGTGTTTTTACTCTTCCGAAAATCCACTAGAAAACACTAATTTACTACCTACTTTGCGTGACATTTGAATTTTTGTCTTTAACATGAACCAAGATATTCTTTTTTGGTGGTTTTTGATGCGCTGATTTCGAATCTGGCCTAGAAATTGCTCTAGCACGTCACGTTTTTAAGATATTCAAATCTAAAAATGAAAAAAGAATGCGTTTTGATGCTAATTTATTGTTTTAAAAAAAACTCGCGGTAATTTTTTTTTCGAATTAATGATTATGGTCGTTCTAAAGTATGAACATTTAGCTTCGAAATTCTTTTTGAATCTTCCAAATACCTTCATTCATCTTTGAGAAAATCATTAATTAGTTGTTAGCTTTCGTCTTAAACCAGATAGTATGAAAGTACGCTAAATTCATACATTTTAATTAAGGATTTCTTAGAGAGAAAAAGGAATAGCCCAGGAAAATTAGACAAACAAATGGCAAAACTTCGAAAAAATTCCGTCAAAGATGAAATTCGGAGGAGAGCTTTGTTTTGACGTCTTCAGCATTTCCTAAAAAGTTCCGTAGATTTGGGCTGGGGCTTAATTTTTGAATTCATACATTTTAATTAAGGATTTCTTAGAGAGAAAAAGGAATAGCCCAGGAAAATTAGACAAACAAATGGCAAAACTTCGAAAAAATTCCGTCAAAGCTGAAATTCGGTGGAGAGCTTTGTTTTGACGTCTTCAGCATTTCCTTAAAAGTTCCGTAGATTTGGGCTGGGGCTTAATTTTTTAGGGGGGGTTAAATTCAGTTGTTTCTTTATTTCACGAAAACTAGCAGTTTTTTATTGAAAAAATGTGAAGGTACAAATTGTAGCTTATGTAATCTTACACGAAAAAGATTAACATACTTTTTTCATACAATTGATAGATTCAGAGAAAATCGTACAAGAACTTCATGGTGAAGCTAAGTTTGTCAAAAAATGTATTAAAATTTCATTAATCGATGGGCAAAATTTTTTGTACGAATTGTGTTTGGCTATATCTCCTCAATATAAAACCAAGTTTGTGGGTTGCCTGCCCGGGGTAAGGACAAGGCCGTCATCTTGGAAAAGAAAGTGATTTGGTTTTTATTCAACGATCGAATTTTATTTTACAACAAAATAATGACAGAATAACATTTAGACAGTAAAATTATCTAAGCAATGAGCTATTAACAAACTCTGTAGGTTAATTAACGAATTTATATTATTGCTCATAAAATTCTACACAAAAAAAATTGTAACAATTTTTTTCGTAGGAGCAACAGATATTAGAAAAACGTGCACAAACCAGCTCATTACCTATTTTACCCAGTGAATGATGAATAATGAAAACATTTCTTTACAGTAAAAGCTCTTATTATAAACGTCTCTGTCGATTTTAATTTTGAGGAAGAAGAAAAAGCTTGAAAGGAAAAGTATTGAAAATTGGTAATTTTTATATGTACTGGGATGCGTATGTAATTATTCTATTATCTGTGATACTGCGCTTCTCACGTTATGGATGACTCCACTCAACTGATTACGAATTGGAATCAAAAAAATTCATAGTTTTCTATGGCAATAAAAAATCAACTATAGAACCATAACGTCGGCTTAGAGTGTAAAGCGGCTAACTCCACATTTTTTTTTGTCATTATAGACCACTTCAAAAATTGCTTAAAAATACAATTATCTTTCAATTCTTTTCAATTTCACTGAATTTAACAAAAGTGAGTTCTGAAAAATAATTAATGTAATTTTGGTTTTATTCAAATAATGCGAACACTTTTGTTTAAATATTTTTTTATAAAAAATGCAAAATAGGAGTTAGCTGCTTTTCACTCTAAGCCGACAATAAACTAGAATCAAGAAGAGTCCTCGTTTCTTCATGGTCTTTAGTACAACCTCTGCGCAAAGAAGGAGGTTCTAGTGGTTTCCTGGCCTATACAGTGTCCGTATTGTGGGCTGCCATTGGCATGAATGGAGAACACCTACGATTTTCTGCTGACTGTAGCCCGATATAATTGATATAATCCCTCGAAAATGGCGGGTGGAATAAGCTAATATTCGATTGCAAGTCTTCCAGTGTGACAGATCCCAATGCACTAGCCATTTTAAATTATGATGTTAAGTTGCATGAGTGTTTTTTTAACAAAACTTTTTCTAAGCAGAAACAAATAGGATATCCTTAAGGGATATAATATTTGCAACAAAGACTGATTTTTGAACACAGTGTATCGACTGTTATCAAGACCAAAAACAACGTCAATCTAGGTGTGGATCTGTCGATGCTTCATGACAAATCACTTCAGGTCTGAATTCACCAACTAAAGCTTCATATGCGTGGATGCTCCTACAGAGGAGAAAGATTATGACGTTAAAAACATCAATCAGAGCTTCTGAGCAAGATGTTATAATTAATGTCCTAGCAATGGACCTGTTGCACTTCTCATGGTTGAAGCCACGCACTTTAGCTTCCGGAAGGTGACCAAATGATTTCAAAAACAAAGTGTTTGTCTTGTTTAAAATATAACTTACTCTACTGAGCCAGTAAATAAGTATGTACAGTACTATGTAACTATACATCCCCAAATTAAAATCTGAGAGCAAAAACTATTTTTCACAGAAATTATACAAGAAACTAAATGAAAATGAACCCTCCACCCTCAAAATCAACAATAAGTCTCTAAACTTCCCACATATATTTTTTTTCTAACTATATAAACACATTAGGTCTGTTCCTTTACTTTGAATTTCTGTGATTTTCTGTGCATTTCTGCGCATTTCAGTCCAAAGTTGTGTCAAAGTTCATATAAACAAAATATTTTGACACAAGTTTGGACTAAAAATCACAGAAACCCAAAGTAAAGGATCAGACCTATTATGAAATAATAATAAGACTATCCCCAAATAATTTTGTTCTATATTTCAATAAGAAAAATAAAATCTTCTGCTTAGCTTGAAAAATCATAGTCATGGCAACAAAAAACAAAAACAACCAACATACCTATATAAGAAGGTTTTATAATACAAATTCTATATACTACTGAAATAAATCAGCCAAGTAGAAGACTAACTTGTTGAATTATTGATTCAAAATAGCTTTTTATGGCCTTTAGTCCTATAAATTGGCGTTTCGTTCGGCTTACTCACTTGAACTCATCAGTGACATAGTGAGGGCTTTGTCATACGCAATTTATATGAAGTTCAGTTCAACTTCATGAATTTTTCAACGAAAATCCATTGTAAACTATATCCAACAAGATTAGAATTCCTAATCATTAAGCTGGAAGTTTTTTTGCCCTGGGCCAGGCATAGTTTCTATATAAGAAGGTTTTATAATACAAATTCTATATACTACTGAAATAAATCAGCCAAGTACAAGACTTAGCATTAAGGATTGGACTTGTTGAATTATTGGTTCAAAATAGTTTTTTTATGGCCTTTAGTCCTATAAATTGGCGTTTCGTTCGGCTTACTCACTTGAACTCATCAGTGACATAGTGAGGGCTTTGTCATACGCAATTTATATGAAGTTCAGTTCAACTTACATGAATTTTTCAACGAAAATCCACTGTAAACTATATTCAACAAGATTAGAATTCCTAATCATTAAGCTGGAAGTTTTTTTGCCCTGGGCCAGGCATAGTTTCTATATAAGAAGGTTTTATAATAAATTCTATATACTACTGAAATAAATCAGCCAAGTAGAAGACTTAGCATTAAGGATTGGGCTTGTTGAATTATTGATTCAAAATAGCTTTTTATGGCCTTTAGTCCTATAAATTGGCGTTTCGTTCGGCTTACTCACTTGAACTCATCAGTGACATAGTGAGGGCTTTGTCATACGCAATTTATATGAAGTTTAGTTCAACTTACATGAATTTTTCAACGAAAATCCATTGTAAACTATATCCAACAAGATAAGAATTCCTAATCATTAAGCTGGAAGTTTTTTTGCCCTGGGCCAGGCATAGTTTCTATATAAGAAGGTTTTATAATACAAATTCTATATACTACTGAAATAAATCAGCCAAGTAGAAGACTTAGCATTAAGGATTGGACTTGTTGAATTATTGGTTCAAAATAGTTTTTTTATGGCCTTTAGTCCTATAAATTGGCGTTTCGTTCGGCTTACTCACTTGAACTCATCAGTGACATAGTGAGGGCTTTGTCATACGCAATTTATATGAAGTTCAGTTCAACTTACATGAATTTTTCAACGAAAATCCACTGTAAACTATATTCAACAAGATTAGAATTCCTAATCATTAAGCTGGAAGTTTTTTTGCCCTGGGCCAGGCATAGTTTCTATATAAGAAGGTTTTATAATAAATTCTATATACTACTGAAATAAATCAGCCAAGTAGAAGACTTAGCATTAAGGATTGGGCTTGTTGAATTATTGATTCAAAATAGCTTTTTATGGCCTTTAGTCCTATAAATTGGCGTTTCGTTCGGCTTACTCACTTGAACTCATCAGTGACATAGTGAGGGCTTTCTCATACGCAATTTATATGAAGTTCAGTTCAACTTACATGAATTTTTCAACGAAAATCCACTGTAAACTATATCCAACAAGATTAGAATTCCTAATCATTAAGCTGGAAGTTTTTTTGCCCTGGGCCAGGCATAGTTTCTATATAAGAAGGTTTTATAATACAAATTCTATATACTACTGAAATAAATCAGCCAAGTAGAGGACTTAGCATTAAGGATTGGACTTGTTGAATTATTGATTCAAAATAGCTTTTTATGGCCTTTAGTCATACATACCTTATAACACAAATTGTAAACAAAATTTAAATACAAAATAATAAATTGACCCATAATCGTCATGGAAACCAGTAATAAAGGAAATATTAAATAAATAAATATCCCTTTGAGAATTGGTTTGCGTACGCAAAAGTTTCATAATTTCTATTTATTTGTTTCTATTGGCCAACACCTTCTAGTATCGCTTTGAGTAATGCGGTGTCACTTCTATTTATATTTATTCAATGATACTATGTTCCCACCAAGACGAAATCCGAGATTTCAGCTAAAAAAAATCGAGATTTCAAATTGGTGGGGCCGAATTTCATTGAGATTTCATTGAAATCCAGAGTTTTCATTGATATTTCGTTGAAATTTCTATGAAACCATGTTCCAGCAGCTCAAAATATTAAAAGATTTCAACCGAAATCTCGGATTTCATTTTGGTGGGAACTTAGTATTAGGTGTGTTCAACCAATAGACTTTCAAAGGAAATTTCAAAAATTGCCTGGAGATTTGTTTCCTCGTATGAAAGGTACAAGAGATTTTTAAGGAGATTAAAAGAAAACGTCAAAAAAATCTCCAGCAACTTGTTTCTTCGTGTAAAAGGGGACTTTCACATTTAGGTTTAGGTTTTTAAGGAGATTAAAAGAAAACGTCAAAAAAATCTCCAGCAACTTGTTTCTTCGTGTGAAAGGGGACATACAACGAAAACCAGAAAAAAAACTCACACGCACGTGAAACGTCAAATCTCATGGCAAGCTTTGAACAGCGTTCATGTCTTGTTCAAAAGTTGGTTTTCTTCGACATGTCGTCGACAGAACATGGATTTTTCTGGCTCCATTGTATTTTTATTTGACATGTTCATAGTCTTGGCATCGTTCATGACAGGTGGAGCCAGCATGTTATGGCTGACGAGAAACAACATCAACACCATGTAAACCCCTATAATGGAAATTTGGTATAAATCGTGTAACTCGAGCTTTCAAAAACTACTTTCCAGTTTTATTGGAAAGCTTACTAGCTTTTATTTTATATTTGTACAGAAAAGTCACGTCTGCAACAATACCTACAAATCTAAAAGTTGTGTCAACACCTCAAGACTCCAACATTCAACATTGGATTATTTATAATTACAAAAAAATAACAAAATAAAAACAAAATAGAAAATAAAAACTTACTGTCGATTTACAGAACAATTCCTGTATTATATAAGATATTGTGAACCAAATTAAGGAATCAAGAATGGTGGACATAGCATCGGCTCAAAGTGAAAATGATAATCTTCGTAAAATTCGTTTCCGCCTGCTACAATGGGAATCTAAAGAAGATCCAATAGCTGGACTTTCAAAAAAACAAGAAGAATGTATTGAAAAACTTACCTCAAAATGGAAACACATTCAAGGAGTTGTAAGATTGTTTTTTTTTTTTACTAAAAATGATTAAGTATTGCTAAGTAAATTTGATTTAAAGACTTTAGATAAAACTTCATCACCATCACCCACTGACGAAGAATACCAAAAACATTGCATATATCCACTGAGTGAAATATTCAAGGATCTGGAGCAGTCGCCTGGTATCAAAACTACACATGACTTTTTACTTTGGCACGATCGGGTAAAAGGTGAAATCCATGAGCATGCCCATAGTTCATATGAAAAGTATTTGCAACAACTAGAAATGCGTAGTGAGGAATGCCGAATTATGCTTCAACAAGTTGATACAGCTATGGGAATGTTGAGTAACTTAAATTCGCATTACGATTTCGTATCCCACAAAACAAGTTCTCTTAACTCTGCAAGTCAACAACTCATTGACGAGCAAGGGAAGATGCAGGAAATAAACGAAGAAATTCAGAGGCGTTTACAGTTTTTCAACCAAGTTGAACTTTTGTATCAACGCATTCAAAGTCCAACTCTGTCCGTTGCAAGTGAGTCGTTCAGAGAATGCTTGGCCAAAATTGATGATTGCATTAAATATCTTCAGGAAAATGTAAGTAGAGCAAATGTGTCTGATAGGTGCCTTCATTATATTGATAAATCTTCGAGATCTGCTCCGTTAAAGCTTAAGTTTGCATCTAGACTTTCGGTTTTATCTCCTGTGTTCGTTGTTCTTTGTTATTCGTAAGTAAGTCCCCTTTCACACGAAGAAACAAGTTGCTGGAGATTTTTTTAACGTTTTCTTTTAATCTCCTTAAAAATCCCTTGTACCTTTCATACGAGGAAACAAATCTCCAGGCAATTTTTGAAATTTCCTTTGAAAAGTCTATTGGTTGAACACACCTAAACCTTGATATGAAAGGGAATGTCAAAAAAATCTCCTCAAATCCTCGACCGGGGAGATTTTGTTCGCCCCTCTTTCCTCCTGCCCCTCTCACCATGAAACTAAAAGTTAATAGCAACTCAGTTTCCTCGTGTGAAAGGGCACTAATTTTAAAGCCGCTTTGTATTTTCGGTGTACGTTGGCACACAAACACCGAAGACCGAACAACGAATAATGTTAACAGAACTAAATGTAAATCCAGGTTTAGAACCGACAGCTAATTTTGGCTGTGGATGTATAGTCAAAATAAAAGTGATGATATTTGTAGGTATGGCAGGCTTGGCAGGTTTTTTCTACACCCTAGCGGGGCAAGGGATGAACGGTTTATTCAATTTTGGGGTCAGAGGTAAAGGATTCACATAAGTTTCGTTTCATTTTTCAACGTTTCTCGACCAATCTTATCGATGTGATAGTTGCGTGCGCAATGGATTCAATGAATTCAACATATATGCTTCAATTTGTCAGATTACTCGCCAGATATTTCCGCAGTGACTTGGTGTTATTATTATTATTATTATAAGCTTTATTAACCTATTAATTTACATAATATAAAATTAAAATTTATCATACATGTTTCTTTCTTAATTTTTTTTTTTTTTTGTTATGCAAAGTTATACAATCTTTAAATTCAATATATTACATCGATAAAAATTCCTATCCGGCATAAGCCTCCCCATTGCTGCCCATATTTCTCGGCTTTTTGCGTCATTATACCAATTTTGATTGAATTGTCTTATGTCGTCTGCCCATCTCTTTTTTGGTCGTCTTTGTGGTCTTTTATCATTTAAGGGTATCCATTTCGTCACTAGCTTTGTCCCTCTTTGGTCCTCTATTCGTGATATGTGACCAGCCCAGCTCCATTTTAAAAGCTTTGTTCTTTGTACAACGTCGATTATTTTTGTTCTTTTTCTTATGTCTTCATTTCTTATTCTCTGTACTTGTCTTATGTTAAGCAATTTTCTTTCGATTTTTGTTTGACAAATCCTCAATTTTTCATGTAGGTTTGATGTCAGTCCTAAAGTTTCGAGCCCGTACGTCTTACTTTACTTTAGATGGCGCTTACAGTCCAGGGTGGACTACGGCCTCAACCAACAAGCCTCTCCAGCCAGCTCGGTCCCTAGCTAGCTGCCTCCAGTTACGCACTCCAAGTTGGTTGAGGTCGTTCTCCACTTGTGTGCGCCACCTAAGGTGGGGTCTTCCTCTGCTGCGTAGACCATCAGGGGTAGATTCGAAGACTCGTCGGGCTGGTGCGTCAGTGTCCATACGCTCCACGTGTCCCAGCCATCTCAGCCGCTGTATTTTCAGCTTTTTGACTAGGTCGACGTCGCTGAAAAGCCCATAAAGCTCGTTGTTAAATCTTCTCCTCCATACTCCATCGATACATACTGGACCGAAGATCACCCGAAGAATTTTCCTTTCAAAGCACCCAAGCAGATTCTCATCCGTTTTTGACAGGGTCCATGCTTCTGCCCCATATAGCAGAACCGGGATGATGAGGGTCTTATATAAGGTCTCCTTGGTTCTTTGAGAGAGGGCTTTACTACTCAAATGCCTTCTTAGCCCGAAGAAACAGCGGTTGGCAAGAGTAATTCTTCGTTTGATCTCTGCACTGATGTCATTTTGCGATGTAATAGTGGAGCCCAGGTAGACAAAGTCCTTGACGACTTCGAAGTTGTACCTATCCATCGTAACGTTTTGGCCAAGTCGACGATGTTGAGATTCTTTTCTCGATGATAGCATATACTTCGTCTTGTCCTCATTAACAGCTAAACCCATTTTCGCCGCTTCCGATTCAATACTTGCAAATGCGCCGGTAACAGCTCGCTTCGTTCTCCCAATGATGTCAATATCATCTGCATAAGCAAGTAGTTGAACTGACTTTTGATAAATTGTACCTCTGTTGTTGACTTGCGAGTTGCGTACAATTGCTTCAAGTACGATGTTAAACAGGTTGCATGATAACGCATCGCCTTGCCTCAAACCTTTCTTGACATCAAATGGTTCGGTGGTGTTCTTGCCGACTTTGACGGAGCAGCGAGATTTCTCCATCGTCATCCTGCACAAGCGGACGAGTTTGGCAGGGATGCCAAGATGCGACATGGCTCTGTATAGCTCGTCTCTGTCTACGCTATCATACGCGACTTTGAAATCGATAAAGAGATGGTGTGTATCGATTTGGAACTCCTGGGTTTTTTCCAGAATCTGTCGAAGTGTGAACATTTGGTCGACGGTTGATTTGCCGGGCCTAAAACCACACTGATAAGGGCCGATCAGATCGTTGACAAACGGTTTTAAGCGATCACACAGCACAGATGACAGGATTTTGTATGCGACGTTGAGGAGACTTATACCTCTGTAGTTGGCGCAAGTCAGAGCATCTCCTTTCTTGTGGATGGGGCACACTATACCGAGGTTCCATTCATCGGGCATACTTTCATCCGACCAAATTTTGGAGATAAGTTGGTGTATACTCCCTACCAAATCATCTCCTCCTGCTTTGAATAGCTCGGCTGGAAGGCCATCTGCGCCAGCAGCCTTGTACGCTTTAAGCTTGGTTATCGCTAACCGCACTTCATTTAGGTCGGGTGGACGGAAATTTTGACCATCATCGTCCAGGTTGAATGGATTATTCTGTCTAACAGCGGAATTTTGGTCATCTTCGCCGTTTAGCAGTCTTGAAAAGTGTTGTTTCCAGATCCTCAGCACTGACTGTGTGTCTACTACCATATTCCCACTCTCGTCTCGGCAGGCTTCTGTTCTGGCCTTATAGCCCTGGGTAGTTTGCCTCACCCTTCGGTAGAACTTTCGAACATCCCCCCTACCGCAACAGTCCTCAATAGACTCGACCGCCCGCTTCGCATGCTCTCTCTTTTTCCTCCTGAGAAGTCGGCGCTCCTCCCTTCGTTTTTGCCCGTAGAGCTCCCGGGCTGTTCTCTCAGCAGCTCTGGTTCTAGTTTGCAGCATTGATTGGTAGGCCTCGTTCTTGGCTGCATGCGCCAACCGGCATTCTTCATCGAACCAGGGGTTTCGTTGTGGTCGCCTAGTGAAACCCAGCACATCAGTGGCGGCACTTCTGATGGCTTGTTGGCAGTGCTTCCACTGGTCCTCTGCAGTTGGTGCTGGTGGCGGAGTTGCTGAAAGGTTCAGAGAGACTTGATCAGCAAAGGTCCTGGCAATCTCTTGCGATTTAAGCTTCGCGACATCATATCTTCTAACAGCATCCGCTCGGTGTTGTGGCGTCATAGATATCCGCATACGTACTTGAGCTACAACCAAATAATGGTCCGAGTCAATGTTGGCCCCTCGGAACGTTCGGACATCCAGGATACTGGAAGCATGTCTGGCGTCTATCGCAACATGGTCAATTTGGTTGACGGTTCGTTGATCCGGAGACCGCCAGGTCCCTTTGTGTATATTGAGGTGTGGGAATCGAGTGCTGGCTATGATGATGTTACGCCCTGCCGCAAAGTCAATCAGCCTGAGTCCGTTACCGGAAGTGTTGTCGTGCAGGCTGTGTCCTCCGACTATAGAACCAAAGATGCCCTCCTTTCCGATTTTGGCGTTAAAGTCGCCAAGAATGATCTTGACGTCGTACTTGGGGCACCTATCATACGTGCTCTCGAGGAGATCGTAGAAATCTTCCTTGGTTGAGTCATCTTTGTCTTCCGTTGGGGCGTGGGCACAGATCAACGTAACATTTTTGAATTTTGCTTTGATGCGGATTGTGACCAGGCGCTCGCTTACATTTCTGAAGCCCAAGACTTCTTGCCTAAGTCTTCCCCTTACCACAAAACCACAACCAAAGAGTCGCTGACCCTGCTCCTTGCAGCACTCACCGAAGTATATGTCACACGACTTCATCCTTCGTATGCCCTCTCCATCCCATCGCACTTCCTGGATGGCTGTTATATCAGCCCTTAACCTATCCAGGTTCTCCACTAATTGTTCGGCTGCACGTGGTCTGTTTAAGGTCCGGACATTCCACGTGCAGATCCGAAATTCATTGTCCTTGTTTCGTTTGCTGGGGTCGTCAACATTAAAATCATCCATATCCGAGGCTTGTTGTTGTTTCGGAACTATTGTTGTTTTCCGTGGTAGAGAAGTTACCCCGACGCACAACCCCCAACCTGGAGGACCAGACCCTTAGTATATCTCCAAGGGTGGGGAGCCGGATAAACCGCTCCTTATAGGCCTGAGCTACGAATATGTCGTAGTAGCCCATATAAGGTGTTCACTAAGTAGTTCAACCTAACTGGAACTGTAGACGCCACCGTTGATTCCATCTGGAGAATTCTTCCGCTGCCGCCTGGATAAAGGAGAAGTGCCTTAGTGGGAACACTCCTCCCCCCCCTCTCTCGTTTGCTACCCCCTAAAACCGTCCACAGGGATTGGAACCCCATCTTCAGTTAAAGGTACTAGGCACCCGATGTTCACCGCGGGGAGGTGAGAGTAGGAGTTGATAGACAGAGGTTCGCTTTGAAAAAAAGCTTGTGGACGCTTGTGTCCTCTTGAATGCACATGTCTACCCTTTGAACATCCCGTACGTCATTACTGGTAAAACTGTGGAGTCCAATATGTGTTTCCTCATACCATCACTTAACTTCGAGTCCAATATTTGTTTTATATTCCAATATTGCTTCCAGCTATTGCTTATTCGTCGATTAATCTCTTTTTCGTCCTGATTTAAGAATGATTTGAGTTGGCCCAAATATATGTAATCTTCCACATATTCTATTTTGTTGTCATTCAGATGTATAACCTTTTTAGGCGGTTTGTCATTATTTATGTTTTCGTCAAGTTTAGACTAGACATAGTCCATAGTCTTTACAAGCGAAAGCAAGTTCGTTTATCATTGATTGAATGTCATCTGGAGAGTCCGACTGGTGTATGTGTTGGTAAATTTCCAGTTTTGGATAGGTATGTGTGCTTTTCTCAAGAATTCCTATTCATGGATAGGAAGTGAAATAAAAAACCAATAATGTAGATCAAAACAACTACCCTCTTATTGATTGAAAAATCTTATTTTATTATCATATGCACATTATGTTTAATAGAATTATATTTTTCAAGGGTGAAAACTCGCATTAAACTTTAATTACGACAAAAAAAATAATTGATACAAAAGATACTCCATTATTAATATTTATGTGTTTACATTATTGTATTTGTTATTTCATTATAATATAATATCAAACGTACGAGTGTGACAAGGAGGTTGAATTTGGCTCTATTATATTTATTCTTTGTCTCATGTTCGAAACTTAATTCGAACTTACTCATTTCACTTAAATAGCTGAATCACTTTTGCGAGTGAAGTGAAAAGTGAAATAGCTGAATCTCGGCACTGGTCGAGGAGTTGGTTTTACAAATAAATGCACTTTGGTCTGTTTATTTGCATGTTTGTTTACAAATATAGTTGTGTTTTAATAGATACGTGAAGTAACAACCGCACTCGTGTTAATTCAATTATTTGTTTCGCATTGAAATAAATACATTAATGCCATTCATTTTATGGAATCTCAATACCATTTCAACTCAAACCTAAATGGAGCACTCAACTCAAGTGACGAAAAAGCTGGGTTGAATATTCGACCTTATTTCAACTCGAGCTTTCGATCCTACTTGTAAACGTAGTGATTACTCGTTGAGGCACAGTTTTTTCTTATATACATATAATCACCACTGATTAAACTTAAAAACAAATAGTGCAGCGTAGTTAGTCATAGCCAGTGCTGTCGAACGTACTGCAAAAGCAGTATTTGTACTGCATTAGCTTGGTGCGTACTGCCGTACTGCACACTTTTCTTTTGTAGTGCATTTTCTTTTTTGTGTTGCCATTTTGTATTGCCCTTTAAATTTCGCTGTTCACAAAAAAAATCGCTATTCATATTTTCCTTGAACATACACTTCCACGTTCCACAATTTGAATTTCACAAACATGAACGGCAGTTTTTCCGGTTTTGATACCTTCCCGTAATAATGTATTAAGCAACATTTTCAAAATTTTAAACTAAAATTTTAAAAAACCTCTTGCTTAGTTATTTCTTTGCGAATTTAGTTGTAATAAACAGATTTTTAGGGATTTGATTTTGAGTTAAAAATCCTGTTCCAATTTTTTTTATTTCATTAAATACACAAATAAATAACTGAACCAGAGGTCTTTTTTCAATACCTTTAATTTTTTTTAAACGTCACTTAGTACATTCTTACGGGAAGATACCGATGTTATTCACCACGGTAATCTGTAAGATGCAAATTGATTTGAGAGAAAATTCTCGGTTCTTTATATTATTGTTTGAAAATAGTTGAAACATCTATGTGGTGCAAATCTCTAATAATGCATATGTATTTGAAAAAATTATATGCGTAGGTACTGCTTTTGCCCCAAAATTATGCAAAAAATTTTGGAATGTACTGCTTTTGTCTTTTCCAAAACGACAGCACTGGTCATAGCTCCTATGGGAATTTAATACAAAGTTAGGAAGACAATTTTTCGCTCCCTTTAGAGTTCTTTATAGGCCCCTTAAATTCAAATTTCTCACCATCAACCCTTTGCAGGATTTTGGCCACCTTTGTTTAAAGAGTGAACTCGGTTTTGGATATTTTCTAAACGGGAGAAGGTAGAGAGATGTTCTTTTCTGTATTTGATAGATTTTGCAAATAAGCATAAGAAAGTCGTACTTACTTACTTACTTAACGTGGCGCTACAGTCCGGGGTGGACCAGGGCCCATTTTTTTTTTGAAAATCGCAATTTTTCGAGATAATTTTTTTCTAAGCTTTTGATTTTTATATTTTTTTACGGGAATTTTTAAAAGTCTAAAATTATTAGAAATTGTGTTTATTATCAATCTCGATTTTTGATCAAAAACTTCGATTCACCACTTAACATTGAGCGCACAGAAGCTACACTAAATTGTCCCCAATCTTTAATTTAAAAAAAAAAAAAATACACTGGACCAAACCAATAATCGAAAATAGTTCCAACGAAAAAAAAAATTGGGTATGATTGTAGACAAGACGAAAGATGTTAAGGAGAGTTACTTCCGTAGAACAGTTTTTTTTTACTACTACACGACGACTTTTGAGCCATGATTTTTTTCGAAATCAAATGAATCCGAAGGTGGTATCAAATTTTTTTCTCGTGCGCAGTCATTTATAGCCCGATTCTCCCTTGTGAGGAATCACAAGTCACAAGCTCTTGTGACTATTCCTTGTGAGGATTGTTGTGATTCGATAACATTTTGCTATTCTCCCCCTTATAGTTACAAGAAAACACACCACAGCATTTTGTTGGTAGCTTCTTTACCCATGACATGAGGATTGTTGTGATTCGATAACATTTTGCTATTCTCCCCCTAATAGTTACAAGAAAACACACCACAGCATTTTGTTGGTAGCTCCTTTACCCATGACATCAATAACTCAACAAGCCATGCATCGCAGTGAACTAAACCAACACAGATAACACCCACAATATGTAGGTATTCAGTTTTTCTGTTTCATAAATACAAAGAAGAAGTAAAGGAACTGGCATATCGTGGAACAGTGAAGCATTCGTCCAAATAGTGTGAGTTACACAAACACAATTGCATTGCCCCAGGGTCGAAGTGCAGTTACACGACTGAGCGCTGGGGTGCCCAAACGAAGCCAGATTTAAAAAAAAAGAAAAAAACATTAAGATGCTTCCGTCATTTTGCCGAGCTGTAGAAAAGTGTACAGAGATTTTACATCATAAAAATAGTGAAAAAGCCTATTGAACTGAATAAAGAAGTGAAATGAAAGTTAATATATACTACGTTTACATGTGGTGTTGAAGCGAGCTTCAAGCTCTTCTGTCAAATGAGAAATTCTCGCACAGGGTCGATCTGGTTTTTATTGGTGATGGCAAGGCGCTCAAATCCGTTTAGCGCCTGTAGTGCAGATATTTTTTAACGCTTTAAGTGAAATATTTTTAAAGGCCCTTCTGCTGTTGCCCCTATTTATCTTGTTGGTTTTATACCTTCGTCAAGAAGTATTAATTTCGGTTTAAAAGTACGATACGATAAAAAAACATCAAACATTAAGTAGACTATGATGAGAACTTATCTGTGAAAAGAAAAATTCGTGCACCGTATTAAGGGCGTTTTATATGATTTAATGCAGCACCACATGTTTTTATATATTTCTTATTAATTAAGTTTTTCAAAGTATTCACTAGTACTACGTTTACAAGCAGAATCGAGAGCTCGAGTTGAAATAGCGTCGAATATTCAACCCAGGTTTTTCGTTACTTGAGTTGAGTGCTCCATTCAGAGTTTAGTTGAAATGGTATTGAGATTCCAGAAAAATTAATGGCATTAACGTATTTATTTCAATGCAAAACAAATATAATTTAATTAACACGAGTACTTTACTACACGAATCTATTTAAACAAATTTTTTTTGAAGACAAGCATACAAATAAGCAGACCAAAGTGTATTATCTGTAAAACCAACTCCTCGACCCAGGTTTTTCGTCACAAATTTCGACTCGACTCAGCTCCCCTAGCGGAGTCGAGTTGAATCAAACTCATTTCAACTCGAGCCAAGTATACAAAGAGTTGAGGAGAGCTTGAAGCTCAACAAATATTGACATTTGACACAAATTTTGTTATATGCGCAGAACTAAAAAAAATCAAAACTCTAATGATATTACCTTTAGAGCCGTTTGCTTCACTACAAGTTGAACACAACTTGAGGATTTTTATTTTTAACTTGTGTTTTTGGTTTTCTTCACTCAAAGATGATAGTTTCAACTTCCGATTTTCAACTCTAGAGTTAATCAACTTCCGATTTTCTCAACTACAGAAAAAAGTAGAAGTTGGTCGTGCAAACTTGAGATTTTTCATCATAATTTAGATTTTTGTTCTTTATTTTTTTCCTTATAAGTTATTTTCACTTTAAATATTCATAACAAATTAATTTAAACCATATTGCGAGGAAACTATTTTTGGATAGTTGATATTTTTCTCACAAAGTCACACACTTATTTTCTACAAGATGAATACAAAATAAAACAATTCAAAATGAAACTAAATTTTC
Organism: Dasysyrphus tricinctus; assembly: GCA_963921185.1. NCBI lineage: Eukaryota > Metazoa > Arthropoda > Insecta > Diptera > Syrphidae > Dasysyrphus > Dasysyrphus tricinctus. Next base: position 264,401,030 of record OY992531.1, read on the forward strand.
ACGATTAACCAACGACCAAATAAACAACTTTTGGTAGTTTGTTTTGTTTTTTCCGCCATTAATTATTTTTTTAAGTTTTGACAACAAAAATAATTCCGAAACTTTAATTTCAAATTGAATAGACGCATTTTATTCAAATGTACAATTGAAATTGACTTATCTGTCACAAATATCCTAGGGACCAACTTTCAAATTTCAACTCCCGAGTTGAGGATTTAAGAAGTGAAGAAAAGCAATTTTCAACTTGCCATCCAACTCTCGATTTGTAGTCAACTCTAGAGTTGGCCAACTCCAGAGTTTTCGGCAAGTTGACTAATAGTGAAGAAAACCGACCTTAATGTGTGTACTGTGAGTCTCAACGAAATCACTGGATTAAAGTATATTTTTGTTTTCAACAAATTTGCTATTTTTATAGCAAATTGCGATAAAATATTAATTTTAAAGTATTCAAAGATAATTTATTTACCTAAATAACATCACTTCACGTTACTTTATATGGGAATATTAGACAAAACTAACTTGTAAAATAAAATATTTGTATACTCCTTAGTATAGGCGTTTTTAGAGGATTTAACGTATAGCCATCACATGCTGTTTTATATTTGTTTAAATAAATTATTGACAGTATTCACTATTCTAACTTTTATTTCACTTTTTTAAGTGTTTAAAGTCCAGACCTATTTATTTATTTATTAATTTTTAAATGTTTTTAACTGTAATATTTTTTGTAAAGAAATATATAAGTACATGCATGAACTGTAGACTTCGCTCTAAAGACTTATGATTGTCTATTCAAAATAGACTTTATGTCGAATAGACTAAAAGTTGAGTGGTTGTATTGCGAATTTCTATTAGTTAATATTTTTCTATATGATTATTTCATATGTACATAAATGTATTTTTCTATTTGATAGAAATATTTCAAATTTATCAAGAATTTCTGATCGACTTTTCTCTATTCGAATTAATTTATTATAAAGTATGTAACTTTGACCACATCATTGACGTAAATATTTCGCGATTCACTTATTTGAATTTGGATTTGGTTTTGGTATCTCGTTTAGTAATTTGTACTCTGGAGTACTTGAGTCCAAATTTATAGTAATATTGGACAATTTTTTACCTGCCAGTTGAGCGCTACAAAACTTTTTCAGCTTTTTATAAGTTTTTGTTAACTACATTGCTATATAGAAAAGGAAATATAACGTTATTCAAAAAAATTTCTCATAGAAAATTTTATAACGAACAAATTTATATTTCATATCTTTTTCTTAAAGAACATAATACGTATTTCCAAAGTTGTATAGAAATATATCGAAAAAATTGGTTGATTTTAGCGTTTTTCTCACTTATAGATTTTTCCTGCATTTAGCACACCTTTCTGAGGCGGAGAAACAACATATATATTTTCTTTGTATTTATTATTTCTGATTGATTCCCACAAAAAACATCCAAACTAATATCTAATCCTCCTTGACTATATACCTACATATAATTTATATAATTTGTATACTTCCTTTATTTAGCCGAAATATAAAGATTCTTCTACATTTATCGTTAAATACAAACATATTCTTTCGAAAGCCATAACGCTTATTAAGAATTATGTAATAACAGTAATTTCGCAAGCCACACATCAAACATTAGCTCCCAAAAATTTTGGAACTCAAGAGAGTAAACCAAATGCCGAAGCCGCCTTTGCACTTTATTATGGAAAGTACCAAACATCTGCCGTGAAAATTAAAAGGGTATCACAACTTGTTGAAGATCGCCTCAGCTATGGGTCGGAATATGAACAGCTGCTATCTGAAATTCATAACAGTTATTTGTCAGAACGAGCAAATATCATGTCACCGGCTGTTGAAAGCGCAATTCAAGATTTAAAAGCCAGCTACAAAGGAGATCAGTGTTCATTGATGCGTAGTGCCTGTGGGTTTCTGGTGCATGTATGTCAAGATGAACACCGTTTGTTCTTCCAGTACTTTTCGATTCCCAGCGATCAATTGATGTATATTAAAAAAAAATATTCAACAATTTTACATGTCTGACTGTTATTTATTTATTTATTTCAGAACCTACCTAGAAGGACTGTGTACAATCCTTTATGATACAATGCGCCCAATGATTATTCACATAAACCATTTAGAAACTTTGGCTGAAATATGTAGTATACTTAGAATTGAAATGATTGAAGAACAAGTTCAGCAAAATCGTAAGTTTTTAATTGCCATACGAAAAATAATATCATCTTCCGACATTGGATCAGCTTCTTGTAAAATATAAATAGGGTAATAGGATAACCGGCATTTAATAAATATTTTCCCTTTAATTTCAGGTGAACAATTGGAAGCTTTCGATAGAACTGCTAACCAACTGCTTCAAGATGTTCAAGAGCGGTTAGTTTTTCGAGCTCATTTGTACTTGCAATCAGATATATTGCATTATAATCCCTCAGCGGGTGACCTTGCTTATCCGGAAAAATTGGAAATGATGGAAGTATTGGAGCATATTTGTTTTAATAATAAAACTCAACTATATATTTACATATTTATATATTAGAGCATAGCATTATCACTGCAAGAGCCGCAAATGAAGCGATCAGAATCCCGATCATCGCTTATATCAACAACTTCAAACACCGAAAGCGTTGATGCCAACTATAGAGCTAGGAATCTAAGTAAACGTATGATCATACTGATTTTGGGACATATCATTTTATTTCGAATAATTTCTTGAAGATTCTCCGGCTGATCTTCATGGGATGTGGTATCCAACTGTACGAAGAACTCTTGTTTGTTTGTCGCGACTGTACCGATGTGTTGATAGACCAATATTCCAGGGACTTTCCCAAGAAGCATTAAGACTTTGCATACAGAGTGTCTCTAAGGCTGCGGGAAAGATAAGCGCTTCTAAGGTAATTTTACTTTAGATTTACATATTTAAATTAAAAATTATATCTTGAAAATACGTTCTTCCAGACATCAATCGATGGCGAACTTTTTGAGATTAAACATTTGTTGATTCTAAGAGAGCAAATAGCTCCTTTTCGTGTAGATTTTACTGTTAAGGAGACGTCACTTGATTTCAGCAAAGTCAAAACTGCTGCTTTCGGATTACTGCAAAAACGGAAACAACTTTTTTCCATGGGTAGCAATAACGCATTACTTGAATTTCTTCTCGAAGGTACCCCTCAAATAAAAGAACACCTCCTAGACTCTAGAAAAGAAGTCGACCAACAGCTTAAATCTGTTTGCGAACTTTTTATCAAAGACGCTGTGCAGATGCTTATTGGACCTTTGCTTGTATTTCTTGAAAAAGCTCAAACTTTGGTATCACAGGCATCGACAGCGGACATTAAGGAACAAACAACACCAAGTAAAGTAAACTTCACCTTAAGACATAGTTCTTGGGCAAGCCCACAGCATATAAGCAGTATTATCCAAGAGACACAAAGACTTGTTAAAGTCAAACTGTGTAATCTTCAGCGGTCAATGCAACTTTATCTTAGCAACCGTGATACCGAATTCATAATTTTTAGACCCATAAGAGTAAGTTAAACTTTAGATTACTAAAAAAATATAATTTTAGTTCAATTTCAGAACAATATAATAAGCTCATTTGTAAAATTGGAGCAAATGCTTGCAACAAATGGATATTCCAAAGATGACATGATTATTACAAGCTGTCCTTCAGCAGAACAAGTATCAATACTTTTGTCGAGTGCCAGCATTCTTGCCGCCGAAGGTATTGTAAATTTTTCTGCAGCAAGAAAAATAAGTACTTCATCAAATGAAGGACATGCTGGGCAAAGGAAAATAAGCTTGGAAAAAAAGGTGAGCTTTGACAGCGCTGTTATGACACAAGTTCCTGAATCTTCGGAAGTGATTTCTGAAAAGGTGTCTTTTGAAAATGGCTCAAACCAAACTTAGTACGAACGTACCTATGGAAACGAAACTTATTAAGAGACTAAATAATTATATAAAAATTATCAAAGTAAACCCTGCCTACAATAGCTAACTGATTTTTTCTTCCTCAAAATCGTTGGAGCTGTTTTTGAGATAAATAAGCTTAACAGTTGTATAGCAAGCAGCGTTATTTTTAGAGCTAAAACAAATTCAATTTCCCCTATAGGAAATCAACTAAAAAGATCGCTTCATTGGTTAAAGCCTAGTTTACAGTTCCCGTGCGCAAAAAAAAAACTATGCAAATATTCTCGCATGTCAAAAATAATTGAGGTGAAATGTAAAATTAATTGTTTGCATGATTGGTTTACAGTTTCATGCAAAAAAAAACTATGCTGTCATGGAATGTCATGCAAAACAATGGACCGGCAATTGTTTTGCATGCGAAAAAAAGTGTGGTGAATAAACTATTTTTTTTTGGATGGTCGGTTTACAGTTAAAAAAAAAAAAAATATATTCACCTCAAGGCATTATTTGGATGCAATCGGTTTTCGCATCCAAGAATAATTATTTTCCATTTTAAGACCTAAAGTTTATTAATTAAAGCATAGTTTACAGTTCCGATGCGAAAAAAATCAAAATTTTCAAAACGATTTTCCACCTGTTCTGCGCACCAAGTTGAATAATATTCAAGGCGAAAAACGTTTGCTTTGGCCTAAACCACCCATTGAGTCATTAATTTACCCTTAATTGACTAGCTATAGTCCTAAAAATGGAAAATAATTATTTTTGGATGCGAAAACCATTTGCATGCAAATAATGCCTTGAGGTGAATATATTTTTTTTTTTCGGAAGTATAAACCGACCATCAAAAAAAAAAAATATTTTATTCACCTCACTTTTTTTCGCATGCAAATCAATTGCCGGTCCATTGTTTTGCATGACATTCCATGACAGCATAGCTTTTTTTTTTGCATGAAACTGTAAACCAATCATGCAAACAATTAATTTTACATTTCACCTCAATTATTTTTGACATGCGAGAATATTTGCATAGATTTTTTTTTGCGCACGGGAACTGTAAACTAGGCTTAAGGGTAAATTATTGACTCAATGGGTGGCCTAGGCCAAGGCAAACGTTTTTTGCCTTGCATATTATTAAACGCGGTGCACATAATAGGTGGAAAATCGTTTTGAAAATTTTTATTTTTTTTCGCACCGGAACTGTAAACTATGCTTAAAGCTGGATTTACACCTTCGTTGTTATCGTCCGCGTACGTTGTTCGTTTTTGCCCGTACGCGGAACAACGAAGGTGTAAATGATAACACCGAACACGAACAACGAAGAAATTCAAAGCCGTTTTGAATGTTGGATGAACTTTACTCGTTGTTTGTGGAACAACGTTCACCGAATGAAGAACGAAGGTGTAAATCCAGGGGCCGGATTCTGTAAAAAACGAAACGAAAGCGAAGGTTCGTTTTTCAAAAGCGAAAGAAATCGTGCGAAAGCGAAAGTTGGCATTCCATATCGCATTTCGTTTAATTTATTTGGATCGCTCAAGTTTGAGAGCCTCTGTTTTTCATTGCCTACTTTTAGGTGCTTTGAATTTGGTTAGAGATGACATAGATGCAGATGGTGAATAGTCGAACACAGAAAAGTGGTGGAAAAGTATAAATAAACATATAATTTAGGATACAAAATTATATATAACTTGAACGAAAGCCTCTACAATTTATTAAGGAGAATATAAGTATCATTTTTAGCCATAGTCGTCTTGATTCAAAACAAAGTAGTTCTTTTTTTTATTGACGACTAGAAAAGTCAAAATGCGATACCTGGTGGCGAATAAAACAACTGGATAACTACATTATGAAGAAGTTTTACTTTATTATTTAAGTAAAAATATAGTTTTTATATTTATTAGAATAGTTTTTCTTCTTTTGATAAATAATTTCGGAAAAAACACTTCACAAATCACATACGATTTACAACAAATTTTGACATCTTATGTAGTTATTCTGTTGCATTTTTTGCCCGGTAGAGTACTGCCTCCAGTCGTCAATATGGTGGATTTTCATAAATGGTAAAATGTGGTGAAAAACAAGGCACCCATCTCTAGCCCTGAGAAAAGAAACGAAAAGAATAAATAAAAAAAAATAATTCTGTTGCAATTTGTAGGGAAGTCATAATTTAGCCAAATAACACTTATCATGGCTTAATTGTTATAAAACTATTGACAAATCATTTCTTCTTGGTGTAAAATCTTTATTTATATATTTCATATTATTTGAGGATGGGTATTCAATGATGTTTGATATTAATCTTGATGAATATTTGAGACCGTGAGTGAAGGTTTTTGTTCGTAAACGATTTTTTTTGTTTTGCTAAAGTGATACATACTTTTATATCTTATTATTGTTAGCTAAATGCATCAGAAGCCATCATGATTGTAAATTCGCTAAAGCTTTCCAAAATATACCTAACTAAATTATTTTTAATCTTAGAAACGTGAAGTAAATAGCTGTCGTTTAAGTTCTTTCGCACGCACGATCGAATTCTTTCGTTTTTAAAGTTACATGAAGCAAATTGTTCGCACAAACGAAAACGTTTGTTCGTTTTTGCCATACAGAATGTCACCCCAGCTTAAGGCTGTAGGTGTAGATCGAGATACAAACAGACAGACAGAATTTTGCCACCCTCTATCATTGTAATTTTTTTCTGCACGAATCTTGCTGTATTGTACCTACGTATGTACATATATCACAAATTAAAATCTTGTAATCTTTAATAGTGATTTTATTCCAATTTAACATACTACAAATAGGCCAAAAGATGGTACTTAGCAAACAATTTAAATTAAATTTAGAACTGCTCATTTTCTCTTGCGCAAAAAGTAGCAAGGTTAACAATAATAATTTTTACGAAATTTAATAGCGAAAGAAAATCCCTTGAGATTGTAAATTGAAAATTAATTTGTATTAACACTATATTGAAGGCTGCTACGATAGTGAACACTTTTCCTTTGAATTTCTTGGGCCACCAACCGGCGCAACTGTTGAACTTTGTTGAGCCGCTCTTCTGTTGCGCTCTGCCGATTCATCAAGTTCCATAATAGATAGAGCAAGTGCATGAGCTAAGGCTTCGTCTTCAGTCTGCAAGGAAATAACAAAGTTGAAAATAAGAAGCTTGCCATCATGTATGCAATATTTTTAATAATCTCACCATATTCCCTTGAATATTTTTAGCCTGACTGCTTCCTTGAGCTAAATTTACTCTATTTGGGGCTGGTTTAAGATTTGTTGTGAATAATGTTGTGGGTTTATTGTTTTTTCTGTATTCTGCTGCATTGCTAAGTATATCAAAATAAATTTCAGACAAAATTGGAATAGTTGAAATAATAATGCTTACGCTGTTAAGTTACGTTGTAGTTTTTGTGGGGGGCCAGTACACTCATGATCAACTGAATGCCGATGACGTAGGCAGAAATTAAAACTGCAAATAGTGCATGTCACAGGAATAAGTTCCTTCTTTTTACAGTTTTTGTAAGAGCAACGGTTTGTGAATATTTTTTCTGTGTCTGACTTGCAATACTGGTCCATATGTTGACCAACAGTTTGATCGGGAGATGTCCCGCGTGGTGTAGGAACGGGTTCTCCACATAGTGGACACACTGGAACTTGAAAGTCCTTCTTGTAAGCTCCAGGACAGGAATGCTTCATGTAACTAAAGTGCTCGGAACAGAAAACTTCATCACACGAGTCGCATTTCATAGGCAAAAAATCTGAATTAAACAATTAAGTATTGAAAATGTATTCAATACAAAATGAGTATAAAATAAATTGCCTACCCAATTTGTGGCATGATTCTTCAGAACAATGTTTTCCAAGGTTTGGGAATTCCATAGCACTCAAATAATTCTTATTTTAATTCAATTTAAAGAGCCTAAGTTACTCTAGAAGTTTCTTGAATCACTATGTTTTTGTCAAGTAGGAAGTATGACTAAACAAAAATATAAATGAACCAACTTTAAATTTAATGTCGTTTTCCTTTTGCCACTAGGGATTTTGATCCAAAATTGCTAATTTTTCGTGGCAAATAGAACACACATTGGGATTGATTTTTTTTCGTGCTTGTGTGTGTAACATATCAAATTTGCCGTCATTTCGTTGATGTGACCAGTGATAGAATGCGTAGGGAAAAATTCCTATGAGTAGGTATTTTATATAAGGATTCATGTGAATGTCATATCATACCAGCTTCTCGTGAGGCGACTACGTCTCTTCTTTTTATTTCACTCTTATCTCTTGGAAAGAATGGCCCAGTGAGCCAGAAATTTTTAATTTTTTTGAAAAATTTTGCCTAACCTCACCATCTTCTTTTTTTCACTAAATAGGAATGAGATAAAAAGAGAGTAGTCAAAATGAGTCGCCTCACGTGAAGCTGGTATAAACACCGTCGATAGTTTAAAAGATTTTGAAAGAAAACTTCAAAAAATCACCAACCATTTCTAACTCGTATGAAAGCAAACGTGAACGAAATAAAAAGAAATAATTCGCAATTATGAGTGCGTCATACAATTTGCTTGCTTGGGTTTTCGTATGACAATTTCAGTGAATGAAAGTTTTACCTTAACATAATCAAAAATGAAAAACAATTTAGGGATTTTTTTTAATCTTTAGTGGATATTTTATTTTTTCCATATACTAACACTACACTTATTTCAATATTTTTGATAACAAAAAAACCTTCAAAGTTATCACTTTCTTTGGACGAAATGTTTGTTAAATGCAATTCAATGCAAGCGGGTTTTGTTAATCCAGCCATTTGGTAATTTAAAGACACTTATTATCCCTCCGTAGTGGGTATTAGGCATCCCTGAAGGCGTTTGGTAGCCGCCACGCAAAAAAAAAAACTCTTGGACGACTTGACGGGGAAAATTCTTTTTCTACCAAGAGTCCAGTACACCAAACACATTAATCACATCACACCCGATCAAAAGCACATTAAATTGTTCCAAATATAATAATTATTTGAATAATTGTATGATTTTATTTATCGCACTAAAAATTTACAAAATTCCGAATTTGAAAATAAACAATCCAATGACAAATGTAATGAAGTGAAGTATCGACAATTGTCACTTTACTTTGGTGTGTGTGCAAGTGCGTGTGAATCCCTCTTAAAACAGGGATTGCAGAGATTGATCCCTGACACACAGAAATCGATTTTTTTTGGTCAAAAGGAAAGCGAAAACCTGACAGGGATCAAATAGAGATCAAAAAAATCGATTTTTTTGGTCAAAAGGAAAACCACATAACACACTTTTTCTGTAGACAAATCAGATATCATATCAGACGTCAACTTTACGTCTGATATCTGATTTGTCAAAGAGGAGTTTCACCTCAAATATGCTTGACAAGCTTATAGGTTAGTTCGATTTGTAAAACTATTTGTCCTAGGAAGATTTAACAAGATTAATTTCTAATCTTCAAGATTTACGAAATAAATTTGTATGGTAAATCTACGAGATTTAAGGTTAATCTCATTAACCCCGAGGCCACACGAGCAAGTACTTGCATGCAAGTTGCAATACATACACATTTGTTTACTAACACAAACAAACCCAAGCAACTTGCTTATCAACTGGCATGCAAGTTTTGAAGCCAGTAGTGAAGCAAGTTGAGAAGCAAGTTGGGAGACAAGCAAGTGGAAAGCAAGTGGGAGGCAAGTGGAATGCAAATTACGAATTTGACAAGCAGTGTATGTAGCCAACTTGCTTGCAAGTACTTGCTCGTGTGGCCTCCGGGTTAATCTCAGATTAGCGCTAGGTGGAAATGTAGCAATAGTTGACTCGAATTTAAAAATGTCAACGCTCCATCAAACGGACTTGTCAAGCATGTTGGATATCAAAATATTAGCTGCGTTTTATTATCTCTGGGTCTGGGTCGAGGTTATTTTTTAACATGCATTACAAAAACAACATGAGATCTAGGTTTCTATCGAGGTTAGTTTCAATAACCCATATAGAGGTTTTCCTTCTGACCGGCAGAGGGCTTTTTACCATTGTGAATGGATGTCAGTGATTTGTCAGCAGTATTAAGAATAGAAAGGGAAAGAGACAAGTGCTTACATGAAAAACAAATAAACATAAGAAAAAAGAGACTGATATACAGCACTGCTTTTGCACTAACCCACATCGTTTTATTTTCACGAGGTGAACCATATGGGTTATAAGCGATAATAAAACGTGGCTATTAGGTCTGTTTGTTAAAGTGCCTCTACACTATCACACAATAAAGTATTAACACAATAAGGGCATTCATACAACAGCGTAAAGCCGTCGTAAACGTTGTAAACATTAAAACTTCGTAATTCTGTCATAATTTGTATGGAAAATTTGACAGATTTACGAAATTTAAAACTTTACTATGTTTACGACAACTTTACGCTGTTGCATGAATACCCTTAATGTCAGAATTAAGTGGGAAAGAATTTAATACGACTGCCAAATTTATGTGATGAAAATGATTTTCATATTTTGCTTCCACACTTGCATCAATACAAATCAGTTTCACCATAACCTCAAACGCCCAAGTGGGATAAAATGTGTGATGGTTTTAGAACCGATCCTAAATATTGAATTTTTTGAATTGAATTTTTATTGAGACTTTAGATAAATTACACTAAGGGTATTCATTCAACAGCGTAAACTCGTCGTAAACATCGTAAAGTTTTAAACTTCGTAAATCTGTCAAATTTTCCATACAAATTGTGACAGAATTACGAAGTTTAAAAGTTTACAACGTTTACGACGACTTTACGCTGTTGTATGAATACCCTTACTGTTTACAATTCAATAGTAAATTTCTTAGCAAAGCTATGTATATTGCGGCTATAGAGTATATTGCCTGCTTTATCGAGTTACAAAGGTTGCCTCGTGGCTGTCAATTTAATGTTTTATTTGCCTGCTCAAGGGAAATATATATTTCGGTTATGTGTTGGCTTATGGATGCAACGGTTATATACATATATACAAGCTCCTACAAATAACTAATAAAATACAATTACACCAGAGAATACATAATATACATGTGTATATACTATTATATTAGGGGTATTCATGCAACAGCGTAAAGTCGTCGTAAACGTTGTAAAGTTTTAAACTTCGTAATTCTGTCACAATTTGTATGAAAAATTTGACAGATTTACGAAGTTTAAAACTTTACAACGTTTACGACGACTTTACGCTGTTTCATGAATACCCTTATTATATAGAGTTTGAGCGAGTGCGCTCATAAGCAATTGATTGTGTAGAAGACACATGAAAGAAATGTTCTTTTTAGAGCGAGAGCGCTCGATATGATTTTAAATAGAAACGTAGTGCTTAATGCACGTGTGATTTTAACATACAACAAATTTTTTTCTGACGATTACGTATAAATATTGAAACAGTTATTGAAAGACACTGAGAAATCAAGATGAAGTAGTTAGATATATGTAGTTATTATATAAAATATACGATTGCACAGATAAGAATAGAACACTGTTGATTGTTGAAGCTGGAGCGGTTATTAAGTAGACAGGATCTGCTTGGTCCGTTTTCTCGGTAAACGTATAACGTTGGCCTCTTGCTGGAGTTGGATCGGCTGAAGAGGTTGCTTGTGCAGGAACTAACTGCTCAGTTGCTTTGGGATGGGTGTGGACCATTTTATCGGTAAATGGTAAACGGGAGCCGGGAGTCCGTTTTATCGGTAAACGGGCAACGGGTTTATATCATTTAAAATTATTTATAGTTGCTGTTTTATAAAAACTGTGGGAGGTTGTGCTGAGCACAACCTTCCTCTTTCAAGACCAAACCCAAACTCGATCCTAAATATTTTCAGGTACAAACACATGTCAAATCGTGTCGGAAGCGCTGTCAATTTGCGTGTGATGAAAATTCATATTTTGTTTCCACACTATTACCTATATACATGATTTCTTCCCACTTTTTTGACATGTGTTAATACTCAGTGGATAGTGTGGAATGGCTATTATCTTGAAATTCCTTGCAAATTTTAACAAATTGTCACAAATTCCTGTTCGTTAACTCAAAAAAGTTTCATCGAGAGCGCGCAAAGAGAGAGCAAATAATTTCCCCTCCGTTGGAAAACTTGCGAATTTCTGCTACACAAATTTCTGTGAACACAAAATGTTACAACTACGGTCAAAAATCGTGGTGGTCAGTTTCTGCCACAGCGTTGCCACTAATCGTAAAATTTTCCGAAGTAGGTTTTCAAAAAAAAGCAATATATTCATAGTTTTCTTGCAGAAGATCTGCATATTCCAATTTTTACTTTCATTTTCAAAAAAGAAGAACAAAAGAAATTAAAAATGTATTTTAGCAGTAGATTTGTTTTACGAAAAGAGTGCATTAGATCTAATGAAATCATGGCAAGGTGGCAACGCAACAAAAATGACGCTTCGGACAAAAAGTGGTGCAGTTCATGGTTCAATTGTTCAGTTTTGAGTTTATATATCAGGGCGCTCACCTGAGCAGACGAACCCAAAAATTTTGTAACTTAGTATTTGTCAGCAAAACTTGGGAAATTCTCTGAGCCCTCAGAAATATAAACTGGACAAATGCGTTTGTTAACTCTTTCAAATTTCCCCAACTCTGATAGAATTGTCCCTTCTTCTCAAAATTTGACACGTTACACATTTTTTTGTAAAGAGATACCAAACAAACCTATTTTGATATATCCATCAAGCATCATCAAGCCATGCTTGTCAAGCAAATTTGAGAGTGTGAACCCCATGCTGGCTCCACCTGCAATGAACGATGCCAAGACTATGAACATGTCTAATAAAAATCCAATGGAGCCAGAAAAATCTATAGCTAGAACTATAATGCTCGGAGGGGCACTTAAATGGTCGGAAGAAAACAAGCGAATACACGGAAAGCATTTGACGCGACTATAATTGCGAAGTGGAGCGTTTCGTCAAGTTTCGTTCAACTTTGGTTACGGAAGTGAGGTGCGCTCCCGAGCGTACCTCATTTAAGTAAAACTGACATTTGGTGAAATAGGAATGCCAAAAAGAGAAAGATGATAGTTACATTATGGGTGTGTTCCCCTTTTTTCGGTACGGAAAGCTACTTTTCGTTGGTTTTTGACATTAGCTTCAGTGCCCTTCCGAGTTCCGACTATTATAGTTCTACCTTATGTCTTGTCGACGACATGTCGGAGAAAACTAATTTTTGAACACGACATGAACGCTGTTCAAAGCTTGGCCATGAGATTTAAAGTTTCACGTGCTTGTGAGATTTTTCTGGTTTTTGTTGTATCTCGAGGAAGCTGGATATTAAATAAGTCTTTACGGTAAATTGCGTGTATTATTAAAAAGATACAAGTAGTGGTGAGAGGGAAATGAAACGACATGACATGATTTGCCCAGCGAGAAAAATCTGCTGATTGTTGATTGGATTGTGGTTGAGATGTTGGGCATCTGTATGCACTGTGGAGTTGGGGTGTTACACAGTTACCAAAAATTTAGGTAGAACTATAATAGTCGGAAGGGCACTGAAGCTAATGTCAAAAACCAACGAAAAGTAGCTTTCCGTACCGAAAAAAGGGGAACACACCCATAATGTTACTATCATCTTTCTCTTTTTGGCATTCCTATTTCACCAAATGTCAGTTTTACTTAAGTGAGGTGCGCTCGGGAGCGCACCTCACTTCCGTAACCAAAGTTGAACGAAACTTGACGAAACGCTCCACTTCGCAATTATAGTCGCGTCAAATGCTTTCCGTGTATTCGCTTGTTTTCTTCCGACCACTTAAGTGCCCTTCCGAGCATTATAGTTCTAGCTTTTGATTTGATGAGAAATAAAATGAAAAAAAAGTTGTGTCATACGGGCTTAATAAATGTTCGTAGCAGCGTGGCCCCCTACTACAATTGTAGTGTTTTTACTACACTTTTTTTTTCAAAAGCACACATGGCTTAACTAAATTCAACTACTTTTTGGCAAAAGTGCAAAAGTGTTAGTAGCTTTAAATCTTAACCAATACGCTCTGAGTAAACCCAGAACACAACATCATCAATTCCAAAATCCACTTCCAGAAGGGAATCCACAGTTTGACAGATAATATTGGTTTTATCTTTATATTCTTCACATTTCTACTTCAGTTTCACAATGAACCGTTTTGAGATCGGAATGTGAGCAGTTTTTTAAATTATTTCGAATGATGGAGTTGCACAAAATCGTGTGATAGTTTAATATTTTATTTTGTGAATTTCTATTGCTAGGAGTACCAAATGAAAATATATTTTTCAGCTGTCGAAAAAAAAACTTAATGCTGCTTGGATTCATGTATATATAAATTGCTTTAAGTGATTTATTAATCACCTAAATAGTTTATTTACCCCGAGGCCACACGAGCAAGTACTTGCATGCAAGTTGCAATACATTCACATTTGTTCACTAACACAAACAAACCCTAGCAACTTGCTTATCAACTGGCATGCAAGTTTTGAAGTCAGTAGTGAAGCAAGTTGTGAGACAAGCAAGTGGAATGCAAGTGGAAAGCAAGTGGGAGGCAAGTGGAATGCAAATTACGAATTTGACAGGCAGTGTATGTAGCCAACTTGCTTGCAAGTACTTGCTCGTGTGGCCTCAGGGTTATGTATATTTTATGTGTATACATAATGTAAACGTTGTAAAGTTTTTAAATTTCGTAATTCTGTCACAATTTGTATGGAAAATTTGACAGATTTACGAAGTTTAAAACTTTACCACGTTTACGACGACTTTACGCTGTTGTATGAATACCCTTGACACTTTATTATACTTATGTATATTTAAAAGTGAAAAAAAGGATTACAAAATTTGTAAAACTACTTTGTTCTTTTTTTACTACGTTTTTACTGCACTGCAGAGTCGTACATAGTGACTTTCTGAAAAGAAAAAAAACAATTGTAGCAAAAACGTTACAGTTGTAGTAGGGGGACACTACTGTTGCTGATCCGAGTCCAGACCGTCCACTCAGTCATCCAAAATCAAAATGCAGTTCAGTTCAGTGGAATATAAAATGTTGAGCTAGTTGGTGTGTTGGAAATGTCGGAATTGCTTCTAAAAGGTTTTATTTAGTTCTTTATTTTTGTTAATTCAGAATATCTTAAAATTTAACGGAAAGTGTACTTTTCTTATCGTCTCAGTATTAAAGCTTATAAAAGTACATTGTTTATCTATCGTTCTTGTGAAGATTCTATGATAAATTTTCGTTCACATCTTTTTGTTTGACGGGTGCACTTTTCATGTGAAATCATTTTTTTTTTTTTGTGAAATAATTACGTTAGTTGTTATTATAAACTATAAGAGACACTTCTGGTAAATTATGTGATATGTGGATGCAAATATACACCTGTAATTGCAAATAGTGTTCTTATCCAGGAAATAGCAAATGATGAACTTCTGCATGTAAAGAAGGTAACGAAACACCAAGCTGTCTGTTTGACGTGTCGCCGCTGCCGGACGCATTTTTTCACTATTCGTATTTGTATGCGAAATCGTATAACAAGATTGTTTCAATATTTTGTTGGATAAGGGTGCGGCTTTCAAAAAGTCGTTAATTGCTGTATTCTGAAGACTTGGGCCTTTATTGTTCTAAAGGTGCTTTGGAGGCACTGGTAAGTTTGCTATCTTATTACTTAAACAAATCCGAATATTATTTTCCTGTTTGTTTTCCATTAAAAATTGGATATTTTTACCTGTTGCTTATGGATTGACTAACTAGGTATATACCTAGACATTACTCATATCAAATGAACCAAACTATTTAATTTTTAATTCATAAAATACTAATTCCCGTCTTATTCAAAGATGAATAATAGCCCAAACATTTAGGTACCAACATTTATACTTATTTTTATAAAAGGGTGACATAATAAATAATTTTTTAATACATAATGTAAGTGGAAATGATATGATTGAAGCCTAAATATTCATCTAAAAAACTATATTAAGAAAACATTCAATTTTGCTGTCTCAAACATGAAAGACTACCCACCCACTTACTTTCTCAGTACTAAATTCGTAGAAAGATTTGTTTTACATTTGCTCTGAAGGTTTGTTGTATTTTGTGCTGCTGTAAGTACATATTATGTAGAGAAGAACTGGTTTTCTCTACACGAGTTACATAGTTATATGGGTTCATTTATTTAAAACTTAAAAAGGAAGCTGATTCCAGTCTTTTACATATCGCGTAGGTATTTAAAAATGTGATACATTTCAGAACTTTTGTATCCAATGTAAGTGTATTGTTTTTAGCTATTATTGAAACTAAACATCGCTTAATTACCTTTTGGCGGATTTTTTGTTTAAACCTAAAAAATGCCTTGCGTTTCGTCTCATTTAATTTCAGTATCCCCTGATACTCAAGTTCTGTCCTGAGTGTCATGCGGTGTTTCACAATTCAATTTGTTTTATTGAACATAATAAATACAATTTGGCTTACAACTAATAAGATACATTGAAAAATGTACATTTGTTGGCACATAGTTTATATTTATTTATACTTTATACTATGTCTTAGGTTTAAAATTTTAAAATAATATAGAATAGGTACATGTCAAAATTTATTTAAATGTCGGTTGACTTTTTCATTCTCGGGGTGTTCTATCCCGGTTGTCTAGTAGTGATATTAATGCGGTGTTTCACTTGATAACTTAACTCGCAAAATGAAAAAAATAAAAACAAATTATGATAGGTATCGATTATGAAGCAGTCCATTACACTTGTGTTAATATCTCTTAAACTAATGTGCAGCTTACAAGGCCATACCGAAGTGATAGCTGTTGTATAATTAGACGTCGATCACTTTATATATGTACAGGCACCTCAGGAGGGTAGTAAGGTATTTCCAGACTGCTAAAAACATAAACACTACCTAACTACTCACTTATCATCTTCAATAACCAATGTTAGAAGAATCTCCCTTATTGATGATTTATAACATAATCAGATGTTTGGAAGATAGAACTACCAGCTAGGAAGATACAACCAAGCGGTTTCTCAATTCCATACAAGACTTCAAAGAAAAGAACACTGAGTGAGCTGAAATCAAAAGTTCACTGACTCGAAAGCAAACTTAATTGGCAACAACAACAAATCTTTTTGAGAAATTTAATTTAAATTGCTGGATTGACTGATATCGATGATATTCTAAGAGCCGACAGCAAATTTTGGGAGTGGAGGTATAACCAAAATCGGAGTATGAGGGATTATAGGTACATGTATCGTGATACCAAATACCAAAGTCTGGTAGGTTTTGTTTTCAGCCTTTGGGAGGGGTGGGGGGTTATAAAGTGCTAGATCCCCTGATTTATTTTCATGATTATAACCTCTTTAATTTATTTTTAAAAAATTGGATATGATTCTCAGTCATTTTTACTAAGCATAAGCACCACAATCTTGACGGTCCGATTAATAGAACTCAAGATGTAACCATTTTACGTGAACCTCATCATACCTTTTTTGGAGATTTTCAATAAAACAAAAAATCAACAAATAAAGTCTCCACAAAAACGCCAATAAGGTTTGCTCAAAAAGGTAAAATAATGGGTCCTATTTATCGGATTACAAAGATAAAAGTCTTGAAACTTAGGGAAAATGACAGAGCATCATATCCAATTTTTTAAAAGTGAATTGAAGTTCTAATGACCCTACCATAAATATAGGAAACTACGCGGCTTTTAAACCCCAACCCCCACGAAAGGCTGAAAACAAAACCTGCCAGACTTTCACATTCCAAATCACGATACATGTACCTATAATCCCTCATACTTCGATTTTGGTTATACCTCCACTCCCAAAATTTGCTGTCGGCTCTTGGTCTATGATTCAAACTCTTTGTGCATTAGGGGTGTTGGACTTTTTGTAAGATGGGTATGGTGGAAGGTGGATTTTGTAGAGGATTCAAAAGAAGTAACTTTTGTTCTAAGACATTTTCCGAAATAGAATTGTAAAACACCGCGGGCTTTTTTGACCAAAATTTGAAAAAGTCGTCAAGGAACCCATTAAAATTTTGTTGCTGTTAACATGCTAGTAAGAAAATAGCACAAGCTGCCCCTTAAATTATTATAAAAGACTTTTACTCGAAAATTTTCTGAAAAAAAACGAAAAATCGATCTATATTTTCATGCTGTTTTCGATTGTTTTTTCTAAATAGACTGCTCGAATTGGTTGAAACTTGCCATCTTAACATTTAGCAGCTTACCTTAATTGATATCCAGTTGATATAAAGGAGAAAAGATAAACTTGGAATATAAAAATAGCATAAGCAAAGTGATTATTATGTGCGATCTTTGTCCTAATAGAATAGATAAGCTTTCGCTCTTTTCATTGGGTCCTGTGTACAAATATTTTGTCGTAGCGAGAGTGTGACTTTAATTGTGCTGTAGAACAGTTTTATTCAAATCTGTTTGGCCATTTGAGTGTAATTGAAGATAAAATATCTTAATATCCGAACAATACATAGATTGCAATAAAGAATGATATGCAAAAAATATAATATTCATATATTCTCTTTACGATTTCAGTACTGTACCGAAAGGTTTCTGTGTGACGGAAAAACATCAGCTATAAAATGCTTAAATTCATACGAGGAAAAGGGCAGCAGCCAACTGCAGAACGCCAACGACTTCAAAAGGAATTATTTGCGTATAGAAAGGTAGAGATTGATTAAATATTCCATTTTCTTATTGCGAGAGTCTATTCAAAATAGGTATACATACATAAATTTATGGTCAACTATCGGTAAATTTCTGGTAGTAAATATTTTCCTATTTGATTATTATGATGTATGTATTTTCCTATTTGATAGAAATTTAAATTCTATCAAGAAGGTCTGATCGACTTTTATCTGTTTGAAATTTTCCGAATAGACTCTCACAATAAGCTCCTTTTTTATGCACGGTAAAATAAATTGTATTTATTTATTTAATTTAAATCTACTATATTGCTTTTAGCTTAAATATCAAATAAGTATATAATAATTAATGTAATATTAATTATATATGTGGTGTTTTTTTTTAGAAACATGATAATTCCATAAAATAATTTGCGTTTTCACGTTTACTCTACATAGACCTAGAACATGTTCATAAATGTTTCAAGAAAATTAGTCAACCAGTTAAAGCTCCAGCTCGATGTAGATGAAGGTAAAGTAGCAAATTATCAAAGTTATCGGGTTTCTAGCAAACCCCACAGATATAATATAATAATTAACAGGTATAGTTCTTTGTCATTATTTTTTTTTAGAGACCTAGATAAAGGGGGATATGCATAAAACATAGTTAAGGCTTTTACTAGAAAATTTTTAAGTACATATATGCTATTTTTGATATGCAAAAATTGCAGTAAATGTCGAAATTTAAGTATTTACTGCAGGCCATGGTATTTACTCTTTTTGGGTGAACTTTACAAGTAAATACTTAATTCCGTATGCATAAAAACTAGTAATTTCTCTTTTTCTCTAGTAAGAACTTAATTTTTTCAAAGTTGCAGAATAGCAACACGCAAATTTCATAGTACCTACTTATTTGGTTTTAACCTGCAATTAAATACATAGTTATAAAGCCAAAATTTAACAGTCTTGAGCCTGATTTTAAGCAATGAGGCTTCTGTGTTTGTTTAAAATTGGGTTTGTGTAAATAATTACTGAAACGGTGGAATGTTGGTGTATTAATTCTCAAAGAGTCTTAAGAATATCGCGTTCAGAGTCTAATTTTAAACAACTTTATTGTTCTAGTATCACTTGGATCAGAATAGCGTTAAATTTTAAATGTTGAAATTTAGACTAGAGATCAAATTTAAACTTAATACAAATTGACACATGGCCTAGACGGGAAAACGCAGATTGGTTAAGAACATCTCTCATTTTATTTACCTCTGTTATTCTTTTGCCTCTTTTTTATCTTGATCTGCGTTAAGTTCAATCCCAGTTTTAATACCAAACAAAAATGAGCTTCCCGTATCGTCAAAGAAAAGAGACACACATAGCCCATATATAGCCCAAATTTCTTAAAAAATAATAAAAATAACTGGTTACATTTTGATGTACTTACTATATCATATATATCAGTACTTGTGATATCAGGTGTCATGTATAAAATATTAAACTCAAGTTAAAAGTTCAAGGAAACTATATTCAGTCACTACACTTAATCAGAAGAATTATTTCTTTTCAAATTTTCTTCATATTCTATTAAAATATTAAACAGTGGTAAAAACCAAGTTAATTAATTGTTGGTATTCTATGTTAATAAAATGAACAACTTTCTAGTCGTACATACTTGCAAGTTTAAGTTGCTTGGAACTTAACACCTAACTTTTTAAAGTGTGCAAGTAATCATAGAAAACAAACTTAACAAGCATGAAACTATTTCATTTCATTGAGAGCGGTTTTCTTACGGGGGTTTCTTTTAGTAAATTCAGACTTTGATCTGAAAATTGTTTTTTTTCTTCGCGGATGGTAGGTATACGATTTCAGATTGATTTTTCTTTTCTATTGTTTTGGTGTATAATGTGTGTCTGTGAAGCTATAGCGATCCAGACTTGTCAAACTAATGGCTTTAAATTGTTGTTATTTGGTGTTAGTAAAAGAGGGGGAAATCTGCCGAAAAATCCAGATCTACAAAATTGATTTTTGATTTAAAAAAAATGATTTTTTGCCCATTCCCCATTGGAAGACTTTAATTGCCAAGATCTGTGTTTTGACAGATCTGAAAAGGAAAAAATCAATTTTTGCTACCAAATATACATATACATTATGTACATACAGTGTTGGCCAAAACGCAAACAACTTTTTCAAGAAATAAAACTCTGGTTTATTACTGCCAGGATTTTAATATACATAATATTTAATAATTTTTTATTAATAAATGCTCTTATTATTACCAAAATAAAATTAATAATAACAACAATGATGTTTCATAACTAAAAATATTGGGGGCTATCGTGGATAAAATTTCCCACGGAATTTCTCCCATCTTCTAAAATTAGAAATGCCAACAATTTTCCACTTTTGTTTGCTGTTTCAAATTTGATTGATCAAAATGTTAGCCCAGTGGACATGGAATATTAATTTCTCGATGCCAATAAATTCAGACAGAAATTGCGAGCACAATTCACGTTTCAGTTTTTGACGCTGGGAAAAATTCCGAGGGAAATTTTATTCACGATAGCCCTCATTAAATAATCAAATAACAATGATATCATGTCCCTTTTTAGCTGGTCAAAACATAAGAAACTTTTTAAAAATGCATGTTTTTAATTACATTTAATGCTTAGATTAGTGGAACCTGGTATACTATTCCAAGCCTCCTTGACCTCGACAAAGAAATCGTTCCTGGTTCTCCTTTTTTCTCTGAACAATTCTTCGATCTACAATCTCCAATAGTGTTTTCATGACTTTGAGACGAGGATACCGTGCTGGTCACTTCATAACATCAAGTTTAAGCACTTGAAACCATTTTTTTGACTATTTTTTGGTATGGTTCAGATCATTATCTTGCTGAAATATCCTCCACAGCATGACATTTTCCATGATGTTCTTGAAAACGAACCGGTCCATAATTCCATATATTTTATCAATCGGACCCACTCTTTATCCAGAGAAACATGCCCAAACATCCACGAACAACACAATTTTCTCGTCCATGTTTAAAAGTAGGTACCCTTTGTTAAATCGGTATCTGGTTTGAACTTAGTTGACTGACCAACGGACTCGTCGGACTGGTTTCCGTTACACAACAAAATTTTATATTCAGAATAAAAACATTAGGGTGGTCCTTATTTGTATGGAGGAAAAAAAATCTTTGTTTTTACTGAGCACCATTTTGTTTTGTTCTTCTACATTAAAAACGTGTAAAAAAAAAATGTCATGCTAATCTGATTGTATTAACACGCGCCGCAATGAGTTTGAAAATTTGAATTTTCATAAAACCGACCAAAACCGGGGACTATTAAAAATTTGTTTTACAATAAAATGCACTTTCAAATCTGTTACCTAATCTTGCTTAGAAAAAAAAAGTAAAAGGCACGACCGGGTCGCACGTTCTTGCTCAAAAAGTTCAATTTGCTTGGAAATTAAGAATTTTTAAAAATATTGAGTAATTATACAAACATTTTTAGAATTTTTATCGAAATCGTTTGAGCTGTTTTTAAGATAAATAAGGTTCATAAAAAAATAGGGTAGTGCTTTAAGATGTCAATGAACAAAAAAAACGGGGGCTCAAAACTTTTTAAAATAAAATAAGGACCACCCTAATAAACATGTATCCTTTTCTACAATAAAATACGTATTCGTTTATCATGTCGGTGTTTTGTAATCCATTCCGTTTTAATTTAATTTTTTAAAGATTTCTCTTACACCAAAAATTCCGAATATGAGACATCTTTAAAAACTCAAATCAAACAACGAATTGTTAGTAAAATTATTCAATATAATATACCTATTTTCCCTGTTTAAAAACAAAGTTCATCAAACAGACAACAAGTGAATAAAGAATATTGAACATCACATAACGTTCGACACAACATCTTACTAAGCCAACACCTATGAGACGGTCAAAAATAAATTCTTTAAAAGGTTTTTTTTCCTTCAGGACATCATTGATTTGAGTATTAATTGTTATTCACCACGCAAATGATTTGACTTGTAAAGAAAGAGCAAAATTACGCAATAGGTATCCCATGGTATACCTTTGCTTATTCTGATGAATGTATGACATCATTCTTGAAATGCGAGCGATAGTCACACCAGCAAAGCTTCATACTTCTTTTTATGGTGGTGCTTTCCATTTCTTCCGTTTTTTTTCCCTCAGGCAGTTCAATAAATTCGTACAACTCAAGAGCTAGAGCACTCATCTACCTAAAATGAATTCTATGTGAGTCATATTAATATACATCATACTTATGTATGTACTTGTACATACATACATACTATCAACGAAATAATATGAATCTAATTTACCATCAGAGAAAAGAAAGACATCTTTGGTTTAGTGATTACTTAAGTATAAAAAATGTATTGTACGGAAAAAGAACTAACATCAAATAGCTTAAAATTTAATACTTGTTTACGTCTATTTTATGTTTTACATATTTATAGTCTGGGAGGTGACCGTAAGACTATCTATCTCATCAAGTCCATGCAAAAAGGGAATGCCAAACGATAGCTTTAGTCCAATCGGCCCGGACTATTAATATTTAATTATTATTTATATTATTCCAAAGGTAGGTACCTACATATATGGTGAAGAACTCCTATACTGAAACATCCTTTGTCAGTATGCAGGTTAATTTTATTTGTTATTTTTAAAAGAATTTGAGCTTGAATTATGAACACTTAACATTTTAATGTTTTGCTTAATCAGTATTTTGTTGATGTAGTGGTTGGTTTTACACAATGCTTTATTGAAGGTCTTATCTTATCTTATTTCCGAAAGGTGTAGCTTTTTTTACTACGATTTTTTATTTTGTAACACCAAAAAATGGTCAATTGTTTGCAATAGAAATTACTTTAAATTTGGATTCAGGTGTAGAACATACTTCGATAACAGTTAGGTATATATAAATGTAAACTGACCTCGTTTTTATCTTTCTTAGGCTTATTTAATCTTTCAAAAGTATTTTTTTATCATATTATCAGAGGAATACTTATTTGACTTTTTATTTCCTTCATAATCGACAGTAATGTCACCAACCACTAAACGTGTTAAAAATGTTACTATATCTTATCTTTTGGGTATTTTTTGCTTTTCCGAAACCTATTCAATGAGTGAACAGAATTAATGGTTATAGTTCATCTACATCCCACCACGCACCTGTACTTGAGTGTATCACATAGCTATTTCTTTATAAAATGATACATTTTTGCGCGGTATATTGCTACAAGTAAAAAACAAACAAAACAATTATTATCTAGATACATACAACATAAGCAATCTAATCTCATATATTTTTGGTATAAGGTCTATTTAGATAAATATAACACTATGCAACACTTTTTTGTTTACAATATCACTCAACGTCGTAAATTCTTTTTAACTGCGGCATTTATTGGAACATGTACTTAAAAGCTGTAACGTTTAAAAATGATGAAACTTAGTTGAACTCAGTTTTCATTTTTACCTTTTGCAATACATTCGTGCACATATGGGAAAACTCTTTAATATTAAATTAATATTCCATTTAAAAACAATTTAAAACAAAATCTTGATTTAGAAGCGAACTACAGCAATTCGGAAATATAACGCAGTTTTATAAGTATACAAATAATGATATAAAAAATCCTGATTTTTTAAAAACTAATTGATTAAAAATTCAAAAATTCAATTTTTTAGCGAATTAGGGATTTGGCGAGCCAACATTAGATACATTGTTTACTTACTTATATACTTTCCTTTTCACCAATGAAAATAATTCGAAGGTGCCAGTTACAGCTTTCATTGAAACTCATTATTGAGAATTTAAATGTTTGATTTCGAGAAGTTTAGAAATACAAGTCAGTGGTTATTTTGATGCTAAAATAAAGCTTTTGTTTTAATTATTATTTCTAGCCGAAACGAAATTTCATTTTCGCCCAGCTTTCTAAATAAAATTACTTTTTTTATTTCAAGGATTGAACTACTTTACCAATGATCATTTAAAAATAATTATAATAATTATAATAATTAATCATTGAAATATTCGAATGCATTTTATGTGGAAGACTGGGCCAAAATTAACTTTTTTTGGCTAGATATAGTAACTAAGCCAATAGCTTTCTCTTGGCAGAAAAATAATAACTGCTTTTACTTTCTAAATTATGGTTTTCAATTAAAGCTATAACTAAAATAATTAGAAGGTGCCAGGTATAGTTATCATTGAAACTCAACATAAAGCGTTTTTCTTTTTTAGTTCAGAGCAGAGCCTGAACTTTAAAAAAAAAAATGTGTCTCAGCGTTCAGAGTTAAAAACTTGTTTTTCTTTGTTCGTTCTTAGCATTTTCTGAGCTTGTGCAGAGCGCACTTTATGAGCTCAGAATAAAATAACTGAGCAGACAGAGTTAAATGCTGAACACATAGCATTTGACACCTAGTGTTCAGGTGTTTTTCAAAAATAGTTCAGAGCGCTCAGAAATCACTTGTTCAGATGATGTTCAGAACATGTTTGAAATGATCGGACTCTGTTCAGACCTCTATTCTGAATTAAAAAAGCAAAATACCTATCGAAAATTTTATTTGTTATTTTTTAACAAAATATTTTTTTATTTTGTTAAAGAAACCAAAATAAATTTGTCGATAAGTTTTTGGTGTGCTGAACTGGAATCTTAAAGGACCCACAGACACCACACTTGTGTGCACACACATGTGTCGGTGTGCGGAAATGTGTGCTGTGCACACACCGATTTTCGGTGTCAGACATGGAGCGAGTAAAAATAAAAAGTTTTCGATTTTTGGTGTCGGTGTCTCGATCGGTGTGATGTGTATGCGCGCACATTTATTATTAAGTTGCATCGGAATTGCGTTTGAATGAAGAGCGTTGGAAGTTTTTCGATTTAAAATGTTATTATCATTATGGTATTTTTTCTGAGAACTCTTGCACAACTAAAGTGCGTAAGATTTGGTGTGGCGGAATCGCACATCGGTGTCGGTACACATGTGTGCACACAAGTGTGGTGACTGTGGGCCCTTTTAAGTCAGAAATATTCCAACGGATTATGTTTTTCCCGTTAGAAAATCAAAAAAACCGTTTGTGCTGTTTTCCAGGGTATGTCATAACGTGAATTAATTTTCTTCAACAAATTTTGTAACGGTTTAAATCTTAATAAATCCCCCGATATCTCTTTTCTTCTCTGAGAAATCCTCAGTTAGTTGTTAGCCTTTCATTTATGATATAATACATAACGTAAATTTATGATAAAAAAGGTATAACCAACATAAAGATTTTTTGAACAAAGAAAAGAGATATTGAAAAAATGCAAACAGAATTTAAAAGGAAAAAATTATTTCCTTCAAAAACCGTTACAAATTTTGTTCAAAAAAATCGCCTGATGGTAAAACATAACCTCGAAAACACCGTAAAAACGTTTTTTTTTATTTTTCAACGGGAATATCGCAAAAATGTGATCCGATGGAGTATTTCTGACTTCAGATTGGAGTTCATCACACCAAAAACCTATAGGAAAGTATGTTTTGGTTTCTGTAACAAAAAATTTGTTGGCCAGAGTAACAAGAGCTTTTTTAAGAAGAAATTAAAAGTATGGAATTATTACCAGAAAACCTTTTCCAAAAATGGAACGCTGATAAAAGTTACTAAAAACTCCGAAAATAAACACATGTATGGCTTAAGGGTAATATTTTACCTGTTCTACGGAAAACAGTCCTTTTTGTTTTAAAAAGATTTAGTTAGAGACAAAAAAATGTTTAAAAAAAGTGTATACAAAATTGTTAAAAAGAGCAAAATAACTTTACGCGTAAGAAATCCATGAGCTGCACGAATTAATATTCGTGGTGGTGTAAGCTAGCTTTTGTGTGTAGTTTTTAATCAAACCATATCATTGTGAGATTTAAATCATCTCCGCTTCCTCTATACAGCGTTTAATTCCTTAAACGTAATTTGTAACGAATTGAGATAACATGAAAAAATATGTTTTTTTTAGACGGCGCAACATGGGTTTCCTCATAAACCATCAGCTCTGGCTTTTGATTCGAAAAGTAAACTTATGGCTATTGGCACGCAAAATGGAGCCCTTAAAGTGTTTGGACAGCCTGGAATTGAATTTTACGGTCATCACACAATGCAATCAAATTCAGCGGCTGATTTAAATGTTCAGCTGTTAGAATGGGTTCATGGAACTGGGAACCTACTTTCACTTACTGCGTCCAATCAATTAATTTTATGGGAACCTGTTGGGTCAACATTAGTTGCGATCAAGTCACTTTCATTTGATGGCAAATTAAAAAAGGTTTCCTCTTTATGTTGTTCTCATACAAAAAATATTGTTTGGATCGGAACGGAAGGTGGTAATATATATCAGTTGGATTTAAAAGATTTCAGCGTTAAAGAACCCGCAATTTACCATGACGTTGTTTTGGAGCAAGTTCCCTCAAGCTATAAACTCAATCCAGGCGCTATTGAATGCATTAAACAAATTCCAAATGATGGTAACCAATTGCTTGTAGCATATAACCGCGGTCTTTGTGTGGTATGGGATACAGAAACTTCTTTAGTTGCTCGGTCCTTTATTGCTCCGGGTCACGGCCAAAGCGTTGGTTTGCACATAAATGCCGAAGGGACTGAATTTACTTGGTACCATGCAGACGGCTCATTCGCTTCTTGGCATTTGAATGAATCCGATCCTCCAAAGAATTTGAACTATGTGCCTTATGGACCAGATCCATGCAAAAGCATAAACCGTTTGTACAGAGGGACAAGAGGGTAAGCAAAAAATGTTAACATGTTTTTTTTGTTGTGTAGTAAAATATTAAAAAAAAAAAAATGATTTTCGTAAAAATTGAAGGTCCGATCAAATTGTTGTATTTTCCGGAGGTATGCCTCGCTCTGCATATGGTGATCACAATTGCGTTTCGATAAACGTGAATAACGAGAATAAAATATGCTTAGATTTTACTTCAAAAGTTGTTGACTTTTTCGTAACTTACGAAAGTAACTCTGATGAAGTTGAAGTTCTTGTGGTCCTTTTAGAGGAAGAACTTTGTGCATACGATCTGACGGATCCGAAGGTTCCCGTAATTAAAGCCCCTTATTTGCATTCCGTTCATGCCTCGGCTGTAACTTGCAATCAATTGATTTCGCAAGTATCTAGGAAAGTGTTTGAAAAAATTTGCAAAGCAGGACAAGAACAGGACGCAGGATGTAGTGATATTGAATGGCCAATAACTGGAGGCATGTGGTCAGATACAGATGAATTTGAAAATGACGAAAACAAAGAATATGAAATAATGCTTACGGGACACGAGGATGGTTCTATTAAATTTTGGAACTGTACTGATGTTGTGATGACCCCGATATATCACCTGAAAACTTCTATTTTATTTGGGTACGTTTTTAAAAGTTTATAACATTTTGAATATTTCTAGATTATTCAAAATTTATTTTTTTCAAGTCATGAAAATCAGGAGGAGATACAGGGTGAATCAACAGAGTCGTTGGATGATTCAGAACCACCATTCCGCAAAGCAGGTCTTTTCGACCCATATTCCGATGATCCTAGATTAGCTGTAAAAAAACTATCACTATGCCCTAAGACGGGTAGAATTATAATAGGCGGAACTGCTGGCCAAATTATTATTGCTAACTTTGAGGGAATATCAGTCGAGAAAGCTCCACTTAAAGTATCGACTATGAACCTAGTCAGCGACCGAGATGGATTTGTGTGGAAAGGACACGACCAATTAAATGTGCGTCCTAATTTACTGGCAGAAAATGCGGATCCAGTTGGTGATCCTGGTGTTCAAATTACTGGAGTTCTTCAAGTTCTACCACCAGCTAGCATTACTTGTTTGGCCTTGCAAACAGATTGGAACTTAGTGTCAGGTGGAACAGCACATGGTTTAGTTTTATTTGACTTTAAAAACTTTTTACCAGTATTTCATCGATGTACTCTCAATCCAAATGGTAAAATAATTGTAATACTATTAAATCGAAATTTAACTTACATCTTATATATATATTCTAAGATCTTACCGGTGCTGGAGAACAGCTTTCTAGACGCAAGTCGTTTAAAAAATCACTAAGAGAATCATTTAGAAAACTAAGAAAAGGACGTTCTACAAGGAATAATCCAACACAGCCCGCAACAACGGTAGAATATTTAATTAACGAAGAAATTTATATTAAAAAGATCAAAACTTTTTATTCTAGTTGGATGCCCGTCCTGTAGAAAGACAAGTAGAAGCGCGTTCAACAGACGATGGAATGGGTTCTATGGTTCGTTGCTTAGTTTTTGCAAAAACATACATTACAAATAGTAAGTTCATATTCGGATTGAGATATTTAATATACAACTGATGTATTCCACACATTAAACTTTTGTATTCAAAAAAACAGTCCACACAACCTCCGCTACGCTTTGGTCTGCCACTAACGCGAGTTGCGTTTCTGTGTTCCTCTTACATTTGCCACTCCCACAAGAAAACAATACTGAACAGTCTGGTCCTCCACGTCGTGTTTCAGCGCAACTAGCAAAAGAGATTCAAATGAAACATCGAGCGCCTGTTGTTGGAATCGTGGTATTTGACCATACTGGTGTGCCCTTGGAGTTAAATGGACCCAAAACCCCTCCACACCGAGTTTTGATTGCATCAGAAGAACAGTTTAAAATCTTTTCGCTCCCGCAATTGAAACCAATAACAAAATATAAACTAACAGCACATGAGGGAGCACGTGTGAGGCGGTTGGCTTTTGCATCATTTACCTGTAGAGTGCCGTTGGATTATTTGCAGGGCAGCCCAACGAAGTCTACTAAATCTGAAACTGGCACTGAACGGGAAAATGTCGACGAAAATGGTGGGGAAATCGTACACGAAACTCGAGACTACCATGAAGTAGGTCTTTTATGTTTGACGAATTTAGGCGATATCCTTGTACTTTCCATACCAGAATTAAAGAGGCAGTTAAATGCAGCGGCTGTCAGAAGAGAGGACATAAAGTAAAACTGGCTTATATCTATACTCTCATTTGAACATTTTTGTAAATCTTTTCTTTCAGTGGTATTTCCTCTTTGTGCTTTACTAATTTCGGAGAGGCACTGTATATGATGTCTTCTTCAGAACTGCAACGCATAAGTCTCGCTACAGCTAAAGTAGTTACTCCAAAGGGAAGAATAAATGTCGCACACTTAGATGGAAGAGACGTGGAAGAAAATAGTATTCAAGAACAAGAAACTTTGGAGGCAGATTCAACAGAAAGTATAAACAAACCCATTAACAAAGAACACATAAGCTTGGATTCAAATGGACTGACGAACGGGATGGAAGGCTCCCCCAATCGTGGTAATGAGACTATTTCAAGTTCAATGGGTGACATTACAGTTGACTCGGTGCGCGATCATCTTAATGCTACTACAACTACTCTTTGTTCAACTACAACTGAAGAAACAGTTGGTAAGTTAAATTTTCAATACGATTTTGTGTTACTTGTTATTATTTTCTTTTCACCACTGCTGATTTAAATGTGTTGGTTTTGGTTGTGTTGTGCTCCTTTCAATGTCAATTTTGGTACTGTGGTAACATACATAATAAGTTTTGAACATAAAGCTTTGGTATTTCAATGTCCAAGATATTCGGTAAACATATAAATACGTATATGTTCTGTTTTGTAAAGCTCAATTGGGAAAAGAGATGTATGTTTTTTTTACTGAGAATTAGACCTGCACTTTTTTTTATAGGGGCCGAAACCAGGATGAAGTAAATCCCGACGAAAGGTAACATAATTTCTTGCTCAATAAAAACAACAAAAAGCTATCAACTTAAGTATACTGAACTGAAAGAAAGGAATTTCAACAAAATTATCATAATTATCATATAACATGTCACCTTATAATACATAGTATAAAAGCTCACCTTTTAAAATATAATATAATTGTTAAAGGACTCCAACATGATACGTTCTGGCAATGAATGTAACAAAATTCATATGAATCAAACAAAAAATATCGAATATGAAGAACGAATTCTTTTTTACAATTCAATGGTAAAAGAATGCAAAATAATGGATTTATTTTGTTCTAAGTAATGCCCATCCAAAGATCACCTCACTTTCACCGTTCCCACTATTTTTTGAGCAGTTAAGTTTTAAACTTGCAATTTTTCCTCTGGACTTTTTTCAATCCTCCGATTTAAAATTATCTTAAATTTTTGAAAGCGAACCACTACCAAAATTACAATTAAAATACACTTAATTTTATAGGTAGACTTTCCGTTCTTAGCTCGCAAACGAGCCAAACAGTTACAAACGCTAATATGAGGGACATTACAGATTTTAATATACCAAACTTAATGGATTTAGCACCGCTAAGGTAAATATGTATTTGATTAAACTTTAATTTATAAATATACATAACTTTGATGAAAACCATTTTTAGCAATACCACAGAAACAACCACCAGTTCCGTTGTTATTAAATCCGTCATAACCAGCATTTCACATGAGAAGACAAATGGCGAATCCGATACCATCACCACTACTAAAACTACAACTCGAGAAGAAAGTCAGTTCTAAATAAAATTATTTCATTTAGGTAATTTAAAATATCATTTTATGCATTTTTGACCATTTACACATCATATATTGCGTGTAGTTTTTTTTTATAAATCTAATATTTTTATAACATTACTAATAGAAAAATATTCTTTAAACGTGTTCATAATATTTTTATATGAATATTAAAAATCTAACGAACTTATCTGGCGAAAAAATATTGATTTACTGATAGAATCAAACTATTTATTGATAAAACATGAGCAAAAGTTTTAACGACACAAAAATCTATTTTGACAAAAAGCTTACCTGATACAGGAATAGGGGCATAACAAATAATTTTTTTTGTATTATTTTAAGTTTCAAAAATATAGATTCTAAAGTCCAACACTGCATTTTAATAAAAGAAATCGCAAATATTTACTAAATGGTATTTTACAAGTTTTATATACATAGATACATACAAAATTGTGGAGAAATAAGTCATTTGATTATTTATAATTGACTTTTACCAAAATTGGTATGAGATTCAAAATTCCTATAGTAGGTATTTTTTGATAAAGGAATAAACAGACATTTATTTTTGTCCACTTTGTTAGTATGTGGTTTAATACACATTTCATATTTTCTTTACTTTTAAATACAAATGTTGTACAATCTTGAAATACAAAAAAAAAAAAATACAAAATATTTTTATAAATCAATACCTAAAAAATGTTCTTTATTTCATAATGGAAACCCCAATTAATGCAGCAACATTTACATTTTTCAGCCGTTTTTAATTTGGTAAGAATGCTCTTAATTACACATGTACCCGTGCGAGACCTCTCGCACCAATAAAATTAAAAAGTGCTCATAAAGTTTTGTATATAATATAGAATACATTCAGTTATAATTTTGAGACTATTTTCAAAATTGTATTGCAAGAAGCATTTGTTTTATTTTCATTTCCATAATTTTATTAATAGCTGCGTTTTATCTCCGGGTATGGGTCGAGGTTATCTCTTAATACCTATTGCAAAAACAACATAGGATCTAGATTTCTATCGAGGTTTATTTCAATAACCTAGATGGGTCAATATTTCAAAACATTAATTTTTTTCAATCCAAAGTGGGCCCTCGTTCAAAACATCCTATTTTGCTAGAATGACAATTATATCTCTTAATAACTCTTTAATAACCACTTTAAAGCAAGGGGTCATAGTAGGTTTATTCGATGTTCCCTGCACCTGGGCGCACTGGGGAATGTCATTCAACTGTCAAAAATCTGGGGGCTGCTCGGGTTTTAATTTCACATCGAGTACATCAGTGTTACTTTTTGTATTATAAAAATGTTAAGGTGCTTAGGTACTAGGTTTGTTTGGTATCTTTGTACAAACAAAATGTGTAAAACCTGTCAAATTTTGAAAAGAGAGGACAATTCTATCAGAGTTTGGGAAATATGAAAAAAGTTAACAAACGAATTGAACCATGAACTGCACCACTTTTTGTGTATAAACAGCGTTGCCACTTTGCCATGATTTCAATAGATTTAATGCACTTTCTTCGTAAAATAAATCTACTGCTTTTAAATAGAGCCTACTGAACCTTATGGCCTTTTCGATTGGCAATTCGGAAGAACTCTCCTATCCGGAAAGCCAATAAAACAAACAGGCACATGCAGTTTGATTCTGAAGTTTTTGTATCCCTGTATTTGTGCAACTTCACATGCGGACGCCGAAATAGTTCTTCACATTTGGAAACTTGGTGGACACAAATATGAACGAGTATGATAATTTTCAATAAAGAAAATGGGAAAATAATATTCTAAACGGAAAATAATTGCTTAGAAACAGTAAAATGTGTGAAATTTACTTATTTTTAGCTAAAAATTTACTTTTGCAATATTTGACAACTCTTTGACAACTATGTGTTTGAATATGTGAGTAGTTCTGGTTTCGATTCTGAAATGAAATCTAGAATCGTTTTCTGTTCTTTTCTGGAGAAGAACTGTCAGTCTGAATGCCAATAGAACACTTTCAGAAGGGTTTACACGCATTCCGAACGCTTCTGGATTGCCAATCGAAAAGGCCATTATTTTCCGGAAAAGTAAACTATCATCCATCAAAATTCAGTCCCCTAATTTTCAATTCTATTCTCGCGGCTTCCAGCTATTGCTTGCCTTGCCAACAATCGTGACAGTATAAGGCCTGGTTCACACGAGATTGTACCGCACGATTTTTTGCAGTATAAATCCGTGCGAATGAGCAGTGGCGTATATATTTTGCATAGAGCCTTTCACACGACGTTTGTACGGCAAGAAAACGTACTCAGCTAAGTACGTTTATCGAATACTCAACGGACTTATCAAAAAAAACGAATGAATTGCGACGTATCGTCTTCCAGTGGCGTATAGTTTTATATAGTCTCGTTCACACGGTTTAAATCCACGTTGGGTATTTGTTCGTTGGCATAGACAAAACTGCTGGTCGGACTAGCTTTATCTGGTCGCAATGGTTAGAAAATGCACTTTTCTGGTTGCATTTTCCGCTGAATGTACCTATAATATAAGAAAATTATATAAATGGGGTATTAAATGAAAGCTAAGACAGTCCTCTACACGGACTTTTTTGGCTGTTGCCACGAGTCCAACCACTTTTCTAAAATTTACATTTTGTGCATCCTTGGATAAAAATGAAAAGAAAGTGGTTAAGGCAGTGTTAAAAAAATACAATTTTTTTAAATGGTCGGACTCGTCGCAGTAGCCAAAAAAAGTCTGTCCGACCATTGGTATCGTGAAGAAGACAGTCTTAGCTTTTATTTTATACCCCATTTATATAAGCTGCTTATATTATAGGTACATTTAGCGGAAAATGCATCCTGAAAAGTGCATTTTCTAACCATTGCGACCGGATAAAGCTTGTCCGACCAGTAGTTTTGTAAATGTTTGGACTTAAGCTCTGGGTTGGCATCCAATTTTTGCGTGGCCACGATGAGATATGTATGCACATAGGTAATCTAACGGTCGGCTCCCAGACTATAATAATAATTTTCATACCACAAAAAAAAAAAATTATGTTATTGGCGGAATTTATTTTTGCATCTTTCGATTCCAGTTCAGAGAAAAAGTGACAATTATAGAGCAAGCAGCAAGGATTTATTAAAACCAATTTAAATTATTATTTATTTTGACAAATTAATTTCCATTATTGTCAAATAATTTGTTTTTCATATATTTGATATTTCAAAGCTAGTGTGATAGCCATATTTAGCTTTGTCATATATATGAACAAAAATTATTTGACGAAGCCATTTGTCATATAAATTGGTCATATATGTATGGCATAGTGTAATACAACTTGTCATACATTGAAAACCTTTGCCATACTTTATATGGCAGCTTAAGCCATATATATATGAAAGTGTAATACCGCCTTTAGACCTTGTATTTCGGCTTGGACAAAGTTTTTTTCTTTTGATGTGTAGGGGAGTTCAGTATGTGTATAAAACCGAATTTTCGGGGTTGAAAGCCCCACCATTCGCCCATCATCTTGAAAAAAGGGGTAGAAAAGAGTTTCCACGATATCTTGAAAACCGTTAGTTTTGCACACGAAAAATTTAACTTTTACTATAGAAAATAAAATTTTCTACAATTGATATCAATATATTTTTATGATAAAATTGAAAACAAAAAAGTTAAAGATAGAAATTAAAGTATGTTTTTACGAAAACTTTAAGCTGAATCTGATAGAGGAACTAGTAACTTTTCTGAAGTCCTAGAAATGGAAGAGTAGAAACATGAATTGGTACCTAAATTTGTTTCCTGTCTTTTTTAATTGAAAGGTACATATGTAATGTGTATTAACAAACAATATAAAAATGAACGCAATGCTTATTTAGAACAAAATAAATAATAAAAAAAAAAAAATAGAATTAAGAAAATATTTGTTTTTATTCGATTTTTGTCCTACCTAAAAACATTACAAATGATACCAAACATGGATTTTTGGTAGATAAGTATGCGGTGTGCTCGCAAGGCAACCACTGTGACCGTCGCACACTGGGACCTCTTGTATGGAGAGCGTGCTCAAAATGCAAAATTGAAACTAACGGTTTCGAATAAAATTGTAATGTGGATTCAAAGTTGACATGATTGCTTATCAATATGTCAAGTTTTGAAGTTTTTGGGAGACAGAAATGTGATAGAAAATAAGCGATAAAAGCAGCAATTCATGTAAATTCTAAAATCCATTGCGCAATTGTTGGTCATTTGAAAATTCGAAAAAAATAAATTCGTTGTGAATACAAAAATATAAAAAATATAGTGGCATCAAATGAAGGTCAGTAAAAATAAAAAAAATGTTTTTATCAAATTAGATCAACATATTTCACTTGCATTTTTAAAAAATTGAAAAGTTACGTAGAAAATTTTCAAATTTTTTTTTTTTGATTTTGCGCACGATGCTTTTAAAACTGAATATGTGGTCTAGTAGTATAAATATTCCTCTATATGAAACAGAAGTCAAAAGTGAGAGCATTGTGCGCAAAACCGAAATAAGATTTTTTGAATATTTTCCACGTAACTTTTCAATTTATTTAAAATGTAAGGGAAATATGTTGTTTTAATTTGATAAAAATATTTTTTCATTTTCCACTGACCGTCATTTGATGCCAATATATTTTTTATTTTTTTGTATTCACCACGAATTTATTTTTTTCAAATTTTCAAATGACCTACAACTGCACAATTGATTTTAGAATTTACACGAATTGCTACTTTTATCGCTTATTTTCTATTACCTTTCTGTCTCCCAAAACTTCAAAACTTGACATATTGATAAGCAATCATGTCAACTTTGAATCCACGTTAAAATTTCATACGAAACCGTTAGTTTCAATTTTGCATTTTGAGCACGCTCTCCATACATGAGGTCCCATTGTGCGTCGCAGCAGGCGATTTGTAGCATCGCATAAGCGCCACACGATAGCTTACACAAGTGGTATGAAGAATTTTAATACGATGCAAATTTTCAGGTGATTTCGACTTTTTATTTAGAAGTTAGATTGGTCGTTTTTACCACTGTGCGACACCAAAAATCAAAAACTTTTGATTTTTACTCGCTCCGTGTCTGACACCGAAAATCGGTTTGTGCACCAGCCCACACACAGCACACATTTCCGCACACCGACACATGTGTGCACACATGTGTGGTGTCTGTGGGCCCTTTAACACTTCGTGTTCACAGAAATTTGTGTAGCAGAATTTCGCAAGTTTTAAAACGGAGTATAAGTAACAAAATAAAATAGTTTTGATAAGCTCAACAGACCATTTTGTAGGCACTTCATGGAACAATAACATTTTAGAATATAAAGATTTGTATTTTTGACGAAACGCGTCGGCCAAATTATTAAAAAAAAAGTGTCCCAAAATTAGCCTAGAAAATATATTTTTTCTAAGAACCCTAGGTACCATGACCCAAAATTTTGTAAACTAGTGTTATTTATTTTTGACATGCGAGAATATTTTCATAGGTTTTTTTTTGCGCACGGTAACTGCAAACTAGGATTTAGGGTAAATTAATGATTTAATGGGTGACTTATGCTATGTTTCCACGAAAGGTTTATCTCAGATTAGATTTAATAAATCTTTTTAGTGTTTCTACCGCACAAAAAGATTTAAAAAAGATTAAATTTGACAGCACCTTCAAGAATGCAAATGGCGTTCCAATTTTTCTTATGAAGTGCGAATGAGACAGAATGTTTGATTCGTGTGAAACAATGAAGAACTGAATGCGAGTCTCGAATGAATCGTTCAGCACCATGTAAAAATAGGCTAGTTAGATTTGTAAAACTATTTGTCCTAGGAAGATTTAACAAGATTAATTTCTAATCTTCAAGGTTTACGAAATAAATTTGTATGGTAAATCTACGAGATTTATAGGAGATTTAAGGTTAGTCTCATTAAATCTCAGATTAGCGCTAGGTGGAAATGTAGCATTAGGCCCAGGCAAATGTTTTTCTGGTTTAAGCATAGTTTACGCTAGAGCTCTTGAAACCCGGGTACCCGAAGACCCGCCCGAATACCCGAGTACCCGAGACCTCGAGTACTCGGGTACCCGGGTAATTCGAGTACCCGGGTACGCGAAAATTAAAAAATACACACTTTATTACTGCACAAATTCACTTTCTTTGGTCTAGGTTGATTTTATTTTTGTGCTACAGTCGAATTTATACATTTTAAATGCAAAAAATCAGCTTTTTTAGTCCAGTGCTGCCGGTCCACGGGTACCCAAGATACATGGGTACCCGAGACACACGGGCCTAAAAATGGAAAGTAATTATTTTTGGATGCAAAAACCATTTGCATGCAAATAATGCCTTGAGCTGAATATATTTCATGAAAAAAAAAAATATTTTATTTACTACACTTTTAATCGCATGCAAAACAACTGTCGGTCACTTGATTTGCATGACATTCCATGATAGCAATGTTTTTTTTTGCATGAAACTGTTAACCAATCATGCAAACAATACATTTTGCATTTACAACTCAATTCTTTTTGACATGCGAGAATATTTGCATAGATTTTTTTTTGTGCACGGGAACTGTAAACCAGAGAATATCAAATAAAGAAGCCAATCCTTCGTACGTTTCACCCCCCAAAACCCATTTGTTTACATTGTTGTATTTGTAATTTCATTTCGTGTCGAAGAAATAGGTGTGAATTGCAACAACAACAAGACCTGTGCTGAATGATGTGCTGAATGACTATTTGATTCTATGTGTGCGTTTTGCACTGCTTTTCACTAATACTTTGCAAATCTAATACATCAGCTGTTCGCTTCCAGCTTGTAGGCAAATCAAATTGACATCTAAGGATTGACTTCTTTATTTCATATTCTCTGCTGTAAACCAGTGCCTACGTTCTGTAACTTAGGCGAGAACTTCTCGCATCGAGAAAACATGGAACACAAAATCCCAACGTTTCTCGACTTGGAAAAATAAACTGTGTCTGTATCTCAATATGAGAAACATCTCTTTTGATTTGTCTTTCCATTGGAATATCTACCGGAAACTATGTTATTGGCAGTTAAAATTCAAATATTTAAAAATATTTGTATTTTTATCAAATGTATTATGTAGGTCTGCCGCCTTAATGCAATAAGTAAATACGCATTTATATAAGCTACTAAAGCTAGTATCGCGAAGTAGTCGAAATTCGACCTGACTCTATTAATGTCTTAACGGCAACATATAAATCTGTGGTGTTTGGTAGAAACCTGATAACTCCATTTTAAAATTAGCGACTTTATGCCGACTTTAAATCAAGCTAGAGTGTAAACGAGGCCACAAATTTTCTTCAAATTTGGAATACTTATGAATATAACCTTTGAAAAATTATGTTTCAAATTTGAAGAAAATCGGTTCACCCGTTTAGGTTGTAGGTCGATGTAAAGTGAACGCAAAGACACAAATTTTAAAATGGAGTTATCATGTTTCTACCAAACACCACAGAAATATAAAAACTAGATTCTGCCCGAGCGATTGGCTATACCTTTCAAATAAAAAAATATGAAAATAAATTGCCATTAAGTCAGTTTAAAAGGGAGATATAGAAAAATGTTAACGTATTGATACACAAATTATTTTTTTTTTTTTTTTTTGAGGGTTATAAATGCATTTATTGAAAAAATATCAATCTAAACACATTGATAATATAGGTATATGGATATATCTATGCATGTATATTAGGGTGGTCCTTAAATTCGACATTGTCTTGGATAGCCTTCATTCGATTCAAAACATTGAAAAACAATTTCCCTAATTTTTTCAGATTTTTATTTCACCCCCCTGGTCTCCCTTTTTTCACTTCAAGGTACAAATAATGGACTTAGGGTTGTTCTTATAACACGTGGAAAAAAATCAGAACTTATAGATAAGATTGCGACGAAAAAATAATTGTATGGGATGGGGGGTCTGTATCCCCCCGTTCAGGCGGGGGGGGGGTAATTTTCTAAAAATTTGACCCGAAATAGAAAAAAATTATTAAAAAACAACGGGACCACTTAAGATGGCATGCTATAACTTTTTTCAAAGTCATGAATCCAGTCTCTAATATGTTTTTTAAATCAAGTTTGTATTGTAAACAGTTTTAAAAAAAATAATTTTCAAACTTAAAAATAAAAACAAAAATAATAATGTTGTACGTTTGATAATTATTTTTTTCAGAAACTATTTATAATAGAAACTTGATTTAAGAAGCATATTAGAGACTGGATTTATGGCTTTAAAAAAAGCTATAGCACGCCATTGTAAGTGGTCCCGTTGATTTTTAATTAATTTTTTTCTATTTTGGGTCAAATTTTTAGAAAATTACCCCTCCCGCCTGAACGGGGGGAAATAGACCCCCCCTCCTATACAATTATTTTTTCGTCGCAATCTTATCTATAAGTTCTTATTTTTTTTCGTGCGTTATAAGAATCACCCTAACTCCATTATTTGTACCTTGAAGTGAAAAAAGGAAGACCAGGGGGGTGAAATAAAAATCTGAAAAAATTAGGAAATTTTTTTTTCTCTATTTAGAGTCATTTGATGCCTATCCAAGTTGGATTTTAAAAAAAAAACAATATAAGGACCACCCTAATGTATATGTATATATAACCATACAATTATGCAAATATAATCTATATAATGACGTTCCCATAATTTTGATTCGATATTTTTGGTCTAGTTTCAATTTTTTAAGCTTTCAAAAGCATACCTCACTTAAATGAAACTGAAGAATCTGAAGTATACCACACTTAATTGAAACTGAAGACACTGAGCACAAAAAAAGAAAGATTATTAATTTCACTTTAGTGAATCTGCCCATAATAACGGTGTGTTACTTTTAGTCTAGTTAAATTTACTCTTGCTTCAGAAGTTATGAGGGCTCTCGAGTGCACCTCACTTAAGTGAACTTAAGTGAAAATGAAACATCTTAGGTAAACCTCACTTAAGTGAAACTGACAATATTAGCCCTGTTTTTTAGTGCATTTTTATCTTCGCTTGGAAAAAAGTAGCATGTTAAATACAACAACAATACGGAATTATACCAGTTTGTTGTTGTAATTAACATGCTACTTTTTTCTAAGCGAAGATAAAAGTGCACTAAAAAACAGGGCTACTGAAGCACAAAATGGACAAATTGACTAATTTCACTTAAGTGAATTATATGTATGATCGTCCCTATTTAGGGTCTATTACGTCTCTACTTTCATTCAATTTTGCTTTTGAAGTGAGGAGAGTTCTCAAGCGCACCTCACTTAAGTTGAATTAAAGAAGAAAATTATTGATAAGTAGGTAGCTATTTCTATATTTGTTTTAAACGCTTACATTTACATTTCCAAACTACTCTCTTTGCTAAATCCAAAGGGAGAGTTTTCATTAGTTTTTGTTTTGAAATAATACAAATTACAAATACAAAATATTTACCATTTCTCTACTTTTAATCGCTTTAATTTTCTTCTCACATGCGTTTTACTTGTCGAGTAATTTTAGCAGGTAAATCGAGAAATTATCTCGACTTTTTTCTTACAGAAACAGTTTAACTCACATTTTTCCAGGCTCTCACAGATTTACTCATATTTTTCCAGGCTCTCACAAAAATTTTATTCCGAAAAGTTTGAAGTCGAGAAAATCTAGTTACAGAACCAGGCGAATGTGAGAAAACAATTTTAATGCCAATTCACGTCATACTTGTTTTGATTCACGTGTTCCATGCGAGAAATTTCTCGATGCAGGAGTTACAGAACGTAGGCACAGGCTTAGTGAAACTCAAGGGAATTTCCTTTTCATGCCTCTTGGTTTCCGTCAGAGAATACCAAATAAAGAAGCCAATCCTTCGTACGTTTCACCCTCCAAAACCCATTTGTTTACATTGTTGTTTTTGTAACTTCATTTCGCGTCGAAGAATAGATGTGAATTGCAACAACAAAATGACCTGTGTTGAATGACTAGTTGATTCTATGTGTGCGTTTTGCACTGCTTTACACTAACACTTTGCAAATCTAACCATCACAGCTGTTCGTTTCAGCTTGAAGGCAAATCAAATTGACAACTGAGGATTGGCGTCTTTATTTGATATTCTCTGTGCCGAGATTCAGCTATTTCAGCGAGTGAGATGAGATGACTCGCCTTAAGCCTAGTTTACAGTTCCCGTGCGCAAAAAAAAATGTATGCAAATATTCTCGCATGTCAAAAATAATTGAGGTGAAATGCAAAATTAATTGTTTGCACGATTGGTTTACAGTTTCATGAAAAAAAACCATTGCTGTCATGGAATGTCATGCAAAACAATGGACCGGCAATGTTTTGCATGCGAAAAAAAAGTATGGTGAATAAAATATTTTTTTTTTTTTGATGGTCGGTTTACAATTCAAAAAAAGAAAATATATTAACCTCAAGGCATTATTTGCATGCATCCAAGAATAATTATTTTCCATTTTTAGGCCTAATATTTATTAATTAAGGGTAAATTATTGACTCAATGAGTGGCCTAGGCCACGGTAAACGTATTTCGCCTTGAATATTATTAAACTTGGTGCATAGAATAGGTGGGAAATCGTTTTGAAAATTTTGATTTTTGTTTCGCACCGGAACTGTAAACTATGCTTTACTCGCCGACTCATCTCACTCCAGTCGCAAAAGTGATTCAGCTATTTAAGTCTAGTTTACAGTTCCTGTGCGCAAAAAAAAGTCTATGCAAATATTCTCGCAACTCGCATGTCAAAAATAATATAGGTGAAATGTAAAATTAATTGTTTGCATGATTGGTTTACAGTTTCATGCAAAAAAAAAAACTATGCTGTCATGGAATGTCATGCAAAACAATGGACCGGAAATTAATTTGCATGCGAAAAAAAGTGTGGTGAATAAAATATTTTTTTTTTTATGGTCGGTTTATACTTCCAAAAAAAAAAAATATTTTCACCTCAAGGCATTATTTGCATGCAAATGGTTTTCGCATCTAAAAGCAATTATTTTCCATCTTTAGGCCTATAGTTTGTCAATTAATTTTTAATTAATGACTCAATGGGTAGTTTAGGCCAAGGCAAACGTTTTTCGCCTTCAATATTATTCAACTTGGTGCGCAGAATAGGTGGAAAATCGTTTTGAAAATTTTGATTTTTTTTTCGCATCGGAACTGTAAACTATGCTTAAGTGAAATGAGTTTGTTCGAATTTAGTTTCGAACATGAGAAAAAGAATAAATATAAAAGAGCCAAATTCTACCTCCTTGTCACACTCGTCACGTTTGATATTCTGTTTCATATCACCACTAATGGGCACGAAATGAAATAACAGAAACAACCATGTAAACATTGGAATCTTAATAATGGAGTATTTTTTGTTTCAATTATTTTTTTGTCATATAATTAAAGTTTAATGTGAGTTTTCACCCTTGAGAAATAAAAAGTTTGATAGTGTCAAAAGTGCATATTTTAATATAATTCTATTCAATAAACATGTCCATATGATAAAAATATAAGATTTAATAAAAGGGTAGTTGTTTTTATCTACGTTGTTGTTTTTTATTTCATTTCGTATCCATGAATAGAAATTCTTGAGAAAAGCACACATATCTATCCAAAACTGGAAATTTACCAACACATACACAAAGTCACTGCGGAAATATCTGGCGAGTAATCTGACATTTCATTTCACTCGCTCACTCACTCACTGTTGCTAGCTGAATCGATTTGCGACGAAAATTAACTCATCTTACTCACTCCCTGCGGTTTCGAATTAGCTGAATCTCGGCACTGGTTTCGGTGCTTGCAAAGTATGGTGCGATTTTTGTATCTGCTGTTTGTGTTTTTCGTAATTTCATAGTGAAAGACACGATTCGACGGAATGTGCACCGGACGTCAGAATAAAATGACCAAAAAAGAAACCCAAAAAAAAAGTCGTGAACTTGGTAACACAAAGAAGAATATAAAAAAAACTAGTGAGCTTGGATAAAAAGTAAACAAAGTGGCGAATTGTGAATCGAGTATTTTTGTATAGATCATGACTGTTTTTCCACAGAAACTTTCCGAATTATTGTTTTATTATGCTTATTTAACAATTTGTCACTATTAAAATCCTTTATTTCTAACAAAAAACACAGAAAACAATCAAAATCTTATTTTGTTTGGCGTTTTGAGACGCAACTGTGAATTCTTCTTTTTTTTGTGAACTGTCAAAATTAGAAAGAGAAAAGACAAAGATAGTTTCGGGAAAAGCCCAGTTGGTTGCATTGGATAGGAGAAGGAACACAAAAGAGAACGTCAATTTTCTACACCGAATATTTTCAAACATTTCATCCTCCTCCCTCTTCAGCAAGTTACCCCGCTCATCATCACAAATCGCAGAAAATGCTTGATTTTCTTCGCGTGTTATCAGGGACAATCTGAGCTGTATAACGCAGTTTTGAAAATCCATATTAAGATCCGAAAACGTAGTCGTTCATGTGTTGTGCACTACGTTTGCGGATACAAAACGGACTCGTTTGCTTGAAGAGGCAGCTCCAGTTGCAGATCAGTCTACATTCTTATCAGTAAGTAGTGCTCCTATGAGCTGCGACTTGCGAATGCGAATAAATTTGCGCAAATACCAACAAATTCTAGTTCTAACTTTTCGGCAAAGTGAATAAACGATCCTATTTAAAAAGAAAAAACGGCCCAAAATTAGTTTATATTGTAAAAAATAGCATTTCTATATTTTCTACGCGACCAACGAACTGTAAAACACTTTATTCGCTATCCAAAACATCAGGGCGCATTCCACAACGCTGCGAATGAAAAGTTCTCTCGAATTTAACCTCAAATTTTTAGCACCCATTTTACTGGTTTATTTTTTTATGAAAATTCGCATTTGTCCACGATATACAGAAACAAGGTATGCTCGATTATGCTTTGACAGCTATGATGTGACTATCATCTGGTTCGGATATAACCCGGAGATCACACGAGCGAGTAATCACTGGCGAGCTACTATTATATCGAAATTTTTCCTTCTCGCTAGTCAACAAGCTTGCCTTGTTCAAAGCCAGTTGGGAAGCAAGTAGAGCGGCGACTGATTTGACAATTAATGTATGTACGCAACTCGCTAGCGAGTACACGGTCGTGTGGCTGGTCAGTGTTGAGTGACCTGAGGTATCTTTCAATTCGATCCTTCAGAATGACGGTCCTTATTAATGATAAGCTTTGCTCTAGGCCTCGAAAAATCGCCGATTTCCTTCCACCCCATGAGGCGAAGGTCAGCGTTTGGCCATGGAGCTTCAGCTTTACCAACAAACTCTTGGAGCCATGTAAGAGTATGGTCATCTTCACATGTCAACATTTTGAATCCTTGGAAGGTGCTGAGATTACAGAAGAGTGGCGGTGGCTGGCTCTTAACGATAGTCTCGTTAACCTCCTCAAGGATCCGAAGTTCCATCAATTGCCATTGGTCGTCCTTTAGTACCATAGTCTAATATAAATAGAAGTTTTTTTAAGAAAATAAATAGAAAAATTATTCATAGCCAAAGACTATAAACAATTAATCCATTTATTACTTAGTTTTTGTGGTATTTATGAATAAAATTCAATTTTAAAAGGTAATTGCGGCATATATAATATTCACAGTGAGTTTTCTCACTAAATTGTTATATGCAGACGTCGCACAATGGGGCAGAATGGCCTAATTGTTGGCAATAAATCGAAACATGAAACTGCCCGTATGGGGCCATTGTTATTTTATTTTAATAGTCAAATACCCCACTGTTCA
This sequence comes from Dasysyrphus tricinctus, assembly GCA_963921185.1. Lineage (NCBI taxonomy): Eukaryota > Metazoa > Arthropoda > Insecta > Diptera > Syrphidae > Dasysyrphus > Dasysyrphus tricinctus. Next base: position 264,445,949 of record OY992531.1, read on the forward strand.
TAATGTAAAAGTTTTAAACCGTTATCATAAACACATTTTGCATGATAAGCATCGGCGCAAGCCATTCTTGTTAACAGATTAGCTGTAGGTTGGTGTGAAGAAATTTGTAAAGTGTTTTTAATTAAATAAAAAAAAATAGAGATCATAAAATATTAAAATTCTTGGTATGGAGCCTTCAAGTTCTGGTATATGTTAATCTTTTAAAGAGTTTTTTTTTGTGAGAAAGTGCTTTAAATTATATAAAACGGTAATTACCATAAAAAACTTTAAAATTACTCTTTTTTTTTTCTTCTTTGTGCAAACATTGATCGGTTTAGTTGTGTTCCCAAGCAGTCCCAAGAATAATTTTTGTTGTTATTGATAGCATGTCTTAACTTAATTAAGGAACTGCAAGAAAATTCGGCGGTTTTTTGCGGTTTTGATATAAAAGCTTCTTTACAAAATGTGCTTTCTGACAAAAAAAAAAGAAAAAAAAATGTGAGAATTTCTAAGTTTGTTTTATCCTTTAGGTACGAGTTCAAACACAATTCTTATAGCCCGGAGGGAGCTTGTGAATATAATGCGGTCAGTTGAAAATATTAATTTACAAGAGCGATTTGTTTTTCTGGAAGAAGAGTTAAAAAAACGAACAGGAAACTTCGATAATACTGGTTTAACTAAAACACTTTCTCGATTCAAGTCTGAGTATAAAACTCGTTTTGAAAAGGCTTTTCGAAAATTAGAGACGTTTTTTAAAACAAATAATTCATGGCTTGAGACATCTGTTTCTTTTCTTTGTTGCCCTGAAGAAAGGCTTAAGCGTGGTCGACCAAGTGTTTCATTCGATGAAAGTACTGAACGTACAAAAAGAATGAAAACAGAAAAAAGAAGAGAGTCTACATCGATTTCTGTGTTGAGTTTTGCTACTCAAATGAGCTTGAGAGCAGTGGGACAGGTTAGTGCTTCTAAAGTATTAAAGGATATAACAACAACTACCCCTGACGAGCAAAAAAATATAGGAAGTCATTTAGGGAGTCACTCGAACCCAAAAGTTGTAAAATGTCAGGCCAAGAAGCACTAGGGGTTGCAGTTGAAGCGCAACTATCTCGACATCAATACAATGTTATCAGAATGAGAGCACCAGAAAAATTTCCTGCATATAAGGTCCTACAAGCTGCAAAAAAAAAATTTTATCCACCCCCCGAGTGCATCGAAGTTAGCGAAACTTTGGTTCAGGCACTACTAGATCTAACCACAAAGCGTTTGTTGGAATCACAGATGGAAGTAATTGGTCTATTAACAACAGTTGAAATGGAAAATTTGAGCTTATTTTGCAAGTGGGGCTTTGATGGAAGTTCGGGACACAGCTCCTACAAACAAGCTTTCCATGGCCTTGAAGCAACTGATTATTTGGTCTTTATTACTTGTGTTGTTCCTCTTAGACTTTCTTCCAGTTCCAAGGTTGTATGGCAAAATCCACGTCCAGGTTCTACAAGATACTGCAGGCCATTAAAAATAGAGTTTGTAAAGGAATCTACAGAAATGTCTATTGCAGAGAAGAATAGAGTTGAAAATGAGGTGAAGAATTTGCGAAAGACAACAATGTTAATTGAAGAAAGAGAAGTACAAGTCAATCATACTCTACTTTTTACAATGACTGACGGCAAAGTCTGTAATGCTATTACGGAAACGTCATCAACACAAAAGTGTTTCATATGTGGTGCGTCATCTAGAAGCTTTAATGATATAGATAGTATGTTGACAAGGGAAGTGAAAACAGAAAACTTAGAGTTTGGACTGTCCGTTCTCCATGGATGGATAAGGTTTTTCGAAAATTTACTTCAATTAGCCTACAAATTGCCTCTTAAGAAATGGCAAGCTCGAGGGGATGACAAGATAGTTGTTGCTGAAAACAAAAAAAGGATACAAAAAGAGTTTAAAGATCGTTGTGGTTTGATAATAGACAAACCAAAGCCCGGATTCGGGAACTCGAATGATGGCAATACGGCCAGGCTTTTCTTTCAAAATCCTGAAATTTCCGCTGAAACTACAAAAATTGATGTTCAACTCATAAAAAAGATGCATATTATTATGATTGTTGTAGCTAGTGGCTATGAAATAGAGAAGTTCAAAAATTTCGCAATCGAAACTGCCAGATATTATGTGGAAAAGTATCCCTGGTATTACATGTCACCTATCCTTCATAAATATTTCATTCATGGACCGGAAATAATAGCCCATGCTCTGTTACCGAATGGTCAACTGACTGAAGAAGCCCAAGAATCAAGGAATAAGGACTTCAAAAATTATAGAGAGCACCATTCTCGGAAATCCAGTAGAGAAAACACTAACCGAGATATTTTTAACTCTTTTTTATTAAGTTCTGATCCATCATTACTAGCATGAGGAAACTACCCGAAAAAAAGTAGCAACACCTGCCAATTGAGGCATTGAGTTTGCTTGAAGCTCCCCTATTGATATAAATTCTGAGGCTGAAGAAGATAGCAGTGATGAAGAAAGGGATAATTTTATTTTAAATTAATGAAAAATCAATTATATGCTCAATTATGTTCTATTTTCTGTATTAAAATTTATTTTGTTATTCTGTTTTTACTGAAAAAAATTATGCGTACTTATTTTTTTGTAGAGAATAAATATATTCTTGTTTGTAGGCGTATTTATAGCCAAATTTGACAGACCCAAATGTTGATATATTAAAAACGGTAGGTATCTTCATTTGACAATTTTTTTCGAAATTCAAAAAAGTGGGCGTTTTGGTGGGCGTGGTCATTGTTGGGTTTTGAAATATCAATATATTGATTCTATAAACAATTCCAGAAATTTTCAGGTTTCTAGCTCTATTCCCTGATTTATTGCCACCAATAGGGTCGTTCTGCCCCAGTGTGCGTCGGTAACCATCGACTAAACAATGCGTCTTAGATTGGGTATGGTGGCATCTAACTGATGAGCCCACCACCATGCCTGGGCGAAACGCATTTTGGAGTAAAGGCCGCAATTACCTTTTAAAATTGAATTTTATTCATAAACTTCACAAAAACTAAGTAATAAATTGATTAATTGCTTATAGTTTTTGGCTATGAATACTTTTTCTATTTATTTTCTTAAAAAAATTCTATTTATTATATCGCCTGGCCACGGGCAAAACAACAACAAAGTCTAAGTGCACAACTTTAACCAAAGTTCCTTAGACAGTATATATACAATTCATACAATTAACAGTGAGTTTTCTCACTAAATTGTTATATGCAGACGTCGCACAGTGGTCTCAAAAGCGAATCTAGCGGGTCAAAAGTCCAAAAAATATGCATTTTATATCAGGGCAGGTAGTACATAGGTTGATTGTACACATGTCAGAGACAATGTATAGAGTCAAATTAACTGACAGAAGACTTTAGTTTTCAAGCAATAATACCGTTAATTGCAGACACATCATTCAGTCATTGTTCGTTCAATATTTAATGATGGTAGGACTTTGTTTACCTCTTATTTGTTTGAAAAGTCATGAACTTTTTTGTTATTATTCCCAAATGTACTATATTTAAGAAGGTTAGTAACTTTGTTTATTTATGATTTATGGTGTTTTAACTAAACGAACTATGGCATTTACTTTATTAGTAAGAACAAATTGATAAAGCATTTATTCTGTAGGCTGCAACTTTTTCTGTACAAACCTGTACAAAAAGATTGAACTTAAACTAAGTTCCAGGATTAATATATATAACATATTTTAATATTTCATCTGCCCGTTTTTGCCCGTTTTCGAAAAACTATAACATAACATCTTACAGGTTATTTGACGACAGTGGTCCAAATTCTTCGGCTAAAAGTGAAAAACTATCAGTGGAAAATATCTCAGAGGTCAACATAATATTAGCTAATATAGTTTTACCTATGTTCAAACCATAATTTAGTCCAAAAACTGGCATTGAGACTTCATTTCATCATTATTTCTGTGACTTTCTAGTCTTTTAAAAATATTTAATTGTTGACATAACCATGAAATAACGATTCTCTCTATTTGGCACCAGCTAGGCTATTAAGGTGTTTAAATAAGATACGGACACACACACCACTCGTTTACAAAGATTTTGATTTTTGACCCGCTAGATTTGCTTTTCAGCCCACTGTGCGTCGGTTACCATCGACTAAACAATGCGTCTTAGATTGGGTATGGTATCATCTAACTGATGAGCCCACCACCATGCCTGGGCGAAACGCATTTTGGAGTAAAGGCCGCAATTACCTTTTAAAATTGAATTTTATTCATAAACTCCACAAAAACTAAGTAATAAATGGATTAATTGTTTATAGTCTTTGGCTATGAATAATTTTTCTATTTATTTTCTTAAAAAAAACTTCTATTTATTAATTTGCCTGGCCACTACCATGGCAACTTGCTATCCTATTACAGACACCTTGGAGACTCAGCTTTTTTCTTTTTATTGGTCGGAGATACGGTAGATGGTGAGCTCGTATCGTTCCTTGCTCGCTTGGACGTAGCTGCATTGGCTGGTGGGTCAGTGGATGGCAGGGGGCCATCCTTAGACACTCTCAATGCGGCATTCCTGGAGCTCGGTTCAGTCGTCTATCTGTCAGTTATTTGTGGTGTCGTCTGGATCTGTCCAGAGCCAGCCGTTCCTTAACCGTTAAAGTTTCGGGGTTTTGGTTGATAGGAACCGGACGGTCCACGCATCGTTCCGTCTTTGTAGGCGTTGAATTTCCTTGTCGCTGAGGAGTCTCTTCCCTTTGCGGCGCACTGCAGGTCTTGCATTGCGTCGCATGGCTGGATTCTCCACAGCTGTCATGTCAGTCATGTCACTGGGCACGTTCCGATGTTAATTCTCAGTTATCTGGATAGCTTTGTGTTGTTGTAATCCCATGTTAAAAAACAGGTGATGACCGCTGACGCAACAACAACTCAAGTTATCTCGAAATTTTTGGGATAACTAGATAACTAGCGAATAAACATCGGAACGCGAGGACTGTTTAGCGTTGAGTTACCAATGCAGTCACCTGGTTGGGAGGAGCAAGACGCATTTAGGTTGCATATAGGGCTGTGGCCCAGGATGTTTCTTTTGTGCCTCACTTCTCTCAACCAAAAAACATATTAAAGGTAATACCATTAGCGTTTTCATTATTCTTCAGTTCTGTGCATGCATCAAAATCAGTGGGAAATGTTGAATTCCGTGACCCCCACTTGTTGAACGTCAAAATTTGTTGGGTATTATGTTTTCATTTGTTACTTATTTATTAGCAAATAAAATTATTTGTTTCAAGCTTTTTAGTGTTTATAAACATTATTTTATCATGCAAAGTACATTCCTTCCTGGTGTTTGGTTTTATTTAAATTATGTGTTCGTGTTTGTTTTCTTTGTTGTTGTTGTAATACAGCTGACGGGGTCATGGGAACGGCCGTCTTGAATTTCGTCTGACAGTTTTCATTTCTGACAACCTGAATATTTCCTGAAAGGCATATTTACGATATTACATGCATACAAAAGAGATAGAGAGTCTACCCTTTTCTTTTAAACGCATTTAAAATCATAAATATGCCTTTCAGTAAAAAGATAATGTAGACACCGTCATAGAGGAGAAAACTTGCTACAAAGTTAACAAACGCGTTAAACCAATTTTGTATCACTTTTGTGCACAAAACGTCAAACGTGACACACACTATCCAACACTTCAGACAAAAATCTTAAGACACACACAAACAAAAATAGCCAAACCACAATCAAGCGTTCGGTCGCGCCGAACTTTGACATTTTCAATAGAAACAATGGACTCTTATACCTAAACCACAATCAAGCGTTCGGTCGCGCCGACTTAGACATATTCAATTGAAACAATGGACTCTTATGGGGCAATCTTAAATGTTACCTCAGGCGTCGGGCTTGCCTCACATCGTAAATATCGTAAGCCTGAGCCAAACGCCCGAATAGATCTATTTTCTATGGCCAAATCACAATCTCGCGTTTTGTCGCTCGCGCTTTGACGGGCTTTTTACCGACTTAACGATAATGTGTGTCATAAAGCGCGACCCTTAAATTTGGCAATCGGAATGTAGCTTCAGGTTTCGGGCGTCGACAAATTACAAATATGACAGAGTAAAAGTTCTGTTTCCTTAAACTAACACTAGGCGTGTTTTATTATCATCGGGATCTGGATCTGGATTTACTTTTAGCACGTGTAACAAAAACAATTTTAGAAAATTTCCCATTATTTTGTTTTTGTATTACGTGTAAAAGTTAATCCAGATCCAGATCCCGATAATAAAAAAAGCACGGCTACTATAAAAATTCTTCATAAAGAAGGGGGACATAAACTCTCTTTTATTTATAAACAAAAGCAGCGGTGGGTTCGGGAGCTAAATTTGAGCAGGTTTTCTTTGCTCTTAATTATGAAGCAATGAAAAATAAAAATCCCGAACATTTTCTTTTATAAATAACTAGATGATTAATGTTAGTATGAAACCACTTCACAATTTGTAAACTTAAACGTAACTAACTTTAGCTTAATTTAATTTTTTTAATTCTAACCCACTGATTTCGGCGGAATAACTGCGAAGTTCAACGATGGTTCAACCATATACATCGCTACTATCACATACTTGAACCACCATTATAAACCACGGATGTACAACTGGCCCTAAGAAAATCCAGTTTAAACGACTAAAGCAGTGACAGTTCTTGCAAAAACTAACCAAACACACCTTTTTTGACATTTTTTGTAAATGTCAAAGTGTCATTATGGAGTTTGTACGATACGAAAAAGATAAAAATCGAAACAGAAGGAATTTCAATACAACACAGCACTCCGCATCACATATTCACCACTCATCACACACAAATCTGAATTTTTCTGCCCGTTTGACATCGTTGTGAGGTACAAAATTCACCATACTTAGGGCCAGTTTGTTAAAAGTAGGTTAAATCTGCAACTAGATTATCACTGATTCTGTTAAACCCATATATCTGCGAAAATTAGAGTGTTTGTTCACACAATTTTCAGTATGAATATTAAATCATAGTTTTTCCAATAATCGTTCTTGGTTTTCGATGCTTGGTTTCTGTTTATTCATGTTCCTTGTTCGTAGGAATTTTGTTTCTTTTTTTCTTTTTTCTATACCTACGCTTTAAGCGTGGTACACATTATCAAACCTGAGTGTCAGCCATGTTGAATATCAAACCGAACTGACAATGATCCTGATTACACGATTCGTTTTTTCGTTCGTTTCGTTTTTCGTCTTTTTGACAGGTACGTACCGTCGTGATTACACACAACGAAAAAAATCCATACGTGATTTTGACGTTCAAAAAGTTTGAGGTTTATTTATTGGAAAATAGGCAGTAATAACAATTAAAAATATTTTTAAATCACTTCTTCTTCAAATGTATACCTTTTTAATTATGAAAAACAATTTTTAATCTCACTATTCAAATTTTTTAAGCATCCCCCGCCTCTACTCGATTGTCAAATCATAAACGTCAAAGTTCAACCAGAAAAAGTCTTGAAATTTTCATACGTGCTTTCGTTTTTCCGTTCCCCCTACGTTTCTACACCCCTCACCCAATGTGTCAAAAAGACGAAACACGTAACGTCCGAAAAAACGAATCGTGTAATCAGGCTCAATGTGTACACGCTGAATGATGGTTTGACACTCAGAACCAGTGCTGCCACTCAGAAATTAAAAAAAACATAGTTAAAAAATCATGATTTACAAGTCTGAGTTGGAAAACGGTAAAAGAGATATTAAAAATTTTAAACTACATCGTAACAGGTAAAACAAATATTTTCAAATATTTATTGAGAGCATTTATTAAAAAATACAAAAATGGAAGGAATACGAGTATATAATATTAAAATAAATTATTATAATTTATATATATACATATTTATGAGTGCTATATTATTTTTTTTCACAGCTTTAGGTACATAGGTATTATATAGCACATTGAAAATCAAAAATATAGATAGTATAAAATATTTTTTAAATTTTACGTTAGTTAAAATTATGATTTTAGTTAAAAAATCATGATTTACAAGTCTGAGTTGGAAAACGGTAAAAGAGATATTAAAAATTTTAAACTACATCGTAACAGGTAAAACAAATATTTTCAAATATTTATTGAGAGCATTTATTAAAAAATACAAAAATGGAAGGAATACGAGTATATAATATTAAAATAAATTATTATAATTTATATATATACATATTTATGAGTGCTATATTATTTTTTTTCACAGCTTTAGGTACATAGGTATTATATAGCACATTGAAAATCAAAAATATAGATAGTATAAAATATTTTTTAAATTTTACGTTAGTAAGTTAGAAACTTGAATCTAGAGCATAGAGAAATGAAAAGAAGCATTATCTCTGGATTATTTTTGCTGAGAAAGTGTGTGTGTGGTGAGTAGCTGAAATGATGAGTTGTATAACAGTATATATTCCTTACTTCATGAATTTTTGTATGGTGAGTCCACATATATTCACAGACAAGAAATTAAATCACAGAAACAAAAATGTAGTTATGCATTTGAGTCAAAGTGTCATTTTAACTATGTTTGTGTTTGTAATGTGTTCGTCGTTTCAGGTTGTAGTGTAGCTTTAGACATGTTTTTTTTCAAAGCGTTTATAAAAAAAAAAAAATCTTTTTTTGAAATTAGAAAATCATGATTTTGGACTCGAAATCATTAAAACATTATTTGGGTCCAAAAAACATGAAAATAATGATAAATCATGATTTCTGGCAGCCCTGCTCAGAACTGCCTGCTCACAAAATTTTTTGATACTGCGTGACAACCCCACTGATCTCTATAGGCGTTTTCCTTTGGAGGTGGCGAAGTACTTTGCTAGCTTTTTTCAATGGAACACATCAAACTGCTTTCCTATATGTAAAATGTATCTACTCGCACATGAGAGCATGTGCAGTTGGTAGTACTAGATTAGCGTTTTCATCTACTCCTAAGTACTTTGCCACCTCCAAAGGAAAACGACTTATAATACACTGGATAGTGTATTCCTTATAATGTATAAAAGTTTCTTTGCTTCCATTTGAAGATGACAATTAGGTGGTCGGCTTCATAATTTGACGTCTGAATTACACAAAAAAAAAAGTATTTTCCAGATAGGGATGTGCGATATTGAAAGAACATCGATTAAACATTGAAGACCAAACATCGATGTCAATAAATATCGAATCGAAAACATCGATGCTACTTAACATCGATGTTTTTTTTCAGGTGTTTTTGTTTAAGTTTTTTGTTTGACCAAAGCAAAAAATGCGTCATGCTATGCTCTATTGTATTTTAGCTTTCAAAATTTCTGGTGCCGGCTATATTTTCTTAAGATTTTTAAAATCGATTTAAGTTTTCATACAAATGAAAAATATGAAGTCATAAGCAAGGTATGTATATCAACTTTAAACATTGATATTGCAAAATAATGATGCACAGAAGCTTTTGTGCTAAAACCGCGTGAAAGTGGTATCTTTCTAGGCATCAATGATTTTAATGGGTGGAAATCGATGTTAAAATATGTATTTTGCACAATTTATATCAACAAATTTAATAAAATCAATATTGCAAGGCAATTCATGGTGTTAAGCTGTTATGTGTGCCCTTTTTACTCCGATATTACAAAATCTTGTTTCACACGAAAGGTGTGCGCAAGAACTTGCATGGTGTTTCTGACCATCGATAATTTAAATTCGTGAAAATCAATATTAAATATGTATTTTGCAGTAATATTTCAAGGAATTTTGTGTAAACTGTTTTCTGTGGCTTTTTGGAATATATCGATATTGCAAAACACGAAGTTGTGTGCAAAAACTTGCATTGGTGTAAATTGAGTCTTTCTGAGCATCTATTATTTTAATGCGTGGAAATCGATGCTAAAATTTTAATTTTGCAAAATATATCGTCCACAGATTTTATAGAAGCAATATTGCAAGTACATATTTCATGTGTACACTGTTATCTAGCGATATTGCAAGATATTATTTCTTTTGCACAAATAAACACAAAACAAAATTGATGGCAAATTTGATTATTTCCTTTTTCAAAAAATTCCAAATGTTACAGATGACTTAAAAACTATGAAAGTCACTCCATCTAGATTTTACTAGCAGAATCAATCATTTTCGTACTAACTTTTTGTTTGTTTTTTAGTCCGGTGTTTTGGATGTTAATATCGATGTTGCAAAACATCGAAATCTTTATTATAGATATTTTGCAAATATCGATTAAAATCGCTCATCCCTATTTCCAGATGTCTATCTGAAGAAAGGGAAACAGACCATGATATGAAAATATAAACTTTTGTGGAAGTTTGTTTTATTATTTATTATCTTTAAGTTATTCACTGTGTGCATTTGGTATATTTTTTTTAGTATAATTACATAGTGGAATGAGATAAATCATTGTAGTTTCCGAACAAGTTGAGCAAAACAGCTAAGAATAATAATTATGATGAGGAGGATGCGATTGCATATTGATATTCTGCGTTTTTTTTAAATGATTTTACCTCCTTGTCACACTCTTTACGTTTGTTATTCCGTTTCATTTACTAATTAGTGAATGAATTTAAATTGCGAACACAACAAATGTTAGCAAAAAGATATCGGGGGGTGAAACGAACGGAGAATTGATGTCTGTTTAATGGATTATCTTTGTATTACATGTTATACAGTTATACTGGTATACAAAAATGTGGTCAGCTTCATAATATAACAATTCTTCAAATGGAAGCAATATTTTTGTATCGATACACTATCCAGTGTTTTATAGAGATCAGTGGACAACCCTCGGTTTGTTGGGTGGTTGCTCGATGATGTGTACACAATTTCATTCATGAGCCGTCATTCACGGAATAAAACAAGATAGACCGAGAGCCGGCAGCAAATTTTGGGAGTGGAGGTATAACCAAAATTAATTAACATGCATGTGTAGATATACGCAATACTATACCAAATCCAACCGTCTGGCAGGTTTTTTTTTCAGCCGGGGGTGGGGGTGAGCGTTAGAAAACGCTAATTTTTCCACTTTTTGTGTTGATGGTAGGTATAACCACTTCAATTTATATATAAACGACAGAGAATTGTGTCCTTATTCCGAATACATAGGTCCCAGACGATTCACTTTCAGCTTTCCCCTTGCCAGACGCCCTCCAAAGTGGGTGAAAAATCAACTTTTGGAGTTTAAGGTATAATCAAATGAATGATACATCAAAAAATCAGAAAAATTCTTCTGATTGCAAATTATAGGTCCCAGACGTTTTGGTTTCAGCCTTGGCCCTGCCAGACGGCTCCCAAGTATCCAAAAAATGCAAGAAAAATTCTATTTGAGGTATAACCAAATGATTGATACACCAAAAAATCAGAAAAAATCTCCTGATTATGAAAATATAGGTCTCAGACGTTTTGTTTTCAGCCATGACCCTGCCAGACGTCATTTCAGTATCCTCAAAATGCATTTTTTAATGAAACCCTCAAAAACTTTTTTCTTTTCATATATAACCATAAGCTGGTCACATCAAAATATTCTGCCATTCTCCCTCATTACGAGTATATAGGTCCCAGACGTTTTAGTTTCAGCCTTGAGCGTGCCAGACGACATTTCAATATACTCAAAATGCATTTTTCTAATGTAATTCTCAACAATTTTTTTCTTTCCATATATAACCATTAGCTGATCACAGTAAAATATTCTGCCATTCTCCCACATTACGAGCATATATGTCCCAGACGTTTTGTTTTCAGCCATGACCCTGCCAGACGACATTTTAATATCCTCAAAATGCATTTTTTTAATGTAAGTCTCAATAACTTTTTTCTTTTCATACATAACCATAAGCTGGTCACATTAAAACATTCTGCCGTTTTCCCTCATTACGAGCATATAGGTCCCAGACGTTTTGTGTTCAGCCTTGAGCCTGCAAAACGACATTTCAATATTCTCAAATTGCAATTTTCTAATGTAAACCTCCACAACTTTTTTCTTTCTATATATAACCATAAGCTGGTCACACTTAAATATTCTGCCATTCTCCCACATTACGAGCATATAGGTCCCAGATGTTTTGTTTTCAGCCATGACCCTGCCAGACGTCATTTCAGTATCTTCAAAATGCATTTTTTTAATGAAAACCTCAAAAACTTTTTTCTTTCCATATATAACCTGGTCACATCAGAATATTCTGCCATTCTCCCTCATTACGAGCATATAGGTCCCAGACGTTTTAATTTCAGCCTTGAGCCTGCCAGACGACATTTCAATATACTCAAAATGCATTTTTCTAATGTAAGTCTCAATAACTTTTTTCTTTCCATATATAACCATTAGCTGGTCACACTAAAGTATTCTTGCATTTTCCCTCATATCATAACGAGCATATAGGTCCCTGACGTTTTGTTTTCAGCCTTGAGTTCTTTCATTTTTTTTTCTGAATTCATTATTTTTAATTAATTTTATTTATTGTACACATTTTAAAGACAGGCATCTCCGTTTTATATTTCATCATGGCCTGTTCTGCACCTAAATGTTCAAATCATTCAGCTACATCATTTCTTTTTGAATGCCATGGCCCCTGCGGAAACCTTTTTCACGCTAAATGTGTCGGTGCAACTAATGCATTAATTGACAAAATTAATTCCTCTGAAATTGGTTTCTGGTTTTGCGTTAGTTGTAGAAAGCATTCTGTATCCAGTTTGGCTTTTAAAATGACAGCTTTAAAGTCCGAGATTCTTAAGATCTCTAAAGCTTTCGAGGAACTATCTCAACATGTTTCTTCTGTTGTCTCAATTGTTGATAAATTTTCTTTTCCTAATATTTTAGTAGATAAATCATCATCCACAAATGATGATGAATCACAACCCATAGTTCTAAATGATGCAGAATCTAGTCCGACCATTTCCCAAAATATATCAGATACTGCCTGTAAAAAGGGTAATAAAAGGGGACGTGATGCTGCTACTTCTTCGAAGAGTGCTGGTCCTGCTCCTAAAAGATCAAACATTATAAGTATTCAGGCTGACGTTAACTGTGCTTCTGATATCATTCAAGGAGAAGGCTTGGCAGTGGCTGGTGATTCAGGTATCGAGGTTGACCAACCCTCGGTACTTGGTGACTTGGCAGTGCTACAGCCTATAGAATTAGTTTCTGACTTAGATATTATAGATCCCACCCCTCAAATTAGTCTTGTTGTTCCCAGAGCTTTAGAATCGGTTCCTAAACCCAAATCAATTTTCATCTCTCGTCTTTTACCGGAAATCGTACCCGAAGATATTTTGCAACATCTCATTGCCTGTAAATCCATACCCAATGTATCATCCATTAAATGTACTAAAATAAGTAAACCTAACAGTTTCGTTTCATCGTTTAAAATTACAGCTCCCTTCTCATTATTCGATTCAATTTTGAATAGCTCTTGGCCCCCTAATACATTGGTAAAAGAATTTACAATCCCTCCTAGGCAAAGAAAGATTGCAAACAACAATAATAATTTAAATGCAAAAAACTTAGTAGGTTCTCCCTCTACTACCAAAACGTAAGAGGGCTTCGCAGTAAAACTGCCAAAATCTTTCAAAACTCCCTAGCTTTTCCTTATGATTTATTTGCTTTCACTGAAACATGGCTTAATGACACGATCTTAGACACAGAACTATTTGATCAAGAATTCATAGTTTTCAGGAAAGACCGTCATGTGGATAATACGAATTTAGTAGGGGGTGGTGTCTTAATTGCGATTAGAAATCATTTCAACACAACTCCTATCATATTCCCTTTTGATATTTCATTAGAACTTGTCTGCATCAAAATATCCATGCATTCAAAAGATTTATTCATTCTAAATGTCTATATTCCCCCCAAAAGTTCAGTTTCAGTATATGTTGAGCTTTCCCATGCTCTCGACTATATTATTGACGTTGCTGGATTTGATAGTATTATTACTCTCTTAGGCGACTTTAACCTTCCATACATTGACTGGATTCCTTCAGAAGACGAGTCTTACTTTGAAGCATCGTTGACTTCATCTCAACAGGAGCTTCAACTGTTAGACCATATTATATCTACGGACTTACAGCAAATAAGCTGTATTAAAAACTCTTTAAATCGAATACTCGATTTAGTTTTCTCATCTGACGCTGTTAGTACTGTAGTGGTAGAGTCTACTACTCCAATATCAAACATAGATAAATACCATCCTCCTCTTGACATTTTTCTTGACTTGGACGGGCATTTACTTAATAATAGTAACTCACAAGACTGTTCATATTCTTTTGACTTTCGGAAAGCTAACTTTCAGTTGCTTTCTGAGCATTTAAGTGCATCTGGTATTGAAAATATACCAGTTTCAGGCGACATTGACGTTGCAGTTTCATACTTTTATCAAGTATTGACCAACTGTATTAATGACATAGTTCCACACAAAATACCCAAATACTCTAGCTTCTGCCATCCATGGTATACGAAAGAACTCAAAATTCTTCGTAATAAAAGAAACAGAGCTTGGAAGAACTTCATAAAAAGTATGTCCCTTGAGGACCGAGAATTGTATATTTCCTTGTTTGATGAGTTTAAAAACCTCTCCAATCATTTATACGCTGAATACCTTAAAAAAATGGAAAGTTCCCTAAAGCTTGACCCCAAAAGTTTTTGGAATTTCGTAAACTTGAAAAAGAAATCTGATGGCTATCCAGTCAATTTTACTTATAATAATATTATTTTAAATAGTCCTCCGGATATTTGTGATGCGTTTGCTAACAACTTTCGCCAGTCTTTCGTTGATACCCCTGTCGATGTTGATGAGAACTTTTTTCTCTACTTAAAAGACTGCCCACAAACTACCTTCAATAATATCCCAATTATAATCGAAAAAATTTTACATTATATGTCCTTACTTCATGATGATTACTCGTCTGGACCTGATGGCATCCCACCAATTATCTTGAAGAAATGTAAATCAATATTAGCACCCCCTCTTTTTCATTTGTTTAACCTATCACTTAGCTCCGGTAAATTTCCAAGTATTTGGAAAAAAGCATTTATTACACCAGTTTTTAAAAAGGGTAACAGATCTGATATATGCAATTACAGGCCAATCTCCAAGCTATCTTGCATTCCTAAGCTTTTTGAGCAAGTAATGTGCGATAGTTTGACATTCAACTGTAAGAATATAATTTGCAATCAACAACATGGATTCATGCAAAAGCGATCGACAATAACCAATTTACTTGCATTCTTGCACAAGTGCTCAACTGCGTTGGAACATGGTCAAGAACTCGACTGCATCTATACAGATTTTTCTAAGGCTTTCGATCAACTTTCACACGATATCATCACGTTTAAGTTAAAGGTGTTTGGCTTCCCTCCTAAACTCATCAATTGGGTTTCTTCTTATCTCCATAATAGATCCTATCAAGTTAGATTTAGGAGCTCTGTCTCCAACCCTTTCTTTGCCAAATCTGGAGTTCCCCAGGGTAGTCATTTGGGGCCCCTTCTTTTTATCTTAGCTATCAACGACGTATCCCTCTATATACGTTATAGTGAAATTCTAATTTTTGCGGATGATATGAAAATTTTCAAAAGCATCAAATCTGTGAGTGATCGTTTACTTTTGCAAGAAGATATTAACAGTTTTGTTATTTGGTGTAGTAAAAACGGTTTAAATCTCAACCCTATTAAATGTCAGGCGATCATTTTTTCTAAAAAAAAAGTTCCTAGTTCATTTGATTATGAAATATCGCAGCACACATTGCGTCGTGTTGATAGTTTCAAAGACCTAGGGGTTCATTTTACTTTTAATCTTGATTTTACGAAGCATATAAATTTAATAGTCAACAAGGCAAACTCTATGTTAGGGTTTGTTAAACGTTGGTCTAAGGAATTTCAGGATCCTTATGTTACCCTCGCTCTCTACAACAGTCTTGTTCGCCCTCATCTTGAATACGCATCACAGGTATGGACTCCTTTTTACGATGTCCATAAGAATAGACTAGAAGCAGTACAGCGTAATTTTATACGTTTCGCCTTGAAAGGACTACCGTGGTCCGATCCTTATAATCTTCCTCCTTACGAACACCGGATTAAGCTTCTTCAGATTCAAACTTTGGCACAAAGGAGAATTAATAATGATATTGTATTTATTCATCAACTTTTAACGGGCGTTATTGATGCACCTGATTTATTATCTTGTACTAGCCTTAACTACCGTGGTGGAGGTCACAACACTCGTAGTCTAGAACTAATGCATATATCTCAACACCGTACCAATTATGGAATGCATGAGCCTTTTACCCGCATGTGCATCATTCTGAATTTGAACTCTAATTTTTTTGATTTTAATATAAGTAAGAATAGACTCAAAGCTTCATTGAAGACCAGTGTACCACGCTCTTAAATGTTTGTAATTGTTAATTTTTTCAATGTCATTTTATTTGATATTTTATAATTATTGTTTTTAATTTTATTTTGTAAAGTGTATGTTTTAAGTAGTTTGTTGCTTACTAACTACTAACACTACACTAAGTGATGAGCCTGATAAGCACTTAATTTGTGTTTGGCAATTCTTTGGTCGCAAGATGTTGCTTGTACTAAGCTCTCTTCGGCAAAGATCTGATAGTGTAAAAAAAAAAAATGTCGTCTGGCAGGCTCAAGGCTGAACACAAAACGTCTGGGACCTATATGCTCGTAATGAGGGAAAATGGCAGAATGTTTTAATGTGACCAGCTTATGGTTATATATGAAAAGAAAAAAGTTTTTGAGGGTTTCATTAAAAAAATGCATTTTGAGGATACTGAAATGACGTCTGGCAGGGTCATGGCTGAAAACAAAACGTCTGAGACCTATATTTTCATAATCAGGAGATTTTTTTTGATTTTTTGGTGTATCAATCATTTGGTTATACCTCAAATAGAAAAAGTTATTTTTCTTGCATTTTTGGATACTTGAGAGCCGTCTGGCAGGGCCAAGGCTGAAACCAAAACGTCTGGGACCTATATATTTGCAATCAGAAGAATTTTTCTGATTTTTTGATGTATCATTCATTTGGTTATACCTTAAACTCCAAAAGTTGATTTTCGCCCACTTTGGGGGGCGTCTGGCAAGGGGAAAGCTGAAAGTGAATCGTCTGGGACCTATGTATTCGGAATAAGAACACAATTCTCTGTATTTTATATATAAATTGAAGTGGTTATACCATCAACACAAAAAGTGGAAAAATTAGCGTTTTTAAACGCCCACCCCCACCCCCGGCTGAAAAAAAAACCTGCCAGACGGTTGGATTTGGTATAGTATTGCGTATATCTACACATGCATGTTAATTAATTTTGGTTATACCTCCACTCCCAAAATTTGCTTCCGGCTCTTAGACTAAGAATTTTTATAGCGAATCAGTGGAAAAAGTGTGTTTTTGTAAATATTTGTATAGATTCCAAATAAATGTGGCTTGGAAGGAAAAACATTCTTCGTGCTCTTTGTTTGTACTTTGTCTTTGGTTGTTATGGTTGTTGCTTGTAGGAAATTTATAACTCGATAAGGGAATTTTCTCTTCGTACCTCTTGGTTTTGGTACTTACTAAGGGCTAGTTTGTTCACACTTTTTCAACTTAAATCAATGATTATTCCAGTTGATTATCATTGAATGCGTTTGTTCAGCAAAATTTTAAACAGAGAATCCATGATTTGAGCACTTAATTGGAGAAATCACTAATTCGCCGATTCTGTTTGATTAGCACGGTTTAATCAAAGATTTCCTGGAATTTAGTTTGTTCACCATTGGTTATTCCCAAAGCGTGATATAGAAAAAAGAAATAAAATCGATCAAATTCCTACCAGCAAAGAACATGAATAAACAGGAAACCAAACATCGTCCATATTGCAAGAAATAAATAAACAATTTAATTTGACAGATAGACTTTAAAATGGAACGATTATTGGAAAAACTATGATTTATTAATCATACTGAAAATTGAGTGAACAAACACTCTCTGACTATCACAGATCCATAACTATGGGTTTAAGAGAATCAGTAATAATCTAATTGCAGATTTAACCCACTGTGAACAAATTGGCCCTAAGTATGGTGAATTTGAGCCTCACAACGATGTCAAACGGGCAAAAAAATCAGATTTATGTGTGATGAGTGGTGAATATGTGATGCGGAGTGTTGTGTTGTATTGAAATTCCTTCTGTTTCGATTTTTATCTTCTTCGTATCGTACAAACTCCATTATGAAACTTTGACATTCACAAATGTCAAAAAGGTGTGTTTGGTTAGTTTTTGCAAGAACTGTCTCTGTTTTAGTCGTTTTAACTGGATTTTCTAAGGACCAGTTGTACATCCGTGGTTTAGCAATTTTAGCTCACCGATTTCGGCGGATTAATTGTGGTTCAAGTATGTGATACTAGCGATGTATATGCTTAAACCATCGTTCATCGTTCGCAGTTATTCCGCCGAAATCAGTGGATTAAAATTAAAAAAAAATTGAAATTAAGCTAAAGTTAGTTACCTGTAAAAAAGTTTACAAATTGTGAAGTGGTTTCATACTAACATTAATCATCTAGTTATTTGAAAGAAAATGTTCGAGATCTTTATTTTTCATTGCTTCATAAATAAGAGCAAAGAAAACCTGCTCAAATTTAGCTCCTGAACCCACTGCTGCTTTTGTTTATAAATAAAAGAGAGAGTTTATGCCCCCCTCCTTGGTGAAGAATTTTCATAGTAGGCATGTTTTCTGGACTTCCTTAATGTGAACATTAAGAAACACTTCACATTAAGGTAAATTTTACAATGTAAATTCCAACAACAACAAGTTAACTTCACATTTGAACTCCAGTAACTCTGTGGCTGAATGTGGAACGTATCTTAAATGTTCACATTAAGCGTGGTACACATTATCAAACCTGAGTGTCACCCGTGTTGGATATCAAACCTGCGTGAAAAGTTTCGCGAACACACTAACTTATCAGTTATGTTGGGCATCAGGCAAAGAAATTCCACTACTCTCAGAAAATTTTTTCTTTTTATTTCAAGATTATTTACGCCATGCATTGTGTTAATTCTTTTTTTACATGACACACATGAGCTTTTTCTTATTTTGTTTGCATTTTTTCCACTTATTCGCTTTAAAAATTCGTGTTTTGTTCTGTGACTGACGTCTCATGAATGAAATTGTGTACACATCATCGATCAGACACCCAACAAACCAAGGGTTGTCAGGCAATATCAAAAAATTTTGTGAGCAAGCAGTTCTGAGTGTCAAACCATCATTCAGCGTGTACACATTACCTCTGTTCGCGTACTACCCAAAACTGCCAATTTCTACCCATTTTAGGCCAAAGTTCTGTCAAAGTTCATATAAAAGAAATGATATTGACAGAACTTTGGACTAAAATGGGCTGTTTTGGATAGTACACGAACAGAGGTATTGTCAGTTCGGTTTGATATCCAACACGAGTGTCACTCAGGTTTGATAATGTGTACCACGCTTTAAGGAGGTCAACAAAACATGCCTAGTGTTATTTTAAGGAAACAGAACTTTTATTCTGTCATATTCGTAATTTGTCAACGCCCGAAGCTTGAAGCTACATTCCGTTTTGCAAATTTAAGAGTCGCGCTTGGACACAGATTATCGTAAAGTCGGTAAAAAGCCCGTCAAAGCGCGACTGACCGAACGCGAGATTGTGATTTGGCCAAAAAGTTAACAAACAGGAATTTGGGAAATGTAGTGCGACGTCGTACGAGTTCGTACGAAATTCCAGTAACCAAACAGACCTAATAAAGGGTGGTTTTTTTTAAACGTGTGGTTTTCAAGAAGAAATAAAACGCATATAATTTAACGTTAGGGCCAAGAATTTAGCTTTATTATAAAGATAAGGGTTTGCCATTATGTTTTAAAAATGATTTCGAAAAAGTGGCCGCCGCGGCTGGCTCGAATAAATTCCAGTCGAGAAGCCCAATTTTCGACCACTTTCTGCAGAAATGTGGGCCGTTAGGCAGCAATAATGCGTTGTTGATTGTTTCGTTGGCTGTATGGCATGAAGCCCCGTCTTTTTGGAACCAAAGGTCGTCAACATCAACATCCTCCAATTCAGACACGAAAAAGTCAGTTATCATGGCTCTATAGCGTTCTCCACTGACTGAAACACTATGGCCGGCTACATTTTTCATCGCCACGCGCGAGCTGAACCATTATTTTGGTAATAAATTTGTACGATTTGCAAAGGTTGTTCCAGAGTAAGTCTATTGATTACGAAATGGCAAACCAAACTAAGCATAAATCAAGTGACAGCTGTCAAAAAGACCAACTCCTCGCGTTCGGCCATCTTGGCAATAGGCTATCCATAATCCAAAAAAATTTTATATACCTTGAGTTGTTTTTGCATCAGCCGACATCAGCTGTTTTTTTTACAAAGTGTATCGCGAAGTCTATAGTTACTCTCAACGAAATGTTCTGAGCAAATATTACTGTTTTTTAAAGATAATTTTATAATTAATTTTAATTTTTGTTGCAATTCCAACCATTTTTAAGTTATTAAAGTTTATAAGGGTATTCATCCAAAAGCGTAAGGTCATCGTAAACGTAGTAAAGTTGTAAACTGCGTAAATCTGTAATTTTGTCCATATAAATTGTGTCAGAATTACGAAGTTTAAAACTTTATAACGTTTACGATAACGATAGCTTTACGCTGTTGTATGAATACCCTTTATATTCAGGGTATTCATTCAACAGCGTTAAGTCGTCGTAAACATTGTAAGCTTTTAAACTTCGTAATTCTGTCACAATTTGTATGGGAAATTTGACAGATTTACCAAGTTTACAACTTTACGATGATTACGACGAGTTTACGCTGTTGCATGAATACCCTTATTTTAAATTGAAAAAAAAAACAAAAATTATAGAAATCCAAGTGAAAACTTCCTATGAATAATAATAATAAGGGTATTCATTCAACAGCGTAAACTCGTCGTAAACATCGTAAAGTTTTAAACTTCGTAAATATGTCAAATTTTCCATACAAATTGTGACAGAATTACGAAGTTTAAAAGTTTACAATGTTTACGATGACTTTACGCTGTTGTATGAATACCCTTAATAAGTTTATTAGTTCGTTGAACTTTTTTACAATTTCGTTTTACAATTTTCTTTCAATTACGTGTTTAGTATTTTTGATATTCCTTCAAATTTTACAAACAATTTTTAATTTACAGTTTTAATTTAATAGTGTGGTATATTAAATTTAGCAATTGTTTTTCAAAAAATCTTTAAGTTTATTTTTAAAAAATATCAATCTTGTTTCAGTTTTTATTTCACTTGGTAAGTTGTTGAAGAAGTTAAGTCCTGCATACATCAATGAATTCATGGTACTGCTTCTGTTGCACCGGATTGGCCTGAGGTTTTGATTATTCCGTAGGTTGTATGGCTGTACTTCAGAGACCATCGTAATGTTTTCCTCTAAGTATGTTGGCATCATTCCGTATTTAATTTTGAATATAAATATCATCGCATTATAGGTTATATTCTGCTCGACATTCATCCACTTTAAGGTTTCTAGCATTTGTTGTATTGGAGTATATCGGTTGCACTTAAGAATTGATCGCATCGCTTTGTTTTGCAGTAATTGCATTCGTCGTTTTATTTGCGTTTGGCAGCCATATAATATTGTTGAACAATACAAAAAGTGTGGTAACACTAAGGCATTGTATAACATAATTGCTTTGCTCATAGTTAAAATGAACAACTTCACTTCTTGTCAAACTCGCAGAATTGTGCCGTCACGCCCAATCATTATGGCGAATTGTTTTTTTTTTCAATGAGCATACCTTGTTTCTGCATATCGTGGCGTTTGCTGGCTACCACTCATATGAAAGAAATCTCAATAGGGATGCTCATGGAAAAAAAACATCGATGTTTTATTCGATGTGATACATCGTAACCTTACATCGATGTTTGTCGATGCATCGCATAAAAACATCGATGTTTTCGATGTATCGAATGAAAAATGATTTCTGAAATCAAAACCCAGACATACTACCAATTACGAAATGTGTGTTTTTATTTCTAGTGGTTAATTTTCCTCGCTCTTCTGTTTTTGGGAGCATATATGTTAGAACTAGCAAACCAAAAAAATAACAATAAGAAATGAAACATAAGTATCACAATTACATTCGAAAATTATTAGCTAAAGCTAATTGTTGTTTTGTTTTTGCCTTGCACTTGCGTTATTTGTTACATCTTCTTCTGCTTCTACTTCTGTTCTATATAACTTGACATTTGGTGCGTTTTATTGGTATTTATAGCTAGCGCAGCAATGCAAGCACCAATAAAACACTATACTCACTTTTAAATTCACTTTGTATTTTTTCTGAAGGTTGGCAGACATGCCACTTAATGTCAAAACTATTCGCCATTAAAAATTCTAAAAAGGCACTGATTGCGTACCTTCGTTTAGTGAAGTTGTGTCTACCTGCCTAATTATTGAGTGTGAAATTATTAAAAAAAAAAAAAATTATTAAAAAGAAGAAAATGGGGGAGAATATACCTCCTGATAAAACTATCTTTAGAAACCCAAAGTGTTCAAAACCCATTAAACTGCCGTCATCCTTAATGAAAAAGGATGATAAAAAACTGATTATTACCAATCTTGGTTGGTGGGAGTTTGGTGACAAAGTCCCCCCAACAGACAATTTAAATATAAATTCAGACACGCCACCTATACCATCAAGTGACGACGAAATTGAGATGGAAGACAATACAGCCATCAAAAGTGCAAGTGAGAAAACTAGTGTCGCAGTGAGCAACGAAGCGGCTCCAGACAATTGCGTATTCATTGGAAGTACAGTTTTGAACAATTCAAACGGCGCTTCTGGCACTGCATCTGAATCTCAAAAAGATACTTTGTCGTCGCTTAAAAATATCTTGGCAAGTAATAAAGAAACTTTTTCCAAAATTCCGGAAAGGAAACGGCGCCAAATTTCGCCAACCAAAAATCCAAAAAAAATCGCTTCATCAGATGTTAACAACAAAAATTATTATTCTCTGCTGGACCCTGACCTGTTCGCGGACAATAACTTTCCGGACTCGTCTCCCCCAAACCAAACTGCTGCACCAGCTGTGAACGTGCAACAATCCAACAAGAGCAACATCAACTCAGAGCAACGAGAGAAGCAGAATAATTGGTGCCCTCCAATCTTTGCCAAAGGAGTGTCGTCTAAGGACCTCCTTGGTTTTATCAGTAAGTCTAAATTTAGTTCTAATAGTATTAAGTTTGAAAATAAAGGCTTTGGCAAACTGAAAATCATTGTAAATGATATACAACTGCATAGCTTTCTTTTAAATGAATTTAAATCAAGTGAAATCGAGGCTTTTTCCTTCACACCCAAAGAGAGTAAGAAATTTAACGTCGTCCTTAAAGGACTTTCGGGTGAATTTTCTCCCGTGGAAATTTTAGCGGAGATTGGTAGGCTGGACCCCTCGCTGAGGGTGGCTGTAAAAAAATTTGAGACCAAATGGTCTAAAGAAAGTGGAATTCCACTTGACTTTTTCATGTGCGTGCTGGAAGATCGAGAAAGTATCGCCAGATTAAAATCAATTAAATTTTTGCTTAGGCACAGAGTCAAGTGGGACACGGTTAAAAGTGTGGGCATGCGACAATGCTTCAGGTGCCAGAGATTTGGCCATGTGGCCACATACTGCGCCTTCACGCCTCGATGCGTCAAGTGTCTCTTAAACCACGAAATAGGTAAGTGCGAGTTGGGACCAAAAAGCGAAACTTCCATTGCTTCGTGCGTCAACTGCGGAGCTCTGGGGCATCCGGCTAATTTCCGAGGGTGCCCAAAAAGAGTTGAGTATTTAAAAAAAAGAGAGGAGTTGGTGTCTAAACCCTCCAAAATTAACTCAAAAGTTTTTTTGAACAACCATATCTTTAGTAATGAAAGTAGTATAACTCCTCCAAAAGGTATTTCCTTCGCAGATGCGGTAAAGGGAAATAGTAAAGGGCCAGAAAAGACCCCCCAGAGTTCTGCAGTTGGCAGTGAGGTATCTGACTTTCTTGGTGAGTCAGAAAAACTGTTCGGTGTGCCGATAGGACAACTGATTTCCAAAATTCGTGCCTTTTGGCCAAAATACCTAAAACTTAATGAAACTGAGAAGCCTGGTGCTTATTTATGCTTTGTCGCATCTCTTTCCCCATGAATCTGAGCATAGTTACTGCAAACGTTAACTCTCTCCTGACACCAGACAAACAAATTGAAGTTGAGCAGCTGCTTAGTGACATTCTCCCTACAGCGCTCCTTATTCAAGAAACTTGTTTCAAAAAAACCAAACCAAAATGCAGTTTCAATAGCAACTATGACATAATATCAAATAACTCGGGCAGGGGCACTGGTATCCTAGTAAATAACTCGATTAAATTCTCTCAAATATTTTTCAATAGCCAAATAATTTCCACAACCATTGCTTCAATTCCACTTAAAATTCATCAAACCACGAAAAGGTTAGCTTTGGTCTCAATCTATGTCCCTTGTAATTTAGGCCCTTTACTTCCCACAGCTTTGGATGACCTTCTTTCTAGCTTAGGTGGCTTTGATTTTATAATCATCGGAGGCGACTTCAACAGCAGACATCCACTATGGGGTGATTCAAAAATGAACTTTAACGGAGAGCACTTCTCGCGTTGGTTCTTAGACAGCCGATTTTTAAATTTTGACATCATAGCCGCGGATGGACCCACGCGCCCGAACTCTGGATCGCACATCGACTTCTTCTTAGCTTCCACTAACCTACGTGTTAACAGTCAAACTGACAGCATGGTCTGCACTTCTCTCGATGCCATTTCCGATCACTATTCGGTTTTCTTAACTCTTCAACTCCAAGATACTTCCATATTCCCATCCGCTCCTAGGACTTACAGATGTTTCAAAAATACCAACTGGGTGAATTTCAACCATTCTCTAAATTCTATGCTAAGCACCCAATCTTTACCAACTGATAGGAACTTGTCCAACGTGGAAATTGATTCCCTTATAAATAATTTTAATGATTCCCTAATAAGCTGCATCAACTCTCACAGTCTGATGAAATCACTTCATTTTAATCACCACAGAATTACCAACGCCTCCCTTGAATTATTTAAACTAAGAAAGATTTGGAAAAAACAGCTAAAAAGAATATACCATAGAGTAGGAGATCGCCTTAACCCGGCCTATTGCGAATTATCGTCCCGAATCAGTTGCCTAAGCAGCATAATTAGAGATAAAGTCAGAATTGAACTTAACGCCCAATTTAGGGACAAACTCAAAAGCCTAAAACCATCAGCGAACGTTTTCAAAACAATTAATCAAATAACTGCTAGGAAGAGTAATGCTTCTTCTCCTGAGCAGGTTTTAACCTATCAAGATAGAGTCTTGTCATCACCATCCGAAAAGGTAAGTGCGTTCGAAGCTTTCTATACAGACTTATTCGACTTAAAAACCCCACAAAGCGATAGCCAGAACCTACTAGCAGTTAATACCCTGAATATTGCCTTCGAGGCTTGGAACACCAATCTAGTGGTCGACGAGTTCAGGCCGGGGAATCTGGCAGACTCACCCTCCAACGACTTTTTTGTTTCCAAGAGCCTAGTTGAATCCATATTATTCAACCTGAATAATAAAAAATCCTCAGGCCCAGATAACATACCTAACTTCATCCTCCGAAAAGCTAGAATGACGATCTCTAAGGTACTTACAACTATTTACAATAATTGTTTAAACAACTGTTACTTTCCAACCAATTGGAAAATCGGCAAACTGATTCCAATAAAAAAAAATAACAGTTCCAATAGTATTGAGAACTTCCGCCCGATATCCTTACTATCGAACACTGGTAAGATTCTTGAAAAAATTATCTTGCTAAAAATCAATAACTTCTTTGACGATATTAAGTTGACCCAAGACCAACAATTTGGTTTTAAACAGGGACATTCTACCGAACATGCCTTACTGTCACTTCAAGACCGCATTTTAAGTAACTTGAGACTAAAAAAGTGCACTGTGGCCTGTGCGATAGATCTAAACAAGGCATTCGACTCAGTTTGGCACCCGGGTCTTTTATATAAGCTCAATTTACTCGATTTCTCCCCAAACCTCATCAAAATTATAGGCAATTTCCTTTCCAATCGTAGCACTTTTGTTTCATTCGGTGATATTGAATCAGATCCAATTCCAATCCGGGCTGGTGTTCCCCAGGGATCTATTTTGGGCCCACTGTTATTCAATTTGTATATGTACGATTTTCCCATCCAAAATAATTTATCTGAATCAATTTTATATGCAGACGACACCATCATCTTTAGTTCCCACGAAAGACCGCATTCGGCCCTCAGTGAGATAAAAAACCATTTAAATGAGGTCATCCCCTACTATAAGAAATGGGGAATCAAGCCCAATTACAAAAAATGCGAGCTCATCTGTTTTCGTAATGCGTCAGGTAAGGGTCATCACTTGGCAGTTCGTGAGAGTCGATATCTCAAACTCATGATTGATGGAAATTCCATCCCACTAAAGCAATTCATTAAGTACCTTGGAGTACGACTACACGAGCGGCTGAAGATGAACCCCCACGCAAGAATTGCCCTTCGCAACGGCAAGGCAGCTGCAGCAAAACTAAAAATTCTCATGCACTCTGCTGATGTGGACAAAAAAACGAAACTTTTAATGTATAAAACTTTAATTAGACCACTCATTTCATACGGTTTTTTGATCTGGTTTAACATCACTCCCAGTGTTGCCTTAGAGCTTCAAAGATTTGAAAGGAAAATTATAAGAAATTGCATCTCAAAAAGACGAAGACCTTCAGGTAAATGGCACACCAATAAAACCTTATATGAAGAATCAGGAATCACTCCGTTACTTAACTATCTAGTTCTACTCTCCAAAAAAAGAATAGCTGCGATGCAATCCCACGAGAACCCTATTGTACAGAGTGTTTTCTCTGAGAATATAGGCTTTGCAATCAACGACAGATACTATTTGTCTCCTATTAGCATCCTTTGTGAGGGGTCCGATGCCGAATTCACGATTCCAAATGATGACAACAGGTTTCTTGCCCCCTTCTATAAAAAGACTTCTTTGCGCAACTATAGAGGCTAAGCAGTTCAATCTCATTATCAAAAATACCAATGTTTATTAAAAATTTTTTTAAATTCCAGTCCTGGGGAATGGCTATAAAAAAAAAAAAAAAAAATAAATAAAATAACGAAACTGTATGTTCATAATAAAGAAATAAAGAAACATTTAAACTCAACCTGATGTAAAAACAAAAACAAAGTGCAAAAGTTAACATTTTACCTAAATGGCCTTGAATGGAACACCTTATTTCCGTCCACAATCTATTGTATTATTAGATGTAAGAAATATTTAAGTGTATCCAGTATTTATGAATAGTTAGTTACAGAAATCTAATATGTTCTCATACCTTTATTCTAGTAATTAATATATCTTTGTGAGCCTTATGACTTGGCTGTGAACTTACTTCTGTGATCTCATATTAAGTACAAATAAAAAATGTAAAAGTATAAAACAATGAATTTAAAAATTAAAGATACGACTCTACCAAATTCGAATTAATACTATGTAACTAACTAATGTAATGAACTTCAATAGGCATAAGATGCATATACAAATAATTTAAAGTAAACTAAAATGGTTGTACGAGTCCAAAACTTCCTACATATCATAAGCAAATACCTACATGTAAATAGAATACCAACTAAGAACACACATATAGTGTTTCAGGGTAGTACATGCCACTTTGGCATGTCTATCTCTACTGTTCACATCTATACTGTTATCTCTATCCTATCTTCCTCCTCTTTCTCTTAGGTTAAGCTATATATTACTCATAATCAAAAAAAAGTATGGTTCTGATTGAGTGGACGCATAAGAAGTTATAATTAGATTTATCAATCTACAAAACCCAAATTCTGTAAAACCAAAATAACACTATAAAGAAACTTGTGTAGCCTGGCCACTTCAAAGTCGGCAAAAAACTAAATTAAATAAGTTAAGTGACTAATGTACCCAAATGTAAAACATAAAGAATCTCAATAAAAATACTATACTATACTATACTATACTAAAAATTCTAAAAAATCTTTACATAAAAGCAAAGGCTACCAACCTTCAAGTAATGAATATTTGTTTATAACTTAGTTCAGCGCCGCCGCCTTAGTTTCAACTTTACGAAAATTTATCTCAACTTTTATATTCACTTTTATACTGCCTTATTTATCGACACTTTTGGGGTTGTTGTTGTTTACCGAGGGAAGTTTTACTGTGATAGCTATAGTTTTTCCCAATAAAACACGCCTATTGACAGCGTACGCATGTGCAGCTGCACATCGTGTAGTCTCTCTCTGGATATATAAACATAAGGTAAAGGAGAAGAGAGCATATTATGTATGATATGAATTAAATAGAAACAGAACACTGAAATCGATTCGGTTAGGTACTGTGACTGTGAGTTGTGAGTGTGTAATTGTACGATGCTTGCTTTATTCATCAATATGGATCGAATGAAATACACCATCACACTGATACATAAATTGATAGAGAAGAGAGCATGTGAAATAAATTTAACTGTAGATTTGGCACTTTGAGTGAGTCTTTTCAATGCTTGCTTCATTCGATGCATCGAATAAAAAAACATCGATGTATCGGTAAACATCGAAAGGGTGCGAAACATCGGATTTATTCGATACATCGAATAGTAAACATCGATGTTTTCGATGTATCGATGTTTTTTGAGCAACCCTAAATCTCAACATTCGCAATTCGTAGCTTATATGCAGGTTCATGGGGTAGAGTCAACGCTTGCATTCTGTGTGTACCTTCAATATTATAATTGGAGTCTGGAATATCATCAGTGCCCCTGGAAATAATGCCTTTTTCCATTTGGACTTCATGGTTCATGGTGTTTTAATTTTTATTTCGATTTTAGTTTTATGTCAATCAAATGCTTTCATATTTCATTTAAGCATTGAGATCTAAAAGTAAATAATTAATGGTCGCAGTTTTTGATTTTTGTTTGTGTGACGTACATAGCTCATAACTATTTTGATCTAATTTTTAGTTTGTATGGCTTGATTTCTAAATCCAACTTTCCTTTTATTTGGTAAATAAACAAAGTTGTAAAAGTATGCAGTTTCTGTTGATGGTTTGTGCAACGATTTCTTACTACATGTTTTAAACCATGATAAATTGATTACAACTGTCGATTTAAACAGAAAAATGTATTTAATAAATAAGTGAAGTGTTATCTTCTTACATACAACAATCTTTTCACGGCTGATACCCAACAAAAAATTTCTTTAAAGCAATAGTGGAAAGTAAGTAATACGCGCATACTTAATGCTATTGTGACTTTCTTTCTTGTGACTAATAAAGACATTTAACACGTAAGGATTTTAGAATAAACTCCCAAGTAAATAACAAAACAGTGGCGCAAAATGTAAGTCCATATAGTTCCCACGATATCAGGTAAAATACACAGGATCTTAAAATTGTAAACGAGTTTAGCATCTTTTAAAATTTCCTAAATTTAAAATACCATATTCTTATTTTATTCGGTACCAGGTAAATTCTTGACGTGAATCGTTTTCCTTACAATTTGTATTTGCGTCGACTTTCGATTAAGATACTTTTTTGGTACATTTTTGGGAATTATGTATGTAAACACCTTTCTGTTTTCTTTTTCGTTAAGGCTAAGGATTACAAATACATACCTACATTTGGTATGAAAAATGAAAACATAAAAAATTAATAAAAAATATAAATAGAAAATTACTCACATTAAAATTATGATATTTATTACTTTGAAATCTTTAATCTACCGATAAAAGTATCCGCGTGTGAAAACTCATGCTACAATGGAAAGTTGAGCTTTTTTGTCTTTATTAAGTAACAATAATTTGTAACTTATTCGAGAAATTTTGTTCTAAAATTTTTACTTATCTTTTGTTTATTTATATGGGCATCCTCGAAGTCAAAGTTAACGTTTAGATATTCCAAAAATTCAGTAACGGGGTGACAATAGGTGTAGGGTTCTAAAATTTGTACAGAAACATTAGGCGTTTTTCTTTTTTGGCCCTAAGCACAGCACTGAGCTCTCAAAAAAGATATGTGCTTCTTTTTAAGCTTCAAGCACTCAGAACGTTCAACTTGTTTCTTTTTTACTTGCGATTATAGGTACCATAAGGCAAGTTTTGGATTCGTGCAAAAAAAAATTTGAGATAACAATCAAACATGATATTACGATGATAGAGAACACAAAAAAAAGTGGGTGGCACAATTCTGGCTGTCTGTCTGTTCGTCTACAGCCTAAACGGCTCGATCGATTTTCTTCAAACTTGGTACCTACATAGATTAGTGGTTTTTGGTGATTATGCCCACACGTTTTTTTTTAGAACCAAAAATAATGGTACCTGCCATTCAATTTTTTAGCAATTTTCTATAATCGTATTTTTCTCAAAAACGGCTCGATAACTTTTCTTAAAAAAAAAATCAATAAATTTATTTTAGTAAAAGCTTTCCAAAAAATATAAACAGTTTTTTTGTACGAAAATTTTTAAAAATATATTTTTTGGATTCTTTAAAAATGTTTAAAAATTTTGTTTGAAAAATCAAATTTATTTCAAAAACGACATGATCGATTTTCTTGTAACTCGATACTTAAGAGTTTTTTTGTACTCTCTAAAATATTTTTAGAAAAAAATGTAAATTTGTGAAAAACAACGGTACCTTCCATACAAAAGTTAAAAAACCGCAAAGGAAAATATTTTTTTCTCACAAACGACTCCTACGATTTTGATTAAAATCTTTCTATATACTAAAATCATTATGATCTAATATAAAATTTTACACTTAGCAACTATTAATAGTACCTGTCATAGAACGTATTTTTTTATTTTGAATTTTCTCGTTATCGGCTAAACGGATTTTTTTTATATACAAATTTCAGATAAGATTAAATAATATTGCATATCAAAATTTTCAAAAAAAAACTGGATTTTTAAAAAAAGTTTCGATTTTTTTTTTGAAAATTCGATATCTCAAAAACAAGTTGACATTTTTTTTCAAATTTTGTTTTTATAGGTATACACATAAATACTTTAGATTTGCATACCAAAATTTGTTCTTAAAAATGTGCTAGGAATTTTATATACCTATACAAAATTATTTTTTTAAAAAACGGCTTCAACGATTTAAAATTTTTTTCCTATACAATCATATTCAATCAAGAATTAAGATGACATTCTTTTTTTTTACCTCAAACTGTCAAAAGAGTTGTTTTAGCCCATTTAAATGTCGTATTTCATGCTTCTCTAAATTTTTCTCTCATAATTTCCATCTTTTTATATACAATTTTCTTAAATCCGCAGTGTCTTGAACATAAGAGCAAATACGTGCGACCCAGTCATGCATTTTATTTAATAGGCGTTTTTCTTATTAAGTTCAGAGCAGAGTCTGAAATGTCAAACAAAAAATTGTTTCTTTTTTACCCCTGAGTGTCAAAGCTAAAAATGTGTGCTCCTTTTTTGTTTTGAACGTGTTCTGAAATTGTCCAGAGCGTGCTTTATGATCTCAGAAAACTGAACAGACAGAGTTAGCTAGAACTATAATGCTCGGAGGTGCACTTAAGTGGTCCGAAGAAAACAAGCTAATACACGGAAAGCATATGACGCGGCTATAATTCCGAAGTGGAACGTTTCGTCAAGTTTCGTTCAACTTTGGTTAAGTAAAACTGACATTTGGTGAAATAGGAAGGCCAAAAAGAGAAAGATGATAGCTACATCGTGGGTCTGTTCCCCTTTTCTCGGTAAGGAAAGCTACTTTTCGTTGGTTTTTGACATAAGCTTCAGTGCCCTTCCGACTATTATAGTTCTATATAGTTATAGAAAATGCCAAAAAGAAACGTCAAAAAGGGTCGTGGAAACCTTGGCACACGACTCACAGGGCAACTGGTTTTCCATCTCATCTTTTTTCTCTTTCGCTCTCATTATGTTCGAAAAGAGTCAGACGCAAGGAATCATCGTGTAATAGGGGACATAGCAGTTGACAGCTAGTGTTCAGTGTGTTTTAAAAAGAGTTCATAGCGCTCAGAACACACTTGTTCAAATAGTCAGGTAAATCTACGGAAAATATAGGGCTACCCCGGACATTGTAAAAAAAGAAATTCATTTGCAGTTAGGTTCAACGACACATGCCAAAACATATATCCAAAATTAGCCACAGTCCACCACTGGGAAATTGCTTAAATTTGAATGCATTTATGCATGTGTAAGGCGTTTTTCATATAATACAATTCATGATGATAGGATGTATGTACGTTGTACCGAAAAAATAAAAAAATCATTTCAAAGGGGGGTCTTACAGACCCGGAGGGGGCAATTTAAAAAAAATCACTTAAATTAGAAAAAAACATTAAAAACAATGGCAACACGTACAATATCATGCTATAAGTAATTGTAAAGCCAGAAATGCATTCCTTGATTTTCTTTTTAAATTAAGTTGTTTAAGAGAATAGTTTTTGAAAAATTAACCTTCAAACTCAAAATTTTGAAAATTAATTAATTAAAAACAAGTTGTTCAAACTGATTTTTTTTTCAAAATTTA
Source organism: Dasysyrphus tricinctus (assembly GCA_963921185.1). Classification (NCBI taxonomy): domain Eukaryota; kingdom Metazoa; phylum Arthropoda; class Insecta; order Diptera; family Syrphidae; genus Dasysyrphus; species Dasysyrphus tricinctus. The sequence continues at coordinate 264,478,603 of OY992531.1, forward strand.
TGTTATTAAGTACTATTTTTGTCTTTAATATTCAATCCTTTAGTCAGTTTTTAGTCAAACACATTAAGACCCAATGGTTCTAGGACTTTTATTTTTCAAGATATAAACAAGGGCCTAAACCAACTTAGTGATACAAAAATTTACTTAAATCTTAAAAAAACATATTAAAGCCCAATGGCATTACGTACAACATTATGCTATAATTTTTTGTAAAGCCATAAATCCATTCTTTAATGTTTTTCTAAATTAAGTTTTTTAAGTGAATAGTTTTTGAAAAATTAACCTTCAAACTCAAAATTTTGAAAACATAATAAAAGATAAATAATTCAAACTGATTCTTTTTCCAAATTTCATGTTATTTACTACTATTTTTGACTTAAATATTCAATGCTTTCGTCAATTTTTAGTCAAACACAAAAAACCAAATGGTCATAGGGCTTTTATTTTTCAAGATATAAACAAATAACTAAACCAACCTAGTACCTACTCATAAAAACAAGGAAAAACTATGTTGAAGAAATGACAAAAAAAAAACTCTATTTAGAGATCCTACTCTATCTGAGATATAATTACTGATTCTTTTAATTCTTTATTTGAAGATTCATTTTGGTAAAAACTGATATAAAATTCGAATCAGAGTGAAAAATCATTATAAATAGATGTATCACAAGTCTGCTTTATAACTGAATACATTTTGTCATATGTGATATTGGAAACGGCTAAATACCAATGTTCCCATGGGCTAATTTTAGATATGTCTTAAGAAAGAGTGGTCTGAGTCTATTCGCACAAAATTTTCTTTTGTTACAGTTTGTTTTGGGTCAAACAATAGATTTACTTGACTAAGATGATGATCAGAACTTGCTCGACGTGCTCGGACTCTGTTTAGAGTTCTATTCTGAATTAAAAAAGAAAAACGCTTATCAGAGCTAGTTCGGAGTACGCTCCATGAGCTCAGAATAAAAAGACAAAGACCTAGCGAATGGAGCACTTAGCTTAGCGCAGCCAATTTCACTACATTTTAGTTCATATTTTGGAATTTTTCGAGTTTTTGATTGGGCAGCTGTGGATACAAATTAAAATTCGGTATTAAATTATGGAGCGTTGAACGCATCGCAATCGTATGACAGTTCAGTGCTTGGATATGTTTCGAAATTATATCAGAAGGGGTTTTTCTTTTTAATTAAGGACAGAGACTGAACTTTCAAACAAAAAGTTGTGCTTCTTTTTTAGCTCTGAGCGTTCAGAGCTAAAAATTTGTATTTCTTCTTTCGTTCTGAGTTTGTTCCGAGCGCGCTCTGAGCTCAGAATAAAATAACTGACCAGACAGAGTTAAATGCTAAACACATAGCATTTGACACCTAGTGTTCAGGTGTGTTCTGTGTTTCAAAAATAGTTCAGGCGCTCAGAACAAACTTGCTCAGATGATGTTCAGAACATGCTCGACATGCTCGGACTCTGTTCAGAGCTTTTTTCTAAAAAAAGGAAAACGCCTAGAGTGCTCTGATCATGCTCCGCTCAGAGCTAACTCCGATACTTGACCTCTACTCCGTTCTCTACTCAGATCTTAAAAAGAAAAAGAAAAAAATCAATTTATTTTTGATTTGGATCTATCAAAGCTGATTTTAATAATTTTTGCGTTCCATTTGTCGAAAATATTGATTTATTTTTTTGACTTAAAATCAATTTTTCAGGTCTAAATTTGTCGGCAAACTAAAGCGGGCCATTCACGTTAAGACTGTCACACAGGCTGTCGATCTGACTGTTGCAACGACTGTTGAAAGTACGCACACACGTTGCGAACCAGCTTTACGAGTGTGTAAAAAAATTCCTCAATTTGTTTTTTATTTATTTCGTCTCCTAGAAACAAAATAAAAACTATGAAGATTATTCGTAGACTGAGTAGTTCGGTTGCAAGACTGTCTCAAAAACTGCCATTCACTATACGAACATTCGTTGAAATTTTCAACGGACTTCCAACCTGTCATTAGTCGCACGGTCCGATGTACAACAAGGACATTCACGGTAGAACCTGTTGTATACGACTGAAATTTGTGGGACAGTCCTTACGACAGTTTTAACGTGAATGGCTCGCTTAACCCTTCACTGTACTTATGTATACCAAAACAATTTTGAGCTGTCAGTTTGCAAATGTGGGATTGATTTGTTTATTTTCATTTTTGTTGTGAAAATTGTGCTCAAAACATGAAGAAAATAATTGTTAATAGAAAAAGGAAGCTGTTTTAGATGAATGGGTAAATTCATGTGTAACTAATATCACTCTACAAAAAGTGAACAAAAATATGCAAATTGCTAGTATAATGAGGTACACATAAAAATAAACATAAACATTGGCAAATAAAATCAATTTAAAATCGCATTCCATTGGCAACAAAAAAAATCAATTTTTAGATTGAAATCTGGATTTTCCCATTTAGGTTCACCAAAAACATGAAAAATTATACAAATATCGATGGTTTTAATTTATTGCCTATTTATTTATTATTTATTTATTTTATAACAACAGTCTGTGTTATTTATACAAATCGACCAACTATCTCTTAGCTCTTACTGTCAAGATAACAACTACACATTAATAAATGTGTTTGGTAACTTGAAGCTTCCTGCAAATGTTTAGGTACGACTTCCATATTTCAACAAGTACATATATATGTACATTAGGGTGGTCGTTAAAAAAAAGGTCATCCCGGAAGGGCCCAGATCGGCTCTAAAAGAAGAAAAAAAATTCCCTAATTTTTTCAGATTTTTATTTTCATCCCCTATAGTCGCTGTAGGGGTGAATTATATCTGCCCTTTTTTTGCATTCTAGAAAATTCGCGTAAAATCTGCCAAAAAATTCAGAGTATGTAGGTGGGAACTAGACAAGAAACAAATCCTAGGGGATGGGGGTAATATCTCCCCCCGATTGAACGGGAGGGCCAATTTAATAAAAGATTTGCACAAAATAGACACAAATTAATTAAAAAACAACGGCAATACTTACAGTAATGTTTTGTAGCTTTTTAAAAAGCCAGAAGTCCATTCTTACGGCTTGTTTTTAAATTAAGTTTTCTTGATGAACAGTTTTGGCAAAAAATTGTTTCAAACTCAAAATGTTGAAGAAAAATTATTTTGTTTAGGTTTGAAAACAAATTTTGCTGAAATTGTTTATTCAAAGAATTTTATTTTATAATCAACTATTAAAAGGTACAAAACATTACTGCAAGTGCTGCCGTTGTTTTTAAATTAATTTTTTTTCTATTTTATGCAATTATTTTATTAAATTGCCCCTGCCGTCCAAGCAGTGGGAGATATTACCCCCTCTTATAGACTTTTTTTTTGTTTACTTTTCACCTACATGCAATGAATTTTTCGGCAGATTTTACCTGAATTAAAAAAAAAAGAGGAAATTTAATTTACCCCTACAGCGACTATAGGGGATGAAAATAAAAATCTGAAAAAATTGGGGAATATTTTTTTTCTTCATTTAGAGCTGATTTAAGCCCATCCAAATATTAAAACTCAAACAAAAAAAAAAACATTATAACGACCACCCTAATGTACATATATACATACACTAAAATCAAGCTCATATAAAAAAACGTGTACCTATTATTTCTTCCTTTTTGAATGTCTAAAAACACATATCTTGCGTTTTTTATTATATTCTCTGAATATACATAATATGGAAATGCATTTTTAAATAAAATGCACGACTGGGTCGCACGTACTTGATCTTATGTTCAAGACACTGCGAGTTTAAGAAAATTGTATAAACAAACATGGAAATTATGAGAGAAAAATGTAGAGAAGCATGAAATACGACATTTAAATTAGCTAAAACAACTCTTTTGACAGTTTGAGGTGAACAAAAAGTATGGCATCTTAATTCATGATGGAATATGATTGTATGGGAAAAAAATTTTAAAATCGTTGGAGCGGTTTTTTTTTAAATTAATTTTTTATATATAAAATTCTCAAAACATTTTTGAGAACAAATTTCGTTATGCAGATTTAAACTACATATATATTTATGTGTATATAAAAACAAAATTTGAAAAAAAAAATTGTCAACTTGTTTTTGAGATATCGAATTTTCAAAAAAAAAGTTTGAAACTTTTTTTAAAAATCCAAAAACTTTTTTTTTGAAAATTTTGATATGCAATATTATTTAATCTTATCTAAAATTTGTATATAAAAAAATTTAAATCCGTTAAGCTGATAACGCGAAAACTCAAAATAAAAAAATACGTTCCATGACAGGTACTACTAATAGTTGCTATGTGTAAAATTTTATAATTTTTGATGGTAGATCGTACTAATTTTAGTATATGAAAAAAGTTTAATCAAAATCGTAGAAGTCGTTTTCAAGCAAACAAATATTTTCCTTTGCGGTTTTTTCACTTTTGTATGGAAGGTACCGTTATTTTTTCATAAATGTAAAATTTTTTCTAAAAATATTTTAGAGAGTACTGTAAAAGTCTTAAATATCGAGTTTCAAAAAAATCTATGATGCCGTTTTCGAAATACACTCCCGTTCAATTGAATAGGTTCAAAGTTTTCGAGTGTGATTTACCGTTATAACTCCGAAGTATGTGGAATAAATGAATTTTTGAAAGTGGCATTAGAGAAAGCATCCAATTGAGGAGAGAATAAGAAAACACACAATATCAAACTTACCATCATTACACGTTTTATTATCATTTCTTTAAATTCATATTGAAATCGTAGCACTTTTTTTCGTTTAAGTTTTTTCCGAAATTTGATGTCTCGTTAGTTATTTATCATGAACACAATAAATTTGCGCGTACTCAGCCGCGAAAAGAGATTTTCCTCCACCCATTCTACATTTATTCTCAATTTGTTTGTGTCATATCAAAGAAAACATGATATAAAGCCCAAAAATAGCTTTAAAAGGTCTGACCTTCAACTAGTTCAAAGCAAAAGTGATTATAAAGGCGGTGCACCTATTCAACTCCGAAGTATGTGGAATAAATGAATTTTTGAAAGTGGCATTAGAGAAAGCATCCAATTGAGGAGAGAATAAGAAAACACACAATATCAAACTTACCATCATTACACGTTTTATTATCATTTCTTTAAATTCATATTGAAATCGTAGCACTTTTTTTCGTTTATTTGAATAGGTGCACCGCCTTTATAATGACTTTTGCTTTGAACTAGTTTAAGGTCAGACCTTTTAAAGCTATTTTTGGGCTTTATATCATGTTTTCTTTGATATGACACAAACAAATTGAGAATAAATGTAGAATGGGTGGAGGAAAATCTCTTTTCGCGGCTGAGTACGCGCAAATTTATTGTTTTCATGATAAATAACTAACGGGACATCAAATTTCGGAAAAAACTTACAGAATCCATTCTTTAATCTATATTTATCAGATAAGTAAGCAAAAAGATGGTGTCGATATGAAAAGAATGTAAAAAAACTGCTGCCTCCGCAAGCTATAGACGAAAAATTCGGAGGGTTGCATCTTATTTGTCGGTTTAAATGGCTTAAATAAGGGAACAAGCTAGATTTAGTGCGAGTATTTTTACAGTCGAGAGTGTAATATAAAGTTCTTCATACCAAAAAAGAAGAAAAAATTAAAATAAACCACCGCTTAGTTGAAAGAATTTACAATTTGAGAATTCAAGGAAAAGAAATTTAACCCCAATATTTTTGAACTATTAGTATGGCTATGGTTTAGTTACACAAAAACGCTCAGTCATGGAAATACAATTTGAATCCATCAGTTCCGTTGAATTTAAACCCTTTTTCATTTGAAAAACGACTTTACGCCACTTATTCTTTCAAGTCTTATGAAGCTTACAAAACTGCATTCGGTTTGTTTTTGCTAACTTCGTTTAGGTGTGGTTTCATTTAATTTTCTTCTTTTTCGGTATGCAGGATTTTTAATAATACTCTCGACTGCTGAAATACTAGCACTGAACCTAGCTTGTTCCCTTGTTTTAGCCATTTAAACCGACGAATTAGACGCAGCCCTCAGACTTTTTCGCATATCACTTGCGGAGGTTGCAGGTTATTTGGATCCTTTCATATCGACACCATCTTTTTGTTTGTTTTTTAGATAATTATAGATCAAAGAATAGATTTTGTAAGTTTTTTCCGAAATTTGATGTCCCGTTAGTAATTTATCATGAAAACAATAAATTTGCCCGTACTCAGCCGCGAAAAGAGATTTTCCTCCACCTATTCTACATTTGTTCTCAATTTGTTTGTGTCATATCAAAGAAACCATAATATAAAGCCCAAAAATAGCTTTAAAAGGTCTGACCTTCAACTAGTTCAAAGCAAAAGTGATTATAAAGGCGGTGCACCTATTCAAATAAACGAAAAAAAGTGCTACAATTTCAATATGAATTTAAGGAAATGATAATAAAACGTGTAATGATGGTAAGTTTGATATTGTGTGTTTTCTTATTCTCTCCTCAATTGGATGCTTTCTCTGATGCCATTTTCAAAAATTCATTTATTCCACATACTTCGGAGTTATAACGGTAAATCGCACTCGAAAATTTTGAACCTATTCAATTGAATGGGAGTGTATTTGATTTTCCAAAAAAAAGTTTGAAATATTTTTTAAAAATCCAAAAAATACTTTTTCAAAAATATTGGTACACAAAACTATTAACATTTTTTGGAAGCTTCTGTATAAAAAAAAATAATTGAGATCGGTCATACGATTTTGAAGAAAATCAAAAATTAAAATAATGGTTCCTTGGGAGTTACTATTAATAACCATTTTTGAAAAATGGTTTTCCACCCAAAGAAAGCCTTTACTAAAATAAATTTATTGTATTTTTTTAAGAAAAGTTGTCGAGCCGTTTTTGAGAAAAATACGATTATGTAAATTTGCCAAAAAAAAATGTATGGCAGGTACCGCTATTTTTGGTTCTAAAAAAAAATGAAAAAAATGTGTGGGCATAATCACCAAAAACCACTATGTACAAAGTTTGAAGAAAATCGATCGAGCCGTTTAGGCTGTAGATGAACAGACAGACAGAATTGTGCCACCCACTTTTTTGGTGTTCTCTATCATCGTAATATCATGTTTGATTGTTATCTCAAAATTTTTTTTTTGCACGAATCCAAAACTTGCCTTATAGTACCTATAATCGCAAGTAAAAATGAGTCAACTGAAAACTATCTATATTAGAATTAACACTACTTCAAGTTGCTTTTATAAATAAAAATATAATAAAACCTAAACAAATTGTAGGTAATAAATGTTTCTTTAATATGTAACGCCTTAAGCGTGACGGTTGAATTTCGTAATGGAACTTGTTCCATTAATTCTCAATTATAATTTTCTCTGAAAATATTTTAATTATGAACTTATGAACACAATGTAGGTTTTTGACTTTATCTGCATGCTAAAAGCTTAAAGTGTAACAAAAGAAGCACAATATTTATTAAGCCTCTCATTTCCCGTCGTTTACATACATAAGCATTTGGGTGAATTATTATAGGTCATTGTACTGTACAATTCTAGACACACATTCATAAATACTTAAAAGTTATATAATTCTTTTCTTCTGCATAGTTCTCTGTTGAAATAGAAAATAAATCGAGAAATCAATTCAAATAAAAGATGCAAAGAAAAAGGTAAATGTTCATGAATCGAACTGTTACATTACGTCGATAAGATGTCCGGACCCAACAGCCACATTTACAAATCAAATGGAAACTTGATTAACGAAAATTGTAGTGTTACATCGTCTGGAAACAACAAGAACCAGCAACATCAGCATTCAAAGGCACACCAACAAAGCCAAAAGCAAGTCGCAAAGCAGCAAAGTACCACAGCTAATTCTCAGCAGCCGGGAACAAACGGTCTTACGCAAATTCAAACTTTGGCTACGGTACATCATCCAATTGCTACAGTGCCACAACTTACAAGCAATCAGTGTGTACAGCACATTCATCAGCAGCAACAAAGAGCATCGAAGGGCGGCATCGGCATCGAACCGGCACATACAATTCCTCCGCGGTATCAACCGCCTCCACAACCTTCGAGTGGCATTTTGAAACACCTTTCAGGTGGAAAATCTAACTATTATCCAAATACATCTTTGGATTTAAGTGTGCCGCATTTTAGCATAAAATATCCACCAGACATTCCAAAACTTTCGTCAGTGTATGTACCAGATTCAATCAAAGCACAGGGCAATCCATCTCGATTTATTCAACAGCGCCCTATAGCCCAACATCGAGGTCAGTTATTGATTTCCACCTCACAAGAACAGGATAATATTTTGCGTCTTCAGCAACAGCAACAAGAGATGCTTAAATTTGTAAGAAAGTCGGATCAAGACTCAAATACACAAGGGATAACGCCAACTGGAATTCCATCGACCGCAAGATTAACTTCGGAACAAAGTCGACAGCTACAGGTATTTTTTGGTTTTTCTACATTTAATATGTATATTAATTTCGTGTCAAATATTTATTTAAAGCCATTGATAACGGAACTGCGAGCATTGAAAGAAGCCAACCAAAGATTGGTTGATGATAACCAAGAACTAAGAGATCTTTGTTGTTTTCTAGATGACGATCGACAAAAAGGTAGAAAGCTCGCAAGAGAATGGCAACGTTTTGGAAGATATACAGCAAGTGTTATGAGGCAGGAAGTTTCAGCATATCAGGTAAATACGAGTATAAAATCAAATCATTATGTACATTAAGGTGGTGCTTAAAAAGGTTATTGTTTTATTTTAAATGACGCACCCCCTTTTACATACATAAGCATGATGTATGTAATGATGAACATGATTTCCTTTATAAGCTTGAGTGCTTGAACTGAACAAGTGCAAGTTAACAGCAACAGTTTTGCATGACAAATTAAGGCCGTGTGTCAATTGCGTTAGTTTTGGTTAAATTTTATCCGTTTTTATAGGGGTGAATAAAAATATTTTTACTAAATTTAATTGTTTCTTTCGCATTATCAAGGATTTATCACAGAAAATGCAAATAAAAAAAGATAAACTCGAAATTTTAAAAGGAGAGCGTTCGAAGTGCCACAAACAATTACATATACATATTTGAGACCCTATATAAATAAAAATTTTTGAATATTTCTTTGTTTTAATTTCTTGGTTTCATATACATACTTAAACTTTTTATTATAAGACCTTTGTCTATATTTCTTATTTTTTTCATTTGATTTTAGATTTTTTTCAACCTTCCCCGATAGGATTCATAACTTCAAGCTAAATAAAATATTTATCGACATTCATCTCCCTCACTTCTTCATGAGCATAGACATGTCAAAAATTAACCACTGGCTAAAATTTTAACGAGCTCCTGTGAAGGTTAGATTTTTACGTCTATATTCACCTCATTAATGTAATTATTTCGATATTAGTTCCAAATTTTCACGAATTTTTAAGAAAATCAATCAATACGTTTATATTTTCAGAAACTACTTATTTATTAAGAAGTCAGAGAAAGAAGCGAATAAAATCACGTAATTTGCTCCGTACGTGTTTTTCCCATAAATAAAGACTTTCTGGACTTTTTAACGTCATTTGAAGCAATTTTCTTCGAGATTCACGAAAATTTGAAGCTTTCAAAATTAAAAAAAAAACAGTTTTTCCTATTATTTGACACCCCGGACTTTAATTTGTTGTTAAATTCTTCCAAACAACCAATTTCCACCCTAAAAGTAGTAAAGTAAGTGGCTTTTCTATTTTTGATTTTATCAAAAACGACAACAAATGTCAGCATACGGTTTTTAGTGTTTGATTGAAAATTAATAAAGTATTGTATTCTAAAAAACTAAAATTGTAATCAATCAATACCTTAAAATTTTGAAAAAAATAAACTTTAAAAAATTAGTTGTTCAAAAATTATTTACAATTAAAACTTTATTTAATAAGCTTATTAAAGAGTCTTTTGCTGACTTGTTGCCCTTTTTATTTATATATTTTTTTTGTTTATTTTAACTCAGCTTTTAAGAAAGCTGACCCAATCACCTGAAGAGGGGGAGTACGATTTTTATGGTATGGGCCCAACCCTAACATACACGTTCTAGCTTTTTGTCACACCTTTTGCGAAACTCCCTTTTTACACAGTTATATTGAAGATAATTACGAAGAGGTCATTCATAAATGGCGAAAATACCTTTAACCTTGTACAATTATTTTATATGCTACTTACTTACTATACCTACTTAAGGTTCTACAATATTCATAATATGCAGTACTTAATAACTTCACTGTCCCCATTCAAACTGATTGAAACACGTCTCTTCGTTCATTATTTTGTATCAGAAATAAAGACATTACCACGTCCCATGAATCACATTTGATTCATAGAATTTTTTTTTGTACCGTGATTCCAGCGTCCATGAATCATATATGTGATTCAAAAAACAGAAGTTGACCAACCAACAGAAGTTGACACTAACGCTTCGTACGAGCTTTCCGAAAATGAAGATGATGAAGAACAAATGTCTGGTAAGCTTCAAATAAGTAAGACATCAGATCAATGCAATGCTTTTTTATATATTAAATCTCACTCAATTCCACTGAGCTAGTTTGTCTTCTTGGCATAATTTCAAAATTTGGAAGCGAGGAATTTACTGGCTTTTCTGGGATTCATCGAATTGAAGCCATTACAAATGAAAATGGAAAACATCACGAACGTCTGTCTGCATTTAATCGATAAGGACGATTGCAAGATGTGGGCGTTGAAGAGATGAAGCAATTTGTTGGTGTCATAATGCTTATGAGTGGCATAAACTTACCGACAGTTGATTACATAGTTGTAAAAGATTGCAGTCTTTTGCGAACGCAATCCTAACGACTTTAATTAAAAGATTGCATTTTTAACATTCTTTTTAAAGAATGCGACTTCAAAAAACGCAGTCACCATTCTTTTTTCGTTAAAAAGATTGCAATCTTTTTTTGCTTCCAATCCTTTATCACCAACAACTGATGGCAACTTTTTGAGACTTCATACATTGAATTCTCTTGCATCGTTTTTTGCATTCTTTTGAAGTCTTGCATTCTTTGAATTTGTACATTCTATTGAATTCTTTTGTTTCCTTTGAATTTCTTGCCTTCTTTTGAAGTCTCTTGAAGACTTTTCCATACTTTGATTTTTTTTATTTCTTTTGAAGTCTTTTGCATTCTTTGAATTCTGGTAAAATTGTGCGAAGGCTTTGCGATTTGTGCTATAAGAAATTCAGGAGAGATGGTCATGTAGATGCCTTGAAAGCAAATATTTTCAGTTTTTGTTAGTGTTTTTTGAAGAGCTGTATCTTTGTGACGAGTGGTCGTATTGAGTTGAAACAAAAAGCATTTTACAGCCTTATATTTTTTGTTTCGAGATTTGTTTGCAAACAAAAATTTTTTTGAGTACCGTTATTGCGTTATTGCAAAAAATGAGACGAGACAACAAAATTATTTAAAAAAATTTTTTTTAAGGTCCTCATTTTTATGGATACATTTTTTTGAGTCAACTAAATGTAATGATCAGATACCTTGTTTATTCAGCTTCAATTCAGTTATTTTTTTGCTGTCGTACGATTTTAGCCTTGATTACTAATATCTCAGCAAAATAATGACGTTTAATTAAAAGTGTTTTTATGGAGGCTGGAGACTCTTGGATATCCCAAGACACCTGGGATAAGATCGAACTTCGCAAATCGTTGAAAATCCAAATAAATGCCGAAGCAGATGCTTAACGAAAGGCTGACTTGCGAAGAGAGTACCGCATTGCACATAAGATGGTCTATCGCTGTGTGAGACGTGACAAGAGGGTGAGGTTAGATGGACTCGCAGATAATGCGGAAGTCGCTGCCAGAAGAGAAGATATCCGGGAATTGTATCAAATAGCCAAAGATGTTATCGGGAAAAAAGCAACACCAATCATCCTGTAATGGATGTGGATGGCATACTTTTGGTATCAATTGAGGATCGGCTTCGTAGATGGAAGGACCATTTTTGTGCCCTGCTAAATGAGGATTCAGTTGAGCAGAGTGCTGAAGTGCCCCAACTAAACGAGGTGCGCAGGTCCTATAGGGGTATTGACATCGAACCCCCGTCAGAATCGGAAATCCAGACATCAATAAATCTCCTCAAAAACAACGAGGCAGCTGGACTGGACGGAATACCAGCTGAATTCCTGAAAGCCGATCCCGTAACAGCGGCCAGTATTTTACATCCGTTGATACAAAGCATTTGGGAAAACGAGAGCTATCCCAGGGACTGCAAGGATGGTGTGATTGTTAAGTTGCCAAAGAAAGGTGACCTAAAGAATTGCAACAATTGGCGTGGTATCACCGTTTTGTCCGTTTTCCCAAAACTAATGGCAACCATAATTCTCGAACGAATAAAGGATAGAATCGAGTCTACACTCAAGAGGCATCAAGCTGGCTTCCGCAGTGGTCGATCGTGTGTCGACCATATCAACACCCTGCGTATCGTCCTCGAGCAGTCGATGGAATTTCAATCACCGCTTTACCTCATTTTCGTGGATTTTGAGAAGGCCTTTGATCGAGTTAACCGAGAATGTATAAGGAGATCGTTGCTTGGTAGAGGAATTCCACCAAATATTGTTGCCATTATAAAAGAGTCCTACAACAACGCAAGGTGTTTTGTTTTGCACAATGGGCAGCTATCCGACTCCTTTGTAGTACAACAAGGTGTGAGACAAGGCCAATTCTCTTCCTGCTGGCGATGGACGACGTATTGACGGCCAGTGTTGGTACAGCTGAGCAAAATGGCATTCAATAGAGACCGTTCGAAAGGCTCAGTCATTTAGACTATGCCGATGACATATGTCTACTGGCAAATAACATCAGTGGGCTGAACGGGATGTGCCAAACACTGCAAGTGAAGGGAGAGTCGAGTGGTCTAAGAATAAACAGCAAAAAGACAAAAATAACTACCTTGGCAGTATTGTCTCTGCAAACGGTGGTACGGATCTGGACGTTAAAAGTAGAATAAATAAAGCTCGTGCTGCCTTCGGTACTCTCCTTACGCACTAGGTTGAGATTCTTCGAATCCAATGTCAAATCCGTGCTGTTTTATGCTTGTGAAACCTGGAAAGTCACGTCTATCATTTAGAAGAAATTGCAGGCTTTTGTGAATCGCTGTCTTCGCCACATCCTAAAGATTCGCTGGCCACAAATAATATCAAATGAGGAATTGTGGCGCAGGGCAAGTCAAGAGCGGCTCGACGTCGACATAAGAAAGCGTAAATGGCGTTGGATTGGTCGTACACTGAGGAAACCAAACGATGAAATTGCAAAGCAGTCCTTTGGATGGAGGAGACGTTTTGTTGACGCCCTATGCCCCAGCCGGGGTTACAGGACACGATGATGATGATGAATGACGTTATAAAAAATTCAAAGACAGGTTTGAAAATTTGAGAAAGCTTCTTACAAGACTTTTAAGGCAGCAATATATACATTTTCAAATTGATTCATCGAACCGTTTCTCCTTACCAAAACTTCAAAGTCTTACAAACCAGGTAAAGGAACAAATTGTGTTGTTTCAAAACAATGCGTAGTCGTCATCAAAATGACAAGAAAGCCGCAATTCCAGTAGATTTTTTTTCACAGTTTTGCATTTGTTAGATACTTTTTTGACTTAAAATTAAATAAAAAGTACTTTTTTCCAAAAAAAAAAAAAAATAAAATAAAATCCAATTTTTTTTGTTTGAAAAATTCTTGAATTGAATAGAAAACTGAATTCAAGCTGAATAAACAAGGTATCTGATCAATACATTTAATTGACTCAAAAAAATGTATCCATAGAAATAAGGACCTTCAAAAAACATTTTTTTTTAATAATTTTGTTGTCTCGTCTCATTTTTTGCAATAACGCATTAACGGTACTTCAAAAAAATTTGTTTGCAAACAAATCTCGAAACAAAAAATATAAAGCTGTAAAATGCCTTCTGTTTCAACTCAATACGACCACTCGTCACAAAGATACAGCTCTTCAAAAAACACTAACAAAAAATGAAAACAAAATGTGTTCCTTTAATTTCGTTGACTAGTGTATTTAAGGCAATTTTTTCATGTAATACAGGCGCTATTAAAAATATAAGTTCTTGAATCATAATAATTCATGGACGCTGTAAAAACAAAAAATATAGACGTAGAGATGTTTTTTGATCAGTGTCTATGGGGACGTAGTATGATTTTCATTTAATTATACTCAGTGACGTGCGGCACTCGAACGAACTGGGTAGACAATTATAAATTTAATATATTATTTTTTTCTTCTTATCCAGTCAAAAATAAAAACTGTTAACGATCACCAAAATACATTGTATTTCTCTATGAAATCAAATGTAAACACTACACACAGGACTTCACAAACGTGTATTAAAAACATGGTTACCAATAACGAACTCTTTTAAACAAAAATAAATACCTATTTAATACAAGAATACAAATCACAAAAAATTGTTCACATATAGGGATATTATTTATCAAATGCTTGTATTTTTTTGAAACAAACGTTGAAGGGCCAATAACATAGGTAGTCCACATGAAGTTTTAAAAACATCTTGTTGAAAACCTATTAAGTCTTCAAAACTGTCCTTGAATTGTATGTGTCATCCTCATCCTTATCATTTTTTGTTGAGATAATGGTGATCAAAGACAAAAGTATGCATTAGCTATATAGGTACAATTGGAGTAGTACCTCGTGGCATGATGGTTAGTGCGTAGGACTGTCATGCCGAAGGTGTGGGTTTGATTCCCAGCCATGCCATCTAGAAACAAAAATGTTTTATTCGAGGTACTGCCTCTTGCGAGGAACTGACAAATCCTCCAAGAGTATACTTGTCATGAAAAAGTGCTTCTCATTTAGCCGTTCGGACTCGGCAAAAAACTGTAGGTCTCCTCCATTCCTGCCAACAAACACGCACTCAGGAATGGTTGTGAGTTGTAAGTCACTAGGCCTTGGTTCTCCACGAGCTGTTGCGCCACCCAATTTATTTATTTATTTTATATAGGTACACCAATCTCAAAGAAACAAAACTTGCAGACCTTAATTAAAGCTGAATAAAAAATGTATTGATTTATAAAAAAAATCAAGAAACCATAAAACAAAGAAAATAATAGATCATTTGATTCTCGTACCATTTCTTACAGTTTCGCAATAAGGCAGTACCGGTAACTTAAAATAAATATGTATTTGTAAAACAATTTCAAAACAAGAAGAAACATACAGTTTCAAAATGCTTTTTGTTTCGACTCAATGCGACAACTAATCACAGATTTACAGCTCTTCAAAGCACACACGGATAATTATAATTCCCTTAATTTTTTTTCGTCAGTAGTGAACTTCTGAGAAAGAGTCCAGCCTTCCTACCTATTGCATTTTTTAGTGTTGACCATTGACCTACTGGCCAGGGCCACTGGACGGTGAACGAACGGAACCATCAACAAAAAAATAATTGTTCCAAAGATAAATGAGAAAACAAAAAATAATCCTCCCCTTTAATCAACTCCAAAAATAAAAAGTGAAGAAGTTATGTTCTCTTCACTTAACAGTCAATGAAAAAGATTCGAATTTACTTCAAAATTCAAAGCAAAATAAGCAATTAGACAGATTCGAATCTGTCTACTTGCTCCACATAGAAATTATACCTGAGCAACATAACCCGCTGATTTTATTTTCATATAATTTAGGTTGAACGAAAGACTCTGTCTTCGTTTTCAGTCGGGGTTTCCCGAAGCACGTAGTAGATGCAGTATGCAGAGCACAGAGCCGTAGCGAAGGTATAATTCTGTGTGTATTGTGTTTGAGTATTGAGATTTTGTGCTTTGTGGTTGTTGATAGAGGTCAAATTATTTAATGAAATAAAAGTAGGTGTGGAAAATGTCAGTGTATGAATAGTAAGGGATTAATTTTATGATTTATGTTTGGTAAATTATAGGTGTTGACAATTTGAGATAGGTTATGGATGTTAGGGACATAATGGAATGAATGAAAAACACAGTTTTCTTGATTGTAACGAGTAGGTTTCATTTTTGTCTCTCCTTACGGTAGGGTAGACACTGTCTAAAACGTCTAATTGACGCACCGTCACTGATTATACTGTTGAATCATATGTGATTCATGGCCGCATCGAATTAGTTAATTTGGTGTCATTTGATTCAGCATTTAAAATTACCTTAAAAACATGTGCCATACGCTTAGGTTGCACCACAGTTAATTTTCCTATTTGATACACCACAATTCCCCACCCCCTCCCCCTCAAAAAAACACCCTTCCATGTGAAATATTTTCATAGACTTTTGATTTTTCATTCTCATAATATATGAAACGTTTTCACCAAGTTTCATGATGGTACTAATTTTTTTTTATTCGAAAGGCTTTTCGTACTATTTTACCTGTACTATAAAGAAGTCGAGGATTGTCGATCGTCGGTCAACTCGAAACAAATTATTTTCGGCAGCACGTAATTTGAGACGAGTTTCATTGTGACTTCCACTTAAAAACGTCATTTTGAAAAAAATAAAATTCGTTCAAATTGCATTTTATTTTATTTTTATCGTCACCGGTGTTATTATTTTAGCCAGGAAAATTGTTTTGTCCTACTATAAAAAGGATTTTCTTGTGTAAACTAGGCACCCTACTGCTTATATACCGGCGCGGCGCACTCGAATAATTTTTTCCTCTAAGTTATCGATTGTTTTTCGCATGTACATATGTACGTCCGCCCGCGCCCTTATGTGTATTTACTTGTTATTAACAACAAACTTCCTTTTTTCCATCTTTAAGATGTTTGTGTAGGACCCTCTATGTTTAAGGAGTCAGTCAGTTTTTCCCACATCAAATTGCTGTTTTCCCTCCCTTGGGCAGTTTTAAGTATTTCCCTGGCTAAATCTTGGTTACAACAACAACTTATAGAAGTGGTTCAAATCTACCTCTGTTTATTATTATATTATTATTTATCATATTATTTTGCTTTTCAGTGCTTTTTCTTAAAAAAATCATTGCTGACGACAACTATTTTCTGTCGAGTGAAAACTTTTGTTTTTAACGTCGTTTTCGAGCTCGTGTGCTGCCAACTGTGACGATACAATCGAGGATACTCGCTTGAACCAAAATAGGTGCTACGAATGATCGATTGTATTGGTAAAGCTCGATTGTATCAAATTAAAAATTATAATATAATAATAAACAGATGAAGATTTTAACCACTTTTATGAGTTGTCACGCTTTAGAGAAAACAGTATATATAAACAATTCATTTCATTTCCATTTTCTAACGCGTTAGAACATTTATGTAAGAATGTAAGGAGGTTTGTTACTGTTGATTTTCTTCTCACAAACCCATGCTGTTGTTCACAAATTAAATTCTTGATGTGGAATGCTAAAGTCTCACACACAACTTGTTCAAAGAGCTTTGGAATACATGACAGTTTGGATATAGGCCTATAATTCGAAATATCAGTTTTATCATCTCTTTTAAAAACTGGAGTTGGAATGAAGTTTTCCATAAACAGGGAAAATTCCCTGATTTAATAGAAAACTCGAACAAAAATTGAAGAGGTTCAGCCAGTATATGTCTACACTTTTTCAATAATATTGGGGGGATTCCATCTGGACCAGATGAGAAATCATCATTTTAACGACGAGAGAAAGTCTAAAACAGTACGTTGCACAGCGAAATTATTACAATTCGTTTGGGCATAGTAGTGTAAATTTCTGAAATAAGCTTCATCACCTATGGATAATAGGTGTGTTCAAAAAAGAGTTACGAAAATTATTAGCAAAGGCGTTGCAAATATCAATAGTTTGTCAATTTTCATATATAAAATTTGCGGGGTAGCCATCTGAGTTTTTCTTCGAGTTTACAAACTTCCAAAATGCTTTTGGGTCTTCTTTAAGGGATCTTCCCATTTCGTACACATGATAAGTGTATAGAGACTTTAAATTCTTCGATTTTTACTTGCGATTATAGGTACTAAAGGCAAGTTTTGGATTCGTGCAAAAAAAAAATTTTGAGATAACAATCAAACATGATATTACGATGATAGAGAACACCAAAAAAGTGGGTGGCAAAATTCTGTCTGTCTGGCTGTCTGTCTGTTCGTCTACAGCCTAAACGGCTTGATCGATTTTGTTCAAACTTGGTGCATAGTGGTTTTTGGTGATTATGCCGACACGTTTTTTTCATTTTTTTTTTAGAACCAAAAATAACGGTACCTGCCATACAATTTTTTTTAACAATTTTACATAACCGTATTTTTCTCAAAAACGGCTCGACAACTTTTCTTAAAAAAAATTCAGTAAATTTATTTTAGTAAAGGCTTCCTTTGGGTGGAAAACCATTTTTCAAAAATGGTTATTAATGGTAACTCCCAAAGAACCATTTTTGTAATTTTTGATTTTCTTCAAAACAATACGACCGATTTCAATTATTTTTTTTATACAGAAGCTTCCAAAAAATATAAACAGTTTTGCGTACCAAAATTTTTGAAAAAATATTTTTTGGATTTTTAAAAAATGTTTCAAATTTTTTTTTGAAAATCAAATATTTCGAAAACGACATGATCGATTTTTTGAAACTCAATATTTAAGAGTTTTTTAGTATTCTCTACAATAGTTTTAGAAAAAAATTTACATTTATGAAAAAATAATGGTACCTTCCATACAAAAGTTAAAAAACCACAAAGGAAAATATTTGTTTGCTTAAAAACGATCTAACGATTTTGATTAAACTTTTTTCATATACTAAAAATTGTACGATCTACTACCAAAAATTATAAAATTTCACACTTAGCAATTATTAATAGTACCTGTCATGGAACGTATTTTTTTATTTTGAATTTTCTCGTTTTTGGCTAAGCGGATTAAAATGATTTTTTTTATATACAAATTTCAGATAAGAATAAATAATATTGCATTTCAAAATTTTCAAAAAAAAAGTTTTTGGGTTTTTAAAAAATGTTTCAATTTTTTTTTTTGAAAATTCGATATCTCAAAAACGGGTTGACAATTTTTTTTCAAATTTTGTTTTTATATACACATAAATATATACTTTAGATTTGCATACCAAAATTTGTTCTTAAAAATGTTATAAGAATTTTATATAATAAAAAACTTATTTTTTAAGAAACCGCTCCAACGATTTTAAATTTTTTTTTCCTATACAATCATATTCAATCAAGAATTACCCCTTGAACAGAATGAACGTAGCTGCAGCTGGTAGCAAGAGTTGAATTTAGTTTAACTTCTGCTACACCATACATTCCTTGCTACATTTACAGCTTCTCATTGTGGCACTGTATACTATTTTTGTATCTTTCTACTTTGACAGTGCTACACGCGACAACTACAGCTACACCATTCTGTTCGGCCAGTTAAGATGGCATTCTTTTTTCCACCTCAAACTGTCAAAAGAGTTGTTTTAGCCAATTTCAATGTCGTATTTCATGCTTCTCTTCATTTTTCTCTCATAGTTTCCATGTTTTTATATACAATTTTCTTAAACCCACAGTTATTAAACTTATTTTTTAAGAAACCGCTCCAACGATTTAAAATTTTTTTTTCCTATACAATCATATTCAATCAAGAATTACCCCTTGAACAGAATGAACGTAGCTGCAGCTGGTAGCAAGAGTTGAATTTAGTTTAACTTCTGCTACACCATACATTCCTTGCTACATTTACAGCTTCTCAATGTGGCACTGTATACTATTTTTGTATCTTTCTACTTTGACAGTGCTACACGCGACAACTACAGCTACACCATTCTGTTCGGCCAGTTAAGATGGCATTCTTTTTTCCACCTCAAACTGTCAAAAGAGTTGTTTTAGCCAATTTCAATGTCGTATTTCATGCTTCTCTTCATTTTTCTCTCATAGTTTCCATGTTTTTATATACAATTTTCTTAAACCCGCAGTGTCTTGAACATAAGAGCAAGTACGTGCGACCCAGTCGTGCATTTTATTTTAATTTTTAATACAGCTTACTTGCTGTAAGTCAGTTGCAGTAATTCTATCCAAAAGCTGGAGCTCAGTTTGTGAAGAAGTTAAAGATGCTTCTTGAAAACATTCGTCTCAGAAGGAACCCACTCTACAGACGGTAAATTAAAGTCTCCGAGAAGTAAAATGTTGCTGTTGGAGCAAGACAATTCAATAATGAAATCTAGAGCCTGAGAGAGTTCGACATAAACTGAGTCCGAGCTCTTTGGAGGAATGTATGCTTTTAATATAATATAAATGAATTTTGAATATATGGCTAACTTTATGCAGATTAGTTCAATTGAGAGATTAAAAGGGAATATAACAAGTGAAGATATAAATTTATTTCGAACTACGATCAAAACACTACCTCCCACTTCTTTTGGTCTGTCAACATGTCGATCTTTTCTATAAACTAAGAACTCTTCATTAAAAAGTTCTGTGTACAAAAAGCTTGAATTAAGCCAGGTTTCTGTCAAAAGAAAGATGTCATGTAAAAATGCCTGGGAGTTGGTATAGATATCAGCAGTTTTAGTGTGAAGCCCTCTTGCATTTTGGTAAAAGAGGGTAATCCTATTTAGTTTTTTGGGGATGGATTATTGGGAAAGGTACGCGAAAACTTATTTTTCCTCGTTGAAAATTCTTTAATAAGAGCTTCAGGAGGCCAATTACATGAATCGCAAATAGAATCAAAGAATGAGGAATTTGTTACAATTTTAAAAGATGAAACAAAGCTATTTACTTTACTAGTTTTTGTACACTTAACAGAAATAGTCGTAGGGATACAATTATTAGCTAATAAGTGGAAAACAATGTCATCGGCATCAATTTCTGGTTCAAGGCGAGAGATAAAGATAGACTTTGGCTTAGAAACAGCTCTGATAGGTCCAGGATCGGTAATAATGTTAGAGACAGAAGCACATCCTACACCAGGAACATTGTATTGGGTCCTCCACAAACATCTTAAAGATTGGAAAAAGGAAGTTTGTTATGTTAATAACAAGTAAATACACATAATGGCACGGGCGGACTTACATATGTGCATGCAAAAAACAATCTACCTACAACTTGGTATTAGGGTACCTAGTTGACAGCAAAATCCTTTTGTAGTTGGACAAAATAATTTTCCTGGCTATACAATAATTACAACGGTGACGATAAAAATAAAATAATATGAAATATGAACGAATTTTATTTTTTCACAATGACATTTTTAAGTGGAAGTCACAATGAAACTCGTCTCAAATTACGTGCTGCCGAAAATAATTTGTTTCGAGTTGACCGACGATCGACAATCCTCGATTGTATCAAGTTACGTGCTGGCACCCCAGAGCTACAAAAGTAAAATCAGCTGTTTGCAAGAGTTGAATGTCAAAGGAAAAGTATTTAATTTGGATTTTTTTTGACAATATAAATGGTAAATGTGGGATGTTTTATAGATGATTTTGTTACTACTTATTAATTTATACAGGGTGTCCTGTAAATAATGGATAACCTTGCAACTGGTTATAGCAGGCCTTATGACCTTTCCAGAAAAAAATATTTTCCCAGTGGTTACTATGTTATGATGTTTTTTCCAAAAGTTGTTAACAAGTACTACTTTCCTCAAATACGTGAACGCTACGACAATGGTTGAACAATTTTTACTATTTTTTTTTATTTTTGTAATATTCTTGAATAACTGTTGTAATAGATATGTGGTAAAATTTAATAGAAGTTGTTGTATTTTTTTTATTATAATTTCTTAAATTATTTTTTTCAGGACAAACATTCTTTTCAAAAAAGTTTGACCACCTCTGATAAACTAAAATTGTATGAGAACATGAATGGCCAGTTATTTAAATAAGTTGTCTATTTAATGCACTTTCCAAAATGGTATAACACATGCTTGTGTATTAACAAAACACCAAGAAAATTTGTCAATCATCTAAAAAATCAGCTTTTAGCATTTTCGCCAAATGTCTATTAAAATGTAACAATAACCTCCCAATTTGGGTTGGACAAAGATTTTCTCTTTGGGTGTGGAAGGGGGTTTAGTACAAGTATTAAACTCGATTTTCGGTGTGGAAAGCCCCACCAATTGGCCACCATATTGAAAAACGAGTCGTTAAAAGTTTTCCGTGGCAACTTAAATTTTATTTGTCTTAGAAAAAAAAACTTTGGTACATATTTGTAGCAAATTCAATTGTCTTCAATTTATGTTAACACATTTTTTACACTAAAGTTATAAATAAAAAAGTTATAACTAAAATTTAAACATTGAAAAAATTCATATGTTTTTGATTATAACTTTTTATTTATAACTTTATGGTAAAAAATGCGTTTATATAAATTGAAAAACATTAAAATATATATTTAATTTTTCATAAATTCTTTGTGTTGCTATAAAAAATCATAAACAATAAAATGATTTATATACCATTAAATTTGGAAGACAAAATATCTTTTATTATTTGAGATAATTAAAAATGTATGAAGCGGGAATCAAGTGTCCCCAGGTTCCCCTACATACTGCAAGAAAACAATAGAAGTGAATAATTAGGTTTGTTTGGTTACTTTTTTAGCACAAAGTTCAAAAACTGTCAAATTATTGAAAGAAGGGGAAAATTCTTTCATAGAGGGGAAAACTTGCTTCAAATTTAACAAACGCGTTAAACCAATTTTGTATCCCTTTTGTGTTCAAAAACGTCAACGTGCCACACACTATCAAACACTAAGGACAAATCTTAAAAGACACACACAAACAGAAATACACACAGACGTAGATTTGTTGTTTACTCCCTCACACAGAAATTTGCAAAATTTTTCATGGAGGGGAAATTTCTTGCTCTCTCATATTAATAAATGAGAACTGCCAGAAGAAATTCTTCTGCTTAGCATAGTTCACTCCTGCATTCACTTACTAGTAATTTAATTATTGTTCTAAGTTCACACCGTGTATTTGGTGCATTCGGTGTTCAGATTCTTTGCATTTGAGAGGAATCACATTTTTGATATGGTGTTTATTATACTGAATGAGATAGTATGGAAGAACTTTAATCAACTTATTTAAATAAAACTGAAGAAAATGTGTTTCTGCTATTTAAAAATATTATTTATAGACAAAACTTCGGCAGCTTGATGACAAACAACAAGAGCTAATTACAGACAATCTTGAACTTAAGGAATTGTGTCTTTATCTAGACGAAGAGCGAGCGCACATTGCTTCAAATTCAATTTGTGCCAATTGTAGCACTCCAATACGTGGGACCTTACGAGATGATGGTGATGGGAGCAGTTCCAGTACAAATGCAGAAGAAACAATATCAGCTCTACGCAGCTATGAGCGCCAATATCCGGTATGAACAATTTATTTTGTATAAACACAAATGCATATTATAATAATTTAAATGTATAAAATCTATATTGATACGTGAAGCAAAAATGGAGCATTTCTTGAAGAAAGGATAAACAAATTTTGAATTTTATCTTGAACAATTTTTGAATGTACACTTCGCATCATGCACTGCAATTCTATTGATTTCCATTCACACAAACCCCTTAATTTGCTCTGAAACATAAGTATTGGGTTCGTGTGAAAACATCGAGATTTTAATCAAAACTAGCATTACGATCTAAAGAAATCTAAAAAGTGGATTTCCTTATACCGTCTGACGGTCTTCGTCCAGATCAGATATGTATTGAGCTTCAGTCTAAACGGATTTGCTATAGAGCATTTTTATGTGATTTCATAGAGGAGAGATTGAAATGGTTTTGCGCACGATGCTTTCAAAACTGAGTGTGCATCAGTATTCCTTTATATGAAACAAAAGTCAAAGGTGAGGGCATTGTGCGCAAAACCGAAATAAATTTTTTTGAATATTTTATATGTAACTTTTCAATTTTTTGAAATATACATACCTGAAATATTTTGTTATAATTTGATACAAATATTTTTATTTTTACTGACTTTCATTTGATGCCAATATATTTTTAATATTTTTGTATTCACCACGAATTAATTTTTTTCGAATTTTCAAACGACCAACAATTGCGCAATGGATTTTAGAATTTACATGAATCGCCACTTTTATCGCTAATTTTCTATCGCCCTTCTGTTTCCCAAAACTTTAAAACTGGAAAAATTGATAAACATAGTCATGTTAACTTTGAATCCTCATTACAATTTTATGGGAAACCGTTAGTTTAAATTTTTCATTTTGAGCACGCTCTCCATATAAGGGGTCCAAGTGTGCGACGTTTTGTTTGGTTTTTTGCCAACATCTTCAGGGGTAGCTAATTTTATTTGACCTTCAATACAAATTCCATTTTTTACATTTTTTTACATTTTGCTAGTTACTCACTTTTGTCGTCAAATTACCTTTTTGAAATAGATTTTATTTCAAATAAATATTTTAACATCTACATATATTATTGAGTATGTAATAAATTATTGATTAATCAAAATGGCACGAGTACGATAGCTCAGGCGCCAAAGAAATAATAACGGTTTTTTGTAGAACAGTTTAATACAAGCATTTTTTACTAGAGGAGGGGGTCTATCTCAACCCGTTTAGGCGGCAGGGGCAATTTCATACAAACAGTACCAAAAATGTAAAAAAAATATTAAAAAATAACTGTAATACTTACAACAAAATATATTATTTTATTTAAAGCCAATGCTCCGTTCTATTAGCTAGTTTTTGAATAAAGTGAAATCTATGCATGGTTTTTGAAAAAATGAATTTTAAACTCAAAATTTGCGAGAAAAAAGCATAAAAAAAGATTTAAAGTGTAATTTCTCAAAACTATAAAATTATATATCATTTTTTTTCTGAAATTCGTTTAGTATTTTCAATTTTTTAGTAATTTTAAATTTTCTCAAAAACTAGAAGACATAGAATCATCTAGTTTTCAGTTTTTGATTAAGAATTAGTTAGAGCAACGAATTTCAGAAAACAAAATGATATATAATTTTAAAGTTTTGAGAAATTACACTTTAAACCTTTTTTTTATGCTTTTTTCTCGCAAATTTTGAGTTTAAAATTCATTTTTTCAAAAACCATGCATAGATTTCACTTGATTCAAAAACTTGCTAATAGAACAGAGCATTGGCTTTAAATAAAGGTGATATACTTTGTTGTAAGTATTACCTTTATTTTTTAATATTTTTTTTTACATTTTTGGTACTGTTTTTATGAAATTGCCCCTCCCGCCCACACGGGGTGAGATAGACCCCCCCTCCTATAGTACAAAATTCTTGTATTAAACTGTTCTACAAAAAACCGTTATCATTTCTTGGCGCCTGAGTTATCGTACTCTCCCCATCAAAATAAAAACCAAGAAGATTATGATATCTTTACGAGAGATTGTGATAAAATAATAAAAACATTTTAGTATTTTTTTTATAATTATAAAATCAAGGGTCAGTTGTACAAATATTTAGATCGTTGGTCATCAATTTTAACTCACCGGCTCCGGAAAATCGACTGAGGTTCAAAGATGGTTCGGGTATAAAATTGGCTACAATAACATGTCTGAGCCCTGAGCCATGATTGAACCTCAGTAATTCCGCCGAAACCAGCCAGTAAAAATTGTTGACCCACGGATCAAAATTTTAACCCTATTTGTACAACAAGACCTTAGTGTTAAGATGCAAAATTATTTGAACTGTTTGGGATAAACGGAGTTGTAGCAAAATCTGTCATGCATTTACAAAATACTAGCCGTTCTGACGGGGTCAGCTTTCAGGAATTCGGCTGGTATTCCGTCAAGTCCAGCTGCTTTGTTCTTTTTGAGAAGAGTTATCAATAATCGGATTTCCAGTACTGTAGGGGGTTGGATGTCAATACCCCTATAAGATCTACGCATCTCGTTTAGCTGGGGTATAACTATTGTAGTTCATAAAAATACCTTCGCAACGATATACAGTGGCTCTCAGCTTATTTGATACAGTGCCCGTTTAGAAATATAGAGCCCTGTAACTTCAAAGCTAAGAACCGTAGCACCAAAATTTAAATGTCGGTTAGTAAATGCACATTTCAGCGACAAATAGTGCAAAATTGGGTTCAAAATAATATTTAGTCCAGTAAATAGAGAAATTTTACTACTGACCAAATGGAAAAAAATAGCGGCAGGCTGAAATTTTGCAGGTCGTTTCGGGGGTAGGTATACAACTTAAATCTAAGTTGGCGACCTCCTACCCCTTGCAGGGGCGGTGCCACGCCCACTTTTCTGCAATTCTGGTTTATGAAGAAACGGCTCGACTGATACGAATGGAATTTTCATAATTTGTTAATATGATCAAAGAAAATTGTTAAAGTAAAATCCGCCCACTGCCACGCCCACTTTTCTTATCTATTGGTTTCTCAGAAACTGCTCCAAGGATTTCCATGAAATTTTAAGAGTTTGTTCTTATGGATGAGAAAAAATTGTCAAATTGGTTTTAGTAAAATCCGCCCACTGTCACGCCCACTTTTCTCATTTCTTTATTTCTCGGAAACGCCTTCTACGATTTGTATGAAATTCTGAGAGTTAATTCTTATGTACGAGAAAAAAAAAATTAAAAAAGTTGTTTTATTTAAATCCCCGTCTTAGACTAATAGTATGTAAATGTACAAAAAATTGTGGAAACGCTTGTGGTTACCGAAAAGCTGCTCTGAAATCTACACCAATTTGCAAGACTTGCAGTTGGGAAGCCTGCGACCATAGTCGTCAGAAACTAAACGAAAACAACGATTGTTTTGGCGATGAAATTTCAATTGAAAAACGTGACACTGGGCTTTTGATTGAGAATGAACTACCAGGTCCTTCTCAAGAACGAAAAAGATATAAGAATATATATAAGATATTATGTAGATTAGGCCTACAGTGGACACCACTGTGCTGTTAGCTCTACCTCCAGGGTGGTTTGGAAACGAGTGATGTGCTTAATCAACACAATCTGATTTCCTACCCCCCTATGAACACTGATGAATAATACTAATTGTAAGTTTCGCTCGAAAAAAACAAGATTTGAAAATTTTACACACCCCAAATAGCCGTCTTTTAGAGAAAATATTGAACAAAAGTTGGAGTGCTAGTGGGCGGATCCTACTAAAAGTGCTTTTTTAATTTAAATATAATATGTACAATGATTGTCTATTTAGCAGCGAAATTAAAAAC
The DNA here is from genome assembly GCA_963921185.1 of Dasysyrphus tricinctus. Classification (NCBI taxonomy): domain Eukaryota; kingdom Metazoa; phylum Arthropoda; class Insecta; order Diptera; family Syrphidae; genus Dasysyrphus; species Dasysyrphus tricinctus. The sequence continues at coordinate 264,505,710 of OY992531.1, forward strand.
AAATCCTTACGCTATGAAAAAACTCAAATAAATTATTTTCGTCAATTTGAATACTTCGAGGCCTGATATGGGCTTTTATTTTTTATTTGAAAACTAAATCGTTACTCCCTAGGACAGTTCCTAGAAATTAATATACATGAAAGACGAGCGTGACTACCTGTGGGTTTCGCAAAAACAAAAGTGCTTCGCAAATCTTTTAATCACTACTCACAAGTATGAAAAAACTCTCAGTTTTATCCAAATCAGTTTCTGAGAAATCAAGATCAATAAAAAAGTGGGTGTGGTAGTGGGCGGACTTAAATTAAATTTTTTTCTCGTTTATAAAAATATACTCTGAAAATTTCATGCAAATCGTAGGAGCCATTTTCGAGAAACAAAGAAAGAAGAAAAGTGGGCGTGGCAGTGGGCGGATTTTGATTCAATAATTTTTTTAATTTTTTCTATGACCATATTAACAAATTATGAAAATTTCATCTGTACCGGTGCAGCTGCTTCTTCAGAAACCGGGATTTAAGAAAAGTGGGCGTGGCACCACCCCTGCAAGGGGTAGGAGGTCGCCAGCTTAGATTTAAGTTGAGTACCTACCCCCGAAAAGACCTGCAAAATTTCAGACTGCCGCTATTTTTTTCCATTTACAATTCTAATTTGACTGTACTAATTCGTCTGCTTCCCGAAAGAGAGAAGTAGCAATTAAGTAGCAAAAAACAGCTCACAGCTTATTTGATACAGCAACTTTGGTACACATTAACATCATTTTTTCGCATGGATTATGAGCGTTTGTTTTTTCTAAATCACTAAGTATGTAAAATTAATTTGTTTAATTTAATTAAATATTTTGATCAAGCAGACTTAATGGTCAAAAACCAACTTTTTGAAAAATTAGTCGTAATGCAACAAAACTTGAATGATTATCTTCAAATTTGATCAATTTGTCAAATTGAGAATTCCTTTAGTGCATCATATTATTAAGCACTTTATTTGTGAGATTCAGTTCAATATAAAACAAGAAGAGTACTCAACAAACTTCTCAAAGCAGCTGATGAGTGATAAATTGCCAAGAAAACCTGAGTTAATCCAAAATTGACTGGTCCAAAATTAGCTTCTTAGTTTTAATATGAATTATAAAAACCATATATTGCGGATACCATCCAGCTTTGCATCGCGAGTATGGTTTTAATGAGCGAGTAGCTCATTTGCAGCCATTTATAAGCTGAAAAGTACAAAAATACGACAGCATGCACTTGTTGAGGAGCATGTTTGAAAGAGGTCTGACAACTCAGTTATTTTTAGGAAAGTGTTCAAGTACAATATTTATAGTCCTTTTGATCCATTGAATGTCTGACTTCAAGTAAATAATGCACTTAAGAAAGTTTTCCTCCAAGTTATTGTGAAACATGGAAGCGCGTACTGTGCTGTTTTGGTCCCTTTTGTCAATGCTCGCGTTAAAGTTTCGGAGGTTCTTGAGTGTATTGTACTAGTGAAATATGTACCCTCATGTCATCAAAAAAATTTCCATTAAGAAGTAGGACAATCTTGGTATTACGGAAATATTTTAATTTTGTCAAAACGACGCCCAGAAGCACAAGTCTGGAAATGTACAAAACTAGCTCATATAAGACTGCATCCAATTGATATTACTGCTTGTATAGTCACCTGATATAAAACGTCATTGAAAATATGCATTCTTCGTTTGACCACAACTTTGGTAAACGCAAGATTTCAATCAAAAATTATTTGAATTGAGCCATTCTGGACGAATGAAAGACTTTACTTCAGGTATTACAATAACGGTATTAAATGAAATGCCAAAAAGACTAAAAGCTCTTGTAAATTATTCAAGTCAACAAAATAAGGAACAGCCTATGCTCGATTGTATCTACTCGACTCAATTGTTTCAAGTTAGGTGCTGGCACCCCAGGTTTTTTTGACAATTCTTGGTGTTAGCCTGAGAGAAAAAAAAATAAAACCTAAAAAGTGTAAGACTTCTAACACAAATTTGTATGTGAAAAGTATGGCCAAACGGACAGGGGGTGGATTATCATCAAAACGGTGCGGTTTACGAAGATTTTACTTAAGCGATTATTTGTTGAACGTAAAGTTTTCCATAGATCTAATATAGTAACTTTTCCATGGACTAGACATTTTTTGAGATATAATCATTATAACGCAACTCCATGTTTTTGTCCATACATTTTGTATGAAAAAACAGAAAATTGCGAAGCGCCACCTCTAAATATCAATATTAATAGCTCAAATTTTAGGAGGATTAATATTTTTAGAGCCTCTACCGAAATTTTGAGACCAATCATTAAAAATCAAAATTTCAATTTTTTTGGCACAGTGTAATGTAGTGTTATGAAGCTAAAAATTCACTTCTAGGTAGGAAACTTGGAGGTGTCTTTGATGTACCATAGCTTCCAACCTATTCAAGTTTAATTATATTTAATTGCACCAACAATAAAAAATCGGAGTTTACTTTGACGTCTAGCATGTATGAAACGGTCCACTGTGCCTCGCACATTGTGGTATTTAATAGCAAAAACTGGCTAACTTATTTTATCAAAGTGGCAACACCATTTATAAAAATATGTCTCCAAGCAGCAAATATATATTTAACTAAAGTTTGGCGGCCATCTTGTTTCAATATATGTGTACATACATTTAAATTGATTTTGTAAGCCTATAATTATAAATAATGAATTTTTTGTGTTTTGACATAAAAACAACTTTATTTTAAATTAGCTGCAGAAGACTTTTATTTTATTATGTTTTTTATATTAATAAGATAGTTCTGGGGCTTATGAAATTATTTTTATTTTTTTAATAAAAATTGGACAAGTTATTAAAAACTTTAATCTGATTCAAAAAGCATAAAAAGTAGCAAACTAATTTTGTTGGCCAAGTTTTACTAATGAATACCATACACTGTGCGTAGGGAAAATAGATGGATTAGTCTTTAACTCCTTTCCAATACTTGATCCGTTTTGACTTAAAGCCCACTTAGTTACTTCAAGAAAAACTTTTTTAACGAGTTCATTTTTCATCATTTGTTTTTAGGATATGTTCTTGCGATCCACATTAAATGACCAGACCCTTCAATACGTGCGCTCTTTAGAAAGAAGAATCCAACAGTTAGAGGAAGAACGTATATCTAGCTCAGGAAATGTTTCGGAGCGCACACCTGAACCTATTCTTGGCAGACCGGAAGCTGTTATTCGAGCTTTGCAGGTGCTTGAAGTACGAGAGCAATTGGAGCGTGACCGTTTTGGAAACATAACTGGGATGCCAATAGAGCAAATGGATGATGGAGAGAAAGCTATTGTGAGGGAAATGTGTAACGTTGTTTGGAGAAAATTGGAGAGCAGCACAAATGACCCGTCCATGGAAGAGTAATTAAATTTTAGATGTTATAAACTTTGGAACTATTTGATAAACTAAAAGTTAATATATTTATTTATTATCATTGCTTTACCAGAAAACTTTGATACTTATTTAATGTCAAGTCGAATTAAGAGAACAATATTGTACTACCTGTCAACATATGTATTTGGGAATAAAAATAAGCATAAACATATAAAATATATGTTATATACAAAAAAGATCTATGATATCATATAATAATGTGTGAGGTTCAACGAATGAAGAACGTAAGTTTACTAAATTTAGAAGTTTTTTTTAATCATTGGAATGTTGGATATTGAACGAAAAAAGAAGAATAAATTGTGTCCTTCTAGCTAGCTGAAATGTAAAAATAGTAGGAGAAAAAATAGTTCAAACTTTGAAATTTTCAGGCTGCTAACCGATGAACCTGGGAGAAACTTAAATACATATTTAAGTTATTTTTATGTCAATTGAAATAAAAAAAATAACAAAATAGCATTATTTTGTAGATTATATCGATGGATGTTATTTACTGCACCCACCAGGATAAGAGGGAGCGCTAGAGGGTGGTTTTTTTTTTGCGGGAATAGAACTTTGAAATGGAATAAAACAAAGATGATTTTTTTTAAATTGACATGAAATTTACTTTATTCGAAAGATAATCTTCTGGCATTATAAATTAAATATGATTTCTGGTATATAACCGCCACCCACGGCTGGCTCCGACGTAGTCTAATCTGGCGGCCTAATTTTCGATGACTTTGTCCAAAATTTGTGGCCGTATATCGGCAATTACGCGTCGAATGTTGTCGTTTGGGCTTATTGGCGTAGACTAGCGACTTCACATATCCCTACAGAAAATAGTCAAGCTGCATTAAATCACACGATCTTGGAGGCCAATTCACGGTACCGTAGCGTAACGTATGCGGTTACCAAACGTTTCCTTCAATAAATCAATTGTGGCACGAGTAGGGTTACCATCAAGAAAAATTTAAAAGCCTGATCATGAAGAGAAAAAAGCCCGATTTGTGAGAGAAAAGACTGAAGAAAATAATTGATTCTATTTTCAAAATGCATTGTAAATCAATATTGACAAAAAGCTTAAGAATAATAGAAATTGAATCTTAAAAAGTGCCAGTCAAATGCAGCCAGTGTTGAACGATATTCAGCTAATATGTAAAAATAAACGAATTTCTACCTTATCTTTACTTCCAACGCTCATCTTCAACAACACAACATGTGCTTTTGTCAGCTCATTAGAAAAAGGGAATTCCCTGCGAGAAAGTTGATTTCATAGAAAAAATATTCATTTGCACTCATAGTTACTGATGAAAGTTGAAAGACGACTTAAAGATCTTGGTAAGAACAAAGTCGCTGCTCTGGAAAGTCGGAATTTAAATAGAACGATTTTTCTAGAAACTATATTTGTTGTTGTTGTAATACATTGCTTTCTATCCCCTTGTCCTATTCATTTTACCATCACAAAACGAAAATGCGACTGGAAAGCCGGGCAATGCAATGCCGGATTCACTCAATGGGATAGTGTGGAACGACTATTACCAAACAGTCACAACATAATCACTTCCATTTATTTAAAAAAGTGTTCTTCCACACTGGAAAGCCACTACCATACAGTTATTGTTTTATTTCTTTTTCCAACAAATGGAAAACAGCGTTTGCCCGAAACGTCCTATAAAAAGGCTAATTTTGTTCACACCTGCTGTCAACCGTTTGAACTGTAGGCATATTCATAGATATCCTTTAAGCTCTTGCTAAGCAAATCTGGAGTTTATCAATGTCTATGGATATGCCGAATGCAGTTTAAATTGGATAATGATCATTTTTTTTTCAATTGGATTATCACAATAACACAAAAAAAGAAAAAGCCTGACAAAGCACGAGGCCTGGCCTGAGCCTGGCAGATGAGTAAAAAACCTGACGCGCCATCCTAAATCCTGACGTCTGGTAGCCCTAGGCACGAGCTGTGTGACATGTTGCACCGCGCCCCGCCATCTTGTTGAAACCACAGCTCCTGCACATCATGGTTGTTCAATTGATGAACGAAAAAGTCAGTTATCATGGCTAATGTTCTGGCAAGCATCGTTTTTAAAGAAGTACGGACCAATTATTCCACAAACCCATAAAGCACACCAAGCAGTCAGTTTTTGTGGATGTAACGGTGTCTCAAAATTCACTTAAGGATTATCATCACTCCAAATGCGGCAGTTTTGTTTATTGACGTATCCATTCAACTAAAAGGTGTGTAGTGCATCGGCCTCTGAATCGCAAGGTTCATGGTTCGCTCCCATATGACGGAAAAGAGTTTTTCAATTAATACGAGCATAACCAGACTAAGCACCACTAAAGGAGTCTGATGTTCGAGGTGGCTCTCGTGAAATAGCTATAACTCCAGCCTATAAACTTGGTGGTAACACACATAAGTTGTTGTTCATTCAAAATTATTCAATATAAACTGATGTATAATGCGCAGCATGCACTGCACTTGTGTGGATTTCCATTTACACACAAGACCCAACTTAAAAGTGAGCTTAATCGCTAAATAAAATTCGCTTAAGAAAATTGGGATCCTTGTTTTGGGCCCATTCACCGAATCTACGCCTTGCTATTCGTCAGTCAGTCTATTCATGTTGAAGTTCCAAACCAAACTAAAAATAAATCACTTGACAGCTGACAAAATGGCAGCCAGTTAAAAAAGTGTTGCATACTTTAAGTTATATACCTGTAAAAAATACAAAATTTTTAAATACTACGAATAAATTCCATTGAAAAAATGCAGTTTAACAAAATTTGTACATTTTCAAAACATTTAATTAATTAAGATATTTTAAAATACTTTCTTCAAAATATAAAATCGCTTCCAAATACATGGTCTTCTTGTTTCTCGGAGAACGGGACATCTACCAACAAAATGAAAAACATCTCTTTCCACCATATTACACTTTAGACATGCCGTGATAATTTTACTCTTCCCTTGTTACTTTCGTCCCACATGTCCAGGTTAAAAGTAACACAAATCTTCATGTGCCCAACCCTTTCATTGTTGACATCAAACCGATTTTTCACCTCCGCAATTCTGCTACACCACTCTACCAAGCATGAACAATCTTTTTTATCGTCAATTGAAGAAGTAGCATCACTTTCTCGTTCTTTTTGGTTTGTCCACTTGGTTTTTCCAACGCAAAATCTTTTTTCTTAGCTTTGTTTCGATTTTGAAACGGAATATCGATTTCCATTTTTTCAAAATCTTCACACTGGCTTTTCGTTTAGACGCATTTAAAGAGGGGGAAGCGGAGGTCATAACTTCTTGGGGACGAACGTAACGTGTTACGTTCGTCCACATGGCGTAGTGTTACTTTTGTCCACATGCTTTCATTTTTCAAGAAAAAAACTAAATAATTCACTCAGATTTTTATTTTTTTTAATGACGAACATGTATGTATGTATGTATAAAGAAACAACACATTAAAGAATGCTTCAGTATAAACTTGCTTTAAAATATTGAGATTTAAACCTTTATTATTTACTTAAATAACCGTCAGCCGAAAGAATTTCAAATGATGTATGTACCTTTTTTTTAATGCGGCATGTGCTCATCTCACAACCGATCGACAAAAATTGAAGAGAAGAGTTAAGTTCTTTTCAAAATTGCATATAAGAAAATGGGCACGAGTACGATAACTTTGGCGCCAAAAATTGATAACGGTCTTTTGAAGACGGGTCAAAAACAAGCATTTTTACTACGGGAGGGAGGGTCTATGTCGCCCCTTTTAGGAGATAGGGCCAGTTTTAGAAAAAAATTACTTAAAATGGAAAAAAAAATTAAAAAACAACGGCAAAACTTAAAATGATGTAATATACCGTTTTCGAAAGCCAGAAATCTATTCTTTAATACAAAATTTAAGTCAAAAGTTTTTAAAAAATCGCATGCAAACTCAAAATTTTGATACAAAAACTGTTTAGACCAATTTTTTTCAAAATTGTGAATTGAAAAGCTAAATTGGCTTTTTGTGAGGCTTTTTGTGGTCAATGCTAATATCAATTTTGAGTCGAACACAAAAAAACCAATTGGTTCTATGTCTTCTATTTTTTGAGAAAATTGAAACTTACTTTTACTACTTTTTTATGATTTTTTTTTTTTTGGTTGCTTACATATCGTCCCTCTTCTCACGAACTGACGTATCTGCTTTTTCAATATTTTACAGGAGAGCAGTTTTTAGTTTTGTGTCCTCCTTCAATAAGCGTTACTTCTGTGTTTTATAACGGTTTTGGTATTTTTTTGTTGTAAAATTACAAGAATATGTTAAAGTTTCAAATGCTATGAGATTCAATGTAAATGCAATACTTAAAACAGTTACAAATAATCGATCAACCAGATACGTCAGTTCGTGAGAAATTTTAGTAACAAGTTTTAGTGTCGTGGCAGTATACACAGACACCACTGTTTTGAAAAAAGTTTATTAGTGATGCATTTTAGTGTTATGACAGTATGCGCAGGTATTACTGTTTTGAAAAAAGCTCGCCCATAAGCCTTGTATTGACAATTTTTGTTTGACAGAGTATTGTAAACAGGAAGAACCGAATGCAATTTAAATTTAATTTAGTGATAGGTCAGGAGCAACATCTTAGCATAAACTTAAAGCGTTTTTATTTCTACTCACCGATAAATGCACCTAGTACCTGAAACCACTTTATTTACACAATAATTTGCAATAAAACGGAAAACTGCTACCCACATAATTGCGGTTACGTCTGTTCGTGAGAAACTTTTTACCTAAAATTGCAGTTATGCCAACTATGTTATAACGCATTGAACCATGTTCCAGACATTTTTCAGGGAATCTAATGATGTAGATATATGCAATCAAGTTATCCAAGCACATACCTATATGCCGAAATCTCAAAAACGACAATTTGCGAGTTACGTCACTTCGTGAGATGAGGGACGATATGTACATACATACATAAATACAGTGCTAGCACCCATCATTACGACGTATAAACAGTGTGGTATGCAATATTATACGATTTGGGATAGAATTGAGGTTGGGTGTATGCAAAGTTTCTAGTCCATTTAAAGAATCTGTGTTTAAACTTATGCTATGTTTCCATCAAAGGTTTATCTCAGATTAGATTTAATAAATCTTTTTGGTGTTTCTACCGCACAAAAAGATTTAAAAAAGATAAAATTTGACAGCACCTTCAAAAATACAAATGGCGTTCCAATTTTTCTTATGAAGTGCGAATGAGACAGAATGTTTGATTCGTGTGAAACAATGAAGAACTGAACGCGAGTCTCGAATGAATCGTTCAGCACCATGTAAAAATAGGTTAGTTCGATTTGTAAAACTATTTGTCCTAGGAAGATTTAACAAGATTAATTTCTAATCTTCAAGATTTACGAAATAAATTTGTATGGTAAATCTACGAGATTTAAAGGAGATTTAAGGTTAATCTCATTAAATCTCAGATTAGCGCTAGGTGGAAATGTAGCATTATCATATATATATCCAATGTCAACAGCTGCTTTCTATATACAGTCGCCCAAAGATGATTTTGAAATTTTCAGACATGAAAATGTAATGCACTATAAAAAATTCACAATACACCTAGGTACTACATAATTTCTTAATATGTATGTTTGTCTTTAATACCGATATAAGGCAATATTGGAATGTTCAAAGTATGCATACCTACTTATATCATAAAAAAACGAACAAACATTCGAGGTTTGTACCGTAGTAGTTTTAGTAATTTTCAATTTTCTCAAAAACTAGAGGACATAAAAAAAACTAGAGGCTTTAAAAAAAGGTATAATATTAATTGTAAGTGTTACCGTTATTTTTAAATAATTTTGCAATGTTTAGTATTTTTTTATTAAATTGTTCCTTCCGCCCAAACGGGGGGAGATAGACCCCCACCCATAGTAAGAAATGCTTGAATTAAACTGATCTACAAAAAGCCGTTTATCATATCTTGGCGTCAAAGTTATCGTATTCTCCCCAGAAAATGGCCCCACACATTAATTAAGGCTATGAATGGCCCTATTACTTTTGTCCCAGGTCTCCCCTAGACGATTTGTGTACACAGAAAAAACTCACACTTGCGGAATTGGGCCCAATGTTTCTATCGTGACCCTCATAGAAGTAAAGGAACTGGTGTATATCACATATACAGTGTACGTGAGTAAAGCCGCAAGAATTGAAAAAAAAAAAATTGAGATTCATCTGTCATTTTTCCGAACGAAAGGGAACTATATTCAGATTTCAAATCGTTAAATAAGTGAAAAAAGGTTATTAAACTAAATAAAAAAGTGAAATAAAAGTTATTATAGTGAATAGTTTGAATACTTTATTACAAAAAAAATATTAAACAATATACAAAAATTTAATTTCACAAGTAAGTTTTTTCTGATATTTCCACATTAAGGAACGTGAAGTGAATTTTTTTTACACCGTAATATAAGCGTTCTTACAGGATTTAATGCAGCACCACATGCTGTTTTATAAAGGGTGGTTACATTTTAAGGGCCGATGTTGATTTTGAATAAAACACAAATTATTTAGGAAATTACTGTCATTTTTTTTTATTATGATAATGTTGGTATGGTGTTGGTATGTATGGAACAAAATATCGGCCAAATGCGCGCCGCTACCTCGGCGGCACACCTCCATCCGATGGTCCAAACTTTCGATGACGCTGAGGCATAATTGAGGTTCTATGCCGTTAATGTGCCGAATTATCTCATCCTTTATCTCTTGAATTGTTGCCGGCTTATCGACGTACACCTTTTCTTTCAAATAACCCCAGAAGTCCAACGGTGTCAAATCACATGATTTTGGCGGCCAATTGACATCACCACCACGTGAGATAACACGGCCATTGAATTTGTCGCGCAAAAGAGCCATTGTTTCGTTAGCTGTGTGGCAAGTGGCACCGTCCTTTTGAAACCACATATCGTCCACATCCATATCTTCCAATTCGGGCCATAAAAAGTTCGTTATCATCTCACGATAGCGAACACCATTCCCAGTAACTGCCTGATCGGCCTCATTTTGGAAGAAATACGGCCCGATGATGCCGCCAGCCCATAAACCGCACCAAACAGTCACTCTTTGTGGGTCACTCTTGGATTATCATTCGCCCAAATGCAGCAATACTGCTTATTGACGAATCCACTGAGGTAAGAATGTGCTTCATCACTGAAGATGATTTTCTTCGAAAATTGATCATCCACTGTTGCCATTTCTTGCCACCATTCTGACCATTGACGATTGTGTATCTTCAAATTGAGTTTAGTTTGAAATTGAGAAATGTCAAATGAAATGCAGAAAAAAACTTGACGTTTAGGTGTGGTTCACATCGGCCCTTAAAATTTAACCACCCTTTATATTATTTTTAATGAAGTATTGGAAAGTATTCACTATATTAACTTTTATTTCACTTTTTCATTCAGTTTAATAAGCGATTTTCACTGTTTTAACAAATTAAAATCTCTGTACACTTTCCTATTGCTCCGCAAAATGACGGAAGTATCTGAATGATGTTTCTTTTTGCCGTCCTCTGAGCGCCAGAGCATTCAGCCGTGTAATTACACGCTGACCCTCTGTCAATGCATTTGAGTTTGTGTATCTCAAACTACTTTTGAAACAGTTTCACTGTTTCCACGATATTTCAGTTCCTTTACTTCTTTTTCTTTGCTTCCACTTTCTAAGGAAAAATGAAACACCATTTGCATTTTGAGAGGTGCTGTCAAAGTAAATCTTTTTTAAATACATTTGTGCGTTGGAAACACCAAATACATTTATTTTATCGGAACTGAGATAATCCTTTGGTGGAAAAGTATAGCATTGGGGTTATACTAAAATATCCTTATGTGGCCAGTATTCATCTTCTAAACGCGTTTCGCTTAAAGTGATTCTATTTAAAGTCACTTATCTTTTATGAAACATTTCCGTGTCTCGTTGTCAATTTGATTTGCCTACAAGCTGAAACGAACAGCTGTGATGATTAGATTTGCAAAGTATTAGTGAAAAGCACTGCAAAACGCACACATAGATCAAATAGTCATTCAGCACATCATTCAGCACAGGTCTTTTTGCTGTTGCAATTCACATCTATTCTTCGGCATGAAATGAAATTACAAATACAACAATGTAAACAAATGGGTTTTGGAGGGTGAAAGGTACAAAGGTATGGCGCCAGTTATAGCGATCAGAAAAACCCATCCGAAAAACTTGAAACAGTATGAAATTGATTTTTTTTTCTGATGGTTGTTTATAGCAATCAGAAAAAATGTGTCAGAAATATTTTGACATTTTTTATCATTTGCGATTGACATTTCTGATTTTGTTTTCGATTTATTTAAAGGCAATCAAAGTAAAACTGTGTTGTTTATTCCTTGGAAATATCTACATAGCTAAAAATTAACTATAATGTCGCGTGTGAAGAAAAAATTAACATATTTAGCAATAGCAATTATTTTTAAAGCTCAACGAAGACAAAAAAGAAGATTTCAGGTTCATCCTTTATTCCAAGCCCGGAGGCAGCATGGCGAGTTTTTTACACTCATTCATCGACTCGAAAGTTTTCCAATTAAATTCTACGAATACTTTCGAATGAGTAAGGAAGACTTTGAATTTATTTTGTCCAAAGTCAAGAATGACATAAGGGTAAAATTTTGCCTTTACCGCCGTGATATAATAAGCGCAAAAGAAAAATTAGTTTTAACATTACGGTAAGAACAAATAATTGATATCCGTTTCAATTAAATCATGTCGAATGAAATTTCAGATTCCTAGCTACTGGAGCAAGCTTCGCAGATTTGTCTTTCAGGTTCTTAATGGGAAGGACAACAGTTAGAAATTGCATTATGGAAACGATTCTAGCAATTAATAAACATTTGCAAAAACTTGTGATGCCACCTTTTAAAAGTCCAGAAGACTGGAAAAAAATTTCTCAAAATTTTTTCGAGAGATGGAATTTTCCTAACTGCCTAGGAGCCGTTGATGGAAAGCATGTCCGGATGTTTGCTCCTCGGAAGTCTGGTAGTTTCAACTTTAATTACAAAAAATGTTTCTCAACGGTTCTCATGGCAGTGGTGGATGCAGACTATAAGTTTGTAATGGTCAGTATAGGAGCACATGGTTCCAATGCTGACCCGACGGTGTTTTCAACATGTCGTTTTGGTAATGCTTGGCACAACAACCCTCGCAAGCTATTTGTCCCGGCTGATGTGCCTTTGCCCGAAACTCTTTCACCTATGCCATACGTTTTGGTTGGAGATGAGGCGTTCGGGCTGAAATACAATCTTATGACCCCGTTTCCTGGAACTCAATTAACGATCCATCAAAGAATATATAACTACAGGTAAATTATAAAATCGGCATACAAAATGTTTACGTATTATGCAATTGTATTTCCATTTTTTTATTAAGATTATCGAGAGCTCGGCGAATGGTGGAAAGCACCTTTGGAATATTGGTGCACACTTGGAGGGTTTTGTTAAAGCCTCTGGAGGTCCAGATAAAGCTTGCAAAACCTCTTATTTTGTGTTGCTGTATTCTCAACAATTTTCTACAACACACAAAAGAAAACACGCTGTTGCCAATAACTACTACTGAGCACTCAACAGAATATCCTCTGGTGGATCATGAGTCCAGAAAAAATGAACCAGCATCTAAAGCTGTTGATTTGAGGAACAATTTTGCAGAGTGGTTTGTCAACGAAGGCAATGTTGATTGGCAATGGGAAAGAATGTAAATTATTTGATCTGCAAGCCGAGAAATCAAATTATTTGTGTAATTATGTATATATGTATAATATATGTAAAACTCAGCGTTATATTTTTATTTATTTTTATTTTCAAAAAAAACAACACTATTTTTTTTTTGAACACTTATGGAATACAAGAAACTTAATTTAAAAAAACGAAAAACACTTTAAATAACAAAAAACTTAAATCACTATTCTATGAAAACTTAAAAAAAAGGAAAATAAAACTATTTGCTAAAAAAAGATAAACTTCAAGTCTTTTGATTTTTGTGATATCACATAATGTTGGAGGTCTTATAAATTTATATATATAGGTTTTTTTAATTTTCTTCATCGCTTAGCTCAGCAGCAACCAAATCCAAAATTTTCCTCTGAAGTCGCATTTTGCGTGATCTGCTTAAATGCTCTACTTCTTGAGCCACACTTTCAAAAAACATCTGATTTGGAGTTCTCTTATCTGAGTTTTCGAGCGCATTGAGAACCCGCTCGAATGGTTCGTCCGACAATGATTTTCTTTTTTTTCCCTGCATGTTTTTCTTTTTGTTTTGGATGTTTGAACATGGGGCATCCAAGGACGAACTGCCAGCTGCTGATGCAGGTATTCCATCTTCTTGGGAGAGATCGTCAACAACAATTATATCTTCAGACTGGCTGTAGTTTCCACAATCACTTAAAATTAGAAAGAAATATAATCATCAGCATAACTTTATTTTAAGCAATTACAAATAGAACTTACTCCGCAGGTACTCTCACATAGGGAATTAAAAATTTCAGGCTTTGAAAGTGAATCCATTTAACACTTTCAGTGGAGCCAGAACCACTCGGAGCACCAGTCTCAATTTTCAAATACATGCGAAAGGAGTCCCTTAGGTTATTCCATTTTTTTTTGGCATTCTTCAACTGTTAAAAAAGAAATATAAATTAATACAATTCTACCAATAATCTAAAATTTTAAAACTTGCCCGATTTGCCCAAAATAGAGGCTATTTCGTCCCACGCTGCTGCCCGGCTATGCTTGTTGCAGTACTCAGAACTATTTTTTGCATACAAGCACATGTGATTCTTTATTTCTAGTATTAATTTTGCCTCAAAATCTTTTATTTCTGCTTTCGCACTTTCAGTTTTTTTAGTTTTTTGGGACATTTTTCACTGTACTTTATAATACGATTTATTCTTCGAAGCCCAAACAAAAACAAACAACAGCCACCAAGATTTTTTCTGATTGAAATGTCAGAAAAATATTTTCGGATAGAATTCTTTCTGTGGAACAGAAAAAATTGGAACACAAATCAGTGGAATGATTTGTTCCTTTTTCTGTCAAAAAGGAATCAGCTGATACGAAAAATGAAATTTCATCCGAAAAAGAAATAAATCCATTTAAAAAAAAAAAAAAAAAAAAAAAAAAAAAAAAAAAAAAAAAAAAAAAAAAAAAAAAAAAAAAAAAAAAAAACAAAAAAAAATAAATGTTTGGCAATTTTTTTTCGCGACAAAAATTCTACGCTGAATTACTCGTCGATTGATATATCATTTGTCTTTCAAATCGAATTGAAAAGTAATAAAAACTTGAATTAATTTTTTTTTCGGATGGTTTTTTCTGATCGCTATAACTGGCGCCTATGGCTTCTTTATTTGACATTCTCTGTTTCATATGCAAAATAAACTTGAGATAAATCTTTCACAGAAGAGAGATGGCCTTTTACTTACTTTACTTTAGATGGCGCTTACAGTCCAGGGTGGACTACGGCCTCAACCAACAGAGAGATGTCCGTATGCAGAAAAAAAAGCCAAATCTCATTTTAATGAGATAAGACTTTCAAAATATTGAGACTGGAGATTATTTGTCTTGGGATGTACAGTGTACATTGATCTACTTCTACGGCCTAAACCACTGAAGCGATTTTCTTCAAAGTTTTTTGGTGATTCTCTTGAGGGGAAATTGAATTTTATTTAGCCCAAAAATAACGGTACTTGCCATACAACCGTTAGAGAAAAGTTAATTTATCGCAAAACGGCTGCAACCATTTTGATAAAAATAAAATGCACGACTGGATCGCACGTATTTATGCTCTTATGTTCAAGTTGTGTAGGACTTAAGAACTTTAAAAAAGTAAATAAAAAAGTAATTATAGAAAAAGTATAAGAAAGCATTTAAATCCTTTTTTTAATTGTATAATTAGCCTGATAAATAACTTAGAGCTCAAAAAAAAGTATGCCATTTGATTATTGAAAAAATATGAATATATGCAAAAAATAACAAATTTTAAATTGCTGGAGCCGTTTTCTTAAAAATTAATTTTTTATATATAGCTTTCGAACTGATCACATCGTCCTCATCTGTCGTGTGCCTTCTATTTTTCTGTCGCAACTGCGCAAACTGGTATCTCCCGTTATACCACTCATTTCTTATCATCATTTTTTTTTTTTTTTGTTAATTTTCGTATTTCTTTTGGCTCTGCTTTTCTAATTAAAATGGCCCAAGGGCCTAGCAGGCTTGATGGGTGTCGCTTCAGGTTGCTTGTCCCTGAATTAGACACACGTCCAACCAAAAATTTTCAAGCTAATCAAATCCCTCTTGATAAAAATTTCCCAGACCTCCCACTCACTTTGTATATATATTTCTATAGTACTATCATGAAGAGGAACGAACGCAGCGCTTTAAAGTGAGCACTTGTAGAACTAATGATTTTTTTTACAAATGTAGGCAAAGTAAATGAGAGAAGATAGAGAACAATCCATACAAAATCCAAACAAAATAAACTTTTTTAGGATTTTCCTTGCACTACTTTTCTATACAAATAAGAAGAATGTGGCAAGGAAGAACACAAATATTTGTCATAGTAATTTAGTATTCTCATGAAACACGATTTTGTAGGTAGACATTTGGTCGATAGGTTCGCTGTGATCGCCTTACCGAGATCCCTTAACAAAAATTAGTATTACATTTGGACGCATAGATGGCCACGAGCTTTTTTTCTTCATGAGAATACTATAGAATTTATATACAATGATTTTAATAAATTTTTTGACAAAGTTTGCTCCACCATGAAGTTCTTGCACGATTTTCACTGAATCAATTGATTCTCTTTTGTGTAGCCACAATGATAGTTTTCGAGAAACTAGGAGAAAACTGAATTTTACCACCTTTTACACACCTATAAAATTTTGCCCTGGCCCTGGCTCTTCACGATAGTTCAGCTTTATCGGAACTTTTCCGAAACGAAAATCTAATTTTCCTTGGCTATTAGATTAGCAAGTCAAAAAATGTTCAGTTAATAAAATGACAACAAAGGAGAATGGGCAAATTTGTCCAAATATCCACCACGAACGAGACTTATGTACATGTACATAGGTACATAGGTACATATAGGCACCCGCAGGTTTTTTTTCCAGGGGGGAACGGACACCAAACCTTCAATTTTAAGATTACAATTTTCGAAAAATATATTCCAAGAAGTACTTTTTAGAAAATGTTAGTATGCAATATTATTTCAACTAATATGATATTTGTTTGTAAAAAATTAGAGTAAGAAAATTGAAGACAAAACAAAACATGCTATTATTAGTTTCCTCTTTCCGTTTTTTCAAGTCCGATTTTTGCGTAAATGCCAGTAATTGTTAAAGAAACCATAATTAACCATTTAATGTTCGGTCTTCTGGTTTAAACAATAATTTTACCTATACTTCCCCTCATTATAAAACCAAGTTTTTGGGGTGTCTGGGGTAGGGGAAAATTCTACACAAAAAAGGTTATGATTATGACACTAGGGCTCACTACCTATTTTATTCTAGGAAGATGATGAAAAAATTTCATTACAGTAAAAAGCTCTTATTATTACGTTTCTGCACGTTTTTCTCAAAATCTGTTGGTCATGCAAAAAAAACAAGAGTTTTTATTTTTTTTTTATTGAATTTTATGAACAATTTTAGAAAATAGATTCATATTTGTTGAGATACAAAAACTGTTATATGTCCCTTTAACAGCACAGTACACAAATCTAAGGTATTATACTGCGCATGTTGTCAGTCGAAAATAAAAAAGGCTGTGAGCGTAAGGAAGAAAGCACACGTAAAAACAACAACTAATTAAAATTGAAATTGTCAGAAATAAAAATAGCTGGGAGCGTGATGTCTTAAATACACGTAAAAACAACAACAAATACTGACATTTGACAAAAATTTGCATTGGTATATGCGCAGAAGAAACAAAAATCAAAACTCTAATGATATTACCTTTAATATGTGTAGGTACTGTGCTTTGACAGTACAAATACAAAAGTGTAACTTTGACATGCTAACTTCAAAATTAATAAACCTAGAGAGTTTGTTAATAGCTCATTTTTTAAATAATTTTATTGTCTAAATTTTATTCTCTCATTACTTATTGTAAAACGAAATTCAAGCGTAATGTTGAATAAAACCCAAATCACTTTCTTTTTCAAGATACCGGCCTTCCCTTAACCACGGGCACCCCAAAAACTTGGTTTTATAATAAGGAGATGTAGCCAAACACAAATCGTACACAAAATTTTCCCCTTGATGACTGAAATTTTAATAAATTTTTTGACAAAATTTGCTCCACTATGAAGTTCTTGCATGATTTTCTCTGAATCTATGTATGAAAAAAAGTTAATCTTTTTTGCGTAGAATTACATAAGTTACAATTTCTACCTTCACATTCTTAAAAAAAAAACTGATAGTTTTCGAGAAATTAAGAAAAAACTGAATTTACCCCCCCCCCCCCCTACGGAACTTTTTAGGAAATGCTTACGACTTCAAAACAATTTTGAAAATCTTAAATGAACAAAAAATATACTTGCAGCTAAACGTAGCAACATTGCTACATGTATTTTCTGCTTATAGACATAGAAAAAGGTCAACATTGCTTTGATACCCATTTTCATTCAACAAAATTGAATATTCAAAATTAAATAGGTCCCTACATTATGATTGTTTTGGTGAAAAAAAAAATAATCGCAAGTAATAAACACACCTATACATAAATATATACCCATATCATAATAACAAAATTTTCATTTTCCTTATCCTGTTTTTCTCGTTGTCATGACGCCTATTGTAAACAGAATCAAAATAATATAATCCTCTCTATTTTGCTGCTTGTTCTTGATTGATTTGTTGGATACACAAACGCCGTCTATAGAGCACTTGTAGAAGCATAAAAATCCGTTTCATAATAGTACTATAGTCTATATATACAAAGCCACTCATATCAAATAAAAATAACCCTAAATTTGTTGTGATGATTTCTACAATCAAAGATAAACTTTTATCATCCCTAAGCCCTTTCCTTTAAAAATAAAATGCACGACTGGATCGCACGTACTTGCTCTTATGTTCAAGTTGTGTGGGACTTACGAACTTTAAAAAATATTCAAGTAATTATTGAAAAAGTATAAAAAGCATTTAAATCGTTCTTTTAATTGTATAAAGAGTCTGATAAATAACTTAGAGCTCAAAAATAAGTATGCCATTTGATTACTTGAAAAAATATGAATATATGTTTTCTTAAAAATTAATTTTTTATATGTAAAATTTTTGTAACGTTTTTCAAAACAAAATTTGATATGCCAATTTTGAGTATATATTAATATACATTTAAGACTGAAATTTCAAAACAATTCATGAACCCGTTTTTGAAATACTGAATTTTCAAAAAAAAACTTAGAATCTTTTTTTAAAAATCCAAAATTCAATTTTTCAAATGCAGTATTATTTATGTATATTCTAACAAAATGGGTATTCATGCAACAGCGTTAAGTCGTCGTAAACATTGTAAAGCTTAAAACTTCGTAATTCCGTCTTAATTTGTATGGGAAATTTGACAGTTTTACGAAGTTTACAACTTTACCACGCTTTACGACGACTTTACGCTGTTGCATGAATACCCTCAAAGCTTTTGTGGAAAAAATTTTATTGAAATCGGATAAGCGGTTAATGAGAAAACCAAAAATCAAAAAACCGTTATATGGCAGATACCGTTAAAAAATGTTTTTGGTGATTTTTTCTCACTAAAAGGTACAACCATTGAATGAATATAAATAGAAGGTGACACTCGGCAAAATGTCCGCATAGTTTTCAAAGTAGCTCTGCTTTCGCTTTAAATATTATGATGAGGTTTGTGTATAACAAAAAATTAATTTCCTTAATTATAAAAAGTTGGTGTATTCGAAAGGGAATTTTTCAATAACAGCATTGTTTGTTATTTTTGTTTATTATGAATTGCTATGGAAACGATGGGTGTCAGGACGAATGTAGTATTTGTTTCGGATGTTAGTTGTGTTATAATATGAAATTTAAATTTTCTTTAGAATTATGTATAGACTAAGAGCCCACAGCAGATTTTGGGTGTGAACGATAGCAAAAAAAGAAGTATAGGCGTCGAAAGCTCCATTAAAAAGTATTAAAAAAAATCAAAGTCTTGCAGTCCACAACTGGGGCCTTTGCGAGAAACAGTGCATCGAAAAAAAAATATGAATGCAACTTCGATGACAATCGTGTTAGCCGAAATTGGTTTTCACTCCTCCCTTGAGAAGCTCCTCGGATCACATATCATGGAATCTGAGACCATTTGAGTGTATAGTTCGCTCTACCGGCGCGTTTAAAAAATTCAAAATTCTAAGTGAAAAACGGGTTTTTTAAACAGTCTGGCAGGGCGAATTAAACACTCAAATGATTTCAAATTCCGTGATATGGGATCCGCGGAGCTTATCTAGGGAGGGGTGAAAACCAATTTCGGCTAAAACGATTATCCTCGAAGTTGCATTCATATTTTTTTTGTCGATGCACTTTTTCTCGCAAAGGCCCCAGTTGTGGACTGCAAGACTTTGATTTTTTTAATAGTCTTTAATGGAGCTTTCGACGCCTATACTTCTTTTTTTTGCTATCGTTCACACCTAAAATCTGCTGTGGGCTCTCGGTCTAGTAGCTTTGATTGATTTTCGTTGTCTTTTCATATTAAACTTTAAGGGTATGCATACAACAGCTTAAAGCCGTCGTAAACGTTGTAAAGCTTAAAACTTCGTAATTCGGTCACAATTTGTATGGAAAATTTGACAGACTTACGAAGTTTAAAACTTTACTATGTTTACGACGCCTTTACGCTGTTGCATGAATACCCTTTTTATTTAAAGTATAAAAATAATAAATGTACTGACTTTCTTGATACGAAAGCTGCATAACATTGCTTAGGTATACAACTTGAGTCCAATCTGATCATTTGGATAAAGTCCTTCACACATATATAGGAGATAAAATAAGTATTTTTAGTACCACTTTTTTGAAATAGGCATGGGAGAAGAATATAGGTTGGCACACAGAACTTCCAAACGCCAAAAACTATTTATTAATTTTCAGAAAACATTCGATTTTATGATGAATATTTTAAAATAAGAAGGTCTTTTTTATAACACAAATTCTATATACTACTAAAATAAATAATTCAACAAGGCACTGATGAGTCTAAGGGAGCAAGCCGGACGAAATGCCAATTTTTAGGACTAAAGGCCATAAAAAGCTATTTTAAAGATGCATATTTTTCAAGTTCAAGATCTATCAAGGCATTTGAATAAATAATTAAGTAGATGTTAAGATGTAAGTACCAAGAACTAAAAATAAAAACATTACCGTAATTTACTTTGAGCGCTTATAGTCAAAAAGCTAACAGCTAGTTTGGCTTTGGATGCATTACCAAACTATTAATATAGGGGCCTGGTACGTGCGTTTTGATATCAAGTGAATCTAAAATCGAGGAATTAAAAAAAAAGAGATATAACGGACTAAATTCTTGTACTACCAATATTACAATTTTGTTTATGATATTAGTGATGGTGCAAAAGTGTTGTTAACACAAAATAATCAAAGAGGTACGGGCGGGCGCGCGGTTGAAAAAGAAATTGAAAACTAACTGGGGCATATTCATATGTAGATGTTTTTTATACGCTATTACTAGACAAACCTGATGGAGATAATCTTATAGAGTTATATTATAAGGCATTGATTAGCAACAACTTATAGGTAATTTTTAGAAAACTTTTACTTTATTTGAGACATGACATAATTTTTTTGATTGACGAAATAATAATTGAAATAATGTGATTCTTAGATGTTATGGCCATAAAAAGATAGGAGAACTCAAAATTAATGCAACAACTTCTGAGCAAGTAAAATCGTTTCGAACTTACATTAGGTAAATTAATTTCAGTAAAATGTCGGAACTGTTACTAGTTCACTAATTTATATCAGGATAATTCTTATTTTAATTAAAAGTCATTCAGAAAACAATAAAGCACATACGCATTTTTTTGTCGAAACGCCCCATTACTATTTTGAATAAATTTGGCTAAATTTCCAATAATTTTGAATGAACAACAACAACCTGTGTATGTTACCACCGAGCTGTTTAGCATGGAGTTATAGCTATTTCACGAGTATTTCGTTTTGCTCATATTTATTGAACAGCCCTTTTCCGTAATGTGGGAGTGAACCATGAACCAAGTGATTCAGAAGCCGATACACAACACACCGCGCTTCTGAGGCCTCATGATTACACGATTATAAGTTCAAAATCCATCGTTTTCGTTACATTGCGATTTAGCCCAGTCAAATTGTATTTTTAGCATGCAAGTTGTGGGGTAGTTTTGATTTGTTCCTTTTTTATGTTTTCGGGGGTGCTGAATCCGAATCTGAGGTTTTCGAACAAAAGTTCGTGACGCAACGTGGAGAAAAATGCAAAAAATTAAGCAAAAGTGCATTTTTTGGGCGGATTTCTATTCATTATTCGTGAATAACATCACAGAAAAATTGAAAGCATAAACAATTTCCAACAAATCCTGTCTTAGGTTTTTTTCTGCGGCAACTCATTTGGACTAGTTAGTTGAAAACTGACTTGTTTTTACTGTTTCCGAAAATCCGCTAGAAAACACTAATTAACTACTTAGCGTGACAAAATTTGAATTTTTGTCTTTAACATGAACCAAGATATACTTTTCTGGTGGTCTTTGATGTGCTGATTTCGAATCTGGCTTAGAAATTGCTCTAGCACGTCACGGTTTTAAGATATTCAAATTTGAAAATAAAAAAGGAATGCATTTTTGTTTTAAAAAAACTCGCGGTAACTTTTTTTTCGAATGAATTAATATTATTGTTCATTTTGTTCGTCTCTGTCGATTTAATTTTTTGGGAAGAAGAAAAAAAAACTTGAAAGGAAAAGTATTGAAAATTGGTTATTTTTATTTGTACTGGGATGCGTATGTTATCTATTAACTGTGTTACTGCGCTTCTCACATTTTAGATGAAAATTTTATAGTTTTCTATGGCAATAAAAAATCAACTATAGAACCATAAACTAGAATCAAGAAGAGTCCTCGTTTCTTCATGGTCTTTAGTACAACCTCTGCGCAAAGAAGGAGGTTCTAGTGGTTTCCTGGCCTATACAGTGTCCGTATTGTGGGCTGCCTTTGGCATGACTGGAGAACGCCTACGATTTTCTGCTGACTGTAGCCGGATATAATTGATATAATCCCTCGAAAATGGCGGGTGGAATAAGCTAATATTCGATTGCAAGTCTTCCAGCGTGACAGATCCCAATGCACTAGCCATTTTAAATTATGATGTTAAGTTGCATGAGTGTTTTTTTAACAAAAATTTCTCTAAGCAGAAACAAATAGGATATCCTTAAGTGCTATGATTTTTGCAACAAAGACTAGTTTTTGAATACAGTGTATCGACTGTTATCAAGACCAAAAACAACGTCTATCTAGGTGTGGATCTGTAGATGCTTCATAACAAATCACTTCAGGTCTGAATTCACCAACTAAAGCTACATATGCGTGGATGCTCCTACAGAGGAGAAAGATTATGACGTTAAAGACATCAATCAGTGCTTCTGAGCAAGATGTTATAATTAATGTCCTAGCAATGGACCTGTTGCACTTCTCATGGTTGAGAAACGCACTTTAGCTTCCGGAAGGTGACCAAACGATTTAAAAAACAAAGTGTTTGTCTTGTTTAAAATATGACTTACTCTACTGAGCAAGTAAATATGCATGTACAGTACATATGTAGCTACATCCCTAAATTAAAATCTGAGAGAAAAAACTATTTTCACAGAAATTATACAAGAAACGAAATGAAAATGAACACTCCACCCTACATAAATAATCAAAATCAACAAGTCTCTAAACTTCCCACATATATTTTTTTTTGTATCTAAACACATTATGAAATAATAATAAGACTATCCTCAAATAATTTTGTTCTATATTTCAATAAGAAAAATAAAATCTTCTGCTTAGCAAAAAACAAAAACAACCAATACCACCATACCTTATAACACAAATTGTAAACAAAATTTAAATACAAAATAATAAATTGACCCATAATCGTCATGGAAACCAGTAATAAATGAAATATCAAATAAATAAATATCCCTTTGAGAATTGGTTTGCGTACGCAAAAGTTTCATAATTTCTATTTATTTGTTTCTATTGGCCAACACCTTCTAGTATCGCTTTGAGTAATTCGGTGTAACTTCTATTTATATTTATTCAATGGTACAACATATCTACAATAATCCACTGATTTTTTTTATCAAAATAGTTGGAGCCGTTTTTGAGATAAATAAGCTTTTTCTTAGCGGTTGTATGGCAAGTAAAGTTATTTTTGAGCTTAAAAGAAAAATCAATTTCCTCTTTGGAGAGTTTCAAAAAAACCTTAAGTTCAAAATTTTAGAAAAATCGCTTCAGTGGCTTAGGCTGTACTGTAGGTTGAAGTACGGACAGACAGACAGAATTGTGCCACCCACTTTTTTCGTGTTCTATATCATCGTAATGTCATGTTTGATTGATATCTCGAACTTTTTTTTTTGCACGAATCGAAAACTTGCCCTATAGTACCTATATCGCAAGTAAAAAAACAATTGACAATATTAGTACAGAATATGAAAAAAATTCTCTGCTTCGTGATGACAGCCTTCTTATTATGGGTAAATCCCAAACAAGTGCCGATAAGTTCCTTAAGGTAAACAACCTAGCCAACGTGTGCTCAGTGGAAGTAAAACTCCATGACCGCCTTAATTCCTCCAAAGGCATTATATTATTAATATTATAAAAAGGTGTCACAGATGTCTACAAGTTTACTAAAAATGACGAAAACGGTAAGTCTAAACCTTCTGGATTACTGTTATTCACATTCAATTTATTTAATCCTCCTAAATCGATTGAAATTGGTTTCTATAATGCCCGTGTTACGGAATACGTTCCAAATCCCATGCGGTGTAAAAATTGCCAATTCGCTCAAAAACTAAAACAAAATATTGATTCAAAATAGCTTTTTATGGCTTTTAGTCCTACAAATTGGCGTTTCGTTCGGCTTACTCACTTTAACTCATCAGTGACATAGTGAAGGCTTTGTTATACGCAATTTGTATTAAGTTCAGTTCAACTTACATGAATTTTTCAAGGAAAATCCACTGTAAACTATTTCCAACAAGATTAGAATTCCTACTCATTAACCTGACATTTTTTTTGCCCGGGGCCAGGCATAGTTTCTATATAAGAATGTTTTGTACTACTGAAATAAATCGGCCAAGTGAAGGATTGGACTTGTTGAATTATTGATTCAAAATAGCTTTTTATGGCCTTCAGTCCTATAAATCGTTCGGCTTACTCGCTTGAACTCATCAGGGACATAGTGAGGGCTTTGTTATACGCAATTTGTATTAAGCTCAGTTCAACTTACATGAATTTTTCAACGAAAATACACTAGTAGGACTAAAGGCCATAAAAAGCTATTTTGAATCAATAATTACTACGCCTTTATAAAGGGTCCGCCAAATAACTTTCTTTTTTTTGAAAATGCTACTACTACATGGAGTGTAGCTTCGGTTGTGTGGCACGTAGCGCCGTCCTGTTGAAACCAAATGTTGCCAATATCCTCCCCTTCAATTTTTGTGAACAAAAATTCGTCCAACATGGCCCGATAACGATCGCCATTGACTGTAACGGCCACTCGAAGAAAAATGGCCCAATTATGGCTCTGGACCAAAATCCGCACCAAACAGTGACTCGTTTTGGGTGTATCGGCTTTTCAATGGCGTGCGGGTTTTCTGTGCCCCAAATGCGACAATTTTGCTTGTTTATATACCCGCCAAGATCAAAATGAGCTTCATCTGAAAAGATGATTTTTTTGGCAAAATCGGCATCTTCTCTAAGTCGATCGCAGGTCCACTTAGCGAAGCAGTCATTTGAATTAAATTATTTTCCATTATTAACCGGGAGGATTGTACTTTCAAATAAAAAAAGAAATTTGAGAAAATATTCAGTAGTTTTTTTTTATAGCATTTTCAAAAAAAAAAAAAGTTATTTGGCGGACCCCTTACTTCATAAGACTAAAAGAGGTAATTTCGTTGAAAATTTCCAATTCGATACGAAATTATCTCATTTTCCATACAAATTCACATTTCGAAATGAGATAAATTCAACCAAATTTAGACAAAATTATGTTAAAATTAAACCTAACGAACACACCCAATTAAACACTCTTTAAATGGAAGTAGAAAGAAAAAAAAAGAAAATTACAATAAAAACCGATAAACAGGCAGTTGAAATTCAGAAATGCAATGAGCTGTCAAACGAAATTACCAAATTACAACAAATTTGTCTGTGGTTTGATAAAATAACCTCATTTTTCCTCTAGTAAAAACGTAGTATTACTAGAAAGCCTATAACTTGAGTTCTAATTGCCGAATCTTTTTGGTTTATAATTCACCTTTGTATAAAGAAGCTTCTAAGGGCCGGTTTTTCTGTACGAAAGGTTTTTGTAGTCAATTAATGCTAAGCTAACTTCGAGTTAGCTCCCCTTATTTTGTCAGTAGTTGACTCAGGGACTAAGTTGAGGTTTTTTTTTCGTTGTGGCGTTATCTCGATTTTGATAGTGAAAGTTATTACAATCTAAGGACAGTGCACTTCCACTAAATCCCTCCTCTTAACCCTCCTATTCCTGCATTATCCTGGGGAGCGCAATGGATCCAATGAGATCCGAGTGAGGTGATACGGCTTGCCGCATCATCACCCCTTCTTACCTAACCTAACCTAGGACAGTGCAATTATTTCAGTAGTGAAAAGCTTATAAGGGTGATTTTATAGTGTTGCACATCCATTTCAATAGATTTTTAATAACTGAAAGATATAGTTCATTCTCACTTAAGAAACTGTTTCTGAGTTAACTCGGGGTTAATTTATTTTACGGATTGGCAAAGCCTGATTTAACTCAGAGTTAGGTAAGGTAGAAAGGCTGATCTTGTTAATAATAATATTTCTAACACCTATCAACCCACCACTACCTTAGATTAGTCCGCCCCGGGCGACACTTTATGAGGCGCGGCAAATTTTGCGGAACTGTATACAGGACGAAGAAATTCCCATTAAAATTGTTTCAAAGAAAATTTAGGTTATGTTGAAGAAAGTATTTTTTTAATATTTTGGAAAACAGAAAACTATTATTCATATTATTATTCGGGTGGCAATGGTGCAGTGGATGCAGTGCTTGACTGCTAACTTAGAGGTGTGGGTTCGAGCCCCATTCTAGGCAGCATTCTTTTCTACATTCTCCTAGCTTAACTGGACGCCACCCTTGAGATTTAATGAGATAATAAACACCTTGATCTCAATCCACTGTGCCAAATCTTTCCTATCCTCCTACTCTTTCTAACTAGTGCCGCGCAATTCTGGTTGCATTTAAAAGACCTATGGCCGATTTCACGAAAGGCTTTTAATTATTTAAAAAGCCTTTTAGCCTTAAAATTATGTTTTTTGGTTTCACCAAATGCTTTTATATTTAAGAAGATTTTAAATGCCCTTGTAAACTAAAAGCTCGTTTTTGTCTCATTAAGTTTTAAAAGTCTTTTATGTGAAGCCATTCCAGTCAACAACAGCTGATATTTTGCTGTCAGAATAATTTGTCCCTCATCCATAATGCTTTTTCACTTTTTCTCATAGTCTTCGCATGTGCGAGGGAAACAACCTTTTTTTTTGAATCCAGGGATGTGAGAAAACTCAGTCAAATTAAAATATCCCTAAAATATCCCTTTTCTACATTGGTGAAACTGAAAAACTTTAAATGTCTGATAAAATTTAGAAGAAGTTTAGATAAAAGTAATTTTAGTGTTTGTTTATGAAATTGGCCACTAAGGTCTTACAGGCATACAGTTAAAATTATTATAAAAGGGTTATAGCGATAAGTAAACATTGTTATTTGAATGATTTACCTGTTATCATCATTCCAAATATAATAAAATCTACACCTGGGCCCACGTGCTTGCTCTTATGTTCAAGACGCTTGGGATTTTAAAAATTGTAAACAAAGACATGGAATTTATGAAAGAAAATTTTTTATCGTTATTCGATTCAACACATAACTCAATAACCCACATCGATATAACCTGTTGTTCACCCGAACTATTTCCTATGACTACCTGGAAAACTCTAAGTGATCTACACAATAGCGATCATTTTACCATCATTTCAATTTTTAATCCCGGAATTACAATTTCAAAAACAACCCCAATCGCTAAATTTAAAACTGATTTTTCAAACTGGACTACTTTCAGAGCAGTGGTAACAGATAACTTATCCGACAAACCACCAACGACAAATACCAACAAGGAAGCTGCATTAATTCAAAAAGCAGTGAGAACCGTTGCGAATGTGTCGATTCCCCAAACAACATCCATAAGTAAACCCCAGACCAAACGCATTGTGCCATGGTGGAACCCAACTCTCTCGATACTATGCAAAGTAAAAACGAGAGCATTGAAAGAATTCCAAAAACCACTCACTCAATTAAATTTAATTCTATATAAAAAAGCAAACGCAAAATTTAGGCGTGAACTAAAAAAAGCAAAGCAAAAAGTTTCGCAGAATTTACTTCTAGCATTAATCCCAAATCCACCACCACAAAAGTTTGGCAAAACATCCGATGACTTACTGGTAATCCCACCTCTCTTACAATATCTTGTATCAAAGCAAATAATACGGAATTTTTCCAATGAATGGTTTTTTTTCATTTGGGACTGACATGATATGAGACACGTTTCTTGCATACCAAATTAAGATTTGTCTCATTGTAAATGCTCAATATCACTATCATTATCTTAAGCCTTTGTATATAAACTTATTATTATATACTAGTCTCGTCCCCACCCCGTGTCGAAATTCGACACCACTCAAAAAATGAAAGCTAGCTATAAAATATTTGAAAATTGAAGCAAATACATTTTTTTAATTTTTTTAATTAATTTTTTCTGAATGTGCACAGTGAGCGGCAGTGTAAAATGGTTCTTAGCTAAAATGAACCCATAGTGTTTATTTTTGTGATTCGCACATCCCCCGCGTCTACAGCTTTCCAACCAAATAAAATTTATCCAAATCGGTCAAATACTTTTTGAGAAAATTGTACCACAAAATTTATTTAAGCCTATTTATATATAGAAGATTACAAAGCTTAAGCTCATTCCTAGAGCTCAGTCTCATGAGACTGAGTGAGTTCTTTTCGCATTCCACAAATTATGTATGGCTAGTGGGTAAGCCTGTAATATAATTTCCATGGAAGAAATTAAGACAATAATTATTATTTGTCAGTCGTGTAAATGCAGCATTATACTTATCTATGTAAGTTCATTTCATATGTATGTACATATATCGCTATATTGGCAGCAAGAATCCAAAAGAAAGAAAAAATAAAAATGTGCTTAATTAAATATAAAAACGTAGCTGCGGTCTGTGGACACTATATACGCAGGCTACTTGCATCTCGAAGAAGTGCATGGGCGTAGATAGTTCTTTGATTTATTAACAAGATTTTTTTCAATGTGTTTTTTGAAGAGTTGTACCTTTCTGATGAGTGGTCGTATTGAGCTGAAACAAAAAGCATTCATGTTTCTTGTTTTTAAGCAGTAGGTACCGTTATTGCGTTATTGGCAGAAAGCAGAGGGACAAAAGGTTTTTTGCTTTTAATCCAAAACCAAACTCACAATATTAAAAATGACACCTTTTGATCCAAAACCAAGTTAGTTTCCCTTAAAAATATGCTGCAAAAAGTATAGAAAAATGACACCCTTTGAATAGAAACTTTTAAATGTATACATATGCAGGATGATTGAATGAAAAATGTCTTTTTTTAACCCGTAATTGATATTTCAAGTTATTATTTTTCAGTTAATCTCTTTGACAATCGATAGAATCCAGGGTTTAGGACCCTATTTACAAAAAAACTCTAAAAGTGAAAATGTCACTTTTGGTTCCTCAAATGACACGAGACAAATTTTTTTATTTTTTGAAGTTCGTCATTTTGTTTTAGAATTTAAATTGTTGTTCCGTGAGGACTTAAACACACGTCAACAATTTTGATAGATTCTTAATGTGTACTGTGAATTTGTTCTGCATGATTTATCTGACTTTAAATAAAAAATGTTTGTTTTTGATTACCAATAGCTCAAGAAAAAATGACGTCATAAACAAAATTTTAGAATAGTTCTAAAAGATTATTTTTGGTCACCCTTCACTGTTATTCCTAAAAAAAAGTACTTTAAATAAGTTTTTGTGGTCTTTCGGCAAATCTTTTGTTTCTTTGCAAATATTGATTGCATGACTTGCGTTAGTTTGCAATGGAGTCAATGTTCCTTTACATTTACAAATTGATTCACCTCACCGTTTTTCTTCACCAAATGATAAAAGTCTCAAGAACCGATTAAAGGAACAAATTGAGTTTAGGAACAACTCAACAATAAAAATACAAAAAAATTGTTCCCCTTGATTTTTTTAACAGTTTTGCATTGATTGCATAGGTCGAGATACCACAACACGTTGTTTCGTACTACCCTTTTTTTAACTAACGTGAAGGGTACACAGACAAATATGCCTAGGTACTTATTCAAATTTCCAAAACTGTGCTTGAATTTTTGATGACGTCATTATTTGCTGAGATATATGTAGCTCATATTTATTTATTCAGATAAACTATGCAAAACGAAAAAAGTTATCTGGACTGTAGAATGCCTTTTGTTTCATTTCAATTTCAATACGATTACTCATCAGTCATCACAAAGACACAGCATTTCAAAATACACTAAACAAAATTGAAGAAAATTTTTTCTGTTAATATTTTTGACTAGTGTAGTTATATAAGTATAGAAAAAGCAAAACAATATACAAACTTTAAGTGGGTTTATGTAATTATTTACTTTTTCTTCGTAAGTTCTCATTTCGCTAGTATTGTTTCGCCTAAAGGAGAATGGGCGTTTCGTCCCATGTTTAAAAACTTTCTGACCTATGTATGTATATCATTGGAAAGGTATCTTTGAGTGGAATTATTTTTTGTATGGTCATAAGTCATCTCGTGCAGGGAAAATGTTATAGCCCAATAACTGTTGCAGTGCACTATAATACCTTTTACAGTTATATTTATATAACAGAAAATAGCATTTG
Organism: Dasysyrphus tricinctus; assembly: GCA_963921185.1. Taxonomy (NCBI): domain Eukaryota; kingdom Metazoa; phylum Arthropoda; class Insecta; order Diptera; family Syrphidae; genus Dasysyrphus; species Dasysyrphus tricinctus. The sequence continues at coordinate 264,536,381 of OY992531.1, forward strand.
AGACCTTTCTAATAATATAGATCAGAAGGTGTTACAGCACTTGGGAAGCAACTTGTGCAGGGAAAGAGTTATAGCGCACTGTAACAGTTACTATGGGCAATTATACTTTCCCTGCAAAAGCTACAGACTTATGCCCATACAAAAAAAACAGTATTCATTGAGACCTTTCCAATGATGTATGTAGGTCATAAAGTGTTACAACCATGGGACGCAACTCATACAATTATGCCCATTCTCTTTTCATTTTACATTCGTGACCTTGCATTTATAATTGAATCGGTCATTTCAAAAACCACTTAAGTCACATTTTTTTCAAAAATGCTTTTTTTGCTGTAAATGCTTCCTTAAGCGTAGATGCATATTCTGAGAATAAATTACGTCGGTCCAAACATTTCTTCCTCTCCAAATGATACCTCACAATAACCGTTCCATGCAAAAACAACGTAAGTCAATTGACTTAAGTGGTTCTTGCAAGCACTACTAGATGATGGAAGTAGTTATATCTGGTTTTGCCTACGGGCTAAATATATTGAAACATGATAAATTAAGACATGTGACATGTTAGAATGTTAATATTTCAGTAATATCATTGAGTTTATATACATAGAGGAATCACGAAATCTTGCGTTAAGGCCTCGGAAGGTGTCGCCACATACACTAAATTGAGAATTTTAAATTTTGTGGAACGCATTGATTGTAAAAAAAAATCAAGGGAAGCAAATGGCAGCTCACCAAGGAGTGCCAGGACAAAGAGAGAAGGTGTACGAGGGGTGTCTGTTTTTGTTATTTTGTGGCTTATGTATGCAGACTTATGCAATATCCCTTTTCAGCTTTTTTGTGTGCAGGCACAGGCGCTTGTGCATATTGGGACATCTATAGGAAGGTACATATATTATATATCTGTTTCAAAGCGTATAGGGACGAGTTATGTATGTAATTTGTGCGTTTGTATGTCGATCGGTGATGGTCGCGTCAATTTAAAAATAAAAGGCAGGAAAATGTACATACTTTCATATGTGCATTCATACGTTAATAGTTTAGGTCCTGATTTTATACTTTGAAGATATTCTTTATTTTTTTTCTATTTCTTTGGAATCAGAAACTTTTTGGTAGGTAGTTACAAGACTGTGTTCCTATGGTGTAAATAAATATTTACTGTACACAGAGGTCGAAGATCTGTTTTCTAAACGAAAATTATAAATTTGTACTGTGTCTATCTAGATACATAGGTACATAACTACATACCCACCTGGATAGAAAGTCTTTTTTTTGTATGCAATTTGATGAACTGTAGCCTGGCCCAGGAAAATCAGGCAAAAATGGCAAAACTACGAAAAAATCATGAGCTTTGTTTTGACGTCTTAAAAATTTAAAGTCGCTTAAATTTAGACAGGGTGAACATTTTTTAGAGGGTAAAAGGGCATAAATTTCAGTTTTTTCTTCTCGAAAACTATCAGAAATATGTCAACAATTTGCAACTTCGTTGTTCCTTGAGTGATTTCAATGAAATTGACAGAGGGATAGCTGAGATAGAATTTCAATAGAAACAAATATTTTCAAAACAGGGTATTTCAAAAAAATTACAACATTTAGCAACTTCGTTGTTCCTTGGGCGATTTCAATGAAATTGACACAGTCGATAGCGAAAATGTCCATAAATAAAAATTTAATACAAAATAGGTTTGATAATTTTCAATTTTCTCGGAAACTACCTAGTAGACTTAAAACCATCTGGTTTTCAGTATTTGATTAAAAATAAATAAGAGTTTGAAATCAGTTCTTTCAAGAACTATTCATGGAAATCACTTGATTTAAAAACTAGATAAAAGTATTATAGACTTTAGGCTTTAAAAAAATGTACAATGCTTAATTTAAGGTAGGTATTACCGTTATTTTTAAATATTTTTCTTGTCATTATAAAAATAGGGTGAGATAGACCCCTTCCTAAAGTAAAAATTGCTCGTATCTAACTGTTCGACAAAAAGCCGTTATTTTTTCTTGTCGCCTGAATTATCGTACACTTGGCGAAAGCTTTATTAGCCAACAAAATTCTTCATAGTAAATAAGCCATTCGAAAATTGTTCCTGTTTCGTTTTCCTGATCGCAATAACTGGCCCCTAAGGGCCCTATAGTGCAGGCTTATTAATATATTTTTAATCGAAAAAAAGAAAAATTGTTAACAGCAGTTTAACGATTGAATATGGTGAAGGGGGCTATAAGGTATGTACAAAAAATCTATTTCCCAGAGGCGGAGTTGGAGGGGGGATTTGAGGGGTAAAAAAGAGGGGGGAATTGTATTATTGCGTTTTCCGACTAAAGTTGACCCCAATATGAAGAGTGTTCAATAGAAATGTTGTAGATCTGGCAAAAATCTACAACTTTTATGTACCTACATTACTTTTTAACGTAACCCCAAAATTTCCGAGATATTGGCGAAAAACCATATTTGTTTCTGGTTTTTGTTTTTATTTTTCATTTTTCGAAAAATTGTTGAATTTAAACGAAACTTTGTGAAAATATATCTTGCTGTGTCCTTAATTAGGACAATTTTTTTCAAGCATAACTATTGATCAGTTTTTGAGATATTCAATTTTGTTTGGAAAAAATACTTTTTTTCAAATGAAAAATGTATTTCGTACCGAGTTCATTTAAGGATCATTAGTTTTGTTTTTAAATTTACTTTTATATGAAATAATGAAAACATATAGTAACCACGTACAAAAATACGAAAAAAGCAAAAAAATCATTTTGCATCAAGTATTTTTTAATAATGGTTGATAAATTGTTAAAAATTTTTGGAAAATGCAATAACTAATCACACCATTGAATTTTCTACAGAAAAAAAATTACATAAAATAGTGTTTTATTATTTGACCCCAGACAAACGTTTATGCCGATGCCGCAACAATATTGCTAGAAATATTCATTTCAATACATACAGTTTTAAATGAAAAACAAAAATAATAGTACAGGAGCCGATACCAAATTTTGGGAGCAGATGTACATATAACCAGAATCTGAGTATGAAGTTTTAAAGGTACATGTATTCTGATATTTGATACCAAAGTTTGGCAGGTTTTTTTTCAGCCTTTGGTGGGGATAGCGGTATAAAACCAGCTTGGTTTCCTATTTAAATTTAATGGTCAATAACTCTTCAATGCACTTTTAAAAAAATAGGAAATGATGCTCTGTCATTTTCCCTTAACCTGTAGACTTTTACTTTGATGATTCAATCAATGATATTAGCTTTTCAAAAAACCTTATCGGTTTGTTTTGGATACTTTATTTTGTTGATTTTTGTTTTGTTTGAAATATTTGAAAAAAGGGGTGATAAGGTCCGCAAAAAATGATTATATCTTGAGTTTCATATATCAGACTGTCATAATTGATTATTTTATATAAAAGTTAATCTAAAAACAAAACTAATGATCCTTAAATGAACTCGGTACGATGATTTTCTGAAGTACATTTTTCATTTGAAAAAAAGTATTTTATTGCAAACAAAATTGAATTTCTCAAAAACTGATCAATGGTTAGGCTTGAAAAAAATTGTACTAATTGAGGACACAACAATATATATTTCCACAAAGTTTCATTTAAATTGAATTATTTTTGGAAAAATGAAAACTAAAAAACAAAACCCAAACAAACGGCTTTATATTTCATTTTCCGAAAAGAAAAATACAGTAAAAAAAGGTACATTTTATTTTCTCTTATCCAAAAACAAAAAAATTATTGTCTGCCTGTTAAATGCTCATGCATGGCTCGTGTCCAGCGTTCGGACCTTACTCCAATCGGAGCAAATTTACTCCAATTTTGAGGAATAACAAAAACTAACTAACTCCACTAATTTGAAATCTACCTCTTTTTTCCACACTAAAAAATTCTTTTGTCAAACAACATGAAATTAAATCACAACACCGTTTTATTCAATTTTCCAACCATCTCCGACTCTGAAATCTGAATGTTTACATCTGAAAGTATAATTTTAAACGGAATCATTTTTGTTTCTTATCTTGTTCGTCGTTTCTCGATCTCGATCATATAGTGATTTATGATCATTTTTGTTGTTAAAAATACCTATTTATTTTTTTTTGAAAATATAGTTTTGACAACTTGAGTTTTTCCTTCGTTTTCAAAATTTTCTATAAACCTACCTACCTACTCCGCATTTTCAACAAATCTGCTCCGAAATTTTGCTGCTGAGGTTTGAACCTTGCCATGCCTACCAAATACCAAAGCTAGCCCTTTATGCGTATAGGTAGATACATTGATGATTACAACAAAGAAAAACAACAAAAAGTACACATTCCCATTCCACAAAAAAAAGAAAATTGAATTTCTACCTGCAACCTGCTCATGCTCACTGCTCTATTCATTGTTCATGTTGTGTTGGTGTAGGTAGGTGTTTGCTTCCCACATTTCATGAGATCCACAATTTTTTGTTTTTATGATGAAAGGGTTCAAGTATAAGGACAAATAAGGTGACATCTAGCAACATGATCCACAGATTAGTTTTCTTTTATGAGTAAAATGGTTGTAGTCTTTGGATGCACAAGGCGACATCTGAAGTCGCTTTAACGTAGTATTTTCATTTTATCGAAGTGGTTCCTCTATGTATATAAACTCAATGGTAATATTAAGTAATATTGAGAAACTGTGACTATTTTTTTATATTTCAATCCTTTTAAACTCTAATACTATATTGAGCCCAAAAAGTCCTTTAAAACTAGTTTATTTTTTAATTAAACTGTTTTTATTGATTCCTGAAAAATTCGAATTGTGTGACTTAAGTGGTTTTTGAAATGACCTATTCAATTTTATAGTTTATTATTTTGATTTATCCAAATGTCAGTTTCTTTTTGACTGTCTCATCGTGTAAAGGAAAGAAAGCAACGAGGAAAAATTTATTATTTTGTTTTTTATAACTCAAATCTTTATAAATTGGCGTTAACAATTACCCAAGTGTTTACATTCACCCAGGGAAGAACTTTTGAACATTAACTTTTGAATACAACAAAAACACGAAACACAGTTACACATCTTTTTAAAGCATTTATCGAAAATTTTGTAATCACTTTTATTAAATTTGTTTAAAGACAGTTTGAACATTAACTTTTGAATACAACAAAAACACGAAACACAGTTATACACATCTTTTTAAAGCATTTATCGAAAATTTTGTAATCACTTTTATTAAATTTGTTTAAAGACAGTATTTTTTTGAATTTAACGTAAATCTACAACTTCCCCAGTTCATATTTACTTCCATTGACCCCTCTTCAGCTCATTGTCTGGATATACAAACGAGTACATATGTACATACAGTGCAGCCAAAAGCAGTCCGGATTTTTTGTTCAACTACAGTAAAATGTGAAAAATTTTACACTTTTTATATTTTTTTTACAGTTTTATTAATAAATTAACTATTTAAAGAAAGTGAATTATCACTATCCATCAAAAAAGAAAAAAATGATCAAAATTAGAAATAAATTTAGATTTTTAGCTGTTCAAAACTAACCGGATTTTTTTGTTCAATATTTACGGTTACTATTTTGTACAGTAACTATTAGTTTTTCTTACCGCTTGACATCGACGAGGCATTGTTGTAATCGAATTGTCTAAAATAGCAGCAGGAATATTCTTGAGCTTATTTCAGCCTAGTACGCTGCTGATGCGAAACGAAATTTTTAGTTGGTCTCCAACAAGGCAACGAAATGCTTACGAAAACGAAGCGAACAAATATTCATTGACAGTTGCACAAATTCAAATAATTAAAACAAAAGCAAAAATGCAAAAAAGTCACAAGCATCCATGCTGTAATGAAAGAACTAACAAAAATGAACACAAAAAAAAACAAATGTCATTTTTCGCACACAATAAATGGTCTGGGTAATTAATTGTTTGCGAAAAAAGAGTGTCGACTTCTCCAAATAATCTGTTACAATTATCAATTTTGCTCATCGAACAGCGAACTGCAGAACGAAAAGTAGAACTAAATTTTTAGTTTACGATTTCGTTGTGCCATTTTTGTATGGGATTTTTCGTTTCGCATCAGCAGCGTACTAGGCTTTAAAGCCAGCAAATGTACTCTGTACAATAAAGCAGGGAAGAGCCTTGGTTATATGGTTTGAGGCTTTTTGTCAGCTACACTATACACCAATCAAACCGAATAATGGACCGTTTTCAATATAAAGACATTATAGTTAGTGATAATTCCTTACGCTGAGGAAAAAAGCCTATAAGTTGGGTGTTGCTTTTATTTCTAATTTTGATTATTTTATTCTTTCTTTTTTTATGGATGATGATAGTTCTTTTTATTGAAATGGTTAATTGATTATAATAAAAACATAAAAAAAAAACATACAAAGTTTGTAATTTTTCACATTTACAAAGAAAACAACAATTATGGAAGTTGAACAAAAAACCCGGAATGTTTTTCGCAGCATTGTAAACATAACTAAGCAAAACTAGACTTTGTTTCCAAAAATGTTCCAACAAAAATGGGTTTTGGTTCCTTTCCATATTTTTACCACTGCTTAAGATTTCATGTGGTGAAACGCCAAAATTCAGTATTACGTTTGCCTACCTCAACCTATAATTTTTGTTTCGAAAAAATGCCGGCCCAATAATTTTAACTTATAAAATTCTTCACATGACAGGTTATAATACAATACATTTTGAGAAAAACGTTGCAACAACACTTTACAAAAATAGTTATATTTTCCATACCACCCTGTGTTAAGGGGCGAGTTTGCATACTTCTTTATGATAAATTTAGTTTATTTTAGAAGAGGGCTTATGTTCCTCATTCTACGCCTATGGAAAGATGTGTAAATATTTTAAGTTTCACTTAGATCTTAGAGCGTGTACGGTGTACCCATACCGGTATGTGAAAGTGGTACGAGTAAAGCTGGCATTGAAACATCTTATAGAATAAGCACAAGCTAAATACACATTAGAGAGTTTGGTAGTGGAATAGATTTGTGCAATCTTATAACTTGTCTTTGAATTCTCCGTTGAAGTCGCTTTAATTTAGTTTTCATTTTATTTAATCCAAAGTTATAATTCATGAAACAAAATGAATTATCTAAATATTTAACTGAAAACTATAAAATTATGCATTTTTGTTTGTGGATGATGTGCATTGTGTTGAAGTTCAGTGCTATGTTAGCGGGTGTTGATGTTACTAGAAATGTATGGCATTTATCAAAAAAAGTCGATATATGGAGTCCTACAAGCTATCCGAAGAAAATAGAACATAATAATTACGTTCGATTTGGAAAGGACACAAGTATAAAACGAGAGGATATTCATATTAAAAAAGGGAAAGGTAAATGGATTAAAGAAATAACATAATAGGAGCATTCCATTGTAACGTGTGGGACATTCGTACGATAAACCGATGACAAATTGTTAGCTGGAATAAAAACTGTTTAAAAAAGATTAAATATTTTTTGTTAAATGGGCACACCGAAATAATATTAAAGCTACATATAGAATAATATTTTTTGAAATATTTACAAGTACATATATTTGCGTATTCTCAATTTAGCTGAGCGTTACGTGTGTGACCTCAAAACTACCATTGCATTGTTTTAAATTTGAGTTGTTAACGCACACGTTCAGCAAACCCTGAATTTGGAAATGCGCTTAATATAGTGGTTAATTTGCTTAAAGAAATTTCAAAACTATGACTAAATTTATAAAACTATGATAAATAATAACTAAAATTTGTTAAGTTCACCGTTACTTGCGGGACAAATTTGTTACATGCGGGACACGTACGAAATCAATATTTTAAAACCTTACGTTTAAGGCCGAACATTTATTAATGCTTATATTAAGTATAGCATTTCATTTGGACTTAAAAATAGCTTGATCCCGTTTCATAAAAACTTGAATTTACTGTAGCTATATGATATTTTCGTGCTTTGTTTTCGGGTAGCTGTTAATGCTTTTATTTGCAGTTATTTTTTCTTCGTTCTTCGTTTTTGATCAAGATATAATAAAATATATACCAATAAGGTTTTACATCAAAATATTAATAAAACTGATGTTTTTCAATAAATGAAGTGTTTTTTCCTCAAACGACCCGTATTTTTTTGCCTAAAAGATTATTTGAACACTAAAAAAGTGCCATTTTTGACATTCTGAGCATAGAAATACTCAAAGAAATGTGTAATATTTCCATAAATATAGTTATGTTTAATCCTAACAGATGAACCATCACTATTTGCTGCCTTTAAAATAGTTTTATCGCGAATATTCACCCCTTTTGTATCGGAATACAAGGTACAAAACTGCATCTTCATTTTAACAACCTAACCCTAAGTGTGATGGTGTAGGTTTACTTAGATATTAGCCGCGTTTTATTATCGCTCATAACCCATATGGTTCACCTCGTGAAAATAAAACGATGTGGGTTATTGCAAAAGCAGTGCTGTATATCAGTCTCTTATTTTCTTATGTTTATTTGTTTTTCATGTAAGCACTTGTCTCTTTTCCTCTCTATTCCTTATACTGCTGACAAATCGCTGACATCCATTCACAATGGTAAATAGCCCTCTGCCGGCCAGAGTGAAAACCTCTATCTGGGTTATTGAAATTAACCTCGATAGAAACCTAGATCCCATGTTGTTTTTGTAATACATGTTAAAAGATAACCTCGACCCAGACCCAGAGATAATAAAACGCAGCTATTATTGAAGGTGAACAATATTTAATCAACAATTATAATTCTCTGTAAACGGGTTTTTTCAAGCTAAAAATAACCTAAACATAATTGAAAATAAATGCAAAGTCTTTTTATGATTTAAAAATTGGAAGCGTTACGTGTGGGACAATTTTTGAAGTTGGATTTCACAAAGCTATTCAATATAAATTCAAATTTCCTTCGGATTTAAATTACTGTAGATAAACTCTGTTTGGAAATATACCTCATATTTCTGAAACTTTTTTTAATATGAGAGTAGGCTAAGAAATTGTACTTTTAGCGTTACGGGCGGGACAGGCCAAATACATAGTTCTATTTCAACCTTTAAATAATAAATGAAGATAGTTCTGTTTTGAAAGTTTTCTCTTACAGAATGTTAAAATACATCTTATTTTGATAAAATTTTTTTCAAATCATAAACCATTAAAACCACATCGGAGCAACAAATTGAATTGTTGTCCATATTGAGAAAAAATCGGATGCGAAAATGTGTGTGGAAACAAATTTTTTCAAAAATCAAATTGTTTAATAAGGGAAGCACGAGAAGCTTTACATCTCCATACAAAATTAATCTCACAAACAAAGTTTAAAATTTTACATCTGATTACCGTTTTTCGTGGAATGCTCCAATAATGTAAATATATTAACACCATATAACTCTTGGCAGTTTTTCACTTATTTCCGGTTCCTGTGGATGGAGAGTGTCTTTCAAGTGACGGTAGAAGAACTGGAACATGTTTTAATGTATACGAATGCCGTTTAAAGGGTGGAATTGCACAAGGAGAATGTTCTATGGGATTTGGCGTATGTTGCATATGTAAGTACTAGTTTTCTCACACATTTCAAAAAGTCCTCCTTAACAGTTTCGCGGTCGTTCGTTTCACCTTCCTTTTTTTAAGTACTAGTTTTCTTACACATTTAAGAAAGGCCTAGTTAACAGTTTCGCGGTCGTTCATTTCACCTTCTTTTTTCGCATTTAATTTATTGATGAAGCTGAAGATTGCCGACAACGAATTTTTTATTTCTTTTAAAGTAGGATACCTCGATAAGTATCAATGATATTGAACAAATTTTAACACCAAAATGTTGGTAGGAAATTTTTCTAGGGCCAATGTCCGTTACTTTTTTTATATTGCACCTCGTTATATTTTTTGTAATGAGCTCTTAAAATTTTAAAGTTCAAATTTTGTTTAGGAGAGGATATAGATTACAATAATTTTTTTATAAAAAAAAATAAAAATTATGCTAGCAGCGATTCCCAAACCCTTTCTTGAAGTATAAACAGTAAAATACAAACAATAAAAGAAAAAAAAACAAAAATTTCCACAAAAAAAAATGTTAGGTAACAACATTTTTTTTAAGTTAATATTTTTTAATATAAGTGTGAGCTTCAAGGTCATAAACTGTTTCATGAGTAAACACATCATTAATTGGGGAAAAAAATGCATTTTTTATGCAAGTTATATTTTTTTCTTGAGGTAATTTTTTTTCGAAAAAAAGTTTATAGTCATTCTGAAGTATGAACATTTAACTTCAAAAATTCTTTTTGAATCTTTCAAATGTCTCTATTCGTCTTCGAGAAATCGTTGGTTTTCGTCTTACTACCTAATTCGAAAAATCCAGTAAATTTGTGCTCAAAAGGGCATTGTTGTTATTCAGGGTTCGTAGATTGGCAATTTTGAAATTGGAGTTTTTGTGTTTTTTTACTAAGCATTTTTTTTAAAGCAAAACAACAGAATTTAATACAATCATCATCGTGTCCTGTAACCCTGATTGGGGCATTGGGCGTCAACAAAACGTCCCTTCACGGTCTGCAGCAAGGTATTTTAACTGTGACCACGTCTTTCTCTGAGATTCTGCTTCTGCTAAGACAGTTGATTTTCATGTTGTTCTTGGTCTTCCAACCCGCCGTGCACCCTGAGACTGCTTTGCAATTTCATCGCTTGGTTTTCTCAGTGTGTGACCAATCAACTGCCACTTACGCTTTCTTATGCCAACATCCACCCGCTCTTGACTTATGCTGCGCCACAATTCCTCGTTTGATATAATTTGTGGCCACCGAACATTTAGGATGTGGCAAGCCTACAACAGCACGGATATGCGTATGCATAAGCAATGCATTTATTTTTTAATTTTTGGATTCGAAATTCTCAAAAACGTGACGTGCTAGAGCATCCCAAAGCCAGATACCAGATCAGCGCATCAAAGACCACCAGAAAAGTATATTTTGGTTCATGTTACAGACAAAAATTAAAATTTTGTCACACAAAGTAAATTCTTAGTTCTTCCGACTGGATTTTCGAAAATAGTAAAAATACGCCAATTTTCGACTAGCGCTTGAATCCAAATGGGTTGTCGCAGAAAAAATTATTGGAAATTGTTCATACTTAATAATTGGAAGTTTTCGAGCCATAAGAGAAAAACTCCCAAAAAACGCATTTTTGCATCAATTTTTGCATTTTTTTCCATGTTGCGTCAAGAAAATTTGTTGGCAAACCTCAGATTCGGGTTCAGCACCCCGAAAACATTAAAACTACTCCACAATTTGCATGGTTAAAACACAATATGACTAGACTATTAGCTAAACACATGTTCTTTTGTTAATAATTATATATCTTTTTTGCGTACGATTCGACGATTTGTAAAATGTAGATTTAAAAAAACGACCGTCATAATGTCGACTTTCGAAAAGTCGATTGGTCAAAAAACCGACTGATCAAAATGCCGACTCTTATAAAGTCGATTTTTAAAATATCGATTCGTAAAAGGTCGACAGTGGCAAAGTGAATGATATTCACATGCATGCGGCGTCGGCCGCGCACCGCAGTCAGTCGATCAACAAGCCTTGAATAACTGTTAATGTTTACATTATAGCCGAAGCCGGTGACATCAAAAGTCCCGTCATCGCGGAAATGGACATTGTATATATCATTGAAAAGGTAATTTTATGTACTTTCAGAAAAACTCGGTATGACAGGCCCTAGCCTGCCGAAAGTATCTGTCATACCTGTGTGAACGATGCGACCTCTGTTTCTTTATAAAATTCATTGTGCCTTTGTATGTATGCTATTGATTTCGAAACTACTGAATAGATTGAGCTCAAATTTGCAGGGAATATTTTGTATACCTTTAACTGTATCTGCAAAGTTTGGTTAAAATCAGTTCACTAGTTTTTTGAGGAGGGGCAGAAATGCACGCCGGGTGCCCAATAAAAATGAAGCGTTTTTGAGATAAAACTTTGTTTTTAATTTTATTATTGTTTATTGAACCATGATTAGTAAAAAAAAAATTGACTATTACAGCCTACCTACCTAAGATCTGCCAAAAAAAACCTGACCTGCAAAGTCAAACCCAAAAATTTGGAATTTTTAAAATCATATTTTTTAATTTATATTCATAAAAAAGTTCGAATATATAAACAGAAAAAATTTGTGAGTGTGTTAGTACATAAAGTTAGAGGTCCAAATTAAGCGAGAAAAATATACCTATGTATGTACCTAAGTTGACTGATTTTACTTACAAACATGAAATAATGAGAAGTTGTGGGTTAAAACATTTTTACTATAATTGTATTACTGTGTAATGAAACGAGATTGAAAATGACAGCCTAAAAGAAAAAATCCCGCAAGATGGTACAGTCAGACCCGCATATTTCGAATTTTTTCAAATCACATTTTTTGTATTTATTTTCTAATTGTACATATTCATAAATAAACTTCGATTACATAAGCATAGGTGAGACCGGGGCAAGTTGACTCCATATTTTTATTTTAAAAAACGGAGGCAGGTATCAAAACAAATTAAACTCTCTTATAGTTAGATAATCTTTGGTTGGCAAAAAGTATGGGGTAAGTTGACTATGTTTTAGTTTTGCGCACTCTTTCACAAACAAAACTGTTTTATCCAAAATAGCTTTTTATGGCCTTTAGTCCTACAAATTGGCGTTTCGTTTGGCTTTCTCACTTGAACTCATCAGTGACATAGTGAGGGCTTTGTCATACGCAATTTGTTTTAAGTTCAGTTCAACTTACATGAATTTTTCAACGAAAATCTACTGTAAACTATATCCAACAAGATTAGAATTCCTAATCATTAAGCTGGTAGTTTTTTTGCCCGGGGCCAGGCATAGTTTCTATATAAGAAGGTCTTATAATACAAATTCTATATACTACTGAAATAAATCAGCCAAGTAGAAGACATAGCATTAAGGATTGAACTTGTTGAATTATTGGTTCAAAATAGCTCTTTTGTGAGTAAGCCGAACAAAACGCCAATTTGTAGGACTAAAGGCCATAAAAAGCTATTTTTAATCAATAATTCAACAAGTCCAATCCTTAATGCTAAGTCTTCTACTTGGCTGATTTATTTCAGTAGTATATAGAATTTTTATTATAAAACCTTCTTATATAAAAACTGTTTTATTATCAAACTTATAACGATAGACACCGATTTATGATATTAATATGATATAACAATATATTTGAGGCAGTGAGAGCCATAGTGGCCTAACTGCATTTTTCATTATTTTCAGTAGAGCAAAAATAAATAAATAAATTGGGTGGCGCAACAGCTCGTGGAGAACCAGGGCCTAGTGACTTACAACTCCCAACCATTCCTGTGTGCGAGTTTTGTTGGCAGGAATGGAGGGGACCTACAGTTTTTTTGCAGAGTCTGAACGGCTAGATGAGAAGCACTTATTCGTGACAAGTATACTCTTGGAGGATTTGTCAGTTCCTCGCAAGAGGCAGTACCTTGGAAAAAACATTTCTGTTTTTAGTTGGCACGGCTGAGAATCGAACCCACACCTTCGGCATGACAGTCCTACGCACTAACCATCATGCCACGAGGTACTACAAAAATAAGGAGCAGATTATTTTTAAACGCTTGTGGTTTAAAAAAAAATCTTAAATTTGTAGTTTTTAAATAAATAAACATAATTTTGACTTTTATTTGCAAGATGATGAAAAATTAAAAGGTTAAAAACCTTTTTTTTTTTTTTTGCATTAATGATTTTTCAAAATACCGTTATAACTGATCAGATAGGCGACTTTAGCACTCAGGCTTTGAATTTTGACTTGCGATTATAGGTACTATAAGGCAAGTTTTGGATTCGTGCAAAAAAATTTTTTGAGATAACAAGGAAACATAATATTACGATGATAGAGAACACCAAAAAAGTGGGTGGCACAATTCTGTCTGTCTGTCTGTCTGTTCGTCTACAGCCTAAACGGCTCAATCGATTTTCTTCATACTTGGTACATAGTGGTTTTTGGTGATTCTGCCGACACGTTTTTTTCATTTTTTTTTAGAACCAAAAATAACGGTACCTGCCATACATTTTTTTTTGCACATTTACATAATCGTATTTTCTCAAAAACGGCTCGACAACTTTTCTTAAAAAAAATTCAATAAATTTATTTTAGTAAAGGCTTTCTTTGGGTGGAAAACCATTTTTCAAAAATGGTTATTAATGGTACCTCCCAAGGAACCATTTTTTTAATTTTTGATTTTCTTCAAAATGGTATGACCGATTTCAATTATTTTTTTTATACAGAAGCTTCCAAAAAATTTTAATAGTTTTGTGTACCAACATTTTTGAAATTTTTTTTTCGGATTTTTAAAAAATATTTCAAAATTTTTTTTGGAAAATCAAATATTTCGAAAACGGCATCATAGATTTTTTTGAAACTCGATATTTAAGACTTTTTTAGTACTTTCTAAAATATTTTTAGAAAAAATTTTACAATAATGAAAAAATAACGGTACCTTCCATACAAAAGTGAAAAAACCGCAAAGGAAAATATTTTTTTGCTTGAAAACGACTCCTACGATTTTGATTAAACTTTTTTCATATACTAAAATTAGTACGATCTACCATTAAAAATTATAAAATTTTACACATAGTAACTATTAGTAGTACCTGTCATAGAACGTATTTTTTTATTTTGACTTTCCTCGTTATCAGCTTAACGGATTTAAATGAATTTTTTTATTTACAAATTTCAGATAAGATTAAATAATATTGCATCAAAATTTTCAAAAAAAAAGTTTTTGGATTTTTAAAAAAGTTTCAAACTTTTTTTTGAAAATTCGATATCTCAAAAACGGGTTGACAATTTTTTTTTCAAATTCTGTTTTTATATACACATAAATATATAGCTTAAATCTGCATACCAAAATTTGTTCTTAAAAATGTTTTAAGAATTTTATATATAAAAAATTAATTTAAAAAAAAACCGCTCCAACGATTTTAAATTTTTTTTCCCATACATCATGAATTAAGATGGCGTACTTTTTTTCACCTCAAACTGTCAAAAGAGTTGTTTTAGCTAATTTAAATGTCGTATTTCATGCTTCTCTACATTTTTCTCTCATAATTTCCATGTTTGTATATACAATTTTCTTAAACTCGCAGTGTCTTGAACATAAGAGCAAGTACGTGCGACCCAGTCGTGCATTTTATTTTTGTGGGTGCCCTCTAAATGCAAAAAGTCTTATAATAGCCAATTGAATAGACCGGAAAATGAGGGGTATAAAGGAACAATTACGTGCAAGGGTTTTTCTTATTGAATATGTTTGTTTGGCCCATAAGCATGCTTAAAACCGAAAATGCTACCAAATTCACCCATGCGTTGAGAGAATGGTCACTCTGGCCACTTTTCAATATTTTTGGTGTAACTTGAAAACTAAGCCGAATTTGATAATTTTACACATAATACTTTTTGTTCAAAATTAAATTTTCTATTGTTCAAAAAATTTTCCAAAAATTTTAAGCAGGATAAGTTAACAAATACCAACCTAAAAAAATCAAAAAATTAAGAATATCTAAATTTTTTAATAAATTGTGCATAACTTTTTTTGAAGCAAAGATAGGGTCAAGATATGCAGGGACAAAATAAAGTAGAGACTAAAGGCCTTAATATGGCATGTTCAAAAATTAATATTTGTTCAAAATTGACAGATATATTCCTATTCAAACCTTATCATTTCTTATAATTTTTCGCAGTTTTGGCCCAAAAGTCCCTTTTTCGGTACAGTATGTCAAATTTCACTTTCATAAAAATGTTCGAAATCAAATTTTTGTTATAATATGACATTAGAACTATAAAAAAATTATGAAAAGGGTATAAGTTCGCAATTTCGTTTTTCGGTTGTTTTTAAATGCTTTCAGACCTACAGACCGAACGGCTGGTCCGATTAGCATAAGATTTGGTACTAGGTGCTAGGAACGTTAAATTTGTCATATTAAAGCCGTAAGACTCTAGTTTACTTTTTTCATGCATGTCTTGTTCCGAAAAAAATTATGCCCAATTTAGAAAAAAATTTAAAAATCTTTGATTTTTCGATTTTTTTTATGTTGGTTTTTGTTTACTTTTCCTGCTTAAATTTTTTTAAGAAAATTTCCAAACTATCCATTTAATTAATTTTTAACAAAAATTATTAAATGTAAAACTGTCAAATTCGGCTTAGTTTTCGAGTTATACCAAAAATACTGAAAAGTGGCCAGTGTCCATTCTCTCAGAAACGCATGGGTGAATTTAGTAGCATTTTCGGTTTTAAGCATGCCTATGGGCAAAAGAAACATATTCAATAATAAAAACCCTTGCACGTAATTGTTCCTTTTTAAAAGGTCTATTCAATAGGCTATAAGTACGGCATGGAGCTATCAATTCAAAAAATTTAAATGCAGAAATATTTTTTAATATATACAGATTAAATTTTTGTAATAAACTCAATTTCGATAATATTGCAGTTAGGCCACGATGGCTCTTATAACAGCTTAACTATAGAAACATTATTTGAAAACTAAGTATAAATAAAAAAGAAATAAACAAAAACCTCTTCTTGTTGTAAAAGAAACAGTGGATTTATAATAAATTTGATTAAAATTAGAATATAGAAAACTTATTCATAAACTGAATTATTTTTTTTGCAAATCCCATACAAAATAATGCGTCAACTTACCCCAAACAAAATTAGTCAACCTGCCCCGACCGACCATTTTGCAATTAAATGGATTTTTTTTATAGCATTGGAACCCGTCAAAATTTGTATGAGATGCGACTTCTTGGTAACTTTATATTCTTTGCTACTACCCAAACTGAGATACAAAATAGCTACAAACAAAACCAACATGATTAGATTAGATTAGATTAGATTTATTTATTTTTCTTATACTTTCATTACATTTATCCAATATTTCATAAGAAAATTGCTTTATACATTTTAAGAAAAATATAAGAAAGGTTTGGTGACATTCATTATTTACAAAATATATGAAAATAGAGTTGAATGTCACTTCAAATTTAATAAAAAAATTTACAAAGTATATGGGTGGGGTGGCCCTTAAAAATTAAAACTAGTTTTAATAAATGAATTCAATAAATATAAAAATTATAATTGAATGAATAAAAGCAAGCAAAAAATAAAAAAAAAAAAAAGAAACAAATTTATAATAAAGAATTGAAAAATTATTTACCTTGATAAGAAAATTTAAGCCAAAACATTAGAAATGTAAGATTCCAAAGTATTATAGTCTAATGAAAAAAGCCAAGTTTTAACATTTCTTAGAAAAGTTCCAGGTATAGTAATTGACCTTATTGATTGAGGAAGGATATTATATAGCCGAGAAGACGTAATAGAGAAAAAGTTACGATAAGCAGTGGTACGAAAAAAAGGTATATCTACTAAGTTCGATAGGTTTCCACGGAGACTGTATCTTGAAATTAGTCGAAAATTGAGGTTACCAGATTTCATAAAAAATATTTTTAACACCTTAAAACAATATAAATGACGAACTGGGAGAATTTTGTGAGTAAAAAACAGAGGAAAACTAGAATGTCTACCTGACTTACGACAAATTTTTCTAACGACATAGTTTTGCAAGGTCAGAATTGGTTGTATTCTATTTTTATAAACACCACCCCAGCAAGCAATTCCATATTGTATCTTAGAGTGAAAAATACCGTAGTAGATTCTCTTTAGAAGCTTAGTAGAACACACTTTACTTAAATAATAAAAATGTCGCAGAGTACAGCGAAGATACTTTTTCATAGATTCGGAGTGATTTACAAAAGACATCCGAGAGTCTAAGGTCAGTCCCAAATATTTGAACTCATTGACTTCCTCAACCACAAAACAATTCTCACTACATGACAAATCACATAGAAAAAAAGGTGAAGATGAGCCAGAGCAGTGGCAAGTTAACAATTTAAACCTACGACACTCAGGTGCGTGAAAACAGATATTTGCATCCAACAATTTAGCTGAAGATAAGCTGTAAAACATTATCTTAGTTTTTGCGCTTATTACCAAATTGTGTTCAAAAAACCACAATCGCAATAGGTCAAGATCAAAATTGATATCAGAAATCAAATCCAAAGGGCTATTTGCACCGTAAGAAAGCCCAATATCATCTGCAAAAGCTGTTGGCGATCCTCTGAAATTCAAAGCAAAAAGCGAATTTATGTAGACTAAGAATAACAGTGGACCCAAGACAGAGCCTTGTGGAACACCCAAATTGAGAAACTTTACGTCACTCCGTATGTCATCTATCTTTACTCTCTGTGACCGATTAGCAAGGTAAGACTTAAACCAGTTAAGAATGAATCCTCTAAGACCAGCTTTCTCCAACTTACTCAAACAAAATTTTGTGGTTGACAGTATCAAAGGCTTTGGTGATGTCAACAAAAAGCCCAGCCACACTTTTTTTCTCATCAAGATGAGACATTGTTTGAGAACAAAATTGTAAAAGTGCATCTTCTGTCGATTTGCCTTTTAAAAAACCGAATTGAGCTGGATTAAAAATTTTTATTTTATCAAAAAAGCACATAAACCTATCTTTCATAAGCTTTTCAAAAATCTTGCTGAAAACAGAAAGAAGCGAAATAGGCCTATAATTACTAATTTCAGCAGCAGATTGCTTTTTAAATAATGGTATGACATCTGCACACTTAAGCTCATCTGGAAAAATGCCATCAAAAACGCAACGATTAAGAACAAAGGCTAAGACATCAACTAAGTAAAAGGCAATTCTTTTGATGACATCACTAGAAATACCATCCGCATCACACGAAGACGAATTTCGTAAATTCCTAATACATTTCAAGATTTCAAAAGATGTTATGGGCTGAAAAACAAAACTGTTGCTTTGATTATCCTCAGAGTTTCTACAAATAGGAGAACAACTACAACATATATAATTTAAATTAACGGGTTGAAGATTACAACCAACATTAGCGAAAAAACAATTAAAGGCATTAGCAATATCAAGCTTATTGCAAAGTACGGAATTATTGACATGCAAACGAATTTGTTTCTTGTTAACAGAAGATTTATTAAATAAATGATTTACTACACGCCATTCATTTCTTAGATTACCTTGTGCAGAGTTGAGTTTATCACGGTAAAAAGTTTCACGGCAGAAAGGAAATTCCTTTTTCAACTTTGCACACAATTTTTTATATTCTTTTTTAAAACGACTGTTAGTAGGATACTTTTTGCATTTTAATCTAAGTTTATTCTTTCTAGTAACTTTATTGACAATAGTTCTAGATATCCAGGGCTTAAGGTGTTTAACAATCGTTTTTTGGGTTGTAAAATAGGAAGATGATTCTATATGTTTCTTGAGAGTGTGAATGAAAATTGAGAATGAAGACGATGAAACACTAGAAGCAAAAACATCATCCCAAAACTCGTGACATAATTTATTTTTGAGTTTATCAAAATCAATTTTCATTTTTCTCACACTTGAATTAGGATATATGGAACATCTTTTATTTTTGATGGCAAACACAAGCCCAGTCATACAATGATCAGTGATTTTAAGATCAAAAACACAATTCTCACATTCAATAAGGTCAACATTACTAAAACGACCATACACATGATCTAAACAACTTCCAGAGATGGGTCTAGTTGGTTTATTAATAAAGCAAGTAAGCCCTTGAGACGCAAGAAATGTAAGGTAACCAGAGATAGAATCATTACTACTTAAAATATTAATGTTAAAATCACCTACAATAATTAAGTTTCTTGATTTTTCATTAGTTATTAGATTAGAGAATTCAGTTATAAAATCAGCAACACTAAACATATGCAGTCTATAAACACAAAAAAATGTATATGTAACAAGATCAATTTCCACAGAAACCTTTAGAACATCAGCGCTAAGTATATTAACACACACGAAGTCAATGACAACAAGGTTATCTTTAATAAAGAAACCAACTTCACCTGCAGCATAATTTTCATTCGTATTTGAATAAAAATTAAACCCAGGAATAACATAATCATTCTTCTCAAAACCATAAATCCAAATTTCAGAAAGGAAAACTATATCTGGAACGCAAGCAAACGAATCAATATGTGTAACCAGAGATGCAAAATTTTCTCTCAAACTTCTTATGTTTTGGTGAACAGTAAAAAATTTATCATTACAAAAGGAACATATTATCAATTCATAGATATTCATAGATCATAGAATGGACTGGTGAAAACCTATCTGATGCTATCAGAACAACTGTTAGAAATCCGAGATACACTGAGAGAACCATTGGTAAGGAAAAATGGTATGATGGAGCATGCGAACGAGCACGAAATAAGTCTTAAGAAAATTATATGATCTACAAGATTTGCATGAAGTACTTTTTGATAGCATTTACTTTTTAAAAGTTATAAGCTAAAAACCAATTTTTTGACATTTGACCTTGAATAACTTCTAACACGCACACGATTTGTCAATGGACTTTTGGGTGAGCATTCCTTATACCAAAATAAAGATTATTACATTTAAAAACCTTCACTTGGATTTATTCCGCAGTGAAAGTACATTTTGCCTGGGCTATACTACTACTTCTACTACATTAAGGACATCTTCGAAGATCAAACGCCTTTCAAACAAAAGCGAAAGATAAACATTTCAAATGTTTAATTATAGTTTGCCAGTTCAGGAAAAGGAGATCTAAGAAATTTTCCCCCGTCAAAAGGTTTGGAAGCTAATTTTAAAAATGCTTTCCTCAGTATTCGATAAAAAACTGAAAAATTTATCTGAGGAATCCTGTTCCTGACTCTGTTGGAGATCTCATTTTTTTGAACTGGACTAAATTACAAAACTAAGTTTGAATAGTGGCCAGTGTGACCATTCTCTCAGAAACGCATGGGTGAATTTAGTAGCATTTTCGGTTTTAAGCATGCTTATGGGCCAAACAAACATATTCAATAATAAAAACCCTTGCACGTAATTGTTTTTTTTTAAAAGGTCTATTCAATAGGCTATCAGTTAAGGATTGTAAAATAACAAAGAAAGATAGTATTTTAATTTATTTATTCAGCTTAATACAAGCGTGGACTTAGATCTTAAACAACTTAAAGGCACTTATTTTATTTATTTACTAAATGGCCCATCCCGGCTTCGCCCGGGTAGACAAAAATGTCAAGAACAAATTAACAAACAAAATTTTTATTATATGTCTTCGATTAATCGAATTACGAGATTCGACTGTTTTTTTTATTTTGGTTGAACCAAAGGGAATTGCTCATTTTTTTATGGCGCTCCGGCCCAGAGTGAGAGTGAACACTAATGAATTTGGTATCAAATGAACGCTTATAATGAGCTTGTTATATGAGTGAAATATTTTCAAAATCAGTCATAGGAGATCTGAGATATTTGATCTTGAAGTTGGCAACTGCAAATAGAGCTTTTTCAGCTCTTTGTCGATATCTTCCGCAGTGGCGTGGCGTGAATATTTCGAAAAGGGAAGACGAAGCGAAAAATTTATCATCTCCAAACTTTAGAACCTTATCTCACTGTTTTTACAACAAGATGGTACATTTGTACGTCTTTTTTCTACATTTAGAAATAGAAATACAAATTCTCAGTAGTTTTCCATTTTAGATGCATTTTTGCATTTTTTTAGATATTTATTTGAGCTTCTCCAAGATAGTTTGATATTTCAAAATATCAATATGTACGTGATTTTATATTACCTCGGTCCAATTTAAAAAATTCTTTTTTGAATTCACCATTATTAAAGCTCCTATGCCAATATGTGTTTATAAAACCTGTTAACTTATGAAATTTCATAATGCCAACCTTTTTCATTTGTCAATCAACATGCGGAAACAAAAACATTATCTTTTTTAAAATTATACTAACCTACGTCTCAGAATTTTCATTTGCATACCTTATTTACATAATGAAGGTACATTTTTTTAATAGAAAAATTATATTTAATGGTTTCAATGATTATCTAAAAGATCGCTATTTGTTTGAACATAAATTTGCTGATGAAATCATGCCCACTGAAAGTAGAATGGTCTTTTTTTGAACAATATAAAATCTTACCTACTTTTCCTGTTAACTATTTTTTCTGATTTTTAGAAAAATGATGACTATTTTGTTTGGTAAAACAAATCGTATTATAATTTTTGAACGAACATTTTTAGATATAAATGTAGCCTATTGTTTTCCTGTGGTTTGAAGACCTTAATCTTCAAGATCTGACAATTAGAACTCAAGTTATGGGTTTATTACTGGGTCAACATTGATATTTTGAACACAGTCACTTTAAATAAAACGAGAACAGTCGTGTTATTCCCTTAATAAAATACAAACATAATATAAACTAAAAAATAAAATATATCCTCCCAAATGACCTCACTTCTTGCTATGACAAACCACAGTACACATATTAAAGGTAATCATTAGAGTTTTGATTTTTGTTTCTTCTGCGCATATATCAAAATTTGTGTCAAATGTCAGTATTTGTTGTTGTTTTTACGTGTATTTAAGTCATCACGCTCCCAAACATTTTTATTTCTGATAATTTCAATTTTAGTTTGTTGTTGATTTACGTGTGTTTTCTTCCCCACGCTCACAGCCATATTTTATTTTCGACTGACAACCTGCCCAGCATAATACCTTAGATTTGTGAACTGTGATGACAAACTACCTTCCGGCACAGATACTTAAAAACCCTGCAATAAAATGTCTGTATCCACTTCCAACGTCTATCCACATCGCCACACCATCGCCATCGGCATCCACAAAAATTCTCTCTGTCCCCTATTGTTCAACCGCTCTGGCTCTCATACAAAATTATAAGACGATCGTTAACGTCTTATTTTATTCGTTTAGCATCTCTTTCTGTCTCTATGGCAGTTTTTTTGTTACCTTTCTTTGTTCAGCACACGCGAATCATTAGACAAAATAAGACGATCATTTATCGTCTTTTTAGAGTGAATTTGTTTAAAATGATAATGAATATGAAGAGAAAAAAACAAAAGAAGATTCATTTGAACTTTCAATCTAATTTTTGTTTAAAAGGTTTCGGGAAAAAGTGATATGGTTCCACTAAAATGCTTATAACTTGAGTCTTACTGGTCGGATCTTCAAAATTGAGACCTTGAAATCACGGAAAAATAATAGGCTACATTTATGTTAAAAAATGCAATGAGAATTGTTTTAATTGCATTTAAAGAGGGAAGACGCAGGGAATCGTGTCATATGGACGCCACGCCACTGATCTTCCGATCTAGGATATGTAAGAAAATGATATTGGTGTCAAATGAAAGCTACATTTCTAGGCTTTTCAATATATCTAAAATTATTTTGGTACTATAAATACATTTTGAGGTATTTTTAAACTGTCTTTCGCACAACGATATCTCTAAAAATTCAGTGATGACATACGTTTTTTTGGCACCATTGAAAATCTTAATTTGAAACCTTTAATTTAATATATAATTGAGAGGCCTTGCTCAAATAAATACTTACATATAAACAAAACTAAATTTAATAGGCACTTAACAAAGCAAAGAACTTAAAATGTGTGAAAATAAACAGATTTAGAGGAAAAATTGAAATTCAGTAAAATCCACCTACTTCCACGCCCACTTTTATTATTTCTTGGTTTCTCGGAAAAGGCTCCTTGGTTTTTGATGGAATTTTAAGAGTTTATTCACACCAAGAAGAAAATAATTTAAAAATGTATGTTTGAATATTATGCCACGCCCACTTTTATTATTTATTTGCTTCTTCGAAATGGCTCCAACGATTTGAATAAAATTTTCAGAGTTACTTTGTATGAGCAAGTTAAAAATTTAAAGCAATATTTTCTTAAAATTTGCCTTCAGCCACGCCCACTTTTCTAATTTCTCGATTTCTAAGATAAGAATCTATCGATACAGATGACATATTCAGAGTTCGTTATTATGAGCAAAAAAGCTAAAAAGCGGTTTAATCTAAATCCACCACTAGCGCACCCACTTTTCTTACTTAAAAGTTTCCCAGAACCACTTCTAATGATAAAATGAGATTTTCAGAGTTTGTTTGAGATAGAAACTTTGAATGGTTATTTTATTAAATCCAGTCTTCTGCCAAGCCCACTTTTCTTATTACTTGATATCTCAGAGACGGCCCTTACGATCAAAATACCATTTTCTTATTTGCTCTTAATAGTGGACAAATCTTCGAAAGTGGTGTTAATAAAAATCGTCCACTGACACGACCAATTTTTATATTTTAAGGTTTTTCGAAAATGGCTCTAACAATTTGGATTAAATATTTAGAGCTTGTCTGTTTGAAGACGAAAAACATTTGGAAAATATATTTATTAAAATCCATCCATTTCCATGCCAACTTTTTTATTTATTGTTTTCTGGAAAACGGTCTTATTAACTGTATTTTTCGTACCGACTCAGATGATTTGGATAGTATTTTAAGAGCTAGTTAAAAAGACAGAAAATGAAAAATGGCTTTAGTAAAATCCACCATCTGCCAATCCACTTTTATTAATTATTGATTTCCCAGAAATGGTTTATGGGTTTGGATGACATTTGCATAGCTAATTCTTATAAAAGCGAAAATAATACAAAATTTGTTTTTTGTAATAATCAGGGTTTGCTAAAATTTGGCAGGGGCTTATTTCTTTTGTTTGTCGAAAATTGCTCTACATATTTGTTCAATTTCTTAGAAATGAATGAAATGATTTGAATACTATTTCAGAATTTACTGTCATAAAAAAGGCAAACAAAATAAAATATAGTTTCAGTAAAGAATCCGCCTATTACCACGCTCACTTTTATTATAACTTGATTTCTTGGAAATGACTATAAAGATTTGGGCTTAAATTAAATTAATTCCCATGCGCAAAAAAAAGAAATATTTGTATTTAAAATTCACCCACTGACACCCCAACTTTACTAGATACTTCAAAGTTTTTTTTTAAAAAGCAAATAGAATTTAATTGAAGTGTTCAAAGTGTGTATGAGCAACAACAAATTTAATTGTTTGAGTAAAATTAAAATTATTTAAGAATAACATTTAAAAATAATAAAAAATAAAACAAGAACAAAATATAAGAAAAATATATACAAGAGTGTGACAAAGTCACCTCTTCTTGACAATAATTGATAAAATCTAAAATCTGTCGCTAAGATCTAGAGTGTTATAATTATAACTACATTTGTTTGCATATATTAATCTTCAAAAAGATTTAATTTTTAATTATAATATGTCCTCAAAATTTAAAACAAATTTTGGAAGAAAATAATTGCAACTTTTACAGCGGAAATTATTTTATGAGGCTGGGGTGCAATTACTAGAGCAGAAACATTACTGCCACGTTGATGGGAGAAGTAGCGTATCACCTCGATTTTTTTTTAAATATTAATACGAATAACTACAAACAAAAAAAATAATAAAAAAGTTTTGCCGAGCGGAGCTCGGTCGCCCAGGTACTGTAAGTATTTATTTGAGCAAGGCCACTCAATTATACATATATTAAAATTAAAGGTTTGAAATTAAGCTTTTCAATGGTGCCAAAAAAAGCGTGTGTCATTACTGAATTTTTAGAGATATCGTTTAGCTAAAGACATTGCAAAAAAAGTAGTTTTTTGAAAATATCTCACAATGTATTTATAGTAGCAAAACACATTTTGATATATATTGAAAAGCCTTGAAATGTAGCTTTCATTTGACACCAATATCATTTTCTTACATATCCTAGATCGGAAGATATCGACAAAAATCTGAAAAAGCTCTATTTGCAGTTGCCAACTTCAAGATCAAATATCTCAGATCTCCCATGACTGATTTTGAAAATATTTCACTCATATAACAAGCTCAATATAAGCTTTCATTTGATACTAAATTCATTAGTGTTCGCTCTGGGCCGAAAATGAGCAATACCCTTTCATGATTGATTGATTTCTTTTCAAACTCGATTGATTTATTTTTTTTTTTCTACATAAAACAGATACCCAGGCGCACTACTGTAGCTTTTTGGCAAAACGTAAGACAGAATTTAACCAAACTTCAAAAAAACACTCCCAATACCAAAAATCACCTGAAAAGAGTCATCCAAATAGGTCAAGCAATTCTTGAGTTAAGGCGTGACAAAGAGAAATATGGGTTCATTTTTATATATAAAATTAGTCTTATGGCTCAAAATTTCAAAGGTCCGGTTGAACACCGTTTCAGATGAAAGTTTTTTTTTACCCAAAAATCATTATTACAGCCAAATTTTTTCTGAAAAATTCTGAGAGAATAGTATATCGCAATACCAAATCTCGGCCCCACTGTGCGCCGCCCGCCGTTATACTGTTTTGTACTATAAAATGCAAAGAAATTTATTTTAATAAAATGGAGATCAGCTTTGGATTTTTCGTAGTTCATTTAATTCAAGTCGTGTTGATAAATGGAATTGGTACAACAAACAGACTATTTTCATTATTTGCTGGCGAAGTTGAGTAAAGGCTAATTTGAAAGAAAAAACCCAGAAGCCGACCAATTAATTCATTACGAAAATTAACCTTTTGAATTATATCAAAGATACTAGAGTTATATAGATATCGCATCCAGTACAAATAAAAATGACCATTTTTCAATATTTTGTGATTGTAAGCTCTTTTGTTTCGTCCTCAAAAATCGAGTCGGTTGATCAAACTACTGATGACTTGTTGTTGACTTTTTGAATTTATGTCTATGTATGTAAATCTATCTTTTAAAACACCATACGTGGCCCATAACTCACACAATATTGATATAACTGGGATGTCCCACGATAAAAAAGAAGTCATTTTTATTTGCTCTGCGTGCAATATCTATGTAACTATAGTATCTGTGATTATATGCTTTTGAATAAAAAAATGAATAGCGATGATGGACCAATAAAAGATCCTCTTTTCAAAAAGTTTTATAATAGAGCTTAGATTCACTGTAAATTTGTTTGTGAATTTATTTTCGTTTATATTTTTCTATTAATTGGTATTTACATATGTATATATCAATCAAAAATCTATATTTCTTGAATTTCCATATCAAACACAAAAGGATAACCTGCAGCACGTGAATCCACAACAAAAACATGCTTCAGAGCTCATGTCACTTTGGCAGTTTATTATTTAACTCAGCTCGCCCCAGCAAAAAACATATATCTACTTCAGGGAGAGTTCAGGGTGACCCTTGGTCTTAAAAAACACTGAATTTGCTGCCCAGGGCGACTACAGGGTTCAACGAAAAAAACTATTATCTTAGTGTTTTTTTAACATCATTATCTACTTATCATGTAGTACCTTGTGGCATAATGGTTAGTGCGTTGGAATGTCTTGCCGAAGGTGTGGGTTCGATTCCCAGCAGTGCCACCTAAAATCAGAAATGTTTTGTCCGAGGTACTGCCTCTTGCGAGGAACTGACAAATCCTCCAAGAGTATACTTGTCATGAATCAGTGCTTCTAAGCCGCTAAGTCGTTCGAACTCGACAAAAAACTGTTGGTCTCCTCCATTCCAGCCAACACCACGCACACAGGAATAACTGAGAGTTGAATGTCACTAATCCCTGCTTCTCCACGAGCAACTGTGCCACCGAATTTATTTATTGTATTCCCGGCAACAACACACCCACAGGAATTATTGAGGGTTGTAAGTCACTAGGCCCTGGTTTTCCAAACTTAATTTAATTTATCAACTTATCAGTTATTCCAAGCACAATTAGACGAATTTGGGTACTTTAAAACATGTTCACAACGCGCGAAATAAGCCCGAATTTTTAGATTTGATCTTACTTCACGGCACCAGTAACTTTATTCTTTTTTATTAAATGCATATTACATATACAGGGTGTCCCGTAATGAGTGGATAATACTGCAACTGGTGATAGCAGGCCTTATGACTGCTCAGAAAAAAAAATATAAGAAAAATATTTCTCTTGTGGTCTCCATGGTATAATTTATTTTCGAAAAATGTTAAAAAATTCATGCTCTCCTAAAATACCTAATTACAACGGCCACCAGCGTTGCCGCGAAGAAAAAAGCAGTGAGGGCCTTTCCCAAATGTTTTGGGGGCCATTTGACGAAAGATGGGGCCATATTACATAAAATCCTACGTGCGTTTCTTTTTAGCTCCGAGCGCTCAGAGCTAAAAATTAGTTTCTTTTTTCGTTCTGAGCGTTTTCAGAGCGCGCTGAGCTCAAAATAAAATAAATGCATGCGCAGATAGAGTTTAATGCGGAACGCAAAAAGACAACTAGGAGCGCTCAGAACACGCTTGGTTCAGAACATGATGATGTTCAGAACATGCTTGCCATACTCGACTCTGTTTAGTTCATCAGAGCTCTATTCTGAAATAAAAAAGAAAAACGCTTTATGTAGGTATTAATTCATTTTACAAAATCTGGTTTTAGGAATAAAAGGAACAGTTACTCAAGTGGCCCTTCAAAAAAAATTTTAAAGCTCATTAGTCATTAACGAGCGAAGAATTTCATATGATGACCTATTTCGATTATTCGTTTTTAAACTACTGTATGGAAGACTTAACAAATTATTCCAGAAGAAGCAATATTTTTAAATAAATGATCACCAGCAAATATTTTCAATTCTTTCAACTGAATCCACCATTTGACAGCGTCAATGTCATGATCTTCTTTTCTTATATCTCTGGTTATATAATTCAAATATGGTTTATGTTTATTTAATTATTATGATAATTATGTTGAATCCTCTAAAGTTAACATTTGAGGGCCATTTCTAATTGGCCCGGGCCAGGGGCCAAAATATAAAAGAGGGGGCCAAAAGGCCCGATCGGGCACTTTGTAGCAACGCTGACGGCCACCCATAAAGGATTATTATCATTTTTGTATTTTTATAATATTCTTGAATATCCGTTCTAAATGATGGATAGTAAATTTTAACACCAGCTGATGCATTTTTTGTGTTATAATTTCTTAAAATTATTTTTTTATTCAAAAATAATTCAATATTTTTTTTCACCAATGTTTGAAAAAATAATAAAGAGAAAAAAATTTATGAGAACATAAGTGGCAAATTTGATAGAAATTGGCCTCAAATGTACTTTCCAAAATGGTATAACACATGTTTGTGTCTACAACCATAACCAATAAAATTGGCATTTAATCTACTAAAGTAGTTTTTTAACATTTTATCAGATGAAATTAAGTTACAAAGTTAAGTAATCACTACGACGACGAATGAATAACTCATATTGTTTTTTTAATTTTATTGCATTTAAAAATAACTGTTCTTAAATAAAGGCAGTAACATTTAACACTAGTTGCTGGAAATAATTTTTTTAATTAATTTTTTAATAAAAAAATTATTAAATATTTATTTTCATCAAAGTTTGTAAGTTAATAAAAAGACAAAAAAACTAAAAACTTTCATGGCAAATAATGTTAGAAAAATCTCCTTTTAATGTACTTTCCCAAATGGTAAATCACAAGCTCCTATCTACAGGAATAACACATTAAATTGGATTTTAATCTACTAGAGAAGATTTTTAACACTTTATCAAATCAAAATTGACTTGTAATAAAATAGGCATTAAAATGCATAAAGAAGTATTATTGTGGAGTGATGAGTTGTCTCTTAAAAGGGATGGATATTTCGATATCCAGAATTTACATAGCTGGCAACTGGAAAATCCAAATTTAATGCGCGAGGTACGCGAGGACAGATCGAAGTACCAATTCAAAATCAATTACTGGGCAGGTATCCTGAATGGACAAATTATAAGCCCTTTTGAATTACCAGGCAACTTAGATGGTGAAGCCTATCTTAATTTCTTGCAAACTAATTTGCCAACTCTAATGCAAGAAGTGCCCGAGCAGCTAAGGATTTCAATGTGGCTTCAAAACGATGGATGTCCTGCTCATTATGCTGTAAATGTAAGGAGGTACTTGAATCAAACGTATCCCAACAGGTGGATAGGCCGTCTGGGCCCAATTTTGTGGCCACCACGTTCGCCAGACCTAAATCCTTTGGACTTTTTCTACTGGGGGTGCCTGAAAGAAATGGTTTATACTAAACCAATTACATCCATTACGGAACTGCGTCGTCGTGTTCAAGACGCTGTGATGAAAATAAATGAGCGCCAATATGCTCGTTTCATTTAAAGGTCCTTCAATAGAAGATGCAGAGCCTGTATCACAGTGAATGGGGGACAGTTTGAACACTTGATATAAATTAATTTAAAAATACAAATAAATCATAATTTTTAATACTGTTGTTTTTATTTATCACATTTCCCATACCTAAATCAAAACCCTTTTGAAAGTGCATACTATTATTTTAGTTAGTGAATTTAGCAGACATAATAGTGACACTGGTATATCTTTTGACTTTGCCCTACAACTCAATTTCTCAAACTCATCAAACTTTGATCAAATAAATATTTAATCATTTTTGTATTAAAAAATTAATTAAAAAAATTATTAAAAAAAAATCCTGCAACTAGTGTTAAATGTTACTTGCTTTTATTTAAAAACGGTTATTTTTAAATGCAATACAAATAAAAAAAAAACAATATGAGTTATTCATTCGTCGTCGTAGTGTTTACTTAACTTTGTAACTTAATTTCATCTGATAAAATGTTAAAAAACTACTTTAGTAGATTAAATGCCAATTTTGTTGGTTATGGTTGAAGACACAAACATGTGTTATACCATTTTGGAAAATACATTAAACAGGCCAATTTTTATCAAGTTTGCCACTTATGTTCTCATACATTTTTTTCCCTTTATTATTTTTCAAACTTTGATGAAAAAAAATCTTGAATTCTTTTTGAATAAAAAAAAAAATTAGTTTTAGTTTTAGTTTTAGTTTATTTTATTGTCAATATCAGACACCAATTTAAGGCTTAGAAAATGGATTTACATCATTTAGAAAAAAGATAAATAATAGATTAATAATTAATAATTGAATATACATTATTTTAATATAAATTTAAGTAAATTTAAGTACTATTAAAATAAAATAAGGAAAATAAAAATATAGATAACAAAATTTACAAAGAAGATTCACACATCATAAGAGACAATATAGTTTGTTTGAAAGTTTCTACTTATGTTAATATTGTAGAAGTCAGTGTATTTATTAAATGTTATACTACAACGGTTGAACGGTTCATGATTTGCATAGCTTGTCTTATGTATTGCTTCTTTCAAATATTTGGTATGCCTTAGACAACGAGAATTTTGTATACATATTTTAGAACATAAAGTGGTTGAAGCAATATTACCATTCAAAATATCATAAACGTATAGGGCTTCAGAAAGCATCCTACGTTTTGCAAGGCTTAACAAATTTATTAGTTTTAAACGGCTTTCGTATGGAGGCAGCACAAAATTCTCACGATTCCAATTGAAGTTTCTCAGTGCAAATAAAAGGAATTGTTTTTGGACGGATTCTAGTTTTTTAACGTCGACATCAAATAAAGGTGACCAAACGATGCTGCAGTACTCAAGAAGAGGGCGAACTAAGGAACAATATATTGCTTTGGTAATATAAGGGTCATTAAATTTTTTTAACCTACGCTTCACAAATCCTAACATGCTGTTGCTCTTAGAACAAACTTTGTCATTTTGATGCTTAAAAGTGAGGCGAGAATCGACAAGTATGCCCAAGTCTTTTAAAACGTCACTTCTTTCAATGTTTTTTCCGTCAATAATATAGTTTATAAGACATACATTTTTCTTCTAGCAAAAGAGATTGCATTACATTTTGTGACATTTAACGACATACCATTTATATTGCACCATTTGACTAGAGTATTAATATCTTTTTGCATTTTGAGCCCATCACTCACATTGTTAACTACATTGAATAACTTGAGATCATCTGCAAATAACAGAAACCGACAATATTCAAACAATTCAGTCAAATCATTAATAAATAATAAAAAGAACAGGGGACCAAGGTGGCTACCTTGAGGAACTCCCGAAGTAACATTTATTGCACGAGAATTTACACCACAAAATTTCACATACTGCTTTCTTTCTGATAGATACGAGGAAATCCACTTTAATAAATTATCTCGTGAAAAAATTAAAAAAAATTATAACACAAAAAATGCATCAGCTGGTGTTAAAATTTACTACCCATCATTAAGAACGGTTATTCAAGAATATTATAAAAATACAAAAATAATAAGAATCCTTTATGGGTGGCCGTTCTAAATAGGTATTTTTGGAGACCCTGAATTTTTTTACATTTTTCGAAAATAAATTATACCATGGAGACCACAAGAAAAATATCTTTTTTATATATTTTTTCTGAGCAGTTATAAGGCCTGCTATCACCAGTTGCAGTATTATCCACTCATTACGGGACACCCTGTATATATGTATACATAGGTAGTGTCAAATAATTAAATATTTGCATTTAAAATTAAGTTTTAGCGAACTGTGACCAGACTATACGCAACAACATAACCTACCTGGTGTCCCCAAATTTTCCCAGTTCGATGCCTCAAAACTTCACTTTTTGCAAGTACAAACTTCAAATGATGGACTCAAGTGTAAGTCAACTTCGCATCGACTTTAATCATTTCTCTCTCGGACAGCCTAATAGAAAAACTGGAATATGCGATGGAGATGTTTTTAACGTAACTGGAGGTCTATCTGGAAGTTTTTTACTCTGTGGTCAAAACAGTGGCCAACATGGTAAGGACGTTTGGGTTATTTAAATTTTAACAATTTATAATAATAATCTTATAATATATCATAGTATATTACGATGTTGAGGGACGTAGAACCAGACGTATTTCACGTAAGAGAATTAAACAACCATTATTTAAAAGTAATACCACAACGGCAAACATTTCGCTGTATGATGAACAAACGATTGAGATAACTATGAATTTTTCCAATCGTTTTTCGCCCATACGATTTTGGGAGATACGTATTGCACAGATTCCATTCAGTCAAAGAGCTCCTGCGAATTGCCTTCAATATTATACCGGACATTCAGGAGTCGTGCAGGTAGGTGTGGTTTCATTCATTATTTATTTTTATTTTTGAATGTCCAATCTTATTAAATCAAAATTAGCCCAATACAACTACCTTTAAAAAAGTCTTTTTCATAAATGACGACTGAATTTATAGTAAAACAAGTAAATATTACCAAATTCCAATAGCATCTTGATGAAACTTGGTTCACATATTTCAATTGTCATTCATTAGCAACAAGAATCAAAAGAGAGTACAAAAATATTTGTTGTGAAAGGGTGTTTTTTTTGTCAATGAAAGAGGAAACATTTTGAAGTACTACCACGAAACGGATGTATAAACTAGGCTTTAGTCAGAAAATACGTCCTGTTAAATAATAATCAAACATTTTCATGAACTGTCATCAACGTACCAGTTTTGGGAGTGGTTTCATATTAGCCAACAATTCTTAAAAGTAAATTTTGAATTTACCAAACTCTTAAACTATTTGTTCAAAATTTATTTTTTTTATTTATTTATTTTGTTGTTAAATTAATAATAAATTTAAAAAATAAATGTCAATTATTTAACATTTCACGTGAGTGGAAAACAAAACGTGTAAAATCTATAAGGGTGAATATTTCAAAATATTAATATTTCAGTCTCCTTCATTTTTGAACCGAAATAAAAGATTATATTATAAGTTTGTTAGTTGGAAACGGGTTCCAAAATTCGCTCAAAAAAAAGATAAAATAACTATCACACCCGCTATCTCTATTTAAACACCCAAAATGTCATTCCCCTGACGTGTCCCCAGGCCTACTTACAACACTGCAATGAATTTTAGCAACGAAACTAAAAACGATACAAAAAATCTAATGATGCAGTCTTTTTAATAATATATGCACCCTCAATTAAAATGGTTAGTTTATTTTTACTTGATTTACTTTGTTAAATAGGAGCTATTAAGTAAGTGTCCTCCATAAAATGATCACTTCTATCCAACCAACGGAAATTAAAAAAAAAATATATATAGACTCAAAATAGAAAACAATTTTTTTTTGTTAAACGGGACAAAATTGCTCTTTCTGAAAATTGAAGCAAGAGTTTGAAAAAAGCTTCGTTGTCTTTTATATTTCAAGTTAAGGCGATGACTTTTTTTTCGTTCCTCTAACGCGTGTTTTTTTATAGCCATTCCACACTATCCCACTGAGTATTAACACATGTCAAAAAAGTGTGAAGAAATCATGTATAATAGTGTGGAAACAAAATATGAAATTTCATCACACACAACTTGACAGCGCATCCGACACGATTTGACATGTGTTAATATATTAAAATATTTAGGATCGGTTCTAAAACCATCACACTTTCTATCCCACTTGGGCGTTTGAGGTTATGGTGAAACTGATTTGTATTGATGCAAGTGTGGAAGGAAAATATGAAAGTCAGTTACATCACACAAATTTGGCAGTCGTATGAAATTTCTTCCCACTTTATTCTGACATGTGTTAATACTTTGTGGGATAGTGTAGAGGCACTTTTACTAAACCATGTGGTATAAAAATTAAACAAGTTTACTCGTCTGTCTTTTACAAGGAACTACATGATAAATAGTACAAAACAGATAGTTTTCTTATAACTTCGATTTAATTCTCATAAAACACAGGGTGACATCATTTTTTGTGTCATTCCCCTGACTTTCAAGTTGTCATTATAATGATTGATTGCGTTTTGGAACTTCTAGGAGGATCAATAAGATGGCATTTATATATATTTTCAGTATTTTTAATTGTTTTCAATTTTTTAACATTTTCTCGTTCAAAATATCATAAAATAATTTAATTATTACTAAAAAATGTCTAGTCTCGCAAAAACCTAGAACCACAAGTGCAAGTTCGTGCGACATAGTCGTGGATACTATTTTTAATGATAGTATTTGTTCTCTTTTTTCTTTATCCTGAAACCATCCGCAAAATTAAATATCTAATCACCGGAGTTAATTTAATTTGTGTCATTCCCCTGATACAAATATCATTTCCCTGACTTAAAAAACCGTTAGAATTAATCAAATACTATGACCCCTTGTTTTAAAGTGGTTATTAAAGAGTTATAGAGATATAATTGTTATTCTAGCAAAATAGGTTGTTTTGAGCGATGGTCCATTTTGTATTGAAAAATATTAATGTTTTAAAATACTGACACAAACATATTTTATTTGTTAGGTTTAAATAAACGACTCCTGAAGAAGTTGGGAAAATCCAACGAAACGTAGGGTAAAAATATGAAATAAATTTATTTTATTTGCATAAAGAAAAAAGTTCAAAATTAATTTTCCAATCGAAGAGGATGGTACACAAATTTATATAAATTCAAACTTTACCATTTCTAATAATTGTTCGCAGTTTTGGCCTCCTGTTTGGTACTATAATGGCACATAAAGTATTAAAAGGATTTTCACTTTTGCGAAAATATTCGAACTCAAGATTTTTATAAAATTTAATGTTACCTTTTGTTTTTCTTCTTTGAAGTTCAATAAAACGCATTCTTTTATATTTTTATTTTTGCCTATATATTTCGAGGTCTATTGCCTCATCTTCAGGGTCTATAAATAGTTAATGCGTTTTTTAATATTACCTATTACAATATACATTTAATTTAAAATAAAATTACCAAAACAGAAATGTCTATAGAATATATAAACAGATATACATAAATTGATAACAACAATTTGATAACTATTTGATATTAAGACATTTGTTTTTTTAAATTGTAATTAAATTAACGAATTATTAAGCATAAAGTACTATAGAATTTAACTAAGTTATTATTTGAGATGAATTTTTAATTTTGATATTTTGCAAATTTGTGTTAGCTATTAATTAGATTAAAATAAGTGTTTGTGTAGTCTTTTTTATCAATTTTGTAGTTACATACAGTAGGTAGAGCTTAAATTTGTTTGTTATTGATTATGTAATTTATTTATGTGTCAATAAAGTTATAATAATAAATAATAATAATTAATAATTTGGTTTACTTCGTGTATTTGTAATTTAAATTTATTCTTTTCAAACTTTAAAATTTTGGTTTCATCAAAATTAAATGAATGTCCAGTTTCTTTAACATGATCAGCCAACGCAGCAATATTTTTATTATTTAAACCTGTAATCACTTTTTGACATTCAGATTTGTTGTCCAATTCGTGAACCTAGCTTTTGAATTGTTTCTCCGATATATATTTTATTGCAATCATTGCATTTAACAAAGTAAACTTGTCCGCTATTATCTTCTTTGTTAATCTTTTCTTTTGTATTAGCGAAGAATTTTGAACTTGTTTTGTTGGTTTCATAGCTGTTTTAACTTCTGGTACAAAATATTTGCACATTTTAGCTAAAGATTCACTTAAATTTCGTATATATTTCATAGCTGAATAAATTTTGTTGTTTGAATTTATTGTGTACGATCATTGTTATTTGATAGAAAACTGTAATTATTTTGGTCAAATCTTTGTGGTGAATTAAATTTAGCTTGTAAATGTTCGCTTTTTACCGATGAAATAAGTTTATTGATTATTTTAATTGAATAATTATTTTTAGATAATATATTTTTAATCTTTATTATATTGTTTATCCAAAAAGTTTTATGACTGAAAGAAAATATCTTGCGAATAAAATTTTTTTGAGCTGAATAAAAATTTAACAAACGATTTGTTGCAACTGGTTTACGAAACCAATTTGTCATAATTTCACCATCACAATTTCTTCTGACTGCAACATCCAAATAATTTATTTCGTTAGTTGATTCGTCTTCAGATTCATATGTAAAAGTTATCTTTTTGTCAAAAGATTCTAGAGCTGTTTTTACCAAATCAATTTTGTTTTTTGGAATGGCTGTTAGGTGATCATCAACGTATGCAATATTTTGTACCAGAAGCATTGTATATCCAATCTATAGTATTCTCATGAAACACGATTTTGTAGGTAGACATTTGGTCGATAGGTTCGCTGTGATCGCGTTACCGAGATCCCTTAACAAAAATTAGTATTACATTTGGACGCATAGATGGCCACGAGCTTTTTTTCTTCATGAGAATACTATAGAATTTATATACAATGCCAGAAGTTAAAACAGCTATGAAACCAACAAAACAAAATTCAAAATTCTTCGCTAATACAAAAGAAAAGATTAACAAAGAAGATAATAGCGGACTAGTTTACTCTGTTGAATGCAATGATTGCAATAAAATATATATCGGAGAAACAATTCAAAAGCTAGGTTCACGAATTGGACAACATAAATCTGAATGTCAAAAAGTG
This sequence comes from Dasysyrphus tricinctus, assembly GCA_963921185.1. Classification (NCBI taxonomy): domain Eukaryota; kingdom Metazoa; phylum Arthropoda; class Insecta; order Diptera; family Syrphidae; genus Dasysyrphus; species Dasysyrphus tricinctus. Next base: position 264,573,634 of record OY992531.1, read on the forward strand.
ATTACAGGTTTAAATAATAAAAATATTGCTGCGTTGGCTGATCATGTTAAAGAAACTGGACATTCATTTAATTTTGATGAAACCAAAATTTTAAAGTTTGAAAAGAATAAATTTAAATTACAAATACACGATGTAAACCAAATTATTAAAAATGAAGAAATTGTATGTAACTACAAAATTGATAAAAAAGACTACACAAACACTTATTTTAATCTAATTAATAGCTAACACAAATTTGCAAAATACCAAAATTAAAAATTCATCTCAAATAATAACTTAGTTAAATTCAAAGTACTTTATGCTTAATAATTCGTTAATTTTATTATAATTTAAAAAAAACAAATGTCTTAATATCAAATAGTTATCAAATTGTTGTTATCAATTTATGTACATATAGACTAAGAGCCCACAGTAGATTTTGGGTGTGATCGATAGCAAAAAAAGAAGTATAGGCGTCGAAAGCTCCATTAAAATCTATTCAAAAAATCAAAGTCTTGCAGTCCACAACTGGGGCCTTTGCGAGAAATAGTGCATCGAAAAAAAAATATAAATGCAACTTCGAGGATAATCGTGTTAGTCGAAATTGGTGTTCACCCCTCCCTAGATAAGCTCCGCGGATCCTATATCACGGAATCTGAGATCATTTGAGTGTTTAATTCGCCCTGCCAGACTGTTTAAAAAAACCGTTTTTCACTTAGAATTTTGAATTTTTTAAACGGTCCCGTAGAGCGAACTATACACTCAAATGGTCTCAGATTCAGTGATATGTCATCCGAGGAGCTTATCTAGGGAGGAGTGAAAACCAATTTCGGCTAAAACGATTATCTTCGAAGTTGCATTCATATTTTTTTTTCAATGCACTGTTTCTCGCAAAGGCCCCAGTTGTGGACTGCAAGACTTTGATTTTTTTAATAGCTTTTAATGGAGCTTTCGACGCCTATACTTCTTTTTTTTGCTATCGATCACACCCAAAATCTGCTGTGGGCTCTCGGTCTAATATATCTGTTTATATATTCTATAGACATTTCTGTTTTGGTAATTTTATTTTAAATTAAATGTATATTGTAATAGGTAATATTAAAAAACGCATTAACTATTTATAGACCCTGAAGATGAGGCAATAGACCTCGAAATATATAGGCAAAAATAAAAATATAAAAGAATGCGTTTTATTGAACTTCAAAGAAGCAAAACAAAAGGTAACATTAAATAAATAAGTAAGTTCAACATAAAAAGAATTAAATAAACATTTTTATGAAATATGATACGATTATTAAGAATATTTCAAAAGTGGGTAAGCCCACAATTTTGTTTTCCGGCTGTTTTAAAATGCTTCCAGACCTACAAACTGAACGGATGGGCCGAGTAATACAAGACTTGGAACTAGGTGCAAGTGGTAAATCTGTCATGTAGAATAGGTACCAAGAAACGTGATATCGGGCAAAAACTGAAAAAAGATAAGAAATGGTAAAGTTTGAATGTTTATATCTCTGTCAATTTTAAAATGAGTCCTATTAAAGATTTCAGCCTTTAGTTTTTTTTGTTGCTAGAGTATGCCTTGAGCCTATCTTTCCTCCGAAAAAAGCTTTGAGCAATTTAGAAAAAAAATCAAATCTTTGATTTTTCGCTTTTTTTTATGTTGGGTTTTTACTGCTTAGATTTTTTTATAAAATTTTGTAAACCTATTTCGAGAGAAAATTTAGTTTCGAATAAAAAGTTTCATGTGTAAGCCGTCCCGGGTTATGCCAAAAATATTGAAAAGTGGCCAAAGTGAACACTGACTCAGAAACGCATGTGTGAATCTAGAAGCATTTTCGGTTATGCTTATGGACTAAACAAACATACCTACTCAGTAATAAAAACCCTTGCACGCAATTGTTCCTTTTTAAAAGGTATATGTATGTCCTTGCCAGACGAGTTCAACATTTTCAAAGTAGGTATTATAGTCCAGTAACTATATACATTAGACCTTGCGTCAGGTCCGGTAGTTCTGATTTTTTGCTGAGTTGTTTATGATGTTGGCCTAGTATTAAATCTGATTTTTCGACCTCGAGCGCCGAACGCAACATTGGTAAAAATCCAAAAAAACCGCGAATTTTTCGCGGATTTTTCACTATTTGGCTATTTTAACAATTACGCCTTAACTTCCGAATAAAACATTGCTCTACGATTTCAACCTTACTAAATTTGCTTCAATTTGAGTCCAAAGCCGGTTCTGTAGACATAACGGTTTCCAAGGGACGGCATTTCAAAATATAGCAATAAAAAATTTAAAACAACAAGTAGTATATAAAACAGTATAATAACAAAAACATGGTCTTTGACATATGCTGCATCAAAGCAATAGAGCGTGTAGATTGGGCCAAAAGAAGAAAACAATAGTACCGGATGGGGGGTATATATCCCCCAGTTTAGGCGGAGGGGCAATTTTAAGAAAAGTTGACTTCAAATAGAAAAATAACCATAAAAATACAATGGTAGTATCTGGACGAAAATCCATTCCTCATCTCAAAGCCAGAAATCCATTCTTTAATATTTTTTTATATAAAGTTTTTTTAGCTGAGAGTTTTTGAAAAATTTACTTTCAAACTCAAAATTTTGAGAAAAAGACGATTTTTTTTTGTTAATCTATTTTTTTTTATAATATGGTATTAAGTACCATTTTTGATTTTGATTTTCAATGCCCTTATTAATTCTTAGTTAAAAACTGAAAACCAAATGCTAAAATGACTTCTAGTTTTTGAGAAAACTGAAATTAACATGATCAACTTCACTGTTTTCAGTCTAGTATCCTTTTTCTTCGGGGTGGGAGGGCTCTGCCTCAGATGCGGTAGTTCTGATTTTTAGATGAGTTGTTTATGATGTTGACCTTAGCAATAATCCAAGTTTTCCACCTCGAGCGCCGAACGCAACTTTGTGAAATACGCAAAAAACCGAGAAATTTTCGCGGTTTTTTCAGTTACTGGCTATTTTAACCTTTAAGGCCTGGTTTTCGATTATAACTTTGCTCTACCATTTCAAAATAATTAAATGGGCTTCAATTTGAGCTAAAAATCAATTCAAATTGTGATTTTTTTCATCAACTTTAGAATTTAGAATGCTGCAAATCGAATTGAAGGGGGCTTATTCACCCCTTGAGTGAAATCGTTTGCCCCTTTTCAATAATTTTTGTATACTGTGTAGCGTGTCATGTTGGCTTTATTTCAAGATCTTAATCATGGAGATCGGATGAGTAGAAACGGAGTTATGATTTTTTAAAGTCAACCATATAAAACTCGAACTAAAACAGTACTCAGTTCAGTACCCGCCAGTGACTTTAAAAAATCATAACCGCGAAAATTTCTCGGTTTTTTGCGTATTTCACAAAGTTGCGTTCGGCGCTCGAGGTGGAAAACTTGGATTATTGCTAAGGTCAACATCATAAACAACTCATCTAAAAATCAGAACTACCGCATCTGAGGCAGAGCCCTCCCACCCCGAAGAAAAAGGATACTAGACTGAAAACAGTGAAGTTGATCATGTTAATTTCAGTTTTCTCAAAAACTAGAAGTCATTTTAGCATTTGGTTTTCAGTTTTTAACTAAGAATTAATAAGGACATTGAAAATCAAAATCAAAAATAGTACTTAATACCATAAAATAAAAAAAAAAAAATAGATTAACAAAAAAAATCGTCTTTTTCTCAAAATTTTGAGTTTGAAAGTGAATTTTTCAAAAACTCTCAGCTAAAAAAACTTTATATAAAAAAATATTAAAGAATGGATTTCTGGCTTTGAGATGAGGAATGGATTTTCGTCCAGATACTACCATTGTATTTTTATGGTTATTTTTCTATTTGAAGTCAACTTTTCTTAAAATTGCCCCTCCCGCCATCCGGTACTATTGTTTTCTTCTTTTGGCCCAATCTACACGCTCTATTGCTTTGATGCAGCATATGTCAAAGACCATGTTTTTGTTATTATACTGTTTTATATACTACTTGTTGTTTTAAATTTTTTATTGCTATATTTTGAAATGCCGTCCCTTGGAAACCGTTATGTCTACAGAACCGGCTTTGGACTCAAATTGAAGAAAATTTAGTAAGGTTGAAATCGTAGAGCAATGTTTTATTCGGAAGTTAAGGCGTAATGGTTAAAATAGCCAAATAGTGAAAAATCCGCGAAAAATTCGCGGTTTTTTGGATTTTTACCAATGTTGCGTTCGGCGCTCGAGGTCGAAAAATCAGATTTAATACTAGGCCAACATCATAAACAACTCAGCAAAAAATCAGAACTAACGGACCTGACGCAAGGTCTCAGTACTATGAAACTACAAGGTTACTGGACTATTATAAGAAATACATTTTTTTTTTTTTATTTCAAATAACTGTCAAACCTTGTTTTACAAAGCCGTGTTTTTAATATATGTAAGCTAATGTCTCCTTAAATAGAGACAAAATTGTGCCAGACGAGTTTGGCTGTCGCAAATGCATGCCAGACGGCCCCTAATGTTATAAAGTTGGTGATTTTTTTTTCCTTGTTTTCTAATTTTTTAAATAATTATCAAAACTACAAATCTACTTTCACAAACCGGGGTATTTGGTAGTTTATGCTTTTCGACGAGTTTGGCTGTCGCAAATGCATGCCAGACGGCCCCTAATGTTATAAAGTTGGTGATTTTTTTTCCTTGTTTTCTAATTTTTTAAATAATTATCAAAACTAACAAATCTACTTTCACAAACCGGGGTATTTGGTAGTTTATGCTTTTCGTTATATGGACAAAATAGTGCCAGACGAGTAAGGTATTCCAAAATAAAAAAAGACTTTTCTTTAATACCTACATGGAAAATGTGGAGCTGGTCTGGCAAGGACATTAAACCGTAAAACTGGTCTAACACAATTTTTGTTCATGTTCGAGAAGGTATAAGCTAACATGTGCTCAAAATCCGGCTTTGTAAAAGCAAGTGTTTGGATTTTGACGATTATTCTAAATTTTGAAAAAAATTAGATGGCAACCCTAAAACTGCGAAAAATTTAAAAATTGACTTTTATTTTTGACTTAACTGGTCATGGCTCACTAATACACCCGGTTTGAGCGTATAATCTAACAAGTCCATCAAAATAGCCAAAAATGCCATTCATAAAGCTTTAAAAACTTAAAATCAGCCTAGTTTGAATGACTATTTCTCGGTCGATTTTTATCCTAACCGTGTTTTTAAAAATGTATTTTAAAGAAAATTTAATTACCTTTAATGCCTATACCTATCTCTGCTGGTAAGAAATTTATAAGCAAATACGTAAAAAAAATAAAAATGCGATTTTTCACATACATACATATTTTTTCAATGATTTTTTTTTTAATTTGTCTAACTAAAAATTAAAATTTTTTTTCAAAAATCCATTTTCATGGTAAATTTTATTCTCTACAAAAAAGATTTTGAGAACTATCTCGAAATTTTGCTTCGTTTTCGAGTTATATGCAAAAAACCAAAAAGGGTGCTTTTGCACCCCCTCTAAAAAATGCACCCTCCAATTTAATAGGACTCCGCGATTTTCTCATCTTCAATGACCCCTTTGATGATTTTTACAATAAAATCCCATGAACGTCTTACTTCCTTATTGCCCTGCTTATAAGGACATAATCAATAGACTATAAGTTTAATAGTTGATTTTATCCAAATATGTAAATATTTTTAACAATGAGTCAATCTGGCAGACGGCAACGCCACAGCCTTTTATTTTTGTTATGTTCAATTTTGTTTTTAGCAAAAAGAACCTTATTTTGTAATCATGCTATTTTATGTAATAAAAATCTATCTAATCTAAACAAAATCTAATATATACTGTGTGTCTTATAAAATGTTTTCAATTTAAAAAATGAGATTTGTAGTCATGGTATAAAAATACAAGGTGTATTGTATATGAGATGAATGGTCGCCATATTTGTTCGTGTGACGTCATAGCGAGTGTTCCACAACACATAACTTTAAAAAATCCACTATTCATTGTTTTACATAAAATTTCATTAACATATAATTTCAAACATAGTAAACTGAATCCATAAACGCGGTTTCGCTTATACGCGATTCAGTTTTTCTGAAACTCCCTCTATTTTGTTGTTGTTGTTCTTGTTTTACTTCGAGTTTTAACAATAAATAGCTTCAAAATTTAAATACTTTATTGCTTACTTTTTTTCCCATCTGACAAACAGTTGAGAGCATTCACCCACAATGACTTCACGAAACAGTCGCCCTGAACTGTCAAGTATACCTTGGTTATTCTTATACCATGATCTGTAGGCATGATATGTTTACAAAAATTACTAGACAATATTTTGATTCTTCTGAAAAATTTCATAAATTGGACGATGAAATAATTGTTCTATGTCTGTTTATCAATTCTCAATGCATAGACATTTAATTTTGCTGATAATGGGCGCCACTTAGCAAACCAGGACTACAAATCTTGCATTCGGCAGGAAGCGAAAATGTGTTCCATAATATATGAACCTTGTGATGACCAGTCTTTCAAAATAGGACCAACAAAGCTAGTAGCTGAAGAACAAAATAATATAATGATGGGAGATGCTCTACCAGCTGCAACAGTTCAAGATAATCTGGTATCACAAAATTCAACAATTTACCAAGGTATGCATTTAAAATCAAAAGAATATTATTCACACATGCATTTTAACATAAACATATTTTTTGTTATAATTAAAATAAAGAAAATGTTATTCACACATGCATTTTAACATACAAATATTTTTTATTATAATTTATTCCTATCTATAGATCAATCCGCAAATACAAGTTCCACTATACAACAAGACGCTACCACTTCTGCTTTAGATGCTGAAGGTTCTGGAGAAGAGAATTTACAATTGCCGCATAGGCCATCTACAAAACCAGTGCGTGGAGGATTTGATATTCTATCACTTTTTCGGAGCGCATTTAGTTTTCGCAATTTGGCTAGATCTACTAGACAATTTTTCACTATGTGTAACGACCGCATTACTATGCCCTGTATAATCGAGGATTTTGTTGGAGTTGGAATGGGTCCAATTCCAGGATGCGAGCCGGTTCATTGCGGGAACCGGTTCTGCGCGTCAGGTGTTAAACCTTGTCGTATTGAGTCTACAGTCACACCTTTTTACTTGGGTGTGCACTTTGGAAAAGGAGTTGGAAAAGGGAGCGCAGAAGAAAACATTGGCGCATGTATTCGCTTTACACAGATGCAATGCGTTTAAGATTCCTCTTGTACATTTAAATACATTTCTAATTACAAAAAAACAAGTGATATTTTGTTTGAAAATGGAACAAAAAAGTACCATACCATCGACGTGCTTAAATGCCTTCGCACAGGGAAATTAAATTTTTTCCTTTGATTATTTTTTTATTTATTTGATCATGAAAATGAAAAGGGAATATGTATTTCTATACATGTTACCGTTAAAGTGCGAAAACCAATTAATGTGCACATTACCAAGTAAATGTGCGAATCAACATGGTTCGGCCCGTTAAAGTGCGATATTTTACTTCAATGAGCAAGTTTCCGCACCTTAAGAGTGTTCCGAACTGAACAAAACCAGTCATTTGCTAACTTTTTTTTGCGTATATAAGACCGGTTTTTTACATTTTCATCATACTTTTTTTTATAAAACTCTTAATTTTTACTAATTGGTCACTAGTAGGCGTATTATTTACTAAAAAAAACATTTAATAAGTAACGGATTTTAACTTCCAAATTTACATACATTTTCTGTCAAAAAGTGCCTTTTAAGAATTAAAAATTTCAATATCAGATGATACAATTATGATTATATAATTAATGAAAATTGTGGAAAATAAATTGAATTTTTATCCACTGCAAAAAAAATTTGTCAAAAAAAAAGTTAAGTATACAAAATTGACTTTCAAAAATGCGTTTTTTCAAAATTTACAAGCATTTTTATTTTGTATTATTAAAATTTTTATTAGGTACAAAATTAAATATTTCTCCAATAATGGCATAGTAAAAATATGGAATTTTATATTATTAAACATTGTTTTGCAAAAAATGCTGAATACAAAGGTTCCTACTCCAGATGACGCCATACATCCCCAGACCATTGCCGAACCTTCTCAGAAAACACCAGACTATTACCGAACCGTCTCAGAAATCCCCAGACCATTACCGAACCGTCTCAGAAACATTGCCGTATAGCCATACCTTTCCAAAACAAATCGAAAGTGAAAACTTCTTTATGCCAAGAAATATAAAAATTACGGTTCATCATTCTGGGAAATGATCTTGTTAGTGGACAAGAGCAAAATGGCTATTTTTGCCACCAAAAATGTGGCAACTGAATAACACTGACATAAACAGGTTTCTTGCAAAAAGCTCGGAGGAGGTTTGGTAATGGTCTGGGGATGAATATGACGTCTTCTGGAGTTAGAAACCTTGTCTTAATTGATAATATAATGAGGACTGAAGATTGCATTAATATTTTAAGATTTTGCAAAACTGGGGTTAACTGATTCATGGGTCTTCCAATAAGACAACGACCTCAAGCATACATCGAAATTGGTCAAGGAATGGTTACTCCATGGTCCTTCTTAGCAACTAGAAGACCTTCCGCGATCCCCAGGCCTTGACCTCATTGAGAATTTGTGAGATTATCTGTACAAACAGATCCAAAAGAGGAAATTATTTAGCAAAAAGGCACAAAGTTCAATTTTGTTTGAAGAGTGGCAAAAAATCCCAGCTGAAATGACAGGGAAGATAGTAGAGTCAATGCCCAGACGCATAGAAGGGCGAAAGAGGAAGCAGACGAAGTATTGGTTTTAAGTTTTTCGCTTTAATTGTAATTGAATAGTGTACACTTTCTTTTGACGCCATAAAAATGAAGTATTTTTTGTTATTTTTTTATTGAATTTTTACTATAATATTTTTTGTTAAATTTTATATGCCAATTCATTGAAGATTAACCGCATTAAAAAATAAGATAAGTATTTTGCTAAAAGATCGCATCTATTTTCTTCAACAGAGTTACAAAAAAGCAGTTCACAGCTGTACACTTTTTTTTGACGCTCACAGTATATGGCATCGTTCAAGTGTGGAATTTAGATATCATCGCCTATGTTTCTTGGCTTATTTTCTTTGTCCATTGTAACATCGTGTTTCGTGTGTGAGCTTATAAAGGGTGATTTTTTAAGAGGTTTAGAACTTTAAAAAAAAAAAAACACAAAAAATTCGAAAAAATTAATGAAATATTTATTTGAATCGATAGTTTGAACCTTGCAATTTAATGTTTAAAGATAATTTCATGCAAATGTTGACCGCGGCTGCGTCTCAGGTAGCCCATCCGCTGAGTCCAATTTTGGCATACTCTTTCACACATATCGGCCGGTATCTCACGAATGAATGCATGGATGTTGGCTTCCAGTGCGTCAATCGAAGCGGGCTTGTCCCTATAGACATTAGCCTAGGTGTCAAATCGCACGATCTAGGCGGCCAATTGACCGGCCCGAAACGTGAAATTAACTGTTCACCAAACTCGCCTCGCAATTGCGCCATTGTTTCGCGTGCTGTGTGGCATGTGGCACCGTCTTGTTGAAACCACATATCATGCAAGTCAAGAACTTCCATTTCGGGCAAAAAAAAAGTTTGTTATCATCGCTCGGTAGCGTTCACCATTGACAGTGGCTTTTTCGGGATGCATTGGTAGCTGTTGCAATGCTTCTGGCTGATCTTCACTCCAAATGCGGCAATTATGCTTATTTACGTACCCATTCAACCAAAAATGAGCCTCATCGCTGAACACAATTTTTCGATAAAAAAGCGGATCCTCGGCCAGCTTTCCAAGAGCCCATTCACCAAAAATTCGGCGTTGTGGTAGGTCGGCTGGCTTTAGTTCTTGCACCAGCTGTATCTTAAAAGGCTTTACGCCCAAATCCTTCCGCAAAATATTCCACGTAGTGCTGTAACAAAGGCCTAACTGCTGGGAACGGCGCCGAATCGACATTTCGCGGTCTTCTGTCACACTAGCTGATACGGCCGCAATATTTTCTTCACTACGCACAGTACGTAAACGTGTTGGTGGTTTAATGTCCAACAAAGTAAATTTGGTGCGAAATTTGGTCACAATCTTCCGAATAGACTGCTCAGAAGGTCGAGAATGCCGACCATAAAATGGAAGCAGCGCGCGATGAACATTTCGAACCGAGCACGAATTTTGATAGTAAAATTCAATAATTTGCAAGCGTTGTTCATTTGTAAGACGATCCATGGTTAAATTGCAAACCAAACTGAAGCTGTTTGACAGTGACACAAGGTACTAAACACACGTCAGCTGTCAAAACCAGTGTTGCCAAAACCAAACCAGCTAAAAAATCACCCGTTACTTACCAAGACAACGAGGCTCTTTCGTCTGCTCCAAATAAATCATCCGCTCGATTTTATTTATTTCACAATCCTTTTTCTTTGGGTAGTTTTGTTGTTATATTTTTCGCCAAGGGGATGATTTATTTGGAACAGACTAAAGTGTCTCGTTGTCTTGTTAAGTATAAGCTCACACAGGAAACACGATGTTCTTTTACCGTGCTTCCAGGTATAGGAGGCTCAAGACCTTTCCTGAAAAAAATATACAAAAATATTTTACATGTCGATACCTTCCCGTAAGAATGTATTAAGCGACATTTCAAAAATTTTAAAGGCATCGAAAAAAACATATGGTCCAGTTATTTATTTATGTATTTAAGAAAATAAAAAAAATGGAAAGGGATTTTCAACTCAAAATGCTTCTAAAGATCTGCTTATTACAGCAAAATACCCAAATAAGTAACTGAATAAGAGGTATTTTAAAAAATTTAATTTAAAATTTTTCAAATGTCGCTTAATACATTCTTACGGGCAGGTATCGATGTGGTTATGATTTTTTTTTTGAAAATTGTTTACCAGGTACGACTTTCTTAAAATAAAGTGAACACTACGACCACGGATGAACGATTTTTACTGTTTTTTTTTTATTTTTTAAATATTAAGGCCGTGTGTCAATTGCGCTAAAATTTGGTATGTTTTTATTGGGGGGAATAAAATTTAAGGTTATTGCTGTGTGTCAATTGAATTAAATGGGATTTTTAAAACATATGGTAATATTCTATTAGTTTTGTTATTGCAATTTTGCAGTAATGACAGTACGCCAAACAAATAATTCAGTTTCAAATTGAGTGATCACCTGAAAGTTTTTTTTTTTACTATCAAGAATTTAACACAGGTAATTCAAACAAATGGCGGAGAGAAATTCGAAATCTTAAAACGATATCAATCGAAGTGCCGCAAAAATTTACGCCTAAAAACTGATACTTTTAAATACCCCATACAAAAATTAATGATATTTCTTGATTTTCATTTCTCGAGCTCATACTTACATTTATTTTAAGGCCTTTGCTTATAGTAGGGGAGCCCACTAAGGGATTATGGGATTTACTCGAGCGCGTCAGATTAGTATAAAGGGGGGTACCTTGCACCCTGCTGAGTACCTCCACCATATATCAGTACTCTATGTAGGGCCGGGCGCCTAGGGCAGGTTGTCAGATTAGTAAAAAAAAATCGATAGCTCGAAATACTCGAGTGCGTCAGATTAAGATAGGGTAGGTTAATTACATGCTGAAAAAAGTGTATTTCAATAATCTGACGATTTGAGGTAGTGGGAGGGCTACAAACTTACAAAAAAAAATTGTCACCTGGACATTCTCGAGCGCGATTGATTTTTTGTTATTGTGAAGAAAATAATTCTAGGATAACGGGGAAAGTATAATCTGCCGTTTTCCTTGTCCCGTTTAGGAGGGAGAGGTGATTTTCGAAAAAAAACGACTTAAATGGAAAAATAAATATTTAAAATCAATGACAATACTTAAAATGCAAGACAATAACGGTTTTAAAAGTCAAAAATCTGTTCTTTAATCCTACATTTAAATTGAATTATTCGTGTCAATAGTTTTCAAAATATTTGCATTTCAATTCAAATTTTTTATAAAAAAACGCAAAAAAAAATGTTTGGATTAATTTTTCTCAAAATTGTGGAATAAAAAGCTGGATTTTCTTTTTGTGTGGTCAATGCTCGTATTAATTTTGAATCGAACACAAAAAACCAGAAGCTTTTATGTCTTCTAGTTTTTAAGAAAATTGTAAATTACTGATACTACTTTTTTTAGAGATTATAATATTATATCATTATGTAGCTGTTCCCATTAGTAGCTATTGACATTGGAAACAGAGAATACATTCAAAGTTATTAAATGCAAACGAAATTTGGCAAACACCGAACCTCGCACATACCCCAAATCCTATAGTGAGCCCAAGCAGGGCGGTTGCATACACATATCTTACTTTTAAAACGCAGCCGTAATGCTGGAAGTGCAAGCAAATTAAAAATATCTCAAAAAACTAGTATCAGTAACTTGCAATTTTCTCAAAAACTAAAAGCCACAGAAGCTTCCGGTTTTTTGTGTTCGATTCTAAATATGAGCATTGACCACAAAAAGAAAATTTAGTCTTTCACTTCACAATTTTTAGAAAATTTGACCCCAACATTTTTTTTGCGTTTTTTATCAAAATTTTGAGTTTGAATGCAAATATTTTGAAAACTATTGACATAAATAATTTAATTTAAATGTAAGATCAAAGAACAGATTTCTGACTTTTAAAACCGTAATTGTCTTGCATTTTAAGTATTGTCGCTGATTTTTAATATTTTTTTTTCCATTTAAGTCGTTTTTCTCAAACCTTGCCTCTACCTCCTAAAGGGGGCGACATAGACCCCCCTCTCATAGTAAGAAATGCTTGTACATATTTGACTCTTCTAAAAAAAATCGTTTTCAATTTTTGGTGCCCAAGTTATTATACTCTCCCCAGTGACTGAAAAAATCCTGAATAAAAATGTTTCTTCTTTTCAAATCGTCAGATTAAGAAAACCCCTCCAGATAATTGTCAGATTAAGGTTTAGCACATGTAGGACATCGAGTTGAACCATATATATCAAAATCTGACGCGCTCGAGAATTTCAAAATGGCGATTTTTTTTTGCATTTTCAAGGAGCTGCCGTAAGCTTGCGTCACATCCGAATCGTCAGTCTTTTGAATTTGAGCATCCTTGAGGGTCACTTAACATCCCCTGTTAAAATCTGACACGCTCGAATAAATCCATTTGTTTTCCAATTTCTACACTCGCATACAGCCACCCCCACCACGCAAACCGGCAGATTAACATACCACCGTTATCAGAAAGACCCAGGCCATATACATTATCAATATCTGACGCGCTCGAATATGTCCACGTGACTGTTTTTTTTAACATTTTTGATCACCTGTAGATGCTCCCCCCACCGATGAAACGGTATACTTTACTAACATTTTTTTCTCTCTATCATCAAATATTCAAAATCTATTAGGTCCCAACGACGCTCGAGTAAATCCACATTTAGCATCGTCAAAATTGTATTTTGTATGTTTGTGTTTTATTGTGATGGGTAATTTTCGAGTTGACTATAGCAACATTCGTGGCTTAAGGACAAATTTTTTAGCTGCATACGTTCATACTGTCAAGAACAGGCCAGCTATTTTGGCGTTAAGTGAGACTCAAGTAGGTGAAAATACTGACATCTCAGAATTCAAGCTACAGGGTTATAACTTATTGCCACTATTTTTCCCCCACCATGGTCTCGCCGTATACGTCAGGAATGATGTCGCTTACCAGCTTCAGCCTCAATACGGCCACTGTTCTAACACGAACTTTAATTTTATGTGGCTTAAAATTACTGTTAGTAAGCACATCATACATGCGTGTTTCATATACAGAAGCCCTAATTTAGACAGCAATTCGACTTCCAACGAATTCGATGCGCTGTCAGATTCCATATTAAGAATCTGCACCCATTTTCCCCGCACTGAAATCATTATTACGGGTGATTTCAATATCCATAATTCTTCTTGGCTTCGACATTCTGGACAGACTACACCCGAGGGAAGATATGTAGAGATATTTTCTGAGTTGAACCATCTAACTCAGCTTGTGAAGGAGCCAACACGAATACCTGACGTTGAAGGTCATTCCGCCAACACACTTGATCTTTTCCTTACATCAGATCCTGATAAGTATACAATTAACATCTTAGCACCTCTAGGCACGTCAGACCACTGTATCTTATCAGCAAATTTCTCATGCTCCACCAATCCAGTTAAAGAAAAAAACCCGAAGAGAACCGTCTGGCAGTATGAGAAAGCCAACTGGGACGGTCTCAACAACTTCTATCGAAAGTTTAACTGGTCACTATGCTTTCTCGATAGAGACATAGATGCCAGTGCTGATATGTTAACAGGTATTATTACCAATGGAATGAAAACTTTTATCCCTAATAGGACTAAGAGTATAATTTCTAAGGAAAATTCTTGGTACGACCATGGCTGTAAAGAGGTTATTAGATTAAAAGAATTAAGTTTCCGATGCTTTAAAAAAAATCCCACTGAGGAAAACCGAAAAAAATACCGACGAGCCCGGAATACCTGCAACGCTCATATTCATAGAACGAAGTTCTTACATGACCAAAATGTACGGCAAAAGATACTGCAATGTCCGAAAGGCAGTAAGAGCTTTTGGTCATTTGTAAAAAATATTAGAAACTCTTCGTCGTCATCGGTTCCAACACTCGTTCACAATAACACTCCTGTGGTTAGCTCGCAAGGAAAAGCAAATCTGTTTGCTGCCCTTTTTGCTGCAAATTCGACCTTGCCACACAGTGTTATGACTCCTCCTGTACTTGAGCGCGTAAATGCTGCTATGGGACAAATCTTTTTTCGCACTCGTACAGTCGCAAGAGTCCTAAAAGATCTTGAAATTCACAAATCCGCTGGTCCAGATTGTATATCCCCATTAGTTCTGAAGACGTGTGCTTCAACACTGGCAAAACCATTACGTAAGCTTTTCCATCTTTCCTACTCATCTGGACTCTTTCCGAGTAGATGGAAAACAGCATATGTCCAGCCAGTACCTAAAAAAGGCAAATCTTCCTCCCCCTCCAACTATCGACCAATTTCACTTACATCCCTTCTCTCCAAGGTCATGGAAACGCTGATCAACAATCAGCTTAAGAAATATCTTGAAGAACGAAAGCTCTTCAATGACCGGCAGTACGGCTTTCGTAGCTATAGGTCCACTGGTGATCTGATGGCATATCTCACCGAAAAGTGGAACCAATCCTTACATCATTTTGGAGAAACAAAGGTAATTGCACTAGATATTTCTAAAGCATTTGATAGAGTTTGGCACGAAGCTCTTTTATCGAAAATGCGTGCGTTTGGTATCGATGAGTCTCTCCTTCTTTGGATTAGAAGTTACCTGTCAGACCGTTCAATTCAGGTTGTTCTGGACGGTTTTAAGTCTGATATCCACAAAATAAATGCTGGTGTTCCCCAAGGCTCTGTTTTGTCTCCAACGCTCTTCCTTATCTTTATAAATGATCTATTGTCTGAAACTTCTAATCCCATTCATTGTTTTGCTGATGATAGTTCTCTTAGCTTTTCATATTCGTTCCCAGATTCACAACCCTGCGCTTCAGTTGTGGAACTGAAACGACAGCATATGATAAGCTCATTAAATTCCGATCTAGACAGCATCATACAATGGGGTATTAACAACCGTGTGGAATTTAATGCTTCGAAAACACAAAGCTGTCTTCTATCGGTTAAGCGAAATATACCACCCATGCCATTATCCATGAATGGCACTTGCATCAAAGTAACCGAAAAGCTTTCCATTGTCGGTATGTGCATAACTGATCATCTCTTATGGAATGATCACATATTCGATGTTGCAAAAAATGCAGCAAAATGCTTAGGTTTTCTTAAAAGATGTAAGAAATTTTTTTCCCCTTCTGATCTGGCTAACATCTATAAAGCGTACATCCGCCCAAAACTTGAGTATAACTCCCATGTCTGGTCAGGTGCCCCTATAACACATTTAAGCTTATTGGATAGAATCCAGAACAGAGCCCTTAAGCTTATAGGTGATTCAAACATTACGGAAACTTTTGTTTCGCTAGAACACCGTCGTAATGTCTCCTGTCTCACACTGTTCTATCGTTTTTTCTACCAACAATGCTCAGATGAAATAGCCAGTTGCATTCCCCCTCTGAAGCAATTTCGCCGTAATACTCGTCAAGCTATGAATGCTCATCAGTTTACCCTTGAGCCAAACTTCGGACGTACTGTCAAATATAGAGGTTCTTTCTTTAGTCGTACTACTCGGATGTGGAATGCTTTGCCAAACTCGATTTTTCCCCTTCATTGTGATGTACAAGCATTCAAGATCAACGTGCATCGGCATCTCCTATTACACCCTCTCCACTTTTCCTAAACGCTCACGCTGTGTTACATCATAACATTATAAGGGTATTCATAATCCCTTGAGTGTGTGCAAATTATAAAAAAAAAAAAAAAAAAAAAAAAAAGCATCGTGGGCTCCCCTACTATTATATTTCTTAATATTTTCATTTGACTTTTGATTTTTAATCTTCCTCGATACCATTCATGACTTCACGGCAGCAAAATAGAATATTTATCTATACATTCATCTCCCTCACTCCTTCATGAACACAGCCATGTCATGGGCCCAAGACAAGATTGCCGTTGATCCCAATTTTCATAAGCGAATTTTGATTAGCGATTTGATGATAATTCTCAAGTGTATGTTGATAGATACACCGTTAGGTTAGGTAAGGTTAAAGTGGCTGCCAGTCGTGAAGACTGACACACTTAGACCATGAGTTGGTCCATTGTGACACCACATGAATCTAGGGAACCCTTTTCCCCACTCGGTGAACCATTTGGAGCTTCTTATGAAGCGTAAAAGACTGCCTATGCCTAAGTCTGTTAGATCACTAGGATCATTGAGGTAAAAATCACCAAGGTGAAGTCTTCATCTATGAGATAGAGCGGGGCACGTGCATAGGAGGTGAGGGATTGATTCTATCTCTTCTTCATCCAAACAGCTTCTGCAAAAATCATTAGAGAACACGCCAAGCCGCGTTGCGTGCTTTCCTAAGACAGTGTCCAGTTATAACACCAATCATGGAGCTAATGTGCAATCTACTTAGAGATATCAAACACTCAGATCGCTTTAAATCCATTGCTGGCCAGATTTGTTTTGTTGCCAAACAAGTGGTGATATCGTTCCACCTCAGGTTTGTTCTCTCTAATGCATCTTGCCTCAGCAAAAGTTTACAAGTAGCGATGGGTATACCTATATCTGCCTTGGTAGGTAGAAGAGGTAGAGTTGTTCCACTTTTAGCGAGTTCATCGGCCTTACAATTACCTGGGATGTCCCTATGCCCCGGCACCCAACACAGGTGAATGCTAAACTGCTGCGCCCTTTCCAGCAGAGATGAACGGCAATTAAGGCTGTTATAGAGTTAGTCGAGACACCGTTACATCCACGAAAACTAACTGTTTGGTATACTTTATGGGTTGGTGGCACAGTACACATATCTAAGGTATTATCTTGCGCATGTTGTCCGAAATGAGAGCTGTCAAAGAAAGAAAAGATGGCGGCCTTACGTGACCCCGTCCGCTGTATTACAACAACAACGAAGAAAACAAACACAAAAGGATAATTTAAATAGCACTAAAAACTAGGAAGGAATGTTGTTTGCATGACAAAATAATGTTAATAAACACTAAAAAGCTTGAAACAATTGTATTTGCTTATAGATAAGTAACAAATGAACACATAAAACACAACTAATTTTGATGTTTAACGAGTGGGGGTCACGGGATTCGCCATTTTCCACTGATTTTGATGGATACGCAGAACTGAACAAAAATGAAAACGCTAATGATATTACCTGTAATATGTGTACTGTGGGTTGGTGGAACAATTGGTCCGTACTTCTTTAAAAACTATGCTGGCCAGAACATTACAGTCAATGGTGACCGCTATAGGGCCATGATTACTGACTTTTTCGTTCAACGATTTAATAACCTTGATATGGTTTCAAAAAGACGGACGCGCAAATGTCACACTGCACGTGCCACAATTGATTTATTGAAGGAAACGTTTGGTAACCGCATAGTTTCACATTACGGACCCGTGAATTGGCCTCCAAGATCGTTCTATTTAACACCACTTGACTATTTTCTGTGGGGATATGTGAAGTCGCTTGTCTACGCCGATAAGCCCGAAACGATTGATTGAGAACAACATTCGACGTGTTATTGCCGATATACGGTCACAAATGTTCGAAAAAGTCATCGAAAATTGGACCTCCAGATTAGACTACGTCCGAGCCAGCCGTGGCGTTCATATGCCAGAAATCATATTTAAATTATAATGCCAAATGATTATCTTTCGAATAAAGTAAATTTTATGTCAAATTAAAAAAATCATCTTTGTTTGATTCCATTTCAAAGTTCTATACCTCTAAAAAAACACCCTTTACATAAAATTCGATTCTGTAGGGATTTAAGGCCCCACTATTTGGCTGCCATATTGGGAGAGGAGTTCTAAAAAGTTTTCCACGGTAACTTAAGTATTGATTGTCCAAGTAAAACAAAATTATACAAATTTGTAGCAAATTTAATTCTCTAAAATGTATGTGAAAACACTTATTTCCCTTAAGCGGTAAATAATAAAAAAAAAAAAAAAAAAACAAAAAACAAAAATTGATGTCAATGGTTAAGATTATTACTTCTGTTATTTACAGCTTTAGGGTAAAAAGTGTTGTTACATAAAATGTGGAGAGAGTACTGTACCATTAGACTGTTTCAAAAAAAAAAATTGTTTCCGATTTTCTTGCAAACAGGCTGAAAATTTTCAGTTAAGCAAAAAAAGCAGTCTGTGAAAATTTGAGCTCTTAAAATTCATGTTTAGACAAGCAGATCATCGCAGATTTCGGTTATCCATACGATTTGTATGGGTGAAAAAACCTGTTTGTATTTGGAATTTTATAACTTAATAATGACAAGTATTTAAACTAACGGTATACGTTTTTCGCATAAGCATTTTTTTAAGTAATTGAAGATATTATGGTAACTAATATCACTCTTATCGCAAAATGATTTAAGACCTTTTTTGTAGAGGACTAATTTTCCTTTCCAATGGTGCCTAACAATATTACTTAACTTCAATTTATACAATTATAGTTATTACAATAATTAGTCGCTTTTAAATTGATTTTTTTAGTGGTAAATTACATAAAAATTCGAAATTTGAAACAGAAACTAAAACATACTTTTCCAAAGGTTTTTGGGGTGCTGAACTCGAATCAGAAGTTAAAAATTTTGACACGTTTATGAGATATTTCCATTTGAAAATTGAAAAAAAGAAGTTTTTCGCTGCAAAATAACTTTTTTTCAATTTTCTATACGGCAATATCTCATAAACGTGACCTAGTAGAATATTTCTGACTTCTGATTCTAGTTAAACACCCTAAAAACCTTTGGGAAAATTTATTTTAGTTTTTGTTTCAAAAAAATGTTTGCCGAGTTTAATTACGGAATTTCTATGTTATTTACCACTAAAAGATCTATTTAAAAGCGACTAATTATTGTACATAATATAATTGTATTAATTGAAATTAAGTAATATTGTCAGGCACCATTGGAAAGGAAAATTAGTCCTCTAGAAAAAAGGTCTTTAATCATTTTTCGATAAGAGTGATATTAGTTACCATAATATCTTCAATAACTAAAAAAATGCTAATTTTACGTTGAATAAATGTATGGTTATTTTATGGAATGAGTTTGATTGACTATCTGGATTTATGATAAATTATGTTAAGACCTTTTTTGCAGATCGTTCAATTTTCTACAAAAAAAAAACGTATGCCGTTAGTTTAAGTACTTGTCATTATTAAGTTATAAAATTCCAAATACAAACAGGTGTTCTCTCCCATAAAAATCGTATGGAAAACCGAAATCTGCGATGAGACATGTCTAAACATGAATTTTAAGAGCTAAAATTTTTACCGACGTCTTTTTTTGCTCAACTGAAACTTTTGAGCCTGTTTGCAAGAAAACTTTTTTTTTTGAAACAGTCTACTGTAGGTACCTACTTATTATCTATCTCTTTTCGGCATTCCTGTTTCTGCAAATGCCAGCTCGGGAGCGCATCTCACTTCCGAAAGCAAAGCCGAACTCCGCAATTACAGTCGCCACCACTTAAGTGCCCCTCCGGGCATTATAAATTTCTGCCTTAATTCTCAAGGTTCCGCGGAAAACTCTTAAAACTGCCTTTTCAAAATGGCGGCCAAATGGGGACTTTCAACCTCTAGAATCTAGTTTTATAGTTGCACTTGCACTGAACCCCCTTACATATCAAAAGAAAAAACTTTTCCCTACCCAAACTCGAATTTTTTCGAATTGACTCTCGCAATAAGCCCTATATTTGAACAATATACATAATATAATATAGTAAATTAGATATAATATAAAACAATTATGTTTATGAATTGAGAATCCTTATAACTTAAAAATGTTTTTTGACCTTCCGTATGTACATAACATAGGTATAACTCATCATTCGTTTCTCTTTTCAATTACCATTAGTATTCAGGCATTTTTATAGAGCTCTTTCTTTGGAAACTATTTATTTTCAATTGCTTCTAAATCCAGGTGGAATCCATGTTGATAGCTCACCTGGCCAAGATTTATTTATTAAATAGCAGTCGATTTATGGTATGGTTAATGCTGCCATATCATCGACTGTATAAAGCTATTGATGTCATAACCCTTTTTTGATCATTCAATATAAACGAATTTCGGATCATACTAGGGACCAGCGTGTATTGAAGTTGAAACAATTGTCCTATTTTCAATTGTCTAGCCTTAAACGATGATGTTGGCCCACAAGACTCACACATGAAGAAAACTTATTTCAGTTTTCACACATTTAATTATCACTTAAACTTTAATCTAACATTATAGTTTTTAATGTAATAACACCAACTTGAGAGAACCACCACTAAGTTTTCCATAGGCTGGAATTATAGCTATTTCATGGGTGGAAAGCCTATCGTCAGACTCCTTTAGAGGTGCTTTTTCTATTATTTTCATTTTTAATTAAAAATTGAAAAATGGCGGAGTTTAAGGGTACTGTACTCAAAAAGGACGAAATAACGATTTTTTTGCCATAGTGTAAGCCGCGGTTGAGCGCACTCGAAAATTTAACACCTATTCAAATGAACGAGAAATATAACGGGTGATTTTTTAAGAGGTTTAGAACTTTAAAAAAAAAAAAAAAAAAAAATTCGAAAAAATGAATGAAATATTTATTTGAATCGATAGTTTGAACCTTGCAATTTAATGTTTAAAGATAATTTCATGCAAATGTTGACCGCGGCTGCATCTCAGGTAGCCCATCCGCTGAGTCCAATTTTGGCATACTCTTTCACACATATCGGCCGGTATCTCACGAATGAATGCATGGATGTTGGCTTCCAGTGCGTCAATCGAAGCGGGCTTGTCCCTATAGACATAAGCCTTGACATACCCCCACAAAAAATAATCTAATGGTGTCAAATCGCACGATCTAGGCGGCCAATTGACCGGCCCGAAACGTGAAATTAACTGTTCACCAAACTCGCCTCGCAATTGCGCCATTGTTTCGCGTGCTGTGTGGCATGTGGCACCGTCTTGTTGAAACCACATATCATGCAAGTCAAGAACTTCCATTTCGGGCAACAAAAAGTTTGTTATCATCGCTCGGTAGCGTTCACCATTGACAGTAACGCTGCGATTCGCATCATCTTTGAAGAAATATGGCCCAATAATGCCGCCGGCCCATAAACCGCACCAAACAGTGGCTTTTTCGGGATGCATTGGCATCAGCCAGAAGCTGTTGCAATGCTTCTGGCTGATCTTCACTCCAAATGCGGCAATTATGCTTATTTACGTACCCATTCAACCAAAAATGAGCCTCATCGCTGAACACAATTTTTCGATAAAAAAGCGGATCCTCGGCCAGCTTTCCAAGAGCCCATTCACCAAAAATTCGGCGTTGTGGTAGGTCGTAAGACGATCCATGGTTAAATTGCAAACCAAACTGAAGCTGTTTGACAGTGACACAAGGTACTAAACACACGTCAGCTGTCAAAACCAGTGTTGCCAAAACCAAACCAGCTAAAAAATCACCCGTTATAAGACATGATCTTAAATATCATAGTCTAAGAGCTGGCTTCTTATTTTTGGTTTCAACGCATAACCAAAAAATGAGTATGAGGATCTGTTGGTGCATGCATCATCGAATTCAAAAGTCTGGCAGGATTATTTTCGACGAGGGGTTGAAAATATAGATTTTCAGACTACTGTGTAAGGGGCACATGCACTTCGATTCACTTATTAAAAATGGGAAATGATGCTCTGTCATTTGTTTTAATTTAACGGTCCGCGTATCATGTAGAATTAGCTGATCTTCCCTATGTTCATAAATCAATTCATCATAGAGCCTTATGTTTATCATTTTTATCATTTGAATATTATTTTCATTCTTAAAAAAATTTTATCTTAAGAATTGAGACGATACAAACAAAATTTAATCGGTTTGCCTTAAGGAAACTAAATTTGCCCGGTGATTTAGCAGATTACATCTCTAGAAGATGTGCTCCAATACATTTAAAAACACTCGAATGCCGTAGGAAATCGCAAAGTATTTTGTCCATAAAGGACATTTTTGACAATCGTGTCAATTGTAGTGAATTGCTTTCATTTATTTCTTTTTACCTATGCTCCGGAAAGACGGCTAGAAACCGGAATGATTTTTTTTATGTTTCCACACATAGAACTAACTATGGGTCCAATGAGTCTACAACGCGTTCTTTGAAACTAAACTAGTCAACAAAATTAAAGGAACAAATATTTTTTCAATTTTTGTTAACGTTTTTTGAAGAGCTGTATCTTTGTGACGAGTGGTCGCATTGAGTTGAAATAAAAAGCATTTTACAGCTTTATGTTTTTTGTTTCGAGATTTGTTTACAAACAAATTTTTTTGAAGTACCGTTATTGCGTAATGGCGAAAAATGAGACGAGACAACAATTTTTTTTTTTTTTATTTTTTCTTGAAGGTCCTCATTTCTATGGATAAATTTTTTTGAGTCAATTAAATGTCATGATCAGATACCTTGCTTATTCAGCTTCAATTCAGTTTTTTTGTTGTTGTCGTACGATTTTTTTGACATGGTTTATCTGACTGTGAATGAAAAAAGATACTTTTAGCCTTGATTACCAATATCTCAGCAAATAATGATGTTATAAAAGATTCAAAGACAGTTTTGGAAATTTGAGAAAGCGTTTTACAAGATTTTTTTAAGATTTTGTAGAAATTATTTGTTTTTACCGTTCACCGTTAGTTTTAAAAAAGTACTAAAAACCGACGTTTTGTGGTCTTTTCGTAAATCTTTTTTTTTTCTTTGCAAATATTGATTGCATGCAGAAAAATAGTTTTGAACGAAAAGAGTGGTCTTTGATCTTTTTTCAGAAATTTTGAATCCTAGATTTCCAGATTGACGTTTTTTTGAAATAATTATTGAAAAGAACAGAGAACAAATACTGAAAAACCATAATCACATGCAATTTCCCACGGAAATTTAACAAAAATGAAATGTTGATGATGCAATACTTTTGAAAGGAAAATATCTCCTATGGACTCAATTTATTGATATACTTGATCATTTTACTGTCTTTTCTGAAGTTCTTTTTTCCTTCATCAGTAGCATATGTTTACATTGCTTAGCGATAGTTCACTAATGTACGAATAGGGCAGGGCTTAGGTTTTTCCACATTATTAATTCAAGCCAAAGTTCCTACGCAGTAAAATATGCTTTTGTAACTAATAAATTGCAGGCTATAATTGTATGGCTTAGAGCTCAACGGATATATAATGAAATGATGTACTCACAACAACCTTTTCATCGATGTACGACACATTCGTATTGGGAAATGAACCAGCTCCCATAAATTTTTGCACGTTGTATTTATATCATAAATGAAAGGGCTACAATTAACTGAAGATTTCTCCGAGAAGAAGAGAGGTATCGGGAAAATTTAGACTGATTTTAAAAGAACAAAATAATTTCTTTCAGAAACCATTACAAATTGTTTTGAAACAATTTACCTCACGTTGCAATACAACTTTGAAAACAGCAAAAAACGTGTTTTTCGATTTTATAACGGGAATATCTCAAAAACTTGGCCTGATTCGAGTTCAGCACACCAAAAACCTAAGGAAAAGTATATTTTGGTTTCTGTACCAAAAAAAAAATTAAATTTTGTTGACCAGTGTTATTCTTTTAAATGTACTATCTTATTTGATCAAAAAAGGAGTAAAATATTAGCACCATGAATGTAAAAAAAAAATTAAATTAAGTAAATTCTGTACTAACACAATATTATCTTTGTTCAAAAATCTTTTGATAGTAGAGTTTCAATAAATTATGACTCCTGAGGAAGTTGAGAATTTTTAACGAAACGTAAGATTTAATAAAAAAAGTTTTTTAATTTGCATATAAAGAGAAGATACAAAAAATATACAAAAATAATTGTTAATTTCAAGTCGATTGCAGGATATTATATGTATGTATGTGCAAGTCTGTGCGACCCAGTCATGCACTTTCTTCTTAGTTTTTGCTGTCTTCCAATTTTACTACATTATGTTCTTTTCGTATTTTAAACTTTTATAAGCTCTTGACCTCGATTTATAAATAGCATAATCAAAAGGGTATACCAACTTCTTGGTAAATGTCTGTTTTTTCTTTTGATGTAAGTTCTTCGTTGTTTACAGATTTTTTAGACCTTTTATCTTGGGAGTTTATAAATAGCATTATAAGAATAGTTTCAGTCTACCAACTTCTTGCAAAAGATTAAGTCGAGAAAATATCGATGTCTTCATTATATAAACTAGTTTTTTTTATATTTAAACTGTTTGTTATTAAAAACATACTATGTTTGCCATTGGAAAATGAGACCCACTCTTTTAATGACCAAAGGCAGACCGGAAAATTTAATATTCATATTAGCTTAAGGGATGTCGCAATTATTGAAGTGGATAAAAACGAATTTTCTGAAGTATAAAATTTTCCTATTTGGGTAAATCATTGTTCTGTTAAAGCTTACAAAACTTATTTTATTTAAAGGATGCAATCAATGCTGATGATTACTATTATGACGAAGAAGATCTTACAATAAGTCCCATATCGAATTGGGTCTCAACCACCATTAAAACCCCACAGCTAATTGTGAACACTTTAAAAAGCCAAACCTTTGATTTGGAAAACATACAAAATAATAAACAAGTTTTTAAACATTCACCATCTCAACACAAAGAACTGCCAAACTTGGCAGTGCCTGATTCAACTTTTGTTTCAAATTCAACCTCTTCTTTACTCCCGCCGCCGTCTTCGGGAAAAACTAAATTAGAATCTGAAATGGGAGCAGGTAATGTTGCACAGGAACTTGTTTCACACGTTCTAAGTGAGCCGCGCCTGATGTCCGTTCCAATACAAAGATACGCCAGTGAACATAATAAAGATAATTCACTCTCCGGCAGCCTTCAAAAAGGCCGCACAGTAAATACATCCATCCCTAGTATTTTAACGGCTGAAACTGTATTACCAAAAGTTCCTGTGATTTGTAAAAATTATAAATTTCGTGATGCTAACGGAAACTGTCGCTCTTTAAAGCGTCACACGTTTTTGTGAGTAGAAAATTAAACATTGAATAATCATGATTCATGAATAATTTTTTTAATAAATTCTAGAAAGAGTCTTTTTGATATGCTGAAATTAATGCGAATGAAAAATTAATTTATTAATTTTTGAGCACTACAATGCAAGATGCGGTTGGTTAACATTGGCTGACATATAAGGAAAACATTCCAAATTTGACAATGTGAGCAGCAATAAATTCTATAAATTGGGTGTCCGTTGATTCGTCAATAATATTTTAGGGCATGTTTCTTGGGTATATTCTTAGAAAATAATCTTAAATCTATCTCCCCCTCAGGAATGGAGGGCAATATCTGAAAGATTGACTTCAAATAAAAAATGTAATTTTAAAGCAACTAAAGCACGAACAACAATGTGCTTTGTGTTTTTGAAAGCTAATGCTTCACTCTCTTTGTCACCGCACATTTTACAAACAGAGATTTGATATATTATATCTTTCTACTGAAACATTATCTTATAATAAATAAAGTTTATACATTTTTTTATGATAAATAAATATTTGAAGGAAAAACGAAGAAAAAAACCTCCAATTAAGTTAAAAAAAAAAAAAAAAAAATCAAAATATAAATGTGGAAAGCTTATAATAATTATTTTTTTTTATCATTTTGTATACATTTATGTATTTTTTTTTTTGTATTTAGTTTTTGTAAGTACATCTATAAATATACTAGATTTTTATTTAAAACCGAATCTTACTACTAAGAAAATGACTAGAGCTTGTGTGTATATTAGACTGATTCAAAAAAATGAAAATGTCTTCGATTTTGAATGCCACTAGCTTTTTAGTTAGAGTTTAATGAAAAAATAATCCTGGCAAAATTTCAGCCCTTAAGGTCAATATTTAGAGGTCGCTCATCGCTACTTTCTATTTTCTCAGAAACTACAAAACATTTTGGCCTGCGGCTTTCAGCATCTGATTAAAAATTAAGGAAGGTATTGAAATCTATAAACAAAAATTGTACTTGATAACGAATAATTTTTCAAAAAGATATTTAAAAAATAAAATCACTTTTTAATTTTTTAAATCTAAGTTTTAAATTAATTTTTTCAAAAAATATTTACAAAAACAACTTTTTTTAAAAATTTAATTAAATAATGGATTGTTGGCTTTAAGAAAGTAATAGCATGACACTATAAGTATTGCCGTTGATTTTTAATATTTTTTTCTTTTTTAAACCAATTTTTTTAGGAAATTGCCCCTCCCGTCTAAATGGGTGGAAATAGACCCCCACTCTAAAATGATTTTTTTCTTGTCTGAGTGCAACTTACACGCACTTGCCTTTTGTTACAACTTTTGCAAAACACCTTGTATTTGTAACAAAACCGAGGTGTTGCCGGCTGGATTCCCAAATTGGAGGCTAGGGCTTACCATTCGAAGAGGTACAGAAAACTTCCCGGCCCCTAGTTTCATTGGAGAATCCGACCTCTCCTCCCTATACCACCGTTACAACCCCATGCCTACAGGAGCATGAGGCTGGTCCGGGCAGCAAGAAGGAGAGGGCGTCCAGGCTACGGCAGCGAGGCATGCTTGCATTAGCACGACCTAGCTCGTCGGAGGGGGGATTCTTGCTACCGCAGCACGGGACTGTCGTTACGACTTCATGCCGGAGAAAAGATAAAAAAAAGTTGGTTCATTATAAAAAAAAATGAGACCCGAGTTCGTTCATGTTAGAGGGGAGTGATTCCTATAGGGGGGGAGGGTCCCTGGTGTTGTTGGCCCTCCGGAGGATTTAACCCACCCAATGTATCATAATGATACCACCATGGCTACTGCCTCCTCCAATGTTGTGCAGTAACCCCAGACCGGATATTCCACCAGCTTACCACTTCATCGCAGTTTCATCGACCCTTACTTCGGTTGCGTAACACCTCCACCTCAGGCCTTAGGTTTAAGATTCCATCCTATTCAAAAAATTAACAACTCAGCGAAGAGTATACCAAAAAAATAGCGAAAAAAAACTTCCCATCTAAAATTCAATACGTCAATCATTCATAGAACCAAAGAAGGCACGAATCCATATAAAAGAATGAGTCAACGAAAGCTTTAAATTTGAAAATTACAAGATAATTTTATTTGCTGGCCAAGAATTGTACTTAAAGATGAATTGTGCTTAAGAGAAGTCATATAAACTCTAAAGATTAAAATAATAAGAACAATAAAAAAAATAAAATAATACAAAAGAAATAAAAAAAATTTAAAAAAAAAAATAATAATTTTCAGGTAGGGGTGGCAACCCTATTTAGTACTATTCAATATTTCAATTTATTTGTTAGATTATAAGGGCAGTTTATTGTTTATTTATTTTGACCTTAATTTAAAAAAAACACAAAAAAAAAGTCTTATGTTTGGGTTGTTGTGGAAATTATTGTTATCTTGTACTGTAGGTATTTTAATAATTTTATCTGCATAACAAAAATCTTGCATTTTTTTTCATGTATCTAATGTTTCAATTTATGTATGTTGTTTAGTTGCGTTCGTTTTTTTTTGTTTCTTATTTTTTTATTGTTTTTTTGTTTCAGTGTAATTCAGGTAGGTAAACCATACTATGAACGCTATAAGTATTGTTATAAATAATCAAAATATATAGTATATATCAAAACAAATCAAAAAAAGTGAATAAAGGTAAGTACATATATAAAAGAAAACTTACTTTGTCATCCGAATATCGCAACTGCCAAGGAGGTGCACCGCATTGGAGTACTTATCCTATAGTATGACACCTCTGTAATGATTTAAGTTTATTCTGTTTTGTTTTGATAATAAGTGTATGGGTTTTATGTAGATATGTGAGTAAGTATATTTTTTTTTTTTTCAAATTATTCTGTCTTGTTTTTTTTTTGTATTTGGATTTAATAAATTTCAGATTTATGATTTCCACTCTACCACGAAACTATAGGTATTTGCCTGATTTATTTAATACAAATTTTGATTTGGTAAATCTTGGCCACTATCTATTTTATATACTGTTTACATTTGTATTTCACTTAAAACTAGACACTAACGACACTAATGACACAGAAGGAAGGGAGGGGTAAACACAAATATTGTGGAAGGTAGGTTGGGGTATAGGTAAGTATGGTAGGAACACTCTGGACACACTTTTTTTCACTAGGTAATTGTAGGGTGCTGCTTCGTTGATGTCCGTTGATGTCCGTTGGCCACAGGTAAGGTTTTTTTGTTGTTTTTGTTCAGTCTTCAGGTAGTTCTTCCAGGTAAGTGTATTCTGTTTTCTTTTACTTTAGGGTTGTAGGTACAGCGTACATTTATGTAGGTTTATTTTTGTTGTTGTAATTTTTTTCTTTTTTTTCAGGTATTAGGTAGGTTCAAGGTAAGTATTCTTTATTTTTTTTTCAGTACAAAAAGAATTTGGTAAGTTTTTTTGTTCATTCTCTTTTTCGTTGGTATGGATAACTTTTTTTTTCTTTACGGGAGCAGAGGGGGGTAAGGTGGTTTTTTTTATATAGGGTATGTTTTGGTTCTTATTTGATTGGGTTCACTATAAGGTTGCATATACCTTTTTTCTCTTAAAGGGATGGTATGGCACACTGATTTGCACTTGGCTTTTGGGCTTTTTTTTTTATGGGTATTCTATATATCATTACACATTTTAAATTTATAACTTCTTATGATTAGCATGGTTTTTTTTTTGTTTGATTATGCATTTTTTTTTTTTTGGTATGCATGTAGATGCCAAATCACCTCCGTTTTTTTTTTATTATTTTTTTGTTTTAGGATTCGAATGCGAAAAATATAGTTTACTCTTATTTTGTTTTGTTTTTAATAAGGTTTCACAATATTCCTTGCTAGTTTAGTTTTTATTGCCGCGTTAAATAAAATCTTAGACTTTTTTAAATTTTTTTTCTACGACGGCTTTAATTTATTTTCGACCCGCACTGCTAAAGTTTATCCACCAACTGTCCTTAGCTAGGCATAGGAAAGTTCGACTTTCCCAATATGCGGGTTGGCTCCGCCTCTTTTCTAGCAGTTGAAACTACCGGTGTTGGCTTAGGTTTGCTGACATGATCATGTCAGGCCACTAATAACACTGGTTTACAGCCAAAATGTACATTTGATGCCACTAATTTTTTCTTATACATTTTGACCTTCTGAACTCGGAAATCACATTAAAAAAAATTAATATGGATAGGTTTTCGAGATATGAATTTTTGAATATTGTGTTTTATATTTCCGAAGATACCTTACTATTAAGGCCATATATGCACTAAGGAATGCACAATCTGGCTTCAAATGGATTCAGTTGAACATTATTAAATTGTTGACCAACATCTCTTCTCTTTTGTTGTAATAAGTTGAGTAGTTGGAATGATATGGGCCAAAATATCCGAAAAAATCTTATTTTTGAACGAAAATAAAAACACCAAATCTATTATTTCAGCTAAAAAAATATTGAAATAATTTTTTTTTTAATTTTTACAGTAATAAGATACTTAACCAAGGAAAATGAGATATTTCCGGAAAAAATCTACGGATTAGTTCTAAAGTTATGCCCATTTATATACAAGAACAAAAATTCGATTTTTTCATTATTTTTTGACTTAAACCTTATTCATAGCAAAAAAATCCACAACTTTTGGTTTGGCAATGCGATAATGCCTAATCTATCAGGTAAAATGGACTTTCAAGTTATAACTCAGAGTAAAATATGTTTTGAGTGATAACGTGCCTATCGAAAATTCATCATTAGTCAGAGTTCAAAAACGCTTACAAAATTTATCTTCTTAATGTCTAACTTTCTTTTTTCTAAAATTACTTTGCGGTACGAGTATGAAACTCACTTTTTTTGAGGGTGTCACTATTTAGTTGGATTTGCGTTCTCATATGTTTGTGTTTATATTAGGCTAGGACCGCACTTGCGATTTTCAGTCGGTGCGATTAAAAAATCGGTGTCGCAACAAATAATTGCCATGCACTCACTTCCGGCTTTCTATCGCGCGATTTTTTAGTCGCAAGAAATAGAACATAAAGCTTTTAATATGAATGCACGCACATGAGTCTATTTAATTTCGCAACAGAAAAAACGCTCAAAAAATAGATCTGGTTCCATTTTTTTAGTCACTGCGATTTTAAAGTCGCATATGTGTGCATTCACATTTAAAACCATGTGTCTCATTTCTTGCGGCTAAATAATCGTACGTTTGAAAATCGCAAATGCGTGTATTATTTTTTCTAGTTGCGACTACGATTTTTTAGTCGCGCTATTTTAAATCGCAAGTGCGAGCACAACCATCTTAGTCCGTTTGTTTCATTTTAACTTTCGACAATCGCATCGCCAGAAAAATGGAACAAATTTTCGACTTTTAATCGTCGCGATTTCCAGGTCGCATGTGCGTTCATTCTTATTAAAATTCATGTGATCTATTTCTAGCGACTAAACAGTCGCGCGATTGAAATCGCAAGTGCGGTCCTAGCCTTAGAACGAAAAAATGCTAGAAATACGAATTTTGTGTGTTTACTCATAAAATCTGGATTTTTGTCATCTACCGTAGATGTGTGTTTTTATTTGACTTTTTACAGAAATAATTTATTTTGTTATAAAATTCGGTACCTGCGATATAGATATACGGAGAAACAATCAAATCATGTAACTGGTTGCCATTTTTGTCCGAGCAAATAGACGGGTATTGCTAAAAGTGCTTTAGAAGGTAGATGAGTATGTCACAATACAATCTGTCATGTGTCCTCAACCATATTCGAACACACTACCAGTTCCTAAGTGCCTGAAATCCTAGTAAGCTCAAAACAATATATTTTTCTGTCTCATATTTCTATCATACATTTATATAATATGCCTTATTTTTCGAATAGGTGCGAATTTACCAACCTACTTTTCTTTTGGACCTACAGTTGAAATTTCCGCCCAGATAACCTTGCTGATAACAACGCCAAGTTTGGTGAAATATTCCACCAAAACTGCATCTTGAGATGAGTGTATAATAGTAGCTTTTACATATATGTATAAACAACCATAATATAAGCTACTTATCTCAAGATGCATTTTTGGTGGAATCTTTGACCATACTTGGCATTTTTATCAGCAAGGTTATCTCATAAAAAAACAGATACCGAAAAATATAGAGGACGATCCAACATCCAAAATCATTTCTAAAACACATTTTTTCTCTCGAGATGGTGAATCTCTATCAAAAAATAATATAAAACTTAAACCAAAGCAATGTATAAGGTAAAAGTCCCAAAAAATATTGAAGAAGTTGAATTGTTTAACTTCTACAGAAACGGTCATAACCAAAGAATTTATTTATAGATTTTGTCCGTAAATGCTTCATTTTTATTGCAATAGACCAGGCTTTGGGTAGAATGTTCAAAAATCATCATATTTTTGTAGCTTATATTTTTCTTTTGCAAAAGAATACATTTCTGACCTCAATTTTTATTGAAAAAATAATGTTTTTTTAAGATTTCGGCTAATTGTACTTATACGTACTTGACCGATTGGGATAAATAAGAATTATTTTTGTTGGAAATTTAAAATTGTTTGATTTAAGAATCTTTCCAAGCTGATTCTTTACGTCACAATTAAGATATGCACCAAATACTAATACTACTTTCGAAAAGAAATTCAAAAAATCGTATCTCGAAAACCTGTCCATAGTAATTTTTTTTAATGTGATTTTCGAGATCAGAGTAATCAAATCTATACGAATAAAATAGCGGCACTTAATGTACAGAAAATTTTATTTATTTTGTAAACTAGTGTAATTAGCGGTTTTATTAAATCGAATGTTAGATTTTGTGCGTTAGACTAAATTATTTTATGCACATACTCCATGTGGAGTGCCGGTATTAAGAAGCAATACCAAACCGTTTTGCCAAATGCGTTATTATTATTGGATTTTGATATTATTATAGTCTGGGTGGTTAGGTTATTATAATTAGTATTTTGTTTTATTATTATTATTATTATTATTATTATTATTATTATTATTATTATTATTATTATTATTATTATTATTATTATTATTATTATTATTATTATTATTATTATTATTATTATTATTATTATTATTATTATTATTATTATTATTATTATTATTATTATTATTATTATTATTATTATTATTATTATTATTATTATTATTATAATTATTATTATTATTATTATTATTATTATTATTATTATTATTATTATTATTATTATTATTATTATTATTATTATTATTATTATTATTATTATTATTATTATTATTATTATTATTATTATTATTATTATTATTATTTTGTTGGTGTAATTCAGTGTGCCGTTTCCCACAAATCTTCTTCTTTCCACGAGATCGTTCGAGTCGAAAGATGAAGAAAAGAAACCTTCTAGCTACTTTCCTTGAGTCTCATGCGCAGACTGATGCCGGGCCTGCGTAGTATCTATTTTTTTAGATCCTTGCAATGAAAAACTCCAACTTTTTTCCCATTAAGGTCTTCCAGCTCGTAAAGATTGTTTCCGATCAATTTGGAGATTCTCATTTTGACGAACTTCGCACCGAGCTTCGCGCAAAACCTTTTGGACGCATCACTTAAGGCGAAGTTTCTGCGGAAGACTACGTCTCCGACCGCAAACTTAACATCCTTGCTCCTCAGATTATAGGTGTTTTCATATTGGTTATGAGCATTACCAAGAGAGTTCTTTATATAAGCGTGCATGATGTTCATTTGTGCAGCTTTCGAAACGATATCTATATTAGAGTTGTTGAGTCCATTGAGTTTGCGGAGCAACTTGTAGTCGGAGCCATGTTCCACGCAACTTTGTCCAAATAAGGCTTCGTAGGGCGACATGTGTATCGCCGAGTGAACCGTTGTACGAAGGGCGCTAGCTATCGACTGCAAATTACTGTCCCAGTTTCTTTGATCGGGATCAATGTAGGATCTAATTGCTGCGAGAATCGACCTATTAACCCTCTCGCTAGCGTTTGCTTGAGGAGAATAGGCGGCGGTCCTGACATGGTTTATCCCCAATAACGTCATACACTTCACAAACTCGCGGCTAATGAATTGTTTGCCGTTATCGGAGAGAATGGTTTCCGGGACTCCAAAAACGCAAAACACCTGGTCCTGCAAAAACTTCAGTACCGTATCGGTTGTTGCCTTTCGAAGAGCCTTTATGACCACAAACTTGGTCAACTGGTCCAACGCAATCACAATATGAGTGTTGCCGTCTCTCGAGCGAGGATATGGGCCCAGAAAGTCGATGTACAACATCTGAAAAGGTCTCTCTGCCAAAAATGCTTTCCCCATCGGAGGTCTCAACGTTGCATTTGGGGCTTTGGAGGCCTTACAGATGTCGCACATCCCGATAAACGCCTTTACCTGGGCTGCCATGTTAGGCCAGAAGAATTGTTGCTGAAGTCGATATAAAGTTTTAGCAATGCCTCCATGCGAAGCCCGTGGGGGCTGATGAGCTAGAGCGATCAAACGTTCGGTTAGAGGTTCTGGAACCCAAAGCTTCCATACTTGGTCATCCTCTACGGGATTCCCTGTGCAATGTCTGACCTTCTTGTAGACGAAATTTTCCGACACTTGAAGATCAGGTAGCTTTTCCTTTTGTTCTTGGATGCTGTCTGTGAGCTTGAGGTATTCCGTAGATTTAAAACTAGGATCCTCAAGGTCTATATGCAACACATCACAGGGATCTTTCAACATCGAAACATCGCAAACCAGTGCGTCTACCCCATGTACTCGTGAAAGGGCATCGGGTACGACGTTCTGGGATCCTTTGCGGTGTTCAATGGTGAAATCAAATCCCTGAAGCTTTAAGCTCCATCTCGCTAGCCGACCACAGAGATCTTTCTGGCCCATCAGCCACTTCAAACTCGCATGGTCCGTCACAATTTTAAAGGCATGTCCTTCGACGTAAGCTCTAAACTTCTGAACCCCCATGACAGCAGCCAGGCACTCTCGCTCGGTCACATTGTAATTGCGCTGGGCCGAGTTGAGTTTCTGTGAGTGGTAATAGATAGGACGTTCATTACCACTCTCGTCCAGTTGGCTAAGCACACACCCAATTCCGGTATTGGAAGCATCGCAGAGAATGATGAACTCCTTTGAGAAATCCGGATTCACCAAGAGCGGAGCGGTAGTCAGGGCCGTCTTCAGTTTGTTAAAAGCATCGATCGCATCTGCAGTGAACGCAAACTTTTTCCCTTTCTTCAGCGTGTCGGTGATGGGAGCCGATAAAGAAGAGAAGTCCCTCACAAAACGCCGATACCATCCCGCCATTCCCAAGAATCGCCGCACTTGTTTCGCCGAAGTCGGAGTGGGAAAATCAGCTATGGCGGTTACCTTATCCGGATCCGTCTTCAAGCAACCATCTCCAACTATATACCCTAGATATTTTAATTCCTTGAAGCAGAATTTTGACTTCTGGACGTTCATTGTCAATCCCGCTTCTTTCAGCCGACCAGCCAAAATCTCCAACAGTTCCATGTGCTCCTCGAAAGTGCTTGATACCACCAACAAGTCATCCAGGTACGGAAAGATTTTCTCTCGCAGTTGATGGGGCACCACTTTGTCCATTAATCTGACCATGCGTTGAGGTGCATTGCAGAGGCCAAAGGGCATTACCGTAAACTGCAGCAAGGGCATGCCGGGCACAGTAAACGCCGTCTTTTCCCGTGAGGATTTCTCCAGCGGGATCTGCCAAAAAGCATCTTTCAGATCCACACTCGATATGAAGTGTGTATCTGGAAGACGCGATAGCAATCCTTCTATATGAGAAAGTGGATACGCATCTTTCTTCGTCACGGCATTAACTTTCCTGTAGTCTAGGCACAAGCGATTTTTCCCGGGCTTTCGCACTAGGACTACAGGAGAGCTCCACGCACTTGTACTTTCCTCGATAACTCCGAGTTTAAGCATACGTTCCAATTCCTCATATAGCAGTTTCTGTACCGCTGGAGAAATCGGGTAATGACGCTGTTTAATGGGCTCAGCATCCCCTGTATCAATAGTATGTACCTCTAGCGTTGTTTTTCCTAAGCCTTCAACAGCTGAGGATGGGAACAAGCTAATGGCATCTTTTAACCGTTTGGATTGTTGTTGGGTCAGCACATGAGCATTCGGGTCTGTTTCGTTCGGGCATGGAGCTGAAGAGATTTCGGAGATCAGCTGCGGAGCGATATCAAACTCCCTCCAGAAGTCAATACCCAAGTATAGTTTCTGCTGCAAAGACGGAACCAGATACAGAGGAATTGTTTTCGTCGTCCCTTTATAGGTAACCTCCGCACAGATCTTTCCCACTATAGCTTGGTGTTTTCCATCGGCAGTCTTCACTTCGGAAGAAAGTTTCGAAAAGTTTTGGCCGTGTTTTCGGAGGAATTCAAAGCCATCTGCACCTAAACAGCTTATGCTGGCTCCACTGTCCAATAATCCTAGAACCGATTCTCCATAAATCTGGACCGTAGCATAGGGTCGCGGATCATTTGAGCTGCATAAAGTTGTGGCTTCAATGGCTTTGAATGCCTCCTTCTTTTCCCGAAACTTCTTCCTCAGCTTAGCCACTTTCTCGGAAACGATGGTGTTCTGGTCTCCGAAAATTCGTTTCCTCACGTCGTAATAATTTTGGAGCCGTTCGTGTAGGGTCTTACGAGGCCTTGGAGCAACAGTTGGTGGTTTAACATCAGCTTCGTGGGTCCTTAAGGATCGTTGCAGGATTCTTGGGACTAGAACAGGAGTGTGAAGTTGTGACGCTGGTTGTGGGGTTTTGTAGGAGTTCAAAACGGATTCAGGATTACTGAGGGAAGGAGTGATTACTGCAGGTAGTTTTACTTGGTCTCCGGGCTCTTCTCCAGAGAGCAATTCCCCCGGGGCTTCAAACTGCTCTTCGGCTCGTTTCCCGAGCATCGAGGACATTGCGGAGAGGTGGTATTTTCCCTGCCACACCTAAAACAGAAAAGGTTCCTCTGAGGGTCCGGGCATTCGAAGAACGAATGACCCTTACCCTTGCAATTCCAACAAGTGTAATTGCGAGTATCATTTTCTCTTTTAGGGTGGAACGCCTCGATCTCAGGTGCAAGAACCTCATCGTCCTCCCTTTCCTCAGCAACCAGCTCAGAGACAGCACTTCTTCGTGGAGGTATTGGTTGCCCAATTTTTGCCCTTTGCTCGCGATCGAGAATATATTTTTCGACTTTACGACAGATGTGAACCATTTCTGCCAAACAGTTGGTATGGAAGGTTATCAGGAGCAAACCCATCTGCCGCCGAACGTTATTTTTCAGGATATCGATTATCTCCAGGTCTGTCTTGGGAATCCTCAACCTTCCATTCAACTTCTGGATCGCGGTGTAAAAATCGTCGAACGTTTCCCCCTGGCTCATGTGTCTATCGTAGAGTTTTCTCGAAAGCTCTGAATCCGTTTCGAGACTCCGGAACTGCTCTATGAGTGCGTTTTTAAGCACATGCCAGGGAACTTCTGGATTTGCCTTCACGTAGACCCAAAACCAGGTTTCTACGGCGCCTGTAATGAAATGATGGAAGTTGAGTACAACTTCTTCCCACGTTGCCCCATAGCTCGACTTCAAGCGATCCAGACGAAACAGGAAGTCGTCGACGGTCATTGTCCGGTTGTCGAATTTCAACCCCCACTTGTGGAAATTCTGTAATCTGCTCACAGAACGACGGGGAGCAGCTTGGGTGTTGTTGTGGACCGGGTCACTCATGGTCAAGTCATGAAGCCTACGCAGGAAGTCATCCATGTTTGAAGTATCAGCTGCTGTATCGCGACGACGCACAGTGGATCGACTCCATACATTTAGACGTGAAAAATTCTAATATTTTCGGAAAATATCTGTTTCCATCTAAATGTTCATAAATCTAGAATAGTAACATAATTTAACAAAAGAAAAGCGACAGTACGCTATCTATGAATATGGAAAGCAAATCCATTGATGAATCACTACTTTTGTACCAGTGGAGTGTTTGACACCAAGTTTTGAGGGAATGTTCGGGTAGTATTGCAGATGGTTTTTAAGAACTTTGTACAAAGTCGGCCAGGCCATTTATGAGATGGCCAATAATTTCATAGAAAGCACCTGTTTTTTTGGCGTCACTAATGAATGAAAAAGTGATAAATTTTCACTTTGAGTACTCTCCGCAAGCCTCAAAACTTTTTTTTGGCCTTCCAGACGTTAAATGCCTGGTTGAATCTTCGTTAGGGTTGTAATTTTCAGTCTCTATTGTATTTTTTATGTCTTTAAAAATTTCTAACTCCTCTAGACAATTTTTATATTTTAGAATAAACCGGCCTCATCGATTTCCAGCCGACTTCCATTTCAAATCAAAATTGGCTGATTTTGAACTGATAATTCTCTTTAGCCTAGCAGTATTTAAACAGTTATTTCGTGTTGATGTGTTAAACTTGTTCGAAATATACTCCAAAAGTATTTTTGTTCGAGTCAATTTGGAATATGAACACCAAACTTCGAAAAATTCCTTCTTTGGAACGCAGAAATCTTTTCCTGAAGAGTGGGCAAAAAAA
The DNA here is from genome assembly GCA_963921185.1 of Dasysyrphus tricinctus. NCBI lineage: Eukaryota > Metazoa > Arthropoda > Insecta > Diptera > Syrphidae > Dasysyrphus > Dasysyrphus tricinctus. The sequence continues at coordinate 264,611,867 of OY992531.1, forward strand.
GGGCTTTGCAAATCTTTGCGAGGTATATGACATATGTTTCTAGAAAGAAGACGTTCACAGCTATCCAAAACACTTAATTTATTTTTAAAGCAACCTTAAGCACATATTTAGATTTTCCAAAACAAATACGGAAAAAACATGTTTTTTTGCTATTTCAATGACACATTTTTTTAAATTCAACAAACAAAAATTAAGAAAATTTCAACACAGATTTATAAAAGCACATACCTTCACGAACATCTGCCATTTTTTTTTTTCAATTTCAATTAAAATTGTAATTTTAATAATTATTTGTCTAAATAACCTCAACGCACCAGATCAAAAAAAGACTTTTCACCTTCACTTTTGGAGATCATTTATTCTATAATAAACTGGTTAAAACAAGAATAAAAAATTGTTTTCAGACTTAACAGTTATCCGTTATAGATAAGAAATTGAATTTTTTGCAATTTATGTCATTGATTTTTTTACGTCTAATAATATGGAGGCGATCCACTGTGCGACGTGGAGGTGAGCGAGCTCGCGGAGGAGATCGGTTTCGAGGTGGTGATCTATTACGCGGGGAAGATCGAGGGGGTACTTGTGCAGTCGTTGAGTAGTGGGGAGGTCCTTCATTTTGGGTTGGTCCTCCTTGGGGGATATAGCGATTTCCTGGTGGCGTTGGTGCTAAAAGAGTTTCCCGTACCACGCTAGCCACTTCATCTCGAAGAGCCGTCCTCGTCCTTTCGATCTCCCCGGTAAAAAAGCGAAAATCCTCCGCTCTACTCGCACCGACAGCATCTGTGACCACCTCCTGGATGTAGCTGGTTAGCAGCTCGTCATTCCCTCCCAAGGACTCACGTGGTCTAGGAGTAGGCTGTGGTGGTTCTCGAGTTTCATCCTGAGAGGCTTGATTGAGTAAGGATGCCGCTCCATCAGCTCCATCACCACTACCTACCCCTAACCCTTGCATAGATCGTCGAGGTGGTGGTTGGGGTGGGTCCTGTGGAAGATCTAAATCCGCAAACGAGTCGGTCAGAAATTGCGAACGCAGAACCTGGTTTCGCAAATTCGCCATTGTTCTTGAACGGGTTTTAAGTCGTTCCATGGACATGAAGACCGATTTCTAAGCAATACAAGAAACGAGATGGAGAAGGATGAAAAGAACAGATTTGAAGCAAAAGCGTAAAAATTCAGAAAAGAAGAGAAAAAGTTGAAGTGGAAAATGATTTAGGAAAGGAACACTAAAAATAGAAATAAATTCAAGAAATTAATGAGAAAAAAAAGAAAAAGAAAAAATTCAAGTAACGATTTTAATAAGAATAAATCGGATGAATCCAAAAGATTAAAAGGAAAAAAAAAAAAATGCTCAAATTCAACCGGCAGTTTTTTTTTTAAATTCAAACAAGAAATGGAAATGGAATAAGGAGGAAAAAAAATTGTAAAAAAAAAATATTAATTTGTAAAAAGCTCAAACAGTTCATTTAGGCGAGGTGGAAGTGATTCAACCTAACGAAGGATCCGAAGCTAGTTGACGATGAAAACTGGCACCCCCTATGAAATCACTTTAGTTTGCTCAGGATACAAGCAAACACACTGCTTCCACCATATTGCATCTTGGACCTTGGACGTTTTGTATGGTAGCGCTTGTGCTTGCTTTGTTCAACTGGCTTTTCCAGCCAAATGACAGACAAGCCGCAAAACACTGCTCGATAAAAAAAATTTAAAAAAAAAATGACTTAACAGGCAAAATAAAGATCAAATTGAACAACTGAAGTCGGAATAAATTTCCAAACTTAGGCTTCAACTTAATGTATGTTTAGTGTATGAGTCAAGCTATATTTCATTGATTCACGAAATCGCAACTGCGTAAGGGTGGATCAATAGACCCAATTTACCGGACGTTCCGGTGAAGCAACAAGGATAGTAAAATAAAATGTTTATTCAAATTCGATTTGCGGAAACACAGCTGCATAAAGGTGGGTAATAAACCCCTTTATCGGATGTTCCGGAAAAGAGAATATAAAAACAAATTAAAAGGTGTTTCTATTTTTAAGAAAAAAACAAAACAAAAATTCCAAGTCCAAAATACATTACGTGTCCGCAGCATGTTCGCTGTTGCATACCTGACCAAACTTCCCATCAAGATGTTATAAAATTGAACGAATCGGGCCCCACGTTGGGCGCCACCTGTAACAAAACCGAGGTGTTGCCGGCTGGATTCCCAAATTGGAGGCTAGGGCTTACCATTCGAAGAGGTACAGAAAACTTCCCGGCCCCTAGTTTCATTGGAGAATCCGACCTCTCCTCCCTATACCACCGTTACAACCCCATGCCTACAGGAGCATGAGGCTGGTCCGGGCAGCAAGAAGGAGAGGGCGTCCAGGCTACGGCAGCGAGGCATGCTTGCATTAGCACGACCTAGCTCGTCGGAGGGGGGATTCTTGCTACCGCAGCACGGGACTGTCGTTACGACTTCATGCCGGAGAAAAGATAAAAAAAAGTTGGTTCATTATAAAAAAAAATGAGACCCGAGTTCGTTCATGTTAGAGGGGAGTGATTCCTATAGGGGGGGAGGGTCCCTGGTGTTGTTGGCCCTCCGGAGGATTTAACCCACCCAATGTATCATAATGATACCACCATGGCTACTGCCTCCTCCAATGTTGTGCAGTAACCCCAGACCGGATATTCCACCAGCTTACCACTTCATCGCAGTTTCATCGACCCTTACTTCGGTTGCGTAACACCTCCACCTCAGGCCTTAGGTTTAAGATTCCATCCTATTCAAAAAATTAACAACTCAGCGAAGAGTATACCAAAAAAATAGCGAAAAAAAACTTCCCATCTAAAATTCAATACGTCAATCATTCATAGAACCAAAGAAGGCACGAATCCATATAAAAGAATGAGTCAACGAAAGCTTTAAATTTGAAAATTACAAGATAATTTTATTTGCTGGCCAAGAATTGTACTTAAAGATGAATTGTGCTTAAGAGAAGTCATATAAACTCTAAAGATTAAAATAATAAGAACAATAAAAAAAAATAAAATAATACAAAAGAAATAAAAAAAATTTAAAAAAAAAAATAATAATTTTCAGGTAGGGGTGGCAACCCTATTTAGTACTATTCAATATTTCAATTTATTTGTTAGATTATAAGGGCAGTTTATTGTTTATTTATTTTGACCTTAATTTAAAAAAAACACAAAAAAAAAGTCTTATGTTTGGGTTGTTGTGGAAATTATTGTTATCTTGTACTGTAGGTATTTTAATAATTTTATCTGCATAACAAAAATCTTGCATTTTTTTTCATGTATCTAATGTTTCAATTTATGTATGTTGTTTAGTTGCGTTCGTTTTTTTTTGTTTCTTATTTTTTTATTGTTTTTTTGTTTCAGTGTAATTCAGGTAGGTAAACCATACTATGAACGCTATAAGTATTGTTATAAATAATCAAAATATATAGTATATATCAAAACAAATCAAAAAAAGTGAATAAAGGTAAGTACATATATAAAAGAAAACTTACTTTGTCATCCGAATATCGCAACTGCCAAGGAGGTGCACCGCATTGGAGTACTTATCCTATAGTATGACACCTCTGTAATGATTTAAGTTATAAAAAATAAATTTCAGATTTATGATTTCCACTCTACCACGAAACTATAGGTATTTGCCTGATTTATTTAATACAAATTTTGATTTGGTAAATCTTGGCCACTATCTATTTTATATACTGTTTACATTTGTATTTCACTTAAAACTAGACACTAACGACACTAATGACACAGAAGGAAGGGAGGGGTAAACACAAATATTGTGGAAGGTAGGTTGGGGTATAGGTAAGTATGGTAGGAACACTCTGGACACACTTTTTTTCACTAGGTAATTGTAGGGTGCTGCTTCGTTGATGTCCGTTGATGTCCGTTGGCCACAGGTAAGGTTTTTTTGTTGTTTTTGTTCAGTCTTCAGGTAGTTCTTCCAGGTAAGTGTATTCTGTTTTCTTTTACTTTAGGGTTGTAGGTACAGCGTACATTTATGTAGGTTTATTTTTGTTGTTGTAATTTTTTTCTTTTTTTTCAGGTATTAGGTAGGTTCAAGGTAAGTATTCTTTATTTTTTTTTCAGTACAAAAAGAATTTGGTAAGTTTTTTTGTTCATTCTCTTTTTCGTTGGTATGGATAACTTTTTTTTTCTTTACGGGAGCAGAGGGGGGTAAGGTGGTTTTTTTTATATAGGGTATGTTTTGGTTCTTATTTGATTGGGTTCACTATAAGGTTGCATATACCTTTTTTCTCTTAAAGGGATGGTATGGCACACTGATTTGCACTTGGCTTTTGGGCTTTTTTTTTTATGGGTATTCTATATATCATTACACATTTTAAATTTATAACTTCTTATGATTAGCATGGTTTTTTTTTGTTTGATTATGCATTTTTTTTTTTTTGGTATGCATGTAGATGCCAAATCACCTCCGTTTTTTTTTTATTATTTTTTTGTTTTAGGATTCGAATGCGAAAAATATAGTTTACTCTTATTTTGTTTTGTTTTTAATAAGGTTTCACAATATTCCTTGCTAGTTTAGTTTTTATTGCCGCGTTAAATAAAATCTTAGACTTTTTTAAATTTTTTTTCTACGACGGCTTTAATTTATTTTCGACCCGCACTGCTAAAGTTTATCCACCAACTGTCCTTAGCTAGGCATAGGAAAGTTCGACTTTCCCAATATGCGGGTTGGCTCCGCCTCTTTTCTAGCAGTTGAAACTACCGGTGTTGGCTTAGGTTTGCTGACATGATCATGTCAGGCCACTAATAATTAGCGGTTTTATTAAATCGAATGTTAGATTTTGTGCGTTAGACTAAATTATTTTATGCACATACTCCATGTGGAGTGCCGGTATTAAGAAGCAATACCAAACCGTTTTGCCAAATGCGTTATTATTATTGGATTTTGATATTATTATAGTCTGGGTGGTTAGGTTATTATAATTAGTATTTTGTTTTATTATTATTATTATTATTATTATTATTATTATTATTATTATTATTATTATTATTATTATTATTATTATTATTATTATTATTATTATTATTATTATTATTATTATTATTATTATTATTATTATTATTATTATTATTATTATTATTATTATTATTATTATTATTATTATTATTATTATTATTATTATTATTATTATTATTATTATTATTATTATTATTATTATTATTATTATTATTATTATTATTATTATTATTATTATTATTATTATTATTATTATTATTATTATTATTATTATTATTATTATTATTATTATTATTATTATTATTATTATTATTATTATTATTATTATTATTATTATTATTATTATTATTATTATTATTATTATTATTATTATTATTATTATTATTATTTTGTTGGTGTAATTCAGTGTGCCGTTTCCCACATATTATAGCTGATTTTTTCAACACGGAATCCAAAAAACTTTGAAATTCACCTCGAATACCACTCTGACCTTGAATAACTTTGGAAGGAGTACATTAATTAGATAAGAAATAAGGACCTTTTTTAAAGAACATCAAATCTTCTTTCAGATTCTACCTTGATCATTTCCATATGATAACCGTTTTTAAATTTATAAAATAAAGAAGGAATCAAAAAAAGGTTCCCATACGATTTGTATGGAAATAGAAAGTAGCGATGAGCGACCTCTAAATATTGACCTAAAGGGCTGAAATTTTGCCAGGATTATTTTTTCATTAAACTCTAACTAAAAAGATAGTGGCATTCAAAATCGAAGACATTTTCATTTTTTTGAATCAGTCTAGTCTCTAGTGTATATACATATGTTTATGTATATAAATGAAAAAATAAATAAATAAATAAATAAGTTAATAAATAAATAATCAATCAATCAAATAAATAAATAAATAAATAAATTAATTAATTAATAAATAAATAAATAAATAAATAAATAAATAAATAAATAAATAAATAAATAGACAAATATAAAAATATATAAATAAATAAAAACATAAATGGACAAATGAATAAATACATATAAACAATAAGAAATAAATAGATTAACAAATAAATAAATAAACCATTAAATAAATAAATAAGGAATTCAATCAATAAATAACAATAACAATTAAATAAATTAACAATTAAATAAATACACAAATAAATAAATAAATAATTAAAGAAACAAATAAATAAATACAACAAATAAACATAAACAAATATAAAGAACCAAACCAGAAATGGTGTAGGTTAAGTACAAATTTCATTTACTAGGCGATTCTCAGCAAAACTACAACTAACTAAAAACCGCTCAGTAAGTCTTTGAATTCTGTCGTAAATCAATTCAACATCCGCTTTTCTATGAAGGTCATTTGTTGAATAATGCCATGGAAGGTTCAACATCATTTTTAATATTTTATTTTGAGATATTTGCAATTTCTTTAGATGGCATTTCGCTAAACTTGCTTCACTCTCTTATTTTTTTGAATCAAGTTGTTTAAGTGAATAGTTTTTGAGAAATTAAATTTCAAACTCAAAATTATTGAAACAAATTGTGAACTTTTTTCTTCGAGTTTACATTTTCCGAAATATTGCTTAATTAAGTGTTATTTTTGTTTTCAATACTTATTCAATGTTAAGTTTAAGTCAACCACCGACCATGCTGCTCAATGCGCAAAAAATCCACTAGTGTATCAATTTTACATGTACACCAAAGCAGAATTAAAAAACAAAATTCAAAAATCTGTAAATGCCAACCGATATCTTGAATGGAACTCATATCAAGATCACCACTACAAAAAAGTCAACTCAAACAGATGCCACCAACAATATCCCAGACAACTAAAGCTATAACTACACACCAACACCTGCTGACCAAAAATGCACCCCCAATCTGCCCTACTTTGCATCTATATCATATATACATAGGTACTTGAAAATTGTATCGTCTTTGAACCAATCATATTAAAACTATTTAAAAATAATACCATATACTTATGACATATTAAAAAACCCTAACCACTCACACATAAACAAAAATAATGAATTTATCTTCGCTACTAATATTATTATACATATAAGTATCTTTTATCAAAGTCTTCGCAGCTAGGCTCGATAATTTTAACATTACCATACCATGTAATTTAAATTACCTGTTAATAAAAGATAATAATAATAATGAAATGTAAAAATCTTTCTCAGTTTAGATAGATATAGAGTCCCCCTATAAGATTTTTACTTGCGATATAGGTACTATAAGGCAAATTTTGGATTCGTGCACAAAAAAAAAATGAGATAACAATCAAACATGATACTACGATGATAGAGAACACCAACAAAGTGGGTGGCACAATTCTGTCTGTCTGTTCGTCTACAGCCTAAACGGCTCGATCGATTTTCTTCAAACTTGGTGCATAATGGTTTTTGGTGATTCTGCCGACACACTTTTTTCATTTTTTTTAGAGCCAAAAATAACGGTACCTGCCGTACAATTTTTTTTTTGTCAATTTTACATAATCGCTTTTTTCTCAAAAACGGCTCGACAACTTTTCTTAAAAAAAATTCAGTAAAAAATGTTGCAAATTTTTTTTTGGAAAATCAAATATTTCTAAACGGATTTAGATGATTTTTTTATATACAAATTTCGGATAAAATTAAATAATATTGCATATCAAAATTTTCAAAAAAAAAGTGTTTTGGATTTTTAAAAAAAGTTTCAATTTTTTTTTTTTGAAAATTCGGTATCTCAAAAACGGGTTGACAATTTTTTTTTCAAATTTTGTATTTATATGCAAATAAATGTATACTTTATATTTGCATACCAAAATTTGTTCTTAAAAATGTTTTAAGAATTTTATATACAAAAAATTATTTTTTTTAAAAAACCGCTCCAACGATCTTACATTTTTTTTCCCCATACAATCAAGAATTAAGATGGCATTATTATTTTTCACCTCAAACTGTCAAAAGAGTGGTTTTAGCCAATTTAAATGTCGTATTTCATGCTTCTCTACATTTTTATCTCATAATTTCCGTCTTTTTATATATGTACAATTTTCTTAAATCCGCAATGTCTTGAACATAAGAGCAGGTACGTGCGACCCAATCGTGCATTTTATTTTCTTAGTATATACCCAAGAATCATACCCTAAAATTGTATTGAAGAACTACCGGACACCCTGTGCACATATTTTAATATTATTTTAAACCCAGGTTCACGGATATATACATTTGTAGGATAATATGGATTATGTACATGCATGCATATTTGTATTATAATATAGCCCTTATCTTTTTAAATAAAACATTCAAGGAATTTATTTTGTTTTGCATCAGCTCTGGTTTGGAGATATTCCAGTTATAATATTTAAAACCACATTTTTTCAATTTTGTTGAGGTTATACACACATACATAAACTGTAAATTTTTCTCAACAAAATTTTCAACGGCTCCTGAAAGAACTAGTACATATTCTCCTTTAAAATTCAGTTCTTCTTTAAAATTCAGTTCAAATCTAAATCTTTCTCATATCTGGTCAAGTCTTCGAGAAATCCTTAGTTAGTTGTTAGTCATGAAATATGATGATGTTAACGTATTTGAGGAAAGTAGTATTTGTTAACAATTTTTGAAAAAAAAAAACACCATAACATAGCGACCACTCCGGAAAGGTCATAAGGCCTGCTATAGGTAACAAATTTTAAGGTCATACATTATTTACAGGACACTCTGTATGTACCAAGTTTCAAGGTTTTCCATCCACTTTCACACTTTGACTAAAATTTTGAGTAAGAGACTGAGAAATCTCTATGTATTTTGTATGGGAAATTTCAAGTGCTTGACGGCACGTTTTAACGGCCATTTACATGAGAGCGACCAACGAACGACAAATAAACGAACAGAACGGGATTTAACACATTTATAAACCAAAATTCTTCCAAAAAATTAGACAAAATGGTAGAAATCTAATTAACGTTAATGTTGAACAAATTTGCATTTTAATAGTTAAAATGAGAGTTTGAGTAATCAAATTGGTTGTCGCGAATTACAATCTATTCTAGCTTTTAAAATGCAAATTTTAGTAACTCAACATTAACGTTAATTAAATATCTACCATTTTGTTTAGTCTTTTCCAAGAATTTTTGTTTCTAACCGCCATATTATTCACTCTGGATTTAAATTGGATTTAAGGAAGTTTTTAATCCAACAACTAAATCCGGATTTATTAAATCCAAAAATTTAAATCCTTGTCCATATTATTCACTCTGAACATGCCTTAAATCCAATGGATTTAAAATGCCCTTAATCTTGATGTAAAATGTATTTAAATCCAGATTAAGATAGTTTAATCCAAATATCAAATTTACGAAATGTCAAATTTCTCCCGTGAAACTTTTTGTTTACTTTAATTAATTTATTTCACTTGTTGGTAAAATTCTGAGAGCGCACAAACAATCAGAAACCTGAAATGTCAGGAAAAAGTGAATTATATGATATTGTGTTTTAATCTGGATTTAAGTACTTAAACTGACCTCCGGAGGGCAGTTTAAATCCAATTGGATTAATCGATATTGGATTTAAAAAAATTGGATTCAAGTTTGGATTAAACGAGTGAATAATATGGGATTGGATTTAGTGTTTGGTTTTAAAATACTTTTAATCTGGATTTAAGTTTTAATCTGGATGAAACGAGTGAATAATATGAGTGAATATTTTGTTCGTTATTCGTCGTTCGTTGGTCGCTCTCATATGAATGGCCCTTTAACGTTAACCGAGTTCAAAAATATGTTGGACACATTTTTTTTAAGTACTTCACTTTTAGAGGGGGGGGGTTGGGGTAGATTGCTAACTTTATGGAAAAATAAGATAACCTCAAAAATGGCAAAAATGCTATTATTTTTAATTTTAGTTTTCTAAGGGTAATATATCCAGAAACCCGAGCTGATAGCGAAAAATGGATGACGGATTTGAGGTCAGCGGACAAACGTATGCTTGCCTAGAAATATTCTTCACTGGTCGTGTGAAAAAGATGAATGGTAATTTAATGTTTTAGGAATTTATCCCTACCGTTTATAGAGGAGGGGAAAATACACCCCCCTCCTATATAATTTTTGTTCTTACAAGATGTCTTAATATTATTTCACAAAATATTCTCCATTAACATGGAAACATCTTGTGAACTTCTTTCATTTGAAGAAACATTGTTTCTCATATGAGTGAGTTTCAAATGGAAAATATTTCCGCCGAAAATTTTTTTTTCCCCGGAATTATGAGTTTCGCCTGAACTTCTCTTTGCCTAAAATAAAAAAAAAACTTACGCAAAGGCACCGGTACCTGTCCTCTGTTTTTCTTTCGTTCGCTATCAAAAAAATAAGTGACAATTCAAGCTCTTAGTTACGAAACATTTCGCCTGAAATGAATTCTACCTACTCTTTTCTAACTAGTGCCGTACAATTCAGGTTGCATTTAAAAGACCTTTGGTCAAACAGGCATATAGTAACAATTATAAAAAAAGGAATGTTCGTTCATAAAAGACGAAAAGGAAAATGTCAATTTTTCCGCGCGGAATATTGTTGTGTAAAAAATCTATTTAATGAGGGAATTTTAAACTTTGGGTGTGTTATATACCTGTGGCTGGGAGTCACGCCTACAACATAATGACTTATTGCATTTACTTTACCTTCCTTCACTGGACTAAAAATGAAAAATTTTCAGTGCCGTTATATCGATGCAGTCCTTTGAATGGAATCCTCATGGGCCACGACGGGTTAGAACCTTAGAAGCCCAAGAACAATATAGTCAACAGTCAACAGCTGTTCTTGGTTCAAGACCTCAAAGGCTAGTCATTTATCAAAGGGCACGGTAGTGCCCAGCCAAGTTCGCGGCACTACACCCTTTCTACAGGAACAAACTCAGGCGATTTTCAACCCCCCTCTGACTTCAGTACCAATAAAGTCAGAAACTTCAAATTCGCAGTATTTGCTGAGCTGATCAAACACAGGTGGCTCACCAAATTTCAACTCATTAGCGTTAGTAATTTCCGAGATATAGGACTTCAAAAATCGCAAAAACCGTAACTGACTGACTGACTCACTGACATATCATCAAAATTATGGAGCACTTCCCGACATCGTAGAAACTTGAAATTTCGCACAACGGTAGGCCTTGTGGTGCATACAAAGGAAAAAATCGAAAATCTGCTATTTTCTATTCAGGGGGCGTGGCATCTACCCACTTTCTTAAAAATTCTTGTAAATTATATGGAGCACTTCCGATTGTTGTAGAACGATGAAAATTGGCAGGTCGGTAGGGCTTGAAGTACTTAGAAAGAAAAAATGGCAAAGATGGAATTTGCCATTCAGGGGGCGTAGCATCCACCCACATGTTATAAATTATATGGAGCACTTTTGATTGTTGTAGAACGATGAAAATTGGTAGGGCGGTAGGGCTTGAAGTAATTAGAAAGAAAAAAATTGAAAATTGGAATTTTCCATTCAGGGGGCGTAGTATGCACCCACTTTCTCAAAAATTCTTATAAACTATATGAAGCACTTCCGATTGTTGTAGAACAATGAAAATTGGTAGGTCGGTAGGGCTTGAAGTACTTTGAAAGAAAAAAATTGAAAAATTGGAATTTCCCATTTAGGGGGCGTGCCATCCACCCATTTTATCAGAATTGCTATTATTTATATGGAGCACTTTCGGTTGTCGTAGAATTATGAAACTTTGTGGAGCGGTAGAGCTTGATTTTCGCCTGGCAAAATAAATCTTTGCAAAAAGGAGTGAAATCACAACAAAAACATAAATGTTAAAAAAAGAGCCAAGTTCTTATATGTACAAGAAACCTCTGCGTAAAAAGTCTGCCAAAAAAAGTAATGAGATCTTAAACATATGCCAAGTTTTAAGTTCATGAAGTTTAATATCAAATATCTTAAGTAGAGTAATATCGAAACAATTCCAAATCATGACAGAAATTTGGTATTTAATGATTACTGATTAAAATTTGGTGGATTTACTTGGCAAGTTTTCTCTTAATTACTTACTTAATCACAAATTTAAATTGTATGAAAACTTGACCAGTGAACCCACCATATTTTAATCAGTAATCATTAAATACCAAATTTCTGTCATGATTTGGAATTGTTTCCATATTACTCTACTTATTTGATATTAAACTTCATGAACTTAAAACTTGGCATATGTTTAAGATCTCATTACTTTTTTTGGCAGACTTTTTACGCAGAGGTTTCTTGTACATATAAGAACTTGGCTCTTTTTTTAACATTTATGTTTTTGTTGTGATAATACTTACAATGTTAAGCAAATGACTTGAATTTTTATGTCCTTGGCTCTTGATCTTAAAGTTGTATGTTTTCTTTCATTTCATTTAGTAAGTGGTATAATTTTCAATATGAGATTTCTTATTATCTTTATGTGGCATGGCTGATCAGTTTTTGTTTTAGATGCTTGCCACACAGCTGAAAGGATAGTGGTGGTATTTTATGATATAGATGTTTTTTTTTACTGATATAACTTTGATTAGTTCCAATGTCTTTTTTTCGATCAATTCTATCTAGACTTGGCAGAAAACACACCAGTTGTTACTATTTGTCTTCAATGTTTGCCCATTTTCTGTTCCACACCTAAAACTGGGTAAATTTACGATGATAGCGCTCACGAGAGTAAAACGGTAAAACATTTCCCATTCCTGATAAATTCTGCATAATAAATTTCTTTGAAGCAAAAATTGTTTTGTCTGTATAATGCAAGGTAGGCCAAATGTCGATCCTGGATCCACCGTTTGTAATATGTACTGAATGAAGTGAAAGAACTTACCTATGCAGATTTTTAACCAAATACGCCTATTGCTTGTTTTTACTCTTCCATCCGTGGTACGGCTTATAATCTTTCTTGAAGTGACAATCGTAACATTTTGGACCACAACTTTTTGCTGAACGAACCTTTTGTTTATTTCATTGTAGATCCATGTTTATCATTAAGTGATTCTGTCCTTCGTCTGAAAATTTCACATCGCTTTGAATAACACAATCGAAGCCCAATTCATCTCGCTTTCCAACGGCATGATTAATGTGCTATTGGCCAAACCTTTAAACAACCTTGCAACACTGCACTGCTCTGATAGCCGCTCTTCATTGTCCAACTTCTGGAATAGAAACCTAGAATCTGTCATCCTTCAGCAGAGTACTTTATATACTTTAAAAATAATTTAATTTATCGAGTATTGTTTGAAACAGAAAGTTAAGCGTAAGCGAACGTTAGTATTATATTAAAAAAAAGCAGAAAAATAAAGAAAACTGAAGAAGAACATAAAAAAAATGCTGCCGAGAATTCATAAGAAAGCTAAATATGTTCAGAATGAAGATGACATACGGAAACTTGTAGATTCCTTTAGTAGATAATCGTGTTAGCCGAAATTGGTTTTCACTCCTCCCTAGATAAGCTCTTCGGATCATATATCACGGAATCTGAGACCATTTGAGTGTATAGTTCGCTCTACCAGACCGTTTAAAAAATTCAAAATTCTAAGTGAAAAAAACGGTTTTTTTAAACAGTCTGGCAGGGCGAATTAAACACTCAAATGATCTCAGATTCCTTGATATGGGATCCGCGGAGCTTATCTAGGGAGGGGTGAAAACCAATTTCGGGTAACACGATTATCCTCGAAGTTGCATTCATATTTTTTTTCGATGCACTGTTTCTCGCAAAGGCCCCAGTTGTGAACTGCAAGACTTTGTTTTTTTGAATAGAATTTAATGAAGCTCTCGACGCCTATACTTCTTTTTTTTGCTATTATTCACACCCCAAAATCTGCTGTGGACTCTTAGTCTATTAGGAATAATAATAAAATTACAAAATTCTCGTAACAAAGATCAGAATACTTAATTAAATTATAATCAATTAGCTGGCCCGCCCCGGCTTTGCTCGGTTAGGCAAAATTTTCGAATGATATCCTCTACATATAACCTTTCAATTACAAAAAGGACGTTTAAAATCAGATTCCATATTTTACAAACCCCATTTCAAACTATAAGTATTTAACTGCAAGACTTTGATTTTTGGAATAGCCTTTAATGAAACTTTCGACGCCTATACTTCTTTGTTGCTATTATTCACACCCCAAAATCTGCTGTTGGCTCTTAGTCTATTAGGAATAATAATAAAATTACGAAATTCTCATAACAAAATTCAGAATATTTAATTAAATTATAATCAACTAGCTGGTCCGCCCCGGCTTTGCTCGGTTAGGCAAAATTTTCGAATGATATATCCTCTACATCCCGCCTGGAAAAATGGCAAGTTTTTGTCGAGTTTAATCGAGGCACTGGAAAGGCTTCGGTAGGGAAAATCTAGACAAGGAAAACTTGTCAAATACTCGCGAGGCCCTCGCTAGTGAAAACTTGTTGGAGAGGTCTTGTTATCCCATCAGAAATACCCCATATATGACAAAAACAAAAAAATAAATATTTTATACCCATCGTACAATAGTAAGAAAAATTAAAGTATATACATAGTTTTTCATTTTCAACATTGCACAACTGTTTTGCGAAATGTAAAACTTTCTAGCCCCTCGCCAAAAACTAGTTAGATTGTTTTTCCAGCAGGGATATAACCTTTCAATTACAAATAGACGTTTAAAATCGGATTCCATATTTTACAGACCCCATTTCATACTATAAATTTTGAAATGTTTTCAGTCCTTAAGCCTTTAAGAATAACCTTCCCAACTAAAAAAGTTTTTAAATCATATACCCATTTTTAATTTCTACCCCATTTCACCCTATGTATGAAGACAACATCCTCTTAGTAAACTCTATCAAACAGAAAAAGAAGTTTTGTTATCTCATACCATTTTTGTTTTTACCCCATTTATCCCTACAAATTTAATTTTTTAACCGTTAAGCTTTCCCCTTAGAATAGCCTTTCAAACTCAAATAGAAATTTTGAAATTTCTAAATATAAAAATCAAAAACTCACAAATACCCCAAAAAAAGTACAAACATTATGATTTGATCGTTGCAATTAATTTGTATCTAAATATAAATTAGCCTATTTTACTCAGGGACATAATAGCTTTCCATTTATTAAAGAATTTTAAGGATCGGTTGAATATTTTCAAAGATTACCCCCTACATAGGTACAAAAAAAAAAAAAAAAATGTTTCGTCTTTATTATAATGTATAGATATAGATATAGATATAGATACTTACTTACTTACTTATCCGGCTCCCGATCCATGAAGGGTCTCTGCCTGAGATATTGCGGTCTTCCATCGGTTGCGGTCCCTCGCACGCTCCCTCCAGTCGTCGAGACCAAGCGCTCTTGCGTCTGTGACCGCCTGGTCCCTATAGCGGAGGTTCGGTCTTCCTGGTCGTCTCGAACCTGGGGGCTGGGATTCGAAGATTTTCTTGGCTGGAGCGTTGTCCATTCGCTCGATGTGGCCGAGCCAGTGTAGTCGACGTGTTTTGGCTCTTTGGACTACATCCACATCTTGGTACAGCTCGTACAGTTCACGATTGAATCTTCTCCTCCAATCGCCCTCTTCGCATATAGGACCAAATATCCGCCGAAGAATTTTTCTCTCGAAAGTGCCCAGTATCAATTCCCCTTTTTTACTTATCGTCCAGCACTCGGCGCCGTAGAGTAGAACTGGTAAAATTAGCGTTTTGTATAGCGTGCACTTTGTCTTTCGAGAAAGGAGTTTTGAACCCATTTGTTTGGCCAAACCGAAGTAGCAGCGGTTCGCTAGGGTAATTCTTCGTCGGATTTCCACTAAGGTGTCGTTCGTGGAATTGATGTTTGTTCCGAGGTAGGTGAACTCCTTGACTACCTCGAAATTACTGCTACCAACAGTGACGTTTTGTCCTAGGCGATGGACAGATGAGGCTTTGTTTGTTGATAGCATATACTTTGTTTTGTCCTCATTCACTTCAAGACCAACGCGTTTCGCCTGTTCATCAATAGCTGTGAATGCTTCAAGTACAGCTCTCTTGGAGCGGCCGATGATGTCGATGTCGTCCGCATAGCCAAGCAGTTGAGAGGACCTGTTGAAGATAGTGCCTTCCATGTTAACACCACTCTTGCGCACTATCTGCTCCAGGACTAAGTTGAAGAAATCACATGATAGCGCATCTCCTTGTCTGAACCCTGTACACGTCTGGAATAACTCGGATGAGCTGTTACCCATTTGCACGTTGCACCGCATATTTTGTAGCGTCATGCGGCATAGCTGGATCAGTTTTTTCGGGATCCCGAGTTCCGACATCGCCAATAGAAGCTCTTGGCGACTTATGCTATCATATGCGGCTTTAAAGTCGATGAATAGGTCTCGACTTGAAATTCGTTGGTCTTTTCCAGGATTTGCCTCAATGTGAAGATTTGGTCTATCGTTGATCTGCCTGGCCTGAAGCCACACTGGTACGTGCCGATCATAGTGTTGCAGAAAGGTTTTAGACGCTCACATAGTACTTTGGATAGGATCTTGTAGGCAACATTAAGCAGGGATATGCCTCTGTAGTTCTTGCAGGACATAGGATCGCCTTTTTTGTAGATTGGGCATATGGAGCTATTTGACCAGTCGTCGGGCATACTTTCCTCCTCCCACACTTGGTTGATGAGCTGGTGCATGCACCCTACCAGGACATCTCCTCCATACTTAAAGAGTTCCGCAGGTAGGCCATCCGAGCCGGCGGATTTGTTGTTCTTAAGCTTGTGGATGGCTTTCTTAACCTCTTCAGTACTGGGCGCTGGGACTGGATCTTCATTGACTGGTCTTATGCCTCTTTTTTCCTCTGTTGCCTCCTCTACATAATGCACATTAAGCAGCTGCTGGAAATGTTGCTTAAACACGTCTACAATTCCCTGTGCTTCGGTGACTAGGTTACCTTCGCTGTTTCGAAGAGCTTGCGTGCCAGTCCTATAACCAGATGCCAGTTGCTTGGCTGTTTTGTAGAACCGGCGGGTGTTGGTGGCGGTGCTAGACTCTTCGAGATACTTGAGCTGAGAGGCTGCGGATGCTCTTCTCTTTCTACGCAGGGTTTTTTTCTCTTTCCTTCTCTTTTCACGGTACTCCTCTCTTGCTGCTCTTGTTTTCCGTTGCAGCATTTGCATTCGTGCATTTTCCGTCTCCTGCTTCAATACCGCGCATTCATCGTCATACCACGGGTTCTTTTTTCTGGGTGGTTGATAGCCTATGGTGGTCTCGGCTGTCTCCTTAATGATGTCGCGATATTGGTTCCACTGGTTGTTGACGCTTGTGGCTGGCTGTACGGCAGAGAGTTTCCCGGTCAATTGCTCACTGTAGTCTCTGGCTTTCTCAGATGTGCTAAGGCATGCAATGTTGAATTTCTTCCTTTGGGCGGTCTTCGTTTTCTTTTCGTTGGACAGTCGGGCTCTGAACTTTGTCACAACAAGAAAGTGGTCAGAGTCCACGTTTGCGCCTCGGAAAGTTCGCACGTCCAAGATGTTCGATGCATACCTTGCGCCAATTAGCACGTGGTCGATTTGGTTGGCGGTTCGACCATCTGGAGATCGCCAGGTTGCTGTGTGTATCCTTCGCCTGGGGAACCTAGTGCTACTTATCACCGTATTACGAGCTGCAGCAAAGTCGATTAGTCGGAAGCCGTTATCTGTTGTCGTTTCGTGGAGGCTGTGCTTTCCAACTAATCCGCCAAAGATGTTTTCCTTTCCGACTTTAGCATTGAAGTATCCGAGCACGACTTTGACATCGTACTCCGGACAGGCTCCGTAGGCTCCGTCCAGGAGGTCGTAAAACTCCTCCTTGTTAGACTCCTCAGCTTCATCGGTAGGGGCGTGTGCACATATTAGGCTGATGTTTTGGAAGGTAGCTTTGATGCGGATCACAGCCAGGCGATCGCTAATCGGCTTAAAATCGATGACTTTCGATCTGAGTCGATTTCCCACGACGAATCCGCATCCTAACATGTGCAGTCTTTGATGGCAGCTGTAATAAATGTCGCAATCTTTTCTTTTTGTTATACCTGATCCTATCCATCGTATCTCCTGGATCGCGGTAATATCTGCCTTGTACCGCGAGAGGACAGATTCAAGTTTTTGAGTAGCACCTGGTGTATAGAGTGTCCTTACATTCCAGGTGCATACTCGTAGATCATAGTCCATTTTCGTTCCGGGTCTGGTTGCCATTTGAGGGGGGTCGTTATCCGAGGCTTCATGCGTCTCTCTCATAACAATTGGCTTTTTTACTGTGGTCGGGTCGTTAGCCCAACGCACTAACCTCCAATCTGTAGGGCCATGGGTTTGATGTTGCAATTCTTTCCTTGGTCAACATTCGCACTTACAAGTTTAGCAAGTCAAGGCATAAAGCCAAGACCAGTATCCGGCGGCTACCAACGTGGAGGTATTGTAAGCACTTGATGTGTAGGAAAAGATACAGCTCGAGGCCCCCAGTTCCTACAACATCCAACCGCATCCAAGATATAGATATAGATATAGATATAGATATAGATATAGATATAGATATAGATATAGATATAGATATAGATAAGGTATTATACACAAAGTAAGATTGATATACAAATGAATAACTTAACACTCCTCCTCATTTGCTTACCAATCCACATTTGTCTCGCAAATATTCAAGGCGGCCAACATATTTTTTGAACAACAATACTTACATGAAACAAAATTTATATCAACATAGTCTTTAACGAAATTAGCTTTTGTATCAATATGCTTTGACCTGTTGCTAAGCTTCTCCTCCTGAATTAATTTTAAACAACTTTGCTGGTCTTCAAAGAGAATAGTTGCAGTAGATTGTTCACAATTAAAACATATAAGGAGTCCTCTAAGTAAATATGCCTCTTAACATGCTTCAGACAAGGCGACAAATTCGGCTTCTGTGCTAGACATAGAAACACATGAATTTATATTGAATAATTTTGAATGAACAACAACAACTTGTGTGTGTTTCCACCAAGTATATAGCCTGGAGTTATAGCTATTTCACGAGAGCCACCTCGATCATCAGACTCCTTTAGTGGTGCTTAGTCTGGTTATGCTCGTATTAATTGAAAAACTCTTTGTCGTCATCTGGGAGCGAACCATGAACCTTGCGATTCAGAGGCCGATGCACTTCACACCGCGCCTCTGAAACCATATGGCTAGCTATATCCCAATGCAGGTTTCCTTGTTTATCAATTGCAACAGCGACTAGCATTTTTATAAACACACACAAGCATGCTGTTGTTCAGTCGGTTTCTTTTTTTCCCGTGCACCGATTCGTAAACCAACAATTTGTTGGTCATACAAGGGGGGATGAGTTGAAAGAGTTGACACTGGTCAAGAATTAATTTACAAATTAAGTGGGGTTTGTGTGTAAATGGGAATCCACATGCATGCTGCTTTCGACAAGTCTAGCTGATTGGTCCTCCATTTAACAAGAAGATTTATCCTGAATTTAATTTTCTGGATGCTCGATCTTCCGCCGTACATTTGTTACATCGATTTATTTTAATGCCTATTGGCCGGACGGAAAAAGTGTGCATAGATTAAATATTAAGCTTTCAATTTTTAACAATTGTTGCCAAAGTCAAACTCTGTGTAACTCGTGCAGCCTCGTATTCCCCTCCATTATCTGACCGAATCATCTAAGGCTTCTTCGAAAATCGAGTTTTGACCATTTCAACATATTCTCGCACACATTCATACACCTCTGACTTTTCTTTTAGCAGAAAGATTACTGTGAATCTACTAAAATCGTCGATAAAATTCAACAAGTATTTTTTTCCGTCGTATTTTGCATCGGACCGCAAATATCGCTTTGTATTACGTCCAGGATTGAAGTACTTTTGTTGCACGAGTGGGAGTTAAAAGGCAAGCGAGTCATTTAAGCTTGCATGCATATTCAGCAAACATAGGAACAACAACAATTACTTATAGATAAATTGAATTCACTCACCAGTTTCTCAACAGCGTCTTTACTGTGATGTCGAAAACCCTGTGCCAGTAATGTTTGCAGTATAATATGTTATTGATTACCATTGTCTTTTGGGATTGTGTACTTTCTTGAAGTTTAGAGATTTCCAATCAAATCTGAAAGCGCTAGCAGCTTTCCTTCCGGAACTTTTATTGTGCAATAAAGTTGACGAAAAGTCCTTTGCTTACCATTGCTCTGACTGAGAGCAAACTTCTAATCGAATCGAAGTTTCTTGATCATTGACTATAACAAATAGTCTGCATGTCCCTTTGCCACTTCAAGAAATTTCTTGACCATTAGCAAGTACAACTTTTTCACTTGAGTTCTTCTGTTCTAGTGATATGACAAGTTGCTCCTGAGTCCACAATCCACCCAGTCAAAGAATCGAAACAGGATTTCAGACAAGTTGTCACATTGTTGGCAGATCATTTCGGTTAATTTGCTTTTATTGAGCATATTGGCGACAATCTCGTTTTATGTGACCACTTTTCTGGCAAAAGAAATACCTTTTATTGGAGTTGGCAAAACGGTTTACCTTTAGCACAGAATTCTTCTCAACAGTATTTTCACCATTCTTCCTGGAGAATTCTTCGAATAGTTTTGCCTGTACCAGTGATAATGTTAGTTAGTTAATGTTGTCTTGCCTTCAACTGACTGCATTAGAAGCTTTCCTTATATGAATTAATTGGCTGTCTCCCACCAATAATCCAATTATGCTTCTTGTACCGCTGTCCACTTGCTTCCAATTTTCCGAATTTGTTGCAGGCCTTTCGGTGTCGATAGCTTGCGAGGAGTTATCCCTCCGAAACAATAATTCCACCTTAAACTTCCAGGTATAAAACTTGTTTACATTGAGCTTGGCAACACAACTTTTGAATACGTCCATCCTCGGCCCATAACCTGTATAGTGGGGCTGTTTGTGAGGCCAACCTTTCATTTTGACCTGACGGGTTGAGCATTAGTATTCAGATAGTTCATGCCCTAGCTTTACTTTTAAGAAGAGTTGTCAAGATGGCAACACTGTCAGAAGGACAAGGGAAGGGTTACCACTTACCAGATTAAAGAAAGAAAGAAGACGCACGGGCTTTTCGAAACAAGCGCCACTGAGGTTTTGTAGAAAAGTCAAGCAACTAATTTACAGTGAAAGAACATCCAAATCCAACTTGATAATAGTCTAAGATCTGATAGCTAGTTTTGGGAGTGGATGTAGAATTAGTTATTACCAAAACCTGAGTATGAGGGTTTATAGTTTTAAGTTAGACACTTAGCTGATTTTTAGACCCCAAACATTAATTTTATTTTTTAGTAGCTTTTTTCACGATTTTCAGAGTACGAAAAATGCAAGAAAAATTTTCACTTTATAAATAATTTTTTTTTTAAACAAAATTTTGACTGACTGGAATTTTACTTGCCTTTTCCCTGTGTCCAAATATATAAAGAAAACCCTTACAAAGAATGGCGTACATCGCAATAACGAGACAGGAGGCAATAGTACCCCAGACTTGCCGTATTTCTTAACTGAAAATCAATTGTCTATAACTGAAAAAAAATGTTATATTTAAACGTTATAAAGGGTTTTAATGAGGTAGAGTGTACTCCTCATTAACGGCAAAGCCGAATCGAAACACCTGGTTTTTTCCACCTCATGGAGCAATCGAGTTGTGATTTTTATATAAACTTACTTGATTACTTTATTTAGCTATAATTAAAAGCATAAGTACTTTAAGTCTTATGTGCGCCTATTTGTTTTCAAGATCAGATGGAAGAAAAAGAATAACGTAAGATTTTAATTATAAATCAAATTGATTTATAAGATTTTATTTTTCTTAATTGTTGTTTACAATTTGTTATAACAGAATTGATGCACTAAAGAGATAATAATGCTGTTAAGAATTTGTTAAATAATGCTTTGAATTCATCAAAAATATTGTAATTTTAATTTCTTCGTACAATAGAAGCTAATAATTTTAAATGACATTAAGCTCTTACTCCTCCATTTGTTCTTTAAGCTGAGCCAATAGTGCCGCACGTTTTGATTCCAACTCACTTTCACTAAGAGCTTGCTCGTCACCATTTCTTGAAGATCCAGCTGAATGTAATTTGTCTGAAATATTGCTTGCCTGACTTAAAGAAGGCGAACGTTGTTTTCGGGGCTCCACTTCCTTGCGTTTTTTATCTTTTTTCTTCTTTTTCAAGCCAGCTTCAGTAGATATTGGTGACTCCTCAGCCAATGATGGATGTTCGCTTTCGTATGAGGACTGAAGAATATTTATTTTTTCTTGACAAAATCTATATTTTAACAAATGTCTCTCCTTACCGCTCTTGACGATTTCCTGTGCTTCTTTTTTTTCTTCTTTTTTGCAATTTTTTCGCTTTCGATGCTTTCGCTGCTGCTAATAGATTGCTAAGAAGTTCAATAAAATTCATTGTTCGTAAGTTATTCTTATTGCATATATTTTACATAACTTATAGGTACATATATTATGATTGTACAAAAGAAAAAAACACTAAAATTGTTTATATTTTATTTTATTATAGGTATAGCTTCTTGTGGCATGATTAAAACTTGCAAAATTATTTTTTTTTTTTTTTTGTTTAGCTTAGTATCATACTAATGTAGTTTGCACCAATGTCTGTCCTTTTAGATTTCTGTTTGCATTAAAAAGTTTTAACAAAACGATAAAGAGTTCTCCTCCGTTAAGCTTTTAAGCTCATGCGTTTTGTTTTCATTTTAGGAAACTTTATAGAATTACCAACTACCGAGTGCTGACCACAGCTTGAAAAGTAAGTTTTGAAAATTTTTATTGAAATCCAATACCAAAAAATAGAACACCAAGTTTTCGCCACACAATATAGGAACATAAAACTCTTATGAAACCTTTGTATTCCGTTGTTTCGGATTTTAAAACACAAACATTTATGTTTATTACAAAAAACAGAGAGTTAGAACAGCGAAAACCACTTTTCATAAATGCTTCTCAGTTTGATAGGTAGTGTTATTTATTAACCAGCAGTCTATATTAAAGCAATGATGTAAGTATGCGTGGTTTGGTAGTAGAAATGCTGTTGCCGTACCGTTGCCTGGGTTTTCATTTCCTCTCTTTTATTTTGTTTTGCAATTTTTCCCAAGCTTATAAGAAAAGTCATCAAACGGACAAGTAAATGTCTATCCGTATGCGAGCTAACACTCGTCTTAGGGAGCGGATAGTGTTTTTCTATTAAACGGTTAATGTTTTGTAATAAAATAAATATTACACAATGCAATACCTACCACTTTTGTTTATTTATAAAATTTTTGAAAAATATTATAGTTTCAATATAAAAATCGATTCTATGAAAACTGAATTTATTTTTATAACTTATTAAATTGAAACGAAAAGCGGTCAAAAATATTTACACATTTTAGTAGAATGCAAAAGACATTATTTGGTATATGGGTTATTTTCCGTCAACTGTGAAAACTTTCAAAAATTAAAACTCAATGGAAAAAATGTATGTTTGTTTTTGTGTCTTAATTTAGTCAGAGTATCAAATCTGTAAAAGCATTTTGCTTTAACTTTTAAAGAACAAATAATATTGTGATATGTAATAACTCTGGACAAGACGATAACGACACTCTTTTTATTTTTTTTTTTTTTATTTTTGTTATTTTATTTTATCTTTTTAACAATATTTTTGTTAAGATTCTTGATTGCATGTTATATTTTGACCTATTTAAATTACTACTTTATTTTCTGGATTTCAACCCTTGTCATTGTGCTGGGTTATTACTTAGTTTTTATTTGGCTGGTAAGAAATTATTGCAAGAAATTATTCAATTAAAGTTCAATAAGAATTTAAACGCCACGGTACTGCGATTAAACTTTTCAATACTCATGAAAAAAAATTTTAGCTTATGTAGTAAAAACGAATATGCATGCTTGGAAAATACTACCACGGTACTGACAAATAAATTGTGACACAATTTCTTCGAATGAAAATATCACTCCTTAAGTACAACCACGTACAAACAAAAAAATGACTGTTGTAAACTATAAATACATTTAATCTCTTTTTGAATAATAAAAATGTCTTAAAACTAAAACAAAATGGCGGTTCAGTGGAAAATCTTTTGAATTCAAAAACAAAACTAAATCCTCTGACAACACTTATGCATAATTTTTTTTATTTAGAAATAACAATTTTTACTTAAGAAGTATATAAGAAAATCTTACATCCTCGTAGAAGAAAAAAGAAAATATTAGGTAAAAGTTTAATTCATGGTGAAATTGCAAAATAAACTGAGCATTCAAATTTCTAGTCTCTATGAGGCATGTTTTCTTCAAAAGCATAAAACCAGCTAAAAAAATGTGTTTGTGTGTATGTAAATCATAAAGTAATAAACACATTAAATATTTGTCTATTGTTTGCCTTGTACAATATTCTAGTGCTGGCTCTACATTTAAAAAAAAAACACGCATAGTAGGTACACACAGTAGGATATCCTACATGAACAGTATGAGAACACATACGAAAAAACGAAAAGTTATTAATGTATTGTGAATGGAAATTAATCATTTAGGGGAGGGGTAAGGGGGCAGGTGAACCCAGATAGCCAATTGCGTCAATTCAGTATTGGCGACCCCTACTAATAGATAATAAACAATTTCTTTTGGCCCAAATTGTATGATATGGATGTATTCGACGTATAGTTCTAATAGGACAGCACTACGTGTTACACAGCTGATGACACAAAAGATATTCTACGTGAACGATTGTAGGGTAGGGTTTTCTCTCGCGAAGGTGATGGGATCGTGCGATTTCATCCCACTAGACTTTTTCTCTCGAGGTTTTATGAAGTTGCAGGTCTATACCAATTAGCCGCAATTTATGCCCTTAAAGTCAACATTATTTAGACATCGCTCAAATTCAACCGGAAATACGCGGAAAAACTATTGAAAATTGGACCTCCCATGTCACCGTGTGAAGCCGCGGCAAATATTTGAACAATGTCGTATTCCATAATGGCATGCGTAGGCCCTTCAAAGATTAACAACAATTTCGCTAATATCTTACACACACCGCGTTTTATTCTATTACAAAATCGACCCGCCTTCATTCGAAAATCCTGTATAATGCTCGAAGTTTGAATGTATAGTTCGAAGCCAAATTATTGTAAATCGAATTGTAGGTAAGGATATCACGAATTTAAACATTGGTTAGTGTAGACACCACTACAATCTGCACAAAATTAAACAAGTACATGAGAAACCCAGGACTGCAATGGTTAGAAAATTAGCTGGTTATAGATAAAAGATATTAAAATGAGCAACATCTAAATATTATCTAATTGGGCGCTCTGAGTGCTCGGAGCTAAAAAAGAAAAACGCCTTATCGAGTTTGGGAATAACAACGTCACAAATCAAAGAAACACAATTATTCCAGAGAAGCAAAACAAGAAATCAAGAGCTTTGCGAACTCGAATATCGTTCTCAATCGATACTAAAGTTTTAATCTTGTCGCATTACATTCCGCAAAGCGCCATATGCTTATAAGTCTAGCAAAAAAAATATATAACCATTATAAATAACCTCGTGGATCTGAGGAAATTTCCAACTCAATTTGTCTTCAATTTTTGTTTTGTTGAGCTTCTTATTGTGCACATTCTGAAGGGTTTTGTACGAAATCCCGAACGCCAAAAACAAAATTGCTTAGTATATTGCGCACGCGATTTTTAATACCAAAAGCCAAACGTCCACAATTTCCATTTTTGCTATGATGTTTTTTGTTTGTGCTTATTGAAAGGTACTTGTTGATTTTGATAAGCAAAATGAGTGGAGTATGTTTTTTGAGGTATTATGTTTATTGTGTGGTGATGTCGTTCATTTTATATTTATTTTACGTTCGAAATGTTTGCAGATTTTTATTGTATTATTGTCATTCAACAATGTCACAATCCCAAAATGAACAAGTCAAACCAATACAAAACAATTGAGTTTCTTTGAAAGTACTGAATTAGTACAGAAAATGTATTGCAATTCGAGATTCATTTATTACATACATAATATTCAGGATTTTTAAGATTTTGGATTTTAATTTTGAATTTTCTTTAAAGCTTGCATTTGTGACATCCATTTCCTCTATCCGAACTTATGTTTTTGCATTTAGCTACAGAATAGTTTTTTTTTGAATCGAAAACACTTTTATTTAATAAATGTGCTCAAGAGAAATATATTAATTGAAAAGATAGTTGTTAATCTTTACTCCAGAATGCCTTTCGCCCAGGCATGATGGTGGGCTCATAAGTAATATGCCACGCACCTGAGCGAAACGGATTTTTAGAGTAAAGGCCACAATAACCTTTTTAATTGAATTTTATTAATTAAACTCCAAATTAAGATATATATGGATTTATTGTTCATAGTCTTTGACTATGAATAACTTTTGTGTATGTTTACTTAAAAACAATTCTACTTAAGAAATGTATTAGCTTAGTTCATACTATTTCTTAATTAAGGCATCGGGGCGAAATGCTTTCTAGTTTTTAGTTAAAAATATATTCAAATTGCTTTCGGATTCAAGTCAAATTAAGGTTGTGAAACGAACGCAACATATGCGCAATTAATAAAAACAAAAATCACAGAAAATCTAAAAGTGCCGTTCTGTTTCCAAATTCATTAAAAATAATCGGTATGGGTATCTCTCTCTCTCAGCCTAAAACTCGGTCGGATCTTAAGTCAGCTCACTATTTTTTATTTTTGCGACTCACTAAAATTCAATAATTAATAACTTACCGAATGCGATCTTGACTTTTTTTTGTGCAACTTTTCTTGTTCAAATTCAGAAATATCGTTTTCAATATCCTGTAAAAAAAAAAATAAACGTATGGTTTCTAAAATAAAAATAAGTATAGTTACCGATTTAGAGCTTGATCGAGGTCGTTTTTTATGCTTTTTGTTCTTTTTAGATTTCCTTGATCTGGAATGATGATGGCTGCATGCATCTTCACATTCTTTAACAAAATCTTCCCAAACCTTTTCCAAGCTATAGTCTCTTTCATACAAGATACATGCTTCTAAATGTTCGACAAGTTTTTTGGCTGCCTCAAAGGTATCGGTCGCAGTTATATTTCCTTCTAGCCATTCAGCTTTAATCTCACTTTCCAATTTTTTCAAACGCTTATGTTCCTCTTTTAATCGTTCTTTCTCTGCAGTTTCAGCCTGAAAAAGTCAGTTGTGATTTTTTCACGTATTAACTTATGTATGCACTTCATTACACTATTTCAGATTAATCATAGTATTGAATTATAAAAATTAAACTGCCCAATAATTTGTGGATATTAGAATCATATAAAGTACTGATGGATGCATTAACTTATATAATAAGTTATACCATAATACTAGAAGAAGAATAATAAGTGGGGATAGCCCATGTAAGAATGAGAAAACACATTTTTGCGTTTTAAAGTTTTGGTAATACATAAATGATTGATACAAACATTTTAATTTTAGTAGGTACAAATGTAGTTTTTTATATATATGTACATCTATGATTCAGTAAAAACTCATTAAAATCGAAACCAAATATTTCCTCAACTAAGACCAATAGCGGAAAACTAAAAATGCTTATAAAGTAAGGAAGTAACTGCCCTAAACATATTTCCAATACGAGTACATTTATACCAAATAAATTTTGTTGCTCTAATTTTTGGAAAACTCTCTCTGACTCGAACTGATTTTGATATCCCTTGAAAATTCGACTTAGTCGCTTTAAGTCAAATTTTTGACTTATACATATAAAAAATTCATGTGATTTCCCGTATAAAACGTCTTATCTTGGCGGATGGGTTGACTTTAATATAAAGAGCGATTTACAGGATTGTTTTGGAAGAAATTAGGAGGGTGCGTCAATCAAAATAAAACAAAGTTTTTTTAAGGACCACCCAAATATATATAATATAATAATAATAAAAATATAATATATACATTAGGGTGGTCCTTATTTTAAATACTTTTGAGCACCCGTTTTTTTGTTCATTGACATCTTAAAACACTGCCCTATTTTTTTTTATTTTTTTAAATCACGTTAACCCGTGCCGCATTGAGCTTAAAGTTGATGCTCCTGTGAGAGTTAGGGCCTATTTAAATACTTTTTAGCTCCCAAAATAACGGTACTTGCTATACAACCGTTATGAAAAACCTTATTTATCTCAAAAAACAGCTGAAAAGATTTCGATAATAATTTTAAAAATGTTTGTATAGTTACTCGAATATTTTTAAAAATTCTTAATTTCCAAGCAAATTGAACTTTTTGAGCAAGAACGTGCGACCCAGTCGTGCCTTTTATTTTTTTTATTTTGAAGCTAGATTAGGTAACAGATTTAAAAGTGCAATTTATTAATGCTGCAAATCAAATTTTTAATAGCATCCAGTTTTGGTCAGTTTTATGAAAATTCAAATTTTCAAACTCATTGCGGCACGTGTTAATACAATCCGATTAGCATGAAGTTTTTTTGGTACACGTTTTTAATGTAGAAGAACAGAAAAAAATGGTGCTCAGTAAAAACAAACAATTTTTTTCCTCCATACAAATAAGGACCACCCTAAAATACATATATTGCGTGGTCGTTATATGAGTTTTTATATTTTATATTTATATATGGCCCTAAATCGGCTGGCTCTAAATGAAGAAAAACAATTCCTTACTTTTTCCAAATTTTAATTTTCATCCCCTTTAGTCGCTGTAATAGTAAATTAAATTTCCCTTTTTTTGCATGCTACGAAATTCGCGTAAAATCTGCAAACAAAATTCAGGGCATGTAGGTGGTAAGTAGACGAGAAAAAAAACCTAGCGGAGGGGAAAACAAACCGTAAGAATGGACCTTTGGCTTTCCGAAGATCTTCAAAACATTACTGCAAGTGTTGCCGTTGTTTTATAATTACTTTTTTCTATTTTATTAAATTTAATTATTATTATTAATTATTAAATTGCCCCTCCCGTCTAAGCGGGGGGAGATAGTATCACCTCCTATAGCATTTTTTTCTTGTCTACTTCCCACCTACATGCTTTGAGTTTTTTGACAGATTTTACACGAATTTCCTAGATCAAAAAAGGGAAATTTTATTTACTCCTACAGCAACTATAGGGATGAAAATATAAATTTGCAATTTTGATTAAGGTCCATCCATGATGATCTATGATGACTTTTTTTTGACGACCAACCTAATATATATACATATACATATACACTGCACGCCACTAACTAGATTAGAAACAAACATTCTTCTTACAATCAGGTCACCCAGCGGTTTGGTTAAATCTATTCATCAATTTTGTCTTGTAACATTAATTTACAAAAACGACACAATGCATAAAGTACCATACCATTAATTCATATAAACACAGTATTTTTTTGCGCACTTGTATAGAAACACACGCTTAGAGAAGGAACAAAAGCTGGAAAATACATAATTAGGGTCGTTGCGCTTATTGAATGATAACTTAGTAATTTGTACTAACACCTTTATTTAAGATAACTTCATAAAACCCTGTTGGTAGCTAAGTTGTTTTATGCAGTTCAAAGAAATTTCACTCTACATTTCTTGTATTGCAGCAGTACGTGATCCATTGCTTTCATGCTGTTGTCCGGAGTCATATACTCATCGAACCATCCAGCCCCATACGATTCCAATAATTTTATAGTCTGGGCCATCAAGCAAGTTTTCATTTAGCTCGGACAAACAGCTTTGCAAGATCCTTGCGTTATGAATGGGTGCATTATTTTGCTGGAATTATCAAGATATTGGTACAAACACATTTTTTTTAATTTGCGGTAAGTTTTAGTGTTGGAAACATCAGACCAATAGTTCCATACATGGAAATAGCACCATCTCTCATATGGTGATGCTTCCAGAATCGTGGTTCTTTCATAAAATAGGTGTAATATATACATATATATATATATATATATATACACTCCTCGTCAACTGAATACGCACAAACATTTTTTAATATACTTTATCCATTTTTTCCAAACAGTGATGGTTATTATGCCATCTGTTGATGCTAACTATTCCCTTAAGATGTTAAGCAGATAATTCCGAAAGAATTATCCAAAAACAACCGTGAGTTTTTCTTCAACCACTTGCAAAGTGTTTTATATGCATAGTAGGAGTTTTTTTTAGTCAACTGAATAGGTACAACGCCATTTTCTTCGTTGTTTATAAGTTTTTTGGAGTGCTTGACAGTTTAAATTAACGATTTTAGTGTTTTCAGTAAAATTTAATTCTTGATTTCAAATTTTAAGAAAAATGGGTAGATCTACGTGTCTTAACAGTGTTGAAAAAGCTAAAATCGATTTACTTAGAGACCAAGGCCTAACTGGACGTGCAATAGCTGATAAAGTTGGCCGAAGTTTTAATGTAGTTTATTCTTACTTGAAAAATAAAGATGCATACGGCAAAAACATGAAGGGAGGTAAGAAAACAGCAACAACAGCAGCTGAGAGACGAAGAATTTTAAGATATGCATCAAATTCTTCTGATTCTGTGGCAAAAATAAAACAAAAAGTCGGCGTAAACGCAAGTTGCTCAACAGTATTAAGAGTAATCAACAACTCAAGCCATCTTAAACGAATGAAACTTAAGAAAAACCCACCACTTGACGAGAGACGGAAAATGTTGAGATTAGATTTTTCAAGACTTCACATGAGTTGGAAAAAAGAATGGTATCACGTGGTTTTTTCAGATGAAAAAAAGTTTAATTTCGATGGCCCTGATGGGTTCAACTTCTATTTTCACGACTTAAGAAAAGAAAAAAGATTTTTAAAGCGCCATCATAGTCGTGAAGGAGGTGTCATGATATGGGGAGCAGTCAGTTATTATGGAACAGTTGAGCTCGAGGTTGTAACATCAAGAATGACAGCAGCTGGGTATAAAGTAATTTTGGAAAGAAATTTTCCTAAATTTTCTAACATCTTTGGACCCATAAACTGGACCTACCAACATGATAATGCGCCTATTCACTCAGCGCGCATAATAAAAACATGGATAGAGGAGCAACAAGTGCAGTTGCTTCAATGGCCGCCGTACTCACCTGATCTAAACATCATAGAAAATGTCTGGGGATGGTTAGTACGCAAAGTTTATGAGGGTGGTCGTCAGTTCGAAGACAAAGAAACCTTAATTTCTGCAATCAAATTAGCGTGGAGCGAAATTTCGTTAAATTACATTAAAAAGCTATACGATTCCATGCAGGATCGAATTTACGAAGTAATTAAAAATAAAGGTGGAAGTACCCACTACTAAACTTAAACAAAAACTTGTTTCATTCCATTCCAATACCAATTTTAATTTTTGTACCTATTCAGTTGACTCAAAAAAAACTTCTACTTTGCATAAGTTACACTTTGGAAGTGGTTGAAGGAAAAACTCACGGTTGTTTTTGGATAAAACTTTGAAATTCTGTTATTTATATGTTACGAAAATTTTTACCATCAACAGATGGCATAATAACCATCACTGTTTGGAAAAAATGGATAAAATATATTCAAAAATGTTTGTGCGTATTCAGTTGACGAGGAGTGTATATATATATATGGTATATAACACTTGAGGGTATTTACCCAAGGAATATACCCGGTATTTACCGAAACGGGTATTTATATTATTTAATGTAACAGTTTATGATTTTGTTTCAGAAATCGAAATGGTTTTTTTACGCAATGTAGCATGCGATCTTGGCTTTATTTAAAGACCTTAACCTTGAAAGTCCGATAAGTAGAACGAGAGCTACGAGTTTTTTAAAGAAGTCATTTCGTTCTTTTTTTTTTAGTTAAAATCCATTTTATTTGTAAGAAATCTTTTAAAACAATTCAGTCACCGCTGTTGTTGGATTGATGATAAAACATGGTATAATATAATTTGCGAAGAGAAATAACGCAAAAATTGAGCTATTTTAAACTTTCAAAATTGTAAAATTTTTCATCAATTTTTTAATTTAGAATGAAATAAACCGAGCTTTAGGGGGCTATCTACACGTTTTTAGTATGAAAATGATTGCTTTTTCTCAGTGGTGTTTTTACATAATGCAGCCTGTTCTGTAAACTTTCTTTAAGAACCTTGAAAATCCGATCAGTAGAAGAGAAGCTATAATTTTTAAAGCCGATGTCAATAGCGGGATCTTCCACGCTTGTGGATGGTCGTGGACAATGGTCCAAGTAGGTAATTTCAATGCAATTTTACAATTTTTTTATTGATTTGAATAATAAATTTTGACGCTTTCATAAGTTGTAGGATAATAAATGAGGTATCAAAATAATAGAAATTTAATTGAATATTGGATTTACAAAAAATCAAATTAATCCATGAAAACACTAAGGAATTATGAGCACGTATGTATAGTAGATGTGACCGTTATTTCCACTTAACGGCACCTGGGGAAGTTAAATGTTTAATTTTGATTAAAATCAAAAATACCTATCAGATATGACATTTATCAACACCTTACACTCACCCATTAAAAAGATAATCTCAAAAAAACACCAGACAAGCATTTCAAAAAAATTTCAGATTCCATTATCTCCGGTTAAATGTATTTTTAAAATCCAAAACTCACACTCAACATCAAAATCCCTAAACTCTTGCAGATCTTAAAATTTCAGACTTTTCTGTTCACTCATAAATAAGATAAAACTTAAAAACAACTTTATAATTTTATATACCCGACGTACGGTACGTATTTACCTATTAGAAAATACCTACCGGGTAGGTAAAAAACGTGCCCATCACTGATCAGGACCATCTAAATTAATTTTGTTTTCATCTGAAAAAAAAACACTGCTCCACATTTTCTATCATATCACATTATGCGTCCTACAAAATCCAATCTATTTTTTCCCGCATTGGATTTAACTGTTTTTTTTTTGCAATTGTGGCCATTTCAAATGTTGAGCACTTTTAATAACACGTCTAACCACTGGCGTTAAATCTACTCATTGCCCTCAGGAATGACAACACAATTTTAATACTTTTTCCAAATTTTGTTGGTAATTTTGCGTAGCGAGTTTGTTTTCAGCGTTAACTTATGTTTTAGCTTTTTCTGCAGTGTTAAATGCATTTCCGTGGCTAATTTTTTCTCTAACTAAACAAAAAATAGTTTTCTTTCACACTTTCATTACTATAATACAATTTTTTCATCATACCTTATCATATAGGGACTATTTGCCTACTGTTTCTGTTAAAAGTGGCGCAAAAAAACAAACAATGTTTTTTTTAATGAAGGAATGTGAAAAGTGATGAAAAATAACCTAACGGTACTTTCTGTATTATTCTTCTTATACAATTTCATTTGATATCAATACTTCTTTCAAGAATTAAAACATAAAATTCGATTAATAAAGGAGAATGGGCAAACTAGCCCATAATGCTCAACACCGAAATCAAAATCAGTGCTAAATATCAATAGGTTTGTTGTTGTGTTTACATATTATTTCGTCATCGTTCAGTGAAAACTCCCTAAGTCCATTTTTATTTATTTTGTTTTGAGACATCGGTACTTTTTAAGAATTTATACTAACCAGAATTTTAAGTGTTTGATTTTTGGAATTGCTAATTTATTTTAATAAATATATCGTATTCACGAGAGGTGACGCGGTTTCGAAAGAAATGGACTTAGGGAGTTTTGATAGCACGACGACTTTCAATTTTGACAACGTGCACAATTTGTTGTTATTTCATGTGTTATTTAAGAGTCTCACAAATAGCCATTTTTTATTTCTGACGCTTTCAATTTTTACTTCTGGGGCTACTATTATAAGTTGTCAGTTATGATTAACCCACTGTACTAACATATTATATCTGCGGTGTTTGGTAGAAAAATGATAACTCTATAAAATAGTTTGCCTCCTAAAATCTAATTAACATAAAGCTAGAGCCTAAATTAGAAAAATTTAAAACACAATTATTTACACATTTACATTTTTATATATATATACATAAAGACGCAAATTTTTTTATGGAGTTATCATGTTTCTACCAAACACCACAGATATGTATATCTACAATCAACACACGGATGGCAAACATATCATATTCAAATTTAAAATAATATACTTATACCTTTTCGAGCAAAGAATTGTAGGTTAATTTAACATTTCCGGCGTCCAAATTAGCAGAGCGTTTATCTTCGCAAACAACTGTAGCAAAATCTTCAAAAGTTGTATTGGCCTTAACTTGGAATTGCTTTTCTTTTAGTATTTCCCGAATGATTTTCTTCTCATCATGAAATCTTGCTTTTAAGTCTTCTACGTAAAACTTAAATAAATCAAGCGGAGTTGAGCCTGACTGGCCTAACATTGCTGAGAAACGTAAATCAGCTGAGATAACTGGATAGAGTTCTACCCATAAGGACATTGATGTTAACTTTCCCTCCTCGTGTAAGGAATCTAATAAAGTTAAGAAAGCATCCCTGTTTTTACGATGCTGTCGTTTTACTCGTTTTTTCTCATGCTCTTTTTCTTCTTCCTCTTCTTTTTCAAGACTGCGAATGTGTTCTTCAAATACAATTAAAGCATCTTCTTTGTCCATTCCTAGTAAATTCACGTCATTTTTAAATGATGCATTTTCTAATAACATTACTTGAGCCTCAGACCAAGTCGTTTGGTACGTTATTGTAGCCATAGATTCAAGTAATTCACCGAGGACTTTCATATTTCGCTTTTTCATTACACGCGATTCTTCTTTTTCGCGCTTTGATAAGTTGAAGATGCAATCGTCAAATATATCCCGACGATCCTGTTCTGGAACCACAGTCCAAATTTTATTCGTAGCGAATATTTCCTCGCACTTATAGAACTTTATTTGTGAATTCATTTTTTCCGAGGACATAAGAAACTTTTCTAGATCTTCCTTAGCTTTTTTTGCTCTAAGACGAGATTCCTCTCGCTCGTCCTTTAACTTTTGAGTTTTGTACGCGTTAAATGTTTGCTTTTTTTCATTCAAACCCTTAAACGAGTTATATCGAGCATCTTTTGAAATTATTTTAACACACTGATCCCAATTCGCATTTGATGGAACGTTTTTTTCTTTGAGAAGTTCTTTAAATGCTTCTATAGCTTCCTTTTTGTCTTTAAAAACTAGTTTGACATCTTCAATTCCAGTTTTTTGATTTTTACCTATAATAAACGCATAAAACAAATATTAAAATCTTCAAAAAAAAAATTATTTATGTATACATAATTTCGTTGAGATTAGTACTAAACATACTTACAGTGCTAAATATAAACTTTAATCATTTTTATTAAAATAGGAAAAATGAGTGAGTGGAGCTTAGGTGAAAAACTTTTTGTCGGAAATTAATAAGAGCAAACCTAGTAACAAATGTATCGGAGGCCGAAGTTATACTAATATTATTATTATTTTGTTGATCAATTCCACTGCGCAGACTTGCATTTCTACTACCCCACCTAAGTTTGTCATCGGGAAATATTTTTTTTTGTTGGGGACAGTTATAGTTGTTTTTTAAGCCGTTGTGCGCGTTGTGTTATAGTATTGATTTTTTGTTGATCAAAAGGTATTAAGAATATTAGAAAGTCATGTATCGTCGTTGATACAATATTTAAAACATAAAAATGAAATGTATAAGAGTCAAAAATAAAACAGTTTGTTTTGTTCTCTTGAAAATTATTAGAAAAGTACGACTTCTTTGTTGCATATTACAATCGTATATGTACTTAATATTCACATACCAAACATAAAATAAACACTTGAAATGTATTCACTCTTCATACAAAATATAAACTGCTCTAGAAATCAGATCAGTTTATATCATTAGAAAAAATAATTTAGTTTTTCATTCTACAATAAAATATTATCGAATAAAGATCTTGTTTATTTTCTAAAGAAAATTACAGGAATAATATTTGGTCCAAGTTAATTTTAATATTCTTGCAGTAATAAAGGCTATATACATAAATGTAATTCAAAATTTCTAACAAATCTAAATATAACTGTTTGAATGTTGAAAATTGGAAACAAGAGCCGTAGTAAATAACTCTCCGAAAATCAGATTATTGAGATAAATTGTATAATATAAGAAAAGAACAAATTTGGAGGACAAGTTGTTAAATGAGCAATCTCATACAGCTCAAGGTGTGGGCAGAATAGATCCTTAGGCCCAGTGCAATAAGCCGAATATATGTTATTCATTAATTGATCAAGCCGTTGTACACTTAAGGCACATAATTTGTTCAGGATGTCAACAGGATGTCAATGGTAATTGTCTCGGATTGTGGAGATTTTTTTGGGTTAGCGGACAAATCGGATATAAATACTTGCAGTATGAAGGCTCTGAAATGTGTTAACGAGAATACGATGTACTTTGAGATCTCAGGAATATAGGTAAACTGTTTAATAAATTACCACAAAATTTTGAATTTTGAAGTGTTGTTTTATTATTAAAGCTATTGCGATTTTTTTTAATACGTGGTTGAAAATTACGCAAAAGCGAGAATAGATCATCATTTTGTAAGCCAATGTTTTAATTATATTTTTTGTTAGTCAAAAAATAATAAAAATGATACCGTAACGCGGTAGGAAAAAGAAAGGCAACAGTGTAGTGACTTACAGAAAGTCTAAAATACCGAAAGTTTTAAAACTTACACGAAAAACAAGCATGTTTCGTTTTGAAACATAATAAACTAGAGACTGAAGGTAGTCCCAACGTAAGTCCAGTAAACTAAAGTTTAGTAAGCGCGTTTTTAACAATATAGGGAAAATAAAGAGTATTTCTGTAGTTAAAATACACGTACACTTGACCTCTTGTATGGGTGAAAATAAAGAGGTGACGTCGAAGTTTCCATTGAACAGCGAAATTTTACATAAATCGAACAAAATTTATAGTTATACATTATACTACTCACTTTCTTTTTCTTCCTTGAAAGCAGTTTGCGGGATTTCAATTGATGCAAGTGTTGCGGCCATAGCTTGATCCAAAGCCGATGATGAATTTTCATTACTACCAGGAGGTGTATCACAAGCAGGTGAACCAATATCTGGCGTCGATAGCTTCGAAGCTGCAGCTATTGTTGCGGGCAAGACAGATGCTATGGATGGCGGAATAATCATGCCAGCCATAGAGGATGATGTTAATGCAGCAACTGCCTTTGCAGTTGCCGCAGCTCTAAAGCAAAGACATTGAAATACCTTAAAACGAATTAAAATTAAATTCTTACTCTTCTGCTTTGACTTTTGATTGCATTTCCAGATATTCAGTTGGGGGTTCCCACCTCGAATCTTTTGTATTTACATTATGGTAATATATTTTTCCATTGTCTGATCGATATTCTTTCCACGGACAGGATGCAATTATTTTCTCAACTGGTGTTTTCAAATCATCTGGCTTGTCCCAAGAGCTCTGCTTAGTTACGTTATTGTAGTAATACGGTCTACCATCGGGCGCCTTATGCTCACTCCACTCTGAAGATGGGGCTCCAAACGCAGTAGCTATTTCAGCAGGCGGTCCAAATCCAGGTGGTGGCATATTAAAAGAAGGCACCATCGGTGGATATCCCATTGTTGAGGATAAACCGGCCATAGGTGGCACTGATGGAGGAACATTCATATTCAAGCCCTTGTTTGTAGCTTATCATACATAACCTCAAAGAGAGCAACATTATTGACGATTATTGAACGCCTATATAAAATACTTACTTTTTTGGCACGAGTTTAATATATTTTTGGCCGTTCTTTAAGGTTTTTAATAACTTTTATTTGTGCACAAGTTGCTCAAAACATTTATTTCAATTTACACATCCACCCAGGATTACGCGTTCATACAAATTTTAAAATCTGTCAACACGGACCCCAAACAAAAAGAAAGCACAAAAATGAATGCATTCCATTAAGGTTATTTGTTGGGTAGCGCTCAGATACACTTTGAGCCTGATTACACGATTCGTTTTTTCGGACTTTTGTTTTTCGTTTTTTTTTGACAGGTACGTACCTTCGTGATTACACACAACGAAAATCCATTCGTTATTTTGACGTTCAAAAAATTTGAGGTTCATTTATTGAAAAATAGGCAGTAATAATAATTAAAAATGCTTTTACATCACTTCTTGTTCAAATTTATAGCTATTTAATTAAGAAAAACAATTTTAAATCTCACTATTTACATTTTTTAAGCATCCCCCGCCTCTACTGGTTTGTCAAATCATAAACGTCAAAGTTCAACCAGAAAAAGTCTTGAAATTTTCATACGTGCTTTCGTCTTTCCATTCCCCCTACATTTCTACACCCCTCACCCAATGTGTCAAAAAGACGAAACACGTAACGTCCGAAAAAACGAATCGAGTAATCAGGCTCTTTAATTCCTCTAGCCTCATTTACAATACGACGAGAAAACGAGACGAGAGCGTGACGTGATTTGCTGTCATCTTTTTCTAGCTATAAAATCGTTTCCCAAATTCACAATGCGGCAAAATTTTTCACATGAGAACTGTTTTCTTAACAACAAAAAAAATTATAAAACCTAGCCAAAAAAGTTTTAAAGACAATTATTCTGAATTACTTTATCTTTAAATTTCAATATATCATATTTTTTCTTAAAAAAAATACTTACGTAAATAACTTGTCAAAAAAGAAAATCGTCGTCTTGTCGCGTCTTTTTTTCAATTCTTCGAATACTTGGCGTGACGTGACGACGAGAAACGCTACCTTGTATATAATCGTTTTACACTTTCATTGTTTGAAATTCGTTTGAAGGCAACGACGGGATCACGTCACGCTCACGTCTCGTTCCTCATCGCATTGTGAATTAGGCTTCTCTTTCAATCTCGTTATAGAGGAATAGATTTTGTTAGCCGATATTTAATAATAAGGGTATTCATTCAACAGCGTAAAGTCGTCGTAAACATTGTAAACTTTTAAACTTCGTAGTTCTGTCACAATTTGTATGGGAAATTTGACAGATTTACGAAGTTTACAACTTTACGATGATTACGACGAGTTTACGCTGTTGCATGAATACCCTGAATGTTATGTTTTCACCAAAGGTTTATCTCAGTTCAGATTTAATAAATCTATTTTGTGTTTCCCCCACAAAAAAAGATTTAAAAAAGATAAACTCAATTATTTTAATTTGACCAAGTTTTTCACCCACAAAAAAGATAAACTTTGCAGGCACCTTTAAAAATGCAAATGGTGTTTCATTTTTTCTAATGAAGTGAGATAGACCCTGTTTAGATTGGTTGGTTTCACTACAGCATGACGACAGTTCGTTGGTGAAATCGGTGAGGTAAAAAGGGAGGGGTTAGTCAAGAAGAAAATATAAAAATTTGAGTGAGCAGTCACGTTTCATAGCCAAAATGATCCATTTCATTCCATTCTGTTCATTTTCGCTTGTGCGTCCAACAGAAAGGTACCTAACTCTCTACCTAGATATATGGGTGGATAAGATCGAGAGCAGAAATACCCATACGGTGTCCAAAATCAAATGTTCCAATTTGAAAATATTCCATGAGCATGCAGAAATACATTTGTGTGAAAACTACAAAGTGTATACACGACATGACTTTTCACTACGTAGTGAAACCAACAAATCTAAACAGGGTCATAGAATGTTTCATTTGGGAAGAGCTGAATTCAGCCATGAATGAATCCTTCAGCGCCATATAAGAATAGGTTAGTTCGATTTGCAAAAGTATTTGTCGTAGGAAGATTTAACAAGATTAATTTGTGCCCTATTTCACGATGACTTTTGAGTCATGACTTTTTCGAAATTAAATGAGTGCGAAGGTAAGATCAAATTTTTTTTCTCGTTCACACTCAATGAATTTCGAAAAAAGTTATGACTCAAATGTCGTCGTGTAATAGGGCACTTTCTAATCTTCAAGATTTACGTAATAAATTTATATGGTAAATCTTCAAGATTTAAAAAAGGTTCGAGGTAAATCTTAATAAATCTTAGATTAGCGTTAGTGTAAATGTAGTATAAAGGGTGAAGGGAGTTAAAAGTGAGAGGCAAGGACCAAATCATCCGTTCCTAGCAAACTCACACGATTTTTCTATGTTTTCATTCTCTTCACACTTCTTAATTTTTATTTTGTTTTTGTTTTGTTTAAGTGCCATTGATTTGATGATGTGAGTCTGTATGAAAAGAGAGGACAGTAACCAAATATGTATTGGTGAAGGGAAACATCTTAGTGGAAAAGTCGGGAAATGTAAATGCCAACTTCGATCGCCCCATGGTATAATAATAATAATAATATTTGTATACCATGAATCGACCCTTTGGAATTTGGTGCATTTTGTAACTTGAACATTTTACCAAAACTGAATTTTTTACAATAGGTTAGATAAAATTATTGCTAAATTTATAGTTGCTAGTTGGGGACGGTCAACATTTTACTGGGAAGTAAGAACGCAGCGGTCAAATTTTCTTTGTAAATTTGTACACAGGCCGCTGGACCGCGCTCTGTTCGACCAGGCCTGAAATGTTAGCCCACAACGTCAACCAGGTTGAGTCGACACGAGGGTTAATGTTTAATAACAACTGAATGCAACCATTCCAAATGTGACACCAAATCAAAATGAAAAACAATTATCAAAATTATCAAAATAACAGCCTTTGCTATAAATAAAAGTTAAAAGTAATAAAAGATGTTAAGTAGTTTGGCTATATATTTTCAAACTAAAACATATTCCAAATGTTTTTATATCTCAAACCCAGTTGCCATAGAACACATTCATTCCAAAATATTTGCGTAATCGTTTATGAGGATAAGTGTTTACGAAAATTAAAAAAAATTGGTGCAGTCAAATTTGGAAAAAGTGGAATCTTGTTATGAACGCGTTACTTTGTTTTTAAAATAGTAATACTAGTTTCCAAAGATCAAAGTGGCGCTTATTTCCTTTGTTTCATAAGCTTAAGAAATAATTGCATTTAAAAAGTGATAACACGGTACGTATAATTGGGCACCTGTAAAATATATAAATAATGGGTATCTATTAGCATGTTATTTCCGTTAAGCTTCAGGTACATTAAATATACATAATACATACTTAGATCGGGTCCAGCTACATACATAAAGACAAAAATATTGGGTGATCTAACACAATCTGATAATATTCTCTACTACATACCTATTAAAAAAAATATTTTACTTTTTTGGTACTACACAACCAACGCCCATTTACAAATCTAAGTTTACTAACCTTGAACAAGCAATTTTTATATTCACTGAATATACTTACTTATTATTTAAGGCGGCGCTTCAGTCTGGTTTGGCCTAAGAAGCTTCCTCTAGTCGGCTGGGTTCTTAGTAAGCTGTCTCCGGTTTCTTACGTCAAGTTGGTCTTCTTTCACTTGCGTGTGCCTTCTGAGTCGCGGTCTATATTTCGATCTAAATGTCCCAATCGACCGAGTGCGTTGACTTTTTGGCTAGGCCGGTTTCGCTTTTCAGTGTTACAGCTTGCTGTTGTCGCTTTTTCTCAACTCTCCCGTCTATGCAAACGGAACCAAAAACCGCCCTAGAATTTTGCTTCAAAACAGCAACAGAGCTTTTCGTTTGATTTCAGAGCTGGTATCGTTGGCTGTGTTGAGAGCGGAGCTAAGGTAGACATTTAATTTTCATTTCATTTATTTTGAAGAAAGATTCAATTAACAATGACACACTAAGATTTAAATCTTTGAGTATCGATAATTTGAATAACATAGATTTTTGGTATTCAAAAATATAAAAATAATTCTTAAAGCTATGATAAACAACTATATGATTTCAAAGAAAAAAAAGAAAAAATAAGATAAAATTATTTAAGTTTTAATATTAGAAATAAAATAAATCTGAGCATATATTGATTTAAATAAAAAATAAAGAAAGTAAAAGACTATGTTATGTATCTGTGCAAAATAAGTACTTAATTCTGATTTGAGTAGTGCAAGAATAGTTTCCTCCTAAAAGCTGTGGGCATGGTAGTAATTGCGAATATTCAGAAATTCACTGATATAATTAGGACACCGAGTGTGGAGTTTCAAAACAAGCCTGAACTTCAGGTATTCATCAAGGCTCATTCCAAAGAGCGTGTGACGAAGATGGGATACACTGGAATATCTCGGAAACTACGTCAAAGGCTGTCTATAGTAACGTTCTTTCCTAGACGTTGGTGTTAGATGTTGTTCATATCCTTCGCTTTCATCTCAAAATCGCGAAGGCACAATTGAAAAACTGTGCTTGTAGTGTTGACTCCAGAGTTTACTTTCAATAACGTTCAGGCGTTCACATTGTGTGCCATTATGTGTGAAACAACCAAATAAAACAATCGTGTGCTGGGTCTCATTCGTTTGAATGCAATTGAATGCAAAACCCTGTAACTTTTTAGTTGAGAAAAGATAAATTATTCGGGCAGAAGAGGGCAAAGAGTTTTCTATTTGAAAAAATCAATTTGCTTTTGCATTCAATTGAGAAAAAAAGTGCATTTTACTGATCAAACTTTTCGAACAGATAGGCTAGAGTTATAGCTAACTCATAAGTGCAAAGTAGATAATAAGAATCCTTTAGTTGTAGTAGCGATATAATCGTTAGAACATTTTTTTGTATGTTTTACTTTCTTAAAACTGTTTAATCGATCTCGACCAAATTATACCTCAAATAGAATTATTTAATTTTTATATGCAGTTACTTCTAAAAAAGAAAGGAGAAGAAAGAAAGAAATTGTATTCCAAATTTTTCATTTTGGTTTAAAAAATAATATTTCAAAATATGCGTTGATAATTTTTTTTTTGAACTTCTGTTCTTATCTGCTCATTAATAAATAATACTTAAATAAAATAAATTTATAAATATTTAAAAAATCGGCTGAAATATTATGAGGTTTCCAATAAATTAATGAAATTAAAAGCGGTTTCATATGCCATTGGAAAATTATATGGAAACACAGTGCAAAGAATTCATATTATTTATCACAAAGACTGTTTTTTAATTGTGTGCAATTAATTTGGCCTTAAGTTTTTAATGCTTTCATGTATTCAAACGATAAAAACATTATGGCTGTATGTCTTCTAGTTTTTGAGAAAATTGAATAGGTAATACATTTATTTTTTTTTTATTTTAATTATAAGTTTGAAGTTTTTAAAGTTCTTATTTTTGTCGAAACTGGGGCTACATTCCGTATTTCGATTAACGCCCGACGATATTAGCCCTGTTTTTTAGCGCACTTTTATCTTCGCTTAGAAAAAAGTAGCATGTTAAATACAACAACAATACGGAATTATACCAGTTTGTTGTTGTAATTAACATGCCACTTTTTTCTAAGCGAAGATAAAAGTGCACTAAAAAACAGGGCTAGTGTTTAGACGATAGTCTTGCTTCACGTAACATTGAAAATGACTTCGTCTTGGCGGTCTCTTTTTGGTGAGCAAATATTTGCTTAGAGCTTGGGCAAAAGCTAAAGAGGTATCGTGATGTACCTATTTGAGTTTCATAGTTTGAGTTTTTATAAAGAATCCTACCAACAAATCATACCTACCCAATAATCAAATCATTAAAAACTATCTGCCCAGTGGTCGAAATTCGACCATTTATACCAAAATAATCGTTCATCCATACAGGCGCCTATAGTCTGTCCAGCAAAAATTGTCAGTACAGGGTTTATGGGCGGGCTTTTTTCAAAACAGTGACAGTGGTGCCTGTGTATACTATCACCACACTAAAATAATAGATCTGCCACCGAAAAAGATACTTACCCGCTGATAAACATACAGGAATTGTTCTTGTAATTCTTTGAAATAGTTTGTACGCTCCAATTTGACCATCGTCTTTCAATGCCAAAAGCATTCTGATCTGATCGTATGCTTGCTTTCACTTCTACCTTCGCTGTGTGAAATAAAACAACAAAATCACATTCCAACAGAGTTGCCTTTGCCAAGTCGAAATAATACAATAGAGCTTTTTCAGTAATTTTTATGAAAGAACTTTCGGCTTTGAAGCTTTTGAGAACAAAATTTATAAAGGTGAGAGCCAAAAGTGTTGTCGTTTTGATTGCTCCCTTTTTATTTGTCTATATATCTGAATAAACCTATAAAATGCAGTTAAAATTTGTACGATTTAAGTCTTTAAGAGGAAAAAAGTTATTTGCGCTAAGTTTTGAAACATACACAAAGCGTTACGTGATCATATTCATTTGAAAAGGTGTGGGTTGGTGAAAGAAGATAAATGAATTTTTTTTTAAATATGTTTGAAATGGTATCGATGGTAACCATATGCATATTGCTCTTTAATTTGCGGCAATGTATAATTTAAAGTATGGAGACCCTGTGAGAGCTTTTACTTGAGACAGATGTATGC
This sequence comes from Dasysyrphus tricinctus, assembly GCA_963921185.1. Lineage (NCBI taxonomy): Eukaryota > Metazoa > Arthropoda > Insecta > Diptera > Syrphidae > Dasysyrphus > Dasysyrphus tricinctus. The sequence goes on from OY992531.1 coordinate 264,656,156, forward strand.
AGGCCAATTCAATCACACTGAGAGGCAAACGTCCTATCTTCCCTGTACTGACAATTTTTGTTGGATAGAGTATAGGTCAACAGGGCTCTCATCGCGGAAGACGATGATCGTCTGACGACGTCGTTTTGATTATTATTTTGTTTCATGTTTGCTGTTGAGTGTGGAATCTGCTTAAGAGTTGTAGGCGAAAAATCTTTATTTTGAACCCTTCACCTTTTTGAAGTAGGTACCTACTAATATCTTCTAATGCGGGCCTTACACCAGGCAATATTATTGCTCAATATCACATATTGCGCTGTAATATTTACCGTGTAAGGACTGTATTGCGCAATTATTACGCTTTGCACAATATATTGGAAAATATTAAATTTTTTTATATTTACTGAAACTTCTACAATATTTTTCTTTCGGCTATATAGGCATGTGTAAAAAACAGAATTATACTACACAAAGACTTTGATGTGAGAAATAATATTTCTTCTTGTAAGGGCGACCCACTTTTACGCAATATTTTTGGAAAACAAAATTGGGCAGAAATTGAAACTTCTATATTTTTCTTTCAGCTATGTAGGTATGTGTAAACAAACACAGAATTATACTACACAAAGACTTTGATGTGAAAAATAATATTTCGTCTTGTAATGGCGACGTACCTATTTCACGCAATATTTTTGAAAAAAAAAAAAAATGGGCAAAAATATTGTGTGGTGTAAGGCCCGCATAACTGATCACTCCTATGAAAAAATGTCTCATAAATACTTTTTGTAGACAATATAATAACATAAAATAGTCATAAATGCATCTTTGATAGATTTGTAACTTTTGACGATATCTTTGGGCTATAACTCCAAGAAAAAAATGTTTTCTTGTAGAGAATTCAAAGTGTACAAACTGAATGAAGTTGTTTTCGCTAGCAACCTCCGCTCATATGTTTTACCTAGGCAAAAATAAATTTTTGTCAAATTACACTTTTTTAGATGCCGATATCTCCTAACCGATCAGTTGGAGCAAGAAAAGTGCGTTAACTTTTTTTTATAGAAAATAGTGGATGAAAAGTTTTAGCATAAAAAAAATCAATTAGGTCCGTTCCTTATTACCTTATTACCTACTTAGAAGGAAGGCGTGTGTGTCATTCACATTAGTAAATACGGAATACTGTGAACTTGTGAAAATTTGTGTTTGGAAATTTTTGAGAGAATTTCTTCTGATTTTTCAAAATTTTAAAAACTTTATTTGAGTCAAGGATCAAAGTTTTTTTTCAATAGATGAAGCTATTTTGTTCCTTTCACATCTAGGCTAAGGTGCGTTCAACCAATAGACCTTCAAATGAAATTTCAAAAATTGCCAAGATTTTGTTTCCTCGTGCGTGGTGCGAAAGGTACAAGAGATTTTTAAGAAAATAAAAAGGAAGCGTCAAAAAAATCTACAACAACTTGTTTCGTCGTATGAAAGGCGAAAAACCTATATTAATAAATTATTTCTATATTTGGTTTTTTATATTTTGTTTGTACAATTTTATTTCTTTTAAATACCTACTGATGTGAAATCCCAATCAAACCCTATAAATAATTAATGTGTAGTGCATCGGCCTCTGAATCGCAAGGTTCATGGTTCGCTCCCATATGACGGCAAAGAGTTTTTCAATTAATACGAGCATAACCAGACTAAGCACCACTAAAGGAGTCTGATGATCGAGGTGGCTCTCGTGAAATAGCTATAACTCCAGCCTATAAACTTGGTGGTAACACACACAAGTTGTTGTTGTTCATTCAAAATTATTCAATTAAAATTTATTATTATTATTATTAGACCCTGTTTCACATTCTCTGAGTAAAGTTCTGATTAGTTATTCGACAAATAAATTCTGAGGCAGGGTCATATGTTCACAAATAAAAAAATATTTATGAATTTATAACTTAATCGGGTTGGTCTTAAGACAATAATTGTGAATTTTTCTTCTGTGGACTTATTACCCTGTGCTAATATTTATGTGTCGAATATCTAATCAGAACTTTATTCAAACATTGTGAAACAAACCCTTATTATTATTATTATAATTTATTAACAGATACTTAAAAGTAACCTGGTAATTACAATTTTTAAAGAGCCTAGCTGCGAGGACTATTAGCTCTGAAATTTAAAATAAAATCAAATTTTATACTTTAGATTACATATAAGTTTATTTACTAATTCGATATTTTTTAAATTTGGTATTTTGAGAATTTCGTTGATGTTTAGGTCTTTGGAGATAGCGTTTAATTGTTTTTTTGTTTCGGTACAGTTTTTTAATAAATGTTCTAAATTAAGTGTTACGTTGCAAGTAGAGCATACAGGAGGGTTTAGTTTGTTGAGGAGATGTTCGTGTGTAATTGAAGTGTGCCCAAGCCTTAGCCGAACAAAATTTGTTATCTTTGTTTTTGAGACGTTGGGATATCGAGGATGAGATCTGTCGACATTGATTTCTTTGTAGTGGTGATGGTATTGGCTCCAATCGTTTAACTGTTTGGTTTTCGATGAGTTTCGTATGAAGTTGGTCAGGTCACGTTTAGTAAAGATGTTAAAATTGTATACGGGTGCATCCTTAGTTGACCTGGCGGCACGGTCTGCTTCTTCGTTGCCGCGTATACCAGTATGACCGGGAACCCACATTAATTTGATGATTGGGATTTTAATAAGACGATTCCTTATTTCACTTATTAGGTCATCGTTGTTGCTTGGATTGGCTATAGCTTGTAAAACGGATATACTGTCAGAGCAGATAATGGAATTTCCTCGAATTTTTGTTGCTGTTGTAATGGCCTGAAGGATACCAAAGGCTTCGGCTGTGAAGACTGATGTGAAATTTGGAAGGATCCCAATGTTCAGAATATATCCGTCCTCTCTTGTTACTGCGAATGAAGTGTTTTCTTGAGTCTTTGAGCCGTCAGTAAAATAGAACTTCCATCCCTTATCTAAATGTTTTGATTTGATATCTGAGAACAGGGCTCGGTAAACAGAGTGATTAGTGTTGTTTTTTCTGTATTGAGACAGTGTCATATCAATCGATTTGGGTTTAATTTGCCAAGGAGGAAATGAGGGTTTAAAATTATATCCCCGTTTTGTTGGAAGTTGAAGTTGGTTGGTTTTGATCAATACTAGTTTAAGAGTGGATGGAATTCGTTTAACACATTTTTGATTTATTGCCTGGGCAATATCGGCATCAATAAGAGAGTTTCTGGAGAAGACTAGTTTTGGGGCTAACTTCAATGTCAGCTCGTCAATTCGATGTTCTACAGTTGGAAGCCCAGCTTCGGCAAGCAAATTTTGAATCGGTGTCGTTGGGAAGGCGTTAAGGCATCTTCTTACTGCTTGATGGTATGGTGGTTTAATGATTTTAAGTGTAGATTTGGGGCATTTACCGTAAATATATAAACCAAAATCGATTTTGCTTAATACTAACATTTTTGTTATGTGAGAAAGCGTATTTATATGGATGTTACTTTTACTATTGCTTAAGTATTTAATGATATTGGTTCTCGCAGCTAGGTTTTTTCTTAATGATAAACAATGTTCTTTCCAGTAATATTTATTATTAAAAATTAATCCTAGAATACTTAAATTATTTACATTAGGAATAGGTATATTATTTACATTAAAAGAAAGATTAGGACAGTTAAATTTTCGGCAAATGTGAAGTAGTTTACATTTTTCTAGTGATAATTTTGCGCCGGATTCTAATGACCATGATTGAATGTCGCCAATGGCATTAAGGAAGAGGTTTTTGCAAATAGTTAAGTCTGAAATTTTACTTAAAATATAGACATCATCAGCGTAAAGACAGTGGTCTAGTAGATTATACCTTTCGAGTATATTGCTTATGTCGTCGAATGCTATAGTGAATAACATTACCGATAGGGGAGACCCCTGCGGTATACCGTTTTCTAATGGGTATATTTTGGAAAAGCAGTTATTAATTCTTGAAGAGAATTTTCTGTTTGATAAGAATGATTCGACAAATTTGAAAATTTTTATACCAACATTCCATTTTTTTAATTTGCTTAAAATCACATGTTTCCCGATTCGATCAAAAGCCTTCTCGAAGTCTAATGACAGCACGGATACATGGTTCTTTGATGATATGGCTTTTGAGATGAGGTGGTCTAAATGGAGATGGGCGTCAAGACAGCCTTTGTTTGGTTTGAATGCAACCTGTTTCGGAGATATAAGTTTTTTAGATTCAGCGAACCAAAATAAGCGCTTCGCCACAATTTTTTCTAAGATTTTCAATAGACATGAGATTAGTGATATGGGACGATAACTTTCAATCAGGATTTTGTCCTTGTTTGGTTTAGGGATAGGGAGTAAAATGGCAGTTTTCCAGTTTTGGGGTATCGTTGAGGTATCAAGAATGTTATTATAGAGTTGGATTACTCTGAATTTTACGTCTAGAGGCAAATTTTTAATCATTGGGTAGGAAATTCTATCCCTTCCTGGAGTTTTTCCCTTTGTTTTGCTGTGACACGATTCGAATTCGATAAGCGAAATATGTTTTTCAATTGAACGAGCGAAGAGATCGTTATTTTGTTCTGGGTTGTAATTGATGACTTCATTTTTTTTTAATCTGAAGTTTGAATGAAAATTTGTATCGCTTGAATAGTGGGACCATGATTTAGCAAAGCAATCGGCTATATGTTTTGTGTCTGAGATAATTTCATTTTGAGATTGAATATTAAAAATTTTAGACGGTGAAGAGTTGCCTGTAAGGCGTTTTACATTTTGCCATATTTTTGAAGGCGTGGAGTTAGGGTTTATTTGTGCTGTGCTTCGCCAAAGCTTTTCGCTTTACTTTCTTTAAGAGCTTTTCTAAACTTTGCATTCGATTTTTTATAATGGATTAAATGAGTTTGTGTAGGACTTTTTTGGAATATTTTTAAGGCCGACATTTTCACCTTGCGAAGTTTTGTTGATTCTGGATTCCACCAGGGTACAATTCTGTTTATTTTGCGATTATAGGAAGAGCATAATTGGGGGATAGAGGAATTTGCAGCTGCACGTATAGCTTTTTGGAGTGTAGCCGCTTCTTTGTTGTTGTTGAGACTAGGTGCTTTGTCTGATAAATAGTTTTGAATTGTGTTTTGAAAGTGAGACCATTCAGCTAGATCGGTTTTGAATCTTGGGTTTGGGGGGTGTTTTTCCACAGATTTACCAATTGTGATGGTAGTAATAATAGGGAAGTGGTCGCTATTATGAAGATCGGGAAGGGTTTGCCACGAGATTGCGGGGAAGAGCTCAGAAGAGCAGCAAGTTATATCTATATGTGAAAAGGTACCATGGGTTGAAAGGTGGGTAGGTGATCCATCGTTTAAAAGTATAAGATTTGAGTTTATTAAAAACTCTTCAATTACTCGGCCTTTTTTGTTAGTTACAGGTGACCCCCAAAGGGTACTCCATGCGTTGACATCACCACCGATTATAATAGGAGAGTCACATTGGGAAATAATATTGTCTAGGTCATTTTTTGAAATGTTTTGTTGTGGATGAATGTATATACCTATGTAAGTAATTTTGGTTTGAAGATGAAGCTCAAGGCAGATGGTGAGCAAATTCGAATTGATGGGTCGAATTTAATGTGGAATATTTTTTTTAATGAGTAGACCTATTCCTTGTTTACATGTGGTGTTACTATCTAGATTTAAAAAATACCCATTGTAGTTCTTTGGTACAATTGGAGATGAATCGAAAGGTAAATGTGTTTCTTGTAGCGATACAAGACATGGGTTGAGTTCTTTAAGTAAAACATTTAACTCGTCAAGGTTATTGAAGAAACCTTTCATATTCCATTGCAGAATATTGAGAGCCCTGTTTTTGGATTGGAAATGTTCGCACTGCCCTTTTTTGCGTGAAGCAAAAAATGCGTGTTCACTAGTGCCCGGGTTATTTGTTTTTTCTTTGGATTTGTTTTTCGATTGTGAGGAAATATTTTGTGGTGATGTTTTGTTAAGTTGATCAGGCGAGTAAGGCCGCGGTGCCCTCCGATCGCCGGAAGCGCCTGTCAGTTCGTTATCGGATAGACAAGCGCGCCCGACAAGCGGTGGGTATCGCGGCCCTGGGTTTGAGCTATACAAATTTGAATTATTCTGTTTCATCATCAGATATATTCATAAAGTAATTATTTTTATGAATTAGATTATTGGTTAGAGAGGAAATTGGAGATTTTGATTTGATTGGATTATTTAGATTTTCTTTGGTTGAAATGTTTTGGTTAAGATTAGAATCTTTGTTTAGATTTTCTGTTAAGGAGATGCTATTGTAATAATTTGAATTGATGATGGTTGGTTTTATTGCTGGTGGAATAGGTGAATGAATTAGATTTGAACCTGAACTAGTTTGGGCTGGTGACAGTTGTTTTTCGTGTGTGTGTGTTGTGTTGTTTGTTTGTTCGCTTTGTTTTTTTGGTTCGGTTGAGGGGTTAGAGCTTTTGGTGGTGTTGGCTTTACGGGATACATGAGCATATGCATTTACATAAATATTGGATAAATATTTCTCGGGCTTCAGCCATGGAGCATTTTTTTCTTGTTTTGATTGTAAGTATCTCTTTATTTTGTATATACTTGGGACATTTCAAGGAGGAGGAGGGATGGGGCTCAAGGCAATTGGCGCACATAGTACGTGTGCAGGTGGTGTCTTGGTGTGGTGGTAGATTGCATGTAGTGCAAGCAGGATCTTTGCCACAACGTTTCTTTGTGTGCCCAAGCAATTGGCAGTTCCTACACCTCATAGGGTTGGGAATATATTCGTTGACCTGAGCTTTGTACCAACCAATTTCAACTGTGGAAGGAGGTTGATAGAGGTCAAATGTAAACAACATAAGACCAGAGGGAGTGCGATTATTACTGCCTTCCATTTGTTTGGTATATTTATAAACGTCCGTTACGTTTTGTGATTGCATTTCGGCAACAATTTCTGATTCTGGGACGTTTTTGAGCCAGGGAGTATACACTACGCCTTTTGAAGAGTTAAGAAGATTATGGTATTTAACCTGCACTGGGCACATATTAGCAATGTTAGTAATTTTCATTAGCTTTTCGGCAATTTGTTTATTTTTTGCTAGAATGAGGATACTGCCATCACGTAGTTGTGTGATGTTTTCGTATTCCTTACTTACTGCGTCGATAGCTTTTTTTATCACGAACACACTTATAGACGAGATGGGAGTCTCATCACTTTTTTGCTATATAACCACAAATTTAGGATTTTTGGAGATGGTTTTGCTTGGGAGAGGTAGAAATTCTTCAAGATTTATAGTTTTTTGTTTTTTTGCTGGTGGGTTCGATAGAGGGGTATCAGGCGATAACCCTGCATATCGGTTTCCTCTAGATTTAGACCCCATAATGGGGAAGTCTACAGGAAGAGACCAATCGAGCACGTGCAAAAAGTTTGGTTTTGTTTCAGATAAGAATAACCAGAAAGAAAAAAAAAGTACCGGGGGTAAGTGAACACCTGTGAGCGAAAAGGACAGATAGAACTCTGTTAATTGAATTTTTAAGTCACTGTCAAATTTGCGAGCTGATGTTTACTCATCAATAGCGAGACGGAGACTGTCAATTAAAATACATTTTTTCTATATCTGGGTTTTAGTATTTTGTTTGTGCAATTTTATTTCTTTTAAATAAAACCTACTGATGTCATTGTATATAAATTCTATAGTATTCTCATGAAGCTCATGGCCATCTAATGTCCAAATTTAATCCTAAGTTTTATTAAGAGATCTCGGTAAGGCGATCACAGCGAACCTATCGACCAAATGTCAAACAACAAAATCGTGTTTCATGAGAAAACCATTGTATATAAATTCTATAGTATTCTCATGAAGAAAAAAAGGGATCTCGGTAAGGCGATCACAGCGAACCTATCGACCAAATGTCAACCTACAAACTCGTGTTTCATCATTGTATATAATTTCTATAGTATTCTCATGACGAAAAAAAGCTCGTGGCCATCTATGCGTCTAAATGTAATACTAATTTTTGTTAAGGGATCTCGGTAAGGCGATCACAGCGAACCTATCGACCAAATGTCTACCTACAAAATCGTGTTTCATGAGAATACTATAGTTTGGATATACAATGGTTTTATGAGAATACTTTAAAGTGGATATACAATAAGAATACTATTGAGTGTATATACAATCATTGAGTTTATATACATAGAGGAATCATGAAATCTTGCGTGAAAGCCCCCGAAGGTGTCGCCACATACATGAGAATTTAAAATTTTTTGGAACGCATTGATTGTAAAAAAAATCAAAGGAAGCAAATGGCAGCTCACCAAGGAGTGCCAAGACAAAGAGAGAAGGTGTACGAGGGGTGTCTGTTTTTGTTATTTTGGGGCTTATGTACGCAGACTTATACAATGCAAGCGCTTGTGCATATTGGGACATCTATAGGTAGGTACATTATCTGTTTCAAAGCGAAGAGGGACAAGTTATGTTTGGAATTTGTGCGTTTGTATGTCGATCGGTGATGGTCGCGTCAATTTAAAAATAAAAGACAGGGAGTGCATTCATACGTAAATAGTTAAGGTCTTGATTTTATACTTTAAAGATATTTTTTATTTTGTTTCTATTTATTTGGAATCAGAAACTTTTTGGTAGTTGGGTGTTTCCATCGTTACGGGTGTGACAGTGAGACTCCATATTTTATTAATTATTCACATACTATTCCCAATTTATAAATAATTACTTTACTATTCTATAGGACACCTGAAGCCCTTTTAAGAAAATAGTATACTAAAGTATGAAAAATTAGTGGTTCAGTTATAGGATGCAATTTGGTTGCGTTACGGGTGTGACCTTAGAAAACTGCTGATTTGCGATTAAGATATCTAATTTCCATGTGGTGTAAAATATTGCATGAAAAGTTTGTATCATTCTTTTGCAAATATTTACCTAGATAGTTGATCTTCAGTTTCAGTTAAGAAATGAGAACCAAAACTACGAAAAACTATACAAAATTTCTAATTGAAAACGTTACGGGTGTGACAGGTCATCGTTACGGGTGTGACCGAGCATGATTTGTATGCCTTAAAACAATATAATATACTATATTTTGACGGGAAATTGTTGTCATCGATGTATAATCATTTCTCACATGATATCAGAAACACTTTTTCTAGAAAAATGAAGTTTTTCTCACTGAAAAGTGAATAGTTTTGTCACTTCAATGAGAATTTTTCCATTTTCTTTTAAAATAGGGAAATCTTTCACTTAAAGCCGATTCAAATCATATTTAAAGTAGATTTTCTTAGAATTATATCCCTACGTCATGAATTTCATATCTTAAAGCAACAAAACTAAAATTGAGTTGAAAAACAGAATGATTATGATTTGAAATGCCAACCTGTTACGGGTGTGACATAGGCTTAAAATTTTAAATACGCGGTCAGTATTAATTTCAACGTCTTGAAATTTTGTCTGACAGTAGATCATAGTATTCTCCTTTTTTCCCCAAATTATCACATTGAAACAAATTTTTTTCTTCTAGTAATGAAACATAACTTTTTTTGTTACGGGCGTGACACTAACGACTTTATGAATCAACTGCCTAAAAACTAAAATTGTATTTACTATTGAATAATTAAATGAAACGAAAACGTGCTTAGAGTTTTAATAAGGGCAAATAACCACCAGTTCTCAAATTTTGAAACAATTAATTATTGAAAATAGGGTTTTGAGCTTCTGATAACAAAAAGTGACTTTTGGAGACCTATTTTGCAAAGTGGTTCGAGCTGCGAAATTAGCGGCGATAAAAAAAATTATTGATAATTTCACTTTTAAAATAAAACATGCAATCTTTTAAAACCGTCTAACGGTCGTTTTTTCAATTCTAAGTCATATTTTGTGATTTTTCGTAAAGGGTCGTTTTCTATGGAATCAACCAGTTACAAAACTGTTTGTATGGTGTAAATAAATATTTACTATGCACAGAGGTCGAAGATCTGTTTTCTAAACGAAAATTATAAATTTGTGCTGAGCCTATCTAGGTACATACATACAAAGGTACCTAGAAAGTTTTTTTTTTTTTTTTTTTTTTTTTTTTTTTAAGTTGGGTCTTGTGTGTAAATGGAAATTCACACACAAGTGCAGTGCATGCTGCGCATTATACATCAATTTATATTGAATAGTTTTTAATGAACAACAACAACTTGTGTGTGTTACCACCAAGTTTTATAGGCTGGAGTTATAGCTATTTCACGAGAGCCACCTCGATCATCAGAAAGTTTTTTTTTGTTTTATGCAATGTGATGAACTGAGGCAGTGAGAGCCATAGTGGCCTATTTGCAATTTGATCGAAATTGAGTTTATTACAAACATTGAATCTGTTTATGTTAAACAATATTTCTGCATTAAAATTTTTTGAATTGATAGCTCCATGCCATACTTATAATACTTTTTGCATTTAGAGGGCACCCACAAAAAAATTCAAAGCTTGAGTGCTAAAGTGGCCTATCTGATCAGTTATAACGGTGTTTTGAAAAATCATTATTGAAAAATCAAAAACCTTTTAATTTTTTATCATCTTGCGAATAAAAATCAAAATTATGTTCATTTATTTTAAAACTACAAATTTTTGATTTTTTTTTAAACCACAAGTGTTTAAAAATAATCTGCTCCTTATTTTTGCTCTACTGAAAATAATAAAAATGAAGTTAGGCCACTATGGCTCTCACTGCCTCAACTGTAGCCTGGCCCAGGAAAATCAGACAAAAATGGCAAAACTACGAAAAAATCATAAGCTTTGTTTTGACGTCTTAAAAATTTAAAGTCGCCTAAACTTAGACAGGGTGAACATTTTTTAGAGGGTAAAAGGGGATAAATTTCAGTTTTTTCGTTTTCGAAAACTATCAGAAATATGTCAACAATTTGCAACTTCGTTGTTCCTTGAGTGATTTCAATGAAATTGACACAGGGATAGCTGAGATAGAATTTCAATAGAAACGAATATTTAAAAATCAAGGTGTTTCAAAAATATGTCAACATTTTGCAACTTCGTTGTTCATTGAGCAATCTCAATGAAACTGTGACAGCTGAGATAGAATTTTAACAGAAACAAATATTTTCAAAACAGGGTAGGTATTTCAAAAAAATTACAACATTTTGCAACTTCGTTGTTCCTTGCGTGATTTCAATGAAATTGACACAGTCGATAGCGATAATGTCCATAAATAAAAATTTAATAAAAAATAGGTTTGATAATTTTCAATTTTCTCGAAAACTAGTAGACTTATTTGGTTTTCAGTATTCGATTAAAAATAAATAAGAGTTTGAAATTAGTTTTTTCAAGAACTATTCATGGAAATCACTTGATTTAAAAACTAGCTGACAGTATTATAGACTTTAGGCTTTAAAAAAATGTGCAATGTTTAATTCTAGGTATTACCGTTATTTTTAAATATTTTTCTTTTCATTATAAATATGTTCTTAGAAAATTGCCCCTCCCGTCAAAATAGGGTGAGATAGACTCCCCTCCTATAATAAAAATTGCTTGTATCTAACTGTTCTACAAAAAGCCGTTATTTTTTCTTGTCGCCTGAATAATCGTACTCTTGTCGAAAGCTTTACTAGCCAACAAAATTCTTCAAAGTAAATAATCCATTCGAAAATTTTCCTGTTTCGTTTTCCTGATCACTATAACTGGCCCCTAAGGGCCCTAGAGCCACAAATTGACTGGACTATATTTATAATACATAATTTACTCGTAGTAGATCTATTTCAATTTAAGATGGAACTTTTGACTTCTCTCCTTAAAATGTTCTCCTTCCCTAAAAACTAGTGTAGGTACATGAATAAGCAATTACATTTTTCATTGTAATAATAAGTTAGGTGGTTATGGTACGGTACATTACACACCCACTAACAAAAAAATCGTCAGTTTTAAATAGATTATCTACCTCGTTTCTATTTTTTAATTCAAGAAAGCTTTAAAAAAAATTATTAAAATCCCAACCCAACACAAATATCATTTTCCTTCCGAAATTGAAATATTTTGGCTTTGTACCTATTTCACATTTAATTTCCCTAACTTCGAAAGAAAGAACAACAAAAAAGTCTAACTATATATATTTATATTTATAATACATAATTTACTCGTAGTAGATCTATTTCAATTTAAGATGGAACTTTTGACTTCTCTCCTTAAAATGTTGTCCTTCCCTAAAAACTAGTTTAGGTACATGAATAAGCAATTACATTTTTCATTGTAATAATAAGTTAGGTGGTTATGGTACGGTACATTACACACCCACTAACAAAAAATCGTCAGTTTAAAATAGATTATCTACCTCGTTTTTATTTTTTAATTCAAGAAAGCTTTAAAAAAAATTATTAAAATCCCAACCCAACACAAATATCATTTTCCTTCCGAAATTGAAATATTTTGGCTTTGTATTTCACATTTAATTTCCCTAACTTCGAAAGAAAGAACAACAAAAAAGTCTAATCTACCTGCTCCTCCTCTTGCTCATGGTCAAGAAAATAATCTAAGAACAAAAATATTTACTTGAAAATACGGGAGAAAATTTATTTTATTTAATAAATCTATTTGGTGTTTCGATCGCACAAAAAGATTAAAAAAAGATTTATTTTGACATCATCTCTAAAAATGCAAATGGTGCTTCGTTTTTTCTTATGAAGAGGAAGTGAGATAGAAAGTTTCATTTGTGAAGAACTGAATTCAGCCATGAATGAATCCTTCAGCGCCATACAAGAAGAGGTTAGTTCGATTTGTTAAAGTATTTGTCCTAGGAAGATTTAACAAGATTAATTTGTATGGTAAATCTTCAAGATTTAAAGAAGATTTGAGGTAAATCTAATTAAATCTCAGATTAGCGTTTGGTGGAAATGTAGCATTAGAGATAAAAACAGAAAAACGCGTTTATCTCAAAATGCTAAAAATGCAGATACGTTTTTTCTTAACACGGCAGTATATAAATATCTCCTTTCGTACCTTTAATTTTTTTTATTCCTCAAAAACTGAAAGATTTTTACATTTATTTTTCGGCATTTGATTACAAATTAATAAGGGCATTGAATATTGAACATAACATAGCATTTAATTACGCAAAATTTTGAAAAATAAAAACTTGAAAAAAATTACAATTTTTTTCAATTATTTTGATTATTTATTAAATCTGTTGTGCCAAATCAAAATGCTTGATTTGATCTTCATTTGAGTTGATGAGAACCAAAATTTTCCAAATTCATATCAGAAAAACTCTTCATAATCAAATTAATTTTTAATAAGTTTTAAATGAGAGTATGAAATATTTTTGAAACACCATGTTTTTAAATTTTTTGTTTTGTTTTTTATTCTGTCTCAGCTACCACCTGCTTCAATTTCACTGAAATTGTTCAAGGAACAACGAAATTGCCAAATGTTAAAATTTTTTTGAAACACCCTGTTGCATTTTATTTATTCTTAGATAAGTTAGTTAGGTTAGGTACATTACATACCCACTAACAAATAATTGGCAATATAATATGGACTACTTTATTATAGACTAAGGGCGGTATTCACCGACGGCTCATAACTTATGAGGCTCATAAACCTATTCACCAAGCAATAATAGTGAATATTTGTGAGCGCTCATAAGACTTATGAGTGGTCCTGACCACTCATAAAGTTATGAGCGCTCTCTCCGAAACTAATTCGAAAACCTTCGAAGTAACCCTTCAAGAAAATTCACTGACTCATGTCGGCGGTACTTCTTGGATCCGTGCAAAAATGAGTCTCGCACGCACACATATTGTAATTCCTTTTGTCTTTAGGAATTTAATTTATTGTTTCAATTTTGTAATTCACGCTGTGAAGATAATTCTTTTGCCCGTTTGCTGTGAAAATTTGAAAAAATAGGATAATAATACATAGGTGTATATAATAAATCTGCTCCGAATAGAAAATTACAGAAAAGTACAGGATTGTGTGTTCCATAAGTAAAAACCTTACCCAAACTGTTCTTCATTCTGTCACTATGTGTTCCATGATGTTTTTCAGAACAGTTAAGAACAATATTTCCTGCACCTACTTTTATGGTGGAGAAAATGAGTGAGAAATGTCGAAGTACCAGTACCAGTTGATTTGTTTGTTTGGGATAATAATAAGCTAAAATTTATCTCAGAAAAACTTTTTGCTTAAATCTGACAGTTTTGACAGTTCTCACACATTTATACTGTTCTGGGGCCCAATTATGCAAGGGTGACTGATTTTCTATGTATACATATTCTATTCACACCCAAAACAAATGTAAATAAATTTAATTGATTGTGCATGCGTTATCTGTCAAAAACTTAAAACTCACACTTGCCGAATCACAAAAATTGATGTGTACACCAAATTCTGTGTACACAGAAAAAACTCACTCTTGTGGAATTGGGCCCCTGATGTAGTTTTTCTTCATTTAAACAGCTAATATAAACCAACATTTGACGTCTATCTCCCCTTCAAGTGAACGAGTCCATTTTGGATCCGCAAACGAAGTAGACAATGTACGAACGAAATAATTAGCGAAACTAAAAAGTAAAGTAAGAACATTTCCCTATATAAAACAAACTAAAACGTGCAATGATCTTTACCCCTAGACAAAACTAAGAAAATAAGTGGAAAGAAATTAAAATCACTGTAGTCACAAATAATTTATTTATGTGCATGCAACACTCATTTTTTCAAGGATCCAAGAAGTCCCGACAAAGTGCGGTAATTTTTGAAAACAGTTTGATTTCACAGTTTGGGGGTACCTGGGGAAGAGAGAGTTGTTCTCATTTTCGAACTTCGAAAAAAACTATGAGTGGTTGGTGAATAGCACAAATATTATTTGAGTTAGGAGCCTCATAAACTTAAGAGCCGTTTATGAGTGCTCAGTGAATACCGCCCTAAGAGCCCACAGCAGAATTTGGGTGTGATCGGTAGCAAAAAAAGAAGTATAGGCGTCGAAAGCTCCATTAAAAGCTATTCAAAAAATCAAAGTCTTGCAGTCCACAACTGGGGCCTTTGCGAGAAATAGTGCATAGAAAAAAAATATAAATGTAACTTCGACGATAATCGTGTTAGCCGAAATTGGTTTTCACCCCTCCCTAGATAAGCTCCGCGGATCCCATATCACGGAATCTGAGATCATTTGAGTGTTTAATTCGCCCTGCCAGACTGTTTAAAATAACCGT
Source organism: Dasysyrphus tricinctus (assembly GCA_963921185.1). Lineage (NCBI taxonomy): Eukaryota > Metazoa > Arthropoda > Insecta > Diptera > Syrphidae > Dasysyrphus > Dasysyrphus tricinctus. The sequence continues at coordinate 264,671,349 of OY992531.1, forward strand.
TTTTCACTAAGAATTTTGAATTTTTTAAACGGTCCGGTAGAGCGAACTATACACTCAAATGGTCTCAGATTCCGTGATATGTCATCCGAGGAGCTTATATAGGGAGTAGTGAAAACCAATTTCGGCTAAAACGATTATCTTCAAAATTGCATTCATATTTTTATTTCGATGCACTGTTTCTCGCAAAGGCCCCAGTTGTTGAATGCAAGACTTTGATTTTTTGAATAGCTTTTAATGGAGCTTTCGACGCCTATACTTCTTTTTTTGCTATCGAACACACCCAAAATCTGCTGTGGGCTTTCGGTCTGTTACCAAGTTTCTATTTTTCAATTCAAAAAAGCAATACAAAAATAGTTGAAAATCCAAACACAGCACAAATACATTTATAATTTTCTTTGTAAAATTGTAATATTTTGAGAGCCAACCAACGAGTTTATATTTCATTTGCCGAAAAGAAAAAAACCAACAAAAAAGGTACATTTTATTTTCTCTTATCCAAAAACAAACAAAAAAATATTGTCTGCCTGTTAAGTGCTTATGCATGGCTCGTGTCCATGTCCACCAAATACCAAAGCTAGCCCTTTGTGCGTATAGGCATTGTATGTATATAAATTCTATAGTATTCTCATGAAGAAAAAAAGCTCGTGGCCATCTAGTGTCCAAATGTAATCCTTATTTTTGTTAAGGGATCTCGGTAAGGCGATCACAGCGAACCTATCGACCAAATGTCAATTGTCAACCTACAAAATCGTGTTTCATGAGAATACTATTGACGACTAGAAAAGTCAAAATGCGATACCTGGTGGCGAATAATGCTACATTTCCACCTGACGCTAATCTGAGATTTAATAAGATTTACCTCAAATCACCTTCAAATCTCTGAGATTTACTATACAAATTTATTTCGTAAATCTTGAAGATTAGAAATTAATCTTGTTAAATCTTCCTAGGACAAATAGTTTTACAAATCGAACTAACCTTTTCTTAAATGGTGCTGAACGATTCATTCGAGACTCACATTCAGTTCTTCACTCTTTCACACGAATCAAACATTCTGTCTCATTCGCACTTCATAAGAAAAATTGGAACGCCATTTGCATTTTTGAAGGTGCTGTCAAATTTAATCTTTTTTAAATCTTTTTGTGCGGTGGAAACACCAAAAAGATTTATTAAATCTAATCTGAGATAAACCTTTGGTGGAAACATAGCATAAAACAACTGGATAACTACATTATGAAGAAGTTTTACTTTATTATTTAAGTAAAAATATAGTTTTTATATTTATTAGAATAGTTTTTCTTCTTTTAATAAATAATTTCGGAAAAAACACTTCACAAATCACATGCGATTTACAACAAATTTTGACATCTTATGTAGTTATTCTGTTGCATTTTTTGCCCGGTAGAGTACTGCCTCCAGTCGTCAATAGAGTGGATATACAATGGTATAGGTAGATACATTGATGGTTACAACAAAGAAAAACAACAAAAAGTACACATTCCCATTCCCCATTCCACAAAAGAAAGAAAATTGAATTTCTACCTGCAACCTGCTCATGCTCACTGCTCTATTCATTGTTCATGTTGTGTTGGTGTAGGTAGGTGTTTGCTTCCCACATTTCATGAGATCCACAATTTTTTTTATGATCAAAGGGTTCAAGTATAAGGACAAATAAGGTGACATCTAGCAACATGATCCATAGATTAGTTTTCATATATGAGTAAATGGTTGTAGTCTTTGGATGCACAAGGCGACATCTGAAGTTGCTCTAACGTAGTATTTTCATTTAATCGAAGTGTTTCCTCTATGTACATATATAAACGCAATGATACAATGCTGATGTGAAATCCCAATCAAACCCTATAAATAATAAAACCATTGAAATGTTATCAAATATTCACACCACAAAAACCTTATAAATGCTTAAACCATACAAAAGCTATTTTCAAATACTCAAACAAAAAAAAACTTTAAAAATGATAAAACCATACAAAATGCTAAAGTCACCATTCAATTTTTAAGTGGGTTTGTTGGATTTACACGATAGAGCTTTTAATCAAAAATTTCTAAATGTCAAACTCAGGACCTCGGCACAAATGACATTTAGGTACCACCCATTTTCTTTTTTGATTTCGGAGGCCAATACACTTCAATTCAACAGAATGAGCACATGGATTTTCGTAGTTGGTTTATTAATTTTTTTTCAAACATTGTGCATTGTGCGAGAATAAATATAAACAATAAAAACTATTTCAAAAAATTTTGTTTTACTTCCATCCATTAACTTTTATTACCAGTTTCAATATTTGAGCTTATTCAGTTGACACAAAAAGACTGCATTTTCCTTATGGAAAGACTTTGATGAGAGTCGGAGGAAAAATAGCCGTACTTTTTGAATTAATCTTTCTGTTTTCTTTTCCCAACATCATAAAAAACAATAAGGATAATCAAATGATTCATTATGCACAATGTTAAGAAAAAATTGAAAAAGTACCTTTGAAAATGTGTGTCCTTATTCATTTGAAGTGGAGTGTAAATGTTTGGATTTTTTTTATTGGTAATTGCGTCTGTCAAAGGTGCCGAGTTCTTAGCTGTCACTTTGACTTTGACAATTTGGTAGAGATCTCTATTGGAAAACTGAGAGTATAATGTTGGCACCATTTTATATCCAATCTAGAGTTTATATACAATGTTGGCACTATCAAATGTAATTTTTTTGTCATTTAAATTCGGAATTGCGATTGTGAATTATTCTAAAATTTGGAGTTAAAAGTAAATATTTATGAAAAAAATGGATAGGCCAAACATTTCATCTACTCCATTATCGTTATCTTCACACCATGCTTTGGTAAGGAGTTTCATCATCGTGTCCTGTAACCCCGGTTGGGGCATAACGCATAAGGCGTCAACAAAACTTCTATATCCATCTTTCACGGTATGCAGCCAGGTATTTTAACTGTGGCCACGTCTTTCTCTGGGATTCTGCTTCTGCTAAGAAAGTTGATTTCCATATTTTTCTTGATCTTCCAACCCGCCGTGCACCCTGAGAATTCCATTCGCAGGACTGCTTTGCTATTTCATCGTTTGCTTTCCTCAATTTGTAACCAACCCATTGCTCTTTACGCTTTCTTATGTTGACGTCCAGCCGTTCTTGACTTGTCCTGCGCCACAGTTCCTCGTTTGATATAATTTGTGGAAAAACGATTCTTAAAAATGTGGCGTAGACAGCGATTCACAATGGAAGACGTGACTTTCCAGGTTTCGCAAGCATATAACACCACGAATTTGACATTGGATTCGAAGAATCTCAACTTATGTCGTTTTTCATTGATATCTGAAAGATTTGATTTTAAAATCAAGAATTTCTGTCTTGAATGAAACATCTGGGCATATTTTGAGAAGATTCAGCTTACACACATAGCATACATACATGGGTTACGTACGAATGACCGACAAAAAAAATGTCGACTGGTTAAAATGTCGACTTTTATCGACTTTTTTGAAAGTTAAAATACCGACTTTGTTTTTACCACTTATTAAAATGTCGACAGTTTGAAATGGCGATTTGACAAAAAGTCGACTGCCCTGATAGAAGTCGAGAAAAATATCGACTTGTCGGAATTTTTCCTATACAGAAAAGTCGATATAAAGTATAGATCGACATTCTAACCAGTCGACATTTTGACTTGTCGATATTTTGTCTGTCGGTCATTTGAAAGTAACCTAAAGAACAAAGCTCTACCTTAAATGTTTGCACGGAATAACTATAAACTCAAGAATCCTAAATTCTTGTCTGATTTTTTAACAGGAACTTTACAGTTTTGTTGATGCTGTGGAAAATTTAAGTCTTTGTTTAAGACACAAGTTCTTATTTGGATCTTATAATAATCCACTTATTTAGGTAGTTATTAATTTTATATTACCTTTTGTTTGGCTTCAAGAAAGTTCAATAAAACCCATTTTTGTTGCCTACCTACATTATACCTAATATTTCGAACTTTTAACTGCCTCATTTTCGGGATGTTTTATTATTGTATTAATATTAAAACACATTACAGACCCTGAATAATGGGCAATAAGATGTCAAAATATATAGGCAATTAAATTAAATTACAACAAATGCGATTTATTGAACTATGACAGTGCGATATTAGATAATAATGATCAGATCATAGGTTAGGGAATGATGTTTACAAGCGCGCGCTTCTAAACAGCATTCCCTAAACTATGATCTGATCAAAATGTCGACTTTCAAAATCTCGACTTTGAAAATGTCGACTGTTGAAATCTCGATTCATAAAATCTCGATCACTGTCGACATTTTGAGAATCGGCATTTTGAAAAATCGACATTTTAAAAAGTCGGTCAAATTTGTGTCTATATTTTGATCTGTCGGTCTTTTAACCAGTCGAGATTTTTTCTGTCGAGATTTTAAAAGTCGATCTTATGGAGTCGATATTTTAAAAGTCGACATATCGTACCCAATCCACATACACGCATACACATAAAAACGTCGTCACAAAAAATACTAAACAAATAATTACCCTTTCGATTTGTCGTTTGACAGGAGAATGTTTGCATGTATGGGTGAATGCAGATCAAATCTCTCAAACTAGAAAGATCTCATCTTTTGTCTTCAGATCTCATCTTTTTTTGAATAAAACATGCAAAAATAGAAAAAGTGCAAATCTTTTCCCAAAAAGATGAAGTCTTTTCAACAATGAAAAACGACATTAGTGCGTAAGGAGATTTGACAGGATTTCCAAACTGGGGACAGAGTACCGAAGACAGCACGGCCCTTATTAATTCTACTTATAACTTCAAGATCCGTACCGCCATTTGCAGAAACAATACTTTTCTTTCACTGGCGTCTTCTGTAGAATAATACGCTGCTGTGTGAAGCGGCCTGTGATCATTATTTTTGTGTTTTTGCTGTTTATTCTTAGACCACTCGACTCTTCCTTCACTTGCAGTGTTTGGCACATCCCGTTCAGCCAACTGATCTTATTTGCTTGCTCTACCTACACTGGCCGTCAATTGTGTTAAAGTGTTAATTTCGTTTGTAAAACTAATTTTCATTGTTATTTATTTATTTATTTAAAATTTTGTCATTGCTTTTGTTTTTGATGTTAAATGTTGGGACGATGCAATTTTAAATATAAAAAATGCAATAGAATTAACTTAAATTTAAATAATTAATATCTTATTTTAAAAAAACAAATCAAGAAAAATTGTTCATGTAGATAAATAAAACGCCCCTTAATATGCTGAGAAAATCCAGCGAAACGTCGGGATAAAATGTATGTATTTGTCTTCACTTGCATAGAAATTTAAATTGACCAAAATAGCCCAAATATTAAAAAGAAAAAAAAATTGAATTTAAGAGAATTGATCACAAATCAAGAATTATAATAGAAAAAAATAATCCTATGAACTTCCAGCGGTGGTAAAACCAACAGCTTTACAGTTGAAAACGCACTGCATCGCATTTCGAGTGATTTTAGAATATAATCGCTTTTATTTTTTTTTTGTATACAAAACTGATTTCAGCAAAGTTGAGCACGGGCACAGTGGTAGCTGACATACACAGTTATTCAAAGAAACAGCTGTTTGAACGTTTCATCACCCAAATGCACAAATACAACGTAACCCAAACTTCAGAATCAAAAAGAGCCGATATCATAGCCGCCATGAGAGACCTCAATGTCTTATAGTCTGGGAGCCAGCGACCGTTTTCAATGACAAAAAGCAGAAAAGCCAATATTTGTATATTTGGTTCATTTGGAAAAAAATAATTCTCGAAGTTCATGGGATTATTTTTTTCTTTTAACTGTATATATCAGCTACTACTGTGCCCGTGCTCAACTTTGCTGAAGTCAGTTTTGTATAAAAAAAAAAAATAAACGCGATTATATGCTAAAATCACTCGAAATGCGATGCAGTGCATTTTCAACCGAAAAGCTGCTGGTTTTACCACCGCTCGAAGTTCATAGGACTATTTTTTTTCTTATAACTGTTTATATCAGCTACAACTGTGCCCGAGCTCAAGTTTGCTGAAATCAGTTTTGTATACAAAAAATATAAACGCGATTATATGCTAAAATCTTTCGAAATGCGATGCAGTACGTTTTCAACTGAAAAGCTGCTGGTTTTACCACCGCTGGAAGTTCATAGGATTATTTTTTCTGATAATAATTTTCTACACAAAAAATTATATAGCTGTTTATATAAGCTACCACTATACCTACTAAATTTCAGCTTTCCTGGTACCAGTTTTCTATACAAAAAAAAAATGCAACGTAAGCGGGTGCATGGTGGAACACGGTATACTTAACCCAAAAGCTGCTGGGGTTCCCCCCGCTGAAAGTTCAGCTGCTGATTTTTGTGTAACTGTTGTAACTACACCAAAGCTCATCTTTTCTGAAATCAGTTTTTTTTCCCATTTTTTGCAATGTTTAAATGAGGAGCGGGGGTATATCCCCCACTCAAAGTTCAGCTGCTTGTGATTTTTCGTTTACCTACGACCTCATTAGCAAAGCCCATCTTTTCTGAAATCAGTTTTTTTTTACAATTTTTTCACAAAAAAATGGATTGCTAAAACATTTCATTGTAATCTTCATGTGATTCTCTGGAATATGTTGGTGAGGGTGAGCAGTTAACTCAAAGAAAACCTCCAGGGGGAAAATTCCTTTTAGTGGTTGAGAAATATCAATGTTCAAAGAAACAGCTTTTTGAACGTTTCATCACCCAAATGCACAAATACAACGTAACCCAAACTTTAGAATCAAAAAGAGCCGATATCATAGCCGCCATGGGAGACCTCAATGTCTTATAGTCTGGGAGCCAGCGACCGTTTTCAATGACCAAAAGCAGAAAAGCCAAAATTTGTATATTTGGTTCATTTGGTATCACTGAATAGAAAATCGGCGATCTCCTCCCGCATTAGCGGTGGGTGCGTCCGTGGCAGCCGCCTAAACATGTTTGCGTATAGGTGCGTGCTTCTGGTTTTGATTCCTTTTTCAAATCCAGAATCGATTTTCTCTTCTTTTTAGAAGAAAAACTTTCATTTTCTGCCAAACGAAAGTTTTCAGAAGTATTCGGACGCTTCTGAACGACCAAACGAAAACGCTATTAGTTTCGCTTATGGCCAGGTACTGATCTTTAGGTGAAAAATTTCACGCTCAACCTGCTCGTATACCTTCGCTATACCATGCTCGAGCGTTCCATGCTCCGATTTTCTTGTTTTTGTTTTTTATTTTTCATTTCCGCAATAATAGTTAAATTTAAATGAAAATTTGTTGTGTCTTTAATAACCACAATTTTGTTCAAGCCAAACCATAGAGAAGTTTTTGAGGTATTCCATTTTTTTCATAAAAAATACTTTTTTTCAAATGAAAAATGTACTTCAGAAAATCATTGTATATAACATATATTATATTATATTATATTATATTATATTATACTCTGTCATTTTTCCTTAGTCTGAAGAGTTTTATCTTTATGATGCAATCAATTTGATATAAGCTTTTTAAGCAAACCTTATTATATTTTTTTGGAGACTTTATTTTGCTTTGTTTTAAATTTTCGAAAAAGCGGTGATAAGATTCGCATAAAATTGTTATATCTTGAGTTTTAATAATCGGACCGTCATGATTGAGGTATTTATGCTTAGAAAAAATGACAGAGCATCACATCCAATTTCTTTTAAATAAACTAAAGCGGTTATAACCCTGACAATAAAAAAATAAAGCAACTGGCTTTTCTCAACTCGGCCCCTATTATTGTGCAATATGGATACCGCAGAGATTGACAGCGACGAGGAATCTTCAGCCGCCAGCAGCGTGGAGGAATCATCCACTAATGAGGCTCAGTGAAATGACTAGCTCTGAAGAAGACACCAACGAGTTTCCCTGCCTGGATAAAAAAGACCCAACAAGACTTCCAAAAAAGACAATGAAAAGCGTATCCAACTTGACAAGGAATCCACAACGAATCCGCCTAAAACCCGAAGCCGAAAAAATAGCCATAATGACTAAACCAATTGTTCCAACACCAATTCGAGTGCCAGCCCAAACCGGTGCAGGAAAGACAGCCAAACCGCTAGCCTCAACATCAGCAGCCGCCGAACCAACTCCATCAGTGCAGCCACCAAAGACACCACTACCACGAATCTAGCAAAGGAACCAGGAATGCCACCAATCTTCTGCTTTTACGGGAACGTTGATGAAATAAGAAGACATTGCAAAGCCAAAAACCGTCACCTTCAAGAACAGGAATACAAAGACGAACATCATTATCAGCTATGCATCAATGGTGAAAGGTGAATCATCACAGAAACCAGCAAACTCCTGAAACCAACAGCCCCGGGCGGCACTTTATGAGGGGCGGCAAATTTTGCGGCACTATATACGGAGCGGAGAAATTTAATAACTAATAGGTATTAACTGTAAAATTTTTCCGCCCTTATCAAAATTCATTTGAACAAAAGTTAGGTACAAAGTAGAAAGTAAAAAAATATTGATTGAATATTTAAAATATTATGATGTTCTTAAGAACTTTCCAGTTATTACGGCGAGTATATACAAAACAACCATTCAATAAAAAGAAATTACTTGTTCCCATTAAAATGTTTTCAAAGAAAATGTAGGTAATGTTGAAGAAAGTATTTATTTTGTGGATTTTTCTAAAATTTAGAAAAACAGAAAACATACAGGGTTATAGCGGTTAGTAAACATTCTTATTTGGATAAATTTACATCATACCATTCCAAATATAATAAAATCCACAAGTGGGTCACACGTGCTTGCTCTTATGTTTAAGACGCATAACGTTTTTAAAATTGTAAATAAAGACATGGAATTTATGAAAGAAAAATGTTTATTATAATATTATTCGATTGAAGTGAACAAAAATGCCATCTGAATTCATGATGAATTTATGGAAAAAAAAACTAAAAATCGTTGGAGCAGTTTTAAATCAAACAAAATATATATAGGTTAGGTTAGGTTGAAGTGGCTGCCAGTCGTGGGGACCGACACACTTAGACCATGAGTTGGTCCATTGTGATAAAAATAAAACTTTCAAAACATTTTTAAGGAAAAATGTTGGTATGCAAATTTTAAGTTTTTATTAATTAAGTTTGTTGCTATCTATCACACAAACTAAGCCACCATTATGTACTCTTGCCACACCTCGTCTGCCGTCAAGACACTTTGCTATAAACACTAAGATATTCAGATCTAGTAAAAGTGATCTTACTTTTCAAATATTAATATTTTATTATTTTATATTACATTCAATTATTGTTAAATCGTTTCATAAGTTGGATCATATGTAGATCCCAAAGACATAATTGTTGATTTAAGTAGATCAATACTATTCTTATTGTATACTGTTATAGTTTAATAACGTTTTAATTAGTTTATTTAATTATGATTAATTATAGTTCTTTGCTACATCAACTTGTGTCTCAATTCGAATTATTGGAATAATTCTTGTCCATTCGTCAAAGTTTCAAGCTAAACAGTTGAAACTCACATACAGACAAAAATTAAACTTTCAAAAAAAAATATCAACCCAATTAAGAAATGTCGAATTTTCAACAAATTTTTCAAAATCAGTCACAAAGTTTTAAAGAAAACTAAAAATCATTGTTGTTGATCGTTTTTTTAGAAAAATAAGATTTAGCAAAAAAAATTCTGTTTTCAAAATTCTTGCATATTTCGTCAGCTTAGACGTATAGTGTGAAAAGCAGCGAATTTCACATTTGTTTTGATGATTATAGATGGTTATTAAACTCAAAAATCCTAAATATCTTTTCAATTTCACTGAATTTTAGTAACAACGAGAATAAATAAAAAATTCTGAACACTTTTGGGTAAGAATTTTTTTTAATGGAAAAAAGGAGTTAACTGTTTTCTATGTAAGGCGACAATTTGTTTTATGTCAATTGCATACGGCTGATAATCCATCAATATTTACTTTAGCAAAATGTTATCAAATGTTATCAGATTTAATGACTTTTCACTGAAAAGTCATTAAAAAACCCACAAAAACTATGAGAAATCAACAACTCTGTATGGCCGAACTACTAAATAGAACATTATCTACGTATAAGATTTTCGTAACACAAAACTGTTCTGTACTTCGATCTAGCTTAAGCCCTTGAATAGATTCTCTTCAAACTTGGGATTCAACTTTTTAAGGTTAGGTTATAAGAAACAAATTTTTTTTGGGACCAAAACTTAAAAAAAAGAAGCATTAATTAATATTACTATACAAAATTCATTCGGAAAATGAGACAGTTTTTGATAAAAGTGTCATCTCAAGCTTTTTTGTAGAGAATCGTAAGATCTTCAACTCTTTTATGCCTGTATAATACGGAGTGAAACCCTGTGTTGTAAAAACCGATCTTCAAATCTTATTATGGAAATAAATTAAACGCACAACATTTTTTTTGGGGAAAATATAATTAAAAACAGCATGTTTATTACTGGCCAACCTCACACGCAGGCTGTTTTCTTTAGATTGACTCATTTAGTTACAATTTGTATTCATATAACATTAGAGTGATATAGAATAACTATATTGATAATGTTATTGTATAGGTGACTTTTACACTCGTATGCTTCGCATACGATACAGTGCCCGCTATTACACGTTGGCGCAAGTGTGGTGACTGGTGACTGAGTGTGAAAGAAGTGGAAATGAATAAATAATAAATTTAGCTTTGCCGAAAAATTTTGTAGAATTTTTTTGTTCATGTAAGTCGAAGTTTTTTGGATTTGAATATTTACAAATTTGGGAGGACGCTACGTCCGTGGCACTGGGCACATTCCTAATCCTAATATACAACTAAAGAAACTCCGCATCCTGGCATCCTGACGTTCAATGTCAATTCATTGTACAGCCTAGAAAAGAGGACGACATTCGGCTTGTGGATGAAGAACAACAGCCCGGACATCGCTCTCATCAGTGAGACCAACGTCACCCAACGTAACTACATCGACCTGGCCGGCCTCAAAACCTTTCGGAGGGACAAGGATGAGGGCCGCAGAGGGACGGCAATCTACGTTAAGAAAAAGATTTCCCCCAACACCACCGAAACCATCATCTCAGGTCTCACAACCAGCGAAGCCACTGCCGTCACCATTTAACTTGGAAGAGATGAAACACTCACCATCATCAGTGTCTATTTCAAGTGCAAATCTAGTATGAGAAATATTCACAATGACCTCAGAATTTTCAACGGTCATCTTTGAGTGTATTTACTCTACACTGAACCATGTTTGTAATCTTTTATAATTAATTTGTTTAAAAAAGGAGTTCCTTATTGATTACAAAAAATCGGTTTTAAAAAACAAAAACAAAATTTTAACACTTTTTTCCGAAAAAGAAAAACGCAATAATTTTTTATTTTTATAATTAAAACTTTATTGGATGCATTTCGGCGGCGGTTAACGTGCCATCATCAGCTTCACGCTTATAAACTGAAGTTTAAGAAATAAACAAACGTCAATTTTTCTTTTAAATAAAAACATAGAATAGAGAGAATATTACAAAAAACAATAGAGAGAGAGAGATTAACTTTAATAAATGTCATATTTTGTGCATGAACGAAAGAACAAAGAGAAAAATTAAGAGATAAAGAGAAATGATAACAATGATAAGAGTGTCATTATTGTGTGAATGTAAGTTATCTCGCAAATTTAAATAATTGTGAAGTGATGTTTCCATTGTCGGTATTCATTAGGTTTTTCCCTTTGGAAATGTACATCGCTTCATAGGCATCTAATTTTCGATCTTCGGTGACGTGTTTAATTAATTTGCAGTTGTCGTTGAAGTTGCCTATGTTGTGTGGTGGGTCGTTCATGTTATCGTACGCGTGTGCAGCAACCGATGATTTATGTATGGCATGGCTGGTTATAGAGTATTGGTGTTCTTTGTATCGTTGTAAAATGCTACGTTTGGTTTGTCCTATGTAGTTTGCGTCACAATTTGAGCATTGTATTTTATATATGCCGCATTTATTTTGTATAGGTGTTGGATCTTTTGTACTACCCAATACATTTTTCAATTTGTTGTTGTTTTTATAAACTATTTTCATACCCTCTTTAGCGAAAGTATTAGAGAGAGTATTAGTTAAAGAAGGCACATATGAAAACGCAACTCTTTGCTCGTTTTTGGCTGCAGCTTCAATTCCTTGGGTAAACAAAGTTGAAAGCTCTTGCTTTTTCACCTTATTTGAATGTTTTGCCACCAATTGTTCGATCGTTGTCTTTTTGTACCCATTTATATCAGCTAATTTAAGAATGTAGCTATATTCTTTCATATAATTTGCTGGTGATAAGGGCAAGGTACATAGACGATGAATCATTGCGTGGAAGGCAGCCAATTTGTTTTGTCGGGAGCAGTGTGAATCGTTGGTGATGAATCGAGTTGTTGTTGTTGGTTTTCTGAAGACGGAAACTTCTATTCTGTTGTTGCAGTCGCGCGTTAAGGTTAAGTCCAAGAAGTTGATTGAACGTGATGTTGGATCTTCTGTTTCATGTGTGAACTTGATGCTTTCGTATTTGTTGTTCAAAACATTTAATAAATTCATAACATCGTTTGGTTTGATGACACTGAAGACGTCGTCGACGTAACGAATCCAGAGTCTCGGTAGTACACCTTCGTCTTTCAATGTTGACTCGAAATTTGTTAGGAAGGCTTCGGAAACTAAAGGTGACATCGGATTTCCCATGCTTGCTCCAGAATCACACTTGTACCATTCATCCCTGAACTGAAAACAATTATGGGACATGCAGATTTCAGCAACTTTGATGTATGTGTGAAGTTGTTCGGCTGGCAGGTTATGCTTTAGTAAATGTGCGCGTATAGCATTGATGGCAGATGGAATGGGCACACTGGGAAACAAAGCTTTCACATCAAACGAGACTAAAATTTCATCGTCTTTTAGTTCAAAATCTTTGATTTTTTCAACAAATTCGGAGGAGTTTTTGACACTGTAACCAGGAAGAGTTCAGTGATGACGAACTTGAGTTGCTTAATAAAGGTCTGAATTTCTCAATAGAACCTTCTAAAATCCCTATCAATGAGGTAATTGTTGAGATAGAATCATCGATTCAGTATAAATCCGATGCAACTAAATTTCGCGTTCGAAAAAAGGCAACAGAAATTCTTCGAAAACAATCTTCAAAACCTAATTGTAACTCGGCAAAACAAAAACAACATGAGGTTTTAGAAAGTCTACGCGGTAAAAATGTCTACTACACCAAAGCTGATAAAGGAAACCAAATTGTAATTATCAACAAAAACGACTATGACACACGGATGAGAGCATCAATTGAAGAGGATAAATTCCAAAAATTAAACAAAAACCCTCTTACGAAAATGCTAAATGACGCTAAACTTCTCATTCAACAAATTAATAAAACGTTCCAGGTACCATCTTATCAACTTCGTGTTTCCAATCCTGAAGTTCCTAAAATGTATGGTCTTTGCAAAATTCATAAACCTGGAGAGAGTATGAGAAAAATAGTGTCTTTTGTAAAATCTCCGTTAGTCAAAATCGCGAAGTGGTTTGTAAAAGAAATGAAAAAATATGGTGATTTTGTTGGTTACAGTGTCAAAAACTCCTCCGAATTTGTTGAAAAAATCAAAGATTTTGAACTAAAAGACGATGAAATTTTAGTCTCGTTTGATGTGAAAGCTTTGTTTCCCAGTGTGCCCATTCCATCTGCCATCAATGCTATACGCGCACATTTACTAAAGCATAACCTGCCAGCCGAACAACTTCACACATACATCAAAGTTGCTGAAATCTGCATGTCCCATAATTGTTTTCAGTTCAGGGATGAATGGTACAAGTGTGATTCTGGAGCAAGCATGGGAAATCCGATGTCACCTTTAGTTTCCGAAGCCTTCCTAACAAATTTCGTGTCAACATTGAAAGACGAAGGTGTACTACCGAGACTCTGGATTCGTTACGTCGACGACGTCTTCAGTGTCATCAAACCAAACGATGTTATGAATTTATTAAATGTTTTGAACAACAAATACGAAAGCATCAAGTTCAGAAAACCAACAACAACAACTCGATTCATCACCAACGATTCACACTGCTCCCGACAAAACAAATTGGCTGCCTTCCACGCAATGATTCATCGTCTATGTACCTTGCCCTTATCACCAGCAAATTATATGAAAGAATATAGCTACATTCTTAAATTAGCTGATATAAATGGGTACAAAAAGACAACGATCGAACAATTGGTGGCAAAACATTCAAATAAGGTGAAAAAGCAAGAGCTTTCAACTTTGTTTACCCAAGGAATTGAAGCTGCAGCCAAAAACGAGCAAAGAGTTGCGTTTTCATATGTGCCTTCTTTAACTAATACTCTCTCTAATACTTTCGCTAAAGAGGGTATGAAAATAGTTTATAAAAACAACAACAAATTGAAAAATGTATTGGGTAGTACAAAAGATCCAACACCTATACAAAATAAATGCGGCATATATAAAATACAATGCTCAAATTGTGACGCAAACTACATAGGACAAACCAAACGTAGCATTTTACAACGATACAAAGAACACCAATACTCTATAACCAGCCATGCCATACATAAATCATCGGTTGCTGCACACGCGTACGATAACATGAACGACCCACCACACAACATAGGCAACTTCAACGACAACTGCAAATTAATTAAACACGTCACCGAAGATCGAAAATTAGATGCCTATGAAGCGATGTACATTTCCAAAGGGAAAAACCTAATGAATACCGACAATGGAAACATCACTTCACAATTATTTAAATTTGCGAGATAACTTACATTCACACAATAATGACACTCTTATCATTGTTATCATTTCTCTTTATCTCTTAATTTTTCTCTTTGTTCTTTCGTTCATGCACAAAATATGACATTTATTAAAGTTAATCTCTCTCTCTCTATTGTTTTTTGTAATATTCTCTCTATTCTATGTTTTTATTTAAAAGAAAAATTGACGTTTGTTTATTTCTTAAACTTCAGTTTATAAGCGTGAAGCTGATGATGGCACGTTAACCGCCGCCGAAATGCATCCAATAAAGTTTTAATTATAAAAATAAAAAATTATTGCGTTTTTCTTTTTCGGAAAAAAGTGTTAAAATTTTGTTTTTGTTTTTTAAAACCGATTTTTTGTAATCAATAAGGAACTCCTTTTTTAAACAAATTAATTTTCAACGGCGTCCTCGAAAGAAGCACATATGGACTCATATGCGGTGATTTCAACGCCAGGCATCATCTGTGACTGGATACAACGATCTCACCCGAGGGCAAGGCGATTGCTGACTGGCTGGACTTCAAAGACGACCAACAATCCTTGGTGGTTGCTTCACAACAAAAACCAACCTATCCCAAAACACCATCGACACTTGTTTTTTTTTATTTCTACCTCTAATTTTTCTTCTAAGCTTCCAGAACGCAGGAACTACACCTATTCTACAATACCCGGGGACTCGGACCATTAAGCTGTTCAGCTAAACATCAAACTCCAACAACCAATCTTCCTGACAACAGTACCAACTGAGCACATCATCAAATATAGGAGACTGGTTGTGGATAGATTTCAAAGAGACTTGGAAGCCACCATAACTCTGCCACCCCAAAACAGGAACCTGCAGAACACAGAAATCAACACAGCCATCAACTGACTGGAAACGGCTGTTTCTAGTGCAATGGATATCCAAAAACAGCATAAGACATCAAAGGACAGATAGATACCAGCACCTTCCTTTGTATATCCAGAATTTCTACACTCATCGGCCACAGTAAAGGAAACGTCTTCAAAGGATAAACCAGCGCGAACTGAACAAAACAAAGAGCACCGTGGTAACTATATGTTATCACTATACTTTATATGGTGTGACTGTAAAAACAAAATAAATAGCCCTAAATTAACTCTGTACAATGATCTTCTGAAGTACATTTTTCATTTTAAAAAAAGTATTTTTTATGAAAAAAATTGAATACCTAAAAATTACTTACCGCGGCCCCAAATCCGATATGCGGTTTACTGCAGCTGAAACTGCAGAAGGATTCTAACTAAGGAGTTTACTCAAATTAAAAACGCAAGATGGAGGCATTCGTTGCTGTTATTGAGGGATATCAATATTCAGAGAAACTGCTGTGTGAATATTTTATCACCCAAATGCAACAACCAAACGCACAAATACAAACAAACCAAAACTTCAGAATCAAAAAAAGGATTGCAATTTGTTCGTTTGACATTCTGGATGGGAGAGCTCCGGAAGCTTCTTCTGGATTACTAAATTACCCAACGAAAACGTTATAAATATTTACCCTGTAAAGCAGCTAATCTATTATTAATATAGACGAATGCTTCCGGTCATTGTCCTCTACCAGTATGAAATCATTCTGTAATTCAATTCTTTCAGCACCGGCGTTAAGTTTTCTACTCAAATCTGTTGTGTGTTTTCGATTGTTGTTTCAATAAAATCAAGATTGCAGACACCATTTGCATACTGCAACAGCAACTCCCAAACCACAATGCTTTCACCTTCAAGCTTCACATGTCTTTTAATTGTTTACCTATACGGGTGTTTTCGGTTTTTTGTACACAAATTTTTGACCGTTAAATCCAAAATTGTTGAAATTTGTGAACAAAGATAAACTTAACTGTTAAAAACCAAAAAATGAAAAACTTTATAAATAATTGCAAACCAATTAACTTTTAGCCGCTAAAGCTTAACACAAATACCTATCTACAATTTAAGTGATTTCAGTTGATGTACCTAAATTTTTTGATACAGTCTTATTTTTTAAAATCTTAGTTTAATACTCTTAAATGGAGTTTTTATTAACATGATAAAATAATATAAAATATCCGCATTTTATTAAAAATTAATTCATTCATTCAAGTTTAATTGATGTATATTGTATTATTGCAATGTTGCAATTTTGCGGTTAGTTTTAATTAAATAATTATTTTCTTTTCAGATGCTTTTGACAATTAACAGATGTTTTCACAAAATCCAACAGTATCGTTATCGATCTATTTTTTGTGTTCTGTTATCGATTTCATTATTGAGTCTGCTACTAAATAATATAAAAAACCAAGATGATGTGCGAAATTGTTTTACTCATTCAAATAAAAAAACAGAATTATCAAAACTCGATGATATTCTCCTAAGCAATCGGAAACCACAACCTGGGAAAAGTATATTCTTTCATGAAACTTCATGCTCATCTTCATCTAAAAACATGTTAAGCTTGAGTGCACGTCAAGCCTGTGCTATCGAATCTGCAGCATTGACTAATCCGAATTTCGATGTTTTTGTTCTTTTTGCTAGTCCAACATTTTTTAATAACGAAAGTTCGCAACCAATACTAGAATCCATACTTAGTTATCCTAACGTATACATTCGGAATTTAAATCTTTGGACATATGCAGCTGATACTCCCATCTACGATTGGTTAATAAACGATGAACTTTTCTCATCAAAATATGTCTTGTCACACATATCTGATTTTCTCCGATATCTCACATTATGGCGATGGGGAGGAACGTACCTCGATTTAGATGTTATAGTAAAAAAAAGCTTGGAGAATGTTCCATCAAATTATGCAGGTGCTGAATCAGACACATTTATAGCAGCAGGGGTGATGAATTTTGATGCAACTGGCTTTGGCCATGACATCGCAGAACTATGTTTAAGAGATTTCCAGATGCATTTTAATGGTAACGATTGGGGAAACAATGGTCCAGGGGTGATTACTCGCGTTTTAAACAAAGTTTGTAAAACTAAATCACCAACAGTTATGACCAGAGATCGTTGTTTTGGATTCCATGTTTATTCAAAGGAAGCATTTTACGCAGTGCGTTGGAAAAATTGGAGTCACTTTTTTGAAGAAGCTTTTTTAGAAAATACTTTGCTAAAAACCAAAGATTCTTTCGTAATTCATGTTTGGAATAAGCACAGTAAAAATCGACTTGTCAAAGTTGGTTCAAATGTAGCGTATGGAAGATTAGCTGAGCAATATTGCCCAAAAGTATATTCTTCGTGCGGGGAGTTCTTTTAAAGAAGTATAAACTTTAACATACATATATATGTATGTAGTAAGATGTACCTTGCGAACATGTTAACAAAATCTCAATATAAAACAAAAATACAAAAAATCTTGCAAATTTAGATTTTTTTCAACTCTACCAATGTTTAAGTTAATTTTTGTTTACATTTACATTAAACAAAGTACAAAACAAAATTACTAAAATTAAGTTAAAAAGTAAATTACACCCTACATTTATTGTTTAAGTTACATTAATCCCAAAAAATAAAGCCAAATTGAATAAAAACCGTTTACCGTTTTCTATTAATAATCACAAAAAGTTTTTTGAGTTATCAATGAATGTAATCACAAAAATAGGAATGCAAATAGTTCCTAGAGAAGACCAACAAATAACAGACAAAACTATTGGCAACAACCAAAAAAGTCTATCCGACCCTTCGTATCGTGTAGAGAACAGTCTTCAATTGATACCCCATTTACAGAATTTGCTTATATTATAGGTATACACTTAGCCAAAAATGCAACCTAAAAACTGCATTTTATAACCACTGTCATCAGAAAAAGCTTGCCTGACCAATAGTTTTCTAAAATGTTGGACTAAAGCTATCAATTGGCACCATCTTTTTAAGTGGACCCGATGAGATAGGTAATCTTACGGTTGCCTCCCGGGCTATAGTTACTAACCCTTTTTAGAAACATCGATTTTTCAAAAAAATATTTGTTTTTTCTAATACAAAAATATTTAATAATAGGTAATATTATTTTAAATTTTTAGAAATTTTGAAAAAAAAAATTAATTTAAATGCATTTGGCCGATACTGAGAAAATATATAAAATAATATAATCAAAATAAATAATATGCACGACAGTGCACGCTGCACGTACTTGCTCTTATAGTTCAAGTTGCTTGCAACTTAAAAACTTTTCAAATATACATTAATAAGCGTTTTCCTTTGGAGGTGGCAAAGTACTTGCAAGTATGCCAGCTTTTTTCAATGGAACACATCAAACTGCTTTGTCATGTAAAATGTATCTACTCGCACTTGAGAGCATGTGCAGTTGGTAGTACTAGATTAGGGTTTTCATCTACTTATAAGTACTTTGCCACCGCTAAAGGAAAACGGCCAATGATAGAAAAATACATAGAAAAAAGCATTTCTATCGTTCCCTTAATTGTATCAACAACTTTTAATTGTATTAACAACTTGTAAGAGCTAAAAAAAAGTATGCCATATGATTACTTGAAAAAATATGATTATAAGCAAAACAAAATAAAAACGTTGGGGTGGTTTTCTTATATTATTTAAATTTTAAAGGAGCTTTTGCAAAAAACAATTGTTAATAAGAAAATAAAAAATAAAAAAAAAACAAATACGGAAGGTACCGTTAACAACTGTTTTTGGTAATATTTTTTACCAAAAGACACCATATCTACAGTAAAACAATGATTTTTTTTTCATCGAAATCGTTAGAGCCGTTTTTGAGATAAATAAGCTTTTACTGTAAGTTGTATGCTGTAAAATATGTGAACCAAGTTTCATCGCTATGCTGTTGGAATTTGCTGATATTTTGCTTGTTGCACTAAAAATTAAGATATCCAGCCTTATTATGAGTTCCGCCCGGGAAATATTTCACCCAAAAAATGTTTGTTCCCCCGGCATTTTTAAAGCTATTATGAGTTTCGCCCGACCTTCTCTTGGCCTAAAATAAACAAAAAACCATAGGAATTTGTGTCTTAATTGAATGAAAATCAACAGAATCTTTTTTTAAAAATCCAAAATTTATTTTTTTCCAAAATTTTGGTATACAGTATTATTTATATTCTAACAAAGCTTTTGTGCAAAAAATTTTATTGAAATCGGATGAGCGGTTAATGAGAAAACCGAAAATCAAAAAAACCGTTATATGGCAGGTACCGTTAATAAATGTTTTTGGTGATTATTTTTCTTACCAGAAATTACACCATGTCTACAATAATACACTGATTTTTACTTGCGATTATAGGTACTACTATAAGGCAAGTTTTGGATTCGTGAAAAAAAAAAAATTGAGATAACAATCAAACATGATATTACGATGATAGAGAACACCAAAAAAGTGGGTGGCACAATTCTGTCTGTCTGTCTGTCTGCTCATCTACAGCCTACATGGCTCGATCGATTTTCTTCAAACTTGGTTCATAGTGGTTTTTGGCGATTCTGCGACACGTTTTTTTTCATTTTTTTCTTAGAACCAAAAATAACGGTACCTTTGCCATACAAGTTTTTTTATCAATTTTACATAATCGCTTTTTTCTCAAAAACGGCTCGACAACTTTTCTTAAAAAAAATTCAGTAAATTTATTTTAGTAAAGGCTATTATCAATTTTTTTCAAAAACTAGAAGATATAGAATCATCTAGTTTTCAGTTTTTGATTAAGAATTAATTAGAGCAACGAATTTCAGAAAAAATAAAATGCACGACTGGGTCGCACGTACTTGCTCTTATGTTCAAGACACTGCGGATTTAAGAAAATTGTATATAAAAACATTGAAATTATGAGAGAAAAATGTATAGAGAAGCATGAAATACGACATTTAAATTGGCTAAACCAGCTCTTTTGACAGTTTGAGGTGAAAAAAAGGAATGCCATCTTAATTCTTGATTGAATATGATTGTATGGGAACAAAATATTTAAAATCGTTGGAGCGGTTTTTTAAAAAATTAATTTTTTATATATAAAATTCTAACAACATTTTTAAGAACAAATTTTGGTATGCAAATCTGAAGTATATATTTATGTCTATATAAAAACAAAATTTGAAAAAAATTGTCAACCCGTTTTTGAGATATCGAATTTTCAAAAAAAAAACTTTTTTTTGGAAAATTTTGATATGCAATATCATTCAATCTTATCTGAAATTTGTATATAAAAAAAATCATCTAAATCCGTTTAGCCCATAACGAGAAAACTCAAAATAAAAAATACGTTCTATGACAGGTACTGTTAATAGTTGCTAAGTGTAAAATTTTATAATTTTTGGTAGTAGATCGTACTAATTTAAGTATATAGAAAAAGTTTAATCAAAATCGAAGGAGTCGTTTTTGAGAGAAAAAATATTTTCCTTTGTGGTTTTTTTACTTTTGTATGGCAGGTATCGTTATTTTTTCATAAATGTAAAATTTTTTCTAAAAATATTTTAGAAAGTACTAAAAAACTCATAAGTATCGAGTTTCAAAAAAATTGATCATGTCGTTTTCGAAATATTTGATTTTCCAAAAAAAATTTTGAAACATTTTTTAAAAATCCAAAAAATATTTTTTCAAAAATTTTGGTACACAAAACTATTTATATTTTTTGGAAGCTTCTGTATAAAAAAAATAATTGAAATCGGTCGTACTGTTTTGAAGAAAATCAAAAATTAAAAAAATGGTTCTTTGGGAGGTACCATTAATAACCATTTTTGAAAAATGGTTTTTCACTCAAAGGAAGCCTTTTCCTTAACGGTTGTATGGCAAGTACCGTTATTTTTTGAGCTAAACAAAAAATTCAATTTCCCCTCTGGAGAGTTGCAAAAAAACCTTAAGTTCAAAATTTGAAGAGAATCGCTTCAGTGGTTTAAGCTGTAGGTTGAGGTACGGACAGCAGACAGAATTTTGCCACCCACTTTTTTCGTGTTCTCTATCATCGTAATGTCATGTTTGATTGTTATCTCGAAATTTTTTTTTGCACGAATCCAAAACTTGCCCTATAGTACCTATATCGCAAGTAAAAATAAGTGATAATTTAAGATCTTAATTACGATACATTTCGCCCTAAATGAGCACTCACAAAAAAGGGAAATTTTCATTTTTCGGGTGAAACCACAATAGGCGAAAAGTGTAGCGTCAATTTTTCCGGTAGAGTGTTGTTCACGTGAAACTATATTAAGGCTGATTGATCATTTATGAAAAAGACTAAACTTTTTTAAGGTGGTTGTATCGGGTTCATTTTCATTTAATAAGATTGGGCATTCAAAAAACCCTCAAAATCATGTTTCACATGTATGTTAAGATTATATATTTTAGTTTATTAACCGGATTCTCAATTTTTAAAAATATTGAATGAATATTTTTTTTAAAGCCAGAAAAACTGCAAGCAATTTTACCAATAATTGTTGCAAATTTTTGTTTTGCCTCAAATATCTTGAGAACAGACAATGATATTGGCTTCGGGTTTATTTAATTCTATACATTAGCTTATAATTGATATATGATAGGATTTGTAAAAACAATCAACAAATAATTTTTTTTAAGCGAAAAAAACTTCCAGAAACGTAACCAAAAATTGTGGAAATTTTTTGTTCGTCTCAAATATCTTGAGAACAAACAATGACATGGACATTGGGATAGTTTCATTCACGCATTAGTTGAAAATTGATATAGCCCAGGAAAATTAGACAAAAAAATGGCCAAACTTCGAAAAAATTGCGACAAAGCTGATTTTTGGTGGAGTGGCTTATTATGACGTCTTAAGCATTTCCTGAAAAGTACCCTTAATCTGGCCCGGGGCTAATTTTTTTAGGGGGGGTGAAAGGGGTTGAAGTTCAGTTTTTTGGGAATTGCTCCTAAACTATCGGTTTTATTGAAAAAATGTTAATGTAAAAATTAAAGCTGATGTTATTCTACACAAAAAATTTCAAATACTTTTTCTCGTAGAACCAATAGTTTCAGAGAAAAACGTTCAAGAATTTCATGGTGCTGTGAGTTTAGTCCAAAAAATTTATAAAATGTTTGCTTATCGCTGGGCAAATTTTGTTTTGTGATTTATGTTTAAGTACAACTCCTTATTGTAAAATCCAGTTTTTGAGGTGGTAGATGAAAGGGAATGGCCGCCATCTTGAAAACAAGGTTGATTTTGTTGTTGTTTAATAACTCGTTGAAATTGCGTTTTTCAAAAAAATGACCAAAGGACAGATTTTAGACGGTTAAATCATCTAAAACATGAGCCATTTATGTTTATTAATCTCAAAGTTACAGCGGATCAAAGGTCACCTATTCCTCATATATGGTGGGGATGAAATTACGTTTTTTAAGGTTTTTCGCTTATTTGTAAATTTTGTTGACGATGTCTAGAATATATTTTGCACTGCTCTTGATTGTCTGAAAAATGGGTCTTCTATTCTGACCAAAAAAATTCACAAATAAGCGAAAAACCTTAAAAAACGTAATTTCATCCCCACCATATATGAGGCATAGGTGACCTTTGATCCGCTGTAACTTTGAGATTAATAAACATACAAAGCTGTTTAATGGCTCATGTTTTAGATAATTTAACCGTCTAAAATCTGTCCTTTGGTCATTTTTTTGAAAAACGCAATTTCAACGAGTTATTAAACAAAAACAAAATCAACCTTGTTTTCAAGATGGCGGCCATTCCCTTTCATCTACCACCCTAAAAACTTGATTTTACAATAAGGAGTTGTACTTAAACATAAATTACAAAACAAAATTTGCCCAGCGATAAGCAAAAATTTTATAAATTTTTTGGACTAAACTCACTGCACCATGAAGTTCTTGAACGTTTTTCTCTGAAATTTATGGTTCTACGAGAAAAAGTATGTTAATATTTTTTGTGTAGAATAACATCAGCTTTAATTTTTACCTTAACATTCTTTCAATAAAACCGATAGTTTAGGAGCAATTCCAAAAAAAATGAACTTCAACCCCTTTCAACCCCCCTAAAAAATTAAGCCCCGGGCCAAATTTAGGGTACTTTTCAGGAAATGCTTAAGACGTCATAATAAGCCACTCCACCAAAAATCAGCTTTGTCGCAATTTTTTCGAAGTGAAAGTCTAATTTTCCTGGGCTAATAAGATTTGTAAAAAAAGTAATAAACAGTTTCTTAAGAAAAAAGCAACAAACACACATTATTATTCAACAATTTTTTTGTCTATGATATCTCGAAGGCAAATCAATCTTTGGTTTTCAGTTGATTGCATATTGAAGAGCTGAAAAAGCTTTCGAAGGTCGAATCGGCCATACAAAACAATAATATTGGGCCTCTAGCTACCGGGGCACCAATTGGAAGTTACTGATTTGGGTCACACCCATCCTCTTTTTCGACTTTTATATCCCGTTCTCTAACACTTTATAAAACAAAAGTAGGGTTTTCAGTTAACTTTGGATTTAATGTAGTAGATGGTGAAGCTCGGCGTCGACATCAATCGTTTAGTTTTAATAATGTGAATATATTGCTAACTTTTTGTGGCTTGGCAATTTTCCTATCTATAACGGCTTTTTTTCGCTTTCTTGGTGCAAGGGGAGGAAGACAGAATGTAGAACAGTTTGGGGTAAGGTTTTTACTCATGGAACACACAATCCTGTACTTTTCTGCTCTTTTCTGTTCGGAACAGATTCAATAAACACACCTAATATAATAAATATGTAGGCACCTACATTTAAATATATATGTATGTATAGGTTTTTAATAACTTTTCTTCAACTTTAAAAAATTCAAGAAAATTACGATCATCTTCACATATCAATTCACAATCACCAGTGGAGAAAGTAATTTGCTCACTGGTAAAGACTTGCGAGTGTGTTGTGAACGTTTGACGAGCACGTTCACGGGTGAACAAAAATGAAAATTTTGTATGGATTCACGACATGATTCACAAGTATATACTAGGCTTAAAAGAAGACCAATCTGTGGATCATGTTGATAGGTGCCGCCTTATTTGCCCTTAAACCTAGTACGCTGCTGATGCGAAACAAAATTTTTAGTTGGTCTCCAACAAGACAACGAAATGCTTACGAAAACGCAGCTAAAAAATATTCATTGAAAGTTGCACAAATTCAAAAAATTAAAACAAATGTACATGCAAAAACATCACAAGCAGCCAAGCAGTAATGAAAGACACAACAAAAATAAACACAAAAAAACACAAATGTCATTTTTTCACACACAATAAATGGTCTGGGTAATTAATTGTGTGCGAAAAAAGAGTATAGACTTCTTCAAAAAAATATGCAACAATTTTCAATTTCGTTCATCGAACAGCGAACTGCAGAACCAAAAGTAAAACTAAATTTTTCGTTTATGATTTCGTTGTCATTTTTGTATGGGATTTTTCGTTTCGCATTAGTAGCGTACTAGGCTAAAGCAAACAAAAATAGGATATCATGGAGCCTGTTTAGATTGGGAAGATTGAGACTGGTCTCACGGCAGTTTTTGGACAAGAGAATTGGGGGACCACTTACTCACTGCCGTGAGACTGGTCTCAATCTACACACCGTCATGGAATGTGTGAAGCAAACACTCGAAAAAAAGAAAAATTGTTAACAGCAGTTTAACGATTGAAAATGGAGAAGGGGGTTATAAGGAATGTAAAAAAATCTATTTCCCTGAATTTGGGGGATGAAAAAGAGGGGGGAAATTGTACTATTGCGTTTTCTGACTAAAGTTGACCCCAAAATGAAAAGTGTTAAATAGAAATGTTGTAGATCACGCAAAAATCTACAATTTTTATACATATCATTTATTAACGTAACCTCAAAATTTCCGAGATATTGCGAAAACCGTATTTTTTGTTTGTTTTTGCTTTTTTTTTAACTTTCCCACAAATAGTTGAATTTAAATAAAACTTTGCGAAAATATATCTTGTTGTGTCTTTAATAACCACAATTTTTTCAAGCAAAACCATTAATCAGTTTTTGAGATATTCAATTGTTGATTTTTGTTTTGTTTGAAATATTTGAAAAAGGGTGATAAGGTCCGCATAAAATGGTTGTATCTTGAGTGTTAAATAGAAGACTGTCATGATTGATTATTTTATATAAAAGTTAATCTAAAAACAAAACTTATGATCCTTGAATAAACTTCGTACAGTGATTTTCTGAAGTACATTTTTCATTTGAAAAAAAGTATTTTTTTTTGCAACCAAAATCGAATATCTCAAAAACTAATCAATAATTTTCTTGAAAAAAATTATTAAGGACACAACAAGATCTCACAAAGTTTCATTTAAATTGAACTATTTTTGGGAAAATGAAAAATAAAAAACAAAAACCAAAAAAAAAAAAATACGGTTTTCGCCAATATCTCGGAAATTTTGAGGTTATGTTAAAAAATAATACGTATAAAAGTTGTAGATTTTTGCGTGATCTACAACATTTTTATGGAACACTTTTCATTTTGAGTGGGGTCAACTTTAGTCGAAAAACGCAATAATACAATTTCCCCCCTCTTTTTTACCCCCCACATCGTCCTTCCGACTCCGCTTCTGGGAAATAGATTTTTTTTTCATTCCTTCTAACCCCCTTCACCATTTTCAATCGTTAAACTGCTGTTAACAAATTTTTTTTTATAAATGTGTAAGTCTGCACTATTACCTCGAAACTAAAATTAATTGTTGGTTCTCAAGATATTTGAGACGAACAACAATTTTCCACAAATTTTGGTAATGTTTCTGGTAGTTTTTTTTAACGCTTAAAAAAACTATTATTGATTTTTTTTTTAAATCCTGTCAAATATCAATTATAAACTAATGAGTAGAATTAAATTAACCCGAAGCCAATATCATTGTCTGTTCTCAAGTTATTTGAGGCAAAAAAATCAACAATTATTGGTGAAATTGCTTGCAGTTTTTTTCCCTTCAAAGAAGACCGACACAATATTTTTAAAAATGTTATAATTTTTTATTTGAATCGGTCATTTCAAAAACCCTTAAGTCATATTTTGTAAAAATATTCTTTTTTTGCTGTAATTGCGACGTAGATGCGTATTCTGAGAATAAATTACGTCGGTCCAAACATTCCTTCCTCTTAAAATTATAACTCACAATAGACGTTCCATGCAAAAACAACGTAAGTCAATTGATTTAAGTGGTTTTTGCATGCACTATGCGGCGCCTAGGGCTGGTGCGGGGTTTTCGCGTGCGGGGGTAGATAAGCCGCAAACTTGCATCTTGTTTGAATATACCTTAAAACATTTTCTGGTCTTTTTTTCAAAACGTGAAAAATTTGGAAATTAGGCCAGAATATATATATTTTCTTGCTCAATTTCCATTTAGTTTTCTGGAAATTAGGCTAGAATATATACATTTTCAGGCTCAATTTCCATTTAGCTTTCTGGCTCTTTTTCCAAACCTGTCTGGCCTAATTTCCCACATATCTGGCCTATGTTCAAAAAAAAAAATGCTCTTTTTTCCAATTTTGAGCCAAAAAATTTTCATTCGTTTTTTCCAAAATAAAATCTGTGCCGAGATTCAGCTAATTCGAAACCGCAGGGAGTGAGTGAGATGAGTCACTTTTCGTCGAAAATCGATTCAGTTAGCAAAAGTGAAATGAAATGTCAGATTACTCGCCAGATATTTCCGCAGTGACTTGGTATATGTGTTGGTAAATTTCCAGTTTTGGATAGGTATGTGTGCTTTTCTCAAGAATTCCTATTCATGGATAGGATGTGAAATAAAAAAACAACAATGTAGATAAAAACAACTACCCTTTTATTGATTGTAAAATCTTATTTTATTATCATATGCACATTATGTATAATAGAATTATATTTCTAAAGGGTGATGAAAACTCACATTCAACTTTAATTATGTACGAGAAAAAAAATAATTGATACAAAAAGATACTCCATTATAAATATTTCAATGTTTACATAGTTGTATTTGTTATTTCATTTCGCGTCCATTAGTGTTGATGTGAAACAGAATATCAAACGTACTAGTGTGACAAGGGGGTTGAATTTGGCGCTATTATATTTATTCCTTGTCTCATGTTCGAAACTAAATTCGAACTTAGTCATTTTACTCAAATTGCTGAATCACTTTTGCGAGTGAAGTGAGATGAGTCGGTGAGTAAGGCGAGTCATTTCATCTCATCATCATCATCGTGTCCTGTAACCCCGGCTGGGGCATAGGGCGTCAACAAAACGTCTCCATCCTTCACGGTCTGCTGCAAGGTACTTTAGCTGTGGCCACGTCTTTCTCTGGGATTCTGCTTCCGCTAAGACAGTTGATTTCCATGTTGTTCTTGGTCTTCCAACCCGCCGTGCACCCTGAGGATTCCATTTTCATTCCATTTCATCTCACTCGCTGGAATAGCTGAATCTCGGCTCTGGCGTAATTTCAGGGAGCCGTCGTGAAGTAGCTGATATAATTTTTGTGCATCAAATTATGTCTGGTGTTACTGATTTTTCTGCTCTCATAGAGGTAATGAATATTAACATCAACTCACACTCTCTTAGATTATTACCCCAATTCCATCTAGCTCCTCCACGAACTGATTATGGCAGAAACGAACCAGTTACAAGAATGTTGAGGGAAGTGAATTCTAGTTCAAATATTTTAGCAAGATCACACAGAAAAAACTTCTTTATGGTTTTTCCTTTAACTAATCTTAATGATGTAGTACCTATATAGTAATAATGTAGTAACATTAAATACAAAGAGAAACTGAAACTGAAACTAAAAACTCAACTTACTAACAAATGCCTTTGCACGCTATTTCATTTAAGTTCACAATTTTGATTTTTTTTTATTTCGATATTTTCTCTATTTTTTTTTCTTTACTTTTTCATTTATGTAGATCAGCTTTTGCTTGATCCTATTTTTCATTTTTTCCTTTTTTTACTTTTTTTTCTGATTTCTAACTGCTTGAATTAAGCAGACCCAACCTTTTTTCTCTCATTGATGGTCGTGTGGTGCTTGGAAGGAAGTTGTTGTGTTATTCTGTCACCAGCATAACATAATAAGCTTTATTTATTTTGACCTTAAAACAATTTTAATGCATAAGTTCCGATATGACTTGCAATCGAAGCTGCCGTCATACTCGGTGTAAATGGACCCCAGCGCGCGCGGGATCTGGGGGGATAGAGGCGTGGGATAATTTAATTTAGTTTAGCAATTTTGACGGGATGTTCAAAGGGTAGACATGTGCATTCAAGAGGACACAAGCGTCCACAAGCTTTGTTTCAAAGCGAACCTCTGTCTATCAACTCCTACTCTCACCTCCCCGCGGTGAACATCGGGTGCCTAGTACCTTTAACTGAAGATGGGGTTAAGTAAGTAAGTAAGTCCAGGTTGAATGGAGAGTTTTAAAGTTTCTTGAGAAGTACTGCTTCCAAATCCTCAGCACGGACTGTATGTCTACCACCATATTCCCACTCTCATCTCGGAAGGCTTCCGTTCTAGCCTTGTAGTCCTGGGTAGATTGCCTCATAATAAACTATAAGAATGGACTTCTGGCTGCAAAACAATATGTACTTTAAAGGTTGCCCTTGTTTTTTAATGAGTTTTGTTTTTACATATTTTAATTACACTAGTCAACAAAATTAAAGGAACAAGATTTTTCCAATTTTTGTTAGTGTTTTTTGAAGAGCTGTATCTATGTGATGGGTGGTCGTATTGAGTTGAAACAAAACGCATTGTACATGTTTATATTTCTTGTTTCAAGATTTGCTTGCAAATAATTTTATTGTAGTACAGTTATTGCGTTATTGTAGGAAATGACACCAGCCAAAAATATTTTTTTTTTAATTTCTAACTGTAGGTCGTCATTCGTATGCATAATTTGTTTTGAGTGAAGCAAATTGAATGGTCAGATAATTTGTTTATTCAGCTTTAATCCAAGTTTCTGTTGTTTTAAAATTTTGTTTTGCATGGTTTATCTGACTTTTTTCGCTTGGAAATTTTAATAAGGTTTTTACAACATTTTTTTAAAGATTTTCTAAGATAAATTTTTTTACTGTCACGGTTTATTTAAAAAAAAGTGTTTGTGGTGTTTCATGAAGCTGAAGGTTGCGGACAACGATTTTTGTTTGTACTTTTTTAAAACCTACTACCTTCAATTTCGTTTATGACGTCATTTTAGCTGAAATATTTGTAAACGAAAAATATATTGAAAAAAACTAAAAAATACTTTTCTACTAGAATCTCACTTTTTTAACCTTTGTGTACACATGGTAGTTTTTGGGCATTTGAATTTATGTGGGTGCACTCAGGACCCAAATGCAAAAAATTTTGCATATGAAAAATAAATGTATTCAGATATATTTTTTCGTAAAAATTGACTGTTACTTCCCCAAGGAAGCTGAAGTTACATTCTTTATATGGATTCCAGTCTTATTGTTATGTTATGAATAGGTGAAAAGTTATGAGACTTAAAGTAAAAAGAAACGCAACGAGACGATGATTTTCATTTTTTGCAAGTAAATTAACTACTTTTCAATAGCATGCACCTACCGTTTAAGAGTTATATGCGATACAAAACTATGCACATATATTTACATTTGGATTTTAATAATTATTTTTGAAGATATCGGATTTATTGGGACTTTTGTCGGTTCAATTTTTAAGAATCAAAAGGTAATTTTCAGCTGAAAATGTTTCACAAGAATATAGTGTATTTGGACTGGATTGACAAACTATAATACAGGAAATTAAAGTTTTCAAGACATACATAGGTACATAATTATTTATTTTAATAAGAGTTTTTAAAAATGTTTGTAATTTGTAAATTGTTATAGTGTTTACTGGAGCTCACTAGAATATGAAGTTAATGAAAAAACTGATGTGTTACCCACTATGGTGTGTTGTTGGTCTCTCTCAACTCCATTTTCTTTTCCGGTCTAGCTTGTACTAAAAACACACTTTGCTGCAAACAAATTAAAAAACACATTTACATAAGAAATATGTTTGATATCATCGATATGTTCATACTTTATTCTCTTTGGTGGTGAGAGTATCCATTTTATCATATATAATGGCATGGAGACCCATATTTTTTAATAATTGAATAGTTTCTTTGCTATTGTTGTCATCTCCCCAACAAAATACAATTAAGCCTCTATCTTTTGCAAGATTTATCTTTAAAATAAAATATTTCTTAATGCTTTCAATTCAAACTGTTATTTTTTTACTAACCTGACTTGGATCTCTTAAAAGATCTTCAGTATGGGCGACAATACCCAAAAGTTCCATTGCAAGAGAATTGCAAACGGCGGATTCAATAGTATTTCCTCGAGGGTCTAAAAATTTTCTATATTTCGTGGTCACTCCTAGTGTTAAAAACATTACTGGATATAAGTTCTGCTTAAATCTTAGCATTGTACAAATATCAGGATCAAAACATGAGAACACTATACGTCGACCAGCAGCTTTACGTAAGACAACGTCGAGAATGCAATCCACGTATAGATTTCTATCTATCACGTGCTCAAATTCCTCTTCCATTTTGCCATCATCAAGTTTTTGTGACCATTTAATTTCGATATTAAACCCGACATGTGGATCTATTTCTTCCAAAACATCAGATAATTGCGGAAAGGGTTGATGTTCTTGAAGATCGTCGTTGTAAAAAGAACGTTCTTTTTTAGAGCGCCCTTCTGCTAC
Source organism: Dasysyrphus tricinctus (assembly GCA_963921185.1). Classification (NCBI taxonomy): domain Eukaryota; kingdom Metazoa; phylum Arthropoda; class Insecta; order Diptera; family Syrphidae; genus Dasysyrphus; species Dasysyrphus tricinctus. Next base: position 264,702,794 of record OY992531.1, read on the forward strand.
ATGATAGACCTATACGTAAAACTTCAGAAGTTGAATTACTTATATTATATTTTTTCTTTAAGCTGAGTACTTACCTTCAATGTTTTTAACTGATCTAAAGACAATTCCCGCATTGGAATTTCTAAGTAATCATTACCTTGCAAATTAGTTTTTGACTTCAAGGACACGTACACCATAAAATCGTGATAAATTACGGGCACAAGATCTTTACTCAATTGAACATCAAACTCAACCATATCTGCACCATGAGCAGCTGCATTTTTAAGAGATGTAATTGTGTTTTCTCTTATAACTGAATCTTTTGCTTTGAAACTTGTTCCAGAACCACGATGACCAACATCAAGGCCTGTCCATTTTCGATTCCAGTATCGTTGATAAGATACTTTCATATCAAAGTTATATGATTGGAATGGTTTAACGATTAAATAGCCGATTTGCATCATTCCCAGTGGGCGATGTTTTGATGCACATGTTATTGGAACTTCTAAACTTCCTTCTGATCTCTTCAAAAGATTGGGTAGAATGTAATGGTAACCTATGTGAGTTGGGGGCTCATTTTTGGAGGCCTTTGACCTATACCCATATAAGTCTACTAAGTATGCAGTGGTCTCCGGATCAGCCACAGACATATGAAATATAACTAAGTCATCATCTCCACAAGAAGTTCCAAATTGAGACTGATTTTGTACCACACTCTCATTATATTTTAATTTAGTGACTTCAGAGAATCCAAACCAAGCTAAATCGGTGCCGTTTTCTCTTGTGTCATTAGATAACGAATCCTCTAATGATGCAATAGATATGCTATGTTGATTATTATTATCGCCATAAATGCTAAGATTCATAGAAGTAACTTTCACATAAAGCAAACGTTTCTTCATCCATTTTTTCCATTTGAAGGGAGCGTTAAAAAATTTTAATTGTATAAGAGTTTCAAATGTAAGCCAACCACGGTCAATTTTTTCAATCCCATTTACATATCCAAACGTATCATTGTAAACATTGGTTTCTTCTTCCAAACTGCTAACACTTCTAGCTTCTAAATGTGTTTCCCACTTACGGATAATTAATTCTTCGTTAATGGAGTCAATACCACATATAAAATAACGATACTGAAACACACGACCTTGTGGAAGACGTATTGTTTTTTTCCAGCTGTTAGAACCTTAAATAGTAAAAATAAAACGAATGATGTTTTTAAATAATATTTGAAGAGACAAAGTAAAGTACATATATATTCTTTTTTTCATTAACCCATTAATAAAATATAACGGAAAAAGTTTCACTCGTGTTATTTTAGCAAAACGGTAGATGATATTACAACTGAAAAAGTTGTATAGTATTAAAAATTAACTTGAATGAAAGGAAAATTATTGACAAAAATTATCATTTAATATTAAACATGAGAAAAATTAAAACATAAAGGATGCTCATATTATTCATATCACTGAATTACATAATTACAAAATATTTTAACAATTGTACAAAAATTGACTAAAAAAATCATTTAATAGTTAAATACAAATATAATAAGTAATAATTATTTGTTTTCTTATTTTCAACTAAATTTATAAAGATACATAAAGTACATTGTTTTCTGATTTTTATATAATAAAACAAACATACATAATTAAACTAATACAAACAAAAGTAAATAATATAATAAATTAATTAAATAAAATTAAAAAATAATGTACTTAACAACTTTAATGTCCCAATACAAATTGATTTAAAAGCAGCGATACGTCTATTATTTTTTTCTTAGAAAAGAAAATTTCAACGTTCCATGGCTCCTACATCTAAATATCAAATTTGATGATTTATTAGAGGTCTGCATAAATGTCTGGATTTGAGACATTCAATTATATTTGCTCATTTTACTCACTTCTTGAAATGAGAATGAGTACTACCTGCTGTTTGAAAAAAAACACAGCGTACTGCACTCAAAATAATGAATACTCATTTGCGAATATTCAAAATTTGAGTCAGGTGCACTCACAAAGAACGAGTATTCATTATAGTCTAAGAGCCGGCAGCAAATTTTGGGAGTGGAGGCATAACCAAAATCGAAGTATGAGGGATTATAGGTACATGTATCGTGATATCACTCTTTAATTAATTTTTAAAAATCGGGTGTTATTCCCTGTCAATTTTTCTTAGCATAAACACCACAATCTTGACGGTCCGATGAATAGAACTCAAGAAATAACCATTTTACGTGAACCTTATCATCCCTTTTTTGGAGATATTCAGAAAAACAAAATATCAACAAATAAAGTCTCCACAAAAACGCCAATAAGGTTTGCTTAAAAAGGTTAAATCATGGATTGTGTTTATCGGATCACCAAAGCAAAAGTCTTGACACTTAGGGAAATGACAGAGCATCATATCCGTTTTTTTTAAAGTAAATTGCAGTTTTAATGACCCTACCATATAAATAGGAAACCAAGCGGGTTTTAAACCCCTACCCCCACCATAGGTTGAGAAAAAAACCTGCCAGACTTTCATATTCCATACCACGATATATGTACCTATAATCCCTCATACTCCGATTTTGGTTATACCTCCACTCCCAAAATTTGCTGTCGGCTCTTGGTCTATTAGTGAATATTCATAATTAGGGTTAACTCGAGAGAAAATTGTGTACTTTATCAGAAGCAAGCAGTGGGCGCGTTTCTTAAGCGACCTGGATTTGTTTGTGTTGTTGTAATCCCTGGTGATAGCTGATGCAAAAACAACTCAAGGTATCTGAAATTATTTTTTTTTTTGGATTTTGGATAGACAGCGAATAGATGCTCGAACGCGAGGAATGTGTATGGCAATTGTGTTTCTCTGACATTATATATTAGGAATATTTACACAGCTGGTCATAAATATAGATGTGGTTATGTATTTGTTTTATAAACTCAATTATTCTATAGTTTCTTCAGTAATTTGGTAGTGATATTAATAAAACCAACATAATTTCCAAATGGCAAACCTAATGGCTGCCAAAAGCATTTTATAGAATGTTAGATATGCATTTAGGTTTTTGAAATACAGTTTGATAAAGTAATAGTTGGATCCTTAAGAGCAGGATTGTTTTTTTTATAAAATCAAGTTTCTTAATCCGACATAAGAATTTATTTTTGGAAAAAGTATTTTTTTTCTTATTTATTTGCAGTTTTCTTAAGTACCAGGCGCTCTACACGTTTATATGAAAACTAAATTCTAGGGCGATTTTTTTCATATGAGCCTAGATTTAAAAAAATCGAGTTTATGTATCAAAAGTGACACACAGACATAGGGAATATGGGATACAAATTAATCTATGCATCAAATGTGATACATGAGGAGCCTGAAAACTTTTTTTCGAAGAAAAAACTAGCAAAATATTGGGGCATTTCATTGTAACGTACCCGATTTTCGTGCATAGTTTCCACTATATTTAATAAATATAAAACAAGATAACGCAACAAGTTAGATGAATGCTTTGCATGTTTAGATGATTCAGAGTCAAAGTGTCATGTGTCCGACATTAAAACAACCAAAGTTTATAACTGCATGTATTCTTAGACTATTTTATCTTACTTTTTAATATTTATAATATAACAAAATAGCATTTTCTACAAATCCAATTACTGAACGAAAAAAATACAGATGAAAACAAAATAGTTATAATAAATAATATATGCCATAAGATTCATATTCTTCAATGTATTTTTAAATTAAGTTTTTTTGATGAACAGTTTTGGCAAAAAAATTTAAACTCAACATTTTGAAGAAAAATTATTATTATTTTTTTTAAATTATAGGTTTGAAAAAAGATTTTGCTGAAATTGTTAATTCAAAAAACTTTATTTAATAATCAACTATTAAAATGGACTTCTGGCTTTCCAAAAAGCTACAAAACATTACTGCAAGTGTTGCCGTTGTTTTGTAATTAATTTTTTTCTATTTAATGCAATTATTTTACTAAATTGCCCCTCCCGTCCAAGCGTGGGAAATATTACACCCTCCGATAGGATTTTTTTTCTTGTCTACTTTTCCTACATGCTCTGAATTTTTCGGCAGCTTTTACGCGAATTTCCAAAAAGAACGGGAAATTGAATTTACCCCTACAGCAACTATAAGGGATGAAAATAAAAATCTGAAAAAAATAGGGAATTTTTTTTTCTTTATTTAGAGCTGATTTAGGCCTATCCAAATATTAAAACTCAAAAAAACCCATTATAACGACCACCCTAATGTATATGTATTGTATTTCTATCACATTCGAATTCTTCCCATTTGCAGTGATTCGAGCACTGATTTCCGTTTCGGAATTTGTATTGTGAGCCAATCGGGTAGCTACGTTTGTTAAAACTTCAGAACTCTGCATATCAACACATTAACCTTGAGGCATAGTTCTTTCTCTCAGGGTCTAGCCATACATTTATTTTTTAACTCGATTTTCTTCACATTCTCTTAATATAAAAAGTTACCATTCTTCATGTAATACTCCTATTTATGATTTTAAATCAATTTAAATATGATAAATATACATAGGACGCTAGATACACAGGACAAATAAAATTATTTTTACCAAATATGATACATTGAAGATGTTAAATAACTAAAAATACAACATAAAAATACATACTCTTAAATCAATAATTCGAGTATTAATAGAGATTATAAAATTTACAGAAATTTGTTTAATAAAGTTCGATTCGAATAAATTCTAAAATAATTTTTTGAAATTTACTTTACCCCGAGGCCACACGAGCAAGTACTTGCCAGCAAGTTGCAATACATACAAATTTGTTTACTAACACAAACAAACCCAAGCAACTTGCTTATCAACTGGCATGCAAGTTTTGAAGCCAGTAGTGGAGCAAGTTGAGAAGCAAGTTGGGAGACAAGCAAGTGGAATGCAAGTGGAAAGCAAGTGGGAGGCAAGTGGAATGCAAATTGCGAATTTGACAGGCTGTGTATGTAGCCAACTTGCTTGCAAGTACTTGCTCGTGTGGCCTCAGGGTTAGAGAATTTATATTTGTTTTATATGTATCTGAACATTTATAAAAATTATGGCTGGTAAAAAAAACAAAGATAAAATCTATAACGCTCTTCGCTCAAAACAAAACAAGTGTCAGGCAATGGTACCGTGAGTTGCTAATAGTAGTAGGTGTCATTTATATTGACATAAGTGTGTATGTAGTATGTACACTTATATGCTCATTGTAAACTGTCTCGAATGTTACTTGAGTTATCGTGGAATTACCAATGGGACCTTGGAATATTTTCCAGAAAAATAATGGAAAAATATGCTTATTACAGTGAAAAAAAGCTAAGTACTTTAAAGATTAAAACATCGCAAATAATACTAGATATAAACATTCTTAAAGGGTTTTGTTCTAATGAGTGGTGGTGGAGTGTATGGGTTTTATTCTAATGTTGCTTTTTTAACATTTTTTTGTATCAAATATCTATGATGATACACAAAAATGGCCAAATTATTGTGCTTTTAATTTAATATTAAAATAGCTCTTTGTAATTTACCTTGTACTTCCTCCAATAGAATGGCTTTTTTTGGGATCCAATTTCCAAGCGATTCACATCCCCCGGTAATGGCAACTCTTTCGGTATGAGAAATTTCAATAGTTACATGAACATTGAACGTCTTTTGTACATAAATATTATTACAGATTCTGTCCACCATTTTTGCTTCTCCTGCAGAATCAATACACTTTTTAGATGGTACTGCTGTACTACTGGTGGTCATACTCTGCATTTCAATATAGTTGACCTTGAGTGTAGAAAAACATGTGATTGTACTCTTAATTTTAAATGAGAACACAACTTAAAATCGATACGGTAACGGTACATAATTATACATAATATACGACGAAAAAGTGCTGGAGAGTTGCTAAGTTAAAGTTATACATAGATTTCTTTTTCTGAATCATAAGTTTTCTATTTTATTAACTATAGAAGAAGACAACAAACAGTCTGCCACTCCTTTTCAGTCGATAAGTCGTCCCTATATGATCACCATAAATATTCCTGTAGCTTATCAATGTTTCATCCATGTGCCGATGTTAAAAATCCGTTGCTAGCTCTACATATTAGGAAACCTGTGCACAAGTTAAGACATTCCATAATGACTACGTATGTATGTAGTCTTAGGAGGTGTTATACCGTTTATAACTAGAAGGCATGCAGACGCTTATGATCTACTAACTAAAGGTCGTCGACACAAAAAAATTAACTAGTAATGGTCATAATATTCGTTTGTAGGAACTCAAAATAAAAATATTAAATATTAACTCGTATAATTTTTGGTTTCATTAAAGTATTATGCGCACATACATTAGATGCATAGGTACCTTAATTGTAGAAGCAGAAATCCTTTTTTACTCCTGCTATTTTATAATTCACGCTGACCAAATTCTGGTATTTTGAAGTGTAACTGGATCCAATAAACAAACAATATATTTCTTAATCATAATTATTAAAAAAACAGTACTTTTACGAAGTATAATACATTTTTAATTTCATAGATGACATCAAACTTCTCTAAACAAAAACATTTAAAATTTTTAATTAGTGACTAGTAATAATTTACCAAAGTAAAAAACTTTTATAGAAATTAAGCAGTTCAGCCACAATTGAATTACATATTTGGCTTAACAAAAACTATAATTAACTGTATTTTTGAGCTTTTAGTAAAAACAAAACGGAGGAACAAAAGTTTTGACATCAAAACATGATTTATTAAAAAGAAGTGTTTTGTCATTTGTAATGTCAGTTGTAAAGAAGCATTTCGAAATTCGAGTGAGCTCGTTCAACACCAAAATTCATTTGTATAGTTCGAAGATCATAGTCCCCTATTACACGATGATTCTTTACGTCTAACTTTTTTCTAATTTCAATGAGTGCGAAGGAGAAAAAACATTTGATTTCACCTTCTCACCCATTGAATTTTGAAAAGAGTCCGACGCAAAGAAACATCGTCTAACCAGGAGGCCACACGAGCGAGTACTCGCTAGCGAGTTGGGTACATACACTAATTGTCAAATCACTCGCCACTCTACTCGCTCCTCAACTGGCTTCGAAAAAGGCAAGCGAGTTGGCTAGCGAGTAGCAAAAGTTTCGATGTATTAGTAACTCGCTAGCGATTACTCGCTCGTGTGGCCTCAGGGTAATAGGGGCATATACGATGTTCACATTGACCTCTATTACACGATGATTCTTTGCGTCTGACTCTTTTCGAATTTTCATGAGTGCGAAGGAGAAAAAACATCGGTGCCGAGATTCAGCTATTTCAGCGAGTGAAATGAGATGACTCGCCTTACTCGCCGACTCATCTCACTTCACTCGCAAAAGTGATTCAGCTATTTTAGTGAAATGAGTAAGTTCGAATTTAGTTTTGAACATGAGACAAAGAATAAATATAAAAGAGCTAAACTCTACCTCCTTGTCACACTCGTTACGCAAAATGAAATGAAAAACAAATACAACAATGTAAACATTGGAATCTTTATTAATGGAGTATCTCTTGTTTCAATTATATTTTTTGTCGAAATTAAAGTTTGATGGGAGTTTTCAACCTTGAGAAATAAATAGTTTAATAGTGTCGAAAGTGAATACAATATAATTTTATTCAATATACATAAATGTGCATATGATAATAAAATAAGATTTAAGAATCAATAAAAGGGTAGTTGTTTTTATCTACGTTGTTGTTTTTTATTTCGTTTCCTATGCATGAATAGGAATTCTTGAGAAAAGCACACATACCTATCCAAAACTGGAAATTTACCAACACATACACCAAGTCACTGCGGAAATATCTGGCGAGTTATCTGACATTTCATTTCACTCGCTCACTCACTCACTTTTGCTAGCTGAATCGGTCTGGACGAAAACTGACTCATCTCACTCACTCCCTGCGGTTTCGAATTAGCTGAATCTCGGCACGGATTTCACCTTCGCGCTCATTGAATTTTGACAAGATTCAGACGCAAAGAATCATCGTGTAATAGGGGACATTCGCCTCACTCCACCGACTTTTTGACTTCTTCGTTGATATGCATATTTTTTTTCTAGCTCTGATGCTTTATTACATGATGACTTTAGGTGTGTTTTTTTGCAAGCCTGGGGGAATTGGACGAAAAAAACGACATCGGGGCTCAGCGACGCCATTACAGAAAAAAATGGAGTTTCCATACAAACTATCGATAACATGTATGAAATTCATGCCGTTAACACAGTTTTTATCTGGGCTAAAGTTAAGCCCCGAAAATTCTCTGGACTTAGCTAACCCCGAGGCCACACGAGCAAGTACTTGCAAGTAAGTTGCAATACATACACATTTGTTTACTAACACAAACAAACCCAAGCAACTTGCTTATCAACTGGCATGCAAGTTTTGAAGCCAGTAGTGAAGCAAGTTGAGAAGCAAGTTGGGAGACAAGCAAGTGGAATGCAAGTGGAAAGCAAGTGGGAGGCAAGTGGAATGCAAATTACGAATTTGACAGGCAGTGTATGTAGCCAACTTTCTTGCAAGTGCTCGTATGGCCTCAGGGTAAGCCCGAAGGAGCTGAGTTGTTGTTGCTTATAACATATAAATTGCTTAGCCCCGACGTCGTTTTTTCGTCCAAGCCCATTCGGGAAAGGAAAAAAACACCTTTTATCTGCTATTACACGATAAAACTAGATGCATGCGCCTTTTTCGAATTCTTTGTTTTTTTCGTCCACTGATTCAAGCGCTATTACATGTTGAAACCAGTGCCGAGATTCAGCTATGTCAGCGAGTGAGACGAGATGACTCGCCTTACTCGCCGACTCATCTCACTTCACTCGCAAAAGTGATTCAGCTATTTGAGTGACATGAGTAAGTTCGAATTTAGTTTCGAACATGAGACAAAGAGTAAATATAAAAGAACCAAATTCTACCTCTGGTGAGTAATCTGACATTTCATTTCACTCGCTCACTTTTGCTAGCTGAATAGATTTTCGATGAAAAGTGACTCATCTAACTGACTCCCTGCGGTTTCGAATTAGCTGAATCTTGGCACAGGTTCATAAAACCAATTTTACAGTTCTCTTTATTTTTCATTTCCGAGTTGAACTGTGTCAGGGTTGCCACTTTACTGCAATTGCAGTAGATCTGCTGCTTTTTTTTCTCAGAATAAATCTGCTGCGCTTGATTTTTCCAAATATAATTAGCTGGTACATAAAGTGAAAGTCTGATACATCATGGTTCGTTTACTTCCCAAACTACAAATTTTACTACAATTTAATTTTATATATGAACTTTGACCGAATTTAGGGCTTAATTCGTAGTTTGGGAAGTACGCGAACAGGCATATTATTAAAAATAGTTGAGTTATTTTTATTTCTATTATTTTTATTTATTTATCGGTTTTTTTCATTATTGAAAAAAAACGACTAAATATAAGTCTACTGCGAAAAAAGTCTTTTGCAAATTTAATGTGAAAAATTTTCAGAGAAGTGGAAACCCTGACTGTGCACAAAAAATGATTTCTGTTTGTTGCATCGATGTTTGCTCCTCGCACAACGAAATCATATGAAGGAGAATAGTAAAAAAACGGACAAGAGAAAAGAGAAACATCAAATAGTTGCACCGAAAGTTTTACCCATGCGACACAGGTCAGTTTTTTTCCGTCTCATCTTTTCGATTCTTTTTTCTGTTTTGCACTTATGGTGTTTGAAAAGCTTCACGCGTCTAGTTTCATCGTGTAATAGCAGACTAATGGACGTGAAATGAAATAACAAATACAACAATGTAAACATTGAAATCTTACTAATGTAGTATGGGTATTCATACAACAGCGTAAACTCGTCGTAATCGTTGTAAAGTTTAGAATTTCGTAATTCTGTCACAATTTGTATGGAAAATTTGACAGATTTACGAAGTTTAAAACTTTACAACAATTACGACGAGTTTACGCTGTTGAATGAATACCCTTAGTATCTTTTGTTTTAATTTTGTTTCTGTCGTAATTAAAGTTTAATGTTGAGAAATAAAATGTGTCAATCTGAAATCTCGAATTTTTTTATCTGAAATCTTGGATTTGGTTTCGGTGGGAACATGGTACTACACATGTAAGTTTTACTTTCGTAAGTTACTTACGGAAGAAACCTTTGATAAATTACAAGTTTAAACAGTGTAAGTGTCTTACAGTAAATTTATCAACTTACGTAAGCTGTAAGTTGAAAGAAAAACTTACAAGTAGAAATATGTTTTTTTCCAACTTATGGAACTCTCACAGCTTACTCAAACGGAAATGATAAGTTTTCAAACTTAGAAAAGTATTTTTTACTGAAGTTCATCTGTAGTGTAAAGTCTCTTGTAACTTGCTTCTGTAAGACTTACGTAAGTGGTAAGTAATACTTACATGTGTATTCTTGGCCATACGGTGTTCAAAATCAAATGTTCCTATTTGCAAATATTCTATGAGCATGCAGAAGTACATTTGTGTGAAAACTACAACAGTGGTATTTATAAACTTTGTCTAACTTTGACAGCCGTCTAATAGGCTTTTGACACCAACCCCCAAAACCGGTTTTCATCGAAAACTTGTCCAAAACTCGAAAACCATTCACACTGAACATTACACGTTTTCGTTTGACATTCCAGTTTTTTCACACAAACCACACAAATTTTTTTTTATTTTCTTCCATTTTTTGAAATAAGAACGGTGATTTATTATATAAAGAGGATCCATATGAACAATTTGACTTGCCACAAACAATTATTTATCAATTTTAAATAAATTAATTTGTTTTGAAATTCGAATTTAATGACAGAATTCCGTCAGCTGTTTTCAATTTCTTTTGAAACATCCCATCAGCTTTTTTGACACTTCAATAGGCGCTGAACTTATTAAAAGGTATGTTTGTTTTGTTCATCTCTGAATTCCAACATGTTTTCTGACTGGTTTTATATAAAACATGTGTTTTACGAAAACCTGAAGCTACAAAAAATGTATGAGAAAACTTGTGTTTTCGATTAGGTTTTTCTCCAAAACCGATATTTTCGCGAAAACCGCGTTTTGGGTTCGGTGTGAAAAGGCTATAACTCAAACAAATTATTAAAAAACTTTGTTTACTGCTGTCCTAATTCTATGTTTCCATCAAAGGTTTATCTCAGATTAGATTAAATAAATCTTTTTGGTGTTTCCACCGCACAAAAAGATTTAAAAAAGATTAAATTTGACAGCACCTTCAAAAATGCAAATGGCGTTCCAATTTTTCTTATGAAGTGCGATTGAGACAGAATGTTTGATTCGTGTGAAACAATGAAGAACTGAATGCGAGTCTCGAATGAATCGTTCAGCACCATGTAAAAATAGGTTAGTTCGATTTGTAAAACTATTTGTCCTAGGAAGATTTAACAAGATTAATTTCTAATCTTCAAGATTTACGAAATAAATTTGTATGGTAAATCTACGAGATTTAAAGGAGATTTAAGGTTAATCTCATTAAATCTCAGATTAGCGCTAGGTGGAAATGTAGCATAAGACACTGTTTAGATTGGGAAGGCTGAGACCGGTCTCACGGCGGTTTCTGGACAAGAGAAGTGGGGGCAGGGATGTCGTGAGGCATGAAGAAAACATAAACATCTGACTCAAGAGTCTCATTAGTTGTTGTTTTATTGCCCAAAACATTGAAGTTATTTTTGTTTCTATGTGTTTTGAGGCGCCTCAAATTTTCTAATGTAAATGCAATGAGACTCATGAGTCCAAACTCAATTTTCCCCATCTTAACAGGCTCTAAGGCTGTCTAACTTGGACAATAACGGCATCGGTTGCCTAAAATTTATCTCACTTGACATTTTATTTTATTTAATATAGCATATTTCCAACTAATTTTGTAATTTTTATTACATTTCCATTCAAAAAAGTATCTAACTAATGGAATACTGTGAAAAAATCCACTGGAATTGCGGTTTTCTTGTCATTTTGATGACAACTACGCATTGTTTAGGAACACCACAATTTGTTCCTTTACCTGCTTTGTAAGACTTTGAAGTTTTGGTGAGGAAAAACGGTTTGATGAATCAATTTGAAAATTTACAAGAATATTGATGATTTAAAAGTCTATAAATTTGCATACCAACGCAAGCCATGCAATCAATATTTGCAACGAAAAAAAAGATTTACGAAAAGACCACAAAACGTCGGTTTTTAGTACTTTTTTTTAAACTAACGGTGAACGGTAAAAAAAATAATTTCTACAAAATCATAAAAAAATCTTGTAAAACGCTTTTTCAAATTTCCAAAACTGTCTTTGAATTTTTTATAACGTCATTATTTGCTGAGATATTGGTAATCAAGGCTAAAAGTATCTTTTTTCATTCAAAGTCAGATAAACCATGTCAAAAAAAATCGTACGAAAACAACAAAAAAACTGAATTGAAGCTGAATAAACAAGGTATCTGATCATGACATTTAATTGACTCAAAAAAATTTATCCATAGAAATGAGGACCTTCAAAAAAAATAAAAACAAATTAATTTTGTTGTCTCGTCTCATTTTTTGCAATAACGCAATAACGGTACTTCAAAAAAATTTGTTTGCAAACAAATCTCGAAACAAAAAACATAAAGCTGTAAATTTGTTCCTTTGATATTGTTGACTAGTGTATCAGGGAATTTTAAAAAGCTGGTCTAACTAGTCAACCTTCTAAAAAAATTAATAAATAAGGCTGCTGATGTCCAACTCCAAAATGTTCACCTCTATTAGTGAAATCGGCGAATGCGCTTTTGCAACGATTCAACACATTTTCGAGATTTTAGCCATTAGTGAATTCGAGATAGAAAGTTGAACGACTGACCTGCACCACCGACATTTTGTTCAACAAATCTGTTATTAGTGAAACCGCAAACCATTCGCTCTCCATACAAAGTTTCCCATTTTATATCCGCACCAATTTTGTCGCGAATCTGCTTTTGATTTTCTTTATTTTCCAGAAAATCCTATAAAATAAAACAGAAATGTAATTTTAGACTTATAATTCTGAATTTGAAAGTATAGTTTAGTTAAAATAAAGTATTTAACATTCTTTTTGGAGAAATAAATTGTTTACAATTTTTGGATGATGTTTAGACAGGCTTCATGTAAGGCGACTCATTTTGACGTGAGGACTGTCTGAACACCCCTTGAGATTGCATGTCACGTTTGAAATGTCAGTAAAAGTGATAATATAGTTCGGAAAATGGTAGAGAAGTTCAGGAATCGATAATAGCTGTGTTTTTTTGCATGTGCAAATAAAATTGTGTGAAAATAAAATGCACGACTGGATCGCACGTACTTGCTCTTATGATCAAGTTGTGTGGAACTTAAGAACTTTAAAAAATATTCAAATTATTATAAAAAAAAGTGTAAAAAAGCATTTAAATCGTTCTTTTAATTGTATAAGCAGCCTGATAAATAATTTAGAGCTCAAAAAAAAGTATGCCATTTGATTATTTGAAAAAAATATGAATATATGCAAACAAAAATTTAAAATCGTCGGAGCCGTTTTCTTAAAAAATAATTTTTTATAAATAAAATTTATGTAACATTTTTCAAAAAACAAAATTGGTATGCCAATTTTGAGTATATATTAATATACATTTAAGGTTGAAATTTCAAAATAATTCATCAACCCGTTTTTGAAATATTGAATTTTCAAAAAAAAAATTTGAATCTTTTTTTAAAAATCCAAAATTTATTTTTTCAAAAATTTTGGTATGCAGTTTTATTTATATTCTAACAAAGCTTTTGTGCAAAAAATTTGATTGAAATCGGATGAGCGGTTAATGAGAAAACCAAAAATAAAAAAAACCGTTATATGGCAGGTACCGTTAATAAATGTTTTTGGTGATTTTTTTTCTTATTAAAAGATATATCATATCTACAATAATACACTGATTTTTTTTATCAAAATCGTTGGAGCCGTTTTTGAGATAAATAAGCTTTTCCTTAACGGTTGTATGGCAAGTACCGTTATTTTTTGAGCTAAATTTTTTTTTTCAATTTCTCCTCTGGAGAGTTACAAAAAAACCTTAAGTTCAAAATTTGAAGAAAATCGCTGTTGTGGATTAGGCTGTAGGTTGAGGTACGGACAGACAGAAAGACAGACAGACAGAATTGTGCCACCCACTTTGTTCGTGTTCTCTATCATCGTAATGTCATGTTTGATTGTTATCTCGAAATTTTTTTTTTGCACGAATCCAAAACTTGCCCTATAGTACCTATATCACAAGTAAAAACGACAACATAGCAAAACAATTTACATGTTAAATACAACAACAATTATGTCCATAGACGGTGTCCACATTGGGTATGAAAAAGTGGATTTTTAATGACTTTTCAGTATTCATATCTCGCTCCCACTCCTTCATTGAAGTGAGATGTGAATACTGAAAAGTCATTAAAAATCCACTTTTTCATACCCAATGTGGATACCGTCATATAGAGTTAGCTAAGTCCATATAATTAACTGGAGTTAACTTTTGTACCGATAAAAATGGTATTGCCAGACTACCATTGTCGTTGTTTTATCGATAATTTGTATAGAAATGTCAAATGTTTGTTGGTAAGATAGTTCAGAACAAAATGGCAGACCAAGGCAAATGTTGAAATGTCCCGATGTCGTTTTTTGGCCAAACTCCATATGGACATACAAAAAAACACAGTAGCTGTGTTTTTTTGCATTTCCAAATAAAATTGTGTGAAAAAAACGACAACAGAGCAAAACAATTTACATGTTAAATACAACAACAACTATGTCCATATAGGAGTTAACTTTTGTCCCGATGAAAATGGTATTGCCAGACTACCATTGTCGTTGTGTTATCGATAATTTGTATAGAAATGTCGAATGTTTGTTGGTAAGATAGTTCAGAACAAAATGGCAGACCAAGGAAAATGTTGAAATACTCCGATGTCGTTTTTTTCGCCAAACTCCATATGGACATACAAAAAAACGCAGCTTATGTAGTTCATTCGGCGAGTTCACTTATTGATAAAAAACTTGAAAGCGAATCCAGTGCGAATCTGTGCAGAGATTCAGCTAATTCGAAGCCGCTGGGAGTGAGTGAGATGAGTCACTTTTCGTCGAAAATCGATTCAGTTAGCAAAAGGGAGTGAGTGAGCGAGTGAAATGAAATGTCAGATTACTCGTCAGATATTTCCGCAGTGACTTGGTGTATATGTTGGTAAATTTCCAGTTTTGGATAGGTATGTGTGCTTTTCACAAGAATTCCTATTCATGGATAGGAAACGAAATAAAAAACAACAACGTAGATAAAAACAACTACCCTTTTATTGATTCTTTAATTTTATTTTACTATCATATGCACATACATATATTAAATAAATTTATATTCTATTCACTTTCGACCCTCGCATTAAGCTTTAATTATGACAAAAAAAAATAATTGAAACAAAAGATACTCCAAACTCCATTATTAAAGATTCAAATGTTTACATTGTTGTATTTGTTGTTTCATTTCGTTTTGCGTAACGAGTGTGACAAGGAGGTAGAATTTAGCTCTTTTATATTTATTCTTTGTCTCATGTTCGAAACTAAATTTGAACTTACTCATTTCACTTGAATAGCTGAATCACTTTTGCAATTGAATTTTTTTTTTTTTAGAATTTATTTATTGAGACTGTTAGGTATTTTACAGAGTGGTGTATTTGTTTCGGTTACTTATAAATTGCTAATCTGCGGCTATATTGTATTGCCTGCTCTGTCTAGTTACTTTTATAGTTTGCCTCATGGCTGTTATTACAAAAATTTGGTTAGACTGCTCTTGCTCAGGAGCATTACAATTGCTTGAAGACGTTTGTGTCTCAAAAAACATATACATATATACAATGCTCCTAAAAAGATATCTTAAAACTAAATAAAGAGTCAGAGGCATGAATACGCAGTATACTTATGCTTGTCTCTTTTACATTGCGAATGCGCTAGGGCGCTGAAATGAATAGATAATATTGATTTGTCATTTTAACTTGGAGAAAAGTAAATAAGTTATCGAATTGATTTTAGTCATTTAAACATTAGTTTACTGGAAATGCAATAAAACATATCAATCGTAATTAAGAATAAGTGATTGTAGTATATAATTTTATCTGTAGATATATTACATTAGATTAGATTTTGGATTTATGATGTTTTAGAATATAAATATGTGAGAGTTTGTACTTTGGTTTTTGTGTTTTGTTAGATGTGAATCAAGTTGTGAAAATAAAACTTATTGAATAGATATAAATATAAATAATAAAAAAAATTTGTGAAAGAACGTATCAGAGGGATACTAAAAGTCATATATGAGACTTAATTGTTTACATGTTTCGTTAGATTTTTATTTTTGGAGTAGTTATGAATTTACTCTATTAAAGGTTAAGCTAGAATGCAAAAGTTAATCTAGGGGGAGTGCTGCCCTCCAATAGTCATCCCGAATAGAAAAACTATGTCCGAATTTACGACTGGGAGGCAATTTCTGTTGTCGTTTGTAAATCATTGGTCATTATACGTTGTTAAAGGTTGACTAATTTATGTTTAGCCGCGATTGTGGCCCGAGATGGCCTTAATATAATATGGTGGGGGAGGTGCATAAGGAGCTGACACAATCTCCATCAGTGAGACCCCGGAGGGAGAGGGATACACCTCAGACTCCCAGGCCCTTATTGGTTCCGAGACGATTTCGTTTATGAGGAAGTTGTCAATAGAACTAAGTTTGGAAATGGTTTTGCTCATGAGGGTGAGAGCATAGCTTAAAATCGGAATGGTGTACTTTTGCAATTGAAGTGAGATGAGTCGGTGAGTAAGGCGAGTCATCTCATTTTACTCGCTGAAATAGCTGAATCTCGGCACTGGTCAACTCCAGTGAAGTAGAATATTGCGAATTGAATAATCGGCATGGTTATTTATAAACTTTTTGCACCGATTGTCTAACATAGCCACTGAAATTGGATGTCCAAATCTTATTTTAAAGAAGACACGTTTAACCCTGAGGCCACACGAGCGAGTAATCGCTAGCGAGTTACTAATACATCGAAAATTTTCCTACTCGCTACCCAACTCGCTTGCCTTTTTCGAAGCCAGTTGAGAAGCGAGTAGAGTGGCGAGTGATTTGACAATTAATGTATGTACCAAACTCAATAGCGAGTACTCGCTCGTGTGGCCTCCGGGTAAGGTGGGAGTACTAAAATTCTTTAATTCATTCAAAAATGAAAAAATGCAGGTATGTCACTGAATAAATGAGTTCACATTTGGGCAATAGGGAATTTTACGAATCAGTCAATTTCAAGAGTGACAACTTTCATTGATGCGGAAGTGTCAAATTCCAAAGTGCAGAGCGAAATGAAAATCAATTCCACAGCTAATTTCGATATGATAATTCACACAGTGCTGATTTTGACGTTTGTAAATGAATGAGAGAGTGATATATTGCTATTTCTTAAAGAGCTTTATTGCTGGAATCCGTTTATAAATACCAAGTTGCCTAAATTATTTATATATTGTTTGTGTTTTCTTGCATGTCCAAATAAAATTGTATGCAAAAAAAAAAGCGATACAAAGCAAAACAATTTACATGTTAAATACAACAATAACAATGCCCATATAGGGCTAGCTAAGTACAGATAATTAACTGGTGTTAACTTTTATCCCGATAAAAACGGTAATGGCAAACACGATTGTCGTTGTGTTATCGATAATTTATATAGAAATGCCAAATATTTGTTGGTAAGATAATTCAAAATAAAATGGCGGACCGATGCAATAGGTAAACAAATGTCCCGATGTCATTTTTACTTGCGATATAGGTACTATAGGTACGGTGACCATATTTCTGGGAGCAAATCCCGGGACAAAAAGTAAAAATTTAAAAACGTGAAAAAATTATTGGACTTCTCAATAATTTGTATGTAATATCTAAAATATATATTAAAGAAAAACATAATAACAGAAAAAAAAAACGAAAAAGAAACGAACATTAACATAAATTATAATGTCTTCACAACATAACTAAAAACTTAAAAAAAAAATTAACGTTTTTAGTTTCATTATTAAAATAAGGCCCAGTTTTTTAGTGCAGAGTTTACTCTGAGTTAAATAGAATAGTGACTATATAAGGATATTTTTGTTAGATATTTAAACGTAATAGATTTATCTTTTTCGTGCTCTTTTTGAAACAAAGGTATTGTAAATAAAATGAGTCAGAAAATATTTTATGAATATGGATTTACGTAACGTTGCATAGAGAATGTGCAAATACGGGACAAATAATCTATAATTACCTGAATACGGGACACTTGTACGTCCCGGGTTTCTTAAAAAATAAACCAGGACAGGCTATAGAAATACGGGACAATCCCGGGAAAACCGGGACGGATGGTCACCGTAACTATAGGGCAAGTTTTGGATTCGTGCAACAAAAAAAATTTCGAGATAACAATCAAACATGACATTACGTTGATAGAGAACACGAAAAAAGTGGGTGGCACAATTCTGTCTGTCTGTCTGTCCGTACCTCAACCTACAGTCTAAGCCACTGAAGCGATTTTCTTCAAATTTTGAACTTAAGGTTTTTTTGTAACTCTCCAGAGGGGAAATTGAAATTTTTTTTTTAGCTCAAAAAATAACGGTACTTGCCATACAACCGTTAAGGAAAAGCTTATTTATCTCAAAAACGGCTCCAACGATTTTGATAAAAAAAAAATCAGTGTATTATTGTAAATACTATGAACCTTTTAATAAGAAAAATAATCACCAAAAACATTTATTAACGGTACCTGCCATATAACGGTTTTCTTAATTTTTGGTTTTCTCATTAACCGCTCATCCGATTTCAATCAAATTTTTTGCACAAAAGCTTTGTTAGAATATAAATAATACTGCATACCAAAATTTTTGAAAAAATAAATTTTGGATTTTTAAAAAAAGATTAAAAATTTTTTTTTGAAAATTCAATATTTCAAAAACGGTTCGATGAATTATTTTTAAATTTCAGTTTTAAATGTATATTAATATATACTCAAAATTGGCATACCATTTTTTTTTTTTTAAATGTTACAAACATTTTATATATAAAAATTAAATTTTTAAGAAAACGGCTCCAACGATTTTAAATTTTTTTTTTACATATATTCATATTTTTTCCGGTAATCAAATGGCATACTTTGTTTTGAGCTCTAAGTTATTTATCAGACTGTTTATACAATTAAAAGAACGATTTGAATGCTTTTTATACTTTTTCTATAATTACTTGAATATTGTTTAAAGTTCTTAAGCCCCACACAACTTGAACATAAGAGCAAGCATATGGACATGCAAAACAACGCAGCTATTGGCTAGCTGGACAACTGCCCAAGCGTGTTCTAAGGCGCCAGTTATAGCTTTCATTGAAAACCATCATTGAAAATTTTGTCCTTCGATTTTAAGGATTTTTAAAGAAAGTTTATAATATTTTTATAACAAATTAAAGAAAATTACTTAAATAATTTTGTTTGCAAAGAAATATTTCATTTGCATTACCACTTTCTTATAAAATCACTTTAATTATTTCAATGATCAAAAACGGTTTCAACAGCTGATTTTCGTTTCACCAAAGTCGAACACAATCGTTCCAATGAATTGTGTTCGTGTCTCTTTCTGTTCACAGCTGTCATTATTATCTTTCAATGATCAACTCTAACCTCAAAAATAAGAATTGTGGGTTGTGTCGAGATAAATTAAATTGTTGAGCATTTTTCCCAAAATCGGGTGAAATGTTTACATGAACCGATATGAAACGATCTTTCCAGTCAGATTTGTGTTCTCGTCCTCTTCAAACTTTATTGCTGTCCCTTTCATTTTATATTCAGAGGTAGATAGCATATTAAGACTAGCACATTTTTTTCGTAAAACAAATCTACCTTTAAGTGCCTTGTATATGAGCCGTGTAGCGAACTATAGCTGTGTTTTTTTGCATGTCCAAATAAAATTGTGTGAAAAAAACGACAACAAAGCAAAACAATTTACATGTTAAATACAACAACAACTATGTCCATATAGAGTTAGCTATGTCCAGATAATTAACTGGAGTTAACTTTTGTCCCGATAAAACGGTATTGCCAGACTACCATTGTCGCTGTGTTATCGATAATTTGTATAGAAATGTCAAATGTTTGTTGGTGAGATAGTTCAGAACAAAATGGCAGACCAAGGCAAATGTTGAAATGTCCCGATGTCGTTTTTTTCGCCAAACTCCATATGGACATACAAAAAAACGCAGCTTATGTATGTATTTTCAATCACTTATATGTGTTTATTAATTTCTTCTTCGAAAATATAAATACAAAATTGCAAATGCATATCTACTACGAAAAAAAATTAATCTACTTACTGCATTTTGTTTTTGGATCAACTTCGAAAAATTCTCCGATTAGTGGCAACGCTGAACACACAAGACTCTGGGAAAAGTATAAAAGAGAACGCAAACATTCTGGAAAAATCGTGTGAGTTTGCCAGGAACGGACGATTTGGTCCTTACCCCTCACTTTCTACTCCGTTCATCTATGAACAAAAGATCGTCTGAGGAAAAATCGGGTGGTGTAAATGCCGACTATCCTAGATAGGCTATTCATTGAAACTTGAACGCGGCCAATATAAACAGGGTCAAAAAGTATTTGTTGCATGAAACACACTCATTTTAAGAAATCATTCAACGGCAGTTGTCAAATGAACTAGCCAGAAGTGTTTTTTTTATTCTCGTTTCTCAAAACTACTTCTTTGAAGAGAAGACGTTTTGTGTGTTTCGGCAGTTTTTTCGTATAAACCATTTGCATTTTTAAACTTCGTATTATATTTGTTAAAAAATTGATGCTTAAACAAAGCTTAAGGTAATCCACCGCTTAGATTAATAACTAATAATCGTGAAAAAAGCCATACAAACTGTGAAGACTTACTAATATGACGTGTTAACCTAAATTTGGGTTCATTTGCTGGTTCTCTAATTCGTTTTTGCTAATTAAAAAGTAGTGGAATGGGTGCTCCTTCCGTTTTTAATGGAAAAATGCAGTAATAAGCCCATTGCTTCGCACTGAGTATTTAATTTATTTGTTGAGTGAGTGGTAAAATAAATAAAGTGGTATTTTTGTGAAGTTAATAATTTATTGTAAGTCAATGATTTCATGGCAAGTTTTTAATATTTGGCAGACTGGTTATCAATGGTGACTAAACATAAACACCAAACTTCAATGTTAAAATATTTAAAATCTGAATACACAAAAAGTATGAATAGTTAGTGACCAGTGAAATTGTTCGTTGATTCAATTATCATGTTTCGCGTACATTACCTACATATAATGGAATGTATCATCAAACTCGATGAAAATATAACGATTTGTACCTAGGCATAAGCAGCAAACGTCTCAATAAACACAAATAATTAAAAGAAATGTTTCGTGCTTTTTTGAGTGCGGAAGTGAACTTAAATTTATCCTATATTTTCATATTAAATAAACTAATATAGGTAGTATATTATTTGCGCGGAAGAATAAAACTCAACAAATCGTAATTTTCCAGCAGAGGCAACAGAAAATTAGATAAAACTTGCAATGTGTAATATTAATCTTTAAAAGAAACTTAGCCACACAAGAACATTTTAAGTTCCAAATATTGGACTAGAATTTGTGTTTTTTCAGCAGATAGTGTTCTGCATTATTCGTTCGAAATTTTAGTTTGTTTGAATATCGTTTTTTTTTTTTTGGGCCTACGATGTCATCAATAGTTATTGTAGAATTTAAAATAAAAATAATGTTCAACGCTCTAGGTATACGATATGGTATTTGTTCTAGCAAGTAGATAAGTATAATCTAAATGTATATACCTACATTATATAAATGACGAAAGAATACACATTGTTGAAGAGTTCAATAATACATAAGTAAGATCTAATAATGGAATTATTTTAAAGAAAGAGGTAAATATGTAACTATGTAATATTTTTTTGTATTAATTAGAAATATTAATAACCTTATATGAAAACCAAACCTAAAAATTAAATGAAAAGCTATGAAAGAAAAGGTGATAAGTATGTATAGGTATATTCATTTTTGGTATTTTTGATTGTTTTTTATTCACAAATAAAATATCAGAAATAAAAAAAATAATATATGACCATATGCAAGCGTTATTTTATTTTACAAGTAGGTAGTTACCTACTACATGCATATCATTTAACTAATTTAGGTAGGTACAAGTATTGTTCCAAACTAAAGTAGCACCAACAGGGGCTTATAACACTATTCATAAACTTCTTGTTGTACAAGCGAAATTCAATAACTTACAAGTAGGTAGTTACCTACTACATGCAAATAATTTAACTAATTTAGGTAGGTACAAGTATTGTTCCAAACTAAAGTAGCACCAACAGGGGCTTATAACACTATTCATAAACTTCTTGTTGTACAAGCGAAATTCAATAACTTTTTAAAGTTTGTGTAACACAGAACAACAAGTCTAAGAGAAGTATATAACACTTGTTTTGGCTTCTTTCAACAAGTGGGACATTTCATTAATCATCCGTTTTGTAACTGGAAACAACTTAAAAAATAGAGAATAAACTTGTTGAATAGTTGATAAATTTCAACCCACGGTTGCCGAATTGCTCCAAGTCAACTTCCAGTAGTGTTTATCAAGTTCAAGAATTTGGTCTACAATTTTTTTAAATTTCTGAATCGAACAGTGATAATGAGAATTAAACACAGCTAATAGTATTCATAGAAAAAATTAACTGTGAAATATAGCCCCATGTGTTGTCCGTGTGCGGCATACAATTCAATGATATCTTACCATTAAAACACAATATATACATATATATAGGTATATCATCATCATCATCATCAGCGGAGGAGTGCAATGGGGATCATCTTTTTTTTTTTTTGAATTGAATAGGTATATTAATTTTATTTTTTCGATGTACCTATTACTAACAATTCATTTAAGCCTAGTTTACAGTTCCCGTGCGCAAAAAAAAATCGGTGAAAATATTCTCGCATGTCAAAAATACTTGAGGTGAAATGTAAAATTAATTGTTTGCATGATTGGTTTACAGTTTCATGAAAAAAAAACACAATGCTGTCATGGAATGTCATGCAAAACAATGGACCGGCAATTGATTTGCATGCGAAAAAAAGTGTGGTGAATAAAATATTTTTCTTTTATGGCCGGTTTATACTTCCGAAAAAAAATAATATATTCACCTCAAGGCATTTTTTGCATGCAAATGGTTTTCGCATCCAAAAATAATTATTTTCCATTTTTAGGCCTATAGTTTGTCAATTAAGGGTAAATTAATGACTCAATGGGTGGTTTAGGCCAAAGCAAACGTATTTCGCCTTGAATATTATTCAACTTGGTGCGCAGAATAGGTGGAAAATCGTTTTGAAAATTTTGATTTTTTTTCGCATCGGAACTGTAAACTATGCTTTAAATACCAAATTAACAGTTCAAAAATAAAATAAAATTAGTGACATTTGTATTTTTAGAACAAAAATAGTGTTAATGTCACTTCAATAAGATTACATGTAATAATAATATATGGGTGGGGTGCCCTGAGTTTGCACAAGTAGGCAGTGCAAAGTGAAAGATAACACCGTATTTGGGATCGTGGCACCAATGTAGGCTGAGGTCAGACGTTGTATTACCTTTTTCCAAGTCTAAAGTGGTGTTGTCTTTGTCATCATTTTTTTTTTTTAACTCGTATGGGGGAAAATTATATTTTCCCCCTAAGGGCATGGAGGAATTTCTGGAAAATTGACAAAAGCACATAGGTATAATAATTTGCTATACCTAATAAGGGTAACAGCGTAAAGTCTAATATCGTAAATCTGTCAAATTTTACGTAGAAATTGTGACAGAATTACGAAATTTAAAACTTTACTACGTTTACGACGACTTTCCGCTGTTGCATGAATAATATTCATTTATTTATTTACTATTTTTGTATTCGATATTCAACGCCTTTATTATTCTTAATCAAATACCGAAAACGAAATGTAAAAATCTTTCTTAGTTTTTGAGAAATAAAAAAAAAAACTCAAGGTACTTTTCCCATTGCTTGTTTGCATTGTTATATTTATGTTATAGTTATTAGATGAACCAAAAAAAAAATACAAATCATAATTAAACCCTTTTTTATTTTGGGAAAAAGAACCTTTCTTTGTTTTTTATTTCTCAAACACTAAGAAAGATTTTTAAAGGCGAATGGGCAAATTGGTCAAAATATCCACCACGAACAGGACCCATGTAATTGGATGTGCACTTATGTACGCGTATTGGAAGCTATACTACTCCACCTCAATACATTTATCCCTACACACGTTCATATAATGCCTATTATTCACATGACCATGAGTTAACACATCTACACATCCTAAAACCGTTAAATTCATGCGTTCTTGTATCTATTGAATACGAAAATGAGTAATACTGTGATATTAGGATATATCAATTAAAAATAGTTCTAATACGATTTTTTTCTCAGTACTGTTTAACTTTTAACTCCCATTGTTTTTTCTTAGACGCCATAGTAAAAGTTACTCCATATTAATCGGACTATTCAACTGCATAGGTCTCGTTCGTGGTGGAAATTTGGACCAACCCTCATACATTTTTGCCCATTCTCCTTTGTTTTTCAAAATTTGACAAAGAATTGATAAGGCAATTGAATATTGAACACAAAAATAGCTTTTAATTACGTAAAATTTAGAAAAATATGAACTTGAAAAAAAATCTGTACTTTTTCAATAATTTTGACTTTGAAATTTAATTTCTCAAAAACTATTCAATTAAACATCTTGATTAAAAAAAATAAAATGCACGACAGGATCGCACGTACTTGCTCTTATGTTCAAGTTGTGCGGGTCTTAAGAGCTTTAAAAAATATTCAAATAATTATAGAAAAAGTATATAAAAAACATTTAAATCGTTCTATTAATTGTATACACAGTCTGATAAATAACTTAGAGCTCAAAAAAAGTATGCCATTTGATTACTTGAAAAAAATATAAATATATGCAAAAAAAATTTTAATCGAGCCGTTTTCTTAAAAATTAATTTTGTATATATAAAATTTTTGTAACATTTTTCAAACAAAAAAATTTGGTATACCAATTTTGAGTATATATTAATATACATTTAAAGCTGAAATTTCAAATTAATTCATCAACCCGTTTTTGAAATATTGAATTTTGAAAAAAAAATTTTGAATCTTTTTTTAAAAATCCAAAATTTATTTTTGCAAAAATTTTGGTATGCAGTTTAATTTATATTCTAACAAAGCTTTTGTGCAAAAAATTTTATTGAGATCGGATGAGCGGTTAATGAGAAAACTAAAAATCAAAAAAACCGTTACACGGCAGGTACCGTTAATAAATGTTTTTGGTGATTTTTTTTCTTATAAGAAGGTACATCATATCTACAGTAATACACTGATTTTTTTAAATCAAAATCGTTGGAGCCGTTTTTGAGATAAATAAGCTTTTCCTTAACGGTTGTATGGCAAGTACCGTTATTTTTTGAGCTAAAAAACATTTCAATTTCCCCTCTGGAGAGTTACAAAAAAACCTTAAGTTCAAAATTTGAAGAAAATCGCTTTAGTGGTTTAGGCTGTAGGTTGAGGTACGGACAGACAGACAGACAGGCAGAATTTTGCCACCCACTTTTTCCGTGTTCTCTATCATCGTAATGTCATGTTTGATTGTTATCTCGAAATTTTTTTTTTGCACGAATCCAAAGCTTGCCCTATAGTACCTATATCGCAAGTAAAAAAATAAAAGAATAAGGGTATTCATGCAACAGCGTAAAGTCCTCGTAAGGCCTGGTTCACACGAGATCGTACCGCACGATTTTCTGTTTTGCAGTATTAATCCGTGCGAATGAGCAGTGGCGTATATATTTTACATAGAGCCTTTCACACGAAGTTTGTGCGGCAAGAAAACGTACTCAGCTAAGTACGTTTAATACTCAACGGACTTATAAAAAAAACGAATGAACTGCAACGTATCGTATTCCAGTGGCGTATAGTTTTATATATTATCGTTCACACGGTTTAAATCCACGTTGGGTATTTGTTCATTGGCATCGAATGAGCTTCAGTGGCACAGTACACATATTAAAGGTAATATCATTAGTTTTGATTTTTGTTTCTTCTGCGCATATATCAAAATTTGTGTGAAATGTCAGTATTTGTTGTTGTTTTTGCGTGTATTTAAGTCATCACCCTTCCAGCCATTTTTATTTCTGACAATTTCAATTTTAATTTGTTGTTGTTTTTACGTGTGTTTTCTTCCTCACACTCACAGCCATTTTTTATTTTCGACTGACAACCTGCGCAGTATAATACCTTAGATTTGTGTACTGTGCTTCAGTGGAGAGAAAAGCCGACGTACTCAAAAAAAATAATTAATCGACCGATATGGTTAGCTTAAAAAAATTATAACTCCGGTGATACTCATTGGATCTTGTAGGTTAAGGTCTTAAAATAAAGAAGATAAATGAGGAAATAAATATGCGTTTTTAGTTTTTCAAAATTGTAAAAAATTTCATAAAGATTTGAATCTAGAATAAATAAAAGGAATTGAATTGGGCTTTATTCACCCCTTTAGTGTGAAAATTTTCGCCTCTCCTCAATGATTTTCTTACACAATATAGCCTGTTATGTTAGCTTTCTTTAAAGACCTTAACCTTGAAGATTCAATCAGTAGAACGGGAGCTATAATTTTTTAAAGCCATCCATATCAAATTTTAATACAAAAATTCCATGTAGATAACGGGATCTTCTCGCTGGTGGATGGTCGTTGACAATAGTCCAAGCTGGTAATTTCAATGCAATTTTTTTGATTTTTCGACAAATTTAAAATCAAGATTGTGTCGCTTATATACCACGTAGGATAATGAATGAGGTATCATAATTGCCGTAATTTTATTTATAGTGATATTTAAAAACAACAAGAAAATTCATCAATGCACTAAAGAGATAGGAGTTCATATGTGAAAGCGCTCAAATATTGCCGTTATCTCCGTCCAACGGTATTCTAGGACTCTTATTTTTTTTAATTCATATTTAAATTAGAAATTTCTATCATCCGTTCAAATTTCAGCTTTCTAGCCCTTAACCTTAAAAAGATAAAAAGAAAATACTTCACAAATTCAAACTTTTCCATTCATTTTCATTATACTGCAGCTATTCGATTTTTAAACGAATAAATATACATAAATATCGTGTGAACACCCGATATTTGTTCGGTAAAAACCGAATGCGATAAAAAACGTGCGGTACAATCTCGTGTGAACCAGGCCTAATCGTAGTAAAGTTGTAAATTGCGAAAATCTGCCAAATTTTGCATACAAATTGTGACAGAATTACGAAGTTTAAAACTTTACCACGTTTACGACGACTTTACGCTCTTACATGAATACCCTTAATGAAGTATTAGCTTTCTAAAAAGCTATAGCATATAATAAATTGTGTTTTCGTTGATTTTAAATATTTTTGTTTGCATTTTAAGTCAATTTTTCAAAAATAGAATTTTTCCCCATACGATTTTGTTTTTAGAATATATACATTTGAATCATGCCCTAAAATATTATTGACGAATTAAGGGACACCCTGTATACAAACATTGATAAATATAGGTACCTATATCTTCTAACGTTTTGCTGCAGTAAGTGATTCTGCTGGATAGAAAAAATTGTTCCCAAATATCTTCATGAATTCCTCAAATCATTTTGTATCTTCTTGCGGATATGCTTCCTTAAGTAATTTAATCATAAACTTCGACCGGCAAAAGCTTAACCTTTTATTTTATGTTTTATATTTTTTAATCGTTTCATTGAATCAACTTATACATTATGTTCTATTTTATGTACATACCTATAACTTGAAAATTAAAAAAAAAATATTTGTAATATTTCTTCTGTTCTAATGAGTTCAATGTATACTAGTGGAGTTAAAAATTCTCAAAAGACACACACGTAATGATAATAGGTTTAACGTTTTACTCTAGTTACACACAATTCACCCCTATTAGATATGCGAAACATGAATTGCTATACAAACAAACATACCGATTGAGTAACAAAAAAAATCTTAAGTCAATTAGTGAAGTGAATTTGAAATTCACTCAGCAAAATGAAGTACATATTGGTGACAGCAAAAATAGAACTTAGGGAATGAAAAATCAAAACCTATTACTTTTTTAAATACATTGTCTAGAATGTAGGTACCTACATACATAATGTACATATATTGAATCAAGTATGTACTTTGAAATCTCAGGGAAAGTGATAACATTCTTATTATTCGAAAAGAGAGTTACTCCATAGGCAAGCATAATTAGAGCACAATAATATTTTGGTCGCAGTGCAAAAATCTCAGTATATTATTCAATCATTCAAACTGAATGATGGGATACAAAGTGTTTATTTGTAACAAATACCAATGCATGTGGTGTTGTTGTAGATATTATAAATATTTTGTTTTGCTATCCAAAGGCACATATTCCAGCATATTAATTTATGTAATCTTTTGTTATAGTTCATATTAGAAGTTTAAAAATTAGACTCTAACTATAATTTGCTTCTTAAAATGAGGTGTGGACTCTTTGAAATGAGAAAATATAATTTTTAAATGGTGGTAGACTTTCAAAGCGTAACAGTGGATTTTCAAAGAAGAAGAAACTCGTATTGTGACGCATTATAATGTACATATATTAATCTAGGGGTAGATTTCAAACAAAAAATTCCGTGAAAACTATATCTTAAGGTTGTTAAAAAATAGTGTTTGAATACTTGGAAGATGAAATATAAGGCAGTGCCATTGTTGGAAAAAACTTGTTATAATCCGAATTTATTGGTTGTTATAATTATATGAGCTCCAAACATAAAAATTCAACTTGTTAAAAATATAGTTTCCTCATATAAAGGGGGCTTAACAAATAGTTGCGCCTTACAATCACCAATACGAAAAAAATACGTCCCTGTTTTACAGAATCACAATTTAACATTTCTTTTCACAAAATTATAACCAAAAAACCATGTCCAAGTTTTCCATTAAATAAAAGTCTTCTAAGCTTTAATGAAAGTTTAAGACCCGTCCGCTGCTCCGAAACTTAAGTATTTTAAGAGTAAAATTTATATTCTTCTTAAAAGCTTATGTTCTACTTTTTCCTCTGCGTAAGCTGCCTCATAAGCGCTTATAGCCTTTTCTCACCGAGATCTCGATTTCGAGCAACAAGATTTCAAAATCTATTTGAATCGTTCGCACCACCTACATCCAAATTTTGTTTCACATTTCAAAAGAATTTAAGTGCTCATAAGAGCTCTAAAAAAATATCCATTGGAAACGATCAAAGTCTCAAGACGAAATTGCCCATATATATGGGGCATATCATAAAAAGGACGACAACCTGAATATACTGTACTCATAAATATAAAATCTCTTTTTTCTATCTTCTCTCTTCAATGGGTAAACTGTTATACAGAAGACAAAAAAATGAGCAATTAAGTGAGATTGTAAATAGGCCAATTAGGTTTTGAGAAGATTTTGTTGTAATCTACTAGATTTGAGAAAAATATAATAAACCTCACTTTTTAAAGGAAAAGATTTCGCCTTATTGTACTTTCTGGTAAAAAAATCTTTTAACAAAAAGGGTTATTAATGGTGCCTGCAAAATAACGGTTTCTTTGATTTTCAATTTTCTCATTAATATTATAAAAGGTTGTTTAGAATATTAATAATATTGCATACCAAAATTTTGAAATAAATATATTTTGGATTTTTAAAAAAAGATTCATGTTTATTTTTGAAAATTCAATATTTCAGTTAAGTTTAAGATAGTGTGTTTTCTCATTCTATCCCAAATTGGATGCTTTCTCCTCTTATGCCATTTACAAAAATTCATTAAGTCATCTTAGTTCGGAGTTATAACGGTTAATCGCACTCGAAAATGTTGTACCTATTTAAATTAATGGGAGTGTTTTTATATTTCCTCAATTAATCTAATGGCATACTTGCTTTGCTGCTCTAAGGGATTTTACCAGTGTTTCTTCCTAATGATTTTCTTCCTATAATTATAATTATTTTATATTTTAAAAGTTCTTAAGTTCCAAGCAACTTGAACATAAGAGCAATAACGTGTGATCCAGTCAGTACCTAAATATAATCCCTTCAAACAATTTGTTTTTTTTTTCAACACAAGGATTTATTATTCGATTCAGTCACCGATTTGACATTTCATATCCATAACTACCTACCGCACTCAAGTACACTATATACACAGTACACATATTAAAGGTAATATCATTAGAGTTTAGATTTTTGTTTCTTCTGCGCATATATCAAAATTTGTGTCAAATGTCAGTGTTTGTTGTTTTTTTTCATGTATTTAAGTCAGCACGCTCCCAGCCATTTTTATTTCTGACAATTTCAATTTTAATTTGTTGCTGTTTTTACGTGTGTTTTCTTCCTCACGCTCACAGCCATTTTTTATTTTCGACTGACAACCTGCGCAGTATAATACCTTTGATTTGTGTACTGTGCACTATATATGTATGTATGTCACAATTTCATTTCCTTATGCTTATAGGTATTTCGAAGTTTGAATATACATATGTAATTACAAAAACTACATAAATAATATACCTGTCAATCTGGCTGACGGCTTTTGCCATTGGTCAATAGAATTTGTATACATTATTAAATTGCAAGCTAAATGTAATGATAATAGTGGGGCGGCTTAGTGCCAATATGAAGCATGGTTGTGCACTTATGATAAAAGCAGGTAACTTAAATCATTGCTGGTACATTATAAAAGAATGATTTGAAAATATTCGGCCATTTCATATTTGCGCCCATTTAGGTGGGCGGGATAGTTCTGTTTTGAAAATGACTTGAAATGGAAAAAAAAAATTATTAAAAAAATACGGCAGCACCTACAGTATCTTTAATACCCTTTTTTAAAGCCAAAATGTCATTCTTAAATTCTGTTTTTAAATGAAATCATTTTAGTAGGTAAATAGTTTTCGGAAAAAAATTTTCAAACCCAAAGTTTTGAAAAAAAAAAGTTGATAATATCTTATTAATTATAGTTCTATTATTAAGCAATATTACTTATGAACAAATGTATAGTGATTTTGTTTAACTTTACGTAGTTAAATAAAAAATAATTTTTTATTTTCAGTGCACCTATCAATTCTGGGTCGAATTTCGAAAACCTATTTATTGTCCCTTATGCGGTTTTCTTTTGGTAAATTCAGATTTTGATCTAAAAATTGATTTTTTTCGTCACGAATGGTATACGATTTCAGATTGATTTTCCATTTCATTGTGTTGGTTGATAATTTGTGTCTATGAAGCTATAGCGATCCAGACATGTCAAACTGATGGCTTTCAATTGTTCTGGTGTGTAACGGTGTTAGTAAAAGAGGGGTAAATCTACCGAAAAATCCAGATCTGCAAAATTGATTTTCGATCAAAAAAAAAAATTGATTTTTTTGCCCATTGGAAGGTTTTAATTGACAAAATTTGTGTTTTGACAGATCTGAAGGGGAAAAAAATCAATTTTTGTAACCAAAAGGAAACCCCATTAGTTTTTGAGGATTGAAGACAGTTTTGTAGTCATGACAAAGAGTGGATTCTCGACCCGAATGACAGCTAAGAAGCTTAAAATAAGCCAATTGGTGGTCATAAGAGTCCAGAAAAGACGAGCTAATGTTCCTTAAGCACAAGTCAGAGGCCACAAACAAGTTATAACGGATACGGACGCACCTCGTAGGATGTTAGAAATGAAAATGAAAAAGTGTTTAAAACCAAATGATACTTCTTTAGCAATAAATAAGCCCGTAAGCCGATGAACTACAAGAAGAACCCTCAACCCCATTATAGGCAGCATTCTTTTCTATATTCTCCCAGCTTAACTGGACGCCACCCGTGAGATTTAATGAGGTAATACACACCTTGATCTCAATCCACTGTGCCAAATCTTTCCTATCCTCCTACTCTTTCTAACTAGTGCCGTGCAATTCAGGTTGCATTTAAAAGACCTTAGGTCTTACAGGCATATAGTTAAATTATTATTAAAAAAAACGACATTGCTTATATCTCAGCAGTTTAAAATACAAAAGCCTGCATTGTCGGTAATAATGCTAAGGTGTGATCAAAGTTCGCCAGAGAACACAGAAATTGGTCGGTAGGTAATTGGAAACGTGGAGTGTGGCCAGACGAATCAGCATTCAATCTGCTTCAGTCATCTACTGTGTTTCTGTGTTCTTGGTATTGTATATTGACCGAATCAAATATAGCAAAATATATGGATGCTATTTTATATAAACCGTCTTTTCAATCGACAATTTTAACTTTTCTTAAAAAAAAAAAACTAAAAAAAAACTGTTATCCGTCACTCAAGTGTCATATCTATAAAAAAGTTATCAAAAATATATCGATAACTATTAAGAGTTTTAATCGATAGCTCTTGATGGCAAAAGACAATCTTCACATCTACTTACATACTTCTCTATCATTGGTATTCTCGACATCTACTTGTTTATCATCGTTATGTCATTTTTTTTGTTACGAATGCATAACTTGCTTTATTGCTTCATAAGCTGTATGGCATGGGAGACCGTCCTGCTGAAAGTTATGGTAACAACATTTGTATACTTACATATGTACATATGTATGTACATACATATGTACATATGTATATCGGGAATACAAATTGAATTCATGACAATCGTAAGAAGCTGTTATCTAGAAAATGTTTTTAAAGTGATAAACAAAACTATTTATCTCTACTTGATAATTTTGTCCCACAAAAATCCAGGGCCAGTTATTAATATGCCGTGTAGTTTTTTGGTCATCTTCAATACTAAATTATTATCGTGACCAATGCTTGTTATTATTAAATAGCATATACATTTTACAATGTGAAAATAGTTTAAATCGAGTCCTTGAGTAATCGAATGCCGGATAAAAGATTTGATTGTATTATGAATTATTTTTTTAGTTAAGAGAAATTTCGAAATTGATTGATTTGTCTTCAAACTGTTTTTTTTTTTTATCTATAAAACGTGTATCCACTATCCAGAGTGCGTTGGTTCAACTGTTGGCAAACAGCAAGACAGATTTTTACAAAACTTCATATAAACACCCAGGGGCAATATAAAGTGATAAAAATGTTCATCTAATTGCTGTTTCGCATATATGTACTATATAAAAACCAATTCTCGATTTCTTTGCGAGTTCATTGCCTTCTGCAAATCTGTATGTATGAGCTTCTTTCTGCTTTTCTAATTTCCTTATTTGAATATATGTACGAGAACAAAAAAACAGCTTCGTTCTCCAAAATGGCCATTTTCATATTCACACTCGAATGCTTGCTTACTAAATACAAAACAAATATTCATTTTCAAAATATAATAAAATTAAATATAAAATTTAATCTGACGTGCTTTTCCTTTTTAGGTATTCTCTGGATTGGCTTACGAAAGTGCTATATGTTAGCCAATGTGTATGAAATTTCTCCTAACTTTACATTGCTGACAATATTAAAGATAAGAAAGTTTAAACAAACTTCACTGGTAGCAAAATGTCACATCATAGCGATGACCAACTTCTGCAGGCTGGAAGTGATTCCTTTTGGGAACCTGGGAACTATAAAAGAACCACAAAACGAATTGAAGACGGATACAAGTATGTTTGCTATGCAGAGAATCATACTCAATTGGAATAATGATTTTCGTTTAGATTATGTCAAGATCTGACACAACTTATTCAAGAAAGAGCTGAAATAGAAAAGGCTTATGCTAAAAGTTTACGTACATGGTCCAAAAAATGGGGTGAACTTATAGAAAAAGGTAAATCAAATCAATGTACAAGAGCACAAGACGGAAATACGCATAAACCTGAAAACGTATGTTAAAGTTAAGAAATTAAATCGATTTTTCGATGTAAAACATTTTTGTATGGTATGTATTTATGGGGACATATCCTTTTTATTAAGTTTTTGGGATCGTTGGGGTTAGGGAGAACCGTCATCTAAAAAAGAGGTTGGTTTTGTTCTAACTCGGTTGCATTTTTGTACCTGAAAATGTCTGCGTATTCCATTTTTTTTTTCAGTTAGAATCCGTACTTAAATGTATGTATGTGCATGTATTGATATAGCTATAAACCAACCGATACCGTGACTTAAGTTACTGGAAATTTTTTCATTTTTAGAAATGGAAAAATAAATGTACCCTCTAAAGATATATTAATATGTCCAATTTCGTTAACAAAAACTAAAATCGCTTTTAATGGTTGCTAGCCAAACCCACATACCTCCGAAATTAAAAATTGAACAACACTTTTTATATTAAAAAAGAATCTATTTAAAAAACAAAGTCCCCTGGCCAAAAATTTACAAAAGTTTTTCAATTGATTTCTGGACAGTCATTGAAGACATTGGGCGTAATTTTTACACTGTTAAAAAATCTTCTTAAAACTGCAGCGTTTCCTGAAAGCCGTTGAATTTCCTTGATGAAAATGGCGCTCACGGATGCATTGGGGTGAGTTCTTAATGACAATAGATAAAATTGATATTTTGAAGCATTAAATCCTACGCAATGTTTGATTGGAGAATGCTGGCAAGATCACAATTTAATGAACTCATACGCTGCCGTTGTAGCTCCATACCCGAAGGACGAAGATGTGAAACTCGAAACGAGTATGCAAATCTGAGAGTACTATCATCTACGAAGCAGTTTAGTGTATAAATATAATAATCTATGAATGTAAGGAAGAAAGTGGGAGAGAAAACGGAGCGGCATTTAAATTATGATTTTCATATTTGAGACCGTCTAATGCATTAATCGGTGTAAAAAGTCATTTTTAATCCAACGAAAGAGAGATTTGTCGATATGAAATGCACGCACTTTCGATTAGAGAGATTGATTCTTAACTCTATCAAATGCTTTTGAAATATCCAGTGCAGTCATCTTACTTTCTCTACCTGATGTAAAGATTTGTGGCACTGTTTGGTAAAATAGTTTTTTTTTTAAATTTAATATTCTTGCAATAAAGTTCTTTATTGCGAAATATCTATTCTCATTTTATTGTATTTATTTAATCGTTTTTTGTATGGCTTAACAACATTTAGGAAGGTACTTTTATTCCTAAAATACAAATTTAAGTGTTTGTTTGACTTTACGACTCTTCTTCTTTCTGGATAATGTAATTTTCAAAATATTTTTGTTCCCGGCTATGACGCACTGATTGCTATTTAAATTGTGTAACATTACTTTCCACCTTTCTTTATTTTTTGAGATCTTAATTAACCAATAAGTTAACTTTATTAAGCTTTCCTCCATACGGTGGTTGTTGTTCAAATTGCGGGATACGTTGGTATTTTTTTGTTCTTTGTAGTGTTTTCTCTTTACATAAGCACTTTTTTTTAAATTTATATAGCTGACAAATATTTTTTTTTATTTTTTAATAAAGGACCTGAATATGGAACAACAGAAGCTGCCTGGAAGGGAGTATTAACGGAATCAGAACGTCTTTCTGATGTACATTTAAAAATCAAAGAAAACTTATGCACCGATGTGACTACCCAAATTAAAACATGGCAAAAAGATAATTACCATAAAACACTCATGCAAATCAAAGAGAAAAAAGATATGGAAGATTTATTTAAAAAAGCGCAAAAGCCTTGGGCAAAACTTCTAGCTAAAGTTGAAAAGGCAAAATCAGACTATCACTCTGCCTGTAAAACAGAAAAATCAGCATCAAACCAAGAGAGAAATGCTACTGCTGACAGTTCACTTTCCCAAGACCAAGTATTTACATATTCTATACAATTTTCGAATTTAAGCTTTCAAGATTGATATTATATTTTATTTCCAAACATTTAATTTTTTTAACTAGATACAGACTTATGATAAAGAGCGTCGTTACTATTGACACTTTTTTTCTTTTATTTTAGGTTAAAAAAATGCACGATCGTGTTCAAAAAACTAAGGACGAAGTCCAAAAATGTCGTGAGAAGTACGAACAGGCAATCGCGGAAATAAGTAAATATAATTCAGTTTATATGGAAGACATGGGCTCCGTATTCGAAAAGTGCCAAATGATAGAGAGAACTAGATTGACGTTCTTTAAAGAAGTCCTTTTCTCTATTCATGGATGTCTGGACATTACCAAAATTCCCTGGTTAGAAGAAAAATAACTCTATATGTTGATTCTTTAATAATTTATACTTGTTTATTTTTGATATAGCCTTCCACAAATATACGAAGAATTCTTTCATACCATTAGTAACGCCGATCACCAAAAGGACCTTAAGTGGTGGTCAAATAACCATGGGGTCAATATGGCAATGAATTGGCCGACTTTTGTAGTAAGTTTCTTTTTTCAATAAATAACTAATAAACTAAATAATGTGGTGTTTGGGAGAAAGATAACTCCATTTTAAAATTTGCGTCTTCAAGTCCACTTTACATCGAGCTAGAGCCTAAACGGGTGCACAAATTTCCTTCAAATTTGAAACATAATTTGACAAAGAACATATTCATAACTACTCCAAATTTCAAGAAAATCGGTCAACTCATTTCGCTTCTAACTCGATGTAAAGTGGACGTAAAGACGCAAATTTTAAAAATTGAGTTATCATGTTTCTCCCAAACAATATAGATATGTATTACGAGGATCCAAGAAATCCACTTGTAACCACAAATATTTACAGTCTCTCTGATTTTGTGTAATGATGTAGAGTTTTTACTTACATTTTAATACAAACATCTTTTTTCAACGATGTGTCAAAATCATCAAAAAAAACAAGAAACCACATACGATAGACCTTCCAATTTTTAAAATAATAAAATGCACGACTGGGTCGCACGTACTTGCTCTTATGTTCAAGGCACTTCGGGTTTAGTAAAATTGTGTATAAATACATGGAAATTTTGAGAGAAAAATATTCAAAAGCATGAAATACGATTTTTAACGTATTTCGCACCTTAACGGTAACATATGTACATATGTACAAAAAACTTCCACACGGTCACGTTCGTTGTTTTGTCTTGTTTCCTTTTTTAGTATTCGCTCTGTGAAAATTTTGTATAAAAACCTGATTATTGTATGTATTTAGTTTCAGTATTCATTTGCTCTCTTCTTACTTGTGAAGTAATACTTCAGTGTACACCATTCATTGCGATTTTCAACACAGTATCCATACAGTGAATATGAGTACCCACGCTATAAGAAGCAGTTAGTTGTTAGCGTATTCTATTCGATCACCTGATCTCAAAATGAGTACACTATTTTCTTTTTTTCGAACACTGGTGCTTCATTTCATCCAATAGTGTCATGTAAACATTACTGAAGGAAAAACACTGACAAGGGGAGGCTGAGATGCATGGGTCACCGATTCGATTCATTTTTGGGACACGTGTAGGTCATGACCAGCAGTATAACATGTGCAAGTAGTAAGGCGCAATATTCAGCCGTTTATGAGAAATTTCCTAATCAAAATTTGTCTTTACTCTTATGTGCATTTTCGTAGGTGAAGTATCGCTGGTTCGATTCTTACCGGTGCACTTGTTTTTTTTTTTAATATCATTACTAATAGGTGTCTTAAATAATGTTTTTTTTTTTTAAAGTGGGGAAATTAATCTGGGATTAAACAGGAATTCGAAGAGTTAATACTTTCGTTTTAAGTATTATAGAACTATTTTGTTTACCCTTTTTCTATTTACTATCCTAGTGTTTAAGTGAGGAATCACTACACGAATTAGGATGATATAGATCATAAAAGCAGGGAAAACAGTAATTATTGCGGCATTTTGCGCTAGTTATAAATGCCGTAATATTGCATATGCAAGAATTTTTCAAAACATCGATTGGAAAGCAAACCTCGTTTACGTTCATAAATGATGTTCTGTCATCGCACAATTTGGCCACAAATCACGCGTATTTAATCATGCTATTTAAAATTGGTGCAGACAATTTGTGGGGTACGAGTGATTGAATTTTTATACAATCTGCTCTTGAAGTTATTTCTCTATCCTCTTTAATAAGGTAGGCGCAATTCTTTACTCTTTTGATAAAATTTTTAACTTGTCGATAAAAATAGACGTCGCACGGCTGAACCAATAGAGTGCATTTTGGCGGAATGACTTTTATTGTGAAAGTTGGAAGTAGTTTTCCGGACATAGTCATCACATACTGCGCGGTATACGAATGCGTTACTTTATTCATGTACTTCCGCCTTACAAGCACGGCTTTCAATCCTTTCTCGGCAAGCGTTCGGTCGTACGTCGACTGGTATTGGAACCTTGGACAAAAAGAGACGAATGTTTGTAAGTACCTACATGATAATTTACTTTGATATGAAAAAAGGTATTTTTCCCGAATACCTGTTTGGTCAGTGTTGATTACATAATCCGGGTTAAAGTTCGAAATGAGGGCTCGTGTATGAAGATGAAACCTGTCTGATGCAGCAAGGGTCTCTTCCATTCAAGCGGTTTCTCTCTCTGATACAAATTTCGTTATTTTTCTCTGTCGTATTCGGTGTCTTCGTTTGAAGACCTTGACCCACCCTTCAGAAGATTTGAATTCCAAATCTGGAAATTGGCTGGCAGCAGCAAGAGCCCATTGCTGCAAGTTCCTCGTCGTCACTTGTTGGTTTGATTGACGAGCTTCCACAAAGCGATCATTGATCCATTTATCAATCGTCATGAACTTGTCTGTCATGGATCCACCTCTCCTTATTTGTTCCTCTCATATCTTCAACTGATCCATTCTTTTCAGGCGAGAACATCTTTTTTTGTGCAGAGTGCTCAGGATCCATTTTGGGTTCTCTTTGGCCACATTAACCACTTTTATTTTGTAGTCAAGGGGAATATTATCTGCATCGATTTTTGACCTTTTTTCATCGGGATAATACTCGTCGTCTGACTGTAATGACCTTCTACATCAGATTCTTCAAACATAATAAGATCGTCTTCTTCAATGATTATGTTTTTTGCCAATATTTCATTTATTAAAATAGGCTGGTGAAAGTTCTAACCATACGCAATTAAACATTATCTCAAACTACAAAAGATAAAGGAAGTCATAAACAAACCAAAAACTTGCAAATCTAACAGCAAATTTCGATATTTTTGCTGATTAACGCTTGGTGCAAAATTGAGTACATGCGACTTATTTTTGTTTTATTTGTTTTTTTCTTAGAACTTGCTCCTTTCCGTTATGTATTATATACCGTTTTCTTGAGAATTGAACATAAAATACAGAGCAAAAAAAAATTTCAATTTGCTCTATTATTTCTGTTCTTATGCATCAATAAGTGCGCAAATTACAAACATGTACTCATTTGTGCTCCCTACTGTACATACATACACACAAAACCTTCTATAATAATATTTATTTGCAATGAGATAAAGTAGAAACTAATTTTTCCGTTATTAAAAGAAATTATTACAGTTGATTCCAAAACAAACATTATTCAAGTGATATTAAAAAAATAAAAATAAGTGCACCCGCAGGAATCGAACCAGCGATACCTCACCTACGAAGCGGCTCTTGCCTCTGCACCACGAGATGGTTAAATTTTCATTAGCGTAAAATGTAGATAAGTGTAAACACAAATTTTGATTAGCAAATTTCTCAGAAACGGCTGAATAGTGCGCCTTACTACTTGCACAGGTTATACTGCTGTCATGACCTACCCGTGTACGAAAAATCAATCGAATCGGTGACCCATGCATCGTAGCCTACCCTTGTGAGTGCACTGAGTACAACGAGTGGATTAAATAAAACAATTTCAAAGTCTACTTGGTTTCTAGCTTTGTTGAGAGAAGTTGAGTTAAAATAAAATAAAAAATAGAAACTACTGATATAAGTTTCTCACAGCCATATCTCACCAATCTCATTTAAGTAGCTTGATTTTGTACTCAGTGTTCATAGTGTAATATATTACAATAGTGTATACACTATTTTATGAATACCCATTTGTTTATACCCGTTCTTTGTGAGTTCACTGCAGTAAGTATTTGTTTTAAAAAGGGTGCAAGACTCATTCAGTAATCAATTATTAAACTATTCATTCATTTGAGTTTCAAGCAATGTACAATATTGAAGTGCCCTTGAAATAAAATGAATGTTTTGGAACTGGTTTCAAGACCAACAGCTTTCACTTTGAGGGGTACAGTTTCTTTTGACACCCACAGTGTCTTTAGATTTCTACACTCTGTCCAACAAAAATTGTCAGTACAGGGCTTATGGACGAGCTTTTTTCAAAACAGTGGTGTCTGTGTATACTATCACAACACTAAAATAATAAAACTGCCACTGAAAAAGATACTAACCCACTGATTAACATACATGAATTGTTGTTGTAATTCTTTGAAATATTTCGTACGTTCCAACATGACCGTCGTCTTTCAATACCATCAGCATTCTGATCGTATTCTTCAAGCCACGGATATCGGAAGTGTCGCGCCGATCTGCATAAAACGATGAATTGTTTTATATAACGAGGAATCACAAACATTTAAGGTGTCTATAAAGTTTTTGGGCCGTTTTTCTAGCATATCGATACCCAAACAATGTCTGCAACCATAGTTCATTTAACATTGACAGATATTAAGAAAATAAAAGAAATACATATTTCCCTACCCCAAATCTTCTTTTCGACTAGAAAATTATCCAAAAATTCTATATCATCTGGACATTCTTGAGCAAATACCTTAACAGTCCTTCTATTTCTTCCTCTTCAAGTTTGTAACATTTTTCTGGCAAAATATTTTGAAGCAGTTCACGATGGTCAAGAAATCTACTTTTTATCTGCATCAATCAATGGTCCAAAAAAGGAACATAGATAGACCGACGAAAATATTCTTCCGGACCACCTTCGTAATTATCCCGATTCCTCTGTTTTGCGATATTCCGTGGGACTACAAACTGCAAGACAATTTTTTCAGCAATTTCCTTAGCTGCAGCATAATTGCTACAAAATCTTAGTTTGGAACTCTGTCGCATTTCAGTACCGTGTAGTACTGGGTTGAAGAAAATTTCATTTTTTTTCAAGCACATTTTGTTGAAAATCCACTAAAAATTTTCCGAATTTTTCAAAACTGTTTGCACTTTGTTGTGCGCCTTTTCTTCCTCTTTTTTTCGATCTTTCAATGGAGGAATGGAAGGCATTTTGTCTTTTCAATGCAATATTCAATGTGACTTAATTTTATTTTAATATAAATTTATAACTTCTGAAGTTATTTATTACTTAATAAATTGGGTGGCGCAACAGCTCGTGGAGAACCAGGGCCTAGTGACTTACAACTCTCAACCATTCCTGTGTGCGTGATGTTGCCAGGAATGGAGGGGATCTACAGTTTTTTGCCGAGTCCAAACTGCACTTTTTCATGACAAGTATACTCTGGAAGGATTTGTCAGTTCCTCGCAAGAGGCAGTACCTCGGATAAAACATTCCTGTTTTTAGGTGGCACGGCTGGGAATCGAACCCACACCTTCGGCATGACAGTCCTACGCACTAGCCATCATGCCACGAGGTACTACTTAGTACTTATCGCATTGGAATAAATGAAAGCTGAATTAACTGTCAGAAAGACCACCTACCAAATGGATTTTGGTTTACTATTACTTAACGGGAAGGTATGCTTAAAGTTGGAACAAAACTATGGGTCTTACCAATAATCCAATTTAGCATTGATTTATTTTAGCTTTACAATCTTTCATTATTGATGCTTATTTTTAGGCTGATAAGGAATATATTTGGCGGTGAATTTGATCATTAAAACCAGTCCGAGAAGTTTTTGTTTTGTTTGAATACACAAAACTCCCCCCTGCGTTCGCCCCCTGGTATCCATGGTAGCCATATCCACATTGTTCTTCAATTTGCGGCAATCTATAATTCAAAGTATGGAAACCCTGTGAGAGCTTTAGCTTGAGACAGATGTATGCAATCGAATGCAACCAGACTGAGAGACATACGTCCTATCTTCCCTGTTCTGACATTTTTGGTTGGGTAGATCCTATGATTGTAATGTAATGTTATGGATACAATAAAAATTGCCTAGAATTTTTTATTAAATTATTTATATTATTTTTATATTA
The DNA here is from genome assembly GCA_963921185.1 of Dasysyrphus tricinctus. Classification (NCBI taxonomy): domain Eukaryota; kingdom Metazoa; phylum Arthropoda; class Insecta; order Diptera; family Syrphidae; genus Dasysyrphus; species Dasysyrphus tricinctus. The sequence goes on from OY992531.1 coordinate 264,744,939, forward strand.
TTTACAAAACAGTTTTAATTTTAAATATAGGAATATACAGAAGAATTCCGAGATATTGCTAAGGGAAATAAATCGAAGGAGGCCCTCCCAGCAGCCCCAATAACTCTTATAAACCAGCGCCCGGTTGCTGAAGATTTGCATGTATGACCTTCAAATTTATTCCTCTGTATATTCAATTTTAGTTATTTCATATTCATATATCATATCTTTACCTTTTTTAATTTTATTTTTAGGAATATCCACCTCCTTCATCAAAAAATAGTCTCAAACGAACTTCTGGAAACTCAAATAGTAAAAACATGTCTAAATCAATGTCAAGCAGTACAAATTCTAATAACTGTGACATGTCACCAAAATCCGAAAGCAACACTCGGGGTCCATCACCAACCAATCGCAATTCAACACCCAAGTGAGTTAAAAAATTCATTGTAAAAAATTAAAAATAAAAATCCAAGCATCAACATGTAAATAAGTTAATAGGTATTGAAAGTTCAAAATAAATATGGTTGGAATAGACTTTTAAATACTATTAAAAATTAATTTTGTATTCAAAATTTAAAAATCTAAAAAATGTAAATTTCCCTTCCCTTTTTCTCCACCGTTTTTTATAAGCATTTCATTGTCTTTCACAGTTAAGTTATTTTGTTTTGAATTTTAAATAAAAACATTTTTGGAAAGTTGTTGTATAACACTATGAAAGATCTCATAAAATGAATTCTATGGTTCCCGTTTTGTGTTCTACTTGCACTTAAGATTTAAGGTATAAATGGTCCCCATAATGAAGTGGTAAAATGGAAACGACAGAATTCTTAATATTTATGATCGAAAATTCCTGCAAAAATACCTATTTTAAGCAATTGTGCGAATGGTACTTCCACACTTTCTTACCACTTGCACTGATTAGCCAGTCGAATAATGAAATTAAGAGAAAATTCGGAAGTGTTGAAAAAAAATGCACAAAAATGAAGATGCTTATAGATAGGTCGTTATACAGAATTAAAATCTCACGGGGTGTTAAATATAGCAATTTTTCTACTTTTACTGCTCGTGGTACTTCAACAAATCTTTTGGTTTTAACAATCACTCCTAGGAATCGGACCTATTCATGGTTTTACAGTTATAGAATAAAAGATGTATTATAGCATAGTTTATCTCAAAACCGATTATAACATGGAGCTCTTTTTTTTTTTTTACTCAGCAACAATGGAAAGGAAGCCAACCCATTTGAAGAAGAGGAGTGGGATGAAGGTGATGCTGATAATATTCTGGTTGATAATGGAGAACCAGGGGTTCCAGTAAAAGCATTATATGATTACGAAGGAGCTGAAAGCGACGAACTTACTTTTAAACAAGGTAAATGATGAGACAATTGTGCTTTGAAAAGTTGAGGGGCCGTTTATCTGTGACACCTGAAAATATCAATCGGTTCATATTTTGTTTATGTTCATTATGTTCCCAAACTTATTTCGATAAAAGTAACTTAAAGGCAATAAAAATCCAAATACTTCATAAGGATGTTGCTAGACTCTTTACGTAATTGGTCAAATTAAACGGTTTACCAATAGAAATAACGAATAATATAGTGAAAGTCGAATAGTATGTTGTTCAATATATACAACTGTTGATCAATAAATTTACCGGTTGGTGAGAGTAAACTTTAGAAGTACCTACATAAAAATTAATGTAATTTGTGATTTAATTCCTGCAACAACCGATACCTTCCAGATTTTTTTAATCTTGACACATTTTTATCAGTACTATAGTTTTTTAAAGTCCATAACTTATACATTTCAGGGGATGTGTTTGAAAAGCTAGAAGACGAAGATGAGCAAGGATGGTGTAAAGGAAGAAAAAACGGAAAAGTTGGATTATACCCTGCTAACTACGTGGAAGCAGTGCAAACGTAATTAGTTTAAAACGATAAAGATTCAAATACCAGAAGCAACATAGAAAATGTCTAGTTAAGACTTTGTTAATCAAACATTTGATTAAATTAAAAATGATATATATTTAATAAAAAAAGTGCATATTTAACGTTGTTATTCCAAATACAATTGAACAAGTTGATAGATATTAACGTTGTATGAGTATATAGAGAATATTTTTTGTTTAAAACAATTATAAATAGATCATCTAAAAAAATAATAAACATATATTATACACATGCGAATGCAGTATTAAATTGTTTTTAAAAATGAACATGGTTATAAGACCAGTTACAACGTTTTAATTGTTCGAAACAATGTTGGAAAACAGGAAAACAAGCCCTTAATTGTTTTTGAAGATTCTAATAATTCTCTAGATTGCAATTAAATTTGCCAAGAACATTTATTTTGAAGTTGTTTTGAGTTTTCCATGGTTATTTATTATTATTTAACAACTCAATGTTGAAGGCCAACAATTTGTTTCCTAAGTTATAGATTTTTCATTGATTAGATTCTCAATGAAAGTCTAATTAATCGATTTGATTCTTCCCCGGTTACCACAAACTACTTTTTTATTACTATCACTGACTGGTTGACAAACCTTAGAGGAAGAATTAAAAAATCTACTCAAAATTTAAATTTATTTAAGAATGGATACAATTTTTTTTTTTTTAAGATGAGGTATTTAAGGATAAATCGTACCAATTCTAGAAAAAAGGAAGTTGTAGTTACAAATGTAAATACCTATAAAAAAAATAATAAGTAGGTAACATACATATCATACTCATAAAAATGAATTAAAGGTAAAGGTACTTAATAACCCACCCGGTTTGCCCTATATTCTATATAGCGAGTAAAATGGTAGATACAGCTATTTTCACCCCATATTATTTTCGTATTTTTGGTGCTTCATAACAAATACAAAAATTTGGAGACAGTTGTTGTAAGCTTATAATGCAAACGTAAGGTGGCTTATTATTATCAGAATCAACACATCATGTTAAAACTTAACTATAATCAAGGATCAGAAATAAATCTCAACCTTTTGAAAGGTTCTTCACAAACTCTTATTTATTGTCATTTTTAATAGAGGTCACTCAATAAGAGAAACCTTTATTTTGATTTTAGATAAAAAAATCTCATGCATGCGGAAATCTATAATGGCTTTTAAGCCATCGGTGACTGGATACTTGTGTGGATATAGGTTAAGTGATATTGTGCGATAAACGTTAAATGTTGACTTTTTCCATTTATTTTTTTTTGTAAAAAATTCAACCATTGAGAGATGTTAATCTCATACGATAACCTAAATTAAACTGGAACCAAAATATTTTTAAAGAAATTAGTGTAACCAATTAAATAAAAATTAACAGTTAATTCTGAGCTCTGAATATATTATTTTCGTATTTGTACATCAGTAGTATTAAAATTTTCATATTCCAGATCCTTAGATATGCATAAATAAATAACTAAACTCCGATAAATTTTAAATTTTTGTTATGAAATATAAATAAAGCTACCTAAAATAAAAAAATAGTGCAGTAAAAAGAAAAAAATTGACTAATAGTTTGAATACTCACTTAATCAAAACACAAAATTGGATGCCGAAATGTATTACTTCTTTGAACTACTTCATAGTCCCCACGAAGCAATTAGATGTCGATGTCAAATGAGTAAGGCACTGTACAAAATGGGTGAACTTGTCACAATTTACAAGACAACTCATAATCGCATTATGTGTTATAACTATCCCTCCTATCATAATGGCGTATTGGCTTATGTAGTTAAAAAAAAATCTTGAAATTGCCTCTTGTACATCTATCTTGATTACGGAGATATAAGAGACTATTTATAAATAAATTTGCCTTAATTTGTAGATTTTTGTCATTTTGTTCAAAATTATGGGGAGGAATACTTAAACTTAAACAGAAAAAATGAAATAAAAAAGAAACGGTAATGAAGTAAATATGTATAGGTTAGGATGAGCAGCTACATACGGTCACTCCCAAAAGTATTCGGAATTAATCTATATCACATCTATATAATGATTTTACTTGCTCTGTTGTAATTATAAAAAAGTAACAGCAGGCGAAATCTCGCGCTATTAAATTTTCTTGTTCCCGATATTAAAACGAGCATATAACAAGATGAAACAAAGAGGAATGTAGATAACAGATAAACAACAATAACAGAACAAAGAACAATAACAGAAAGAAAATCTCATGCTTAAAAACAAAAACTTTCTATTCCGAATAACTTTGTGAGTGACTGTTTATTATTACGTCTATAGTCGTGTTTTATTGGGAAATGCATAACTAGCACAGTAAAATTTCCCTTGGCAAACAACAACAAAGACATTTTTACTGACTTATTTATCGACACTTTCCAGATTTTTTGTTGTTTGCTGAGGGAAATTTTACTGTGCTAGCTATAATATTTTCCAATAAAACACGTTTTATGTTTATTACTGTTGCACTGGCTTTACATATCCTTATAACTAGGGGTAGCATTCTCATGCACTTAAAAATCGGAAATATTCGCTTAAAATATGCCATTAAAAATGGAGAATATGCAGTAAAAAATGGAAAATATGCACTTAAAACAAGAATTTTTCCCAAAAAACCCAGTGAAAAAAAAGGAATTTGAAAGTTTTCAAAAACAAAACTGTCTACTTGGCCTTGGAAAGCTTTTGTATAGAGAAGAAGAACGTTCTACGTCAACTTACGTAAGGTGAACGTTTTCAACAAATTTCAAACAAACAAATTACATCTAAACATGAAACACCTTTCGTCATTGTTGCTCAGACTTAATGCATTGTTTACGCTTTTCATTGTAGAAAAGCCTTCGTTTTTTCAAAAACAGTCATAGTTTTTTGTTTGAGTTAGAATACCAACTTCTCGACCCAGGATTTTCATCACAAATTTTGATTCGACAATTTATTGAAAAATTGCACGAAAATAATGAAAACATGCACTTTAAATATGTTATTTACTATGAAAATATGCACTTATGAGAATATGCATTTTGCATAACATATGCAAAATATGCACTAACGGTTGCATGCTATTTTAAAGGAAATTTTATGATTCGTGAAGATAATTTGGTCTTAGGCTTCTAAATGCTATGAGGAAAAACATGTATTTGCATGGAAATCCTAGCCCTACTTATAACTAAAAGCTACTGAATTGAGGTGAATGTTTGCGACATTCCTAGGAGCTACACCGACAAACATTTCTCACAACTTACTATTAGCGATCTTACATATAACGACTTAGAATATTCACAATAAAACACAGCAATCAATTTCTAAGATAATTATAATTCTTTTATTTAAGTTTAAATTCACAGTCGATTTAACGTCTAGTCTGAAGGACTTCACAAAAACGAATGCCAACGCAAATGCATTCAACAATTTGCCTTAAGGGCGACAGTAGTGTCGCTTCACATTAATCTCTTTCTAACATTACTTAAATTAAAGTAGAAAAGCTGTAGATCGGACAGTATTTGCCCGCAGAAATAATTAACTTTGTCGTGTTGCCGAACATTTACATTTACGAGCTTGACATACATATATTAACGGTCACCATTTATATATTAAAACGTAAACACTTTCCAATATTTCCCTTTTTATATGACTTAATGGCAACTTATTTTCATAAATTTTTTAATTCGAAAGCTATAGCCAATTGCTCCTGCAGATTCTAATTTTTATATTTATATGTCGGCGTTAATACATTGATAGAGAAAGGTCCAATCTCGACAATTGGGCAATACTAGTAAAATTATTCTGCAATACCAAAAAAAAAAATATATATTACTTCCACCAGGATACGAACTTGAGACCTTTAGATCAATATGAAGGCCCCTTGACACATTCCACCACCGACATCAAGATTTTTTTCGATTTTTGAACAGCAACAATAATACTTGAAAAATTTGGCACTAAAAGTTGGAAACTGATTAAAATTCGAGTTACTTCTTCTATAACCAAGTATGGCGGAGTGGGCTGACGAGTGTGGTTAGCAACTCCGATGTAGCAGGTTCAAATCCTGTGGTGCTATGAAATAAAAATAGTTCGTGTGAAAGTGTAAGTAAATGAAGTTTGGGTGTGGTGCTAGAAAAGGTGGTGGTGGTTGAAACATAGGGGAGAATCGAGAGAGGAAAAGGGGCGGGGCCCACCTGGGGAGAGAAGTGTAAGAAAATAAAAGTAAATTTTTGGCCGCATTGACGGCCGCGACGCGGCCGTCAATGCGGCCAAAAATTTACTTTTATTTTCTTACACTTCTCTAATTTATTCTCGCATTTCTCCGCTATAATACTCCAACTTTTCATGCACTTCAACAAAAGTGGAACGTCCACCATATGATAATGTTTTTTTTGGAGTCAAAGTGTGGGACAGGTGACAGGTGGTTGACAGGCTCCAGATGCCAAACCGCTTGTCGGAAAATAACGGTTGATGGCTTGAAAGATAGGTGATGCATAGACCTACTTGGGAAAAAAATGTCAGTGTTGCCACTTTACGGGAACATGGTTTTTTTTGAGGTTGAAGCATGCGCCCGTTAATTTTTTTGTTTTTTGATCGTGACCTGGATCGGTTGACAGGCTCCAGATGCCAAACCGCTTGTCGGAAAATAACGGTTGATGGCTTGAAAGATAGGTGATGCATAGACCTACTTGGGAAAAAAATGTCAGTGTTGCCACTTTACGGGAACATGGTTTTTTTTGAGGTTGAAGCATGCGCCCGTTAATTTTTTTGTTTTTTGATCGTGACCTGGATCGGTTGACAGGCTCCAGATGCCAAACCGCTTGTCGGAAAATAACGGTTGATGGCTTGAAAGATAGGTGATGCATAGACCTACTTGGGAAAAAAATGTCAGTGTTGCCACTTTACGGGAACATGGTTTTTTTTGAGGTTGAAGCATGCGCCCGTTAATTTTTTTGTTTTTTGATCGTGACCTGGATCGGTTGACAGGCTCCAGATGCCAAACCGCTTGTCGGAAAATAACGGTTGATGGCTTGAAAGATAGGTGATGCATAGACCTACTTGGGAAAAAAATGTCAGTGTTGCCACTTTACGGGAACATGGTTTTTTTTGAGGTTGAAGCATGCGCCCGTTAATTTTTTTGTTTTTTGATCGTGACCTGGATCGGTTGACAGGCTCCAGATGCCAAACCGCTTGTCGGAAAATAACGGTTGATGGCTTGAAAGATAGGTGATGCCTAGACCTACTTGGGAAAAAAATGTCAGTGTTGCCACTTTACGGGAACATGGTTTTTTTTGAGGTTGAAGCATGCGCCCGTTAGTTTTTTTGTTTTTTGATCGTGACCTGGATCGGTTGACAGGCTCCAGATGCCAAACCGCTTGTCGGAAAATAACGGTTGATGGCTTGAAAGATAGGTGATGCATAGACCTACTTGGGAAAAAAATGTCAGTGTTGCCACTTTACGGGAACATGGTTTTTTTTGAGGTTGAAGCATGCGCCCGTTAGTTTTTTTGTTTTTTGATCGTGACCTGGATCGGTTGACAGGCTCCAGATGCCAAACCGCTTGTCGGAAAATAACGGTTGATGGCTTGAAAGATAGGTGATGCATAGACCTACTTGGGAAAAAAATGTCAGTGTTGCCACTTTACGGGAACATGGTTTTTTTTGAGGTTGAAGCATGCGCCCGTTAATTTTTTTGTTTTTTGATCGTGACCTGGATCGGTTGACAGGCTCCAGATGCCAAACCGCTTGTCGGAAAATAACGGTTGATGGCTTGAAAGATAGGTGATGCATAGACCTACTTGGGAAAAAAATGTCAGTGTTGCCACTTTACGGGAACATGGTTTTTTTTGAGGTTGAAGCATGCGCCCGTTAATTTTTTTGTTTTTTGATCGTGACCTGGATCGGTTGACAGGCTCCAGATGCCAAACCGCTTGTCGGAAAATAACGGTTGATGGCTTGAAAGATAGGTGATGCATAGACCTACTTGGGAAAAAAATGTCAGTGTTGCCACTTTACGGGAACATGGTTTTTTTTGAGGTTGAAGCATGCGCCCGTTAATTTTTTTGTTTTTTGATCGTGACCTGGATCGGTTGACAGGCTCCAGATGCCAAACCGCTTGTCGGAAAATAACGGTTGATGGCTTGAAAGATAGGTGATGCATAGACCTACTTGGGAAAAAAATGTCAGTGTTGCCACTTTACGGGAACATGGTTTTTTTTGAGGTTGAAGCATGCGCCCGTTAATTTTTTTGTTTTTTGATCGTGACCTGGATCGGTTGACAGGCTCCAGATGCCAAACCGCTTGTCGGAAAATAACGGTTGATGGCTTGAAAGATAGGTGATGCATAGACCTACTTGGGAAAAAAATGTCAGTGTTGCCACTTTACGGGAACATGGTTTTTTTTGAGGTTGAAGCATGCGCCCGTTAATTTTTTTGTTTTTTGATCGTGACCTGGATCGGTTGACAGGCTCCAGATGCCAAACCGCTTGTCGGAAAATAACGGTTGATGGCTTGAAAGATAGGTGATGCCTAGACCTACTTGGGAAAAAAATGTCAGTGTTGCCACTTTACGGGAACATGGTTTTTTTTGAGGTTGAAGCATGCGCCCGTTAGTTTTTTTGTTTTTTGATCGTGACCTGGATCGGTTGACAGGCTCCAGATGCCAAACCGCTTGTCGGAAAATAACGGTTGATGGCTTGAAAGATAGGTGATGCATAGACCTACTTGGGAAAAAAATGTCAGTGTTGCCACTTTACGGGAACATGGTTTTTTTTGAGGTTGAAGCATGCGCCCGTTAGTTTTTTTGTTTTTTGATCGTGACCTGGATCGGTTGACAGGCTCCAGATGCCAAACCGCTTGTCGGAAAATAACGGTTGATGGCTTGAAAGATAGGTGATGCATAGACCTACTTGGGAAAAAAATGTCAGTGTTGCCACTTTACGGGAACATGGTTTTTTTTGAGGTTGAAGCATGCACCCGTTAATTTTTTTGTTTTTTGATCGTGACCTGGATCGGTTGACAGGCTCCAGATGCCAAACCGCTTGTCGGAAAATAACGGTTGATGGCTTGAAAGATAGGTGATGCATAGACCTACTTGGGAAAAAAATGTCAGTGTTGCCACTTTACGGGAACATGGTTTTTTTTGAGGTTGAAGCATGCGCCCGTTAATTTTTTTGTTTTTTGATCGTGACCTGGATCGGTTGACAGGCTCCAGATGCCAAACCGCTTGTCGGAAAATAACGGTTGATGGCTTGAAAGATAGGTGATGCATAGACCTACTTGGGAAAAAAATGTCAGTGTTGCCACTTTACGGGAACATGGTTTTTTTTGAGGTTGAAGCATGCGCCCGTTAATTTTTTTGTTTTTTGATCGTGACCTGGATCGGTTGACAGGCTCCAGATGCCAAACCGCTTGTCGGAAAATAACGGTTGATGGCTTGAAAGATAGGTGATGCATAGACCTACTTGGGAAAAAAATGTCAGTGTTGCCACTTTACGGGAACATGGTTTTTTTTGAGGTTGAAGCATGCGCCCGTTAATTTTTTTGTTTTTTGATCGTGACCTGGATCGGTTGACAGGCTCCAGATGCCAAACCGCTTGTCGGAAAATAACGGTTGATGGCTTGAAAGATAGGTGATGCATAGACCTACTTGGGAAAAAAATGTCAGTGTTGCCACTTTACGGGAACATGGTTTTTTTTGAGGTTGAAGCATGCGCCCGTTAATTTTTTTGTTTTTTGATCGTGACCTGGATCGGTTGACAGGCTCCAGATGCCAAACCGCTTGTCGGAAAATAACGGTTGATGGCTTGAAAGATAGGTGATGCATAGACCTACTTGGGAAAAAAATGTCAGTGTTGCCACTTTACGGGAACATGGTTTTTTTTGAGGTTGAAGCATGCGCCCGTTAATTTTTTTGTTTTTTGATCGTGACCTGGATCGGTTGACAGGCTCCAGATGCCAAACCGCTTGTCGGAAAATAACGGTTGATGGCTTGAAAGATAGGTGATGCCTAGACCTACTTGGGAAAAAAATGTCAGTGTTGCCACTTTACGGGAACATGGTTTTTTTTGAGGTTGAAGCATGCGCCCGTTAGTTTTTTTGTTTTTTGATCGTGACCTGGATCGGTTGACAGGCTCCAGATGCCAAACCGCTTGTCGGAAAATAACGGTTGATGGCTTGAAAGATAGGTGATGCATAGACCTACTTGGGAAAAAAATGTCAGTGTTGCCACTTTACGGGAACATGGTTTTTTTTGAGGTTGAAGCATGCGCCCGTTAGTTTTTTTGTTTTTTGATCGTGACCTGGATCGGTTGACAGGCTCCAGATGCCAAACCGCTTGTCGGAAAATAACGGTTGATGGCTTGAAAGATAGGTGATGCATAGACCTACTTGGGAAAAAAATGTCAGTGTTGCCACTTTACGGGAACATGGTTTTTTTTGAGGTTGAAGCATGCGCCCGTTAATTTTTTTGTTTTTTGATCGTGACCTGGATCGGTTGACAGGCTCCAGATGCCAAACCGCTTGTCGGAAAATAACGGTTGATGGCTTGAAAGATAGGTGATGCATAGACCTACTTGGGAAAAAAATGTCAGTGTTGCCACTTTACGGGAACATGGTTTTTTTTGAGGTTGAAGCATGCGCCCGTTAATTTTTTTGTTTTTTGATCGTGACCTGGATCGGTTGACAGGCTCCAGATGCCAAACCGCTTGTCGGAAAATAACGGTTGATGGCTTGAAAGATAGGTGATGCATAGACCTACTTGGGAAAAAAATGTCAGTGTTGCCACTTTACGGGAACATGGTTTTTTTTGAGGTTGAAGCATGCGCCCGTTAATTTTTTTGTTTTTTGATCGTGACCTGGATCGGTTGACAGGCTCCAGATGCCAAACCGCTTGTCGGAAAATAACGGTTGATGGCTTGAAAGATAGGTGATGCATAGACCTACTTGGGAAAAAAATGTCAGTGTTGCCACTTTACGGGAACATGGTTTTTTTTGAGGTTGAAGCATGCGCCCGTTAATTTTTTTGTTTTTTGATCGTGACCTGGATCGGTTGACAGGCTCCAGATGCCAAACCGCTTGTCGGAAAATAACGGTTGATGGCTTGAAAGATAGGTGATGCATAGACCTACTTGGGAAAAAAATGTCAGTGTTGCCACTTTACGGGAACATGGTTTTTTTTGAGGTTGAAGCATGCGCCCGTTAATTTTTTTGTTTTTTGATCGTGACCTGGATCGGTTGACAGGCTCCAGATGCCAAACCGCTTGTCGGAAAATAACGGTTGATGGCTTGAAAGATAGGTGATGCCTAGACCTACTTGGGAAAAAAATGTCAGTGTTGCCACTTTACGGGAACATGGTTTTTTTTGAGGTTGAAGCATGCGCCCGTTAGTTTTTTTGTTTTTTGATCGTGACCTGGATCGGTTGACAGGCTCCAGATGCCAAACCGCTTGTCGGAAAATAACGGTTGATGGCTTGAAAGATAGGTGATGCATAGACCTACTTGGGAAAAAAATGTCAGTGTTGCCACTTTACGGGAACATGGTTTTTTTTGAGGTTGAAGCATGCGCCCGTTAGTTTTTTTGTTTTTTGATCGTGACCTGGATCGGTTGACAGGCTCCAGATGCCAAACCGCTTGTCGGAAAATAACGGTTGATGGCTTGAAAGATAGGTGATGCATAGACCTACTTGGGAAAAAAATGTCAGTGTTGCCACTTTACGGGAACATGGTTTTTTTTGAGGTTGAAGCATGCACCCGTTAATTTTTTTGTTTTTTGATCGTGACCTGGATCGGTTGACAGGCTCCAGATGCCAAACCGCTTGTCGGAAAATAACGGTTGATGGCTTGAAAGATAGGTGATGCATAGACCTACTTGGGAAAAAAATGTCAGTGTTGCCACTTTACGGGAACATGGTTTTTTTTGAGGTTGAAGCATGCGCCCGTTAATTTTTTTGTTTTTTGATCGTGACCTGGATCGGTTGACAGGCTCCAGATGCCAAACCGCTTGTCGGAAAATAACGGTTGATGGCTTGAAAGATAGGTGATGCATAGACCTACTTGGGAAAAAAATGTCAGTGTTGCCACTTTACGGGAACATGGTTTTTTTTGAGGTTGAAGCATGCGCCCGTTAATTTTTTTGTTTTTTGATCGTGACCTGGATCGGTTGACAGGCTCCAGATGCCAAACCGCTTGTCGGAAAATAACGGTTGATGGCTTGAAAGATAGGTGATGCATAGACCTACTTGGGAAAAAAATGTCAGTGTTGCCACTTTACGGGAACATGGTTTTTTTTGAGGTTGAAGCATGCGCCCGTTAGTTTTTTTGTTTTTTGATCGTGACCTGGATCGGTTGACAGGCTCCAGATGCCAAACCGCTTGTCGGAAAATAACGGTTGATGGCTTGAAAGATAGGTGATGCATAGACCTACTTGGGAAAAAAATGTCAGTGTTGCCACTTTACGGGAACATGGTTTTTTTTGAGGTTGAAGCATGCGCCCGTTAATTTTTTTGTTTTTTGATCGTGACCTGGATCGGTTGACAGGCTCCAGATGCCAAACCGCTTGTCGGAAAATAACGGTTGATGGCTTGAAAGATAGGTGATGCATAGACCTACTTGGGAAAAAAATGTCAGTGTTGCCACTTTACGGGAACATGGTTTTTTTTGAGGTTGAAGCATGCGCCCGTTAATTTTTTTGTTTTTTGATCGTGACCTGGATCGGTTGACAGGCTCCAGATGCCAAACCGCTTGTCGGAAAATAACGGTTGATGGCTTGAAAGATAGGTGATGCATAGACCTACTTGGGAAAAAAATGTCAGTGTTGCCACTTTACGGGAACATGGTTTTTTTTGAGGTTGAAGCATGCGCCCGTTAATTTTTTTGTTTTTTGATCGTGACCTGGATCGGTTGACAGGCTCCAGATGCCAAACCGCTTGTCGGAAAATAACGGTTGATGGCTTGAAAGATAGGTGATGCATAGACCTACTTGGGAAAAAAATGTCAGTGTTGCCACTTTACGGGAACATGGTTTTTTTTGAGGTTGAAGCATGCGCCCGTTAATTTTTTTGTTTTTTGATCGTGACCTGGATCGGTTGACAGGCTCCAGATGCCAAACCGCTTGTCGGAAAATAACGGTTGATGGCTTGAAAGATAGGTGATGCATAGACCTACTTGGGAAAAAAATGTCAGTGTTGCCACTTTACGGGAACATGGTTTTTTTTGAGGTTGAAGCATGCGCCCGTTAATTTTTTTGTTTTTTGATCGTGACCTGGATCGGTTGACAGGCTCCAGATGCCAAACCGCTTGTCGGAAAATAACGGTTGATGGCTTGAAAGATAGGTGATGCCTAGACCTACTTGGGAAAAAAATGTCAGTGTTGCCACTTTACGGGAACATGGTTTTTTTTGAGGTTGAAGCATGCGCCCGTTAGTTTTTTTGTTTTTTGATCGTGACCTGGATCGGTTGACAGGCTCCAGATGCCAAACCGCTTGTCGGAAAATAACGGTTGATGGCTTGAAAGATAGGTGATGCATAGACCTACTTGGGAAAAAAATGTCAGTGTTGCCACTTTACGGGAACATGGTTTTTTTTGAGGTTGAAGCATGCGCCCGTTAGTTTTTTTGTTTTTTGATCGTGACCTGGATCGGTTGACAGGCTCCAGATGCCAAACCGCTTGTCGGAAAATAACGGTTGATGGCTTGAAAGATAGGTGATGCATAGACCTACTTGGGAAAAAAATGTCAGTGTTGCCACTTTACGGGAACATGGTTTTTTTTGAGGTTGAAGCATGCGCCCGTTAATTTTTTTGTTTTTTGATCGTGACCTGGATCGGTTGACAGGCTCCAGATGCCAAACCGCTTGTCGGAAAATAACGGTTGATGGCTTGAAAGATAGGTGATGCATAGACCTACTTGGGAAAAAAATGTCAGTGTTGCCACTTTACGGGAACATGGTTTTTTTTGAGGTTGAAGCATGCGCCCGTTAATTTTTTTGTTTTTTGATCGTGACCTGGATCGGTTGACAGGCTCCAGATGCCAAACCGCTTGTCGGAAAATAACGGTTGATGGCTTGAAAGATAGGTGATGCATAGACCTACTTGGGAAAAAAATGTCAGTGTTGCCACTTTACGGGAACATGGTTTTTTTTGAGGTTGAAGCATGCGCCCGTTAATTTTTTTGTTTTTTGATCGTGACCTGGATCGGTTGACAGGCTCCAGATGCCAAACCGCTTGTCGGAAAATAACGGTTGATGGCTTGAAAGATAGGTGATGCATAGACCTACTTGGGAAAAAAATGTCAGTGTTGCCACTTTACGGGAACATGGTTTTTTTTGAGGTTGAAGCATGCGCCCGTTAATTTTTTTGTTTTTTGATCGTGACCTGGATCGGTTGACAGGCTCCAGATGCCAAACCGCTTGTCGGAAAATAACGGTTGATGGCTTGAAAGATAGGTGATGCATAGACCTACTTGGGAAAAAAATGTCAGTGTTGCCACTTTACGGGAACATGGTTTTTTTTGAGGTTGAAGCATGCGCCCGTTAATTTTTTTGTTTTTTGATCGTGACCTGGATCGGTTGACAGGCTCCAGATGCCAAACCGCTTGTCGGAAAATAACGGTTGATGGCTTGAAAGATAGGTGATGCCTAGACCTACTTGGGAAAAAAATGTCAGTGTTGCCACTTTACGGGAACATGGTTTTTTTTGAGGTTGAAGCATGCGCCCGTTAGTTTTTTTGTTTTTTGATCGTGACCTGGATCGGTTGACAGGCTCCAGATGCCAAACCGCTTGTCGGAAAATAACGGTTGATGGCTTGAAAGATAGGTGATGCATAGACCTACTTGGGAAAAAAATGTCAGTGTTGCCACTTTACGGGAACATGGTTTTTTTTGAGGTTGAAGCATGCGCCCGTTAGTTTTTTTGTTTTTTGATCGTGACCTGGATCGGTTGACAGGCTCCAGATGCCAAACCGCTTGTCGGAAAATAACGGTTGATGGCTTGAAAGATAGGTGATGCATAGACCTACTTGGGAAAAAAATGTCAGTGTTGCCACTTTACGGGAACATGGTTTTTTTTGAGGTTGAAGCATGCGCCCGTTAATTTTTTTGTTTTTTGATCGTGACCTGGATCGGTTGACAGGCTCCAGATGCCAAACCGCTTGTCGGAAAATAACGGTTGATGGCTTGAAAGATAGGTGATGCATAGACCTACTTGGGAAAAAAATGTCAGTGTTGCCACTTTACGGGAACATGGTTTTTTTTGAGGTTGAAGCATGCGCCCGTTAATTTTTTTGTTTTTTGATCGTGACCTGGATCGGTTGACAGGCTCCAGATGCCAAACCGCTTGTCGGAAAATAACGGTTGATGGCTTGAAAGATAGGTGATGCATAGACCTACTTGGGAAAAAAATGTCAGTGTTGCCACTTTACGGGAACATGGTTTTTTTTGAGGTTGAAGCATGCGCCCGTTAATTTTTTTGTTTTTTGATCGTGACCTGGATCGGTTGACAGGCTCCAGATGCCAAACCGCTTGTCGGAAAATAACGGTTGATGGCTTGAAAGATAGGTGATGCATAGACCTACTTGGGAAAAAAATGTCAGTGTTGCCACTTTACGGGAACATGGTTTTTTTTGAGGTTGAAGCATGCGCCCGTTAATTTTTTTGTTTTTTGATCGTGACCTGGATCGGTTGACAGGCTCCAGATGCCAAACCGCTTGTCGGAAAATAACGGTTGATGGCTTGAAAGATAGGTGATGCATAGACCTACTTGGGAAAAAAATGTCAGTGTTGCCACTTTACGGGAACATGGTTTTTTTTGAGGTTGAAGCATGCGCCCGTTAATTTTTTTGTTTTTTGATCGTGACCTGGATCGGTTGACAGGCTCCAGATGCCAAACCGCTTGTCGGAAAATAACGGTTGATGGCTTGAAAGATAGGTGATGCCTAGACCTACTTGGGAAAAAAATGTCAGTGTTGCCACTTTACGGGAACATGGTTTTTTTTGAGGTTGAAGCATGCGCCCGTTAGTTTTTTTGTTTTTTGATCGTGACCTGGATCGGTTGACAGGCTCCAGATGCCAAACCGCTTGTCGGAAAATAACGGTTGATGGCTTGAAAGATAGGTGATGCATAGACCTACTTGGGAAAAAAATGTCAGTGTTGCCACT
Organism: Dasysyrphus tricinctus; assembly: GCA_963921185.1. NCBI lineage: Eukaryota > Metazoa > Arthropoda > Insecta > Diptera > Syrphidae > Dasysyrphus > Dasysyrphus tricinctus. The sequence continues at coordinate 264,761,001 of OY992531.1, forward strand.
TTACGGGAACATGGTTTTTTTTGAGGTTGAAGCATGCGCCCGTTAGTTTTTTTGTTTTTTGATCGTGACCTGGATCGGTTGACAGGCTCCAGATGCCAAACCGCTTGTCGGAAAATAACGGTTGATGGCTTGAAAGATAGGTGATGCATAGACCTACTTGGGAAAAAAATGTCAGTGTTGCCACTTTACGGGAACATGGTTTTTTTTGAGGTTGAAGCATGCACCCGTTAATTTTTTTGTTTTTTGATCGTGACCTGGATCGGTTGACAGGCTCCAGATGCCAAACCGCTTGTCGGAAAATAACGGTTGATGGCTTGAAAGATAGGTGATGCATAGACCTACTTGGGAAAAAAATGTCAGTGTTGCCACTTTACGGGAACATGGTTTTTTTTGAGGTTGAAGCATGCGCCCGTTAATTTTTTTGTTTTTTGATCGTGACCTGGATCGGTTGACAGGCTCCAGATGCCAAACCGCTTGTCGGAAAATAACGGTTGATGGCTTGAAAGATAGGTGATGCATAGACCTACTTGGGAAAAAAATGTCAGTGTTGCCACTTTACGGGAACATGGTTTTTTTTGAGGTTGAAGCATGCGCCCGTTAATTTTTTTGTTTTTTGATCGTGACCTGGATCGGTTGACAGGCTCCAGATGCCAAACCGCTTGTCGGAAAATAACGGTTGATGGCTTGAAAGATAGGTGATGCATAGACCTACTTGGGAAAAAAATGTCAGTGTTGCCACTTTACGGGAACATGGTTTTTTTTGAGGTTGAAGCATGCGCCCGTTAGTTTTTTTGTTTTTTGATCGTGACCTGGATCGGTTGACAGGCTCCAGATGCCAAACCGCTTGTCGGAAAATAACGGTTGATGGCTTGAAAGATAGGTGATGCATAGACCTACTTGGGAAAAAAATGTCAGTGTTGCCACTTTACGGGAACATGGTTTTTTTTGAGGTTGAAGCATGCGCCCGTTAATTTTTTTGTTTTTTGATCGTGACCTGGATCGGTTGACAGGCTCCAGATGCCAAACCGCTTGTCGGAAAATAACGGTTGATGGCTTGAAAGATAGGTGATGCATAGACCTACTTGGGAAAAAAATGTCAGTGTTGCCACTTTACGGGAACATGGTTTTTTTTGAGGTTGAAGCATGCGCCCGTTAATTTTTTTGTTTTTTGATCGTGACCTGGATCGGTTGACAGGCTCCAGATGCCAAACCGCTTGTCGGAAAATAACGGTTGATGGCTTGAAAGATAGGTGATGCATAGACCTACTTGGGAAAAAAATGTCAGTGTTGCCACTTTACGGGAACATGGTTTTTTTTGAGGTTGAAGCATGCGCCCGTTAATTTTTTTGTTTTTTGATCGTGACCTGGATCGGTTGACAGGCTCCAGATGCCAAACCGCTTGTCGGAAAATAACGGTTGATGGCTTGAAAGATAGGTGATGCATAGACCTACTTGGGAAAAAAATGTCAGTGTTGCCACTTTACGGGAACATGGTTTTTTTTGAGGTTGAAGCATGCGCCCGTTAATTTTTTTGTTTTTTGATCGTGACCTGGATCGGTTGACAGGCTCCAGATGCCAAACCGCTTGTCGGAAAATAACGGTTGATGGCTTGAAAGATAGGTGATGCATAGACCTACTTGGGAAAAAAATGTCAGTGTTGCCACTTTACGGGAACATGGTTTTTTTTGAGGTTGAAGCATGCGCCCGTTAATTTTTTTGTTTTTTGATCGTGACCTGGATCGGTTGACAGGCTCCAGATGCCAAACCGCTTGTCGGAAAATAACGGTTGATGGCTTGAAAGATAGGTGATGCATAGACCTACTTGGGAAAAAAATGTCAGTGTTGCCACTTTACGGGAACATGGTTTTTTTTGAGGTTGAAGCATGCGCCCGTTAATTTTTTTGTTTTTTGATCGTGACCTGGATCGGTTGACAGGCTCCAGATGCCAAACCGCTTGTCGGAAAATAACGGTTGATGGCTTGAAAGATAGGTGATGCCTAGACCTACTTGGGAAAAAAATGTCAGTGTTGCCACTTTACGGGAACATGGTTTTTTTTGAGGTTGAAGCATGCGCCCGTTAGTTTTTTTGTTTTTTGATCGTGACCTGGATCGGTTGACAGGCTCCAGATGCCAAACCGCTTGTCGGAAAATAACGGTTGATGGCTTGAAAGATAGGTGATGCATAGACCTACTTGGGAAAAAAATGTCAGTGTTGCCACTTTACGGGAACATGGTTTTTTTTGAGGTTGAAGCATGCGCCCGTTAGTTTTTTTGTTTTTTGATCGTGACCTGGATCGGTTGACAGGCTCCAGATGCCAAACCGCTTGTCGGAAAATAACGGTTGATGGCTTGAAAGATAGGTGATGCATAGACCTACTTGGGAAAAAAATGTCAGTGTTGCCACTTTACGGGAACATGGTTTTTTTTGAGGTTGAAGCATGCGCCCGTTAATTTTTTTGTTTTTTGATCGTGACCTGGATCGGTTGACAGGCTCCAGATGCCAAACCGCTTGTCGGAAAATAACGGTTGATGGCTTGAAAGATAGGTGATGCATAGACCTACTTGGGAAAAAAATGTCAGTGTTGCCACTTTACGGGAACATGGTTTTTTTTGAGGTTGAAGCATGCGCCCGTTAATTTTTTTGTTTTTTGATCGTGACCTGGATCGGTTGACAGGCTCCAGATGCCAAACCGCTTGTCGGAAAATAACGGTTGATGGCTTGAAAGATAGGTGATGCATAGACCTACTTGGGAAAAAAATGTCAGTGTTGCCACTTTACGGGAACATGGTTTTTTTTGAGGTTGAAGCATGCGCCCGTTAATTTTTTTGTTTTTTGATCGTGACCTGGATCGGTTGACAGGCTCCAGATGCCAAACCGCTTGTCGGAAAATAACGGTTGATGGCTTGAAAGATAGGTGATGCATAGACCTACTTGGGAAAAAAATGTCAGTGTTGCCACTTTACGGGAACATGGTTTTTTTTGAGGTTGAAGCATGCGCCCGTTAATTTTTTTGTTTTTTGATCGTGACCTGGATCGGTTGACAGGCTCCAGATGCCAAACCGCTTGTCGGAAAATAACGGTTGATGGCTTGAAAGATAGGTGATGCATAGACCTACTTGGGAAAAAAATGTCAGTGTTGCCACTTTACGGGAACATGGTTTTTTTTGAGGTTGAAGCATGCGCCCGTTAATTTTTTTGTTTTTTGATCGTGACCTGGATCGGTTGACAGGCTCCAGATGCCAAACCGCTTGTCGGAAAATAACGGTTGATGGCTTGAAAGATAGGTGATGCATAGACCTACTTGGGAAAAAAATGTCAGTGTTGCCACTTTACGGGAACATGGTTTTTTTTGAGGTTGAAGCATGCGCCCGTTAATTTTTTTGTTTTTTGATCGTGACCTGGATCGGTTGACAGGCTCCAGATGCCAAACCGCTTGTCGGAAAATAACGGTTGATGGCTTGAAAGATAGGTGATGCATAGACCTACTTGGGAAAAAAATGTCAGTGTTGCCACTTTACGGGAACATGGTTTTTTTTGAGGTTGAAGCATGCGCCCGTTAATTTTTTTGTTTTTTGATCGTGACCTGGATCGGTTGACAGGCTCCAGATGCCAAACCGCTTGTCGGAAAATAACGGTTGATGGCTTGAAAGATAGGTGATGCCTAGACCTACTTGGGAAAAAAATGTCAGTGTTGCCACTTTACGGGAACATGGTTTTTTTTGAGGTTGAAGCATGCGCCCGTTAGTTTTTTTGTTTTTTGATCGTGACCTGGATCGGTTGACAGGCTCCAGATGCCAAACCGCTTGTCGGAAAATAACGGTTGATGGCTTGAAAGATAGGTGATGCATAGACCTACTTGGGAAAAAAATGTCAGTGTTGCCACTTTACGGGAACATGGTTTTTTTTGAGGTTGAAGCATGCGCCCGTTAGTTTTTTTGTTTTTTGATCGTGACCTGGATCGGTTGACAGGCTCCAGATGCCAAACCGCTTGTCGGAAAATAACGGTTGATGGCTTGAAAGATAGGTGATGCATAGACCTACTTGGGAAAAAAATGTCAGTGTTGCCACTTTACGGGAACATGGTTTTTTTTGAGGTTGAAGCATGCGCCCGTTAATTTTTTTGTTTTTTGATCGTGACCTGGATCGGTTGACAGGCTCCAGATGCCAAACCGCTTGTCGGAAAATAACGGTTGATGGCTTGAAAGATAGGTGATGCATAGACCTACTTGGGAAAAAAATGTCAGTGTTGCCACTTTACGGGAACATGGTTTTTTTTGAGGTTGAAGCATGCGCCCGTTAATTTTTTTGTTTTTTGATCGTGACCTGGATCGGTTGACAGGCTCCAGATGCCAAACCGCTTGTCGGAAAATAACGGTTGATGGCTTGAAAGATAGGTGATGCATAGACCTACTTGGGAAAAAAATGTCAGTGTTGCCACTTTACGGGAACATGGTTTTTTTTGAGGTTGAAGCATGCGCCCGTTAATTTTTTTGTTTTTTGATCGTGACCTGGATCGGTTGACAGGCTCCAGATGCCAAACCGCTTGTCGGAAAATAACGGTTGATGGCTTGAAAGATAGGTGATGCATAGACCTACTTGGGAAAAAAATGTCAGTGTTGCCACTTTACGGGAACATGGTTTTTTTTGAGGTTGAAGCATGCGCCCGTTAATTTTTTTGTTTTTTGATCGTGACCTGGATCGGTTGACAGGCTCCAGATGCCAAACCGCTTGTCGGAAAATAACGGTTGATGGCTTGAAAGATAGGTGATGCATAGACCTACTTGGGAAAAAAATGTCAGTGTTGCCACTTTACGGGAACATGGTTTTTTTTGAGGTTGAAGCATGCGCCCGTTAATTTTTTTGTTTTTTGATCGTGACCTGGATCGGTTGACAGGCTCCAGATGCCAAACCGCTTGTCGGAAAATAACGGTTGATGGCTTGAAAGATAGGTGATGCCTAGACCTACTTGGGAAAAAAATGTCAGTGTTGCCACTTTACGGGAACATGGTTTTTTTTGAGGTTGAAGCATGCGCCCGTTAGTTTTTTTGTTTTTTGATCGTGACCTGGATCGGTTGACAGGCTCCAGATGCCAAACCGCTTGTCGGAAAATAACGGTTGATGGCTTGAAAGATAGGTGATGCATAGACCTACTTGGGAAAAAAATGTCAGTGTTGCCACTTTACGGGAACATGGTTTTTTTTGAGGTTGAAGCATGCGCCCGTTAGTTTTTTTGTTTTTTGATCGTGACCTGGATCGGTTGACAGGCTCCAGATGCCAAACCGCTTGTCGGAAAATAACGGTTGATGGCTTGAAAGATAGGTGATGCATAGACCTACTTGGGAAAAAAATGTCAGTGTTGCCACTTTACGGGAACATGGTTTTTTTTGAGGTTGAAGCATGCGCCCGTTAATTTTTTTGTTTTTTGATCGTGACCTGGATCGGTTGACAGGCTCCAGATGCCAAACCGCTTGTCGGAAAATAACGGTTGATGGCTTGAAAGATAGGTGATGCATAGACCTACTTGGGAAAAAAATGTCAGTGTTGCCACTTTACGGGAACATGGTTTTTTTTGAGGTTGAAGCATGCGCCCGTTAATTTTTTTGTTTTTTGATCGTGACCTGGATCGGTTGACAGGCTCCAGATGCCAAACCGCTTGTCGGAAAATAACGGTTGATGGCTTGAAAGATAGGTGATGCATAGACCTACTTGGGAAAAAAATGTCAGTGTTGCCACTTTACGGGAACATGGTTTTTTTTGAGGTTGAAGCATGCGCCCGTTAATTTTTTTGTTTTTTGATCGTGACCTGGATCGGTTGACAGGCTCCAGATGCCAAACCGCTTGTCGGAAAATAACGGTTGATGGCTTGAAAGATAGGTGATGCATAGACCTACTTGGGAAAAAAATGTCAGTGTTGCCACTTTACGGGAACATGGTTTTTTTTGAGGTTGAAGCATGCGCCCGTTAATTTTTTTGTTTTTTGATCGTGACCTGGATCGGTTGACAGGCTCCAGATGCCAAACCGCTTGTCGGAAAATAACGGTTGATGGCTTGAAAGATAGGTGATGCATAGACCTACTTGGGAAAAAAATGTCAGTGTTGCCACTTTACGGGAACATGGTTTTTTTTGAGGTTGAAGCATGCGCCCGTTAATTTTTTTGTTTTTTGATCGTGACCTGGATCGGTTGACAGGCTCCAGATGCCAAACCGCTTGTCGGAAAATAACGGTTGATGGCTTGAAAGATAGGTGATGCCTAGACCTACTTGGGAAAAAAATGTCAGTGTTGCCACTTTACGGGAACATGGTTTTTTTTGAGGTTGAAGCATGCGCCCGTTAGTTTTTTTGTTTTTTGATCGTGACCTGGATCGGTTGACAGGCTCCAGATGCCAAACCGCTTGTCGGAAAATAACGGTTGATGGCTTGAAAGATAGGTGATGCATAGACCTACTTGGGAAAAAAATGTCAGTGTTGCCACTTTACGGGAACATGGTTTTTTTTGAGGTTGAAGCATGCGCCCGTTAGTTTTTTTGTTTTTTGATCGTGACCTGGATCGGTTGACAGGCTCCAGATGCCAAACCGCTTGTCGGAAAATAACGGTTGATGGCTTGAAAGATAGGTGATGCATAGACCTACTTGGGAAAAAAATGTCAGTGTTGCCACTTTACGGGAACATGGTTTTTTTTGAGGTTGAAGCATGCACCCGTTAATTTTTTTGTTTTTTGATCGTGACCTGGATCGGTTGACAGGCTCCAGATGCCAAACCGCTTGTCGGAAAATAACGGTTGATGGCTTGAAAGATAGGTGATGCATAGACCTACTTGGGAAAAAAATGTCAGTGTTGCCACTTTACGGGAACATGGTTTTTTTTGAGGTTGAAGCATGCGCCCGTTAATTTTTTTGTTTTTTGATCGTGACCTGGATCGGTTGACAGGCTCCAGATGCCAAACCGCTTGTCGGAAAATAACGGTTGATGGCTTGAAAGATAGGTGATGCATAGACCTACTTGGGAAAAAAATGTCAGTGTTGCCACTTTACGGGAACATGGTTTTTTTTGAGGTTGAAGCATGCGCCCGTTAATTTTTTTGTTTTTTGATCGTGACCTGGATCGGTTGACAGGCTCCAGATGCCAAACCGCTTGTCGGAAAATAACGGTTGATGGCTTGAAAGATAGGTGATGCATAGACCTACTTGGGAAAAAAATGTCAGTGTTGCCACTTTACGGGAACATGGTTTTTTTTGAGGTTGAAGCATGCGCCCGTTAATTTTTTTGTTTTTTGATCGTGACCTGGATCGGTTGACAGGCTCCAGATGCCAAACCGCTTGTCGGAAAATAACGGTTGATGGCTTGAAAGATAGGTGATGCATAGACCTACTTGGGAAAAAAATGTCAGTGTTGCCACTTTACGGGAACATGGTTTTTTTTGAGGTTGAAGCATGCGCCCGTTAATTTTTTTGTTTTTTGATCGTGACCTGGATCGGTTGACAGGCTCCAGATGCCAAACCGCTTGTCGGAAAATAACGGTTGATGGCTTGAAAGATAGGTGATGCATAGACCTACTTGGGAAAAAAATGTCAGTGTTGCCACTTTACGGGAACATGGTTTTTTTTGAGGTTGAAGCATGCGCCCGTTAATTTTTTTGTTTTTTGATCGTGACCTGGATCGGTTGACAGGCTCCAGATGCCAAACCGCTTGTCGGAAAATAACGGTTGATGGCTTGAAAGATAGGTGATGCCTAGACCTACTTGGGAAAAAAATGTCAGTGTTGCCACTTTACGGGAACATGGTTTTTTTTGAGGTTGAAGCATGCGCCCGTTAGTTTTTTTGTTTTTTGATCGTGACCTGGATCGGTTGACAGGCTCCAGATGCCAAACCGCTTGTCGGAAAATAACGGTTGATGGCTTGAAAGATAGGTGATGCATAGACCTACTTGGGAAAAAAATGTCAGTGTTGCCACTTTACGGGAACATGGTTTTTTTTGAGGTTGAAGCATGCGCCCGTTAGTTTTTTTGTTTTTTGATCGTGACCTGGATCGGTTGACAGGCTCCAGATGCCAAACCGCTTGTCGGAAAATAACGGTTGATGGCTTGAAAGATAGGTGATGCATAGACCTACTTGGGAAAAAAATGTCAGTGTTGCCACTTTACGGGAACATGGTTTTTTTTGAGGTTGAAGCATGCGCCCGTTAATTTTTTTGTTTTTTGATCGTGACCTGGATCGGTTGACAGGCTCCAGATGCCAAACCGCTTGTCGGAAAATAACGGTTGATGGCTTGAAAGATAGGTGATGCATAGACCTACTTGGGAAAAAAATGTCAGTGTTGCCACTTTACGGGAACATGGTTTTTTTTGAGGTTGAAGCATGCGCCCGTTAATTTTTTTGTTTTTTGATCGTGACCTGGATCGGTTGACAGGCTCCAGATGCCAAACCGCTTGTCGGAAAATAACGGTTGATGGCTTGAAAGATAGGTGATGCATAGACCTACTTGGGAAAAAAATGTCAGTGTTGCCACTTTACGGGAACATGGTTTTTTTTGAGGTTGAAGCATGCGCCCGTTAATTTTTTTGTTTTTTGATCGTGACCTGGATCGGTTGACAGGCTCCAGATGCCAAACCGCTTGTCGGAAAATAACGGTTGATGGCTTGAAAGATAGGTGATGCATAGACCTACTTGGGAAAAAAATGTCAGTGTTGCCACTTTACGGGAACATGGTTTTTTTTGAGGTTGAAGCATGCGCCCGTTAATTTTTTTGTTTTTTGATCGTGACCTGGATCGGTTGACAGGCTCCAGATGCCAAACCGCTTGTCGGAAAATAACGGTTGATGGCTTGAAAGATAGGTGATGCATAGACCTACTTGGGAAAAAAATGTCAGTGTTGCCACTTTACGGGAACATGGTTTTTTTTGAGGTTGAAGCATGCGCCCGTTAATTTTTTTGTTTTTTGATCGTGACCTGGATCGGTTGACAGGCTCCAGATGCCAAACCGCTTGTCGGAAAATAACGGTTGATGGCTTGAAAGATAGGTGATGCCTAGACCTACTTGGGAAAAAAATGTCAGTGTTGCCACTTTACGGGAACATGGTTTTTTTTGAGGTTGAAGCATGCGCCCGTTAGTTTTTTTGTTTTTTGATCGTGACCTGGATCGGTTGACAGGCTCCAGATGCCAAACCGCTTGTCGGAAAATAACGGTTGATGGCTTGAAAGATAGGTGATGCATAGACCTACTTGGGAAAAAAATGTCAGTGTTGCCACTTTACGGGAACATGGTTTTTTTTGAGGTTGAAGCATGCGCCCGTTAGTTTTTTTGTTTTTTGATCGTGACCTGGATCGGTTGACAGGCTCCAGATGCCAAACCGCTTGTCGGAAAATAACGGTTGATGGCTTGAAAGATAGGTGATGCATAGACCTACTTGGGAAAAAAATGTCAGTGTTGCCACTTTACGGGAACATGGTTTTTTTTGAGGTTGAAGCATGCACCCGTTAATTTTTTTGTTTTTTGATCGTGACCTGGATCGGTTGACAGGCTCCAGATGCCAAACCGCTTGTCGGAAAATAACGGTTGATGGCTTGAAAGATAGGTGATGCATAGACCTACTTGGGAAAAAAATGTCAGTGTTGCCACTTTACGGGAACATGGTTTTTTTTGAGGTTGAAGCATGCGCCCGTTAATTTTTTTGTTTTTTGATCGTGACCTGGATCGGTTGACAGGCTCCAGATGCCAAACCGCTTGTCGGAAAATAACGGTTGATGGCTTGAAAGATAGGTGATGCATAGACCTACTTGGGAAAAAAATGTCAGTGTTGCCACTTTACGGGAACATGGTTTTTTTTGAGGTTGAAGCATGCGCCCGTTAATTTTTTTGTTTTTTGATCGTGACCTGGATCGGTTGACAGGCTCCAGATGCCAAACCGCTTGTCGGAAAATAACGGTTGATGGCTTGAAAGATAGGTGATGCATAGACCTACTTGGGAAAAAAATGTCAGTGTTGCCACTTTACGGGAACATGGTTTTTTTTGAGGTTGAAGCATGCGCCCGTTAGTTTTTTTGTTTTTTGATCGTGACCTGGATCGGTTGACAGGCTCCAGATGCCAAACCGCTTGTCGGAAAATAACGGTTGATGGCTTGAAAGATAGGTGATGCATAGACCTACTTGGGAAAAAAATGTCAGTGTTGCCACTTTACGGGAACATGGTTTTTTTTGAGGTTGAAGCATGCGCCCGTTAATTTTTTTGTTTTTTGATCGTGACCTGGATCGGTTGACAGGCTCCAGATGCCAAACCGCTTGTCGGAAAATAACGGTTGATGGCTTGAAAGATAGGTGATGCATAGACCTACTTGGGAAAAAAATGTCAGTGTTGCCACTTTACGGGAACATGGTTTTTTTTGAGGTTGAAGCATGCGCCCGTTAATTTTTTTGTTTTTTGATCGTGACCTGGATCGGTTGACAGGCTCCAGATGCCAAACCGCTTGTCGGAAAATAACGGTTGATGGCTTGAAAGATAGGTGATGCATAGACCTACTTGGGAAAAAAATGTCAGTGTTGCCACTTTACGGGAACATGGTTTTTTTTGAGGTTGAAGCATGCGCCCGTTAATTTTTTTGTTTTTTGATCGTGACCTGGATCGGTTGACAGGCTCCAGATGCCAAACCGCTTGTCGGAAAATAACGGTTGATGGCTTGAAAGATAGGTGATGCATAGACCTACTTGGGAAAAAAATGTCAGTGTTGCCACTTTACGGGAACATGGTTTTTTTTGAGGTTGAAGCATGCGCCCGTTAATTTTTTTGTTTTTTGATCGTGACCTGGATCGGTTGACAGGCTCCAGATGCCAAACCGCTTGTCGGAAAATAACGGTTGATGGCTTGAAAGATAGGTGATGCATAGACCTACTTGGGAAAAAAATGTCAGTGTTGCCACTTTACGGGAACATGGTTTTTTTTGAGGTTGAAGCATGCGCCCGTTAATTTTTTTGTTTTTTGATCGTGACCTGGATCGGTTGACAGGCTCCAGATGCCAAACCGCTTGTCGGAAAATAACGGTTGATGGCTTGAAAGATAGGTGATGCCTAGACCTACTTGGGAAAAAAATGTCAGTGTTGCCACTTTACGGGAACATGGTTTTTTTTGAGGTTGAAGCATGCGCCCGTTAGTTTTTTTGTTTTTTGATCGTGACCTGGATCGGTTGACAGGCTCCAGATGCCAAACCGCTTGTCGGAAAATAACGGTTGATGGCTTGAAAGATAGGTGATGCATAGACCTACTTGGGAAAAAAATGTCAGTGTTGCCACTTTACGGGAACATGGTTTTTTTTGAGGTTGAAGCATGCGCCCGTTAGTTTTTTTGTTTTTTGATCGTGACCTGGATCGGTTGACAGGCTCCAGATGCCAAACCGCTTGTCGGAAAATAACGGTTGATGGCTTGAAAGATAGGTGATGCATAGACCTACTTGGGAAAAAAATGTCAGTGTTGCCACTTTACGGGAACATGGTTTTTTTTGAGGTTGAAGCATGCGCCCGTTAATTTTTTTGTTTTTTGATCGTGACCTGGATCGGTTGACAGGCTCCAGATGCCAAACCGCTTGTCGGAAAATAACGGTTGATGGCTTGAAAGATAGGTGATGCATAGACCTACTTGGGAAAAAAATGTCAGTGTTGCCACTTTACGGGAACATGGTTTTTTTTGAGGTTGAAGCATGCGCCCGTTAATTTTTTTGTTTTTTGATCGTGACCTGGATCGGTTGACAGGCTCCAGATGCCAAACCGCTTGTCGGAAAATAACGGTTGATGGCTTGAAAGATAGGTGATGCATAGACCTACTTGGGAAAAAAATGTCAGTGTTGCCACTTTACGGGAACATGGTTTTTTTTGAGGTTGAAGCATGCGCCCGTTAATTTTTTTGTTTTTTGATCGTGACCTGGATCGGTTGACAGGCTCCAGATGCCAAACCGCTTGTCGGAAAATAACGGTTGATGGCTTGAAAGATAGGTGATGCATAGACCTACTTGGGAAAAAAATGTCAGTGTTGCCACTTTACGGGAACATGGTTTTTTTTGAGGTTGAAGCATGCGCCCGTTAATTTTTTTGTTTTTTGATCGTGACCTGGATCGGTTGACAGGCTCCAGATGCCAAACCGCTTGTCGGAAAATAACGGTTGATGGCTTGAAAGATAGGTGATGCATAGACCTACTTGGGAAAAAAATGTCAGTGTTGCCACTTTACGGGAACATGGTTTTTTTTGAGGTTGAAGCATGCGCCCGTTAATTTTTTTGTTTTTTGATCGTGACCTGGATCGGTTGACAGGCTCCAGATGCCAAACCGCTTGTCGGAAAATAACGGTTGATGGCTTGAAAGATAGGTGATGCCTAGACCTACTTGGGAAAAAAATGTCAGTGTTGCCACTTTACGGGAACATGGTTTTTTTTGAGGTTGAAGCATGCGCCCGTTAGTTTTTTTGTTTTTTGATCGTGACCTGGATCGGTTGACAGGCTCCAGATGCCAAACCGCTTGTCGGAAAATAACGGTTGATGGCTTGAAAGATAGGTGATGCATAGACCTACTTGGGAAAAAAATGTCAGTGTTGCCACTTTACGGGAACATGGTTTTTTTTGAGGTTGAAGCATGCGCCCGTTAGTTTTTTTGTTTTTTGATCGTGACCTGGATCGGTTGACAGGCTCCAGATGCCAAACCGCTTGTCGGAAAATAACGGTTGATGGCTTGAAAGATAGGTGATGCATAGACCTACTTGGGAAAAAAATGTCAGTGTTGCCACTTTACGGGAACATGGTTTTTTTTGAGGTTGAAGCATGCGCCCGTTAATTTTTTTGTTTTTTGATCGTGACCTGGATCGGTTGACAGGCTCCAGATGCCAAACCGCTTGTCGGAAAATAACGGTTGATGGCTTGAAAGATAGGTGATGCATAGACCTACTTGGGAAAAAAATGTCAGTGTTGCCACTTTACGGGAACATGGTTTTTTTTGAGGTTGAAGCATGCGCCCGTTAATTTTTTTGTTTTTTGATCGTGACCTGGATCGGTTGACAGGCTCCAGATGCCAAACCGCTTGTCGGAAAATAACGGTTGATGGCTTGAAAGATAGGTGATGCATAGACCTACTTGGGAAAAAAATGTCAGTGTTGCCACTTTACGGGAACATGGTTTTTTTTGAGGTTGAAGCATGCGCCCGTTAATTTTTTTGTTTTTTGATCGTGACCTGGATCGGTTGACAGGCTCCAGATGCCAAACCGCTTGTCGGAAAATAACGGTTGATGGCTTGAAAGATAGGTGATGCATAGACCTACTTGGGAAAAAAATGTCAGTGTTGCCACTTTACGGGAACATGGTTTTTTTTGAGGTTGAAGCATGCGCCCGTTAATTTTTTTGTTTTTTGATCGTGACCTGGATCGGTTGACAGGCTCCAGATGCCAAACCGCTTGTCGGAAAATAACGGTTGATGGCTTGAAAGATAGGTGATGCATAGACCTACTTGGGAAAAAAATGTCAGTGTTGCCACTTTACGGGAACATGGTTTTTTTTGAGGTTGAAGCATGCGCCCGTTAATTTTTTTGTTTTTTGATCGTGACCTGGATCGGTTGACAGGCTCCAGATGCCAAACCGCTTGTCGGAAAATAACGGTTGATGGCTTGAAAGATAGGTGATGCCTAGACCTACTTGGGAAAAAAATGTCAGTGTTGCCACTTTACGGGAACATGGTTTTTTTTGAGGTTGAAGCATGCGCCCGTTAGTTTTTTTGTTTTTTGATCGTGACCTGGATCGGTTGACAGGCTCCAGATGCCAAACCGCTTGTCGGAAAATAACGGTTGATGGCTTGAAAGATAGGTGATGCATAGACCTACTTGGGAAAAAAATGTCAGTGTTGCCACTTTACGGGAACATGGTTTTTTTTGAGGTTGAAGCATGCGCCCGTTAGTTTTTTTGTTTTTTGATCGTGACCTGGATCGGTTGACAGGCTCCAGATGCCAAACCGCTTGTCGGAAAATAACGGTTGATGGCTTGAAAGATAGGTGATGCATAGACCTACTTGGGAAAAAAATGTCAGTGTTGCCACTTTACGGGAACATGGTTTTTTTTGAGGTTGAAGCATGCACCCGTTAATTTTTTTGTTTTTTGATCGTGACCTGGATCGGTTGACAGGCTCCAGATGCCAAACCGCTTGTCGGAAAATAACGGTTGATGGCTTGAAAGATAGGTGATGCATAGACCTACTTGGGAAAAAAATGTCAGTGTTGCCACTTTACGGGAACATGGTTTTTTTTGAGGTTGAAGCATGCGCCCGTTAATTTTTTTGTTTTTTGATCGTGACCTGGATCGGTTGACAGGCTCCAGATGCCAAACCGCTTGTCGGAAAATAACGGTTGATGGCTTGAAAGATAGGTGATGCATAGACCTACTTGGGAAAAAAATGTCAGTGTTGCCACTTTACGGGAACATGGTTTTTTTTGAGGTTGAAGCATGCGCCCGTTAATTTTTTTGTTTTTTGATCGTGACCTGGATCGGTTGACAGGCTCCAGATGCCAAACCGCTTGTCGGAAAATAACGGTTGATGGCTTGAAAGATAGGTGATGCATAGACCTACTTGGGAAAAAAATGTCAGTGTTGCCACTTTACGGGAACATGGTTTTTTTTGAGGTTGAAGCATGCGCCCGTTAGTTTTTTTGTTTTTTGATCGTGACCTGGATCGGTTGACAGGCTCCAGATGCCAAACCGCTTGTCGGAAAATAACGGTTGATGGCTTGAAAGATAGGTGATGCATAGACCTACTTGGGAAAAAAATGTCAGTGTTGCCACTTTACGGGAACATGGTTTTTTTTGAGGTTGAAGCATGCGCCCGTTAGTTTTTTTGTTTTTTGATCGTGACCTGGATCGGTTGACAGGCTCCAGATGCCAAACCGCTTGTCGGAAAATAACGGTTGATGGCTTGAAAGATAGGTGATGCATAGACCTACTTGGGAAAAAAATGTCAGTGTTGCCACTTTACGGGAACATGGTTTTTTTTGAGGTTGAAGCATGCACCCGTTAATTTTTTTGTTTTTTGATCGTGACCTGGATCGGTTGACAGGCTCCAGATGCCAAACCGCTTGTCGGAAAATAACGGTTGATGGCTTGAAAGATAGGTGATGCATAGACCTACTTGGGAAAAAAATGTCAGTGTTGCCACTTTACGGGAACATGGTTTTTTTTTGAGGTTGAAGCATGCGCCCGTTAATTTTTTTGTTTTTTGATCGTGACCTGGATCGGTTGACAGGCTCCAGATGCCAAACCGCTTGTCGGAAAATAACGGTTGATGGCTTGAAAGATAGGTGATGCATAGACCTACTTGGGAAAAAAATGTCAGTGTTGCCACTTTACGGGAACATGGTTTTTTTTGAGGTTGAAGCATGCGCCCGTTAATTTTTTGTTTTTTGATCGTGACCTGGATCGGTTGACAGGCTCCAGATGCCAAACCGCTTGTCGGAAAATAACGGTTGATGGCTTGAAAGATAGGTGATGCATAGACCTACTTGGGAAAAAAATGTCAGTGTTGCCACTTTACGGGAACATGGTTTTTTTTGAGGTTGAAGCATGCGCCCGTTAGTTTTTTTGTTTTTTGATCGTGACCTGGATCGGTTGACAGGCTCCAGATGCCAAACCGCTTGTCGGAAAATAACGGTTGATGGCTTGAAAGATAGGTGATGCATAGACCTACTTGGGAAAAAATGTCAGTGTTGCCACTTTACGGGAACATGGTTTTTTTTGAGGTTGAAGCATGCGCCCGTTAATTTTTTTGTTTTTTGATCGTGACCTGGATCGGTTGACAGGCTCCAGATGCCAAACCGCTTGTCGGAAAATAACGGTTGATGGCTTGAAAGATAGGTGATGCATAGACCTACTTGGGAAAAAAATGTCAGTGTTGCCACTTTACGGGAACATGGTTTTTTTTTGAGGTTGAAGCATGCGCCCGTTAATTTTTTTGTTTTTTGATCGTGACCTGGATCGGTTGACAGGCTCCAGATGCCAAACCGCTTGTCGGAAAATAACGGTTGATGGCTTGAAAGATAGGTGATGCATAGACCTACTTGGGAAAAAAATGTCAGTGTTGCCACTTTACGGGAACATGGTTTTTTTTGAGGTTGAAGCATGCGCCCGTTAATTTTTTTGTTTTTTGATCGTGACCTGGATCGGTTGACAGGCTCCAGATGCCAAACCGCTTGTCGGAAAATAACGGTTGATGGCTTGAAAGATAGGTGATGCATAGACCTACTTGGGAAAAAAATGTCAGTGTTGCCACTTTACGGGAACATGGTTTTTTTTGAGGTTGAAGCATGCGCCCGTTAATTTTTTTGTTTTTTGATCGTGACCTGGATCGGTTGACAGGCTCCAGATGCCAAACCGCTTGTCGGAAAATAACGGTTGATGGCTTGAAAGATAGGTGATGCATAGACCTACTTGGGAAAAAAATGTCAGTGTTGCCACTTTACGGGAACATGGTTTTTTTTGAGGTTGAAGCATGCGCCCGTTAATTTTTTTGTTTTTTGATCGTGACCTGGATCGGTTGACAGGCTCCAGATGCCAAACCGCTTGTCGGAAAATAACGGTTGATGGCTTGAAAGATAGGTGATGCATAGACCTACTTGGGAAAAAAATGTCAGTGTTGCCACTTTACGGGAACATGGTTTTTTTTGAGGTTGAAGCATGCGCCCGTTAATTTTTTTGTTTTTTGATCGTGACCTGGATCGGTTGACAGGCTCCAGATGCCAAACCGCTTGTCGGAAAATAACGGTTGATGGCTTGAAAGATAGGTGATGCCTAGACCTACTTGGGAAAAAAATGTCAGTGTTGCCACTTTACGGGAACATGGTTTTTTTTGAGGTTGAAGCATGCGCCCGTTAGTTTTTTTGTTTTTTGATCGTGACCTGGATCGGTTGACAGGCTCCAGATGCCAAACCGCTTGTCGGAAAATAACGGTTGATGGCTTGAAAGATAGGTGATGCATAGACCTACTTGGGAAAAAAATGTCAGTGTTGCCACTTTACGGGAACATGGTTTTTTTTGAGGTTGAAGCATGCGCCCGTTAGTTTTTTTGTTTTTTGATCGTGACCTGGATCGGTTGACAGGCTCCAGATGCCAAACCGCTTGTCGGAAAATAACGGTTGATGGCTTGAAAGATAGGTGATGCATAGACCTACTTGGGAAAAAAATGTCAGTGTTGCCACTTTACGGGAACATGGTTTTTTTTGAGGTTGAAGCATGCGCCCGTTAATTTTTTTGTTTTTTGATCGTGACCTGGATCGGTTGACAGGCTCCAGATGCCAAACCGCTTGTCGGAAAATAACGGTTGATGGCTTGAAAGATAGGTGATGCATAGACCTACTTGGGAAAAAAATGTCAGTGTTGCCACTTTACGGGAACATGGTTTTTTTTGAGGTTGAAGCATGCGCCCGTTAATTTTTTTGTTTTTTGATCGTGACCTGGATCGGTTGACAGGCTCCAGATGCCAAACCGCTTGTCGGAAAATAACGGTTGATGGCTTGAAAGATAGGTGATGCATAGACCTACTTGGGAAAAAAATGTCAGTGTTGCCACTTTACGGGAACATGGTTTTTTTTTGAGGTTGAAGCATGCGCCCGTTAATTTTTTTGTTTTTTGATCGTGACCTGGATCGGTTGACAGGCTCCAGATGCCAAACCGCTTGTCGGAAAATAACGGTTGATGGCTTGAAAGATAGGTGATGCATAGACCTACTTGGGAAAAAAATGTCAGTGTTGCCACTTTACGGGAACATGGTTTTTTTTGAGGTTGAAGCATGCGCCCGTTAATTTTTTTGTTTTTTGATCGTGACCTGGATCGGTTGACAGGCTCCAGATGCCAAACCGCTTGTCGGAAAATAACGGTTGATGGCTTGAAAGATAGGTGATGCATAGACCTACTTGGGAAAAAAATGTCAGTGTTGCCACTTTACGGGAACATGGTTTTTTTTGAGGTTGAAGCATGCGCCCGTTAATTTTTTTGTTTTTTGATCGTGACCTGGATCGGTTGACAGGCTCCAGATGCCAAACCGCTTGTCGGAAAATAACGGTTGATGGCTTGAAAGATAGGTGATGCATAGACCTACTTGGGAAAAAAATGTCAGTGTTGCCACTTTACGGGAACATGGTTTTTTTTGAGGTTGAAGCATGCGCCCGTTAATTTTTTTGTTTTTTGATCGTGACCTGGATCGGTTGACAGGCTCCAGATGCCAAACCGCTTGTCGGAAAATAACGGTTGATGGCTTGAAAGATAGGTGATGCATAGACCTACTTGGGAAAAAAATGTCAGTGTTGCCACTTTACGGGAACATGGTTTTTTTTGAGGTTGAAGCATGCGCCCGTTAATTTTTTTGTTTTTTGATCGTGACCTGGATCGGTTGACAGGCTCCAGATGCCAAACCGCTTGTCGGAAAATAACGGTTGATGGCTTGAAAGATAGGTGATGCCTAGACCTACTTGGGAAAAAAATGTCAGTGTTGCCACTTTACGGGAACATGGTTTTTTTTGAGGTTGAAGCATGCGCCCGTTAGTTTTTTTGTTTTTTGATCGTGACCTGGATCGGTTGACAGGCTCCAGATGCCAAACCGCTTGTCGGAAAATAACGGTTGATGGCTTGAAAGATAGGTGATGCATAGACCTACTTGGGAAAAAAATGTCAGTGTTGCCACTTTACGGGAACATGGTTTTTTTTGAGGTTGAAGCATGCGCCCGTTAGTTTTTTTGTTTTTTGATCGTGACCTGGATCGGTTGACAGGCTCCAGATGCCAAACCGCTTGTCGGAAAATAACGGTTGATGGCTTGAAAGATAGGTGATGCATAGACCTACTTGGGAAAAAAATGTCAGTGTTGCCACTTTACGGGAACATGGTTTTTTTTGAGGTTGAAGCATGCGCCCGTTAATTTTTTTGTTTTTTGATCGTGACCTGGATCGGTTGACAGGCTCCAGATGCCAAACCGCTTGTCGGAAAATAACGGTTGATGGCTTGAAAGATAGGTGATGCATAGACCTACTTGGGAAAAAAATGTCAGTGTTGCCACTTTACGGGAACATGGTTTTTTTTGAGGTTGAAGCATGCGCCCGTTAATTTTTTTGTTTTTTGATCGTGACCTGGATCGGTTGACAGGCTCCAGATGCCAAACCGCTTGTCGGAAAATAACGGTTGATGGCTTGAAAGATAGGTGATGCATAGACCTACTTGGGAAAAAAATGTCAGTGTTGCCACTTTACGGGAACATGGTTTTTTTTGAGGTTGAAGCATGCGCCCGTTAATTTTTTTGTTTTTTGATCGTGACCTGGATCGGTTGACAGGCTCCAGATGCCAAACCGCTTGTCGGAAAATAACGGTTGATGGCTTGAAAGATAGGTGATGCATAGACCTACTTGGGAAAAAAATGTCAGTGTTGCCACTTTACGGGAACATGGTTTTTTTTGAGGTTGAAGCATGCGCCCGTTAATTTTTTTGTTTTTTGATCGTGACCTGGATCGGTTGACAGGCTCCAGATGCCAAACCGCTTGTCGGAAAATAACGGTTGATGGCTTGAAAGATAGGTGATGCATAGACCTACTTGGGAAAAAAATGTCAGTGTTGCCACTTTACGGGAACATGGTTTTTTTTGAGGTTGAAGCATGCGCCCGTTAATTTTTTTGTTTTTTGATCGTGACCTGGATCGGTTGACAGGCTCCAGATGCCAAACCGCTTGTCGGAAAATAACGGTTGATGGCTTGAAAGATAGGTGATGCCTAGACCTACTTGGGAAAAAAATGTCAGTGTTGCCACTTTACGGGAACATGGTTTTTTTTGAGGTTGAAGCATGCGCCCGTTAGTTTTTTTGTTTTTTGATCGTGACCTGGATCGGTTGACAGGCTCCAGATGCCAAACCGCTTGTCGGAAAATAACGGTTGATGGCTTGAAAGATAGGTGATGCATAGACCTACTTGGGAAAAAAATGTCAGTGTTGCCACTTTACGGGAACATGGTTTTTTTTGAGGTTGAAGCATGCGCCCGTTAGTTTTTTTGTTTTTTGATCGTGACCTGGATCGGTTGACAGGCTCCAGATGCCAAACCGCTTGTCGGAAAATAACGGTTGATGGCTTGAAAGATAGGTGATGCATAGACCTACTTGGGAAAAAAATGTCAGTGTTGCCACTTTACGGGAACATGGTTTTTTTTGAGGTTGAAGCATGCACCCGTTAATTTTTTTGTTTTTTGATCGTGACCTGGATCGGTTGACAGGCTCCAGATGCCAAACCGCTTGTCGGAAAATAACGGTTGATGGCTTGAAAGATAGGTGATGCATAGACCTACTTGGGAAAAAAATGTCAGTGTTGCCACTTTACGGGAACATGGTTTTTTTTGAGGTTGAAGCATGCGCCCGTTAATTTTTTTGTTTTTTGATCGTGACCTGGATCGGTTGACAGGCTCCAGATGCCAAACCGCTTGTCGGAAAATAACGGTTGATGGCTTGAAAGATAGGTGATGCATAGACCTACTTGGGAAAAAAATGTCAGTGTTGCCACTTTACGGGAACATGGTTTTTTTTGAGGTTGAAGCATGCGCCCGTTAATTTTTTTGTTTTTTGATCGTGACCTGGATCGGTTGACAGGCTCCAGATGCCAAACCGCTTGTCGGAAAATAACGGTTGATGGCTTGAAAGATAGGTGATGCATAGACCTACTTGGGAAAAAAATGTCAGTGTTGCCACTTTACGGGAACATGGTTTTTTTTGAGGTTGAAGCATGCGCCCGTTAGTTTTTTTGTTTTTTGATCGTGACCTGGATCGGTTGACAGGCTCCAGATGCCAAACCGCTTGTCGGAAAATAACGGTTGATGGCTTGAAAGATAGGTGATGCATAGACCTACTTGGGAAAAAAATGTCAGTGTTGCCACTTTACGGGAACATGGTTTTTTTTGAGGTTGAAGCATGCGCCCGTTAATTTTTTTGTTTTTTGATCGTGACCTGGATCGGTTGACAGGCTCCAGATGCCAAACCGCTTGTCGGAAAATAACGGTTGATGGCTTGAAAGATAGGTGATGCATAGACCTACTTGGGAAAAAAATGTCAGTGTTGCCACTTTACGGGAACATGGTTTTTTTTGAGGTTGAAGCATGCGCCCGTTAATTTTTTTGTTTTTTGATCGTGACCTGGATCGGTTGACAGGCTCCAGATGCCAAACCGCTTGTCGGAAAATAACGGTTGATGGCTTGAAAGATAGGTGATGCATAGACCTACTTGGGAAAAAAATGTCAGTGTTGCCACTTTACGGGAACATGGTTTTTTTTGAGGTTGAAGCATGCGCCCGTTAATTTTTTTGTTTTTTGATCGTGACCTGGATCGGTTGACAGGCTCCAGATGCCAAACCGCTTGTCGGAAAATAACGGTTGATGGCTTGAAAGATAGGTGATGCATAGACCTACTTGGGAAAAAAATGTCAGTGTTGCCACTTTACGGGAACATGGTTTTTTTTGAGGTTGAAGCATGCGCCCGTTAATTTTTTTGTTTTTTGATCGTGACCTGGATCGGTTGACAGGCTCCAGATGCCAAACCGCTTGTCGGAAAATAACGGTTGATGGCTTGAAAGATAGGTGATGCATAGACCTACTTGGGAAAAAAATGTCAGTGTTGCCACTTTACGGGAACATGGTTTTTTTTGAGGTTGAAGCATGCGCCCGTTAATTTTTTTGTTTTTTGATCGTGACCTGGATCGGTTGACAGGCTCCAGATGCCAAACCGCTTGTCGGAAAATAACGGTTGATGGCTTGAAAGATAGGTGATGCATAGACCTACTTGGGAAAAAAATGTCAGTGTTGCCACTTTACGGGAACATGGTTTTTTTTGAGGTTGAAGCATGCGCCCGTTAATTTTTTTGTTTTTTGATCGTGACCTGGATCGGTTGACAGGCTCCAGATGCCAAACCGCTTGTCGGAAAATAACGGTTGATGGCTTGAAAGATAGGTGATGCATAGACCTACTTGGGAAAAAAATGTCAGTGTTGCCACTTTACGGGAACATGGTTTTTTTTGAGGTTGAAGCATGCGCCCGTTAATTTTTTTGTTTTTTGATCGTGACCTGGATCGGTTGACAGGCTCCAGATGCCAAACCGCTTGTCGGAAAATAACGGTTGATGGCTTGAAAGATAGGTGATGCATAGACCTACTTGGGAAAAAAATGTCAGTGTTGCCACTTTACGGGAACATGGTTTTTTTTGAGGTTGAAGCATGCGCCCGTTAATTTTTTTGTTTTTTGATCGTGACCTGGATCGGTTGACAGGCTCCAGATGCCAAACCGCTTGTCGGAAAATAACGGTTGATGGCTTGAAAGATAGGTGATGCCTAGACCTACTTGGGAAAAAAATGTCAGTGTTGCCACTTTACGGGAACATGGTTTTTTTTGAGGTTGAAGCATGCGCCCGTTAGTTTTTTTGTTTTTTGATCGTGACCTGGATCGGTTGACAGGCTCCAGATGCCAAACCGCTTGTCGGAAAATAACGGTTGATGGCTTGAAAGATAGGTGATGCATAGACCTACTTGGGAAAAAAATGTCAGTGTTGCCACTTTACGGGAACATGGTTTTTTTTGAGGTTGAAGCATGCGCCCGTTAGTTTTTTTGTTTTTTGATCGTGACCTGGATCGGTTGACAGGCTCCAGATGCCAAACCGCTTGTCGGAAAATAACGGTTGATGGCTTGAAAGATAGGTGATGCATAGACCTACTTGGGAAAAAAATGTCAGTGTTGCCACTTTACGGGAACATGGTTTTTTTTGAGGTTGAAGCATGCGCCCGTTAATTTTTTTGTTTTTTGATCGTGACCTGGATCGGTTGACAGGCTCCAGATGCCAAACCGCTTGTCGGAAAATAACGGTTGATGGCTTGAAAGATAGGTGATGCATAGACCTACTTGGGAAAAAAATGTCAGTGTTGCCACTTTACGGGAACATGGTTTTTTTTGAGGTTGAAGCATGCGCCCGTTAATTTTTTTGTTTTTTGATCGTGACCTGGATCGGTTGACAGGCTCCAGATGCCAAACCGCTTGTCGGAAAATAACGGTTGATGGCTTGAAAGATAGGTGATGCATAGACCTACTTGGGAAAAAAATGTCAGTGTTGCCACTTTACGGGAACATGGTTTTTTTTGAGGTTGAAGCATGCGCCCGTTAATTTTTTTGTTTTTTGATCGTGACCTGGATCGGTTGACAGGCTCCAGATGCCAAACCGCTTGTCGGAAAATAACGGTTGATGGCTTGAAAGATAGGTGATGCATAGACCTACTTGGGAAAAAAATGTCAGTGTTGCCACTTTACGGGAACATGGTTTTTTTTGAGGTTGAAGCATGCGCCCGTTAATTTTTTTGTTTTTTGATCGTGACCTGGATCGGTTGACAGGCTCCAGATGCCAAACCGCTTGTCGGAAAATAACGGTTGATGGCTTGAAAGATAGGTGATGCATAGACCTACTTGGGAAAAAAATGTCAGTGTTGCCACTTTACGGGAACATGGTTTTTTTTGAGGTTGAAGCATGCGCCCGTTAATTTTTTTGTTTTTTGATCGTGACCTGGATCGGTTGACAGGCTCCAGATGCCAAACCGCTTGTCGGAAAATAACGGTTGATGGCTTGAAAGATAGGTGATGCATAGACCTACTTGGGAAAAAAATGTCAGTGTTGCCACTTTACGGGAACATGGTTTTTTTTGAGGTTGAAGCATGCGCCCGTTAATTTTTTTGTTTTTTGATCGTGACCTGGATCGGTTGACAGGCTCCAGATGCCAAACCGCTTGTCGGAAAATAACGGTTGATGGCTTGAAAGATAGGTGATGCATAGACCTACTTGGGAAAAAAATGTCAGTGTTGCCACTTTACGGGAACATGGTTTTTTTTGAGGTTGAAGCATGCGCCCGTTAATTTTTTTGTTTTTTGATCGTGACCTGGATCGGTTGACAGGCTCCAGATGCCAAACCGCTTGTCGGAAAATAACGGTTGATGGCTTGAAAGATAGGTGATGCCTAGACCTACTTGGGAAAAAAATGTCAGTGTTGCCACTTTACGGGAACATGGTTTTTTTTGAGGTTGAAGCATGCGCCCGTTAGTTTTTTTGTTTTTTGATCGTGACCTGGATCGGTTGACAGGCTCCAGATGCCAAACCGCTTGTCGGAAAATAACGGTTGATGGCTTGAAAGATAGGTGATGCATAGACCTACTTGGGAAAAAAATGTCAGTGTTGCCACTTTACGGGAACATGGTTTTTTTTGAGGTTGAAGCATGCGCCCGTTAGTTTTTTTGTTTTTTGATCGTGACCTGGATCGGTTGACAGGCTCCAGATGCCAAACCGCTTGTCGGAAAATAACGGTTGATGGCTTGAAAGATAGGTGATGCATAGACCTACTTGGGAAAAAAATGTCAGTGTTGCCACTTTACGGGAACATGGTTTTTTTTGAGGTTGAAGCATGCGCCCGTTAATTTTTTTGTTTTTTGATCGTGACCTGGATCGGTTGACAGGCTCCAGATGCCAAACCGCTTGTCGGAAAATAACGGTTGATGGCTTGAAAGATAGGTGATGCATAGACCTACTTGGGAAAAAAATGTCAGTGTTGCCACTTTACGGGAACATGGTTTTTTTTGAGGTTGAAGCATGCGCCCGTTAATTTTTTTGTTTTTTGATCGTGACCTGGATCGGTTGACAGGCTCCAGATGCCAAACCGCTTGTCGGAAAATAACGGTTGATGGCTTGAAAGATAGGTGATGCATAGACCTACTTGGGAAAAAAATGTCAGTGTTGCCACTTTACGGGAACATGGTTTTTTTTGAGGTTGAAGCATGCGCCCGTTAATTTTTTTGTTTTTTGATCGTGACCTGGATCGGTTGACAGGCTCCAGATGCCAAACCGCTTGTCGGAAAATAACGGTTGATGGCTTGAAAGATAGGTGATGCATAGACCTACTTGGGAAAAAAATGTCAGTGTTGCCACTTTACGGGAACATGGTTTTTTTTGAGGTTGAAGCATGCGCCCGTTAATTTTTTTGTTTTTTGATCGTGACCTGGATCGGTTGACAGGCTCCAGATGCCAAACCGCTTGTCGGAAAATAACGGTTGATGGCTTGAAAGATAGGTGATGCATAGACCTACTTGGGAAAAAAATGTCAGTGTTGCCACTTTACGGGAACATGGTTTTTTTTGAGGTTGAAGCATGCGCCCGTTAATTTTTTTGTTTTTTGATCGTGACCTGGATCGGTTGACAGGCTCCAGATGCCAAACCGCTTGTCGGAAAATAACGGTTGATGGCTTGAAAGATAGGTGATGCCTAGACCTACTTGGGAAAAAAATGTCAGTGTTGCCACTTTACGGGAACATGGTTTTTTTTGAGGTTGAAGCATGCGCCCGTTAGTTTTTTTGTTTTTTGATCGTGACCTGGATCGGTTGACAGGCTCCAGATGCCAAACCGCTTGTCGGAAAATAACGGTTGATGGCTTGAAAGATAGGTGATGCATAGACCTACTTGGGAAAAAAATGTCAGTGTTGCCACTTTACGGGAACATGGTTTTTTTTGAGGTTGAAGCATGCGCCCGTTAGTTTTTTTGTTTTTTGATCGTGACCTGGATCGGTTGACAGGCTCCAGATGCCAAACCGCTTGTCGGAAAATAACGGTTGATGGCTTGAAAGATAGGTGATGCATAGACCTACTTGGGAAAAAAATGTCAGTGTTGCCACTTTACGGGAACATGGTTTTTTTTGAGGTTGAAGCATGCGCCCGTTAATTTTTTTGTTTTTTGATCGTGACCTGGATCGGTTGACAGGCTCCAGATGCCAAACCGCTTGTCGGAAAATAACGGTTGATGGCTTGAAAGATAGGTGATGCATAGACCTACTTGGGAAAAAAATGTCAGTGTTGCCACTTTACGGGAACATGGTTTTTTTTGAGGTTGAAGCATGCGCCCGTTAATTTTTTTGTTTTTTGATCGTGACCTGGATCGGTTGACAGGCTCCAGATGCCAAACCGCTTGTCGGAAAATAACGGTTGATGGCTTGAAAGATAGGTGATGCATAGACCTACTTGGGAAAAAAATGTCAGTGTTGCCACTTTACGGGAACATGGTTTTTTTTGAGGTTGAAGCATGCGCCCGTTAATTTTTTTGTTTTTTGATCGTGACCTGGATCGGTTGACAGGCTCCAGATGCCAAACCGCTTGTCGGAAAATAACGGTTGATGGCTTGAAAGATAGGTGATGCATAGACCTACTTGGGAAAAAAATGTCAGTGTTGCCACTTTACGGGAACATGGTTTTTTTTGAGGTTGAAGCATGCGCCCGTTAATTTTTTTGTTTTTTGATCGTGACCTGGATCGGTTGACAGGCTCCAGATGCCAAACCGCTTGTCGGAAAATAACGGTTGATGGCTTGAAAGATAGGTGATGCATAGACCTACTTGGGAAAAAAATGTCAGTGTTGCCACTTTACGGGAACATGGTTTTTTTTGAGGTTGAAGCATGCGCCCGTTAATTTTTTTGTTTTTTGATCGTGACCTGGATCGGTTGACAGGCTCCAGATGCCAAACCGCTTGTCGGAAAATAACGGTTGATGGCTTGAAAGATAGGTGATGCCTAGACCTACTTGGGAAAAAAATGTCAGTGTTGCCACTTTACGGGAACATGGTTTTTTTTGAGGTTGAAGCATGCGCCCGTTAGTTTTTTTGTTTTTTGATCGTGACCTGGATCGGTTGACAGGCTCCAGATGCCAAACCGCTTGTCGGAAAATAACGGTTGATGGCTTGAAAGATAGGTGATGCATAGACCTACTTGGGAAAAAAATGTCAGTGTTGCCACTTTACGGGAACATGGTTTTTTTTGAGGTTGAAGCATGCGCCCGTTAGTTTTTTTGTTTTTTGATCGTGACCTGGATCGGTTGACAGGCTCCAGATGCCAAACCGCTTGTCGGAAAATAACGGTTGATGGCTTGAAAGATAGGTGATGCATAGACCTACTTGGGAAAAAAATGTCAGTGTTGCCACTTTACGGGAACATGGTTTTTTTTGAGGTTGAAGCATGCACCCGTTAATTTTTTTGTTTTTTGATCGTGACCTGGATCGGTTGACAGGCTCCAGATGCCAAACCGCTTGTCGGAAAATAACGGTTGATGGCTTGAAAGATAGGTGATGCATAGACCTACTTGGGAAAAAAATGTCAGTGTTGCCACTTTACGGGAACATGGTTTTTTTTGAGGTTGAAGCATGCGCCCGTTAATTTTTTTGTTTTTTGATCGTGACCTGGATCGGTTGACAGGCTCCAGATGCCAAACCGCTTGTCGGAAAATAACGGTTGATGGCTTGAAAGATAGGTGATGCATAGACCTACTTGGGAAAAAAATGTCAGTGTTGCCACTTTACGGGAACATGGTTTTTTTTGAGGTTGAAGCATGCGCCCGTTAATTTTTTTGTTTTTTGATCGTGACCTGGATCGGTTGACAGGCTCCAGATGCCAAACCGCTTGTCGGAAAATAACGGTTGATGGCTTGAAAGATAGGTGATGCATAGACCTACTTGGGAAAAAAATGTCAGTGTTGCCACTTTACGGGAACATGGTTTTTTTTGAGGTTGAAGCATGCGCCCGTTAATTTTTTTGTTTTTTGATCGTGACCTGGATCGGTTGACAGGCTCCAGATGCCAAACCGCTTGTCGGAAAATAACGGTTGATGGCTTGAAAGATAGGTGATGCATAGACCTACTTGGGAAAAAAATGTCAGTGTTGCCACTTTACGGGAACATGGTTTTTTTTGAGGTTGAAGCATGCGCCCGTTAATTTTTTTGTTTTTTGATCGTGACCTGGATCGGTTGACAGGCTCCAGATGCCAAACCGCTTGTCGGAAAATAACGGTTGATGGCTTGAAAGATAGGTGATGCATAGACCTACTTGGGAAAAAAATGTCAGTGTTGCCACTTTACGGGAACATGGTTTTTTTTGAGGTTGAAGCATGCGCCCGTTAATTTTTTTGTTTTTTGATCGTGACCTGGATCGGTTGACAGGCTCCAGATGCCAAACCGCTTGTCGGAAAATAACGGTTGATGGCTTGAAAGATAGGTGATGCCTAGACCTACTTGGGAAAAAAATGTCAGTGTTGCCACTTTACGGGAACATGGTTTTTTTTGAGGTTGAAGCATGCGCCCGTTAGTTTTTTTGTTTTTTGATCGTGACCTGGATCGGTTGACAGGCTCCAGATGCCAAACCGCTTGTCGGAAAATAACGGTTGATGGCTTGAAAGATAGGTGATGCATAGACCTACTTGGGAAAAAAATGTCAGTGTTGCCACTTTACGGGAACATGGTTTTTTTTGAGGTTGAAGCATGCGCCCGTTAGTTTTTTTGTTTTTTGATCGTGACCTGGATCGGTTGACAGGCTCCAGATGCCAAACCGCTTGTCGGAAAATAACGGTTGATGGCTTGAAAGATAGGTGATGCATAGACCTACTTGGGAAAAAAATGTCAGTGTTGCCACTTTACGGGAACATGGTTTTTTTTGAGGTTGAAGCATGCGCCCGTTAATTTTTTTGTTTTTTGATCGTGACCTGGATCGGTTGACAGGCTCCAGATGCCAAACCGCTTGTCGGAAAATAACGGTTGATGGCTTGAAAGATAGGTGATGCATAGACCTACTTGGGAAAAAAATGTCAGTGTTGCCACTTTACGGGAACATGGTTTTTTTTGAGGTTGAAGCATGCGCCCGTTAATTTTTTTGTTTTTTGATCGTGACCTGGATCGGTTGACAGGCTCCAGATGCCAAACCGCTTGTCGGAAAATAACGGTTGATGGCTTGAAAGATAGGTGATGCATAGACCTACTTGGGAAAAAAATGTCAGTGTTGCCACTTTACGGGAACATGGTTTTTTTTGAGGTTGAAGCATGCGCCCGTTAATTTTTTTGTTTTTTGATCGTGACCTGGATCGGTTGACAGGCTCCAGATGCCAAACCGCTTGTCGGAAAATAACGGTTGATGGCTTGAAAGATAGGTGATGCATAGACCTACTTGGGAAAAAAATGTCAGTGTTGCCACTTTACGGGAACATGGTTTTTTTTGAGGTTGAAGCATGCGCCCGTTAATTTTTTTGTTTTTTGATCGTGACCTGGATCGGTTGACAGGCTCCAGATGCCAAACCGCTTGTCGGAAAATAACGGTTGATGGCTTGAAAGATAGGTGATGCATAGACCTACTTGGGAAAAAAATGTCAGTGTTGCCACTTTACGGGAACATGGTTTTTTTTGAGGTTGAAGCATGCGCCCGTTAATTTTTTTGTTTTTTGATCGTGACCTGGATCGGTTGACAGGCTCCAGATGCCAAACCGCTTGTCGGAAAATAACGGTTGATGGCTTGAAAGATAGGTGATGCCTAGACCTACTTGGGAAAAAAATGTCAGTGTTGCCACTTTACGGGAACATGGTTTTTTTTGAGGTTGAAGCATGCGCCCGTTAGTTTTTTTGTTTTTTGATCGTGACCTGGATCGGTTGACAGGCTCCAGATGCCAAACCGCTTGTCGGAAAATAACGGTTGATGGCTTGAAAGATAGGTGATGCATAGACCTACTTGGGAAAAAAATGTCAGTGTTGCCACTTTACGGGAACATGGTTTTTTTTGAGGTTGAAGCATGCGCCCGTTAGTTTTTTTGTTTTTTGATCGTGACCTGGATCGGTTGACAGGCTCCAGATGCCAAACCGCTTGTCGGAAAATAACGGTTGATGGCTTGAAAGATAGGTGATGCATAGACCTACTTGGGAAAAAAATGTCAGTGTTGCCACTTTACGGGAACATGGTTTTTTTTGAGGTTGAAGCATGCACCCGTTAATTTTTTTGTTTTTTGATCGTGACCTGGATCGGTTGACAGGCTCCAGATGCCAAACCGCTTGTCGGAAAATAACGGTTGATGGCTTGAAAGATAGGTGATGCATAGACCTACTTGGGAAAAAAATGTCAGTGTTGCCACTTTACGGGAACATGGTTTTTTTTGAGGTTGAAGCATGCGCCCGTTAATTTTTTTGTTTTTTGATCGTGACCTGGATCGGTTGACAGGCTCCAGATGCCAAACCGCTTGTCGGAAAATAACGGTTGATGGCTTGAAAGATAGGTGATGCATAGACCTACTTGGGAAAAAAATGTCAGTGTTGCCACTTTACGGGAACATGGTTTTTTTTGAGGTTGAAGCATGCGCCCGTTAATTTTTTTGTTTTTTGATCGTGACCTGGATCGGTTGACAGGCTCCAGATGCCAAACCGCTTGTCGGAAAATAACGGTTGATGGCTTGAAAGATAGGTGATGCATAGACCTACTTGGGAAAAAAATGTCAGTGTTGCCACTTTACGGGAACATGGTTTTTTTTGAGGTTGAAGCATGCGCCCGTTAGTTTTTTTGTTTTTTGATCGTGACCTGGATCGGTTGACAGGCTCCAGATGCCAAACCGCTTGTCGGAAAATAACGGTTGATGGCTTGAAAGATAGGTGATGCATAGACCTACTTGGGAAAAAAATGTCAGTGTTGCCACTTTACGGGAACATGGTTTTTTTTGAGGTTGAAGCATGCGCCCGTTAATTTTTTTGTTTTTTGATCGTGACCTGGATCGGTTGACAGGCTCCAGATGCCAAACCGCTTGTCGGAAAATAACGGTTGATGGCTTGAAAGATAGGTGATGCATAGACCTACTTGGGAAAAAAATGTCAGTGTTGCCACTTTACGGGAACATGGTTTTTTTTGAGGTTGAAGCATGCGCCCGTTAATTTTTTTGTTTTTTGATCGTGACCTGGATCGGTTGACAGGCTCCAGATGCCAAACCGCTTGTCGGAAAATAACGGTTGATGGCTTGAAAGATAGGTGATGCATAGACCTACTTGGGAAAAAAATGTCAGTGTTGCCACTTTACGGGAACATGGTTTTTTTTGAGGTTGAAGCATGCGCCCGTTAATTTTTTTGTTTTTTGATCGTGACCTGGATCGGTTGACAGGCTCCAGATGCCAAACCGCTTGTCGGAAAATAACGGTTGATGGCTTGAAAGATAGGTGATGCATAGACCTACTTGGGAAAAAAATGTCAGTGTTGCCACTTTACGGGAACATGGTTTTTTTTGAGGTTGAAGCATGCGCCCGTTAATTTTTTTGTTTTTTGATCGTGACCTGGATCGGTTGACAGGCTCCAGATGCCAAACCGCTTGTCGGAAAATAACGGTTGATGGCTTGAAAGATAGGTGATGCATAGACCTACTTGGGAAAAAAATGTCAGTGTTGCCACTTTACGGGAACATGGTTTTTTTTGAGGTTGAAGCATGCGCCCGTTAATTTTTTTGTTTTTTGATCGTGACCTGGATCGGTTGACAGGCTCCAGATGCCAAACCGCTTGTCGGAAAATAACGGTTGATGGCTTGAAAGATAGGTGATGCCTAGACCTACTTGGGAAAAAAATGTCAGTGTTGCCACTTTACGGGAACATGGTTTTTTTTGAGGTTGAAGCATGCGCCCGTTAGTTTTTTTGTTTTTTGATCGTGACCTGGATCGGTTGACAGGCTCCAGATGCCAAACCGCTTGTCGGAAAATAACGGTTGATGGCTTGAAAGATAGGTGATGCATAGACCTACTTGGGAAAAAAATGTCAGTGTTGCCACTTTACGGGAACATGGTTTTTTTTGAGGTTGAAGCATGCGCCCGTTAGTTTTTTTGTTTTTTGATCGTGACCTGGATCGGTTGACAGGCTCCAGATGCCAAACCGCTTGTCGGAAAATAACGGTTGATGGCTTGAAAGATAGGTGATGCATAGACCTACTTGGGAAAAAAATGTCAGTGTTGCCACTTTACGGGAACATGGTTTTTTTTGAGGTTGAAGCATGCGCCCGTTAATTTTTTTGTTTTTTGATCGTGACCTGGATCGGTTGACAGGCTCCAGATGCCAAACCGCTTGTCGGAAAATAACGGTTGATGGCTTGAAAGATAGGTGATGCATAGACCTACTTGGGAAAAAAATGTCAGTGTTGCCACTTTACGGGAACATGGTTTTTTTTGAGGTTGAAGCATGCGCCCGTTAATTTTTTTGTTTTTTGATCGTGACCTGGATCGGTTGACAGGCTCCAGATGCCAAACCGCTTGTCGGAAAATAACGGTTGATGGCTTGAAAGATAGGTGATGCATAGACCTACTTGGGAAAAAAATGTCAGTGTTGCCACTTTACGGGAACATGGTTTTTTTTGAGGTTGAAGCATGCGCCCGTTAATTTTTTTGTTTTTTGATCGTGACCTGGATCGGTTGACAGGCTCCAGATGCCAAACCGCTTGTCGGAAAATAACGGTTGATGGCTTGAAAGATAGGTGATGCATAGACCTACTTGGGAAAAAAATGTCAGTGTTGCCACTTTACGGGAACATGGTTTTTTTTGAGGTTGAAGCATGCGCCCGTTAATTTTTTTGTTTTTTGATCGTGACCTGGATCGGTTGACAGGCTCCAGATGCCAAACCGCTTGTCGGAAAATAACGGTTGATGGCTTGAAAGATAGGTGATGCATAGACCTACTTGGGAAAAAAATGTCAGTGTTGCCACTTTACGGGAACATGGTTTTTTTTGAGGTTGAAGCATGCGCCCGTTAATTTTTTTGTTTTTTGATCGTGACCTGGATCGGTTGACAGGCTCCAGATGCCAAACCGCTTGTCGGAAAATAACGGTTGATGGCTTGAAAGATAGGTGATGCCTAGACCTACTTGGGAAAAAAATGTCAGTGTTGCCACTTTACGGGAACATGGTTTTTTTTGAGGTTGAAGCATGCGCCCGTTAGTTTTTTTGTTTTTTGATCGTGACCTGGATCGGTTGACAGGCTCCAGATGCCAAACCGCTTGTCGGAAAATAACGGTTGATGGCTTGAAAGATAGGTGATGCATAGACCTACTTGGGAAAAAAATGTCAGTGTTGCCACTTTACGGGAACATGGTTTTTTTTGAGGTTGAAGCATGCGCCCGTTAGTTTTTTTGTTTTTTGATCGTGACCTGGATCGGTTGACAGGCTCCAGATGCCAAACCGCTTGTCGGAAAATAACGGTTGATGGCTTGAAAGATAGGTGATGCATAGACCTACTTGGGAAAAAAATGTCAGTGTTGCCACTTTACGGGAACATGGTTTTTTTTGAGGTTGAAGCATGCGCCCGTTAATTTTTTTGTTTTTTGATCGTGACCTGGATCGGTTGACAGGCTCCAGATGCCAAACCGCTTGTCGGAAAATAACGGTTGATGGCTTGAAAGATAGGTGATGCATAGACCTACTTGGGAAAAAAATGTCAGTGTTGCCACTTTACGGGAACATGGTTTTTTTTGAGGTTGAAGCATGCGCCCGTTAATTTTTTTGTTTTTTGATCGTGACCTGGATCGGTTGACAGGCTCCAGATGCCAAACCGCTTGTCGGAAAATAACGGTTGATGGCTTGAAAGATAGGTGATGCATAGACCTACTTGGGAAAAAAATGTCAGTGTTGCCACTTTACGGGAACATGGTTTTTTTTGAGGTTGAAGCATGCGCCCGTTAATTTTTTTGTTTTTTGATCGTGACCTGGATCGGTTGACAGGCTCCAGATGCCAAACCGCTTGTCGGAAAATAACGGTTGATGGCTTGAAAGATAGGTGATGCATAGACCTACTTGGGAAAAAAATGTCAGTGTTGCCACTTTACGGGAACATGGTTTTTTTTGAGGTTGAAGCATGCGCCCGTTAATTTTTTTGTTTTTTGATCGTGACCTGGATCGGTTGACAGGCTCCAGATGCCAAACCGCTTGTCGGAAAATAACGGTTGATGGCTTGAAAGATAGGTGATGCATAGACCTACTTGGGAAAAAAATGTCAGTGTTGCCACTTTACGGGAACATGGTTTTTTTTGAGGTTGAAGCATGCGCCCGTTAATTTTTTTGTTTTTTGATCGTGACCTGGATCGGTTGACAGGCTCCAGATGCCAAACCGCTTGTCGGAAAATAACGGTTGATGGCTTGAAAGATAGGTGATGCCTAGACCTACTTGGGAAAAAAATGTCAGTGTTGCCACTTTACGGGAACATGGTTTTTTTTGAGGTTGAAGCATGCGCCCGTTAGTTTTTTTGTTTTTTGATCGTGACCTGGATCGGTTGACAGGCTCCAGATGCCAAACCGCTTGTCGGAAAATAACGGTTGATGGCTTGAAAGATAGGTGATGCATAGACCTACTTGGGAAAAAAATGTCAGTGTTGCCACTTTACGGGAACATGGTTTTTTTTGAGGTTGAAGCATGCGCCCGTTAGTTTTTTTGTTTTTTGATCGTGACCTGGATCGGTTGACAGGCTCCAGATGCCAAACCGCTTGTCGGAAAATAACGGTTGATGGCTTGAAAGATAGGTGATGCATAGACCTACTTGGGAAAAAAATGTCAGTGTTGCCACTTTACGGGAACATGGTTTTTTTTGAGGTTGAAGCATGCACCCGTTAATTTTTTTGTTTTTTGATCGTGACCTGGATCGGTTGACAGGCTCCAGATGCCAAACCGCTTGTCGGAAAATAACGGTTGATGGCTTGAAAGATAGGTGATGCATAGACCTACTTGGGAAAAAAATGTCAGTGTTGCCACTTTACGGGAACATGGTTTTTTTTGAGGTTGAAGCATGCGCCCGTTAATTTTTTTGTTTTTTGATCGTGACCTGGATCGGTTGACAGGCTCCAGATGCCAAACCGCTTGTCGGAAAATAACGGTTGATGGCTTGAAAGATAGGTGATGCATAGACCTACTTGGGAAAAAAATGTCAGTGTTGCCACTTTACGGGAACATGGTTTTTTTTGAGGTTGAAGCATGCGCCCGTTAATTTTTTTGTTTTTT